>CM038671.1:711306324-714069224 GCA_021605145.1 Aegilops bicornis
CCAGTACGGTTCCGTACCCTTTAGGGGGTTTTGGTTTTTTGGTATTTGACCCAGGTGCTTGATAATGATGCACCCTTTTGTTTCGGACTAGGGATGTATTCGGGGCCAGATTATCCCAAAATTTACTTTCGGTTTTCCAGCGCTCTCCATCGCACAAGATTTTTGTACTATGGTCACCAAGTCGATAAAGCGTGTAATTTTGCGACGACTTATGGCGTTTAGGATTCCCTTGTCCGTGCAATTATTGCAGAAAATTGGGATTATGTCCTCCTCTCGGCAGTCCTTTATCCTGTTCATAACCGTGGAGGAATCGCCTAGTAATGATGTCTTGTTTCAGCGGGCTCTTGCCGAATTCGAGAGAGATCGCTAATGTTTGGGTGGGCGGGTGGAACTAGATCCGGAACCCGTCAATTTAGGACTCGAGGGACGAGAAGTTTCGAACTTCGGAAGTTTGGATTTTTGAGTGTTATCCAATGAGTCCGACCCGCCACCGACTTTAAGTTCAGGGCTTGATCGACATCCGTCCCTCCGCAGGAATCCGGCATGGAGGGATCGGGAATCCGGATGTAGCTAGTCCTTAAGATAGAAGAAGAATCGCCGCATTGATCCTCTATCACAACAACATGATGGGTAGGCTGGGGAGAGTTGATCTCTCTCAGATCGGTTTTAGGCCCGCTCCGGTCATAGTCTGTGGCGACTCCCAGGGCGGCGATTCGATCCAAGAGCTCGTGTGCGGAGGAGAGCTCGATCGGATCTAATTGTTCGGCAAGTTCAGCATTGACATGGAGATTGGTTTCGATGACTCGAGAGGTCATCGTCGGCGCGGTGGCCGGACTGGCGGTCATAAGAAAACCACCTAGTCAAGAGTCGGCCGTGACCAAGGCTCCTTTGGCGATAGTATCGTCTTTAAAGACGAGATGAGGCATCCTACCTGATGGCGAAGGCACAAAGGAACTCTCAATGAAAGCACCATTGTCGGTGTCAAAACCAGCGGATCTCGGGTAGGGGGTCCCGAACTATGCGTCTAGGCGGATGGTAACAGGAGACAAGGGACACGATGTTTTTACCCAGGTTCGGGCCCTCTCGATGGAGGTAATAACCTACTCCTGCTTGATTAATATTGATGATATGGGTAGTACAAGAGTAGGTCTACCACGAGATCAAGGAGGCTAAACCCTAGAAGCAAGCCTATGGTATGATTGTTGTTCGTCCTACGGACTAAAACCCTCCGGTTTATATAGACACCGGATAGGTTAGGGTTACACGTAGTCGATTACAATGGTAGGAGATCTACATATCCGTATCGCCAAGCTTTCCTTCCACGCCAAGGAAAGTCCCATCCGGACACGGGACGAAGTCTTCAATCTTGTATCTTCATAGTGTTGGAGTCCGGCCGTGACGATAGTCCGGCTATCCAGACACCCCCTAGTCCGGGACACCCTCGGCCGCATTGGCTGCGTCACTCTAGACGAAATCATCCGTCTTTTTCAACATCTGATACAAAGGAATTGCCTTCTCTCCCAAACGACTGATAAACCGGCTAAGGGTTGCAATCCGACCTGCGAGACGCTGAACATCATTGATACACTTCAGTTTAGCCAGGGATGTGATTGCCTTAATTTTTTCTGGGTTAGCCTCAATGCCCCTGTTGGATACCAGAAACCCGAGAAGCTTGCCTACCGGAACACCAAAAACACATTTATCTGGATTAAGCATCATCTTGTAAATCCGAAGATTGTCAAACGTCTCCTTGAGGTCACCGATCAGTGTTTCCTTCTTCCTGGATTTTACCACAATGTCATCCACATAAGCATGAACATTACACCCAATCTGCGTGTGAAGACAATTTTGCACACAATGCTGATAAGTTGCATGAGCACTCTTGAGTCCAAAGGGCATAGAAACATAACAGAAGGCTGCAAAAGGAGTGATGAAGGTTGTCTTCTCCTGGTCCTTAACTGCCATCTTGATCTGATGATATCCTGAATAAGCATCCAAAAACTCGGTAGCTCACAACCCGCCGTCGCATCAATGATCTGATCAATACGCGGGAGAGCAAAGGGATCAGCCGGGCAAGCCTTATTCAAGTCTGTGTAGTCCACACACATACGCCAAGTGCCGTTTTTCTTAAGAACCAGCACCGGATTAGCCAACCACTCAGGATGAAACACTTCGACGATAAAACCAACAGCCAACAGCCGGGCTACCTCTTCACCAATTGCCTTGCGTCTTTCTTCATTAAAGCGACGAAGAAATTGCTTGACTGTTTTAAACTTCGGATCAATATTAAGAGTGTGCTCAGCGAGTTCCCTCGGTACACCTGGCATGTCAGAAGGCTTCCATACAAAAATGTCCCAGTTCTCACGGATGAACTCGATGAGCGCGCTTTCCTATTTTGGATCCAGATTGGTGTTGATGCTGAACTGCTTGGACGAATCGCCAGGTATGAAGTCAACAAGCTTAGTCTCGTCAGCCGGTTTGAAATGCAGGGTTGGGTCATGCTTTACGGTGGTGGGCTTCTTCAGAGGGGTCATATCTGCCGGATCAACATTCTCCTTATAAAACTTTAGCTCTTCTGTAGCACAAACCGCCTCAGCATAAGCCGCATCACCCTCCTCACAATCCAACGCGATTTTTCGAATTCCATGAACCATGATAGTCCCTTTATGACCCGGCATCTTGAGCTGCAAATAAATATAACAAGGCCTTGCCATGAATTTTGCATAAGCTGGCCGCCCAAACAACGCATGATACGGGCTCTGGATTCTTACTACCTCAAGGGTCAATGTCTCAGACCTAGAGTCATGCTCATCACCAAACACAACTTCCAAAGCGATCTTACCTACGGGATATGCTGATTTACCTGGTACCACACCATGAAAAACAGTGTTGGACGGTTTAAGATTCTTATCTGTCAACCCCATGCGACGGAATGTCTCATAATACAGAATATTGATACTGCTTCCTCCATCCATGAGTACTTTGGTGAACTTATAACCTCCCACCTGAGGCGCCACCACCAGAGCCAGTTGACCCGGATTGTCAACCCGGGGCGGATGATCCTCCCTACTCCACACAATAGGCTGTTCCGACCACCGCAGATAACGTGGAACCGCCGGCTCAACAGCATTGACTGCCCTCTTGTGAAGCTTCTGATCAAGCTTGCACAAACTTGTGGTGAACACATGATACTGCCCACCATTCAACTGCTTTGGGTGACTCTGGTAACCCGACTGCTGCTGATTCCCTTGATTATTCTGCTGGTTATTACCACCTTGGTTGCTCTGGTTGCCATAATTACTCTGAAACCCAGAGTTTGAACCGCCGCCACCATGGAAACCTGGACCTGAACCGCCCGATGGACCCTAATCATACCGGAAAATATCAGAGTTTCTGAACTCCTTCATAATGTGACAATCCTTCCAGAGATGCGTTGCAGGAGCCTCCTTGGTCCCATGCTACGGACGGGCTGATTCAACAAACGCTCCAGATTCATCGCCCCACCACGCTAGGGCGGTTTACCTTTTCGGTGTTGCACATTAGCGCTAGCCACAAAATCTGAATCCGCTTTACGCTTACCATTATTCCCATGGCCTCCTTGGTTGTGCTGCTGTCCCTTTGCACCGTCATTCTTCTTTCCCTTCTCCGGTTTCTCATTATCAGAATCGGGATCCTTGGTCTTATCAGAATCGGCGTACTTTACAAAGGCTGCCATGAGGGTTCCCATGTCGCTGCAGTGGCGCTTGAGCCGTCCCAACTTCATCTTCAGTGACTTAAACCGGCAATTGCGCTCCAGTGTGATAATTGCTTGACCAGCGTTAATCCGGTCGGACGAGTGTAAAACTTCTGAAACACGGCGCACCCAATGAGTTGTGGACTCGTTCTCTCCTTGAACACAAGCATCCAGATCCACAATGGACATGGGCTGCTTGCACGTGTCTTTGAAATTGGCTATAAACCGGCTTTCAATCGATCCCATGACTCGATGGAATTAGCTGGCAGATTTTTCAACCAAGTACGGGTTGTTCCCTCCAACATCATTGTGAAGTACTTTGCACAAGCTGCTTCATCTACATCTAGCATATCCATTGCCATCTCATAACTCTCGACCCACGCCTCAGGTGGCTGATCCGCCATGTAGTTAGGCACTTTGCGTGGACCCTTGAAATCTTTGGGCAAACGCACATTACGGAGAGCTGGAATAAGGCACGGCACTCCCCAGGAATTGAAGGCAAGCCCGGTGCCTCGTTCAACTGACACTGCTGGCTGAACCTGGGCGGGTTGATAACGACCCAAAGCGGCATCCCTTCGTGCCCTGCCATGATCCACCACATCTTGAGCATTGCGACGCCACACTACACACCTCCGGTTCATCCATACGCCTGCTATAACTTGGGCTCGGACGAGGGGTTGAATGAATTCTATCCTGACTATATGAATAAGCCTGCTGCTGCACCACGGCGGTTTGGAGAAGATCTCTCGCCCGCCGCGTTTCAACTGCTGCTATTGAATCACCTTCCATTGGAATGGCCGCCAGGCGTGAAGCTGCGGCAATCATGTTATCCAGAGGGCTCAAGAAGTGACCCGGTGGTGTAGACACGTATTGCAGCGGGTTATCTGCTCGTCAGGGTGGCTCCGTTATCCGTAGTTGATCCGGAGCTTTCCTAGGTGCCTCCTTCCGGTTTGCAGCTACCGGATTGCTCGGCCCAGCGCCTGGCGTCTGAAAGAGATTTAACCCTTCAAATACCGGCAGCAGACGTGACTGGTACTTCCTTCGCGTTACATCCTCTGATGCGGTCCGATCCAGCATGAGCTGGTAATTCTGTGCCTGTATCTGCTGTGATTGAGCATCCAAAGCGGCCCGTTCTTCAGCCATCCTAGCATCCTCAGCTGCCAGGTCCTCCTTAGCCTGTGCTATTTGGTCCTTCGGTTTATAGCGTCCGCATTGTGCCGATCCTGTCTCCGGGGTGACTATTGTGGTCAACAAGGTCGCCCGGGCGTCCATCAAACCGGAGAGTACTTGCGCCGGACAGCGCGCCGGGACTCCTGCCGCATATGCTGATCCGGTGTTCGTCGCTGCGGTGGATGAAGACTGCAACGTGGGCTGTGTTCCGGCCATGTAAACAGCAACCCGACTTGGCGGTTCAAGGAGGTCCGGAATACTGTTGCCATCGGAATATCCTTCAAACACACCTCTATAAATCTGGTACAAGGATTCAGTTTCGCCAGTGGATGACTCGCCGTCGGAGTATACGGCCGTCTCGCCTTCAGACACCGGTTCAGATCCGGTCCCATGGACACATCCTACGAACGCACGCTTCACGGCGGGCTGAACCCGGGCTGGACTCGCACGCTGAGCCGTCTCGACGAGGTCGGTGCAGATGTCCGGCTCAGGGCCCGGTTCGTCGATCTTGCCGATGAAGACATGAATTCCGCCGAAGGGGACCCGGTACCCGTACTCGATCGACCCGGCCTCGGGGCCCCATCCTTCGTCGTTGATGTAGAGCTTGCCACGAAGACTTTTGGTCATCCGGCCGATCACGTACCCCTTAAGTCCTTCAGAGCAGCCCTTCAAGAACTCGACACCATCGTGCGATAGCCCCACGGTGGGCGCCAACTGTCGTGGAATTAACACGCCGATGTCCTCATGAAAGGACTTAGTCGTGGAGCCATCGCATAGCGGGTTAGCTTGAAGGGGTTAAACCGGACAAGGGACACGGGAGTTTATACTAGTTCGGCCCCTTCGATGAAGGTAAAAGCCTACGTCTAGTTGTGATGGGATTGATTGGGTTTTGTTGACCAGGGAGCGAAATACGCTTGCCTGAATCTTGAGTTGTTCTCTGTTGTCCCTGAACCGCCGCCGGGTCGTCCCTTTATATACACAGGTTGACGCCTTGCCGGTCTCTGAGCCCCGAGGCCGACTCATACAAAGTGTCCGGCTCGGTCTCTCCTTTCCTAACTTATATTACAAGTTCACATAGTCATGGCGGTTTACCACTATGGGCCCTAATCCGCCTTTGGGCTGTGGGCTTCTAAGCTTTGTTAATAAAACACCATCTTCTGGATCTTCATGGGCTTCAGCATAGTCGAGGGTGAACCGGGCCCTCCTGGCCGGTTTACACTCAGTAGCTATATCCTCAACATATACTATCTTCAGAAGTGCCAGGCAAGCAAAACCCCCTTGTTTCATTCTGATACAATCCCACTCTCTCTCTATCTCTCCTGCTCTCTTTTACTGCATTAGGACAACAACGATTCAACTGTTACATGTTGCGGTAGCTGAACCCCTTTCCTCTGCATGACCTGTCATTGCCACAGTAAATAGATGAAACCCACTAGCGTGAGTAGGAGTTGTTTGAGCCTTGATGTGCCTACTCATTCATGCTTGTTGTCATGCCTGCTACTACTTAGAGTTGAGTCAGGTCTGATTCATCGGGGATGAACTGGAATGTGGTGAACATGTCCTACTGTTGAGAGCTAAGTGTGTGAACACGATTTGGTAAAGGTAGCGGTGAGAGGCCATGTAGGAGTACATGGTGGGCTGTCTGATTGAAACCGTCCTCAGGAACTGAGTTATGTGTTTGTGATCCATGAACAGTTACTACCACACATTGGGCTCCGGGCACTCCAAGCTCTCTTGACTTATTAATCAACCTGATCTCTGTCCAGGAGTTGCAACTAGTTTCTGGTGTTTGTAGGTACTGCTAGTAGTCTACCAAGTGGCACCCGGTACAGGTGGGCTTGGGACAGACTAGGCACAAGATGTACGGTGTACCAAGTGGCACCCGGATGGTGGGCTTGGGAACCCTGCTCACATCGTTTGGGGCCGTGAGAGACACCCCGGCCGGATCTCCTTGCGGATGGAACCCGAATAGGCGATAAACCTGGACTAGAGACTTGTGTGGTTAGTCAGGTCATGGCCGACTCCCTCGCCAGGCTTTCGCTTGAAGGTTGCCGAGATACACGACGTGTACATGGTGGTAAGTGGCGAGAGCGTGTGTGAAGAAGTACACCCCTGCAGGGTTAACATCATCTATTCGAATAGCAGCGTCCGCAGTAAAGGACTTCTGGGTTGCCTGTACAGTTCATAGATAACTTGAAGTGGATACTCTAAAATTCGCAAGATAAGCATGAGTGCTATGGATGGCATTCTCATAGGGAGACGGGAGCGGATCCATAGTGGTGTATTGATTTGGTGAATATGTGGACTCGTGTGCGCCACCTCAAAAGAGTTACTTACAGTCATTGTTCAGGATAGCCACTGAGTCAAAGCTGGCTTGCTGCTGTTAAACTCCACCACCCCTTTGTTGATACTGATGCATATGTAGATAGTTCTGATGTAAATCTTGCTGGGTACATTTGTACTCACGTTTGCTTAATTCATGTTTTGCAGAGAGACTTCAGTCTCACTAGTAGTTCCGCGTGGACTTCGACGTTTAGCTTGTTACCTCAGCTACGATCTTGTGCCCTCGGCCGGGTCTTGTATATAGTCAGGCTTCTTAGCCTTTTTAATTTGTAGTTGTCTGTACTCAGACAAGTTAAGCTTCTGCATGTGCTTATTGCTTGTATGACTTGAATGCTGGGTCATCAGACCCCTGTTTGTAATATCTGGCTCTTCGGAGCCTAATGAATAAATACTTTGAGTTGTAGAGTTTTCCTGTGATGCCATGTTGTATTTGCACATATCGAGCATATTCTGTGTATGATTTGAAATGCTTGGTATGTGTGGGATCCGACAACCTAGTTGTTTATCCTTGGTAGCCTCTCTTACCGGGAAATGTCTCCTAGTGATTCCACTGAGCCATGGTAGCTTGCTACTGCTCCGGAACACTTAGGCTGGCCGGCATGTGTCCTTCTTCGTTCCTGTGTCTGTCCCTTCGGGGCAATGTCACGCGGTGTCTACCAGAGTCCTGTTATCCTACTACAGCCCAGATTCTCCGGAGTCCTGTTAGCCCGGCTGCTACAGCCCGGATTCACTCGCTGATGACCGACACGTTCGTTGCTGGGTCATGTATGCATGTTCCTGCAAGTTAGTGCCACTTTGGGTTCACGACTAGCCATGTCAGCCCGAGTTCTCTATCATATGGATGCTAGCGACACTATCATATACGTGAGCCAAAAGGGGCAAATGGACCCGGGCCAGGTAAGGTGGCACCCGTGGGGATACCGTGCGTGAGGCCGCAAAGTGATATGATGTGTTACATGATAGAGCGGTGTGACTTAGTATCGGGGTCCTGACAGCTTTGGTATCAGAGCCTGACTGCCTGTAGGATTACGAAGCCAAACTGGTCGAAGTCGTGTCTAGAAATGCTTTAGTTATATGAGGGAATTGATTGTGGAAGGGAACGCAAGGCTCTTTTTACTCCTTATACCTTATTCCCTCTGATCTGAGTCACCCTCTTCTCTTCTACGGGGATTAAGAACAAGGTTTCTCATCTTTCTATCAGGATCACATGTTACTAATCCATAGACTCTTAGGATTGTTGGTCTCAAGCCTTAGTTCAGTTTCTACTACTTCAGTGTGTTGTTAGTTGGACTCGGAACCTTGATATGATGTTGTTGAGTGGTTATGCCACCAAGTTGTAGGATGTCTCAAATCTTTTTGAGCATTTACAACCGTTATGCTGTCCGAGTCATCCCAGGTTTCTAAATAGTCTGATGCATTCGTAAATCCCTTCTTTCCGTTCCCGATGTTCCTGTGGGCCATATTAATCACACTAACCAGTGTATTGAGATACTCTATTGCCTCGACATATATGTTGGAGCTAGTATTATGACACTTGGGTATCCTAGAGAACCGCCCAGTAATCTAGCAATTCTGATATCCCCAGTGTGATGATTCTGGCCACCATTCTCGAAACATCTTGTGATGTTATTTAGTTGGTAGGTATTCTATTACTGGGTTCTTGAACCCAAGATTCACTCTACTTACTTTGTGTTGATAGTGTTGCTCGTACCTTTAGGATATTAGTAACCTTTGTGATAGTCCTCGAGGTTCGTGGTATATCATTCTTCCAAATACCATGAACCATCCTTGGCAGAAGTTCTTTTGAACCAAAAGATCACAATAAGAGTGCTCTTGATGAGTTCTCGATTCTATATTCTGAACCTGCCAGTTCTACCTTTCTGCATGGGTTATCCGGAAGAAATATGTTGAGCTTTGTTCGACATACTAATCTATGCATCCACAACTCAGAAAGTGATATGTTCCTTTGAGTTGTCCCTCTTTAGTTGTTATCTGACCTTTGTCTGTCAATTGTTGGTCAAGAGTAGTTGTGCATTCGTGTTCATCGATGCCTATTATTTTTATGGTCCGTCGGTCCGTTCTATTCCTGAATGACTAGGAGAAACAAACTTCAGTACCTTATCCCTTTCTAGGATTGGATCAAAGTAGTTGTATTCCACAGATCAAATGCCAAACCAGCTTTTGTTCTGTTCTACCTTGGAGTATTACCCTATTTATGTCAAGAATATCATAGGAATTGCACCATCTCTTATGAATTCTTGATGCAATGATACTTCTCACCATCATCACTCATTCCTCGGTCCTCGTGTTGTTGTAACCAGAATACCGACAAGTGAATTGTGATGTGTGAAATCAATACTCCGAGCAACTCGTTGCTTGGTAGAAAATGGACAGTATTCTCATTCTTAGCATGTTGGTTATTGAATCATCATTCTAAGATAGATTGTGCTACCTAGTCCTTATTTCTAGTGCACTCTTCATCAATGAGTTAGGATTATTCAATCCCTTTCTTATCTGATCATATCGTTTTGCTCCGAAAAGCAAGACTGTTCTCGAGCTTAATAACATATTGGTGGTTCGTGATTTTCCGAATATCTTCACGGAAGTATCACCAGGTTGTTCCCTGACCGTTATGTTGAGCTTGTGATCAAGCTAGTTTTTCTATAAACCACCTCTTCTCCAAGTATCTGTGTTGGATACCCCCTGAGCTAGTTGGTTTAGCTAAACAACAACTTGGAGAGTTGGAAGATAAAAGCTTTGCCTTACTTAGTTCATTCCAAGGGATATCTTTTGTGTGTGTGTGTGTGTGTTGAAGGAAGATGATATCTTCATCGATTGATCCTCGTGATTAGTTGTTGGATCTATTATCTTGACCAAATTTTGGTTTGAGTGTGGGCTATCATCAAATCAAATCAGATTCAACGATGTTCGTAATGTTGTCTTGCTCATGGTTAATCCTCGAGCATACACCACTATATCTCTTGTTTTGACCAATGCTATCGCTTTGTTCACATAGTTGTGGAATTCCCTCTTCATGGAAATCTTTATGATTTGTTGTTGAGCCCATCAGCAGCATTTTATCTCCTCCAGGATTCATGTTGAACTTAACGCTAGCATTGGAAAATTTGTAAGCATTGCCTTCATGTTCCACTCATGAGGTATACGTTTGGATGAAAGAAGTGACTTTCTCTAATTCACGTGCACTCAATGTAAGTTGCCGCCGTGGATCCGAGAAAGATTGTTTTTGCTTCCTCTGGAATCATCCCAAGTTAGTCACGCCTATGTGCGAAGTACTCTATGGTTTGATAGGTTGGTCGCCTCCACTCCATATGTGTTTCTAGCACACCAAGCCACTGATTGAATTGTTCAAGGAGAAGAAGTTTCTTCATAAGAGCTAATCATATGACTTACGTAAGGACTTCATTATCTGCAATGATGGTTCCCAACCAGAACTCGGTAGTGTTTTGTTGTAAGACTACTATGTGGTCATGCTTGTCTGGGATAGCGTGTTCACATTGGTGTAGCAGAACCAGCTCATGTTGCAATCTTTCTCTCCAGACACATTGTCTGAATTATC
Source organism: Aegilops bicornis (assembly GCA_021605145.1). Taxonomy (NCBI): domain Eukaryota; kingdom Viridiplantae; phylum Streptophyta; class Magnoliopsida; order Poales; family Poaceae; genus Aegilops; species Aegilops bicornis. The sequence continues at coordinate 711,317,148 of CM038671.1, forward strand.
CTGTTACCAATCAGATCTGAATCTCAGGCAGATATGATCGTTGGAACTTCTTCCAAGAACTATGATATAGGTTCCAGTGAAGTGGACGCACCTAGCTGGAAGCACTATTATTGTAGTATCTTGATTAAGCCGTTTGGTCACTCCCCATGAGGATATCGCATGACTTATTCTAGAAGTTGACCCTTATGGATTCTTGAGCTCCTGAAGTCGGACCTTTACTTGATGACCATGTTGATGCTTTAAGCATGATCATGGTATCTAGTACATCAAGGAGAACATGACAAGCAGAGTGCTATATGTCTCTCGGTCGATCATCCAGGTTTTGTCTCCTTGGCATTGCTAAGGTAAAATTTGAGAAGGTGTTGTCTTCCTTTGCATCTGCATCATCCATCACTATTCATCATGGTAGTATGATGTGTTGCCAGGATCCTCGACACGGATGTTCTTAAGACCTTGATGAATATGGAAATGCTCAAGTTCTTGAGAGCATGCTCAAACACTAGGTTATATCCTCGGTATCAATTGGAATGTGCCTTCCATTTGCCGAGTTGTCTTATAACTCTAGTTTCCTTTCCAAACTGAGTATGCCATTCTTTCGAATTCCTTTGAACGATCAATTGTGATTTTCTTTAGGCTGGTATAGGGAGTTTCAATGATCATTGTATCCAAATTAATTCTTTTTGCCACTTAAGGGAATAATTCTATGAGTCACCTTCCCTAAGGTGTCACATTACGGAATGATGGAAATTATCTCCTTGCTACTTTGAAATTCATGCTCCATCTTATTCAAGTGTGGAATTGTAGCCTGCCAAATTGAACCCTCGTCACATGTTTCTTTCCTTCCCTCTCGATGTGTGTTTTGCGTCTCAGCTCAAGAGATGTTTCTACGTCTCATTCCGTGAGTTGATCTTGTGATCATTAAGATGATCCATTCTTGTGGAGTTGTCTCTCTCTGTTGTCGCCACGTTAGATGAAGTTCTCAAAGGCAAGGATGTCTTAATCAATATGATGTAGTGGATCAACATCTCCGAGAAGGGCAATTGGATCGAGAAGATCGTGTTAGCCTTGTGTCCCCTCTGTCTTCTTACCTCACGTCTTGAATCTCGGGACGAGATTCTTGTTTAGCTGGGGTGAGTTGTCACATCCCTAGTTCTGGTATGCTCTGGGCTAGCTAGTCATGTGTTGCATCATGTTTAAATTTCATTTAAACTTGAAATGGGGATTGATCCAAACCCTAGCATCAATTAAATCAAATAGGGTTGAATAAAATCTTTTTCAATGAACGCAAAATGCCCTTTAAAAATGTTCATAATTTCTGGATTAAGGTGGAAGCATCTACCAAAAATGGTTTGCATTTTTTACGACATATTATGGCTTTGAATTAAATCAATAAGTATTTGAGTTGGGGCTATAAAATTCTATGAATATTTATACAGCTCCAATATTTTTGAAAATTGTAGAGGGTCTACGGAATAGTCCATATTGCACCCACTATTGTTCTCAGAAATTTATAAAATGATTTAGTGCCTAAACTAAATCAAAACAAATGTCAGAAATAGAAAATAGAAAGAAATAGGAAAAGAGAGAGATGGACTTTACCTGGGCCGACTTACAGGCTCTGCTCTGCCCAGCCCAACTCACCACCGCACCGTCCCCCACCTCGCGCCAAGAGGGCGGTAGCGTGGCGGTCTTGTGCGCCTCCAGCGCCATGCGAGCTGCCTGTCTGCCCTCCCCTGCTAGCGCAACGAGCTGGCTGACGTCGCCACTGCCGTCCGAATCGGGATCACCCCCCTCACTTTTCCCCTCGCCTCTCCCTCGCTTCCCACCGCCATGGCCGAGCGCCCCGCCGCACGCCTCCCCTCGCCGACGTAGCCACCGCCGTCCTCGTGCCGCCCGAGTTGTTTTCGAGCTCCGCCACGTCGCCTACTACCTCTCCGTCAAGCCCTGCATCGCCGGGCGCCCCGTGGAGCCGTCACCACCGTCGTGTTCATCGTCAGCCGCCTGAGATCGCTGTCGTCGTTCCGGCCGCACCAGACCTTCCCCGAGCTCGCCGTCCGCACCAGAACATCCGATGTGAGCCCCGCCTCATCTCCCCCCTGTTTCCCCCCTCATGCTCGAGCTCTAGCCGTGCCTGCCACCGCTCCCGAGAGCTCCCCACCGCCGTCCATGTCACCGCCGAGCCCGGAGCACGAATCACCCCAACCTGGGCATGTTTTTGTGTTAAGCAGCTCCCCAGCAAGCCAACGCCACCACTCGCACCTCCTACCTTGCCCTATAGCCTCGTCCCGGCCAACCCCGCTCCCGCCGCCGTAGCCGAGCTCGCCGCCTCCTACTCCATCCATCCCCGCTCGAACCACGTCCACCAACGGATGCGTCTCGCTCCCCTCTTTCGAACGCGCCCTCCCGCGCATTGAATAGTGGCTCATAGAGCAAACCCGCCGCGGGCACCGCCGCGGTCTGTGGTCGCCTTTGGTTAAACGCCGGCAGCTGACGTGGCACCATTAGCTTACGTGCTAATCATGTTTAGTCAGTGCCCTGTGTCGATGACATTTGGGTCCCCAAGCCTAATTATGTTAGTCTAAATTTCCTATTTATATTAGTGCTAATCTTGAGGACCCCACGTGTTAGCTTTGACTTTGGCCAAGTCAACGTTGACCGAACCCACCTGTCATTCATCCAAACCAGCCCTGTGCCACTGACATGTGGACCCCACTCGTCAGGTTTGACCTGGAGCCGGTGTGTTGACCTGCTGACATCATCGTGACGTGATGCTGACGCAGTAAATCTTTCCTGGGATTTAAATAAATCAGGAAATGATTTATGAATTCCGGAAAATAGTTAAAACTTCTAAAAATCATAGAAAACTAACCGTAGCTCAAAATGATATAAATTATGTATGTAAAACTATCAAAACAATCCAATCTATCCATCTGAACCATTTTCATGCATGATTGAGCAACTTATGCCTGCTGATCAGGTCAAATCAATTAAATGGCATTTGAATAATCACATATGGAGTTTGAATTTGAATCTTGCATTCAAACCAACTTCATTTAAATCGTTCTTAGTTGAGTTAGCTCAAATCACAGCATATTGCCATGTCATGATCATGCATCATATTGTTGCACTGCATTGATTGTGTTTCCTCTCTGTTGCCAGTAATTGTCCCCCCTTAGTAGACGTGGTTCCGACGATGAGATCGATGACACCGATGAAGAGCTATACTATCTTCAGAAGTGCCAAGCAAGCAAAAACCCCTTGTTTCATTCCGGTACAATCCGAGTCTCTCTCTCCTGCTCTCTTTTACTGCATTAGGACAACAACGATTCAACTGTTACATGCTGCGGTAGCTCAACCCCTTTCCTCTGCATGACCTGTCATTGCCATAGTAAATAGATGAAACCCACTAGCATGAGTAGGAGTTGTTTGAGCCCTGATGTGCCTACTCATTCATGCTTGTTGTCATGCCTGCTACTGCTTAGAGTTGAGTCAGGTCTGATTCATCGGGAATGAATTGGAATGTGGTGAACATGTCCCTCTTGTTCGTGAGCTAAGTGTGTGAACACGATTTGGTAAAGGTAGCGGTGAGAGGCCATGTAGGAGTACATGGTGGGTTGTCTCATTGAAACCGTCCTCGGTAACTGAGTTATGTGTTTGTGATCCATGTACAGTTACTACCACACATTGGGCTCCGGGCACTCCAAGCTCTCTCGACTTATTAATCAACCTGATCTCTGTCCAGGAGTTGCAACTAGTTTCTGGTGTTTGTAGGTACTGCTTGTAGTCTACCAAGTGGCACCTGGTACAGGTGGGCTTGTGACAGACTAGGCACAGTGGCACGGTGTACCAAGTGGCACCCGGATGCACTACAAAAAAAGACACATCAGTGACATTTTGGGCCGAACGAATTTTTTTCTGTCATACATATGACACTTCTATGACGATAATTGTGACAAAACCCGGTATCATCATAGATGTGGTGGGCTCCTACTTCTATGACAAAAAGCATGACAGAAAATGGGATTTTCATCCTGGGCGGGCTAGAGACGCGGCTGCATGACATTCTTTGGGCCGTCCATGACGGAAAAAACCGTGGTAGAAGCGAGGGGGAGGAAAATTTCAGGGAGTTCTTGGTTATGGTGGGAGGTCAGGGGCCGAGCGATGCGCATTTCTCTCATACACGTATGCGCGTGTGTGCGAGGCGTTGGGCTCTAACTGAACCCGAGCGATTGCACTGCAGGCTACGCGTTACTGAACCCGAGCGATCGATCGATGGCTGTTAACTGAACCCGATCGAGCGATTCTGCGCTCTTCTGCTAATCAAGCCGATCGATTGGATGAACAATTGTGTGTTGCGGGGGGTTGGATGAACAGCGAGCGGTGGCGTTGCCTCTGGATGAACAGGACCCCGTGGTGTGGTGGAGGGCTGGATGAACGGTAGACGGTGGAGGGGTGCCCATGGAGGGCTGGTTGAACAGGACCCCGTGGTGTGGAGGGCTGGATGAACAGTAAACGGTGAAGGGGTGGTTGAACAGTAGCCGGTGGAGTAGCGCGCGGTGGAGGCTAGATGAACAGGAGCCCGTGGAGGCTGGAGGAGGTCAATGGTGGAGATGAACAGTATCCCGTGGAGTCCAGTTTTGCGGTACGCCACACCCCTCCCGATGAACTGGACCCCCGATTCGACCGTATGAGGTCCGTTTCGTCCGTTTTGCGGTACGCCACACCCCCCCGATCAATAGGACCCCCGTTTCGACCGTAGGAGGTCCGTTTTGCGGTACGCCACACCCCTCCCGATCAACAGGACCCCCGTTTCGACCGTAGGAGGTCCTTTTCCTCCGTTTTGCGATACGCCACACCCCTCCCGATCAACAGGACCCCCGTCTCGACCGTAGGAGGTCTGTTTCCTCTATTTTGTGGTACGCCAGGCCTCGTTTCCATCGCCTGTTTCGTCCAAGCCCTCCCGATGAACACGACCACGCATTCCATTCCGACCGAGCCGGTTGGCTCCCACGCGTTTCGTTGCCTCCCGATGAACACGAGGCATTCCGTTGCCTCCCCATGAACACAATGCATTCCGTTGCCTCCCCATGAACACGACGACGACGCTGTTTCTCCGTTCCGACCCAGCCATGTACACGAGCCCTGGCCGTACGTATGCGCGAGTAGGCGTTCGAGACCCCGCCTGTATGTACGTACGTGGCCGTATTTTCTTTCTTGCACCCTGGCCGCTGTACGTACGTGTACATGCTACGTGCACGCCTCTACTACGACACGTGCGTGCCTCTACAACGACTAGTATGTACGTACATCATTCGCGACCAGAATGACAACGCTACGTACGCTTCGACCAGGTGGGTCCCGACTGTCATGCACTTCCTTGACTGCGAAGATGTAGCTGGTGGGTCCTAGCAGTCAGGGGGGCGAATCGTTTTGGGTTTTTTTTTCCCAGACGCACTTCCTTGCGTGCGAAGGTGTAGCTGCTGGGTCCCAGCAGTCAGGGGGGCGAATCATTTTTTTGCCCGGACGCACTTCCTTGCGTGCGAAGGTGTAGCTGGTGGGTCCCAGCAGTCGGGGGGCGAATCATTTTTTTCGGATGCACTTCCTTGTGTGCGAAGATGTAGCTGGTGAGTCCCAGCAGTCAGGGGGGCGAATCGTTTTTTCGAACGCACTTCCTTGCATGCGAAGATGTAGCTCGTGGGTCCCAGCAGTCAGGGGGCGAATCATTTTTTTCGCGAAATACGGTGGCCCGTCCGGTGGGCCCCCGCTGTCAGGTGGAGGAATAATTATTTGCGCGTAATAAGGAGGCACTTCCTTGCGGCTGCCGTGGACCCAGCTGTCAGCCTCTCCATGTACAGTCCACGTCCGATGGAAATCGTTCCTTGACCACGTTGACCATGCCGCGCCGAGAGCACCACGGCGGTGGACGACGGCGAGGCCTAGGAAGGGACGGCGTGGAGCCGGGGAAGATGTGGCAGTGGATGCACAAGCGAAGAGGAGTACGAGGGTTCACTGGTTCGGCTGCGCTGCCGTCGCCGAAGAATAACAGGGGGTGTGGGTGAGTGGAGGGATGGCCTGTCCAGCGGTGGGAGTAGTGGGGGGCGGTGAGGCCTCCATGACAAAGACAACCGACCACGAGAGGCAGGGAAGCGGCGGCACGGCCGGCGCTGCTTTGGGGAGCAAGAAGACCAGAGGTTGAAGAAGCATGACGGCTGTTGGATGGACATCATACGGTCCTTGCAGCTAGAATCGTTTATATTGACTAAGTTGACAAAGCCCTTGGTACGTCAACTTAGTAGGCCCACTGTGTCGACTTCGAAACGGCGCGCCCGGATGTCGGGGAGGAATCATTTTTTGGGCGGGTGAAGCTAGAATATCCAAGATTGAAGAAGAAGCACGGCACCCGTTGGATGGACATCCAACGGCCACTGCTGCTAGAACCGTGTGTTGACTATAATTTGACAAAGCCTTGCATAAGCGTCAACTCTGTTTTTTTAGGGGACGCGTCAACTTAGTAAGGCCAGAAGTGTGTGGCAGAGAACTTATAGCCCATTTGAGATTTGTAAGAATGTGTAGCCCATTTTTGAATTCTAATGGAATTTACTACAGCCCATTTATAGTTTGTTAAAAGTACATCCCATTTCAACCAACCGTTCAAAACAGAATTCAATAAAATTTCCCACATTTTGATGGGATCCGAAATATTTTTATCCCGAAATTTCTAGTCAGATTAAATACAGTTTCAATATAAATTTATATTACGTAAAAATCCAACAAAACATTATGCTCGCAACAATTAATGAAATTTAAATTTTCAATATCCAAAAATAATATTTTATAAAGTAATCACGTGTTTGGTGCATTTTTATAGTTACTTGCCAGGTTTATAATCACATCCCATTTATTATTTCTTAAAGCCCATTTTCTTGTTAAGCCTAATGCATCCCTCCTAGGAAAGATTTGCAGCCCAGCGGGGCGGAGAATAACAACTTGACCTTGCCTGGGTATTCCTAAAAAAAAGTATAGCTGGGCTAGCCATTTTTAGCTTGAAAATTTTAATATCTGGGCTTGATATCTGGCCTGGGCTAGACGGGCCACAGCCCACCCAGTTAATAACCTGCAACGATGTTTTCGTTGTTGTTCAGAGGAGAAAAATTAATAACTGGGCTAAACATCGAAAAACTCTGAAGTGCTCACACCTCAAAAACACAAATACTGCTCGAGCTGCTTGGTCCCAAATTGCCGGCCGCTTCTTGTGCAATTCTCTCGTTTACTGACTACTACATAGGTCGACAATGGTGTGGGACCGTCATGTCAGGAAACCAGGAGGAAGCAAAATAAATTATAGTTTTATATAACATGATCCAACACACTGAACTAGTTAAGGGTTTCAACGGTGCAAAAGTTCTCAAAAATTCTGAAAAAATACTAAACCAACACACTCATAATATAACATGATCCAACTGAGGGATTAAAAAATTACGACTGTATGTGTCCTGGACAAAAAAAACAAATAGTTCATCATACATTTATGTCGCAGTGAGCTGAAATGCTTATTATTTTTGCCGAGGACACATAAATGCATATTTTGACAATCCCTCCGTTGGATCATCTTATTACATTAGAGAGATACTCCCATATTTATTTCATTTTTTTTGATAACTTTTAAACCGTTAAAATTTAGTGACCCTTAACTAGTTCTATGGCAAGCTATGGTAGACACAGTTTTACCTATATATATATATACATATATATATATATAATAAGGAGGCACTTGTGTACGTGAGTCTATGGACCTGGTGGGTCCCCATTGTCATCCTCTCCAAGTAAAGTCATCTCTCGCCGGTAGCCTTTCGCCCAAAGCAGTGGCGCCCGCCCGCCCGCTTCAGTGCAGGCGATTGCTCTGCCTTCAAACGACACAAGTGCCGTCTGTCCGTCCATCTGCCGCCCACATTAATGATACGCGGTTGCCGAGGCGGCTACTTCGGCGCCACACGTCCGTCCCTCCGCCCACCCACCATTGCTATATAAACTGCTGCGCCAGCCATAGACGCAGTCATCCGCATCCGTTCCCCTTCTCCTGTCCACACCACTACTGCCCACCATGGCTTCCTCGCGCTCCAGCGCTCTTCAGGACGGGCGAACGACGGACCACAAGGAGATGGCAGCCATTGATGCCGACCGGCTGGCCGGCAGGCAGCCGGAGGACGACGACGTCCCAACGGAGAACATGGTAGTCGATGATCCGGCGCCAACCCCCTCCTCCGCGCCATCCTCGCCTGTGCATTGCACCATGACCATCGGCGAGGCCCGTGCCCAATATATGGACAGGGTGAGGCAGATGCGTGAGGAGCAGTTCCGGGAGGCGCAGGGCGGTGCCGCCTACAACCACCATCTCCTCCAGGAGCACCTGCAGGCAGAGGAGCAGATCGTCGCGGAGCGGGCGGAGCAGGAGGCGCCGATCGACTCGTACCGCTCAGCCCGCAAGGGCCACCTCGAGCGCTGGTGGTACCGCATGCGGGTGGCGAAAGCTGCGGCCGCCTACAAAGAGGCTAGCAAAGAGGGCGATGAAGCGGGCGAGCCGCTGTTTGGCGAGACCGAGGACAAGGCAGAGGAAAATGCCGGCTCCGACGAGTCCCCGCTCCGCTGGCGTCGACGAGGCCCTGCTCCACCGAGGCCCCGCGGCGCCAACAATGAGGCAGAGGACACCGCCGGCTCCGCCGAGGCCCCGCCCCGCCAACAACGAGGCAGAGGACATCGCCGACTCAGCCGAGGCCCCACCCTGCCGGCAACGTGGGGGAGGATTTCCACCACTCCGTTGAGGCGTCACCCGCCGGCAACGCGATAGAGGACACCGCCGGCTCCGCCGAGGCCCCGCCCCGCTGCCAACGAGGCCGCACCACACAAAAAACGAGGAAGAGTAGAACACGGTAGGCCGCCGCCGCTCGGGTCCAAGTAAGGCCACCGCTCCTACCCTCCGGTTGAAGCCAAGCTAGGCGGGTTGACCATTGACGGGCGGTTAGCTTCTTGGCGTCGACGTGTAGTCAGAGAGCTGCACTGGAGAAGAACCCTGCTTCTACTTAACTACTGGTGCAGTTGGCCGACTGAGAAGTGGGCCCAACAGGCCACATGTTAGTTAAGCAACTGCACCTGCAGTTAAGTCACTGAAGCTTCTGTTCGGCTCATCAGGACACAGGTGGGTAGCTTCCGTTAATTAATTATACCTCCAGCGCACCCCTTTTTAGTTGAAGAATGTATGAAATGTAATGAAATCCGGCATGTTTATATGAAATCCGACCGTGTATGAATGAATTTATTTCGATTAGTTCGAATTCCTGTATCAACCGGCATTGGATGAACATGCAAAACAATACGTACTAGCATTATTCCTGTGGTGATCACCTCGTTTGCAGCAGTTTCACATGTACTCCCTCCGGTCCTTTCTATTCTGCATACAAGTTTTGTCTACAGTCAAAGTATCTCTACTTTGACCAATCTTATGCACTTTCACAATGTGCGAAGTAAAAAGGAATAGAAGGAGTACAAAGAGTTTGAGCATCTTTTTAGCGTTTTTTGTACATTGCAATCAAACACACAGGCATGGCAATTCATAGAGAACATTCAAAACAATCGATGATTATGCATCTCAGCGACTCACATGTCAGAGGCAATATTTACTTCACAACTAAAGAATAAAGAAAAAATTGATCGACGCTACTGACAGCAAAGGGCGTCCCATTCAAAAATATCAAACGCCTACGATTGTGGAATGGGTAGGGTTTGCCATCAGTTCGGACATTGACATGGAACCTCGTGCTAAATAAACCAGCTATTCTTTTTGTGCAGTTCCACCAAATCAACCAAATTCGCGCGTAGCTTGTATGCTTTCGCCCTTATATGTTGCAATGCCTTGAACTTATTGGCACCTCCTTTCTTTTGGCGAAAATGAATGATTCGATGTATTCACGAACATTTTGTGTAGTTCCCACTGAAATCAAGCTGAGCACCCCTGTTTGCACAAATACAAAAAGTGATTAGTATAAAGCAAACTGTACTATGAATTGACAGTTTCAACAGGCACATACATGGTCCATGTAGAGCACACTTTTAGAAAATGGAACTCACCAGAAAGAATCCTAGAACAACATTGTACTCGCAAGATCACAAAGCAAAAAATGGAGATTTGGCAGTCCTTCTGAGCTGAAGTTAGTTTGGTTTTGTGGGGAGTAATGTAACCATCCTTCAACTGCTCCTTCTGATGAGAAGATAGACAGGGCTTCTTCATCTTGGCATAATCGGAACTTGTCACTTCACGTACTCCATATTCTTCTTCAGAGGAAGATGATCCTGTTGTGCAAAGACAAGAGGACTACTAAATGCTAGCATCCCTGTTTGCTCGAAAAAAGGAAAGGAAATATTTAAAACAGCACAGATGAAGCACTTCTCAAGGACAATACCACTTTTTCATGACAGTATCTAAACAGTAGCACAACACCAATAGAGATGACAAAGCTCAATCATATGGATGAAATCAGTGGGCGAGTACCAACCTTTGTTAGGAGGCTTATTGTGTAGAGCATACAGATGAACCACTTCTCCGGAACCATCTGTTGCTATCTTCGGTGGTGTCCATGCTTACTATATATTCCTCGATTAGTTTAATGTTTCCAACATCTTCTTGTGCAGTTCCACTAAAATATATGGTATCTTCAAAGAAGATCCCTGTTTGCACAAGTAGAGATAATTGCGTATTACATTAAGAGTGGCATCAAATCAGTGGCAAAACAATTTCTCGTTCCAGTCATAACAATAAATTAAGATGCAAAACTATATCATTACTTGTGTCATCACAGTTCGATTAAGGTTTCATTACAAGACCTTTGGGAGTTGATTTTTTTCTTCCGCTTGTTCTTCCCTTCATCACTTGGTTCAATAATGCATAAGCTTCGCCTTCAATGTAAGATTTGGCATGTCAATTAGGGAGCACAAGTATAGTGCTAAACTTAATTTTCGATGAAAGTGGCAAAATACAGGCCAGTAGTTGTGAAATATCCTTATCTTACCTCAATGGGATATTACGGTGCACATACAGATTGGAAGTCTTGTCTCCATTTGTGCAGTTCACTAAAATCAAACAACATTATTGTACAAGTAGCACAACATATGAAAGCACACTGCAGAATCATGTGAAAGAAGGCTAATCTTGACCTCTCATGATGCGGAATTCAAACAACTCACAAGAAGAAGATCTGAACCAAATTAAGCCTTAACGGATAGGAAGTAAGATCTCCTCTTGTGCAGTTCCACTAAGATCAAGCAATCAAGCAACATTGTCGGTGTGACATTTTGGTTGAACTGCACAAAACACTCTTAAAACAAAAGTGTTTTGTGTAGTGCAACAAAAGGTCACAATGGCAACGAGGTGAAGTAGATAACCCTGTTTACATAGAGGTGCAAAGGAAGCAATTAGTGGTCAATAACGGTGGATGACACAGAAGCCAACAAAAGAAGCATCTACCTTATCTAAATGGGAAAGAAAGCAAGACAGTAGCATTTCTCAAACGGTGGCATTGATTAATATTAACATAGAGATTATATTAACAATAAAATTCGTTAAACATGTAATTTGCTTCTAACTGTGGCATTGCATAAATTTTCCAGCGGCATTATTAGAGGGTGTTTGTTTACAGGGACATTTTGGTGTAGGGACTAAAAAAACTCTGTGTCAGTCCCATCTAAACCAAACAGGAGGGACTTTTAGGGACTAAAAGTGGGTTTTGGGATTAAAGAAAGAAGATCCCGAGGGAGTCTTTTTGGGACTTTTTCCAACAGTTGCCCCTGCCCCGCATCGCACCTTATCTCTATTAGTTCATTACTAAGGGTAACATGGTCTTTTAGCATGTCATTTAATAACCTCTAGTCCATGTTTAGTCCCTGGAACCAAGAAGGTAGGGACTAGGGAGTTTTTGACCAAACAGGGCCTTAGATTAACAACAGCTAATGAGTTGCATGGGACAGTGGGCCTTTTGACACCATGTGCATCTACCGATGTACTGTGGTCATGCACAGTCTGTTGCAACAAAGAACAAACAACCAAGGAGCATATTTGTGTTGGTCCCAGTTTTATTATCTTTAGACACCTTTCCCTATGTGAGCGCTGAAAATCTAGTCCTGCACAAACTCTACAGCCTTGTCCCTTCCTTTCCTTTTTGAACTAGTACTTTCGCCCCTTCCTTTCCTCTTTGAACCACGTCCTAGATTTATGTGATACAACTTTCCCCACTACTTTCCCCCATTCCTTTCCTCTTTGAACCACGTGCTATATTCATGCTATACAACTTTCCCCCTTCATTTCCTCTTTGAACCACGTCCTAGATTCATGCTATATACAACTTTTCCCACTACTTTCCCCCACTCCTTTCCTCTTTGAACCACGTCCTAGATTCATGGTATACATGCAGCTAGAGCAATGCATGTGGAGTAAGTAAATTATACCTTAAGGTTCTTGGGGCGTGGTTAAATTGGGCGGCTGACGGCAATGAAGAAGAAGGGGTCGGAGGCCCTCCCGCGCCGCCGCTGGGTGGAAAGTGAACAGCTGTGCCGGTAGTCCCTCATCGATGGCGACAGCGTTAAGCCTCCTTCCCTTCCCGGCGAACAGATCCTGCCGGCTCTTTGAGAAGCAATGAGGGGAGAGAGAGGCCAACGAAGTCTTGTTTAGATCTGGAGAGGGCGAGAGAGTGTGAAGAGAGAAACTACAAGCGCTGAGGCTCCAGCGTGTATATATATATATACTGGAGAGAGAGTGTGAAGCGTGCAAACCCTAGAAAACATTTTGACCAGTCAAAGAATCCTCCTAGCACAAAATATGTTGAAGTGTAGTTATCGAACCCGAGACCTCAAGTTTGATGAGCGAACAGGCTAACCAGCTACACCACCCTCCCGTTATGTTCAATGAGAGGAAAATGACCTTTTATACATTCCTGCATTTGCGTGACAAGCATGCCGTGTTTTTTTGTGTGTGTGTGGGAGTCATTGGGATTTCAATCATAATCGTGTCATGTGGCTTTGGTGGTAAGACTATCCACAGAGGTGCAGAAATAATGCAGCCTTAGTCACCTTACCTCTCTCCACGTAGTACGTTGGGTCCCACCAGTCAGAGGGTGAAACAAACAAATTAATAAGAAAATTAAAAGCGCCAGCGGTGTATCTTACCTCACACATCTCGCTACTGCTCGGGAACACTGTCCAATTGATCCCTCTGTTTGCTCACGTACTATTTTAAGTGAATCCTTATTATAAAATGCACACAAATTTTGGGCACTTGTATTCGACTTAAGTCAGTGTGCCACCGTATCTCGTATACTTACTACTCCCTCCCGTCTAGGTGTAATAAGTCACGTTAGAAGGTGCAACGGGACCAAGGTGCGTGCGTGTGCGTGTGTGTGTTTAACAGCATGTGTGTGTTAGAGAGAGCGATAGATCGACCTACTCCTACAGAGAGAGGGTGTGTAGTGTACGATTTTAGCCGCGAGAGTCGGTGCATCCTCTCGTTTCCGGGCGTGTCCGGTAGGGACATGCGGACAGCTGCCACGCCCGCCTCGACCAGCCTGGCCCACCCAAAGCCCCTCCATCGCATGCGTCGCGCTCTCGCCCAAAACGGTCATTGCCGCTCCAAAGAATCGATTACGCATTCATGCCCGGCAGAGCGGACGCGACCTCTCACTGGCGCAAGAGTGATGGTTGCTTCGTCCATCCAACTTACTGTTGGGTCTATGTGATTTGACGACTCATTGGTCTTTATTACTGAGGTGGTAGGACTGCTGGATGTCCCACGCTTTCAGTGAAAGGAGGTACTACTACTAGATTACAATTTTCTCCATCTTACAGCGGAGGCGTGCAAGAGCAGTGAAAACACACAGGCTCAGTGATTACATGGCCCACCTCACACTATCACCGTGCGACACCTAACTCTTTACATAGTACTCCCTCTGTTCCTAAATATTACTAGATGAGTCCCCGCGCGTTGCCGCGGAACAGCGGTATATCTCTCTCTACGCAAAATTATCGATTTCATAGAACTAAAAAAACTCTATAACATGCTAAATAAACTAAATAAACTCCCATCATCATTTAGATCATCCCACGTAAGGAAAAAAGATCAGCCAACTCCTACTGCATAATGGGATTATATTTTTCTTTTTGACATGTTAATGGGACTTAAAAGCTCACTTACATGCATGCTACCGGTGCATGCTTGCATGTAGACATGTTGATGTGATTTAAACCCCACTAACATGCATGTGCCACGGTATTTCTGCATGCTTGCATGTGGCTTATGCGGAGCCTCTCAACGTCTAGATCAGACGACTATTATGGACTGATTTACTTCATCTAACGGCTACATCAATTTTGATGATGTGGCTCAAGGAGAGGATAGAGAATTCCTAGTAATGGGGGCTAGATATTACTAGTAGATAAGTCTTTGTAGAGATTCCACTACATACGGAACAAAATGAATGAATCTACACTTAAAATGCATCTATATACATCCGCATGTGGTTCATGGTGAAATCTCTACAATGACTTATATTTAGGAACGGAGGAAGTACTAGTATAGTACGTACTGTAATTTATCAGCGACATAAATTTGTACAATGCTACGAAGCTTCCAGCTTCTGTTACATGTATCTTGCATCCAAGGTTGCCCATTGCAACATTTCATCAAATACAAAGGAGACTAACATGCATGCTATTGCATCTCAATGACTGACTGATCATAGCAAATATGTACTCCCTTCGTTCCAAAATAAGTGTCTCAACTTTGTGCAAACTTTAGTACAAAGTTGTACTACTACTAAAGTTGACACTTATTTTGGAACAGAGGCAGCTAAAGAAAAAAACGATCCATGCAGTCCCTAGCCCTTGAACTGTGAACCCTGACCAGGCTTCAATTTGCTGGCAACGTTTGAGCTTCCTAATAAATGAAGTTTGCAACCTTTTGACCATCGGATCATTTTGTGTAGTTTCACTAAAATCAAGATGAGCATCCACATGGCAAAGAAATTGAAGAAGCGTGATTAGAATAAGATTATCGGGACTAGTTGATGAGACATAAACTCATCACAAATACAGATGCGTAGAAGCCAAGAGAGGTATGTGCGGGGCAAAGAAGTAGATAAATATCCACGAGGGAGTGATGTGGGCAGCCGGAGCGATGGTGCAAGCCGGCTGTAAAGGGAGTTGTACACGAGAGAGGCGTAGCTCAACCTTGAGGAGGGCGGCGAGAGGCGGCAACTGCCCACGTCGCGGCAGTGAGCAAGGGACGAAGGCAACCTCACCGGCTTTGTGAGAGAGAACGGCGGGGACCCCTGATCGGGATGTGCCGACAGTGGATTTTCGCCGTCGGCGACGGCCACCGGATCTACACTAAGCATTCACCCCTTCCCCAAGCGGACGTGATCCGTCGGGATGTTAGAGATGTGGCCACAGTCCTTTTGTGCGGGAGTGTGTGAAGAGAGCAACCCTAGCAAGCAACCGTGTAGGCTGGCCCGTCCGGACTATGTATATAGTGGAGCGGTTTCCTTTTCTCTCCATATAAACCTATCATATTGCGTACGTGCCACTGAAGAAAAAAAAACTTTATTTATAAATGACGCGGCACCTACTACTCGTTCTCTTGCGCTTGGCATCTCCAAAATATTAACCTTGCGATTGGCTCTTTGCCTCTTCGGGAAGTCGAGCAATAATGGTAGTGCAGTATATATCGTTCTGGCTATATGAGACCGAATGAATTGATGCACGTGCACCACGTGGGCAAGGGTCAAGGGGCGAGGGAGAGTGCTACATACGGAGCAAAATGAGTGAATCTACTCTCTAAAATACGTCTATATACATCAGTGTTTGGAGTATGTACTAGTAGTTCATATTGAAATTTACTAAAGGACATATATATTTCAAACAATATGATATAATCTCTATAACCAAGGTAGTAGGGACGAGGAGTAAACGAATGGAGTAGTAAATTTTTCTCCTCGTCCTGCGAGCCACCGCGCGCATGGGCGAGGGAGCGGGCGTAAGAGCAAGAACAATAACAATGCCCGCTGCGGGCTGCAAACGAATCCATGTCACCAAAAATCTACGTGAAACAAATAGCAGTACAACAAGCTACCTACTAGGTTGGCTTTACCTAATATTTAAATAGTTTTTACTTGTATCGTGGAGTTTACATGCAAGACACAAAAGCTTTGCAATTAATGCATGCAGCCAACTCTAGCATTCCCACTAGCTGCATGCGGGCTGTAAAGTTTTGGTTCCCTGTCTTGCAATGAGCGACTCATGAAGCGCCGGCTCTCTTCTCTCTCCTCATTTATCTTCCCTCCACATAGGATTCAGATGACGTGGATATGCATATAGCCAGCTGAGTAGGATCTATTGTACTTGCTCTAAGGCGGAGCAAGCTTCACCTCATCCTGCGAGCCACCGCGGCCGTGGGCGGGGGAGACGGTGTACTAAGCAAGCTTCTCCTTGTTCTGCGAGTTGACGGGACACATCAAAAGTACTCCAGTGTATAGAGCCTTGCCTCTAAGGTAGGCCCCATATGGTTTGCCTCTTTTTTTAATTTAACATAACGCGTCAAGTCGCAATTTGTTTGTTCACCTGTGGTAGACGATCCTCCCTCCACCAAGTGGACAACCAGTACACATGCCAAATTACCACGTGGGCTGCCTTTTTCGTACAGAAATGAGCTCCACCGTGTACCCGCGCGGGTGTGGTTGGGAAAGAGACGGGAGTACGTGCGCCGTGCATGCACCTCTTCTCTTCGTGCACGTCCCCCACCTACGTGGGTGTGTGTGAGAGATACAAACCGCGTTCATGAGTTTTGTTTTGGGGTGGGGGGTGGAGGGTGGGGTGGGGGTTGATTTCGTGAATTATTTGTGGGAATATGTGTCGATGACATCTCAAAGAAAAATTTGCGTGCAATGTGTGTGAAATGGAGGCCTATCCATATCATACATAGAGGGTCAGGCAATCCACGAGAAGAGAGGGAGGGGTCATAGCTATCGATAGAGTCGAAGAGAGGATCAAGTGGGTGGGTGCGAGATCGATGAAGAGAGCCATCGAAATTGTGTGTGTGTGCAAGTCAAAGATATAGGTCGACTGGCCTACCGGAACGTTAAAGGGCACATGTCAAGTTTGTGTGTGGAAGGGAGACATGACTAGAGCGCTCGATGTATCGGTGTGTGTGTGGGGGAGGGGGTGGGGGGAGGGGTAGGCAGAGGCCTAACTATAGAGGTAGAACGACTCGTATATGTGTTGAGAAGGAGAGACCCAGCTATGTCTTGAGGGAGATCGGTCGGCATCCATACATAAGCGAAGGACGGGAAATATGATGGGACAGAGAGAGAGAGAGAGAGAGAGAGAGAGAGGAGGAAGAGGGAGGAGAGAGGGTAGAGTGCTGGATGGGTGATGGAGTTGCTTCTCGAAGATGGTGGGAGAGGCCTACTAGACAAACCGAGGGTGGAACTGCAATGTTATCAATACGAGTGGGGATGTGTTTCGTGTGTGCAATGCGTGATAGATCTGTCGGGACGCATCCATGGATGATGAAGGGGAACCATGTGTTTGGTAAGCAAACCTAACTAGATCGGTAGATCAATTGTTGTTTGTCGGAGGAAGGGAGAGACACAACTAATGAGGTAGATCGATCGACGTGTGGCTAAACACGAGTTATAAGGACCTAGCTAGCTATATGTATAGCGAGAGATCGGTCGGTGTACGTCCATTTGTTAGAGGAAAATAAGGCCCGGCGAGACGGATAGGCAGAGAGAATGGAGCTAGGGGGTGGTGCGAGAGGCCCTACTACTAGCTAGATAGGGGGAGGAGTGTGCGGTTGAGAGATCGATAAAAAGAGGGGTGGGAGCTTACACGTGTGTCTGACCGTATGAGAGACACGAGGCAAGGACACATAAAGGAGGAGATTGAAGGTGTGTGTGTATGTTGTAGGCAGGCATCGCTGGAGAGGTTTATCGATCAGTGTGTGTCGGAAAGGAGTTGTGGAGACTCTGGGAGAATGACCTGAAGAAAAAAATGAATGTGCTCGGTGGATAGAATGCCGAGGGAGGGGGAGGGCGAGGAGGGCGTGTGCATGCACGAGAGAAAGTTAGTGGTAGCTACAAAGGTTAGAGGATTGTGTGGGTGTAAGAGACTAACAAAGATCATAATTAGATATGAAAGCGGATTCATATATTTGAATAGGAGATCATAGTGTTTTAAACATTGCATGCATGAATATGTCGGTGATACACGTGCTGTGCGCATGTTATACCATAATGTGATAATGCATGGCGTTTGCAACTCACAGCTAAATGCCGAACAATCTAAACCATACTATGCATCAAACAATCTCACATTTTATTTGAATTTGTGATAATGTGTGGCGTTTGCAGCTTACAACTAAATATCGAACACTCTAAACAATACTATATATCGAACATTCGCACATTTTATTTGTATTTGTGGTAATGTGTGGTGTTTGCAACTCACATCAAAATACTTGTAGGCATAGGGGGCGGTGCACCATACATAATCTGATAAACACATTATACATATGAGACATGGTTTAGATTATGAAGATCTAGCTAGAGCTAGAAATGTAATGTCATTTCAAATCAAAATAAAGTGGATTCAAAAAATCTAGTTCGAGTTCATATAGTACACATATTTCATATGTAACTCGAGACTAATCATGTGGTGTGTTGTGAAGATAATACACAAACGATGGTTTAACTTGACAATAATGATGATTGTAGATCTTATTAAAATAGAGAAACGAATTCAAATGCTTTGACTTCACAACAATCATTACTGTAGATCTTATTCAAATAGAGAAACGAGTTCAAATTTAGTTCATATTGAAGCGGTAGTATATACGTTTGGAATGCACTAAAACATTCATTTGAGTAGTAGGTTGCGTGCATTATACACGTAGCGAAATATTTTAATTGAACATAACATGAATTCAAAGTTTTGAATGACATTTGTAGTGCGCATTGATTTGGTACAGTACACGTTAGGCTTGTCCGAAATTTCAACCCGCCTTTGTTAGCCCGAAATATTTAAGATATATCTTTGTCTCGTTGTGCTCGGCTAACTCCCTCCATCTCAACCCGCCGCCTTGCTATTCTGAAATTACAACGCGCGCCAAAACTCCCACCTCCTGTGAAATCCCGACATGCGAAATGCCCGTGGTACCCCTGAACCGAAAGAACCGGCTCAAATCGGTGGGGGTACTTTCATAACTTACCCCACATTTTGGACAAGCGCGTCTCTAAGCCATGGTTCCCCACTGCCATCCCATCCGCCCACCCATTCGTACACCGAGGCCGAGAAAACCCGCAACGAAACCCCACACTCGCTCCGTCTGGCCACCCACCGGAGCCTCTTCCCGGCAACGCCGTCCACAGCAACACCTCGACGTCCCTCATCCACCGTACCGGATGAGGATCCGTCGTCGATCTCATCGTCCCGCCGGTTCAGCCACCCCGTCCTCCACCTCCATGGAGCTGCCCCAATGTTCCCCTTGTCTTTCACGCCACCTCCATTCCCACACCGCCGTATTCACCTGCACCACCGGAAGAGCATCATCATCACCGTTTCCTCGGATGAAGCTGCGACCTAATCGGCGCCACCAAAGAGGTTGTACACTAGTCGCTGCATTTTCTTATTGATTCGATCTCACGGTGCTGCCGGCGCTCGGTCTCGAGCCGACACGGCGCGGCTCCATCCACGGCGGTGTCGCCGGCCACTTCCTCCATGGCGTCGCTACCTCGGCGGCGACGTCCACATCAGTAGGAGCTGCTGCTGCTTTAGCTCTTGCTCGCGCTGCTGCTCTGCTCTTGCTCTCGGTCCCCTGCTTGGTCTGCTCTTTCTCGCGCTGCTGCTCTCGCTCTTGCTGTTGCTTGCGATGCCGCTCTGATTTAGCTACACTTCAGTCGACTGAATCGACTTTTGGGTCATACGATTTTCAGGGGGTGGGGTGGGGGGGGCTCGCAGGGGGGAAGGAAGAACCAGCCGCAGCGGGGAGGGGGGCTCGCCGGAGTGGTACCCCACTATCTATCTTAGGGTTCGTGGATGGGGCGGTGAGTCGCTTGGCGGTGGCGGGCATTGGCGGGGTGGTGGCGTGGGGATCGCGGAGAAAAAGCTCAAGACGGGGGTCCTAGAGGGATGGCAGGCGGCGAACCGGGCGGTGGGGAGTGTTTTTGGTGAAGGGCAGCGCACCGCCGTCATGCGGCAGGGGCTGTTTGGCCGGTGGTGGCTGGTGGCTCAGGGGGGTGGAGGTTGAAGATGAACCGCAAACCCTTGATTTCGTATCCAACGGCTGCAAAATCGACTGACCAGAGATGAAAAAGTCAGTCAACGGATGTGTAGCCTCACCTTGCTAGTGCGTTCAGTTTCGATAGCATAATTCAGTTTCGACAACAAAATTCAGTTTCGACAGTTAAGTTCAGTTTCGACAGTTAATTTCAGA
Source organism: Aegilops bicornis (assembly GCA_021605145.1). Lineage (NCBI taxonomy): Eukaryota > Viridiplantae > Streptophyta > Magnoliopsida > Poales > Poaceae > Aegilops > Aegilops bicornis. The sequence goes on from CM038671.1 coordinate 711,337,672, forward strand.
GATGACCGGCTGATGTATTTCACATCTAGCACTTTGTGGTTATGTATTTTACGTCATGTATTGGAGATGCTATTAGAATTCCACTCAGGTTAACGTTGCTCGTTGTCTCTCTTGTCCTGCTTTCAGCCTCAAGGCGTCAGACAACTCACCGAGCTGCTCCAACAACGAAACCCTCCATCACAATGAGCGAGACCTCGGGTTCCATCTCCAGACGCCTAAGATCTTCTTCCCCTCCTCCGACAGCAAAGTCAGCAGGAGCATCCTCACACTACTAGGGAAAACCCTAGCAGTAGCGCTGGTTTTGTTCTCACTAGTAGCGCGGGTAGGCGCGCTACTAATAAGGCGCCATAGCTATCGCTTAGCGATAGCTGCGTGCCCACACGCCGCCATCGCTAGGATGAATAGCTGCAGCATTTGTTCACTCCCACGCTACTGCTAATGTAACTACTGGCAGCATGTTTTCTCTCCATCGCTACTAGTATTCTTTTTATTTTTTTTATTTTTAGTTTATTTATTCACCATCGTACAAATATTGATACAATACCAGTTATGAGGTTTACATCATTATGTCCATAACAGTGTCAAATGAAGGTGGATTAGGTTCAAGTGGAGGCAATATGTGGTGCATGTCAAAAGTATACTACTAATCCAAACTTGATCTAGTTTGGACTAGTAGTACTTTCGATGTGCAGCACATGTTGCCTCCACTTGAATCTAATCCGCCAAAGACAAGATATTTAATCATCATCATGGTCACTACCACCAACAAGATTTATTTAATCACCACTAACACTAGCTAATAATAATCATCATAGTCATTACCACCAACACTAGCTATTTTATCATCATAGTAATAGTGTAGCACATCATCATCCTGAAACTCATTTCTAGCTAGCTAATCACTCCTGCTGCTCTCTCTCTTAGGTAAAACAACATAAAACATATGTAGCTCTCCTCCTTGATCAAGTTGGAGAATGCAGATGAACCTGTCTCCTAATCGTGGGTAGCGCCTCTGTTTGCTGCCCCCTAGTACTTCTCTACGCTCCCCCAATCACATATTTGGTCCATTCTTGCACTATTAAGCATCCGTCGCTAATCTTGAATGCACTGAAGTAATCTGTAGGATATCTTGGCCGTGGTGATAATACTCATGGTACCTTTAGTCTTGATCCCATAAGGCACAACATTCATCGGGAGTCCCTGTTGAAGAACATCGTATGGTAACATACTTAGCAATGAAGTTTAGCTTCAAAAATAATGTATGGAAAAGATGCACTGAGGACAAATAGTAAAATTACGAACACTATTCGTCGCACATTTTCAGTACTAACATTTCTAAATCCAGGAAGAAAATTTGTCTTGACAGTATCAAGATCCTCAAGCCATGAAACATAATGACTTAGCTCCTCGCAGTGTAGTTTAGCCTCGGACAGTGAGTAGGTCCCGTCTACCAAGCTACCGACATGTTTGCTTGCACCGAAATAAGTCGACAATACAAATTAGTTGTCAACTATTTTGAATAAACAATATCAAAGACATAAATATGGTTGAGAAACTTACATAATGGTATAATCGAGGCGTCGCACATCGACCCAGATGTCGGTATTACCTTCAATATCATCTTCCGGACGAATATCAAACGTGATAACCATATCAGGCTCAAATGCATAAGTCTTGCATATTGCTCGCCATGTTTTGCATCCAAAATAGGTGTAGTCGTCTGAATTGTATTATTTTGCATGGAAAATATAACCATGCTCGGTCTTTAAATAAACTTTCTTTACCTCCGTAGTATGACTGAAACCTATCTTATCCAATACGAAAACTCTTGCATGGCAGGGGATACGCTAGTAGAATAGTAAAAAAAATATAAGTTGAAGCAAATGAAGCAGTTTTCATGCTTAATTACGAAAAAAGACTACTCGTTATGACTTTATCCACTTCGAAGTTCTAGTCCAGCTAGATGCAGAAGCGCCTATCATCATCTAGGAAGATTTCGTCGCACAGGCCGCGCTCGTCTTCGCAGCATTTGCAAATACCGAAATCCTTTTCGTCGTCAGACATTTCCTATGTTCCTAGTTAAAACATTAATTGAAAATCGATCGAAGACAACTACCAGGATACTCAACACACAAATCCGGGGCACTCGATATTTCCTACATAGAATCTGGCACAAGTCATGCCAAAATTCACGGAAAAAACCGGCATGACCTTTGCTAAAATAGGACATATCGAGCGCCTGAAATTTGCCAGAACGGAAATGAATCAACACTCCGGCAAAACATAGGCCATTCATAGGTGTAACCTGCAAACATGACCGGCCACTTGGATATGGCCCATCTGGTCAAGCAGGTGTCGTCCTCCGCCGACTCGACGATGAGGATGCGGGATAGGCATCGCCACGTCGATGCAGGAAAAATTGCTTTAACTAAAAAATAGCAACAAGTTCTTACTAACTAGTTCTATTAATTCAACTAGTTCTTACTAAAAATAAACTTACTATAAATAAAAAATTTCTAATACCTAATTAGTACCTAGTTCTTACTAACTAATTAGTACCTAGGAACTACTGCCCTAATTACCATCTAATTTGATGAACCTATAGGGGTGGAAAGTGGTAGCGGATATTCCAATTATCCAACTATAAAGTGAAATAAGTGGTCAAATTTTACTCGTTTTATGATTCATCTTAGAAATTTGATTCGTTTCCACCCTTACATGAACCCTAACTCATTTGCCGCATCCGCATCCGATTTGTTTCCACTCTTACATGAACCTAACTAATTTGATGCAACTAAAATATAAAAAAAACCTAGGCAGAGGTAGGGGAGAGCGAGGAGCAGGCGTGCTCACCTCAGGTGCCTGCGACGAGGGAGGGGCAGGCGGCATCGAGGTCGGGGTCGGGGGCTCGAGCGTGTGTCGGATGGCGACATCGAGGTCGGGGTCGGGGGCGGCGTTGAGGTCGGGGGTAGCGTCCGGGGCGGCGTTGAGGTCGGGGGTAGCGTCCGGGGCGGCGTTGAGGTCGGGGGCGGGGGCGGCGTTGAATATGGGGTCGGGGCGGTGTAGAGGGTGTCTGCGGAGGCCTTGGCGACAGGCGGCAATGACGGCGGAGTGTGGACAGTTGGATTTGGGGAAGTGGCCGTGGGGAAGGACGAACCTCGTGGTTAAGTCAGAGGTAGCACTAACGCGTTCCAGGAAGAGCCCTACTGCTACGTTAGCTACAACGCTTTCTAGGATACACGCTACTGCTACTCCTTTCTCTTTTTTCCCTTTTTCATTTAGTTTTCTTCACATTTTTTTCCTTTCACCTTATTCTATTTCTTTCATTTTCAATTATCTTTCTATTTGCTTTCCATTTAATTTTATATCCTTTAGCAGTAGCGAGTTTAATATAAAATGCGCTGCTACAAAGAATGTAGCGGTAGCCTTGTTCGTTATAGGTCGCTACTACTATGTGAAGCCTATCGGCTAAGCCGTGGGAATTTTAGTAGTAACGTGTTTAGGGCAGCACGCTATCGCTAGAACTTTATCTGCAGCGCGGTTTGCCCAGGCGTGCTACTGCTAGTTAGCACCAGCGTGCTTTTTTGACCCTCGTTGCTGCTAAAGTTCTGTGTATAAGGTTTTCCCTAGTAGTGTCACCGGCCAACCCAATTACGCTGAGATTGACATGGCTTCGCCAAAGAGGTTATACACTTGTTGCATCTCTTTTTTACTCTACATGTTATATATATTGTCCACTGGGCACACGGATTTGTTCCTTTAGTGTCTCCTTGAATGAAAAAACATAGGAATTTTAATTTTTCACTTGTCCTCCTTTTCAAATTCCTATTCATGAAGCACAAGACTAAGAGATAGTAGCATAATAGCATTATAACCGTACATTTTCATGTGATCTTCCAATTGTTGTGAATCACACCCAGATTGGTAGAAATCATGTGTTTTTAAATTCTCTATTTTGCACGTGCATTCCTATCTATTCCTGTCTATTTCCTATCCCTGCATTGTTGGAATCCTCCAATTCAAACGAGCCCTTACAGAATTACTTCTCTTACAGATAGTTGTCAAAGAAAGACTTGCGTGGTTTGTCTCGCTCTGCTTTCGTCAGTCCACCCAGCTCAGCTGCTCCAACGACATAAGGGTCCAAAGCCAGAGGATCCGCCTCCAGACTGTCTTTCACCGCCTCAGATCTTCTTCCCCGCTGCTGCCATCCATGAAAACTGCATTACCATCATCAACCGAACAGATGACCTCGAGGACTACACGGGTCCGCAAGAGAGGTCACACTCTTTCGTGTCTGCTTACGTTATGCATCGCTTAATATTACATGCTACTTTATCGTCCTGTTCACCGATTAGACTCTGAGTCAGCTCCAAACTAATGGTCAAACTTAAGTTTTTAAATGGTTGTGGGGTACATATCGGGGCCGCTATCAATAGTATCTGTCTACTATCTGGTTTGTCTACTATGAGTTTCATGTTGGGTGGGAAACAAACAGTAAAGAAGCCATTATCTGTATTTTTTAACTGAAGCCATTATCTGGCTGCTATTATTGGTTTTGGGTCTATCCACAGGTTGCTACCATCACTCTGGATTTCTGCATGCACTCCTTACATAATCTCACTATGGTTTATTCCTATGCATGCCAGTTATTGTAAACAATGGAACTGAACATGTAGAGCAAAAGAGACGAGCCTTGTGTGGCAATAAAATTTCATGCAGACGTCGCTCCATGGTAGGCGCAAAGGCAGCCCCCCTCCACGCATTTCGGATTGTAATCGAGAGGAAGATATCTGTTCTGAGGAGGATCCAGAAGGAGAAGACAACTCCTATTTACCCCCTGAGGTCTTCGCTCTAACTTGGCATGCTGATGTTGGTTATATCATGCATATGGTGTCTTGCATTTCTTACTTTATACATAAAATATGTCATCTGCTTAGTTTAGATATACTTTGAGCGAATGCCATCTGTTTAGTTTATTCATCGTTTATGTGAATTATGCAACGCCATCTTGTTTAGCCAGGCATTATATATGTGAATTTTGCAATGCCATCACCTTAGCCAGTCATCTTATATGTAAATTATATCAGGCCATCCTTTTTTTTTCGTTACATATTACATTTGTCAACAATGTTAGTACATTCAACTGCTCTTCGTGTGTGCAGGATCGAAAGTATGTCTAGAGGGGGGGTGATTAGACTACTTGACCAAATAAAAACTTATCCTTTTCCAAATTTTAGTCTTTGGCAGATTTTAGCTAACTTAGCACAAGTCAAGCAATCTTAACACAATTCAAGCAAGCATGAAATGAGTATATGAGCAGCGGAAAGTAAAGCATGCAACTTGCAAGAATGTAACAGGAAGGGTTTGGAGAAATCAAACGTAATTGGAGAAACAGATGTTTTTGTCATGGTTCCGATAGGTGGTGCTATCGTACATCCACGTTGATGGAGACTTCAACCCATGAAGGGTAACGGTTGCGCGAGTCCACGGAGGGCTCCACCCACGAAGGGTCCACGAAGAAGCAACCTTGTCTATCCCACCATGGTCGTCGCCCACGAAGGATTAGCCTCACTAGCGGTAGATCTTCACGAAGTAGGCGATCTCCTTGCCCTTACAAACTCCTTGGTTCAACTCCACAATCTTGTCGGAGGCTCCCAAGTGACACCTAGCCAATCTAGGAGACACCACTCTCCAAGAAGTAACAAATGTTGTGTTGATGATGAACTCCTTGCTCTTGTGCTTCAAATGATAGTCTCCCCAACACTCAACTCTCTCTCTGACAGGATTTGGATTTGGTGGAAAGAAGATTTGAGTGGAAAGCAACTTAGGGAAGGCTAGAGATCAAGATTCATATGGTAGGAATGGAATATCTTGGTCTCAACACAAGTGTAGGTGGTTATCTCTCAGAAAATGTAGGTTGGAAGTGTAGGTTCGTTCTGATGGCTCTCTCCACGAATGAAGAGTGGGTGGAGGGGTATATATAGCCTCCACACAAAATCTAACTATTACACACAACTTGCCAAACTCGGTGGGACCGAATTGTTAAACTCGGTCGGACCGATTCAGCAAATCTAGTGACCATTAGGATTTTCGGTGGGACCGACATGCAACTCGGTAGGACCGATATGGTTAGGGTTAGGGCATAACGTAATCTCGGTGAGACCGATTACACAAACTCGGTGAGACCGATTTTGGTAATAAGCTAACCAGAGAGTTGGTCAGGTAAACTCGGTGGGACCGATTCGCTCATTTTGGTGAGACCGAAATGTTACAAAAGGGAAACAGAGAGTTTACATTGCAATCTCGGTGGGACCGATTGCTCATCTCGGTGGGACCAAAATGTTACAAAGGGAAACAGAGAGATTACAATCCCATCTCGGTGAGACCGAGATCCCTATCGGTGAGACCGATTTTCCTAGGGTTTGTGGCAGTGGCTATGACATCTGAACTCGGTGGCGCCGGATAGAAAGAATAGGTGGGGCCGAGTTAGACTTTTGGTTTAGGTCATATGTGGATGTGGGAAAGTAGTTGAGGGTATTGGAGCATATCACTAAGCACTATGAAGCAAGAACCTCATTAAGCAACACCTCATCCCTCCTTGATAGTATTGGCTTTTCCTATAGACTCAATGTGATTTTGGATCTCTAAAATATAAAATGTAGAGTCTTGAGATTTGAGCTTGAGCCAGTCCTTTTATCCTTAGTATTTTGAGGGGTCCACTTTTCTCATCCATGCCATGCCATTCATTGAGCTTTTCCTGAAATATTTATCTTGGAATAATGTTAGCTCAATGAGCTATATGTTGTTAGGAATTACCAAAACCACCTAGGGATAGTTGCACTTTCAGTGTGCATCAGCCATTTGACACGGTGATGGCAAATTCTGGAGTGAAAACAAGGTCTTCAGAGCAGACTATGCTATCTGATGAAGCGCATATCTCGCTGGTTACGAATAGCTCCTCGGAGGAGGATTCAGAGACATATGACCAGTCCTATTCCCCCCCCCCCCCAAGGTGTATGCTCTAACTTGGCACGGTTATGTTGCTCATATCGTGCGTATTGTGTCTCGCATTTCGATGTCATTTGATTAGTTTAGACATGCTTTGTGTGAATGCCACCTGTTCAGTGTCTAATTACCATATGTGTGAATTATGCATTGCCATCTTGTTGCAAGACATTATATATGTGAATTATACATTGCTATGTTGTTGCAAAGGCATTATATATGTGAATTATGCAATGCCATGCTGTTTAGCCAATCATCATGTATGTGAATTATATCATGCTATAATTTTTTTGTATTACGTGTTCCATTTGTCAACAACGTTTGTATATTCAACTACTCTTCCCTGCATCAGCCATTTGAAGCGGTGATGGAAGTATCTCGAGTGAAAACAAGGTATTCAGAAAGGCATAATGATACGTCTTTGAAGCAGACATCTTGCTGGTTACTGAGAGCTCCTCAGAGGAGGATTCAGAGACTGATGACCAGTCCTATTTTCCCCCTGAGGTCTATGCTCAAACTTGGCAGGATTATATTACCCATGTCATGCATGTTGTCTTGCATTGCTTAGTTTTTACATCATATATGGATTGCCATCTGCTTACTTGCTTACTATATAAACCATATATTTGAATTATATCATTCCATCATGTTTACATAGTACATACACATCATCTATCTGAATTATGGCATGGCAACCCATTTAATAAAGACATCATATAGTTATATCATCTCATCCTGTTTAGTGTTTACAGTCATCATATTTTGAATTATGGCATTCTATCCATGAATGTATGTGAATTATGGCATGCCAACCTATTTAATAAACACATTATATAGTTATGTCATGTCATCCTGTTTACATAGTCTCATATGTTGAACTATGTCTTTCCATCTTTTTTAGTTAGCCATCATAATGTGAAATTGTGTCATGCTATCCTGTTTAGTTAGCCATCATATATGTGAAATTGTGTCATGCTATCCTGTTTGGTTAGACAACATAAATATGAATTATTTCATGCCCTCTTTTATTCCCCACTATCCATTGAACCTGTCTATCATACAATGTCTATACTTTCAATTACTTTTCTTGTTTATCAGCCATTTGAATTGGAGAGCGTGATGGCAGATCTAAGGGAGTAACAACACGGTCTTGAAAAAGATAGTGCTACCAGTTGATGTAGATAGAACCACGGTTGTACTTGCCCAAGGACCAGATCCACCACACATAACCCAGACTCTCAGATTGTACCCCTACCCAGTTGGACAGAGAACCAGCTACACCCCTTCTAACCCCAACCCCGGCAGATAGTAACCCAGTTCCAGTTGACACAGCACCGTCTCCACCATGGAGCACCCAAACACGAGCAGTTAGTAAGGGAACTGCAGTGCCCAAAGCACGAGGACCACCACTCCGAATCCCAACTCAACGCTTAAAGGAGTAGAAGATTTGTTCTTAGGTCAGGTTCTGTAGCTATGGTTCATACCCCTTTGCTCTTGCATTACTGTATTTACTCATACCAACTATTTTCAAATTTGAAGGATGAAATTGAAACTCCAATGGCGCAACAGGTATGTTTTAAACCTGTTTGTTTAACTAGTTTGCTGTTGTAACCTGCTCTATGTTGATTTCAGTTTCAATTGAATAAACAGTTATGTTCTCATGTCATGCACATTACAAGTGTTGTTATTGCTCTATAGTTACCGACACTTATATTCTGTCTATTATGCTTTGTCTTGAACAAATATTATTTGAACTGTGTCTCTATCTTGATTTGGCAACAAAAACTAGAATGATATAGACCATAAAGTGACCATGGTACATAGATATATGTTTGTTTCATGCTGTTATCCTGTCCACTTTACTGCTGAACTCATTTACCAAAATGAGTTTCATATACAACATGGTAAACATGTGATGTGTCTGCTTGTTTCTCTTTTAGAATGCGGACAAAATATTGGAGAACAGTACCGCCTTATCCAATGGTAAAGGAAGTAATGCAGATAAGGTTAAAGATAGTGAGACATCCCTGTTGATCTCCAAGAAAGCTGATAAAAACTATCTTGATGACAGTGAGGGAACCCAAAAGTCCTGTCTTGATGTAGTGTTCGAGTTACTGGCCACTACTACTGGCACTAGCTCTTCGAACTCGCTACCTGAATCAGTTCGTCTTCTTGAGTCTCAACTTCAAGTTGAAAGACATCAATCAGATGTGATGCGACAGAAGTCAAGGACCGAGGAAGTCCCTGCGAAATTGAGATGGATATTTTCTCAGTGCAACAACAAGCTACCGGAGGATTTAAGCGCCAAACAAGAGAAAGTTAATTAGCTTGCTAAGCATCTTTCCAAAGACATTATGGGTACCTGTGATATTGTTTTCTTGAGATCTTCCAAGTGGTTTCAGTTCTGGATTTGTTTTCTTGTGGCGTTTATTTGCGCTGGTCGCCAACTTTGACAACCAGTGTATATGATATGCTGCTTTGTTCCCTATATTTGTGTCACAGCCCTAGAGCTTGCTTGTAACTAGTGGCATTGCATCCATGCATCATGTTTAATTTTCATGAAATTTGAAATGGGGATTTCCTAAACCCTAGCATTAGAGGAATTCAAATAGGCTCAACCAAAAATATTTTTCAGTGATTTCAAATGGCTTTAGAAAATGTTCATCATTTCTGGAAAAATGTTTTAAACCATAACCAGAGGTGCTGCACATTTTTCATGACATATTTGGTCACTGGATTAATTCATTAAGTATTTGCATTTGGGCATTTAAATGCTATAAAATATTTTAAATGCTCGAATAATCATAAACTTAAATGTTTGCTGTTGGATATTTTCCAAACAGTGGGCCTGAGCAAGTTTCATGATTTTTGAATAGGTTCTGGTATTTTTAATAAAGCCAAACATCTGTAGAAAAATAGAAAACTGAAATAAAATAGCAGAGAGAGAAGCCCAGCTTACAGCACGGCATGGACCGGCCCAGTCTTTGGCCACTGGTGGCCCAGCCCACCAGCACCACCGTCTCCCACCTCTCGCCAGTAGGACGAGAGGCGTGTGGCCGACGTGCTCGCCCACGCGCAGGCCACCTCCACCCTGCCTGCTTCACCCCCCGACGCTCTGGACGCCTCCCCGAGCGCCACGCGACCCCCTGGACCCCCTCGCTCTCTTCCTCTCCCTCGTTCCCTCCTCTGGCTCCCTCCCTCTCCCACCGAGCGGAGCTGTCGCCGCCCTTCGCCACCACCGCTGCCACAGGCCTCCCTCGCTCCCGACTAGCCCACAAGCTCCGCCACTCCATCCTCGCCCTCCCCGCCCGTCACGCGACCGAGAAGCCCCGCCGCCCGCCGCTTTCCCCTCCTCGGACCCATGAGTCGCCGTCGCCCGATTAAATGCCTCCGGACCTCCCCAGCGCCCGACCTTCCCATCGTGCTCGCGGTGAGCTACCGAAGTTTTTCCCTCACCTCCCCTCTCGCTAGCCTCCTCTAGCCACCGTTCCCACCATGCCGGCTTCGCCGCCGTGCCTCGTCGCCGGCGTGGCTAGAGCCACAATGGCTCAAGCCCACCCCACCTCTGTGCTCAGCTGCACACCGAGCCCGCAGACCCCTCCGCACCTCCTGTCGTGCCTCCTAGCGGCGACGTGCCCGAAAGCTCGCCGAAACTCGGCCGCCGCCAAACACGTCGCCGGCGCCGATTCCGACCGCCCCGAGCTCAACTGACTCCACCAAGAGCTGCGGCTCGACTCCAGCTACACGTAGATGCCCTCCACGACCCATTTGGTCGCCGGAATGGGAAAAATCACTCTCGCCGCCGCGTCGGGCTCGCCGGCGGCTAGACGCCGGCAGCCGGCGTTGACTTTGACCACGGTGGGCCCTGGTTGACTCTGATGAGTCAATGACAGGTGGGGCCCAGCCCTGCTAACTATTTAGGATTAGTTTTAGTTAATTTTTAGTTAGGCTAATTATCTTTGACACGCGGGACCCATCGAGGTTTGACCCGGACCGATCATGTTGACCTCTTGACGTCATGCCAACGTCATCTTGACGCAAGAATAACCTTTTCTCGAATTATTTTAATTCAGGAAATTTCAGCCAATACCCCAAACTGCCAATCTTCATAACTTCTAATCTGTAACTCCAAATTAAATAATTTATATATGAAAAATGATCAGAAAAATATGAAGAATCTGTTTATGGCACTTTCATGAATGATTAAACAAGTTAACGTCACTGAATAGGATGAATCATTATTAGGGCAATTTATGAAATAACATTTGGAGTTGGAGTTTAACCTTGTTTGAATTCTACTTCAATTAACCTGGCTAGACATTGCATTAGGTGAATTCAGTACCTTAACATGACATGTCATTCATGTGAATGTGCATTGCATTGATTGTGTTCTGTCTTGTTTGCCGGTAATTGTCCCCTCTCGATGAGACGACGTTAAAGCGATTGTTCGATGACACCGATGAAGAACTATATTATCTTCAGAAGTGCCAGGCAAGCAAACCCCCTTGTTCATTCCGATATAATCCCACTCTCTCGCTCCTGCTCTATTTTACTGCATTAGGACAACAACGACTCATGTGTTACTTGCTGCGGTAGCTGAACCCCTTATCATCTGCATGACCTGTCATTCCACAGTAATTAGATGAAACCCACTAGCATGAGTAGGAGTTGTTTGAGCCATGTTGTGCCTACTCATTCATGCTTGTTGTCATGCACCGCTCTTTGCTTAGAGTTGAGTCAGGTCTGATTCATCGGGAATGGATTGGAATAGTTGTGTGAACATGTCCTACTGTGTGTGTGAGTTAAGTGTGTCAACACGATTTGGTAAAGGTAGCGGTGAGAGGCCATGTAGGAGTACATGGTGGGTTGTCTCATTGCAGCCGTCCTCAGGAACTGAGTTCTGTGTTTGTGATCCATGAAACAGTTACTACCACGCATTGGGCCCGAAACCAATGGACCCTCTCGGCTTCTTAACCACTCTTGTCCTCGGTCAGGGAGTTGCAAGTAGTTTACGGTGTTTGTAGCATCTTTGGGGCCCGCATAGGCCCGACCATAGGGGTGGGTTGTGTTGCGGTAGGCACCATGGCCCGGTGTACCGATTCGCCCGTTTGGTGTCTCGGGAACCCTGTACACATCGTTCGGGACCGTATGGGAAACCTCGGCCGGACTCCCTGTGGATGGAACCCGAATAGGCGATAAACCTGGACTTGGGACTTGTGTGTTTAGGTAGGTCGTGGCCGACACCCACGTTGGGCTTCCGCTTGAAGGTTGCCGAGTACATGTCGTGTAAACGGCGGTAAGTGGTGAGAGCGTGTGTGAAGAAGTACACCCCTGCAGGTTAATATGATCTATTCGAATAGCCGTGTCCACGGAGAAGGACTTCTGGGTTGCCTATATCGGTTCATAGACAAGTGAAAGTGGATACTCTAAAATGCGCAAGATAAGCGTGAGTGCTATGGATGGCGTTCTCGTGGGGAGACGGGAGCGGGTCCATAGTGGTGTATTGATATGGTGAATATGTGGACTCGTGTGCCACCTCAAAAGAGTTACTTGCGATGCGTAGTTCGGGATAGCCACCGAGTCAAAGCTGGCTTGTCAGAGTCCAACTCCACCACCCCTTTTGATAGTGATGCATATGTAGCTAGTTACGATGTAAGTCTTCTTTGAGTACGTTTGTACTCACGTTTGCTTATTTTATGTTTTGCAGAGAGACTTGGTCTCGCTAGTAGTTCCGCTTGGACTTTGATGGTTAGCTTGTTACCTCATTTCGATCTTGTGCCTCGGCGGGATCTGGTAGATAGTCGGGCTTCTCGGCCTTCTTCATTTATAGTTATGCGTACTTTCGAGACATGTTTAGCTTCCGCTTGTGCTTTGACTTGTATGATCAGAGTGTTGGGTCATGAGACCCATGTTTGTAATATCTCGCTCCTCGGAGCCTAATGTATAATATTTGAGTCGTAGAGTTATGTTGTGATGCCATGTTGTATCTACACATATTGAGCATATTGTGTGTATGTTTGAAATGCTTGGTATGTGTGGGATCCGACAAACTATTTGTTTATCCTTGGCAGCCTCTCATATGGGGAAATGTAGTCTCGTGCTTACGAGCGATAGTAGTCCGCTTCATGACCCGGTTCACCGAGTCCTGCTAGCCCAAAGACTACCGCTTGGACACTTGGTAGCGGCATGTGTTTCACTTCGTTCCTATGTCATCCCTTTAGGGAAATGTCGCGGTGTTATTCGGAGTCCCGCCTAGCCTGCCATGTTTTTGCTCACCGAGTCCTCATAGCCCAAAGGCTACAGCCCCAATCTATACGTTGATGACCGACATGCTCGATGTGATTCATGTATGCCTGTCCCCATGGGTTAAGCGCCGCTTTGGGTTCACGACTAGCCATGTCGGCCCGGGTTCTTTGTCATATGGATGCTAGCGACACTATCATATACGTGAGCCAAAAGGCGCAAACGGTCCCGGGCCATGGTAAGGCGACCCGTGGGAATACCGTGCGTGAGGCCGCAAAGTGATATGACGTGTTACATGCTAGATCGGTGTGACTTAGGATCAGGGTCCCGACAGCTTTGGTATCAGAGCCCTGTTCATCAGAGGATTACCAAGCCAAACCGGTGAAGTTGTGTCTAGAAATGCTTTAGTTATGTAAGGAATTGATTGTGGAAGGGAACGTAAGGCTCTTTTTACTCCTTATACCTCATGGCCTTCTGATATGAGTCATCCTCTTCTCTTCTACGGGGTTTAAGAATTAGGCTTCTCATCTATCTATCAGGATGACGTGTTACTACTCCATAGACCTTTGAGATTGTTGGTTTTAAGCCCCAGTTCAGTTCCTACTATTTCTGTATGATAATTGTTGATCTCGGAACCTTGATATGGTGATGTTGGGTGGTTATGCCACCATTTTTGCAGGATGTCTCAAATCATTTTGAACATTTCGGCCCGTTATCTTTGTCAAAGTCATCCTGTGTCTCTAAATAGTCTGATGCATTTGCAAATCTTTTCCTTCCGTTCCGATGTCCTTTTGACCAGGTTAATCACACAAATTAGTATGTTGAGGTACTCCGCTGCCTCAACATATAAGTTGGAACTATTATTTTTACTCTAGGTGTTGAGGAAGTCATCTAGCAATTTAGCAATGCTTTTGTATCCCCAGTGTGATGATTCTGGCCATTATTCTTGAAAGCCTTCTGTGATGTTATTAGTTAGTAGGTACTCTATTCATGGGTTCTTGAACCCGAGATTCACCTTACTTCATGTTGATAGTGTTTGCTAGTCCCTTTAGGATATTAGTAACTTTGTGATAGTCCTCGAGGTTCGTGGCATTTCCTTCTTCCAAATACCATGAACTAGTTATGGCAGAAGTTCTTTGAACCAAAAGATCACAATAAGAGTGCTCTTGAGGAGTTCTCCATTCATAATTGTGATCTGCCAATTCTACCTTTCTGCATGGGTTATCCGGGAGAAATGTTGAGCTTTGCTCGATATACTAATCTGTGCATCCACAACTCGAGAAAATTATATGTTCCTTTGAGTTGCTCTCTTTAGTTGTATCCCGACCATCCTCTATCGGTTGATAACCAAGAGTATGTGTGCATTCGCTTATCGATGTCTATTATCCTTGTGGTCCGTCAAGCCATTCATTGCGGAATGACTAGGAGAAACAAACTCGATTACCTCATCCATATCTAGGATTGGGTCAAAGCGATTTGTATTCCGCAGATCAAAATGCCAATCCAGCTTTGATTCTGCTCTACCTTGGAGTGTTACCATCTTTATGTCAGGAACATCATGAGAATTGCACCTTCTCTTATGAACTCTTGTCGTAGTGATACTTCTCACCATCATCATTCATTCCTCGGTCCTCGTGTTGTTGCAAACCGGAATGCCGAGCAAGTGAATTGTGATGTGTGAAATCGATACTCCTAGCAACCTCGTTGCTTGGTAGTTAATGGACAATATTTTCATTCTTAGCGTGTTGGTTATTAAATCATCATACTAAGATTGATCGTGCTACCTAGTCCTTATTTACGGTGCACACTTGGTGATGAGTTAGGATTATTCAATCCCTTGCTTATTTGATCATATCGTCTTGCCCTCAAAAGCAAGATTGATCTCGAGCTTAGTAACATACCGGTGGTTCGTGACTTTCCAAATATCTTCTTGGAAGTGTTACCGGGTTGTTTCCTGATTGTTATGTTGAGCTCGTGATCAAGTGGTTTTCCTGTAAACCACCCATTCTCCAAGACTCTGTGTTGGATATCCCTGAACTAGTTGGTTGAACTAGACAACAACTTGGAGAGTTGGAAGATAAAAGCTTGCCTAACTCAGTTCATTCCAAAGGGATATTCTTGTGTAGTGTGTGTTGAAGAAAGATGATATCTTCATCGATTGGTCCCTGTGATCAGTTGCTGGACCTATTGTCTTACCAATCTTTTGACTTGAGTATTGGCTATTATTAAGTCAAATCAGAACCAGCGATATTCGTAATGTTGTCTTACTCGTGGTTGATCCCTCGAGCATACCCCATTACATCTTTTGGTCTGACCAGTGCTATCACCGTGTTCACATGATGGTGGAAGTCTAGTGATATGGAAATTTCGATGAGTTGTTGTTGAACCCATCGTGACATTTTGTCTCCCCCCATGAGTCATGTTGAACATCAACCTAGTATTGGAAACTTGTGTAAGCATTTCTTCGTGTTCCGTTCATGAAGCTTATGCTTGGATGGAAAGGGTGACTTCCTCGAATTCATGTGCTTTAGGTGTAAGTTGCCGCCATGAATTTGAGAAGGGTTTGTTTTGTTTCCTTTGGAATCATCCCAAAGGCGATCATCCATGTGCGAAGTATTCTATGGTGCGATAGACTGATCATCTTCATTCCATATGAATTCCATAGCACACCAAGCCACTTTGGTTGAATTGTTCAAGGAAAAGGAGTTGATGTGCGAATACTAGTTCATGCACACGACTTGATATCCTTGTTGATGGTGCCCAACCTGAACTCGGTAGTGTTTTATTATAAGACTACTAGGTGGTAATGCTTGTCTAGGACAACGTGTTCACTTGTCAATAGCAGAACCAGCTCATGTTTTGGAGCTTGCTATCGTAGTTCATTCCCGAGAATCTCGCAACATCTTTCCGTCGATTTGTGTTGCAAACTCTCGTTTCTCTTTCTAGACTCGATGAGTCTGGAATATCCTAACACCAACCAGATCTGAATCTCGTGCAGATATGATGGTTGCAACATTCTCAACAGTTGCATGTTGTTCCCAGCTCGCACCGCCATTGCGCCAATTTCCATGGGCTGCCCTCTCAGTAATTGTTGTCCAGGTTCATCTTCAAAAGTGGACTTACCATGAGTCCCATCCATCTCCGGTGATAAGCAAAATTCATCCATTGCGTTGTCTTCAACAAGGTAGTCCACATCATCCATTCTAGTCTGGGTATGCCATTCCTTGCACTCCACCGCATTTATCTTTGTGAATTGCCTTAGGCTGGTATGAAGAGTTTCAATGATCTACGATTCAAAAGTAATTCTTTTGCCACTTAAGGGAATAGTTCCTCGCGTCACCTCCCCTGGGGTGCCCCGTTATTGAATCATGGCAAATATTTCCTCGCCACCTTGACACCATCCACCATCCTTCTAAGCGTGGAATTGTTGCCCACCAATCAAACCCCGTCGTTTGTTCTTCCATCCCTTTCGATGTGTTTTGTGTCTCAACTCGAGATGTTCACCCTCTCATTCCGTGAGTTGATCGTGAGTTGCTCGATCTTCAAGAAGATTAAATCCTGTAGGGTTTCCCCCTTCTTTCTGTTGTCATGTCGGCCCGGGTTCTCTGTCATATGGATGCTAGCGACACTATCATATACGTGAGCGAAAAGGCGCAAACTGTCCCGGGCCAGGTAAGGTGGCACCCGTGGGGATACCGTGCGTGAGGCCACAAAGTGATATGATGTGTTACATGCTAGATCGGTGTGACTTAGGATCAAGGTCCTGACACACAGGTATAATAATACCTGGCCTAAATGGTCGCCTGCCGATCCATTTGTGTTCCTCATGTCCAGCAGCACGATCACCGAACTGTCGGGAGCCCCGGAGGTATATGTTTCAGCGCAAAGGACAGCTCACTTCCCCACTGCCCAACTGACATCGTTGGCTGATGCCCAAGATGGAGGTGGAAGGGGGCTTCTCTGCTTCCGTGGAGCCCATGCGGGGTCGATGAAGGTCCTCACAACAAAAGGATCCGGCAAGACACCTGCTTTGTACGCCGGCGTCGCCTCCGCGGTGGCCTTCATGGGACCCAAGCAGCATCGGCCTCCCGTGTTCTACTTCTCCTCAATGATGGCGGCGGACGCGGAGGCGCTGGCCACCAACTCATCGCTCTCCGCGCACCCGGCTTCAGTCTCTGCTTGCATGACATGGCCGCCGGAATGGGAGTCCCGGCCACAGAAACGGGAGACGCGTTCGCAGACACGGGAGGCACGGTACAAGGCGGCGGCGTGGACGGCAGCGACAACGCCCGTGCGCCGCTCCTCGTCGAGCTGGCCTAGAGCGGCGAGTTGTAGAACCATGCACCGGCTTGGGGAGGCAACTAGATCCATCGGACGAGGGGACGGAGGTGGATCAGTGAGCTGCATAGCTCGTATCCGGCGGGCTAGGCGGGCCACCCAGCCAGCTTGGATGCGGGATAACTACTCTTCGTAAGCCATTGTAAGAGTGGACACAATGGTGAAGGAGAGATAGGGGAGCGGCGGAGGTGTGCAATTCTTGGCCAGCGTCTGGCCTCGTTTAAATAGGAGATTAAATAGACGGCGGATGGGAGGAGCTCAGCCGGTGTTGCATTTAATGCCGGCCCGGTCATGAACGGACGTGTGTCCAGAGTGGGTTTCTCGGCTTCCACACGGGTTTCATGGAGGCGTTTCAATGCGGCAAGGAGGCGTGTTCAGCTGGGCATGCAGCAAGCAGCGCCCTCGACTCTGACGTACGACACCGCGCCATTCTTCCACTGACGTGTGGGATGTTTGGGTACCTGGCCTGCATGTCAGTGACCCAACACAGGCAGCACACGGCAGAGGAGCTTTTGGTGGGCCAGGGCGGTCAGAAGTGGGCATTTCATAAACCGATGATTTTTCATTGAGTGTGACATCATCTATTTAATGTAGATAAGCCTACTATATAATGTAAGAGAATTTTAAAATTTTCAGATATACGTTGATAGCCCGTTCGATACGTTGTGATTCATAAAGACCGTTGCAAACATCAATGTTCTGCTTATCACATATGAGATTGATTAATACCCGTAACAATCCATGTCCTTGACAAAGGGTGCATGCATGTATAGGTTGAGCTGGTTTCTTGCATCCTGTGCCGTGTGCATGCAGGCGTGCGAGTGTTGCGTGTGTGCATGTGTATGTTTAAGTGTTGCATGCATGTGTGCGTCCGTGCGTGTGTTCGTGAGTGCATGTGTACGTGTGAGTGTTGCATGCCTGCATGCGTGCGTGTGTTCGTGAGTGCATGTGTACGTGTCAGTGTTGCACACCTGCATGCGTGTGTGTGTTCGTGCAAGTGTTGTGTGCGTGCATGTGTACGTGCAGGGTGATGCTACACGTCAGTCGACTGACTTTTTCATCTCTAGTCAGTCGATTTTCCAGTCGTTGGATACGAAATCGAGGGCCTGCAATTTATCTTCAACCTCCACCCCCTGAGCCGCCAGCCACCACGGCCGAACCGCCGGCCCCCGCCACCCGCGGTCGGCCCGTGCCGCCTCGCCACCCCGCCCGCCCCGAAGCCACTCCCGACCGCCGGTCCGCCACCGCCCCGGCCATCCCTCTAGGCCCCCCCGAGCCGAGCTTTTTCTCCCGCGATCCCCACGCCACCGCCTGATCACCGCGCCCCCACCGCCGGCGACTGCCAACCAGAGGTCTCATTATTTCGAATCCCCACCAACCACTAATTTATTACCATTTATGTCTTTCATATACGCGCTGATGGGTGGGCCCTATGGTAATGTGCGCTGCTGAATGTGGACCGTTTGACTGGTAAATTGATCGTGCCATCTTAAGAAGCTGTATGGTGAGCCAGCCAGTGACAGTATGATCACCCTAAAATGTAATTTATTAACACAGTACAGACTCAAACTACCATTTCTTTTTTTCATATACGCGCTGACAAGGGGGCCCCATGGTTACGCGCGCCCATGGTGCAACTCTAGTTGCACCACGTGGAACATTTGACTGGTCAATTGATTGTGTCATCAACAAAATATGGAGTTGTACGGGTGAGCCAGTGAGCGTATAATCACGACATGTATTTTTTAACACAGTACAGATGCAAGCGCTCATATATATACGTGCAAGCACTCACCCCTATGAGCACCTTCGAGAGAGTGAGCCAGCATATGATCTTGAGATTTTACGAAGTCACCATAGGTTCCTCGTAGTCGAGTGGAACGTCTCCTCCCACTAAACGCACATCGCCAGAAAATACTGAATTAACCCAAGATAAATGCGAGCACCAGGAATTTAACCCTCGTGGGCTCGGGAAACCACTGTCCTCCTAACCATCCAACCACATGTTGGTTAGCACCACAAAATGTATGTGGTGACCGTGATGAGCTTATTCTGAAGTCTAGTGACCATATTGTGCTTTCGCTTCAAATACAATGATTGTAAGTCTCGTCAACAAAATATGAAGCACGCATCAAATACAATGTCCGTCAGTGTCATCAACAAAATACGGAGACGTATCATGAGCTAGATACCATATGATCACCACAAGAATGTATGCGGTGACCGTAATAAGCATATTCTGAAGTCCAGTGTATGTATAGTGCTTTTGCTTGAAATACAGTGACCGTCACGCGTGAATGTGTCAGGGGCATACATACTTTTAGAGGGCCGAGAGACGGTTTGTATGCGTACGTGAAAGTGGTGTAGAAAGAGGGGGTGTCCGATGGAGACAAGGAGAGATATGCCCTTCGTTTCTCTTTCCCGTGACTAATATTTTAGGAGAAAATATAAACATTCACAATGCAGAATAAATATTCTTGGATGCACCATGCAATTAACTTTCATATAACATTTTACTATTGTATATGCTTATTTTCTTAGTGGCCGATT
Source organism: Aegilops bicornis (assembly GCA_021605145.1). NCBI lineage: Eukaryota > Viridiplantae > Streptophyta > Magnoliopsida > Poales > Poaceae > Aegilops > Aegilops bicornis. The sequence continues at coordinate 711,357,808 of CM038671.1, forward strand.
GCGTGTGTGGTGTGGTGGGCACATCATTTCTAGTTGGGGTGGACACATCATTTCTAGTTGTAGTAGGTCAACATGAGGACTCATGGGTCGGTTCCATCCTGTGCCACATAGGTTGGACCGAGATGCATTATACAAAGACCCATGTGGAGGACTCGGCGTACAAGACAAAGCTACCAGAGTCGTGGAGGACTCTATCCCCACTGATGATAAGCCGACTATATATGATTTGTAACCCTAGGCCCTGAGTATGTTATAGAAGCCCGGGGGCTAGTTCGTCGATAGTATACACACATGCACAATGCCTGGTATTCGCGTGTACTTTGTACACACCCCTATCAATAATATACAGTACCAGGAGTAGGCTTTTTCCTCAACTGCAAGGGCCCGGACTTGGGTAAAACTTTGCCACGTATTACCATCCAGCCTAAAAGTCAGGGATATCCTACGAATGATCTGATGGAATTATATCTGCCAACTACTAAGAGAGAGGTGAGTCTGTGGGGGGGGCAATGTGTGTGAGAGAGGCCTAAAGATAATGTGCGTGTGGGAGACACGTAGGCACACATATGTGTGTATAGAGGGCTAGTAGAGACCGTGCGTGCGTATATATGCATGTGAGACAAATAGTGTTTTCCAACTGAGATTAGTGAAAAGAGTGGTACATAGTAGTCCGAAAGAGAGAGGGAGATATATATAGAGTGTGTGCGTGAGACACTCCGACACCCTGGGAGAGATTGTGAGCATGTGTGAAAGAGAAATGCCGATGTATATAAAGTGTGTGCACTTATGCATTCGATAGAGAGATATATAGCGTGTGTGTGAGAACGGGCCGAGGCATAGTGCATCTACGTGTAAAAGGTGGTTCTATGCATTAAATAAAAATATAAATGGCATTATTATTTTCGGATGAGATCATGAGTTTTGCAATTTGCGTATGAACGAACATCGGTCTATCAGACACCCATACTATATTGAATTCTAGCATGTGCATGTCTTTATTTTATATTATCAATCCATAGAGTGAGAGTGGTTTGAAATACAGGCAGTGCATTGCTTTTGCAATTCATATATAAACATTAATTAGTGCACTCCATGTTGTTAGTGTGAAGCACTTTATACATTTTTCACTTACATGGATACATTCCAAATTGCTAGCTACGAAATAGAATACATGTTGAATTCAACATAAAGGGGGTTTCAAATATTCGAATTCATAGGAAGTGCATTCATCTATTTGAATCTGAGATAATGGCATTTGTAAATCAGATCTAAAAGGGGGCATCAATCTTTGTTGTGCGTTTGAACATGCTATATATTAAATGCGCATGTCTAACTATTTTTTTGCAACCAAGGAGATTATATCTGGAACCATGCATGAACTGAGGTAAGTTGCATATTTTTTAATATGTACTCGTGTACAATGTATAATCAAATGTACCCCCTCCATTCCAAAATAATCATAGTTTTAGGATTTTCAAGAGTCAAGATTTCTGAAGTTTGACAAATCCTGAGAGTTAAATTCAAGAGAACCAAAAATGTTCATGCTTCTGCTCCCAAATATTGAACGAAGTGCCAAATAAGCCTCTGGTCACCCGAAACCGCGTGAGACTAATGTTTGGTGGTAGGAAATTACTGTCCTGACTCTGGCCCGTGTAGCCAATCGGCCCGATGTCTAAAGGTCTAAACCGGAATAGTTTTTTAACTTCACCAAGATGCTAGTCTCAACCGCCTCCGAGAAGCATTCATCCTCACGGGCGCCTAAACACCCGTGCGCTCTGCCGAAATCTATCCAGCCCACCATTTGGGACACCTGAGATTACTATCCTACCCCACAACCCGCAATATGTCTGAAATTTTAGATGGGGGCAAAGTTTGTAACTTTCCCCAAATTTCAAATAAGTGCATCCCAAACCAAAACATTGTTCCCCCTTAGTTCCCCCTCCCTCTGTTTCCCCATTCATACTCCGTGGGCGCCAAAACACCCTCTCCACCAGCCGTGAAACCCCAGCCTCCTCCGTCCTCCACCCCAAAGCACCCAATCCACCGCCGCCCTCCTCCATCACGTCGGAGCCGGTATCCCGACGTCATCGCCCAACGCAACCGCAACCCCAACGCCTGCAAGGACTTAGCAGCTGAAGCCGAGGCGGAGCTGCCTCCATGATGTCGACGCCGACGTGCATCGTACCAGAACCACTTCGACCACGCCGTCCTGCGCCTCACCACTGCCGCTCCACTGTCGCAACCGTCCACCGCACCGGAGGTGTTCCTGCTAAGCCGTCGTTCGCTGCCTCGGATCTGGTTCCCCACTGCCGACAGACGGCCACCGCACCACACTCAACAACTTGGCCATGGGTTCATCCAAGGCTCCACCGTCCTCCACAACTTCTCGTTTATAGAAAACCACAAGAAGATCATTGAAAAAACAGAAGGGGGACACAGCACCGCCAGCTGAAAGAGGTACTCCTCTTCCCTTATTCGTGCAAATCTTACGTCTCTGCTCACACCGTATTCATCCCATGAAAGAAACTAGTTGAGCGCTTCTTACTGCATCTTCTTCGTGATACTAAATGCACAAGGTTTCCTCCCATTTACTATTTCACCTTGGCTATAGGTCAGTAGCCCCCCTGGATTTCAATTCAGGGTCAGTTGGATCGCAATAAAAAGAAGCAGCACCCGCTTAGGCGCGCGGAGCACCTAGTCCGCCTGTTCGCCGGGGAAGCGGCGCATCGGTGTGTATCATAGGGGTGTGGGGCGCAGGAGCTGCTTGCGCCCGATTTGGAGGTCGGCGGGGCTTGAAGGGATGGCCGGGGGGCGGTGCCAAGCACGGCGGTGCGGTGAGATCGAGGGGAGGGCGGAGGCAGGGGACTAGGCCGATGGTCGCTGGCGTTTCGAGGTAGATCGTAACACTGACTGGCTGGAGGTAGATGAAGGCGACCTGTCCGTTCTTTGTACATTGGACGGTGAAGAAAAAAATGGACTGACCTATTTGTTTTCAGTCGACTGTTATTTTCATAGGACCACACCTTGTGGTGTGCTGGAGGAGCATATGCATTTCCCAGTCATCCCTGTGCTCATATTTCAAAATCCTAGAATCTAGTAATTTCGTGTGCCATGCATGTTGTAGAGCTATCATATGTCTCCCGTCATTTATTTCTCACCGACCTGCTATCTGCTACTTTACACTATACTACTTGTGCACACACTTCACCCATAATCACACTATTGTTTTTTATGCATGGGTATCAGACTCTGACGCAGTGTTGATGAATACACAAAAGAAAAGACAGAAGTCGCTCCAGTGTCATTCGAAGATAAGCACTAAGCGTTTCAAGGCTCTAAAGGGTGTAGTGTCAGCAGATGGAGACAGTAAACGTAGCTCTGCAGTTGATGATCTCAATTGCCACACAACCATCCCAGGTGCTTGATTTAACTTCGTGCTGTCAAATGTGGTTGCATGTTGCATATGGTATCTAGCTTGTATTGCTTCCAATTTGGTTAAATTGCATCTGCTTACTTTACACATTATACCTTTGATAATGACCTGCCTTCTTGTTTTCGATACATACTACATATGTCTATTAACCATGTTCGTACATCAAACTAATGCTCTTTTGTATCCCTCATCAATCACTTATGATGAGACAGTCACCCCAGTAGGTTACTTTGAGACGCGCTACTCGTTTAAAGAGCGCAGTGTCATCCTCCCCACATGATTCGCAAGAAACAACAAGGCTAAATGAAGATAGTCAACATAGATCTCTAGTAGATGACGCAATTCCCCTACACCACCAACGCAGGTGCTTGCTCTTACTTGGCAGTGTGATATGTGGTTGCATCTTGCATATGTTGTCTACCTTGTAATGCTTCTAATTAGGGTAAATTGCATCTGCTTAGTTAACACATTATACTTATGAATATGACATGCCTTCCTGTTTTTGGTACATACTACGTCTTTGTATTAATCATGTTCTTACATCAAACTACTTTTCTTGTGTATCCCTCATCAATCACTTCCAACGAGACACCTTCAAGTTGACAGTGTAATATTGGTTACATCTTGCATATCATTTCAAACATGTATTGCCTCTAATTTGTTGAAGTGCCACTTATAATGAGACACATCTAACTTGGTAGAGTGATTTTGGTTGGATCTTTCATATGGTGTCTAGATTGCATTGCTTCCAATTTGTTGAAATGCCTTCTGCTTAGTGTTTTTCAGACATATTCCATCCTCCTACAATGTGGTTGCCATACATAAAAGTTTGTGTTCGTCAGTATCATGCATCAACGAATTTGGAAGTGGGAATGTCATTCCTTTTTCTTGTGTGTTTACTTGACAAGGCAAAATCTAAAAGGACGAAGGCACGGAATGATGGTGGTCCAATGGAGCAACCAAAACAGATGATCTCTGCAGATTCTCCTGCTACTCCCTCTTGCGATTGCAAGTTCCAAATCTCATCTTCCCTACTCCACAACCCCAGGTGCTTGCTCTAACATGGCAGTGTGATATCTGTTTGCATGTTGCATACGGTGCCTAGCTTGTATTGCTCCTAATTTGTTAAATTGCACCTCCTTAGCTTACACATTATGCATGTGAATATGACACGCCTTCCTGTTTTTGGTACATACTTCATCTACCTATCACACCATGTTCTTACACCAAACTACTGTTCTTGTGTATCATGCATCTATCGCTTATGATGAGACAGTCACGCCCGTGGGTTAGTATGAGATGCGCTACTCTTATAAAGAGTGCAGTTTCATCCTCTCCACATGATTCTCAAGAAACAGCAAGCCTAAATGAAGATATTGAACGTAGCTCTATACTTGAAGACTTCACTTCCCCTACACCACCACCGCAGGTGCTTACTCTACCTTCGCAGTGTGATATGTGGTTGCACATTGCATATGGTGTCTAGCTTGTAATGCTTCTAATTAGGGTAAATTGCATCTTCTTAGTTTACAGATTATACTTCTGAATATGACATGCCTTCCCATTTTTGGTACACACTACATCTATCTGTTAACCATGTTCTTACATGAAACTACCTCTCTTCTGTATCCTGCATCAATCACTTACAATGAGACACCTTTATTTGTTCCATTGCATATTATTTCTAGCCTGTTGCCATGTATTGCTTCTAATTTGGTCAAATACATTTGTTAGGCCACCCTTTTAATTTGGCAGAGTGATATTGGTTTCATCTTTCATATGGTTTCTAGCTTGCATTGCTTCTAACTAGTTCAAACACCTTGTGCTTAGTTTACATTTTATACATCATACATGTCAATATGTCATGTTGTCCTGTTTTTCATACATATTTCATCCTCCTATCATGCGGCTGCCTCACATGAAAGTAGTGTTCGTCAGTATCATGCATCAATGAGTTCTGAAGAGCAAATTTTATTCCTTTTTCTTGTGGGTTTGACTTGACAAGGCAACATCAAAAAAGAGAAAGGAAAAGAGTAAGGAAGGCGGTGATGGTGGTCCTCTGCAGCAACATAAACGGAGCATCTGTACGGATTCTCCTTGTACTGCTAGTGCATTGCAAGTTCCAAGTCTCCGCTCCCCTACTCCACCATCCATGGTGCTTGCTCTAACTTGGCAGTGTGATATCTCGTTGCATGTTGCATATCTTATATTTACTAATCGGAAGCACCAACGAAAGCTCCACGTTAATTCTCAGAAAAAGTAATTACTGTCCATCTGATCTCCATGGAAGTTATCTACAACCGTTAGATGAATTATACAGAGTCCATGCCTTTTGTCCCACACGCATGCCTTTTTTTAGAAATCCCACATGCATGCCTCCGTAGCCAATTCTTGCATGGGCCATCTCAAATAAAAAAATCTTTACGGGCCTGGAAACATTGACGTCTCCTCCCTGTTGTCCTCCTGTCAGATCCCCACGCCGTTCTAAATTACCACGCTACAGTACGGCCTTGGTGATTCCCTTCTCTCCAACTGTACAATCCTACGTGCCCCCAACATACTGCAATTCATGTTGGTTGATGCAACGATGGAGTAGGTCCTTTGAGAACTTTGATTGAATCGAAGCCATTCTCTTGGTCCAACTCAGATTTTACGATAGCCGTCGTTGCGTCCCATGGCTGTGATCTCCTTTTTGAGCCAGATCCGCTGGTGGTGTCTAGCTTGTATTGCTCCTAATTAGTGTAAACTGCATCTGCTTAGCTTACACATGATACGTGTGAATATGAAATGCTTTCCTATTTTGGGTAGATATTATTGTTGGAAATATGCCCTAGAGGCAATAATAAAAGCATTATTATTATATTTCCTTGTTCATGATAATTGTCTTTTATTCATGCTATAACTGTATTATCCGGAAATCGTAATACACGTGTGAATACATAGACCACAATACGTCCCTAGTGAGCCTCTAGTTGACTAGCTCGTTGGTCGACAGATAGTCATGGTTTCCTGACTATGGACATCAGATGTCATTGACAACGGGATCACGTCATTGGGAGAATGACGTGATGGACAAGACCCAATCCTAAGCATAGCACAAAGATCGTGTAGTTCGTTTTGCTAGAGCTTTTCGATGTCAAGTATCTCTTCCTTAGACCGTGAGATCGTGTAACTCCCGGATACCGTAGGAATGCTTTGGGTGTACCAAACGTCCTGGCGTAATCGGGTGACTATAAAGGTGCACTACAGGTATCTCCGAAAGTGTCATTGGGTTGACACGGATCGAGGCGAGGATTTGTCACTCCGTATGACGGAGAGGTATCACTGGGCCCACTCGGTAATGCATCATCATAATGAGCTCAAAGTGATCAAGTGTCAGTCACGGGATCATGCATTACGGTCTGAGTAAAGTGACTTGCCGATAGCGAGACTAAGCGAGGTATTGGGATACCGACGATCGAAGTCTCGGGCAAGTAACATACCGTCGACAAAGGGAATAGCATACGGGTTGATTGAACCCTCGACATCGTGGTTCATCCGATGACAACATCGAGGAGGCGTGGGAACCAACATGGGTATCCAGATCCCGCTGTTGGTTATTGACCGGAGAGCGTCTCGGTCATGTCTCAGATGTCTCCCGAACCCGTAGGGTCTACACACTTAAGGTTCGGTGGCGCTAGGGTTAATAGGAAGACAAGTATGTGATTACCGAATGTTGTTGAGTCCGGATGAGATCCCTGGACGTCACGAGGAGTTCCGGAATGGTCCGGAGGTAAAGATTTATATATGGAAAGTGGTTAAACGGACTCCGGAAAGTTTCGGGGTATACTGTAATGTACCGGGGCCACCGGAGAGTTCGGAGGTCCACTGGAGGGGCCACCTCCTGGGGGCCACATGGGCTAAGTGGGAGAGGAGCCAGCCTGGTGGGCTGGGCGCACCTCCCACCTAGGCCCATCTTGGCTAGGGCATGGGGAGGAAACCCTAAAGGGCAAAGGGGCGCCCCGGCTTGGGGGCAAGCCACCCCTTTCCTCCTCCCCTTGGCCGCCGCCCCCTCTAGATGCCATCTAGAGGGGCCGCCCCTCCCTTCCTCCTATAAATAGAGGGTGGGGGAGGGCTGCACACACCATTGAAGGCGCAGCCCTCCCTCCCCAACACCTCTCTTTCTCCACGCCGAAGCTTGGCGAAGCCTGTGGGAGAACTGCCGTACCAACCGCACCACGCCGTCAGGCTGCCATTGGAGTTGTCTTCCTCAACCTCTCCTTCATCCTTGCTGGATCAAGACGGAGGAGACGCCATCGTCCCGTACGTGTGTTGAACGCGGAGGTGTTGTCCGTTCAGCACTTGGTCATCGATGATCGGAATCACGTTGGGAACGTCTTCATCATCACCACTCCCTCGAACGCTTCCGTACTCGATCTACAAGTGGTATGTAGATGCAAACTCTCTCTCTTGACTCGTTGCTTAGTAGAACTCATAGATGGATCTTGGTGAAACCGTAGGAAAATTTTATTTTCTCGCAACGCGTTCCCCTAACAAAGGGTATCGAGCTAGGTCTATACGTAGTTCTCTATTGCACGAGTAGAACACAATTTAGTTGTGGGCGTGGATCTTGTCAATTTACTTGCCGCTACTAGTCTTATCTTGCTTCCGGCGGTATTGTGGGATGAAGCGGCCGGACCAACCTTACACGTGCGCCTACGTGAGACCGGTTCCACCGACAAACATGCACTAGTTGCATAAGGTGGCTGGCGGGTGTCTGTCTCTCCTACTTTAGTTGGAGCGGATTCGATGAAAAGGGTCCTTATGAAGGGTAAATAGAAGTTGACAAGATCACGTTGTGGTTATTCGTAGGTAAGAAAACGTTCTTGCTAGAACCCAATTGCAGCCACGTAAAAGATGCAACAACAATTAGAGGGCGTCTAACTTGTTTTTGCAGCAATTGTCATGTGATGTGATATGGCCAAGTTGTGATGAATGATGAATGACACATTGTGATGTATGAGATCATGTTCTTGTAATAGGAATCACGACTTGCATGTCGATGAGTATGACAACCGGCAGGAGCCATAGGAGTTGTCTTTATTTTTTGTATGACCTGCGTGTCATTGAAGAACGCCATGTAACTTACTTTACTTTATTGCTAAACGCGTTAGCCATAGAAGTAGAAGTAGTCGTTGGCGTGACAACTTCATGGAGGCACAATGATGGAGATCGTGATGATGGAGATCATGGTGTCATGCGGTGACAAGATGATCATGGAGCCTCGAAGATGGAGATCAATGGAGCTTTATGATATTGGCCATATCATGTCACTACTATATATAATTGCATGTGATGTTTATTATGTTTATACATCTTGTTTACTTAGAACGACGGTAGTAAATAAGATGATCCCTTACAACAATTTCAAGAAGTGTTTCCCCTAAGCGTGCACCGTTGCTAAAGTTCGTCAGCTTCTAAGCACCACGTGATGATCGGGTGTGATGGATTCTTACGTTCACATACAACGGGTGTAAGACAGATTTACACACGCCTTGAAAACACTTAGGGTTTACTTGACGAGCCTAGCATGTACGGACATGGCCTCAGAACACGGAGACCGAAAGGTCGAACACGAGTCGTATAGAAGATACGATCAACATGAGAATGTTCACCGATGATGACTAGTCCGTCTCACGTGATGATCGGACACGGCTTAGTCGACTCGGATCGTGTAACACTTAGATGACTAGAGGGATGTCTAATCTGAGTGGGAGTTCATTGAAATAATTTGATTAGATGAACTTAATTATCATGAACTTAGTCTAAAACTTTTGCATAATATGTCTTGTAGATCAAATGGCCAACGCTCATGTCAACTTGAACTTCAACGCTCCTAGAGAAAACCAAGCTGAAAGATGACGGCAACTATCTCTGGCTGGGTCCGAACACGAGGATCATCCTCATAGCTGCCGGAAACAATATGTCCTAGAAGGACCGCTAGGTGACGCTCCGTCCCAGAGAACCAAGACATTATGAATGCTTGGAAAACTTCAACGATGATTACTCCCTCGTTCGGTGCGGCATGCTTTCTGACTTAGAACCGGGCTCCAAAAGCGTTTTGAGCATCACGGAGCATATGAGATGTTCGAGGAGCTGAAACTTGTTTTCCAAGCTCACTCCCGGTCGAGAGATATGACATCTCCGACAAGTTCTATAGTTGTAAGATGGAGGAAAACAGTTACATCGGTGAGCACATCTTGAAGATGTCCAGGTTGCACAACCGTATGACCCAGCTAAATATTAACCTCCACGATGAGGCGGTCATTGGCGGTATCCTCCGATCGCTCCCACCAAGCTACAAGAGCTTTGTGATGAACTACAACATGAAGGGGATGGTAAAGACCTTTCTGAAGTGTTCTCTATCTTTGAAGTCACCGAGGTTGAAATCAAGAAAGAACATCAAGTGTTGATGGTCAATAAGACCACTAAGTTCAAGAAGGGCAAGGGTAAGAAGAACTTCAAGAAGGACGGCAAGGAGGTTGCAGCCCGGTAAGCAAGTTGCCGGAAGAAGTCAAAGAATGGACCCAAACCCGAGACCGAAAGTGCTTTTTATTGCAAGGAGGGGTCATCGAAGCGGAACTGCCCCAAATACTTAGCGGACAAGAAGGCCGGCAACACCAAAGGTATATCTGATATACATGTAATTGATGTGTAATTTGCGATTACTCGTAGTAACTCTTGGGTATTTGATACGGTGCCGTTGCTCATATTTGTAACTCACGGCAGGAGCTGCGGAATAAGCGGAACCGGCAAAGGATGAGGTGACGATCTTGGCGTCGGGGAATGGTTCCAGTCGATGTGATCGCCGTCGCACGCTACCTCTTCATTTACCTACGGGATTAGTTATGAACCTTAATAATTGTTATTTGGTGCCAAGTTTGAGCATGAATATTGTATCTGGATCTCATTTAATGCGAGATGGCTACTCATTTAAATCCGAGAATAGTGGTTGTTCTATTTATATGAGAGATATGTTTTATGGTCATGCTCCGATGGTCAATGGTTTATTCTTAATGAATCTCGAGCGTAGTATTACACATGTTTATAGCGTGAATACCAAAAGATGTAAAGTTGATAACGATAGTCCCACATATTTGTGGCACTGCCGCCTTGGTCACATTGGTGTCAAGCGCATGAAGAAGCTCCATGTTGATGGACTTTTGGAGTCTCTAGATTATGAATCATTTGACACATGCGAACCATGCCTCATGGGCAAGATGACCAAGACTCCGTTCTCCGGAATAATGGAGCGAGCAACCAACTTATTGGAAATCATACATACCGATGTGTGCGGTCCAATGAGTGTTGAGGCTCGCGGAGGATATCGTTATGTTCTCACTCTCACCGATGACTTGAGTAGATATGGATATGTCTACTTAATGAAACACAAGTCTGAGACCTTTGAAAAGTTCAAAGAATTTCAGAATGAGGTAGAGAATCAACGTGACCGAAAATAAAATTCCCTACGATCAGATCGTGGAGGAGAATATTTAAGTCACGAATTTGGTACACACTTAAGAAAATGTGGAATCGTTTCAAAACTCACGCCGCTGGAACACCTCAACAGAACGGTGTGTCCGAGCGTCAGAATCGCACTCTATTGGATATGGTGCGATCTATGATGTCTCTTACCGATTTACCGCTATCATTTTGGGGATACGCTCTAGAGACATTACATTCACTTTAAATAGGGCACCGTCTAAGTCCGTTGAGACGACACCGTATGAATTATGGTTTGGAAAGAAACCTAAGTATGCGTTTCTAAAAGTTTGGGGATGCGATGCTTATGTCAAGAAACTTCAACCTGAAAAGATCGAACCCAAGTCGGAAAAATGCGTCTTCATAGGATACCCTAAAGAAACCATTGGGTATACCTTCTACTTAAGATCCGAGGGCAAGATTTTTGTTGCCAAGAACGGAACCTTTACGGAAAAAGAGTTTCTCTCGAAAGAAGTAAGTGGGAGGAAAGTAGAGCTCGATGAAGTACTACCTCTTGAACAGGATAGTAGTGCAGCTCAGAAAATGTTCTGTGATGCCTACACCAATCAAGAGGAAATTCATGATGATGATCAAGGTACTTGGATCAAGTTGCTCTTGAACTTCGTGGGTCCACTAGGGACGCGTTCGCACTGCAGTGGTACGGCAACCCTGTCTTGGAAATCATGTTGTTAGACAACAATGAACCTTGAACTATGAAGAAGCGATGGTGGGCCCAGATTCCAACAAATGGCTAGAAGCCATGAAGTCCGAGATAGAATCCATGTATGAAAACAAAGTGTGGACTTTGGTGACTTGCCCGATGATCGGCGACGATAGAAAACAAATGGATTTTTAAGAAGAAGACGGGGCGGATGGTAATGTCACCATCTATAAAGCTCGACTTGTCGCTAAAGGTTATCGGCAAGTTCAAGGGATTGACTACGATGAGACTTTCTCTCCCGTAGCAAAGCTTAAGTCCGTCCGAATCATGTTAGCAATTGCCGCATACTATGATTATGAGATATGGCAGATGGACGTCAAAACAGCGTTCCTTAACGGATATCTTAAGGAAGAGCTGTATATGATGCAGCCGGAAGGTTTTGTCGATCCTAAGAATGCTAACAAAGTATGCAAGCTCCAATGATCCATTTATGGGCTGGTGCAAGCATCTCGGAGTTGGAACATTCGCTTTGATGAGATGATCAAAGCGTTTGGGTTTATCTTGAGACTTATGGAGAAGCCTGCGTTTACAAGAAAGTGAGTGGGAGCTCTGTAGCATTTCTCATATTATATGTAGATGACATACTTTTGATGGGAAATGATATAGAATTCTTGGACAGCATTAAGGCCTACTTGAATAAGTGTTTTTCAATGAAGGACCTTGGAGAAGCTGCTTATATATTAGGGATCAAGATCTATAGAGATAGATCGAGACGCCTCATAGGTCTTTCACAAAGCACATACCTTGATAAGATTTTGAAGAAGTTCAAAATGGATCAGTCCAAGAAAGGGTTCTTGCACAGATTGCAAGGTGTGAAATTGAGCTCAGCTCAATGCCCGACCACGGCAAAAGATAAAGAAGAGATGAGTGTCATCCCCTATGCCTCAGCCATAGGATCTATTATGTATGCCATCTTTGTGTACCGGACACTGATGTAAACCTTGCCGTAAGTTTGGTAGGAAGGTACCAAAGTAATCCCGCAAGGAACACCGACAGCGGTCAAGAATATCCTGAAGTACACGAAAAGGACAAAGGACATGTTTCTCGTTTATGGAAGTGACGAAGAGCTCAAATGCGTAACAGTTACGTCGGCGCTTAGCTTCGACACGGTCTGAATGACTCTAAGTCGCAAACCGGATACGTGTATATGTTGAATGGTGGAAGCGATGGTAGTGCGGTACCGCAAGCGTAGCGTCGTGGCGGGATCTACATGTGAAGCGGAGTACATGGCAGCCTCGGAGGCAGCGCATGAAGCAATTTGGGTGAAGGAGTTCATCACCGACCTAGGAGTCATACCCAATGCGTCGGGGCCGATCAAACTCTTCTGTGACAACACTGGAGCTATTGCCCTTGCCAAGGAGCCCAGGTTTCACAAGAAGACCGAGCACATCAAGCGTCGCTTCAACTCCATCCGTGAAAATGTTCGGGATGGAGACATAGAAATTTGTAAAGTGCATACGGATCTGAATGTCGCAGATCCGTTGACTAAACCTCTTCCATGGGCAAAACATGATCAACACCGTAACTCTATGGGTGTTCGATTCATCACAATGTAACTAGATTATTGGCTCTAGTGCAAGTGGGAGACTGTTGGAAATATGCCCTGGAGGCAATAATAAAAGGATTATTATTATATTTCCTTGTTCATGATAATTGTCTTTTATTCATGCTATAAGCTGTATTATCCGGAAATCGTAATACACGTGTGAATACATAGACCACAATACGTCCCTAGTGAGCCTCTAGTTGACTAGCTCGTTGGTGACAGATAGTCATGGTTTCACGACTATGGACATCGGATGTCATTGACAGCGGGATCACGTCATTGGGAGAATGACGTGATGGACAAGACCCAATCCTAAGCATAGCACAAAGATCGTGTAGTTCGTTTTGCTAGAGCTTTTCCAATGTCAAGTATCTCTTCCTTAGACCGTGAGATCGTGTAACTCCCGGATACCGTAGGAATGCTTTGGGTGTACCAAACGTCACAACGTAATCGGGTGACTATAAAGGTGCACTACGGTATCTCCGAAAGTGTCATTGGGTTGACACACGGATCGAGGCGAGGATTTGTCACTCCGTATGACGGAGAGGTATCATGGCCCACTCGGTAATGCATCATCATAATGAGCTCAAAGTGATCAAGTGTCCGGTCACGGGATCATGCATTACGGCACGAGTAAAGTGACTTGCCGATACGAGACTAAACGAGGTATTGGGATACCGACGATCGAGTCTCGCAAGTAACATACCGTCGACAAAGGGAATAGCATACGGGGTTGATTGAACCCTCGACATCGTGGTTCATCCGATGACAACATCGAGGAGCGTGGGAACCAACATGGGTATCCAGATCCCGCTGTTGATTATTGACCGGAGAGCGTCTCGGTCATGTATGCGCATGTCTCCGAACCCGTAGGGTCTACACACTTAACGTTCGGTGGCGCTTAGGGTTAATAGGAAGACAAGTATGTGATTACCGAATGTTGTTGAGTCCGGATGAGATCCCGGACGTCACGAGGAGTTCCGGAATGGTCCGGAGGTAAAGATTTATATATGGAAAGTGGTTAAGCGGACTCGGAAAGTTTCGGGGTATACCGGTAATGTACCGGGGCCACCGGGAGAGTTCCGAGGTCCACCGGAGGGGCCACCCCTCGGGGGCCACATGGGCTAAGTGGGAGAGGAGCCAGCCCTGGTGGGCTGGGCGCACCTCCCACCTAGGCCCATGCGGCTAGGGCATGGGGAGGGAAACCCTAAAGGGCAAAGGGGCGCCCGGCTTGGGGGCAAGCCACCCCTTTCCTCCTCCCTTGGCCGCCCCTCTAGATGCCATCTAGAGGGGCCGCCCCTCCCTTCCTCCTATAAATAGAGGGGTGGGGGAGGGCTGCACACACCATTGAAGGCGCAGCCCTCCCTCCCCAACACCTCTCTTTCTCCACGCCGAGCTTGGCGAAGCCTGCTTGGGAAAGCTGCCAGTACCTGCACTGCACGCCACGCCGTTGTGCTGCCATTGGAGTTGTCTTCCTCAACCTCTCCTTCATCCTTGCTGGATCAAGACGGAGGAGACGCCATCGTCCCGTCACGTGTGTTGAACGCGGAGGTGCTGTCCGTTCAAAGCACTTGGTCATCGGTGATCGGAATCACGTTGGGAACGTCTTCATCATCACCACTCCCTCGAACGCTTCCGTTTCGATCTACAAGTGGTATGTAGATGCAAACTCTCTCTCTTGACTCGTTGCTTAGTAGAACTCATAGATGGATCTTGGTGAAACCGTAGGAAAATTTTATTTTCTGCAACGTTCCCCAACATGAACTTGTCGAAAACCTTTCGCAACAAGTCGAGCTTTGTAGACAGTTACATTACCATCAGCGCCAGTCTTCTTCTTGAAGATCCATTTATTTTCTATGGCTTGCCGATCATCGGGCAAGTCAACCAAAGTCCAAACTTTGTTCTCATACATGGATCCCATCTCATATTTCATGGCCTCAAGCCATTTTGCGGAATCTGGGCTCATCATCGCTTCCTCATAGTTTGTAGGTTCGCCATGGTCAAGTAACATGACTTCCAGAATAGGATTACCGTACCACTCTGGTGCGGATCTTACTCCGGTAGACCTATGAGGTTCGGTAGTAACTTGATCTGAAGTTCCATGATCAATATCATTAGCTTCCTCACTGATTGGTGTAGTTGTCACAGGAACCGGTTCTTGTGATGAACTACTTTCCAATAAGGGAGCAAGTACATTTACCTCATCAAGTTCTACTTTCCTCCCACTCACTTCTTTCGAGAGAAACTCCTTCTCTAGAAAGGATCCGAATTTAGCAACAAAAATCTTGCCCTCAGATCTGTGATAGAAGGTGTACCCAATAGTCTTTTTTGGGTATCCTATGAAGACACATTTCTCTGATTTGGGTTTGAGCTTATCTGGATGAAGTTTCTTCACATAAGCATCGCACCCCCAAACTTTAAGAAACGACAACTTTGGTTTCTTGCCAAACCTCAGTTCATAAGGCGTCGTCTCAATGGATTTTGATGGTGCCCTATTTAACGTGAATGCGGCCGTCTCTAAAGCTTAACCCCAAAATGATAGCGGTAAATCAGTAAGAGACATCATAGATCGCACCATATCTAGTAAAGTACGATTACGACGTTCAGACACACCATTTTGTTGTGGTGTTCCGGGTGGCGTGAGTTGCGAAACTATTCCGCATTGCTTCAAATGTAAACCAAACTCGTAACTCAAATATTCTACTCCACAATCAGATCATAGAAATTTTATTTTCTTGTTACGATGATTTTCCACTTCACTCTGAAATTCTTTGAACTTTTCAAATGTTTCAGACTTGTGTTTCATCAAGTAGATATACCCATATCTGCTCAAATCATCTGTGAAGGTGAGAAAATAACGATACCCGCCACGAGCCTCAATATTCATTGGACCACATACATCAGTATGTATGATTTCCAACAAATCAGTTGCTCGCTCCATAGTTCCGGAGAACGGCGTTCTAGTCATCTTGCCCATAAGGCACGGTTCGCAAGTACCAAGTGATTCATAATCAAGTGATTCCAGAAGTCCATCAGTATGGAGTTTCTTCATGTGTTTTACACCAATATAACCCAAATGGCAGTGCCACAAGTAAGTTGCACTATCATTATCAACTCTGCATCTTTTGGCTTCAACATTATGAATATGTGTATCACCACTATCGAGATTCAATAAAAATAGACCACTCTTCAAGGGTGCATGACCATAAAAGATATTACTCATATAAATAGAACAACCATTATTCTTTGATTTAAATGAATAACCGTCTCGCATCAAACAAGATCCAGATATAATGCTCATGCTTAACGCTGGCACCAAATAACAATTATTTAGGTCTAAAACTAATCCCGATGGTAGATGTAGAGGTAGCGTCGACCGTGATCACATCGACTTTGGAACCATTTCCCACGCGCATCGTCACCTCGTCCTTAGCCAATCTTTGCTTAATCAGTAGTCCACTGTTTGAGTTGCAAATATTAGCAATGTAACCGATATCAAATACCTGTGTGCTCTGCGAGTATTAGTAAGGTACACATCAATAACATGTATATCACATATACCTTTGTTCACCTTGCCATCCTTCTTATCCGCCAAATACTTGGGGCAGTTCCGCTTCGATTGCCCGATCACGCTTTGCGATAGAAGCACTCCGATTTTGTGCTTAGGTCCAGACTTGGGTTTCTTCTCCTAAGCAAGAACTTGCTTGCTGTTCTTCTTGAAGTTCCCCTTCTTCTTCCCTTTGCCCTTCTTCTTGAAATCGGTGGTCTTATTGACCATCAACACTTGATGCTCCTTCTTGATTTCTACCTCCATGACCTTTAGCATTGTGAAGAGCTTGGGAATAGTCTTGTCCATCCCTTGCATATTATAGTTCATCACGAAGCTCTTGTAGCTTGGTGGCGATGATTGAAGAATTACATCAATGACACTATCATCGGGAAGATTAACTCCCGGTTGAATCAAGTGATTATTATACCCGGACATTTTGAGTATATGTTCACCGACGTAACTATTCTCCTCCATCTTACAGCTATAGAACTTATTGGAGACTTCATATCTCTCAATCCGGGCATTTGCTTGAAATATTAACTTCAACTCCTGGAACATCTCATATGCTCCATGACGTTCAAAACGTCGTTGAAGACCCGGTTCTAAGCCGTAAAGCATGGCACACTGAACTATCGAGTAGTCATCGGCTTTGCTCGCCAGACGTTCTTAACGTCGTCGATTTACATCTGCGGCGAACTGGCACCCAGCCGGTGCTTCCGGGGCGTAATTCTTTTGTGCAGCAATGAGGATAATTCTCAAGTTACGGACCCGATCCATGTAGTTGCTACCATCATCTTTCAACTTAGCTTTCTCAAGGAACGCATTAAAATTCAACGGAACAACAAAGACGAGCCATCTATCTACAACAAACATAGACAAGCAAAAATACTATCGGTACTAAGTTCATGATAAATTTAAGTTCAATTAATCATATTACTTAAGAACTCCCACTTAGACGGACATCTCTCTAGTCATCTAAGTGATCACGTGATCCAAATCAACTAAACCATGTCCGATCATCACGTGAGATGGAGTAGTTTCAATGGTGGACATCACTATGTTGATCATATCTACTATATGATTCACGTTCGACCTTTCGGTCTCCGTGTTCCGAGGCCATATCTGTATATGCTAGGCTCGTCAAGTTTAACCTAAGTATTCCGCGTGTGCAACTATTTTGCACCCGTTAAATTTGAACGTAGAGCCTATCACACCCGATCATCCCGTGGTGTCTCAGCACGAAGAACTTTTGCAACGGTGCATACTCAGAGAACACTTCTTGATAATTAGTGAGAGATTGTCTTAAAATGCTACCGTCAATCAAAGCAAGATAAGATGCATAAAGGATAAACATCACATGCAATCAATATAAGTGATATGATATGGCCATCATCATCTTGTGCTTGTGATCTCCATCTCCGAAGCACCGTCGTGATCACCATCATCACCGGCGCGACACCTTGATCTCCATCATAGCATCGTTGTCGTCTCACCAATCTTATGCTTCTACGACTATCGCTACCGCTTAGTGATAAAGTAAAGCATTACACGGCGATTGCATTGTATACAATAAAGCGACAACCATATGGCTCCTGCCAGTTGCCGATAACTCGGTTACAAAACATGATCATATCATACAATAAAATATAGCATCACGTCTTGACCATATCACATCACAACATGCCTTGCAAAAACAAGTTAGGCGCCCTCTACTTTGTTGTTGCAATTTTTACGTGGCTGCTACGGGCTTAGCAAGAACCGTTCTTACCTACGCATCAAAACCACAACGATAGTTCGTCAAGTTAGTGCTGTTTTAACCTTTGCAAGGACCGGGCGTAGCCACACTCGGTTCAACTAAAGTTGGAGAAACTGACACCCGCTAGCCACCTCTGTGCAAAGCACGTCGGGAGAACCGGTCTCGTGTAAGCGTACGCGTAATGTCTGTCCGGGCCGCTTCATCCAACAATACCGCTGAACCAAAGTATGACATGCTGGTAAGCAGTATGACTTGTATCGCCAACAACTCACTTGTGTTCTACTCGTGCATATAACATCTACGCATAAAACCAGGCTCGGATGCCACTGTTGGGGAACGTAGTAATTTCAAAAAAAAAATCCTACGCACACGCAAGATCATGGTGATGCATAGCAACGAGAGGGGAGAGTGTTGTCCACGTACCCTCGTAGACCGAAAGCGGAAGCGTTATAACAACGCGGTTGATGTAGTCGTACGTCTTCACGGCCCAACCGATCAAGCACCAAAACTACGGCACCTCCGAGTTCTAGCACATGTTCAGCTCGATGACGTTCCCCGGACTCCGATCCAGCAAAGTGTCGGAAGAGTTCCACGTCGACCTGACGGCGTGGTAGCGGTGATGATGTTCTACCGACGCAGGGCTTCACCTAAGCACCGCTACGATATGACCGAGGTGGAATATGGTGGAAGGGGCACGCCGCAGCGGCTAAGGAACGATCACGAAGATCAACTTGTGTGTCATGGGGTGCCCCTTGCCCCGTATATAAAGAAGGGAGGGAGGTGCGGCCGGCCCCTAGGGGTGCGCTGGAGGAGTCCTACTCCCCAGAGTAGGACTCCCCTCTTGCCTTGTTGGAGAAGGAAAGGGAAGGGGAAAGAGGAAGAGGCGCCCCCTTCCTTGTCCTATTCGGACTAGGGGGGAGGGGGCGCGTGGCCTGCCCTGGCCGGCTCCCATCTTCTCCCTTAGGGCCCATGTAGGCCCATTAACCCCGGGGGTTCCAGTAACCCGGTACTCGGTAAAATCTCGATTTCACCCGGAACGATTCCGATATCCAAATATAGGCTTCCAATATATCAATCTTTATGTCTCGACCATTTCGAGACTCCTCGTCATTTCCGTGATCACATCCGAGACTCCGAACAACCTTCGGTACATAAAAAACTATAAACTCATAATATAAATGTCATCGTAACGTTAAGCGTGCGGACCCTACGGGTTCGAGAACTATGTAGACATGACCTAGAACTGTTTCCGGCCAATAACCAATAGCGGAACCTGGATGCTCATATTGGCTCCTACATATTCTACGAAGATCTTTATTGGTCAAACCACATAACAACATACGTTGTTCCCTTTGTCATCGGTATGTTACTTGCCCGAGATTCGATCGTCGGTATCTCAATACCTAGTTCAATCTCGTTACCGGCAAGTCTCTTTACTCGTTACGTAATGCATCATTCCGTAACTAACTCATTAGTTACATTGCTTGCAAGGCTTATAGTGATGTGCATTACCGAGAGGGCCCAGAGATACCTCTCCGACAATCGGAGTGACAAAACCTAATCGCGAAATATGCCAACTCAACATGTACCTTTGGAGACACCTGTAGAGCTCCTTTATAATCACCCGATTCGTTGTGACGTTTGGTAGCACACAAAGTGTTCCTCCGTAAACGGAGTTGCATAACTCATAGTTATAGGAACTTGTATAAGTCATGAAGAAAGCAATAGCAATATACTAAGCGATCAAGTGCTAAGCTAACGGAATGGGTCAAGTCAATCACATCATTCTCCTAATGATGTGATCCCATTAATCAAATGACAACACATGTCTATGGTTAGGAAACATAACCATCTTTGATCAATGAGCTAGTCAAGTAGAGGCATACTAGTGACATTAAGTTTGTCTATGTATTCACACATGTATCATGTTTCCGGTTAATACAATTCTAGCATGAATAATAAACATTTATCATGATATGAGGAAATAAATAATAACTTTATTATTGCCTCTAGGGCATATTTCCTTCAGTACCATAAGTTACAGTTTTTATCTTCTTTAAGTTGGAGTGGAGTTTAGGCACAAGTTTAACACTCACAATACATAACAAGCAAGAATGCAAAGAGTATATGAGCAGCGGAAAGTAAAGCATGCAACTTGAGAGAATGTAAAGGGAAGGGTTTGGAGGATTCAAACGCAATTGGAGACATGGATGTTTTTGTCGTGGTTCCGATAGGTGGTGCTATCGTACATCCACGTTGATGGAGACTTCAACCCACGAAGGGTAGCAGTTGCTTGTGAGTCCACGGAGGGCTCCACCCACAAAGGGTCCACGAAGAAGCAACCTTGTCTATCCCACCATCGCCGTCGCCCACGAAGGACTTGCCTCACTAGCGGTAGATCTTCACGAAGTAGGCAATCTCCTTGCCCTTACAAACTCCTTGGTTCAACTCCACAATCTTGTCGGAGGCTCCCAAGTGACACGTAGCCAATCTAGGAGACACCACTCTCCAAGAAGTAACAAATGGTGTGTTGATGATGAACTCCTTGCTCTTGTGCTTTAAATGATAGTCTCCCCAACACTCAACTCTCCCTCACAGGATTTGGATTTGGTGGAAATAATATTTGAGTGGAAAGCAACTTGGGGAAGGCTAAAGATCAAGATTCATATGATAGGAATGGAATATCTTGGCCTCAACACAAGTGTAGGTGGTTCTCTCTCAGAAAATGTGTATTGGAAGTGTAGGTTCGTTCTGATGGCTCTCTCCATGAATGAAGAGTGGGTGGAGGGGTATATATAGCCTCCACACAAAATCTAACCGTTACACACAACTTGCCAAACTCGGTGGGACCGAATTGATAAACTCGGTCAGACCAATTCAGCAAATCTAGTGACCGTTAGGATTTTCGGTGGGACCGATGTGCAGCTCGGTAGGACCGATATGCTTAGGGTTAGGGCATAACATAATCTCGGTGAGACCGATTACACAAACTCGGTGGGACCGATTTTGGTAATAAGCTAACCAGAGAGTTGGTCAGGCAAACTCGGTGAGACCGATTACACAAAATGGTGGGACCGATTTTGGTAATAAGCTAACCAGAGAGTTTGCATTGTAATCTTGGTAGTACCGATTGCTCAAACTCGGTGAGACCGATTTTGGTAATGGACATACACGGAGAGATTACAATCCCATCTCGGTGAGACCGAGATCCCTATCGGTGAGACCGATTTGCCTAGGGTTTGTGGCAGTGGCTATGACATCTGAACTCGGTGGCGCCGGATAGAAAGAATCGGTGGGGCCGAGTTAGACTTTTGGTTTAGGTCATATGTGGATGTGGGAAAATAGTTGAGGGCTTTGGAGCATATCACTAAACACCTCATCCCTCTTGATAGTATTGGCTTTTCCTATAGACTCAATGTGATCTTGGATCACTAAAATATAAAATGTAGAGTCTTGTACTTGAAGCTTGAGCCAATCCTTTGTCCTTAGCATCTTGAAGGGGTTCCACATCCTTTAGTTAATGCCACTTAATTTGTTGAACTTGTCTAAAACATACTAGGTAAAAGTGTTAGTCCAAAAAGAGATATGTTGACATTAATTACCAAAATCACCCAAGGAGCACTTGTGCTTTCAAATCCTCAAATGGATTTTGCATCATCTCAGTGTACGTTGATGATCTCAATATCATTGGGAGTACACATGATATAGAAGAAGCATGCAATCATTTAATGACGGAATTTGAGATGAAAGATTTGGGAAAGTCCAAATTTTGCTTAGGCATACATCTTGAGCATCTTCCCTCAGGAATTTTAGTATACCAACTTGCTTATATTCAAAAGGTTTTGGAAAAATTCAATATGGATAAATCATATCCAACCAAAACACCCATGGTTGTCAAATCCCTTGATATGAATAAAGATCCTTTTAGACCTCGGGATGATGACGAAGAGATATTAGGACCCGAGTTCCCGTATCTTAGTGCTATTGGTGCGCTAATGTACCTTGCAAATTGCACCAGGCCTGATATTGCATTTGCGGTAAATTTACTAGCTAGACATAGCGCTGCTCCAACAAAACGTCATTGGACAGGAGTAAAGAATATCTTTAGATATTTACATGGCACAAAAGATCTTGGCTTATTCTATCAGAAAAACCAAGATATGACTATGGTAGGATATACTGACGCTGGCTATCTATCTGATCCTCACAATGTTATAGGTCACAGACAGGTTTCATATTCTTATATGGTGGAACTTCTTTTTCATGGAAGTCACAGAAACAGACTCTCGTAGCAACTTCCACTAATCATTCTAAAATAATTGCATTATTTGAAGCATCAAAGGAATGTGTATGGCTTCGCAGGATGATTAACCACATTCAAACTTCGTGTGGTGTTGGTTCATTACGATCACCAACTATTATTTATGAAGATAATGCAGCTTGCATTGCTCAAATGCAAATGGTTATATTAAAAGTAATATCACAAAACATATTTCTCCTAAGTTGTTCTTTCCACATTCATTACAGAAAGATGGAGAAATTGATATTTTGCAAACCAAATCATGTGACAAGTTAGCAGATTTGTTCACAAAGTCTTTACCAAATTCAACATTCCAGAAATGTATTCATGGGATTGGTATGAGACGTTTTCGAGATTTGCAAATTTCAGGGGGAGAAGAACTCCTAGAATTATAACCCTTTAGTTATCATCAGATAATAATTATTGTACTCTTTTCCTTTATGAGTTTTTGCATCGGTTTTCTCATAAAAGGTTTTTAATGAGGCAATATAAATTATACCATATCGTTTTCTCCTTATATTCCCACAGGGTTTTTAAAGGAGTTTTCAATGGTGTATCTATTGCTCCTCATATTTTTCCCACAGGGTTTTTGGGGGAGGTTCTTAAATTGCAGAAATGATTCTCAAGCAGGATGACGACTATACAAGAAGCACTAGATGATGAAATATACAAGAAGCACTGGATGATGGATTCTTCTAGAAGATGCGTGATCCAAGGGGGAGTGTTAGGAATAGAATTAGAGCACTTGATTATTTACTAATTATCAAGTGCTAATTAAGGAACCGACTTAGGAACCAATTATGTACTCTCTAACTGCTAGAAGCAGTTGTACTTCCTCTCTCATGTTAGCAACTGCTTAGTGTAGTTACTGTTATGTCTCACGCATTAGCAACCGCTGCTTGCGGTTAGAAATACTCTCACAGATTTGTAACCGCTCCCTGTATATATAGTGGCCAATCAATGAGAATCATTTACTTCTGGCAAATCACTTTTTCACTTTACAAACGAGCGCTCTTTCGGGAGCCTCGCAACGATCAACACCACTTGGCACGCTCTCAGCCATTCGCCACGTGTCGCGCTCTGGACGCTCCCTTCGGATTTTTTTTTTGCACGCGTTTTTGGCTTTTTAAACAGTTTTTTTCCGGGTTTTTTCGACGCTTTTGTTTTCCCCCGGTCTTCCTTAGCTTTTCGATCAAAAAAATTTTGCGCAAAAGAACACGTTTTTTCTTCTTTCGTGAGAGTCGTGGTTTTTCTTTCGCGAGAGGCACGGTTGTGCTTTAGCGAGAGTCACAGCCGTGCCTTTCGGAAACGGGAAAAAAAATGCATTTTTTTCTTTTTTTTTCTTTCGCGAGAGTCACGGTTTTGCTTCCGCGAGAGTCACGGCCGTGCTTCTCGGAAAGGGAAAAACAAAACGCGTTTTCTGTTTTTTTTTCGCGAGAGTCACGGTTTTGCTTCCGCGAGAGGCGCGGCTGTGCTTTCGCGAGAGTCACGGCCGTGCTTCTCGTAAAGGGAAAAATACATGTTTTCTGTTTTTTTTTCTTTCGCGAGAGTCACGGTTTTGCTTCCGCAAGAGGCACGGTTGTGCTTTCGCGAGAGTCACAGCCGTGCCTCTCGGAAACGAAAAAAACACGTTTTCTATTTTTTCCTTCACGAGAGTCACGGTTTTGCTTTCACGAGAGGTACGGTTGTGATTTCGCGAGAAACGCAGGCGTGCCTCTTTGAAAGGAAAAACTTCGTGCTCGGTTCGGTTTCTTCGTCCGGTTTTTCGTTCATTTTTCATGAAAAAGTTCACAAAACATATCAACATGGATTCTAGTTTTGAAGATCTCGACGCGAGAATCCAACGGTGAAAAGCAGTTCGAGATATGGGCCTTGCGTTTTAAGAGATAAAAGCGTTTTGAATAAGCGGATCTATGAAAAAAGGAAAACTACCGAGTTGCGACAAGTGGCGTGTCTTATTACTTGTTGCGATCTGGAAGGTGGAGTGTTAACTTTCAGGCAAGTCTTCTTAATTAGTGATTTCGCTGATTTTCAGGGGTGTGTGGGCCGATTTTCCCTAATGGCCAATCATAAACTGCCAGCTGGATCAATCCCCGTAATGACCCCGTATTAGCCCCCGTGTGTAGCATTGCCGGTGGTGTGAGTACATGCACTACGCGCAATGATAACCGGAGATGGGCGACCAGAAGACATGATGACATGATAAACTATAGATCAGCCAGTTCTTCCGCCTGATCAAGCATCGTTATCATCAGATCAATTTGCCGCTGCAAAGGTGTCGAGCCCCGTGAGAGAAAAAGTGCACATGGAACCAACTCTCTCATGATCCTCGCCATGCGGGACGACCTGCCGCTATCAGTACGGCCCTTGAAGAGAAACTGTGCCCAGACAGCTGAGCTTTTAACCTTGGGTTGACAACTGAGAAATGAGAGATCTGCTAGAGCGAAAATTCTATATCAACGGACCTTGCTAGAGCTTTTAACCTAGCTAGGCCACTCCTGCTACTCAGATAGCCAGACTGAAACTGGATCACTCGCTCACTGCCACTCGGGTCCCACGTCGAGCTGTCAGGCAGCCCCCACAAGCCATAGACTCCAACGCCGAGTGATTTACGCGACTGGATCAGTTGATTCGGTTCACCCCTTCTGTTCGCGCTGTGCCGCTTGCTCGTCCGCCGAAACCAATGGCGACCGTCGCGGGGCTTATCCGGCTCCTCGTCGCCCTGCTGGCGCTGCGCCAGGCGGCGGGGGGCGTAAACCCGCCGCCGGCGTGCCCGCTCGACCTGGGCTACGTGCGCACGTTCCCGTGGGACCGCGCGCCGTGCGCGCCGCCGGTGTCCAACGTCACCGCCTGCTGCATGACGCTGCTCTCCGTGCTCGGCATCGGCCTCGCCGCGCGCCTGCGCGCCACCGGCCACTTCCGCCTCCCGTCCGCGCCGGCCTCGGCCGCCTGCATCCGCGCCTTCTCCGACGCGCTCGCCTCGCCGCCGCTCTCGCTCCCGCGCTCCCTCGCGCCGGCCTGCTTCCCCGTCCCGTCCCAGTTCGCCATCTCCCCGTCCTACTGCGCCGGGGTCACCACCGCCGCGCAGTACGTCGCCACCGTCGGCGACGCGGCCGCCGGGGAACTTAACTCCTCCTGCGGCTCCAACCTCACCGACACGTCCGTCTGCTACGCCTGCCTCGCCGCCGGGATCCATGCATTGGCTCGGCTCACAGCTGCCGCCGGCAAAGCCTCCAACTCCCTCAACTGCTTCTACCTCACCGCCCTCTACGCCGCCGGCGTGTCCAACTCCGCCGGCCCCACCTCCCCTGCCACCGCCGCATGCGCCTTCGGCCTCGCTCTCGCCACCACATCCTCCACATCCTCGAATGCCTCGAGCTCCATTACCCACACCAACATCGCCGTCGCAACCGTCATCCCGATCGCCTCCGTCCTCCTCGTCTCCCTCATAGCGCTGCTCGTTTGGACGAAGCGGCATGACGGCATAAGCAGCAAGAACCACGGTTTGTCCGACGAGCGGCGGCCGTCGCGGCAGCGACCCAACACCGGCTCGGTGCTGTTCGATATCCGCGAGCTGGCGAAGGCGACCGGCGGGTTCGCGGAGCGGAACATCATCGGCCGCGGCGGGTTCGGCGTCGTGTACCGCGGCGTGCTCGCGGACGGGTCGGTGGTGGCCGTCAAGAAGATGCTGGACCCGGACGTGGACGGCGGGGACGACGAGTTCGCCAACGAGGTGGAGATCATCAGCCACTTCCGGCACCGGAACCTGGTGCCGCTGCGCGGGTGCTGCATCACCGACGCCGACGACCCGGACGACCATGGCAGCAGGCAGATGCTCCTCGTGTACGACTACATGCCCAACGGCTCGCTCGACCGCTACATCTTCGACCAGCAGGACGGGCCGGCAGTGCTGCCGTGGGCGCAGCGGAGGAGCGTGATCCTCGACGTGGCGAGGGGGCTGGAGTACATGCACTACGGCGTGAAGCCGGGGATCTACCACCGGGACATCAAGGCGACCAACATACTCCTGGACGAGGACATGCGGGCGCGCGTGGCGGACTTCGGGCTGGCACGCCGGAGCCGGGACGGGCAGTCGCACCTGACGACGCGCGTGGCCGGCACGCACGGCTACCTCTCGCCGGAGTACGCGCTGTACGGGCAGCTCACCGAGAGGAGCGACGTGTACAGCTTCGGCGTGCTGGTGCTGGAGGTGATGAGCGGCCGGCCCGCGCTGGACCTCGCGGAGCCGTCCGGGATGGTGCTGGTCACCGACTGGGCGTGGATGCTCGTCAAGGCCGGCCGGACGAGGGAGGTGCTGGCGGAGGCTCTGCTTCGGGAGGAAGAGTGCCGGGCGACCGTGGCGGCCATGGAGAGGTTCGTGCTCGTCGGCATCCTGTGCGCGCACGTCACGGTGGCGTGCCGCCCCACCATGCCGGAGGCGTTGAGGATGCTGGACGGGGACGTGGACGTGCCGGACTTGCCGGACCGGCCGCAGCCGTACGCCCAGAGAATACCGTTCGACTTAGGCGAAGGCAACTTCAGTGCCTCGTCGGTGCTGAGCGGCCCGTTCCTGGACTTCGGCGACATGCTCAGGTGAGGCTGGATTGATACACGAAGCTGAAGCTGAAGCTGGACTGCAATTTATGTACTTTCACATTTTCTATACTGCAGTAAACTACACCTTGTAACTGAACTTCAGAGTATTGTACTGTAGTTTTTCTTCTTGGTGTAAATGGATTGTGTACCACACTACCCTGTGCTGAAATACCGAATGAAACATGTAGAAAGATGCTGAATGAGATAAAGTTCACATCAAATCAAGATTTTCCATACTGTTTTGGTTGTCATTACAAACTATTCACCGTCCGGCAATCACGGTGATCAGGGAAACAACATGCAGATACAATACCAGTCTACTGATATCTCGGCTCCGGTGGTGGTGCAAACTTACAGTGAGGGCAGACCGGCAGGCGGCAGGCAGCGGCCGCGCCACATTCTAGAGCCCGGCTGTATCGGCACATGCCACATCATCAAGCTACTACGTATAACATGTTCAATTGTTCATCCAAACAGATAACAAACGAAGGATACAACTGGCAAAATGCAGGATGGACATACAAGCCAGTGGGGGATACATTTGATGGAGTGGCGTGGAGAGTCGGCGGCCTAGCTGTCCTCCTGCAGATTGGGGTGGCTAGGCTGCACGCGGAAGGTGATCGGCATCTGGGCTGCAAAGTCCCTGTCTGGATGGTACCCAAGCTCAAGATCCCTCATGCTCCCGCTCAAGGCGATATCATGCTGGTGCTGGATGAGGATGAACAGAAACAGACAGTCGGTTAGGGAAGCCTTTAGCGTACACAGTTCCTTTGGTAACAACTAGTGCAAATATAACTTGTACACGACATTCATGCATTATGTAGTAAATCTGCAGCCCCTATCCCCCACTATATGCTCTATTTGCGAGTTTTGGGCTATTTTTAAATGGAAATTCAGGTGGAGACTGCATGGTTAATCAGGCGGTATTACCAAATGATTGTCAACATTTCTTATTGATGGAAGGATCGTTGAGTGTGAGTGCATTCAGCTCATTCAGAAATTTCATGTATGTTGCTAACAAAACATAGAATGCACCTACTTTTGATAAGTTTCTCTTTTAGAAAATGGAAAGCTTACATTACCCCCAGCCTCTGCCGATGATGCATACTGTTTGATGATTGTTCATGCAAAAATTTATCAAAATAATCAGCATTTAAACAGTCCGCAAATATAGTTTTTGTTCATGCAAAATTTTATTAAAAAAACAATCAGCATTTAAATAGTTCGCAAATATAGTTTTCAGCTTACATGCTTAACTTCAGCGAAAACAGATGCAGCTTATTCAAATAGAAGCTCCACAAGTGAGCCATCTGCAAGGTCACTTACCACTTTAAAGGCCAGCAGCTTGTTCTCATCTTCCAGCATCTTACCCTGCAGTTGACCAATAAACGAATGGATGAGGGCAAAGTGTGCAAGAACTGCATTATGATCAACAAATATGCAGAGCACGTAATCGTGTATGCAAAACTAGGACATACATACATGTTTCACGAGCCTGTCATAGTGCTCCATCTGCACCAACAGAACAAAGCAGCATCAGAAACCAAAACATTTTTTTCTCAAAAAAAAAAACACATTAAGGTGGTGACAATGCTTATGATGTCAATCAACAAATTGAACAATTATAGTGCCTGTTTTTCATGCAGACTTGTCAGCCCATTATCAAGTGCTTCCTCAATCATGATCAGCTCTTTGGGCTGCAGCGAGTTCAGATCTTCGCCTTTCAAGTGCCTGTACCATCACAATGGGCGATTAAAATCCCAGTATACAGGATATCCAAGGAAAAAGAAACATTCAGTCCAAGAAATTACCTGAGCTCGATCTGCATGTTATCATTCTCTTTCTTGATTCGATCAATCTCCGCACTGAGGCTCTGAAACGGTGGACGTGTCCATCAGTGAAAAGTCATTCTACAGTTTTTTCCTGAACTACAGGAACGGGTCATTCCACTCAGTCGATTCAACAAAATACAAGTGGTATTCTAGCTCTGAAAACATTTTATCAATTTTCAGAAATGAAAACTGGGGACTTAATTCGAAGAAAAAATAAGCTCTAAAAAGATTTTTCTTGGAAAAGGATTTTCAGCCAGGCTTTAAGAAAGCAAGCATACATCGATATGTTTTGGAGGTCAAGAATTACCTTGTGTTTCTCATCCCACAGTATCTTCCCGGAGTTGGTCTGGTACTTCTCCAAGATTCTTGATAGCCTATGTCCCACCAAAACGATGCATGAATTCAGGGATAAAAAGGTTGCTAAACGTGCCATTAACAGAAACGAGTGATTCTAGATTCCTAAAATGTCATCCAGTCCAGGTAAAAGGGGAGTATGAGTTGTCTGATCCTACCCACTTAAACTTTTTCTAAACGTGCACGTACCCAGTCAAGCAGAAAACATTCAGACCAGCCCGATTCCGTTCATGGCAAGTTATTGATACGAATAGCAGCATATGACTCTAATATTTTACCTATCTGCAGTGAAAATAAATGTACACTCCCATACAAACACCTACAAGCAGCTAAGGATTGCATATTTGCCAGCAGCGAAGAACCCAACGTCAAAAATTAAAGCACGCACTAGTCACAAACAGTACACCACTACGAAAGAGCCGAGGAAAGTGCTCCTTAAAAAGCGAGATTCAGGACAGGAAAGGGGGCAGATACGGCACGCACGAGGTCCTGGGGGAGCAGAAGTCGTAGAGCTTGCCGGCGCTGGAGAAGACGACGACGCCGACCTCGGCGTCGCAGAGCACGCTGATCTCCTTGGCCTTCTTGAGGATCCCGTTCTTGCGCTTGGAGAAGGTCACCTGGCGGTTGCTCTGGTTCTCGATCCTCTTGATCTCGATCTTCCCGCGCCCCATCCCACCTCCTTCTTCTTCCTCCGGCGGCGCCAGGAAGGGCTCGTTTCTTCTGGCGCTCCGGGGGCCGGCGCGGGCGTGCGATTGGGGAATGGCGGTGGTGGTGATGGTGGTGGTGGTGGGGAAGGGGGAGGAGGAGTAAAGGAGGCCGCCATGGGAGGAAGAGGAATGGTGATGAGGGGGCTTTCGGGGTGGTTCAGGGGTGGGAGCCGGAAACGGCAAGTGCTCTGTTTGCTTCGCTTGGCTCGGCCTTCCGTTGGCTGGTTTGCTTGCTCCGGTGTCCCATTTGATTTGATTGAGAGCTGAAAGCCTGTAAAAGCGGGGAAAAGATCTTGGTTTGATTAGGGCATGAACAATGGAAGCATCACCAAACAGCCGCCTCACCCCTCACACATCTACAAACTGAGGTAAAACCACCGTATGATTGCTCGCTGCTCAAAGCAAGCAGCAGTAATGTGGACCCCTTCTCTCTTATCTTCTTGCTTTTCGAGTAAATAGCATAAAACTACTGGTTTACAGGCTAGGGTTCCAAAAGGTTACCACTTTTATTTTTTCTCAGAAACCTACCAGTCGCGCGGTCCGCTGTTTCAAAAAACCCAAATCGTCAACTCTTTATCAGTTGATCACGATTATGACAGGTTGGGCTCGCACCTAAACAAACCGTTAGTTTGACCTGAGTTTGATCATAACTTACATGTGGGGCCCACATGTAAGTTTCCTCTCCTCTTCTCTTTCTTCTTCTTCTCTATCTCTTCTCTTCCCTCCTCTGTGCTTCCTGTGCCGGACCCCCTTCCTTCTACGACCCCTTCCTCCCTGTGCCTACGACCCTTCCTCCTAGGTCGGCCACCCTTCCTCCCAAGCCGACCCCTTCCCTCCCAAGCCGGGGCGACACACCCTCTGCTCCCCCGGCTCACAGTGGCGGCGAGGCCGGCCTCGTCATTCTGACGGAAGGGCACACTCCAGAATCCATGGCGACAGTGGCGAAGAGGTCGTCCGCGTCGAGCTTGAGAAGCTCACGGCGGATGGCGGCGCAGCAAAGTAGTCATGGATGGTCTGGATGGTAGGGCACGGCGTGGAGGTGGCGCAGGCGAGGCATGGCGAACCGGTGGCCACGGGCGAGGGCGTCAGGCGGCTGCAGCTAGGCACTGGCGCGACCAGGCGAGGCCACGCGGGCGGCCACAGAGTAGGCACTACGGCCGAGGACGCAGCGTTGCCTTACCTCGGGGACCCGATTGCTTTTTCAAAAAACTCACAGGGACCTGATTGCTTTTTTAGAAAACTTGTAGGGACCCGATTGCTTTTTTAAAAAACTTGTAGGGACCCGATTGTTTTTTTACAAAACTTACGTGTGGGATCCACATGTAAGTTAACGGTCAAAGTAAACGGTCAAACAAACGGTTATCTTACATGTGGGCCTCAATTGTCATAATCGCGATCAACTGATAAAGACTCAGGGATTTGGGTTTTTTGAAATAGCGGACCGCGTGACTGGTAGTTATCTGAGAAAAATTAAAAAGTGGTAGTTTTTTGAAACCCTAGCCTGTAAACCAGTAGTTTTATGCTATTTACTCTTGCTTTTCCTTTCCAATCTTTTACGTACGAACCTCACAGCACCTACCTAGCAATCCAGTTCTCTCTCATCCTTTTTACTGCTTTCCTTCTTTTCTCCACCGAACGGCTACTTCTTCTGCAGGATGCACCTGGCCCCTGCGAGGCTACGCCTTTGCCTCCACCTGGCACCCGAACCTACATGGACCTGCGGGGCATCTGTCCATGTAGGAGCGTTGGCCATGCCCTTAGTGATCAGTCACAGGTCTCCTTGACGCTCTTGATTAAGTGTTATGATTTTTTTCCTCGAAAGCATCTACTCTTTTATAAAAGTTCATCGGGAGTAAAAAGCATCTCAAAGATAATAAACATTACATCAAAATTTCAAGACCACCGAGCGACCACTACTGCCATCAGAGCGAGTCGTCAATGCGTCGTTCCCCTACCGGAGCCGGCTTGACCTTGTCAATGACATCCAAAAAGTCTCGGTGCGCGTGCCCTTAAGGGCTAGCGTCTTGGAGTTGCAGTCATCAATGTTAAACCCTTGCACAGATTTAAAACACCTGACATCAAATCTAACCACATGACGAGGAATTTTAAACTCACTGTCCCAAGAAGACAGAAGGAATCTATGTTGGAGCTTTGTCAACTACGACCAGATAAACAAACTCAAGAAGGATCGAAGCTCGGTAGACAAACTTGAAGAAGAAGTACCGCCATCTGTCTGAACGACGAACCTGCGAGGACTCAAAAACCCTAACCGAAACTACTAAACGGAGCGGAGGCACCAGGATTCCCCTCCCGGCCACCGGCCGCTGGAGCAGCAGGCAGAGGGGAGGTGAAATCACGAGATCTTCCGTAAAATCTGAAGGGGAGAGTTTGCCCTAGTCGCCTAGTGTTAGGGAAGGAAAACGAGTTGTAGGTATTTCCACATGTCTCTTGCTCTGTACAAAGGTTCAAAGCGGTTAGGAAATTTTTCAGTTGAAACTATTTCCAAATCCAAATTATAGAATATACAATAAGAGATTTTTAACATCCAGCACAAACCGGTTCGAATCCAAGTATAATCGACAATATAGGTTATGGCATTACTAATACTAGAACATGAAGACGCGCGTTGCCGCGCCCGCCAGTGTTGATGCAGTAAAGTGATGAAACAAACTATGATGATTATGCTTTTTACTTTTCAATATAAACAATTAAAAGATGCTCTATAAACAAATATAACATTCAGACACATGCATAACAGGATAAAGAGGATGAGCAGATAAACAGTGATTCATTTAATTTCTTTAGCAAATCCCACTTTTCTTTTCTTTTGAATAAAAGACATCTACCTTATTATATATTCAAAACTGACCGATGGTCAGGAACACCAACCACTGATTTTTTCCCTCACTAACAGAAAAGAACAAATCAAAGGCCTAATGTGGTTGGAACAATCTAGCATGTAAGAGATAACTGAGTGGTAAAAAGGTGTTGGGGAACGTTGCATAAAATAAAATTTTTCCTACGTTCACCAAGATCAATCTATGAGTTCATCTAGCAACGAGAGAGAGAGATGCATCTATATACCACTTGTAGATCGCGTGCGGAAGCGTTCAAGAGAACGGGGTTGAGGGAGTCGTTCTCGTCGTGATCCAAATCACGGAGATCCTAGCGGCTGAGCAGACGGCACCTCGCGTTCAACACACGTGCAGTCGGCGTGCCTTCTCCTCCATCTTGATCCAGAAGGGGAAGGAGAGGTTGATGAAGATCCAAAGAAGACGACGGCGTGGTGGTGGATGCAAGAAGATTCTCGTGAAGGCTTCGCCAAGCAACCTGGGAGGAGGAAGAGGTGTAGCAGGGGAGGAGGCGCCAAGTTCAAGTGCGGCTGCCCTCCCTCCCCCCCTTTATATAGGCCCCCTGGGGGGCGCCGGCCCCTCTAGAACCCATCTAGATGGGGGGGGGGCGGCCAAGGGGGGAGGCTTGCCCCCCAAGGCAAGTGGGGCGCCCCCCCCCCCACCCAAGGGTTTCCAACCCAAGGCGCAGGGGGGCCCAAGTGGGGGGCGCACCAGCCCCCCCGGGGCGGGTTCCCTCCCACTTCAGCCCACGGGGCCCGCCGGGATAGGTGGCCCCCCCCGATGGACCTCGGGACCCTTCCGGTGGTCCCAGACAATACCTAGAACCCTGAAATTCTCCCGATGGCCGAAATAGCACTTCCTATATATAATTCTTTACCTCCGGACCATTCCGGAACTCCTCGTGACATCCGGGATCTCATCCGGGACTCCGAACAACATTCGGTTTGCTGCATACTCATATTCATACAACCCTAAGCGTCCACCGAACCTTATGTGTAGACCCTACGGGTTCGGAGACACGTGAACATGACCGAGACGGCTCTCCGGTCAATAACCAACAATGGGATCTGGATACCCATGTTGGCTCCCACATGCTCCTCGATGATCTCATCGGATGAACCACGATGTCGAGGATTCAAGCAATCCCGTATACAATTCCCTTTGTCGATCGGTATGTTACTTGCGAGATTCGATCGTCGGTATCCCAATACCTCGTTCGATCTCAAATTCGGCAAGTCATTTTACTGCATCAGTAATGCATGATCCCGTGACCAACCACTTGGTCACTTTGAGCTCATTATGATGATGCATAACCGAGTGGGCCCGGTGATAACTCTCCGTAACACGGAGTGACAAATCCGATCTCGATCCGTGTCAACCCAATGTACACTTTTGGAGATACCAGAGTGCACCTTTATAGTCACCCAGTTACATTGTGACGCTTTGGTACACCCAAAGCACTCCTATGGTATCCGGGAGTTACACGATCTCATGGTCTAAGGAAGAGATACTTGACATTGGAAAAGCTCTAGCAAAACGAACTACACGATCTTGTGCTATGCTTAGGATTGGGTCTTGTCCATCACATCATTCTCCTAATGATGTGATCCCGTTATCAATGACATCCGATGTCCATAGTCAGGAAACCATGACTATCTATTGATCACCGAGCTAGTCAACTAGAGGCTCACTAGGGACATGTTCTGGTCTATCTATTCACACGTGTATTACGATTTCCGGATAATACAATTATACCATGAATAAAAGACAATTATCACGAACAAGGAAATATAATAATAATCCTTTTATTATTGCCTCTAGGGCATATTTCCAACAGTCTCCCACTTGCACTAGAGTCAATAATCTAGTTACATTGTGATGAATCGAACACCCATAGAGTTCTCGTGTTGATCATGTTTTGCTCATGAAGAGGTTTAGTCAATGATCTGCGACATTCGGATCCGTATGCACTTTGCAAATTTCTATGTCTCCATCTTGAACATTTTCACGAATGGAGTTGAAGCGGCAACTTGATGTGCTGGTCTTCTTGTGAAACCTGGGCTCCTTGGCAAGTGCAATAGCTCCAGTGTTGTCACAGAAGAGTTTGATCGGCCCCGACGCATTGGGTATGACTCCTGGGTCAGTGATGAACTCCTTCACCCAAATTGCTTCATGCGCCGCCTCCGAGGCTGCCATGTACTCCGCTTCACACGTAGATCCCGCCACGACGCTTCGCTTGCGGTACCGCACTACCATCGCTCCACCATTCAACATATACACGTATCCGGTTTGTGACTTAGAGTCATCCAGATCAGATCGAAGCTAGCGCCGACGTAACCCTTTACGACGAGCACTTCTTCACCTCCATAAAGCGAGAAACATGTCCTTAGTCCTTTTCGTGCTTCAGATATTCTTGACCGCTGTCCAAAGTGTTCCTTGTCGGGATTACTTTGGTACCTTCCTACCAAACTTACGGCAAGGTTTACATCAGTCCTGGTACACGGCATGGCATACATAATAGAACCTATGGTCGATGCATAGGGATGACACTCATCTCTTCTATATCTTCTGCTGTGGCGGACATTGAGCCGAGCTCAATTTCACACCTTATGTCTGAGTAAGAACCCTTTCTTGGACTGATCCATTTTGAACTTCTTCAATATCTTATCAAGGTATGTGCTTTGTGAAAGACCTATGAGGCGTCTCGATCTATCTCTATAGATCTTGATGCCTAATATATAAGCAGCTTCTCCAAGGTCCTTCATTGAAAAACTTTTATTCAAGTAGGCCTTAATGTTGTCCAAGAGTTCTATATCATTCCCCATCAAAAGTATGTCATCTACATATAATATGAGAAATGCTACAGAGCTCCCACTCACTTTCTTGTAAACGCAGCTTCTCCATAAGTCTCAAGATAAACCCAAACGCTTTAATCATCTCATCAAAGCGAATGTTCCAACTCCGAGATGCTTGCACCAGCCCATAAATGGATCGCTGGAGCTTGCACACCTTGTTAGCGTTCTTAGGGTCGACAAAACCTTCCGGCTGCATCATATACAGTTCTTCCTTAAGGTAGCCGTTAAGGAATGCCGTTTTGACTTGCCATATCTCATAATCATAGTATGCGGCAATTGCTAACATGATTCGGACGAACTTCAGCTTCGCTACGGGAGAGAAAGTCTCATCGTAGTCAACCCCTTGAACTTGCCGATAACCTTTAGCGACAAGTCGAGCTTTATAGATGGTAACATTACCATCCGCGTCCGTCTTCTTCTTAAAGATTCATTTGTTTTCTATCGATGTCGATCATCGGGCAAGTCTGTCAAAGTCCATACTTTGTTTTCATACATGGATCCTATCTCGGATTGCATGGCTTCAAGCCATTTGTTGGAATCTGGGCCCGCCATCGCTTCTTCATAGTTCAAGGTTCACCGTTGTCCAACAACATGATTTCCGGGACAGGTTGCCATACCACTGCGGTGTGGAACGTGTCCTTGTGGACCTCTGAAGTTCAAGAGCAACTTGATCCGAAGTACCTTGATCATCGTCATTAATTTCCTCTCCAGTCGGTGTAGGCACCACAGAAACATTTTCCTGAGCTGCACTACTTTCCGGTTCAAGAGGTAGTACTTCATCGTTTTCTACTTTCCTCCCACTTACTCCTTTCGAGAGAAACTCTTTTTCAAGAAAGTATCCGTTCTTGGCAACAAAGATCTTGCCTTCGGATCTAAGGTAGAAGGTATACCCAATGGTTTCCTTAGGGTGTCCTATGAAGACGCATTTTTCCGACTTGGGTTCGAGATTTTCAGGTTAAAGTTTCTTGACATAAGCATCGCATCCCCAAACTTTTAGAAACGACAGCTTAGGTTTCTTCCCAAACCATAATTCATACGGTGTCGTCTCAACGGATTTAGACGGTGCCCTATTTAAAGTGAATGTAGTTGTCTCTAGAGCGTATCCCCAAAATGATAGCTGTAAATCAGGAAGAGATATCATAGGTCGCACCATATCCGATGAGAGTGCGATTACGATGTTCGGACACCTTTATTCTGTTGAGGTGTTCCAGGCGGCGTGAGTTGTGAAACGATTCCACATTTCCTTAAGTGTGTACCAAATTCGTGACTTAAATATTCTCCTCCACGATCTGATCGTAAGAACTTTACTTTTCGGTCACGTTCTACCTCATTCTGAAATTCCTTGAACTTTTCAAAGGTCTCAGACTTGTGTTTCATCAAGTAGACATACCCATATCTACTTAAGTCGTCTGTGAGAGTGAGAACATAACGATATCCTCCGGGAGCCTCAACGCTCAT
This sequence comes from Aegilops bicornis, assembly GCA_021605145.1. Taxonomy (NCBI): domain Eukaryota; kingdom Viridiplantae; phylum Streptophyta; class Magnoliopsida; order Poales; family Poaceae; genus Aegilops; species Aegilops bicornis. Next base: position 711,395,289 of record CM038671.1, read on the forward strand.
TGGACCGCATACATCGGTATGTATGATTTCCAATAAGTTGGTTGCTCGCTCCATTGTTCCGAGAACGGAGTCTTGGTCATTTTGCCTATAAGGCATGGCTCGCATGTGTCAAATGATTCATAATCGAGAGACTCTAAAAGTCCATCGTAATGGAGCTTCTTCATGCGCTTAACACCAATGTGACCAAGGCGGCGATTGCCACAAGTATGTGGGACTATCGTTATCAACTTTACATCTTTTGGTATTCACACTATGAATATGTGTAATATTACGCTCGAGATTCATTAAGAATAAACCATTGACCATCGAGCATGACCATAAAACATATCTCTCATATAAATAGAACAACCATTATTCTCGGATTTAAATGAGTAGCCATCTCGCATTAAACGAGATCCTGGTACAATGTTCATGCTCAAACTTGGCACTAAATCAATTATTGAGGTTTAAAACTAATCCCGTAGGTAAATGTAGAGGTAGCGTGCCGACGGCAATCACATCGACCTTGGAACCATTCCCGACGCGCATCGTCACCTCATCCTTCGCCAGTCTCCGCTTATTCCGCAGCCTCACGCTATGAGTTACATATATGAGCAACGGCACCGTATCAAATACCCGGGAGTTACTACGAGTAATCGGTAAGGTACACATCAATTACATGTATATCAAATATACCTTTAGTGTTGCCGGCCTTCTTATGCGCTAAGTATTTGGGGCGTTCCGCTTCGATGACCCTTCCCTTTGCAATAAAAGCACTCTGTCTCGTGCTTGGGTCCATTCTTTGACTTCTTCCCTAAGAATCGGCTTATCGGGCGCAGCAACATCTTTGACGTCCTTCTTGAAGTTCTTCTTACCCTTGCCCTTCTTGAACTTAGTGGTTTTATTAACCATCAACACTTGATGTTCTTTCTTGATTTCAACCTCTCACGACTTCAAAGATTGAGAATACTTCAGAATAGTTTTCACCATCCCCTGCATATTGTAGTTCATCACAAAGCTCTTGTAGCTCGGTGGGAGCGATCAAGGATTCTGTCAATGACCGCCTCGTCCGGAGGTTAATGTCCAGTTGGACAAAGTGTTGTTGCAACCTGCACATTTTGAGTATGTGCTCACCTTGTAACTATTTTCCTCCATCTTACAACTATAGAATTTTTCGAGACTTCATATCTCTCGACCGGGCATGAGCTTGGAAAACCATTTTCAGCTCCTCGAACATCTCATATGCTCCGTGTTGCTCAAAACGCTTTTGGAGCCCGGTTCTAAGTCAGTAAAGCATGCCGCCTTTGAACGAGGGAGTAATCATCGACGAGACCGCCAAGCGTTCATAATGTCTTGGTTCTCTCGATGGGTGCTTCACCTAGCGGTGCTTCTAGGACATCTTGTTTCTTGGATGCTATGAGGATGATCCTCGTGTTAGGACCCGATCCGAATAGTTGCTGCCATCATCGCTCAGCTTGGTTTCTCTAGGAACGCGTTGAAGTTCATGGTGACATGAGCGTTGGCCATTTGATCTACAAGACATTTTGCAAAGATTTTAGACTAATGTTGATGATAATTAAGTTCATCTAATCAAATTATTTAATGAACTCCCACTCAGATTTGACATCCCTCTAGTCATCTAAGTGTTACATGATCCGAGTCGACTAGGCCGTGTCCGATCATCACGTGAGACGGACTAGTCATCGTCGGTGAACATCTCCATGTTGATCGTATCTTCCATACGACTCATGTTCGACCTTTCGGTCTCTTGTGTTCCGAGGCCATGTATGTACATGCTAGGCTCGTCAAGTTAACCTAAGTGTTTTGCATGTGTAAAATTGTCTTACACCCATTGTATGTGAACGTAAGAATCTATCACACCCGATCATCACGTGGTGCTTCGAAACGACGAACTTTAGCAACGGTGCATGTTAGGGGAACACTTTCTTGAAATTATTATAAGGGATCATCTTATTTACTACCGTCGTTCTAAGTAAACAAGATGCATAAAACATAATAAACATCACATGCAATTATATAAAGTAGTGACATGATATGGCCAATATCATATAGCTCCTTTGACCTTCATCTTCGGGGCTCCATGATCATCTTGTCACCGGCATGACACCATGATCTCCATCATCGTGTCTCACCCTTATATAGGCCCCCACAGAGGGGCGCCGCCCTCTAGAACCCATCTAGATGGGGGCGGCGGCCAAGGGGGGAGGCTTGCCCCCCAAGGCAAGTGGCCCCCCCACCCTAGGGTTTCCAACCCTAGGCGCAGGGGGGCCCAAGTGGGGGGCGCACCAGCCCACCAGGGGTTGGTTCCCTCCCACTTCAGCCCACGGGGCCCTCCGGGATAGGTGGCCCCACCCGATGGACCCCCGGGACCCTTCCGTGGTCCCAGACAATACTGCAGAACCCGTAAATTCTCCCGATGGCCGAAATAGCACTTCCTATATATAATTCTTTACCTCCGGACCATTCCGAACTCCTCGTGACGTCCGGGATCTCATCCGGACTCAACAACATTCGGTTTGCTGCATACTCATATTCATACAACCCTAAGCGCCACCGAACCTTAAGTGTGTAGACCCTACGGGTTCGGAGACACGTAGACATGACCGAGACGGCTCTCCGGTCAATAACCAACAGCGGGATCTGGATACCCATGTTGGCTCCACATGCTCCTCGATGATCTCATCGAATGAACCACGATGTCGAGGATTCAAGCAACCCCGTATACAATTCCCTTTGTCGATTCGGTATGTTACTTGCCCGAGATTCGATCGTCGGTATCCCAATACCTCGTTCGATCTCGTTACGGCAAGTCACTTTACTCGTCAGTAATGCATGATCCCGTGACCAACCACTTGGTCACTTTGAGCTCATTATGATGATGCATAACCGAAAGTGGGCCCGGTGATACCTCTCCGTAACACGGAGTGACAGATCCGATCTCGATCCGTGTCAACCCAATGTACACTTTCGGAGATACCGTAGTGCACCTTTATAGTCACTCGATTACGTTGTGACGCTTTGGTACACCCAAAGAACTCCTACGGTATCCGGAGTTACACGATCTCATGGTCTAAGGAAGAGATACTTGACATTGGAAAAGCTCTAGCAAAAGCGAACTACACGATCTTGTGCTATGCTTAGGATTGGGTCTTGTCCATCACATCATTCTCCTAATGATGTGATCCCGTTATCAATGACATCCAATGTCCATAGTCAGGAAACCATGACTATCTATTGATCACCGAGCTAGTCAACTAGAGGCTCACTAGGGACATGTTGTGGTCTATCTATTCACACGTGTATTACGATTTCCATATAATACAATTATGGCATGAATAAAAGACAATTATGACGAACAAGGAAATATAATAATAATCCTTTTATTATTGCCTCTAGGGCATATTTCCAACAAAAGGTTCAATTTCTCTACTATAGACATCAAGATTACATAAATGGTAACTTCGTAAAAAAACTAGAGCTATAAATATCACCTAAATAGTGAAGTGCATTATAGCTCCCGTAATCTCTCTTTTTCTTTGATAGGTTACAAATTGTTGAGGAGTAGCAAGTGAGAAAATACCGACCAAACAGAAGTTACACAAAGCTTGATTGTATTTAAAACATCACTTCTTTCCTGGAGACAAACATCGTATATATGAAATCCGCCATAATTAGCTATAGTTCTCCAGAGTGATCGAACAAACCTGCTAACTAGAGCAAATTGCCACCTGAAATTATAGTAATATGATCAAACCTGTTGGAAGGCCTTATGGACTGTAGCATGTATTGAGCTCTTCTTTCTTCCACAAGAAGATTAGCCAATAGAGAACCATTGGGCCAAGTTACATACCATGATAAATTGTCCACAAGATGTCCATAAAAAATGTTAAGTTGTACACTCTCGACCGTCAACGTGTGATTTGCAAGCATAGAGGAATAAAAGAAGAGGGTTGATATATATACAATGAGCCTGTTCCTTTCGCTCAAGAAAGTAGTAGCTTCTTATTTTTAGCTAGTAGTAATTGATTCTCGTTTGGTATTGTATTAACTTGTTGTGTGCAAGTTCATTCTGTGAACTCTCCTTTAATGATTGGCAGAGCTCATGCCCATGATTAAAACAAATTCGTTATATATTTTGAAAATAACATGCAAATGAATATTATCCTTCGAGTATAGTGTAGAAAATTTGAATTCCTTGATGTTTACACATGAACACATCTACATCAACTCAATAGTGCTTATGATGTTGTTTAGACAATGAGTATGTTCATGGCTGCAACATTTAGCTATTTGCAAATGCCCACCCATAAAACACAAGAAAAGATGGACATATCTTCGTGCCTAAGAAAATAAACAGTACCTACAACTGTAGTTATATATACATGTCCTGGCTTGCAAATATAATCAATTTGCAGTCTAGATTCTGCAACCTTATATTGTGTTGTAGTACCATCAGATAAGGGAGCATTTGGTTCTATTCTATCCATCAAGAATTTTATTTCTTTTAACTGCAGATATCCAACAATAAAAAAATAGGATTGGTGGAATTTGAAAACATAAAACAATGAATAATCAGGATGAAGACTGGTTATTAATTTATCTAGCCAACCTAATTAAAATTCTCATCTAGCCAACCATATCTCTAACAGCCACATCAGACTAAAATGTTCATTGATTTTAGACTACCCTGGAAGACAAACCCCTGATAGGTTATCCGAGCAGCTTTTTTTTTGAAACAGTGTAGCAACTTACAATCCATGGAAGGTTGACACACTTCAAATCATCAAAGGATCATGGAATTGGATCCGCATCCAGTAAAGTGCTCCAAATTGAGAGTTGCTAGGTTTTGGAGATCACATCCAGTAAAGTGCTCCAAACTGAGAGTTGCTAGGTTTTGGAGATCAACTCCTTGCCAGAGGAGAGGTAGACAATGGAAGGGGCAGAGTCTGCTGCCAGCCTGAACCGGGGAGGGGGGCATCTACTCCCTCAATCTTCATTCTTACCTCCTCTCCTCTGGTTCATCCATCCTGCCGACAATGGGATCTGACCTGCCCGGCTGTGACGGGGTACGGCGATGTAGAACCTGAAGGTTAGGTCGCACGCACCCGTCGCTGTCCTATCGGTGAAGTCCCGTCTTTTTTGTGGCCATCTCTCCCGTACGCCCGCGCCCACTGCCGCCGCCTACAGAAAGAGGGAGAGAAGGGACGACAGCCGCCATGGACAAACGCTCCAAGAGACAGAAACCGTAGTGCATGGCCACGTACCTGGGCATGGGCCTTTGAAGGCTCAATCACGGACAGGAGCGGGAGCTCGTTCCGCAGAGCAGCGGCCCGCGAGACGGTAAATGGAACGTCTGAACGACCTGGGAACGATTTACATCGCACGTTAGAGTGATCAGACGGTTTACAGGTCCAAATCGTTGTGGAGGCTCATAGCTGGCTCAGTTTTACTGTTTCTCAATAAGACGTCGTGGTATATCCGTTTTTCCTCGCCGGATAACCCGGCCTTCTAAATATGGATATCCACTTATGGGTGAATTTCAAGTATTAATATGTGAGTGCTTTCGTTTGCTTATGAGATGAGACATGTGTTTGGAGTGATTCATTTATCTTTTTTAGCGCCTTCTATTGCTTTATGTGTGTTTAAAGTGTGTAAGTATTAATGGTTGATCATTGTTTGTGTATAACTTTAGTTTGAAGCTCTGTATATTGCTTATATATGCACGTGGCATATGATCGTTTCTGGTAAGAGCCCGTTATTTGTACCGTATCATGTTCTAATTCGCATAATCCAGTATTTGAATATGCATACTCTAACATTTGAATCTGCATTTCTTTTGATTACCCAGTCCAAAAATAAATATGAAATAGGGTATGCAATGAGTGTTATTCATCCGAATTTGACCCACTTTCACCCTTACTCTTGATAACCATGAAACGCGTAGGTTGTTCATTCCTTATTCTTAATTAGCTGTGTCGCTTTAGTCAGTGTCAAGTTTTGTCCACTTGTTCGGGTGTAGCTATGCTTTGGCATTACGGAAGATGTGATAGTCCCATTTGTCCAATCTTTTTTTATTGCTTGTTGGACTCCGAGCTAAGTGTGTCGTGTGGTTTTTTTTTCAAAAGAAGGTTATGCCCAACATGTGTGTGATAAATTCAGAAGTTTCAGTCAATAAAATTGGATCATCAAAACACTAAACCATCCAATTGACCCCCACGCCTGTCTTGCAAATACGCAGTCACAAATAATCCTGTTAAAGTAATAGGAATTAGGTCTAAGATGATTCCAAAAAGAAAATCTTGAATCGATATTTCCAAGTAGAAAAACTTCAACCATTACTATCTATCCCTAAACATTGCTCTAAATTAACCACAAATCTCAATGACCAAGAGAAAATATAGAATGTCTTAGAATGCTAGCTCGACGTATGTTACTCCTAGTTGGAATTTCATAATTGAGTTTGGTGTTGAGGATTGGAATTTGATTTCACTTAAAGGCCGTTGATCGTGATTTTATTATAATTACATTTCGTGAAGAATTGTGGCCTCAACCCCAACTCTATTTTGTCGATTCAACTAGAGTAGATCAAATCGGTTACTCCTAGTATTCTTGGGCCAAAAAACAAACCGGTTTAGGTGGATTGTATCCATCCATTTGGCTATTGTTTTCAGTGAGTAATTCTAAACTAAGATGAACGACACATCATCACATATTTGACAGTTAAAGCAACGCGAGTTTCCGACAACACCCGTTCCATATGATCTGCCTACATAGCCATGTAGTCCATCTGATGGAGACAACAATGAAAGGGCCTATCGTCCCGCACAAATGGAAATGTTGATGATACGGGGTATGCCATAATGGCGTCGAAGCATCGGGTTCATAGTAATCGTTCCAAGATGTTGAGGTAACTTGTTGGTGGATGAGGTGGGTAAGGATACAGTGGGTGGATGAGGCTTCATCATGTCATCCATGACCATGAATTGAGTCGGTCGAAAAAGGGTGGGGCTCCTGAATTCCCTGAAATCACACGAATCCTTATAACGACATTCCAACTAAACACCTTTTGTTTGGAGACCACAATATGATGAAAGTTGTAACCAATGTTCGAAGTGGGGGCGAGGGGGGGGGGGGTTGTCTATCGTTGGCCTTTATGGTAGAATCCATCAGAAAGGGCACTATGACCTGACTTGACATCTTTGGTCATCTCTATCCAGTCTCACACACCCATCACTACTTTTCTCATGTCCCACCGAACCTAGCAAAGAAACACATAAAAAGAGTAAAAACAGGGGATTATGTAAAACTAGTGTAATGTTGTGTCACATCTCGGTTTAAAAATTGTTAAGGTGTGCTAGACCTCGTCCAAACCGTTTTGAATCATTTCGTTTGTAGGTTTCTTGTACGTTAAATTTATCCTTTTTCGAGGGGTGGAAGGTCAAATCTACCTTTTTTTTTTTGAGAGCAAGGTCATATCTATCCTTGACGACGAAAAAGGTTCCTTAACACGGCTAGTAGGGGCTAACGTCGGCCCAATACCATGGGCCGGTGCAACTTTAAATAAGCAAAGACAAGTGTGGACCGGGGCGATACCGTCAGAACGAGAAAGCAGGTCAAGGAAGGGAAAATAGGTCCAAAGCCCACGCGCGGCACCCTCCTCCAAAACCACGAGCTAAACGGCGGCGAGGGCACGAGCCAACGGCGACGAGAAAGCTACACAACCCGGCGGTTATCCCACGCCCCACCCCCTCTCCGCCCCGCCGTCCCGCATTCGCTCCCATCCCCGCGCCACCCGCCGCCTTCTCCCCGACCGAATCCGAGCGCCTCCTCGGCTTCTCGCCTCCTTTAATCCTCTCCCCACGCGAAACCGTGGGCGCTCTCGTCTCCCTCTGCTCCTCGCTCCTCCACCCCGTGGCACCCGGCCCTCCAAAACCCTAGCCGTCGCCGCCACTGTCTCGATCTAATGCTGTGACCTCCCGATACCGTCCCCGCCTCCTCGCGTCGCGATGGAAGGCCCCGTCCCTGCCCCCTCCTCCTCCTCCGCCGCGCCCGCCGTCGCTAGGGTTCCGGCCGCCGCGCCCTCCGCTGCCGCGGCCCCGCAGCCTCTCGCCGCGCAGCAGGCGCCTGCCGCCGCGGTCGCGGGAGCCGCGGCGGGGTGCCGCAGGCAGGTGTTCTCCGTGGAGCTCCGGCCCGGGGAGACCACCATCGTGTCGTGGAAGAAGCTGCTGAAGGAGGCTGGGCACGCGGCGGCCGCACCTTCGCAGCCCCTGGCAGTGGTACCGGCGGAGCCTGCAGTTGCTGCACAACCCGGCCCGCCTGCTGCGGTAAGCAGTACTGCTCTTGCTTTGGGTGTTATCTGTCTGTCGGTTGATTTGGGCGTGATAGTTTGCTGCTCAGGTTCTGCATCTGCGATTAGATGCATAATTGCATCTATGTGCTCGTTTTCTCTGACCAAATAGTTGTAAGGGCGTTGCACTAGAAGCAAACTGTGCCATATTTCAGTACTTCAGTGTCATTTCCTGCCGTCTTTGTAATTCATGTAGCTGGTTATGCCACAGCCTTGTCATTCTCACATACATTGCTCTTCGCCAAGCATTTTGTTTTCACATAGTGTATGCTGAACATTTGAGGAGTGCTCTGTGTGTTTAACATGGAGTTTATTATACTATTCAAATCAGGCACCCCCTGCAGAAAATGACGCAGAGGATCCAGCGCAGCCAAATCGGTTTAATGCCGTTATCGAGAAAATTGAGCGCCTTTACATGGTAACGAATGATGACATTATTTTACTCCATATTGCCCATGCACTGAGTTCTGACTCTATTCAAATTGCCAGGGTAAACATAGCAGTGATGAAGAAGATCTTGATGATGTACCGGACGACGATCAATATGACACTGATGATTCTTTTATTGATGATGCTGAATTGGTCGGTTTCTCAATTCTACTTAGCCCTATCTTTTGTTGATGATTCTTTTCTGATCTCATTGATGTGCACTGCACTAATAAACTTCTACTTGCTGTGTATATTGTGGTGTAATCATGCAGAGATGATATAATATTGCTAATATAACCACTCTTTGCTTACTGACGATGTCGATCCCATTCTCATCTTCACAGTCATTGTGCACTCTGTTTTTACTATCTGTTGTACCTGCCTGAACTCTTGGTTTAGTGCTAGGATGAAAGCAAAATATTTTTTATGAGTTTGATTTGACAATGCCATGGCCCTTTCGGCATTGCAGTACTAGTTCATTCTTTGTATAGTGTATACATATAATGCAACTTGTATGTCTTGAAACGATTGCACTGAATATTCACAGCATATTAGATAATTCTTTGTCTAATTACTTACACCGACTCAGTTTACCTCATGGTAGGCAGGATTATAGAATTTATCCTAGTAGGTTGACATGTTGAAACATTTTTTCCGCATTGCTAATTCATTATATGCATCGAGAAAGAATTGTCACTGATTGGTGATAGCTTTTCATGTTTCTTATGCTTGCAGGATGAATATTTTGAAGTTGATAATTTGACGACTAAGCACACTGGTTTTTTTGTTAACAAAGGGACATTGGAACAGATGTAAGGTTCCTCAATATTTTTTTTGTTATTATTTAATAGAAAATTCACGCCGTCGCTTCTTCTGTTAGCTGGTAGAGTACATCCATGCCATCATAATGGATGTCTGTTTTTTTAGTATGATATCTTGCTGGATGGCATGGGGGCCACCTGTTTGATTGCAACAACATTTCACCATTTAGTCTAGTATACAATGTCTATTTAGCCCACTGTTTGATTTATCACAAAATACTTTGGCTGCAATCGCTAGTGCCTTTTCTTTAGCTATTAACTATACAATCTTGTGCTGTCTGAAATAAGGGCACAGCATGTTACAACTGTGGCATCTAAGGATGAGCTTATAATAATTAAAGGTACTGATCAAACTTGATGCAAAGCATGATTGTGTCGGTTACAGCCCTAGCTGGAACAACACAAACAACGGATGAAAGAACGGGGTAATAATATGGGGGCAATTTTCATATGTAGCAGCATGGATGTTCTGAGCCAGTTTTATTGAATCAGCAGATCAGATTGGCAGCAACACAATTTTACTTATGCACATGCATTACATATATGTTAGCATGGATGTTACATCAACCATCTTTTGCAGTGAACCTGGTACATCAGCAAATGTCGCGCCAAAGAAAAGGAGAAGCAAAGACCAGTCAGCTGATCATATTGAAAATAATCAGGGTGCTACAGGTGATTATTTGAAGCCTGGGAAAGCAAGCGGTCTGAAAAAAGTAGCTACTGGCAATGGTGAATATTACCATGAAGCCAGCAGAGTGGTGAAGACTAAACCCAGCGCAACCGGAGTCCTAAAAAGGAGATCGACTGATTTTGCCGCAGGTGTTGATTCTACAAAACGTACAAAGATATCTAGTAAGGATGTGTCATATTCCTCTTCAAAAGAGCTAAAAGACCTAGAAAAGTATAAAGCTCCGGCATTCCAGCCTACTGATTTTGGTAATAAGTCAACAACCAGTGAGACACATGGCTACGCTTCAGCGTGCAGGGATAAAGATCCTTCAACACAACTTGATTTTCAACAAAAACAGACTTACAATGGGGAAAATGAAGATCCGACCAGCAAAATATATCGCAAAGATATAGCTGGAACGAACGACTTCTCTAGCATGGATGTGTCTGGTGCTGCCTATCCTACACAAGCAATGGTAATAATTATATCCCATTTACTGTTCTACAGAACACATTTGCATAATAAAATACTCCCTCCGTTCACATTATAAGATGTTTTAACTTTTTCCTGATTCGGATGTATATAGACGCATTTTAGTGTGTTGGTTCACTCATTTCAGTTTGTATGTAGTCCATATTGAAATATCCAAAGCATCTTATATTTGTGAATGGAGGGAATAAGTAATAACCATCAAACTGGGTTTGGATGCATGCTAAGTCACATTTTGTTTTGATTTTTCAGCACCTGACCACTGGCAGGGAGAGTGCAGGTACCAAACCTAAAGGCACTAGGCTTGAGCGAGCCATTCGGGATCTCCAAAAGATTGCTGCTAATTGTGAGTATTATATCAGCCCCCTTGAATATCTCTGTAGACTGTAGTTGCGCCGGAAGTAACTGTAGATACTTGAAATTTTCCTTGCAGACAAATCGCCAGCTATCGATATTAGTGAGGCTGACCCAAATGTTCAGGCATCAGCTCAAAGACGCTTGCCTCCAGAAGTAAAGCAAAAGCTTGCCAAGGTTGCAAGGCTATCGGTATGTAGCAGCACCACCAGTTTTTCTTGTGATTCAAATGCATCTGAAATTCTGAATTATGAATGTTCGTATTCCATGTGATTTCTTATTTATGTACATTCTTGACTAGTAAAGTTCAGAAAAAAATGTTAACCTTATATCTTTTAGAAAATTAATGCTTATAATCAGAATATATGTACAGACACATGTGTCATACTGCCTTTCATTCTATGAACTTACATTTTACAGGGTGTCTTATACTAGTGGTAATTGTTTATATTTTTTTTGATACAATTAATTATGTCAGTAAGAATTAGTGTGGCAGTAGTTCATTTGTACTAATTGATCTTCCATTTTGCAAATAAAACTTACAACACTTGGTAAACTATGCAAACACCTTTTGATTTCTCACTTCAGTGAACTTTAAAGCTGTATTGCTTGAATTTGAATGGTATAGTATCACTAGCTGTTTGTAATATTGTTGTTTGCAGACAAATCATGGAAAGGTACAAGAAAATGAGTTGATGGATCGGCTCATGGGCATAGTTGGACACCTTGTTGTGCGTAGGACACTGAAGGTGAGTTGTGGTCTTATATGGAAGTAAGTAGCCATGTCGTTGGCGCTTGGCTCCTGAATTTTTAGTAGATGTGTTGCTTTGTTCTGAAACATGCCTTTTGTATATGCCAAATTGGAAAAAGGAAAAATGTTACTTGCTTTCTCATGATCTCCAGTAAGTAATGTAAACCATCATTTCTATAGAAATATAATAGCCAAAAAGATCACAGGGTAATTATGTTCTGGAGGAGCTTTTCGGGGTGTAATATTTTATTGTTTTCAAATGATCTATAATGTAAATAGTTTTCTATGTGTTAGTCTTTACTCTTTAGTAGTCAAAGTTACAAGAATTTGACTTAACACAACTTAAAACATCATGTCTATTAGAACATAGGTAGTAGATGCCAATTGGTAGCATGTTTCAGTTTAGTACATTTCTCATCAAATTAAAGAAAGTATAATTAAGAAGTGAAAAAAGCCTTTCCAATACTTCGTTGACGTTGTGAAAGTTTGTTAGAAATGAACAATAAATTGGCTACAGAATTTCCTTTCAGAATTCAAACACTACAACTACCACCACCATGAGTAACAAATCTACTGTCTGGATGCGCCGCAGTAAAAACAAAATGAGATGTTGCTAGCGAGAATATCTTATTTTTCATTAGTCTGTAGTTTCTAAATCATGCTTATGTTGGTATTCTATGTGGTGAACTGATCCTGTAAGTGACCGTGGCACAGTCATCCTTTGTGCATCGCTTGTTTCCATCTCTAACTCATGTTACTTATGAACAGAGAAACATGAAGGAATTGGTAAAATCAGGACTCTCTGCTAAACAAGAGAAGGCTGATAGGTTGCAGCAAGTAAAAATGGAGATCAATGAAATGGTCAAAGCAAGTATGGCTGCCAAGGCCAAGGTAAAGATATATCTCATTATGTAATAAGTATGAAACTTCCATTATCTTCCTGATGTTAGCTTTACGTGTTTGTTACTTTTGATGTTAGATGCTCTTTTACTTGTATGTGCTGCCAGGTCAATGAACAACAAGATGGCTCAGCTGATGATTTTAAGACCGTCACTGACGAAAAGAAGAGATTTGAAAGGAAAGTCTGCAATGGGTAGTGCACTGGAGGACAGAATATGTGATCTGTATGATCTGTATGTTGAGGTATAAATCTGTAATCTTATCAAATTTTGGTGTTTGGACAAACTGCCTGTTGATGATCATTTTTGTTTATTTACAAGGATGCAAGAGGGGGGTTAGTACCGAGGTTACCTTAGTCAACTCTCAGTAGAAGGTTCCCTCGGAACAATTATTATTTATTTCAAGCTATTTCGGATCTTTCTATATCTTAAAAAATCCGCAAAGTAACAGTAGGATGAAAAAAATAAAAGGAAGTGTAGTCATGCTCTATTAGGTTTGCCTCCCCCCCGATCCTATGGTGTCGCTGTCACGTGCCTCCCACTGAACATATATGCTCTTGGGCTCAGCTATGATTTACCACACATGAAAAGGCATAATGTCTCTACTCTCCCATTTTCTCATTTACGTCCTCGCTCTGCTTTTAACTCTGCAGTAATGAAATCTCTCCCCCTATCTACCTCTCTTATCGTAACCCTTGCTCTGCTCCACCGTAAGGTTGAAGCAGACACAAATATTATTCTTACTAATTCAATATGGAAATAAACAAGAACTTTTGGACATACATAATACTGTCCAGTTCGGACATATATAATACTGTCCAGTTATCCATTAGGGAATAATTGAGATTTTTTTTTGTGCAACTTCTTTTGGTTCTTATTTATTTTGTAGTACCATTTAATAGCGAAACACGTAAAAGTGGGTTCAGTGAGATTCTAGTCAGGATGTAAGTGGCGTTGGGTCCCACTAGTCCCACATATGCCACCCACCAAAAAAAGATCAAACGGCGCTTGTGGACGTCCAGAAAAAATAAATGGCACAAATGGACAGCCCAGAAAAGCCCGTAAGGCCAACGGCGGACCACAACACTCGACGCACACCGCCACCGCGTTCGCCATGCCCTAGGCGCCGTCACTGCTGCTTCCCCATTCCATCCCTTCCTTCCATGTCGACGCCGTGCCATTGGGGGGGGGGGGTGGGGTACTATCTCTGCAATCCTGCCGATACTGTCTTCAGCTCCGGCGGTGGCGACGTCGGCTTTGACGGCAGGCGCAGCTGGGGCCGGCGGATGAGGCGTTTGCGGCCTATGGGATATGGGATCGGTGGATGCCGTAGTAGTAGGCGGTGAGGATTGATGCAGATTCAGGTTGCAGCAACTTGAGAACTGAATGATATGGAGCAAGGTTCAGACTTCAGACACCTCATTGCATGCCATTCCCTTCTACTCCCTCCGTTCCAAATTACTCGTCGCAGAAATGGATGTATCTAGAACTAAAATACATCTAGATACATCCATACCTGCGACAAGTAATTCGGAACGGAGGGAGTAGGTAGTAGATGAAAGGTTCAGACTTCAGACACCTCATCGCATGCCATTCCCTTCTAGGTAGTAGATGAAAGGTTCAGACTTCAGACACCTCATTGATGCAGATTCGCCACTCTCCATTACATCTTTGATAGCCAGAATCATCTCCTTTGTAGCTATGATAATCTAAGTTGTAGATAAATGTTGAATTTAGAGATTTAGAGTTGCCAATTTCCTGCACTATCTTTGCTCTGTACTGAATGATCGGAGGGGTACTAGTTAGGCCTGTACTAGTGGCACGGTACTGTAGTACTCCTATATCAGTGTCAGTTTGCTTTGTAAATATGTGGTACTCCCTCCGTCCCATAATATAAGAACGTTTTGGACACTAAACGTTCTTATATTACGGGACGGTGGGAGTACTATGTGGACACCACAATGGACACCACATACGCCACAAAAAAATTAATTGGACGATGACATAGTCCCACATAAGAAGTGGTGGTCAGAGCGGGCAAGTCCCACAATGTCCAGCGAGCTGTCCATTTACATCCTGAGATTCTAGCTTCATTCCTCGTAGTTTAGTTTAGTTGACAAATGTCTCCTTGCGTGCTTGTCAGGGTATGGATGAAGACAAGGGTCCTCAAAGCAGGAAACTATATGTTGAGGTATTATTAGCCCTGAGCTCCTGAACCTTTAATTTTTTTTTCTTCATTTTGTATGTACTATGTAGAGATTTTAGTCTCGGCCCTCAGTTTTTCACCATCACTCAAAACTTGTTCAGAAAATTTTGTCACCCCTCTCTTGTATAAATATTATTTCCTCTAAATAAAAAATGCTGTTGGGGCCTCCCCTCAGTTTCTTCAGTTGAGAAAATTGTCACTGCTCGTCAGCATTTGTGAGTTTTCTTGTAGTGCTTTCATTTGGGAAGAGCAAGGCCAAATTGCTGTTATATTTGGTGTAGCAAATAAATTTGTCAGCCAAAAGAAATAGTATAACTTAGGTAAATGTGTAGTGTCCATTCTGCCTGTTATTTCAGTTTGCATCATGAGGTATCATTGGTCTTATATTATTCCAAAATTGTCAAAGAATGCCTGTAAATGCTTTTACAATAGGCAGTTTTCAGCTGTATACTCTGTCAATATTTATGTGGATTGTGGTCTGTGATTTGCCAAGGGGTTTTCAATATAGGTTTTGAGTAACAGAGTGAGGCTCTGCTTTTCGAGGAGCTTTGTTATGGGTGCCCAATTTATCTCATGAGCATCTGCATTTATCTTTAGTATGCTTATATGATACTATTTTCTTGGGACCAGCTTGCAGAATTATGGCCACAAGGTTACATGGATAAATTTGGAATCAAAGATGCCATATCTAGATCAAAGGAGCGAAAGGGAACATTACACAACCAACAGAAGGTCATCATTGTACATGTCCTTTTTCCGTATTTACTCTAAATATTCATGGTTAGAGTTAAAAGCTACTCCCTCCATCCCATAATATAAGAGAGCGTTTTTGACACTACACTAGTGTAAAAAACGCTCTTATATTATGGGACGGAGGGAGTAAATCAGATGCAGCATAATGATGAGCACATATGGGTTGAAACTTGAAAACATCCCATGATAGTGTGAAACCTGTTGTCTTATGAATTGTCGTATTGCAATTATCAGTTGCTATTTTGCTGGAGAACTCGTTTGCGTAATGTAGCCTTGTATCTACTCTTCAAAGTAGAGTAAACTGCACAAGATGAAGCTTACTAGTTTTGCTGTTATTTTCAATTAAACCAGGTTCTGAATGAGGAGAGACTGAAGCGGAAAAGGCTGGCTGCGGCAGCGAAACTGCCAGATAGCTACCCTGTTGTAACACAAAGCACAGCGGCCATGCAAGTGGCACATCCATCCATGTCCAACCCCGTTACAACATACCCTGTGACTGACTATGGACAGAACCAGGTCCCGAAAAGTCTTGAAAGGGTTCGCGAAACGAGCTCAAGTGCAATAGCTGATGAGAGCAGCAAAAATGCTGGTGACATGAAGAAGAAGAAAAGGAAGTCGGATCCTGATGTTGTCGATACACAAGCCAACATTGTTACCATGCCCACCGTGCTTGGTCTCCCTTTCTATGACCAACAACCAAGCTGATTATTTCGCTGTGACATCAGATAACTTTATTTCTGCTCGTAAACTTTTGGGGGGTGGTGTGAGAAAATATCCCTGTAGAGAGAGCATGCCATTTTGTAATCTCTCCCGGTTAACAGAGTTTGGTTCGACCCCCTTTATATCGGTCGTAACTTGTAAAGCATGAGTTTTATCTGTTACCGTTAAGATGTAAATTCAGATTGGGAATGTGGTAGAATTGCCCTTGTGTATTTCGAAGCCAGTCCGAGACAACCCCCAGGGAACAGCGCACATATTTGATTTCCAGCCCCATAAACATGGGCAAACTGGGGAGCAAAGAAGCACTGGTTTGCTCCAGGTTCCATGATATAGCAATCAAATGGGTTCGTCCACTTGCTTTCAACCAAGAAACGAGGAACCTGAATTAAACGAACCAATTTCTCTTATTATGTTCTTTAATGCTTATTACTCCTGCCAAATTAAATACTGATTTTGGGGTCAAAATTTTAGTGTATTGTAAAATCCTAACCTAATTTGAAATTCAGTCCTTATATGTAGAGTAAAAGTTGTTAGATTTTGAAATATATAACAAGGGGAAAATTCATTATGTATTATTTTAGTCCGCATCCATCTTGGACTAGTTCATATCCATGTAACCATAGGCTGGATTTACAACTGAACTATGTTGTGTTCGAATTATCTGATAATTGGGTGTTGAAATTAATCCTGGAAACGTGAAGTTCATTAGTGAACAATACAATAGGCGAAATATACTTAGATAAAAATTCTATCATTATCTTAGAAATTCTATCAAAACGTCTTGCATTATGGGACAGAGGGAGTACCAAATTATGGAGGAGATGGCCTGGAGGGGCGAGGCTCGGCGGTGCGAGGGATGGCCCTCCAGGTCTCACTACTCGACCCATAGGTGGCATCTAGGGGTGGATTAACAAGCTACCAGGCTCATTTAGCTTAACAAGCCAAAGCCCCTTGTTGGCTCGCCTCATTTGAAGTTCGTTAAGCTTGTAAGCGTTGTTAACATGCATTACACAAACATCCAATAGGCGTCCAAATTCTTGAATAATTTTTTGCCACAAAAATCAAATGCTAGATTATGGAAGGAACCATTCCGTGGCATGTTCAGCACATTCTTCACCATGTCCATGCATCTAGGAGCTCGACGTTGCTGCAGGTGCTCGCTCGTTGCGCCTGGGCATAGAGGTTGGAGATGGGGAGAAGAGGGGATGGGAGATGGTGGGCGGTTGTCGACGAACCGTACACAGCCGAAGGCGAGCTACAGTAATGCCCTTAGGCGGCGGCGGACGAAATCCTAGCCGTCCCGTCGCCGCTTCTTCCTTCCCCGTATTGCTTTGGATGCCAAGTTGTGGCCTATGGAACTGGAGCGCGGCTGTGATTTTTACGAAGGGAGACAGTTACAACAGGTGTATGTGCGCTAATTGGTGCTTTCCATGTGTTGGATTAGGTTTGTTACATGGAATGAATCGCCAGACTGCCATAAAACGTTGTCACTTAAGATAAGAATACAGTACTATATCACTATACATGTCAACAACCATTTGCGACGTCAACAGCTTAAGAAAATTATAAAAAGTAAATCCTCCCTTGAAAAAATATGTCCCAGCAGTCCTAGTTATTTTGAGGTCTTACCCTGTATGTTCTGCCGTATCAAACAGTTCACAAAGATAATTACTCCCTCCGTAAAGAAATATAAGAGCGTTTAGATCACTACAGAGGGAGTACTTGAGGAAGAACGGTCAGAAGTTCACAGTTCTGTGAATGTATTGGTATCTCCCGCTTGTATGCTTCTTGTAGCTTGACTTGCAAGCAAGTGGTTTCACATTTCCATAATCATGTAAATCAGGTTGACTCCAAAAATTGCATACCAGTAATTTTGTTGGTTCAGGCCAATCTGTTAACAATGAATCTGTCACGTGCAGCCAAGCAAATTAGCACCTTCAGTTTTGTCCATATCAATTAACACCCGAACTTTTTAACCAAAGAGACAGCTTGAGATGCGAGGCCTCCAGCTCTAATTTGTTGGTACGAAACGACGGAGGGAAAAACTTTACTGCTTTCCTTCTAAAGCTCCCCAATTTTTTATACGAAAAATACCACTGTAATAAGCACTTGATACGGAGGGAGAGCGTAGAAACACCAAAGAATGGATACACCTTGGAAAAGATAACTTGTCCACGTCACGGATCCGGGTGCTCTGTAGAAGTAGCCGTTGATAATTCGAGGCAGGAAATAAAAGCCTGCCACAAGTTACAGGACTGCTAATCTGTACGTAGAAAGAAACACAGGCGCGCGAACAAATTTAGAAGAAAACACGTCTGGCGCCCGGTGATGAATTCATAGTCAGGAATAGAAAGGCAATACTCCTGGGACTTTAAAAGGAGATGCTAGGCGCCAGGTTTGTCACCAGGCATTGCCGGATCATCTATCGTGAGCCCTCCTCTCCGACGCTTTCTGTTCAGGTTGCAAATTTGTCTTCTCATTATCTTTCGTTGGGTAGTGGATAGTGATCGTAGTAGTGACAATTTCGGTTGGATTTGATGCAGGATCCTCGTTTCTGGGTCGAAACTTTTGTAGATGGCTGGCCAGCAGAACAACAAGGGGAAGGAGAAGATGCGCTGCTCGGAGTCGCTGTCCGACGATTCAGATTCGGTACGGCCCTGCAAGAGGCCCCGGCGGCCGGCTCCAGAGACCACCCCGGAGCAGCCGGTATGATCCTGTCAAATTCTCGCTTGTAGGATTGATTCTGTTGGTAGAAAAGATGTATGCGATTTATCTTCTGCGTTGCAATTCTGTGCTAGTGGATTCTAGGGCTTTTTTTTTTCTGTCATGTTTCTCGAGATGATTTGTTTTCTGGGTAAATCTGCCTTAATTTTTTTGTCCCGAACTACAGATCTTATAAATCCTGCTAGATTTTGTCATTCAACTCTGTGAACTGAAAAAAGGCTTGCCGTGAATTTGATCCAATCCCTGAACTAGTTAACACTATGGGGAAAAACAACTCACAAAACTGAAAATCTCGTGTGCTCCAACTCTGGCATGTTATGGACCATGGACTAGATATGCTACATAAATCTCGTGTGCTCCAACTCTGGCATGGCAGTCTTTTTTAGATTGCAGCAGAGAGAACCTGATCTGATCTTCTTTTTTTGCGAATGGAACCTGATCTGATCTGTGCAACTATCTAACACTCCTAAATTTTGCAGAGCGCACAAGGTTCCCTGAAAATCAGGGATCATAAGGGATGGCAGCATGGTATCATCATCGACGGAAACAGAAACTGGAAGTGCAAGTACTGCCCCATGGTTGGGCGCAGCGGCGGCGTCACCAGCCTCAAGCATCATGTTGCTGGTGGCAGCACCAGGGTAAGGGCCTGCCCATCTGCTCCTAAACATGTCTCCAAGGAGATGAAACGTTGGTTGGACAGTAGAAGGCGGAAACCAAAGTGGACTGCACGAAAAGGGACTGCTGTGC
Source organism: Aegilops bicornis (assembly GCA_021605145.1). NCBI lineage: Eukaryota > Viridiplantae > Streptophyta > Magnoliopsida > Poales > Poaceae > Aegilops > Aegilops bicornis. The sequence goes on from CM038671.1 coordinate 711,415,199, forward strand.
AGCCGGCCATGGCCACAACCACTGACCCCAAGAACCCTGTACCCAGCGATTCGACAGAAGGTTCTGATGAAAACATTGCATTCCCCTCCCCAGCATCATTCATGACACCTCTTGTGGACATGATGCTTGCTGCCGCGGAGGTGCTGAGGGCGGAGGAGGAGCAGGCCAAGGACTCTGAAAAGAAGCCATGACAAAGCAGGAAGATTGGTGGAGGTGTAAAAAAAAATGTTACCTTAACCTCTGCGAGTTCAAATTTTATTTTAAGTACTTGTTAATGCTGGAAGTACTTGTTAATGTAACTTTAGGATGCTTCATACAGTATTTTCCTCTTGGGAGAATGCTGTCAGTCTTAAGAAAAGTTGCATTGCCATTTAGAACGCCTCATGTTTCAACTCTATACGATGATATGATGCCGAGACGTTCTCGTTGAATGCTAAAAGTTGCACGTCTCCGCATCATTTCTCTCATGATCTCTCCTCTGCCTGTCTCAATCTACCGTCGCATATCTGATAATGTGAATGTACACGCCACTATAAGAATGGATTATACTCCCTCCATTCCGAATTACTTGTCGCACGTATGGATGTATCTAGATGTATTTTAGTTCTAGATACATCCATTTCAGCGACGAGTAATTCGGAACGGAGGGAGTAGATCTGTAAGTGCGTACTTCGGTGACATTGACTTGTAAACAGTACATGCGTTTTTACATATCGTTTTTGTGGTCATTTACTTAGCCGATTCATAAGCATGTTATGGGCCATGGACTATATATATGATATATATGCTACAGAAAGTTAATAACTTATCTAGCCCCAAATCTAGAAGACTGACATGCCATAGTTGGAGGCAGAGTGAGTGGAAAGTTCAACATAAAGCTTTTGGTTATTTGATCTGTATGATTTCAGGCAACTAGTATAGTTACCCTGTAACTAGTGAATCATGGTAAGACTAATTCTACGATATAGAGTTGGAAGGTAAATTTTAGCATAAATCTCGAAATCTCTATAGTTCTTTCAGAAAATAAAGGAGGTTTACCCAAAACAATTTAGTCCTACTGGAAGTGTTTTAGCTGTTAAAAGCAAGCAATCATCAGAAGATTGTTTTGTTTAACAAATTACCATTAGCTAGTTATTATTACCTATCTAATCATTACCTATGTTGTCTCTTTATGCTAAACTATTTTTAATTTTTTTGGAAACCTGTAATGTGTTTTTCTAATTGGGTGCGCAGGTTGCATAGAAACCATGGGTGCACAGGAGGATACGTTCTCAGTTGCCAACTTGCCATGACCAAGGGAGTATCCTGTGCACAGTTAGTTCTTGTGCAACAGCTGCACCCTACAGTATAGATCTATATAATAAAAGTTTCGGAAAATGATCATATAGACATAATGTTCATCTATGATGTGAAAATATTTCAGTTACAAATTCAACTCCAACTCACAACGTGAGAAACAAAAAAAAAGCCCAATCATGCTACAGATGGTAGTTTAATCAAATTGGGCTATGAACTGTGCAATTAACACTACCACAACCAAATTTGTCATTTATGTTTCTCAAGCCTTGAGTTGAACTTCTAACTGAATTGTTTCTTAGAACTTTTAGTATTGATTTTTATGTTCTGGTGCATCGGCTGTACAAGAGCTCTTGGTGCACAGAATACATTCTCTGCCATGACCAGCTCTTGGAGAGTATCCTATCCGCCTAGAATTTTTGTACAACCAGTGCATCAAAAGCCAAAAACACACATCAAAAGTTCACAAAAAAACTGAAAAAAATTCGAGTACATACACGCTGGATACATTTAACATGGTATACAATTTCACTACAAAGTTCAATTCACAATTCGAGAAACAAAAAAAAAAGAAATAAAGATGTGGTGGTGTTGATGGCCCTAATTTACAACTGATTTTGAATAAACAATTGTTCATAGGATGATCTGTCTTTTTGCTTCTAGTTGTAAATTAAATTTATATTAAAATTTTGTGACACAGTAGATGTATGTTCTATCTGTACACTGACTTCATACCCTCAACCTCGCATGGACTACTATCTAATGTACAAAAAGGCTGCAACTCCACCCAAAGGGAATCAGCATTAGGTTTCATGGTCTTGGCCCAGGATTAAACGAGTTGCTCTCTTGAGAAATAGGTGGCCTGCAAGAAGCTTCAGGTTTTTCAAGTTGCCAACCACCTAAAATTTGTCAGTGAAGAGGCACCCGCAGAGAGCTCAAAAGCGTTTCAGGTATGAAACCCGGGGATGGCCTCAAATTTTGAAGATGCAAGTTATTTGGAGGTCCAAAAGAATACTACGGGCAATTGTTTTATGTGTGTCCACACACTATGAATCAAAATACTACCAGTGCTGACTTTTTTTTGTTCTACATGGTCTTTCCCACAATCAAATCGAATGTGTGGCCCCGTCCAAAACAATATTGCATCTCCGACCCTTAGGAGTTAGGCGGTACTACCATTGAGGCCTCAAAGGTAGTAGTAGCGTATGTATGCACGTGTGTGTGTGTGTGGGGTGGGGGGGGGGCATTTGTATTGGCTTTTTTGGAGTCACGCCATCTTAGATGGTGCTGAGATGAGATGTCATCATCTGGTTCACTAACTGACAGTTGGCGTCATGGTTTAGGATATTTTTAGATGAAAGGCGCTTTCCCGACTTTAAATAAGTGAAGTCCTTCGGTTCGATATCAAACAAACTGTTGGCCAGCCAGCCAAATGAAGTGCCAAACGAAAGTAAAGCAATACAAGGCTAAACAACCAAGGAAAATAAAACCAGGTAGGTGGGAGAGAGGAGGCCAACCACTAACACATCAATACTTTGCAGGGGTTCCCATGGTATGTCCTAGTCCGCGACCGGAGCCTGTCGAAGTATGCGTGCCAACGAAAACCATTCTAGGATTCATTGGAAACATTGCCACCTCAGGTGGTTAGCTATTGTTTGTGAAAGAAATTGGTTGTGTTCCCGAACCCAACTTATATTATTTTTATTGTGTTTCTTTTCTTTTACTTTCTTGATGTTCTTGTATTTGTTCTCATAAATAACAACACCATGAAGTGAGTTGATGTTTGGGAACACACAACGGATTGGTTTGGCAAAAGAAAAAAGATAACCACCTTAGCTAGCAATTTATTGACATGAAAAATACTCCCCTAACATAGTTTGAATATTATTTTACTAGTATATTCATATATAACGTAACAATCAAAGGTGTATGTAGAGACAAAGTCAATGTCCAAAACGACATGTATCTATGAATAGGCAAGCAATTATTTAGTTCATTTGACTGAACTAGCTAGGATTAGATGGTACGCTAACAAAGGAGTATATATGTTATTCCCATCAATTTCTCACTATTAATTTAAACATTCCACCAGGTATTAAAAAGTTTTTTTGTGAGGAGGGTGCCCAGAGTAACTTCACACATCACAAGACACTAGTAGGATATAAATGAGGCATGGTCTACGTTAATCATCTCCCCAGAAGTCACATAATCTCCATATGAAATCATTTGAAAAATCGTAATGCCCTTTTGTTAACTAAATCGGAGTGGCTAATGTCTAAGAGAGTGACTTATTCGATATCAAGCAATGGGACACGTTAAGATAAATATTTAGAAGGGTGTTCATCTCACAAAGCTAACACAGGACTTACCTCATCCTGGAATCACGGTTGCATAAAATGGATGAAGGTGCTCTAGCCCCGATTGCTCCTGTAGATATGGCATGTAAATGTCATAATTTTGCCATGGTAATCTAACTACTGAGTTGTATCGTTTCTTTCATTTTTCAAAGCATGTTTTTACAGATGCTTTTGGGATCTACTAAGTAGCTAGGTACATGATCTATCATGATTGATCTCGTGTTTTAGGCCATGTAGTCACGCATCATGACCCATCTTCTTCGTTAGATTTACACAAAGATGAAAAGCGAGGATGTTGACATATATATATGTGGTGCCATGTGATCGCCTCATCATTAAGGCCACGGCGGGAATTATTTTCAATGCATGATTTTGAGAATGTTGTAGGAACGGTTAATTACGTACCTCATGTGTCATGCTTGACCTTCCAGTATTGAGTCAATCTAATTGGGCGTCATGATCCATTTTTGTCATTAGCTTTATGCTATGGAGATTTACTTAAGGCCCGCTGTAGCTCTAGTGAGCAATGATTGTACAATAACTTAGACATGTGCATAGCAATGAGAGCCGAGGGTGTTATCATCTATAGATCTGGTAGCCTGAAATCACCTCCTGTTAAAATCACGAGGAGACATCTTCTCAATGGATGATTTTGCTAACGATTATAGGATTTGCTAAGAAGGTACCTTATATGTTGTGCCTTCTCTCTCTGATTGGGGGAAATCCAGTCGAGCGTCGTGATCCATCTTTGCCGTGAGATCTACACCATGGGCATCCGTCGAGGCCCGCCATAGATCTGAAGAGCAGCGATGGCGAGAAGTGGCGTGTGTTGAGGGTATTTTGATCTATCTAGATCTGGTGGCTTCTAGCTTCTTGCGATCTAAAAGCTAAAACTAGGAGGAATGGATCAAGGCTTTCAGTTGGCAACAAATTGAGAATGAGCAGTAGGAGGAGGTCAGATGGCGAGGCGAGCTCCCAGCCATAGGTATGGTGCCTAATAGTGGGAAGGTATGGTGTCAACAAAGAAGTAGAGACCATACAGAGGACTAGAATTGCTATAGATAACGGAGAATTGTGTGAGAGGGGCGGCGGCGGCGGCGGAGGCGGAGGCGGAGGAGGGGAGTAGGAGGGATGGGTGGGGATTTAGGGTTAGGTAGGCTTAAATACTAGACCCGTTGGATATTTTAGGTAAGTGTGTGCATTTTTTGCTAGATAGCCCCTTTAATAATCTAAATTTCCTAGAAATATTCTTTTCATAGGAAAGGATAGACTTACTAAAAAATACCAGAAGATTTTTCAAGAAGCTACACTAAAGTCTTGAATACTTGACATCCCTTGTAGAGTCATGAAGAAGGATATGCGATGCAGATTGACGGTAAGAGATATCTCATGCAAAAAGCCATCTCAAATTAAAATCTTACAAGTATTACTCTCACCTTTATCTACATAAGTCACTTAGTCTTGTCGTAAGTCAAAAAAAAATAAGTTTAACGGTTCTGAAAACCGTTAGTAGTCCCGATAGTGTGCTGCTCAGGGCTAGGAGTGCCAGAGGGGATCACACACGGGGAGTTTACCCAGGTTCAGGCCCTCATCGTGGAGGTAGTACACTACTCCTACTTTGGATTTGATTGATGGATGAAAATGCCTCGTATGAGGGGGTTACAATGTATGTGGTGATAATGCTATAGTTACTATGATGATGATGTTGGGTGGCTCGAACTACCCCTGGCCTCACCTTATAAAGGGGGATGAGGCCTAGGTTTACCCAGTTGGCTAACCAACCTTAGAGTCCAAATCATACGGGGGGTGCTTCTTGATTTGCAAGCTATTATGAGAACCTTCCGGAAGGAGGACCTCTCGCAGGACAAGGGGCCATGGCCACGCCCGACTTCCTAGTTATCGGGACTAATGGTGCATAAACTCGTCAGTACCCTCAGTAGGATGGTGAACGTGGACGGAAGTACCAAAGATCACACGAGGAAGTTACCCAGGTTCGAGCCTCTGGGAGGAGTAACATCCTACGTCCTGCTTTGTGTTTGTATTCAGGGTGGAGTACCTCGTGCGAGGTTACAATGGAGATGGAGTATGGACCATCGAGAGTACGGTTCTACGGATGTAGATGGGAATGGCTACCCCTGCCCCCCTCCTTATATAGATGACAGGGGCTACGGTTTTATAAGAAATCGATCTGATCTAAGCCGCCACCACCTTGGATTGCTCGCCAAGATGATCCCTCGCCGACTATCCGGGCTCCGAGGTTCCCTCATGTGATCAGGTCTTTGCCTATCTTCATGGGCCCCGAGATGGGCCTGCTGCCGCCCCACAGTGGCCACCCTCGGTGCATTACATCGTCAGTAGCCCAAGAGCGTGTCTGGAGTTTGAGTATCATGTACTTTTGAGCGAGAACCCAGGCGGGCTCCTCACGTCCCCATGGCCTACTTTCGTGATCCTGGCTTTAGGAGAGTCTCCGGACCTGCACGTGGCCTGGAGGCCCCTTTGGAAGTTTGGTGCCATGCTCCTCTGAGCCAAGAACTCAATACTGCATCTCATGTTTTTAAGTCACTTTCTCCATTTTATCAAAAGAAGTTACTTTCTCTCGCTCTCAATAAGTTATTTACTTTGTAATTGTTTTGATATAGTTTCTGCCAAACATATTCAATTTTTTGATTTTTTTCAAAATTATTATTATTATTATTTTAGCAAATTCAGAAAATATATGACCTAATTTGGAAATTTTAATTTTATGACCCCGTCGGCCTCGTCTGGACCGAAGAGCAACTTTTCGTCCTCCTGTTATCTGAAGAGTCACTTTTTGTTTTCCTGGAGGCCGAAGAGATGACGTGAAGGACGAAGGGCCACTCTTCCTTCTCATGGAGACGGAAGAGAAGGTCTACAGTACATAGCCCCAAGCAACCTCACATATGATCATCCTGGCAGCATCGTACCTTCCCTGGCCGAACCCTCCCATCAGCAGGACCGCATCAATGTGAAGAGTCCATTCAGATGAATATGAGCTCGAATAATGCATTGTGGAGGACAAATTTTGCCGACATTGTTCCTCTTTCTACAGTTGTCGTTGGCCACGCACATCACTATCCGTGTCATCCGCGAACAATAATAGGAATGGCAAGGATAGTGATGTGCGTGGCCAATGACAACTATAGGAAGAGGAACAATGCCTAGAAGGATGACGACATCTAGATGAGTAGACGTGTGTGTTTAATTGGAAAAGAAATCACGACCATGAAGTAGACTTGCGCCGGTATGTGTAGATTGAACGGCAAAATTTGTCCTCCACAATGCATTGTTCGAGCTCATATTCATCTGAATGGATTCTTCACATCGATGTGATCCTGCTGGTGGGAGGGTTTGGCCAGGAAAGCTACGGTGCAGCCGTGATGATCATCTGTGAGGTTGCTTGGGTTTAGTGTACTGAACACGATCTCTTCCGTCTCCAGGTGAACGAAGAGTGGCCACATGGGCCTCCGTACGAAGGAAGAGTGGCTCTTCGTCCTTCACGAGCACGAAGACACCTCTTCGGCCTCCAGGAAATCGAAGAGTGACTCTTCGGTCAACATGAGACCGAACGGGTCATAAAATTGAAATCTTCAAATTAGGTCATATATTTTCGAAATTTGTTCAAATAATAATAATATTTTTGAAAAAAATTCCAATTTTTCTTCTTACTTTAATCATTATTTCACGTAGCAAGAATGATAAACATGAAGATGTTATACTTTCTCGGCAACGTTCCCTAGTTGAGTCACGTCCCTTTATCTTCTCCTAACTCTGACTTGTTTTAGCAACTCGGCGAAGATTAACAACAAACAAAATATGGAGAACACAAAAGGAACATAGTTCCTAACAAATACACAAGAGAGGATCAACTAAAAATGCTCAAATATTTTTGAAATATTCTTTTTTTGAGGGATTTTTTTTTGAAATATTCTTTAGTTTATGCAAGCAACAAAATAAACATACTAATGAGAAGAAATATAAGAAAAGAAATATATGCATCAACTAGCGCACCACCACTGTTGACCTCCAACTTCCGCCCCAATGTTGAGAAAAACTCGGTTGTGGCCAGCCCCATCCCAGCAACAAATCACTTAAGGCGAGGCATAAAGCTGGCTCCTGACCAAAATTCGTGTGTTTTCCTTAGCTTGTACCGTTTGAGAAATGGGTTGTAGCTCCACCACTAGTTCGATCATCATATCATATGAAGTGTGTACACAACGCGCGTGCGACACACAAGGGACTGCGACTGGGCCGCCCCGTTGTCACCGAAGCGGTAGTTTGTAGCGCAACAATGTGACTTAGAAAAACCAGAAAGTGGTGAAGCGACACACTTGCAAGGATTCAGACTCACGACGTCTCACTGTTGAACGCGTGTAGCTAGCCACTAGAGCTCATTATTGTTGGTGACTGATGGGCAGCGCAAATATTTAAGAACTCAATGCAGTGGCAGATCTGAAACAATTTTTTTACAAACTTTTGATTTTTTTTGAAAATTTTGAACAAGTGATCAACTTTTGAAATTCTGAATATTTTTTGAAAACACAATCATATTTCTAAATTCCTATTTTTTGAAAAACATGAACAAATTTTGAAATTGCAAACATTTTATGGAAAACACCAAACAATTTATGAAATCCCAATCATTTTTTTAAAGTTAATAATTGCTGAACATTCCAAACATTTTTTGGAAAACATGTACTCCCTCCAATCCAAATTAATTGATGCAGCGTCTATATAATGTAAATGAGCACACTCCTGTGAAATCACAAACATTGTTTTTTTAAAGGGAACAATTTTTAAAGTTACAATCAATTTTTGAAGTTTTTGAGTTTTTTTTTGAAAAATACAAACCTTTTTAATGTTAATCATGTATTTTTAAATTGATAAACGTTTATATAAACTTGAAAGTAAAAAATAGAAAAAGAAAACCCCGAAGAAAAACAGGATAAAAAGAAGGAAAAAAAAAGGTGAACCTGAGCTAGACCAGAAAATTCCGGAAGGCTCCTCAAACCAGGAACTACCAACCCAGTTAGGTTCCCCATGCGAACCAGCGACTATTTACTGCAACGCGCAGAAAAATATGAATTACGCTCAACATGGTCATCTTTTAACAGTTTTAGAGGCCAAGTGGTCTCAGTAATTCAAACCACGATTTGCTCTTAAGTTGTCCATAGATGCCATTCACAGTGCAATATTCTAGGCCCCTAGAAAATTCACGCATTTCTCAGGCCACATAATTACAACCCAAAGCAAAGCTGATCATGGATAAGACCAATGCCACTATTTTTTAGGGGTACCAATGCCACTTTTTACTAGTTACATGCTAACGAGAGCAACTAATTGAGGAGCGCTTGTTCGGGAGCCTCCCTAAGGGTCACTTGGAGTGGGCTAAGAGCGCGCCATTTGTTGCGCTCCCAGCCGCCGCTATGTGTCGCGTTCTGGGTGTTCCTTTCAGATTTTTTTCCGCATGCGTTTTTGGTTTTTTAGATGGTTATTTAGTTTTTTTTCGGCTTTTTGGTTTTCCACCGGCCTTCCTTAGCTTTTTCAAATTTTCTTTTTTCTTTTTGCTTCCGCGAGAGGCATGGCTGTGCCTTTCGAAAACGGAAAAAATGCATTTTTTCTTTCGCGAGAGGAACAGTTTTGCTTCCTCAAAAGGTACAGTTTTGCTTCCCCGAGAGGCGCGGCCGTGCCTCTCGAAAATGGAAAAAAATACATATATTTTTCCTTCCGCGGGAGAAAGTTCGTCAAAACCTATCAACATGGGATCTAGTTTTAAAAATCTCGACGCGAGGAATCCAACAGTGAAAATGGTTCGACATTTGGCTGCACGGTTTAAGAGATAAAATCATTTTGAATAAATGAAACTACGGGAAAAGGGAAAACTCGCCACTTGTAGAAGTGATCTTTGAAAGGAGTAATGCTCAGTTAGTGATTTCACATCCTAACACCCTAACCAAAAGCGTTGTTCGAGGCCTCAAGTAGGATCACGTCTATGTCTTGCTTCAGGCGAGACAGAGCGCAGCCTCGCTTGAAGGCGGGCGCAAGACTGGGCCGGCCCAGGCATGGGGAAGGCCATTGCCTTGTTTTATTCCTGTTTTTTACATTTTATTTGTACTTTCAAATATTTCAATCATATATATTACAAAACTTAATTTACATACATTTTTAAAAAATGTAAATCATACATTTTAAAAATATTAAATGTGTGTAGGAAAATATTTCCGATGTATACGAAAAAATGTATACTATAAAAAATGTACATTGTGTATGGAAAAAAAGACATAAATAAGTTTTTAAAAACCTGTGGTTGGATGGTTAGAGGGACAGTGGTATTCCCAGCCCACTAGGATTCAAGTCCTGGTGCTAGCATTATTCCTGAATTTATTTCAGAATTTCCGATGATGCGCTTTCACTGATTTCGTAAATCTTAAAATAATATGCCGGCTCAGTCTCTCAAAGGTGTTTATAGGGGTAGTGTGCATGTGTGTATTCATAAAGGATGAGTGCATACGCATATGTATGAGCGCTTACCCTTCAAAAAAATGTAGGAGTACTTCCGTCTGTACTGTGTTCAAAAAAAAGTTTTCAAAAATATTCTTCATGTGTTTTCATTTATCAACATTTATGTAAAATGTTTCTGGTGTATACAAAAAATTAAAATGTGTATTAAAAAAATTAAACATCCAAAAGTATATGTTAAAAAATTATAATGTGTATTAAAAAGTTAAAAAAAATCCATATATATATATATAATGAATTTTTTTCATACGGATTGTACATTTCTGTTATACCAAAAATATACAATGTGTATGAAAACAATAAAATCAAAACGTTTATATGGAAAAAATAATATTTATGTATTAATTTCTTAAATGTATACCAAAAATATACTATGTGTATATGAAAACAATAAAAATCAAAACGTTTATGTGAACAAAAATATTTATGTATTTGAAAAATGCTAAACACTATTAAAAATGCTGTTTCCATCTACAAAAATGTAAAATGCGTAACAAAAAATGTAGACATGTGTTGCGACAGACTAAAAGTCCAAATAAAAAAGGAAACCAGAAAACCGAGATAAATAGTGGAAAAAGAAGCAAAAAAAGATAAAGATCAAAGAAACCATAAAACCGACCTCGACGCGCTCCTTTGACCTAGCCAGCCGCCCCTCCAAAAAGCTAGGGTACTCTGCCTCCCTTGGCCAAGCGCAGGTCAAATCCCGTCTCCGGTGGCCTTAGGGCCATGGAGGCGGAGTGGATCTCGCCCTTGTCGGTGGGAGGCTCCGTTTTAGATCTTTTTCGATTTTTGTTAGGGTTGTGTCTTGCTTTCGGGAAGGCGAGGCGGCGGCTCCTCAAGATGGAACAAAGGTCTCCACGTCTAGCCCCGTTCGGTGATCGTCCAGCATCATCGGTGGGCGTCAATGGAGTTGTGTCTCCGGTGATCTGTCCTTGGTGGATTTGCTCGGATACATTAATCGTTCGTCTTCGTTCGTGTGTCTTCGAGTTGGATCCTTTTAATCTACACTCTTCATCTGCGGCGGTTCTTGCTGTTACAGTGCGTCGGTTCTATGAGGCCTTAGCACGCGACTTCCCGATTGTCTACTACAACAACAAGGTTTGCGGCTCCGATGAGGAAGAGGCGATGGCGGTAGCGCCTTTTCGTTCGATTGCTTGTAGTCGTCGCTAGGTGGTCTACGGATCTGGATGGAATTTTTATTATTTCTAGTATTCGTTGTACTACCATGATTGAAGATGAATAGACTGAAAGTTTTTTTCGAAAAAAAAAACCATAGGAAAAAAAGGAAAAGCCAATGAATCTATGAAAAAAGAGAAAGGAAGGATGAAATCGGGTGTAAAAAGGAAAACTAAAGTTATAGCGAAGTAAACAAATAAAAACCAGTGATAAACTAAAAGACCGAAGAAAAAGGAAAGAAAACGACAAAAAAAAGGGAAAAACCCAAAGAAAACTTACAGCGAGTAAACCTAACGCGAGCGACTAATGGGCAGCGAACCTAACGCGCTGTACTGCAAGCGAGAGCGGCCCCCATCTCATATTCTCATGTGAAGCAGATATAGCTCTTGTGTTGACGAATACCTCTCCTGGTTAAACTCCAGGGGCAGCGGTATGTCTAGCTTATAATGAGATCTAGTGTGTTCTCACCTTAGGTGCCTCCCTAAACGGGCCGGCCATGCGCGCGAGAGGCCACTTCCTTCTTTTTTTGCTCTTTTTTAATTTATTTCTTTTACTTTCGTTAACACTTGCAAATACTCTAGTTAAATATATTTTTAAAGTAAGTACATCAAACATTTTTAAAATGTGAACCAAGCATTCGAAAAATGTTAAACGTGTGTAGAGAAAATGTTTCTCATATATATGAAAAGTTTATATTAAAAATATACAATATGTATAAGAAAGCTGATCTTGTATTTAAAAATGTTAATCAAGCAGTTTAAAAATTGTTTAAAAAGTATTTTGAAAATACTAATGAAGCATTTGAAAAATATTAAATGTCTACAAAAATGTTGAAGATGTATAAACAAATCTAAAATTTTATTGGAAAAATGTTATTCAAGCATTTGAAAATGTTAAAATGTGTAAAGAAAAATGCTGTCCATGTATTCCAAAAATGTTGATCAAGCATTTGAAAAATGTCAAATGTGTATAAAGATAATGGTTCTCATGTAGTTTACAAAATATTAATCCAGTATTTGGAAAAAGACTATTTAAACAATATTTGAAAAATCATAATCAAGCATTTTAAAAATATTATACGTGTATAGAAATAGTTGGCCATGTATTAAAATGAATATGTTGTATTTGAAAAATGTAAATCAAGCATTTTAAAATGATAAAATGTGTATAAAAATGTTGACCATGTATTAAAGCAAATTTAATCTTGGAAAATGTTTAAAATATGTGTAAAAATGTTAATATTGCATTTGAAAAATATTTAAAATGTGTATAGAAAATGTTGAACATGTACTAAATAAATTTTCATCTTGTATTTGCAAAATGGTAATAAAGCATTTTAATAATATTAAATATGGGTTTAGAAAATGTTGACCATTTATTAAAAAGGAAAATGTTCTTCACTTATACGAGTAAGGTACAATTAAAACGAAATGAATCAAAGTAATTTTTTTAAAATAATGACAACCGGTAAAGAAAGAAAAGAAACCAAATGAAAAAGGAAACCGAAGAAACAAGTGCAAACAGAATGAAACAGTGAAAACCTATAAAGAAACAAAAGAAAGGCAAAAAACCATGGAAAATCAAGAAAGAAACAAAAAATTGTAGAAAAAGGAAGAAAAATGAGAAAGAAAAGAAAAAATGAATGAAAACTATGAAAGAAACAAAAGAGAAACCAAAGAAAAATGAATGAAAAACAAAAAAACAAAGTATAACGATGAAAAAAAGAAAACCCGAGAAGAAATAAGAAAACCAAACAAAACAAAAGAAAAAAAAGAACAAAGAACAAAAAAAGTTCCGAATGAACACATCAACGAAATGCGGACGAACAGACGAAACGGGTAACAATCTATTGGGCCGGCCCATACACGCGTATTGTGGAGGAAAAGATTCAACGAGAGAGATGGTAGCCTTGCTATAAGCAAGACATAGCATTCACGCAGTAGTGCACCTAACCATCATAACCTGTTTTAGAAGTACTCCAATAGTAGAAGATTTCCCAAGGATATAAGTATAATCCTCTATAACACCAAGCTCCCTAGTTTTAAAGAGCCCATATTCAATTGAGGTCTCCAATTAGAATTGAGTCACCTGATTTTGATCGGGCCAACAATTTCTCAACGCTCTCTTATTCAATTATTTTCTACTATACGACATGATTCCTAATTTTTAAGGCCTCATAATTAATTAATGTATTCAATTTAGAATTGGGTCAATCGATTTTGACCGGGTCAACACTTTCTCAGGCTCTTCCATTCAATTCTTTTAATTCACTATGTTCCCTAATTTTAAAGCTCTTTCACTCAATTAAGATATTTAATTTTGGATTTCGTTTACGATTTGGATGGGGCCAAAATTTTCAAATATTCCATCTATTCCAAATTATAAGGGGTATTAGTTTTATAGAAAGTCAAATATCTTTAACTTTGACCAAGTTTAGAGCAAAAATATCGACATCCACAATGTTAAACAAAAAAGTATGAAAATTCATTTTATGATGATTTTAAAAATACCAATTTGATATTACGGATTTTGATATATTTCTCTACAAATTTGATCAAACTTAAAAGGTTTGACTTTTCAAAAAAGCAAAACACCTTATATTTTGAAATAGAGTGATTATTTTTTGAGGAAACTTAACAACATCAACGGCGCAGCAAAGCGCGCCAAACCCTCCTAGTACATATGTATTATTGTATAAAATTGTACCCAAATTCAAATACTTCAATAAAGATAAATCATGATGTGAATAATAACTAATGCAAGGCCATTTTCTTTACCATCAATGAATTTCTCATTTTTTGTTCCTCATACTGTGCTTCGAATTCACATTTGAAAATTATGGTATGATAGATTATTGTTACTACTACAACATAATTTGTTTCAGCGACCAACCTCTGTTGGGATGGTTAGGAGGACATTGGTATCCTCAGCCCACCAGGGTTCAAATCCTAAACTTGACACTGGTGCTCGCATTTTTCTGGATTTATTTCAGACTTTCCGGCGATGTGCGTTTAGTGGAGGAGGCGTTCCCATCAACTATGAAGGCGTCTATGGCGACTTTGTCAATCTCGAGTTGATTTGCCGGCTTACTCCCTTGAAGGTGTTCATAGAGGTAAGGTGTACGTGCATGCATTTATAGGAGTGAGTGTATATGCATATTTATAAGCGTCTGCGTCTGCGTTGTGTTAGAAAACCATATTTTGTTTCAAAAAAAATCATTTCCCAATATTCATTAATATGCTTGTTTAAAACCGGGTGCACCAGCACCCAATGACTGGGTGAACTGAATACTTTCCCTTACTTGTTGTCCCGACTACAGAAACAAGGAGGAGTTCCTCCCATTTCCTGCCTTGGATACTAGTAGGCCTTGATAATGAGTAAATTCACCAATTAAGAACGATAACATGATATAAGCTGTTGGGGAACGTAGTAATTTCAAAATTTTCCTACGCACACACAGGACCATGGTGATGGCATAGCAACGAGAGGGGGAGAGTGTCTGTCCACGTACCCTCGTAGACCGAAAGCGGAAGCGTTATAACAACGCGGTTGATGTAGTCGTACGTCTTCACGATCCGACCGATCCAAGTACCGAACGTCACGGCACCTCCGTGTTCGACACGTTCAGCTCGATGGCGATCCCGGGCTCCGATCCGAAGAAAGCGTCGGGGATGAGTTCCGTCGACGACGGCGTGGTGACGATGATGATGCTCCACCGACGCAGGCTTCGCCTAAGCTCGGCGTCGATATGACTTCTCGGCGCGAGGCTTCACCTAAACTCATGACGATATGACCGAGGTGGAATATGGTGGAGGGGCACCGCACGGCTAAGGAACGATCCGTAGATCAACTTGTGTGTCCATGGGGTGCCCCTGCCCCGTATATAAAGGAGGGAGGAGGAGGAGGCCGGCCCTAGGAGGCGCGCCATGGGGAGTCCTACTCCAGGCTGGAGTAGGATTCCCCCTTTCCTAGTCCAACTAGGAGTCCTTCCATGTATTAGGAGTAGGAGACAAGGAAGGGGAAGAGAGAAGGGAAGGAAGGAGGGGGTGCGGCCCTCCTTAGTCCAATTCGGACTAGGCCATGGGGGCGCGGCCTGCCCTAGGCAGCCTCTCTCTTTCCCGCGAGGGCCCAATAAGGCCCAATACTTCTCCCCGGCGAATTCCGTAACTCTCCGGTACTCCGAAAAATAACCGAATCATTCGGAACCTTTCCGAACTCCGAATATAGTCGTCCAATATATCGATCTTTACGTCTCGACCATTTCGAGACTCCTCGTCATGTCCCCGATCTCATCCGGGACTCCGAACTCCTTCGGTACATCAAAACTCATAAACTCATAATATAAGCATCGCCGAAACCTTAAGCGTGCGGACCCTACGGGTTCGAGAACTATGTAGACATGACCTAGAACTATTCTCGGTCAATAACCAATAGCGGAACCTGGATGCCCATATTGGCTCCTACATATTCTATGAAGATCTTTATCGGTCAAACCGCATAACAACATACTTTGTTCCCTTTGTCATCGGTATGTTACTTGCCCGAGATTTGATCGTCGGTATCCAATACCTAGTTTAATCTCGTTACCGGCAAGTCTCTTTACTCGTTATGTAATGCATCATTCCGTAACTAACTCATTAGCCACATTGCTTGCAAGGCTTATAGTGATGTGCATTACCGAGAGGGCCCAGAGATACCTCTCCGACAATCGGAGTGACAAAACCTAATCTCGAAATACGCCAACCCAACATGTACCTTTGGAGACACCTGTAGTACTCCTTTATAATCACCCGATTACGTTGTGACGTTTGGTAGCACCAAAGTGTTCCTCCGTAAACGGGAGTTGCATAATCTCATAGTTACAGGAACATGTATAAGTCATGAAGAAAGCAATAGCAACATACTAAACGATCAAGTGCTAGGAGTAACGGAATGGGTCATGTCAATCAGATCATTCTCCTAATGATGTGATCCCGTTAATCAAATGACAACTCATGTCTATGGTTAGGAAACATAACCATCTTTGATTAACGAGCTAGTCAAGTAGAGGCATACTAGTGACACTCTGTTTGTCTATGTATTCACACATGTATTATGTTTCCGGTTAATGCAATTCTAGCATGAATAATAAACATTTATCATGATATAAGGAAATAAATAATAACTTTATTATTGCCTCTAGGGCATATTTCCTTCAGTCTCCCACTTGCACTAGAGTCAATAATCTAGTTCACATCGCCATGTGATTTAACATCAATAGTTCACATCTATATGTGGTTAACACCCATAGTTCACATCGACATGTGACCAACACCCAAAGGGTTTACTAGAGTCAGTAATCTAGCTCACATCGCTATGTGATTAACACCCGAAGAGTACTAAGGTGTGATCATGTTTTTTTGTGAGAGAAGTTTAGTCAACGGGTCTGCCACATTCAGATCCGTATGTATTTTGCAAATTTCTATGTCTACAATGCTCTGCGCGGAGCTACTCTAGCTAATTGCTCCCACTTTCAATATCTATTCAGATTGAGACTCAGAGTCATCTAGATTAGTGTTTAAAACTTGCATCGGCGTAACCCTTTACGGCGAACCTTTTTCACTTCCATAATCGAGAAACACATCCTTATTCTACTAAGGATAATTTTGACCGCTGTCCATTGATCTACTCCTAGATCACTATTGCACTCCTTGCCAAGCTTAGTGGTAGGGTATGCAATAGATCCGTACATGATATGACATACTTTATAGAACCTATGGCTGATGCATAGGGAATGACTTTCATTCTCTTTCTATCTTCTGCCGTGGTCGGGTTTTGAGTCTTACTCAATCTCACACCTTGTAACACAGGTAAGAACTCTTTCTTTGACTGTTCCATTTTGAACTACTTCAAAATCTTGTCAAGGTATGTATTCATTGAAAAACTTATCAAGCGTCTTGATCTATCTCTATAGATCTTGATGCTCAATATGTAAGCAGCTTCACCGAGGTCTTTCTTTGAAAAAACTCCTTTCAAACACTCCTTTATGCTTTGCGAATAATTCTACATTATTTCCGATCAACAATATGTCATTCACATATACTTTATCGTAAAAGGCTGTAGTGTTCCCACTCACTTTCTTGTAAATACGGGCCTTTCCAAAAGTCTCAGTAAAATCATATGCTTTGATCAACACATCAAAGCGTATATTCCAACTCCGAGATGCTTGCACCAGTCCATTGATGGATCATTTGGAGCTTGCACATTTTGTTAGCTCCTTTAGGATTGACAAAACCTTCGGTTGCATCATATACAACTCTTCTTTAATAAATCCATTAAAGAGTGTAGTTTTGACATCCATTTGCCAGATTTCATAAAATGTGGCAATTGCTAACATGATTCGGACAGACTTAAGCATCGCTACAGTTGAGAAAATCTCATTGTAGTCAACACCTTGAACTTGTCGAAAACCTTTTTGTGACAAGTCGAGCTTTGTAGATAGTAACACTACTATCGGTGTCCGTCTTCCTCTTGAAGATCCATTTATTTAACATGGCTTGCTGATCATCGAGCAAGTCAATCAAAGTCCATACTTTTGTTCTCATACATGGATCATATCTCGGATTTTATGGCCTCAAGCCATTTCGCTGAATCTGGGCTCATCATCGCTTCCTCATAGTTCGTAGGTTCATCATGGTCTAGTAACATGACTTCCGAACATGATTACCGTACTACTCTGGTGCGGATCTTACTCTGGAAGACCCTACGAGGTTTGGTAGCAACTTGATCTGAAGTTTCATGATCATCATCATTAACTTCCTCACTAATTGGTGTAGGAATCATCGGAACTGATTTACGTGATGAACTACTTTCCAATAAGGGAGAAGGTATAATTACCTCATCAAGTTCTACTTTCCTCCCACTCACTTCTTTCGAGAGAAACTTCTTCTCTTAGAAAGGATCCATCTTAGCAACGAAAAACTTGCCTTCGGATCTGTGATAGAAGGTGTACCCAATAGTTACCTTTGGGTATTCTATGAAGACGCACTTCTCCGATTTGGGTTTGAGCTTATCGGTGAAAACTTTTTCACATAAGCATCACAACTCCAAACTTTTAAGAAACGACAGTTTAGGTTTCTTTGTTAAACCATAGTTCATATGGTGTCGTCTCAACGGATTTAGATGGTGCCCTATTAAACGTGAATGCAGCTGTCTCTAATGCATAACCCCAAAATGATAGTGGTAAACCGATAAGAGACATCATAGATCGCACCATATCAAATAAAGTGCGATTCTGACGTTTGGACACACCATAACATTGTGGTGTTCCAGGTGGCGTGAGCTGTGAAACTATTCCACATTATTTTAATTGAAGACCAAACTCGTAACTCAAATATTTATCTCCATGATCAGATCGCAGAAACTTTATTTTCTTGTTACGATGATTTTCCACTTCACTCTGAAATTCTTTGAACTTTTCAATTATTTCAGACTTATGTTTCATCAAGTAGATATACCCATATCTGCTCAAATCATCTTGTGAAAGTCGGAAAATAACGATACTTGCCACGAGCATCAACACTCACCGGATCGCATACATCGGTATGTATTATTTCCAATAAGTCAAGAGCTTGTTCCATTGTTCCGGAGAACGGAGTTTTAGTCATCTTGCCCAAAGCGGCACGGTTCGCAAGCATCAAATGATTCATAATCAAGTGATTCCAAAAGTCCATCAAGATGGAGTTTTCTTCATGCGCTTTACACCAATATGACCTAAACGGCGATTGCCACAAATAAGTTGCACTATCATTATTAACTTTGCATCTTTTGGTTTCAATATTATGAATATGTGTATCACTATGATCGAGATTCAATGAACCATTTTCATTGGGTGTGTAACCATATAAGGTTTTATTCATGTAAACAGAACAACAATTTATTCTCTTACTTAAATGAATAACCGTATTGCAATAACATGATCAAATCATATTTATGCTCAACACCAAATAACACTTATTTAGGTTCCACACTAATCCCGAAAGTATAGGGAGTGTGTGATGATGATCAAATCAATCTTGGAACTACTTCCAACACTCATCGTCACTTCCCCTTCAACTAGTTTCTGTTCATTCTGCAACTCCGTTTCAAGTTACTACTCTTAGCAACTGAACCAGTATCAAATACCGAGGGGTTACTACGAACACTAGTGAAATACACATCAATGATCTGTATATCAAATATACCTTTGTTCACTTTGCCATCCTTCTTATCCGCCAAATACTTGGGGTAGTTCCGCTTCTAGTGACCAGTTCCATTGCAGCAAAAGCACTTAGTCTCGTGCTTAGGTCCGGACTTGGGCTTCTTCACTCGAGCTGCAACTTGCTTGCCGTTCTTCTTGAAGTTCCCCTTCTTCCCTTTGCCCTTTTCCTTGAGACTAGTGGTCTTGTCAATCATCAACACTTGATGCTCTTTCTTGATTTCTACCTTCGACGATTTCAACATCACGAAGAGCTCGGGAATCGTTTTCGTCATCCCTTGCATACTATAGTTCATCACGAAGTTCTACTAACTTAGTGATGGTGACTAGAGAATTCTGTCAATCACTATCTTATCTGGAAGATTAACTCCCACTTGATTCAAGCGATTGAAGTACCTGCATAATCTGAGAACATGCTCACTAGTTGAGCGATTCTCTTCCATCTTTTAGCTATAGAACTTGTTGGAGATTTCATATCTCTCAACTCGGTATTTGCTTGAAATATTAACTTCAATTCCTGGAACATCTCATATGGTCCATGACGTTCAAAACGCCTTTGAAGTCCCGATTCTAAGCCGTTAAGTATGGTGCACTAAACTATCAAGTAGTCATCATATTGAGCTAGCCAAACGTTCATAACGTGCGCATTTGCTCCTGCAATAGGTCTGTCACCTAGCGGTGCATTAAGGACATAATTCTTACGTGCAGCAATGAGGATAAACCTCGGATCACGGATCCAATCCGCATCATTGCTACTAACATTTTTCAATACAAGTTTCTCTAGGAACACATATAAAAACATAGGGAAGCAAAAACATAGGGAAGCAACAACGCGAGCTATTGATCTACAACATAATTTGCAAAATACTACCAGGACTAAGTTCATGATAAATTTAAGTTCAATTAATCATATTACTTAAGAACTCCCACTTAGACAGACATCTCTCTAGTCATCTAAGTGATCACGTGATCCAAATCAACTAAACCATAACCGATCATCACGTGAGATGGAGTAGTTTTCAATGGTGAACATCTTATGTTGATCATATCTACTATATGATTCACGCTTTCGACCTTCGGTCTCCGTGTTCCGAGGCCATATCTGTTATATGCTAGGCTCGTCAAGTTTAACTCGAGTATTCTGCGTGTGCAACTGTTTTGCACCCGTTGTAGATGGACGTAGAACTTATCACACCTGATCATCACGTGGTGTCCGGGTACTACGAACTTTGGCAACGGTGCATACTCGAGAGAACACTTCTTGATAATTTTTAGTAAGAGATCATCTTATAATGCTACCGTCAATCAAAGCAAGATAAGATGCATAAAGGATAAACATCAAATGCAATCAATATAAGTGATATGATATGGCCATCATCATCTTGTGCTTGTGATCTCCATCTCCGAAGCACCGTCGTGATCACCATCGTCACCGGCGCGACACCTTGATCTCCATCGTAGCATTGTTGTCGTTTACGCCATCTGTTGCTTCTACGACTATCGCTACCTCTTAGTGATAAAGTAAAGCAATTACAGGGCGTTTGCATTTCATACAATAAAGCGACAACCATATGGCTCCTGCCAGTTGCCGATAACTCGGTTACAAAACATGATCATCTCATACAATAAAATATAGCATCACGTCTTGACCATATCACATCACAACATGCCCTGCAAAAACAAGTTAGACGTCCTCTACTTTGTTGTTGCAAGTTTTACGTGGCTGCTATGGGCTGAGCAAGAACCGTTCTTACCTACGCATCAAAACCACAACAATACTTCGTCAAATAGACTCCGTTTAACCTTCTCAAGGACCGGGCGTATGCCACACTCAGTTCAACTAAAGTGAGAGAGACAGACACCCACCAGCCACCTTTAAGCACGAGTGCTCGTAGCAGTGAAACCAGTCTCGCGTAAGCGTCTGGCGTAATGTCGGTCCGGGCCGCTTCATCTCACAATACCGCTGAACCAAAGTATGACATGCTGGTAGGCAGTATGACTTGTATCGCCCACAACTCACTTGTGTTCTACTCGTGCATATGACATCAACGCATAAAACCAGGCTCGAATGCCACTGTTGGGGAACGTAGTAATTTCAAAATTTTCCTACACACACACAGGACCATGGTGATGGCATAGCAACGAGAGGGGAGAGTGTCTGTCCACGTACCCTCGTGAGACCCGAAAGCGGGCGTTATAACAACGCGGTTGATGTAGTCGTGCGTCTTCACGATCCGACCGATCCAAGTACCGAACGTCACGGCACCTCCGTGTTCAAAGACATCGCTCAGCTCGATGGACGATCCCGGGCTCCGATCCAGCAAAGCGTCGGGGATGAGTTCCGTCGGCCACGACGGCGTGGTGGACGATGATGATGCTCCACCGGCGAGGGCTTCGCCTAAGCTCGGCGTCGATATGACTTCTCCGGCGCAGGGCTTCGCCTAAACTCCGTGACGATATGACCGAGGTGGAATATGGTGGAGGGGGGCACCGCACACGGCTAAGGACCGATCCGTAGATCAACGTGTGTGTCCAGGGGGTGCCCCTGCCCCCGGATCTCAAGGAGGGAGGGAGGAGGAGGCCCGGCCCTAGGAGGGTGCGCCATGGGGAGTCCTACTCCCACCGGGAGTAGGATTCCCCCTCCTAGTCCAACTAGGAGTCCTTCCATGTATTAGGAGTAGGAGACAAGGAAGGGAAGAGAGAAGGGAAGGAAGGAGGGTGCGGCCCTCCCCTTAGTCCAATTCGGACTAGGCCATGGGGCGCGGCCTGCCCTAGGCAGCCCTCTCTCTTTCCGCAGGGCCCAATAAGGCCCAATACTTCTCCCGGCGAATTCCGTAACTCTCCGGTACTCCAAAATACCGAATCATTCGGAACCTTTCCGAACTCCGAATATAGTCGTCCAATATATCGATCTTTACGTCTCGACCATTTCGAGACTCCTCGTCATGTCCCCGATCTCATCCGGGACTCCGAACTCCTTCGGTACATCAAAACTCATAAACTCATAATATAAGCATCGCCGAAACCTTAAGCGTGCGGACCCTACGGGTTCGAGAACTATGTAGACATGACCTAGAACTATTCTCGGTCAATAACCAATAGCGGAACCTGGATGCCCATATTGGCTCCTACATATTCTCTGAAGATCTTTATCGGTCAAACCGCATAACAACATACTTTGTTCCCTTTGTCATCGGTATGTTACTTGCCGAGATTTGATCGTCGGTATCCAATACCTAGTTTAATCTCGTTACCGGCAAGTCTCTTTACTCGTTATGTAATGCATCATTCCGTAACTAACTCATTAGCCACATTGCTTGCAAGGCTTATAGTGATGTGCATTACCGAGAGGGCCAGAGATACCTCTCCGACAATCGGAGTGACAAAACCTAATCTCGAAATACGCCAACCCAACATGTACCTTTGGAGACACCTGTAGTACTCCTTTATAATCACCCGATTACGTTGTGACGTTTGGTAGCACCAAAGTGTTCCTCCGTAAACGGAGTTGCATAATCTCATAGTTACAGGAACATGTATAAGTCATGAAGAAAGCAATAGCAACATACTAAAGCGATCAAGTGCTAGGGTAACGGAATGGGTCATGTCAATCAGATCATTCTCCTAATGATGTGATCCCGTTAATCAAATGACAACTCATGTCTATGGTTAGGAAACATAACCATCTTTGATTAACGAGCTAGTCAAGTAGAGGCATACTAGTGACACTCTGTTTGTCTATGTATTCACACATGTATTATGTTTCCGGTTAATGCAATTCTAGCATGAATAATAAACATTTATCATGATATAAGGAAATAAATAATAACTTTATTATTGCCTCTAGGGCATATTTCCTTCATAAGCAACTTGGTAAAAATATTTAAGTTTGTTATGAAGCGCAAATAAACAGATCATGACATCACATAGTGCCTAAATCAAGGATTACTTTTTTTGTGTGTGTGGGAAAAATCAAGTATCTGTTGAGAAGCCTCTTTTCTAAATAAAAGGTGCACGCGACATAATAACCATGGAAGACAACTATAAGTGAGAGGGCTGCACGATAGGTGAACACAAGCGTGAACTATCTATTTTGTACCCCTCGCAACACAAAGACGCACCACCCACTTTAAGCCCACGTGAAGGAGGACATCCGATTAGCCCACGTGAAGGCATGTGGCTCATGTCTGAATGGATCGACTCGGCCACAGCCAGACCCACCTAGACCCAAGTTGTAGTAGCTGAGAAATGAGCCTTTTCAGGTCAAGATCATCATCAGCAGCTGTTCTATTTAGGAAACAATACACAAGCAGTAGGTACTCCTGCTCGTATCGTCTCACTCTGCGGGTGGTCTCGGCACACTGAGACGGACAATCAAATGAGTTGAACCTTCATTGGGCAACAACTGCTTGCGTGTCATAGGAAGTTTCAAGTATATATTCAATCAAAATGAGTTGAACCTTCGTTGGGCAACATAGTCATGGAGGACAAGAGTATCATCAAGTATGTATTCACTCAGAATGAGTTGAACCTTCGGCAACGAAGATAGCTAGAGCTTATCGTTGATTATGACCAAGTGTCCTATATCCTTGGGCAAGGCCAATGTAATTGTCGATGTCCAAAATTGCAAGAGTCACTTTAACTACTCCCTCCATACCAATTAAATTGCTTATATTTTGATATAGAGGTAGTACAACACTAGAGCTGCACCCTCAGAGTTGTGCGAACATGTCATGCACTTCAGTTTGGAAGTAGAGCCAGAAGGATTCTTAGCAACAGTGGGCGTGTAGTGATCCCTGCTGATAAATCATGGAAGCTCGGAAGCAACACGATTATTCTGAAAGGAGCAAGCAGAATATGCCGAAGGAAGAGCCCTAGAGTTTTTGGATCATGACCACACAATCATATGGTACAACGAGCATATTTGTGTACCTCAAGACATGTTGATTAAAAAGTTAATTCTCCCAAAATCCCATGATTCCTCGTATTCATACTCTGGTAAAAGCAAGGTTTACCTTGATCTGAAAGAGAAAATCGGCGGCCTGCTATGAATTGGAAATCACATGATACCTCATCGTGGAGAATCTCGCATAACAATGGAGGACAGGCTCAAAGCATCAAGTTATTGGGCCTAATTCGAAAGTGCATTGAAAATATTGCATGTAAAAAAGCATCTCAATATAATTTTCAAGTGATATTTGTAGTTGAACAAGCAGTAATAACATTTACGAAGGGTAGGCTTAACCATGTTAAAGCCCTCCTAGTAGAATAAACTCTTGATGGTATGTGATGTAGGCCAGAGGAAATGACTCAAGGTGGAACATCAACGCCCCGCCGGACAACTACAATGGTTACTAACACTCAACTGTAAGAGGGATAAGATTGAAATGGACTTCCTTACCTAATTACAACTACTTGGTGACATTACGGTTCTATTTCGGTACGTAGTTGTTGATCTATTGACAAAGGTTGCTCACATTATTATGACAATCACAGCTTATATTGATACCAAGATAGCTAAGATCTACATGACAAGGATCATCCGGTTTGCATAGTTGGAACAGCTGAAAAGTGTGTCTGGAAAAATGTGAAGAGTGGAAGCTGGTAGTGGCAAGGACCAGAATGTAGTATCCCCTGATCCTGAGGCACTCACAAGAGTACAAATCACCAGTGAATAAACTCTTCCTGTAAATGGTTATATGTGCTCTCCCAATAAATTTATTAGGGTTTTCATGGGTAATATTTTTGCGAATCACCAAAAAAGCCTATCCCAAATATGTAACTTGACATACGGGCCCTAACTATCGGTGGCTAATCCATCTCTCTCTCTCTCTCTATTTATCTATCTATCTATCTATCTATCTATCTATCTGAGGGTGTCCCAGATCGGGGGTCACTCACCACGTCGTCTTTCGAACAGGTGAGCTGGGCTGTGTACCCCCATGTCGGTTCACTAGCAGGCCATGCCAAGGCAGCCCATGGCGCGTAGAAGGATTACTCCCGAAGACTTGGTGCGTACTCCAAGACTTAGAGGATGTCTACAACACGCTTACCTTGTACGCAGCGACTAATTGCAACCCTATATAAACCAAAGGATAGGGCTCGTGGAAAGGAGACAACGATCTCATGGTAGATCAATTTGTACTTTGTACTCCATTTGGCATTGTTGGAGTCCCTGTACATGATTTGTAGCACGTATCGAATGCTATCGCCAGTTGGCGATGTAAGCATCACTCCATCCCCTAGCCCCGCAAGCATTTTTGAACCATAAAAAACATGGTCCAATGTGAGTATGTATTGTAGTCTCTAGGGAGTTCGGCCTCTGTCCATTCGGCTACGAAGTCTGCCAGCACCTGAGATTTAATAGCTCGGTGTGGTCGGTATGTTATTTCGAAAGGTAGGAGCTCTATGGCCCACTTGGCTATACGCCCCATCGCATCCCGGTTATTAATTATGTCTCTTAAGGGGATGTCGAAAGCCACGGTCACCGAGCACTCTTGGAAGTAGTACCAAAGTTTTGGCGACGCTAAAAAGATGGCATAAGCTATCTTTTGATAGTGAGGGTAGCGTGTCTTGCACAGGGTTAAGACCTCAGAGACGTAATAAATGAACTTTTGGACTCGGAACTTGTGGCCTTCTATATCTCGTTTGACCATGAGTACTACGCTGACCACCTGGTTCATGGCCGAGATGTACAATATCATCAGCTCACACATGCCTGGTGCTGCCAAGATGGGATTTGTAGCAATGAGGGATTTAATGTCTTCTAAGTCCGCCGCCACCTATTCGGTCCATTTGAAAGTCTTTTTTTGCTTTAGCAACATATACAGAGGTAAAGCTTTTTCCCCGAGTCTTGAGATGAAGCGGCTTAATGCCGCCATGCAACCAGCTAGTTTTTGAACATGCTTGTGCTCGGTTGGTACCTCTAATCGGTTCAAGGCTCATTTTTTGTCGGATTGGCCTCGATTCCTCGGCTATATACTATGAAGGCGAGAAGCTTGCCCGCTGGCACTCCAAAGAAACATTTCTCCGGGTTGAGTTCAATTTGGTATTCTCGCAAGCTGGCAATTGTATCGCGGAGGTTGTCGACCAGTTCTCTGACGTGTTTGGTTTTGACAACCACATCGTCTATGTAGGCCTCGATGGTTTTTATGATGTGTTTTTAGGCATGATTGAATCATGCGC
Organism: Aegilops bicornis; assembly: GCA_021605145.1. Classification (NCBI taxonomy): domain Eukaryota; kingdom Viridiplantae; phylum Streptophyta; class Magnoliopsida; order Poales; family Poaceae; genus Aegilops; species Aegilops bicornis. The sequence continues at coordinate 711,441,986 of CM038671.1, forward strand.
TGGTATGTAGCACCGACGTTCTTCAGCCCAAAGGGCATTGTGTTGAAGCCAAACGTCCTATAGGGCGTGATAAACGCTGTTGCAGCGTTGTCGGAGTCTTTCATAATTATTTGATTGTATCATGAGTAGGCATCTAGAAAGCACAGTGAATCATGTCCGGCTGTGGCATCTAGAAAGCACAGTAAATCATGTCCGGCTAGGGCATCTAGAAAGCACAGTGAATCATGTCCGGCTGGGGCAAGCCTTATTGACATCTTTGGAATCGATGCACAGGCGCCAGGACCTGTCCTTCTTTGGTACCATGACCAGATTGGCGAGCTAGTTGGGGTTTTGATGTCTCCTATGAATCTGACCTCAAGGAGTTTGGTCAGTTCCTTGCCCATTGATTGACGCTTGGGTTCGGAGAAGCGCCGAAGTGCTTGCTTGACAGGTTTATAGCCCTTTAAGATATTCAAGCTGTGCTCGGCGACCCTGTGGGGTATTCCTGGCATACTGGAAGGATGCCAGGCCCATATATCCCAATTTTCCCTGAGGAAATTGTGTAGGGCCTCGTCAATCTCTAGCTCGAGATTTGCCTCGATTGGCACTGTTTTATTTCGGTCCGTGGGGTGTACTTGAAATATGACTATGTCACCGGTCGACTTGAACGAGGTTGACTTCGGTCGTTTGTCGAGGATGACATCGTCCCGATCGACTTTGGCTCGCAGATGGCGTAAGTTCCTTGGCGCGAGGGCTTAGGATAGATATTCCAGGGCGAGTGACGTCGTTTTGTTCCCGGCCTTGAGTGCTCTGTCAGGGTTGCTGGAGATGGTGATTATCCCGTTAGGGCCTGGAATTTTGAGCTTCATGTAGCCGTAATGCGGGACTTCTTGGAACCTTGAAAAGGCGTCCCGCGTGAGTAGGGCATGATATCCGCTCTTGAAAGGGGCAATATGGAACATTACCTCTTCGGATCGGTAGTTACCCGGTGTTCCGAAGACCACATCCAAGGTGATTTTCCCCCTGCAACGTGCCTCTCGTACCGGTACTATAGCTTTAAAGGTGGTTTGGCTCTATTCGATGCGCGATTTATCGATTTGCAGCTTTTCCAGAGTATCTTTGTATATTAGGTTTAGGCTGTTGCCTCCGTCCATGAGTACTTTCCGAAGGCAACAATTACCCATGATTGGGTCGAGTACCAACGCAGCGAGGCACCTATTCGGGGTAGACATCGGCTGATCTTTATGATCGAAGGTAATCGGCGCATGTACCACGTGCCCCGAGCTGGCACTTGCCTAATAGAATAACTTCCCGCAGGGCCTGCTTTCGTCGGTTATTAGATGTGAAGGTCTCATAAATCATCAAGACCTCGTCATCACCCGAGGATTCTTCTGCATGCCGTAGCGTGCCAGTGAGGAGGGCTAGGCCTCCTTTAGCCACTTGCCTCACCACCCAGTAGTCGCGGAGGCTGTGAGCGGGGCAGGAATTTAGCAAGACGGGGTGTATCGGGCATGTATTATCCAAGAAGCTATCGAGGGTTGGCCCAGATCGGCCGGTGATTTTATTTTTTTTCCTAGGTCGATCAAATGATGTATGACGTGCGTGAGGTCATGCCGATGTGCAAGCCTATTGCGCTTCAATTTGTTGTCGCAGATCGAATCCGTCTTTTCCATGCCAGCCAGGCATCTTCGATATTGCAGAATTTTGACACTAGATCGAATAGCTCTATAAGTGTTTGAACACAATGGTGGGTGAGGGTGTTGGAAACGCCTGTATCCTTGCACCCGTGCTGAAAAGCTGCTATTACATCAGAGTCCTGGTAGTCTAGTATGTCATCTATGACACACAAAAACCTGTCCCAGAATTGCCTGATTGATTCGTCAGGTAGTTGCTGCACGTAGGCTAGGTCCCAAACATCGGGAGGGCCTGAGTTATCATGACAATATTTGATGTGGTAGGAAGGTGGGAGAGTGATTTCGATCTTTATGGACCGTGGGATTGACGCCCTGAAGTTTTTAGCTCATGGGTGCGCGCAACCGCCGGATCAGCCGAGCTGATTTGAAGATCTGAATCGTAGACTATTTTTGGCCGCCTACTGTCAGAGTCACTTTCTAGGAAGTACCTTGGCCCTTATCCCTCTACTAGGAGTTCGACTGGGGCAGAAAAGGGGTCGTGGATCGCCTCTTGCTCGTGAAAGTGTGATTCCACGATGGGGTTTTCGAGCATGAAGATCATGCCTTGGAGGTTGGAGTTGTTAACCGACGAACCCATCGATCCTTCATTGATCCTGACAGTGGAGCTCTCAATGAAAGACTAGTGTCGATTTGAAATTCGCCAGATCTCGGTAAGGGGTCCCAAGCTATGGATCTCGGATTGGTGGTAACAGGAACAAGGGAGACGATGTTTACCCAGGTTCAAGCCCTCTCGATGGAGGTAAAACCCTACATCCTGCTCTTGTTTATATTGATGGAGATGTATCAAGTACAGATTTGATCTACCCCGAGATCGTAAGTTGTGTTCTACCTCAAGGGCTAGGCGAATGCAATTGTGATTCGGTCCCCCTACGGGCTAAATCCTCTGGCTTATATACACACCAGGTAGGGCATCTAGGGTTACATGGTCAGTATCCAGGCGCTCGCATGGGGGCGACAGGAGATGTCTTGGAGTATACGTCAAGTCTTCGACAGAGGCAGTCTTGATCACGCCTAGGGTCACAGCTTCTGGACTCTAGCTTGAAGAACGAGGGCCCATCAGCCCATCCGAGGACTACGGGCCGGCTAGGTTAGTACCCCCATATCCAGGACACCATCACTTGTGTCAGCTCCATGTTGGGACATATGTCATGCATCCATGGACATTACACGCCTATGATACATCGACACATGTCACGACCCAACAGTGGCCCATATAGGTTAAAAAAGGCTGGCCCGTTGACTTGGTCAAAAGTTAGCGGGTTGGTCCATGGAAAGCCTATTAGCGACCTGTTAGCAAATAGCCTATTTACGGCCCGGTAACTCATGGCCCGTTATGGCCTTTCCAATTTTAGTCCAGTAACATCATGTGGGCCGTCAAATATAATTCTAGCCTATTGTCACTTTCGGCCCATGTACTGAAAGTGCAACCAATCCCTGGGTGGTTTTGGTAATTCATAACAACATATAGCTGATTGAACTAATATCCATTCAAGTTTAATATTTCAGAAAGTTCAATGAATGGCATGGCATGGACTAGAGATGTAAACACCTCAAAATGCTAAGGACACATATTGGCAAAAGCTCAAGACTCTTCATTTCTATTTTAGTGATCCAAGATCATGTTGAGTCCATAGGAAAGCCAATACTATTAAAAGGGGATGAGGTGTTGCTTAATGGCTTTCTTACTCAAATGCTTACTGATACTGCTCCAAATCCCTCAACCACTTTCTCATTCCAAATATGTCAAAACCCTAAACTCCAACTCGGCCCCACTGATTCATTCTACCCGGAGCCACCGATTTCATATGACATAGCCACTACTAGAAACCCTAACAGTTCGGTCACATCGATACGGATCTCGGTCTCACCAATATGGCCTTTCCAACGCTCTATGACTTGTTGCATTTATTTCGTTCTCACCGAGTTATGCAATCGTTCTCACCGAGTTGGCTTGACATTCTCTCTGTTGCCTTATTGCTTCACTTCGGTCTCACCGAGTTGATGCAATCGATGCCACCGAGTTGATGTTTTCCCTAAGCCCTAGCACATCGGTCCCACCGAGTTGTTTCCAGTTGGTCCCATGGAGATTCCTAACGTTCACATTTTGAACTAAATCGGTCTCACCGAGTTCTTCTATTCGGTCTGACCGAGTTGGGTCAAATGTGTGTAACGGTTGGATTTTGTGTGGAGGCTATATATACCCCTCCTCCCCCTTCTCCAAATGTGAGAGAGCCATCAGAACATGCCTACACTTCCAGCATACATTTTCTGAGAGATAACCACCTAATCATGTGTTGAGATCAAGATATACCAATCCTACCACAAGAATCTTGATTTCTAGCCTTCCCCAAGTTGCTTTCCACTCAAATCTTCTTTCCACCATATCCAAATCCGTGAGAGAGAGTTGAGTGTTAGGGAGACTATCATTTGAAGCACAAGAGCAAGGAGTTTATCATCAACACACCATCTATTACCTTTTGGAGAGTGGTGTCTCCTAGATTGGTTAGGTGTCGCTTGGGAGCCTCCGTCAAGATTGTGGAGTTGAACCAAGAAGTTTGTAAGCGCAAGGAGATCGCCTACTTCGTGAAGATCTACCCGAGTGAGGCAAGTCCATCGTGGTGATGGCCATGGTGGGATAGACAAGGTTGCTTCTTCGTGGACCCTTCGTGGGTGGAGTCCTTTGTGGACTCGCGTAACCGTTACCCTTCGTGGGTTGAAGTCTCCATTAACATGGACGTATGATAGCACCACCTATCAGAACCACGCCAAAAATCTCCGTTTCTCCATTGCGTTTGCACTCTCCAAACCCTTCCCTTTACCTTCATATGCAATGTTTTACTCTCTGCTGCTACACTCTTAGAATTGCATGTGTAGGTTGATTGCTTGACTTGTGCTAATTGCTAAAATTTTCCCACAACTAATATTGGGAAAATGTTAGATTTTTATTTGGTCAAGTAGTCTAATCACCCCCTCTAGACATACTTTCGATCTTACAAGTGGTATCAGAGCTTTAGTCTCCATTTGCCTTGATTTCCATAGCTTTGGTGATCATAGCCTTGGTTTCACAACCTAGGAGAGTATGGCGTCTAGCGAGGGGAATTACCACCGTACAGGTCCTTACTTTGATGGTACTAATTTTGCTAGTTGGAAGCATAAGATGAAAATGCATATTCTTGGTCCTAAGCTCACCGTTTGGGCTATTATATGTATTGGCTTGCAAGGTGATTTCTTAGAGGATGGAAAAGAACCGGATTGTGAAGCGTGCATGGAAGAGATGAAGATGTTGCAATACAATGCTCAAGCTTGCACTACTGCAGGATGGCCCAAATGCGACACTACGATCAGAGACCCTTTGACGAAACTGTGTGCGATGCCATAATCACAAACGGTGGTGTAAAAGAACCATCAAAAAAGGTGCAAAATGTTTGCAATGACGGATGCATCAAACACGGTTCAGATTTTAGTTGCGTGTGCGATGCAGGGCATATGGTTCAGTTCAATCAACTGTTTGCGATGAGGAGGAACAAAAGAAACGGGCAGCCAGATGAAGGTGTGTGCGATATACAGCATACGGTTCACTAGGATGAACTGTGTGTGATTAGGCAATACATTGGAAACGGTTCGACTGAACAAGATGTGTGTGATACGCAGCAAACAGGTCCGTAATCAGAAATGTGTGTGAAGACCAATAATAACACAGACGATTGCTGCTAATAAGCCGTGTGATTTGCTCTGTCTATAGAAGAATAACATGTATATATATAACTGAAATAAACGTCCAATTACATAGGTGACTATACAGATCATTCGCACACACCTCAATAAGCAATTGCATGCATTCTAAAGTAGGAGAAACGATCGTCTAGTCATCTACTTCTTGTGACGCTCCCACCACTGCTCTGTGGCTTGATCCCTCGTCTGGGGCAGGAAGAAGACACTTCCTCATGTCAATGATCCGCTTGTACATCTCGTAGCTTGTGTACGCGTCCTTGGCCGCGTACTTGACATGTTGTTCATCCAGTCTCTCATGCCACACACTGTGCCAGGCGTTCTTGTCCTTCTTGCTCTCATTCTTCATCTTCATGTAGTAGGGGTCGATTGTTGGGGAACGTAGCAGAAATTCAAAATTTTCTATGCATCACCAAGATCAATCTATGGAGTAATCTAGCAATGAGGGAAAGGGGAGTGCATCTACATACCCTTGTAGATCGCTAAGCGGAAGCGTTCAAGAGAACGGGGATGAAGGAGTCGTACTCGCAGCGATTCAGATCGCGGTTGATTCCGATCAAAGCACCGAACAACGGTGCCTCCGCGTTCAACACACGTATAGCCCGGGGACGTCTCCTCCTTCTGGATCCAACAAGGGGAGAGGATAAGTTGAGGGAGAACTCCGACAGCACGACGGCATGGTGGTGATGGAGCTCGTGGTTCTCTGGCAGGGCTTCGCCAAGCACTACGGAGGAGGAGGAGGTGTTGGAGGGGGGAGAGGGCTGCGCCAGGGGAAGGGTACGGCTGCCCTCTCTCTCTCTCTCTCACTATATATAGGGGGAAGGGAGGAGGGGGAGGCCCTAGGGTTTCCTAGGGAGGCGGCGGCCATAGGGGAAACCCTAGATGGGTTTTGGCGCCCCACCCCTAGGAAACTTGCCCCCCAAGCCGGGAGGCGGCTGCCCTAGGGGTGGCGCCCCACCTCTCTAGGTTACGTGAGATGGGGTGGGAGGGGCGCTCAGCCCCTTAGTGGACTGATGTGCCCTCTCCCCTTGGCCCATAAGGCCCCCCAAAGCTTGCCGGGGCCTCTGAAACCCCTTTCGGACACGCTGGTCATCACCTGGTACCCCCGGAAAAATTCCGGACTCCAATACCCTTCGTCCAATATATCGATCTTCACCTCTGGACCATTCCGGAGCTCCTCGTCATGTCCGGGATCTCATCCGGACTCAACAACCTTCAGTAACCACATACTATTTCCCATAACAACTCTAGCGTCACCGAACCTTAAGTGTGTAGATCCTACGGGTTCGGGAACCATGCATACATGACCGAGACGTTCTCCGGTCAATAACCAATAGCGGGACCTGGATACCCATGTTGGCTCCCACATGTTCCACGATGATCTCATCGGATGAACCACGATGTCAATGATTCAAGCAATCCCGTATGCAATTCCCTTTGTCTAGCGGTATTGTACTTGCCAGAGATTCGATCATCTGTATGCCGATAACTTGTTCAATCTCACATCGGCAAGTCTCTTTACTCGTTCCGTAACACATCATCCCATGATCAACCCCTTGGTCACATTGTGCACATTATGATGATGTCCTACTGAGTGGGCCCAGAGATACCTCTCCGTCACACGGAGTGACAAATCGCAGGCTCGATTCGTGCCGACCCAACAGACACTTTCGGAGATACCCGTAGTGCACCTTTATAGCCACCCAGTTACGTTGTGACGTTTGGTACACCCAAAGCATTCCTACGGTATCCGGGAGTTGCACAATCTCATGGTCTAAGGAAATGATACTTAACATTAGAAAAGCTTTAGCATACGAACTACACGATCTTTGTGCTAGGCTTAGGATTGGGTCTTGTCCATCACATCATTCTCCTAATGATGTGATCCCGTTATCAACGACATCCAATGTCCATGGTCAAGAAACCGTAACCATCTATTGATCAACGAGCTAGTCAACTAGAGGCTTACTAGGGACATGGTGTTGTCTATGTACCCACACATGTATCTGAGTTTCCTATCAATACAATTATAGCATGGATAATAAACGATTATCATGAACAAGGAGATATAATAATAATAACTAATTTATTATTGCCTCTAGGGCATATTTCCAACAGTCTCCCACTTGCACTAGAGTCAATAATCTAGTTCACATCGCCATGTGATTAAAAATCACAGCTCACATCACCATGTGAACAACATCCAAAGAGTTTACTAGTGTCACTAAACTAGTTCACATCATCATGTGATTAAGACTCAATGAGTTCTGGGGTTTGATCATGTTTTGCTTGTGAGAGAGGTTTTAGTCAACGGGTCTGCAACATTCAGATCAGTATGTACTTCGCAATTCTCTATGTCATATTGTAAATGCTACTTCCATGCTCCACTTGGAGCTATTCCAAATGGTTGCTCCACTATACGTATCCGGTTTGCTACTCAGAGTCATTCGGATATGTGTTAAAGCTTGCATCGACGTAACCCTTTACGCCGAACTCTTTATCACCTCCATAATCGATAAACATGTCCTTATTTACTCCAAGGACAATTTTGACCGCTGTCCAATGATCCATTCCTGGATCATTCTTATACCCCTTGACTGACTCATGGCAAGGCACACTTCCGGTGCGGTACACAACATAGCATACTATAGAGCCTACGTCTGAAGCATAGGGGACGACCTTCGTCCTTTCTCTCTCTGTCGTGGTCGAGCTTTAACTCTTAACTTCATACCTTACAACTCAGGCAAGAACTCTTTCTTTGACTGATGCATCTTGAACACCTTCAAGATCATGTCAAGGTATGTGCTCATTTGAAAGTACCATTTAGCGTTTTTGATCTATCCTCATAGATCTTGATGCTCAATTGTCAAGCAGCTTAATCCAGGTTTTTCTATTGAAAAACACTTTTCAAATAACCCTATATGCTTTCCAGAAATTCTACATCATTTCTGATCAACAATATGTCAACAACATATACTCATCAGAAATTCTATAGTGCTCCCACTCACTTCTTTGGAAATACAAGTTTCTCATAAACTTTGTATAAACCCAAAATCTTTGATCATCTCATCAAAGCGTACATTCCAACTCCGAGATGCTTACTCCAGTCCTTAGAAGGATTGCTGGAGCTTTGCATACTTGTTAGCGTCTTTCAGGATTGACAAAAACTTCTGGTTGTATCACATACAACCTTTCCTCAAGGATATCGTCGAGGAAACAATGTTTTTGACATCCTATCTGCAAGATTTCATAAATCATGTAGTAATTGCTAATATAATTCTAACAGACTCTTAGCATCGCTACGAGTGAGAAAGCCTCACCGTAGTCAACTCCTTGAACTTGTCGGAAAACATCTTAACGACAAGTCGAGCTTTCTTAATGGTGATACTTACCATCATTGTCCGTCTTCCTTTTAAAATCCATCTGTACCCAATAGCCTTATGACCATCAAGTAGTTCTGCCAAAGTCTACACTTTGTTTTCATACATGGATCCTCTCTCGGATTTTATGTCCTCGAGCCATTTGTCGGAATCCGGGCCCACCATCGCTTCTCCATAGCTCGTAGGTTCATTGTTGTATAGCAACATGACCTCCAAGACAGGATTACCGTACCACTCTGAAGTAGTATGCATCCTTGTCGACCTACGAGGTTGCTAGTGACTTGATCCGAAGTTTCATTATCACTATCATAAGCTTCTACTTCAATTGGTGTAGGCGCCATAGGAACAACTTCCTGTGCCCTGCTACACACTAGTTGAAGTGACGGTTCAATAACCTCATCAAGTCTCCACCATCCTCCCACTCAATTTTTTTCGAGAGAAACTTTTTCTCGAGAAAGGACCCGTTTCTAGAAACAATCACTTTTCTTTCGGGTCTGAAATAGGAGGTATACCCAACTGTTTTTGGGTGTCCTATGAAGATGCATTTATCCGCTTTGGGTTCGAGCTTATCAACCTAAAACTTTTTCACATAAGCGTCGTAGCCCCAAGCTTTCAAGAAACGACAGCTTAGGTTTCTCCAAACCATAGTTCATACGGTGTCATCTCAACAGAATTACGTGGTGCCCTATTTAAAGTGAGTGTGGTTGTCTCTAATGCCTAACCCATGAACGATAGTGGTAATTCTATAAGAGACATCATGGTATGCACCATATCCAATAGGGAGCAACTATGATGTTCGGACACACCATCACACTATGGTGTTCCAGGCGGTATTAATTGTGAAACAATTTCCACAATGTCTTAATTGCGTGCCAAAACTCATAACTCAGATATTCATCTCTATGATCATATCATAGACATTTTATCCTCTTGTCATGATGATCTTCAACTTCACTCTGAAATTACTTGAACCTTTCAATAGTTCAGACTTGTTTTTCATCAAGTAAATATACTCAGCATCTACTCAAATCATCTGTGAAGTAAGAACATAACGATATCCATCAGTGCCTCAAAGCACTCATTGGACTACACACATCAAAATGTATTACTTCCAACAAGTTGCTTTCTTGTTCCATTTCTTTGAAAAGCAGGCTTTCAGTCATCTTGCCCATGTGGTATGATTTGCATGTCTCAAGTGATTCAAAATCAAGTGAGTCCAAATGGTCCATTTGCATGGAGTTTCTTCATGCATATACACCTCTCTACATGGTCCGCATGTCTCAAACTTTTCAAAACGAGTGAGTCCAAAGATCCATCAACATGGAGCTTCTTCATGCGTTTTATACCAATATGACTTACATGGCAGTGCCACAAGTAGGTGGTACTATCATTACTATCTTATATCTTTTGGCATGAACATGTGTATCACTACGATCGAGATTCAATAAACCATTCATTATAGGTGCAAGACCATTGAAGGTATTATTCAAATAAACAGAGTAACCATTATTCTCCTTAAATGAATAACCGTATTGTGATAGACATAATCCAATCATGTCTATGCTCAACGCAAACACCAAATAACAATTATTTAGGTTTAACACCAATCTCGATGGTAGAGGGAGCGTGCAATGCTTGATCACATCAAGCTTGGAAAAACTTCCAACACATATCGCCAGCTTACCTTTAGCTAGTCTCTGTTTACTCCGCAGCCTTTTATTTCGAGTTACTAACACTTAGCAACCGAACTGGTATCTAATACCCTGGTGCTACTAGGAGTACTAGTAAAGTACACATTAACATAATGTATATCCAATATACTTCTATCGACCTTGCCAGCCTTCTCATCTACCAAGTATCTAGGGTAATTCTGCTCCAAAGGGCTGTTCCCCTTATTACAGAAGCACTTAGTCTCGGGTTTGGGTTCAACCTTGGGTTTCTTCACTAGAGCAACAACTGATTTGCCCTTTCATGAAGTATCCCTTCTTGCCCTTGCCCTTCTTGAAACTAGTGGTTTCACCGACCATCAACAATTGATGCTCCTTCTTGATTTCTACTTTCGTGGTGTCAAACATCGTGAATATCTCAAGGATCATCATATCTATCCCTGATATGTTATAGTTCATCACGAAGCTCTAGCAGCTTGGTGGCAATGACTTTGGAGAAACATCACTATCTCATCTGGAAGATCAACTCCCACTCGATTCAAGTGATTGTTGTGCTCAGACAAGCTCAACGATTGAGCTTTTCTCCCTTAGTTTGCAGGCTAAGAAAACCGTCGGAGGTCTTATACCTCTTGACGTGGGCACGAGCCTGAAATCCCAATTTCAGCCCTCGAAACATCTCATATGTTCCGTGACATTTCGAAATCGTCTTTGGTGCCTCAACTCTAAACCGTTTAACTGAACTATCACGTAGTTATCAAAACGTGTATGTCAGATGTTCGCAACATCCACAGACGACGTTCGAGGTACAGCACACTGAGCGGTGCATTAAGGACATAAGTATTCTACAAAGCAACGAGGACAATCCTCAGTTTACGGACCCAGTCTGCATAACTGCTACTATCAACTTTCAACTAAATTTTCTCTAGGAACATATCTAAAACAGTAGAACTAAAGCGCGAGCTACGACATAATTTGCAAAAACCTTTTGACTATGTTCAGGACAATTAAGTTCATCTTATGAACTCCCACTCGAGATAGACATCCCTCTAGTCATCTAAGTGATTACATGATCCGAGTCAACTAGGCCGTGTCCGATCATCACGTGAGACGGACTAGTCATCATCGGTGAACATCTTCATGTTGATCGTATCTACTATACGACTCATGCTCGACCTATCGGTCTCTTGTGTTCCGAGGCCATGTCTGTACATGCTAGGCTCATCAAGTCAACCTAAGTGTTTCGCGTGTGTAAATCTGTCTTACACCCGTTGTATGTGAACGTTAGAATCTATCACACCCGATCATCACGTGGTGCTTCGAAACAACGAACTTTCGCAACGGTGCACAGTTAGGGGGAACACTTTCTTGAAATTTTAATGAGGGATCATCTTATTTACTACCGTCATTCTAAGCAAATAAGATGCATAAACATGATAAACATCACATGCAATCAAAAGTGACATGATATGGCCAATATCATTTTGCTCCTTTTGATCTCCATCTTCAGGGCTCCATGATCATCATCACACGGCATGACACCATGATCTCCATCATCGTGTCTCCATGAAGTTGTCTCGCCAACTATTACTTCTGCTACTATGGCTAACTGTTTAGCAATGAAGTAAAGTAATTACATGGCGTTATTAAGTGACACGCAGGTCATACAATAAATAAAGACAACTCCTATGGCTCCCGCCGGTTGTCATACTCATCGACAATGCAAGTCGTGATTCCTATTACAAGAACATGATCAATCTCATACATCACATATCATTCATCACATTCTTTTTGGCCATATCACATCACATAGCATACCCTGCAAAAACAAGTTAGACGTCCTCTAATTGTTGTTTGCATGTTTTACGTGGCTGCTATGGGTTTCTAGCAAGAACGTTTCTTACCTACGCAAAACCACAATGTGATATGTCAATTGCTATTTACCCTTCGTAAGGACCCTTTTCATCAAATCCGATCCGACTAAAGTGGGAGGGACTGGCACCCGCTAGCCACCTTATGCAACAAGTGCACGTCAGTCGGTGGAACCTGTCTCACGTAAGTGTACATGTAAGGTCGGTCCGGGCCTTTTCATCCCACAATACCGTCGAAACAAGATTGGACTAGTAACGGTAAGCATATTGAACAAAATCAACACCCACAACAACTTGTGTTCTACTCGTGCATAAAATCTACGCATAAACCTAGCTCTGATACCACTGTTGGGGAACGTAGCAGAAATTCAAAATTTTCTATGCATCACCAAGGTCAATCTATGGAGTAATCTAGCAATGAGGGAAAGGGGAGTGCATCTACATACCCTTGTAGATCGCTAAGCGGAAGCGTTCAAGAGAACGGGGATGAAGGAGTCAGACTACAGCGATTCAGATCATGTTGATTCCGATCTAAGCACCGAACAACGGTGCCTCCGCGTTCAACACACGCATAGCTCGGGACGCCTCCTCCTTCTTGATCCAACAAGGGAGAGGAGAAGTTGAGGGAGAACTCCGACAGCACGACGACATGGTGGTGATGGAGCTCGTGGTTCTCCCAAGCAGGCTTCGCCAAGCACTACGGAGGAGGAGGAGGTGTTGGAGGAGGGAGAGGGCTGCGCTAGGGAAGGGCACGGCTGCCGCTCTCTCTCTCTCTCACTATATATAGGGGAAGGGAGGAGGGGAGGCGCCTAGGGTTCCCTAGGGAGGGCGGCGGCCATAGGGGAAACCCTAGATGGGTTTTGGCGCCCCACCCCTAGGAAACTTGCCCCCAAGCCGGGAGGGGCGGCTGCCCTAGGGGTGGCGCCCCACCTCCGTGTTACGTGAGATGGGGTGAGGGCGCTCAGCCCCTTAGTGGGCTGATGTGCCCTCTCCCTTGGCCCATAAGCCCCCAAAGCTTGTCGGGCCTCCAAACCCCTTTCGGACACGCTGGTCATCACCGTACCCCGGAACAATTCCGGACTCCAATACCCTTCGGTCCAATATACCGATCTTCACCTCTCGACCATTTTGGAGCTCCTCGTCATGTCCGGATCTCATCCGGACTCAACAACCTTCGTAACCACATACTATTTCCCATAACAACTCTAGTGTCACCGAACCTTATGTGTAGACCCTACGGGTTCGGGAACCATGCATACATGACCGAGACGCTCTCCGGTCAATAACTAACAGCCGATCTGGATACCCATGTTGGCTCCCACATGTTCCACCATGATCTCATCGGATGAACCACGATGTCAAGGATTCAAGCAATCCCGTATGCAATTCCCTTTGTCTAGCGGTATTGTACTTGCCCGAGATTTGATCGTCGGTATGTCGATACCTTGTTCAATCTCGTTACCGGCAAGTCTCTTTACTCGTTCCGTAACACATCATCCCATGATCAACCCCTTGGTCACATTGTGCACATTATGATGATGTCCTACCGAGTGGGCCCAGAGATACCTCTCCGTCACACGGAGTGACAAATCCCAGCCTCGATTCGTGCCAACCCAATGCACACTTTCGGAGATACCCATAGTGCACCTTTATAGCCACCCAGCTTACGTTGTGACGCTTTGGTACACCCAAAGCATTCCTACGGTATCCGGAGTTGCACAATCTCATGGTCTAAGGAAGTGATACTTAACATTAGAAAAGCTTTAGCATACGAACTACATGATCTTTGTGCTAGGCTTAGGATTGGGTCTTGTCCATCACATCATTCTCCTAATGATGTGATCCCTTTATCAACGACATCCAATGTCCATGGTCAGGAAACCGTAATCATCTATTGATCAACGAGCTAGTCAACTAGAGGCTTACTAGGGACATGGTGTTGTCTATGTACCCACACATGTATCTGAGTTTCCTATCAATACAATTATATCATGGATAATAAACGATTATCATGAACAAGGAAATATAATAATAATAACAAATTTATTATTGCCTCTAGGGCATATTTCCAACATCGATGATGGCCGAGGCGAGGTCAACCAGGGAGTTCAGTTTGTTTTTGTTGCTGCCCCAGACCTTGTAGTGGTGCTGGATGTTGACAAGATTCGGGCATTTTAAGCCCGAAACCTTGGGCGCTTTTAGATCGTTGGTGGTGTCTAGCATAGCGAAACTATAGTCGGAGCTGTTAATAAACCTGGAGAAACGCTCGCAAGGCCTTGTGGCAAGGTGGTAGTGGTAGACGAGGACATCATGTCACACGCATAATTGGGCGATGACAACCTTCTGATCGAGCCTGGCACGACCGATGGTGTACTCGAGGTCGAAGCCGACCACTTGGTACTTGTCCTCGGCAAGGAACTGCTCCATAGTTTGGATGGAGCTCTCCACCGAGGCCGGATCGTTTGTGTACATCACCGAGAGGGCCTTCCCCCCATGTGGGTGTCCACTACGTGATGCGTGGTGAACTGCCCGCCGTTGTCGTCGTCGGCCGCTGGGAGTCAATTGGAGCCACGAGGATCACCATTGGAACCGCTAGATGTCCTCTCTGTATGTGTCATCGTGGGTGTGCTTATTGTGTCGTGTGACGCGAGAGATGAAGGTAAATGGCCGTAGGAATATATGGGGCCCGGGCGGCCTCGATTCTCTGCGCGTCCGCATGGCAGTTTTTGCAGCGGTAATCAGATAGTCGCCGCCGCCGGCGCAACCGCATGCACACGAACGTGCGTGATCGTGCGCCGGCCCCAAACACTGGCTGCGCACCTGGAGGGACGAGGGCAGAGCACCCGGAGGGACGCGAGCAGAGCGCGCCGCGGCCGCCTGAACCACAAGCAACCACACGCATAGAGCAACTGAACACGCAGGAAATGGTCGCCTACAAGCCGGACGACTGTTGCGTCGCTGCGTAGAGAGCGGCCGTGTGCTACTACCTCCGTCTAGTCTATAGTCCCATTTATATTTCGTGCCATACTTTGCCCTCAAATTTAACCAACAAAATGTTAATGCATGTTATAAAAATTATATAATTGGAAACTATGTTCAAATACGAATCCAACTATATAATCTTTGGTGACATGCATTCGTATTTTATTAGTTAAATCATACTTATAAACCAGGATGGGGGTATAGTAGGTAATTAAATCGCAGATGTTTTTTTTATTAACCGTATGTGTACGTGGCCTTTCGTCTCCTCTCTCGCTTTTTTCACCTCACGGCAGACGGCTTACAGCCAAGTAAGCTTGCGCAGAGCTGGGCGTTGTTTTGGCCAAACGGTGGCGCCAATGAATCATCGGTGATCCTGCTCTCACAAGAACTCGCAGGTTCCTCGCAAGCTTCCCGCCCGACTCGGTGAAATCCCCAAAATCCCAATGCTTACCGGCTCGCTATATAAACCCTCACGGCGGCCGAGTCTGCGTCGCATTTTCCCTCCCTCCTCGTAGCTTATCTCATCTCGCTTCTCCCACACTCGCCAATGGCACCGGTCCGTCGTCATCGCTCAGCCACTCCGCCGTCATCAGAGGACAACTCCAACTGGAGGCTACACCGCGGTGGCGGCGCAGTCCCGGGCGTAGGGTAGTGCGCGTGGCGTCCCTGTTGGGTGTGGGTGGAACACCCACCACACGCTCCGCCGCCATTGCCCGTCGGCAGTTGTTGCCGGCTGTCGTTGCCACCACACCACCGTCAAAATCTAGGGCCATCTCCCGCTCCGCCGCTGCAACCCGAAGGTGGGAGGTGGCCGTCGTGGCCGCCACCTCACTGCCGGCCACCGTGGCCATCACCCGCTCCGCCACCGCGGCCCTAAGGCAGGAGGTGGTGGTCGTGGCCGCCACCCCATCGTCGGCCGCTGTGGTCGCCAGCCCACCGTCGACCGCCGGGGTCATCACCCGCTCCGCCACCGCCGCTCGAAGGCGGGAGGCGGAGGTGGATGCTCGCACGTGCATCAACAACCTTGTGCGCTACACCGAGTTCCTGCGGGAGGAGGAGGAGCGCCTCGTCGAGCACGCAAAGAGCCTTATCGCCGCCGTGGCCGCGGCACACGCCGCCTCCGAGGCGAGGAATTAGGAGATCTACGAGGAGAACCACCGCTTCAAGAGGGGTCGTCTGGAGCAGCAAAGGGCGTTTGAGGTGAGCACCGCTGAAGTTGCAGCAACGGTAGGCACCGTATTGCAGTTGTCCAGCTCGTCGGTAGGCTCCTCCTCCTCTGCCGCTTACTGAGTGCACTCGGCAGAGGAGAGGCAGCCGGAAGTAGTACAAAGCCCCTCCATAGTAGTAGTATTTAGGGGCTATTTTGTTCAGTTCATCTGACTATAGATGTGGTGGAACTATACAACGTACTCAAAATTAGCTAGTATATATAGTTGAACTAGCTATTTCAGTACGTGGTTGTCAACAATAGTGGAAAAGTTTGGTCGGTTCAGCTGTCGAGTTGAACTGTTTGTATAAATTAAGAACGACTGCTTAATCTATGAATGAAATCTATGCTTAATTACTGAATTTTAGTTGCAAAAATTAGATACTGCTAGTGATTTTGAGCTTCATATTTTGACAAATCACAGTGTTACATGGTTGACAAATGGCAATGTTACTAGATCAACAAATGTCAATCTTTCCGGTTTGACAAATGGCAACATATCCAATATGACAGATACAAATCTTACCAAATTGTTTATAAGTGGTTGCACACGGGTCATCCAAAAGAACCGTTTGCGTTGAAGAGATGCACAAATCCTGCTCTCACTTTGCATACAGTGTTCTATCTAAAACGTTTGCGATCAAGAGCCGCAAAAAGCCTGCTTGGCACATTTTCCCTGGTTTCCTGGGGAAGCTCCCGGTTTGCATACGGGTGTTCTAACTAAAACGTTTGCGATGAGTGTTTTATATTTAAAAACCATTGACGTTTTTTTCAAAAGAAAATCGTTTGATAAGTCTGTACATTAAGAGAGAAAAACGCAAGTCCGCTCAAATCATATCTTTCATTCAGTCATACTGCGAATTTATATTTATATGATCGAGATACATTATTAAACCCAAGAATAAAAAATATTTACGGCGGCAGCGGAGGCGGCGTGCCGCGCCGTCGTTGTCGTCCTCCGGGACGCTGTTGTTGCAGTCTTCAATGCAGCACAGAATGTTCTTCACTTGTAAATCAAACATCATGTCGCCTCGGGATCGACGGGCGGGCGCTGGAGGACGGTAGTCGGGCGGCGCCGAGAGGTAGCTTTGACGGTGGCGCCCCATGTCACCGAGGGGGCGCGCCACAGAGAGTAAGGCGGGCGGCCATGGAAGTCAAAGGGCTTGCTTCCCAGTGAGCTTGCGCAGCGTACAGCTCGCACGCTTCCCGGTGAGCCTGCGTATTCGAGGACACCTTGCACGCCTCTCGGTCAGCTTGCGCACCGGACTGCGCTCGCACGCCTCCCGTGCAGTCAAGGTCAAGCAGTTGTCCGCACGGCACCTCCTACAACCATTAAAACAAAGACACGTGGCATCACGTGAATGGTTAACAGAACGCACACGGTTTGAATTATACGAACATTTGAGATATTAATGTGGCAGCTATTTTTTCAAAATGCCTTTGTTGGCTGTCATTATTCGAGTGTGCCTTCCTCAAAATGGACGCGAAAAATATCACAGCATGTCGGGTGCCATTCCATGATAGCATGCCAAGTTTCATGAATTTTAGACGAGTTTTGGATTTACTAGAATTTAAAAATAAAGTATCTCAACATTTTGACGGCAACCAACGGTGCCATGGTGTTTGAAATTCATTCCCATTTCTTGCATGGGACCTAAGCATGCACCCAAGGACACAGATTTGATTTTTCAACCAATTTATATGCACTGGAGCATGTGCATGTAGTTCAAATTTGAATTATGCACATAAATGCATTGATAACTTAGTTAATGCATAAAAATGTCCAAACGAACCCCAAAAAATCACAAAAATTGACACAACACTCCTCTTGTTCTATGTTGACACGAGAATTTTTTTGAAAGCAATAAGAGGCAATGGATATCGTTTCGTCCCCAAAGGTGAGACGTTCCCTACTGAAACCATCATGCTTGTTGTGAGAAGCATATACCCAAACCTACCCCAAATGGGACAAAATTTTTACCACGACATGTTGATGCCGCTCCATGATAGCATGCCAAGTTTCATGAAATTCAGACGAGTTTTGGATTTACTAGAATTTAAAAATATAGTATCTCAATGTTTTGCCGGCAATCAACGGTGTCCTGGTGTTCGAAATTCATTCCCATTTCTTGCATGGGACCTAAGAAATCACCCAAGGACATAGATTTGATTTTACAACCAATTTATATGCACTGGAGCATGTGCATGTAGTTCAAATTTGAATTATGCACATAAATGCATTGAAAACTCAGTTAATGCATAAAAATGTCCAAACGAACCCCAAAAAATCACAAAATTTGACAGAACACTCCAGTTTTTCTATGTTGACACGAGAAATTTTTTCAAAGCAATAAGAGGCAATGGATATCGTTTCGTCCAAGGTGGGACGTTCCCTACCAAAACCATCATGCTTGTTGTGAGAAGCTCTGGTTTGTGAGAAGCATATACCCAAACCTGCCCAAATGGGACAAACATTTTACCATGGCATGTTGATGCCGCTCCATGATAGCATGCCAAGTATCATGAATTTCAGACGAGTTTTGGATTTACTAGAATTTAAAAACCAGGTATTTCAATGTTTGCGGCCGAGTGACGGTGGCAGGGTGTTTGACATTCATTCCCATTTCTTGCATGGGACCTAAGCATGCAACCAAGAACATATATTTGAATTTTCAACCAATTTATATGCATTAGAGCATGTGCATGTAGTTCAAATTTGAATTATGCACATGAATGCATTGAAAACTCAGTTAATGCATAAAAATGTCCAAACGAACCCCGAAAAATGACAAAAATTGACACAACACTCATGTTGTTCTATGTTGACACGAGAAAATTTATGAAAGCAGTAAGAGGCAATGGATATCATTTCGTCCCCAAATGTGGGATGTTCCCTATCGAAACCATCATGCTTGTTTTGAGAAGCATATACCCAAACCTACCCCAAATGGGACAAAAAATTTACCACGACATGTTGATGCCACTCTATGATAGCATGCCAAGTTTCATGAATTTCGGACGAGTTTTGGATTTATTATAATTTAAAAACCAGGTATCTCAATGTTTGCGGCCGAGTGACGGTGGTAGGGTGTTTCACATTCATTCCCATTTCTTGCATGAGACCTAAGCATGCAACCAAGGACACATATTTGAATTTTCAACCAATTTATATGCATTAGAGCATGTGCATGTAGTTCAAATTTGAATTATGCACATAAATGCATTGAAAACTCAATTAATGCATAAAATGTCCAAATGAACCCCGAAAATACCAAAATTGACACAACACTCCTGTTGTTCTATGTTGACACTAGGAAAAAAAATTGAAACCGAGAAGAGGCAATGGATATCGTTTCGTCCAGAAAGGTGAAACGTTCCCTACCGAAACCATCAGGCTTGTTGTGAGAAGCTCTGGTTTGTGAGAAGCATATCCCCAAACCAGCCCCAAATGGGACAAAAAATTTACCACGACATGTTGATGCCACTCCATGATAGCATGCCAAGTTTCATGAATTTCAGACAAGTTTTGGATTTACTAGAATTTAAAAATAAAGTATCTCAACGTTTTGCCGGCAATCAACGGTTCCCTGGTGTTTGAAATTCATTCCCATTTCTTGCATGGACCTAAGCATGCACCCAAGGACACATATTTGATTTTTCAACCAGTTTATATGAAGTGGAGCATGTGCATGTAGTTCAATTTTGAATTATGCACATAAATGCGTTGAAAACTCAGTTAATGCATAAAAATGTCCAAACGAACCCTGAAAAATCACAAAAATTGACACAACACTCTTGTTGTTCTATGTTGACACGAGAAATTTTTTGAAAGCAATAAGAGGCAATGGATATTGTTTCGTCCCCAAAGGTGGGACGTTCCCTACCGAAACCATCATGCTTGTTGTGAGAAGCTCTGCTTTGTGAGAAGCATATACCCAAACCTGCCCCAAATGGGACAAATAAATTACCACGACATGTTGATGCCGCTCCATGATAGCATGCCAAGTTTCATGAATTTTATTTAGTTTTGGATTTACTAGAATATAAAAACTAGGTATCTCAATGTTTATGCGCCGAAAGTGATTTGGCAAGGTGGTGCTTGACATTCATTCCCATTTCTTGCATGGGACCTAAGCATGCAACCAAGAACACAGATTTGAATTTTCAACCAATTTATATGCATTAGAGCATGTGCATGTAGTTCAAATTTGAATTATGCACATAAAATGCATTGAAAACTCAATTAATGCATAAAAATGTCCAAATGAACCCCAAAAAATCCCAAAAATTAACACAACACTCATGTTGTTCTATGTTGACACTAGGAAAAAAATTGAAGTCGAGAAGTGGCAATGGATATCGTTTCGTCCAGAAAGGTGAAAAATTCCCTACCGAAACCACTAGGCTTGTTGTGAGAAGCTATGCTTTGTGAGAAGCATATCCCCAAACCTTTCCCAAATGGGACAAAAAATTTACCACGGCATGTTGATGCCGCTCCATGACAGCATGCCAAGTTTCTTGAATTTCAGACGAGTTTTGGATTTACTAGAATTTAAAAACCAGGTGTCTCAATGTTTGCGGCCGAGTGACGGTGGTAGGGTGTTTGACATTCATTGCCATTTCTTGCATGGGACCTAAGCAGGCAACCAAGGACAAAGATTTGAATTTTCAACTAATTTATATGCATTAGAGCATGTGCATGTAGTTCAAATTTGAAGTATGCACATGAATGCATAGAAAACTCATTTAATGTATAAAATGTCGAAGCGAACCCCGAAAAATCCCAAAAATTGACACAACACTCCTGTTGTTCTATGTTAACACTAGGAAAAAATTTGAAATCAAGAAAAGGCAACGGATATCGTTTCGTCTAGAAAGGTGAAACGTTCCCTACCGAAACCATCACACTTGTTGTGAGAAGCTCTGGTTTATGAGAAGCTTATACCCAAACCTGCCCCAAATGGGACAAAAATTTTACCACGACATGTTGATGCCGCTGCATGATAGCATGCCAAGTTTCATGAATGTCGGACGAATTTTGGATTTACTAGAATTACAAAAGCAAGTACGTCGACATTTGCCGGAGAGCCACGGTGCCGTGGTGTTCAAATTTCATCCCCATTTCTTGCATGGGACATAAGCATAAACCCATGGACACATATATGATTTTACAACCCATGTTGGTGCACTGGAGCATGTGCATGTAGTCTAATTTTGAATTGTGCACCTGAAATAGCTAGAAAACCAATTTAATGTATAAAATGTGCAAACGAACACTGAATAATTCCAATTCTTTTACGACACACATATAGTTGCATGTTCACTACAGATAAAAGGTCTAGCAATTCAAACACCGTCCATTGCCGCTGTGACCCCATTACGTAATTCAAATCAAGATAAAAAATCAAGTAGACCGCACACAGTTTATTATCACCAACCGTGTGAGATGCGACACAAAATATCATGGAGCACCGTTGGTGTATAGTACGCCTATGGCTTACGCGAGAAGGTGCGTCTGCTACAGTCCACATCCGGCGTCTCAAGCACACTAGCTCGCTCCCCAAATATCATTTCACTGCTCAATCGTCGCCGGTGAAAGATGGGCATGTGGACCCGCATCGTGAGGGCAACTTCGGTGGCCCACTCCAGCGAGAGCGCGGCCGCAACCACCATGCACGTGCTAACAAGGTCCATGATCGCGGCCGCAATCAGCGACCGGGCAGCCAAGACAGCCCAAACGGCCATTGTTGCTTCTCAGGTGGCGACAACAACATCTGCCTCGGGGATAGCAGTTGTCCGTTCCGCAGCGGCGGCCTTAGCCCTGATGGAGGCCGCCCACGACCATGTCGAGGCCGCCCACGCCCAGCTCGTGGTGGTCACCGCACAAATTGAACGAAGCTTCTCCGACAATGGTCGGCAACCCACGGCCGAAGAGTTGGCAATCACCAAGAGCGTTCGAGCAGCCGTCCGTTCGTCCGCCGCATACCTTGCTATGATGGAGCCCGTCCAAGCCCAGATCGCGGCCGCCCACGCCCAGCTCGTGGCGGCCTTTTCCAAAGAGATGGCGGACACGGATAGCGAGATGCTTGCCAAGTATGGTGCAATGGATGCCATGGAGCCCCTTCCCCAGGAGACCTCGGGCGCGAGCTGGACATGGAGGCAGCGGCGGAGATCGACGAGCACCAGTCGTAGTAGTACTCTTTGTTTTGTTTAATTAAGAGTGCCGGTCTTTAATTTGTTAGATTAATGTTTAGGTTAGCTAGCTCTGTTTAATTGCTGAACTTGCTCGATTAAGAATTGTGGGTGTGCTGTAGTCTTCTTTGTGTACCCAAATTATGCAATGACGTGGATGACCACTGTAACCAGGGAAATTCGAACCAAAATTTTTGACATTCAAACTCATCACACACGGGTTAAGCTATCTGAATCGTTTGTGATGTTCACATATCGTACACAGTTCTGAATAAGGGACCGTGTCTGATGACACTTTGCGCGCCAGTTTTTTCGTTGAAGCGACTCCAAATTTTCGGCTTCCGCAGAAATATCTACCTCCCCGCCCCCTCCCCCTTATCAAAAGCCACATTTCCCCTGTTTCCGCCTTTCTTTCCAAGTTGAAACCTTCACTCCTTGCTTGCAGCGCCGCCTCCTTGCCGGTGACCCCCCTTCACGCTGCTCGGCCTCGTCTATCTAGGTAGGTAATCCACACCCGACCCCCATCCTCCTCCTCCTTCCACATTCCACATGCCCCCTCGACCAAATAAGCGCCGCCCTAAGCCATGATGCATGCAGTATAGCCAGGATCTCAAGGAGCATTTGGCAGCGAAGAAGCAAACCGTGACCGCACGCGTGGATGAGGTCGCGATGGCTGCCATTCGTGCCGACCCCCAGATCTTGGAGGAGCACCTTGCCATTTGCTAGCTATGCCGGTTAAGCATGCTTGGTTTACCATTTCAGTGTGATGCTTCTGCCTTTCATCCACAAATTCTAGTGAATTGTGCTATCTAATTTTACCATGCAATATGTTGCTCTAGTGTATATGTTCTATATGTCATGCAGTGTGGTGCTCACTTATTAACTGTTTTGTTAATTAGTTGTCGTCTTCAGTTAACTGTTTGGTTCAATTCTGCAAATGTGATGTTCAATTCTTCAGGCTGCAATTTTGTATTGTCTTCCATGTGACAAATAAATCGAATTTATCTTTACGAAATACATGAGAAACAAATAAAATTGCTATATTTCCAAGTTGTCAAGCATGCTTAGTTTTGTTATACATTGTGCAATGTGGTGCTTAGTTAACGTTTGGTTCATTTGTGTTGTGGTGTTTAGTTAACTGTTTGGTTCAATTCTGCAATGCGATGTTCAATAGTTGTGGGTGCATTACATTCTTTGTATACCATGCGAGGAATAAATTGAATTTGGCTGTAGTAAATACATGAGAAACAAATACAATTGCTATATTTCCAAGTTGTTAAGCATGCTTGGTTTGGTTAACTGTCTGATCTTCTATTAGGAGTATGTTATATTGTGCAATGTGGTGCTCAGTTAATGTTTGGTTCATTTGTTATGGTGTTTAGTTAACTGCTTGGTTCAATTCTGCAATGGGATGCCCAATTGTCGTGGGTAGAATTTTGTATTGCTGTGCATGTGAGGAATAAATCTAATTTGGATGCACTTAATACATGAGAAACATATACAAGTGCTATATTTCCTAGTTCTTAATCATGCTTGGTTTGGATAAATGGGGTTTCCATGTGGCTTGAATTAATCTAATGAATCTGCAATGTGCTTATTTTTCATCACCATATTTTACTGATAGCATGTGAACCCTTACTTAACCTGATGACTAACTACCTTATATGTGTTGCAGGGTAAAAATGGGAAGCACTGAGGTTTACAATCGAGGTTAGCACGTGCATGGTCCGTTGTCTAATAGCACATTATTGTGCAATTGCAGGAACCATTCTAATATTTAGGTTTTTAACAATTTGGTCTTGCACATGTAGGTCCTGCTGTCAGAGGTTTTGACCCACTGTTCAACCCTTTTTGCATATGGGGAAATGAGTTGTCCATGAATATCAATCAAATCAAGAAACTCAGAAAGATTGTTAGGATAAAGAAATTAGCGACAAAAAACAAGATCTTTGTCTGCACAATGAAGAAGACATCAGTTCACTACAAGATGGTACTAACTATTATACCTTGCCTTTTTTATTCCTTTGCCCCATTTCCAATATAGAGAAGATATTTATGCACATCCTTGTTTTCAGGCCTTTCCAAAGCAGTTCACTAATGATTACCTCTCAAACCACCTCTATGGTCAGGAGGCGAGGTAGGTTTTCATACAACACCGACGGTTCAATATTGAACTGTTCCTGAAGAGGACGAAGGACGGACAGTCAATCATCCATAGGCACTGGCCTAAAGTTGCAAAGACCTTCAACATGAATGAAGGCTCAATATTCGCCTTCCGCTTCAGCAGTTTTCCAGATGAGATGCATCTGCCTATATACCGTCTATGATGCTAATTTCGAAAGGTTCTACATGTTGCATGTGAAACTTGGTCTTTGTGCGATTGTGTAATGGGGTAGCTGAGTCAAGCTATATCATGTTGTACTCGATGTATTTCAATTATGAAATTCTGCTTCCTTAATATGGAGATGAAATATATTATGTGCTTAATATGAATGTCAATTATATTAATAAATGGATTATTAATAATAGGGCAATTAGCCTGCTAATGGCGAATTAGCCTGCTAATTGGGTTTTGCTATTGCAAATGGTTATTGAAAAAAATACCGTGGGTGATGACCTCAGGCAGCGCACACAGTTTCTAGGAATAAACCGTGTTGGATCAATGAACAATCACACACAACTTTTCTCTTGAAAACTGTTTACATTAGGCCACCTTGCGCAAACGTTTACCACATAAAAATTGTGTGTGATGGACAGCCTTTGCCACTCAATTTCTTCTACGGACCGTGTGTGATGCATTCAATAACGAAAACGATAAAATTGTTAATATCGTGTGCAATGGCAACGCTATCACAAACGATTTAACGGGAAAAATTGTGTGTGATGTACCTGTGAACGGAAACGTTTTCCTTGAAGCGACTGTGTGGGATGTACATACGAACGGAAACGTTTAGCGCAGACTAACTGTGTGGGATGTACTTGCGACCGGAAACAATTTCGCCTGTATAATTCTATTTTTAGCTCTCATCAGACGTATTTCCGTATGTCGGTAGCTACGGATCGCTACGACCTCATTTTGCCGAGCGTGTGTGCCAGGAGGGCATATCCCTGATGGTTTCTGGGTCATGTGGGAAGGACCCCCCTATCGATGTCACTCACTAGGCGACGGTTCCAAATGCCATCGCGTAAAGGGGTTAAAAACCGTTTGTATAGCACCAAAGCGTACTAGTGTTGCGATATACTCTTCAATGGATTGTGCCCCAAAGAATTCAACAAAATCAGTCGCCTTGAGAATGCAAAGGAAATTTGGGATACTTTGGTTGATATGCACGAAGGTACTGAGTCCATCAAGGAATACAAATTGGATGTGCTTCAAAGTCAACTTGACAAGTTCAAGATGAAGGATGGTGAAGGAGTCACCGAGATGTACACTAGGCTTGCTCTCACCACAAATGAGATTGCCGGCTTAGGAAGCAAAGAGATGACCAACAAATTCATCATCAAGAAGATCCTAAGAGCCTTGAATGGAAAATATGATACCGTGTGCACCTTGATCCAAGTGATGCCCAATTACAAAGATCTCAATCCCACAGAAGTCATTGGTAGAATTGTTGCTCATGAGATCTCACAACAAGTCAAGTGGTGCTTATAAAGTTTCAAGTGATGCTCCTACAACATCAAGTGAGAAGCAAGTCTCCAATGAAGAATTGAGCTTAATGGTGAAGAACTTCACAAGTTCTACAAGAATAGAAGCAAAGGAGAGAAGCTCAAAGTCAAGATCCTACAACGATAAAAGATCTTCTAGTCGTGATCATAATTGCTACAATTGTGGAAGACTCGGACACTACTCCAATGAGTGTACGGCTCCCTACAAGAAAAGAGAAGATTCACCAAAAAGGAGAAGTAGAAGAGATGAATCACCTCCAAGAGAGAGAAGGATTAGAGATGATCGTTATGAATGAAGATCCTCTCGTAGAAGCAAGGATTCAGAAAGGAAGGACAAGTCATCAAAGAGCTACACAAGACGAAGACATCAATCTCACGTTGGTGAATGGGTATTCGGTTCCGACTCTGACAAATACTCCGAGAGAAGCTATCACCCCGACTAAGAAGGTACTCAAGATGAAGGTGTTGCCGGTCTTGCACTTGTGTCATCCAACTCCTACGACATATTTGACTCACCAAATGAAGGAATTGGAAGATGCTTCATGGCTAAAGGCCCTAAGGTATCAAACCCCGAGTATTTTGATTTTAATAGTGATGAAGATGATTTGCTAGGTGATGATGATTTACTTGTTGACAACACTAGTGATGAAAACTATGATGAACTTGCTATTAATCATGCTAATCAAGATGAAACTAATGACAATGATAAGAAGGATATTGAGAATCTAACTGAAGAACTAAACACTCTTAAAGTGGCTCATGAAACAACTCTAGAGGATCATAGAGAGCTCCAAAGGACTCATGAGAAGCTATGCTTCAAGAAGCTAAATTTATAAAGAGCATGAGTTCCTAAAAGCTATCAATGATGATCTTGAAAGAAGAGTTCCTCTTATCTTGCCAAACGTCTCCTCTTGTGTACTTATATGCCACAAGTAAAATCTAGCAATAAGAACAATAAAGATTCTTCCTCTAGTAGTAACAATAACCATTTTAAATCCAATATTGTTGCTTCTAGTAGTTCTCTTGATTTCACTAATGATTCTCTTAGCCAAGTTACACTTGAGAAAGAAAATAGCTTATTGAAGGGAATCATAGAGAAAGGTGTTTACAAGAGCCTTGCCAGAAGTAAGCAATTTGAGGAAATTGTACGCAAGCAAGGAAGGCACCGGAAGAATCAAGGTGTTGGTTTTGAACGGAAGTTCAATGCCAATGGAGTTGAGTGGGAAGAAGATCAATACCCCAAGACAAAGTTTGTTCCTCAACAAGAGAAGTATGATCCCACTTCTTTAAAGGGAACAAAAGCTCAAGATGATCTTCCACCACAAGACCACGAGCTAAAAGGCAAGGACAAGCTTTAAGAAGAGAATGATTCATTTGAAGAAGCTCCCAAGGCCATGGTCAAGTGGGTTCCCAAGACTATGTCAAGTTCTACTTCAACAAGTACGACAACAACTCCAAGGATTCCCATCAAGTTGATCTGGATCCCAAAGAAGAAGAACTAGAGTGTTCTTGAGGGTGACTCCGCCAACATACTTCATTCATATTCATTTTGGCAAGAACATGTGCAATCAACTTCCATATCTTGCACTAGTCATGGAGTCACAAACCCTCTTGTTGGTAAGACAAAGGACAAGGTAACCTAATGCTTTCATGGACATCATCATATGTGTGTTTCACTCTATGTCTATGGATATCCTTGTATGTTCCTTGTGGGACTAACCCATGTAGGTATTGGAAGTGCAACACCCAAATGGGTTGCTCCAAAAGATCTACATCAACATTGAGCATCCACATCTTCAACGTCTACATGAAGTCATCATCGACAAAACCCAAGGTTAGTTCATCCCTCCTAGGGGGATATCACATCTAGGGGGAGCTTTGCTCTAAAATTTGGGCTAAAGCAACTCTAATGGTGTGAACACAATAATGCTTTATGTAAAAGTGGTAACCCCACTTGTGCTCAAACGATGAGTATGACCTATGATCAAATGTGCTCATTTGACTTCTCAGTCAATATGCTCATATATAGATGACCTAGCCATCGCCAATTGCTTGATAGATGCTAGAGTGTATGTGCATGCTTTGTCACATGTTTCATTTGCTATCTTATTGTGTGAGCATGTTGGTTGCATAATTTTCTGCATTCGAGGACATCCATTTGTACTTTTGATTGTTTGGTGTTTATTGGCCAAATGGATGGACAAGAATGCCTAAGTACTCCCTCTAGCTATCTATGCTTTTCCTCTTCTCAAATTTTATTCATGCTCCATCACAAAATTTGAACAAGTCTTTTTCGGACCCTCCGGGTGAGGAGCACTCGGAGCCACCGATTAGTCAAGGGCTGACTTCCAAAACCTCTTAGTGAATTTCGGTCAGACCGACACATTCATATTCGGTCCCACCAAAACCACTAAGTTGATCTAGGTTTTCACCTCAGTGCCACTGATTAGAACAATTCGGTCTTACCGAGTTGCAACAACTACAAGCAGTTTTGCATCTCGGTGCCACCGAACCGTTCCACACGGCACTACAGGTATTTATACTCCGCGGCCTGACGTTTGGAAATTTCTTCAAACACTCGAGCCCCCGATTGCTGCCGCTCTTGGTCTCCTGATCATCGCGTTCTCCACCTATGCGCCTTCGTCGCAGGTCTTCGCTGCCGTCAATGGGAATCGCCTCCGCCGTTGCCGTTGTTGCCGCCATAGCGAGCCATCACCAAGTTAGGGTATGGTTTGACCCCTTTGTGCAATTTCCATTCTCCGATTCAATGCACAAAGTAAATGCTTATATTCTTGCCACGATTGAAAACTTCCTATCCATACAAAAACTCCTGTAGATTAGATTTGATGCAAAATCACAGGGTTAGGTTTCCGCCGAACTCATCTCGGACCGACCGAAATGAAGTTTTCGGTCCCACCAATTGGCTCAGGCACTCTTGTAGAACTTGTTGAAGTTCTTCACCATTAGGCTCAATTCTTCATTGAAGGCTTGTTTCTCACTTGATGATGTAGGAGCATCACATGAGGCTTTGTAAGCACCACTTAACTTGTTGTGAAGCTCTTCCTTATCCTTGAGTGGCATCTCATGAGCAACAATTCTTCCAATGACTTCTGTTGGCTTGAGATCTTTGTAGTTGGGCATCATTTGGATCAATGTGCACACGGTATCATATTTTCCATCCAAGGCTCTTAGGATCTTCTTGATGATGAATCTATCGGTCATCTCTTCACTTCCTAAGCCGGCAATCTCATTTGTGATGAGAGCAAGCCTAGAGTACATTTCAGCGACACCTTCACCATCCTTCATTTTGAACTTGTCAAGTTGACTTTGAAGCACATCCAGTTTGGATTCCTTGATGGAGTCGGTACCCTCGTGCATATCAATCAAAGTATCCCAAATTTCCTTTGCATTCTCAAGACGGCTGATTTTGTTGTATTCTTCGGGGCACAATCCATTGAAGAGGATATCGCAAGCTTGAGCATTGTATTGCAGCATCTTCAACTCTTTCGCGGTAGCTTCACGGTTTGGTTCTCTCCCATCAAAGAATTCACCTTGCAAGACAATACACACAATAGCCTAAACGGCGGGGTTATGTCCAAGAATATGTATTTTCATCTTATGCTTCCAACTATCGAAATTAGTACCATCAAAGTAAGGACCTCTACAGTGGTAATTTCCCTCGCTATACACCATACTCTCCTAGGTTGTGAAACCAAGGCTATGATCACCAAAAGCTATGGAAATCAAGGCAAATGGAGACCAAAGCTCTGATACCACTTGTAGTATTGGAAGTATGCCTAGAGGGGGGTGATTAGACTACTTGACCAAATAAAAATCTAGCCCTTTCCCAATTTTTAGTCTTGGCAGATTTTAGCAACTTAGCACAAGTCAAGCAATCAACCTACACATGCAAGTCTAACAGTATAGCAGCGGAATGTAAAAAATTTGCATATGAAGGTAAAGGGAGGAGTTTGGAGGGAGCAAACTCAATGTAGACACAGAGATTTTTGGCGTGGTTCCGATAGGTGGTGCTATCGTACATCCACGTTGATGGAGACTTCAACCCACGAAGGGTAACGGCTGCGCGAGTCCATGGAGGGCTCCACCCACGAAGGGTCCATGAAGAAGCAACCTTGTCTATCCCACCATAGCCATCGCCCACGAAGGACTTGCCTCACTAGGGTAGATCTTCACGAAGTAGGCGATCTCCTTGCCCGTACAAACTCCTTGGTTCAACTTCACAATCTTGACGGAGGCTCCCAAGTGACATCTAACCAATCTAGGAGACACCACTCTCCAAAAGGTAATAGATGGTGTGTTGATGATGAACTCCTTGCTCTTGTGCTTCAAATGATAGTCTCCCCAACACTCAACTCTCTCTCATGGATTTGGATTGGGTGGAAAGATGATTTGAGTGGGACAAGACACAGGGAAGGCTAGAGATCAAGATTCTTGTGGTTGGAATGGAATGTCTTGGTCTCAACACATGAGTAGGTGATTCTCTCTCAGAAAATGTATGCTGGAAGTTTAGGCACGTTCTGATGGCTCTCTCCATGAATGAAGAGTGGGTGGAGGGGTATATATAGCCTCCACACAAAATCTAACCGTTACACACAAATCACCAAACTCGGTGGGACCGAATCATGAAACTCGGTCGGACCGATTTATTTCAAAATATGAACGTTAGGAATTTTGGTGGGACCGACATGTCAACTCGGTGAGACCGATTTCATTAGGGTTTGGGCATAACGTAATCTCGGTGAGACCAATCACATAAACTCGGTGAGACCAATTTCTGTAATAGGCAAACAGAGAGTTGGTCAGGCAAACTCGGTGGGAGCGATTCTCTCATTTCGGTGAGACCGAAACGTTACGAAAAGGAAACAGAGAGTTTGCATTGCAAACTCGGTGGGACTGATCGCTCATCTCGATTAGACTGAAATGTTACGAAGGGAAACAGAGAGTTTGCAATCCCGTCTCGGTGAGACCGAGATCCCTATCGGTGAGACCAAACTGATTAGGGTTTCTGGCAGTGGTTATGTCAAATGAACTCGGTGGCACCGGATAGATCAAATCGGTGGGGCCGAGTTTGACTTTTGGTTTGGGACATATGTGGATATGAGAAAGTGGTTGAGGGCTTTTGGAGCATATCACTAAGCATTTTGAGCAAGCAAGCCATTAAGCAACACCTCATCCCCTTTTTATAGTATTGACTTTTCCTATGGACTCAATGTGATCTTGGATCACTAAAATGAAAATGTAGAGTCTTGAGCTTGAGCCAATATGTGTCCTTAGCATTTTGAGGGGTCCACATTCCTAGTCCATGCCATGCCAATCATTGAACTTTTTGATATGATCATCTTGAAAGAGAATTAGTTCAATGAGCTATATGTTGTTAGGAATTACTAAAACCACCCAGGGATAGTTGCACTTTCAGTAATGGTGTGTCCGAACATCGTAACCGTACTTTATTAGATATGGTGCGATCTATGATGTCTCTTACCAATTTACCACTATCGTTTTGGGGTTATGCATTAGAGACAACTGCATTCACATTAAATAGGGAAACTTCTAAATCCGTTGAGACGACACCGTATGAACTGTGGTTTGGCAAGAAACCTAAGTTGTCGCTTCTTAAAGTTTGGGGTTGCGACACTTATGTCAAAAGGCTTCAGCCTGATAAGCTCGAACTCAAATCGGAGAAGCGCGACTTCGTAGGATACCCTAAGGAAACAATTGGGTACACCTTCTACCACAGATCCGAAGGCAAGATCTTTGTTGCCAAGAATGGAACCTTTCTAGAGAAGGAGTTTCTCTTGAAAGAAGTGAGTGGGAGGAAAGTAGAACTTGATGAGGTAATTATACCTTCTCTCGAATTGGAAAGTAGCACATCAGAGAAATCCGTTACCGTGATGCCTACACCAACTAGAGAGGAAGCTAATGATGATGATCATGAAACTTTAGATCAAGTTACTACTGGACCTCGTAGGTCGAACAGAGCACGTTCCACACTAGAGTGGTATGGTAATCCTGTTCTGGAAGTTATGTTACTAGACCATGGTGAACCTACGAACTATGAAGAAGCTATGATGAGCCCAGATTCCAATAAATGGCTTGAGGCCATGAAATCTGAGATAGGATCCATGTATGAGAACAAAGTGTGGACTTTGGTGGACTTGCTCGATGATCGGCACGCCATAGAGAATAAATAGATCTTCAAGAAGAAGACTGAGGCTGATGGTAATGTTACTGTCTACAAAGCTCGACTTGTCGCGAAAGGTATTCGAGAAGATCAAGGAGTTAACTACGATGATACTTTCTCACCCGTAGCGATGCTTAAGTCTGTCCGACTCATGTTAACAATTTCAGCATTTTATGATTATGAAATCTGTCAAATGGACGTCAAAACTGCATTCCTGAAAGTGTGTTATATCGACTAGAGGGGGGGGGGTGAATAGGCGATTTTTATGAATTCTTCAATGAGGAATTTGCCGGTGAGGAAATTCCTAAGTGAAGAACTACTTGCAGCGGAATAAGTACTCAGAAGTAAGCATAAGAGAATGCGGGCATGGTCATCATGACGAAATGAAGACAATCAAAGAGTACAGAAAGCGTAAACACAGGATAGCACAAGATGAAGACAAACAGATCAAGAAATTGAACTGAGGAAATTGAGAAAGTCTTCTACCAAAGTCTTCAGACACAGATATGAACGAACACTCAACACAATAATGAGGAAATGAAAGAATTGAGGAAATAGAACCAGTTAGGTTGGTGAAGACAATGATTTGGTAGACCAGTTCCAACTGCTGTCTCGGTTGTACGTCTGGTTGGAGCGGCTGAGTATTTAAACACGAGGACACGATTCGGACACCCAGTCTCCGAAAGCACGCAGCTCAGACACCAAGTCCTCACCGTATTATCCTTGAACTAAGGTCACACAGACCTCGCCGAAACACTCGTGGTAAGTCTTCAGGTGACTTCCAAACCTTCACATACTCGGTCACTTGGCGATCCACAATTCCTCTTGGATGCTCTAGACCATGACGCCTAACCGTCTGGAAGAAGCACAATCTTCAAAGGTAACAAGCGTCGGATCCACGCAGGATCAATCTCTTCATGATGCTCAATCACTTTGGGTTTGTAGGGGTTTGGTTTTTGGGTTTTTCCTCACTCGATGATTTTCGCTCAAAGTCCTCGGAGGATGGGTTGCTCTCAAATGACAAGTGTCAAGTTTCTCTCGGAGCAGGCAACCAGCTAGTGGTTGTAGGGGGCGGATATTTATAGCCTAGGGAGCAGCCTGACATGATAAGACATAATTGCCCTTCAATGATATGACCGTTAGGTGGATAAGATATTTTGGGACAATCAAGCGCCAAGAAGACAAAGAATGGTCGGAAATTTGACTCTCAAATTCCTCGGCTATCATGTTCCTCACTGTAGGCAATCCGTCTTGGCGAATTCCTAACTCCTCGGTCGAACAAATTCCTCAACGACTGGAAGAACTTCGTCTCATCCTTTGAAGAAATTGACAGAGCTGTATGAGATTTCCAAAGGCTTCACTCGAAGGGATTGGTAGGTGTAGGATTTTGAGTTGAGCATCACATGGAAAATTTTCCTTAGTATTTCCTAATTTCTTTAACAAGACGGTGTTTCCTATGACTCAAGAAAGAGAAAATGAAACTACGAAAACAAAAGTCTTCACGCTTCATGTTCCTCAAATGAATACCAAGTCTTCAAGGTGACGCCAATTTCTTCACTTTCAAAGTCTTGAAAGTCTTCGTAATATCAAAGTCTTCAGTCGAAGAACTTCATTTTTAGGGGTCGACTTTCTCTGTAAATATCAAACTCCTCATAGACTTATAGACCTGTGTACACTCAAAAACCCATTAGTCCCTTAACCTATAAGTCTTCAATACACCAAAATCACTAAGGGGCACTAGATGCACTTACAATCTCCCCTTTTGGTGATTGATGACAATATAGGTTAAGTTTTCAACGAGGATAAACATATGAAGTGTAAATCCTGATATTGAGGAATTTGATTGCAAGATATAGAAGAACTCCCCACGAAGATGTGCATAGTGAGGAATTTGCTTTTGAGGCAATGCACATTTGAAGAGTTGAATCATGGAGATCTCCCCCTATATCTTGTAATTCATACACGCATTTGACATATAATATGAAGAATTTGGAATGCATGATGAAATATGGTGACTGATGTAATTCAGCATGCGTGTATTAACATATAATGAGGAATAAGCATGCAGAGGAACACATCAAAAGTATCAGAGCACCATCGGGTTTAAGATTACAACTTGATCCAATAAAAGTTTGAGAAGAACGAGAGTTGTAACTTAGCAAAAATAATGCCCATATAATAGACCCGCTTGAAGACTAACTCAAATTTCTCCCCCTTTGTCATCTAATGACCAAGAGGATTGAAACTGAGGACTAATGCCCCTGAAGAATTTCAAGTTGATGAAGGAGCGCCATCGTTTTCGGGGTCGGTTGTCGTAGTAGGGCCTACCACAGTGTCGTCCAAGTCTTCATTTTCATCAGTGTCGCGCGATGAAGAATAGGAGCTGGCCACCAAGGAAGGAACTTTGACCTTCTTGTATTTCTTCGGTGGAGGTGCAGATCAGTCAAATTCTTCCTTGAGACCCATTGTCTTCAGTTCTTCCGCGCTGTAGACTTTTGAAAGAACAGCCCAGGTGCGTTTGAAGGTTTCATGGAGGTAGTAGTGGTTTTTCTTCACTGCATTGTGTGTAGAGGTCATGTTGTGAAGAATTGAACCAAACTGACACTTGACCCATTTATGATTGCGATCAACCTTCTGATGAAGACCGAGGAGTAACTCACGATCAGTCATCACCACAGGTGCCGTGTGGCTTGAGGATTTTGCTTGGCTGAGGTATTGGCGGCAGAGTCATGGGTGGCAGAGTCATCATTGGTGGAGTAGGATGCAGCTTTGCGAAATTGAGCATCCAATGGACGAATGCCTTCATCTATCACCGCAGTGGCCTTGCCCTTGTCATCAGCTGAGCAAAATGTCCGTTTGAGGACTTCAATTGGAGGCAAGTAGCTGCAGTGATTCAGAGTGTCAGCCTTGTAGTTGAGTGAAGATCTTGTTCTGATGAACCTCATAATCCATGGTGCATAAGGCTTCAGCTCAAAAGGTGACATAGCAATGTTTGCCAGAGTCCGCATGAAGAAATCATGGAAGTTGACGGGAACGCCATGAATGATAATGAAAAGCATATTCTTCATGATGCCAACGACTTCTTCATCATTTGAGTCGTGGCCTTTGATAGGACTCATTGTCTTCGTTAGAATCCGATAGATAGTCCGAGGCACATATAGTAATTCCTTGACGAGGAATTTGGTTCGAGGTGCCTGTCCGGGCTTCAAAGGCTTCATCAGCACTTGCATGTAGTGATTTGAAAGCTCAGGTTCGTTGTAGATACAATGAGCACCATCAAGGGAAGGATCGAGTGGGAGGGCACGAAGCAATTGATTCTTTGGTGCCTTGTAGTGAGTATTTTCGGACATCCAGTCCAACACCCATGAGTTCACATCTTCAGCGTCTCCGGTGATGTGCAGCGTCGCATAGAATTGAAGAATGAGTTCTTCATTCCAATCACAGATGTCGGTCAGAAATTCGAAGTCCCGCATCGTGAAGAACACCGAGGACCGGCTCGAAGCCCGGCGGAGATTCCATGTCCACATGAGGAATATGTGCATGATCGAAGA
Source organism: Aegilops bicornis (assembly GCA_021605145.1). NCBI lineage: Eukaryota > Viridiplantae > Streptophyta > Magnoliopsida > Poales > Poaceae > Aegilops > Aegilops bicornis. The sequence continues at coordinate 711,478,103 of CM038671.1, forward strand.
CTTTGTCTTTGTTGAAGAGCATGAGGAATAGAAGTTGGCTTGACTAGCAGTCCAGAAACGCCTCTTCCTTATGCGAGCAGAGTCGTATGGGTTGTAATCCATGAAGAACACGTGCTCGCCAAAGAAGTCTTCAGCCTTGAACTTTTGCTTCGTTGAGAATGGATTCTTTGGCTTTGGCAGTGGAGTGTCAGTGAGTTGTATCATGACCTCTGGAATCGCAATCTCAGGTTCTTCAAGCTGAGGAATTTCTGGTTCCTCTACATGTGCAGTCTAAGGATCAGCAGCAGCAGGTTCATCAGCGCTAGTGGCTGGAATTTATTCATGTACAGATGAAGTGGGATGAGTTTCTTCAGAGCCCATTTGAACTGTTGGAGCAGGGGACTGAGGAATCTGTTGGATTGGGGTGAAGAGTGGAGAATTTGGATGCTGACTTTCACAATAGTCATCGTTCATCACTGGCAGATGTCCTCATGAAAGGACTTAGTCGTGGAGCCATCACTACGGGTTAACTTGAAGGGGTTAAAGCGGACGCAAAGACACAAGAGTTATACTAGTTCAGCCCCTTCGATGAAGGTAAAAGCCTACGTCTAGTTGTGATGGAATTGATGTGGTCTCGATGACTAGGGAGCAAATAAGCTTCGCCTAGGCCTCGAGTTGTTGTTGTTCCGTCCTTGAACCGCCTGTCGTCCCCTTATATACACGGGTGACGCCCGTCGGTTTAGAGAGTCCCAATCTCCGGTTCATACTCGTATCCGGGTTGGTCTCTCTCTATTCCTAACCTACAATACAAGTTTACATACCAGGCCGGTTTACGGCTACATGTTCTAAACCGACTACAGGCCTTGGGCCCTTACTTTATGCCTCTTGGGCTTTTACACCGTTGAACTACTTATGAAGTTAACCCGGCCCAGATAGGCCGGTTTACGCCCAGTAGTAATATCCCCAACATTAGGCCCCAGATTGATTTGAACAGATTCATGTCAATCCTTGATAAAAAACCTTCATCTTCAATACCTTCTTGAAATCGTTGAACCGCCGTGAGGTCACCTTCTCCGGTTGCTGTAAACCGGCATGACGTCCCCATAAAGATAGCATTCATGATATCTTGTTTGTTTAACAGATCCACAATAATCGAGGCGACAACTCTGCTTCCTAGATTTGTGGTTCCTTGATTCACGCACCTGACACAGATATCTTGCCTTATAAATAGGACCGAAGGGTCATTCCTTTTCTCCCTCCGCCCCTTTCTCTTCGTCTTCCTCGCGTCGCTAGCCTCGTAGCTCCGCCGCCGCCATCGACCTCACTGCCGTCTTGAGCCGCTGCATCAACCTGAACGCACCGGAGAAACGCGGCACTCTTCCGCATCTCCTCAACTCAGGTAGGTCCTCGCCTCGACCTAGATCCGTTCTAGGGTTTCTTGTTCTTGCAGCGCTCCATTAACTGTTCATGCTCATACCAGATTCCTGGATAGATCTGTGACACCTTGCTCTGATTAGTAGTAGCTTTTAGCATCCGCCTGTAGTCTCGTGCTCGCGTCCATAGATCTCGCACATCATCTCCTGCTCATTGCATCAATACTACTCTGCTTTATTCTTTTTTTGGATATTTTTCTTCTTTTCTGATCTGGCTTCAGATCCTTCGTTGTAGGGAAATCTTGCGAAACCTGTTTCTGCACACTTAGCCATTCGCAACCTCGATTGTTTTCAATATTTAGACTAGGTGGTTTAACTTAACATAGAAAATATTAAATAAACCGGTATACACCATTAGTCCCCTTGTTGAACCGCCAGAACTCCTTAACCGCATTAATCGCCGCTTCATAGAATTCCGGTTTAGATGTACTTGTCTCTGATTTAGCATTGTACACCGGTTCTTTCTTTGTCCCAACACATTTCTTGAACCGGATTTATACTTTTGTATATGGCCAAACAAGTATACGAGTGCAACTGGGCTCCTTCCCGTGTCACCGAAACTCAATTAAACAATCTGGTCTGACAGCGCTTTTAAGCAGAAAAATACCATCCATGGGAGGGTTCCTGGCAAAGAATGTCCACCCACACCTCAAGAAGGAGAGGTTATAGTTTTCACAGATCACTTAGCCCGGGGTTTCAACCCGCCCGGTTCAAAATTTTACCGGGATGTGTTAGCCAATTTTCAGCTCCGTCCGCAAGATATGGGCCCCAATTCCGTTACCAACATTTGTCACTTCCAAGTGCTCTGTGAGGCATACTTTCAAGAAGAACCCACAGTTGAACTGTTTAGAGACTGCTTCCATCTAAACCGCCGCATGTAATTCACCGACGGGCCCAACATGTAATTGGGTGGTGTGGCGATTCAAAAAGGAAGGAGGTCACTTATCCTCATGTCAAACTGCACAGCCACCCCAAGGAATGGAATCAAACATGGTTCTATTGTAGAGACACTTCTCCTGCCAATGAGAATCCTTTGCCCGGTTTTCGTCCGGAGCGTCTCAGTAACACACATCCCTTTCCGCAAAGATTTACCGCCAATGAGAGAAGTAAATACGCTCCTCAACTCTCCAAGCTCAGAGCCTTCCTGGCCAATGGTTTACCGGAATTGATCTCGCACGCTGTTGGATATCATGGAGCATACTGCCCCTCTCCCAGCGCTCCGGTTTAATGTGTGAGTATACTGGTAGTGTCGACGACCCCCTCCGACACGTTAATATCCAGCTCACCGATGATGAGGTCACCGAGGCGGTGAAGAAATTTTTGAATGAACCAAAACACCTCTGTGCCCGAACCGGTCTGCTCCCCTTCTGTGCTACCAACAAACCACCATCTGTAAGACTTCCGACTATTTTTTACTGAATATATTACTGCTATGTCTGGCATCATTTTTAACATCAACTGCTGCTTAATCAGGGTGATGATCCATTACGAGTAAGAAACATCCACAAGAGAAACCAGAGAAGCGGACAAACCGGAAAAAACAATCCGCAAGAAAAGACCAAAGTCACAAGAAGACTGCTCATAAAAGGAAAACCATCGCATCTTTCCGATCCGCTGTGGATGATAATGTGGGTAATCCGGACCTTGAGGTAGAACTTAATTCGCTTGGCTTACTTTTCACACGCCTAATTAATGATGATATTTGTCGATGATGCGAAACCAGTAATCTTGGACGTTGTAGAGGTAACTATTCTCTCCTCGACTCAAATCCTTTGCCTTCACTAAAAATCCGTCAGGCAAACCGGAAAATTAAATTTTCTCATCCCTTGCTTACTTGGATCCCAAATTTCTTATGAAGACTCAACAACATGAAGCTCGCACAACTCGGCAATGACGGTGTAGTTACCTCCACCGGTTTACCGAATCAGTCCGGTTCGAAACGCTGCTCAGAGGTCTCTAATTTGCTTGTCAGTGCTTATCCTAAAGCAAGCTGTTTTCGTCAACCCCTTAATCCGTCTGACTCCGATTATCAGGTCACTTCCCATTCCTCATCCGGCGAGTCATCAGCCACTTAGCTGCCACCAGTTAAAACGGTGCTTGTGTAAGTTATACCTTTCATATTGTTTCTACTGCATCATTGTGTAGTATATGCCGTATTTGACTGTTATTGTGCCTTTTCAGGGCCAAGCCTAGGCCGAGCAAAAAGGCTCGTCTGGATAAAACGACCGACAAAGAGACTGCCCCTGAACCGGACAGCGCCCCAAATCTTGAAGCGGCTATATGTGAAAATACTCCCAATGATCCGCCACTGCAAAATGATGATTTTGTTGCTGAAGAAAGGCCTGTCAACACCTCCCTTCCTGCTGACCAGCCCAGAAGCCCAACCCGGATTGAAAAATCTACCAGTCCAATCCGGCCTGCTGACAAACCGACTGCCCCTGGTCCAACCGGTGATACCAAGGACGATGACGTTGTGATTACTGGCTTTGGCCACAGCGAACCGGGTAATCCGGTCGCTTTATCCAAACATTCTGCCAAAGAGGAATTTACCACTATGAGCAAGGGCAAGTGGGATGTTGATCTGGCAACTTACGCTGCTCTGAACCCCCAAGACCTTCATTCTGGCTACTTGAACCGGCTGTATACCAGCCGTGACTATGAAGCTGGCCTGGTGAAGTTGATGAAAGAAAAATTCGAGGTAAGCTCCATGTTCTTTTCCGCTTGAATATTTCAATTTTTAACTCTCCTAGTTTCCCAAGGGCGGTTCAACTTAGTATAGTTAAACCGACTTAGTATAAACTCAATGCTTCGTAATCCACCGATGTAGCCCTCCAAGGCAGTTCAACTTAGTATAGTTAAACCGACTTAACATAAACTTAATGCTTCGTAATCCACCGATGTAGCCCCCAAGGGCCGGGTTCAACTTAGCATAGTTAAACCGGGACCGTAATTTATATCGCCGCATCGTAACATGTTCGAGCAAATAGCCATTAGCCCCCAAGTGCCAAGTTGAATACCTGTATTGAGCTTGGGACTTTGTGATTTTATTGATGTATCGAAGATCAAATATGCATTAGCCCCCAAGTGCCATGTGTATGACTGGTTATGCATTTGGGACTTGCAAATGAAGATATTAACATGCTCCCTTTTTGTTGCGTAATGAGATACGCCAACAAGCCTCCCAAATCAATGATCTTCAAGAAAATCAAGTCTCAACAAGCGTAAACCTCCAAGGCCAAGGATGAGCTGAAAACCGCCTTGACTACCATGGAGCAGCTCAAGGAGTGGTTCAAGTCTGAGCGGGCCGGTGGGATCTTGAAAAGGCCGCTTTAACCAAAAGGTTGAAAATGTCAAGCTACCCTTAAACCGGTGGTAGATGAGTGACCAGCGTGAAGCGGCAAGTGCATGCCATGACCGGCCGCCATCTTCGTAAGCTTCCTTTGGCTTCTATGATAATCTTGACCTTCTTATGATAAGTCCGGTTTGTGATTTCTCTTGCAATGCAGTAGGCACACGCATTGGTCACTTGGGGTCGATGTTCGAAGAAATTGAAGGCTGCCTATACCTTAATAGAGCAAGCCAGAAGATCGGAGCGCAGCGGATCATCTCCATCGCATCACATAACAATCCAGCACCCTCCTTAATCCAAGATACTCTTAGGAGGTTGTCAATGCTTCCCGCCCGGATTGAAGAGCTGAAGAAATCTGCTGCTCGAACCGGGCGCCATTAACGCCTTTAATCCGGCAAAAGCATGGGTGCGATTTCAATCCGGTTGAGGTAGCTCGAGGCTATCCCGGTCTGAAGGAAGACGGTTCAGTAGTTCAACGAAGATGATCTCGAGAGCGATAAACCGGGCGGTCGCCCTCTGGCTTGCCAATTGGCGAAGAGGCAAACTTGTCGCATTATCAAGCTCAATATGACGATCGTAATGCGAGTGGCTGCACCTATTCCCGAAGCGGAGAACCTGATCCCTCCGATCCGTAAGCATACTTACGCTCCTGATATTTAACCATCTTCCCTGATCCATGAGGAGGCTGTCTTTCAAGATTTAATGGGAATCGACTGGACCATTGTTGACTTCCAGCAGCTGGGTAGAGATGAAGAGGCTGAAGCGGCGCAGGACGACCCACAACCATCGACCGGGCAGCGAGCCGGATGAACCGAAGCCGGTTTGAATAGCTGTTCCATTTCATTCCGCCAAGACACAATGATCTTATTTGGGCACCATGTTGCCTTGTAATAGGATAGCCAACACTCTTGCTTTTAATATGCCTTCGCGCATAGGTGCTGATACTTTTGCTTGAATGATTGAAACTTTCAATCTTATATTGCCTGCAATCACAAAATCTTAAACCGCCACGGCGGTTTTGTGCCGCCAGCCGGCTTGTGACGTTCAGATAAATATGAAATGAAATATTGAGGTATATAATCAAAATTTGGGATACAAAATACCTGCCATCGCTGGGCATAAAGTTGGCTTAGCCAAACTTGAAGCGGAGGTTGTACAAACCCTTGCCGTCAAAGGAGAAAACAGCTCCTGTTATTTATAATGCCGGTTTACCACGTAAACCGTGCAGGGTCATGACAAGCCCCCTGTTACTCCATAATGGGATGTTAACAGACAAACGTCAAACCGGTGAAATTATCTCCGGATTAAAAAATTGACCTATTTCCTTCATTTGACAGTTTGAACCGGTTTGAAAATGTTGTCGGTTTAAGAAACGCAACAAAAATCAAATGATAGTTATGAAAAAACATGGAAGCAAAGGCAATGATAAACCGTTTGCAAAAAAGAAGGCTTTACTGAGCCGATCAGATGTGTTACCATGGTCGGACACGACCAAGCTCCCTATAAGGTGTAGCCATGGTTCAAGTCAGCCAGTCCCCAACTGAAACCGTGGCATTATGCCGATCAAGTGGCGTGGCAATGGTTTGGGTTCGACCAAGCCCCCAAGTGACTCTATGGCCTTAGGCCAATCAAGAGGCGTGACTGGTTCAGACTTGACCATGTCCCCAAGTGATATGGTGGCTTTCGCCTATCAAAAGGTGTTGCATTGGTTCGGACACGACCAAGCCCCCAAGTGATATCACAAAGCTTTTGAAAAGCAAACTGTGGGGTAAACCAGAGGCCGCTTTAAGACAGAACAACTCCATGTAACCACACATGATGTAATGGAACAGATACCCCGCTTTAGTTGAGGCTCCGGTTTATTACTTTATTCATAATATATACACTGTCATAATATGTACATAAGTAGAGCCGATGGCTCGGTATAATAAGGCGAAGATGAGCTATGTTCCACGGCCTGTTGGTCTCCTCATCCGACGTGCGTGAGTCTTTATGCTCTCGAATATCGATCGATAGTACGACCACAGTGCAGATTCTTGCTGACCACGAAAGGTCCCTCCCAAGGTGGGGATAGCTTGTGCATATCAGTCTGGTCTTGGATGAGCCGAAGCACCAAATCTCCTTCTTGAAAAGTTCTGGTTCTGACCCGGCGACTATGGTAACGACGAAGATCCTGTTGGTAAATCGCCGAGCGGGCAGCTGCTATGTCACGCTCTTCATCCAGCCGATCCAAAGCGTCCCGCCGTGCCGTCTCGTTGTCCGCTTCAACATAAGCTGCCACACGAGGTGAGTCATGACGGATGTCACTGGGGAGAACCGCCTCCGCTCCATAGACCATAAAGAACGGCGTGTATCCCGTGGATCTGTTAGGCGTAGTGTTTATACTCCATAACACAGACGGTAGCTCTTCTACCCAACAACCCGGTGTCCTTTGCAAAGGCACCATAAGCCAGGGCTTGATGCCTCTCAAGATCTCTTGATTAGCCCTTTCCGCTTGACCATTGGACTGTGGGTGAGCTACTGAAGAAACTTCAAGCCGGATGTGCTCACGTTCACAGAACTCCTTCATGGCACCTTTGGACAAATTGGTACCATTATCTGTGATGATACTGTGTGGAAAGCCAAACCGAAAATCACCTTTTGATGAACTGAACCGCCGTAGCTGTCACACTTGCTAATGGGTTCTGCCTCCACCCACTTTGTAAATTTATCAACCGCCACCAGAGGTGGGTCTTTTGTCCTTGGACCTTTTAAAGGTCCAACCATATCCAGCCCCAAGTCGCAAACGGCCAAGTAATTGGAATCATCCTCAATTCTTGGGCCGGTACATGAGCATGAGCACGTCTGAAAACTTTTGGCAACCATCACATCGTCTGACTAGATCTTCCGCATCAGCATGGGCAGTTAACCAATAGAAACCGTGGCGGAACGCTTTAGCCACCAAGGATTTTGAACCGGCGTGGTGACCACAATCTCCTTCGTGGATCTCACGCAATATTTCACAACCTTCCTCAGGGGACACACAGCGTTGAAACGCCCCTGACACGCTGCAATGATGCAATTCGCCATTGACAATGGTCATAGACTTAGATCGCCCGGACTATCTGCCGGGCCAACGCCTCATCTTCTCGTAACTTCGCCCGGTTCATGTATGCAAGATAAGGAAGGCCCAATCCGGAGTGACGTGAAGAGCTGCCACCAATTGGGCCTCCGGATCAGGAATAGCCAAATCCGCTTCACCGGGGAGTTTGACCGACGGGTTGTGCAAAGCACGTCCGTAAAAACATTGGGCGGGACCGGTTTATGCGTTGAGAGCCCAACCGCTTAAAGCGTCCGCCACTTCATTCTTCCGACGGTCCACATGGTCCACCTGATAGCCCTTGAAATGACCTGCGACGATATCCACCTCACGACGATATGCAGCCATGAGTGGGTCCTTGGAATCCCAAGTGCCAGACACCTGTTGAGCCACTAGGTCCGAGTCACCGAAGCACTTAACCCGGCTTAGATTCATCTCCTTAGCCATCCGGAGACCATGGAGCAAGGCTTCATACTCAGCTGCACTGTTAGTACAAGGGAACATTAAGCGTAGAACGTAACAAAACTTGTCACCTCATGGGGAAGTTAGTACGACTCAAGCCCCCGAGCCCTCCAATTGTCTGGATCCGTCAAAATGGATGGTCCAATATGTATGATCCGGCTTTTCTTCAGGTGCTTGCAACTCCGTCCAATCGTTAATGAAATCCAAAAGTGCTTGAGACTTCACCGCCGTCGAGGCACGCATTTGCACCGTCGGCCCAAGCTCTATAGCCCACTTGGCAATCCGCCGCCGCTTCCGGTTACGTATGATATCGCCTAAGGGGGCAGAATTGACCACCGTGATGGGGTGCCCTTGGAAATACTGCTTCAGCTTCCGGCTTGCCATAAAAACTCCATATACCAGCTTCTGCCAATGCGGATACCTTTGCTTAGATTCGATAAGTACCTCGCTGATATAATAAAACGGACGTTGAACCGGATGCTCCTTCCCTGCCTCCTTCCTCTCCACCACAATGGCCACGCTGACTGCCCTGGCATTAGCAGCAACATATAACAGAAGCGGCTTCTTGTCAATGGGAGCGGCGAGCATAGGCGGGTTGGCCAATTGCCGCTTTAAGTCCTCCAACGCTTCATCGGCGGCTGGACTCTAGACAAACCGGGTCTGCATTTTTAGCATCTGGTACAAAGGGATGGCCTTCTCTCCGAGGCGGCTGATAAACCGGCTCAGCGCGGCAATCCGGCCTGCCAAACGCTGGACATCATTAATACACTTCGGTTTAGCCAGGGAGGTGATAGCCGTAATCTTCTCCGGATTAGCTTCAATTCCCCTGTTGGACATGCGAAAACCCAATAACTTGCTCGGAACACCAAAAACACATTTGGCCGGGTTGAGCATCATCTTGTAAACCCGCAGGTTGTCAAAGGTTTCCTTCAAATCGTCAATCAGTGTTTCCTTCTCCCTTGACTTGACCACAATATCATCCACATAGGCGTGCACATTACGACCGATTTGTTTATGCAGGAAATTATGTACACAGCGTTGATAAGTTGCTTGGGCGCTCTTGAGCCCAAAAGGCATAGACACATAGCAGAAGGCTCCATAGGGAGTGATAAACGCCGTCTTCTCCTGGTCCGAAACTGCCATCTTGATCTGATGATACCCAGAATACGCATCCAAAAAGCTCAAACGCTCACAACCCGCAATGGCATCAATAATCTGGTCAATGCGGGGGAGGGCAAAAGGATCTGCTGGACAAGCCTTGTTAAGATCTGTGTAATCCACACACATGCACCAAGTGCCCTTTTTCTTAAGAACCAACACCGGATTAGCAAGCCACTCTGGATGGAAAACTTCAACGATAAAGCCAGCTGCTAAGAGCCTGGCCACCTCCCCTCCAATGGCCTTACGCCTTTCCTCGTTAAGCCGGCGGAGAAACTGCTTCACCGGTTTGTACTTGGGATCAACATTAAGAGTGTGCTCAGCGAGTTGCCTCGGTACACCCGCATGTCAGAAGGCTTCCATGCAAAAATGTCCCGATTCTCACGGATGAACTCGATGAGCGCGCTTTCCTATTTCGGATCCAAGTTGGCACTGATGCTGAACTGCTTGGACGAATCGCCAGGCACGAAGTCAACAAGCTTAGTCTCAGCTGCCGATTTGAATTTCAGGGCCGGATCATGCTCTGTAGTTGGCTTCTTCAATGGAGTCATGTCCACGGATCAACATTGTCCTTATAATACTTCAGCTCCTCGGTGGCACAAACCGACTCCGCCAGAAGTCGCATCACCTTCCTCACATTCCAAAGCGATCTTGCGGCTTCCATGAACCGTTATTGTCCCCTTGTGACCCGGCATCTTGAGCTGCAAATAGATATAACAAGGCCGTGCCATGAATTTTTGCATAAGTCGGCCGCCCAAACAGGGCGTGATATGGACTTTGGATTTTACCACTTCAAACGTCAATGTTTCCGATCCGAGTCATATTCATCTCCAAAGGCCACTTCGAGCTATTTTACCAACCAGATATGCCGACTTGCCAGTACCACACCATGGAACACATGTAGTGACGGTTTGAGATGTTTATCTCATTAACCCCATACGACGGAAGGTCTCATAGTACGTGATGTTAATGCTGCTCCCTCCGTCCATGAGCACCTTGGTGAACTTATAACCTCCCACCGAGGTGCCACCACTGTGGCTAGTTGACCCAGATTGTCAACCTGTGGAGGATGATCCTCTCTACTCCATACAATGGGCTGCTCTGACCAGCGTAGGTAATGAGGCACGGCCGGTTCAACAGTGTGGACTGCTTGCTTCTGAAGCTTCCGGTCTCGCTTGTCTAAGCTGGTGGTGAAGACATGGTACTGCCCACTATTCAACTGCTTTGGGTGGCTCTGATAACCCGATTGTTGCCGCTGGTTGTAACCACCTTGGTTATTCTCGATTGTTCTGATTGTTATGTCCACCGATTACCATTAAATCTCGAACCGAATTTCCTCCACCGTAACCCGCCCGGATCCTGAACCGCCATTGAACCCTGATCATACCGGAAAGCATTGGGACTCTTGAACTCCTGCATAATGTAGCAATCCTTCCAGAGGTGGTTTGCTGGCATCTCTTTCGTCCCATGCTTCGGACAGGGTTGATTCAACAGATAGTTCAAGCGGTCCGGATTGGGATTAGGCGCTCCACTTTGATTCGGCTGTTTACCCTTTCGCCGCTAGCCCTTGTCCTGCGCGTTGGTGTTGGCTACGAAGTCCATGTTGCCATTCGCTTTACGCTTGCCTCCACCATTACCTGCCGAGTGATGTTGCTGGCCCTTGGAGTTGCTGTTCTTCTTTCCCTTCCCTGTCTCGTCATCATCAGACTCGGGATCCTTGGTACTATCAGAATCAACATACTTCACTAAAGCGCCCATGAGAGTGCCCATGTCATTACAAAACTGCTTCATACGTCCCAACTTCAACTTCAAAGGCTTAAACCGCAGTTGCCCTCCAGGTCAAGATCGCAGAGTCGGCGTTGATCCGTCTGACGAGTGCAAGATTTCCGAAACGCAGCGTACCCAATGGGTTGTTGACTCCCCTTCCCCCTGGACACAAGCCGCCAAGTCCACTACGGACATGGGCTGCTTACATGTATCTTTGAAATTCTGGATAAACCGGGTCCGCAATTGGGCCCATGAACTGATAGAATTGGGTGGCAAGCTCTTCAACCAAGTACGGGCCGTGCCTTCGAGCATCATGGTGAAGTACTTTGCACATGCGGCCTCATCCACATCCACCATCTCCATGGCCATCTCATAACTTTCTATCCATGCTTGTGGAGCTAAATTGGCAGTGTAATTTGCCACCTTGCGCGGACCCTTGAAGTCTTTGGGCAAGCGCACATTGCGTAAAGCGGGGACGAGGCAAGGCACCCCCAAAAGAGCTAGAGGTAACCCCAGGCTCGACCGAGATGGTCGGACGAACCGGGCGTGGTCGATAAGCCCGATGTGTTGCTAACTCGGCCTCCCTGCGTGCTCGGGCCCGGTCCACCACCTCCTGAGCGTTGTCGACGCCACCTGCCGGGTTGTTGCCACGGGGCGCACCACGCCGTGCATTACTTGATACGGCCGGTTCATCCACGTGCCTGCTATAGCTCCGGCTTGGGCGGGGGGTAGAGTGGATCCGGTCGCGGCTGTACGAATATGCTTCCTGTTGGACCAAAGCTGTCCTAAGGAGCTCCTTGACCCGGCGTCTCATCGCCTATGGTGAATCGCCTTCAATCGGAATAGCCTCCAGCCGCCGCAGCTGCAACAAGGTTATCCATCGGGTTGGAGTAGTGACTGGAGGTGTTTGCACAGCCGAGGCGTCTTGGCATTATGGCGAGGTAGATCTATTAAGCGGGCTGAACCGGCGCGCCTGGCCCCAGTGCTTCCGCCGGTTTACCACCGGTGGATTACCGTTCCCGCCTGGGTGTTGAAGAGGTCTCTTCCTCAAGACCGAAGGCAAACGGGATCTGTATTTCCTCTTCATGACTTCATGCGACGCTCGATCCAAAGATGAGCTTATAAGCTGCGCATCTAAAGCGGCCGCTCTGCCGTGATCTGGCGTCTGCAGCCTGCTAGATCCGCTTTAGCCTGAGTGATTTGTTCCTTCACCTTCGCAATCTCCGCGTTATGAGCGTCCTGGTCCGCCGGGTTAACCTCTGCCATGATGTCGGTGTACTAGAGTAGGGGTACCCTAGTATCCCGTGCATCGTGCACGCAGACGATTCACGACACCAGCGGCGAGGTTTGCCTCGTCACCGCCAAGATCCTCCGTGGCTCCTTTGGAGCCATTCAAGAACAAAGTATTTGATTAAGAAGACAAGGCCCGGCAAGAGGAGCTTGTCGGGAAGGCCACTCGAGGCATGCAGAAGACAAGGCCCCGGCAAGAGGAGCTTGCCGGGAAGGCCCGGAGCGCGACAAGCCTCCGGGTGCGACAAGGATTCGGCCGCGGCAAGGCGCTTGCCGCGGCATGCAACTTCTCTCCATCTCCGCTCCAGCTCATCCAGCGACGTGTCGCCATGGGACCGTTCCATGCATCGCAGCGTGTCGGCGGTGTGCAGCCAGCGGAGAGCAGCGATAAGCGGCCGACAAGCTTGCCATCGTGGCGGCGGAGGCGCACTGACGGCCTCTGTTGCACTGTTCGGGCGACATCGGGCATTTATTGCTTTTGTCCCTTGCCGTCGAGTTAGGTATTTTGCATCATACACTGTTCGAGTAGGTGTACCAACTCCGCTTTTACAATTGTACCCCGCCTATGTTGCCACCGCTTGAGACCCCTTGAGCATATAAAAGGAGGCCCATGCGCAACGTAGAGAGGGTTCGGCTGGTTCGGTTCATTCGACTCACCAGAGACCAGAGACACTCATGCTAGGTTTTGTAGCTTGCATTGCTCCCTAGCAAGAACACAATACATCAAACAAGCAGCAGTAGGAGTTTTATCTCTCCGGAGAGCTCCGAAGCTGGGTAAACTGCTCGTGTGCCTCGCCTCGATCCGCTCTTCGTGCGATCTCCGCCCCCCTCCGAACCACAAAGGGGCCTGGTCCGCCGGCCCCATAGGTGTCCGTGGGTACGATCAGCCTCCCCGACACATGAGCGTAGCCAACGCATCGAATAGGTCTGATAAAACTTGAGCCGGCGGGCGCACATGGCCTCCTGCCCCGGCAGCCGTCGCCGCTGTTGAACCGGCAATCATTGCCGCAGGGGTCGAAGAGTGAAGCACTGCTTGTGTACCGGCCATGAATATTCCAACCCGGTTGGGCAGATCAGAGGGGTCCGGAATCATCACCATCGGAACAGCCCCCAATCCGGCCATCTTGTAGCTGATATAGAGATTCAGTTTCTCCGGTCGACGACTCGTCGTCAGAGTAGACGACGGTTTCGCCACTAGATTCTGATCCGCCCTCATAACTTCCTCCGTGGATGCCTCCCACAAAGGCACGGTTCACGTCCGGTTTAACCTGGGCAGGTCTCGTACGCTGAGCAGGTTGGTGCAGATGTCCGGCTCAGGCCCTGGCTCACCGATCTTGCCGATGAAAACGTGTATGCCACCAAAGGGGACCCGGTACCCGTACTCAATCGAGCCGGCCTCGGGGCCCCAGCCTGCATCGTCGATGTAGAGCTTGCCGCGACGACTCTTGGTCATCCGGCCCACAGTGTAGCCTTCGAGTCCTTCGAGCTTGCCCTCCAAGATCATCAAACCATCGTGCGATAGCCCCACGGTGGGCGCCAACCGTCGTGGTTTTGTCATGGCAGATGTCCTCATGAAAGGACTTAGTCGTGGAGTCATCGCTACGGGTTAACTTGAAGGGGTTAAAGCGGACGCAAAGACACAAGAGTTATACTAGTTCGGCCCCTTTGATGAAGGTAAAAGCCTACGTCTAGTTGTGATGGAATTGATGTGGTCTCCATGACTAGGGAGAAAATAAGCTTCGCCTAGGCCTCGAGTTGTTGTTGTCTGTCCTTGAACCGCCCCGGGTCGTCCCCTTATATACACGGGTGACGCCCGTCGGTTCATGGAGTCCCAATCTCCGGTTCATACTCGTATCCGGGTTGGTCTCTCTCTATTCCTAACTTACAATACAAGTTTACATACCAGGCGGTTTACGGCCATGTGTTCTAAACCGACTACGTGCCTTGGGCCCTTACTTTATGCCTCTTGGGCTTTTACACCGTTGAACTACTGATGAAGTTAACCCGGCCCAGATAGGCCGGTTTACGCCCAGTAGTAATATCCCCAACAACTGGCGTTGTGCTTCCTATATCCACATCTTCTTCAATTTCCACAACACCAGCCTCTTCAGCTGTGAACTGAGGCATAGGCGAGGAAATGATTGGGGTTGAAGGGATTGCTTCCACTTCAATTTCTTCATCAATCTGCTCTGACAAAACAGCAGACTGATTTTCTTCATCAGATCCGCTTGGGATCTCATAATCTTCACCAAAAGGAACAAGGTCCTTTGATGGAATAGAGGAAATTGGAACAACATCAATAAGATTTTCAAAAGAGCTAGTCATTGACTTCATTTTCTTCGCAGCCGAAGAATTTGACGCAGCTGATGTTTCCGTTTCTTCACTGCAGCTCGTTCTACAGCCTTGGTCTTCTTCACATCAGATGCAGATGGAAGAATTGGAGTTGGTGTTGGCGCAGGAGGAGCCGAGGAATCTGGTTGATTTTCCTCAGCGCAATCGATGCAATGTTGCCTGACTTGTTCGATTTCTTCAGTGCACCACTAGTGGATGCCCGGCAATTTCTTCAATGGCTGGAATGGAATCATCAGCCTGGAACTAGCATTGTCTTCAAAGACTGAACTTCATCGGTGTCTTTGGCATGTTGTTCGATCGGTGGTGGGGCTCCAGCCTGAGGAATTTCTTGTTGCGTTGGGGCTGCAACATTTGAGAATTTCTTTTGGCTCCTTGCCAATCAGCATAATATGAGTCAAATTTGCCGCTGAGGGCTTTGATGTCAGCTTGCATCTTGATAAGTTCTACAGTTGTCATCTTGACAACATTTTTCTTCAGCAGTTTCTCTTTTTTGTACTGCGATTTCTTGATCTCTCTGGCCGTATCAAATTTCCATTTCTCCTCTTGGATGAAATGAGTCAACATGTGATTTTGGCCAGGTGTCAACTTGAAGTCAGGCATAGGAGTGTTTGGGTCCTTGTGCGGAGATCAATGTAGTCTAGGATCGCTCTTGGATCCAATAAAGAAGGGCATTGTGTGTGCCTTTGGCTCTAGCGGCCCTTTCTTGTCGGTCTCTCGATGATTTCCGCAAGTTCATCATCATCGCCTTCATCATCTTCGTGGCTCTTGGAAGGCGACTGTTTCTTCTTGGGACTTGGCCGAGGACCTCGTCCACTGTGGCCTTAGTCTTCAAAGCAGAGTTGGCCCAGATGAAGAATTTGGTGCAGCTGAGGAACTTGCTGAAACACCAGAGGCAATTGAGATGCCTACAGTCCTTTGGCACGTGGCCAGATGCACAGGTGTTGAGGACTTTGTCGGAACTGCTGAGGACTTTGTAGGAACTGCTGAGGACTTGTGAGGAGCTGAGGATTTGGGAGGAGCAGGAGCAGCATGAGGAATTGGCCGTGAGGGTACATCTGAGGAACTTGGCCGTGAGGGCACTGTTGGTGAAGCACTTGGCTTGTGTGTGGGCTTCCTTGCCATAGATTTTCTTGGCTTGACAGAGGCCTCAGTGGCAGCAACAGTAGCAGAGTCCTCATTGAATTTCCTCACTGCCTCGTTGGCTTGTCTTGCCAATTTGGCTTGGCGCTTGGCCCATTCTTCAGGAAAGTCCTCACCACGCTTGATGCTGGTGGGGTCAGCTTCTTGACCAGTGCGGAGGAGCTCTTGGGCATGGAGGATTCAGTCTGAATTTCTTCATGTACTTTGGAGTCACATATCCTGATCCCTCCATTCCCTTGCCCATCTCCTTTCAATCCTTTGAATGCGCACCTTGCGCTGATTTTTGTTTTCTTTTCCGAACTCGGCTTCATTAGGTGTGCAATAATCAGCATAGATGTCCTCAGGGATCTCAAACGCAATCATGACCTCAGGCCTCTTTCCTCCTTTCTGTGGCTTCTTTCCTTCTGCCATATTCTTCAGCTGAGGAATTTGAACAATCGAATTCTCTGAAGAAGTATGCAACTTTTCTTCGAGGAATGCTGCAAATGAGTTAAGTTGATGAGAACCTAGTGAGTCGGCGGACATGACTACTGTGAACATAGTATAGTTGCGAGGAATTTGGAGAAGTCATATGCGTTCTCGTAAGGTTTTTCAAAAAGAACTAGATTGAGGAATTTGACCGGATGAGCCTTGAAGAATTTCACTAAGCGATCTTTGTCTTAGGTTCCAGAGTTGTATAGATCGAGGATCCACACAATTGAGGAATCTTGAAGAAAAATCATTGCTTAGAGAAAAGAATCAAGAGCATATTTCGCTTTGAGGTGTTCATATGTGTGAAGATTTGAAGAATAAACACCTTTGAAGATTTTCGTGAAGGTTTGAGAATCAAAGCGAGTAATAAAAGTAACTTTTAATTACCCGAACTGAAGAACACGACGAACTGAGAAGAACAGATGGGAAGTTCATCAGGTTAGATCTTCCACGCCCTAACTCGGCATAGGAAGACGGCTACGGCGGCGGCGGAGTGAAGATTTCCGCGTTCGGCGCGAGTACGACGGCGACGAGGTCGAGGCAGTGAAGCTCTTCCTCACCAGTGATGATGGAGTAGCGGCGGCGCTAGGGTTTGAGAAGCTCGAGCGAGAGAGAGAGCGGTCGAGCGGAGTAAAGGAAGTGAGGAAGGGGAGAGGGTGTATGTATAGCCACGGTGAAAAACCGTTCGCCCGAAGATTTTGGACGAACGTGCCCCTGGCCCTTCTCATTAAGCTGACATGTGTCACCCACGCACTAAAAAGTGGAGATCGTGTTAGATCGTGGGTGAATAGATAAGTCTATCGTGGGATGCGGAACGGTTTGAGCGGCAAAACCGAAAATTTGGATAAGATAAGTTAAAAAGTTCCGATCACAATTTCTTCAAAGACAAGGACACAAAGTGAAGATTTTGAGCGAGTTTCAAATAGAACGCACATGAAGAATTTGTGAATAGATTGGGTTGAGTATTAGCATAGAGGGAAGGGTCCGATCACATTCACTTAGCGAAAAAAGCAACTTGAAGAATTAGCCATAAGTGAATCTGTCAGAGAGGACATAAATCCATATATATATATATATATATATATATATATATATATATATATATATATATATAGCCAATGAGGAAAAACGACGGAAACAGTGAAGATTTTGCAAAGTTGAAGAATTTGAAAAACTGAAGAATTTCAAAACTGAGGAAAAACTCAAATTGAAGATTTCCAACTATGGTGGTGGCGTGACCCAATCAGATAAGAATGATGATTTCAGACACCGCGTACAATTGTCGTAGGGTTCTGAGAATCAAATTCTTCATTAATTTCTTCACACTTAGAGTGTTATTCTTCATTGATTTAAGAAAAATGTTTCTTCATGTGTTGCACATCTAAGTCATCAGTTTTGCATAAGTGTCAGGATGTGTGTCCTTTTTAAAGAACATTCGAAGATTCTAAGATATTTAGCTCACACCACACCTTGATAAATCTCTTCTCATCCAAGGGCTTAGTGAAGATATCAGCTAGCTGTTCTTCAGTCTTCACATGCTTGATGGAGATGTCGCCCTTCAACACATGATCACGAAGAACATGATGACGAATTTGAATGTGCTTTGTCTTCGAGTGCTGGAATCGGGTCGTGAGCAATCTTGATGGCACTCTCATTGTCACGAGAGAGGCACATTCTTCACGTTGATGCCGTAGTCCTTGAGAGTTTGCTTCATCCACAGCAATTGAGCACAACAAGAGCCAGAAGCAATGTATTCAGCTTCCGCATGATGAAGCGGTGATACGCAGTTATTGCTTTCTTCGAGGACCAATGCACCAAAGATCGTCCGAGGAAATGACAAGTACCAGATGTTGACTTGCGGTCCACACGATCACCAAAGCATAGTCGAGTCGTAATATCCAATGAGATCAAAACTAGAGCCCTTGGGGTACCATAATCCTAGTGTTGGTGTGTGAGCTAGATATCGAAGAATATGCTTCACAGCCTTATGGTGTGATTCCTTCGTTGTAGCTTGAAATCGGGCACACATGCAAACACTAAGCATTATATCTGGCCTAGATGCACATAAGCACAATAGAGAACCAATCATGGAGCGGTATACCTTGTGATTGAAGTCAATACCATTTTCATCAGTGCATAGATGGCCATTTGTAGGCATAGGAATTTTGACGCCTTTGCAATCTTGCATGCCGAATTTCTTCATGACATCTTTGAGGTATTTCTCCTGAGATATGAATATGCCATTGTGTTGTTGACGAATTTGAAGACCTAAGAAGAATTTCAATTCTCCCATCATAGACATTTGATATTCTTCACTCATCATATAGGCAAATTCATCACTATAGCGTTGGTCAGTACAGCCAAAGATAATATCATCAACATATATTTTGCACACAAACAGTTCACCATCGTATGATTTAGTAAAGAGAGTAGGGTCGAGTGAACCGGGCGTGAAGCCATTCTTCACGAAGAATTCCTTCAATGTATCATACCACGCCCGTGGGGCCTGTTTGAGACCATAGAGGGCCTTGTTGAGTCAAGACTTTGTCGGGATTCTTTGGATCTTCAAAACCTGGGGGTTGAGCAACATATACTTCTTCCTCAAGCTTACCATTGAGGAATGCACTTTTCACATCCATTTGATATAAACTGATATTATGATGGTTGGCATAAGCAAGTAATATGCGAATAGCCTCAAGTCTAGCAACAGGTGCAAAAGTTTCATCGAAATCAATTCCTTCAACCTGTGTGTAGCCTTGAGCTACAAGTCGTACCTTATTCCTCACCACAAGGCCATTTTCATCTTGCTTGTTGTGGTAGATCCACTTTGTGCCAATGATATTATGCTTGCGAGGATCTGGACGTTTGACCAGTTCCCAGACATTGTTGAGCTCGAACTGATGTAATTCTTCTTGCATTGCCTGAATTCACTCTGGCTCCAGAAATGCTTCATCTACCTTAGTGGGCTCTGTGAAAAGCATAGTGCCCACAAAAGTTAGATAAATGTGAAGCTTTTGAGCGTGTGAGAGGACCTGGCGCTTCAATGTCATCGATGATCTTGTCAACTTGCATTTCTTTTGCAACGCGAGGATGAGCTGGTTGTCGTCGAGGAATTTGATTAGCATTTTCTTCAGTACCATTTTCTTCAGCATTATCCTCAGTTGCATCAGCTCGACGTTCTTCGCGTACAGGAATGAATTCTTCAGCAGATTCTTGAGGGAATGACATCCTCGGTTGCCTTGAACTTGATAGATTCCTCGGTGCTGGTTCATCTAACATGAAGGTAGGTGCTCTCTTTGCGAGCCATTAGTTTCATCGAACCACACATCTACAAAGTGTCAACAATCTTACGAAGAGCGATGTTGAAGACTCAGTAGGTGTGCGAGTCCTTTTCGTAACCAAGCATAAAACCTTCATGTGCTTTCGGTGCAAATTTAGAATTGTGATGAGTATCTCTAATCCGGCATTTAGCACAGAAGACTTTGAAATAACTCACATTGGGTTTCTTGTCAGTGAGGAGTTCATAGGCAGTCTTCTTGAAGAATTTGTGAAGATATACTCTGTTGATGATGTGGCACGCGGTATCAATTGCATCAATCCAAAAACGAGGAGGCGTTTTGTATTCATCAAGCATAGTGCGAGCCATCTCAACAAGAGTTCTGTTCTTGTGCTCCACGACGCCATTTTGCTGAGGAGTATAGGGAGCAGATAACTCATGAGTAATACCAAGTTCATCAAGATAGGCATCAAGAACGAAATTTTTGAATTCAGTTCCATTGTCACTCCTGATGTGCCTGATCTTCACACCAAAGTTTGTTGTAGCCCTCGAGGAAAATCGTTTGAAGACTTCCTGCACTTCATTTTTGTAAGTAACAATGTGTACATGTGTAACGAGAGTAATCATCAACAATAACAAAGCCATATAGAGATGCATCATTAGTGACTGCTGAGTAATGATTAGGACCAAAGAGGTCCATGTGAAGCAATTCGAATGGACGAGTAGTGGTCGTGATAGTCTTTGCTGGATGCTTGGCCTTGGTCATTTTTCCAGCTTCACTGGCTCCACACAAGTGATCCTTGAGGAATTTGACATTCTCAATGCCAATGACATGCTTCTTCTTCGCAAGCGTGTGCAAATTCCTCATGCCTGCGTGACCAAGTCGTCGATGCCATAGCCAGCCTTCTGAAGCTTTTGCAAGTAGACACACGACTGGTTGTGGTCCTGTAGAGAAATCAACAATATACAAGTCTCCTCTCCTAAAGCCTTCGAAGATTTTGGAATTGTCAGCTTCCATGATCACAACACAACGATACTTGCCAAAGACAACAACCATATCAAGATCACAAAGCATTGAGACTGACATAAGATTGTATCCTAAGGACTCAACAAGCATGACTTTGTCCATGTGTATGTCCTTAGAGATCACAACCTTACCAAGACCCAATACCTGACTTTTGCCTTTGTCAGCAAAGATGATATGCTTCAGATGTGACGGTGATAAGGGAGCATCCATCAATAGATTCTTGTCACCAGTCATGTGATTTGTACATCCACTATCAAGAACCCACTCATTAGCTTTGGGTTGATCATCCTGTAGATGAATTAGTGCAACTTACAATCTCATATACTTCATCAGTGAAGAATATGATATCAATTTCATCAGACGAATTTCATCGAGCAAGATAATGTATAAGCAAGATGAGGACGTGTGAAATGAAAGTTCATTTCATCATGATTAGCATGCGTCCTTTCAGGTATTTTTGTCAGACACCCAACAAATTCTTCAGACGTTAAAGCACGTCTGGAGGTCTGACCCTGCAGAAGAGATTAGTTCCTTTTCTTCACCACCCACATCTGAAGGGGTGGCAAAGAGTTCATCACTCTGTGAGCTCCATATGAGAATGGTGGCATAGAGGCCAATCCATTTCGTTTCACATAAGAGGGGTTATGGTAAGCATATGAATAAGCGGAGAAATTCTTCGAGGACTTATGAACATATTGGTTTGAAGAATAATGCACATATTCATAGCCCTTAGCTCTACCTGCGAAATGTAGTTGTTAGCACGATGATAATCATATGAGGACTTTGATCCTTTTGAGGAATTTGATCCACGTGAGGAATTTGGTCCGTGTGAGGACTTGGATCCATATGAAGAATTTGGTCCATATGAAGGGTTTGATCTTGGGTTCCTTTTCTTCACAGGTGGTGTCATGAGGACATTCACCTGAAGACTTTCAAGGCACTTCTTGGGAACCCAGATTTTCTTCATAGGGGAACCGTTCTGCAGCTTAGTGCCAACATATCTAGCAAATACTTCACCATTCTGATTTTTGAACAGTTTATAGTTGGAGTCAAATGACTCATCAGAAGAATGAGGAGATTCACATGTAAAGCCAGATAAGTTAGATGGATCAATTGGAGGTCCCTTTGTAGCAACCCATAATGTTTTGGGGTACTGCTCAGGCTTCCAATATGTTCCATCAGCATTGAGTTTCCTCTCAAAGGCAATACCCTCTTTCCTAGGGTTTCTGTTGAGGATCTGCTTTTTAAGCACATCACAAAGAGTCTGATGCCCTTTGAGGTTTTTGTACATGCCTGTCATGTACAATTCCTTCAACCTGCATCGTCGGTGATACTAGCAATGTCCTCGGATGAGGAATTAATGATAGCGAGAGGCATGTGAAGAATTTGTAACAGTTGAAGCATTTGAACATTCGGTGAAGAATTAGCGATTCACGTTCAATGCACTTTAAGCATGGAGGAACAAATTCTTCACGAGAAGCGCTGATTTGTTGAGCAAGTAATGAATCGCGCTCCTTCTGAAGATCTTCATAACTCACTCTTAGCTTCTCAAGATCTCGCTTTCTTTGAAGAAATTCATAAGAAAGTTTCTCATGATCAGACAAGAGAGAGTTATGATGACCTTGAAGGCTGTCACACCTAGACTGAAGTCTCTGAAGATTTTCAGTCAGGGCCTTAGTGCGATCCATTTCTTCACCCAACATATCATCACTTTTATCTAGCATGTTTTGAACCTTTTCAAAAGCCATTTGTTGTTTTACAACAATTTTAGCAAGTTTAGAGTAGATGGGCTTGAGATCTTCATCAAATTCATTTTCACTAGATTCAGAGGAGGTATATTTGAGTACCTTGGCACCCTTTGCCATGAAGCAATAGGTGGGAGCATAGTCATCACTATCTTCATCAGCTTTGTTGGTGAGGTCATTTTCTTTAGAGTTGAAGATGGACTTGCTGACGAAAGCAGTAGCGAGAGCCAGACTCACCACCCCAGACTCGGATTCTTTTGATGCCTCCTCTTCCTCATGTTCCTCAGATTCAGCTTCAGAGTCCATTTCCTTGCCAATGAATGCCGGAGCCTTCTTGGAGCTGCTCTTCTTGTGAGAAGAAGGCTTTGAGGATTTTGATGATGAAGATTTCGACGATTTCTTCTTCTTCTTAGCGTCATCAGAACTATAATCCTTGTATTTCTTCTTCTTTAATTCCTTTTCCCACAAGGACAATCTTGAATGTAGTGACCAGGTTTCTTGCATTTGTGGCAAAGTCTTCTCTTATAGTCCTTTGGATGAGGAATCACCGCTCCTTGAGGATTTTCCAAAGCGACCACGTCTTGAGAACTTGAATTTCTTCACGAAAGTGCTAGCTCTGGCTCAATTCTTGAGGATCTCCAAGGCTACTACCGTAGTCTTCACAATCAGATTCGCACACAGCCTTGGCCTTCGTGGCACGTGGTTTTCCATAGCTAGAACCATAGAGATCTCTCTTTCAAAGAAGTCGAACTCATGAGTATTTAGCCTCTCGAGGATATCACCGGATCAATCGACTTGTAGTCAAGACGCTCTTGTATCATCGGTGCGGAGTATCAAATGAGGAATCAAGCGATCTCAACAATTTCTTCACCACCTCATGGTCGGTGATGTCAGTGGCACCAAGCGCTTGAAGATCATTTGAGATGTCAGTGAGGTGATCGAAGGTTTGTTGAACATTTTCGTTGTCGAGTCTTTTGAAGCGGTTGAAGAGATTCCAAAGAACATCAACTCGGGAGTCACGCTGAGTTGAGACTCCTTCATTTACTTTTGGACAGCCTATCCCAGATAAGCTTAGCAGTTTCCAAAGCACTCACTCTTCCATACTGTCTGTCGGTGTCAAAACCGGCGGATCTCGGGTAGGGGGTCCCGAACTGTGCATCTAGGCGGATGGTAACAGGAGACAAGGGACACGATGTTTTTACCCAGGTTCAGGCCCTCTCGATGGAGGCAATACCCTACTCCTGCTTGATTAATATTGATGATATCGGTAGTACAAGAGTAGATCTACCACGAGATCGTAGAGGCTAAACCCTAGAAGCTAGCCTATGGTATGATTGTTGTTCGTCCTACGGACTAAAACCCTCCGGTTTATATAGACACCGGATAGGTTAGGGTTACACAGAGTCGGTTACAATGGTAGGAGATCTACATATCCGTATCGCCAAGCTTGCCTTCCACGCCAAGGAAAGTCCCATCCGGACACAGATTTAAGTCTTCAATCTTGTATCTTCATAGTCTTGGAGTACGACCATGATGATAGTTCGGCTATCCGGACACCCCCTAGTCCAGGACTCCCTCAGTAGCCCCTGAACCAGGCTTCAATGGCGACGAGTCCGGCGCGCATATTGTCTTCGGCATTGCAAGGCGGGTTCCTCCTCCGAATACTTCATAGAAGGTTTCGAACACAAGGACAGTGTCCGGCTCTGCAAAACAAGTTCCACATACCACCGTAGAGAGAATAACTTTCGCACAGATCTGCTGATGTATTCCGCGGCGTGACATCACACCACGGCCAAGCCTTTATATGAATCGTTTTTTTACTGTTCCACCTTAGCACGTTTAGCGAGGCGGTTTCCTTGGCACGTCATTAATAAAGCGTAGATCGCGCCCCCTTATTCCGGGATTCCCATCAATACGGACGTGGGTAACCCAAACGAAGGCGAGTCCTAATCGACCACGGGGAGGGCTCTTGGTATTCAACCTCTTTATAATGAGACCAAGGCCCTCTTCCTTTTTACACCCTCCATCGAGTTCGCCTCGCGCTTCGAGTTCTAACACCCAAAGCTTCAGATTTAGGCGCTTCAGACTTTTGACGATATCCGTCTCTGATCAGCTTGGCCGATGGATGTCTTCTTCCGTCCCGGAAGAAGATGTGCTAAAACTGCGAGACGCCAGGTATCTAACCGGCGAGATTTCGCATAGGCTGCCTGTTCCAGGGCAGGCCATTCCCACTCCCGAGCCCGGCAAGAGCGTGGTGTTCGTGTCACACTTCCTTCGGGGTTTAGGCTTCCCGTCGGATCCCTTTGTGCGGGGGCTCATGTTTTATTATGGGCTGGATTTCCATGACTTGAGTCCGGAGTCCATCCTCCATATCTCGTCATTCATTGTCGTATGTGAGGCCTTCCTCCATATTACCCCTCACTTTGGACTGTGGCTCAAGACCTTCAAGGTGGAGCCGAAGATGATCGAGGGGCAACAAGCAGAAAAGTGAGGGGCAGTCATAAGCAAGTGTGCTGATGCTCCATGGCCCGAGGGCTCTTTTCAAGAGGAGCTTGGTTTGTGGCAACGGGAGTGGTTTTATATTACCGCTCCCAGGGGCACCAAATGGGTGGCGCTTCCCACCTTCCGCTCAGGTCCACCACAGCGGGTGGCGTCATGGGTCAACAAGGGCTCGACTGGGGCCGTCCAAGGACGTTCGCCGTTCGCAGGCCGTATTCGAGACCTCCAAGAAAGAGAGATCAATCTGGTTGCAGTGGCGCAGGTTATGTTGATTCGGCGCCTTCTGCCCTACAAACGTTGCCCCCTCCGCCTGTGGGAATTTAATCCGGAGGGACCACGAGCTCTCCAACATTTTATGGGTACGACGCCCGTGGAGATGTATAAACTGTTCTTCGGAACACAAGAGAAGTGTCCGGACCTGACTGAGGACGCAGGACTAAGCTGCAATCGCCTGAGATACTCAAGTAAGTAGTCCCAGAACGGACAGGCTGTTCATTCATTTATCATATATATATGTGCCCTTTAAAGGAGTCGTTTATTGAACAGGAGTGGATAGCCAATGCAAAGTTAATAATGTGTCCGGCTTCCCTCCCCGAGACCACGCCGGATCCCATGTTGACCAAGATGTTGAAGGCCGCGCCTTTTGAAGAAGGCGAAGGGGGGAGCGGGGAAGCAACTGCCTCTACGAAGGAGGCTATCATGGAAGGAGGGATTAAAAGCCACAACTTCCGAGGAGAGAAGAGGACCGCTTCGGAAGATTCGGAGGTCAAGGCCTCAAAGAGGGGAAAGGAATCTTTCGGAGAGTCCGCGCTGGAAGTAACCCAGCCGCACTATTTCCCCAAGGATCAGCCCTCCAAATGAGCCGTAAGTAAAAAGAAGGGGGCTTGCAAATAAGGAACATCCCTGCATTTATTTATGAAGATAACCGAAATTGTACCTTGTAGTTCGGACCTCAGCCCTTCTCAGCAGAGCTCGTCTTCGGGGGATCTTCTTCCGGAGATGATGGAGAGTGAAACGCCTCCACCTGTCGCACCTTCATGTGAGGCGGACGACCCTGAGGTGTCGTCGCGGAGGGTTCCCCCAAGTCCGGCGGGGCCGGAAGGTCCGGCGCCAAGTGGTGTGCGGTCGGAGGAGCTGAAGGATCTGCTCGGGCGAGCAGCTATCTCAGAGGATCACCGTGTGCTAATGGGTACGGTGATTGAAATAATTGCATCTGCGGAGATCGGATTGCATGAAGCCGTCAGAAGCTTACTGACGGGGTTCGAGGTACGCAAAAATGATGTACCTTCTGACAGTTATGCATATAGAATGCGCCCTGTATAGATAGTAGCCCCTGAGACTCGGTATGTTGTCAAAATTGACAGCGTGCCGAGGATCAAAATCTCAGTTATAACATATCGCCGCACCTAAATAGGTGGTGGGGCATCCAGTGGCCAGCCGGACTGATGAATATGCCGAACTAAAGCGGCAACTTGACGAGGCGGATGCGGACATCGCGCTGGTCAATAAACGGTTTGACGAGTCACAAGGTATGGACTTCTACGCGGACACCTGGTAAGGGAGCTTGATGCCCATGCATTACTACTTGTATGCTTAATGCAGATGGTGCCGCTGCTGTGGAGGAGCTGCGGGCGGAACTCGCCCGAGCGAAAGAGCAAGCCAGAAATAGTAATGCGGCCGCTTTAAGGGCGGGCGAAGAGCTAGAAGCCAAACGGGCTGCTCACTGCGAAGCAAAGAGGAAATGGCCGATATGGCCAGGAAGTTGAAGAATACTACCGATCGTTGGGAGGTTCTTGAAAAAGAACGTCAAGCGGAGCAAGAGAGACTGAAAAAGGCCGCCGCCGAATCCAAGGATGCCCGTTCGGCTTTGAGAGCTGCCAAGGAGGAGCTGAGTCAGGCCGGGGCTATTGCGGCTGGAAAACCGCTTTCGCTGCGGAGGAAATATACGGATCCAAGTATGCTCGATTGGACAAGTTGTGGAGTTCGGAGGATGCTTATCTCGACTTAGCGGCGAAGCGCCATGGACGCGATTGAGCACTTCCGAGGCCGTAAGGGGCACGTAAGGGAAGAGCTATATTGGTCGCAATTCCATAGTCCGGAGCATCCTCTTCCGTTGACCGATCGGTTGGCGAATGGGCCGAGCTGAATCGATTATCCGGACTTGCCATGAAGCATGTCATGACTCATTTGTGGTCGGGCGGACCCCAGCCAAGAGTTATTTTGGTTTAGTGCAGCGGTTCCTTGGTGCGGTACTGCGTATTGACGCAATGAAGCGGACGGCGTGTACTGAGGGAGCGCGGATGGCTCTGGCCAGTGTCAAGACATACTGGGCGGAGATGAAGGCCACCGACGTTGCATCCCAAGATTCGGACAGAAGCCGTGTACCTGCCGAGCACTATTTTGAGGAAGTCCCGCAGGGCGCTCGTTTAATAGAGACGCAGTGGTCGAAGGATATTATGTTTAAATGACATGTATGATTTGTGAAAACAATGTTTCAATATAATATAAGAGCTTTTTATACTTGTGCGTTCAAGTAGTAAACTACTCCATGTGCGGCCGTTTATGTATATTTATATATAACCTGAAAGATGGCAGTCCTTGGCTTCAACCCCCACGCACATAGTGCGGGGGTGTTTGCAAAGAAGGCGTTTTTTCACACTTAATCCAACGTCTTGGTCCTGTTAAGGAGGTGGTAGCGTAGCAAACTAGGCAGCCGGACTATAATGCTTTATCACTTTCACTTAGCCATAGGAGTTCGAGGGTGGGGCTACTATATAGCCCCTGGGGGCACCGCACTCTCCCAAATTCAAAAGCGTATGTGCCTGACCAAAAAACGGTCCTTCGTTAATGCGGAGGAATTCTAAACATTCTGGTGAGTCATCAAGTGGTTGACCAGTCTCTC
Source organism: Aegilops bicornis (assembly GCA_021605145.1). NCBI lineage: Eukaryota > Viridiplantae > Streptophyta > Magnoliopsida > Poales > Poaceae > Aegilops > Aegilops bicornis. The sequence goes on from CM038671.1 coordinate 711,506,033, forward strand.
GCTATATCATGATAGTCAGTTTTCGACTTTCTCTACTGAGGTGCTCGCCCGGCCGAACCGGGGCACAATCACAGTAGTTCTCCTGGTGCCGCGTTAGCCGATAGAATGGAACGTAAGGCAGCAAAACACAGGAGCTGGGCAAACCTAACATTTGACCAAAGACATGATTCGGAGCTGATGCATATAAGGCCTAACTCGAGACGCCGAATACTCCCTAAGGTATTCGGTCTTTATAAAAACGGGCAGAATAATGCCCTAAGCCCCCGTGTCCGTGCACGCCATAAAAATTCTGGTGCGGCCAATGCCAAAACGCCAGCCTCCTCCTCGGTTATAGTAAGAAACCGGGGATGTATATCAACAAGAGACAAGAAAAGGTTTACGCAGGGTCTTAATCTGAAAAGAATCCTTGCAACGGGTCCCTCTTGCGTCTGCGCTACCGTGTCTCCGCGTTGCCGTATCCTCGACGGGTGTAGCACGTTGTTCATCTCGTAAAAGAGAGGAACTTAGTTTAAAAGGAAAAGGATCGTGCAAAAGATGTACTTTATATTAAATAAACAGAGTACGATTCAAGAAGTGAATAAAATTGAGCTTTATTGTCTCTTGTTGTACATGCATGCAACCCCTTGTATGGGGTATGCCACTAGTAGGCGCCGGACTCGTCTAGCCGTGTCCGGGTTTGAATGACCTATTCAGGTTCTTTGACTAAGCGGAGCCGGATAGGTGTGGGGCTGTCAAGGCAGTCTCACGTTCTTCCGTGCTCGAGTAACACTTAATACTCCCTTTTAATGAGATGATGCCGTGGACCGGGCATTTTAAGTGTTAGAGATGCATAATGCGGTATTGCGTTAAAGCGGGCGAAAGCTTCGCGTCCCAATACTGCTTGATGGGTACTTTTAAATGGGGCGACATGGAAGACTAAATTTTCGCGACGGAAGTTGTCGGATGAACCGAACACAACTTCTAGCAGTAGGGAGCCCGTACAATGGGCATATGGGCCTGGCATTACCCCTTTAAAGGAGGTGTTGCTATGGCGAATTTTGGTTGGGTCTATCCCCATGCTGCGGATTGTGTCCTGATATATCAGGTTTATGTCACTGCCGCCATCCATGACGACTTGTGTAAATCGGAATCCCTCGATTATAGGATCCAATATCAAGGCAGTACATCCTGCGTTCCGGATACTTTTGGAGTAGTCCTGATGGTCGAAGGTGATTGGTTTTGACAACCAGTGTTGGTACTCCACTAGGGTAGTATGTGCGGCGCGCGTCTTAATGGGCGCCGCTCTGTTTTTTCCTTTTATCACATGAAGTGAGTTTACTATTTTAACTTCTTATGGGAAATTCTTTTGTTTTCCGGGGCTCTGCTTGTGGTGCTCGTCATCATCTTTACTTGGTGTGTCGAGCCCCTTGTGTTTGGCGTTGAGTCTGCCGGACTGTTTGAAGACCCAACAATTTCTGTGGGTATGGTTTGCGAGCCTCCCGAGTACTGTGGATTTGACATATCTTGTCCAAGATTTTTTAAGTTGGATAGCTCATCGCTATTGTCCTTAAGGGGCAGTTTTTATTGTTCTGCCGTGCGCTTTTGAATCCGGCGTTCTTGCCGCGCTCTTTGGACCGTTCCCTTTAATCCGGCGCTGGTCCTTGTTGCGCCTGTGGTTTCTGTTCCATCCCCGACTTCGATGTACTTGGGTCGCTTGTCTTTGTGTCTTGCTAGCCAGCTATCCTCTCCCGCGCAAAAGCAGGTCATGAGGCTTGTTAATGCAGCCATGGTTCTCGGCTTCTCTTGGCCGAGGTGTCTGGCGAGCCATTCGTCTCGGACGTTGTGTTTAAAGCTGCTAAGGCTTCGGCGTCCGGACAGCCGACTATTTGGTTCTTTTTGGTGAGGAACCTGTTCCAGAATTTGCGGGCTCACTCTCCGGGTTGTTGAGTTATATGACTTAAATCGTTTGCATCCGGAGGACGGACATAAGTCCCTTGAAAATTTGCCCGAAAAGCATCCTCGAGCTCTTCCCAACTTCCAATGGTATTTTCGGGGAGGCCTTTGAGCCAATGCCGGGCTGGCCCTTTGAGCTTGAGGGGTAATTATTTTATGGCGTGGAGATCATCTCCTCTAGCCATGTGTATGTGGAGGATATAGTCCTCAATCCGCACTCTGTGGTCTGTTGTTCCGTCAGATGCCTCTATGTTTACGGGTTTGAATCATTGAATTCATGATCCAAAGACTCATCGATGAAACATAGGGGTGTGCGCGCCCTATATTTGGGTGTGTCGTGATGTTCGGATATTTGGCGTGTTGCATTGCTTTGAAGAGCTTGCTTTCTCGGCCCATAGATGGACCTTACCGGGCCATCCTTTTGATGTGAATCCATATGCGGATCGCGTGCCGGCTTGTTTGCGGCGCCATTTGCCGCTCTCTTTTTGCCGTGGGGTCGTCCATCGGACCAGGTGGCCTTCCATTTTTTGATTGTGGGGGCTCTATGGCCTCCTCATCGAATTCGGGCAGTAGTTTTTCTCTTTGGTTAGCTCTTTGTTCGGCGAATGTCGCCGTATTTGTCTGCGGTGTTGAATACTCTGCTCCATCTGATTCTGAGTGCATCTTCCGCTGTTTTGAGCTTCCGCTTCTGCTTTTTCAGGCTACGCGCAGTGGCGACGAGCCTTTTGTGGAGGTTATTTTGCTCCAACAATTTGTCCGGCGTGAGATCGTCCGGACTGTTGTCTTCGCAGGGGACGGGTTGTTTATCCATGTTGTCTTGTTCAGACGATTGCTCGATAGCATGTTCGTCGTCCACCGGTTCGCCCTGCTCTATGGCTGGGTCTTTGTTGAGGCGGGACTTGGTTCGGCGTTTACGTTGCCGTTTGACTGCTTTTAGAGGATTTATCCTTCATAGCGTCCCGTTGTTCCTCGTCTTCATTTCCTTTAGGTGTATCCACCATGTATACATCATGGGATGAGGTAGTTGTCCAGCATCCTATAGGTGCTGGTTCATGGTTGTCTCCTACATCGTCGTCCATACCGTCGATGTCTTCGGAGTCGAAATCGAGCACGTCGTGTAAGCTTTCGACAGTGGCTACGAAGTGGGTGGTGGATGGGCATTGAATTTCTTCGTCGTCCGCATCCCAACCTTCCTGACTAGTCCGGCCATGGCTCTCCGGATAAAGAGAGAGACTTTAGTGAATTCAGGATGTCGCCAAAGGGCGAGTGCTGAAAAATGTCCGCGGCAGTGAACTCCATGACCGGCGCCCGATCGGATTCGATTGACAGGGGCGTGGAGGGTTCGAAGTCCGGAGAGGAGTCCGGCACCTGGGAGTCACGGTCTTCGCAAAGGACTGGGATTGTGTTTGGCTTAATCGCTGTAGAGATTTAAGCCCCCGAGGTGGTGTCCAACCAACCACCCTCGATCGGCGAGATCGGCTCTGGATCAATGTTCGGAGCGGACACTAGTGCGGCCTCCAGGACACTGTCCGGCGGCAGAGTTAGATCGTGCCCATCGAGACAGTGCGGCGCGCTTGGCTGTGGCTCGAATCCGTCGAAGATCAAGTCTCCGCGGATGTCGGCCGTATAATTCAAGCTTCCAAATCGACCTGATGGCGGGCGTAGCTTTCGATCTGTTCGGATGGCCAAGTGAATTGGCCCGTAGTGCAAAGCCGCCGAATACGAAGATCTGTCCGGGAGAAAAGTCTCGCCTGGACCGCGCGTCGTTGTTGATGATCGAAGGAGCCATCGGGCCTATAGGTGACGCATTCAGGAACTCTCAATGAAAGCACCAATGTCGGTGTCAAACTGGCGGATCTCGGGTAGGGGGTCCCGAATCAGTGCGTCTAGGCGGATGGTAACAGGAGACAAGGGACACGATGTTTTTACCTGTGTTCGGGCCCTCTAGATGGAGGTAATACCCTACTCCTGCTTGATTAATATTGATGATATGGGTAGTACAAGAGTAGATCTACCACGAGATCATAGAGGCTAAACCATAGAAGCTAGCCTATGGTATGATTGTTGTTCGTCCTACGGACTAAAACCCTCGGTTTATATAGACACCGGATAGGTTAGGGTTACATGTAGTCGGTTACAATGGTAGGAGATCTACATATCCGTATCGCCAAGCTTGCCTTCCACACCAAGGAAAGTCCCATCCGGACACAGGACGAAGTCTTCAATCTTGTATCTTCATAGTCTTGGAGTCCGGCCATGATGATAGTTCGGCTATCCGGACACCCCCTAGTCCAGGACTCCCTCACTGCCCTTTACTCATATGGCCACATATGATATTCTTCGCTTGAGAATCGAGTTGTTTGAATCTCTTCACATCAGCAGCATTCAGAGAAGGTGTGACTGAGGGAACACCATTTTCCAGAACATACCAGAGATCGTTGTCAATTGCCTCAAGATGCATTCGCTTCTTGTTCTTCCTGTAGGGGTAGTCCGTCCCATCAAAGGTAGGACACCCAGCTGAGACCTTGATCATACCTGTGGTCGACATAACTAAAACTCCAGGTGGTTAAACCAATTGAAAGTGCGTTATATCGACTAGAGGGGGGGTGAATAGGCGATTTTTATGAATTCTTCAATGAGGAATTTGCCGGTGAGGAAATTCCTAAGTGAAGAACTACTTGCAGCGGAATAAGTACTCAAGTAAGCATAAGAGAATGCGGGCATGGTCATCATGATGAAATGAAGACAATCAAAGAGTACGTAAAGCGTAAACACAGGATATCACAAGATGAAGACAAACATATCAAGAAATTGAACTGAGGAAATTGAGAAAGTCTTCACCAAAGTCTTCAAACACAGATATGAACGAACACTCAACACAAGAATGAGGAAATAGAACCAGTTAGGTTGGTGAAGACAATGATTTGGTAGACCGGTTCCAACTGCTTTGTCTGGGTTGTACGTCTGCTTGGAGCGGTGAGTATTTAAACTCGAGGACACAGTCCCGGACACCCGCCTCTGAAAGCATGCAGCTCAGGACACCAAGTCCTCACCGTATTCTCCTTGAACTAAGGTCACACAGACCTCGTCCAAACACTCGTGGTAAGTCTTCAGGCGGCTTCCAAACCTTCACAGACTTGGTCACTTGGTGATCCACAATTCCTCTTGGATGCTCTAGACCATGACGCCTAACCGTCTGGAAGAAGCACAGTCTTCAAAGGTAACACGCGTCGGATCCACGCAGGATCAATATCTTCAGTGATGCTCAATCACTTTGGGTTTGTAGGGGTTTGGTTTTTGGGTTTTCCTCACTTGATGATTTTCGCTCAAAGTCCTCGGAGGATGGGTTGCTCTCAAATGACAAGTGTCAAGTTTCTCGGAGCATCCAACCAGCTAGTGGTTGTAGGGGTGGCTATTTATAGCCTAGGGAGCAGCCCGACATGATAAGACATAAATGCCCTTCAATGATATGACCGTTAGGTGGATAAGATATTTTGGGACAATCAAGCGAGACAAAGAACGGTCGGAAATTTGACTCTCAAAGTCCTCGTGGCTATCATGTTCCTCACTGTAGGCAATCCGTCTTGGCCAATTCCTAACTCCTCGGTCGTAACAAATTCCTCAACACGGAAGAACTTCGTCTCATCCATCAAGAAATTGACAGAGCTGTATGAGATTTTCAAAGGCTACACTCGAAGGGATTGGTAGGTGTAGGATTTTGAGTTGAGCATCACATGGAAATTTTTCCTTAGTATTTCCTCGACCCCCTTTAACAGTACGGTGTTTCCTATGACTCAAGAAAGAGAAAACGAAACTACGAAAACAAAAGTCTTCACGCTTCATGTTCCTCAAATGAATACCAAGTCTTCAAGGTCACACCAATTTCTTCACTTTCAAAGTCTTCGTAAAGTCTTCGTAATATCAAAGTCTTCATCGAAGAACATCATTTTTAGGGGTCGACTTTCTCAGAAATATCAAACTCCTCATAGACTTATAGACCTGTGTACACTCATAAACACATTAGTCCCTTAACCTATAAGTCTTCAATACACCAAAATCACTAAGGGGCACTAGATGCACTTACAATTCCTTAATGGATTTCTTAAATAAGAGTTGTATATGATGCAACCATAAGCTTTTGTCGATCCTAAAGGTGCTAACAAAGTGTGCAAGCTCCAGCGATCCATCTATGGACTGGTGCAAGCATCTCGGAGTTGGAATATACGCTTTGATGAGGTGATCAAAGCATATGGTTTTATACAGACTTTTGCAGAAGCCTGTATTTACAGAAAGTGAGTGGGAGCTCTATAGCATTTCTAATATTATATGTCGATGACATATTATTGATTGGAAATGATGTAGAATTTCTGGATAGCATAAAAGGATACTTGAATAAGAGTTTTTCAATGAAAGACCTCGGTGAAGCTGCTTATATATTGGGCATCAAGATCTATAGAGATAGATCAAGACGCCTAATAGGACTTTCACAAAGCACATACCTTGACAAAGTTTTGAAGAAGTTCAAAATGGATCAGTCAAAGAAAGAGTTCTTGCCTGCATTACAAGGTGTGAAATTGAGTCAGACTCAAAGCCCGACCACTCCAGAAGATAGAGAGAAAATGAAAGTCATTCCCTATGCCTCAGCCATAGGTTCTATCATGTATGCTATGCTGTGTACCAGACCTGGTGTGTGCCTTGCTATAAGTCTGGTAGGGAGGTACCAAAGTAATCCAGGAGTGGATCACTGGACAAGGATCACTGGACAACGGTCAAGAACATCCTGAAGTACCTGAAAAGGACCAAAGATATGTTTCTCGTTTATGGAGGTGACAAAGAGCTCGTCGTAAATGGTTACGTCGATGCTAGCTTTGACACTGATCCGGATGACTCTAAGTCACAAACTGGATACGTATTTATATTGAATGGTGGAGCTGTCAGTTGGTGCAGTTCCAAGAAGAGCATCGTGGCGGGATCAACGTGTGAAGCGGAGTAGATAGCTTCTTCGGAAACAGCGAACGAAGGAGTCTGGATGAAGGAGTTCATATCCGATCTAGGTGTAATACCTAGTGCATTGGGTCCAATGAAAATCTTTTGTGACAATACTGGAGCAATTTCCTTTGCGAAGGAATCCAGATTTCACAAAAGAACCAAACACATCAAGAGACGCTTCAACTCAATCCTTGATCAAGTCAAGGGGGGAGACATAGAGATCTGCAAAATACATACGGATCTGAATGTAGCAGACCCATTGACTAAACCTCTTCCACGAGCAAAACATGATCAGCACCAAGCCTCCATGGGTGTTAGAATCATTACAATGTAGTCTAAATTATTGACTCTAGTGAAAGTGGGAGACTGAAGGAAATATGCCCTAGAGGCAATAATAAAATTGTTATTTTATATTTCCTTATTCATGATAAAGGTTTATTATTCATGCTATAGTTGTATTGATTGGAAACCTAAATACATGTGTGAATATATAAACAAACACCGTGTCCCTAGTGAGCATCTACTAGACTAGCTCGTGGATCAAAGATGGTTAAGGTTTCCTGACCATGGACATGAGTTGTCATTTGATAACGGGATCACATCATTAGGAGAATGATGTGATGGACAAGACCCATCCGTTAGGTTAGCATTATGATCGTTCAGATTTATTGCTATTACTTTCTTCATGTCAAATACATATTCCTTCGACTATGAGATTATGCAACTCCCAGATACTGGAGGAATGTCTTGTGTGCTATCAAACGTCACAACGTAACTGGGTGATTATAAAGATGCTCTACAGGTATCTCCGAAGGTGTTTTTTGTGTTGGCATAGATCGAGATTAGGATTTGTCACTCTGAGTATCGGAGAGGTATCTTTGGGCCCTCTCGGTAATACACATCATAAGAAGCCTTGCAAGCAAAGTGACTAATGAGTTAGTTGCATGATGATGTATTATGGAACGAGTAAAGAGCCTTGCCGGTAACGATATTGAACTAGGTATGAAGATACCGATGATCGAATCTCGGGCAAGTAACATACCGATAGACAAAGGGAATAACGTATGTTGTCATAACGGTTCGACTGATAAAGATCTTCGTAGAATAAGTAGGAGCCAATATGGGCATCCAGGTTCCGCTATTGGTTATTGACTGGAGAGGTGTCTTGGTCATGTCTACATAGTTCTCGAACCCGTAGGGTCCGCACGCTTAACGTTTGTTGACGATATTGTATTATATGAGTTATGTGATTTGGTGACCGAATGTTGTTCGGAGTCGGATGACATCACGGACATGACGAGGAGTCTCGAAATGGTCTAAAGGTAAAGATTCATATATAGGATGGTGTCGGTGTACTAGAGTAGGGGTACCCTAGTATCCCGTGCATCGCACCAGACAGTTCAAGACACCAGCGGCAAGGTTTGCCTCGTCACCGCCAAGATCCTTCATGGCTCCTTTGGAGCCATTCAAGAACAAAGTATTAGATTGAGAAGACAAGGCCCCGACAAGAGGAGCTTGTCGGGAAGGCCACTCCAGGCATGCAGAAGACAAGGCCCCGGCAAGAGGAGCTTGCCGGGAAGGCCCGGAGCGCGACAAGCCTCCGGGCGCGACAAGGATTCGGCCGCGGCTAGGCGCTTGCCACGGCATGCAACTTCTCTCCGTCTCCGCTCCAGCTCACCCAGCGACGTGTCGCCATGGGACCGTTCCATGCGCGCGTGTCGAGCGGCTGTGCAGCCAGCGGAGAGCAGCGATAAGCGGCGAGTTTCGCCATCATGGCGGCGGAGGCGCACTGACGATCTCTCACTGTTTGGATGACAACGACGGGCATTTATTGCTTTTGTCCCTTGCCGCCGAGTTAGGTATTTTGCACTGCATAATCGCTCAAGTAGGTGTACCAACTCCTGTTTTTACATTTGTACTTCGCCTATGTGGCCACCTGTCGGAGACCCCTTGAGCATATAAAAGGAGGCCCGAGTGCAACGTGGAAAGGGTTCGGCTCGTTCGGTTCATTCGACCCATTCGAGACCAGAGACACTCATGCTAGGTTTTGTAGCTCGCATTGCTCCCTGGCAAGAACACAATAGATCAAACAAGCAGCAGTAGAAGTTTTATCTCTCTGGAGAGCTCCGAAGCTGGGTAAACTGCTCGTGTGCCTCGCCTCGATCCGCTCTTCGTGCGATCTCCGCCCCCCTCCGAACCACAAGGGGCCTGCTCCGCCGGCCCCATAGGTGTTCGCAGGTACGATAAGCCTCCCCGACATCTTTGGCGCGCCAGGTAGAGGGTGTCGAGGCCGTGTGAATCCGATCCGGCGTTCACACGAGCAGCGTCATCAACATCTTCCTCAACATGCCACCGAAGAAGAAGGCTTCGGCGGCAGCAGAGCCGTCGCTGCTGTACTCCACCCTCACCACAGCAAATGGGTGGTGGGTCGACGCCGGCGGAGGGACGGGCGCCGACGAAGGTGCTCGCGACGCTGCCAAGTCCAAGGACAAGGCACCGCAAACCTCGGCGTCACAGCATCCCCCGCCCATCTCAGAGACGCGACCAACAACGCCATGGTGTTCACAACGCCATACGCTCGCTGGATCGAGACCCTCAAGACCAGCATGCGCGCCAACATGCCGGGCACGAGTGAGATACGGTCGCCGGACGGGCGCTGCTCCTTCTAACGTAGTTAGAAGTCCGAGCGTGTCCCGCCTCGCACCGCTTCTCCAATGCCACCCACTACTCCAGCAGAAGCTACGGCGAGAGCTCACCGCTCCTCGACTACCCTCCAACGGCCGACAAGGTCGACGAGTGGAGGGCCACTATCCGAGCCTCATCGGCTTTGCTAACGGCGACGCTCATGCAACCAACGCCATCATTGCCGCGGCGAGACGACAAGACACGAGCCGATGGTGACGAGACTGTCGGAGGTGCAACCACCGTCCACTCTCCGCCAAGAAGGCCAAGATTGCCGACTCACCGGATCCACCTCGACAGCGACTCCACCGCGTCGTCGGATCCGCGAGCTCGTCGCGATCAGCGCCAAGTTCTTCATGAGCGACAACAAGAGGACGCTCGAACTCGCATCGAGCGCCGAAGAGAAGCGCGACGTCAGTCCGACAAGCGCGCTGGGCCTTCTGTTGACATGCGCGCGCCAGGGGCCAGCGACTTGTCAGACGCGGTAGGTTGCCCTGCGTTCACTCGTGAGCTGCGGCAAGTCCAAAGGGCCCAGCCAGAAAAACTTCAAACCCGACGCGTGCGGAGAAGTATGATGGCCGGACGCATCCGTCGGAGTTCCTCAGCATCTACACCATCGCGGTGCAGGCTGCGGGGGACGGACGACAAGATCCTCGCCAACTACTTCCCGCCGCCCTCAACCCCAACGTCAGATATTGGCTCATGCACTTTTCAGACAGCACCATATCCAATTGGGCAGATTCTGCGTTATCAGTTTGTCGGCGCCTTCACAGCGGCCACAAACCTCATGGCCAAGAGAGTGACCTTCACCGCCGCCCGTAAGGAAGGAGAGTCCTTGCGCAAGTTCATTCAGAGATTCAGCCGTGCACTACAACATCCCGTGACGTCCACCCCGCCAAGGTGATCGCGTATTTCATCGTAATGTGCGGAACCGCAGGATGAGGGAGGAGATGGCGATGTGCAAAGTCAAGGACGCCGATGAGCTGTACGCCTTGGCCGACAAGTGTGCACGCTACCGAGGAAGGGAGGAGACTCGTGAGAGAATGCGTAGCAGGATCTCGACAAGGATGACACCGCCCGGCAAAGAAGGGCCGCGGCGAGGCAACAGGAAGAAGAAAGCCAGAGAAGTGCTAGCAATCGAAGCAGTCCGGCAATGGAGGTGGCGACAAGAACGCCAAGGCTGGTGGCTCCGGCAAGGAGGTTGCCATCGACGCCAACCACTGGTCGGCGGCGGTCACGACAAGCGTGACAGCTCCGGCAAGCAAGATCGCAAGATCCACCGCACCAAGGGCCACGACCTCCAGAGCTGCAAGAAAGTCGAGCAGCTCGTCAACAGCAGAGAGCTGAGTACGAGCGGCGCGACAAGGAGAAGGCCCAGAAGGTGCTTTGGGGAGCAAGGAAGAAACGTCCCAGCCGGGAGGACGCCAAGGCAAGGCCAAGCAGCGCAAGGAGATCGACCTCCCGCTGCCGCGACAAAGATGAAGATGATGACGACGATGAAGACATGGAAGACGCATTTACGCCGACGAAAGCGGAGTTTCGTAAAGCCACAGAGGTTCTTCTGCGTTGACGGAGGTGCTTCCTGCACACCTCCCACCGCCAACTCAAGCAATGGATGCGGAGGTCAATGCAAATGAGCCATCCGTAGAGTCACGCAAGCCTCTCAAGTGGTCCACCACGCCTATCATTTTTATATTGAGGACCACCCCGATCGCATAATCTGCGTTCGGGTGCTTGCCGATGTTGGTCTCTCCAACCATCCGCAACCTCAAGGTCACAAAAATGTTAGTTGACGGCGGGCCGGCTTGAATCTGATCTCCTCCGCGGTGCTCCGAGCTTCAAATCCCCGACAGCGAGCTCGAAGAGACCGGTACCTTCCAAGGAATCAATCCGGGAAGGAGCAAGCCGAAGGGGAAGATTACGTTGCCGGTCACATTTGGCAGCAAGCTGAACTTCAGGACTGAGAGGGTTACATTCGACGTTGCCGATTTCCCATTGCCTTACAATGGGATACTTGGCCGTCCAGCACTCGCCAAGTTCATGGCAGCCTCTCACTACGCTTACAACCTACTCAAGATGCCAGGCCCGATAAGCGTTATCTCTGTCCACGGCGACAAGAAGGATGCCCTTATCTATGCCGACAAGATCTACCGGGATGCAGCAGCCGCGACAGACTGCCCAACACTTGCCGCTGAAGCTCCCGGGGGGAAGAAGACCAAGTCCAAGTCCGGCAAGGGCTCTGATGCTCACTCCGGCAAGCGCACCTCTTCGGAGTGCTGCGCTACCGTCGAGGATGCACCATCGAGATCCACCGCAAGTACAAGAAGATGGTGGCTCCGCCGAAGACCAAGAAGGTGCCCGCCAAGGAGGACGGCACTGGTGGTACCTTCACCATCAGTGCCTCTCTCGACCCTAAATAGGAAGGCGCTCGTTGCTTTCCTGCGGGCGAATGTCGACGTGTTTGCATGGCAACCGTCGATATCCCGGTGTTCCTGTGAAAGTGATTGAGCACCGCCGCCGCTTTGTCCTCATGCGCGCCCGTCAAGCAAAAAGTCGAGAAGCAAGCAAAGGAGCGCCAAGAATTCATAGCGAAGAAATCAAGAAACCGGAAGCAGCAGGCCTTGTCGAGGAGTGCTCCATCCCACGTGGTTGGCCAATCCTGTAGTCGTAAGAAGGCAAATGGGAAATGGAGACTTTGTATTGACTTCACGGATGTTAATAAAGCTTGTCCCAAAGATCCATTTCCCTTGCCGCGCATTGACCAGATTGTTGACTCCACGACCGGATGTGATTTGCTTTCGTTTCTTGATGCATACTCAGGATACCATCAGATCTTCATGGCTGAAGAAGATGAAGAGAAGACCGCATTCATCACACCATGTGGCACATACTGCTTCATACGGATGCCTTTCGGTTTGAAGAATGCTGGTTCAACATTTGCAAGGGTAGTCCATGACGCTTTTGAGCCGCAGATGCACAGAAATGTAGAAGCCTACATGGATGACATAGTGGTCAAGAGCAAGGACAAAGCAACTCTGGTTCAAGATTTGGACGAGACCTTTGCGAATCTGCGCAAGATCAACCTCAAGCTTAACCCCGAGAAGTGCGTGTTTGGAGTCCCTTCCAGCAAGCTTCTCGGGTTCTTCGTGTCTCAGCGAGGGATTGAAGCTAATCCCGACAAGATCAAGGCCATTGAGCAGATTGAAGCACCAAAGCGCGTCAAGGATGTACGAAGACTTGCCGGTTGCGTGGCTGCTCTCGGAAGGTTTATTTCTAGGTCTGCTGAGCGCGCCCTGCCATTTTTCAAGATTTTGAAAAAGGCAGGTCCAAAGAAATGGACTCCGGCGGAGGCTGCGCCGCAGACTTGAAGAGATACTGTCCTCCACTCCAACACTTGTCGCACCTAAGCCACAAGAGAAGTTGCTGCTATACATAGCGGCAACCAATCAAGTGGTTAGTGCTGCGTTAGTAGCGGAGAGGGAGGCGGATGATGAGCCAGCAACCACGGCAAGCGCATCCAACGACAAGCAGGGGGCTTCGCCAACAAACTCTGGTCCCGACAAGGACGAGTCCGCGGAGATGCAAGACCAGATACAGAAAAGGATGGTGCAGCGCCCAGTCTACTTCGTCAGTTCCCTCCTGCAAGGGGCTAGGTCAAGGTATTCTGGTGTGCAGAAATTGCTTTTCGGCCTCCTCATGGCCTCGAGAAAGCTGTGCCATTACTTCAAAGCACATGAGATCACAGTTGTCACTCGCTTTCCGTCAAGAGGATACTGCAGAATCCGTAAGCGGCAGGCAGGATTGTCGAGTGGGCACTTTGGAGCCTGTCAAGCTTTGGTCTCAAGTTTGAAAGCACATCAACTATCCAAAGCAGTAGCCTTGGCGTAATTCATAGCGTAATGGACGCCAACGCCAGATGAAGAGATTCCGGAGACGAGCATTCCCGTCCAAAGAAGCAAGCAAAGAGTGGTTGATGTACTTTGATGGTGCCTTCACGCTGCAAAGGCGCCGGTGCGGCGTGCTTCTTATCGCACTCCACCGGAGAGCACCTCAAGTACGTCAGTCAGATGCACTTTCCCAAGGAGCAAGCGACAAACAATACCGCAGAGTATGAAGGTTTGCTTGCCGGTCTCGTGGATCGCAGTGGACCTTGGGATCAAGAAGCTTATTGTCAGGGGTGACTCGCAACTCGTCGTCCGCCAAGTCAACAAAGATTACCAGAGTCCGTTGATGGAAGCCTACGTTGATGAAGTGAGGAAGCTGGAAGAGCACTTTGATGGCCTGCAAATGGAACATGTTACAAGAGCTCAAAATGATATTGCTGACGACCTGTCAAAGTGCGCTGCGCTTAAGTAACCTGTGGAACCAGGGATTTTCGTGCTCAAGCTGACTCAGCCAACCGTAACACCATCGACTGGACAAAGCAAGAAGAGGAAGTTGGCCTCTGGTGACTACTTCCCGACAGAGCTTCCCGAAGCCGCCGCCGCAAAGGTCCCCAAGATCAACACCAACAAGCAGCCGAGGAGCAGTCATACCGGCTGCACCCTGTGGTTTGTTTCGTTGAAGCAGACGCCCCGACAAGTCTTGCTCCGGCAAGCTTGTCGGGACCATCAAGTTCGGCAGGACCTCGTGACCTTGCCGTGGAAGCTGATGTTCCCACAAGCAGCAGATGTGCCTTTGGTCCTTGTTGTCGAGCCGCAAGCTCCAAAGATGGGCGCAGAGATTGTCCATTTCCTTCAGACAGAGAACTTCCGAAGAGCAAGAAGAAGCGGAAAGAGTAGCCCGGCAGTCAAGTATGTACTAGTTTGTCGACAGATACTGCATGTAAGAAGACTCAACGGTGTGAAATTGAAGTGTATTCCTAGGGAAGATGGATGTAAGCTGTTGGCGAGAGATACACGGAGGCATATGTGGTCACCACATTGGCGCAAGAGCACTTGCCGGCAAAGCTTTCCGGCAAGGTTTCTTCTGGCCAACAGCCCTCTAGGATGCAACTGCACAAGTAACCAAGTGTGAAGCGTGCCAGTTCCATTCCAAACAGATACACCAGCCAGCTCAAGCTCTCCGGACGATCCCTTTATCCTGGGGGCTCGACATCCTCGGCCCCTTCCCCCGAGCTGTCGGGGGCTTTGAGTACTTGTACGTCGCCATCGACAAGTTCACAAAGTGGCCGGAAGTGGAAGCAGTGAGGAAGGTGACAACACAGTCAGCAGTCAAGTTCTTCAGGTCGATTGTTTGCCGTTTCGGAATCCCTAACAGGATCATCACCGACAACGGCACACAATTTACGAGTCGCACCTTCATGCAATACGTCCAAGACCTTGGCGCCAAGGTCTGCTTTGCTTCTGTTGCTCACCCGAGAAGCAACGGTCAAGCAGAGAGGGCAAATGCTGAAGTGCTGCGTGGGCTCAAGACCAGAACTTTCGACAGGCTGCACAAGTGTGGAAGAAACTGGATCGAGGAGCTACCGGTGGTTCTTTGGTCGATCAGGACGACGCCAAATCGAGCCACCGCCGACGCCTTTGCTCTAGTCTATGGAGCAGAGGCAGTTCTCCCCACGGAACTCAGATACGGATCGCCTCGAGTGCTCGCTTATGATGAGCTTGAGCAAGAGCAGCTGCGACAAGATGACGCGCTGCTCCTCGAGGAGGATCGCCTTCAGTCATTGCCAGGCGAGCCGCTCGCTACCGACAAGCTCTGCGTCGCTACCATAGCCGCAGGGTTAATGCCGGAAGTCTCGAGGAAGGCGACCTTGTTCTTCGCGCGTTCAGTCCGCCAAGAATTCAAACAAGTTGGCCTTGAAGTGGGAAGGCCCTTATCGGGTGAAACGAGTCACTAGGCTCGGCGCTGTCCGCTTTGAGACCGAAGATGGCGTTCGGTGAGCAACTCCTGGAACATTGAGCATCTTCGTAAGTTTTACCCATAGGGCGCGGTTGTCGGAACCTGCTCCGGCAACCACCGCTTGTACAAGTCTTGCCGCAGCTTGCATGTAATCCTTTGTACAAAGCCGGGCGCAGACCCGTGCATCGAAGAAGCTCATGTGTTGCGCATAACTTGTCAAGTTCATGCTTTCATCATTTTGTTGCATGTTTTGGCTAACACTTTGTGCAGCAACCACACCCGTAAGCAGAATCGAAGCCGCTAGGCTCCATAACATTATTTCCTCTTCTTTTCTTTTCTCAAAGAAAGGAAGGCTCCCTCGCACAAGTTAACCACGGGAAGGAGGAGATAATATTATGGACCAGACACCGTCAAGAAGTTTCACCTCGTCGGGAAGCAAGAGATGTAAAAGCTAAGTTGCCAAAGTTTGAGCAATCAATTTTTAAATTTTTAAGTTATCTTCCTCGAACGATAGTACTTTGTATGGAGAACCTGTGCGCAGAGGAACCAACTCACCGGCTAGTCGCGCCCTTACTTTGTTTCGAGTCCGCTCAACAACTTAAGTGTGCTGCAGCTAGTCGCGACAAGGTTGCTTGTCGGAGGCGGCATCGCCAAAGAAGGTCTTGACGTTCAAGACTCAACAAGGCAAAAGTGCCCGCACCGACAAGTCCCCTAAATGCGTAAGGCAGAAATGTACAAAGGAAGGAATCAAATAGAGGAAATAATGTTGCATTGATCGATTCACCTAAGATAGAGTATATTACAGAATAACTTGTCGCTGATCTAACAAAGTTTTCTAAACATGATCAGCAGCGACAAGGGAAAGATAAGGTTGGCGGCCTAGTCCACGTGGTCGCCCTCAATCCGCTTGATCTTGTTCACCTTGTCCACAATGGGTGCGAGAAGGGCTTTGAGCTCCTCCACGTTGGCTTCGGGCGGCAGGGATCTGAGGACGCCGTTAAGGTTGAGGCCCGGGTTGCGGAAGGCCACCTTCATCAACACCTTCTCGAGGGCCCCTGCACAAACCTGGCGTGATTCCTCGGCCAGCTGCTTTGGGACCTCTTCCCGGAGTCGCTGGAGGCCCGTCGCCACGCCTTTTAAGAACAAGCTGAGCTTGGCGCTGGGTTGGAGATGCTCGTTGGAGGAGTACGCAAGGTCCGCCATCCCAAGCTCCATCAGCTTGTTGTGGATGTCGGCGGCGGTGTCCACAAGCCCTTCGGTCCAGTGCTCCACGTTCTCCCTCAAGGTGTTCTGGACGGAGACAACATTCGCCAAAGAGCTCCTCCTTGGCCTTGATCGCCTCCAACAAGCCCACCTCCCGCTCTGGCGCCATCCAACGTTTGCGTCAGAGTGGTCAGTTTCAGCTCCAGATCCGCCTTGGAATCCTTGGCGGCGTCGAGCTCCTTGGCCCTGTCAGCAAGACGGCTCTGCAGCTCGCCAAGGGTGTAGGCGTCCTTCTCGCGCTCACGCTTGAGCACGGCAAGCTCTTCACCGCTCTTCTTGAGGGTGGCCTCCAGCTGTGCCACCTTCGCCTTCAGCCCTTCCTTGGCGGCCTCGGTGGCTGCGGCAGCGTCCTTCGCTTCCTGAAGCGCCCCGCCAAGCGACTCCTCGCGCACGGCAAGGTCTTCTTCGTGGCTGTCGAGATTGACCTTCCGCTGCGCCCATTTCGCTCTCTGGCGGCGAAGCTTCTCGGCAGCCAGCCGCTGCTCCTCATCACCGCGGCCTTCTCAAGGATGAAGGCCGTGCGCTCTTCTGAAGCTGCCCCAGCGCTTCCGCCCACGTCGCAAAGGGCTTCTTTGTTGGCGCTCAGAGCTCCTCGGCGCGCTTCTCCATATCCGCTCCGCCCTCGCGACAAGGGCTTCCGGTCTCTAACTTGCCTGCCGGGCGCGGTAGAGAGATGAGCTTCTTCAATTGCTCCTCCTCGGACTCGCCGCTGCTGCTGCTTGGCGCGTCCACCAGCGTCAGCCCAGCGGAGGCGAGTAGCTCTCCGTCGAAGGTTTCTCCCTCGACCAGCGCCCTGGAGCTTGGCTCCCAGGGGAGCTTGATGAAGACGCCTTCGCCCGGCCTTGGTAGGCACCAGTGGGGCTCCTCGAGTCTGACACATGGCAAGCGGCGGGGAGTCGGCTGTCGATGTAGCGCTTGCCGCTCCTGCGGCCTCGGGGGCCAAGATGATCGATCGCCCGACCCCTCGCCGGCCTCCGCGTCGGCAGCCTCGGTGGCCTCCTCGCCAGCAGGCTCGTCGGCGACGGCCTCTTCTTCCACGACGATGACCTATTCTTCTTCGACGGCGGCCTCGTCGGTGTTGCCACGCGTTTCCTCCTCGCCGGCGGCCTCGACCTCCATCGGGTCTGCGTCAAGGGCGAAGAAGGCGATCAAGCAGATGTTCAAAAAGAGAAACAAAAGAGAAAGAAAAGAAAGCAAGCCCAAGGGAGATTTTCGCGTAAGGGAGTTACCTGCAACGGGATCCGCAGCCATGGCCTCGACCACTGGAGGGCCGCTGGCGCCCTCCCTTGCCAGAGTGGCCTCCCTTGCCGGGGTGGCCTCCCTTGTCGGCGGGAGCTCCCTTACCGGGGAGTTCCCCCCTGGCGGCATAGTGGCGGCGGGCAGGATCTCGGAGGCGGCTTCTGAGCCCTCCTGATGAGGCTGCTCTGCTCCTACACAAGCACACAGTCAGATATCGACAAAGAAGGAGCACCCCTGCACACCTAATAGTAAGAAGAAAACATCACACTTACTCTGGGGGCTGTGCTGGGGGCTGCTCTGAGGGAGGGTTGCCGGGTCCGGCAAGGTGGTCTCGGACGCGTCCCCCGTCGCCACGGGAGAATCGTCCTCAACGACGACCGTCGAGATCTTGGCCCTCTTCGCCGCTCTCTGGGCCAGCGTCCTGAAAAGGAAAGAGTCCAAAACGAAGCAAATCAGATTCAAGATGAAGCAATAAAAATGAAGAAATACAAGCACAATCTCGAGAAGCTTACTCTTCGCCTTCCTCCTCGGAGCTGAGCGCGGAGAAGTCAAACTCCGGCCCGCCTCCGGTGCGATGAGGCGGGGGAGTGGGCTCTCTTGGCCGCTTGGTGGAGGCGCTGGCGGTGGTCTCGAGAAGATTCCGCCCGGTTGTCGCCAAGAAGGTGAGGCGCTCATGAAACCTCGCTTGCCGCGGTGGAGCGCGGCCGAGCGGCGCGCTGCCGTGGGCCGGTCTGTCGCCCGGCTCGTCTCCAACTCTGCGGAGACGCCTCCTCGGCGGAGCCGGGGCTCCGGGCGGCAAGTCGCTTGGCGGTGGGAAGAAGCGCCCTCGGCGGGTCCACTCGACCGCCTCGGGCTCGACAAGCTCGTCCTCCTCGCCGGGCGACCTCCCTCGCAGAGAGCTTGCCGCTCGCCGCGTCCGTCTCCTCCACGGTGAATCCGAAGGCTCCAGTGGCGGCCTGCCGCCGCCTCCTCCACTCGGTGGCGATCCTCGCCATCTCCTGGTCGGTGGTGTCGCTGGTGAGCCTCTTCGCCACGGCGCGGATCGGCATTTCTTGCAAGTCATCAAAGAATTGCTGCACGATCTCGCCGGGGCTCCTGCCATGTTGGGACGATTCCATGGGAGTCGTGACAGTGGCATCATGGCGCTGGATGCGGTCGAGCGCCGAAGTTGTTGCCTGAGTGGGACGACCCCTCGCGCAACCTGAACCACTGATGTTCGGGTCGTTCTTGAACAGCTCGAGCAGCACCGAGTCCAGCTCCATGACAAGTGAAGTTCCAATTCAGGCCCGGCGCAGCCTCATGATGTCCACCGCGTTCGAACTCCCAAGCAGGCCTCCTCCTTTCCTGCAAGGGAGCGATGCAGCGGCGAATGAAGTCTGCGCCAACTGCTCCTACTGTCAACCCGGCAAGCCTGAGGCGCAGAATTCGGGTCACAGCTATCTTCAACTTCGCGTCCTCCAGCGCCAAGTTACTCCAATCCCTCCCGCGCACTATTGGGGTTTGGCGCACGGCGGTGAAGGGCTGCGGGTTCTCCTCTACGACCCAGCACCAGTTGGCTCTCCACTCCTCCCACTTGTTCCGGAACTCCCCCTCTAGGTAGGCCTCTTTCTTGCCGATCCTAGAGACCCAGGCTATCCCTCCGGCAAGTGGCTCTCCTCTCTCGACGCGGGGAACAAAGAAATGGCGGAAGAGTGCCACATTCGGGTGGACTCCGACAAAGTTTTCGCACAAATGTGCGAAACCGCCATGGTCAAGATGGCGTTGGGGGTGAAATCAAGGAGGCGGAGGCTAAAGGTGTTCATTATGTCGCAAAAGAACTCGGAATACGGGCGGCAAAGACCGCAATAGAAGAAAAGGGCGAAGAAAGGGTACCTGTTGGGGCCAAATCAGCGGCGGAGGCGGGAGCACCCTCGTCTGCGCGGATGCGCACGAGTCTCCGCCGACCAGAAAAGGTAGAAGACGCCCGCAGCTCCCTGCGGCGCCGAGCTGCGGGGGGAAGATGGCTCGCTCCTTGCGCAGCGCCGCGAGCCGCTGCGCCTCGGCCGACTTGACGCCCTTCTCCTTATTGGCTTTCGGGGCCATTGCGAGGGGGGCGGAGGAGGTCGACGGCGGTGAGTGTGCTTGTGGCGAAAGGGGGGGGGCGGAGCGCTGCTCTCTTCGCACCGGAGAAGAAGAGGGGAGCGGCGGTGGTTTCTTGACAAGTCAGCAATGGCAGGGGTGGTCGGCCTGCCTGCTTTCCTCCGCTTATAAAGGGGAAGAGGGGGGCGGACGTTCCGCTTATATTAATAAAGAACACCCCACGACCGCGCCCACGATCTCTCGCACGACGCCACGTCCGGTGCGTGCCGTTAGTGGGGATCGTGGTGGGTCCGTGGCGAGTTGCGACGTGGTCGAGGTCGCGCGTGTCCGTGCGATTCTGGGCCTGGCCCGACAAGCGCTTCGGCACTGTACGGCCCAGCCGGGGCTCCTGTCGGTGTACTAGAGTAGGGGTACCCTAGTATCCCGTACAGGCATGGACAGTTGCAAGACCTCGCGGCAACGCTTTGCCTCGTCACCGCTTAAGATCCTCCGTGGCTCCTTTGGAGCCATTCAAGAACAAAGTATTAGATTGAGAAGACAAGGCCCCGACAAGAGGAGCTTGTCGGGAAGGCCACCTGTGCACGCAGAAGACAAGGCCCCGGCAAGAGGAGCTTGCCGGAAGGCCCGAGCGACAAGCCTCCGGGCGCGACAGGATTCGCCGCGGCAAGGCGCTTTGCCGCTGCATGCAACTTCTCTCCGTCTCCGCTCCAGCTCACCCAGCGACGTGTCGCCATGGGACCGCTCCATGCGCATGTCGAGCGGTTGTGCAGCCAGCAGAGAGCAGCGATAAGCGGCTGACAGGCTCGCCATCGTGGCGGCGAGGCGCACTGACGGTCTCATTGCACTGTTTGGGCGACAACGACGGGCATTTATTGCTTTTGTCCCTTGCCGCCGAAAGTTAGGTATTTTGCACTGCATAATCGCTCAAGTAGGTGTACCAACTCCTGTTTTTACATTTGTACCCCCGTCTATGTTGCCACCTGTCGGAGACCCCTTGAGCATATAAAAGGAGGCTCGAGTGCAACGTGGAAAGGGTTCGGCTCGTTCGGTTCATTTGACCCACTCGAGACGAGAGACACTCACGCTAGGTTTTGTAGCTCGCATTGCTCCCTGGCAAGAACACAATAGATCAAACAAGCAGCAGTAGGAGTTTTATCTCTCCGGAGAGCTCCGAAGCTGGGTAAACTGCTCGTGTGCCTCGCCTCGATCCGCTCTTCGTGCGATCTCCGCCCCCCTCTGAACCACAAGGGGCCTGCTCCGCCGGCCCCATAGGTGTTCGCGGGTACGATCAGCCTCCCCGACAGATGGCGATAGTATTTGGATATATCGGATCACCGAAAGGGGTTCCGGGCACCCCCGGCAAAAGATATGGGCCTAATGGGCCAAGAGGGGAAACGCACCAGCCACCAGGGGCTGGTGCGCCCCTCATATGGGCCGAACCAGAGGAGAAGGAAAGAGGGGAAGGGAGAAGGAAAGGGGGGGATTCGGCCTCCCCCTTCCTTCCCTCCTCCCTCCTCTTTCCTTCCCCCTCCGGTAAATAAGGAAGGGGGCGGCCGGCCTAGGAGGAACCCAAGTAGGATTCGGTCCTACTTGGGGCGCCTCTAGACCTCTCTCCTCTCCCTCCCACCTATATATATGTGGGGGGCGCCCCTAGCACACACCATACAATTGCCTAGCCGTGTGCGGCGCCCCGCTCCTCCGTTTACACCCTCGGTCATATTTTCGTAGTACTTAGGCGAAGCCCTGCGAGGATCACTTCACCATCATCGTCGCCACGCCATCGTGCTGACGGAACTCATCTACTACCTCGACGTCTTGCTGGATCAAGAAGGCGATGGACGTCACCGAGTTGAACGTGTGCAGAACACGGAGGTGTCGTGCGTTCGGTACTTGATCGGTTGAAGCGCGAACAAGTTTGACTACATCAACCGCGTTGAGAAGCGCTTCCGCTTAAGGTCTACGAGGGTGCGTAGACACACTTTCCCCCTCATTGCTATGCATCTCCATGGATAGGTCATTGCGTGTGCATAGAAATTTTTTTGTTTTCCATGCAACGTTTCCCAACATGTCGCCATCGACAAGTCCACAAAGTGGCCCGAGGTAGAGCCAGTGAGGAAGGTGACTGCACAGTCAGCTGTCATGTTCTTTAAAGGATTAGTTTGCCAGTTTGGAGTTCCAAACAGAGTCATCACTGACAACCGCACATATTTTACAAGCCGCACCTTCATGTAATACGCCCAGAGCCTTGGAAGCAAGGTTTGCTTTGCCTCCATTTCTCATCCAAGGAGTAACGGGCAAGAAGAAAGGACAAATGCTGAAGTGCTGCTTGGGCTCAAGACTAGAACTTTTGACAAGCTGCACAAGTGCGGGAGGCGATGGATTACTGAGTTGCCGGTGTTTCCTTGGTCACCCAGAATGACACCAAATCGAGCTACCGGCCAGACACCTTTCTCCCTAGTCTATGGTGTAGAAGCGGTGCTCCCCACGAAACTCATATACGGGTCACCTCGAGTACTTGCCTACGATGAAGTAGTGCAACAACAGCTCTAGCATGACGATGCCGTGCTCCTCGAGGAAGATCATCTTCAGGCGGTTGTGCGTGCTGCACGCGACAGCAAGTCTTGCGTCGCTATCATAGCCGCAAGGTTCATGCCCGGATCCTTGAGGAAGCGACCTTGTCCTTTGGCGCGTTCAGTCCGCCAAGGGAACGAACAAGTTGACGCTGAAGTGGGAGGGCCCTTACCAGATAGTACAAGTCACTAGACCTGGCGCGGTCCGTCTGGAGACGAAGATGGCATTCATGTGCAAAACTCATGAAATATTGAGCATCTTCGCAAGTTCTACCCGTAAGGCGCCATTGTCGGGCCTTGTCCCGACAACCTCTTTTGTACAAGCATAGTCCCAAGGACTTGTAACCCTTTGTACAACGCCAAACGCATACCCTATGCATATCTGAATAATGTTAAGTGCTCCACGAGCCATCATGCATGTTTCCTTATGTACTGATGCATGCGTAGTATGATAGCGCTTTGCTTGAATGGAATGACTAACATACCGCCAAGGTATCCATATTACTATGCTTCTCCTTTCTGTTTTCTTCAAGTGCAGAAGGATTCCTCGCGTACAAGTTTTCCGGGGAGGAATGAAGGTGGAGTGTTGGATTGGCTGTTCATTCCATTTCATATGATAAGAAGTACAACAAAGAAAGATAAGTTAGAAATTTCCCTTGCACATCTCTGTACTCGTACGAAAACCCTGTACGCTAAGTAATCTTGTCACATCTCATTTTCACGCTTCGGTTCTACCTCGGGCTCACTCGATGGAATCCGTGCAAGCTGCGTTCAAGGCCGAGAAGTTACCTTGCCGGTGGTCACTCCCCGGTAGGTTTCCGAACAACATAGGGTACTATAATCAAAAAACATATGAAGATGGAGACAAGCAAGGAAGATGATTTCTTTTTATTTATCTGAGCACATCGGGTATCATACAATTTTTGAAGAAAAAAACGAGAAGTGCTCGATAATGCCTTTCTTGTCCCTCTCCTCCTAGGGTTTACATCGAGAACAAGGAGGGCAAAAGGAGCGCCTGGGCGATGCCCTGGTAACCTCGCCAGGACCAGAGGGACGCAACCTGATGGGAACTCCGGAAGGGAAGACGAAGCTGGAGTCCATGGGCTGGTGATGGGCCTGTCGGGGTCTAGCTAGAGGTGGCGGTGGAGTCCAGGCCGGGCACCCCCGGTAAATTGCTCTACCGGGGTCCATCTGCAGATGATGGTGCTGCCGGCGTTCAGCTAGAGTCCGAGTCGTCGTCTTAGGACTTGACGACCGGGGACTCGCCATCGTCGTCTTCACCATTCGTGTCCTCCTCATTGTTGTCGCTCGAGGAGAAGCTTTGTTCATCGCTCGAGCTCTCCGTGCAACACCCTCGACGCTCACCAGCTTGAAGTGGAGGGTGTGTCCGTCTGCCAAGTAGAGGGCGCGAGCGAAGGACTTCCACCCCCGGGTGAGATACATGACGCCGTTGGCGGGGAACTCCATGTCCACCCAAACAGTGCCATTGACGCAGCCGTTCACACGCAACCACAGCCCGAGCGGTTGGTCCGTCTCCATCACCCTAGCGAAAGGGAGAGGGATACGCAGCCTGCTCTTGGACGGGTCACTCAACTCAATGACGACCTCGAGCGCCCCCTGCCCCCCGTGTGGCCTTCCACCAGGAGAGGGGCCGCAGGAGGTGGAACTGCCGATGCTCCGGTCCGGCCTCCTCGGCCACGACCACCATGGCGGCCGCGACCTCACCCTGCGCCTCCGCACCGCGTGCTGGAGCCAGCCTCCACAGCCGCCGCAGAAGTGGAGGCATGAATTTCAGGGGAAGCTCTCGCCGCCGCAGAGGAAGCAAAGGCTGGGAGGAGAATGAAGGAGAGAGAGATGGATGAGCATCTCCTCCCACATCCCTCCCCCCTTTTATAGGAGAGGGCATGGGGGCTGGCTCTCCACTACCCTAGGGCAACTGCCCCGCTTCCCCAATCCTGGGCCCTACGCCCGGGCGAGCACTTTACTCCACCCGCCGCTCAGCCGCGCCAATCCGGCATTATGGCTTCTCTAATCAAGACGTTGCCACCACGACCGCCCTTCAAGGCCTAATCCCACACCTCGCGCCTAATCCTCATCATGGGGGGAAGGAAAGGCTGCAGTAAAGGAGGGAGTGATGGCAGGCGATAGTTACCTCAAGCCACGCGTGGTCATGGGCTTCCCCACATCGAGCCTCCTGGCCTCAACCCACGTACGCGTGCGCCCCCGGTTTCTGGCACGAATAGTGGACACTATTTAAAAAAAGAGACCATACTGCATTTAAGGTCAATGGGCTGGCTCAAAGCTCAGATTAATGAAGAAGCAAAGAAAATCTCAAGACAAGAGCATCATTGTGACAAGGTTGCCTCCGTCTGTGCATTATTTGGGTCTCACCCGACGGTGCCCGACAGCACATGCGGCTAAGACCCGGGGGCTCGTGTTGGTGTATTAGACAATGGATGTAATACCCTGACTTATGCACAGATGACTAGCAGCTCTCCCAGCAAGAGTAAATTTTCAAACAAAGATCTCCCAAGCTAAAGAGAGCAGCTCTTCGTGAGATCAAGGAGCACATCAAGAAGATCACGCTGACAAGAACCTTCCTGAAAATATGATGAATTGCAATTGCCTTGTTGAACGAGAACATAGTTTGTTAGTTTTCAAGAAAGTTCGTGCCTTATACTTCGTTGTTATGATGAATTGTTACTTGCTCATGGGAAGTTTTATGATAATAATATATTGATGCTATGATAGTGATCTTGATGCTATTATGTCTGTCTTTTGTTTTTATTGACATCTCTCTCTCTCTAAACATGTGGTCATTATTATCAATATCGGCTTTCCCTTGAGGACAAGCGAGGTCTAAGCTTGGGGGAGTTGATACGTCCATTTTGCATCATGTTTTCTACTATTATTTATAATGTTTTTATCAATATAATACTTTATGTAGAAATTCTAATGTCTTTTCTTTCTTAAGTTGCAAGATATACGTGAAGAAGGAGGTTGCCGGCAGCTGGAATTGTGGACCTGAAAAACCTATGTCAGAGATATTGAAAGTGCGTTAAGTCGACTAGAAGGGGGTGAATAGGCGATTTTTATGAATTCTTCACTGAGGAATTTCAGGGTGAGGAAATTCCTAAGCGAAGAACTACTTGGCAGCGGAATAAGTACTCATATGCAAGCATAACATAACATAAGCACAGTCATCATGATGAAATGAAACGAGCACAGAGTACAGGAAGCGTAAACACATGATAAGCAGGATGAAGACAAACAGACTGAAGAAAGTGAACTGAGGAAATTGAGAAAGTCTTCAGTCAAAGTCTTCAAACAGATATGAACAAGCACACAACACAGTAATGAGGAAATTGAAGGGTTGAGGAAATAGAACCAGTAGCTTGGTGAAGACAGTGATTTGGTAGACCAATTCCAACTGCTGTGACAATTGTACGTCTGGTTGGAGCGGCTAGGTATTTAAACCTGAGGACACACAGTCCTCACCGTATTCTCCTTGAGCTAAGGTCACACAAACCTCGCCCAATCACTCGTGGTAAGTCTTCAGGTGACTTGCAAACCTTCACAAACTCAGTCACTCGGCGATCCACAATTTCCTCTTGGATGCTCTAGACCATGACGCTAACCGCCTGGAAGATGCACAGTCTTCAAAGGTAACAAGCGTCGGATCCACACAGGAACAATTTCTTCAGTGATGCTCAATCACTTTGGGTTTGTAGGTGTTTTGGTATGGGTTTTCCTCACTTGATGATTTTCGCTCAAAGTCCTCAGAGGATGGGATGCTCTGAATTTACAAGTGTCAGTTTCTCTCGGTGCAGCCAACCAGCTAGTGGTAGTAGGGGGCGGCTATTTATAGCCTAGGGAGCAGCCCGACATGATAAGACATAAATGCCCTTCAATGATATGATCGTTAGGTGGGTAAGATATTTTGGGACAGCTGCCGCATAGCACAGCAACGGTCAGAAATTGGTCTATCAAATTCCTCAGAGCTATCATGTTCCTCACTTGCAGGCAGTCCGCACTGGCGAATTCCTAACTCCTCAGTCAGAACAAATTCCTCAGAGACTAGAAGATCTTCATCTCTGTCACTGAAGAAATTGACTGAACTGCATGAGATTTCCAATGGCTTCACTCGAAAGTATTGGTAGGTGTAGGATTTTGAGATGAGCATCACTTGGAAGCTTTTCCTTAGTTTTTCCTCGACCCCCTTTAACAGTACGGTGTTTCCTATGACTCAAGAAAGAGAAAATGAAACTATGAAAACAAAAGTCTTCACGCTTCATATTCCTCGCATGAAATCCAAGTCTTCACGGTCACACCAATTTCTTCACTTTCAAAGTCTTCAGAAATCCAAAGTCTTCAGTTGAAGACATTCATTTTTAGGGGTAGACTTTCTCTGTAAATATCAAACTCCTCATAGACTTATAGGCATGTGTACACTCACAAACGCATTAGTTCCTTAACCTATAAGTCTTCAATACACCAAAATCACTAAGGGGCACTAGATGCACTTACAATCTCCCCCTTTTTGGTGATTGATGACAATATAGGTTAAGTTTTCAACGGGGATAAACATATGAAGTGTAAATACTGATATAGAGGAATTTGATTGCAAGATATAGTAGAACTCCCCGGAAGATGTGCATAGTGAGGTATTTGCTTTTGAAGCAATGCACATTTTGAAGAGTAGAATCATGGAGATCGCCCCCTATATCTTGTAATCCATACACACATTTAACATTTGATATGAAGAATTTGAAATGCATGATAAAATATGGTGATTGATGTAATTTAGCATGCGTGCATTAACATATATGAGGAAATAGCATGCAGAAGAACATAGCGAAAGTATCAGACCACCATCAGGTTTAAGTTTACAACTCGATCCAATAAAGTCCTCAGAAGAACGAGAGTTGTAACTTAGCAAAAAAAACGCCCATATATAGAGACCCGCTTGAAGACTAACTCAAATTTCTCCCCCTTTGTCATCGAATGACCAAAAGGGACGAAAAATGAGGACTAACGCCCCTGAAGAATATCACGAAGTCGATGAAGGAGCGCCAGCGATGCTGGGGTCGGTTGTTGAAGTAGGGCCTGCCGCAGTGTCGTCCAAATCTCCATGCTCATCAGTCTTGTGGGATGAAGAATATGAGCTGGCTACCAAGGAAGGAACTTTGACTTTCTTGAATTTCTTCGACAGTGGCTGAGACCAGTCATAGTCCTGCTTGAAGCCCATCTGCTTGAGATCTTCTTCACCATAAAGATGAGACAGAACAACCCAGGTGCGCTTGAATACCTCGTGGAGGTAGTAGTGGTTCTTCTTCACTGCATTGTGTGTAGCAGTCATGTTGTGAAGAATTGAACCAAACTGACGCTTGACCCATTTGTGGTTGGGATCGACCTTCTGATGAAGACTGAGGAGAAGCTCATGATCAGTCATCACCCTTGGAGCTGTGGCTTGAGGATTTGCTTTGTGGCATTGGCGATAGAGTCATGGGTGGCAGAGTCATCATTGGTGGAGTAAGATGCAGCTTTGCAGAACTGACCATCCAATGGACGAATGCCTTCATCAAGAACAGCAGTGGCCTTGCCCTTTTCATCAGCTGAGGAAAATGTCCGCTTGAGGACTTCAATGGGGGCAAGTAGCTGCCATGGTTGAGTGTGTCAGCCTTGTAATTGATTGAAGACCTTGATCTCAGGAATCTCATAATCCAGGGAGCGTAAGGCTTCAATTCAAAAGGGGACATTGCAACATTGGCCAGAATCCTCATGAAGAAATCATGGTAGTTAACAGGAACTCGATGGATGATATTGAAAAGCAGATTCTTCACGATGCCAACGACCTCTTCTACATTAGAGTCGTGGCCTTTGATTGGACTCACTGTCTTAGTAAGAACGCGATAGACAGTCCGTGGCACATATATCAATTCCTTCACAAGGAATTTGGTCCTTGGGGCTTTGACCGGGCTTCAGCGGCTTCATCAATACTTGCATGTAGTGATCTATGAGTTCAAGTTCATGATATATACAATGAGCACCTTCAAGGGGAGGATTAACAGGCAGGGCATGAAGCAATTCATAGGCCGGTGCTTTGAAGTGAGTGTTTTTTGTCATCCAGTCCAACACCCAAGAGTTCACATCTTCAGCATTTCCTGTGATGTGCAGCGTTGCATAGAACTTAAGAATTAGCTCTTCATTCCAATCACAGATATCGGTGCGGAAGTTGAGCAATCCGGCGTCATGAAGAACACTAAGGACTGGTGTGAAGCATGACAGCGATAACATGTCCACATGAGGAATACGCTCATGGTCAAAGACTTTGTCCTTATCAAAAAGCAGTGAGGAAGAGAAGTTTGCTTGGCTGGCGGTCCAGAAACGCTTCCTTCCAAGACGAGCAGAGTCATATGGTTTGTAGTATGTGAAGAACACATGCTCGTGAAAGAAGTCATCAGCCTTGAAGTTTTGCTTCTTAGAGAAGGGATTAGAGAAGGGATTCTTCGGCTTGGGCTGAGGAGTATCAGTCAATTGCATTACGGCCTCAGGGATCACATTCTCAGGAATCACAGGCCGAGGAATTTAAGTTTCTGCTTCAGTTGCAGCCTGGGTCTTCATTTCTTCAGTAGCATTTTCATCAGCACTAGTGGCTGGAATTTCTTCATGGATGGAAGGAGTGGTGTGAGGTTCGTCAGAGCCCATTTGAACTTCAGTGTGCACTGGGGATTGAGGAATTTGTTGCAGTGGCGTGAAAAGAGGAGAGTTGGGGTGATGACTTTCCCAATAGTCGTCATTCATCACAGGAGTGGTGTTACCAATGTCCACGTCTTCATCTTCATCAACCAATTCTTCAATGCCTGCCTCTTCAGCTGAGAACTGAGGCATAGGCGATAAGACAACTGGGATTGAAGGGATTTTATCCACTTCAATTTCTTCGTCCAACTGCTCTGAAGAAGTAGCAGAAGGAACATCTTGATCTGATCCGCTTGGGATCACATAATATTCACCAAAGGGAATGAGTTCCTTTGATGGCATGCTTGAGACAGGAACAACATCAATGGGATTCTCAAAAGAGGTTGTCAATATCTTCATCTTCTTCGGTGCTGAAGACTGTGATGAAGCAGATGTTTTCCTCTTCTTCACTGCTGCTCGCTCTGCAGCCTTAGTTTTCTTCTCTTCTGATGCAAAATGAAGAACTAGACTTGGTGTTGGTGCAGGAGGAGCAGAGGAAATTGGTTCAGTTACCTCAGGCACAACTGTGGCAGTTTGCCTGGTTGGTTTAGATTCTTCACACTCAGCGGTTGATGCCTCAGCTGGCCTGACTTGTTCTTCAGGTGCAACACTAGTGGTTGCCCTGGCAATTTCATCACTGGCTAGAAAATCTCCAGCAGCCCTAGTACTCTCATTTTCATCAGCAGCCTGATTTTCATCAACGGTGTTGGCATGTTCTTTAGTTGCCTGAGCACATGCTTCAGCCTGAGGAATTTCAATGTGCGTTGGAGCAACATTTGAAGAAAATCCTTTCACCAATTTGACAAATCTGACTTTGGCTCCAAGCCAGTCTGCACGGTAGGTGTCAAATTCATCACTGAGGTTTTTGATCTTAGTTTGAGCAGCAATAAGTTCATTAGTGGTCATTTTCACAATGTTCTTTTTCAAAAGTCACTTCTTCTTGTACAGCTTTCTTCAGCTGCCTGGCCTTCTCAAACTTCCATTTTTCTTCGCCAATGAAGGCGGTAAGCATGTGACTTTGGCCAGGAGTCAGCTTGAAGTCGGGCATAGGAGTGTTGGGGTCCTTATGCCAGAGATCAATATACTCAAGGGTCAACTTTGGATCCAGCAAGAGAGGAATTTTACTTCCTTTGGCTCTAGCGGTCCTTTGCTGTTTATCTCTGATGATTTCTGCAAGTTCCTCATCATCAGCTTCATCTTCATCGGACGGTACATGAAAGGCAACCTGCTTCTTGTGAGGACTTGGTCTAGAGCCTCGTCCAGCAGTGGCCTTGGTCTTTAGCAGAGTGGGGCCGGTTGAGGATTGTAGAAGTGCTGAAGAACTTGCAGAGGCTCCTGAGGCAATAGACTTGCCTGTGGTCCTTTGACACGAGGCGAGATGCACAGGTGTTGAGGACTCTGGAGGAGGAGCTGAGGACTTTGGAGGAGCTGGAGCAGCTTGAGGAATTGGATCTGCTTGAGGAATTGCCCGTGAGGGCATTGAAGAGCTTGGCCTTGAGGGCATTGCTGAAGCACTGGGCTTGTGTGCGGGCTTCTTGGGCATAGCCTTCTTAGGCTTGCTAGCAGAGGCCTCAGCAGGGGCAGCAGCAGAATCTTCATTGAATTTCTTCACTGCCTATTTTGCCATTTTGGCCAGCTTAGCTTGACGTTTGGCCCACTCCTTGGGGAAATCCTCACCATGCCTGATACTAGTGGGATCAGCTTCTTGGCCAGGTGCCAATGGAGGTCTTGGGCATGGAGGGTGTACAGCGAATTTCTTCATGTACTTGGGAGTGACATAGCGATATTCCCTCCATTCTCTGGCCCATCTCCTCTCAATCCTCTGAATGCGTACTTTACGTTCATTCTTTGTCTCATGAGGAGGAGTGTAGTACCCCGCATAAATATCTTCAGGTATCTCAAAAGCATTTTTGACTTCCAATTTCTTCCCTCCCTTCTGAGGTTTCTTGCCGTCAGCCATTTTCTTCAGCTGAGGATTATGAACGATTGAATTCTCTGAAGAGGTATGCAACTTTTCTTCAAGGAATGCTGCAAATGAGTTAAGTTGATGAGAACCTAGTGATTAAGCAGCGGACATGTGTACCTATGAACAGAATATAGGTGCGAAGAATTTGGAGAGGTCATATGCATTCTCAGAAGTTTTTGCAAAAAGAACAAGTTTGAGGAATTTGACCAGA
Source organism: Aegilops bicornis (assembly GCA_021605145.1). NCBI lineage: Eukaryota > Viridiplantae > Streptophyta > Magnoliopsida > Poales > Poaceae > Aegilops > Aegilops bicornis. The sequence continues at coordinate 711,537,543 of CM038671.1, forward strand.
TGTGTCTTGAGGAATTTCACTAAGAGTTCTTTGACTTAGGTTCTAGAGTTGTATAGATCGAAAATCCACACAATTGAGGAATCTTGAAGAAAATAAGTTGCTTAGGGAAACAGATCAAGAATTGATGTTTGAGTGAGGTGTTTAGAGTGTGAAGATTGAAGAATAAACACCTTTTGAAGATTTGTAGAAATCAAAGGAATCAACAAGGGCAGTAAAAAAGACTTTTAATTACCCTTGACGAAGAACAGATGAACTATGAATAGTAGATTTGAAGCTCGTCGGTTCAGATCTTCCACGCCCTAACTTGGCAGAGGAAGACGGCTACGGCGGCGGTGGAGAGAAGAAATCCGCGGCCGGCACGAGTACGACGGCGACGAGGTTGAGGTAGCGAAGCTCTTCCTCACCGGCGACGATGGAAGTAGCGGTGCGCTAGGTTTTGAGAGCCCGAGCGAGGGAGTGAGGTCGAGCGGAGTAAAAACAGACTGAGTAGGGTGAGGGGTATTTATAGCCGAGGTGAAAACCGTTCGCCCAAGGAAAATGGACGAACGTGCCCCTGACCCTTCTCATCCTTGTGACATGTGTCACCCACGTACAGAGAGGTGGAGATCGTGGGTGAATAAGATAATCATATCATGGACTGTGGAAGGTTTGAGCGGCAACAACCAAAAATTCGGATATGACAATTTTAATGTTTCGTTCGCAATTTCTTCAGCTGAAAAGGACACAGTGAAGATTTTGAACGGGTTTCTAATAGAACGCACATGAAGAATTTGTGAACAGATTGGGTTGAGTTTAGTATAGAGGGGGAAGGGTCCGATCACATTCACTTAGCAGAAAAAAGCAACTTGAGGAATTAGCAGTAAGTGAATGTTGTAGAGGACTTAAACTCATATATATAACCAATGACGAAAAACGACGGAAATAGTGAAGACATTGCAAAGTTGAAGAAATTGAACAACTGAGGAATTTCAAAACTGAAGAAAAACTCAAATTGAAGATTTTCAACTTTTGTTGGTGGCATAACCCATCGTATAAGAATGCTGATTTTTGATGCCGCGTACAATTGTTGTATGTCTTTGAGAATCAAATTCTTTGTTAATTTCTTCGCACTTAGAGGGTTAGTCTTCATTGATTGAAGAAAAACGTTACTTCGTGTGTTGCACATCTAAGTCATCAATTTTGCATAAGTGTTAGGATGTGTGTCCTTTTCAAAGGTCATTCGAAGATTCTAAGATATTTAGCTCACATCGCAACTTGCTAAATCTCTTCTCATCCAAGGTCTTTGTGAAATATCGGCTAGCTGTTCTTCAGTCTTCACGTGCTCGATAGAGATGTCACCCTTCAACACATGGTCACGAAGAAAATGATGACGAATCTGAATGTCCTTTGTCTTCGAGTGCTGAACTGGGTTATGGGCAATCTTGATGGCACTCTCATTGTCACAGTAGAGTGGCACATTCTTCATGTTGATGCCGTAGTTCTTGAGGGTTTGCTTCCTCCATAGCAATTGAGCAAAGCACGAACCAACAACAATGTACCCAGCTTCAGTAGTAGACAGTGATACGCAGTTCTATTTCTTCGAGGACCAACAGACCAAAGATCGTCCGAGGAAATGACATGTGCCTGGTGTTGACTTCCGGTCCACACGATCACCAGCATAGTGAGAGTCTGAATATCCAATGAGTTCAAAAGCCGAGCCCTTGGGATACCATAATCCAAGTGTTGGAGTGTGAGCTAGATATCGAAGAATATGCTTCATAGCCTTATGGTGTGATTCCTTTGGTGTCGCTTGAAAGCGGGCACACATGCAAACTGTTGGGGAACGTAGTATTTCAAAAAAAATCCTATGCACACGCAAGATTCATCTAGGTGATGCATAGCAATGAGAGGGGAGAGTGTTGTCCATGTACCCTCGTAGACCGAAAGCGGAAGCGTTTAATCAACGCGGTTGATGTAGACGTACGTCTTCACGATCCGACCGATCCAAGTACCGAACGTACGGCACCTCCATGTTCAGCACACGTTCAGTTCGATGATGTCCCACGAACTCTTGATCCAGTTGAGGTTGAGGGAGAGTTACGTTAGCACGATGGCGTGGTGACAGTGATGATGAAGTTACCGGCGCAGGACTTCGCCTAAGCACTACGACGATATGACCGAGGTGTGTAACTATGGAGGGGGCACCGCACACGGCTAAGATAAATCTTGGAGTGCCTTTGGGGTGCCCCCTCCCACGTATATAAAGGAGGGAGGAAGAGGAGGCCGACCCTAAAGGGGGCGCGCCAAGGTGTGGGGAATCCTACTAGGACTCCCTAGTCCAAGTAGGATGCCCCTCCTCTTTCCTATTCAAAGTAGGAGAGAAGGATAGAGAGGGAGAGGGAGAAGGAAAGGGGGGCCGCACACCCACCCCTTGTCCAATTCGGTTTGGGCAGGGGGGAGGCGCGCGCCACCTCATGGCCCTTCTCCCCTCTCTCCACTAAAGCCCAATAAGGCCCATTACTTCTCCTGGCGAATTCCCGTAACTCCCCGGTACTCCGAAAAATACCCGAATCACTCGGAACCTTTCCGATGTCCAAATATAGCCTTCCAATCGATCTTTATGTCTCGACCATTTCAAGACTCCTCGTCATGTCCATGATCCCATCCGGGACTCCAAAAAACCTTCGGTACATCAAATCACATAACTCATAATACAAATCGTCATCGAACGCTAAGCGTGAGGACCCTACGGGTTCGAGAACTATGTAGACATGACCAACACACATCTCCGGTCAATAACCAATAGTGGAATCTGGATGCTCATATTGGCTCCTACATACTCTATGAAGATCTTTACCGGTCAAACCACATAACAACATACGTTGTTCCCTTTGTCATCGGTATGTTACTTGCCCAAGATTCGATCGTCGGTATCCTCATACCTAGTTCAATCTCGTTATGGGCAAGTCTCTTTACTCGTTCTGTAATGCATCATCCCGCAATTAACTCATTAGTCACAATGCTTGAAAGGCTTATAGTGATGTGCATTACCGAGAGGGCCTAGAGATACCTCTCCGATACACGGAGTGACAAATCCTAATCTCGATCTATGCCAACTCAATAAACACCATTAGAGACACCTGTAGAGCATCTTTATAATCACTTAGTTATGTTGTGACATTTGATAGCACACAAGGTGTTCCTCCGGTATTCGGGAGTTGCATAATCTCATAGTCTGAGGAACATGTATAAGTCATGAAGAAAGCAGTAGCAATGAAACTATAACGATCACAATGCTAAGCTAACGAATGGGTCTTGTCCATCACATCATTCTCCTAATGATGTGACCCTGCTCATCAAATGACAACACATGTCTATGGTTAGGAAACATAACCATCTTTGATAAACGAGCTAGTCAAGTAGAGGCATACTAGGGACACTTTGTTTTGTCTATGTATTCACACATGTACTAAGTTTCAGTTAATACAATTCTAGCATGAATAATAAACATTTATCATGAAATAAGGAAATAAATAATAACTTTGTTATTGCCTCTAGGGCATATTTCCTTCAGTCTCCCACTTGCACTAGAGTCAATAATCTAGTTCACATTGCCATGTGATTTAACACCAATAGTTCACATCACCATGTGATTAACACCCATAGTTCACATCGCCATGTGACCAACACTCAAAGGGTTTACTAGAGTCAAGAATCTTAGTTCACATCGCCATGTGATTAACACCCAAAGAGTACTAAGGTGTGATCATGTTTTACTTGTGAGAGAAGTTTAGTCAACGGGTCTGCCATATTCAGATCCGTATGTATTTTGCAAATTTCTATGTGAACAATGCTCGGCACGGAGCTACTCTAGCTAATTGCTCCCACTTTTCAATATGTATCCAGATTGAGACTTAGAGTCATCTGGATCAGTGTCAAAACTTGCATCGACGTAACCCTTTACTTATTTAACCTTTTGTCACCTCCATAATCGAGAAACATATCCTTATTCCACTAAGGATAATTTCAACCGTTGTCCAAAGGGTTCTACTCCTAGATCACTATTGTACTCCTTGCTAAACTCAAGATTGTAGGGTATACAATAGATCTGGTACACAGCATGGCATACTTTATAGAACCTATGGCTGAGGCATAGGGAATGACTTTCATTCCCTTTCTATCTTCTGTCGTGGTCGGGCTTTGAGTCTTGCTCAATTTCACACCTTGCAATACATGCAAGAACTCGATAAATCGATTGGATTTATTGTCGTCCAAAGTTATTGTAGTGGCTCAAAATATGTGCCTCCACTTAGTAGAAAGATGTGCCCCCCAATTAGTACATATTTCAGTGATGAGTCTACTCATATCATATTTTTGCATACAGGAAAAGAGGAGTCCTCCTATATGTTTAGTAGATGTAGACAAAATGAGATGCGCAGTCATCGTATTAATTTATACCAGAACTGGAAAATGCCTATCATGTCACTTCATCTTCCTTTCTGACAAATACACACCCAATTATGCATCAAGCCAAGCTGATCAACGACAAACTAGATGCCTTATGTAGCAACAACCATAAGGAAAATAAGAATTGTTGTGCGAGAGCACTACTTAAAAGCATCCGAACAAATCTTAGTACTACAAAATTATTATTAATAGGTCTACAACAGGCTTGTTCGAACACAGCCTATCCTCAAGCAATATTTTGCTTCAATCTTATAGAAAATTTTCCATATTCACAATTAATGAAAATTGAGTTATAGGATTTTGTTCGGGAAGAATTGTAGGTAGCACAAACAAAAACTTTGAATCTTTCAACTCTTTTGGTCTCGGGACCCTGGGCCATATAATTGTTGCAGAATGAAGACTACGCTGCTCCCTATGTGGGTTCTACCCAATCAGTGTAGAGAAGAAGCTTTACCAACAAATTTGTAAGAGTAATCTTATTCATACAGATTCCACCGAGCCTGACTTCAATGATCCTAGATCCAAGCAGATTAGTCCTTCGTTAGGTTCTCAACTTTTCCAGATGGAATCAACACATGGATTGGGATAGAAAAGATCGTGTTGCTTACCTAATATCAGTGATTTTTTTGGTGTCGATTACATGGTTCCAGACAACACTACGGCTGCGCAAATTTGACGTGGATGATGCAAACTTCCGCCATTGTTTCTTTCTTCTATGGAGCCGCCGAGCCACAAAATCTATGCGATGCAGTAGAAAGGCCTTGGGGAGGCAGGAGGTGGCTTCTCCCTCATGCACCTGCTGATTCAATCTGATGCAGGTTTCCGATTTGATAATCGAATTCGAGGAGAGTATGCTCGAGGAAACAAACAATGGTGAAGGGGAGGATACTCTTTGGTACGTCAAATTTTGGAGGAGATGACGATCATGTATTTTTTCAAGGGATAGCGCTCAACTTTTTTAATTTTGAAGGAAACAAATAGAGAACCGTGGGGAGGACTCACGTAGGTATCTTTAGTGATGAGGCGTAGTTTTTTTAGGGAAACAAAGAGATACCATAGGGAGGAGGACTCACGTATGATCAATTTTTTTATTTGAGGGAAAACAAAGAGAGACCATGGTGAGGAGGACTCCTGTACGTGGGACAGGAGAGCTGGTCTCCTGTTTTCATCCTACGACTATAAATGAATCATATATTAATCAGATGGTCAAAATTTCTTAATTTTAAGGATCAATGTGGTGTCTCGTACGGTGCTTCCAATTAGTAAATATAAGATTCTATCATGAATAATAAACATTTATCATGAAATAAGGAAATAAATAATAACTTTATTGTTGCCTTTAGGGCATATTTTCTTCAGTCTCCCACTTGCACTAGAGTCAATAATCTAGTTCACATCGCCATGTGATTTAACACCAATAGTTCACATCACCATGTGATTAACACCCATAGTTCACATCGCCATGTGACCAACACTCAAAGGGTTTACTAGAGCCAGTAATCTTAGTTCACATCGCCATGTGATTAACACCCAAAGAGTACTAAGGTGTGAACATGTTTTGCTTGTGAGAGAAGTTTAGTCAACGGGTCTGCCATATTCAGATCCGTATGTATTTTGCAAATTTCTATGTGAACAATGCTCTGCACGGAGCTACTCTAGCTAATTGCTCCCACTTTTCAATATGTATCCAGATTGAGACTTAGAGCCATCTGGATCAGTGTCAAAACTTGCGTCGACGTAACCCTTTACGACGAACCTTTTGTCACCTCCATAATCGAGAAACATATCCTTATTCCACTAAGGATAATTTTGACCGCTGTCGATGATCTACTCCTAGATCACTATTGTACTCCCTTGCCAAACTCAGTGTAGGATATACAATAGATCTGGTACACAACATGGCATACTTTATAGAACCTATGGCTGAGGCATAGGGAATGACTTTCATTCCCTTTTTATCTTCTGTCATGGTCGGGCTTTGAGTCTTACTCAATTTCACACCTTGCAATACAGGCAAGAACTCCTTCTTTCACTGTTCCATTTTGAACTACTTCAAAAATTTGTCAAGGTATGTACTCATTGAAAAAACTTATCAAGCGTCTTGATCTATCTCTCTAGATCTTGATTCTCAATATGTAAGCAGCTTCATCGAGGTCTTTCTTTGAAAAACTCCTTTCAAACACTCCTTTTATGCTTTCCAGAAAATTCTACATCATTTCCGATCAACAATATGTCATTCACATATACTTATCAGAAAGGTTGTAGTGCTCCCACTAAATCTAGGAGTGGTTTTAGAAAAAAAAACTGGTCTAAATGTGTTGGTTTTTATTATGGGCTTGATTGGTTTAGGTCTTATTGGGCTGAGCCTTTCTTAAGTTTGGTTTGGTTTCAGTTTTGAGAGGAACCAGTTTGGGTATAGTTGGTTATGGGCTGAAACCATTTGATGCATTATGGGTTACAAACCGTGGGTACAACCCGGTTCGCTGCGTCGATTACCCACACGCTGCCTCGATCACGGTGCCTGCCCTGTCTGGTGTTCTCTTCCCCGCCTCCCTGCTCCCTGCCTCTTCCTTGCCTTGCCCGCCTTCGCCGTCACCCTCCGGCGCCGCCCCCTCCTTGCGCTGCCACCTTGCCGTTACCCTCGGGCGCCACCCCCTCCTTGCGTTGCCGCCTCGCTGTCACTTCCTTGCGCCACCGCCTCGCCGTCACCCTCCGGCGGCGCCCCCTCCTCCGCCGCGCCACCTTCCCTTCGCCGGCAGGTACCCCCCGCCTCTCTCTCTCTCTCTCTCTCTCTCTCTCTCTCTCTGACCGGCTCCTTCTGTTGACCAGGTCCTGCTCCTCCCGTGACAAGGTGCTCCGGCGGCAACGCCGGCAAGGTGCTCCTGTTGGTCCCCTCCTCGTATGCAACAACAACAACAACAACAACCAGGTTGATTCCACAGCTTGGGCATTAGTTGGATTCATGATGCATGATATACAGATCCAGAGTATTCCATTTGTTACACTTTGCAGACACAACTTATGTAGGAATGATGGCTTTCTAGCTTTAGGTAGCCCCCTTTTTTTTGAGGAAAACATAGATAGCCCCTAAATGATCTGTATATATAGCATTGTTAACACACTTTAGCTGCTTCAATATTCTTTCTGTACTTCTATAACCAAGACCTACCAAGTAAAATTACTATGTTTCACAAGTAGTACTGGTTCAAAATTTGACATGTAGAGCAGGCACTGTGGCCACAGATCTCGGCTACCATGCGTCTAGTGCAATCGATTTGGCAAACTCATTAGACTAGTGAAGTAAGGCAATTCCAGATCATGTTGATCATGGCAGAAGCAAATTGTATGATGATTTGCTGTGTAATTCATATTGATCATGGTTATTTTTCCATAATAAGATTGGGATGATTGTTGAGATATGAGGCGTGAACTTCTTTATGTACACTATACTCTATAGCATTTTAATGTCGGCATACATACGTTGTACTAAACCCAACATCTTTTTATCCTGTCGGCAGAGGAACTAAAATAACTGTCTGGTTCTGTCTTCTTTCACTAACTTCTTGCTCTATATTCTACCATTTTCTAACAGTAATTTTCCACATATTTTCCCCCTGCAGTGTGCTATAATATTCGAGGAATGTCTACGTCAGAGGGTTCGGAGACTGCTGATTCCATGGATGAGGATACGAGTCAAATACCACATGTTAGAAGGTCCAAGGTATGGGGGCATTATGAAGTAGATTTGGTTCTCGTAGATGGTGATTTCAAGGCTGTGTGCAAATACTGTGGAGCACAACTTCACACCAAGTTTGGGACTAGCAGTTTGAGGACCCATATTGCAGAGGCTTGCCGATCAATCCAAGATGCTTGCAGACAGAGGTTTTTGTTGACCATGAAAAAAAAACATCCGAAGGACTGTTTGTGTTTGATGAAAAAGTTTGTCGTGAACGCACCTTCAAGTATGAAGATGCACCTTCAAGACAGAGGTCAAGTATTGCGTCCATGCTGAGATCCCCTTTCTTAAGTTTGAAGATCCCCACCTTCAACCATGGATTGACTCAATGCAGCCAGCGTTTCAAATCAAGGGTCACACACAATTTGTGATGATGCAAAGAAGATGTATAAGGGAATGAAGAAAGATATCGAAGTAGAGCTACAAAATTTGGATTCTCGCATTTGCTTAACATCTGACATGTGGACATCATCACAGGACTTGGGCTACATGTGCATCACCGCCCATTATATCAATGCAGACTTCGACTACAAGAAGAAGACCATAAGTTTCGCAGAAGTGAAGTATCCCCACACAGGCTATGCGATAGAGGAAGAAATAGTTTGTTGCTTAACAGAATGGGGAATAAGAGGCAAATTATTCACTTTGACACTAGATAATGCCAATAACAATACTAATGCATGTGAGGAGTTAATAAAATATCACAAACATGAGCTACTCCTTGAAGGTCAACATTTGCATGTCACGTGTTGTGTGCACATTCTTAATATCTTGGTTCAGGATGGAATGAAAATAATCCATGAAGCTATTGACATGATACGTGAGCTGATGAAGTATATTGACTCTTCTCCTTCAAGACTTCAAGATTTCAATACAATTGCAAGTGGGATGGGTCTACGTGCAAAGAAAGGCATCTCTGTTGATACACCAACCGGATGGAACTCAACTCGAAAATGCTTGTAGAAGCATTGACGTACAAATCCGTTCTCACTAGTTATGCCAACAGAAAGATGATAGATTCTCCAAGTGAGGAGGAATGGGAGAAGGCAAAAGCTATTTGTGAGTTTCTAAAAGCTTTTGAAGAGCTTACGTTGATTCTTTGAGCTCATAGGAAGCCAACTTCACATAAGTTTATGCCAGTTGTGCTTTCTATTCGCCATGCATTGAAAGATCCGGGTTGGCAGACCTCTGATGTGTTGAAGGAATTGGCGACACTGATGCAAACGAAGCTTGATAAATATTGGGATCCCGAGGAGAAGGAGAATGCAGATCCTAACCGTCGTAGAAAAAGCAAGGGCATTGAGTTTAACCATGCACTTGTCATTGCTACATTCCTGGATCCAAGGAGGAAAGAAGATTACTTGGATTTCCTCTATTGCAAGTTGTCTACCGACGGGGAGAAAATTGCAAAACAAGTGGAGATTGCTTTAGAATGGGTGAGAAAGTATGTCAAGGAATATGAGCTACTCGCAGCGACAAGCACTGCACACTCGACACCTTCTAGTCAAGGCAATACCATTATTGGATCACCTGTTGCAGGGAAAAGGAAGTTGGAAGAAGAGTTTGCCCGGACAAGTCTCGTCGGAGGTCACGTGTACACAAATCCGAGCTTGATGCATACTTGGAAGAAGCATCCGAGAAGGTCGGTGATGACTTTGATGTCTTGGGTTGGTGGAAGAGGCATGTCGAAAAGTTTCCTATATTGGCATCTATGGCCCGTGACTTTCTTGCAATTCCTTTGAGCACAGTGGCATCTGAATCAGCCTTCCATTGTGGTAAGAGGATACTAGGCGACAAGAGAAGCTCTTTGAACCCTGATATGCTAGAAGTTCTTGTTTGTGCTAAAGATTGGTTGTACAAACCAAAGGAGGGTGAGTTAACCGCTTACATTTTGGTTCTACTACTTGTGTAGAATGGGATATATAAAACTTGCAGTATAGAAGTGTTCATATGCCTTTAAATTAATCCTTTGTTTCATTTGCAGGAGATGGACAGTAAGCACACGGCTAAAAACATGAAACCAAGAAAAGGTAAAAATATGAACCTGATCATCGATTTGCCTTTGCCTTGCTCCTTTTTCCGTTATAGTGATTGGACAAGAAAAACCACTGTCACTAAGCGAGTAAACATTGCCAAGACTAGTCTGTAGAACTATTGGACTTTGGTTTGATATGACACTCTTGACAAGAAGTGAGTAATGAAAAAAGGAGTGATGAATCAGCCAGTCCATAGGCATGTCATAAGTTCATTGAATTTGTTGGCTGGAACACAGCCGGGTCTTGTTGCCCTATTTCTTCCTCTGTTCCTAGAATGAGTGTACATTTCATCTAGCACGTAATAAATCCACCAAAACCTGTAATAGGAGTTGCCAGCACTATTTTTTGTTGATATATATTCTAGGCTTCCAGTGATAAGCAAGTGTTTTCTAAGTGAAATGGTGTCCATGTTATTTTGCAGGTCAAGGCCATTCTCATGTTCTCGGGTGCTTGTGTCGGGGCCAGCGTGATGATCTTTTTCATGAAGGATGTGAACTTCTGCGCCGAGTACTAGCGGTTGTTGTAGCCATGGCCAAGCTTGTTACATAGATTGTCTATTTGATAGCCCATATTTGTTTAGATGATGTGGATTCCTGATGCTCTGGTTACTTGTGTTGTTTCTTTGTTAATTTCATTTCTTTAGAGGTTGACTTGATGCTCAATTCTGAATATGAGTCCTTTGTAATGTATATTCAGCTTGAGATGTCATTGTTAAACTCCAGTTGGGTGAAGCAGTAAGTTGGTTCAGTGTGCTTGTTGTTTCTTGGTTGACTGTTAATATAGTGCTTAACCCATTTACAAACGGTTCTGAACCCATTTATGTAAACAGTTTCAACCCATGGTTGAAGACTTGGTTCAGTTTGGTTTGGTTAAAATTCCCAGCAAGTTTGGTTTTGGTTGGGTGGCAAGAGAGCTATCGTGGGTTTAGTTTAGGTTCAAGTGTCAAGCTAGCTCACGTGAGTTTGGTTGAGTTATGGTTCAGGTATCAAACTTTTCTCAGATTTAGCTCCCACTCACTTTCTTGTAAATACAGGCTTCACCGCAAGTCTGTATAAAACTATATGCTTTGATCAACTCATCAAAGCATATATTCCAACTCTGAGATGCTTTGCACCAGTCCATGGATGGATCATTTGGAGCTTGCACATTTTGTTAGCACCTTTAGGATCGACAAAACCTTCTGGTTGCATCATATACAACTCTTCTTTAAAAAATCCATTAAGGAATGTAGTTTTGACATCCATTTGGAAGATTTCATAAAATGTGGCAATTTTGCTAACATGATTCGGACAGACTTAAGCATCGCTACGAGTGAGAAAATCTCATCATAGTCAACACCTTGAACTTTGTCAAAAACATTTTTCGACAAGTCGAGCTTTGTAGATAGTAACACTACTATCAGCGTCCGTCTTCCTCTTGAAGATCCATTTATTTTCTATGGCTTGCCGATCATCGGGCAAGTCAACCAAAGTCCACAGTTTGTTCTCATACATGGATCCCATCTCAGATTTCATGGCCTCAAGCCATTTCGCGGAATCTGGGCTCATCATCACTTCCTCATAGTTCGTAGGTTCATCATGGTCAAGTATCATGAACTCCAGAATTGGATTACCGTACCACTCTGGTGCGGAACGTACTCTGGTTGACCTACGAGGTTCGGTAGTAACTTGATCCGAAGCTTCATGATCATCATCATTAACTTCCTCACTAATTGGTGTAAGCATCACTTGAACTGATTTCAGTGAAGAAATACTTTCCAATTCGGGAGAAGGTACAATTACCTCATCAAGTTCTACCTTCCTCCCACTCACTTCTTTCGAGATAAACTCCTTCTCCAGAAAGGATCCATTCTTAGCAACAAAGATCTTGCCTTCGGATCTGTGATAGAAGGTGTACCCAACAGTCTCTTTTGGGTAACCTATGCAGACACATTTCTCCGATTTGGGTTCGAGCTTATTAGGTTGAAGCTTTTTCACATAAGCATCTGCTACCTCTTGAGCACTGCGTTGGTTTTCCCTTGAAGAGGAAAGGGTGATGCAGCAAAGTAGCGTAAGTATTTCCCTCAGTTTTTGAGAACCAAGGTATCAATCCAGTAGGAGGCCACGCACGAGTCCCTCGCACCTACACAAACAAATAAATCCTCGCAACCAACACAATAAAGGGGTTGTCAATCCCTTCACGGTCACTTACGAGAGTGAGATCTGATAGATATGATAAGATAATATTTTTGGTATTTTTATGATAAAGATGCAAAGTAAAATAAAAGGAAATAAAAATAACTAAGTGTTGGAAGATTAATATGATGGAAAATAGACTCGGGGGCCATAGGTTTCACTAGTGGCTTCTCTCGAGAGCATAAGTATTTACGGTGGGTGAACAAATTACTATTGAGCAATTAACAGAATTGAGCATAGTTATGGGAATATCTAGGTATGATCATGTATATAGGCATCACGTCCGAGACAAGTAGACCGACTCACCGCATCTACTACTATTACTCCACACATCGACCGCTATCCAGCATATATCTAGAGTATTAAGTTCATAAGAACAGAGTAACGCTTTAAGCAAGATGACATGATGTAGAGGGATAAACTCATGCAATATGATGTAAACCCCATCTTGTTATCCTTGATGGCAACAATACAATACGTGCCTTGCTGCCCCTACTGTCACTGGGAAAGGACACCGCAAGATTGAACCCAAAGCTAAGCACTTCTCCCATTGCAAGAAAGATCAATCTAGTAGGACAAACCAAACTAATAATTTGAAGAGACTTGCAAAGATAACCAATCATACATAAAAGAATTCAGAGAAGATTCAAATATTGTCCATAGATAAACTTGATCATAAACCCACAATTCATCGGTCTCAACAAACACACCGCAAAAGAAGATTACATCGAATAGATCTCCACGAGAGATGGGGAGAACATTGTATTGAGATCCAAAAAGAGAGAAGAAGCCATCTAGCTAATGACTATGGACCCAAAGGTCTGACGTAAACTACTCACACATCATCGGAGAGGCTATGGTGTTGATGTAGAAGCCCTCCATGATCGATGCCCCCTCCGGCGGAGCTCCGAAACGGGCCCCAAGATGGGATCTCACAAGTACAAAAGGTTGCGGCGGTGGAATTAGGTTTTTGGCTCCGTTTCTGGTAGTTTTGGGGTACGTAGGTATATATAGGAGGAAGGAGTACGTCGGTGGAGCAACATGGGGCCCACGAGGGTGGAGGGCGCGCCTGGGGGGTAGGCGTGCCCCCTACCTCGTGCCCTCCTGGTTGATGTCTTGACGTAGGGTCCAAGTCCTCTGGATCACGTTCGTTCCGAAAATCACGTTCCCGAAGGTTTCATTCCGTTTGGACTCTGTTTGATATTCTTTTTCTGCTGAACTCTGAAATAGGCAAAAACAACAATTTTTGGCTGGGCCTCCGGTTAATAGGTTAGTCCCAAAAATAATATAGAAGTGTATAATAAAGCCAAATAATGTCCAAAACAGAATATAATATAGCATGGAACAATAAAAAATTATAGATACATTAGAGACGTATCAACATCGCAGCCTCAAACTTTAAGAAACGATAACTTGGGTTTCTTGCCAAACCACAGTTCATAAGGTGTCGTCTCAACGTATTTAGATGGTGCCCTATTTAACGTGAATGCAGATGTCTCTAATGCATAACCCCAAAACGATAGTGGTAAATCGGTAAGAGACATCATAGATTGCACTATATCCAATAAAGTACGGTTATGACGTTCGGACACACCATTATGTTGTGGTGTTCCAGATGGCATGAGTTTGTGAAACTGTTCCACATTGTTTTAGTTGAAGGCCAAACTCGTAACTCAAATATTTTCCTCTACGGTCAGATCGTAGAAACTTTATTTTCTTGTTACGATGATTCTCTACTTCACTCTGAAAATCTTTGAACTTTTCAAGTGTTTCAGACTTGTGTTTCATCAAGTAGATATACACATATCTGCTCAAATCATCTGTGAAGGTCAGAAAACAATGATACCCGCCGTGAGCCTCAATACTCATTAGACCGCATACATCGGTATGTATTATTTCCAATAAGTCAGTGGCTCGCTCTATTGTTCCGGAGAACGGAGTATTAGTCATCTTGCCCATTAGGCATGGTTCGCAAGCATCAAATGATTCATAATCAAGTGATTCCAAAAGTCCATCGGCATGGAGTTTCTTCATGCGCTTTACACCAATATGACCTAAACGGCAGAGCCACAAATAAGTTGCACTATCATTATTAACTTTGCATCTTTTGGCTTCAATATTTATAAATATGTGTATCACTACGATCGAGATTCAATAAACCATTTACATTGAGTGTATGACCATAAAAGGTTTTTATTCATGTAAACAGAACAACAATTATTCTTTGACTTAAATGAATTACCGTATTGCAATAAACATGATCCAATCATATTCATGCTTAACGCAAACACCAAATAACATTTATTTTAGGTTCAACACTAATCCCGAAGGTAAAAGGAGTGTGCGATGGTGATATTATCAACCTTGGAATCATTTCCAACACACATCATCACCTCGCCCTTAACTAGTCTCTGCTTATTTTGCAACTCCTGTTTCGAGTTACTACTCTTAGCAACTGAACTAGTATGAAATACTGAGGGGTTGCTATAAACACTAGTAAAGTACACATCAATAACATGTATATCAAATATACCTTTGTTCATTTTGCCATCCTTCTTGTCCGCCAAGTATCTAGGGGCAGTTCCACTTCCAGTGACCATTTCCTTTGCAGTAGAAGCACTCAGTTTCAGGCTTGAGTCTTGCTTTGGGTTTCTTCACGGGAGTGACAACTTGTTTGTCATTCTTCTTGAAGTTCCCTTCCTATTCTTTTGCCCTTTTTCTTGAAACTAGTGGTCTTGTAAACCATCAACATTTGATGCTCTTTCTTGATTTCTACCTTTGCCAATTTCAACATCGCGAAGAGCTCAGGAATTACTTTCGTCATCCCTTGCATATTATAGTTCATCACGAAGTTCTAGTAACTTGGTGATAGTGACTAGAGAAATTTATCAACTACTATCTTATCTGGAAGATTAACTCCCATTTGATTCAAGCAATTGTAGTACCCAGACAATCTGAGCACATGCTCACTGGTTGAGCCATTCTCCTCCATTTTGTAGGAAAAGTACTGTCAGAGGTCTCATACCTCTCGACACGGGCATGAGTATGAAATACCAATTTCAACTCTTGGAACATCTTATATGCTCCATGGCGTTCAAAACATTTTTGAAGTCCCGGTTCTAAGCCGTAAATCATGGTGCACTAAACTATCAAGTAGTCATCATACTGAGCTTTGTCAAACGTTCATAACGTCTGTATCTGCTCCTGCAATAGGTCTGTCATCTAGCGGTGCATCAATGACATATATCTTCTGTGCAGCAATGAGGATAATCCTCATATCACGGGCCAAGTCCGCATCATTGCTACTATTATCTTTCAACTTAGTTTTCTCTAGGAACATATCATAAATAAGACGGGGAAGCTATTTGCGAGCTATTGATCTACAACATAGATATGCAAATACTATCAGGACTAAGTTCATGATAAATTTAAGTTCAATTAATCATATTACTTAAGAATTCCCACATAGATAGACATCCCTCGAGTCATCTAAATGATCACGTGATCCATATAAACTAAACCATGTCTAATCATCATGTGAGATGGAGTAGTTTTCAATGGTGAACATCACTATGTTGATCATATCTACTATATGATTCACGTTCGACCTTTCGGTCACAAGTGTTCCGAGGCCATATCTGCATATGCTAGGCTCGTCAAGTTTAACCCGAGTATTCTGCATGTGCAAAACTGGCTTGCACCCATTTTATGTGAACGTAGAGCTTATCACACCTGATCATCACGTGGTGTCTCAGCACGAAGAACTGTCGCAACGGCGCATACTCTGGGAGAACACTTATACCTTGAAAGTTTAGTAAGGGATCATATTATAAAGCTACCGCCAAACCAAGCAAAATAAGATGTATAAAAGATAAATATCACATGCAATCAAAATATGTGACATGATATGGCCATCATCATCTTGTGCCTTTGATCTCCATCTCCAAAGTACCGTCATGATTTCTATCGTCACCGGCATGACACCATGATCTCTATCAACGTGTCATCATATGGTCGTCTCGCCAACTATTTCTCTTGCAACTATTGCTATCGCATGGCGATAAAGTAAAGCAATTACATGGAACTTGCATCTTATGCAATAAATAGACAACCATAAGGCTCCTGCCAGTTGCCGATAATTTCAAAAACATGATCATCTCATACAAGAATTTATATCTCATCACGTCTTGACCATATCCTATCACAACATGCCCTGCAAAAACAAGTTAGATGTCCTCTACTTTGTTGTTGCAAGTTTTACATGGTTGCTACGGGCTTATCAAGAACCGTTCTTACCTACGCATCAAAACCACAACGATTTTTCGTCAAGTGTGCTGTTTCAACCTTCAACAATGACCGGGCGTAGTCACACTCGATTCAACTAAAGTTGGAGAAACAGACACCCATTAGCTACCTGTGTGCGAAGCATGGCGGTAGAACCAGTGTCATGAACGCGGTCATGTAATGTCGGTCTGAGCTGCTTCATCCAACAATACCGCCGAATCAAAGTATGACATGCTGGTAAGCAGTATGACTATTATCACCCACAACTCTTTGAGTTCTACTCGTGCATATAACATCTACGCATAGACCTGGCTCGGATGCCACTGTTGGGGAACGTAGTATTTCAAAAAAAAATCCTACGCACACGCAAGATCCATCCAGGTGATGCATAGCGACGAGAGGGGAGAGTATTGTCCACGTACCCTCGTAGACCGAAAGAGGAAGCGTTTAATCAACGCGGTTGATGTAGTCATACGTCTTCACGATCCGACCGATCCAAGTACTGAATGTACGGCACCTCCGTGTTCAGCACACGTTCAGTTCGATGACGTCCCAAAACTCTTGATCCAGTTGAGGTCGAGGGAGAGTCCCGTCAGCACAACGGCGCGGCGATGGTGATGATGAAGTTACCGACGCAGGACTTTGCTTAAGCACTACGACGATATGACCGAGGTGTGTAACTGTGGAGGGGGCCACCGCACACGGCTAAGATAAATCTTGGAGTGCCTTTGGGGTTCCCCCTGCCCACGTATATAAAGGAGGGAGGAAGAGGAGGCCGGCCCTAGAGGGGGCGCGCCAAGGTGTGGGGAATCCTACTAGGACTCCCTAGTCCAAGTAGGATTCCCCTCCTCTTTCCTATTCGGAGTAGGAGAGAAGCAAAGAGAGGGAGAGGGAGAAGGAAAGGGGGGCCGCGCACCCACCCCTTGTCCAATTCGGTTTGGGCAGGGGGGAGGTGCAGGCCACCTCTTGGCCCTTCTCCCCTCTCTCCACTAAAGCCCAATAAGGCCCATTACTTCTCCTGGCGAATTCCCGTAACTCCCCGGTACTCCGAAAAATACCCGAATCACTCGGAACCTTTCCGATGTCCGAATATAGTCTTCCAATATATCAATCTTTATGTCTCGACCATTTCGGGACTCGTCGTCATGTCCATGATCTCATCCGGGACTCCGAACAACCTTCGGTACATCAAATCACATAACTCATAATACAAATCGTCATCGAACGTTAAGCGTGCGGACCCTACGGGTTCGAGAACTATGTAGACATGACCGAGACACATCTCCAGTCAATAACCAATAGCAGAACCTGGATGCTCATATTGGCTCCTACATATTCTACGAAGATCTTTATCGGTCAAACCGCATAACAACATATGTTGTTCCCTTTGTCATCGGTATGCTACTTGCCCGAGATTCGATCGTCGGTATCCTCATACCTAGTTCAATATCGTTACCAGCAAGTCTCTTTACTCATTCTGTAATGAATCATCCTGCAACTAACTCATTAATCACAATGCTTGCGAGGCTTATAGTGATGTGCATTACCGAGAGGGCCCAGAGATACATCTCTGACACACGGAGTGACAAATCCTAATCTCGATCTATGCCAACTAAACAAACACCATCAGAGACACCTATAGAGCATCTTTATAATCACCCAGTTATGTTGTGATGTTTGATAGCACACAAGGTGTTCCTCCGGTATTCGGGAGTTGCATAATCTCATAGTCCAAGAACATGTATAAGTCATGAAGAAAGCAGTAGCAATGAAACTGTAATGATCATAATGCTAAGCTAACGAATGGGTCTTGTCCATCACATCATTCTCCTAATGATGTGACCCCGTTCATCAAATAACAACATATGTCTATGGTTAGGAAACATAACCATCTTTAATAAACGAGCTAGTCAAGTCGAGGCATACTAGGGACACTTTGTTTTGTCTATGTATTCACACATGTACTAAGTTTCTGGTTAATACAATTCTAGCATGAATAATAAACATTTATCATGAAATAATGAAATAAATAATAACTTTATTATTGCCTCTAGGGCATATTTCCTTCACAAACACTAAGCATAATATCTGGCCTAGATGCACATAAATACAATAAAGAACCAATCATGGAGAGGTATACCTTTTGATCGAAGTCAATACCATTTTCATCACTGCAAAGATGGCCATTTGTGGGCATAGGGATTTTGACGCCTTTGCAATCTTGCATGCCGAATTTCCTCAGTCCATCTTTGAGGTATTTCTCCTGAGATATGAGTATGCCATTGCGCTGTTGACGAATTTGAAGACCTAAGAAGAATTTCAATTCTCCCATCATAGACATTTGATATTCTTCACTCATCATATAGGCAAATTCTTCACTGTAACGTTGGTCAGTACAGCCAAAGATGATATCATCAACATATATTTGGCACACAAACAATTCACCATCATAGGTTTTAGTGAAAAGAGTTGGGTCAAGTGAACCGGGTTTGAAGCCTTTCTTCATGAGGAATTACTTCAAAGTTCATACCACAGCTGAGGGGCCTACTTGAGGCCATAGAGGGCCTTATTGAGTCTGTAGACTTGGTCAGGATGCTTTGGATCTTCAAAACCTGGGGGTTGAGCAACATATACTTCTTCCTCAAGCTTACCATTGAGGAATGCACTTTTCACATCCATTTGATATAAGATGATGTCATGATGGTTAGCATAAGCAAGTAATATGCGAATAGCCTCAAGTCTAGCAACAGGAGCAAAAGTTTCATCCAAATCAATTCCTTCAACCTGTGTGTAGCCTGAGCTACAAGTCGTGCCTTATTCCTCACCACAAAGCCATTTTCATCTTGCTTGTTGCGGTAGATCCACTTAGTGCCGATGACATTGTGCTTGCGAGGGTCTGGTCACTTGACAAGATCCCAGACGTTTTTGAGCTCGAACTAATGTAATTCCTCTTGCATATCTTGAATCCACTCAGGCTCCAGAAATGCTTCATCTACCTTAGTGGGCTCTGTGATAGAGACGAAAGTGAAATGCCCACAAAAGTTAGACAAATGTGAAGCTTTTGAGCGTGTGAGAGGACCTAGTGCGTTGATGTCGCTGATGATTTTCTCAATCTGCACTTCATTTGCAACGCGAGGATGAGCGGGTTGGCGACGAGGAATTGGATCCGCATTTTCTTTAGAGCCATTTTCCTCAGGTGCACCAACATGATGTTCTTCACGATCTGGAATGACTTCTTCGGTAGATTCTTCGGTAGGAATGACATCCTCACTAGTATTGAACTTGATGGTTTCCTCAGGTGACTGTTCATCTAGCACAGGAGGTAGGTGCTCTCTTTGCGAGCCATTAGTTTCATCAAACCGCACATCTACAGTTTCAACAACCTTGTGGCAAACGGTGTGGAAGACTCTGTAGGTGTGACAGTCCTTTCCGTAACCAAGCATAAAACCTTCATGTGCATTCGATGCAAATTTAGAATTGTGATGAGGATCTCTAATCCAACATTTAGCACCAAAGACTTTGAAATAACTCACATTGGGTTTCTTGTCAGTGAGGAGTTCATATGTTGTCTTCTTGAAGAATTTGTGAAGATATACCTTGTTGATGATGTGGCACGCAGTATCAATTGCCTCGATCCAGAAATGATGAGGCGTCTTGTATTCATCAAGCATAGTGGGAGCCATCCCAACAAGAGTCCTGTTCTTGCGCTCCATGACGCCATTCTGCTGAGGAGTATAAGGAGCAGATAACTCATGAGTAATACCAAGTTCATCAAGATAGTCATCAAGACCAGTATTTTTGAACTCAGTTCCATTGTCACTTCTGATGTGCTTGATCTTCACACCAAAGTTGGTTGAAGCCCTCGAGGAAAAACGTTTGAAGACTTCCTGCACTTCACGTTTGTAAGTGACAATATGCACCCATGTGTAACGAGAGTAATCATCAACAATAACAAAGCCATATAGAGATGCTTCATTGGTGAATGCATAATAGTGATTATGACCAAAGAGATCCATGTGAAGCAATTCAAATGGTCGAGTGGTAGTCATGATAGTCTTCGCTGGATGGTTGGCCTTGGTCATCTTTCCAGCTTCACAGGCTCCGCACAAGTGATCCTTCAGGAATTTGACATTCTCAATGCCAATGACATTCTTATTCTTCGTGAGCGTGTGCAAGTTCCTCATGCCATCATGACCAAGTCGTCGATGCCATAGCCAGCCTTCTGAAGCTTTTGCAAGTAGACATATGGCAGGTTGTGGTCCTGTAGAGAAATCAACAATATACAGATCTCCTCTCCTAAAGCCTTCGAAGACTTTGGAATGGTCAGCTTCCATGATCACAACACAAGGGTACTTGCAAAAGACAACAACCATATCAAGATCACAAAGCATTGAGACTGACATGAGGTTGAATCCTAAGGACTCGACAAGCATGACTTTGTCCATGTGTCGATCCTTTGAGATCGCAACCTTACCTAGACCCGATACCTTGCTTTTGCCTTTGTCAGCGTAGGAGATATGCTTCAGATGCGATGGAGAAAGGGGAGCATCCATCAATAATTTCTTGTCACCAGTCATGTGATTTGTACATCCACTATCGAGGACCCACTAAGTTGCTTTGGGTTGATCATCCTGCAGATGAATTAGTGCAGCTTACGAACTCATATACTTCATCAGTGAAGAATATGATATCAACATCAGATCAATTTCATCAAGGAATTTGAACAGATATAGTAGTATGAGGACGTGAGAAATGAAAAAAATCATTTCTTCATGTTTAGCTTGCGTCCTTTAAAGCATTTTCAGGTCTCCAGCAAATTCTTCAGACGTTTAAGCACATCTAGAGACCTAACCCTGCATAAGAGATTAGTTCTTTTTCTTCACCACCCACATCTGAAGGAGTGGCAAAGAGTTCATCATTCTGCGAGCTCCATAAGAGAAAGGTGGCATAGAAGCCAGTCCACTTCGTTTCACATATGAGGAGTTAGGGTAAGCATATGAATAAGCAAAAAAATTCTTCGAGGACTTATGAACATAATGGTTAGAAGAATAATGAACATATTCATAGCCCTTAGATCTTCCCTGTGAAACAGAAGTGTTAGCACGATGATGTTCATATGAGGACTTTGATCCTTTTGAGGAATTTGACCCACATGAGGAATTTGGTCCGTTTGAGGACTTGGATCCGTATGAAGAATTTGGTCCATATGAAGAATTTGATCTGGGGTTCCTATTCTTCACAGGTGGTGTCATGACGACATTCACCTGAAGACTTTCAAGGCACCTTTTGGGAACCCAGATTTTCTTCATAGGGGAACCGTTCCTGCAGTTAATGCCAACATATCTAGCAAATACTTCACCATTCTGATTTTTGAATAGCTTATAGTTGGAGTCAAATGACTCATCAGAAGAATGAGGAGATTCACATGTAAAGCCAGATAAAGTAGATGGATCTACTAGAGGTCCCTTCGCAGCAACCCACGAGGTTTTGGGATACCGCTCGGGCTTCGAGATGTCCCATCAGCATTGAGTTTCCTCTCAAAGGCAATACCCTCTTTCCTAGGGTTCCCGTTGAGGATCTGCTTTTTAAGCACATCACAAAGAGCCTGATGCCCTTTGAGGCTTTTGTACATGCTTGTCATATACAATTCCTTCAGCCCTGCATTGTCAGTGATACTAGCAATATCCTCAGATGAGGAATAAGTGATAGCAGAGACAGATGAAGAATTTGTAGCAGTAGAACCATTTGAACATTCAGGTGAAGAATTAGAAGATTCACGTTCAATGCACTTCAAACATGGAGGAATAAATTCTTCCTGAGCAGCGCTGATTTGTTGAGCAAGTAATGAATCACGCTCCTTCTGAAGATCTTCATAACTCTCCCTTACCTTCTCAAGATCTTGCTTTCTTTGAAGAAATTCATAAGAAAGCTTCTCATGATCAGATAAGAGAGTGTTATGATGACTTTGAAGATTGTCAAACTTGGACTGAAGTCTCTGAAGATTTTCAGTCGAAGTTTTGGTGCGGTCCATTTCTTCGCCCAACATATCATCGCTCTTATTAAGCATATTTTGAACCTTTTCAAAAGCCTTTTGTTGTTTCACAGCAATACTACCAAGTTTAGAGTAGCTAGCCTTGAGATTTTCATCAGATTCATTCTCACTTGATTAAGAGGAGGGGTATTTGAGTACCTTGGCACCCTTTGCCATGAAGCAATAGGTGGGAGTGTAGTCATCATCGTCATCATCAGCCCTGTTGTGGAAGCCATTTTCCTCAGAGTTGAAGATGGACTTGCTGACGAATGCAGTAGCGAGGGCTAGGCTTGCCACGCCAGATTCCGGCTCCTCAGATGCCTCCTCTTCCTCATGTTCCTCAGATTCAGCTTCAGAGTCCCTTTCCTTGCCAATGAATGCCCGAGCCTTCTTAGAGCTGCTCTTCTTGTGAGATGAAGACTTCGAGGATTTTGATGATGAAGACTTTGAAGATTTCTTCTTCTTCTTTGAGTCATCAGAACTGTAGTCCTTGTATTTCTTCTTCTTTGATTCCTTTTCCCACTGAGGAAAATCTTGAATGTAGTGACCAGGTATCTTGCATTTGTGGCACAGTCTCTTCTGGTAGTCACGGGATGAGGAATCATCACTTCTTGAGAATTTTCCAAAGCGGACACGTCTTGAGAACTTCTATAATTTCCTCACGAGCATTGCTAGATCCTAGCTTAGTTCTTCAAGATCACCAAGGCTGCTACCAGAATCCTCACCTTCAGATTCATATATTTCCTTGGCCTTCAGAGCACGTGATCTGCCATAGCTCGGAACATAGAGATCTCTCTTCTCAGCAAGCTGGAACTCATGAGTGTTTAGCCTCTCGGGGATATCAGCGGGATCAAGTGACTTGTAGTCTCCACGTTCTTGTATCATCAGTGCCAGAGTGTCAATTGAGGAATCAAACGATCTCAGCAATTTCTTCACCACCTCATGATCGATGATGTTAGTGGCACCAAGTGCTTGAAGCTCATTTGAGATGTCAGTGAGGCGATCGAAGGTTTATTGAACATTTTCATTGTCGAGTCTTTTGAAGCGGTTGAAGAGATTGCAAAGAACGTCAACTCGAGAGTCACGTTGTGTTGAGACTCCTTCATTGACCTTGGACAGCCTATCCCAGATGAGCTTAGCTGTCTCCAAAGCACTCACTCTGCCATACTGCCCTTTGCTCAAATGGCCACATATGATGTTCTTCACTTGAGAATCGAGTTGCTTGAATCTCTTCACATCAACAGCGCTCAGGGAAGGTGAGACAGTGGGAACGCCATTCTCCACAACGTACCAGAGATCGTTGTCGATTGCCTCAAGATGCATACGCATCTTATTCTCCCAGTAGGGGTAGTCCGCCCCACCGAAGGTAGGACACCCAGCAGAGACATTGATCATACATGCAGTCGACATAACTAAAACTCCAGGAGGTTAAACCAAAATCACACAGAACAAGGGAGTACCTCGCTCTGATACCAATTGAAAGTGCGTTAAGTCGACTAGAGGGGGGTGAATAGGCGATTCTTATGAATTCTTCATCGAGGAATTTCAGGGTGAGGAAATTTCTAAGCGAAGAACTACTTGGCTGCGGAATATACTTAGATGCAAGCATTACAGAACATAAGCACAGTCATCATGATGAAATGAAACGAGCACAGAGTATAGGAAGCGTAAACACGGGATAAGAAGGATGAAGACAAACAGACTGAAGAAATTGAGAAAGTCTTCAGTCAAAGTCTTCAAACAGATATGAACAAGCACACAACACAGTAATGAGGAAATGGAAGGGTTGAGGAAATAGAACCAGTAGGCTTGGTGAAGACAGTGATTTGGTAGACCAATTCCAACTGTTGTGACAGTTGTACGTCTGGTTGGAGCGGCTAGGTATTTAAACCTGAGGGCACACAGTCCCGGACACACAGTCCCGGACACACAGTCCTCACCGTATTCTCCTTGAGCTAAGGTCACACAGACCTCGCCCAATCACTCTTGGTAAGTCTTCAGGTGACTTCCAAACCTTCACAAACTCGGTCACTCCGTGATCCACAATTTCCTCTTGGATGCTCTAGACCATGACGCCTAACCGTCTGGAAGATGCACAATCTTCAAAGGTAACAAGCGTCGGATCCACACAGGAATTTCTACAGTGATGCTCAATCACTTTGGGTTTGTAGGTGTTTGGGTATGGGTTTTCCTCACTTGATGATTTTTGCTCAAAGTCCTCAGAGGATGGGATGCTCTCAATTGACAAGTGTCAGTTTCTTTCGGAGCAGCCAGCCAGCTAGTGGTTGTAGGGGGCGGCTATTTATAGCCTAGGGAGCAACCCGACATGATAAGACAAAAATGCCCTTCAGTGGTATGACCGTTAGGTGGGTAAGATATTTTGGGACAGCTGGCGCATAGCACTGTAACGGTCGGAAATTTGTCTATCAAATTCCTCAAGGCTATCATGTTCCTCACTTGTAGGCAGTCCGCACTGGCGAATTCCTAACTCCTCAATCAGAACAAATTCCTAAGTGACCATAAGATCTCCGTCTCTGTCACTGAAGAAATTGACTGAACTGCATGAGATTTCCAATGGCTTCACTCAAAAGGATTGGTAGGTGTAGGATTTTGAGATGAGCATCACTTGGAAACTTTTGCTTAGTTTTTCCTCGACCCCCTTTAACAGTACGGTGTTTCCTATGACTCAAGAAAGAGAAAATGAAACTACGAAAACAAAAGTGTTCACGCTTCATATTCCACGCATGAAATCCAAGTCTTCACGGTCACACCAATTTCTTCACTTTCAGAGTCTTCAGAAATCCAAAGTCTTTAGTTGAAGACATTCATTTTTAGGGGTCGACTTTCTATGAAAATATCAAACTCCTCATAGACTTATAGACTTGTGTACACTCACAAACGCATTAGTCCCTTAACCTATAAGTCTTCAATACACCAAAATCACTAAGAGGCACTAGATGCACTTACATATATCTATTATGCACATCTCCAAATGAGCTGAAATTTCACGGAGAATTATTTTGGAATAAATAAAAAATATTGGAGAAAACAAATACCAGAGGGGGCCACCCAGGTGCCCACAAGGCACCAGGGTGCGCCCTAGTGGCTTGTGGGGCCCCTGGCCAGCCTCCGGTGCCCATCTTCTGGTATATAAGCCCATTTGCCCTAGAAAAAAATAAAGAGATTACTTTTGAGATGAAGCACCGCCGTCTCGAGGCGGAACCTGGGCAGGAGCACTTTTGCTCTCCAGCGGAGCGATTCCACCGGGGATACTTCCCTCTGGGAGGGGGAAATTAAAGCCATCGACATCACCAACAACCCTCTCAATGTGAGAGGACCAATCTTCATCAACATCTTCAATAGCACCATCTCATCTCAAACCCTAGTTCACCTCTTGTATTTAATCCTTGTCTCAAAACCTCAGGTTGGTACATGTGGGTTGCTAGTAGTGTTGATTACATCTTGTAGTTGATGCTAGTTGGTTTATTTGGTGGAAGATTAAATGTTCAGATCCTTGATGCCATTCATTACCCCTCTAATCTTGAGCATGAATATCATTTGTGAGTGGTTATTTTGTTCTTGAGGACATGGGTGAAGTCTTGCCATAAGTAATCATGTGAATTTGGTATTCGTTTGATATTTTGATGATATGTATGTTGTTGCTTCCTTTAGTGGTGTCATGTGAACATCGACTACATGACACTTCACCATCCTTGGGCTTAAGGGAAGACATTGTGGAGTAGTGATTAGATGATGGGTTGCTAGAGTGACAGAAGCTTAAACCCCAGTTTATGTGGTATTCTGTAAGGGGCTGATTTGAATCCATATGTTTCATTCTATGATTAGATTTATCTTAATTCTTCTTTCTTAGTTATGATGCTTGCGAGAGGGGTTAATCATAAGTGGGAGGCTTGTTCAAGTAAGAACAACACCCAAGCACTGATCCACCCACATATCAAATTATCAAAGTAGCGAACGTGAATCAAACAAACATGATGAAAGTGACTAGATAAAATTCCCGTGTGTTCTAAAGAACGCTTTGCTTATTATAAGAGACCATTCCGACCTGTCCTTTCCTACAAAAGGGATTAGGCTACCTTGCTGCACTTTTGTTACCATTACTACTTATTGCTCATTACAAGTTATCTTGCTATCAAACTACTTGTTATTAATAATTTTAGTGCTTGCAGAAAATACCTTGCTGAAAACTACTTGTCATTTCATTCTGCTCCTCGTTGCGTTCGACACTCTCACTTACCGAAAGGACTATAATTGATCCCCTATACTTATGGGTCATCATAGGACGAGAGACAACGTTAACCTGAAGTGGTATTCTAATAGCATCTTCAATAGATGATGTAAAATACATCAACAAAAAGTGCTAGATGTAAAATACATCAGTCGCTTATCTCTAAACGTAATTGTTGAAACTGAACTTAACTGTCGAAACTGAACGCACTAGTAGCAAAGAAGCATTGCATGAATAGTTTTGGCCACTCGGGCACTAGTGGCAGAGTAGCAGTGATCTAAATCGGTAACCGCTCCAGTAGGGAACGTACTACTAGAGAGCAGTCGAGGCAGCTGGTCGTAGCAGAAGAATACCAGAGCACCAAGCGTCAGGCGAGAGTCAGCTGGTCATGTAGCAGCATCTCGGGTAGCAGCAGCAGGAGCACGGACGAGAGTCGTTGATGCTGCTCGTGTAGCAGCAGCAGCGCGAGCAAGAGTAGAGTAGCAGCACACGCAAGAGCAAGAGCAAAGCAGCAGCGCGAGCAAGAGCAAGAGAAAAGTAGGCACGCGACTGAGAGCAAGAGCAAGAGCAAAGCAGGAGCGCGAGTGAGAGCCCAAGCAGCAGCAACTCCTCCTGATGTGGATGTCGCCTCCGGGGGAGGAACGCCACGGCGGAGATACGCCATGGAGGAAGTGGTCGGCGACGCCGCCTTCGAAGGAGCCGCGCCATGGCGGCTCGGGATCAAGCACCGACAACACTGTGAGATCGAATCAAGGAGAAAATGTAGCGATTAGTGTAGAACCTCTTTGGTAGCGCTGCTCTTCCGGTGTTACAGGTGAAGACGACACTGTGGGAATGAATATGGCGCGATAGACGAGGCGAATGTCGGAGCAGCTCCTTGAAGGTGGAGGATGGGGTGGCTGAACCGGTGGGATGATGAGATGGATGATGGATCCTCATCCGGTGCGGTGGATGAGGGGCGTCGAGTTGTTTCATTGGACGATGTCATCGGGGAAGAGGCTCTGGCTGGATGGCAGTCGGGTGGCGGATGGAGGAGTGGGGGGCTTCGCGAGTTTTGGCGGCTTCGGTGTATGAATGGGGGCGGAGAGGATGGGAGGGGGAACCATTGCTTAGAGACACACTTGTCAGGAATGTGGGGTAAGTTATAAAAGTACCCCTACCCGTTTGAACCATGGGACGTCGAGGCCGGATTTTTGGCTGAGGGATGGAAAGGGGATTTTGCGTGTCAAGGCGGCTCAACCGATTTCGGAGGAGGAGGTAGATTTCGCGCGCGTTAAAACTTCGGGATAACAAGGCGTCGGTTGAAGAGGCGGGTGTTTCGTAGCACAATAGACAAAAAGCTAATCACAAAGTATCCGGTTGGGAGGAGAAGTAGATGAGGACCATGCATATGGTGGGATGTTTGTGGTTTAATGTCCGGTTGGGAGGAGAGAGAGGAGAGAGGGACCATGCATGTGGGGTTGGGAGGAGAGAGAGAGAGAAGAGGGGGACCATGCATGTGATTGGTAAAGTGCATGTCCGGACTCCGGCAAAGCCCCCACGTTTGTCTCTTGGATACCGGAATTCGTACATCCAAACTGCTAAGCGGACATATACAGGTCCCCGTTGGATGACAAAAATGATCCGGACATATAGTGAAGGTTTGAGGGTCCGCTTTGAAGAGATGCCATAAGAGCAACTCCAACCGGGCGATCCATTTTATCTGTTTGGGTCATCCAAACAGAAAACTTGACCCAACGGGGCGACCCAAATGGACGCCCGTGTTCGCTTGCTGTCCGTTTATTATCTGCCTTGACCCAAACTGGGCGCAAATATGGACGGCAAATGGGTACGCAACGGAGAAAAGCGGACGCTCCCCTCGTCCGGTCTCGTCCGCTCCTGCCCTCTCGTGTCCAGTCTGGTCCCACCTATCAGTGACCCCGCACTTCCTCCACAACCGTCGCATCGCACTTCCTCCACAAACGCCGCGATGAGGCCACCAGCGAAGGCCGCCGCGGCGCAAACCCGCGAGGCCACCAACGTAGGCTGCCGCCTCCCGTTTTGATCTTGGCGGAAGCAGCGGGGAGATCTCCGGCGGCTTGGAGACCTCAAGGAGGAACTGCAGGCGCACAGGAGGAACGCGGCGGCTGCGACGGGCGAAACTACAGGCGTGTGGGAGGAACGCGGCCTCGGACGCTTCCGCCGGCGGCGACCAGTGGGCCGTGGTGACGGAGGAACGTGACGGGAGGCGTGGGAGGAAGGCGGCGGCTGCGATGGACAGGGTGGCCGGTGGTGCGTGCCGTGGTGGCGGAGGAACGCAGCGGGCGGCGCAGGAGGAAGGCGCGGCTAGTTTTTTTTTCGAAAAGGGGGACTCCCCGGCATCTGCATCAGAACGGTGCATACGGCCATCTTTATAAATAAGCAAATAGGTTCAACAAGGTCTTACAGTCTGAAACAAAGTAACGGCAAGCTGACAAAGAGCCACAACGCCAAAAACACAAAAGCCAAGAGGCCACAACCGGCTGGCATAACAAAGATAGGAAAACTAATCGCCTATCCTATTACATGACCGTCATCCAAAACGGTAGAAGATATCCCGTGCTACCATCTCCTAGCGGATAGTTCCAGTAACCAAATGCTCCCTGACCTCCGTCGGAGTGAGTAACAACCACATACGGATCAGCGCAGTGGCTTGCAATAAAACCTGCAAAACACGAATATTTTTTGTTCTGTTAAAAGCCAAATCATTTCTGCAGTTCCAAATTGCCCACAACAAAGCACATACTCCTACGCGAATGTGTCTAGCTGTTTCGGACTCAATCCCAACAAGCCACGTTCCAAATAACGTACTGACAGAATTCAGAGGAGTAATGTTAAAGGCAATGTGCACCGTCTGCCACAAAACTTTGGCCAACGGGCAATAAAAAAATGTGTTTGATAATTTCATCCCGATCACAAAAACTACATAAGGGAGTCCCGGATTAGGGGGTGTCCGGATAGCCGAATTATAACCTTTGGCCGGACTCCTGGACTATGAAGATACAAGATTGAAGACTTCGTCCCGTGTCCGGATGGGACTTTCCTTGGCGTGGAAGGCAAGCTTGGTGATACGGATATGTAGATCTCCTCCCATTGTAACCGACTCTGTGTAACCCTAGCCCTCTCCGGTGTCTATATAAACCGGAGGGTTTTAGTCCGTAGGATGAACAACAATCATACCATAGGCTAGCTTCTAGGGTTTAGCCTCTCGATCTCGTGGTAGATCTACTCTTGTACTACCCATATCATCCATATTAATCAAGCAGGAGTAGGGTTTTACCTCCATCGAGAGGGCCCAACTCCGGTAAAAACATCGTGACCCTTGTCTCCTGTTACCATCCGCCTAGACGCACAGTTCGGGACCCCCTACCCGAGATCCGCCGGTTTTGACACCGACATTGGTGCTTTCATTGAGAGTTCCGCTGTGTCGTCACCGTCAGGAAGGATGCCTCATCCCGTCTTTAAAGACGGCACTATTTCTAAAGGAGCTTTGGCTATCGACCAAACTCTCCGGCTAGGCGGTTTTCTTATGACCGCCTGTTTGGCCGCCGCGCCGACGATGACTTCTCGGGTCATCAAAAGCAATATTCACGTCAACTCGGAACTCGCCGAGCAGTTAGATCCGATGGAGCTCTCTTATTTAAACGAGCTCTTGGATCGCATCGCCGCCCTGGGAGTCGCTACAGACTACGATCGGATTGGGACTAAACCCGATCTGAGAGAGATTAACTCTCCCCAGGTCACCCATCACGTTGCTGTGGTGGAGGAACAATGCGGCGACCCTTCATCTATCTTAAGGACTAGCTATGTCCGGATTCCCGATCCCTCAAGCCGGATACCCGGAGGGAGGAGGACACTCAAGACCTGAACTTAGAATCAGTAACGGGCTAGATTCATTGGACAACATCCAAGAATCCAAGCTTCCGAGTTCGGAAACTCCTTGGCCCTTGAGCCTCAGATTGGGTGAGGTTTCGAATCTAATTCCACCCACCCACCCGAACATAGGCGATCTATCCAAAATTTGGCAAGAGCCCGAGGAAACAGTACATGATTACTGGGCCAGATTCCTCCTGGTTATGAACAGGATAAAGGACTGCCGTGAGGAAGACACAATTTCATTCTTCTGCAATAATTGCACGGACAAGGGAATCCTCAACGCCATAGGTCGCCGTGAAATTATACGCTTTGCTGACTTGGTGTCCATAGTACGAAAGTACTGTGCGACGGAAAGCGCCTGGAAACCCGAAGTAAGATTTTGGGACAATCCGGCCCTGAATACAAACCCAGTCCGAAATAAAAGGGTGCATTATCGCCAATCACCCGGGTTAAACACCAAAAAACAAAAAAACCCTACGGGGCATGGAACCGTACTGGAGGGATGGCTCAACGGACCCTGTAAAATTCATAGTACAGAGGGCGCCACACCAACTCATAGCCTTAGAGCATGTTGGATACTCCGGCAGGTGGCCAAAAGTGGCGAAGCTTCTAACCCCAAAGATCCACAGAGCACCAGCCCAGGGATACCAGTATGGTATTAACAGTCTTCGAGACTTTCACATCAAACAATATGCGAAAACGAACACTCCGCAGCCTTGCCGAAGTCTACCAAGTAGCAACAATAAATCCATGGAGTGACACGGCTAATAATGCCAGTGATGAACCTAAATTCCGAACAGCCCGAGCACCAGCAGCATTGGTCCTCAGTCCAATAGTGGACGGCTTTTGCCTTACCAAGGTACTCATGGACGGTGGCAGCGGATTGAACCTCATTTATGAGGAAACCCTTCGAAAAATGGAAATAGACTGGAGCCGCATTGAGCGAAGCAGCACAACCTTTAGAGGAATAATCCCGGTCAGAAGCGTCTTTGCAGGAAAAATCACACTGGATGTGGTGTTCGGCACGCCGGAAAATTACAGGTCCGAGGAGGTCACGTTCCAAGTGGCCCCGTTCAGCAGCGAATACCACGCTCTATTAGGGCGAGAGGCATTCACAATTTTTCAAGCTATACCCCATTACGGGTACATGAAGCTCAAAATGCCCGGGCCCAACGGAATCATCACTCTTGCTAGTGACCCGGACATAGCACTCCGCGCAGAAAACAAGACAGCCGCACTAGCTCTTGAGGCACTATCCGAAGCCCTAGCGGCCGAGGAACTGATCAGCGCTCCACGGTGAACAGGGACGATGTGATACCCGATAAAAGATCCAAGTCCACCTCCTTTAAACCACCGGATGAAATAGTCAAATTCCAAGTCCACCCAACGGACCCTACAAAAACGGCCTCCATCGGGGCATAATTAAACCCTGATGTAGACGCCGCACTACGAGAATTCCTACACGAAAATTGGGACATTTTTGCCTGGCACCCTTCAGACATGCCAGGAATCCCACGCCGGCTGGCCGAGCACAACCTAACCATACTAAAAGGATTCAAGCTAGTCAAACAGGCTCTTCGGCGTTTCTCTGAACCTAAGAGACAAGCCATGTGAGAGGAGCTAGCCAAACTATTGGAGGCCGGATTCATCAGAGATATAAAACATCCGGACTGGCTAGCAAAACCTGGTGATGGTACCAAAGAAGGACAAATCCTAGCGCCTATGCGTCGATTTCAAGGACCTCAACAAGGATTGCCCAAAGGATCCCTTCCCCCTCCCCCGCATCGATCAAATTATGGACGCTACTGCAGCACACGATTCATTGTGTTTCCTCGACGCATACTCCGGCTACCATCAAATCAAGATGGCAGAGTTTGAACAAGCCGCAACGGCATTTATCACCCCATACGGCCCATTCTGCTTCAACACAATGCCCTTCGGGCTCAAAAACGCCGGCGCAACATATCAGCGCATGATTCGTATATGTCCGCAAACCAGATCGGCAAAACAAAGGAGGCATACGTAGATGATGTGGTCGTCAAAACCAAGCATGTCGAAACTCTAGTAGACGACTTGAGGCTCACATTCAATAATCTTGAACATATGACATCAAGCTTAACCCGGAAAAATGCATTTTCGTGTACCAGCGAAAGCTCTTGGGCTTCATTGTATCCGTAGAGGAATTGAAGCAAACCCAGCCAAGATCCGAGCTCTGTCACAATTGGATATCCCAAAGGACCTCAAACAAATACAAAAATTGACTGGATGCGTGGTAGCTCTAAGCCGCTTTATCTCCCGTTTGGGAGAAAAGGCATTACCCCTCTATCGCTTCCTCTGGCGCACCGAACACTTCGAGTGGACGGATGCCGCCACGGCCGGACTCGAAGAAATAAAATCCATATTGGCAACAAACCCGGTCCTGGTCGCGCCCAACATGGGCGAGCCAATGCTATTATACATCGCCGCAACTCATCAAGTTGTAAGCGCGGTGCTCGTTGTCGAACGAGAAACAAACGGACACAAGTTTCCCCTTCAAAAACCAGTTTACTACGTGTCCACTATCCTCACTCCATGCAAGTCACGGTATCCGCATTATCAAAAGATAGCGTACGCGGTGTTTATGGCATCTCGGAAGCTGCGACACTACTTTCAAGAGTGTTTGATAACAGTAGCCTCCGAAGTACCTCTTAACGACATTATAAACAACATGACGCGACGGGCCGGATTGCCAAATGGGCCATTGAGCTCCTCCTTTTCGACATAACCTATAAGCCACGGCGAGCCATTAAGTCGCAAGTTTTGGCCGACTTCGTCGCTGAATGGACTGAAGCCGAACTCCCTAAAGAGTACGGCACATATTCCAACTGGATCATGCACTTCGACGGCTCCAAAATGTTGGCTGGTCTGGGGGCTAGCGTCGTTCTGACGTCCCCAACAGGAGATACAGTTCAATACGTACTCCAGATAATGTATACGGACTCCAACAACGCAGCCGAATACGAGGCCCTTCTACATGGTCTCCGGATGGCAGTATCCATGGGCATTCAACGCCTAGATATGCGCGATTCAACCTCGCGATATCCCAAATAAATGGAGACTTTGATGCCAAGGATCCGAAAATGGCAGCTTATCGCAACGCCGCCGTCCTAAAAATGTCAGCTTTCGGTTCAAGGGCTCAATTTCACCATATAGCTCGAGAAAACAATCAGTGCAGCGTCTTGGCACGCATTAGGCGCCAAAGCGCGATGCCGCCCCCCCAATATCTTCTTAGGGAGGCTATTCAAGCCATCCGTAGTATGGGAAGGAGTCCGAAATAATAGCCCGGACCCACCAAAGACCGCCTAACACCGAACATTCGACACAACCGGAGGCTCGCCAACGAAGTAACATCTTCAGCCCACGTAATAATGGCAGTCATTGCCCCGTGGACGGAACCATTCCTAGCCTACCTAACCGGGCAGGAACTTCTCGAGGACCAAAACGAGGCACGCTGCATAGTGCGGCGATCTAAAGCCTATAAAGTCCATGAGGGAGAGCTTTATAAGAAAAGCACGACCGGAGTCCTTCAAAGGTGTATCTCCGAAGAGGAGGGGCGTAATCTTCTGGCTGAAATTCATGTCGGACTCGGCGGGCACCACGTCGCAGCCCGGGCCCTTGTAAGCAAGGCCTTCCGTACAGGATTTTATTGGCCGACGGCCCGGGCAGATGCTCAGGACTTAGTCCAATGATGCGTCGGTTCCCACGTCTTTGCTAATCAAAGCCACATGCCACCCACCGCCCTCCAAACTATGCCCATCACCTGGCCCTTTGCGGTCTGGGGGCTTGACATGGTTGGAACCCTTAAAGGAGGAACCCACAAGCAAAAATACCTCACCGTCATGGTGGATAAATTCACCAAATGGATAGAGGCCAAGCCTGTTAAGATGGCTGAATCCGGACCGGTGATAGACTTCATATCGTGGGTCGTATAATCGTTATGGCATCCCCACAAAGATCATCATCGCGATAACGGCACGAACTTCACGGTCGACGAGGTCAAACTCTGGTGCAAAAACATGGGCGTCAAGCTCGACTATGCTTTAGTCTATCACCCTCAAACTAACGATCAAGTCGAGCGAGCAAATGGTCTAATCATGAGCGGCATCAAACCCAGATTAGTGCAGTCCCTCAAGGAATCTAACACACAATGGGTAGAGGAGCTCGACTCCGTACTCTGGGGGCGGCGGACCACGCCGAATCGCACCACCGGATTCACACCATTCTTTATTGTATACGGTGTAGAGGCAGTTCTGCCCTGCGACATAATTCATGACTCACCTCGCGTGCGCATGTACGAAGAAAGAGAAGCCGAGCTCGATCGGCAGGACAGTTTGGACGCCTTGGAGGAGGAGCGTGACGTGGCAAAAGCCCGTTCCGCATTCTATCAACAGCAGGCTCGAAGATATCAAAGCAAAGAAGTACGGGCCAAAACTTACAATATTGGCGAGTTAGTTCTATGCCTGCCGGACAAGAAAAAGGACAAACTCAAGCCCAAATGGGAAGGTCCCTTTATTATCGACCAAGTCCTGACCGGTGGAGCGTACCGCCTGCGAGATGCATCGGATAACCGACTCGAGCCGAACCCATGGAACGCAGCCCGTCTCCGACGATTCTACGCCTAGCGCCCGGATTACGAGTTCGTCTCCTTCCTCATCTATTTTTTACACATCAGCTGTCTTATATTTCTCTCCTTCTCCCTCTTTTTCTCTTACAGCCTTTAAAGGCTCGTTCACGCATTGTTCGCACACTTGACGCCGCTTATCCGCGCTCATTATACCTGGGGGCTTCTTTAACAGAAGCTTACTTGTACGGGCTTTATGCCTAACACATGTGTAATGCTTCCGCATGTACCTTTTATTCACCATTATATGCATCGATATGACTTAAGTTTTGGCCAAACTGGGTTGCCTGGCTCCTGTGCTTACCCCTACTTTCCCGATTGTTCGGCTAGGTGGTAAAGGGAGCACCTCTGTGATTGTTACTGCCGGGTCAGCCGGATGTGTACTTCAGACTGGGTGAAGCCGAAAGCTAGCTTTCTTAAGAGAATATTCGGTCGGTGAACTAAAGATGATTTCTCACTTATTTATTTATCTGCCCCCAGATGCTTTTCTACTTTTTTCGCAGTCCGGACATGCACTTTAAGGCATGCCTCCCAGGGAAAGGAACCCCTAACGGAACTATTCTCCCTAGAAGATGTTTCTTACTAACCATGTAATATAACGTAACTGATTGGGCACTTGTCTGTTCAAGCACTAATGACCCCTATGCCTGGTCTCCACGCATGCCCCGGTTCTTACATAACCGTGAGAGTATTCGGACACACTCCGGACTATAGGGTCCCGAGGTTGAAGCGAAAAGGTCCGCCATGACAAACAATCTACAATCCGGCTAGAAGGCATTTTTACATGTCATCTTCAATTACATAGACAATTTGACTGGGTGTATTCCTCCTCAATACCATCTAATAGGCTGTCTAGTTTACAGTCCTGTTGGGAATACTTTATGCCAATTCTACTTGGCCGCACACTAAGCTCACAGGATCTCCTTCCCATCGGGCCCACAGTGTCGACCTCAGCCATGTGGTTTGGGTCAGCCTTCGTGTACCGCGTCTTCACCATGGCCCGAGCCTCCTCGGGCGCCTTTGACGGCAGGCCGATATCTTCCATAATCTAAGCGCCACCGTGCTCCCTTAAGCCTCTCTGCAAGCTTTCCAAGGCCTTGAGGCGGGGAGACAGATGGCCACAAGGCACAGGCGACGCCTTTCATCACCTGCCGAACTTCGTTCGTGCAGTTGCAAGAGCTCGAAGAAGGTCACCAGAGAACCGGGCATTTCCTCTGAGACATAACTCGTTAGTCGACTTCCTCGCCGAACTCTTTTCAAAGTTCGTTCAAGCACTTACTTAAAATGCCGTGTCGGGTTGGCCGATTCTCCTTCCACGGAGTCCCGGCATTTGGGTACGAACATCCTTTAGTTCCTCGCCCAGCTGGGTGTTGGCATCTTGGAGATTATTCTTCTCCGCCTCACCCTCGTAAGCACGCCTCCCGGCCTTTAACCGGCGCAAGAGTTGTTGCTTGTCCGGATCTACTCGGCGCCATCTGCAATGATATTGTCGATTTACACACACGCCGCACTTCACAACATACTTATCTTTGAAGCTTATATTACCGGAGGGGTCTCCTTGGCCTCCCTGCAATGACTAGTGCAACATCAAGTTGGGCGTTGCACTCTTCCAGCTCCTGGGACAGTTGGGTATTCTTTTTTGTAAGATCTTGCATAACAAATGATCCTTAAATCAGTTATTCTAACTATTTCAAGTCTCGGGGGCTACTAGTATATATAACCATCAAATTTTCTCACCTGTATGTCTTTCACATACTGCTCTATGGCTCTGGCTAGACCATTTTGAGCGGCACGGAGGTGCGCATCTCCCGAATTAAAGGCATCCAATGCCTCTTGGGAGAAACATGCGTCACGAAAAACTGTCTGGCAACGCCTGTGATTCATGGCACTCTCCACCTAGGAATTGGTGGCAGATAGTCCGTCGGCATCCTCTGTCAGAGGAGTGTCCGACGCACGCCTCGTGTTCGCCTCCGCTTCTGGACCTGGTTTTGGAGCCTGGCTGGTGGAGGCTCGATTGGCAGCCTCGCCGGATATAGTCCGGCGAGCGCTCTTTTTCCTGAAGGAAGCACGAGCATTAGTATACCTTCCGGGAATAAAACCTGGGAATAAGATGGCACGCCATACCGTTGCACCGGCGTCTCAATCCGGACCGCACTTCTTTTCACTCTTTGGGCCTTGTCGCCTTGTTGGCTAGCCACCGCAAGCTCGGCCTTCCGCCTCAAGGGCTCCCCTGCAAAACACCATTGATATATGGTGATCAAAGATAAGCATGGATGGATCATTTTCAAAGTATTGGGACTTCAGTCTCAGTTACCTGTGAGGCTGGAAATATTCCAGGGTAATCGGCCGTAATGGCGACCAAGGCATTGTCGATGCTCAGTTGGTAAAATACCCCATCGATCAGCTCCACGGATATGTCTGGATCCTCTTGGGAGGCCGGATCGAGGGACCGTTCCGGATCCTCGGGTTGTGTAGGAGGGCTGTTTATATCCTTTACGGCCCGGCGCAATTCCTGCGTCAAAATCACAAGATAAGGTACTTAACTATGGGAATATGGAACGGATAGGCATAAAGAAGTGTCCGCTTTCCCAGCTTGGAGGATCGTACATAGAAAATCCGCCCTGTGGATTGACGCGGAGGAACTCCTCCTCTTCTCCCTTGTACAATGCGGACAACGCCTTCACGAAAGCAAGAATCGATCCCGCCCCTAACGGCCGCGTGGGTGGCATCATCCTCCCTGTTGAAATCCCACATGGGGTGGCCTCTATACTGAAGCGGCTGCACCCCCCGCATAATGCATGTGGCCATGACCCCGATCATGGTCAGTCCGGAATGAGCTAATAATCTTATCCGGCTCATCTGGTAAAGAACGTCCCTGTCGTTTTCCTTCTGAGGGCTCCGTGGGCGCCAGCTTAGGCGCTTCTTCAAAGGAGCATTGTTGAACTCAGGAAGGCCGATCCGAACAGGGTTCGGCAGGGGGACATCTTCTATATAAAACCATTCCGAAGGCCAGTCTTCAGACGCCTTCTTTGGGGTTCCGGATAGATATCCGGTCCCGACGATGCGCGATAGTTCGGCTCCGCCCACTTGATATATCGACCCTCCCGAGAACGGGGCACAAGGCGTAACAGCTTCTTCCACAGCGAAAGCGAGCCTCGACGCCCAAGAACAGCTTGCAAAGGGCTACGAAGCCCGCAATATGCAATATGGAGGCAAAGCGTGGGTTGTGCAAATTGAGGCCGTAGAACTCCAGGAGCCCCCGGAGAAACGGATGAATTGGAAATCCGCGCCCTCTTATTAAGTAATGGACAAGGCATACTCGCTCTCCTTTGGAGGGATTGGGGACGCTCTCCGCCTGCTTTCCGCCATTTTAGGTGGCGAGTCCGGGACCATGAAGGCTGGGGGAAGAAATCCCTTGGTTTGGAGCGTCACTAGCTCGTTGTGTGGGACGGAACATCTCTCCCAATCTCCAGGCTGAGGGCTGGGAGGGCGAGAGGAGAAGCTGCGTCGACTGGCCATGATGTAATGGATTTTTGTCGGATGCGCTCCGATGAATGCTCACGAAGGGAAGATGGTGTGATTCGGATCTAAATCCTCGTCTCTTTTATAAGGCAGCTTATTTGCGCGGCTAGGGGGGTAAAAGTAAAAACACCCTGGCTTTTCGCATTCGTTTGACACGTGGAAGACGGCCATTATTGGGCGTGGAAGCCAAGGAGCACAATATTCACGAGAAGCCGGATACTATTCAACAGGTACACAGAATTTGGAGAAGAACCCGCCTTGCAATGCTGAAGACAAATCTGCGCGCCGGACTCATCGTCATTGAAGCCTGGTTCGGGGGCTACTGAGGGAGTCCCGGATTAGGGGGTGTCCGGATAGCCGAACTATAACCTTTGGCCGGACTCCTGGACTATGAAGATACAAGATTGAAGACTTCGGTCCCGTGTCCGTAAGGGACTTTCCTTGGCGTGGAAGGCAAGCTTGGCGATACGGATATGTAGATCTCCTCCCATTGTAACCGACTGTGTAACCCTAGCCCTCTCCGGTGTCTATATAAACCAGAGGGTTTTAGTCCAGAGGACGAACAACAATCATACCATATGCTAGCTTCTAGGGTTTAGCCTCTCGATCTCGTGGTAGATCTACTCTTGTACTACCCATATCATCAATATTAATCAAGCAGGAGTAGGGTTTTACCTCCATCGAGAGGGCTCGAACCTGGGTAAAAACATCGTGTCCCTTGTCTCCTGTTACCATCCGCCTAGACACACAGTTCGGGACCCCCTACCCGAGATCCGCCTGTTTTTGACACCGACACTACACCTAGTAAATCCTGTCCAGTTTTGCTTTACCAAGTTATCCTTTGTTAATATGACTTGTTTATGTACAAACCACATAAACACTTTAATTTTCAAAGGAACTTTGACTTTCCAAACATATTTGGAACTAGGAATGGCGCTAGAGTTGATGACATCGATATACATCGATGTAACCGTGAACTCTCCAGACCTAGTAAGCTTCCAGCGCAACTCATCATGCTGATGAGATATCTGAACCTCCATCAGTCTACTCACTAAATGAATGCTTCCCACCGGTTGCCAACAAGCGTTCTCCTAAAATGAATATTTAAGGGGATGGACTGCAGTATCGTTGCAATATAAGCATCACGTCGTTGAACAATACTATACCGGAACAGATATTGAAGCGCCAGCAGCGTCTCTCCAAGCCAGGTATCCTACCAGAAGCGCGTGGTAGTGCCATTACCGATTATAAACTTCGTCATATTGAAGAAGGCTGCTTCGACTCTCATGAGCCCCTTCCAAAAAGGCGAGTTTGTCGGTCTTACTGTCACCTGGGACAAAGTTTTGGACTGCAGATACTTATTACGGAGAATCTGCGCCCACGT
The DNA here is from genome assembly GCA_021605145.1 of Aegilops bicornis. Classification (NCBI taxonomy): domain Eukaryota; kingdom Viridiplantae; phylum Streptophyta; class Magnoliopsida; order Poales; family Poaceae; genus Aegilops; species Aegilops bicornis. The sequence continues at coordinate 711,577,959 of CM038671.1, forward strand.
GGCATCAGTCTCAATTGATAACTTATACAGCCACTTACTGAGAAGACATCTGTTCTTGACTTCAAGATTCTCAATGCCGAGGTCTCCCTGGTCCTTTGATCGACAAATGATATCCCATTTGACGAGCCTGTATTTTCTTTTTAGTTCATCGCTCTGCCAGAAGAATCTGGATCGATAAAAGTCCAGCCCTTTCCTAACACCAACTGGGACTTCGAAGAAAGACAAGAGAAATATAGGCAGAGGCGGAGGAACGCGGCGGGCGGCGGGCGGCCGGCGGGTGGTGCAGGCCGTGCTGGCAGAGGAACACGGCGGTGCGGGAGGAACGCGACGGCTGCGATGCAGGCCACGGCGGCGCGGGAGGAAAGATGCATCTCATCCACACCGGCAGCCTCGCTTGTCCGCCTTTTGGTCTTGTGCGTTGGTTTCATCCACGGGCCGCGCGTATCCGCTAAGCGGACGGGCGAACAAAATCCGTATTCGTTTGGCTCACTATGTTGGAGTTGCTCTAATAATTTTTTCTTTAAAAACAAAAATCTTGAACGAAATGGAACTCGGGCTGTGGCCAGTCTGTCTTTTATGTCTGCAACTCTACACAGGGAGCGAAGAACAGTTTCAGATTCGTAAGAACACGGTGAACATTGTCCAAACCCCAAGAGCCGCGGCGTTGCTACTAGAGTACCCGTGATCACACCCGAGGCTTCGCCGGAAAGCAGTACTCAGGCGGGAGGCAGAACCTATCAGGGGCCAACACACGCCCCGTACGGACGGTACTTATTTGCCGTTACGTGCGTGATTCCACAGGAGTTGTCACGGAACCACTCGCGCCCACACGAACGACACCGATCGGCCGTCCCGTCAGCCCGGGCCCGGGCCGACCACTCCCACACGGCTCGGATCGAGCCATCGAATACCATGCTAGAACTAGAAGATGCCGGACAAATCAACGCAGCAATCCACGTACGGACGATGTGGCCTTTCAAGCTAGGGCGAAGGAGAAAAAGATACTCGGGCGGGGGAGCATGGATGGATCGGTGAGAGCGAGTGCCGGGGCTGGGACTCCCCCTTTGCCGCTGTCGCCACAGCCGTGGAGGTTGGCTTTTATTTGATGCGTCCACAGAAATAAATGTTCGTTGTGTACCTGCGTGTTGTCCTGTTTTTCTCTAAATAAAATGAATAAAATGATTATTTGTTGTCTTTCCATGGGATTTGTAGTTATTTTTCTTTCGACCGACCGGTGGAAGTGATGATTCTCGCTAAATTGCTGTGAAAATTTCAAATTACAGATAGGGCGGCATGTCCGAAAAAACAGCGTGTCCAAAAATATATTAGCCGAAGAGGGGCTTTGGTGTTTTTCAGAAAGAAAGGAACCCCGAACCTTTGCTACATTCCTAGTTGTTGTGCCAAAGGCGACGACCCTCCCTGTTGATGTCCTTGTGAGCCACTTCAACATAGGTCTATCACTCGCAAAAAAAAAATCAGGTCAACTATGTCTTGCGATAATTCTCATGTTCCGCTCCTTCGAGACATTCAACATGATCAAAGCAAGTGACGCATAGCAGCTAACGGGTTCACATCTATGGCAATGTCACATACACAAATGTCATTTTCTCGTAAATAATAGGAACACAAGAAGAGGAGGAAGAAAGTAATTGATGCGCTAACAATTAGTAGTCATCTTTTCTACTCCCTTCGTCCGTGAATAAGTGTACATCTATCTTTTGTTTCAAGTTAAAAAAAATTGATCGATTTTTATAAAAAAAATAGTAATAACTTTTAACATATATGACATCAAATTGATACTCCCTCCGTTCCATAATGTAATGCATATATATTTTTCTGAAAAATTAAACTTTACAAACTTTGACCAAGTATATAAAAAGAACTACTTATATTTGCAACACCAAAATGTACACAATATGAGAGTGAAAATGTATTTTGTATTCTAGATGTATATGTTTCTCTCTACAAACTTCGTCAAAGTTCTCAAAACATTTATATACACTACATTGTGGAACGGAAGGAGTACATCATTAAAGTATATTTCAAAACGGATCTACTAATAGTAATTTACTGCCATATGAGCATCTACAGTCACGCACCTCAAACGCCCGGGTGAGCCGCCCAGTCACTGACCGGTCACGAAATTTCGACCCAGCCAGACGCCTCAAATGCCCGGACTGACCGGCACCCCTCATATCCAACCCAAATATGGGGCGGATATGGGGGCGCTCGGGCACGTCCGCCACGTCGGACTGACGTCGAGGTCCCACGCGGGACCGCCCGAAAACCCGGTGATCCGAAGCTCATCTCCTCTGTTGGACCGATGTCGCCGCGTGGCGCCGCTCCGACGGGCCGGCTAGTGCCCAGCCCGGCTATTTAAGCCGACTGCCAGCACCGAAACCCTACCCCTTCACATTTTCCTCCGCCCGTCCTCCTCCACCTCCATTTTCCACTCCCGTCCGCCACCACTAGTAGTCATGCCCCCACGCCGGCGGATAAGGGTGTCGGTGTCAAAACCGGCGGATCTCGGGTAGGGGGTCCCAAATTGTGCGTCTAGGATCGATGGTAACAGGAGACATGGGACACAATGTTTACCCAGGTTCGGGCTCTCTCTATGGAGGTAATACCCTACTTCCTGCTTGATTGATCTTGATGAATATGAGTGTTACAAGAGTTGATCTACCACGAGATCGTAATGGCTAAACCCTAGAAGTCTAGCCTATGTGAATATGGTAATGAGCCTCCCCTATCCGGACTACGCTCTTCGGTTTATATAGACACCAGAGAGATCTAGGGTTACATGGAGTCGGTTACATCAGAGGGAATCTTCATAGTTGGTCGCCAAGCTTGCCTTCCACGCCAAGGTAAGTCCAATCCGGACACGGGTATAGTCTTCGGCCTTCAGATCTTCACAGCCCTTCAGCCCGGCACAATGAATAACAGGCCGGACGCCCGAGGACCCCTTTGTCCAGGACTCCCTCAGTAGCCCATGAACCTGGCTTCAATGACGAGGAGTCCGGCGCGCAGATTGTCTTCGGCATGCATTGCAAGGCGGGTTCCCCTTTTTTCGAACTCCAAGATAGTCTTCGGATGTGATTATTGTATCCGGACATGTTACACACACCGTACACAACCGCAGAGAAAATATAATATTTGCACGAATCTAATCTGTTGACAGCTTTTTTACAACACGACATCACATCTGTCCGGTCATAATTTCGAACTATTTTTCATCTTCCATCCCATGTTTCGAGACGCGGTTGCTATTGGCACGTCTTGTCGAAGCAGAGATCGTGCCCCCTTATTGCGGGATTCTCATCAATGCGGGCGTGGGCGACCCAACCGTGCCATTTGCACGACCCTTGGGAATAGGCGACTTTAAGGCGAGTGGGGAGGCACTTGACATTCATGGCCTTTATAAGGGGATAAGGATTCCCTTTCTTTACCCACACCTTGGTTCCTCCTCAGCCCTTCCGTCCCTGAGCTTTAGCGCCCAAGCTTTAGCTTTTCCCTTCTTCGAGAAAGCACTCCAAAGATGTCTGGATCCAGAGCTGGAGGTAAGTGGATGGCTTCTTCCGTCAAGAAGAAGGATATCAAGGAGCTCCGGGAGGCCGGATGTCTGGCCAAGGATATCACTCATCGACTCCCGAACAAGGGACAGATCATCCCTACTCCCGAGCCCCAAGATAGGGTTGTGTTTCTTACACATTTCGTCCGCGAGCTGGGGTTCCCTCTTCACCCATTCGTCCGTGGGTTGATGTTTTACTACGGGCTAGATTTTCATGACCTAGCCCCCAACTTCACCCTCAACATTTTGGCATTTATCGTCGTTTGTGAGGCTTTTCTCCGCATCCCACCTCACTTCGGCCTGTGGCTAAATACCTTCAATGTGAGGCCGAAAGTAGTGAGCGATCAACAGGTAGAGTGCGGAGGCGCTATGGTGGCAAGATGCCCAACGTCACCTGGCCTAAAGGCCCATTTGCAGAGACGGTGAAGGGGTGGCAATCGGGGTGGTTCTACATCACCGAGGCGTGCGACGCCAACTGGGCGGCGGCCCCCGAATTCCGATCCGATATCCCGATGCGGCTCACCTCCTGGAAAGAGAGGGGCCTAACCTGGGGTCCTTCGGACGAGCTGACTGGGCTCCAGACGTGCGTCCAGAACATGATAGATAGGAAAATCAAGCTTGTCAACGTGGTCCAGGTCATGCTCATTCGTCGGGTCCTTCCGTGCCAACGCCGGACTTGCTATCTGTGGGAGTATGATCCGGCCAAGCACCAGACGCTGCAAGAGCTCTTCGACACGACGCACAAAGACATCTGTAGAGTGCTTTTTAAGGCCGGCGAGACGCTGCCGCCTATGACCGAGGATCGCGGGCTTAGCTTAAAGCACCAAGCTCATTCGGTAAGTTATTCCATGTTTTCAAAGCATACCTTTTACTGGCATATTTTGAGGTAAAGCCTAAGCTTTCCTATCCATGTTTTCAGGCCTGGATCAAGGTGGCTGAGGAGATTAACTGTCCGGCTGCGCTGCCCGAAGACCAAGGATTTCTATTACTGGAGAAGATGTTGTTCCCTGCACCTTATGAGGTGCCGGAGAAGACGGCTAAGAAGGCAGCCAAAGGGGCCAAAAGGGGCCTTCGCCGTAAAGGCACTCCGGACGTGACGTCCGGAAGCGAGACTTCCTCTTCATCCGCTGACGACGACAATGAAGAGGAAGAAGAAAACGACTCCCCACCTGAAGTGGGGAGGAAGAAGAGAGTGGCCCCCACAAGTCCGAAGGCGAAAGCGCCTAAGAGGGTTAAAGGCTCTGAGGGAGTCCCGGATTAGGGGGTGTCCGGATAGCCGAACTCTTACTGTTGGCCGGACTCCTGGACTATGAAGATACAAGATTGAAGACTTCGTCCCGTGTCCGGATGGGACTTTCCTTGGTGTGGAAGGCAAGCTTGGCGATACGGATATGTAGATCTCCTACCATTGTAATCGACTCATGTAACCCTAACCTATCCGGTGTCTATATAAACCGGAGGGTTTTAGTCCGTAGGACGAACAACAATCATACCATAGGCTAGCTTCTAGGGTTTAGCCTCCTTGGTCTCGTGGTAGATCTACTCTTGTACTACCCATATCATCAATATTAATCAAGCAGGAGTAGGGTATTACCTCCATCGAGAGGGCCCGAACACTGGTAAAACATCGTGTCCCTTGTCTCCTCGTTACCATCCGCCTAGACACACAGCTCGGGACCCCCTACCCGAGATCCGCCGGTTTTGACACCGACATTGGTGCTTTCATTGAGAGTTCCTGCACCGTGCCGCCATCAGGTAGGATGCCTCATCTCGTCTTTAAAGATGATACCATCGCCAAAGAAGCCTTGGCCACTAGTCGACTCTTCGCCAGGCGGTTTTCTCATGACCGCTAGTTCGCCGTCATACCGACGATGACCTCTCGAGTCATCGAAACCAATCTCCATGTTAGTTCGAACTTGCCGAACAGTTAAATCGATCGAGCTCTCCTCCATAAACGAAGCTCTTGGATCGCATCGCCGCCACAGGAGTCGCCACAGACTATGACCGGATCGGGCCTAAAACCGATCTGAGAGAGATCAACTCTCCCCAGGCTACCCATCATGTTGCTGTGATAGAGGAGCAATTCGGCGACTCTTCTTCTATCTTAAGGACTAGCTACGTCCGGATTCTCGATCCCTCCATGCCGGATTCCTGCGGAGGGACGGATGTCGATCAAGCCCTGAACTTAATGTCAGGCGGCGGGTCGGACTCATTGGATAGCACTCAAAAATCCAAAATTCTGAGTTCGGAAACTTCTCGACCCTTGAGTCCTAAATTGGACGGGGTCCCGGATTTAGTGCCACCCGCCCACCCAAACATTGGCGATCTCTCTCGAATTCGGCAAGAGCCCGCTGAAACAGTACATCATTATCGGGCGATTCCTCCCGGTTATGAACAGGATAAAGGACTGCCGAGAGGAGGACGCAATCCCAATTTTTTGCAATAATTGCATGGACAAGGGAATCCTAAACGCCATAAGTCGTCGCAAAATTACACGCTTTGCTGACTTGGTGACCATAGTACAAAAGTACTGTGCGATGGAGAGCGCCTGGAAAACCGAAAGTAAATTTTGGGATAATCCGGCCCCGAATACATCCCTAGTCCGGAACAAAAGGGTGCATCATTATCAAGCACCGGGGTTGAATACCAACAAACCAAAACCCCCTAAAGGGTACGGAACCGTCATCAAGGGTTGGCTAAACGGACCTCGCAAAATTCACAAAGACAGAGGGCGCCACTCCAACTCATAGCCTTCGAGCATGTTGGATACTTCAAATAGTGGCCAAAAGTGGCGAAGAGCTTCTAGCTCCGTAATCCCAGCCCAAAGAACACCAAGACGGTGTTAATAGTCTTCGAGACTTTCGCATCAAATAACATGCGAAAATGACAACTCCGCAACCTTGCGAAGTCTACCAAGTAGCAACAATAAATCCATGGAGGACACGGCTATTACCTTTAATGCCAAAGTGATTTAACCTAAATTCAACTGCCCGGACACCACCGCATTGGTCCTCACCGATAGTGGACGGCTTTCGCCTTACTAAGGTACTCATGGATGGCGGCAGCGGACTAAACCTCATTTATGAGGAAACCCTCCGAAAAATGGAAATAGACTGGAACCGCATTGAGCGAAGTAGCACAACCTTCAAAGGAATAATCCCTAGCCGGGAAGCATGCTGCACAGGAAAAATCACGCTGGACGTAGTGTTCGGCTCGCCGGACAATTACAGGTCCGAGGAGGTCACATTTCAAGTGGCCCCGTTCAACAGCGGATATCATGCTTTATTAGGACGAGAGGCATTCACAATTTTCAAGCTATACCCCATTATGGGTACATGAAGCTTAAAATGCCCGGTCCCAACGGAATCATCACTTTCGCTAGTGATCCGAACATAGCACTCCGCTCCGAAAATAAGACATCAGCACTAGCCCTCGAGGCACTATCCGAAGCCCTAGCGGCCGAGGAACTCACCGTGATGCGCTCCATGGTGAACAGGGACGATGTGATACTTGATAAAAGATCCAAGTCCACCTCTTTTAAACCAGCGGATGAAATAGTCAAATTCCAAGTCCACCCAACGGACCCTCCAAAGACGGCCTCCATCGGGGCACAATTAAACCCCGATGTAGACGCCAGACTCAGAATTTCTACAAGAAAACTGGGACATCTTTGCCTGGCACCCTTCAGACATGCCAAGAATCCCATGTCAGCTGGCCGAGCACAGCCTAAATATCCTAAAAGGATTCAAGCCAGTCAAACAGGCTCTTCGGCGCTTTTTTGAACCCAAGAGACAGGCCATGGGAGAGGAGCTAGCCAAACTTTTGCAAGCCGGATTCATCAGAGATATAAAACATCCGGACTGGCTAGCGAACCTGGTGATGGTACCAAAGAAGGATAAATCCTGGCGCCTATGTGTTGATTTCAAAGACCTCAATAAGGCTTGCCCAAAGGATCCCTTCCCCCTCCCGCGAATTGATCAAATCATTGACGCCACAGCAGGACACGACTCATTGTGCTTCCTCGACGCGTATTCTGGCTACCACCAAATCAAGATGGCGGAGCTGCACCAAGCTGCAACGCATTCATTACTCCATACGGCCCGCTCGCTTCAACACAATGCCCTTTGGGCTCAAAAACGCCGGGCGCAACATATCGGCGCATGATTCGACATATGTCCGCAAACCAGATCGGCAAAATAGTGAAAGCATATGTAGATGACGTGGTCGTCAAAACCAAGCACGTCGAAACTATAGTAGACGACTTGAGGCTCACATTCGACAATCTTCGAAAATATGACATCAAGCTCAATCCGGAAAAATGCGTCTTCGTTCTCCAAGGAAAGCTCCTGGGCTTCATTGTGTCCGGTAGAGGAATTGAAGCAAACCCAGCCAAGATCCGAGCTCTGTCACAATTGGATATTCCAAAGGACCTCAAACAAATACAAAAATTGACAGGATGTGTAGCGGCTCTAAGCCGCTTTATCTCCCGTTTAGGAGAAAAGGCATTACCTCTTTACCGCCTCCTCCGCACCAAACACTTCGAGTGGGACGGATGCCGCCACGGCTGGACTCAAGAAATAAAGGTCATTTTGGCAACAAATCCGGTCCGGCGCCTAATGTGGGCGAACCAATGCTATTATATATCGCCGCAACACATCAAGTTGTCAGCGCGGTGCTCTTTGTCGAACGAGAAACGGACGGACACCGGTTCCCTATTCAAAAATCGGTTTATTATGTGTCCACTGTCCTAACTCCATGCAAGTCCCGGTACCCACACTATCAAAAGATAGCATACGCGGTGTTCATGGCATCCCGGAAGCTGCGACACTACTTTCAAGAGTGTTCGATAACGGTGGCCTCCGAAGTACCTCTTAATGACATTATAAACAACCGCGACGCGACGGGCCGGATTGCTAAATGGGCCATAGAGCTCCTCCCATTCGACATAACTTATAAGCCACGACGAGCTATTAAGTCGCAGGTTTTGGCCGACTTCGTGGTCGAATGGATCGAAGCGAACTCCCTAAAGAGTACGGGCGATATTCCAATTGGATCATGCACTTGACGGCTCCAAAATGTTGGCCGGACTGGGTGGCGTCGTCTGACGTCCCCAACCGGGACACAGTCCAATACGTCCTTCAAATAATGTATACGGACTCCAACAACGCAGTCGAATACGAGGCCCTTCGCACGGCCTCCGGATGGCGCTCCATGGGCATTCAACGCCTAGAGGTGCGCGATTCAAACCTCGCAATATATCAAATAAACGGGACTTTGATGCCAAAGATCCAAAATGGCAGCATACCGCAATGCGGTCCTAAAAATGTCAAGACGGTTCAAGGGCTCAAATTTCATCATATAGCCCGGGAGAACAACCATTAGTCGGATATATTGGAACGCAACGGTGCAAAACGCGATGACGTACCAACCAATATCTTTTTGTAATGGATGTTCAAGCCATCCGAAATAGGGGAATGTGAGTCCGGCAATAACAATCCGGACCCAATCGCATCACCGACGCCGAACACTCGACACAACAGAGGCTCCGCCCGAGATAACACCCTCTGTTCACGAAATAATGGCGGTTATCGCCCCGTGGACGGAACCATTCCTAGCCTACCTAACTAGGCAAGAACTCCCCGAAGACCAAAATGAGGCTCGCTGCATAGTGCGGCGCTCTAAAGCCTATAAAGTCCATGAGGGAGAGCTTTATAAGAAAAGCACTACCGGAGTCCTTCAAAGGTGTATCTCCAAAGAGGAAGGGCGAAACCTCCTGGCTGAAATTCATGCCGGACTGGGTGGGCACCACGCCGCAGCCCAGGCCCTTGTAGGAAAGGCCTTCCACAGGATTTTATTGATCGACGGCCCGGCAGATGCGCAGGACTTAGTCCAACGATGCTTCTGCCAGCCTTTTGCTAACCAAAGCCACATGCCACCCACCACCCTTAAAACTATACCCATCACCTGGCCGTTCACGGTCTGGGAGCTTGACATGGTTGGACCCCTCAAGGGAGGAACCCACAAGCAAAAATACCTATTGGTCATGGTGGATAAATTCACCAAATGGATAGAGGCCAAGCCTGTTAAAACGGCCGAATCCGGACCGGTGATAGACTTCATATCGGGGGTAGTGCACCGTTACAGCGTCCCCCACAGTATCATCACTGATAATGGCACCCAACCTCACGGCCGATGAGGTCAAATTATGGTGCAAAAACATGGGCATCAAGCTCGATTACGCCTCAGTCTATCACCCTCAAACCAACGGCAAAGTCGAAAGGGCAAATGGTCTAATCATGAGCGGCATTAAACCCAGACTAGTGCGGTCCCTCAAGGAATCTAACACGCACTGGGTTGAGGAGCTCGACTCCGTACTCTGGGGGCTGCGGACCACGCCGAATCGTACTACCGGATTCACACCATTCTTCATGGTGTACGGTGCGCATGTATGAAGAAAGAGAAGCCGAGCTCGATCGGCAGGACAGTTTGGACGCATTGGAGGAGGAGCGCGACGTGGCAAAAGCTCGTTCGCATTCTATCAGCAGCAGGCTCGAAGATATCAAAGCAGAGAAGTTCGGGCCAAAGCTTATAACGTTGGCGAACCAGTTCTATGTCTGCCGGACAAGAAAAAGGACAAACTCAAGCCCAAATGGGAAGGTCCCTTCATCATTGACCAGGTCCTGACTGGCGGAGCATACCGTCTGCGAAACGCATCGGATAACCGACTTGAGCCGAACCCATGGAATGCAGCCCGTCTATGAAGATTCTATGCCTAAGTGCCGGACTCCAAGTTCGTCTCCTTCCTCCGTCCGCATTCTTTATTTTTGCTTTTGTGCTGTCTTTTATTTCTCTCCTTCCTCCTTCTTCTTCTTGTAGCCTCTAGAGGCTCGTTTGCGCTTTTTTCGCACACACTTGACGCGCTGTCCGCGCTCATTATACCTGGGGGCTTCTTTAACAGAAGCTTATTTATACGGGCTTCATGCCCAACACATGCGTTAAACTTCCGCATGTACCTTTTATTCACCATTATATGCATCAATATGACTTAAGTTTTGGCCAAGCTGTTGCACGGCTCCTATGCTTACCCCTCGCTCCCGATTGTTCGGCTAGGTGGTAAAGGGAGCACCTCTGATTGTTATCGCCGGGTCACCGGATGTGTACCTCGACCGGGTGAAGCCGAAGCTAAGCGTTCTTAAGGGCATATTCGGTCGGTGAACTGAAAGATGATTTTTAACTATTTACCCATCTGCCCCCAGATGATTTTCTGCTTTTATAGCAGCTTTGACATGCACTTTAGGGTATGCGTCCCAGTGAAAGGAACCCTTAACGGAACTATTCTCCCTGGAAGATGTTTCTTACTACCCATGTAATATAACATAACTAGTTGGGCACTTGTCTGATACAACAACAATGACCCCTACGCCTTGTCTCCATGCATACCACGGTTCTTATATAACCACGAAGGTATTCGGACACACTCCGGACTATTGGGTCCGGAGGTCGGCTTAAAAGGTACGCTATGAAAAACGATCTACAATCCGGCTAGAAGACATTCTTTCATGTCATATTTTTACATAGTCAACTCGACTCATTGTATTCCTCCTCAGTGCCATCTAATAGGCTATCTAATTTACAGTCTTGCTGGGAATACTTGGCGGCCAATTCTACTTGGCCGTACACTAAGCTTACAGGGATCTCCATCCCATCCGGCCCCACAGGTCCGACCTCGGCCATGTGGTTTGGGTCAGCCTTCGTGTACCGCGTCTTTACCATGGCCCAGGCCTCCCTGGCGCCTTGACGGCAGGCCGATATCTTCCATAGCCGGAAGCACCGCCGTGCTCCTTGAAGCCGCTCTGCCAGCTCCCCAACGCCTTCGGGCAGGGAGATAGATGGCCACAAGGCTTGGCCGATGCCTTTCATCACCTGCCGGACTCGTTCGTGCAGCTGACGCAGTTCGGGAAGAAGATCACCCGAAGAACTGGGCATCTCCTCCTCAGGATGACCTGTGAGCAAACCTACATACATGTTTATGTTAGTCGCCTTCCTCGCCAAACTCTTTCAAAGTTCGTTCAAGCACTTACTGAAAATGCCGCGACAAAGCCGCCGATTCTCCTTTACGGAGTCAGACAACTGGGCAAGAACATCTTTTAGTTCCTCACCCAGCTTGGTGTTGGCATCCTGGAGGTTATTTTTCTCCTGCCGCACCCTCGTAAGCACGCTCTCGCCGGCCTTTAGCTGGCACAAGAGTTGTTGCTTGTCCGGATCTAGTCCGGCGCCATCTGCAATGTTTTTGTCGGATTTATACACCAGTCGCGCTTCATAAACTATTTATCTTTTAAAGTGTATATTACCAGTGGGGGTCTCTGCGGCTCCCATTGGCGGCTAAAGTGCTTGACCTCAAGTTGGGCCTTGCACTCTTCAAGCTCCCGGACAATCGGGTATTCTTTTCAGAAGATCTCTGATAACAAATGATCCTTAAATCAGTTATTCTAACTATTTTAAGTCTCGGGGCTCTTGGCATATATAATCACAAATTATCTTACCCGTATGTCCTTTACATACTGCTCCGTGGCTCGCTAGACCATCTTGAGCGGCACGGAGGTGCGCATCTCCAATCAAAGGCATTCAAGGCCTCTTGGGAGAAACATGCGTCACGAAGAACTGTCTGGCGGTGCCTGTGATTCAAGGCGCTCTCCACCTCGGAGTTGGTGGCGGACAACCTGTCGGCATCCTCTGTCGGAGGAGCATCCGACGCACGTCTCGTGCTCGCCTCAGCCTCTGGACCCGGCTTTGAAGCTTGTCCGGTGAAGGTTCGATCGGCAACCTCTCCGGACTCAGTCCGGCGAGTGCTCTTTTTCCTGAAAAGAGCATCAACATTACTATGCCTTCCAGGAATCAATCATGGGAGTATGGTGACATGCCATACCGTTGCGGCGGAGTTTTGATCCGGACCGCACTTCTTTTTTAACTTCAGGCCGCACTGCCCTTTGTTGGCCCGGTAGCGGCTCGGCTTCCGCCTCGAAGGTACCCCCTGCGAAGCACCATTGGTATACGGTGATAAAAAATAAAGCATGGATGGGTCGTTATCAGGGTTTTGGGACCTCGGTCTCATTTACCTGTGAGGCTGGAAGTATTCCGGGGTAATCAGCCGTAATGGCAACCAGCGCATTATCAATGCTAAGTTGGTGGAATACCCCGTCGATCAACTCCACCTTTATATTCGGATCCTCTTCGGAGGTCGGATCGAGGGACCGTTCCGGATCCTCGGGTTGTGGGGGCGGGTTGTGTATCTTCTCCAGCATCCGCGCAGCTTCTGCGAAACCACGGCGAGATATTTAACCATGGGAACATGGATCGGACAGGTCACAAGGATGTTTGCTTACCCAGCTTCGAGGATTATTCGAAGAAAACTCCTTCAGTGGAGTGACATGGAGGAAATCCTCCTCCTCCCTTTATACATGGCGTACAAGATTTTCACCAGTTCGGTGACCGATCCCGGTCCTTTGCGGCCATGGCGGGTGGCATCGTCCTCCCGTTGAAGTCCCACATGGGTGGCCTCAGATTGGAGCGGCTGCACTCCTCATAATGCAGATTGCCATGACTCGACATGGTCAATCCGGCATGAGCCAAGAACCTTATTCGCTCATCAAATAACGGACATCCCGGTCATCTTCTCCGGGCGCCAGCTTAGGCGCTTCTTCAGAGGAGCATTGATGAACTCCGAAGGCCGATCCGAACAGAGATCCGCAGCGGGGCGTCCTCCATGTAAAACCATTCCGAAGGCCAGTCTTCGGGCGCCTTCTTTGGGGTTCCGGATAGGTATCCGGTCCCGGCGATGCGCTATAGCTCGGCTCCGCCCACTTGATATATTGACCCCTCATGAGAATGGGGTACTAGGCAGAATATTCTCTTCCACAGCCCGAAATGAGCCTCGACGCCCAAGAATAGTTCGCAAAGGGCCATGAAGCCCGCGATGTGCAGGATGGAGGCAGGAGTAAGGTGGTGCAATTGGAGGCCGTAGAACTCTAAGAGCCCCCGGAGAAACGGATGGATAGGAAATCTGAGGCCTCTTACTAGATAAGAGATGAAGCATAACCGCTCTCCTTTAGAAGGATCGGGGACGCTCTCCGCTTGCTTTCCGCCCTTGTAGGTGGCAAGTCCGGCTCGAACCGGAACCATGAAGGTCGGGGGAAGAAATCCCTTGGCTTGGAGTATAACTAGCTCGCTATGCGGGACTGAGCATCTCTCCCAATTTCCAGGCTGAGGGCTGGGAGCGCGAGAGGAGGAGCCGCGATCGGTCCATGATGGAATGGGCTTTGGTCGAGGCGCCCGATGAAAGCTCAGAAGGGGGATGGTGTGACTCAGATCTAGATCCTTGCCCTTTTATAGGCGGCTCATTTGGCGCTGGGGGGTAATTGTAAAAATACCCTGGCTTTTCGCATTCATTCAAACACGTGGAAGATGGCCATTATTGGGCGAGAAGCCGAGGAGCGCAGCATTTATCGGGTTTGACACTATTCGACAAGTATATGGAATTTGGAGAAGAACCCGCCTCGCAATGCCGAAGACAATCAACGCTCCGGACTCATCGTCATTGAAGCCTTGTTTCGGGGCTACTGAGGGAGTCCCGGATTAGGGGGTGTCCGGATAGCCGAACTCTTATCGTTGGCCGGACTCCTGGACTATGAAGATACAAGATTGAAGACTTCGTCCCGTGTCCGGATGGGACTTTCCTTGGCGTGGAAGGCAAGCTTGGCGATACGGATATGTAGATCTCCTACCATTGTAACCGACTCTGTGTAAACCTAACCTATCCGGTGTCTATATAAACCGGAGGGTTTTAGTCCGTAGGACGAACAACAATCATACCATAGGCTAGCTTCTAGTGTTTAGCCTCCTTGATCTCGTTGTAGATCTACTCTTGTACTACCCATATCATCAATATTAATCAAGCAAGAGTAGGGTATTACCTCCATCGAGAGGGCCCGAACCTGGGTAAAAACATCGTGTCCCTTGTCTCCTGTTACCATCCGCCTAGACGCACAGTTCGGGACCCCCTACCCGAGATCCGTCGGTTTTGACACCGACCGGCTCCCTCGTGGATAACTCCGCGTGGGATGTTGACAGCAGTCCAGAGCGATCTCGCCGGACCAAGCCTCGGCCGCCTCGTAAGTACCAGAATCCACAAACGTATGGCCTTCCTGGTTTGTAATATTGACATATTGTAATCTTTGTCACTGCAGTCCGGCACGCGATGGCTCCCCGCGATCCTCGACAAAGGATTCGCTGGACTCGAAGGAGATGGCTAGCATGTCTCCGCCACCTGCTCATTCCGTCTCACCCAAGGGTGATGACGAGGTGGTGTCCAAAAAGACTTTCCCAGGCCGGGGGAGATTCTGGAGATCATCGGGGTGACGCCCCAGGATGACTCTTCGGCCGTCGGACATACAGGGGAAAAAGTCCCCATGGGGACTGGTGACGGAGCCCGAGTTCCCTTCGGACCTCAGCCGGATACCATTCCGGAGACCTACACGACTCGAGGGTCCAGCGAACGGCATTCCCTACAAGGAGGGAGTGTGCCTGTTCCACCGGTGACCTCTGTCCGACCAGAGGCACCGGATAATCTGCTGGAGGCGCTACGAGGCGCCTCTATTGTGGATGAACATCGTGTCCTTATGGACACGGTGATAGAGAAGGTTCAGTTCGTCAAAAGTGGAATGACCGAAGCCTGCAATAGCCTTCTAACGGGCTTTGAGGTAAGTAATGTGATTGTAGGAAAAATATCACAGTATAGACAGTAGCCCCTGATGCTCAGTTTGGTGTTTGGGAAGAAAAGCCGAACAGAGGATCAACAATAAATATCACAGGAGTCTAACATGAGTTGTCTATGTGAATAAGCAGGTATCACTACAGGCTGCTATTGCTCATGCTGCGGAGGTCTCCGGACTGAAGCAGAAACTGGAGCGGGCCAAGGAGGAGCTCGGCCTCGTGAAGAAGCAGCTGGAGGATAGCCAAGGTATGCAGCAACCTGTGGGTATATTTTGAAAAAAATGAATAGTCCGACCGGATTAAAGTGTCATAAACTTTATTAGGGGCCACGACCGAGGTGGCAACCCTTAAGAAGGCGCTAGCTGAGGCCGAGGACAAAGCGGCCAAGGAACACGCCTCGCGCGAGAAGCACGAGGCCCAGGTTGGCGAGGCGAAGCAACAGCTCCAGGGTGCGGAGAGATTTGAGTCCCTGGAGCGCGATTGTAAGGGGCAGGAGTCCGAATTGGCGAAGGCCCACCAGAGCGCGCAGGATGCACGAGCCGAAGCCCAGAGCGCCCTCCAGGAAATTCAGGCGGCCAAGAAGATTATAGCGGGTAAGTCTTTCACCCTGCATAGCAAGTATGTAGAAGAAACGTTCCTTGTACTTATCCTGAATTTGGGTTTTCCAGGGGCGTTTACGGATCTGCCGCACAGTGTATCAGATGCTGCCAAGCATTATAGAGCCGAAGAAGGTATGTCTACGGAGAAGCTATCCTGGTCCCAACATCTGGGATCCGAATATCCGGTGCCCTTCAGCGACCAGCTAAAGCAGTTGGTCGAGCTGCATAGGTTGGCAGAGCGAGCCATGAAGGACCTGATAGTCCGGTTGTGGCCTGCCGATCCTATACCTAGCAGCTACTTCAGACTTGTGCAGCGGCTTGTGAGTGCCTGTCCGTGGCTCGAAGCCGTGAAGCGGTCGGTCTGTATTGAAGGTGCGCGTATGGCCTTTGGAGCCATAGTCAAGCATGTCGGTTAAGTCATCGACGGTGGCTATGAAGTGGGTGGCGGGTGGGAAGCAGAATTCCTCGTCATCCGCCTCTAGCTCGAACCGAACATAGTTTGGTTGTGAGTCTTCCTCCAAGGACAAGTTCTTTAAAGAGTTTAATACGTCATCCAAAGGTGAATGCTGGAAGATGTCTGCGGCGTTAAATTCAAAAATCAATAACCGATCCAGCTCGGTGTCCGCAGGCGCACCTGATCCGAAACGTATAGCCGGAGACAAGTCCGGAGTTCCATTGACGCAAACATTGCAGGATGTCAAGTCCGTGTGCGCTCCAACGCCGCGGACTTTGTGGCCTCAGAGGGCACGATCTGCTTCGGTTCTGAAGCCGTTGCAGCAACAGGATCCATCTCCTGGACGTAATCCGATAACAGATATAAGTCATGTTCATCGGGACGAGGGAGAGCGATCATTGCGGTTTCAAACCCATTGAAGATCGAGTCTCCACGGGTATCTGCGGCGAGTTCAAGCTTCCAAATCTGACCTGGTGGCCAAGGGCGTAGCTATCGATCTGCTCCAGACGGCCAAGCGAGTTGGCCCGCAGTACGAAGGCACCGAACAGAAAGATTTGTCCAGGGAGGAAGGTTTCTCCCTGGACGATGCCATTATTGACTATCGAAGGGGCCCTCGAATCCTCTGCCGACTGCATAGTGGAACTCTCAATGAAAGCACCAATGTCGGTGTCAAAACCGGCGGATCTCGGGTAGGGGTCCCGAACTGTGCGTCTAGGATCGATGGTAACAGGAGACGGGGGACACGATGTTTACCCAGGTCCGGTCCCTCTCTATGGAGGTAATACCTGATGTCTACTACACAACCTTCTTCTTGTAGACGTTGTTGGGCCTCCAAGTGCAGAGGTTTGTAGGACAGTAGCAAATTTCCCTCAAGTGGATGACCTAAGGTTTATCAATCCATGGGAGGCGTAGGTTGAAGATGGTCTCTCTCAAGCAACCCTGCAACCAAATAACAAAGAGTCTCTTGTGTCCCCAACACACCCAATACAATGGTAAATTGTATAGGTGCACTAGTTCGGTGAAGAGATGGTGATAGAAGTGCAATATGGATGGTAGATATAGGTTTTTGTAATCTGAAAATATAAAAACAGCAAGGTAGCAAGCGATAAAAGTGAGCGTAAACGGTATTGCAATGCTAGGAAACAAGGCCTAGGGTTCATACTTTCACTAGTGCAAGTTCTCTAAACAAAAGTAACATAATTGGATCATATAACTATCCCTCAACATGCAACAAAGAGTCACTCCAAAGTCACTAATAGCGGAGAACAAACGAAGAGATTATTGTAGGGTATGAAACCACCTCAAAGTTATTCTTTCTGATCAATCTATTCAAGAGTCCGTACTAGAATAACACCTTAAGACACATATCAACCAAAACCCTAATGTCACCTAGATACTCCCATGTCACCTCAAGTATCCGTGGGTATGATTATACGATATGCTTCACACAATCTCAGATTCATCTATTCAAACCAACACAAAGTACTTCAAAGAGTGCCCCAAAGTTTCTACCGGAGAGTCAAGACGAAAACGTGCCAACCCTATGAATAGGTTTATATGGAACCATAAGTTGATCACCAAAACATGCATCAAGTGAATCACGTGAATGTCCCATTGTCACCACAGATAAGCACGGCAAGACATACATCAAGTGTTCTCAAATCCTTAAAGACTCAATCCGATAAGATAACTTCAAAGGGAAAACTCAATCCATTACAAGAGAGTAGAGGGGGAGAAACATCATAAGATCCAACGAAAATAGCAAAGCTCACGATACATCAAGATCATATCACCTCAAGAACATGAGAAAGAAAGAGAGAGAGAGAGAGAGAGAGAGAGAGAGAGAGAGAGAGAGAGAGAGATCAAACACATAGCTACTGGTACATACCCTCAGCCCCGAGGGTGAACTACTTCCTCCTCGTCATGGAGAGCGCCGGGATGATGAAGATGGCCACCGGTGAGGGATCCCCCCTCCGGCAGGGTGCCGGAACAGGGTCTCAATTGGTTTTTGGTGGCTACAGAGGCTTGCGGCGGCGGAACTCCTGATCTATTCTTTTCCCCAAAGTTTTTAGGGTATATGGATATATATAGGTGAAATAAGTCGGTCAGGGGAGCCACGAGGGGCCCACGAGGGTGGAGGGCGTGCCCAGGGGGTAGGCGCGCCACCCTACCTTGTGCTCTCCTAGTTGATTCCTGACGTGCACTCCAAGTCTCCTGGATTGCTTCATTCCAAAAATAACTCTCCCGAAGGTTTCATTCCGTTTGGACTCCGTTTGATATTCCTTTTCTGCGAAACACTGAAACAAGGGAAAAAAACAGAAACTGGCAGGTGCTTAATAAAGCCCATAAACATCCAAAACAGATAATATAATAGCATGAATACTTCATAAATTATAGATACGTTGGAGACGTATCAGCATCCCCAAGCTTAATTCCTGCTCGTCCTCGAGTAGGTAAATGATAAAAGAAATAATTTATGAAGTGTGAATGCTAGCAGGTGCACAAGTTTGATCAATGATAATTTCAATCACCTTTTCTAACATCATCATATGTCATAACAGTAGCTCAACTCATAGAAATTTTCATGATCAAGTAACAAGCTAATCACATGTTAAAGTATAGATCATAAACTTTCTTGAAAACTAACAAACTATGTTCTCAGTCATCAAACAATTGCAATTCATCTTATTTTCAGGAAGAGTCTATGTCAGAGCTTTGATTCAGCAAACTTCACATACTCAACTATTATTTAGTCTTCCATGATTGCTACCACTCAAAGCATATTTTTAGAACAAATAGTATTCATCGAACATAGAGAAAGATAGGGGCTTAATGTTTCGCCTCCCAACCTTTTACCTCAAGGGTAATGTCAGCAGTAATAATTCATGCTCAAATATATTTGAATGGCCATATATGCTTAGATCTTTCCATCACATGATGCTTGCCAACTAAAGAGTAGGTTGGAATGAGAAGGAATACTACTGACTCTTGCATAAAAGTAAAAGATAGACCCTTCATAGAGGGAAGTGGGGATTTGCAGATGTGCCAGAGCTCGAAGCAAAAACGGAGATGAAAATAATTTTGAGAGGTATGCTTTCATTGTCAACATAACGACCAAGAGTTCCCAATATCTCCCATACTAGATACATTATAGGCGGTTCCCATGCAGAAAGGTAAAGTTTTTACTCCCCCACCACAAACATTCACACTCCACGGCTTGTCTGAAACAACGGGTGCGTCCAACTATCAACATTCCTGGGGGAGTTTTGTTTAAATTATTTGCGATTTTGTTTTTGATCTTTTGATCATAGGACTGGGCATCCTAGTTACCAGCCATTTTCTCGTGAATGATGAGCGGAGTCCACTCATCGTGAGAATAACCCACCTAGCATGAAAGATGCTGACAGCCCCTAGTCGCTACATGAGCGATTCGGGCATACAAAACATATTATTATTTGAAGGTTTAGAGTTTGTCACATGCAAATTTACTTGGAACGGCAGGTAAATACCGCATATAGGTAGATATGGTGGACACTCATGGAAGAAACTTGGTTCAAGGAATTTGGATGCACAAGCAGTATTCCCGCTTAGTACAAATATTTTGGCTAGCAAGGATTCTAAATAGCAAGCACCACATGTTAGAGGATCCATAACAATATAACTTCTATACAAATATACCCAAGCATAACTCATTATGTTGTCTTCCTTGTCCAACTTCAACTAATTTGCTCAGGTTTGAAAATAATTAATGGGGCTCACAATCATAGAAGATGTCCAAGATAGTATATTTATATGTGAAATATCTCTTCCTTCAGTATTCTTTCATGAATTGTTCAAGTGACCAATACAATGTTTGCTAACATTCAATAAATTTACCACCTCTACTTCTTATATGTGAAGGCATTACTCCCCATGGGAAAGGCATATGAAACATATATAATTTCAGATTTATGACATTCAAATCATTCAACTATTTACTCATAGGATATAAGTGAAGCACACGAGTAAATGACAAACTACTCCAAAAAGATATAAGTGAAGATCAATGAGTAGTTAAATAATTATGTAGCTATGTGAGGACTCTCTCTCATTTAGAATTTCAGATCTTGGGATATTATTCATACAGCAAGCAAAACAAAATAAAACGACATTTCAAGGATAGCACTCATCATGTGAAGAAGCAAAAACTTAGGCTCAACCGATACTAACCGACAATTGTTGAGGAAGAAATGTGGGATGCCTACCGGGTCATCCCCAAGCTTAGATGCTTGAGACTTCTTGAAATATTATCTTGGGGTGCCTTGGGCATCCCCAAGCTTGAGCTTTTGTGTCTCCTTAATTCCTCTCATATCACGGTTTCCTAAATCTCGAAAGCTTCATCCACACCAAACTCAACAAGAACTCGTGAGATAAGTTAGTATAAACCAATGCAAAAACCTTATCATTTTCTACTGTAAAAAATCACTAAAATTATTATTCAACATTTCATACTAAATGCCTCTGCATATTTAATACTCATAACCTAAAATAGAACCATTAAACAAGCAAACATATGCAAACAATGCAAACATAACAGCAATCTGCCAAAACAGTACAGTCTGTAAAGAATGCAAGATTCATCATACTTCCCTAACTCCAAACATTATTAAATTCTACCACACTGTAGAAAATTTATCAGAGCTTATTATGCAAAAAGTTTCAACATTTTATCACATTCTGACTTTTCTAGAGAATTTTTGCAACAGCGGTAAAATTTCTGTTTTGAAACAGCAACATGTATACTTGCAAAATAAGCATGGTAAAGGCTACCCTTGACATTTTTATTGAAAATAGAGATGCAAAACATTGTTCTAAATAACAGCAAGCAAATAATAACAAAATAAAATGACGCTCCAAGCAAAACACATATCATGTGGTGAATAAAAATATAGCTCCAAGTAAAGTTACCGATCAACAAAGACGAAAGAGGGGATGCCATCCGGGGCATCCCCAAGCTTAAGCTCTTGGTTGTCCTTGAATATTACCTTGGGGTGCCTTGGGAATCCCCAAGCTTAGGATCTTTCCACTCCTTATTCCATACTCCATCGAATCTTTACCCAAAACTTGAAAACTTCACAACACAAAACTCAACAGAAAATCTCATGAGCTCCGTTAGTATAAGAAAATAAATCACCACTTAGGTACTGTTGTGAACTCATTCTAAATTCATATTGGTGTAATATATACTGTTTTCCAACTTCTCTATGGTTCATACCCTCTGATACTACTCATAGATTCATCAAAATAAGCAAACAACACAAAGAAAACAGAATCTGTCAAAAACAGAACAGTCTGTAGTAATCTGTATCAAACGCAAACTTCTGGAACTCATAAAAAATCTACCAAAATAGGAAGACCTATATAATTTGATTATTTATCTTCTAAAATTGGAATCAGTATTTTATCACTTTCTGGTGATTTATAACAATTGTTTTCGCGAGCATAAAGTTTCTATCTTTTTCAGCAAGATCAAATAATTATCATCCAAGAAGATCCTATAGGTCTTACTTGGCACAAACACTAATTAAAACATAAAACCACATCTAACCAGAGGCTAGATGATTTATTTATTACTAAACAGAACCAAAAATAAAGAACAAAAATAAAAATTGGGTTGCCTCCCAACAAGCAATAACGTTTAACGCCCCTAGCTAGGCATGATGATTTCAATGATGCTCGCATAAGAGATAAGAATTGAAACATAAAGAGAGCATCATGAAGAATATTACTACCACATTTAAGTCTAACCCACTTCCTATGCATAGGATTTTGTGAGCAAACAACTTATGGGAACAATAATCAACTAGCATAGGAAGGTAAAACAAGCAAATCTTCAAGACTTTCAACACATAGAGATGAAACTTGATATTATTGCAATATGTAGAAGCATATGGTCCTCTCTAATAATAATTTTCAGTAGCATCATGAATTAATTCAACCATATAACCAGCACATAAAGCATTTTTTTCATGATCTACTTGCATAGAAATTTTACTACTCTCCACATAAGCAAATTTATTCTCATCAATAGTAGTGGGAGCAAACTCAACAAAATAACTATCATGTGAAGCATAATCCAATTGAAATTTAAAATCATGATGAAAAGTTTCATGGTTATCTTTATTCCTTATAGCATATATGTCATCACAATAATCATCATAAATAAGAGGCATGCTTTCATCATATTAAATTTGCTCATCAAAACTTGGGGGACAAAAAATATCATCTTTATCAAACATAGCTTCCCCAACTTGTGGCTTTGCATATCATTAGCATCATGGGTATTCAAAGAATTCATACTAACAACATTGCAATCATGCTCATCGTTCATAGTAAAAAAAAGCATGCTCATCATTCAAATATTTTATGCCAAGCATTCTATGTAATTCTTCTTCTAGTACTTGAGCACAATTTTCCTTCCCATCATTTTGACGAAAGACATTAAAAAGATGAAGCATATGAGGCACCCTTAATTCCAATTTTTTTGTATTTTTCTTTTATAGACGAAAGTAGTGATAAAACAAGAAACAAAAAGATTCGATTGCAAGATCTAAAGATATACCTTCAAGCACTCACCTCCCTGGCAACGGCGCCAGAAAAGAGCTTGATGTCTACTACACAACCTTCTTCTTGTAGACGTTGTTGGGCCTCCAAGTGCAGAGGTTTGTAGGACAGTAGCAAATTTTCCTCAAGTAGATGATCTAAGGTTTATCAATCCGTGGGAGGCGTAGGTTGAAGATGGTCTCTCTCAAGCAACCCTGCAACCAAATAACAAAGAGTCTCTTGTGTCCCCAACACACCCAATACAATGGTAAATTGTATAGGTGCACTAGTTTGGCGAAGAGATGGTGATACAAGTGCAATATGGATGGTAGATATAGGTTTTTGTAATCTGAAAATATAAAAACAACAAGGTAGCAAGCGATAAAAGTGAGCGTAAACGGTATCGCAATGCTAGGAAACATGGCCTAGGGTTCATACTTTCACTAGTGCAAGTTCTCTCAACAATAATAACATAATTGGATCATATAACTATCCCTCAACATGCAACAAAGAGTCACTCCAAAGACACTAATAGCGGAGAACAAAGAGATTATTGTAGGGTACGAAACCACCTCAAAGTTATTCTTTCTGGTCAATCTATTCAAGAGTCCGTACTAGAATAACACCTTAAGACACATATCAACCAAAACCCTAATGTCACCTAGATACTCCAATGTCACCTCAAGTATCCATGGGTATGATTATACGATATGCATCACACAATCTCAGATTCATCTATACAAACCAACACAAAGTACTTCAAAGAGTGCCCCAAAGTTTCTACCGGAGAGTCAAGACGAAAACGTGTGCCAACCTCTATGCATAGGTTCATGGGCGGAACCCGCAAGTTGATCACCAAAACATGCATCAAGTGAATCACGTGAAAATCCCATCGTCACCACAGATAAGCACGGCAAGACATACATCAAGTGTTCTCAAATCCTTAAAGACTCAATCCGATAAGATAACTTCAAAGGGAAAACTCAATCCATTACAAGAGAGTAGAGGAGGAGAAACATCATAAGATCCAACTATAATAGCAAAGCTCACGATACATCAAGATCGTATCACCTCAAGAACACGAGAGAGAGAGAGAGAGAGAGAGAGAGAGAGAGAGAGATCAAACACATAACTACTGGTACATACCCTATGCCCCGAGGGTGAACTACTCCCTCCTTGTCATGGAGAGCGTCGGGATGATGAAGATGGCCACCGGTGAGGGATCCCCCCTCCGTGAGTCTGGAACGAGGTCCCGATTGGTTTTTGGTGGCTACAGAGGCTTGCGGTGGCGGAACTCCCGATCTATTTTGTTCCCCGAAGTTTTTTGGGTATATGGATATATATAGGCGAAAGAAGTCGGTCAGGGGAGCCACGAGGGGCCCACGAGGGTGGAGGGCACGCCCAGGGGGGTAGGCGCGCCCTCTGCCTCGTGCTCTCCTCGTTGATTCCCTGACGTGCACTCCAAGTCTCCTGGGTTGCTTCCGTTCCAAAAATAACTCTCCCGAAGGTTTCATTCCATTTGGACTCCGTTTGATATTCCTTTTCTGCGAAACACTGAAAGAAGGGGAATAACATAAACTGGCACTGGGCTCTGGGTTAATAGGTTAGTCCCAAAAATAATATAAAAGTGTTTAATAAAGCCCATAAACATCCAAAACACATAATATAATAGCATGAATACTTCATAAATTATAGATACGTTCGAGACGTATCAATACCCTACTTCCTGCTTGATTGATCTTGATGAATATGAGTGTTACAAGAGTTGATCTACCACGAGATCGTAATGGCTAAACCCTAGAAGTCTAGCCTATGTGAATATGGTAATGAGCCTTCCCTATCCGGACTACGCTCTACGGTTTATATAGACACCAGAGAGATCTAGGGTTACTTGGAGTCGGTTACATCAGAGGGAATCTAAATAGTTGGTCGTCAAGCTTGCCTTCCACGCCAAGGAAAGTCCAATCCGGACACGGGTATAGTCTTCGGCCTTCATATATTCACAGCCCATCAGTCCGGCCCAATGAATAACAGGCCGGACGCCCGAGGACCCCTTAGTCCAGGACTCCCTCAAAGGGGCCACCCATTTCTAATGCCGGAGCACCGGCTGCAGCTCCTTGAGCAGATCCGTGCAAGGCGCCAAGCCCGGATTGTCGCGGGCTACCTCCGGATACAGTGGATCCGCGGGAGGAGTTGGAGGAGGAGGAGGAGGAGGAGGAGCCGGAGAAAGATGTGGGGGACGCTAGGGACACAGATCTGCAGGCGGAGCAGCAGGCCATCATCGATTCCCTCCGCTCGGAGCCAGATGCGGAGGCGAGACGCCATCGTCGGCAGGAGATGGAGGATACCTCGGAGGAGCAGGAGATGTTCGCCTACATGGATGAGGTCGAGCAGGAGGAGGAGGAGCCGGATCCCTCCTACACGCCCGTCCACCCGGCGCCCGGCACCCACGTTGTGGACATCTCCGACGACGAAGATTAGTTAGGGTAGTACGTATTATATATGTAGTATGTAGGATTTCTTTTGTGTGCTTTGTATGAATCTAGGGGTTGAAATGTGACTTGAATGTAGAGTAGCTAATTTAAGGCATGATAGGCCACTCTCTGCGGACGCGCGACTGGGCGCGTTTGATGGACCGGATTTGCCAGGTCCTGATGTTCTAAGTGCTGCTACTTTTCCCTAGAAAGTGACTTAAGACAAAACTTAGATGTAAGGGAGTACAAACATTAACTTTTTCTCCCTAAAATCTTCTATTTTGGCTAGCTGAGAGTGGTGAAGGCGGGGCTAGCGAAAATAGAAAAGTGAAGGGGTAGGGTGGGAAGTTCACTAGATGAAGCGCTAAAGAGAAAAGATGATGGAATCCACTAGTGACAAATGATGCAATGTGGAACGAGAAGACGCCAGCGGCCGTAAGTGAGAGGGAGGGGGAAAGTTGCTTCTGTGTTATATACGCATGAAACAGTTAAAATATTTTGTCAATATTAGTACAAGATTGCATCATCCTGTCCCAAAAATTCATTTCAAAACTTAATCCACGCCTCTTTAAATAGTACCAACAATGATTATTCACACAGGATTTGAGCTAAGGTACTATTTATAATCATTTTTATTTTTATTTTTTCTCAAGTTATGAAATCAACTTTGGTCTTGAAATTTCATAGCATGGTAGATTGATCTTTTACAAGGTTGTCACTACAAAAATTGTAGCTTGTAGAAAGTACGGTTTTGTTGTTAGGTAGTGTAACACCCTAGCCAAACCCACAGGTTCACCCACTGGTTTCTAAACGCTGTGTCTGGCTACCAGCACATGAGATCTAGACTAGCTCCTCAGTCAGTCACTTATCTTTTCTGCATATTTTGTCCTTATTCATACGCACTTGGGATCAACTTCTCAGTCAGTTACTTATCTTTAAATTGCTCTTGAAAAAAATACACCTTGTCAATATGAGTAGTCTAGAATTTTTATTTAAGCCGGAATGTCACAGGTAGCCCGGAAGGACCAGAAGAGACGGGAAGCATTGTAGATGTACTCGGCATGAAAGATAGGTGGGACTCATTGGAGATGAGGAAAGTTGAAGGGTGTGGTTAGATCTCAGTCCAGTGAGACTTAACTGAGTCTTAGTCAAGTGACATAACATGTAAGAAAAAAGATTAAAATTTTGTTTTACACAGATCTTAGTGTAAGATACTAGAAATATAGCATCGACTGAAGCATAATCAAGTCTAAGTCGACTAGAGATTTAGTAAGGCTGAAAATAGAAACACAAGGAGAGGTAACTGCTGAGGGACTCGAAAAAAAAAGATAACTACTGTGGAACTATTTTTTTTAAGGAGGAATACCCCGACCAATGCATGAGAACGACGCATGCGGTCATAACTAAGGGACTAGTTTTTAGTGATCCAAGAATTCCACAGCTCATTACAGAACAGTGGAGCGTCGGTCCAAGAACGAAACGGACTCGCTGTGCGCTTAATTAATTTCGCAGAGGCCCCCGCGCTGTCGCACCCAGTCCAGTACGCAGGCAGGCGTACGTGCACCTCTCGATTGGGCCATCGTGTGAGCAGTCGTTGCCGCTCGTCGTTTTCGATGGCTCCGCTCGGCGCGTGGCACGTACGTACGGCGGTGCCGCATCCGACATGCGCGTGCCGCTAGTGCGCGCGCACAGTGCCCCCCGGCGTCGTCGTCGGACAGGGGCTCCAGTCCCGGACCGATCGATGCGCACATCCGGCACCCACACGTGCCTCTGCCTTCTGAAATCTTAACCCTAACGATTCGATCAGATCAGGGTCTCAACAAGAGCTAGCTAGCGCGTATTATTGCACTTTTTTTAACATTTACGTATTAAAAACCGATCTCTTCTCTTCTCTTCTTTTCTCTTCTCGTCTCCTTCTTCTCCATCCCCCTCCTGGGATCGGACCACTATCAATGCCGCCAAGCGACGAGTCCGGCCAGCCATCGGCTCGGCCCTGCAACTTTGTACTGACGCTCGTCTGCATGCATGCCAACAAGCACATAGTATACTGCGGCAGTGGTACGTACAAGTACCCGCATTGGTTTTTAGGCAGAGTGAGAGACGATGCAGGGTATCTTTGTACCGTAGCGTGTAGGATCTCGATGAGAAATATCATGCATGCTCATCGATCCCACTAAGGCACCAAGCAAGGGCCTGATCAGAGTGGACAAAAACCAGACCGAACAACGGAAGCATCTGCTATGGCGCGTGTTGTTATTCATACAAAACAAGCGGATCAGTTTAAGAGAGATGGACATAGACATGGATAGCACAGCGGCAGCAAGGCATGGGGCTCGTTGAACGAGCCTGCGATAAGCAGACACCCCAGGAACTCGAGATTGCGATCGTAAGTTATGGCCTAGCTAGCTAGCTGCCTTGACCCACCATGGGCACTGCATGATTGAAGGGCGCTCCATGGATTTCTAAGCTAGCTCGGTCATGTTAAGTTAGATCTAATCGCCTGTTAATCTCACATGGAGATCTCTGTAAGTTGCTGGGAAAAGTTGGTGGTGTACATGGGAAATCATGAAAGATATTTCTAGGCAAAATCCACATTAACTGGCAACAAGGACAAGACGATGGTACATGGGCCTGCCTCACGCACGAAGGTACACAGACATGCACAGTTGATTGATGTTCACCCGATTTGGACCCAGGCAAGGGAGAGAAATCTCCAGGACCATCTTGGCATGCTCACAGGAATAGAGAAAAGACGTCTGCCGAGCCCGAGATTGTTAGCCCGACTTTGAATTAACAAAGTTATCAATTAGCCAGGATTACAATGAAGCAGTTAGGGCATCTCCAACAGCAACATGTAAAAAACCTCCCGTATCCATCCGCGGACAGTGGGAGATCAGTTTATGGACACGGATGCGGGAGACAGCCATCCAACGGTAGCCACATACATTTTCACAACAACTCAAACCATCCGGATGAAATTCGTGCAAAGAAGTAGAGATTTTATATAAACACAACCTGATTTTATATAAACATGTCGGATTTCATATAAACATGAGGAATTTCATTATGAAAACATGAAAGCGGTCCTAGGCGAGCTAATCTAAATGATCACCGGCGTCCGGTCCCCGTCTCCGACCAAGAACCAAGAGAATGAAAGTTCCACCTTTTCCAGCTCCGCCTTCGTGACCTCCGCCTCCGGAGCCCCGGGAAGTGAAGTTGTCCGCCTCGACGTCACCACCAAGTGACCAGTTGGTCGTCGATGCTGAGCCCACCAAGCTTGGCGTTGACAGGAGGGGAGGAGCGGTGGCTTTCTTGGGACCCGAGGCGACCTACCGTGCACTACTCTTACTCGCTGCGAGCGGCACCCTCGAACGTTGTCGGTGTCAAAACCGGCGGATCTCGGGTAGGGGGTCCCGAACTGTGCGTCTAGGCGGATGGTAACAGGAGACAAGGGACACGATGTTTTTACCCAGGTTCGGGCCCTCTCGATGGAGGTAAAACCCTACTCTGCTTGATTAATATTGATGATATGGGTAGTACAAGAGTAGATCTACCACGAGATCGAGAGGCTAAACCCTAGAAGCTAGCCTATGGTATGATTGTTGTTAGATCCTCTGAGACTAATACCCTCCGGTTTATATAGGCATCGAAGAGGGTTAGGGTTACACAGAGTCGGTTACAATGGTAGGAAATCTACATATCCGTATCGCCAAGCTTGCCTTCCACGCCAAGGAAAGTCCCGTCCGGACACGGGACGAAGTCTTCAATCTTGTATCTTCATAGTCCAGAGTCCGCCAAAGGTCATAGTCCGGCTATCCGGACACCCCTAATCCGGGACTCCCTCGGTAGCCCCGAACCAGGCTTCAATGGCCGACGCGTCCGTGGCGTAAATTGTCTTCGGCATTGCAAGGCGGGTTCTTCTCCAAATCTGTGTACTGTTGAATAGTGTCCGCTTCTCAGTAAATATCGCGCTCCTTGGCTTCCACGCCCAATAATGGCCATCTTCCATGCGTTGAGCAGAATGCGAAAAGCCGTGGTATTTTTACATTTACCCCCTAGGCTGCGCAAATGAGCTGCCTATATAAGAGACGAGGATCTAGATCCGAATCACACCATCTTCCCTTCAGCGAGCTTTCATCGGAGAGCATCGGCGTAAACCCATTCCATCATGGGACGGTCGACGCGGCTCCTCCTCTCGCCCTCCAGTCCTCGGCACAGAGATTGGGAGAGATGCTCCGTCCCGCACAAATGAGCTAGTGATGCTCCAAACCAAGGGATTTCTTCCCCAGCCTTCATGGTTCGGTTCGAGCCGGACTCGCCACCTATAAGGGCGGAAAACAAGCGGAGAGCGTCCCCAGTCCCTCCCGAGGAGAGCGGGTATGCCTTGTCCCTTATTTGATAAGAGGGCTCGGATTTCCAATTCATCCGTTTCTCCGGGGGCTCCTGGAGTTCTATAACCTCGGTTGCACAACCTTACGCCTGCCTCCATTACGCATATTGCGGGCTTCGTGGCCCTTTGCGAGCTGTTTTTGGGCATCGAGGCTCATTTGTATTTGTGGAAGAGGTTGTTACGCCTCGTACACCGTTCTCGAGAGGGTCGATATATCAAGTGGGCGGAGCGAACTATGGCGCATCGCCGGGACGGATATCTATCCGGAACCCGAAGAAGGCGTCCAAGACCGACCTTCTAATGATTTTATACGTAAGATGTCCCCTGCCGGACCCTGTCGGATCGGCCTCCGGAGTTCGATAATGCTCCTTTGAAGAAAGCGCCTATCTTTGGCGTCCACGGAGCCCTCGTGAGGAAAATGACAGGGCGTCCTTTACGATGAGCCGAATAAGGTTGTTAGCTCATTCCGGACTGACCATGATCGGGGTCATGGCCACATGCATTATGCGGGGTGCGGCCGCTTGATAGAGGCCACCCCATGTGGGATTTCAACGGGGAGGATGATGCCACCCACCATGGCCGTAAGGGGCCGGGATCGGTCACCGATCTGATGAAGACCTTGTCCGCATTGTACAAGGGAGAAGAGGAGGAATTTCTTCGCGTTAATCCACATGAGGATTTTCTATGAACAATCCTCCAAGCTGGGTAAGCGGACATTTCTTTTTGCCCATCCGATCCATATTCCCGTAGCCGAGTATCTCATTTTGTGATTTCGACGCAGGAACTGCGCCAGGCCGTAAAGGATATAAACAGCCTGCCTCCACAACCCGAAGATCCGGAACGGTTCCTCGATCCGGCCTCCCAAGAGGATCCGAACATATCGGTGGAGCTGATCGATGGGGTATTCCACCAACTGAGCATTGATAATGCCCCGGTTGCCATTACGGCCGATTACCCCGGAATACTTCCAGCCTCACAGGTAACTGAGACCGAAGCCCCAATACTTTGAGAATGATTCATCCGTGCTTATTTTTTATCACCGTATACCAACGGTGTTTTGCAGGGGGAGCCCTTGAGGCGGAAGGCCGAGCCTACGGCGGCTAGCCAACAAGGGGCGGCACGGCCCAGCAGGCTAAAAAGAAGTGTGGTCCGGATTGAAACGCCAGCGCAACGGTATGGCGTGTCACCTTATTCCCAGGTGTTATTCTGGAAGGCATACTAACGCTCGTGCTTTCTTCAGGAAAAAGAGCGCTCGCCGAACTATATTCGGAGAGGTTGCGAATCGAGCCTCCGCCAGCCAGGCTTCAAAGCCAGGCCAAGAAGCGGAGGCGAACACGAGGCGTGTGTCGGATGCTCCTCCGACAGAGGATGCCGACAGATTGTCCGCCACCAACTCCGAGGTGGAGAGTGCCATGAATCACAGGTGCCGCCGGACAATTCTTCGTGACACATGTTTCTCCCAAGAGGCATTGAACGCCTTCAATTCGGGAGATGCGCACCTCCGTGCCGCTCAAGATGGTCTAGCAAGAGCCGCAGAGCAGTATGTAAAAGACATACGAGTGAGGAAATTTATCAGTTATATATGCCAGTAGCCCCCGAGACTTGAAATAGTTAGAATAACTGATTTAAGGATCATCTATTGTGCAGGTTCTTACAGAAAAGAATACCCAACTATCCCAAGAGCTTGAAGAGTGCAAAGCCCAACTTGAGGCCGCACAAGCCGCGACAGAGGAAGCCAAAGAGACCCCCTCTGGTAATATACGCTTTTAAAAGATAAGTATGTTGTGAAGTGCGGCGTGTGTATAAATCTGACAATAACATTGCAGATGGCATCGAGATAGAACCGGACAGGCAACAACTCTTGCGCCGGTTAAAGGCCGGCGAGAACGTGCTTACGAGGGTGAGGCCGGAGAAAAATAATCTCCAAGATGCCAACACCCAGCTGGGTGAGGAACTAAAAGATGTCCGTGCCAATTTGTCGACTTCGTTAAGGAGAATCGGCTTCGACGCGGCATTTTTAGTAAGTGCTTGAGCGAACTTTCAAAAAAGAGTTCGGCGAGGAAGTCGACTAACGAGTTATGTCTGTAGGTATGCTCACAGGCCGTCTGCAGAGGAATGCCGGTTCTCACGGGTGACCTTCTTCTTCGAGCTCTTACAACTGCCGCGACGAGTTCGGCAGTGATGAAAAGCGTCGCCCGTGCCTTGTGGCCATCTGTCTCCGTGCGAAGGCCTTGGGGAGCTTGCCGAGAGGCTCGAGGGAGCGGTGGCGCTTCAATTATGGAAGATATCTGCTGCCGTCAAGGCTCCGGAAGGCACAGGCCATGGTGAAGACGCAGCGGTACACGAAGGCTGACCCAAACCACATGGCGAGGTCGGACCTGTGGGGCACGATGGGAAGGAGATCCCTGTGAGCTTAATGTACGGCCATGTAGAATTGGCGCAAAGTATTCCCAAGCAGGACTATAAACTAGACAGCACTGTTAGATGGCATTGAAGAGGAATACAATCATCAAATTGACTATGTAATTTAAGGTGACATGTAAAATGCCTTCTAGCCGGATTGCAGATCGTTTGTCATAAGCGGACCTTTTCGCTTCAACCTCGGGACCAAGTAGTCCGAGGTGTCCGAATACCCTCAGCGGTTATAAAAACCGGGGCATGCGTGGAGACCAGGAGTAGGGGTCATTATTGCTTTATCAGACAAGTGCCCAACTAGTTATGTTATATTATATGGTTAGTAAGAAACATCTTCCAGGGAGAATAGTTCCGTTAGGGGTTCCTTTTCCTGAGAGGCATGCCCTAAAGTGCATGTCCGGACTGCGAAAAAAGCAGAAAAACATCTGGGGGCAGATAAATAAATAGGTAACAAATCTTCTTTTAGTTCATCGACCGAATATTCCCTTAAGAACGCTAGCTTCGGCTTCACCCAGTCTAAGGTACACATCCGGCTGACCCGGCAGTAACAATCGCAGAGGTGCTCCCTTTACCACCTAGCCGAACAATCGGGGACGTAGGGGTAAGCACAGGAGCCAGGCAACCCAGCTTGGCCAAAACTTAAGTCATATCGGTGCATACAATGGTGAATAAAAGGTACATGCGGAAGTATGACACATGTATTGGGCATGAAGCCTTTATAAATAAGCTTCTGTGAAAGAAGCCCCCAGGTACAATGAGCGCGGGTAGCGCGTCAAGTGTGTGCGAACAATGCGCTAACAAGCCTTCGAAGGCTGGAAAAAAAGGAAAAGGAGGGAGAAGGAGAAAAATAGAAGACAGCTAAAGTGTAAAATATGGACAGAGGAAAGAGACGAACTCAGAATCCGGCGCTAGGCGTAGAATCTTCGGAGACGGGCTGCGTTCCATGGGTTCGGCTCGAGTCGGTTATCCGATGCATCTCACAGACGGTACAATCCACCAGTCAGGACTTGGCCGATGATAAATGGACCTTCCCATTTGGGCTTGAGTTTGTCGTTTTTCTTGTCCGGTAGGCGTAGAACTAGCTCGCCAACATTGTAAGTTTTGGCCCGTACTTCTCTGCTTTGATATCTTCGAGCCTGCTGTTGATAGAATGCGGAACGGGCTTTTGCTACGTCACGCTCCTCCTCCAAGGCGTCCAAACTGTCTTGCCGATCGAGCTCGGCTTCTCTTTCTTCGTACATGCGCCGAGGTGAGTCATGAATTATGTCGCAGGCGTAACTGCCTCTGCGCCGTATACCATATAGAATGGTGTGAATCCGGTCGTGCGATTCGGGTGGTCCGCAACCCCAGTCTGGTCGAGCTCCTCTACCCAAAGGTCGTGTTAGATTCCTTGAGGGACCGCACTAATCTGGGTTTGATGCCGCTCATAATTAGACCATTTGCTCGCTCGACTTGACCGTTAGTTTGAGGGTGATAGGTGAGCGTGGTCGAGCTTGATGCCCATGTTTTTGCACGAGTTTGACCTGCGTCGGCCGTAAAGTTCGTGCCGTTATCGGTGATGATCTTTGTGGGGACACCGTAGCGGTGTATGCGACCCCTGATATGAAGTCTATCACCGGTCCGGATTCGCCGTCTTAACAGGCTTGGCCTCTATCCATTTGGTGAATTTATCCACCATGACCAGTAGGTATTTTTGCTTGTGGGTTCCCCTTTCAGGGGTCCAACCATGTCAAGCCCCTAGACCGCGAAGGGCCAGGTGATGGGTATAGTTTTGAGGGCGGTGGGTGGCATGTGGCTTTGATTAGCAAAGAGCTGGCATCCGACGCATTGTTGGACTAAGTCCTGAGCATCTGCCCGGGCCGTCGACTAATAAAATCCTGAACGGAAGGCCTTGCCTACAAGGGCCCGGGCTGCGGCGTAGTGCCCGCCAAGTCCGGCATGAATTTCAGCCAGAAGTTCCCGCCCTTCCTCTTCGGAGATACACCTTTGAAGGACTCCGGTTGTGCTTTTCTTATAAAGCTCTCCCTCATGGACCTTATAGGCTTTAGATCGCCGCACTATGCAGCATGCCTCCTTTTGGGCCTTGGGAAGTTCCTGCCTGGTTAGGTAGGCTAGGAATGGTTCGGTCCACGGCGCAATGAATGCCATTATTACGTGGGCTGAGGGTGTTATTTCGTTGGCAGAACCACCAACTGTGTCAGAATGTTCGGTGTGGGGCTGTGCGGTTGGGTCCAGGTTATTATTTCCGGACTCTCCCTCCCATAATACGGATGGCTTGAACAACCTCTCTAGGAAGATATTGGGGGGGGGGGGGAGGGGGGACGTCATCGCGCTTTGCGCCGATGCGTGCCAACACGTCTGCTGCCTGGTTGTTATCCCGGGCTATATGGTGAAATTCGAGCCCCTCAAACCGAGCTGACATTTTTAGGATGACATTGCGATAAGCTGCCATTTTCGGATCCTTGGCATCAAAGTCTCCATTTATTTGGGATATTGCAGGTTCAATCCTCGCACCTCTAGGCGTTGAATGCCCATGGAGACTAACATCCGGAGACCATGTAGAAGGGCCTCGTACTCGTCTGCATTGTTGGAGTCCGTATATATTATTTGGAGTACGTATTGAACTGTATCTCCGGTTGGGGACGTCAGAACGACGCCAGCTCCCAGGCCATCCAACATTTTGGAGCCGTCGAAGTGCATTATCCAGTTGGAATATGCGCCGTACTCTTTAGGGAGTTCGGCTTGATCCGATCGGCGATGAAGTCGGCCAAAACTTGCGACTTAATAGCTCGCCGTGGCTTATAGGTTATGTCGAGCAGGAGAGCTCAATGGCCCATTTGGCAATCCGGCCCGTCGCGTCATGATTGTTTATAATGTTGTTAAGAGGTACTTGAGGCTACTGTTATCGAACACTCTTGAAAGTAGTGTCGCAGCTTCCGGGATGCCATAAACACCGCGTCGCTTATCTTTTGATAATGCGGGTACCGTGACTTGCATGGAGTTAGGACGGTGGACACGTAGTAAACTGGTTTTGAAGGGGAACTTGTGTCCGATTCGTCTCTCGTTCGACAACGAGCACCGCGCTTACAACTTGATGAGTTGCCGCGATATATAATAGCATTGGTTCGCCCATGTTGGGCGCGGCCAGACAGGTTTGTTGCCAATATGGCTTTTATTTCTTCGAGTCCGGCCGTGGAGGCATCCGTCCACTCGAAGTGTTGATGCGTCGGAGGAGGCGATAAAGGGTAATGCCTTTCTCCCAAGCGGGAGATAAAGCGGCTTAGAGCCGCCACGCATCGATCAATTTTGTATTTGTTTGAGGTATTTTGGGATATCCAATTGTGACAAAGCTCGGATCTTGGCTGGGTTTGCTTCAATTCCTCTACCGGATACAATGAAGCCCAAGAGCTTTCCGGGTACGCCGAAAACGCATTTTTCCGGGTTGAGCTTGATGTCATATGTTCGAAGATTATCGAATGTGAGCCTCAAGTCGTCTACTAGAGTTTCGACATGCTTGCTTTTGACGACCACATCGTCTACATATGCCTCCACTGTTTGGCCGATCTGGTTTGCCAGACATGTTTGAATCATGCGCTGATATGTTGCGCCGACGATTTTGAGCCCGAAGGGCATTGTGTTCAAGCAGAATGGGCCGTATGGAGTGATGAATGTCGTTGCGGCTTGGTCAGGCTCTGCCATCTTTATTTGGTGGTAGCCGGAGTATGCGTCAAGGAAGCACAATGAATCGTGTCCTGCGGTAGCATCGATAATTTGATCGATGCGGGGGAGGGGGAAGGGATCCTTTGGGCAAGCCTTGTTGAGGATCTTGAAATTGACGCATAGGCGCCAGGATTTGTCCTTCTTTGGTACCATCACCGGGTTTGCTAGCCGGTCCGGATGTTTTATATCTCGATGAATCCGGCCTCCAATAGTTTGGCAAGCTCCTCTCCCATGGCCTGTCTCTTGGGTTGGGAGAAATGCCCAAGAGCCTGTTTGATCAGCTTGAATCCTTTTAGGATGTTTAGGCATGCTTTCGACCCGGCCGGCGTGGGATTCTGGCATGTCTGAAGGGTGCCGAGCAAAAATGTCCCAATTTTCGTAGGAATTCTCTTAGTCTGGCGTCTACATCGATTTAATTGTGCCCGATGGAGGCCGTTTTGTAGGGTCCGTTGGATGGACTTGGAATTTGACTATTCATCCGCTTAGTTTAAAGGAGGTGGACTTGGATCTCTTATCGAGTATCACATCATCCCTATTCACCGTGGAAGCCTTGCCGATGAGTTCCTCGGCCGCTAGGGATTCGGATAGTGCCTCAAGGGCCAGTGCGGCTGTCTTATTTTTGGCGCGGAGTGCTATGTTCGGGTCACTAGCAAGAGTGATGATTCCGTTCGGCCCGGGCATTTTGAGCTTCATGTACCCATAATGGGGTATAGCTTGAAAAATTGTGAATGCCTCTCGCCCTAATAGAGCGTGGTATCCGCTGCTGAACGGGGCCACTTGGAACGTGACCTCCTCGGACCTGTAATTATCCGGCGTGCCGAACACCACATCCAGTGTGATTTTTCCTGTACAACGTGCTTCCCGACTAGGGATTATTCCTCTAAAGGTTGTGCTTCTTCGCTCAATGCGGCTCCAGTCTATTTCCATTTTTCGGAGGGTTTCCTCGTAAATAAGGTTCAATCCGCTGCCACCATCCATGAGTACCTTGGTAAGGCGAAAGCCGTCCACTACCGGACTGAGGACCAATGCGGCTGGTGCTCGGGCTGTTCGGAATTTAGGTTCGTCACTGGCATTAAAGGTAATGGCCGTTTCACTCCATGGGTTTATTGTTGCTACTTGGTAGACTTCGGCAAGGCTACGGAGTGTTCGTTTACGCATATTATTTGATGCAAAAGTCTCGAAGACTGTTAATACCGTACTGGTATCCCTGGGCTGGTGCTCTAGAGCTAGAAGCTCTTTGCCACTTTTGGCCACCTGCCGTAGTATCCAACATGCTCTAAGGCTATGAGTTGGAGTGGCGCCCCCTGTACTATGAATTTTACAGGGTCCATTGAGCCATCCCACCAGAACGGTTCCATGCCCTATAGGGTTTTGCCTTTTGGTATTTAACCCAGTGCCAGCAATGATGCACCCTTTTATTTCGGATCGAGGTTGTATTCAAGGCGGATTGTCCCAAAATCTTGCTTTGGTTTTCCAAAGCGCTTTCCATCGCCGCAGATTTTCAGTACTATGGACGCCAAGTCGGCAAAGCATGTAATGTCACGGCGACTTATAGCATTGAGGATCCCGTTGTCCGTGCAATTATTGCAGAAGAATGAGATTGCGTCCTCCTCGCGGCGATCCTTTATCCTGTCCATAACCGGGAGGAATCAGCCCGATAATAGTGTCTTTGTTTCTTGGGCTCTTGCGAATTTGGGATAGGTCGCTTATGTTTGGGTGGGCGGGTGGAATTAAATCCGGAACCTCGCCTGATCTAAGACTTAAGGGCCAAGGAGCTTCCGAACTTGGAAGCTTGGATTCTTGGATGTTGTCCAATGAATCTAGCCCGCTGCCTGACTTTAGGTTCAGGGCTTGAGTGATGTCCTCTCCTCCGCGGGAATCTGGCATGGAGGGATCGGGTATCCGGACGTAGCTAGTCCTTAAGATAGAAGAAGGGTCGCCGTATTGGTCCTCTACCACAGCAACATGGTGGGTAACCTGGGGAGAGTTAATCTCTCTCAGACCGGGTTTAGGCCCAATCTGATCATAGTCTGTAGCGACTCCCAGGACGACGATGTGATCCAAGAGCTCGTTTAAGGAAGAGAGCTCCATCGGATCTAACTTTCGGCGAGTTCGAGTTAATGTGAAGATTGCTTTCGATGACCCGAGAAGTCATCGCTTAGCAGCGGCGAACAAAGCGGTCATAAGAAAACGGCCTAGCCGGAGAGTTTGGCCGACAGCCAAAGCTTCTTTAGCAATAGTGCCGTCTTTAAAGACGGGATGAGGAATCCTTCCTGACGGCGACGACACACAGGAACTCTTAATGAAAGCACCAATGTCGGTGTCAAAACCGTCAGATCTCGGGTAGGGGGTCCCGAACTGTGCGTCTAGGCGGATGGTAACAGGAGACAAGGGACACGATGTTTTTACCCAGGTTCGGGCCCTCTCTATGGAGGTAAAACCCTACTCCTGCTTGATTAATATTGATGATATGGGTACTACAAGAGTATATCTACCACGAGATCAGAGAGGCTAAACCCTAGAAGCTAGCCTATGGTATGATTGTTGTTCGTCC
This sequence comes from Aegilops bicornis, assembly GCA_021605145.1. Classification (NCBI taxonomy): domain Eukaryota; kingdom Viridiplantae; phylum Streptophyta; class Magnoliopsida; order Poales; family Poaceae; genus Aegilops; species Aegilops bicornis. The sequence continues at coordinate 711,616,484 of CM038671.1, forward strand.
TACGGACTAAAACCCTCTGGATTATATAGGCACCGAAGAGGGTTAGGGTTACACAGAGTCGGTTACAATGGTAGGAAATCTACATATCCGTATCGCCAAGCTTGCCTTCCATGCCAAGGAAAGTCCAGTCCGGACACGGGACGAAGTCTTCAATCTTGTATCTTCATAGTCCAGGAGTCCGGCCAAAGGTCATAGTCCGGCTATCCGGACACCCCCTAATCCAGGACTCCCTCAGACATGCCGGCTTCTTCGTGGTCGTGGCACCGGGGCGCAGCCTCCTCCTCGTTGGTGTCGCCAAACAACGCCTCGCCCGTGTCGTCCTCGCGCTCCTTGCCGATGGCTACCACCTCTGCCGCCCGCTGTCGGTACCACCAGCGGGCGAGGCGGATCTCACGGGCGGACCGGTAGGATTCGAGCATTGCCTTCTGCTCCGCCAGGTCCGCACCAGCGCGACCGCCCTGCCGGCGGCGAACTGCTCCTCCACCTGCAAATGCTCATGGATAAGGTTGTGGTTGTAGTTGGCGTCGGCCTGCGCCTCCTAAAACTGGCCCTCTCGCTCCTCCCGCACCATGTCCATATACTGGGCACGGGCCTCGCCGATGATCACGGTGCAATGCACCGGCGAGAGTGGAGCAGAGGAGGACGTTGCCGCGGAGGAACAGGAGGATGGCGCTGGCTCGTCGACGGAGGCGTCCTCCATTTGCACATCCTCAGGCTGCCTATCAGCCTGCCAGTCGGCAGCAATGGTGGCCATAGCCTTCTTCTACTCCGATGTCAGCCCGTCCCAGAGAGCTTTGGCCGTGGAGGGATCCATGGCGGGGAGTGGTGTGGAGAGGGATGAGTGTGGCTATGGCCGGGGCACCGGTGTATAAAGCACCAGTGGGTGGCAGACGGGCAGACGGGTATCGCCGGAGGTGATGCCTCGGCAACCGCGTGCCATCAATGTGGGCAGCAGATGGACGGAGGGGCGGTCATCGTGTCGTTTGAACGCGCGGCAGTCGCCTGCACCAGGAAGCGGCGCGGGCGGCACTCTCTCGGCCGGCGCGCTGCTTCAATGTCGGCATCAGTGAGCGGTCGTGTCCGCTCTGGGCGGGCATGAATGCGAGTGTTGACGCTTTGGAGCGGCGCTGACCGAAAACGCGTAGGAGGGGTGAGGGGTTTTTGGTCGTCCAGGGCGGTCAGAAACGGGCTTGGGATCGGTCCTGACTACCGCAAACCTCCCCCACTTTTGTCTCTGGTTTGCGGGAGAAATCGTGTTCGGACCGCTCCGCGGACCGATACAGGCCTGCGTTGGATGGCTTCTGCTGTCCGGACAGCTCGGTCTGGACGGTGGCGGGAGGTTTACGGGTCGGTGTTGGAGATGCCCTTACAAAGTAAAGAAGCAAGAAACGTCAAAGATACAGAGAATTGTAGCAGCTTACAGCCTAGTGGAGATACAGGCAAACACAAGATGGAAAGAAGGAGCCTAGCCAAAGTCACCAAGGCCAAACGTCAAGAGCAACAGGCACACTAGTAGCAGGGTGAGGGGCAGCAAGACAACAACACCGGTAAGCAACAACTCTGCGCCTACCCCCGCTGAACATGCCAAGACCGATAGGCCAATCGCGTCTACCTCCGATGAGGACAACTATCCTCTCACCCTGGCTTGAAGGGCGACGTACCTTGAAGGCGAGTGATCACCCAGAGCCGAATGGACAAAGTCGACTGGCAGCCCGGGTATGAGGGAGAAGAGCACCACCTCTACTTGGTGCCCACGACCTCACCACCACCTGGGCAACCACACATCCATACGCAAGCTGAAGAACGCCACCGAAAGACGAAGACTACATGGAGAAGATGAAGAACATTGCAAGTCGCCGCCACCATTTGCCCCCAACACGTAGAGAAGCACCATCCACACCTCCGCGTACCCCAGACGGCGCCTCCAGGGAGGGGAACCACATCGACACGCCGCCGCCATCCACAAGGGGAACTAGGACTTTCTCCCCAAGCAGGAGTGAGGAAGACGGAGGCGGGAGGGAATCTCGACAAGGCCTCCAAGAGGTGATCACTCTTGCAACCTGCAATGTTACAAGACATGGCGGCAGTTAAATCATACAAGACTGATGCCATTCGTAAGCACAGGAAAACATAAAAGGAAAACCCCTAAGTGATCAAAAATAACGATCGACAACTATAGCAACGATCATATCCACACCAATCATATGTTAACATCACAAGAACAACGAGAAAGATTCTCCGCCAATCTTAGAAATGGAATTACGCTCAAGCGTTGGTGTCGCTCGCTCCAACCACAGGAGGCCAAATCCTGGGTTTTCACCTCAAATATCAGGTCCGAGAAATTCCTTCAACAAGACAGCAAAAAATACACTGTCTGGTATACCCAACTAGGGTCAGACCTAGTGTTTTCACCCGGGAGCTCGAGGCCAGATACTCGAGAAGCATCCCCTAATCAAAGTCATTATGTGTTGTCGCCACTACTTTCGGGATGCCAACAAGTACATGTGTATCATGGTCTTGACGTGAGATGTCGCACAAGTGAATACCATGCATGCATGAGCAAGCCGTACGCTATGCTACAAAAAAAAAACTACCACGCGAACCATAAAGAAGTTGTGGTTAGATATCATGGTATCGAGATTTTACCACTAGATGTATATGGCGAGTGGAAGTTTTAAAAGTTAAAAAAAGGTAAGCCTAGAGATATGTCCAAAATATGACTTATTTGTGAACTCAAGGGAGTACGATATAACATTATGTGGAACCCTGAAAAGGGTTAGACAGTCCACGCCGTATGATTGGGTGTAGTAGTCCGCCGACTGGCGTTGTCCCTGGACGTGAGGATACCTTAGGGTGTGTTCGGATGCCTGCATGAGGCCCAACCAGGCCCGCGCGGGAAAAAAATGGGAAGTTTGGTTGGCTGCATAAACTGTTGGGCCTGCATGGCATGATGTTTAAAGCACTCCAGGTCCTGGCTCCCTGGGAACGCTCGAATCAGCAGTTTCTCTAGAGACAGGCCCGAGCGGTGCACATGGGCGGTGGCGGCTGCACGCGGGCGACCACGCTCGAGAAGCTGCATTGCTTCCCGAAGCGCCAGCAGTTATTAGCCTCACCGCCCCTCACCGCTCCCTCTCCCCACTCTCCCAACTCTCACCGGCGGCGGCGGATCGGAGGAGAGTAGGAAGACCACCGAACTCCATCACCGGTGAGCGAATCATCACCTGGCCCGCGGCAATGGCGGTAAGCACTTTTCTGTTCGGCTTGCACTACTTTTTTGCGTTCGATCCAGCCATAGATTCGATCCACGACAGAGAGGGGAATGGGGAATAGAGGTAGATAAGCATGGCAGTTCATACTATTTCATACTAGTTCATGCAAAATCGGAATAGAGGTAGATGTGGATGGAGTAGAAGTGGGATTGGGGGATTGGGGGTACACAACAGACCCTGGCTAATTGCAGCGGCCGTTGAGGCGTGCGGAGCGGCGGGTCGTCGTCGTCCTCGGCGGAGTCGAGGTCTATCTGCCAGGTACGACGGCCTGGCTCCGGCGCCCTCACTGGCATCTGCACAGGTTCTTCCTCCTCCTTAGGCTCCCCATCGATGACCGTCAGCGGCACGATGGTCGTCTCCCAGTTGAAAGGATCGATATGGTTGACTATAAGGGGGTGAATAGGCAACTAACAATTTTTAGCATTTCTTTACCAAACTATGTTGGGGAACGTAGTAATTTCAAAAAAATTCCTACACACACGCAAGATCATGGTGATGCATAGCAGTGAGAGGGGAGAGTGTTGTCCACGTACCCTCGTAGACCGAAAGCGGAAGCGTTATGACAACGCGGTTGATGTAGTCGTACGTCTTCAGGATCTGACCGATCCAAGTACCAAACGCACGAGACCTTCGAGTTCAGCACACGTTCAGCTCGATGACGTCCCATGAACTCCGATCTAGCAGAGCTTTGCGGGAGATTTCCGTCAACACGACGGCGTGATGACGGTGATGATGTTGCTACTGACGCAAGGCTTCGCCTAAGCACCGCTACGATATTATCGAGGTGGATTATGGTGGAGGGGGCCCCGACACGGCTAAGAGATCAATGATCAATTGTTGTGTCTCCAAGGGGTGCCCCCTCCCCGTATATAAAGGAGTGGAAGAGGGGGAGGGGGCCGGCCTCCTATGGCGCGCCCCATGAGGAGTCCTACTCCCACCGGGATTAGGACTCCCCGCTTCTAAGTAGGAGTAGGAGAGGAGAAGGAAGGGAGAGTAGGAGAGAAGGAAAGGGGGCGCCGCCCCCCCTCCTTGTCCAATTTGGACTAGAGGGGGAGGGGGCGCGCGGCTGCCCTGGACGCCCCTCCTGTTCTCCCACTAGGGCCCAATAGGCCCAATATACTACCCGGGGGGTTCCGGTAACCCCCCGGTACTCCGGTATATGTCTGAAACCTCCCGAAACACTTTCGTTGTCCGAACATAGTCGTCCAATATATTGATCTTTACGTCTCAACCATTTCGAGACTCCTCGTCATGTCTGTGATCATATCCGGGACTCCGAACTACCTTCGGTACATCAAAACAAAAAAAACTCATAATACCGATCATCGCTGAACTTTAAGCGTGCGGACCCTACGGGTTCGAGAACTATGTAGACATGACCGAGACACGTCTCCGGTTAATAACCAATAGCGGAACCTGGATGCTCATATTGGCTCCCACATATTCTACGAAGATCTTTTATTGGTCAAACCACATAACGACATAAGTTGTTCCCTTTGTCATCGGTATGTTACTTGCTCGGGATTCGATCGTCGGTATCTCAATACCTAGTTCAATCTCGTTACCGACAAGTCTCTTGATAACCCACAAATATAGGGGATCGCAACAGTTTTCAAGGGTAGAGTATTCAACCCAAATTTATTGATTCGACACAAGGGGAGCCAAAGAATATTCTCAAGTATTAGCAGCTGAGTTGTCAATTCAACCACACCTGGATAAATTAGTATCTGCAGCAAAGTATTTAGTAGCAAAGTAATATGGAAGTAACGGTAACTGTAGCAAAAGTAATATTTTTGGGTTTTGTAGTGATTGTAACAGTAGCAACGGAAAAGTAAATAAGCAGAGAAAAATATGTGAAAAGCTCGTAGGCATTGGATCAGTGATGGAGAATTATGCCGGATGCGGTTCATCATGTAACAATCATAACATAGGGTGTAACAGAACTAGCTCCAATTCATCAGTGTAATGTAGGCATGTATTCCGAATATAGTCATTCGTGCTTATGGAAAAGAACTTGCATGACATCTTTTGTCCTACCCTCTCGTGGCAGCGGGGTCCTAACGGAAACTAAGGGATTAAGGCCTCTTTTTAATAGAGTACCGGAACAAAGAATTAACACATAGTGAATACATGAAGTTCTCAAACTATGGTCATCACCGGGAGTGGTCCCGATTATTGTCACTTCGGGGTTGCCGGATCATAACACATAGTAGGTGACTATAGACTTGCAAGATAGGATCAAGAACTCACATATATTCATGAAAACATAATATGTTCAGATCTGAAATCATGGCACTCAGGCCCTAGTGACAAGCATTAAGCATAGCAAAGTCATAGCAACATCAATCTCGAACATAGTGGATACTAGGGATCAAACCCTAACAAAACTAACTCGATTACATGATAGATCTCATCCAACCCATCACCGTCCAGCAAGCCTCACGATGGAATTACTCACGCATCGGGCGGTGAGCATCATGAAATTGGTGATGGAGGATGGTTGATGATGACGACAGCGACGAATCCCCCTCTCTAGAGCCCCGAACGGACTCCAGATCAGCCCTCCCGAGAGGTTTTAGGGCTTGGCGGACACGTATCAACTCCCCCAAGCTTAAACCTTTGCTTGTCCTCAAGCAATTCAGTTGATAAACTGAAACTGATAAAGAAAAAATTTTACAAACTCTGTTTGCTCTTGTTGTTGTAAATATGTAAAGCCAGCATTCAAGTTTTTAGCAAAGATTATAACTAACCACATTCACAATAACTCTTAGGTCTCATGTTTTCTCATATCAATGGCATAATCAACTAGCGAGCAATAATAATAAATCTCGGATGACAACACTTTCTCAAAACAATCATGATATGATATAACAAGATGGTATCTCGCTAGCCCTTTCTGAGACTGCAAAACATAAATGCAGAGCACCTTTAAAGATCAAGGACTGACTAGACATTGTAATTCATGGTGAAAGAGATCCAATCATAGTCATACCCAATATAAGTTAATAGTAGTGGATGCAAATGACAGTTGTGCTCTCCAGCTGGGGCTTTTAATAAGAGGGTGATGACTCAACATGAATGTAAATAGATAGGCCCTTCGCAGAGGGAAGCAGGGATTTGTAGAGGTGCCAGAGCTCGATTTTGAAATAGAGATAAATAATTTTTTGAGTGGCATACTTTCATTGTCAACATAACAACCAAGAGATGGCGATATCTTCCATGCTACACACATTATAGGCGGTTCCCAAACAGAATGGTAAAGTTTATACTCCCCCTCCACCAACAAGCATCAATCCATGGCTTGCTCGAAACAACGGGTGTCTCAACTAACAACAGTCCCAGGGGGAGTTTTGTTTGCAATTATTTTGATTTGATTTGCATAAAGCATGGGACTGGGCATCCCGGTGACCAGCCATCTTCTCGTGAGTGAGGAGCGGAGTCCACTCCTCTTGAGAATAACCCGCCTAGCATGGAAGATACAAACAACTCTAGTTGATACAAGAGCTATTCGAGCATACAAAACAGAATTTCATTTGAAGGTTTAGAGTTTGGCACATACAAATTTACTTGGAACGGCAGGTTGATACCGCATATAGGAAGGTATAGTGGACTCATATGGCATAACTTTTGGGTTTAAAGGATTGGATGCACAAGCAGTATTCCCGCTTAGTACAGGTGAAGGCTAGCAAAAGACTGTGAAGCGGCCAACTAGAGAGCGATAAAAGTCATGAACATGCATTAAAATTAATAAACATTGAGTGCAAGCATGATTAAGATATAATCCACCATGAACATAAATATCGTGAACGCTATGTTGATTTGTTTCAACTACATGTGTGAACATGTGGCAAGTCGAGTCACTTAAATCATTCAAAAGAGGATACCACCCCACTATACCACATCACAACCATTTTAATAGCATGTTGGCACGCAAGGTGAACCATTATAACTCATAGCTAATCAAGCATGTCATAAGCAACTATGATCTCTAATTGTCATTGCAAACATGTTTATTCATAATAGGTTGAATCAGGAACGATGAACTAATCATATTTACAAAAACAAGAGAGGTTGAGTTCACACCAGATTCTCTCATCTCAATCAGTCCATCATATATCGCATAATTGCCTTTCACTTGCACAACCGAACGATGTGAAAATAATAAGAGTGCACGTGCATTGGACTAAGCTGGAATCTGCGAGCATTCAATAAACAGGAGAAGACAAGGCAATATGGGCTCTTGGTTAAATCAACAATAATGCATATAAGAGCTACTTCAACAATTTAATCATGGTCTTCTCCTATCGACCCCCAAAGAAAAGAAAAGAAATAAAACTATTTACACGGGAAAGCTCCCAACAAGCAAAAGAATAACATGAAATATTTTTGGGTTTTCTTTTTAATTATTACTACTACAGCAAGAAAAGTAATAAACTAACTAAAAGCTACAGTAATTTTTTTGGTTTTTCTTAAGGTTTATTAAACATACAAGAAGAAAGCAAGAAAAAAAAGGAAATAAACTAGCATGGATATTACAGAGAAAGAGTATGAGCACCGAATCTAGCAATGAGTGTGTGTGAACATAAATGTAATGTCGGTGGGAAATACGTACTCCCCCAAGCTTAGGCTTTTGGCCTAAGTTGGCTTATTGCCACGGATGGCCTGGCGGATATCCAAAGTTGTAGTTAGGGTCGTACTGAGATGAAGAAGAATCTGATTGCCACTGGTTGGCAATCATCTCCGGATCCCACTGGTAATTAGATTGTCGTGGGGGATCAAATTCTGGTTCCGGCTCCGGCTCTGTGGCTGATGTAGGGTTCAGGTAGGCGTGAATGGCCACCAGCGGAATGAGATACGGACCTGCAGATAAATCAAATAAGGAAGGACCAGGGAAGGTAATAGTATACAAACAAAAATTTGTATTTAAGCGCCCCTTCCCTATTCTTAACAATAAAATCATGCGCTACCATACTCTTATAATCTAAATAAACAGTGGGCAGCAATTTTTCTTCTTTTTCATAGTGCCTAATAGGTATGTTATAGTGTGCAGCGAGGCGTGAAGCGTAAATACCTCCAAAGATGGGGCCCTTTGTACGGTTCAGACTTAACCGTTTAACAATAATACCGCCCATACTAACAGAGTTATCACAAAATAAACCATGGAACAAAATCATAATATCAGGAACACTAAGGTTTCCACAGTTTCCGCGACCAATTAAGCAACGACTAGCAAATATGGCAAAGTAGCGTAAAACAGGAAAATGTATGCTAGTGATTCTTGCATTGGAAACCTTCCTAGTTTCCCCTACAGTAATAGTGTCAATAAACCCATCCACATCTTTATGATGTGGTTCATCTAAACTACCCTCAAAAGGTATTTTGCAAACCTTGCAAAATTCATCTAGTGGCATCTTCTTAACCACATCATATAAATGAAACTCTACTAAAGGAGGTGATTTCTTAGGATTATAGTAGAAGTTTTGCACAAAAGTATTGGTGAGTAAGAGATACTATTTGCGTTGGTCGCGGAGGAAGTCGGTGAGGCCTGCATTCTCAGCCAATTCATAAAAATCATCATAAATCCCGACTGCTCTCAAGATATCATTGGAAGGCCATTCACACGGCCGAACCTCCGTGGTGCGAGGCAAATTATATTTGGGCCTCTCTGCTTCTTCACCTTGCTTTCCTTCGAGCTTCGGCTCGATGAGCCCCTAAAAAGTCTCTTCATTATTTTCGGAAAAATTCTGAATTTTTTAGTAACTTCAAATAAAAGTGGACCAACCTCAACAAAATTGATAGAACTACTCCTACAAGTGCCTAGAGCCTATATCATGCATTAGAACTACTTGGAACCATATAAATTTGACATGCAAACTCAACAACATGGTCACCTAGGTAGCACAAATTTGCAATGAATAAAGCACTAGAACAAAAACTAATTGGACCAATGGAGGAGTTACATACCAAGGAACAATCTCCTCAAGCAGTTTTGTGAGAGGTGCTTTGAGCAAGGAGATCGAAAATCACAGCAAAATGAGCTAGAACTCGTGCTTGAGCTGGATGGTGATTTTTTGGGAGGAAGAAGAAGTGTGTGGGTACAGGAATAAGTGGAGGGGCCACCATGGGCCCCACGAGGCGAGGCGCATACAGCAGAGGTGGGCGCGCCCTGGACCCTCGTGGTCAGGTGCTTGCTCCCCCTGCTGTGTTCTTAGTGCCAGATATCCTCAAATATTCCAGAAAAAATCATATTCCATTTTCAGGGCATTTGGAAAACTTTTATTTTCGAGGTATTTTTATATTGCACGGATAATTCAGAAAACAGACAGGAAAAATACTATTTTTGCTTTATTTCAACTAAATAACAAAAGTTAAAAGGAGGGTACAGAAGGTTGTGCCTTCTAGTTTCATCCATCTCATGCTCATCAAAAGGAATCCACTAACAAGGTTGATCAAGTCTTGTTAACAAACTCATCCCGAATAACATGGAACCGGAGAAATTTGAATAACACTATGTTACCTCAGCGAGGGATATGCACATTCCCAATAATAAGAATATCATATTTCTTCTTGACAGTAGGAAGAGGAAATTCGAAACCTCCAAAAATTATCGATGGAATTTTTCCAATAGAGTTGATACTATGAACTTGAGGTTGCTTCCTCGGAAAGTGTACCGTATGCTCATTACCATTAACATGAAAAGTGACATTTCCCTTGTTGCAATCAATAACAGCCCCTGCAGTATTCAAAAAATGTCTTCCAAGAATAATAGACATACTATCGTCCTCGGGGATATCAAGAATAACAAAGTCCGTCAAAATAGTAACGTTTGCAACCACAACAGGCACATCCTCACAAATACCGACAGGTATAACAGTTGATTTATCAGCGATTTGCAAAGATATTTCAGTAGGTGTCAACTTATTCAAGTCAAGTCTATGATATAAAGAGAGAGGCATAACACTAACACCGGCTCCAATATCACATAAAGCAGTTTAACAAAGTTTCTTTTAATGGAGCATGGTATAGTAGGTACTCCTGGATCTCCAAGTTTCTTTGGTATTCCACCCTTAAAAGTATAATTAGCAAGCATGGTGGAAATTTCAGCTTCGATATCTTTCTTTTATTAGTAACAATGTCTTTCATATACTTAGCATAAGGATTCATTTTGAGCATATCGATTGACGCATACGCAAGAAGATAGGTCTAATCATTTCAGCAAAGCGCTCAAAATCCTCATCATCCTTTTTCTTGGATGGTTTCGGAGGAAAAGGCATGGGTTTCTGAACCCATGGCTCCCTTTCTTTACCGTGCATCCTAGCAACAAAGTCTCTCTTATCATAACGTTGATTCTTTGATTGTGGGTTATCAAGATCACACTAGGTTCAATTTCTACATCATTATCATTGCTAGGTTGAGCATCATCATGACCACTATCATTAACATTTTCATTAGGTTCATGTTCATTACCAGATTGTGTTTCAGCATCAGAAATAGAAATATCATTTGGATTCTCAGGTGGTTCAGCAATAGGTTCACAAGAAGCATGCAAAGTCCTATCATTTTTCTTTTTCTTCTTTTTAGAAGGACTAGGTGCATCAATATTATTTCTCTGAGAATCTTGTTCAATTCTCCTAGGGTGGCCTTCAGGATACAAAGGTTCCTGAGTCATTTTACCAGTTCTAGTAGCCACTCTAACAACATAATCATTATTCTTACTATTTAATTCATTGAGCAAATCATTTTCATCTTTAAGTACTTGTTCTACTTGAGTGGTAACCATAGAAGCATGTTTACTAATGAGTTTAAGTTCTCCTTTAACTCTAGACATATAATCACCCAAGTGTTCAATCATATAAGCAGTTTGTTTTAATTGTCTACCAAAATAAGCATTAAAATCTTCTTGCTTAACCATGAAGTTATCAAATTTATCCAAACATTGGCTGGCAAACTTAGTAGGAGGGATTTCAGCTTTATCATATCTATAGAGAGAATTTACCTTTACTACCTGTGTCGGGTTATCAAGACCATGAGTTTATTCAATAGGTGATGAATTAAGATCATATGTTTCTTCAACAGGTAGTAAACTAAGACCATGTATTTCTTCAATAGGAGGTAAATTCTTAACATCTTCAGCTTTAATACCTTTTTCTTTCATAGCTTTCTTTGCCTCTTGCATATCTTCAGGACTGAGAAATAGAACACCTCTTTTCTTCGGAGTTGGTTTAGGAATAGGCTCAGGAGTTGGCTTAGGAAGTGTCCAATTATTCTCATTTGTCAACATATTATTCAATAGAATTTCAGCTTCATCCGGTGTTCTTTCCCTGAAAACAGAACCAGCACAACTATCCAGGTAATCTCTAGAAGCATAAGTTAGTCCATTATAAAAGATATCAAGTATTTCATTTGTCTTAACAGGATGATCAAGCAAAGTATTAAGTAATTGGAGAAGCCTCCCCCAAGCTTGTGGGAGACTCTCTTCTTCAATTTGCACAAAATTATATATATATCTCTTAAAGCAGCTTGTTTCTTATGAGTAGGGAAATATTTAGCAGAGAAGTAATAAATCATATCCTGGGGACTACGCACACAACCAGGATCAAGAGAATTAAACCATATCTTAGCATCACCCTTTAATGAGAACGGAAATATTTTATAAGGATATAAAGATAGCGAGATTTCTCATCATTAGTGAACAGGGTGGCTATATCATTTAATTTCGTAAGATGTGCCACAACAGTTTCAGATTCATAGCCATAAAAAGGATCAGATTCAACCAAAGTAATTATATTAGGATCAACAGAGAATTCATAATCCTTATCAAGAACACGAGATAGGTGAAGTAGCAAAAGCAGGGCCAGGTTTCATTCTAACATTAAGAGATTGCTGCTTCCATTTAGCTAATAATCTTTTAAGATCGTATCTATCATTGCAAGCAAGAATAGCTCTAGCAGCTTCTTACTCCAAAACATAACCCTCACGAACAATAGGTAATTCATATTTATTTGGGAGAGAGCCCTCATGATCACTATCTTCAATATTATAAAAAATTTCATTCTCTCTAGCCCTAGCAAGTTGTTCATCAAGAAATTCACCAAGTGCCACAGTAGTATCAAGCAAGAAGTAGTTTCATCATAAGTATCATGCATAGCAGGAGTGGCATCATCAGTAACATGCGACATATCAGAATGAATAGCAGAAACAGGTTTAGGTTTCGCAAGCTTACTCAAAACAGAAGGTGAATCAAGTGCAGAGCTAGATGGCAGTTCCTTACCTCCCCTCGTAGTTGAGGTATAAAATTTTGTTTTCTCGTCCTTCATGTTCTTCGTAGTGACCAGAAGATATAAATCCCAAGTGACTCAAAGAATAGATCTATGCTCCCCGGCAACGGCGCCAAAAAATAGTCTTGATAACCCACAAGTATAGGGGATCGCAACAGTTTTCGAGGGTAGAGTATTCAACCCAAATTTATTGATTCGACACAAGGGGAGCCAAAGAATATTCTCAAGTATTAGCAGCTGAGTTGTCAATTCAACCACACCTGGATAACTTAGTATATGTAGCAAAGTATTTAGTAGCAAAGTAATATGGAAGTAATGTAACAGTAGCAAAAGTAATATTTTTGGGTTTTGTAGTGATTGTAACAGTAGCAACGGAAAAGTAAATAAGCAGAGAACAATATGTGAAAAGCTCGTAGGCATTGGATCAGTGATGGAGAATTATGCGGATGCGGTTCATCATGTAACAATCATAACATAGGGTGACATAGAACTAGCTCCAATTCATCAATGTAATGTAGGCATGTATTCGAATATAGTCATACGTGCTTATGGAAAAGAACTTGCATGGCATCTTTTGTCCTACCCTCCCGTGGCAGCGGAGTCCTATGAAACTAAGGGATATTGAGGCCTCCTTTTAATAGAGTACCGGAACAAAGCATTAACACATAGTGAATACATGAACTCCTCAAACTATGGTCATCACGGAGCGGTCCCGATTATTGTCACTTGGGGTTGCGGATCTTAACACATAGTAGGTGACTATAGACTTGCAAGATAGGATCAAGAACTCAAATATATTCATGAAAACATAATAGGTTCAGATATGAAATCATGGCACTTTCGGGCCCTAGTGACAAGCATTAAGCATAGCAAAGTCATAGCAACATCAATCTCGTAACATATTGGATACTAGGATCAAACCCTAACAAAACTAACTTTCGATTACATGATAGATCTCATCCAACCAACCACCGTCCAACAAGCCTATGATGGAATTACTCACGCCGCGGCGGTGAGCATCATGAAATTGGTGATGGAGGATGGTTGATGATAACGACAATGACGAATCTCCCTCTCAAGCCCGAGCGGACTCGAGATCAGCCCTCTGAGAGGTATTAGGGCTTGGCGGCGGCTCCGTATCGTAAAACGCGATGAATTCTTCTCCCTGATTTTTTTCTCCCCGAAAGTGAATATATGGAGTTGGAGTTGAGGTCGGTGGTGCGTCAGGGGGCCCACGAGGCAGGGGGGCACACCCAGGGGCAGACGCGCCCCACCCTCATGGACAGGGTGTGGGCCCCCTGACATGGATTCTTCTTCCAGTATTTTCAATATTTACCAAAAATATGTTCCATGGAGTTTCAGGTCATTCCGAGAACTTTTGTTTCTGCACATAAATAACACCATGGAAAGTCTGCTGAAAACAGCGTCAGTCCGGGTTAGTTCCATTCAAATCATGCAAGTTAGAGTCCAAAACAAGTTAGAGTCCAGCTTCACCGAGGTCTTTCATTGAAAAAATCTTGTTCAAGTATCTTTTTATGTTATCAAGAAATTCTATATCATTTCCAAGCAACAATATGTCATCCACATATAATATTAGAAATGCTACAGAGCTCCCACTCACTTTCTTGTAAATACAGGCTTCTCCTAAAGTCTGTATAAAACCATATGCTTTGATCACACTATCAAAATGTTTATTCCAACTCCGAGATGCTTGCACCAGTCCATAGATGGATCGCTGGAGCTTGCACACTTTGTTAGCATCCTTTGGATATATAAAACCTTCAGGTTGTAGCATATACAACTCTTCTTCCAGAAATCCATTCAGGAATGCAGTCTTTACATCCACTTGCCAAATTTCATAATCATAAAATGCGGGAATTGCTAACATGATTCGGACGGACTTAAGCATCGCTACGGGTGAGAAGGTCTCATCGTAGTCAACTCCTTGAACTTGTAGAAAACCTTTTGCAACAAGTCGAGCTTTGTAGACAGTAACATTACCGTCAGCGTCAGTCTTCTTCTTGAAGATCCATTTATTCTCGATGGCTCGCCGATCATCGGGCAAGTCAAGCAAAGCCCACACTTTGTTCTCATACATGGATCCCATCTCATATTTCATGGCTTCAAGCCATATCGCGGAATCTGGGCTCATCATCGCGTCCTCATAGTTCGTAGGTTCGTCATGGCAAGTAACATGACCTCCAGAACAGGATTACCATACCATTCTGGTGCGGATCTTACTCTGGTTGACCTACGAGGTTCGGTAGTAACTTGATCTGAAGTTACATGATCATCATCATCATTACCTTCCTCACTAATTGGTGTAGGAGTCACAGGAACACTTTTCTGTGACGAACTACTTTCCAATAAGGGAGCAGGTACAGTTACCTCATCAAGTTCTACTTTCCTCCCACCCACTTCTTTCGAGAGAAACTCCTTCTCTAGAAAGGATCCATTCTTAGCAACGAATGTCTTGCCTTCGGATCTATGATAGAAGGTGTACCCAACAGTCTCCTTTGGGTATCCTATGAATACATATTTCTCCGATTTGGGTTTGAGCTTATCAGGTTGAAGCTTTTTCACATAAGCATCGCAGCCCCAAACTTTAAGAAACGACAACTTTGGTTTCTTGCCAAACCACGGTTCATAAGGTGTCGCCTCAACGGATTTAGATGGTGCCCTATTTAAAGTGAATGCAGCCGTCTCTAAACCATAACCCCAAAATGATAGCGGTAAATCAGTAAGAGACATCATAGATCGCACCATATCTAGTAAAGTACGATTACGACGTTCGGACACACCATTACGCTGTGGTGTTCCGGGTGGTGTGAGTTGCGAAACTATTCCGCATTGTTTCAAATGAAGACCAAAATCGTAACTCAAATATTCTCCTCCACGATCAGATCGTAGAAACTTTATTTTCTTGTTACGATGATTTTCCACTTCACTCTGAAATTCTTTGAACTTTTCAAATGTTTCAGACTTATGTTTCATTAAGTAGATATACCCATATCTGCTTAAATCATCCGTGAAGGTGAGAAAATAATGATATCCGCCGCGAGCTTCAACATTCATCGGACCACATACATCAGTATGTGTGATTTCCAACAAATCTGTTGCTCTCTCCATAGTTTCGGAGAACGGCGTTTTAGTCATCTTTCCCATGAGGCATGGTTCGCAAGTACCAAGTGCTTCATAATCAAGTGATTCCAAAATTCCATAAGTATGAAGTTTCTTCATGCGCTTTACACCAATATGACCTAAACGGCAGTGCCACAAATAAGTTGCACTATCATTATCAACTCTGCATCTTTTGGCTTCAATATTATGAATATGTGTATCACTACTATCGAGATTTAATATAAATAGACCACTCTTCAAGGGTGCATGAGCATAAAATTTATTACTCATATAAATAGAACAACCATTATTGTCTGATTTAAATGAATAACTGTTTCGCATCAAACAAGATCCAGATATAATGTTCATGCTCAACGCTGGCACCAAATAACAATTATTCAGGTCTAAAACTAATCCCGAAGGTAGATGTAGAGGTAGCGTGCCGACCGCGATCACATTAACTATGGAACCATTTCCCATGCGCATCGTCACCTTGTCCTTCACCAATCTTCACTTAATCCGTAGTCCCTATTTCCAGTTGCAAATATTAGCAAAAGAACCAGTATCAAATACCCAGGTGCTACTGCGAGAATTAGTAAGGTACACATTAATAACATGTATATCACATATACCTTTGTTCACCTTGCCATTCTTCTTTTCTGCCAAATACTTGGGGCAGTTCCGCTTCCAGTGACCAGTCCCTTTGCAGTAGAAGCATTTAGTCCCAGGCTTAGGTCCAGACTTGGGTTTCTTCACTTGAGCAGCAACTTGCTTGCCGTTCTTCTTGAAGTTCCCCTTCTTCCCTTTACCATTTTTCTTGAAACTGGTGGTCTTGTTGACCATCAACACTTGATGCTCCTTCTTGATTTCTACCTCCGCAGCCTTTAGCATTGCGAATAGCTCGGGAACTGTCTTATCCATCCCTTGCATATTATAGTTCATCACGAAGCTCTTGTAGCTTGGTGGCAATGATTGAAGAATTCTGTCAATGACACTATCATCCGGAAGATTAACTCGTAGTTGAATCAAGTGATTGTTATACCCAGACATTTTGAGTATATGCTCAGCGTAACTATTCTCCTCCATCTTTTGCAGATGTAGAACTTATTGGAGACTTCATATCTCTCAATCCGGGCATTTGCTTGAAATATTAACTTCAACTCCTGGAACATCTCATATGCTCCATGACATTCAACACGTCGTTGAAGTCCCGGTTCTAAGCCGTAAAGCATGGCTGCTTGAACTATTGAGTAGTCATCGACTTTGCTTTCTGCGGGCGTTCATAACATCTAGCGTTGCTCCTGCAGCGGGTTTGGCACCTAGCGGTGCTTCCAGGACGTAATTCCTCTCTGCAGCAATGAGAATAATCCTCAGGTTACGGACCCAGTCCGTGTAATTGCTACCATCATGTTTCAACTTTACTTTCTCAAGGAACACATTAAAATTCAACGGCAACAACATGGGCCATCTATCTACAACAACATAGACATGCAAAATACTATCAGGTACTAAGTTCATGATAAATTAAAGTTCAGTTAATCAAATTATTAAAGAACTCCCACTTAGATAGACATCCCTCTAATCATCTAAGTGACCACGTGATCCATATCAACTAAACCATGTCCGATCATCACGTGAGATGGAGTAGTTTTCAATGGTGAACATCACTATGTTGATCATATCTACTATATGATTCATGCTCGAACTTTAGGTCTCAGTGTTCCGAGGCCATATCTGCATATTCTAGGCTCGTCAAGTTTAACCCGAGCATTCTGCATGTGCAAAACTAGCTTGCACCCGTTGTATGTGAACGTAGAGCTTATCACACCCGATCATCATGTGGTGTCTCGGCACGACGAACTTCATAGCAGTGCATACTCAGGAGAACACTTGTACCTTGAAATTTAGTGAGAGATCATCTTATAATGCTACCGTCGAACTAAGCAAAATAAGATGCATAAAAGATAAACATCACATGCAATCAATATAAGTGATATGATATGGCCATCATCATCTTGTGCCTTTGATCTCCATCTCCAAAGCACCGTCATGATCACCATCGTCACCGGTAGCGACACCTTGATCTCCATCGTAGCATCGTTGTCGTCTCGCCAACTATTGCTTCTACGACTATCGCTACCGCTTAGTGATAAAGTAAAGCAATTACATGACGATTGCATTTCATACAATAAAGCGATAACCATATGGCTCCTGTCAGTTGCCAATAACTTGGTTACAAAACATGATCATCTCATACAATAAAATTTAGCATCATGTCTTGACCATATCACATCAAAACATGCCCTGCAAAAACAAGTTAGATGTCCTCTACTTTGTTGTTGCAAGTTTTACGTGGCTGCTACGGGCTGAGCAAGAACCGTTCTTACCTACGCATCAAAACCACAACGATATTTCATCAAGTATGTGATGTTTTAACCTTCTCAAGGACGGGGCATAGCCACACTCGATTCAACTAAAGTTGGGCCGACACCCGCCAGCCACACGTAATGCGAAGCACGTCGGTAGAACCAGTCTCGCGTAAGCGTACGCGTAATGTCGGTCCGGGCCGCTCCATCCAACAATACCGCTGAATCAAAGTGTGACATGCTGGTAAGCTGTATGACTTGTATCGCCCACAACTCACTTGTGTTCTACTCGTGCATATAACATCTACGCATAAACCTGGCTCGGATGCCACTTTGTTGGGAACGTAGTAATTTCAAAAAAATCATACGCTACACGCAAGATCATGGTGATGCATAGCAACGAGAGGGGAGAGTGTTGTCCACGTACCCTCATAGACCGAAAGCGGAAGCGTTATGACAACGCGGTTGATGTAGTCGTACGTCTTCAGGATCTGACCGATCCAAGTACCAAACGCACGAGACCTTCGAGTTCAGCACACGTTCAGCTCGATGACGTCCCATGAACTCCGATCTAGAAGAGCTTTGCGGGAGATTTCCGTCAACACGACGGCGTGATGACGGTGATGATGTTGCTACTGACGCAAGGCTTCGCCTAAGCACCGCTACGATATTATCGAGGTGGATTATGGTGGAGGGGGCCCCGACACGGCTAAGAGATCAATGATCAATTGTTGTGTCTCCAAGGGGTGCCCCCTCCCCGTATATAAAGGAGTGGAAGAGGGGGAGGGGGCCGGCCTCCTATGGCGCGCCCCATGAGGAGTCCTACTCCCACCGGGATTAGGACTCCCCCCTTCTAAGTAGGAGTAGGAGAGGAGAAGGAAGGGAGAGTAGGAGAGAAGGAAAGGGGGCGCCCCCCCCCCTCCTTGTCCAATTTGGACTAGAGGGGGAGGGGGCGCGCGGCTGCCCTGGACGCCCCTCCTGTTCTCCCACTATGACAACGCGGTTGATGTAGTCATACTTCTTCACGTTCCAACCGATCCAAGTACCGAACGCACGGCAGCTCCGAGTTCAGCACATGTTCAACTTGTGACGTCCCACGAACTCCGTTCCAGCAGGGCTTTGCGGGAGAGTTCCATCAGCACGACGGCGTGATGACGGTGATGATGTTGCTCCCGACGCACGGCTTCGCCTAAGCACCGCTACAATATTACCGAGGTGGATTATGGTGGACGGGGGCACCGCACACGGCTAAGAGATCAATGATCAATTGTTGTGTCTCCAAGGGGTGCCCCCTCCCCGTATATAAAGGAGTGGAGGAAGGGGAGGGGGCCGGCCTCCTTTGGCGCGCCCCATGAGGAGTCCTACTCCCACCGGGAGTAGGACTCCCTTCTTCCAAGAAGGAGTAGGAGAGGAGAAGGAAGGGAGAGAAGGAGAGAAGGAAAGGGGGGCGCCCCCCTCCTTGTCCAATTCGGACTAGAGGGGGAGGGGGCGCGCGCCTGCCCTGGCCACCCCTCCTCTTCTCCCACTAGGGCCCATTAGGCCCAATATACTCCCGGGGGGTTCCGGTAACCCCCCAGTACTCCGGTATATGTCTGAAACCTCCCGATACACTTCCGGTGTCTGAACATAGTCGTCCAATATATCGATATTTATGTCTCGACCATTTCGAGACTCCTCATCATGTCCGTGATCATATCCGGGACTCCGAACTACCTTCGGTACATCAAAACACAAAAACTCATAATACCAATCGTCACCGAACTTTAAGCGTGCAGACCCTACGGGTTCGAGAACTATGTAGACATGACCGAGACACGTCTTCGGTCAATAACCAATAGCGGAACCTGGATGCTCATATTGGCTCCCACATATTCTACGAAGATCTTTTATCGGTCTAACCGCATTACAACATAAGTTGTTCCCTTTGTCATCGGTATGTTACTTGCCCGAGATTCGATCGTCGGTATCTCAATACCTAGTTCAATCTCGTTACCGGCAAGTCCCTTTACTTGTTCCGTAATACATCTTCCCGCAACTAACTCGTTAGTTGCAATGCTTGCAAGGCTTATAGTGATGTGCATTACCGAGAGGGCCCAGAGATACCTCTCCGACAATCGGAGTGACAAATCCTAATCTCGATCTATGCCAACTCAACAAGTACTTTCGGAGACACCTGTGGAGCACCTTTATAATCTCCCAGTTACGTTGTGACGTTTGGTAGCACACAAAGTGTTCCTCCGGTAATCGGGAGTTGCCTAATCTCATAGTCATAGGAACATGTATAAGTCATGAAGAAAGCAATAGCAGTAAACTAAAACGATCATGTGCTAAGCTAGCGGAATGGGTCAAGTCAATCACATCATTATCCTAATGATGTGATCCCGTTTATCAAATGACAACTCATGTCTATGTGGCTAGGAAACATAACCATCTTTGATCAACGAGCTAGTCAAGTAGAGGCATACTAGTGACACTCTGTTTATCTATGCATTCACGCATGTATTATGTTTCCGGTTAATACAATTCTAGCATGAATAATAAACATTTATCATGAAATAAGGAAATAAATAATAATATTATTATTGCCTCTAGGGCATATTTCCTTCAAATTAAACTTAGCATCAAAATAGGTTGTCTAGATATGCAAGTAAGTGGGCAACCTATATGATGCAACACCAACAAGCACACAAGCAAGCAAGGGATATAACACAATATAAGCTTGCACAAGTAACGGTAAGAGATGACCAAGAGTGGATCCGGTGGAGATGAGGATGTGTTACCGAAGTTCCTTCCCTTTGAGAGGAAGTACGTCTCCGTTGGAGCGGCGTGGAGGCATAATGCTCCCCAAGAAGCTACTAGGGCCACCGTATTCTCCTCACGCCCTCACACAATGCGAGATGTCGTGATTCCACTATTGGTGCCCTTGGAGGCGGCGGCCAATCCTTTAGAAACAAGGTTGGGGCAATCTCCGCAACTTAATCGGAGGCTGCCAACGACACCACGAAGCTTCACCACAATGGAATATGGCTCCGCGGTGACATCAACCATCTAGGGTGCTCAAACACCCAAGGGTAACAAGATCCGCAAGGGATTAGTGGGGGGAATCAAATTTCTCTTGGTGGAAGTGTAGATCGGGGTCTTCTCAACCAATCCCTAGAAAATCAACAAGTTTGATTGGCTAGGAGAGAGATCGGGCGAAAATGGAGCTTTGAGCAACAATGGAGCTTGGGGAGGGAAGAGGTTGCCTTCTTGGGGAAGAAGACCCCCTTTATATACTGGGGGAAAAGATCCAACCGTTACCCACCCACTCAGCCCGCGAGACGAGGTACTACCGCAAGGCGCTACGGTACTACTACATCTTGTTGTGGTACTACCGCTCGTGCGGTAGGAGCCAGGTGAGGTCCTGTTGCCTGAGGCAATGAGCGGTAGAACCACCGGAGCGGTACTACCGCGTGCCCCTGCGGTACTACTGCATGGCAGGGCTCAACTGGGCTGGAAAAAGCACGCACTAAATAAATTACGTCCGTGACTACTTCCGCTGAGTTTGGGACGTGCGAAAATCCGACACGGTACTACCGCTCACAGGGAGCGGTACTACCGCGTAGGGGCGGAAGTAAAAAAATTACTTCCATGCCTACTTCCGTGCGTGCCAGCGTTCTGGGCTAGAGGCAGCGGTACTACCGCTCGCGAGGAGCGGTACTACCGCACAGCGCGGTACTACCACTTCCCTGAGCGGTACTACCGTGGACCCCTGCGGTACTACTGCTCCGTTCAGCAGTACTACCGCACGCCACAGAAACTATAGCACTATGAAGCCTTCATCTCACAGAGACAAGGATAAATGGAAGGTGCTCCAAAGAAGCGAAGGAAAGGTGGTGCAAAGGAATAGATGTGTATGTGTTGATTCCACCCTAACCTTTCCAAAGCGGACCCCTCTTAATAGTACGGCTTTCCTACGACTCAAATCCACCGAAAAGAAACGTAGAGAACCGCCGTCTCCGATATGCACCGAGGTGCACCGAACCGTCTTGTGCCTAGACATGAGATATTTGAAATGCTCAACGCACACGATTAGTCCATAAGCAACATCATCAATCACCAAAACCACATAGGGAGAAATATGCCCTTACAATATCCCCCTTTTTGGTGGACTGATGACAATACGGGATTTGCACACAGGGATATAAAATAAACATAAGCAAACCCAAAATCTATAAAATATAGACAGGCTCCCCCTAGATGTGTGCATTCTATAGATATGCTTTGGACTGGACAACACACACACTAGGATCAACACCCCCTATATTTTATAGACATGGAAATCCTTGCAACAATATAAGTGACACTAAGCAAGGAGGAAAGGTAGTAAGTGAGCATGAAGTAAAGGGCACAAGATAAAGTAAGCTCACAGGCTACTAAACATACTAGACAATAAAGGATAAGCTTGAGGGCATATGTCTCACACCATATGATATAATAAGTCTCCTAGTCTCACACGTAAATAAACCAAACTAAAGCAACGAAGGTTCAACGAAACACGAAAGAAAAGAGACCACAAATAACTCGCAAATCCTACATCTCTCCCCCTTTGGCATCGAAACTCCAAAAAGGCAGAGAGGACACCTAGTAGCTCCCACGACAATGATCACCCAGCAATCTCCTCATCGGTCTCGGCAGCTGGAATGGACTCCTCCTCTGACTCAGTCCATTGATAGCCCTGCTTCGCCATCCAGGCAGCCTCAGGGGTGATGTTCTTCTCTGACCCGCTCGAGACTTGCTCACCAAGCTTCCTCAAGATCCTCTTGTCGCTGGCAACTCTCCTTCGAGCAACATGGGTCTTGTCTTGCCTTGATGCGCATGCAGGCCCAGGCCTTCATCTTGTCCTTGGGCTTCTTAGCCCAAGATGGCTCAGTAGATGGAGGAGTATACCCCTCAGAATTGTCCTCAGCCTCCTCCTCCTCAAACTCATCATCATCAACATCCATGCATGCAGCCTCGGCCTCAGCTCGGGTAGTGGTGTTAGCCCACTTGTTCTTCTGGCGCAGCTCGATGGGCTCATGGCGAATCCAGTTGGGAGCCAGAAACTCTTCACCTGGAAAGAGCTTCTCCCAAGTCTTCGAGATCAAGAGGTGCATATAAGGTCCATAGATGGGCACCTTACGATGGAACACCACAAACTGCAGCTCACACCACATGATATGAGAGACATCAAGCGGTCCAGGTTGGCGTTGACGGCTTCCTCACAAATAAGCATAATGTCCACAAGATAGGAGTGCACCTTGTCCTTGTCGCCTATGCGAGGAAACAGAGAGTTGCGGAAGATCCGGTGCATGATGTCAAGGAACGGGTTCAACACAAAAGACTTCTTTTCATTGGGTAGATTCTTCTCAACAAGGTAGGGTTGAAGCTTGTTCTAGGATGCAGACTCTGGGTTGGCATGTGGGCGAACACCAATGGGTATATCTAGCCCACCATCATGAACGTGCAACATATCCATGAACTCCTTCCACTCAGCAGTCATCCTGTTTCCATTTGTCATCCAAGTCATGGTCCGCTTGTCATCCGTGTGGAAATGGACAGAAGCAAAGAACTGAGCCACAATCTCTGGGTCGAAGTCAAGGTGGAACGTGAGGATCCCATCAATATCAAACTGCTCCACCAAGTCCAGAGGCTCACCAAAGTATGTCCGGTTCTTCTTCAGATGATCCATATCAAGCCACTGAACTGGCACATAGATGTTCTGCTTGGCCTTCCTCACATCTAGAAAGATGAGATTTTGTTGCTTGGTCCAAAACAAGTCATTTCCCCTGCTGAGTTCTCTTGGCCTGACGTAGGGGTTGAGCTTTCATCGAATCAGAAACTCTGCTTGAGGCATTTCATCCATGCTGACAGTTGGCTCCTTGATCTTGGTAGCTGTGGTCTTGACGTTGTGTTGAGGGGCATTGGAACCCTCAGGAGTTTCTTGGTTGTGAAGGTGCTTTGAGCTTGTATCACGGCTGGGATTCGAGCGCCTAGCACTAGAACTGGAGCCACCACCTTGGACACACAGCGCAAACACACGAGAAGAGCGAGAAGGAATATTGCAAAGACCAAGGCCAAAACCGAATGAAACATGTAGAAACGAGATTGGGTGGACAAAACAAAGTAATTTTTTAACTCAATGGCAGTACCCGGCCAGGATGCAGACGTAAAAATTTACATCCACTCTAGCCGCGGTAGTACTGCGCCGGGTTGGCACGGTAGTACCACGCTTAGAGCGGAAGTAAATTTTTACTTCCGCGCGCCAGGCAATAGTACCGCTCGAGAGGAGTGGTAGTACCGCACGAGGCGGCTCTCGTATGAGCGGGCAGTAGTACCGCTCTAGGGGAGCGGTAGTACCGCACGGAACGGATCTTCGCAAGAACAGATCTAGGAACATCCATAAATTTAGATCGGTACTACCGTTGATCAAAACTACATTGTTGCAACACACCAAATAGCATATCTACTGCACTAGCACTCTCCTAGAATCTCCTCTTGCAAAGATATAGCCAAAAATCACAAGAACTACACATGCATCTCCCCAAAACCTAGAAGCACAACAACGAGGCAAAGAGAGAGGAACTAAGGGAGATACCGGTTTCCATGGCAAGAGGGCGAGGTGGGGATCGATCCCACCGGTTGGACTGCGAGGACAGTGGTCGAAGACGGAGATCCGGCGAGGTCCTCCGGCGCCGTTCTTGGGCTGGAGAGAGAGAGAGATGTTGTTAGGGGAAGAGATGAAGGGGTATGGGGGAGTTGGAACTCCCCCTGCCCGCTCTTAACCCCACGCGCTCGCGACAGCGCGGTGGTACCGCGGGTCATCGCGGTTGTCGGTGTCAAAACCGGCGGATCTCGGGTAGCGGGTCCCAGACTGTGCGTCTAAGGTCGATGGTAATAGGAGACAGGGGACACGATGTTTACCCAGGTTCGGGCCCTCTCTATGGAGGTAATACCCTACTTCCTGCTTGATTGATCTTGATGAATATGAGTATTACAAGAGTTGATCTACCACGAGATCGTAATGGCTAAACCCTAGAAGTCTAGCCTGTATGACTATGGTAATGTGTATCTGTCCTTTCCGGACTAAGTCCTCCAGTTTATATAGGCACCAGGAGGATCTAGGATTACACAAGGACGGTTACAAAGAAAAGGAATCCACATATTGGGTCGCCAAGCTTGCCTTCCACGCCAAGGAGAGTCCCATCCGGACACGGGTGTAATCTTCGGTCTTCGCATCTTCACAGCCCATCAGTCCGGCCCATGATAACAGGACAGACGCCCAAGGACCCCTTAGTCCAGGACTCCCTCAGTAGCCCCTGAACCTGGCTTCAATGACGAGGAGTCCGACGCGCGGATTGTTTTCGGCATTATAAGGCAGGTTCCCTTCTTTCCAAACTCCAAGATTGTCTTAAGACGCAATGATTGTATCCGGACCTGTAACACAGACCCCACAAAACCATAGAGAGAATATAATGCTTCCACGAGTCCAATCCGCTGACAACTTTTTATGACATCACGTCTGCCCGGTCATAATTCCGAACCGTTTTTCATCTGCCGCTCCATGTTTCGAGATGCGGTTGCCATTGCCACGTCTTGTCAAAGCAGAGATCATGTCCCCTTATTGCGGGATTCTCATCAATACAGGCGTGGGTAACCCAACCGCGCCGTTTACACATGCCTTGGGAATAGGCGAGTTTCGAGGCAAACGGGGAGCGCTCAATATTCACTGCCTTTATAAGGGGATAAGGATTCCCTTCTTCTCCCACACCTTCTCTCTTTCTCTGCCCTCACATCCTCGAGCTCCAGCGCCCAAGTTCCAGCCTTCTCCGTCCAAAAGAGCACTCCAATTATGTCTGGATCCGGAGCTGGAGGCAAGTGGATGGCCTCCTCCGTTAAGAAGAAGGACATTAAGGAGCTCCGGGAGGCCGGATACCTGGCCAAGGAGATCATTCACCGACTCCCGGCCAAGGGACTGATCGTCCCTACCCCAGAGCCCAATGAGAGGGTCGTGTTTCTCACACATTTCGTCCGCGGGCTGGGATTCCCTATCCACCCATTCGTCCGTTGACTGATGTTTTACTACGGGCTGGACTTCCATGATCTGGCTCCCAACTTTATCCTCAACATCTCGGCATTTATTGTCGTTTGCGAGGCCTTTCTCCGCGTCCCGCCTCACTTCGGCCTATGGCTGAAGACCTTCAATGTGAAGCTGAAGGTGGTGAGCGGCCAACAAGCAGAGCGCGGAGGCGCCATGGTGGGCAAGATACCTAATGTCATCTGGCACGAGGGCAGCTTTGCAGAGACGGTGAAGGGGTGGCAATCGGGGTGGTTCTACGTCACCGAGCCGCGCAACACCAACTAGGCGGCGGCCCCCGAATTCCGATCTGGAGTTCCGATGCGGCTCACCTCCTGGCAGGAGAGGGGCCGGACCTGGGTTTCCTCGAAGGAGCTGACTGGGCTCCAGACGTGCGTCCAGAACATGACAACCAAGAAAGTCAAGCTTGTCAACGTGATCCAGGTTATGCTTATTCGTCGGATCCTTCCGTGTCAACGCCGGACTTGCTATTTGTGGGAGTACGATCCGGACAAGCACCAGACGCTACTAAAGCTATTCAGCACGACGCACGAAGATATCTGGAAAGTGCTCTTTAAGGCCAGCGAGACGCCGCCGCCCATGATCGAAGATCGCGGGCTTAGCTTAAAACGTCAGGCTAATTCGGTAAGTTTTTTTAATGTTTTCAAGGTATACCCCTGACTGACATATTTTGAGGAAAGAGCCTAAGCCTTCCTATCAATGTTTTCAGGCCTGGATCGAGGTAACGGGGCGGATTAACTGTTCGACTCCGTTACCTGAAGACCAAGAATTCCCATTACTGACAAAGATGCTGTTTTTGGCACCTTATGAAGTGCGGAAAAGAAGGCCAAGAAAACAGCCAAGGGGGCCAGGAGGGGCCCTCCCTGAAAAGGCGCTTCGAACGTGTCGTTCGAAGACGAGACTCACTCTTCGTCCGCCGAAGACGACGAGGAGGAGGAGGAAGAAAACGACTCCCCGCCTGAGGGAGGGAGGAAGAAGAGAGCGGCCTCCACTAATCTAGAGGCGAAGGCACCCAAGAGGGGGAAAGGCTCCCTCGCGGATAACTCCGCATGGGATATCGATAGTATTCTGGAGCGACCTCCCCGGGCCAAGCCTCGGGCCGCATCGTAAGTACAAAAATCCTTATGCACGCCCAAACGTCTGGCCTTTCCGCTTTGTGATATTATTATGTTTAAATTATGTCATTGTAGTCCGGCCCGTGACAGTTCTCCGCAATTCTCAAGAGAAGGTTCGCTAGATCCCCAAGAGAGGGCCAGCATGTCACCGCCGCCCGCTCACTCTCCCTCGGCCAAGGGTGATGAAGAGGTGGTGTCTCAGAGGACCTTCCCAGGCTAGGGAAAGGCTCCAGCGGCCGTCGAGGCGATGCCAAAGGGTGATTCCCCGGTCGCCGGACACGTGGGGGAAAAAGCCCCCATGAGGACCAGTGACGGGGGTCAAGTTCAGTTCGGCCCCCAGCCGGATACTGTTCCGGAGACCTACATGGCTCCAGAATCGAACAAACAGCCTTCCCAGGAAGGAGAAGGTGCGCTGTTATACCCGATGGCCTCTGTTCAATCAGAGGCAGCAGATAATCTGCTGGAAGCGCTACGAGGCACTTCCATTGTGGATGAGCACCGTACCCTTATGGGCATGGTGATCGAGAAGGTTCAGTTCGTCAAAAGCGGACTGACCAAAGCCTGCGCTAGCCTTCTAACAGGATTTGAGGTAAGTAATGTAATTGTGGAAAGAATGTCACTGTGTAGACAGTAGCCCCTG
This sequence comes from Aegilops bicornis, assembly GCA_021605145.1. Classification (NCBI taxonomy): domain Eukaryota; kingdom Viridiplantae; phylum Streptophyta; class Magnoliopsida; order Poales; family Poaceae; genus Aegilops; species Aegilops bicornis. The sequence goes on from CM038671.1 coordinate 711,644,388, forward strand.
ATGCTCTGTTCGGTATTTGAGAAGAAAAAGCCGAACAGAGGATCAAAATAATTTTCGCAGGAGTCTAACAAAATATGTCTATGTGAATAACCAGGCGTCGCTGCTGGTTGCTACCTCTCATACTGCGGAGGTTTCCGGGCTGAAGCAGAGCCTGGAGCGGGCTGAGCAAGAGCTCGGCCTCGTAAAGAAGCAGCTAGCGGACAACCAAGGTATGCAGTAACCTGTGTATATGTTTAAAAAGGATAAATGGTTCATGCTGACTAAAGTGTCATGAACTTTATTACAGGCCACGACCGAGGTGGCAGCCCTCAAGAAGGCGTTAGCTGAGGCCGAGGACAAAGCGGCCAAGGAACACGCCGCGTGCGAGAAGCACGAGGCCCGGATCGGCAAGGTCCATCAAGAACTCTAGGACATCGTCAAAAAGTACGAGGCCTTGGAGCTTTATTATAAGACGCAAGAGTCCGAACTTGCAAAGGCATGCCAGAGCGCACAAGATGCCCGAGCCGAAGCCCAGGACGCCCGCCAGGAAATTCAGGTGGCCAAGAAGATTGCGGCGGGTAAGTCTTTCATTATGCAAAGCGAATATGCGAAGGAAACGGTCCTTGTACTTACCCAAATTTGGGTTTTCTAGGGGCGTTTCAGGATCTGTCGTGCAGCATATCAGATGCTACCAAGTTCTATCGAGCCGAAGAAGGGAGGTCTATGGAGAAGCTATTCTGGTCTCAATATCTTGGACCAGAACATCTGGTGCCCTTTAGCGACCAGCTGAAACAGCTGGTCGAGCTACACAAGGCGACCGAGGTAGCCATGAAGGACCTAATAGTCCGGCTGTGGCCTGCCGAGCCCATGCCCAGCAGCTACTTCGGGCTTGTGAAGCGGCTGGTGGGTGCCTGCCCATGGCTTGAAGCCGTGAAGCGGTCGGTCTGCATTGAAGGTGCACGGATGGCATTTGCCCGTGTCAAGATGCACTGGGCGAAGATGGATGTCAAGAAGCTGATGACCGAGGGGCCGCCTGAGGGCAAGGAGCATCATCGACCCGAGCTATATTTTGATAGTGTCCTGGAGGGGGTCCCGCCTTGTGGCGGAGCAATGTGCGAAGGACGTTATATTCCCATGAAAACAGCCGGGTTACCCTATCCTGTAGTATGAAGCAAGATCGTTATGTTATGTAATGCTTGTGATTTTTAAAGTTTTACCTCCTGTGCGGCCGTTTATGGAATCTCAAGATTGGTCGATTGTAAACCGCTTTACGTAGATAGTACGGGGGTGTTCGGGATAAATCTAAACACTCTTTACTCCATATTCTGGTCCTTAAAGGAGGTGTTTAGCGCAACGAACAAGGCAATCGGACTATGCGACCTTTATCCGCCTCACTTAGCCATAGGAGTTTGACAATGAGAATTTCGGCGAAGCCCCTGGTATTCTGAAGGCCGAACTAGGGGCTCTATACACGCCTAATCGGAGAAAAATCGATTCCTCGCATAAAGCAGAAAAAATCTCTAAGGATTTGAGACCTCTCGAACAGCTGACCAGCTCTCGCCGCATCATGACAGTCAGTTTTTGGCTTTCTCTACTGAGGTGCTCATCCGGAAGAACCGGGACACAATCGCAGTAGTTCTCCCTTTACTACCCTAGCCGATATAGTGGAACGTAAGGTAGTAAGCACAGGAGCCGGGCAACCCAACTATTGACCAAAGACATGATTCAGAGCTGATGCATATAATGCTATAAGTTCGGGGTGCCGAACAGCACTGAAAAAGGTGTTCGGACTTTATTGCCGCATTGCGGGGCGCGAAAGCCCCTGGTGAAGTAAAATGTACTAGAGTGTAGGTGTGCAATAATTAATAAATACAAAGGTAAGGAAAAAGAGAAAATTAAGTAATAAGATGACGCTACCATTTATTTACCATTGTAATGTGATTAATACGTCAAGGTGTAATTGTACCAGTAATGCGATAAGCAAGTAAGGCTATTTAACATGCCATGACCAAGAGCGAGCTGCGTGCGGGTATGTAAAACAGGTATAGCGATCAGAGACCACCTGGGGATTCCCTTGTACGCCAAAGCTCATTGCCTCCTTGGTGTGTCCGACACACGAGTTGTCAGAAGAAACCTCAAAAAGAGAGAAACCTGAAATGAAAAGAAAAAGTGAAGGTGTGCGAATCCTAGGGTTTGTCGAGCCGCACTGTGGATCGCGAGCTAGCTATGCCTCCGTCAATACCCATGTGATTTTGAGTGCGTGGTTATATACGCGCGGTGCAATGCCGCTATTTGATCGGGACTGGGATGGAGGCCAAATTGCTAATTAAGCTCTTGACGAGCCGGGTTGTCTTGCCGCGGAATAGTCCGGACTCTTTTAATAGTGTCTGGGGGCTTGACCGCTGAACAAAGGTTCTGCTGGAAAAGGCCGCACGGTATTTCTGCTGCTAAGGCCGTTGTGTGCTCCTCGGTATGGAGGGAGCGTTCCGCATTTCCATTGATAGTTATGACGCCACGTGGTCCGGGCATCTTGAGCTTGAGATAAGTGTAGTGAGGTACCGCATTGAATAGAGCGAATGCGGTTCGTCCGAGCAGTGCGTGATAGCCGCTGCGAAAGGGGACGATATCGAAGATTAACTCCTCGCTTCGGAGATCCGAAGACAACCTCTAGCGTGATTGAGCCCGTACAGCGGGCCTCTACGCCTGGTTTGACTCCTTTGAAGGTCGTCCTTGTGGGTTTGATATGTGATGGGTTAATGCCCATTTTTCGTGTTGCGTCCTGATAGAGCAGATTAAGGCTGCTGCCACCGTCCATTAGGACTCGTGTTAGGTGGAATCCTTCGATGATTGGTTCTAGGACTAGTGCGGCTGATCCGCCGTGACGGATACTGGTCGGATGATCTCGACGGTCAAAAGTGATCGGGTACCATGACCATGGATTGAATTTTGGGGCGACTAGCTCTATCGCATATACGTCCCTTAGTGCGTGTTTGCACTCCCTCTTGGGGATGTGTGTAGCATATATCATGTTCAACGTTTTGACTTGAGGGGGAAACTTCTTCTGTCCCCCTATGGTTGGCTGCAGGGGCTCCTTGTCATCGTCCTCGCTGTGCGATCCCTTTTCCTTATTCTTGGCGTTTAACTTGCCGGCTTGTTTAAAAACCCAGCAATCTCTGTTGGTATAATTGGCTGGTTTGTGCGGGGTGCCATGGATTTGGCACGGACGGTCAAGTATGCGGTCCATGCTAGATGGTCCCTCACTGTTTCTTTTATACGGCTTCTTACGTTGGCCGGACTTGGAGCCACTGAATCCGGCGTTAACTGTAGTGTCATCGGTGTTATCACCATTGCTTTTGCGTGTTCATATACCGGAGCTTGCCGGTGCTGTTTTTGGCCTTGGAGGGGCCTGCCTCCTTGGCTGTGTTTCTACTGCGAGCCAGCCAACTACCTCACCCACGCAAAAGAGGGTCATAAGTGCCGTGAGGGCTGCCATAGACTTTGGCTTTTCTTGGCTGAGGTGGCAGGCGAGTCATTCGTCACCGATGCTATGTTTAAAGGCCGCTAGGGCTTCGGCATCCAGATAGTCAATGATCTGGTTCTTTTTGGTTAGGAACCTAGTCCAGAATTTTCTGGCTGACTCGCCGGGTTGTTGAACTATGTGAATTAAGTCATCGGCATCAGGTAGCCGGACAAATGTTCCTTGGAAGTTGTCAAGGAATGCTTCTTCCAAGTCCTTCCAGCTGCCGATAGAATTTTGAGGCAGGCTGTTTAACCAGTGCCGAGTTGTCCCTTTTGGCTTTAGTGGGAGGTATTTGATGGCGTGGAGATCGTCTCCACGGGCCATATGAATGTGGAGATAAATCCTCGATCCATACTGCGGGATCGGTTGTTCCGTCGTATGACTCAATATTGACGAGTTTGAACCCTTCAGGGAATTCATGATCCATTACTTCATCAGTGAAGCAAAGAGGATGTGCGGCGCCTCTATATCGGGACGCTCGCAGAGCATCTCCGATGGAGTCTGCCTGCCGTTATCGGCCCAAGTGTGGCTAGGTTTGCCACTCCGAATAGGTTGCCATCATCGCGCGTCGAAGAACGTCCTCACGATCCGTAGATCGATCTAGTGTGTCCTGCTCTACTATTTTGTCTCTATTTTTACGTGGCGGCGGGGCGGGCTGAGTTGCCGCTTTATCCCGACCGCGGGGTGGTCGGTCCGCCGCACTGTCCCGACCGCGTGGTGGTCGTTCCGCATTGCGTGAGGGAGGTATGGGCTCCGGTGCCTCCTCATCGAACTGAGGTAGCAGTCTGCGTTTCGGGTAGCTCTTGGCTGGGCACTTGAGGCCGTATTGTTCGACTGCGAGGACATCAGTCCATCTGTCAATGAGTAGGTCTTGATTAGCTTGAAGCTGCTGCTGCTTCTTCTTTAGGCTTCTTGCTGTGGCTATGAGCTAGCGCTTGAAGCGCTCCTTCTCGAGGGGTGCCTCGGGCACGATGAAATCCTCGTTGCCGAGGCTCTCCTCATCCTTGGAGAGTGGACGATAACTACCGTCCTCCGGGTCATTGGGTATGGCCTGTTCATCAGGGCTGGCTTGCTCGTTTTCTTGTTCCTCCTGTTCGGATGTTGCTCCAACAGGGTCTGCATTGTTTTCGGTGTCATTCGGAGTATTATTTTCTCTGGTGCCAGTGTTGCTGTCTTTTGTGTGACATGAGTTAGAGCGGCGTTTAGGACGCCGGCGCTTGGACTGTGTCACAGGGGGTTAATTCCCAACTGGATCTTCTTTGTCATTGTCGTTAGCTTTTTTAGGTGTATCAACCATGTACACATCGTATGAGGAAGTGGCCGTCCATCGCCTAGTAAATGGCGGGTTTTGACCTTGCTCCTCATCGTCATCGTCGTCCATGTCGTCGATGTCTTCGGAGCCGTAATCAAGCGTGTCGGTTAGATCCTCGACAGTGGCTATGAAGTGGGTGGCGGGTGGTAAGCAAGACTCTGCATCATCAGCCCCTAGTTCAAACCGAATATAGTTCGGTTGTGAGTCCCCCGCCAAGGACAAGTTCTTTAACGAGTTTAGCACATCGCCCAAAGGTGAGTGCTGGAAGATGTCTGCGGCGCTGAATTCGAAGATCGATAATGATCAAGTTCGGCGTCCGCAGGGGTACGTAGTTCGGAATTTATAGCCGGAGTCGAGTCCGGAGTTCCAGTGACGCAGCTATTGCATGAGGTTGAGTCCATGTGTAGCTCCAACGCCGCGGACCCTGTGACCTCAGATGGCACGACCCGCTCCGGAACTAGGGCCAGAGCAGTAACAGGAACCATCTCCTGGATGTGGTCCGATGACAGATTTAAGTCATGTTCATCGGAGCGAGGGGGAGCGATCGCCGCGGTCTGAAATCCGTCGAAGATCAAGTCTCCACGGATGTCCGCAACGTAGTCCAAGCTTACGAATCTGACCTGATGGCCGGGGGCGTAGCTATCGATCTGCTCCAGATGGCCAAGCGAGTTGGCCAGTATGAAGCCGCCGAACACGAAGATCTGTCCGGGAGGGAAGGCTTCCCTTTGGACAGTGTCGCTATAGACGATAGACGGAGCCATCAGACCTATTGAGGACGACACAGTGGAACTCTCAATGAAAGCACCATGTCGGTGTCAAAACTGGCGAATCTCGGGTAGGGGGTCCCGAACTGTGCGTCTAAGGTCGATGGTAACGAGGAGGCGAGGACGATGTTTACCCAGGTTCGGACCCTCTCTATGGAGGTAATACCCTACTTCCTAATTGATTGATCTTCATGAATATGAGTATTACATGAGTTGATCTACCACGAGATCGTAATGGCTAAACCCTAGAAGTCTAGCATGTATGACTATGGTAATGTGTATTTGTCCTTTCCGGACTAAGTCCTCTAGTTTATATAGGCACCGGGAGGATCTAGGGTTACACAAGGTCGGTTACAAAGAAAAGGAATCTACATATTGGGTCGCCAAGCTTGCCTTCCACGCCAAGGAGAGTCCCATCCGGACATGGGTGTAATCTTTGGTCTTCGCATCTTCACAGCCCATCAGTCCGGCCCATGATAACAGGCCGGACGCCCGAGGACCCCTTAGTCCAAGACTCCCTCAGCGGTAGTACCACCCGGGCAGAAGTACCGCACATAGGGCGGTAGTACCGCTCTTCCATTGGCAGTAAAAATTACTGCCGCGATGGAAGCGGTAGTACTATGCCGTGGGAGCTGAGGGAGTCCTGGACTAAGGGGTCCTCGGGCGTCCGGCCTGTTAGACATGGGCCGGACTGATGGGCTATGAGGATGCAAGACCGAAGACTCTCTCCCGTGTCCGGATGGGACTCTCCTCGGCGTGGAAGGCAAGCTTGGTGTCCAAATATGAAGATTCCTTTCTCTGTAACCGACTTTGTACAACCCTAGTCCCCTCCGGTGTCTATATAAACCGGAGGGCTTAGTCCGTAGAGACAAGGATAATAATCATAGTCATACATGATAGACTTCTAGGGTTTTAGCCATTATGATCTCGTGGTAGATCAACTCTTGTAACACTCATATTCATCAAGATCAATCAAGCAGGAAGTAGGGTATTACCTCCATAGAGAGGGCCCGAACCTCGGTAAACATCGTCTCCCCTGTCTCCTGTTACCATCAACCTTAAACGCACAGTTCGGGACTCCCTACCCGAGATTCGCCGGTTTTGACACCGACATTGGTGCTTTCATTGAGAGTTCCGCTGTGACATCGAAAACAGGATTGATGGCTAGCCTTGTCATCAAGGAAAATATCACCTCCGAAGGAGCCTTGGCCCCAGGCCAAACCCTCCGGCTGGGCGGCTTTACCATGACCACCTGTTCGGCCGTTAAGCCAACGATGACCTCTTGAGTCATCGAAAATCGCCTCCGCGTTGACTCCGAACACTCCAAATGGATGGATCCGACGGAGTTATTGCCTTTAAACGAACTCCTAGATCGCATCGCCGCCTTGGGGGTCGCTATAGACTATGATCAGATTGGGTTTAAACCCGACCAGAGAGAAATTAAAACTCCGTCGATCACCCACCAGATAGCGGTATTTGAGGAGCAAGACGACAACTCTTCCTCTATACTGAGGATGAACTGTGTTCGGATCTTCGAGCTCGAAGAGCCGAACACCTGCCTCCGGAAAGACATAGCCCCCCCTCCGAACCTAGAATCGGATGACGGGCCTGAAAAACTAGTTAATATGCCGGAGCCTGAGCTATTAAGTTCGGAAGTTCTTCAAACTCCGGATGCCAAATTGGGTCAGGGTTCGGATTTAAAGCCACCCACCCACCCAAATAGACGCGATCTCACGTACATACGGCAGCAGTCTCAGGAAACAGTCCATCACTTTTGGGCCAGATTCCTCCTTCACAAAGACAAGATTAAAGATTGCCGCGACGAAGACGCGATCTCCGCATTCCGCCATAATTGCACGGACGAAGGACTCCTTAATGCCATCAATTGCGATCGTGTATTACACTTCGCTGACTTGGCAACCATCGTACAGAAGTACTGCACAATGGAAAGCGCCTGGAAAACTCAGGCAGCTCTCTGGGAACCACCGGTTTCCACTCAACCCTTCGTCCGGGCAAAAAGGGTGCACCCTCGCAGTGCACCAGATCCAATATGTCGGTGGGAACGACACCTATGGGATAACAAGAATCCCTAGTACGGTCGGGGGGCGCGGGGTCGTGAGAAGAGCGGATCAAACAGATAGCACACGGTTTCCTTATCCAGGTTCGGGCCGCGAGGATGCGTAAAACCCTACTCCTGCTTTGGTGGTTTGTTTATCTGTGTTCTTGAACTAGCAATGGGGCGTGAGGAGCTCCAAAAAGCCGACCCCTCCTCCTGGTCGCCTTGGGCCTCCTTTTATAGGGAAAGGGGTTGCCACAGTGGCACACAGGAGGTGGAAAGGGTACAGTGATGCGAGTTTATCCCTCGCAATACATGACAAGGCGCCTTTAATGCGTCTTGCTTAGGTGTCCTTGCTTTATCGGGGATGGGGGAGAGCCCTGTCTCGTCCGTCACCGCTCCCTTTTCAGGATAATAAACACGCGCCCTAGCCAGCGATGCCCGTGGTGCCATGTAGGCAGGCAGGCAGCTGAGGTGGCGCAGTGGTGGGTCTCCACGAAGATCCGCTTGCCGCCACGCAGGTGCCTGCCCAACTGGTTGGGTCGGCAGCTGCATGCGAACGGTGGTGGAGGTTTGATTGGCGTGGGCCTGACTGCGGCCCCACCGATGTCCTCGGCAAGGGCTTGTCGCGGTCTTGCGTATCTTCCCGGAAAGGGTCTTGCCGGGGTCTTGTGAGCGCCCGCGGCAAGAGGCTTGTCGGGGCCTTGCGGCCGTCTTCGGCAAGGGGCCTTGCCGGGGCCTCATGGGCATCCTTGGCAAGGAGCCTTGCGGTCGTCTTGTCTTCTGGTTCTCAGGCTTGGCTGCTTCTTTTTGCCTTGTATCTGTCCTCCCTGGCAGGGCAAGATGCTCCTTGCCGGGAAGGTGGCTTGAGTCTTGCTTGCCGATGTAGCGCTTGTCGGCGAAGATGGATCTTCTTTAGAGTAATTGCATATAGTCGTGGCCCATGCCCAACGGTTAGTGTAGCCCTGGTTTTCACTACACCGACAGTAGCCCCCGGGCCCGGCTGCAGCGGAGAACTTCATGAATTTGACGCTCGAGACGGGACCAAGCTTGGAATGGGTCACGGTTGTTGTTGCACTCAAAGGAGCTGCCAGCCCCCGAGCGTACTTCCATGGAAATTTTCTGGCACAGAACTCTTTAGATCTCGATGCAAGAGTGTGGTTTTGTTTCCTTTCTTGCTCTCGGCAAGGCTGTTGCCGGGAAATCTTATGTTTCTCGTGGAGACTTTTGACATTCTCGACGCCGGCTTCCGGCAAGCTTGTCGCCAGGAAGGCTGTTATCTTCAGCAGAGAACTTTGACGTTCTCGATGCCGGCTTCCGGTGAGCTCGTCGCAAGGAAGGCTTTTATCTTCAGTAGAGAACTTTTGCGTTCTCGATGCCGGCTTCCAGCAAACTTGTTGCCGGGAAGGCTTTTATCTTTAGCGAAGAACTTTGGCGTTCTCGATGCCGCTTCCGCAAGCTCGTCTCGAGGAAGGCTTTTATCTTCAGCGAGAGAACTTTGAAGTTCTCGATGCGGCTTCCGCAAGCTTGTTGCCGAAGGCTTTTATCTTCAGCAGAGAACTTTGACGCTCTTGATGTCCGATTTCAGTAGAGAACTCCGGAGTTCTCGACACCGCTGGGAAGGCTTATGGCGAAGAACTTCGTCGTCCTTGACACCGGCCCCGACAAGATCATCGTCGGGAAGGATTATGGCGAAGAACTTTGTTGTTCTTGACACCGGCTCCCGGCAAGATCGTTTCCGGAAAGGCTTATGGCGAAGAACTTTGTCGTCCTTGACACCAAGAAGATTTGTCCTAAGGGCGTTGCCAGCCCTCAGGCCATAACTGTGTTTAAACATGACAAGTGATTAGCATCTGAAGTGCACTTAACTCTATTGTAAATTTTGACTTCTGCTACATATTCCTATACTCGCTGGAATGCTTTCCGGTGCGTCACGATCCAGCTAGCAGCGTTTGAGGAACGGGCCCTTAAGCGGCTATTCGGGAACATCGCCTCCCGGAAAGTTTACCTTCTTGGCTCTAAGCGCAACCACACAAGTTGCCGAGCGGACTCGAGGGCAACATGGAGCTTAACTAACCCCGAGAAGGTTCCTTGGCATACTGTGTCTATGCAGAAATCTCAAATAAATAGTGCACGCTATCTTTCTGTTCAACCTCTCTTTGTACGTCCACCCTACGTTTATCGGGTAGGCTTGCTGGCGCGTAAACCCAGGGCGGCGTCTTGGGGACGAATCCCCAATGGCCTGCCAGGTGTGCTTGCCACCGGGCGAACCACCTTACCGCCCTTAACGCGACCGCTCGAGCTGTCGAGCTTGACTCGAGTCAGAATCGAGAGCGTTGCCAATTGCGGAAGGCTACCCTGCCACTCTCGACGCAGCCGCTTGAGCTGTTGAGCGGACTCGAAACAGAACAAGGGCGTTGCCAATTACAGGAGCGCCCCTTTGCGTGCAGGTTTTCCATACAAAGAATGAGATCCCCGAGGGGAATAACCTTATATAAAAAGGAAATATCTAATGTTTCGCATGACTTAGCTTTTCTATTGCCGCACTGGCGTCGTTCTTTTGGCCACCTGCTTCTTAGAGGCCATGGCGATGAAGAACAGTTGGGTCAACTGCTAGACCGGATTCTCACAATTGCGCCCCCTACCTGGCACGCCAAAGATGTCGGTGGGAATGACACCTATGGGATCACAAGAATCCCTACTACTGTCGCGGGGCGCGGGGTCGTGAGAAGAGCGGATCAAACAGATAGCACACAGTTTCCTTATCCAGGTTCGGGCCGCGAGGATGCGTAAAACCCTACTCCTGCTTTGGTGGTTTGTTTATCTGTGTTCTTGAACTAGCAGTGGGGCATGAGGAGCTCCAAAATGCCGACCCCTCCTCCTGGTCGCCTTGGGCCTCCTTTTATAGGGAAAGGGGTTGCCACAGTGGCACACAGGAGGTGGAAAGGGTACAGTGATGCGAGTTTATCCCTCGCATTACATGACAAGGCGCCTTTAATGCGTCTTGCTTAGGTGTCCTTGCTTTATCGGGGACGGGGGAGAGCCCTGTCTCGTCCGTCGCTGCTCCCTTTCGTGTAATACCACCGCATACGGCCAGCGATGCCCGTGGTGCCATGTAGGCAGGCAGCTGAGGTGGCGCAGTGGTGGGTCTCCACGAAGATCCGCTTGCCACCACGCAGGTGCCTGCCCAACTGGTTGGGTCAGCAGCTGCGTGCGAACGGTAGTGGAGGTTTGATTGGCGTGGGCCTGGCCGCGGCCCCACCGATGTCCTCGGCAAGGGCTTGTCGCGGTCTTGCGTATCTTCCCGGCAAGGGTCTTGCCGGGGCCTTGTGAGCGCCCTCGGCAAGAGGCTTGTCGGAGCCTTGCGGCCGTCTTCGGCAAGGGGCCTTGCCGGGGCCTCGTGGGCATCCTCGGCAAGGAGCCTTGCGGTCGCCTTGTCTTCTGGTTCTCAGGCTTGGCTGCTTCTTTTTGCCTTGTATCTGTCCTCCCTGGCAGGGCAGGATGCTCCTTGACGGGAAGGTGGCTTGAGTCTTGCTTGCCGATGTAGCGCTTGTCGGCGAAGATGGATCCTCTTTAGAGTAATTGCATACAGTCATGGCCCATGCCCGACGGTTAGTGTAGCCCTGGTTTTCACTACACCTGCAGTAGCCCCCGGGCCCGTCTGCAGCGGAGAACTTCATGAATTGACGGCGAGACGGGACCAACATGGAGTCACGGTTGTTGTTGCACTCAAAGGAGCTGCCAGCCCCCGAGCCTACTTCCATAGAAATTTTCTGGCACTGAACTCTATAGATCTCGATGCAAGAGTGTGGTTTTGTTTCCTTTCTTGCTCCCGGCAAGGCTGTTGCCGGGAAGTCTTATGTTTCTCGCGGAGACTTTTCACGTTCTCGGCGCCGGCTTCCGGCAAGCTTGTCGCCAGGAAGGCTTTTATCTTCAGCAGAGAACTTTGACGTTCTCGATGCCGGCTTCCGGCAAGCTCGTCGCAAGGAAGGCTTTTATCTTCAGAAGAGAACTTTGGCGTTCTCGATGCGGCTTCGACAAACTTGTTGCAGGGAAGGCTTTTATCTTTAGCAGAGAACTTTGACGTTCTCGATGCCGGCTTCCGGCAAGCTCGTCGCCAGGAAGGCTTCTATCTTCAGTAGAGAACTTTGAAGTTCTCGATGCCGTCTTCGGGCAAGCTTGTTGCCAGGAAGGCATTTATCTTCAGCAGAGAACTTTGATGTTCTTGATGCCCGATTTCAGTGGAGAACTCCGGAGTTCTCGACACCGCTGGGAAGGCTTATGGCGAAGAGCTTCGTCGTCCTTGACACCGGCCCCCGGCAAGATCGTCGTCGGGAAGGATTATGGTGAAGAACTTTGTTGTTCTTGACACCGGCTCCCGGCAAGATCGTTTCCGGAAAGGCTTATGGCAAAGAACTTCGTCGTCCTTGACACCAAGAAGATTTGTCCTAAGGGCGTTGCCAGCCCTCAGGCCATAACTGTGTTTAAACATGACAAGTGATTAGCATCTGAAGTGCACTTAACTCACTTGTAAATTTTGACTTCTACTACATATTCCCTATGCCTGCTGGAATGCTTTCCGGTGCGTATGGTCCAGCTAGCAGCGTTTGAGGGAACGGGCCCTTAGCGGTATTCGGGAACATCGCCTCCCGGAAAGTTTACCTTCTTGGCTCTAGCGCAACCGCACAAGTTGCCGAGCGGACTCGGGGCAACATGGAGCGCAACTAACCCCGAGAAGGTTCCTTGGCATACAGGTCTATGCAGAAATCTCAAATAAATAGTGCACGCTATCTTCCTGTTCAACCTCTCTTTGTATGTCCAACCTACGTTTATCGGGCAGGCTTGCCGGCGCGTAAACCCAGGGCGGCGTCTCGGGGACGGATCCCCAATGGCCTGCCAGGTGTGCTTGCTGCCGGGCGAACCACCTTACCGCCCTTAACGCGACCGCTCGAGTTGTCGAGCTTGACTCGAGTCAGAATCGAGAGCGTTGCCAATTGGGGAAGGCTACCCTGCCACTTTCGACGCAGCCGCTTGAGCTGTTGAGCGGACTCGAAACAGAACAAGGGCGTTGCCAATTGCAGGAGGGCCCCTTTGCGAGCAGGTTTTCCATACAAAGAACGAGATCTCCGAGGGGAATAACCTTATATAAAAAGGAAATATCTAAAGTTTCGCATGACTTAGCTTTTCTGTTGCCGCACTGGCGTCGTTCTTTTGGCCACCTGCTTCTTAGAGGCCATGGCGATGAAGAACAGCTGGGTCAACTGCTAGACCGGATTCTCACAATTGCGCCCCCTACCTGGCGCGCCAAAGATGTCGGTGGGAACGACACCTATGGGATCACAAGAATCCCTACTACTGTCGCGGGGCGCGGGGTCGTGAGAAGAGCGGATCAGACAGATAGCACACGGTTTCCTTATCCAGGTTCGGGCCGCGAGGATGTGTAAAACCCTACTCCTGCTTTGGTGGTTTGTTTATCTGTGTTTTTGAACTAGCAATGGGGCGTGAGGAGCTCCAAAAAGCAGACCCCTCCTCCTGGTCGCCTTGGGCCTCCTTTTATAGGGAAAGGGGTTGCCACAGTGGCACACGGGAGGTGGAAAGGGTACAGTGATGCGAGTTTATCCCTCGCATTACATGACAAGGCGCCTTTAATGCGTCTTGCTTAGGTGTCCTTGCTTTATCGGGGACGGGGGAGAGCCCTGTCTCGTCCGTCGCCGCTCCCTTTCGTGTTGACACGCGCCCTGGCCAACGGTGCCCGTGGTGCCATGCAGGCAGGCAGACAGCTGAGGTGGCGCAATGGTGGGTCTCCACGAAGATCCTCTTGCCGCCACGCAGGTGCCTGCCCAACTGGTTGGGTCGGCGGTACATCGCGAACGGTGGTGGAGGTTGGATTGGCGTGGGCCTGACTGCGGCCCCACCGATGTCCTCGGCAAGGGCTTGTCACGGTCTTGCGTATCTTCCCGGCAAGGATCTTGCCGGGGCCTTGTGAGCGCCCTCGGCAAGAGGCTTGTCGGGGCCTTGCGGCCGTCTTCGGCAAGGGGCCTTGCCGGGGCCTCGTGGGCATCCTCGGCAAGGAGCCTTGCGGTCGTCTTGTCTTCTGGTTCTCAGGCTTGGCTGCTTCTTTTTGCCTTGTATCTGTCCTCCCTGGCAGGGCATGATGCTCCTTGCTGGGAAGGTGGCTTGAGTCTTGCTTGCCGATGTAGCGCTTGTCGGCGAAGATGGATCCTCTTTAGAGTAATTGCATAGAGTCGTGGCCCATGCCCGGCGGTTAGTGTAGCCCTGGTTTTCACTACACCGACACAATAGTAAAGAAATCTAAGAACATTATGGGGCGCGGAACCGTTCTGGAAGGATGGCTCGACAGGCCATGCAAAATACATGCAACTCCGGACACCATACCAACCCACAGCCTTAGAGCATGTTGGATACTCCGGCAAGTGCCAAGAGCGGCGAGGATCACCTCACCAAAAATACCCCAGAACAACACCCCTCGGAGGGCGACGACCTCAGAGTTTTGACTGTCTTCGAAACTTTCGCTTCAAAAAATCAGCACAAAAGGGCACTCCGCGACCTTGCCGAAGTCTGCCAAGTCGCAGCAATAAACCCCTGGAACGACACGGCCATAACTTTCAATGCCGGTGATGAACCAAAATTCAGGACAGTCCGGGCACCAACCGCATTGGTCCACAGTCCAATTGTGGACGGATTTCGGCTCACAAAAGTGCTCATGGACGGCGGCAGCGGATTAAACCTCATCTACGAGGACACACTTAACAAAATGGAAATAGACAGGAGCCGCATCAAGCAAAGTAGCACGACCTTCAGAGGAATTATACCCAGCCGGGAGGCACGATGCGCCAGAAAAATCACACTCGATGTGGTATTCAGCACGCCGGAGAATTATCGGTCCAAAGAAATAACCTTCCAAGTGGCCCCTTTCAACAGTGGATATCATGCCCTATTGGGGCGAGATGCATTTATGCACTTCCAAGCTATACCTCACTACAGGTACATGAAGCTCAAGATGCCCGGGCCCAATGGTATAATCACTCTTGCCAGCGATCCGGACTTAGCACTCCGCGCCGAAAATAAAACCGCATCCCTGACCCTCGAGGCATTGTCTGAAATACTCGCGACCGAAGAGCTAACTGCGCTGCGCTCTATCGTGGATAGGGATGACATAATCTTGGACAAACGACCCAAATCCACCTCCCTTAAACCAGCTGATGAAATAGTCAAATTTCAAGTCCACCCGACGGACCCAAAGAAGACAACATCCATCTGGGCACAACTCGACCCGATGGTCGACGCCGCGCTACGAGAGTTCCTGCGTGAGAACTGAGACATATTCGCCTGGCACCCTTCTGATATGCCAGGAATCCCACGCAGGTTGGCTGAACACAGACTCAATATATTAAAGGGATATAAACCGGTCACGCAAACACTGCGGCGTTTTTCCGAACCCAAACAACAAACTATGCGAGAGCAGCTTGCCAAGTTACTCGAGGCCGGATTCATCAGAGAAATAAAACACCTGGACTGGCTAGCAAACCTGGTGATGGTACCAAAGAAGGATAAATCATGGTGCCTGTGCATCGATTTCAAAGACCTCAACAAGGCCTGACCTAAGGATCCCTTCCCCCTCCCTCGCATTGATCAGATTATTGATGCAACTGCAGGACACGACTCACTGTGTTTCCTCGACACATACTCCGGATACCATCAAAGCAAGATGAAGGAATCCGATCAAGCCGCCACGGCATTCATTACTCCATATGGGCCTTTCAGCTTCAACACTATGCCTTTCGGGCTCTAAAACGCCGCCGCCACCTACCAACGCATGATTCAAACATGCCTGGAGAAGCAGATCGGCAAGAAAGTTGAAGCATACGTGGATGACATCATAATCAAAACCAGGCACGTCGAGTCACTGATAGAAGATCTACGTCTCACATTCGACAACCTCCGTGCATATGACATCAAGCTCAATCCGGAAAAGTGTGTTTTCGGCGTCCCCGCGGGAAAACGGCTAGGCTTCATCATTTCCAATAGAGGAATTGAGGCAAATCCAGCCAAAACCCGAGCTTTGTCACAATTGGCTACGCCAATAGACCTTAAACAGGTCCAAAAATTCAGGGGATTCGTGGCAGCTTTAAGCCGCTTTATCTCCAGATTGAGAGAAAAAGCATTGCCACTCTATCACCTTCTCCGATGCACCGACCACTTCGAGTGGACGGACGCGGCAATGGCCAGACTGGAGGAAATAAGTGCCCTTTTAGCGAGCAACCCAATCCTGGCCGCGCCGAACGTCAGTGAACCCATGTTATTATACATATCGGCAACACACCAGGTGGTGAGCGCCGTGCTCGTCGTTGAGCGAGAGCAGGACGAACAAAAATTCCCGCTCCAAAAACCGGTATACTACGTATCCACTATCCTCACACCATGCAAATCCCGATACCCTCATTACCAAAAGATAGCATACGCGGTCTTCATGGCATCCCGGAAGCTGCGACACTACTTTAAAGAGTGCTCGATTACGGTGGCTTCTGAGGTACCACTCAACGACATTATAAACAACCGCGATGCCATGGGCCGGATTGCTAAGTGGGCCATTGAGCTCCTTCCATTCGACATAACATACTTCTACCTCTTGAGCACTGCGTTGGATTTCCTTGAAGAGGAAAGGATGATGCAGCAAAGTAGCGTACGTATTTCCCTCAGTTTTTGAGAACCAAGGTATCAATCCAGTAGGAGGCTATGCGCGAGTCCCTCGTACCTACACAAAGCAAATAACTCCTCGCAGCCAACGCGAATAGGGGTTGTCAATCCCTTCACGGTCACTTACTAGAGTGAGATCTGATAGAGATGATAGATAATATTTTTGGTATTTTTGTGATAAAGATGCAAGGTAAAAATAAAAGCAAAGTGAAAAAGCAAAGACAATAAATAAAGTGATGGAAGATTAATATGATGGAGATAGACCTGGGGGCCATAGATTTCACTAGTGGATTCTCTCAAGAGCATAAGTATTTTAAGGTGGGTGAACGAATTACTGTTGAGCAATTGACAGAATTGAGCATAGTTATGAGAATATCTAGGTATGATCATGTATATAGGCATCACGTCCGAGACAAGTAGACCGATCCTGCATGCATCTACTACTATTACTCCACTCATCGACCGCTATCCAGCATGCATCTAGAGTATTAAGTTAAAGAAAACAGAGTAACGACTTAAGCAAGATGACATGATGTAGAGGGATAAATTCATGCAATATGATAAAAACCCCATCTTGTTATCCTCGATGGAAACGATACAATACGTGCCTTGTTGCCCCTCATCACACGGGAAAGGACACCGCAAGATTGAACCCAAAGCTAAGCACTTCTCCCATTGCAAGAAAAACCAATGTAGTAGGCCAAACCAAAGCGATAATTCAAGAGACTTGCAAAGATAACCAATCATACATAAAAGAATTCAGAGAAGATTCAAATATTGTTCATAGATAATCTTGATCATAAACCCACAATTCATCGGTCTCAACAAACACACCGCAAAAAGAAGATTACATCGAATAGATCTCCACGAGGGAGGGGGAGAACATTGTATTGAGATCCAAAAAGAGAGAAGAAGTAATCTAGCTACTAACTATGGAGCCGAAGGTCTGAGGTAAACTACTCACACTTCATCGGAGGAGCTATGGTGATGATGTAGAAGCCCTCCATGGTGGATGCCCTGTCCGGTGGAGCTCTGGAATAGGCCCCAAGATGGGATCTCGTGGGTACAGAAGGTTGCAGTGGTGGGATCGTTTGGGGGTACGTGGGTATATATAGGAGGAAGAAGCACGTCGGTGGAGCAAGGTGGGGCCCACGAGGGTGGAGGGCGCGCCCTGGGGGGTAGGCGCGCCCCCTACCTCGTGCCCACCTCCTTTCTTTCTTGACATAGGGTCCAAGTCTCCTGGATCATATTCGGTGGGAAAATCACGTTCTCGAAGGTTTCATTCCGTTTGGACTCCGTTTGATATTCCATTTCTTCAAAACTCTGAAATAGGCAAAAAAACAACAATTCTGGGCTGGCGTCCGATTAATAGGTTAGTCCCAAAAATAATATAGAAGTGGAAAATAAAGCCCGATATTTTCCAGAACAGTAGATAATATAGCATGGAGCAATAAAAAATTATAGATACGTTGGAGACGTATCACATACAAACCGCGCCGCCCCATTAAATCCCAAGTACTGGCTGCCTTCATCGCCGAATGGACAGAGGCCGAACTCCCTAAAGAGTATGGCACGTATTCCCACTGGGTTATGTACTTTGATGGTTCCAAAATGTTGGCGGGTTTAGGGGCGGGCGTTGTCTTAACGTCCCCCACTGGAGACGTAGTTCAGTACGTCCTCCAAATATTATACACAGACTCCAACAATGCAGCCGAATATGAGGCCTTGTTGCATGGGCTTCAGATGGCTGTCTCCATGGGCATTCAATGCCTGGAATTGCGCAGGGACTCAACCCTCGCAATATCTCAAATAAATGGAGATTTCGATTCCAAAGATCCAAAAATAGCGGCTTACCGTAACACCGTTCTCAAAATCTCGGCCCGGTTCGAGGGGCTCAAGTTTCATCATGTGGCTCAAGAAAGTAATCAAGCGGCGGACGTCCTTGCTTGCATCGGCGCCAAGCGCGACCCCGTCCCACCTAACATCTTTCTGGAAGGGATTTTTAAGCCGTCCGTGGTGTGGCAAGGGGGGAGCGGCAATACCAGTTCGGACCCGACTACAACCCCGGATGCCGAACACACCGATATCATCGGGGGCTCAGCCACCGAAATAACACTATCGGCCCATCTCATCATGGCAGTCATTGCCCCATGGACCGAACCCTTCTTGGCCTACCTTAATAGGCGAGAACTCCCTGAGGATCAAAATGAGGCTCGCCGCATTGTCTGGCGCTCGAAGGCCTACAAGGTTCATGATGGAGAACTCTACAAGAAAAGCGCTACCGGAGTACTCCAAAGGCGTATCTCCAAGGAAGAGGGGCGGCAGCTCTTGGCTGAAATTCATGCCAGTCTCGGTGATCACCACGCCGCGGCTCGGGCCCTTGTAAGAAAGGCCTTCCGTACAGGTTTCTATTGGCCAACGGCCCGAAGCGGATGCAGGACCTTGTCCAACGTTGCGTCGGATGCCAGCTTTTCGCCAACCAAAGCCATATGCCACCCACTGCTCTACAAACAATCCCCATCACTTGGCCTTTCGCGGTCTGGGGGCTGGATATGGTCGGACCCCTTAAAGGAGGAAGCCATAAGAAAAAGTATTTGCTGGTCATGGTGGACAAATTCACTAAGTGGATAGAGGCCAAACCAGTTAAAGCGGCCGAAGATGGACTAGTGATAGACTTTATATCTGGCGTTGTACACCGTTATGGTGTCCGACACAGCATCATCACCGATAACGGCTCCAATTTCATAGCCGATGAGGTCAAAAACTAGTGCGCCAATCTAGGCATTAAGCTCGATTACGCCTCCGTCTATCACCTGCAAACAAACGGTCAAGTCGAACAAGCCAATGGTATTATTATGAGAGGTATCAAGCCTAGATTAGTGTGGTCTTTGAAAGAATCAGACAAGCACTGGGTTGAGGAGCTTGACTCCGTACTCTGGGGGTTGCGGACCACGCCCAATCGCACTACCGGATATACACCTTTCTTCATGGTGTACGGCGCAGAGGCTGTGTTACCCTGCGACATTATTCATGACTCACCTCGAGTGCGCGTGTACAAAGAGTGAGAGGCCGAGCTTGATCGGCATGACAGTTTAGATGCCCTGGAGGAGGAGCGCGACATTGCAAAAGCCCGTTCCGCATTTTATCAATAGCAGGCTTGCAGGTATCAAAGCAGAGAAGTGCGGGCCAAGACTTATAATATTGGCGAACTTGTTCTACGCCTGCTGGAGAAGAAAAGGGACAAACTCAAGCCAAAGTTGGAGGATCCCTTCATCATTGACGAAGTTCTAACCGGAGGAGCGTACCGCCTGCATGATGCATCAGACAATCGCTTAGAGCCGAACCCCTGGAACGCGGCCAGACTCCAAAGATTCTATGCCTAGCGCCGAACTCTTTGTTCGTCTCCTTCTCCCTATTGTTTCCATTACTTTTTCCTCTCTTTTCGCTTTTTCCCTTTTTGGCCTTAAAGCTTTTCGTGCGGCTAAACCGTGCACCTGTGACATACACATCCTCAAATATGTACGTCCATTATACCTGGGGGCTTCTTTGACAGAAGCTTATTATTGTTATTTTTCAAGCACCAAGCTCATCAGATATGCGCGTTTTCCCCATATGTACCTTTTCTTCGCCATTATATGCATCGATATGACTTAAGTTTTGGCCAAGCTGGGTTGCCTGGCTCCTGTGCTTATGCCCTACATTCCCGTTAGTTTGGCTAGGGCATAAAGGGAGCATCTCCGCGATTGTTACTGTCGGGTCATCCGGATGTGTACCTCAGACTGGGTGAAGCCGAAAGCTAGCTTTCTTAAGGGAATATTCGGTCGGCGAACTAAAGATGTTTTTACATTCATTCAAATATGAACCCCCAGATGTTGAATATACTGCGATTTTTTCAATCACAGTTCGAACATGCACATTAACGCATGCACACCTAGGGAAAGGAACCCTTAATGGAACTATTCTCTCTGGAAGATGTTTCTTACAATGACAATGTAATATAACATAGCTAGCCGGATACAACTTCTCTGTTCAAGCAACTATGACCCCTACGCCTGGTTTCCACGCATACCCCGGTCTATTTTGCCGCTTAGGTATTTGGAAACACTCCGCACCTTCGGGTCCGGAGGTCGAAGCGAAAAGGTCTGCCATGACAATAGTTTTACAATCCGGCTAGGGACAAATATGTCAAGGAAAGTACATAGTCACTTGGACTCATAAATTTCCTCCTCTATACCATCTAACAGGCTGTCTAACTTACAATCCTGTTGGGAATATTTGGCGGCTACTTCTACTCGGTCATATACCAAATTCACGGGAATTTCTTTCCCATCTAACCCTAGAGGTCCGACCCGGGTCATATGATTTGGATCAAGCTTGGTATACCGTGTTTTCACCATGGCCCAGGCTTCTCGTGCACCTTCCCGGCAGGCCGATATCTTCCATAATCGGAAGCGCCGCCGCGCTCCCTTGAATAGCTGTATAAGCTCCTCCATCCTTCCTGGAGAGGAGGTGGATGGCCATAAAGCCTTGCAACACGTCGCATCGCCTGCTGAGCTTGCTCGTGCATTTGCGACAGCTCTTGTAGCAGATCGCTCGAGATTCCGGACATCTCCTCTTCGGGACGGCCAGTGCTGTTAGTCCCTTTCATCTCTGAACTACACGGAGGTAAGTGTGACCACATACCAAATATGCCGCCACATAGCCTCTTATTTTCCTTCACGGAATCAGCCAGTTGGGCCCGTACATCTTTCAGTTCTTTGCCCAGCTGGGTGTAGGAATCCTGCAGCTTGTTTTTCTCATCCCTGACTCGTGTCAACACACATTCGCCCGCGGCCAGCAGTCATTTGGCTTCTTGTTCTTCCGCTTGGGCGGCTTTCAGTTGATCTGACGATCCTGCCATAAGATGAGCAACAATGTTAGCATTACCGGTATATAATTATGTTTTCGCGATGGAGGGGAACATTACCAGGTGATGCCTTCTTGGATTTCTCCAGTTCGGTGGTAGTAGCAGTTAGCTGGGTCCGACACTTTTCTAGTTCCTGAGACAACTGGTTGTTCTTCTCCGTCAGCACCTGGTTATACAATGATCCTTAAATCAGTTGTATCAACTGCTTCAAGTCTCAGGGGCTACTAGTATATAATTATCAGTTTTGTATAATAAACTTACCCGCATATCTTTCAAATGCTAGTATGCGGCTCTGGTAAGCCCACCTCGAGCAGCTCGGATGTATGCATCCGCTGAGCTAAAAGCATCGAAGGCCTGTTTTGTAAAACTGGGGTTGCGAAGAACGGCCCTCCGGCGCCGATGACCCATGGCGCTCTCCACTTCCGAGTTGGTGATGGATGCATCATCCGGATCCTCGGCCAAAGGACAATCCGGTGTCGCTCCCATATCAGCCCCCGTCTTTACGGCAGGGTCTGGAACCTGGTTGTTGGGAGTATGACCGGCCGGACCCCCAGACATAGTCCGGCGAACGCTTTTCCTGATAAGGCACAAGCGGAAAATGTCATGCTTGGATGTGACTGCCAAGGGGCATATTTACAAAACCATACCTCTTCGGTGAGGGTTCGGTCGTGTCTTCGTTTACTTTCCTCTTCGAAGGCTTGTCCGATGTGGGCGCCATTCTCTTTGGAGTTGCCTCTGGTATAGCATGACGCGCCGAGCGCCTCCCCTTTGGAGCACGAGACAGTGTGGTGGGTGAGGCACAATGATGAAGCTCTTTCGGGGATGTCTCCTGGTTACTTACGTAGGAGGCAGGGAGAAGACCGGGGTAGTCGGCGGTGATGGCCACTTCCGCGCCATCATAGCTCGCCTGGTAGAACACCCCATCCTCGAGCACCACGAATATGTCCGGATCCTCTTCGAATCCGGGGTCAAGGTCCCGGTTGTGGTCCTCTAGCTATGGGTCGGGGCAGTGTAGCCCCTCGGTGATCTTTCGCCATTCCTGTTACAAATGGACGGATTAACATTCATTAAAATTGACTCAGGGAGTAGAATGAGTGGAGCAGCGGGGTTGGAACTCACCCAGCTAGGAGGATTGTACATGGAGAATCCATCTCTGCGCTTGATACGAATAAATTCCTCTTCCTCCCCTTTGAACAGCTCGGCCAATATTTTTGTCAAAGCGGCGGGGGTGTCCGGACCCTTCCGACCGCAGCGGGAGGTGTCGTCTTCCCCATTATAGTGCCACATAGGAAGCCCTCTGTATTGGAGTGGCTGGACCCCTCGCACTATGGAAGTCGCCATTACCTCGACTATTGATAATCCAGACTGGGCAAGCGTCTTTATCTTGCTCATCAGTTGACGGACTTCCGCACTATCTTCCTCCTCGAGGCTCTGAGGGCGCCAGGTGTGGCGTTTCTTCAATGGAACACTTGTGAATTCGGGAAGACCCATTCGGACTGGGTCAGGTAGGGCGACGTCCTCAATATAGAACCATTCGGAAGGCCACTCTTCGGATGCCTTCTTTGGTGTGCCAGACTGGTATCTGTTCCCGGCGATGCGCCATACCTCGGCTCCCCCCAATTAAAATATTGATCCCTCTTGGTTACGAGGGACGAGGCAGAATAGCTTCCTCCACAATTCAGAATGGGCCTCACAACCCAAGAAGAGCTCTCAAAGAGCGATGTAACCCGCGATGTGCAGAATGGAGGCAGGAGTGAAATTGTGAAGTTGAAGACCATAATACTCCAGAAGTCCTCAGAGGAATGGATGAATTGGAAAACAGATGCCTCTTAGCAGGTAGGGAATGAAGCACACTTGTTCCCCCCGGATGGATTGGGGAAATTCTCAGCCTGAGCCCCTCCGTTGAAGGAAGTCAATCCTGCTCGAACGGGGACTAGATCCGCGGGGGGAAGAAATCCCTGTGTTTGCAGCTTCACTAGCTGACCGTGAGATACGGAAAATCTCTCCCAATCGCTTTTTTCACGGCCATGGGAATGGGAGGAAGACTGGGAGCGCTAGCCATGTTGGAGTGGTCTCTCCTAGCAAGCTCAGAGAATTTTCGGCGTCGTGTGAAGCGGATCTGAGATCCAATCCCTTTAAATAGACGCTTTTCTTACATGGCTGGGGTGTTATATGCAAAACGTACCCTGACCTCTCGTATTCGCTCGGCACGTGGAAGCTGAAGCAATGGATGCATAGAAGCCGATGGGTATGACATTAAATGAAAGGTCGAATACAGATCTTTGAAGTCATCGGAGGAGGAACCCGCCTTGTAATGCCGAAGACAATCTGCGCGCCGAACACATCGTCATTGAAAGCCTGGTTCAGGGGGTACTGAGGGAGTCCTGGACTAAGGGGTCCTCGGGCGTCCGGACAGTTAGACATGGGCCAGACTGATGGGCTGTGAAGATGTAAGACTGAAGACTCTCTCCCGTGTCCGTTCGGGACTCTCCTTGGCATGGAAGGCAAGCTTTGCATACAAATATCAAGATTCCTTTCTTTGTAACCGACTTTGTACAAACCTAGTCCCCTCCGGTGTCTATATAAATCGGAGGGCTTAGTCCGTAGAGACAAGGATAATAATCATAGTCATACAGGCTAGACTTCTAGGGTTTTAGCCATTACGATCTCGTGGTAGATCAACTCTTGTAACACTCATTTTCATCAAGATCAATCAAGCAGGAAGTAGGGTATTACCTCCATAGAGAGGGCCTGAACCTGGGTAAACATCGTGTCCCCTGTCTCCTGTTACCATCAACCTTAGACGCACAGTTTGGGACCCCCTACCCGAGATCCGCCGGTTTTGACACCGATAGGCGCAGCTGTGCAAGCACAGGAGCCACCCATCTCCAGTGGTAGTATCGTGGCTTGCCACGATAGTACCGCAAACCCAAGAAAGTGCTTGTTTTGACAACAACGGAAAAACACGGCCTTTGCAATGCAAACTTCAAGCAGCCGGACACCCAAACGAGCACACACGAAGTGAAACAAACACAAACACGGCTCACAAGAAAGCAAAAGGCAACGAGGACCAAACACGAACCAAAACCTCTGAAGGAGAGAGGGCGGTGGGTGGAGCCACCTATGTTTGAGTAAATTGGTATGGCACTATGAAGAATTATCCTTGGGCCCATCACCAAAACTCGTCTTTGAAGCACAAGTACCATAAAAATGGCTAATGTGAAAGAGTTGATCAATTTATGCATAATGGGGGAGGGAGAGTTCATTGAGAGAACAACAACCCCCCCCCCTTATGTCATGCCTACACCTAAACAAGACATCAAGATGAGTATGATGGGGTTTATTGGTCACATTGCTCAAATCAATGATATTTAGCTCATGCCTTAACTCGCGAAATCTTGCTTCATCCAAGGGCTTTGTGAAAATATCTGCAAGGTTATCATGAGTGTTGACATACTTGAGCTCGATCTCCCCTCGCCTAATGTGATCCCGGATGAAGTGATGCCGAATCTCAATATGCTTCGTCTTGAAGTGTTGCACCGGGTTGCGAGAAATCTTGATGGCACTCTCATTGTCACACCAAAGAAGCACATTGTCACAAATGACACAGTAATCCTTTAATGTTTGCCTCATCCATAAAAGTTGAGCACAACAACTACCAGCGGCCACATACTCCGCTTCGGTGGACGAGAGAGCCACACAACTTTGCTTCTTAGAAGACCAACTCACCAAAGAGCAACCAAGAAATTGGCACCCTCCGGAAGTTGACCTCCTGTCCACTTTGTCTCCCGCCCAATCCGAGTCCAAAAAGCCCACAAGGTTGAAGTAAGCTCCTCTTGGGTACCATAAGCCAAAGTTTGGGGTATGTGTCGGCATTCTGGGAACAGGGGTCCCCAGACTTGCCTGCCTGCGGCCTGCGGCGCGGCTCAGGTGGAGGCCCAGCACGGCCCAGATTCATCAGCTCAAGCTCAAGACCCTCGCGAGGGGCCAAGCCTCGCGGGGCGGATGACATGAACCTTCCTCAGGAGCAGCCTCGTCGGGCGGGCTCACGAGGAGGCGGAGAGATCAAGGTAGGGTACCTCACGAGGGTGCCCCGTGACACAAGCCATGACGACCGAGATCAGGCGGGCGCCAGCCTGCGCAGTGTCCTCAATTCCCCTTTGGTGCAAAGGAGGCAAGCACAGGCCAAGGCATCAGGCAAAGGTTACCGCTTCGATGCAACAAGACCAAGACCAGCAGGGCGGCAAGAAGGAGGTCATCGTGGAGCCCAAGACGGGCGTCACCGCTGTGGCCTTTGGCAGCCAAGACCAACTTTAGTCAGGATAAGTGTACTAGATGTTCCCCTTCAAAATGGCCAATTGTTGGCGCCCTTCCCGCTCATTATTTGGGAAGAGGCCCAGGGCCTCCCCCTATAAATAGGGCTAGCCACCACAAAGAGGAGAACGGGTGGAACCTACCAGAGAGAGAGAGAAACGACTGGACTCGCCCAAGCAGTCCATCGCACCAGCTCAAGAACAGCCCCTCGCGAGGTTGTTCTTCCTTTCTACTGTTCATCATCAGCCCCTGACGCAATCCACCACACCACAAACTAGAGTAGGGTATTACACCACACTGGTGGCCCGAACTAGTATAAACCTCGTGTTCCTTGTGTGTTCTTCTTCCTAGTTTAGATCCCTTGCTAACCATCGATGCGTGAGCTGGTAGGGGAAAGATCTCCGCACGCACCCTAGTGTTCGAACCTCAAGGGTCTGCCAGAACCCGAAATCCGACATTTGGCGCGCCAGGTAGGGGTGCGCCGGAATCCTTCCTCCGCTGCCTCGCGTTTCGTCGCCTCGTCGTTCGATGTCAAGCGACAAGGAAGCTGACGCGGACCGTTGGGCGGCGTGGCCCGCCCACGCCGTGCCGCAAGCCCAGGGCGACCTCAACCTTGCACCTCAGGCAGCTCGCGCTCCGCAAGGCGCTGCGGGACGTGGGCGACGCGGCCAGACACCGCCTGCCCACATGCCGCGATAGGTGCGGTCAGCGGCCAGAGCCTCAAGCCACGCCGCGGCCACAACACCGCACACCCGACGGGAGCAGGCGAACTCTAGGGCCGCGCTCACGGTGGCCCGAGAGCTGTTACGGTGCCGGCTTCTAGAGGGCGGCCACGACATGCTGTTGGGAGCGAGTGGCCGAGATCCTGGACGCCGCCGCCTCTGGAGCACCTCCTTTCTGCGTCCGGCTGCCACCTCTGGCCCAGAGCACGCCGTATGGCGGCCCCATGCGTGTCCATACAACCTCAAGCGGGCTCTGTGGCCTACTTCGACGCCAACTCGCCAAAGCGGTACCCGAGCAGCAAGCCGCGCGGACCACGTCTCCGGCCGGCGAAGGAGCGCATGCCGTGACCTTTGGCCTCGGCGGACCACCGCGCCACCACTTCAAGACAACGCTCCAGGCCGGACTACATGGCATATGGGGCACTACAGTTAGATCTATAGGGCAGCGTCCCCGGAAGCTTATGTGCCACGTATGATGGATCAAGAGAGCGCCCGGGAAGAAGACCATGGCTCGTTCCTTGGGCCAAGCTGGGGCGAGGAGACACCACAAGCTGAGCTCTTTCCGGAACCCCAAGAGGGCCTCGACGACCGTGCCGGCGGCAGCAACTATCTGGTACCATTAATTCCCCAGGAGCAAGCTTATGCTAACCGTGTGCAGCAGGAGGTACAGGTCGCCGCGACAGGTGGCTGCCCCCACTCTGCAGCCTCTTACCCCTCAGGAGGAGGGCATCGGGCTGCGAGGAGAGGGGCCGAGATCCGGTTCGCTCAAGGCGCTTGGCACAAGATGTTCTCGGGAGGTAGGCCCTCTGCCGGGAGGTGCCTCGTGGCCTGCCTCGGCAGAGGACTCCGTGGTCGTCGGGGAACCTGGCGACCGCTCTACCCCATTGGCGTCGTCCTTGGTCTCCGACCGCCGTCAATGGCGGTAGAGTGTGGCGCAAGGCGGGGCCCTCATCTGGCGATATGAAGCAAGGCCGGTACCTGTGAAGAAGGCCCAGTCACTACAAAAAAAGACACATCCGTGACATTTTGCGCCGAACGAATTTTTTTTCTGTCATACATATGACACTTCTATGACGATAATTGTGACAAAACCCGGTATCATCATAGATGTGGTGGGCTCCTACTTCTATGAAAAAATCATGACAGAAAATGGGCTTGTCATCCTGGGCGGGCCGGAGGCAGCGACTGCATGACATTCTTTGGGCCGTCCATGACGAAAAACCGTGGTAGAAGCGAGGCGAGGAAAATTTCGGGAGTTGCGGTTACCATGGGAGGTCGGGGCGAGCGATGCGCATTTCTCTACGTCTGACGCTGCGTGGTGCGAGGTGTTGGCTCTAATCAACTTCGAGCAAGGCGTTGGGCTCTAATCGAACCCGGCGATTACCGCAGGTAATGCGTGTTCTTGAACCCGAGCGATCGATCGATGGCGCTAATCGGACCCGATGGAGCGATTCGCTTCGCCCCGCCGCTAATCAAGCCGATCGATTGATGAACAGTGAGCGCTATGGGGGAGGGGTTGGATGAACAAAGGGCAGTGGTGTTGCCTCACGGATGAACAGGACCCGTGGTGTGGAGGGCTGGATGAAATGAGACGGGGAGGGGTGCCCGTGGAGGGGTGGTTGAACAAGACCCGTGGTGTGGAGGGCTGGATGAACAGAGACGGTGGAGGGGTGCCCGTGGAGGGTGGTTGAGCGAGAGCCGGTGGAGTAGCGCACGGTGGAGGCCGGATGAACAGGAGCCCGTGGAGGCCGGAGGAGGTCGACGGTGGAGATGAACAGATCCCGTGGAGTCCTGCTTTTGCGATCGCCACACCCTTCCGATGAACAGGACCCCTGCTTTCACCGTGGCGGCCCAACACAAGTTCGTTTGGCCCATTTTATGCGGTACGCCCACACCTCCCGATCAACAGGACCCCGTTTGACCGTAGGAGGTCTGCTTTCCTCCGCTTTTGCGGTATGCCACACCCCTCCCGATCAACAGGACCCCGTTTGGTGAGGGACGTCCGCTTCTCTGCTTTTTCTGATGCGCCACACCCCTCCCAATCAACAGGACCCCGTTCCGAACATAGGAGGTCTGTTTCCTACGTTGTGCGGTACGCCAGGCCTTGTTTCCATTGCCTGCTCCGTCCAAGCCCTCCCGATGAACACAACCATGCATTCCATTCCGACCCAGCCGGTTGGCTCCCCATGAACACGAGGACGACGTTGTTTCTCCATTCCGACCCAGCCATCTACGTATGCGCGAGTAGGCGTTCGAGACCCTGCTCGTATGTACGTACGTGGTCGTATTTTCTTTCTTGCACCCTCGCCACAGACGTACGTGTACATGCTACGTGCGCGCCTCTACTACGACACGTGCGCGCCTCTACATCCACCAGTATATATGTACGTACATGTTCGCGACCAGAATGACAACGCTACATACGCTTCGACCAGGTGGGTCCCGACTGTCAGGCACTTCCTTATGTGCGAAGATGTAGCTGGTGGGTCCCAGCAGTCAGGGGGGCGAATCGTTTTTTTTGCCCGGACGCACTTCCTTGCGTGCGAAGATGTAGCCGGTGGGTCCCAGCAAATTGGGGGAAACGTTTTTTCGCGAAATATGGTGGCCCGTCCGGTGGGTCCCTGCTGTCAGGTGGAGGAATAATTACTTTGCGCGTAATAAGGAGGCACTTCCTTGCCACGGCTGTGGACCCAGCTGTCAGCCTCTCCATGTACAGTCCACGTCCGATGGAAGCCGTTCCTTGACCACGTTGACCACGCCGCGCCGAGAGCACCGTATGTGGACGATGGCGGCGAGCCTAGGAAGGGGACGACGCGAGCCGGGAAGACGCATGGCGGATGGATGCTCATGTGAGGAGTACGAGGGTTCACCGGTTCGCTGTGGTGTGAGGCTGCCGTGCCGCAGAATAACAGGGGGTGTGGGTGAGTAGAGGGATGACACGCCAGCGGTGGGAGTAGTAGGCGGTGAGGCCTCCGTCAGATCGCAGCCGCCACGGGAGGCAGGAGCACGAGGCACGACCGGCGCTGGTTTGGGCGGCTGGAGCAAGAAGACCAGAGGTTGAAGAAGCACTATGGCCATTGGATGGACATCGTACGGTCACTGGAGCTAGAATCATGCATATTGACTAAGTTGACAAAGCCCTCCGTCCCCGTCAACTTAGTAGGCCCACAAGTCATCCTGCCACTATACTGGGTCCCAGCTAATGGGGAGTATTCATTTTTGTGCGTAATAAGAAGGCACTTCCTTGCGTGCGAAGTTATAGCTGATGGGTCCGAGTTGTCAGCGGCGGTAACGTTTTAAATCTGAGGCCCTTCGGTGGGTCCCCGATGTCACCGGAGGAATCATTATTTTGCGCGTAATTAGGAGGCATTTCCTTGCGTGCGGCCGTGGACCCAATTGTCAGCCTCTCCACGTACATTCCACTTCAGATGCATGTCGGTCGTTGACCATGTTGACCAGGCCGCGCCGAGAGCACACCGGGGAAGCGGTGGACGACGGCGAGGCCTAGGAAGGGAAACAACATGGAGGTGGAAGACTCGGCGATTGTTTCCACGCGGAGGGGAGTACGATCTGCATTCGAGGGTTTACTAGTTCTGCCCGCCAGTCGCCGGAGAATAACAGCAGGTGTGGAGTGAGTAGAGGATGGCTAGGCCAGCGATGGGAGTACTGGCCGGGCGGTGAGGCTGCAAGGCAAAGACAAACCGTCGGGAGGAGGAGAAGCGGCAGTCCGGCCGGCGCTTTTTTGAGCGGCTGGAGCAGAAGATCGAGATTGAAGAAGACGTCGGCGTTGGATGGACATCCAACGATCCTTCTTCACTACAATCATGTGTTCACTTGACGATACCTTGCGTAAACAAGTCAGCCTCGAAATATGTGGCGATGTACAGCCCATTTGCTATTATTTTTATAATTTTACTCATTTTCTAATTCATATGGAATTTATTGCAGCCTGTTTTCCATTTTTAGAATTGCCGCCATTTTCCTGGTCGATTACCGAGGTCAAAAAATTAACTAAATATGTGGTAAATTTTGAAAATTCGCAAATTTTTGCTGGGGAACGAAAGATTCTTAATCCGAAAATTAATAGCCATATTAAAACAAATTTAAAAATAAATTAGTACTATGTCATGTTAAATCCAGTGAAATACGTATAAGATATCAGTGAAGAACAAAATTCAAAAAAAAAACTAATATCCCATTTGCTATAATTTTTTTTGGAATTTTCAACCCCTTTTGATATTAGTTTTAACAGACATTGACCATACTCTTTGGCCCGGACGGAATGCATCCCTCCTTGTCTTGAAAGATTTGCAGCCCGATAATTCGGAGAAAACAAATAGGCCTAGCTTGGGTATTCTTCAAAAAGAAATACCGGGCTACCTATTTTCCCAAAGAACTGGTGCATGAGTATTTAGCTTTATTTATTTATTTATTTACTTATTTATGTTTAGGGGACCATGAGCATGTACCTGGGCCGGATTAATGTGGGAGCCTCCCTTCCAGTTAATTATGGGCTTCTCTATTGGGCCTTCATCAGTGGGCTGCATGTTATCAACAAGTGGAAAATGTGTTCCGCATTTAAAAATAGTATGAGCTACATACGGTGCAGGGCACTAAAGGATCGAACCGTGCAACGACTTCCAAAACAACACATTTATTCAACCAATGCATTTAAATATACTACCGATTGTACATTGAAAACAGCAAAGCGAAAGAACTGTGGTCGGGGTGCAAGCGAAGCAAGCGAGCGGAAAAGAGTGAAGACGGAGCTCCCTCTTCCAAACCAAACATCAGCCATCATTACAAAAGGGCTACCAGGAAATAACAAGTGTATGCATCAAACTAAATAAAGATCCTACTACACCAAGTGTACGCATCTAACTAACTGGCTCAGTTAGACATTACTATTTATTAAGTACGTGGAGATTGGTGGCGGCTTGAACCAGATGGGTGCTCGACGGGGAAACTCCAGCCAGCGGTCGAAGTCTGATACTTGCGACCCTCTCTCCTACTTTGGGCTGCAGAGCGTGGCGGCACATATCAGGGTATGGTGCATGCAGAGACGCATGGTACGCTGTGCACACACAGTTTTTCCTGATGAACGAAACCGCGCTGCCATCATGATCCTTGCCATCGGTTATCTCCTGGTTAATCGGATAATTCAGTCTAACAAACAGAGAGCGTGTACCAAGGCTAATTACCAGCCTCCAGTCAAAAATTCACAAGGCCCGTAGAAGCTGGGATCCCGCTCAATGACCGGCGAAGGCTGTGATTGTATTCCGTGAAACAACACGTCCGATGCGTGCAAACGATCGTCAATCTTTTCGCCGTAAATGCAGGCAGGCAGGGAACCACCGCAATCGCCATGCTGCTTTTCTTTGAAAGGTTACGGGATTAGGAAGGGTAGGGACACCAAAGTGCCTACAACATCATATCAAGTTGGAGTCAAATAAAAAAGGGCTCTTGATTTAGTCAATCTTAAGAACAGCATGTTATGAGCATGAATATTTTTTCGATGAGTGTTGTGATAATATAAGCAAGCCCTCATGATATCATTGAAAGTAACATACACCGTAATTTATGTAGCTTGTAGCGATGATCGAGTAGGCCAGCAATACGTCCAGCCATAGAAGGAGTCGACAATAGAAATGAAGCCCTTGTGTTCAATGGCATCAGAGAACCATGCAGGATGTATGATCCTGCGATGGATGTGCAGATTTATCCACTTACCGCAGTGACCTGTCAGATAGGCGAGACCGCAGCTGAAGAACGCAGTTAGCCTGAAATCTTTATAATTTGCAGATCTTGTGGGCACTAGGCAGATTACAACCTTGAGCGAATCAAACTTAGTATCATGTTGGCTACTGTAAGATTCCGAGTATTCTAGGTCGCGGTGCCAAAGCAGTGCAGTATTAATCAAAGGAAGGGGGATCAATCGCCGGGTGTAGACCTCCACGAGCATCCAGCTGCCGCGACCGTCGACGAGCACCATCCAAGACGTGTTCATGCCGACCCAGTACATACCGTTAATGTAGCTGAGGCTGACGGGGATCGGATAGCAGTGAAGGGGGTTTATGCTCGCCATCCTATGATCGTTATGCTGCGTGACACGCCGTTTCTGAAGATCAGGCAGCATCAGCAAGCAAGGAGCTGGCTTAAAAAGCGCCGGCCTGAGGGCTTTGAGTAAACGGTACAACCTCGATGAGCACGCGGCGAGCGGCATGGTACTGAGATTGTCCACACGCGAAACAATGAGCTTGATTACCTCTATGGTGAGCGAATTCCAGCCACTCTTTCGGCGGACGCTACTCGGTTCTGCCATTGTTAGCGCTTGGGTTTCAGACGAGGGGGGGAGGCGCCTTAGCGGGGATGGAAGCTTGGACGAGATTATGTGCGGACAAAGATGGAGAAGCGAATATGTGCTGCAGGAAGTGGACAGGTGATGATGACTACAGCACGCCGCTTGACTTACGAGACACATACCAGCAGCGTAGGGTCATATCGATGCCAGACAACTTGCTTGAGTGATCACAATCGGTACTCCCTCACAGACTCTACTACAAGATTATGCCCTAGCTTGCTAGAGTAGAGTAGTAGAGTAGGACTGTGCTCTACTACTAGCACCGGAGGAGTAGTATATTCTAATCTAAAATAGTTACAAACTTCAATGCCCGAAAGCGTGGAACGACTACTTAACCGTGCTCAAAGACCGTGTCTACGTGGTGTTTGGACTTATATGCAAAAAATAGCAAGATGCCCGTGCATTGCACGGCACACCATCATCACCAACTCGGTTTTTTCTCTACTCCTACTCCTATAAAAGACTCAGTTGGTGATGATGGAGGCGAGGAGGCGTGTTCAGCCGGGCGTGCAGCGGACGGCGCAGCACTATTCGATTTGTTATTAAAAAAGTAGTAGAGATAGAGACATAGGGAGGAGCACGAGGTTGTGGGAGATAAGGATGAACGAGGCAAGGCCTTATCTATAAATGTGGGTATCTTTTGTAAAATTGTCATAGTTGGCTTTCTATCCGTCAGATATAGATCGGACGGTCTATACTACAAATGGCAGGCATACCATCATCACCAACTCGGTTTTCTATAAGAGTAGATATATATATAGATATAGATAGATAGAGACTAGGGAGTACTAGTAAGGACACCATCTACTGCTTCGTGTACTACTCCTGCGCTCCATTAGTGACCATTAACGTCCCCCTACTGACCACTCCCTCCTGCGCTCCATTCGGTGGTCTTTGTTGAAATCTAGGGAGTGCACTCTCGCGACTGCTGGCAGACACGACTTCACCGACGATGACTTCTTCCCCGACCTCGCCAACCTCTTCCTCAACGACATGGGCGACAACCTCAACGCCAACGGTGCTGCTCCCGTTGCACCGTATGTGTTTCTGTCCTTCCTGTTCGAAATCGTGGTAGAATTCATGTTTCTACTATGTATCCTACTACTATGCTAGTCCACATGATTAGTTTCATCTCTGTTATAGCCGTCATGATTTATTTTGTGCTTATTCGGATTAATCTCGTAGTACCTTGCTCACATATTCAACTGGCGCAACGTCCCCGACAGCCACTCCCGTTTCATGGACGGCCTGGTCGATGCCTCCAAGGAGCCCTTCGTCCACTGCTATGAGTGCCCGATGCTGTTTTGTGGCTCGCCGGTGGACATGGTGCATCACCTCACGGATGCGTGCAGCGGTCACTGCTGACCCTTGGCGGAGAACATCAAGTACGACACGTGCTACCGGTTCACCATGCCGGAGTCGCTGGAGGATCACCGCCGCCTGCTAGTCTCGGAGGAGGACGGTAGCGTCTTCCTCTTGATCGTGGGCACCGGCGAGGCCCGCGCATGCTGCTGCCCCGTCTTTGTAGCGTGCGTCGAGGTGTCGCCACGATGTCGGCAATCGACACGAGGCGTATGTACGGGTGCGAGGTCAATGTTACTACCCTCCGGGTCACGTGGGCGGCGAAACCGGCCTCGTCGGACAGACTTGGAATCTGAGGAGCTGGACTATCCCGCCAATGTGGACTTGGAAAACCCATGGCATCCGTTCTATCCTTTACCCGCCGACTCGATGCAGGGGACTCCAAGGGGTTCACTTGGACATACGGATTATCAAGTGCAGTTAGAAAACATGTAGTGTGTGTGTGGGCGCTTATGGCCCGTGTCTTTGCCGCTTTTGATTCTGTAAGCTTGTCGTTAAACTTGAGTGGCTTTTGCCGCAGTCCTTCCTTTGAACTGCTCCTCTCAGTGAGCTGATGTAAGACACTTTGGGTTTCATTTGATAATGGAACCGGGGAGGAGCCTCCCTGTTCTTCTAAAAAAATACACATTATCAAGTTAAATGTTGATCATTAGTCTTCGCTCAATGTAATCCATTGTCTAAGCATGTGGAGACTTCCATGCAGGATCTTGCTCTATTGGAGTATCGCGCATGAATAAAAGTGTATCCGCTTATGGTTTAGTCTAGAATCTTCCATGTATGAATTTTTACTACAAGATCTTGGTGAAAGACTTACGATGAACCATTTCTTACATCTCCTCTGCCCCTTGCAAGTCATCCTGATATAATCCCTCCGTCTAGGTGTATAAGGGCATGGTTAATATTACTTAATAGTATAGCCAACTGTTGACTATAAGAAAGTGCCATGTCATATGTAGCCAACATGTATAACAATCGATACTCAAAAAAAAATTCTTAAAGATCATTTCTTGCAAAGCACAATAAGTGTTATTTCTTCACAAGTTTTGGATGCAAAGTTGAGCAGTTGAACGCTTTTGTTTGCAAAAGATACCTTTTATCTATTTCACCCGGATGTTTGTGAGCTCTAGAGATGAGATAATATCCGAAGAAACCTATCGATACCCGTTACACATGAGATGACCCCCACATCCTTTGTCAAAATAAACAACTCCCCGATCAATGCATTTCACTCTTCGGTGCAACGCACGGGCACCTTACTACTATAGATTAGTACGACCAAAAAATGAACTAAGATTATATATAGTACGATAAATACTGATGCATGTCACCTAAAATTATATCATTCAAAACTATGTTCAAATACGGATCCAATGATATAGTTTTTGTTGACATGCACTAACATTTTGTCAGTTAAATCTTCAGTCAAATTCAATGGGGACTAATAAACCACGACCGATGTAGTACAAGTGTAGAGGGTGGCGCTGCACGGAGTCTCACCTCTCACTCGTGGCGCGAAAGAAGCCGTCACATCACAAAACCCAATCACTCCCAGTAATAAGTGGCCTGGTAAAATAAACGGACAAGCAACCATCACATCCCTCCGTATTTTTTGCATTTCATCTCTCTGCATTTACTTTCTCCGGTTCATCTCCCACACTCGATCCCTAGCTACTACTCCTAGGGCCAGTTATTTTGGCGGCTTCCCCAGCTTTTCCCACAAGACTAGTCACAGTGGAGAGTAACAATAAGGCGCCTCACTCATTTATTTAGGCTTCTAAACTACTACTCTATCCTGGTTTATTCCTCGCCATTGTAATTTGTGCTAAATTTTGACCAAAGATTTAACTGATAAAATGTTACTCAAAACACTTAGGCTAGGTGTGTAAGTCATCTTACAAAAACCAAATAATCCCAAAACACTTAGGCGCGGTGCATTAACTTCTACCTCGTTGACTGTTTCTTGACATATCAACCAATAAGAGATAAAGAGTGTGCATGCTTTTAATGACTTGAGATATCAAACCTGACATGCAGTGGTTAGTTCATTGCATGCAATACTATTAATTAGAAAATAAACATTAACGTTTCTCGTTTTTCTCCTCCTCCTTGGTCACGGTGCACAGCCTAAGATGACTTACTCACCTAGACGGATGGAGTAGTGCATGTGACATGCACTAACATTTCATTAGTTAAATTTATGATCAAAATTTGACACAGATTACAATGGGGACCAATAAACCAGGACGGGTAGTAGTTATAGGATTACTAATCTAGAAGCCTAAAAGAACTGGCCCCTGGTACCCCTACTAGTAGTAGTACTCACGTTGGAATCGTTTCACAAGCTTGACTAGTGCTGTTTTTCTACTTTTACAAAAACCGCATCGTAATGTTTAAACATGCATTTGCACGTACATAAGTAATAGTAGTACTCCCTCCGTCTAGGTGTACAAATCTTCCCTCCTTCTTGGTCACCGTGCACCACCAAAGATGACTTATTGACCTGGATGGAGGGAGTAGAAAAGTCTGCAAGCATATATTGAGAGAGACGTGTAGTCCGATAGTCTATAGTAAAGTTTGTGCTATATGCACGTACTTGCAAAATGCGTAATAATACACAACATTTCCAAACTTTCCTTTTACATACTTAATTAAGGGCGCTAAAAATTCCTGAACGTTCGATTTATCATTTGCGTTCCAAAACTAATGAGATCGCCTTCTGAAACAAAATTATACTCCTCCTAAAAGCCACGGCGCTCGCAGAGAGCTTGCGGCGCGCCACGAAAGTGCCCCGGTGTGGCTGTCGTTTCCCAGTAGCGCCGACACAACGCCTCTTCCTCGGCCTCGCAACTCGCGAGGTGCTGATTGGCGGCTTGTCCGTGGCGAGCGATCTCACCGGTTTGGTGATCCGCGCCAATGTACTCCTCCTGGCTGGAAGTGTGCACCCGTCCACGCATCGCCAAGCGTAGATGAGCCGCTTGGGCCCGATCGCACTCGGGCGTCGGCAGGCGTCCTCCGCCACCCTCACGGCCCTCGCACGAGCCTTCGCCAAAGAACCAATTGCTTGACTCTCTCGGGGCCAGCGACCTAGATCTCCCGAAAGCTTGTTGCGCTGCGCGCTTCTCTTCCTCGGCCTTCTTCTCCGCCTCTATTTTGGCGCTCTGCTGGAGGCAAAGCCTCCCACAAGGCGACATCCATTTCTTGCCAAAGCTCCTCAAGGCTGGGGGGCTCGTGAGGCGGTGCGGCGTTCTCCTCAGAAGCGGGAGCCGACGCATCCTCCGGCCAGCGTCTTTGGGGAGATTGGGAGCATGTAACGGCCCACCTCGACACGTCGAAGCGAGGAGCGGAACGCCGACGCGTCCTCCTCGACTAGTGGCGGCGAGGAACGGAACGGCGACGCGTCGCGTCGCGGCCAGGAGCAGAACACCGACGTGTCCTCCTCAACTAGTGGCGGAGAGGAACGGAACGGCGACACGTGGCATAGCGGCGAGGAGCGGAACGCCGACGCGTCCTCCTCGACTAGTGGCGGCGAGGAACAGAACGGCGACGTGTGACCGTCCGCACGGTGCAGCGAGGGGCTCCTAGGGCTTGGGAGGGGTGATGCCATGGTGGTCGACGTGAGAGGGAGGGGGAGGAGGTAGCGATGAACGTGAACATGAGGGGGAGGAGATAGCGATTTCGTGGGAGGCGCAGTATTTATAGCGAGCAATGGCACACCTACGTAAGATATGGACTGAGCTGCACTGACTTAATTGCAGGTCAGTTAAGGCCATCGACATGTGGGCCAGTACACTGCTGGGCCCGTATGTCAGTAACCCAATGCAACTGAAGTTAAGTAAAAGCTACGTGGGCATATTTGTTGGAGTAAATTACGGGGGAGTGAAGGGGTGGAAATATTGCTGGTCACAACGGATTGGACGGCGTGGGGGAGGAGGGTCATGCATGCAGATTTTTTCACACGGGGTGGAGTGGTGGGACCGCACGAGGGAGAAGGAGAGTTTGGCAGCACATTGTTTCCACACATGGAGAGGAAAAGATTTGGAGATGAGCGGGCTTCCTGCATGTATGGGGAAATAAAGTGCATAATAAGTCATCTTGCATGCTGGGCTAGGTATAGTCTCAAGTCATTAAAAACATACACGCCCCACACATGTTCATATTTCAAGGTGCACTAAATTATTGCATGCGATGATTAACGTTGGCCATAATGGTGGTATCTTAGCTGGTATCATGCACACGGGAATAGCAAACATGCTGATGGGGCAAAGATTTAAAGAAGAGAGGGGGGTTAGAGTAACTAGTGTTCATGCACGCATTGGTAAACACATTTTTTTGTGAAGAACGACATCATTAGTTGAGTACTTTTGCAGACTTCAAAAACTATTCACCGCCTCTACTATCTTGCTAAGAGTAGGTGAAATTTTTGACTCGAGCCCTTTAAACTAGAAGGGAGGTAGTGGTACTCTAATAGCTAGGTGTGTAAGTCATCTTACGAAAACCAAATAATCCCAAAACACGTTGGCGTGGTGCATTAACTTCTACCTCGTTTCTTGTTTCTGGACATATCAACCAATAAGAGATGAGGGTGTGCATGCTTTTAATTACCTGAGACTATCAAACATGACATGCAGTGGTTAGTTCATTGCATGCAATACTATTTAATTAGCAAATAAACATTAATGTCTCTCGTTTTCCCATCCTCCTTGGTCACGGTGCATAGCCTAAGATGAGTTACTCACCTAGACGGAGGGAGTATCAACATTCACAATGTCAAATCATTATTTTTTCACTCATTATAAAACGTAGTTCTTATACTCATTATAATAAGTATTGTAGATATTGATATTTTCAGTATAAATTTGGTCGTGGGATTTCATTGATGCCTGTCAAAGTGTGGAGGAACCGGAGCTTAGGGCTTGCATTGCCGGTCTCTACATAGGTATTTCTCTTCATAATCCTGTAATTTTAGAGACTGGTTGCGCTTTTGTGGTAGCATCTCTTGCATCGGTGGACTATGACAGGTCTGCTATGCGTGACCTGAAGATGAAAGCATTGAGCATCTCGAAGTTGATCAGCAATCTTCAATTGTCAAAGATTTGCCGTTCGGCCAATAAGGTGGCACCCTTAATCGCTAAGTATAGCTTTGACAATAGATTAGATGGTATTCTTGTAAATAACGTATACAATGTGGTGAATATTGTATCGAATGAGTGTACTTGGTGTGGCTGGTTAATTAATATAAGGTGGTGTTAAAAAGTATATATTTGGTCAAACACTTTGCAAACGGTTGACGGGAGTAAAAAGGACCGGAGGGAGTATCATGCATGCGGAGAAGGCAAAAAAAATTGCTCATTTATAGCCGGTCGAAGTCTCAAAGGGCGCGACCGCGCGAGGGAGGCGAAGGTCGTGGGAGGCGCGACGGTTGACGGAATTAAGTGAAGTACATCCACGCGCCGGCATGGCGTGTGAACAGGCAGAAGCTATACCGTCAGCCCTACGATATGGGTCTAGTAGACATGACATCTAGTGGGTCCCGCATAGTTCTCGAGAACTCTTTGGGGGCTTGCAGCCGTTTATCCACCGGGCAAGACAGCAACCCCACGCCGTTCGCACGCCCTACTCGTCCCCGTGTTCTATCTCACAACAGTTCGCTCCCAATCGTCCCGTCCTTTCACATTAGTTCACTCCCAGTTTTTGCGGGGTACAACAGTTCAACTTCTCCTAACCCTCCTCCAAAATCCATGGCCTCCCAAATCTCCATGGTCGCCGGGCCGAGTACCGAGTTAGAGCCATCACCGGTGATCAGTTCATCATCATCTACACACGTGGATCTGCGAGGTGAAAGCATGGCTTGCTCGCTTCCTACGCATGTTCAACAGTTCAACGGATGAGTGGGTCGCTGGGCTAGATGTTGAGTAAACCACAGTCCTGGGACGAGAGAAGGATCTAAAGAACGAAGAGAGGAAGAAGCCCGCCGTGATCCAGGTTTTGCATATAACGCTTGCTTGGTCTACCACATATGCCATGCCGATGTTGAGTGCCAGGATTTTAAGAACTTCCTCAAGGACAAAAGAGTGGAATTCGTTCTTTATCGAGGCTTTAAGAACGACAGAGATGTCCTGCGTCGGATAGGTCTCGTTGTAGGCCAGCCCTTCGATCTCCAGAAGGCAAGTCTGGTGTCCTCCTCTCAACCTTCAATACTAACTCTAGCAGCAGCCATGATTGATCCTTCGTACGCTAAACTGAAGAAACCTCATCACGAGTTTCATCATGCATGGGAGTCGAAGACATTAGATGAAGATCACATCCTG
The DNA here is from genome assembly GCA_021605145.1 of Aegilops bicornis. NCBI lineage: Eukaryota > Viridiplantae > Streptophyta > Magnoliopsida > Poales > Poaceae > Aegilops > Aegilops bicornis. The sequence continues at coordinate 711,684,710 of CM038671.1, forward strand.
TACGCAGCAATGGATGCCTACCTTTGTTTAAATACCTACATGGGTTGGATGAAGAAGCAGAAGCGCGATGTCCGTTCAAGCAAAGAAGCGTCGGCAAAGAGGAAGAGGAAGAGGGACGAGGACGAAGTCGAGGACGTGGACTCGGACTCCGAGTAGGTGGCGGTGTCGTCGCTCATGCTGGTTCTACTGCAGTGTCAAGCGGACTAGTTGCTTAGTTTATTTTCAAGGGTGTGTTGTGCTGAGGCCCCAGCAGAACTATGTTTATGTTCTTTCTCGTTATTTGAACTCTTTAGTACGTAGAGTAGTACTAGTACTATGTCTTACTACTGTTCTTCTTGCAGTTGGTACTACTGCTTGTATCTTCGTGTTCCTCTGTACTTAATACGATCGTACTAGTAGTATAATTTGGGTCAGTCGATTTGTGAAAGAAGTTCAACGGAGCGAAGGAAGAAGACGGCAGAAGAGGTGGAAGAAGCCCTTCTAGCCATCCATGTTGCATCAAACGGCTCACATGAGTCGACTGACCCAAATTGCTCCTTTAGATTGCAGGATCCACATGGCATTCAAGGTCTCAAAGGTAGATTCCGCGTCCGCCCCCGGTTTGCGGGCTCGAAGCGCGCGCGACCGGCTTCCGCCGCGACAGCCACCATGCGTGCCTCCTCCGCGCGTGCCGAGACGATAATGACATGCTAGTTCCTCCTCGCCGGCGTGCTGGAGCACGCGCTCGTCCTCCTCTTCGTATGCTGCGTGCATAGATGCGGCTCCACCAGCTGCTCGCGTGCTTGGGAGCGCGGCGGCATGGCGAGGAGGGACAGGAGACAACGTGAGCGGGCGAGCCTTCGGCTTCATGGCATAGGGGATGGCGGCGACACGGCGGTGATGGGCGAGAAATTGTTGGCAGGAGCAGGCAGGCGCCGACATGCGCAAGGCGGCAGCGGCATATTGATGAGTGCGCGTATGGGAGCTTACTTTAGTTTTATATAAGGTTGGTCAAACTTAAAAGAAAGGGTCTACCTATGTCACATCTAGATGTGAGATATTATCTCACATCTAACTCCCTCACCCATAAAATCCATGGAAGACTTTAAAAAAATCATGGGTGAGTGAGTGGAAGACTTTAAAAAAATCAAGGGTGAGTGAGTTAGATGTGAGATAATATTTCACATCTAGATGTGATTTGGCAAACCCGTAAAAGAAAACCGTACTAGTACACGTAAACATTAGACTTAGGCAGCGCTTTTATTAATTTTTTTTAAGTTAGTACCATAGCCACAATACGGAATCCTGTGCAAGCGAGTGAACCACGGCCGCGAGGTCGATCGAACGGTGCGTCACCGTGTCGCGCTCAAAGGACATCCACCGAAACTTTTTGTGTGTGTGAAAACAATCCTACAATATTACTCAAGTTTTTTTCCTGGGAAAGTTCTTGATGCTGCAATATTTCCATATATTTGAATTTAGCTCCAGTTTGTGTTTATTTGGATTTGGACGTTTTAGGTGCGCCCTAGTTTTTTTAATACTTATTTTGTGTGTGTGACTGAGAGAGAACGTGTGTATGTGTCCATATGTATGTTATGGCGGAAGGGCAATGTGGAGGCGGTGTGCGTGTGATACAGATATAGAGAGGTGTGAATGTGCAAATGATCATGCATGAGTGAGACATAGACAGATGATGTTACATTGTGTATACATGAGAGAACGGTCTTCTAGTTTACTTGTGTGTGTGTATGTGTGTGTGTGTGTGTGTGTGAGAGAGAGAGAGAGAGGAGCATCCGTAACACAACAACCATCTCTCTTGATACGTCCGTCCCTCGCACGATCGCATGCAACACATGCATCAACGCGCACATTTTGACACTCTCACTCGGGCCCTGCCCATCTCAAGGCCCGCACAATCTCTTCGTGAATACCCATTTCTCTCCTTAGCTTTGTTTTTGCTCAATATCTGACACACACGCGCGCACGCAGCACAACACACACGCACACTCCCCTGAGCACAAAATTCATCCCCATCCAAGGTTATACGGCGACCACTCTCGCTTGTGCTTCTTTGCACCCCAACATGCACAACACCTCAATCTTCAAAGAGGGCATCGAGCATATCGAAGACGGCGACCACACCACGCTAGAGAATGCGGGGTCATTTGGAAGCAGGGTGATGTGACGACGGCTGATTGACTCCTCCCCCTACCCCCTCTCTCTCTCTTGCATAAAATTACTAATCCCTCTCTCCCCCGCACAAAATTGACAATCCCTAAACCCATGAGATCCTTCCCCTCTCGTCCATGTTTTTCCAGCTCTCTCATCAAACATGTTGTCTCTTCTCCTTCCACGTATACAGAATCTGGATGCACACGCATCTCACGTATATTACATGTCTCCATCTTTCTCACAGACCTAACTTCTTCCTCTCTCTCTCTCTCTCTCTCTCTCTCTCTCTCTCTCTCTCTCTCTCTCTCTCTCTCTCTCTCTCTCTCTCTCTCGTTAGGTTTGTCTCCTACTCTCTCGTCCACATACGTACAATCTTTCCCGCCCTATCTAATCCATCTTCAAAAGCTCTCTCTGCACGTTTCATTCACACAATGTGATATGTCCAAATGTTGCTTCTATAATGGCTGATGTAGCGTTTTGGTTGTTTTTGTTGCATCCTACAAAGTAATAACTATGAAATGCATTTAGATTCTCATTTGACTGGGATTATGTGAGTTTGAGCATGTTGTGAAGTACTATAGACCTTGTATACATCTTGGGATTCGACAATGATTGTAACTATTGAATTGTATAGACCATTACATTCAAGTCAATAGCCTAATATATTTATTTCACAATTTCAATAAATGATTAGTTCACTACAAACTAAGAAAACAAATGTGTACTCCCTCTGTTTTTATTTAAGTCCGCGTATTAGCATTGGTCAAAGTCAAGTTTTGTAAACTCTCAGAAAGCTTATAACAAAAAGGTAAAACTTTGTTTTCGCCACTCTAGTTCTTGCCCACTTTGCTTGTGCCAGTCTAGAATTTGACATTTCACTTTTGCCACTCTTAGCTTTTGACAACATATCACTTTTGCCCTTCCGTGGAAAAAACAAAAATTTCCAAGTGGCAATTGTGATACATGTCAAATGCTAAGAGTGGCAAAAGTGAAATGAAAAATTATCGTTTTTGCCACGGAATGGCATTAGTGATGTATTATCAAAAGCTAATAAAGGGCAAAAGTGAGATGTCAAATTCTAGAGTGGCATAAGCAAAGTTGGCAAAAACTAGAGTGGCAAAAACAAAGTTTTCCCTATCAAAAAATATTAAAATATACAATAACAAATAAATACCATTAGATTCATTATTGAATGTACTTCCACATCATACATATTTGTTATGGTAAATGTTTATATTTTTATATAAACTTGGTCAAACTTTAGGAAGTTTGACTTGGTCAAACCTAATATGCAGAGTTTACTACTACTACTCGCTAGTTGCTTAGCCGAATCACTCAACACGCCACACGGGAGTCCAGGTGTCACAAAATTTTGAGGTCGGCGGAAAGTCTCCCATGACCCTGATTCGGCAAAGGAAGTTACCATCATAGCCTTCGGAACAGGCCTACGGACGACGCTTGGTAGGGGGCTGTTTTCGTAACTTCAGGTTCACCCTACCCAGCCAATCCCACCCCGGCACCCAGAGTAGTACACCTGAATACTCCCCATTTTCTATCCCCACCGCAAAATAGACTTCACCACGCCACTGCAGCCTTCGTGCTCCTCCCCTTTACATCGGCGCACTCGTCCACCGCAGCGCATCTTCCTCATCGACGACCTCGTACACCGCACTGGAGCCGGTCCACCATCGTCGTAGACGGAGCCTCTTCCCCGGCATCGTCTTCCATGGTCTCGGATCTGCTTCCCAGAAGCCGACGCCAAGCGCAGAAGTACCACTGTCGTGGACAATGAACTGACACCCGTTACCGACCATGACTCATAGAGGCCGCCACGACCATTGTTCTCCTCCTCGATTGGTAATGTGTGTATTGAATCACTTAGCAGTACATGTGCAGTTACAATTTTGTTCATACCTACCCTTCAATTTTCCTGGGTGCTATTGTTCCCGTAAAAGTAATTGGTTATAGCCTCCATTGTCCAACAGAATATCAGCTAGAAATTGTGCGTCGCTCCTGTATCGCTGTGCACAGGGTAGGTTTTTCATCTGCAACTTTGTAGTGTGGCAAATGATGGAAAGGTTTTTAGAAGTAGCAAGATGCCCATGCATTGCACGCATCAAGATGCATTTGTATGAGTAGTTTATCTTGTGGGAGAAAGGATGAACGAGGGAAGGCCTTATTTGCAAATCTGGAGAGGGGTATGAGTATCTTTCTGCAAAATTCCCATTTGTTTCCTTCCTATCATCGAGATATAAATCGGACGGCCTATATTGCAAGAAAAAAAGTACAGAGAAAAAAAGTATACAGTAAAGGAAGTAGAGATAAATATTAAATATTAAATATAAAATAAATATAACTGTAGAGAAGAGAGTAGAAATAGTAGAGACGTCGGGAAAGGATCGCGCGCGCGGGAAAGCGGCCGGGCGTGCGCTAGATTTGGCGTGCGGCGTCCGGCGCGCTTTATAAAATCCAACGCCCTCCCACCGCTCTGTGCCTTGCCACCGCTCTGTGCCTCACCACCGCTCTCTCCCCGCACTTATTCGCCTTGCCGCTGCCGCGCCACCATGCCGCCGCGTCACCGGGAAACTTGGGGATACCGCGGCATCCGTGCGCGCCCCTCCGGCGGCTTCTCCGCCGAGATCCGGTTCCGCGGGATGCGCCTCGGCTCGGCAATTTCGACACCGCCAAAGAGGCCGCCCACGCATATGACGCGGCGGCATGGCGCCTCCGGTGGCCTCATAGAACATTGAACTTCCCCAACGTGTCGATGCGGGAGCGGGCGCGAGCTTCGGCGCCTCGCTGCGGCTTAGCACCGACGAGGATCGTCGCGACAACCGGAGGCAGGAGCACCGTCTCGGCATCGCCGAGATGGACGAGGAAGCCATGGCGCTGTGGCGCCAACACTTCCCACAGGACATCATCAACGAGCGCGAGTTCTATGCGCAAAGGAGGGTGGAGAGGGATAAGATGAGGGCGGAGCGAGCCGCCTATCGCGAGGACAAGCGTAGGCGAAAAGCGGACGCTCAATTCAACATGTGGCTAGGAGCAGCGTCGGCCTGGGAATTCGACGACGATCGGTATCTTCACGCCTACAGTCAGACATCGGAGGAGGACATCACCGAGGAGGAGTCGGACGACGAGTAGTAGTTGAATTATCTTTTTTTATCTATCTATGCTGAGAACTATCCTCTACTCTCTAGTATCTACTTCTCGATCTCAAACCGATGGCAGCTTTTTTAAAGCGCCCGGCGTGTTGCCATTCTGTTGGAGATGCTCTAACATGGCGCATTTAGTGCTTTAATGTTGCCCACAAGATGCGCGAGTATTACTAGTAGTATTTTTCTTGCCATGTTGAGATTTTAGAACCACGAGTGTGAACATGCAGAGGAGCAATGAAGACCAAACACGGGATATTTGGTACATCTTCAAGGAGCGTGGCAAGTTAAAGAGGAGCTGCACCGAACCTGTAAAACGAGCTTTGGTAAGTAACACCCTTTCAATTACTTTCGTTTAGCCTCATGTTCTTCGATGTGTATATGTTGTAGTTTCTGTTTCTCTTAAGCGTCGTGTTCTTCGATGTGTAATAAGAAGAGTCTTAATCGTCCTAATGTTTTCGCTTTTAACTTGATGAAGGAAGTGGGTGTTCTCACCTTGTAGTCTGTTTTTATATTTCTTTTCCTTTTGAATTCACTTCTCCGAGTTCTGTTTATCTGGCTTCTACTAAATGGATCTATGTTTCTCTGAGTATTGACCTAAAAAAGAAGTAACTTCATGTCAGGATGCAGTTCCTGCGAAGAGGGAAGTATGGTCAACCTCGAGATCATGTTTCCAAAATGAGGCTGCATTACACACAAGGTGCGAGTTCCCTAATGATGCTAGATTAGACACAAGGTGCAAATTCCTAGATGATGCTGGATTACACACAAGCCAGGTGGAGTCGTCAGCTGTTCGTGTCCTCGTGGCATTAGTAAAGGCTGAAAGAAAGCGTGTAGCAGCACTTGAGAATGTAGCTGAGTTCCTGAAGAAGCGAAAAGAGCAATCAGATGCTCTCTTCACCCAAGCCAAAGAAGAGAAGGAAGAAGCCAGAAATAAGCTAGCAGAGGCAGAGCAGGTTAGGCGTCTCCTGCTATCTAAAACTGTTGTCATTACAAAATTTCCTTCATAATAGCTAGGTTCAAATGTTTATCCAACAAGATGCCTGTTGTGATGTATGTGCATCTACCGATGTGGCACAAAATGTTTTTTTGGGTCATGTAATAACAGCAATTACTTTCCAAACAATAACAAATGAAGCATTGGACATGGTATAGTTCACGCGCAAGCCCGACATTCCAAGTTCAACTTCCACATCAAACTCATGTTCACAAATATCTGCACATTCATACATAATGTCCACAACCATGATTCACTTCAAAGCCAAAAAAAAGTGAGGAGAGTTATAAATAAAGAAAAACCTCTACTAGTTCCAGCTACCAGTGGGAGCACAACAAGTCAAGACCATGAGTATATTTTAGTCATGTTTTCTGTTCTAAAATGCCTGCCGGCTCGCGGAAGGACGTGTTGCCGTCACACGCGCGGATTCAATGAAGGCAGGCAGGGCAGTCTTAAGCTGGTTGCACGCGGCAAGGAGGCGTGCTCAGCCGGGCCTGTAGCGAGTGCGGCCCTCTTGGCCGGCACGCCGGTTCAATGCCTGCGCTATGAGAGGTCGCGTCCGTGTCAGAGCAATCACTCCCTCCAGACCTATTATGTATGTGTATAACAAAATCTAGATTTCCATACACATTTTACAAGTAAAATTCATGGACAAACTTTGACCCAAAGTACGATGGGGACTAGTAAACCAGAATGAAGGTAGTAGTTTTTTTTAATCAAAGAAGGGCTTCCCCTTCCGATTACTGAAAACCAACATTTAAATCTAAGCCATAGTATTTGCCCTAGAACTACCAGGTTCAACATCTCGCAACATAAACCCAGACAACCATACGCCAAGGAGGTACGTAGTACTATGAATTCCATTTTCGCTCCATACCAATCGTTCTAAAAACTACTTACTACTTATAACGTGCCATTGAAAATCTGAACCCTTAACCCCGCTAAAAAAACGATATTTTAAACGTGGCTACTCGATCTGTGGCAACTGGTGAGCCACCGCGCTCCAAGTCGTTCATCTTTGGTCCCGACCATCAACTCCTACAAAGGTGCTCCACCACGTACACGGTACCCGCGAATGCAGCAATCGTGCGCCTAGGGTTTTAGGGTTTATTTGTTAACGTCGCCTTTACGTAACACTCATGTGTGCGAGACAGTGAGAGGCCGACTGCATGCGTGCGCCTCTTCTCCTCGTATATGTACTCCACCGTTTGTCTGGTGTCCAAAAAATTATAATAACTACTAGCAATGTGCCAATGCGTTGCCACACGATCAAAGTAGATTAATACATATTCACCGATTTGATAGAAAAAAAGTCTAGTTTTGAAATACGTATATCACTAAAAATATGTTATAACTCAAAATATATTCCTTTGGCGGTTTTGATGAGATAAGGGAGGAATGTTGTTGGTTTCAAGATTCGAGAAGTGGTATATGTCTAATTTCTACTCTTACTAGCAAGATGCCGTATGCTGCACGGAACATCAAGATCTTGTGGGAGAAAAGGATGAACGAGGGAAGGCCTTATCTGCAAATGTGGTGAAGAGTCTTGGAGTAAATTGCCATATTTTCCTTCCTATCAAATCGGATATAAATCGGATGACCTACATGGCAGGATGGCAGGCCCACCATCATCACCAACTCTATTTTTATCCCTACTCTTATAAAAGCATTGTCGGTGATGATCGTGCCTGCCATCCCGCAATATAGGCCGTTTGATCTATATCGACAGATAGGAAGGAAACTATGGCAATTTTGCAAAAGATACCCACACCCCTCTCCACATTTGCAAATAAGGCCTTCCCTCGCTCATCCTTTTCCCCCACAAGATAAACTACTCATACAAATGCATCTTGATGTTCCAGGTAACGCATGGGCATCTTGCTAGTTGTTGCAAAAGGCCCATGTGTGTGAGAGAGAGGGAGAGTGGAGGAGGCGGAGTGCATGTGTGACAAAGACACAAGTAGTGTGTGTGCGATAGGTATCGACTTAAAATGAGGCGATAGTGTGTGTGCACGATCGAGAGGGCGTGTCTCAAGAAGGAAAGAAAAAGCTACATAGATACAAGGAGCAGGAGAGAGACATGTATGCGATGGTGGAAGCACGAGTGTGCGGGTGTATAAACCTATCTAGAGGCTAGCCAGTCGATAAATGTTTGTGAGAGAAATACGAGTCGGGGTGCGAGAGTTTTGTGTGTGTGTGAGAGAGACAGTAGTTGGGAAGGGGAGTGGAAGCAGGAGTTGTGTGTGTGTGTGTCTGTGAGAGAGAGAGAGAGAGGAGACGGTAGTCGGGGTTGTCTGATCGGTAAACAAATGAATAATGTCAGTCTGGGATGGAGACGAAAAGGAGATCGCAACAAATGTTGTGTCTACAGTAGAGAGAGAGTAATTTAGTGGTATGAGTCATATGTAGAGACACATAGGGTGTGTGAGAGAATCCCATAGAGAGAAAGACAAAGTAAAAGACGAGTGGAGACTGTGTGTGTGGCGGTGAAAAAGAAAGCTTAGGTACCGAGTGATACCAGAGAACAGTAGAGATGTGAGAGATAATGAAAACCGTGTAATGTATAATGATAGGGAGAGTGTGACACTTCTCAAGGGAGACGTCGAGAGACCATGTTTGCAAGGATAGGAGAAACATGAAGTGAGCGTGCGGGTGAGCTGGAGAAAAGAGAGTGATAGTTACCTGAAGGAGCATGCATGCGAGAGAGATGGGCGTGAAAGGAGTGAACAAAAAATGGATTCAAATATTTGAATTCAAGATGATGATACATGTAATCCATACTCGAACCAAAATTGATCTATCAAACATGCATACTCATATGAATTCACGCACATCTATGTTATTTAATATGTAGATATTACTGATCCATACATTTTAGTAGAACATAATATGGATAAATTTTTTAGAATTCAACCTTAAGATTTAGAGATCGTTGTATTTGTAAATCATATTATATATATAAAGGAGCAGAATTCTTTGTTGTGCTTTTGAAAGTATATATAAAAAAATTATGTATATAGAATGTAATTCCACTTGAAAATGGATCCTGCCCGAAAAAAATAGTAGAATACAAACGGGATTCGAATTGAGTTGGCACGGTAAACGCGTAATCGTGCAAAATTTGAACGAAGCGGGAAAGTCGCGATAACCCGCCCGAGACCAAAATCTGCGAGATGGAAATCACTATCGCCTATCCCTGCCACGCAAAGCCTATCTGCTGGATTTCTATAGGTTTCGATAGGGGTAGGTTTGTAATTTCACCCAAACGTGACGTAACCGCCTCTCACCCGGATTGATACACGGTGGGCGCCAAAACATAGTGTGCCCTCGGCTGAAATTGACTCCCTCCCCGATTCATATTCATACACGGTGGGCGCCAAAAACAAACTCTCGTCGGCAAATATTCGATTGTATGCAGATTACCGTCCTATCCCCAACCGACTAATGTTGTTGTGATGTAGAAGAAATTTGAAACGGGGGCTAAGTTTGTAAATTTCCTCGCATTTGAGACAAGCGCGCCCTGAATACATGGTTCCCCCCTTCCTCTCTACCTCCCTTTTCCCCATTCGTACTCCGTGGGTGCCAAAATACCCTCTCCATCCCACCCTCCTCCGTCCGCCGCGTTCCGCCACCGAAGCCACCGCCGTCCTCCTCCACCATGCCGGAGCTGATACCCCGACGCCACCATCCATTACAAGAGATCGACCTCTCTCATGCACGCCTTCGGACCGGGATCCTTGCATCCCGTCCTCTCGCTTCATCCCAGCCGTCGTTCACCTTGTCGGCGCCGCTCCTACGACCGTCTCGTCCACCGCGCCCTGCCGCCACCGTATACCCTCCTAGATCTGCTTCCACGCCGCCGACAGCCATCGCTACCGCAGCAACGTCAAATTCTTAGCAGATGCGTACACGGCGCCGCACCAGAGGCGGTACTCTTTCGTATCTGCTCAACTTATTTATCGCAGCAAGAAAATAGAACGCCATTGCTTTTCTCTGATTTCTTGTCTTGGTTGCGAAGTTGCCTTTGTACGGTTTGCACCTTCAGTTCCGCCATGGCACGCTCAACACTATACTACCAATGCTTATGGTTTTCCCCTTTTATATTCCACACTAGTTAAATCACAGTAGACTAAATTTCAAAATTGGGTCAGTCGATTTTTCAGAGCTCGCCGGTGCGATCCAAGGGGCTCGGGTGGTTGTGGGGCCTCGCCGAACGAAGAAAACTCGACGCGGGTGGGGGGTGGGGGTGGCGGAGGAACACAGGCGATGGGGGCCGGTGGTCCGGCCGACGGCCCGTGCGATGTTCTTTATGGGAAGAATTAAGAGACGAGGAAGAAGAAGGGTTAGGAGACGTAGGATCTTCATCCAACCGCCTGAAATGGTCGAGAGGCAATTTGGGAGTTGCATTCTTAATGCGCTCTGGTTCATCTTGTGTGGGCACTTTGTGCAACCAACATTTTATTATCCAAAATCTGATCGCTCTTCTTTACCATGTTCCTCTTCCGTTCTTCTTTAATATGTACTCTCTCGTTTCCTAAATACAAGTCTTTGTATAGATTCCACCCTGGACTACATATGGAGCAAAATGAGTGAATCTACAATCTAAAATGTATCTGGATACATCTGTATGTGATCCATAGTGTAAATCTCTACCAAGACTTATATTTTGGAACGGAGGGAGTATGCTAGTAGTACAAGATGTTCCTTGTCTTGAAGATGAGCGAGGACATTTGCGGTGTAGAGGTCTATACGGTCGGTTGTGATGGACACTTTGAGCCTCTTTGATTAAGAGGATCTTGTAAACATAGGAATAGGATTTGTAGTGGCCTGCCCACTTGAATCCTATAAGAATAGCAAGGAAATGCGTGGAGCTGTGTCGCCTTTGAGAGTTACACTGATATTAACAGTACCGCACCTTCACTTGAAGAGAGCTGGTACCGTAGCCTTTCTAGCCGTACCGGCAATACTAGCACATATATTCCAGCAAGTTCCACTTTGCTGATTTTACTCTGATGCTTAAGGTTTTCCCATGATATCTACACGATGATATGTGTAGCTGCTTTGTGTCGCACTAGCAGCAGTCCACTCTTGAAGCTAAACACTACAATGACTTACAAAATTGGCACCAACGCATTGAGTGCCATTCTGGATGCAATGAAACTCATACGCTCCCCACATGTTGACTCTTGTTCAGAATATGATCATAATGACTATTCTAACCTTGAGGAGTCAAAGGCAGATGGCATGTCCTGTTCACCCATCAAGGTGCCTGTTCTAATTTGGCAATATTTTATTGATTGCGGGTATCTTGCATATGTTGTCTTGCATTTCTTCTACTTTGTTGCACCGCCATCTGGTTAGTTTACTCATCATATATGTCGAGATGCCATGCCCATCCATTATCAATACATATTCCATCTGTCATCATACCATGTTTTTCCACTCAAATGTTGTTCGTGTGCATCAGACATCAAAAAGGAAAAGGGTGATTGCCGAACCTGAAGGAGCACCAGCAAAGTCCTTGAAAAACATGGTGGTGCCGGAGAAATCAAACAACACCCCACTTATATTGGTTGTACAACCAGTGACACAAAATGTAGGACCGACTCCAGCAGATTGTACCCATACTTCACTGGCCACACCACTAGCCCCACCACAAGTGGACCTGCACTCCAGCAAAAGGTATACCGATTTCATTTGCCATAGCACCAGTTGTACCACAGAAAAATCCCACTCCAGCAAAAAGTACAGCAAGTCCACCAGCCGAAGACCTATGGCAACTGCAGAAACGGCCAATTCCTGCAGATTGGAACCCCATTCCATTTATTCCCAGTTTAAAAGACAATGCTTTCAATGTTGTTAGGGACTACGTGCATATATTCCCATCATGGGAAGATTATTGTGAAGACAAACACCATTTTGACATCTTCTTGTCCAACTTACGTGTAAGTGCTATAATTCATGGTTATTATTTTCCTGTTTTCTGCTGATTGAACACATCAATGATTTACATTACATTGTTGTAACTAGGCGAGGGTCAATCTGGATAGTCATGACGAGCAAAGCTTGCTTGTGCTTTTCAAGGAAGCATTGCAAAGATCGGTGTTACCTGAGGAAATCACACTTTGGTGGCAAGTCTATAAACGAATTTCCAGTGAAGTCTCATGTACTAAATTTAGAAGACATTGAATGGAAAAACCTTGTTATGCACTGGTCTCGTTCCTAGGATGAGGTACTGTCAATGAAATCACATGACAATTTGAACTTCTACTTTTCCGCATGTGCCTTATGGATCTTTTTTGCAGGAAATCTGCTCGAAGAAGAATTCCGGCTTGAAAAGAACGACGGGGTATCGCAAATATGCTGCCCGCTGCTTTGCTCTTGTTAGTACATGTTGTCCTGTATCACTGTACTTGCATACATACCTGGTTCATTATGTGACAGCAGTATTTATGATAGCTTGCTTATCAATTGTTCGCTCCAAATTATCTGATTTGTATGAATGGTTACATTAGTGTAGAATATATCCAATGCCAATGTTTTTTAGCTCCGCATTGTTCTTGTAAGTACATGCTGTCCTTTATCAGTGTACTTGTAATGACAGGTAGTTGTTCATGTATCATCACTCTGCAGCTTATTTTCCTTTGCCCTCCATTTTCTACACATCGGATCTATATTTACTCTTACCATAAGGTTGGTCTTGAAGAAGTTTAGATGTGCATTGCTCTTGGCTGTACCTTTTGCACTGTATCAACACTTACATTTATAGCTACTTGGTTATGTAGCATCACTCTTCATCTTATCTTAAATATTCTCCATTTTTTCGTATATTATCACATCTATATTTACTCTTAACAAAATGTAGAATAAAGGCAATGCTTTTGAAGAAGATTTTGTGGTAAACTTCTTGAATTGCCCTCCCAATCAGCATGGACAAGGCCTTTATAGAGCCTGTCTTCACCAATAATGTAAGTTTGTCCATCTCAAGCCTTCAAACTTTGTTGTATATATTTGGTTAGACATGACTGCAACAACTGTTTATTTTTGGTGTTTGCATCAAATTTCTTATTTAAAGTTTATTATGTAGTTCATAAACAAAAGTTTGTCCTTCCTCAATTTAAGTTTTCAGTTGTACAACCAAGTTCCTTCTTCATACCATGTAAATTAAACTATACAGAGCAAGTGATCTTCTTTTGCCTTTGCATGTATGCTTCATTCTTCATCCGTAATCCAGTGGTGTGGTGAACCTACCCACTACAACACGATGTCATATTCTGCAATGTTTTAACTATGAACAATGTCATATCATTCTACTATTATTTAAACCGTCTCTTTATTTGCCAATTTGAAATGCTATAAATTGACAGCATACTAACAATTGATACTTATGAGTTCCTGATATGTAATCCAGTGTTGTCATGAAGCTGCCAACTCCTTCACAATGTCATTTCCTGCCATGTCTTGACCTGAACAATACCATATTGTGTTATTGCAATTTTAAACTGTGTCACTTTATTCGTCGAAGAAATGTTATGAATTGTGAGCACCGATACTTTTACGTGCAAAGTCATCATCATCATGCGCTTGTTTATCTTTCAGAGTGAGGAAGATATAAGTGTTGAACAAGCCTTGATCTCATCATCTTGCTCATTTGCTTGTCTTTGCGGCTCCCAATGAGGCTAACCTTTCTTGAACTCTATTGAAGTCTTTATCGGTTTTGTATATTATTTTGTCGGCGTGTTTATTTGCACTTTGGTGGCGATCTTTGATGCCCAATGTATGTAATCTGCATGCCTTATGCTTTATTATCATAGTGGCGAACTTTGATGCCCAGTGGATGTAATATGCCGTAATTTCTTTATTGTATAGTCTAGGTTTTTTTCTTATTCACGATGTTGCAGTTATTTTACTGTATATATATCTTGTCTTCGCAGTAAACCGGCCAAACCGTAAAATTACGGTACATAATCGGGCCGTCATGCAATCACGATGTAGGTTGGGCCTGAAACAGCTCACGGGCCTGCAGCAGCCCGAAATGAACCCCGGCCCATGATTGTGAGAATCAAATCACGGGCTTTTAACAAGCCAAAATTGTCTCGGTCCTTGTTTGGCCCAATCGGATATCAATGAAAGGTGCCGGATGCAAATCAGGTCGTAGTTAGGCCCAACTATATGACGGGCTTTTAACAAATTAAATTAATATAGGGCCGAAATGTTAAACGGGCCCTTAACAGGCCAAAACTAATATTAGGCCGAATTACTAAGTGGGCCTTTAGCAAGTGGGCCCAAAAGCATAGTGTCCAGTTGCCGGGCCGAATTTGATATGGGGCATAATTGAGCCCAAAGCCTCTTAAAGGGCCGGACCTGATCTGGGCTGTAATTTGGCCAAGAACGTGGTAGGCTTATAACGGGCCGGATCTCATATGGGCCACTTTTAGGCTCAGAACGTGGCAGGCCATTAATGGACCGGATCAGATATGGGCCGGCATTTGGCCCAAAACATGGCAGCCAGTTAATGGGCCGGCCTACTAGGGTCCTCAAAATCTTGTGGGCCTACAGCTGGGCCGGCCCATTAATGTCGGCGAAATCTCGTGGGCCTTTAGCTAGGCCGGCCCATTATGATCCGCAAGAATCTTGTGGGCCTTTACCTGGGCCGGCCCATTATAGCACACAAAAATCTTGTGGGCCTTTAGCTGGGCCGGCCCATTATGGCCCGCAAAATCTCGTGGGCCTTTAGCTGGGCCGGCCCATTATGGTCCGCAATATCTTGTGGGCCTTTAACTGGGCCGGCCCATTATGGTTCGCAAAATCTTGTGGGCCTTTAGCTGGGCCGGCCCATTATGTCCGCACAACTTGTGGGCCTTTAATTGGGCCAGCCCAATTAAACTTGTTGGGCCGTGCCACGTGTCGACGTATCATATGCGCCTTCTGTCCAATGAGTGGATGACATCTGTCCTAGCGGTGAGCCGACACGTGTTTCCTCCAGCCAATGAATATTTTACACGTGGAAAATCCCCATTGGTCGGGGCTGTTAACGGGTTATCAGATCCAAAACCTGACCCGATAGCTTAACGGTGTTATGTTACGGTGGATGCCACATGTTGGTCACCCTTGACGAAAGCACTTCTGTGACGCCGATTTATCGTCATGGAAGTGGACACTTCCGTGATGATACTTTTCGTAATGTCATGGAACACTTCTACGACAGCACAGGCATGACTATCTTGATTCTGTCATAAATTTGTCATGGATGTACATGCATGACAAAAAACGCGACCTACTGTGACAAACACGTATCATCACGGAAGTGTATTTTTTTGTAGTGAGTGCCTGTGAAGCTCGCCGCCCCGTGACACTCTCACGTAATAATGAGTGGGGTTGTACATGCCCCGGAGTCTCGAGAGCGTCGGCCTCAGGCCCTGGGGCTCCCTCCGATGCCCAGTGGCAGCACTTAGCTCCGCACTGGTGAGAAGACGTCGAAGACTAGACTAGGTGCCGGATGCGGCCTTTTTCTTTTTTGCCTTTTCCTTTGTTGACAAGTATCTTCGATTTGAATTAAAGTTGGATTTGAGTTCGAGCCTTGCGTGCGTTTGGGGAAGGGGTGTTTAGTCTCATTCGAGCAAAATCTCGTGTTACGGTTTGACTTTGCATCCAAAGCTAGCGTCACCGCCTCCCTCATGAGCCCCTCATGAGCCGGACCGAACCAACCGCGTCCATAGCTTCGAGACATTTGTCGCCACACCCTCCGGAGGTTCTTATCGCAGGATCAATGGGTTCTAAAGAAGACACATATGGCGCTATGGCCCCACGGCCCGCTCGAGGCTCACCAGGTCAAAAGGTAAGCGAGCCAGCTGACCCACCACCGGGCCGGCCGTTAAGCTCACCTGCACTGCGTTAAGATTACTGGCATTTACCACAAACATTTACATGAGGGGCTTCCCCTCCCAAAATGCTCTCATAGTCTTTAGGGCCAAGCCCGAACCTCTTTTGTACAGGGTAAACAACGGTGACAAACAATCAGTCGGACATGTCGCTTGTTGCGCCTTCTGGGTCACCTGTGGAGGCGGCGCAGGCATCGCTGACATCATCGCCGTCACCAACACCTCCGCCAGCGCCAGGACCGTCCACCACGCCGCCTTCATCGACGGCCACGATCACGCCCGTCATCGCCGACGTGAAAGGCCACGACAAGGTCGCCCACGTGACCCTCCACCATCAAGCCCGAGTCACCTCGGACGGCTATGGGCACCGTTGCGATGGCGGCATCAAAGTCGATGTGGGGATCCCTGTCCTGCAGATAACTGAAGACACGGGAGAAAGCATGCCCGAGCAAGGCTCGGCTCCTCTCCTCAACGAGCCAACGAGACCTCTCGGCGCGGTTCTCCAGGAGCGTCACCACATCAGCAAAATACTGGAGGTTGCCGACATAGTTGGTTTCGTGCGGCTCCTCGTCAGCGGCCTCGCAAATATTGCCCAGGGCCGCGTTAGCCTGTTCCCTGAGCGTCTGGAGCATGGGGGCGTGCTCGTGCTCCAGAACCCGCCGCCGACGAATCTCGTCCTCGTTCTGCCATGCAGTGGCCTCGGCCCCATCAATCCTCTATCAAAAAAGAAGCAGCTCGGCGCGGGAGGAGGTCAACTCCGCCTGCGCTGTGCGAAGGGCGGCTACGGAGGAGTCCGCGCCCCGTGTCACTTCGTCCAGCTTGGCCTTGAGGGCCGTGGTCCTGCCCTCAGCTTCGGCCCTGACCAACTCCAACCTCAACTCATCTTGGCGCCGAGGCCCGAGCGCTTACGCTATGCGGCGTTCGACCTCTTCTTGGGCTCGGGCCTCGCGCGCGGCGACTTCGTCCTCCGCCTGAGCCACCAGGCGCTCCCTCGTCTCCAACCGCTCAGGGTCGAGGTTGCGCTCGGCGGCCTCCAGCAACAGCGCTTCCTCGCGCCTCTGGAGCTCCACCTCGTTGAAGGAAGCCTCCTTCAGCGACACAAGTGCAGCCTGGCGCAACTCCACCTGCTGCTCCAGAGAGTTGCTCCAGGCTTGGAGCTCCCATGCACGCTCCTCCGCGTCCCTGCGCCGCCGATCTGCTTCCAGGGCCTCCTCTACGGCTCGAGAGCAAGCCTCTCACGAGGCCGCCAGCGATGCCTCCGCCTTCGCATTGTCAAGGTCACGCAGCGGTAGCAGCGAGGGCAACGGCTACCTTCAGCTTGCGCCTCTCCTCAGTAAGGCGCAAACCTTCGGCCTCAAGACGCGCATCTTCGCCGGCGAGCTCCGCCCCGAGCCGGTTCACCGCGGTCGTCGCCCCATGGAGAAATTCTTGACGAAGGGCGAGGCGTTCGCGAGCACGCCTGAGCACGTCTTCCGCGTCCCCCTCTGCTGCTGGTGTATGCGGAGGACCCAGAGGCGGCGCGCCTCCTCCCGCAGGGCAGGGGACTGGCGCCCCAACAATCGCCGGATGGGCCTCGCCAGGAGCAGGGCCTGGCGCCGGTCTGTCCCCAGAAGAAGAGCTCAAGATCGACTTCAACCAATCACCACCCACGACCAAGGAAGGAGCACGGGGCACGCTGGTTGTGCCCCGAGAGAACTCGTGAAGGGAAGACAGCAGGCGCACAGGCTCGGGACACTCAGCTGAACGGGCCACTCCCCTGACCGGCTGAGTGATAAGGGCGCCGCCTGAACCCGACGCACCAAGGATCAGCAACGAGGACGGAGCTTGGGGAGATGGCTCCTTGGCCGTCTCCGCGAATTCAATAGGAAGGGCCGTGAAAGGTCACAGTCAGCAGGAAGAACCAAGAAGTAGAGGAGTGGAGAGAGAAGAGGACTTACTCGTCCGTGGCGAAGTACCTCCTGTACTTCAGCAAGCGGCAAGGGAAATCGTCACCGCCCGAGGTCTCCTTCCTCTTGCGGAGGGCCACGAAGTCTACACGGAACCGGCCTAGGCGCTCGGCGCAGGGGTCGGCTTGTGGCGTGGAGGAGGCGGCAAGGTGATCAGCGCCGATGGGACCAGCCTGGGGGACACCACCAGGCGTCGCCTCAGGAGGGACGACCGGGGCCTCGGGAGCCCCAACCTCGGGAGCCGGAGGCCGCGACTCCTCACCCGTCACTATACCGGAACGAGCTTTGGGAGAGGCCGCCCTCGGGGCTCCGCGTGGCGTCACCACCTCAACGTCGCCCCGTTCAACTCCTGATGGTTCTCGTCTCCCTGCTCCATCACCTGAGACAGAGCCACTTTGGGCGACCAGAAGAGCTACCACGGCAACTGGGTTCTCGCGAGGCATCCTGAGGCCAGCCGGGCGCAGCCCCCACTCGTCAAAGCTGGGCATCTGCCTCACGAAATCGGCCCTGCCCGAACAGAGATACAAGAGGGCACCATCATGTCGAAGGCTACCTCGGGAAGGACCGCCAACCAAGAACCTGAGCACCGTCTTCAGCACCTCAGGCGCCAGGTCCCCCTCCTGAAGCCGCATGCGGTCTTTGTGCCCCGCAAAGTCCCACATCCGGTGAGAGTGGCGCTGGAGAGGAGCAATCCGACGCTGGAAGAACTCCTTCACCACCTTGGGCGCTGTCACGTTGAGCGCCCTCAAGCTCTCAAAGCGGGGCCAGACGAATACAATCCGGGTGTCAGCGAGCGTCTCGTGACCCCAGCCTGAGTTGGGAATAGCAGGCGAGGTAGGATGCGAGAGCAGGGGGCTGAACACCCCAACATCCACATACAACCACCACTCTCTGAACTTGGCCTCAGGGGGGGAGTCCGAAATCGATCCCTGAAGCAGCCGTCTCTGGCACCGCAAGGAAGCTCACACACCCCGAGCATTGAGTAGGATCACTCAGGCACAAAGAGAAGAAGTGACGCAACAGGGCAACAGAAGGAGGGATGCCCACCATTACCTCACAGACAAAGGCAAAGACAACCAGAAGGGTAATGGACTCAGGCCCGAGATGCATCATGTGGATCTGATAGTGGGAGAGCACCGCGTTGAAGAAAGCGGAAAAGGGGGGAACTGGAGTCACCACGTGGCATCGACAAAGAACCGGACCTCCGTGACAATCCTGTCGGGGAGGCATGGGGCCTTGAGCCATCCGTGGTCCTGCCGCACTTTTCGTTGAAGATGGTGGCAAGAGCGGAGCAGACCTTGCCCAAGGCCTCGGGGTTGAGTATGATAGATCGATCAACGGCGGGGCCATCACGGAGGCGAGCGAGACGAAGGCGCGGGCTTCTTCCCCTTTTCCTTCTTCGTTGGCGCCATGGCGACAGGAAGGGTGAGAGTCCGAGTTGGATTGAGGGCGGAAGTTGGAGCCAGAGGACGAAGGAAGGGCCCGGAGTGCGCGGACGGCGAAAGGGGAAAGGCTGTGTGCAACCCCAGGTCCGCTTAGCCGGGCATGTAATGAGGCATCATGGGGAAACGGAGACGCCCACGACCAATCAATCGCCACGCGGCGCCCAAGGCCACGGGCTGTTGGGGCCCACGGTGCTTCGCACTTGCCCCTTCGCTTCTCTGCTAAGCCAAGTCCGGGCGCGCCTTGGGCCCGGGGGCTACTGTCGGTGTTCTGGGAACGGGGGTCCCCAGACTTGCCTTCCTGCGGCCTGCGGCGCGGCTCAGGTGGGGGCCTAGCGCGGCCTAGCTTCATCAGCTCAAGCTCAAGACCCTCACGAGGGGCCAAGCCTCGCGGGGCGGACGACAAGAACCTTCCTCAGGAGCAGCCTCGTCAGGCGGGCTCATGAGGAGGCGGAGAGATCAAGGCAGGGTACCTCACGAGGGTGTCCCATGACACAAGCCATGACGATCGAGATCAGGCGGGCGCCAGCCTGCGCAGTGTCCTCATTTCCCCTTTGGTGCAAAGGAGGCAAGAACAGGCCAAGGCATCAGGCAAAGGTTAGCGCTTCGGTGCAACAAGACCAAGACCAGCAGAGCGGCAGGAAGGAGGTCATCGTGGAGCCGAGGACGGCGTCACCGTCAGAGCCTTTGGCAGCCGAAGACCAACTTTAGTCAGGATAAGTGTACTAGATGTTCCCCTTCAAAATGGCCAATTGTTGGCGCCCTTCCCGCTCATTATTTGGGAAGAGGCCCAGGGCCTCCCTCTATAAATAGGGCTAGCCACCACAGAGAGGAAAACGGGTGGAACCTACCAGAGAGAGAGAGAGAGAAGCGACTGGACTCGCCCAAGCAGTCCATCGCACCAGCTCAAGAACAGCCCCTTGCGAGGTTGTTCTTCCTTTGTACTGTTCATCATCAGCCCCTGAGGCAATCCACCACACCACAAACTAGAGTAGGATATTACACCTCACTGGTGGCCTGAACTAGTATAAACCTCGTGTTCCTTGTGTGTTCTTCTTCCTAGTTTAGATCCCTTGCTAACCATCGACACGTGAGCTGGTAGGGGAAAGATCTCTGCGCGCACCCCAGTGTTCGAACCTCAAGGGTTTGCCGAAACCCGAAATCCGACAGTATGAGCCAAATATCAAAAGATTCGCTTGACCGCCACATAGTGGCTTTCCTTAGGTGCAGCTTGAAACCGTGCACAGATTCCCACACTCAACATGATATCTGGTCTAGATGCACAAAGGTAAAGCAAGGAGCCAATCATGGAACAATATACCTTTTGATCCACCGCTTTACCATTGGGATCTATGTCAAGTTGGCATTTAACGGGCATTGGAGTAGAGGCCGGCTTGACATCACTTAGCTTGAATCTCTTGAGCATGTCTTGAGTGTACTTGGTTTGGTTGATGAAAGTTCATTCTCTTCTTTGTTTGATTTCGAACCCAAGAAAGAATTTCAACTCTCCCATCATGGACATCTTGAACTTCGAGGTCATTAGAGCGGCAAATTCCTCATTGAAAGCTTTGTTAGGAGAACCAAAGATAATATAGTTGGCATACAAACAACTCCCCTTTGACCTTCTTAGTAAAAAGAGTGGTTGATTTTCCCAATTTCAAACCCACGATCTTGCAACAACTCGGTAAGGTGCTCATACCACGCACGTGGGGCTTGTTCAAGGCCATAGAGTGCCTTATCGAGTTGGTACACATGATTGGGGAACTCGGGATCCTCAAACCCCGGGGGCTGTTTAACATACACCAACTCATTAATAGGACCATTTAGAAAAGCACTCTTCACATCCATTTGTTGCAACTTGAAGTTATGATAAGAAGCATAAGCAATCAACAAACGAATAGATTCAAGGCGGGCAACGGGAGCAAAGGTTTCAACGTAGTCGATACCCTCGACTTGGGAGTAGCCTTGTGCCAGCAGACGAGCCTTGTTGCGAACAATAATCCCACGAGCATCTTGCTTGTTCTTGGATATCCACTTGGTTCCAATAACATTATGGTTCTCCTTCGACCTTGGCACCAATCTCCACACCTTGTTGTGCTCAAAGTTGTTGAGTTCTTCATGCATGGCATTAAGCCAATCTAGATCCTTGAGCGCCTCATAGACCTTTTGGTGTTCAACACAAGAAACAAACGCGTGATGTTCACAATAGTTTGCTAATTGTCTATGAGTGCTTACCCCTTTTCTTAAACTTCCAAGCACATTTGTCATGAGATGATCTTTGCTAGTGAGCTTGGACGCAATCTCGGCGGCATGACGCTCCAATTCCTCCTCAAGAGAAAGTTGGGGAGCGATAACTTGATCATCTTGAGCGTCGTCTTGATCTTGTTCTTAATCTTGAGCTTGTTCTTGATCTTGAGCTTTCTCTTGATCTTGAGCTTGCTCTTGATCTTGAACTTGCTCAGTGTTAAGAACTTGACCTTGGGCATCACTTGGTGGTTCGCCGCCATCTTGAGGTTGATCTTGCCCTTGATCTTGTTCATGTGGTTGAGGGCCTTCACTTTGTTCTTCAGAAGCGTGTGGGTCTTGGGTTGGTGATGGTTCCACTTGAGTGGAACATTGTCCTTCTCCTTCGTCCACAAGGGGTCCCACAATGGGTAGGATATGACTAACACCCATTCTTCTTATGGCTTGGGGAGGAATTTTATCACCTACATCACAAGTACCACCTTGCTCCACTTGGGAGCCGTTATTCTCATCAAACTCCACGTTACACGTCTCCTCGATGAGTCATGTGGACTTGCTAAGGACACGGTAAGCATGAGAGTTTGTAGCATAACCAACAAATATGCCCTCATGAGCTCTAGCCTCAAATTTAGACAAATGAACACCTTTCTTGAGAATGAAACACTTACAACCAAACACTCGGAAGTAGTTGAGGTTGGGATTGTTGCCGGTGAGTATCTCATATGGAGTCTTGTTCAAGCCTTTGCGGAGATAGAGCCGATTGGATGCATGACAAGCGGTGTTGATGGCTTCGGCCCAAAAGTTGTAAGGAGACTTGAACTCCGCCATCATGGTTCTCGTCGCGTCCATCAAAGTCTGGTTCTTCCTCTCCGCTACACCATTTTATTGAGGGGTGTAAGGTGCGGAATATTGATGCTTGATCCCCTCATCACTAAGGAACTCATCCAAGGTGTAGTCCTTGAACTCGGTGCCGTTGTCACTTCTTATCGTCAAGATCTTTGCATTGTGTTGACGTTGAGCTTCATTTGCGAAGTCGATGACGGTTTGTTGGGTCTCACTCTTCCTCTTGAATAAATATACCCAAGTGTATCTTGAATAATCATCCATAATCATTAAGCAATACTTTCTACCCCCAAGACTATCAAAGGATGGAGGTCCAAAGAGATCCATGTGAAGAATCTCCAAGGGCCTCTTCGAGTAGATGATAGTCGTGGGTGGGTGAGCCTTCTCATGTAGCTTTCCTTTGATACAAGCACTGCAAAAACGATCTTTGGCAAAACTAACATTTGTTAGTCCACAGAAATGGTCCCCCTTGAGAAGACCTTGCAAAGATCTCATATTGACGTGGGCTAAACGGCGATGCCAAAGCCATCCCACGTCAACTTTAGCCATTAGGCATGTCGCAGTCTTAGTGGGTCACTCCAAAAAGTTAATTACATATAGACCGTTCTCGACATGCCCAACAAAGGCTACTTTAAGAGTCTTTCTCCACAAGAGGGCCATGGTATCAATATTGAAGAAAGTGGCAAAGCCCATGAGTGCAAGTTGACGAACGGAAAGTAAGTTGTATGCAAGGGACTCTGCAAGCATGACTTTCTCGATCGTGAGATCATGAGAAATGACAACCTTGCCAAGACCCAATACCTTAGAAGATGAGGCATCACCCCACTCGACATTGGTGGGCATAGATGAAACCTTGTGCACGTCCACCACCAAGTCCTTCCTTCCGGTCATATGATTTCTGGCTCCACTATCGAGCAACCATGATCCCTCACCGGAAGCAAACACAAACAAGAGATCAATGCTTGGTTTTAGGTACCCATTTTGTAATGGGTCCTTTGATGTTAGTGAAAGGGCTAGTTATCGACTAGAGGGGGTGTGAATAGGCGATTTTTATGAAAGTCTTCAAAACATGGAAGTTTCGAAGACAGACAATATAAACAACACTATTCTACTGCAGCGGAAGGTAGACTACACTAGACAAGGCATAGTCAAGTATTCATTCAAGTGAAAGCATGAAGACTAGTAGCAGCTAGGTAGTAAAGATCAAGATGGAAGATAGTATGAAGCCAAACAAAATAGATAGTCACACAGTGAAGTTAATCAGATAATACAAGCAGGCAATGACTTCACGAAGACAAACTGTAAGTAAAGAGGAGTAAGAGATAGAACTAGTGGCTTCAGAGGGACAGGGATTTGTTCGACCAGTTCCAGTTGCTGTGACAACTGTACGTCTGGTTAGGGAGGCTGAGATTCAACTCAGAAGACCTCGTCTTCACCTTATTCCCCTTGAGCTAAGGACACAGTCCTCGCCCAATTACTCAGTAAGTCTTCAAGGTAGACTTCCGAACCTTCACAGACTTCGTTCACCGCAATCCACAATGGCTCTTGGATGCTCGAGCAGCGACACCTAACCGGCTGGAGGATTCACATTCCTCAAGTGTAACAAGTCTTCAGATCACGCGGACAGAAAGACTTCAGTGATGCCAAACACTCTTTGGGCTCTGGGTGGTTTGGGTTTTGTCCTCGCAAGGATTCTCTCTCAAAGGCTTCGGAGGTGGGTTGCTCTCAAACGACAAAAGCCGTGTACTAACTCTGAGAAGCCACCAATTTATGGTGTAGGGGATGGGCTATTTATAGCCACTGGGCAACCCGACCGGATTTGTCCGAAATGACCCTGGGTCACTAAGGAACTGACACGTGTCGCAGCGGTCAGATTTCAAACACACGCGGCAGCTTGACTTGGGCTACAAGTAAAGCTGACTTATCCGACTCAGGATAAGATTTTCTCTCGTTGTATTCGCTCGAGGACATAGGATTTGGTCTGAGCATCACTTCAGTCACTCCGACTTTGTTCACTTGGACCCCACTTAACAGTGCGGTGGTTACTATGACTCAACAAAGAAGAAAAGGAAACAACGAAACAGCTAAGTCTTCGTGCTCCATAGTCTCCACTCAATGTCTTCTCGCGTCATAGTCTTCAATGTGAATATCTTCACAGACCACCATTGTCTTCAATGTCTTCACACATTTTTAGGGGTCGTCTCCGGTAGGTAAACCGAATCAAGGAGGGACTACTACCTGTGTTATCCTGCAATTCTCACAAACACATTAGTCCCTCAACCAGGTTTGTCGTCAATACTCCAAAACCAACTAGGGGGGCACTAGATGCACTTACAATCTCCCCTTTTTGGTGATTGATGACATACTGGTTGAGGTTTTCAACAGGGATAAAAATATGTGAAATTGTAAAGGATAAGGTATTGTCTTCATAAGTAGCAACAGGCTCCCCCTGAAGATGTGCATATAAGTAATTTGCTTTTGGAATGCAAATGCACATGGCAGGTTGTACTTGTGGAGATCCTCTTCAACTTATGAAGACAATTCATCATGCATGATTTGATATAACGAAGATAATGACATGCATAATTAAAAATGGACGTCTGCAAAATGACTAATTGTGGAAGTTATCATCGCACATGCGGAATTTATCATCACATCACAGAATGGCAAATAAGTAGCAGACGACCATCGAGTTTAAGTGTTACAACTCAGAGAACCAAAAGTATAAAGAGCAAGAGTTGTAAAGACTAGGCAAAAAATAAAGCAACCGCCCATATGGACACGCTTGAAGACTATCAACCCATATGCTTCTCCCCCTTTTGTCAGTAAGGACCAAAAACGTCAGAGGGGGTAGGAGAAGATGCAGAGTCGGTGTCGGGGTTTGGCGGTGCAGACGAACTTGGTGCAGTGTCGATACGTGTTGGAGGTGGCGAAGTAGCATCATCTTGATCATCGATCACTCTGGCATTCACCGTTGCTGCGGAGGAGGAGTACTCTGAGTCTTCAAGAGATGGAGTGCGCTGCAGTACAACCATTCTGGGCGGTGTTGTGTCAAACTTGAATCGTTCAGAGAAGCCATCGTCTGAAGATCATCTTCAGGACACATAAGCGTCAGCCCTTTCCATGTCACCGACAGGTTTCATGGGCGACAAAGGCATTCTTGGTGGCAAGGTTGCGAATGCGGTTGACGTCCATCAAGAGGTTGTGCATTTGGCGCTTCAGCCAGTCACTAACAACCAGGTTCATATAGATCACCTGGAGTAGGCAGGCTAGTGAGCTCAGTGACATCCAGAGCTTTGGCTTCATGATGGACATTTCCTGTCATCCACTCAAGGACCCATGTCTTCGGATCCCTGTAGTAGCCACGAATATGAAAGGTGGCATAGAACTGGAGTAGCAGTTCTTCATTCCAGTGCTCTTTGTCAGTGACGAATTGCAATAAGCCAGACTCTCTAAAGCAATCCAGTGCTTCTTCCAAACAGGGCAGGCCAGTTATGGCTTCAGTGTCAAGACGCATATGTGGGAATATGCGACCTTGATTGTATAAAATGCATGAGTAATAACTGCGCTGCTGATAGCTCCAGAACCGATCAGATGAAATTCTTGGCCTTGAGTAGGGGTTCTTGGCGCTATCAAAGAATGTGTTGTGCGCTTTGAAGCCATTGACATTAAATGATCCTGGTGCAGATGTAGTACCTAGAAACCTTGGCAGCATTGGCTTTGGCTTCTGAACCTGAGGCATGTGCTCGACGTAGTAATCAAATTGAGGACCAGCAGTAGGTGGAGGAACCAGAAAGGCCATTTGACAGTGATTAGCTGGCCATAGTTGTATGCTTGCTCGATGGTGTGGGGCCTTGGTGGCGGAGCAGGGGCGATGGCATCGACAAAGGCGTCGAGCTGCATATACATTGCGGGTGCATCATTGGTTTCATTGGCTTACGGCACGATGTTCAAGCACGAGCTCCACATTGTCTTCAGCCATGACAACGTCATTGGCTTGATGGTGTTAGTGGTGGCAGCCTCGAGATTCTCAACCTCCACTAGAGGAGCTGGAGGGTCGGGCACGCATATCGTTCTCTTCTAGAACAACTTCTTGAGTGGTAGAGGAGTAGCGACACGCTCTTCTTCTTGTCTTTCTTGGTGATCTTGGTAGGATTGTCTTCAGCCATATTAGCTTCAGACACTGGGACCGTCATAGAAGGATTGTCTTCAGGGAACACTTGACGTGTCACTGAGCTGGACAAATTTGAGTCTTCTTCTATGATGGTGGTCATGGAGACGGATGGCTTCAGGCCTTTGCGCAGCCGTTGGAACACGGGCGATGCCTTTGGTGACGGTGTGGTCTCCATGTAGTCGTCATCATTTGAAATGGGGCTGATGACTGGTACTGGTGATGGACGGGGTGTACTTGGTGAGTCTTGATTTGGAGTTTCTTGTTGGGGGCGATCAGCCCATGAGGCATCTTGTGAGATTGGCGTCAAAGGACGACCAATACTGATGAGCTCGATGTTCGTTAGAACAGGCGATGATACCGTTGGGCGCTCGATCTAAGGAAGAACTACATCATCTTCTACATTGTCGTGGGGACCAATGTCTTCAGTCGCGATGGGGTCAATGACTGGAACTTCTTGAGCTTCAGGAGCCTCTGTGGAAGCAGGCTCATGAACGATCAGTTGACGCTCTTGATTTTCAGCAGCAGGATGGGCAAAAGCAATGGGTTCAACAACAAGGGGCTCTGTGGGAGCAGCCCGATCTCTCTTCTTGGTTTTTCTCTTCTTGGGGGGTGGTGCATCATCAGTAGTGCGCTTGGGCTTCCGCTTCCTGGCTTCAGCTGCCTTTGTTTTCTGCTGATCTAAAGCCACTGGGGAGACCTTAGGCTTCGAGCCTATCATACTGGCTGGGAAGACAATGTGAGGTTCTTCCCGCCGTGGAGCTTCAGTCTGGGCCTCAGTATGCTTCTTCTTTTTCTTGGCAGCCATCGAGGGATCAATGCCAGGACGCCCAAGTGCCTTGTGCTTCTCAGCTTCGTTGTAAGCTTGAACGCACTTGTCTGCAAGATTCTTCATGCGCTCTCCTGAACCTTTGGCTTCTTCGCATTTCTTTTGAAACGACTCCTTGAGATCATTCAGCATCAGCTTGAATTTCTGAACATCAGCCACACTAAGCTTGGCTACATGCTTCTTGAATTGCTCTTTCTCAAAGTCTATTTTTTCTTCAATTCAACAATGCGCTGAGCCAGAGCTAGCTCAGGAGCAATGGCGCCTTGGAAAGCAACGCTGACGCCAATAGGAAGTTGAAGATTATCAAAGCTGATATCTGGATTGTCGAACCATTCATCAATGAAATTCTTCAATATGTTCACATCAAAGAGGGGCAGATCATTGAAGATCTCTGCCTCTTGCTTGCTCTTGATCAACTGCTCAAGAGCATCATTGCCAAATTCTTCATCTGAAAACAAATCAATGGCTTCAGATTCGTTCCTCAGAACGGCAGCTGGTGTGAGTGCGTGACTAGATCCTTGAGCAGTTTTCTATGGCTTCTCGCGCCTCTTGGAGATGCGAGAGAGATCTTTAGAAGTGTTACTTGGATCAGGAGGGGCAGTTGCCAATGGCTTCACTCGCGAAGCTTTTGGAGCAGAAGATGACTTTGAAGCTTTAGCCTTCTTTTGCTTCTGCGGCTTTGGGGTAGGAGCTGGGCTTCATCAGTGTCAGCACTATCATCAGAATGATCCACTTTGGCACCTTGAACAGCAATGTGAGTGATGAGGCCAGCAAGGTTATAGAAGGGGCCGATCATGTTCTCATTGGCTTCACAGGTGCCATTATCCCGAGGTGAGGAAGGACCAGGGTTGAAGTCAAGCCCTAGATCCTTCTTGTTCTTCGCAATGAGTCTTTGGCGGTAGTAGTTGCGCTTGAACAGATGGTCCTCACGGCACCATAGCAGTGATGAAGGGTCAGCATCCACAGGCTGTGGTCCGCGCACCATGCATGGATAGAAACCTTGCTCAATAGCTTCAGCCTGGGTCCCGGGTGGAAGATTTTTGTACAAAACATCACCCCAGGGTGCCTTGATGGCATTCTTCTCTGCATATTCTGCTGTAACGAAGCGGTACTTGAACCATTCCTCAGCCCAATATCTTCGAATCCATTGGATTCGATTCTTGCGGCCCGTATAGGTTTCCTCTGGATCTGTTTTGTACAGCTCGTGAAAATCTGGAGGCAAATCCTTGGAAGTGTTCCCACGGAGCTATCTTCCACCCTTCCTTGTAGACTTCTCTATTGCCATGAGGTTAAGTCTGAATGGCTTCAACACTGTCAAGGGCTTCGGTCTGCTGGTCAGACTGGAACTGGCTTCGGGAGAGTTGATGCGAAGCTGTAAGAATTCTGCAAACGAATGCAGACTATGAGAACCAAGGGATTCTCCCACGGACATGTACCTGCGACAGCATTAGAGGTTTGAGGGAAGGGGAAGAGGTCATATGCATTCTC
Organism: Aegilops bicornis; assembly: GCA_021605145.1. Taxonomy (NCBI): domain Eukaryota; kingdom Viridiplantae; phylum Streptophyta; class Magnoliopsida; order Poales; family Poaceae; genus Aegilops; species Aegilops bicornis. The sequence continues at coordinate 711,713,857 of CM038671.1, forward strand.
AGAAGATTTTGAAGATAAATCAGTTTGAAGACATTGACCTCACAACGCGAAGACATTCACTTATTTGATGAGAGTTGGTTCCAGATTTGTACAAATCCAAGAATAAGTACAAGTGAGGAATCGAACTTGTAAATAAGTATAAGTGAATGGACTAGGCATAGTATGAGATGCAGAAAGAGATAGATTCAACTTGGGGATCTAGAAACCACTTTTGGTAAGAAAGGATGAATCTATCAGATTGAAAAGACGGTAAAAAGTGAATTTTAATTAACACACGAAGAACTGCTAGACGGAGCGAAGTTGGAGGCCGAGCAGTTTGATCTCTCGTGCCCTAACTTGGTGACGGAAGACACCTACAGCAACGGCGGAGAGGATGAGGTCCGCGGCCGGCGTGAGGACGGCATCGGAGAAGTCGCGGCAGCTAAGTGCTTCGTCGCCGGCGTCGTCGAGAGCTTAGCAGAGGTGCTAGGGTTTGCGAGAGGTGGCGAGGTGGAAGAAGAATTTTTGACCAAGATGTGATGGGTATTTATAAGGAAGGAGACAGCACAACGCAATTACGCAGGTGCCCCTGGCGGTTCACATCTGAAGGACACGTGGCACACATGCAACACATCGAGAGTTGTTCCATGTTCCCACGCTCGCCTGGATTGTCGGGGTGGTCGTTCCGAATTCTCCGGGTTTGTGCAAAAGGATATAGCATTAAAAACAGATTTAAAGTTTGTCTCGTGTCTTCTGGCGACAAGGATGCAGAGAAGACATTCGACAGTTCATCGTAATGCATATGATTTGGATAGATAGAGCTTGAGGTAGGAAGCATAGAGAGGTTAGGGTCCGATCACATTCACTTAGTTCAAAAGATTCAAGCAAGAAGACATAGCTATAAGTGAATGCTATAGAGGACAGAATACAATATATGTATATAACAGAGTCAAGACCAAATTAACATGGTGCAGTTAATCATGAATTCAAGTCAATGTTGAAGACAAATCAACTGTGAAGACTTTCCAAAAATAACGCCAAGAAAAACACTTCAAACAAGATTTTGGTGGTGGCCTTACCCACCGTATAGGAAGTATTAGACCAGGACACGGCGCACAATTATCGTGGCGCTCCGAAGTCAATTTCCACATTAATGTATTCACACTTAGAGTGTATGTCTTCATTGATTGAAGATATACATTACTTTGTGTGTTGCACATCTAAGTCATCAAAATGCATAAGTGTTAGGATGTGTGTCCATTCACGGGACATTTGAGGATTCCAAGATATTTAGCTCACACCGCAACTTGCAAAACCTTTTCTCATCCAAGGGCTTTGTGAAGATATCGATAGCTGTTCTTACATCTTGGCGTGAATGATATCAATATCTTCCTTCATAACATGATCTCGAGAAAGTGATGGCGAATTTCGATGTGCTTTGTCTTGAGTGCTGAATCGGGTTGTTGGCAATCTTGATGGCACTCTCGTTGTCGCATAATAGAGGCACATTCTTGAGATGGATACCATAGTCTTTGGGAGTTTGCTTCATCCAGAGAAGCGAGCACAGGATCCAAAGAAGAATGTATTCAGATTCAGCGATGAGAGAGATACACAGTTACGCTTCTTTGAAGACCAACAGACAAGAGATCGTACCAGAAACTGACATGTGCCTGATGTGGACTTGCGATCAATCTTGTCACCAGCATAATCAGCATCTGAGAATCCAACTAGATCAAACTCTGAGCCCTTTGGATACCCTAATCCTAGTATTGGGGTGTAAGCCAAATATCGAAGAATACTCTTCACAGCTAAGTGATGCGATTCCTTTGGTGCCGCTTGGAATCGGGCACACATGCAAACACTAAGCATTATATCTGGCCTAGATGCACATAAGTAAAGCAAAGAGCCAATCATGGAGCGATATACCTTTTGATCGAACTCTTTACCATTGTCGTCGGGACCCAGATGACTTTTGGTTGGCATTGGCGTCATGTATCCTTTGCAGTCTTGCATTCCAAGCTTCTTCATGCAATCTTTGAGGTATTTTTCTTGAGATATGAAGATGTCGTTGCGTTGTTGACGGATTTGGAGACCCAGAAAGAACTTCAGCTCGCCCATCATGGACATTTGATATTGCTCTTGCATCATGTGACCAAATTCATCACTGTATTTATTGTTGGTGCAGCCGAAGACAATGTCATCCACATAGATTTGGCACACAAATAGTTCACCATCATATGTCTTCGTGAAGAGTGTAGGATCTAGTGAACCAGGTTTGAAGCCTTTTCCCTTCAGGAAGTCTTTGATTGTGTCATACCAAGCACGAGGGGCTTGTTTGAGGCCATACAGTGCCTTGTTGAGCTTGTATACCATATCAGGATGTTTTGGATCTTCAAAGCCTGGAGGTTGTGCGACATATACTTCTTCTTCTATCTTTCCATTGAGAAAATCACTTTTCACATCCATTTGATACAGAAGAATGTTGTGATGATTTGCATAGGCTGGCAGTATGTGAATGGCTTCAAGTCTTGCCACCGGAGCAAATGTTTCATCGAAGTCCATTCCTTCCACTTGAGTATAACCTTGCGCAACGAGACGAGCCTTCTTTCTGACAACTTGACCATGCTCATCTTGCTTGTTGCAATATATCCACTTGGTGCCAATGATATTGTGCTTTCGAGGATCAGGACGCTTGACCAATTCCCGCACATTATTCAGCTCGAACTGTTGAAGCTCTTCTTGCATAGCTTGAATCCATTCAGGGTCCATGAAGGCTTCATCAACTTTCTTGGGTTAAGTGATTGAGACAAATGCAAAATGCCCACAGAAGTTGGTTAGCTGTGTTGCTCTTTGAGTTGCTTTTGAACGAGTGAGTGGACCAGGTGCATTCAAGATGTCAATTATCTTCTCAATCTGAACTTCATTTGCAACACGAGGATGAGCAGGACGAAGATTTTGCTCTTGCTGATCAATATCATCATTTGGGGGATTGTCTTGGTGAGCATTGTCTTCAGGTTGATTAGGTGTAGAAATGATAAGCTCCTCTTCAGATTGATTCTCAGAGGGTATGATATCTCCAATTCCCATCTGCTTGATAGATTCACTTGGAGGTACTTCATCTATCACATTTGGCAGGTGCTCTCTTTGCGAGCCGTTAGTTTCATCGAACCGCATCCACAGTTTCAACCACTTTATAGTGAAAGAGGTTGAAGACTACGTAGGAGTGCGAATCCTTTCCATAACCAAGCATAAAACCTTCATGTGCTTTCGATGCAAATTTTGAAGTGTGATGTGGATCCTTGATCCAAAGCACCTAGCACCAAATACTCGAAGTAGCTTACATTTGGCTTCTTACCGGTTAGGAGCTCATAGGATGTTTTCTTGAAGCTTGTGAAGATAAGCGGTTGATGATGTGACAAGCGGTGTCAATGGCTTCAGCCGTAACTTCCGTGGAGTCTTGTACTCATCAAGCATCGTTCGGGCCATCTCAATGAGAGTTTTGTTCTTGCGCTCGGCGATGCCATTCTGCTGAGGTGTATAAGGAGCAGGGAACTCATGTGTGATGCCAAGTGTATCCACATAGAGGTCGAGGCCAGTGTTCTTGAAATCAGTGCCGTTGTCGCTTCTGATATGCTTGATCTTAACGCCATAGTTTGTCATGGCACGATTGGCAAAGCGTTTGAAGACATCCTGCACTTCAGTCTTGTAGAGGATTATATGTACCCAAGTATATCTAGAGTAATCATCAACAATTACGAAGCCATAGAGGCAAGTAGTAGCATTGAGAGTAGAGTAGTGAGTAGGGCCAAATAGATCCATGTGAAGCAGCTCGAAGGGTTGAAATGTAGTCATGATTGTCTTCAAGGGATGCTTGGCCCTAGTCATCTTTCACCTTCGCAGCGCCACCTGAATGGTCCTTCTTGAACTTGACGCCTTGATGCCCACGACATGCTTCTTCTTGGCGAGTGTGCAAGTTCTTCATGCCGGCATGCCCTAGCCTTCGATGCGAGCCAGCATTCTAAGCCTTTGCTAGAAGACATACGGCCATCTGCGGTCCAAATTCGAGAAATCTACAATATATAGATCGTCTTTTCGATACCCTTCAACGACTAGAGACTTGTCAGATTCCATTTGTACAAGGCATCGATATTTTCCAAATAGCACAGTCATGTTTAAGTCACAAAGCATTGACAGATATTAAGTTGAAACCAAGGGATTCAACAAGCACCACTTTATCCATGTGTTGATCCCTTGAGATTGCGACTCTACCTAGACCCAATGCAATACCTTGCTTTTACCAGTGTCAGCAAATGTGATGTGACTCTTGTCAGATGGACGTAAGGTTGAGTCCATGAGAAGACTTCGATCACCAGTCATATGATTAGTGCATCCGCTATCAATAATCCATTACGAAGCCACGAGGTGTAAGTAGCCTACAGTGCGATTAGGGGATAGGCTTCACAAAGAAAAGTGTGAAGCATAAACATTTGACGAGCAAGTGGATTATGAAAGCTTAGATCCAAGTTAGGACTGATTGGATGTATGGCAAATGATTCAGGAACAAAATACATAGTGAGACCATTTGGGCATTTGATCTTGCGCCCTACAAGCTGTTTTAGGTCCCCAGCAATAGCATCAGACGCCTTTGATTTCCGGCTGGAGACGTTTCCCTGCAAAAGAAAGTTAATTCTTCTTAACCACCCACATCTTCAGGGGTGGCTTAGAAGCATGAGTCTAAGTGCAGCATCTGAGAACTTCGGCTTTGGAGCCCTAGCAAATAGCCTTGCAGGAGAAGAACGATACTCATATGAATAAGCGCAAAAGTTCTTAGTTCTATGAACATAGCGGTTTGAAGATACGCTCATATTCATGAGTCCGAGTATGGTTTCCTACAAAACATTGGCGTTAGGGTGACTCGGGTGAGTCCTCATGCATATGAAGCATTTGGGTCATATGAAGCCTTTGGTCCGGGATTTGTCTTCTTCCCAGGTGGTGTCATGATGACATTCACAGGAAGATTCTCAAGACAACTTTTGGAACCCAGATCTTCTTCATAGGTGGCCCGTTCCTGCAGTTAGTACCAATATACCTGGCAAACACTTCACCATTCTGATTCTTAAACAGTTTATAGTTTGCATCAAAGGATTCATCAATGACAATTGGGTTGGCACAGGTGAAGCCAGATAGGGTGGATGGATCCACTGAAGGTCCCTTTGCAGCAACCCATGTGGTTTTGGGGTACTTCTCAGGCTCCCAGTAGGAGCCATCAACATTCATTTTCCTCTCAAACCCAACACCCTCTTTCCTAGGGTTTTGGTTCAGAATCTGCTTTTTGAGGACATCGCACAGTGTTTGATGCCCTTTGATACTTTTGTACATCCCTGTTTCAAGCAATGTCTTCAACCTAGCATTTTCATCAGCAATAGTAGTGGTATCCTCCGCAGAGGGGTTAGTTACAACATCAGCAGTTGAAGATATTGCAACAGTAGCAGCAGTAGAACATTCAACAACAAAAGTAGCGTTATCACGCTCAAGGCATTTTAGGCAAGGTGGTTCAAATCCTTCCTGAGCGGAACTGATCATTGGCCTTGAAGTGACTCGTTCTCTTTTTGAAGATCTTCATGAGCCGCTCTCAATTTCTCAAGCTCTTGCTTCCTTTGAAGATAATCATAGGAGAGATTTTCGTGAGTGGTTGTGAGTGTTTCATGACGACTTTCAAGTTCCTGGTACTTAGCATGAAGATTTTTAATGTCTTCAACTAACGATCGAGCAGGTCATTTCCGCGTCCAACAGGTCATCGCTTTTGTCTAACAGTTTTGAGTGTGTTCCCTAGCTTTACATTGTTCAGTTGCAATTTTAGCAAGTGTTTTTAGCTGGGTTTGGATTCACAATCGAGTCATCTTCACTTGATGTTTGAAAGTAAGCGTCGCGTGATTTTACCTTGGCACCACGTGCCATGAAGCGATAGGTGGGAGGCGAGTCGTCCTCATCATTATCATCGATGTATTGGTGGCGGAGCCATTGTCTTGGTGTTGAAGATGGACTTGGCGGCGTGAAAAGCTAGGGCCGACTTCGCAACACCCGAGTCAGACTCCCCCTCAGACTCCACCTCCGCCTCCTCTGAAGCAGGCTCCTCTTCTGAATCCATCTCCTTGCCAACAAAAGCACGAGCCTTGCCATATGAGCTCTTCTTGTGTGATGAAGATCTGGAAGAAGACTTGGAAGAAGACTTTGAGGATTTCTTCTTCTTCTTGTCATCAGAATCATATTCTTTGATCTTCTTCTTCTTCTTCTCATTGTCCCACTGTGGACACTCAGAGATGTAGTGACCAGGTTTCTTGCACTTGTGACAGGTTCTCTTCTTGTGATCATAGGACGAAGCTTCATCATTTCTTGAGCTGGATCGTGAAGACGTTCTGAAGCCTTTCTTCTTGGTGCATTTCTAGAACGTCTTCACAAGACTAGCAAGCTCCTTTCCAAGTTCTTGAGATCACGGAATCGCGGTCAGATTCTTCTTCAGATGAGGAAGCATCAGCCTTTGCCTTCAAAGCTCGGGTTCGGCCATAGTTGGGGCCATAGATATCTCGTTTCTCAGATAGCTAGTACTCATGTGTGTTGAGCCTCTCAAGTATGTCAGACAGATCGAGAGTCTTGAAATTAGGGCGTTCTTGTATCATCAGGTCTAAGGTGTCAAATGAGCTGTCAAGAGATCGCAGTAGTGTCTTCACTATCTCATGCTTCGTGATCTCAGTGGCGCCTAGTGCATGGAGCTCATTTGTGATATCAGTGAGGCGATCAAATGTGATCTGGACATTCTCGTTGTCGTGTCTCTTGAAGCGGTTGAAGAGGTTGCGGAGGAAATCTTGTCGTTGGTCTCGGCTGGGTTGAGACGCCTTCATTGACCTTGGACAGCCAGTCCCGGACTAAGCTTCGGCGTTTCGGAGCACTCACACGACCATACTATCCTTTGGTAAGGTGATCACAGATGATGTTCTTGGCAGTAGAGTCCAGTTGAATGAACTTCTTAACATCAGCAGGGGTGACACCTTCACCAGTCTTGGGAACGCCGTTCTTGATGACATACCGTAGATCAACATCAATGGCTTCAAGATGCATGCGCATCTTATTCTTCCAAAGAGGGATATTCATTAAGGCGAAGATGGGGCACATAGCGGAGACTTTGATTATCCCTGCAGTCGACATAGCTAAACTCCAGGTGGTTAAACCGAATCTCACAGAACAAGGGAACACCTTGCTCTGATACTAATTGAAAGGGCTAGTTATCGACTAGAGGGGGGTGAATAGGCGATTTTTATGAAAGTCTTCAAAACATGGAAGTTTTGAAGACAGACAATATAAACAACACTATTCTCTTTGCGGGAAGGTAGACTACACTAGACAAGCCATAGTCAAGTATTCAATAAAGTGAAAGCATGAAGACTAGTAGCAGCTAGGTAGTAAAGATCAAGATGGAAGATAGTATGAAGCCAAACAGAATAGATAGTCACAAAGTGAAGTCAATCAGATAATACAAGCAGGCAATGACTTCATGAAGACAAACTGTAAGTAAAGAGGAGTAAGAGATAGAACCAGTGGCTTCAGAGGGACAGGGATTTGTTCGACCAGTTCGATTCTTTGTGACAACTGTACGTCTGGTTAGGGAGGCTGAGTTTCAACTCAGAAGACCTCGTCTTCACCTTATTCGCCTTGAGCTAAGGACACATAGTCCTCGCCCAATTACTCTCGTAAGTCTTCAAGGTAGACTTTCGAACCTTCACAGACTTCGTTCACCGGCAATCCACAATGGCTCTTGGATGCTCAGAACGCGACGCCTAACTGGATGGAGGATTCATAGTCCTCAACTGTAACAAGTCTTTAGATCACGCGAACAGAAAGACTTCAGTGATGCCAAACACTCTTTGGGCTCTGGGTGGTTTGGGCTTTGTCCTCGCAAGGATTCTCTCTCAAAGGCTTCGGAGGTGGGTTGCTCTCAAACGACAAAAGCCGTGCACTAACTCTGAGAAGCCACCAATTTATGGTGTAGGGGATGGGCTATTTATAGCCACTGGGCAACCTGACCGGATTTGTCCGAAATGACCCTGGGTCACTAAGGAACTGACACGTGTCGCAACAGTCAGATTTCAAACACACGCGGCATCTTGACTTGGGCTACAAGTAAAGCTGACTTATCCGACTCAGGATAAGATTTGCTCTCATTGTCTTCGCTCGAAGACATAGGATTTGGTTTGAGCATCACTTCAGTCACTTTGACTTTGTTCACTTGGACCCCACTTAACAGTGCGGTGGTTCCTATGACTCAACAAAGAAGAAAAGGAAACAACAAAACAGCTAAGTCTTCGTGCTCCATATTCTTCACTCAATGTCTTCTCGCGTCATAGTCTTCAATGTGAATATCTTCACAGACCACCATTGTCTTGAATGTCTTCACACATTTTTAGGGGTCATCTCCGATAGGTAAACCGAATCAAGAAGGGACTACTACCTGTGTTATCCTGCAATTCTCACAAACACATTAGTCCCTTAACCAGGTTTGTCGTCAATACTACAAAACCAACTAGGGGTGGCACTAGATGCACTTACAGTTAGTAACAAGGGTCTTAGGAACCCAAATAGACCATTCAATGTACTCATAAGGAGAACCAACAAATTTGGCATAAACATGCCCATCACTAGCATGGCATAACACATAAGAAGGGTTAAAGTTGCCGCCTTTGTTGGAAGGGGTGGCATTGCCCTTCTTGACACCACCACCCTTCACATTGTTCTTCTTCTCCTTAGAAGCATGCTTTCCCTCCTTCACAAAAGTTTGCTTGAGAGGAGGTTGTTTGGCCTTGTCATTCTTCTTCTTATTCTTGGACTTGGGTGCAAACCCAATCCCCTCCTTTCCCACAACCTCCTTTTGATTGCTCAAAAGGTCGTTGAGGTTCTTCTCACCTTGTATGCAAGACACAAGGCCTTTCTCAAGTTGCTCCTTCAACTTGGCATTCTCCTCCACAATATGCACATGCTCACAACACGGGTTAGTGGCATTTTCATTATCAATTAAAACCATATGAGGAAATGTGGCTTTCTCCTTGGTTAGCTTCACTAGGAGTTGATCATGAGACTCTTTGAGGCTAGCATGAGCACTCTCCAAGGCCTTGTGAGCCTTGTCAAGTATATCAAACTCCTCAATGAGTCTAGCATGGTCAACCCCAAGTTTGGCTTTCTCGGAATTGAGCACACAAGATACAACAAGAGCATGATCAAGATCTTTGTTTAATTTAGCATGATCATCGTTGTGTGACTTCTCAAGAGCCAAACGATGACCACGCTCTTCCTCAAGCGCATTAGAGAGATCGGATATCTCATCGGCATAGTCACAACTATGCCCTTCCATCTTTGACATGGTTTATTCGTGAGCCTCGATCATGTCATTGGCTTCACCAAGTTGTTCCAAGAGAGCAACAAAGTGCTTCTTGGATTTACCCTTGAGCTTACTCATAAAAGACTCAAATTAATTTTCCTCCTCCTTCGTCCCCTCACTTTCATCAATGCAATCTGTCAAGGAAGGATTAGTAGTGATGGTAGTTTTGATGTTGGGGGTTACCTTGTTGGTGTCTTTGGCCATGAGGCACTTGGCGGTGATGTTCTCGTTGGGTGAGTCTAAGAGGGACACCCGTGGAGTTGTTGCAATGGCAACGGAGGCCATGGCAACCGTCTCACCATCTTCATCATCATCATCCTCATTGTACTCTTCTTGTGCCACCAACCCCTTGGGAGGAGTCTTCTTGGTGAAGTTGTTCTTGTTGGGGAAGGACTTGGCCTTATCTTTTCGGATAAGCTTGCCACCATTGTCTTCCCTATTCCTGTACGGGCAATCCGCAACAAAGTGGCTCACATTGCCACAATTATAGCATGTCCTCACATGTTGCTTGCACTTGGCGCCACTTGAGTTGTTCTTGTTAAAGTTGGACCTTGAGTTCTTCTTGCTCCAAAATTGTCGTGAAGCAAGAGCCATGTGCTCGTGATAGGCATATTTGGTATCTTCGGGGCAACACTCCTCTTCTTCCTCTTCACCCTCTTCTTCCACACTAGCCTTGGCCTTCACAGCAAGGTTGGGCTTCTTTGATCGTTGAGAACGCAACACCGCATTGTCGGCGGTCTTGTCCAAGATCCTCATTGCAAAAAACTCATCCAACGCTTAACTTGAGGACAAGGCATGAAAGTCTGGCCTTTGATCGATGACGGAGCACATGGCCTTATGGTAGGGTATCATGGCCTTGAGAAACTTGCGCTTGATCCAATTGTCATCCGTATCCTTGCTCCCCTGACTCGGAGTGAGACCACAAGAGTGGTTAATCTCCGGTGTCGTGGAATTGTCACGGCAGATGTCCTACCAGAAGGGCTTAGTCGTGGAGCCATCGCAACTAGGTTAGCTTAAAGGGGTTAAATGGGACAAAGGACATAGGGAATTTATACTGGTTCGGCCCCTTGCGGTGAAGGTAAAGGCCTAATCTAGTTTGAGGTGGTATTGCTTGGGTTTCGATTACGAGGGAGCGAATACGCTTGACCTAGCTTTCGATCTCTAGTTTCTTGCCCTAAACTACCGCCGGGTCGTCCCTTTATATACATAGATTGACACCCGACGGCTCACGGAGTCCCGGTCGGCTCATACACAACGTGTCCGGCTCGGTGACTAACTACGCATGCCTTACAACACAAGCCATACATATATGGCGGTTTACACCTGTGGGCCTCAAGCCGCCTTTGGGTCTTGGGCCTCCCGTAAACCTGCTTCGCGAACCGCCCCCTTCAACATCTTCATGGGCCTTGTCATTATGAGCCGCTAGTGGCATGACCCGGCCCTTCCTGGGCGGGCCATACCCAGTAGTTATATCCCCAACATCCAGTAAAGCTCTCGAGGTTCTTCATCCTCAATCATTAAAAAACTCATCGGCTTCAACTTGCACCACTTCAAAGTTTGAGCGTTGAATGCTTGCACTTCCCTTGTAAATGGACACAACATCTTGCCATGCTTCCTTGGCCACGGTGAAAAGTCGGAGGTGCTAATACGTCTCTGACGTATCTATAATTTATGAAGTATTCATGCCATGTTTACAACAATTCCATATGATTTTGGTACGATTTGATTAGAACTAACCCGGACTGACGCTGTTTTCAGCAGAACTACCGTTGTGTTGTTTTTGTGCAGAAATAGAAGTTCTCGGAAGGAGCTGAAAATTAACGGAGAATTTTTCTGGAAAATATGAAAAATACTGGAAGAAAAATATACGCAAGAGGAGTCTCGGGGCCACCATAAGGGTGGGGGCGCGCCCTCCGACCTTGTGATCGCCTCGTGGGGCCCCCTGACATGAAACCGACGCCAACCCCTCCTATAAATATAGAAAACCCCAGAACTGAAGGAAGATCGGGAGTTCCGCCGCCGTAAGCCTCTGTAGCCACGAAAAACCAATCTAGGTCCTCTCTGGCAACCTGCCAGAGGGGGCCAACATCACCGGAGGCCATGGAGGAGGAAATCGGAGGGGTCACCATCGTCATGGAGGCCAAGGACCAAAGGGAGAACCCTTCCCCATCTAAGGGGGAGGCCATGGAGGAGAAAGCACAAAGGGGAGAACCGCTCCCCCTCTCTCTTGGTGGCGCCGGAGTGCCATCGGGGGAATCATCACCGTGGTGATCGTCTTCATCAACATCACCTTCATCATCACCATCCTCGTCTCTTTTATGCGGTCCACTCTCCCGCACCCCACTGTAATCCCCTACTTGAACATGGTGCTTTATGCCACATATTATGATCCAATGATGTGCTGCCATCATATGATGTTTTGAGCAGATTTCCTTTGTCTTTTGGGTTGATTGATGATCTAGATTGGTTTGAGTTGTATGTTTTATTTTGGTGCTGTCCTATGGTGCCTTCCGTGCCGCGCACACGTGAAGGATTCTCGCTGTAGGGTGTTGCAATACGTTCATGATTCGCTTATAGTGGGTTGCTAGAGTGACAGAAGCTTAAACCCGAGTAAGGGGGTTGTTGCGTATGGGATAAACGGGACTTGATGCTTTATGCTATGGTTGGGTTTTACCTTAATGATCTTTAGTAGTTGTGGATGCTTGCTAGAGTTCCAATCATGAGTGCATATGATCCAAGAAGAGAAAGTATGTTAGCTTATGCCTCTCCCTCGTATGAAACTGCAATGACGACCACCGATCTTGTTAACAATTGCCTAGGACAATTCCGCACACCGATCCATCATTATTCCACACTCGCTATTTATAATATATAGTAATATATTCTAACTTTATGTTAACAACACCTACTTTTATATTTTAGTTCTCCGATATCATGCAAAGTTATCCTCTTCATACCCACAACGTAGTTTTATTTCTCGTTTCTAGATGGAGGCAAATGTTCATTGTATGTAGAGTCGTATCAGTGGCAGATAGGACTTGAGAGAATATTGATCTTACCTTTAGCTCCTTGTGGGTTCGACACTCCATACTTATCACTTCCACCTTTGGAAATTGCTACGATGATTCCTTGCACTTGGGGATTATCAGGTGCGCAATATCTTTGGGTGGAATTGCTTCTTGGAGAATGAAGAGAGCGGACTCATTGAATTGATAACCGCGGCTTATCTAGGAGTGAAGTTCCTTGGGTTGTGCGGGTAGAAACCTTGCTCAATATTTCTCCAAAGATTAGTAGAACTATGATTTAAATGACATTTAAAGCGATACACCCAAGAGGCAAAATCCCCATTTTTCACAAGCTTAGGAGGAGGACCAACATGATTCATATGTGTGGAGGGAACCAGCCCTCCATAAGTAAGTGGAGGTTCAACATGGGCAAAGATGCCACTCCCACTTCTACCACTAGGCAAAGGAACTTGATCACTAGCAGCTTCCCCCTTATTGGAGTTAGCATTCGTCACCATGTTAGCAGGGTCAACCACTTCCAATGGTGCGGTGGATAATTTAATACCATCAAGAAAATTCTTAAGCATGCCTTTGACCTCGGTCATCATGGAGTTTTCAATGTGTCCAAAGCCACATTGAACTCCTCACGAGAGACCGAGGATCCCCCATCGGCCGTAGACAAGAACGGATTCACACCGGGGTGCTCCTCCACCTCGTCTATGGTGTCAACCATACTCTTCGGACGACAAAGTCCTGAATAAAGAGACGAGGCTCTGATACCAATTGAAAGGATCGATATGGTTGACTAGATGGGGTGAATAGGCAACTAACAATTTTTAGCTTTTGTTTACCAAATTAAACTTAGCATCAAAATAGGTTGTCTAGATATGCAACTAAGTGAGCAACCTATATGATGCAACACCAACAAGCACACAAGCAATCAAGGGATACAACACAATATAAGCTTGCACAAGTAAAGGTAAGAGATAACCAAGAGTGGAGCCAGTGGAGACGAGGATGTATTACCGAAGTTCCTTCCCTTTGACAGGAAGTACGTCTTCGTTGGAGCGGTGTGGAGGCACAATGCTCCCCAAGAAGCCACTAGGGCCACCGTATTCTCCTCACGCCCTCACACTATGCGAGATGCCATGATTCCACTATTGGTGCCCTTGGAGGCGGCGACCGAACCTTTGCAAACAAGGTTGGGGCAATCTCCACAACTTAATCAGAGGCTCCCAACGACACCACGAAGCTTCACCACAATGGAATATGGCTCCGCGGTGACCTCAGCCTTCTAGGGTGCTCAAACACCGAAGAGTAACAAGATCCGCAAGGGATTAGTGGGGGGAATCAAATTTCTCTTGGTCGAAGTGTAGATCGGGGCCTTCTCAACAAATCCCTAGAAAATCAACAAGTTTGATTCGCTAGGGAGAGAGATCGGGCGAAAATGGAGCTTTGAGCAACAATGGAGCTTGGGGAGGGAAGAGGTGGTCTTCTTGGGGAAGAAGAACCCCTTTATATAGTGGGGGAAAAGATCCAACCGTTACCCACCCACTCAGTCCGCGAGATGCGATACTACCGCACACGATCGTGGTACTACCGCAAGGCACTATGGTACTACTGCATCTTGTTGCGGTACTACCGCTCGTGTGGTAGGAGCCAGGTGAGGTCCTATTGCACTAGGCAACGAGCGGTGGAACCGCCGGAGCGGTACTATCGCGCGCCCCTGCAGTACTACCGCAGGGCAGCGCTCAACTGGGCTGGAAAAAGCACGGACTAAATAAATTACGTCCATGACTACTTCCGCTGAGTTTGGGACGTGCAAAAATCCGACATGGTACTACCGCTCGCAGGGAGTGGTACTACCGCATAGGGGCGGAAGTAAAAAATTACTTCCACGCCTACTTCCGTGCGTGCCAGCGTTCTGGGCTAGAGGCAGTGGTACTACCGCTCACGAGCAGCGGTACTACCGCTTCCCTGAGCGGTACTACCGCGAACCCTTGCGGTACTACTGCTCCCTTGAGCAGTACTACCGCACGCCACAGAAACTATAGCACTTGGGAGCCTTCATCTCGCAGAGACAAGGATAAACGGAAGGTGCTCCAAAGAAGCAAAGGAAGGTGGTGCAAAGGAACAGATGTGTATGTGTTGATTCCGCCCTAACCTTTCCGAAGCGTACCCCCTCTTAATAGTACACCTTTCCTATGACTCAAATCCACCGAAAAGAAACATAGAGAACCGACGTCTTCGATATACTCCGAGGGGCACCGAATCGTCTTGTGCCTAGACATGAGATATCTGAAATGCTCAATGCACACGATTAGTCCGCAAAGCACTGTCATAAATCACCAAAACCACATAGGTGTAGGGGAACGTAGTAATTAAAAAAAAATCATATGCACACGCAAGATAATGGTGATGCATAGCAACGAGAGGGGAGAGTGTGTCCACGTACCCTCGTAGACCGAAAGCGGAAGCGTTAGCACAACGCGGTTGATGTAGTCGTACGTCTTCACGATCTGACCGATCAAGTACTGAACGCACGGCACCTCCGAGTTCAGCACACGTTCAGCCCGATGACGTCCCTCGAACTCCGATCCAGCCGAGTGTTGAGGGAGAGTTTCACAAGATGACGGCGTGGTGACGATGATGGTGTTCTACCGACGCAGGGCTTCGCCTAAGCACCGCTACAGTATTATCGAGGTGGACTATGGTGGAGGGGGGCACCGCACACGGCTAAAAGATCAAATGATCAATTGTTGTTTCTTTGGGGTGCCTGAGGGAGTCCTGGATTAGGGGGTATCCGAACAGCCGGACTATATACAGCGTCCGGACTATTGAAGCGTGAAGATACAAGACTCAAGACTTTGTCCCGTGTCCGGATGGAACTCTCCTTGGCGTGGGAGGCAAGCTTGGCGATCCGGATATTATATTTCCTTCCTCTTATAACTGATTCCATGTAAACCCTAGCCCTCTCTGGTGTCTATATAAACCGGATAGGTTGGTCCTTAGAAGGCCGATCACAATTACAATCATACCATCATAGGCTAGCTTCTAGGGTTTAGCCTCTATGATCTCGTGGTAGATCTACTCTTGTACTACCCATATCTTCAATATTAATCAAGCAGGAAGTAGGGTTTTACCTCCATCGAGAGGGCCCGTGCACAGGTAAACATTGTGTCCCTTGCTTCCTGTTACCATCAGCCTAAGACGCACAGATCGGGACCCCCTACCCGAGATCCGCCGGTTTTCAAACCGACATTGGTGCTTTCATTGAGAGTTCCTCTGTGTCGTCGCTACCGGGCTCGATGGCTCCTTCAACCATCATCAACAACACGGTCCCGGGTGAGACCTTTCTCCCCAGACAGATCTTCGTATTCGGCGGCTTCGCCCTGCGGGCCAACTCGCTTGGCCATCTGGAGCAGATCGATAGCTACGCCCCTGGCCACCAGATCAGGATCGGAAACCTGAACTACACGGCGGATATCCGCGGAGACTGGATCGCCAATGGATTCGTGCCTATGCCAGGAGCACTGGACAGTCACGACGAGCACGGCTTAGACCTGCTGTCGGACAAAGCTCGGGCTATCACCCCCGCAGTAGCCTCGGACGAGCAGGCTGCGTTGCCTAAGGACGGAGGGCTCGACCCCGCCCTGCAGGTCGCACACTCATCGGTGGTGGAGCCGAACACGGGCCTTACCTCTGTGGTGGCCTGTGACTCCGGACCCCCGGATTCGTATCCGGATGTTGGTTCCGGTCCGCGCACTCCCGAGCCAGTCGAGCCAGGTTGGGCTCCGGTAATGGAGTTCACCGCTGCGGATATCTTTCAGCACTCGCCCTTTGGCGACATGCTGAACTTGTTAAAAACTCTCTCTTTGACAGAAAATTCTGGGCCAAACTATGTCCGGCTCGAGTGGGAAGCAGGCAACGAAGAAATTCGCTGCCCACCCACCACCCACTTCATAGCCACAGTCGATGATTTAACCGACGTGCCTGACTTCGACTCCGAAGGCATCGACGGTATGGACGACGATGCAGGAGAAGATTTGGAATCTATGGGGCGCTGGACTTCTGCCCCGTCACACGACATATACATGGTGGATACGCCCAAAGAGGACAAAGGCGACAATCCAGAAGATAAAACCCTCGGGCAAAAGCCAAAGTGACGGCGCAGACGCCGTTCTAAGTCCAGCAACAGTAAAAATAGCGACAAGAGCGCCAGAGGGATCGATACTACAGTCAGCTCCGAAGGCAACAACGACCATACGGACCCAGCGATGGAGCAAGGCGAACCAGGCCACCTCGAACACAGTTCGGAGCAGACGCCCAAGGAAAATGATCCCGACGGACGAGGTCATCAAACCGAACCAGCACAAGAAAGCAGTTCGGATGACGATGCATTCATCATCCCGGAAAAATGCGTGGAACGAGATAACCTCCACAGAAAGCTTATGGCCACCGCGAGAAGTCTAAAGAAGCAGAAGCAACGGCTCAAAGCTGCACAGGAAACGCTCAACCGTAGATGGAATAAAGTGCTAGACACTGAAGAAAGATACGGCGATGATCGCCAAACAAAGAGCTATCCAAAACGTGAGCTACTACCAGAATTCGACGACGAAGTCATGCCACTTCATAACCGCAACAAAGCGGCTACCGGCGCCACGCACGATCTACGTGAGCAATTGGATAAGAAAGCTGGCGCGGCCAGGTCCATTTATGGATCTAAAGGACACACCCCGGCGAGGGACTATGGTCACCAAAACGATTATGCCAATCGAACACCAGTTCGGAATAAACACCGGATACAACAACAGCCGACGGCATGCCACCCTGCGTCCGGACCACGGAGGGCTGCTCACCCCCGTGCTTTATCGAAGAAATCTTGGACCATGAATTTCCACAGGGCTTTAAACCTGTGAATATAGAGGCATACGACGGAACGATAGACCCAGGTGTATGGATCGAGGATTTTATCCTGCATATACATATGGCTCGTGGGGATGACCTCCACGCCATCAAATACCTTCCCCTAAAACTGAAGGGACCAGCTCGACACTGGTTGAAAAGCCTCCCCGAAAATTCAATTGGGAGTTGGGAGGAACTCGAGGATGCTTTCACGGCCAATTTTCAAGGGACCTATGTCCGGCCTCCGGATGCTGACGATTTAAGTCACATAATCCAACAACCCGGAGAGTCCGCCTGCAAGCTTTGGAACAGATTCCTCACTAAGAAAAACCAAATTGTCGATTGTCCGCACATCGAAGCTTTAGCGGCATTCAAACACATCATCCGTGACGAGTGGCTCGCCAGACACCTCGGCCAAGAAAAGCCGAGGACAATGGCAGCCTTAACAAGCCTCATGACCCGCTTTTGTGCGGGTGAAGACAGCTGGCTGGCCTGCAAAAGCACCAGCGATCCCAGCACATCCGAAATGAGGGATGGCAACAGGAAGCCACGGCGTAATAAAAACAAACGCCAAAACAAGGAAGAGAGCCCGGATAACACAATGGTTCATGCCGGATTCAGGGGCTCCCGACCTGATCAGCAAAAGAAACCATTTAAAGGCGGTAAAGAGGGACCGTCCGGTCTGAATAGAGTCCTAGACAGACTATGCCAAATTCATGGCACCCCTGACAAACCTGCGAACCACATGCACAGAGAGTGTTGGGTCTTCAAGCAGGCCAGCAAATTAAATGCCGAACACAAGGGAAGGGAAAGACCAAGTGAAGACGAGGATGAACCTCGCCAGCCGAACACTGGGGGACAGAAAAAATTCCCGCCAGCCGAACAGTGAACATGATCCACGCGACTCACACATCCATGAGAAGGCGAGCAGCCGCATAGAGACGCGCTCGATATAGAGTCCATCGTACTCACACCTAACCACTGGATGTCTTATCCGATCACCTTCGATCACTGGGACGACCGAACTAGTATTCGGCGCGGAGGATCAAAGGCCTTGGTGCTTGACCCAATAATCAACGGATACCATCTCACCCACGTCCTCATGGACGGCGGCAGTAGTCTCAATTCAATATATGAGGACACTATCCGCAGGATGGGGATAGACCCATCCAGAATTAACCAAATCAACACCACCTTTGTAGGGGTGATACCAGGCGTTGAACCCCACAGCAGGGGCTCCGTTTTACTGGAGGTAACACTCGGCTCTCCAGGCAACTCCAGAAGCGAAGAGCTACTCTTCATCATCGCACCCTTCCAAAACGACTATCATGCATTGCTTGGAAGAACGGCCTTCGCCCGCTTCAGCGCATTGCCGCACTATGGCTACCTTACACTCAAGATGCCCGGTCCACGTGGCGTCGTCACCGTTAGCGGAATCACAGAGCGCTCTTCACATGCAGAGGAACTCGCGATGGCCTTAGCGGACGGACTATAAGCGGCCTCCAAGATCAGAAAACATGACTGGTCATTAAGACCACAGACACGGTTAGATTTGAGTCCGTCGCCGGATAAAATTGAATCGAGCACCGTATATGTAATCCCATAGTGGACACCAGGGGCTATAAATATTTAATACAGCCCCACACTTGGCTCAACCTTATTGGCAGGCCAACATATTACACTTTTACTATCCATCGCATACTTACGTCGTACTCTCCTACGAGTTTTCTTTTTTCATAGACAACGTTCGCGCGATACCCTTCCAGGATACGGCACAACGGAGACAAAGGCGCAGACGTGCAGCAGGGCCCCGTCCAATAGGTTTCTTTTTAGATTAAGCCCCTGTGTAAACCTTTTCTATTGCCTCTTGTTGTTCAATCATCCCATGGGTTCCATACCCACAGAGGATACTGCCGTTATTGGCATTTCGCCACGATAGATTAACGCACGTACCTGGAAACACGGGGTTTATAATGACTGGGCATTCTTGAGCCCATCGTCCGTTATAAAGTCCGAATACCTTCGGGAGTGTTCGGCGTCACGAGTTTGGCCTTATATGCATCAGCTCCGAATCATGTCTTTGGTCAAATGTTGGGTTTGCCCGGCTCACAGGTTTGCCGCCTTATGTTCCATTACTATCGGCTAAGGTGGCCAAGGAGAACTACTGCGATTGTGCCCTGGTTATTCGGACGAGCACCTTAGTAGAGAAAGCCGAAAAATCGATCATTATGATACGAGAGATTGTTCAACCACTCGAAGACTTATCGGAATCTTTAGGATCCCTCCGCAATAACGAAGGACCGTTTCCCGGTCATGTACACACGCGCTCGTATTCGTATGCAAGCGAAGGTACCAGGGGCTACATAGTAGCCCCACCATTAGACTCCCATGGCTAAGCGAAAGCGTTCTGACTATATAGTTCGGTTGCCCTAGTTCGACGCGTCGATCACCTCCTTAATGGACCAAGACGTTGGATCAAGTGTGATTATGCATTTTTTCTCGAACACCCCGCATTATATGCGTGGGGGCTGAAATAACGATCGCTAACTCTCGGATTAAATGTATATATTTATACAAAACGGCCGCACAGGGGACACAATAATACTTTCAGGCACAAAGTATAAATATAGCCTTATAACCAAAATAACATTGTTTCTACAATGATGCGATTCATCACTCGAACAAGACATTCTTCGAGCACTGCGCCTCTATTAGGACGGCACCTTCCGTGACCTGCGCCAAGTAGTGCTCGGCCGGATATTGGCCCCCCCCCCCGCCAGATCCTGGGTCGCTATAATGGTGGCCTCCATATCCGTCCAATAGGCTTTAACACAGGCAAGAGCCATTCGTGCACCCTCTATGCACGCCGACCTCCTCATGGCGTCGATCCGAGGCACGGCCCCAAGGAATTGCTGCACCAAGCCAAAGTAATCGTCCGGCTTAGGCCCTTCGCCAAAGATGGTCTATCACGAACCGCATTGCAAGCCGGGCAGCCCGTGAAGCTCCGCCACAGCCATCTTGTCACTTAACGGCAGCGGGCGAGTGGTAGCATTGAATTGCGACCAGAAAAGCTTCTCCACTTCCTTATCACCCTGATCCTCGAAGAACTTGGCAGCGTCAGCTGTACTCTTCGCCAAATCCGCATACGCGTCCGCAGGACTCCAGCGTCCATCCAGGGGAGCGTACTTCAGATCGAAAAACTTCGTCCGTAGCAAGTAGGAGCCTCTAGCCGCGATTTTACCGGCCTGTTGAAGCTCCTCCCGCGCACCCCTGACCTCGGTCCGTATTTCCTTGGTGGCATTAAGTGCCTTGTTCAGATCGGCCGAACTATCCTTATGCTCCTTTTTAAGGAGCTCATACCGGTCAGCGGCATTTTTTAACTCCACAGCCATTTCGGCTATCTTTTCCTCGCTTCGGCGATGAGCAGCCTGTTCGGCTCTCAATTCCTCGGCCGCCTTTCGGGCAGCCGCATTGCTAACCCGAGCTTGTTCCTTGACCTAGGCAAGTTCTGCCCTCAGGGCCTCCACGGCAGCAGCACCATCTGCAGTCCGAACATATTACATTAATATCACGCCGCCTCCATATCTTCCTATACAAAGGAAGGCAAAGCACATACCTTGTGATTTGTCCAGCCGTTCGTTCACCAGCGTGATATCGGCATCAATCGATCCAATCTGCCTTGTTAGCTCGGCAACTTCAACGGACTGGTCGGTGGCCGGACCCATAGGTACCTGCACGTATTTACAGCGCAATCATTGATTTATGATCCCCCGTTTGCCGCCTATGGTGAGCAACCAGAGTCTCAGGGGCTACTATCTATATGGAGCACACCTAACGCGTGCCTCATAGCCAAAAATAGTGTATTCTTCACTACATACCTCAAAGCCTCTGAGCAGGCTTGTAAATGCCTCATTCAAACCGCTTGTAGCGGATGAAATCTTCTTGAGCACCGCGCTCATTAATGAGCGGTGCTCCTCCGAGAGCGCAGCTCGCTCCAGTAGGCCCGTCAGTACGTCCGGCCGGACATCGAACTGTGCCGGACCCTTCCCATCGCCCCTCGTGGGAGCCAAACGCTCCGGGCTCAGGGCGGCTGACGCATTGGCTTCCGGCTTCGGCAGATCCAGACTCCTCCGTGACGACACCTTGGTGTCGCCCGCTTCATGAGCCGGAGAGGTGGGTGGGGTCTCGCTCTCCATCATCTCTGGAGGAAGATCCC
The DNA here is from genome assembly GCA_021605145.1 of Aegilops bicornis. NCBI lineage: Eukaryota > Viridiplantae > Streptophyta > Magnoliopsida > Poales > Poaceae > Aegilops > Aegilops bicornis. The sequence continues at coordinate 711,735,389 of CM038671.1, forward strand.
CCGAAGACGAACTCTGTTGAGAAGAGTTGCTAGCCGAACTGCAAAAGACGAATCCTGGCTATTGATCTTGGAGAAACACAGTACCTTCGAATTAACGATTGACTTACAGCTCGGTGGAGGGCTGGCCCGTTGGCGGGCATGACGCGGTGAGGGTGCCCGTCGGGGCAGGGCCCCCTGGGGATACCTTTTTCCCTGGTTTGGGCATTTCCGTCTCCAAGTCTTCGGAGGCAGCCCTCTTCTTCCCGCGCGGGGAGGAGGCCTTAGCCTCCCCTTCCCGACTATCCTCCTTAGGGGAGGCAACAATTCCCCCGGTTCGGATGCATAGCGTGTGGAGCTCGGTTTCTTTGCTCTTCCCCCTGTCCTTCCCTGAGGGCATTCTGCTGAGTACTGATAACCCACAAGTATAGGGGATCGCAACAGTTTTCGAGGGTAGAGTATTCAACCCAAATTTATTGATTCAACACAAGGGGAGCCCAAGAATATTCTCAAGTATTAGCAGCTGAGTTGTCAATTCAACCACACCTGGAAACTTAGTATCTGCAGCAAAGTGTTTAGTAGCAAAGTAATATGATAGTGGTGGTAACGGTAACAAACTAAAGACAGCAAAAGTAATGTTTTTGGTATTTTTGTAGTGATTGTAACAGTAGCAACGTAAAAGTAAATAAGCGAGAACCAGTATATGGAAAGCTCGTAGGCACCGGATCAGTGATGGATAATTGTGTCGGATGTGGTTCGTCATGTAACAGTCATAACATAGGGTGACACAGAACTAGCTCCAGTTCATCAATATAGCGTAGGCATGTATTCTGTATATAGTCATACGTGCTCATGGAAAAGAACTTGCATGACATCTTTTGTCCTACCCTCCCGTGGCAGCGGGTCCTATTAGAAACTAAGGGATATTAAGGCCTCCTTTTAATAGAGAACCGAACAAAGCATTAACACATAGTGAATACATGAACTCCTCAAACTATGGTCATCACCGAGAAGTATCCTGATTATTGTCACTTGGGGTTGTCGGATCATAACACATAATAGGTGACTATAGACTTGCAAGATAGGATCAAGAACTCACATATATTCATGAAAACATAATAGGGTCAGATCTGAAATCATGGCACTCGGGCCCCGATGACAAGCATTAAGCATAGCAAAGTCATAGCAACATCAATCTCGTAACATAGTGGATACTAGGGATCAAACCCTAACAAAACTAACTCGATTATATGATAAATCTCATCTAACCCATCACCGTCCAGCAAGCTTCACGATGGAATTACTCACGCATGGCGGTGAGCATCATGAAATTGGTGATGGAGGATGGTTGATGATGACGGCGACGAATCCCCCTCTCCGAAGCCCCGAACGGACTCCAGATCAGCCCTCCCGAGAGAGATTAGGGCTTGGTGGCGGCTCCGTATCGTAAAACGCGATGATTTCTTCTCTCTGATTTTTTTTCTCCCCGAAATCCAATATATGGAGTTGGAGTTGGCGTCAGAGGGCCACCAGGGGTCCACGAGGTAGGGCGGCGCTCCCAGGGGGGAGGGCGCGCCCCCCACCCTTGTGAGCAGGGTGTGGGCCCCCTGGTCTTCATCTTTGGCGAGGATTTTTTATTATTTTTTCTAAGGTGTTTCATGGAGTTTCAGGTCATTCCGAGAACTTTTATTTTCTGCACATAAAACAACACCATGGCAATTCTGCTGAAAACAGCGTCAGCCGGGTTAGTTCCATTCAAATCATACAAGTTAGAGTCCAAAACAAGGGCAAAAGTGTTTGGGAAAGTAGATACAACGGAGACGTATCAACTCCCCCAAGCTTAAACCCTTGCTTGTCCTCAAGCAATTCAGTTGACAAACTGAAAGAGAAAAAGAAAAACTTTTACAAACTCTGTTTTCTCTTGTTGTTGTAAACATGAAAAGCCAGCATTCAAGTTTCAGCAAATATTATGAACTAGCCATACTCACAATAACACGTAGGTCTCATAATTACTCATATCAATAGCATAATCAGCTAGCGAGCCATAATAATAAAACTCGGATGACAACACTTTCTCCAAATAATCATAACATGATATAATGAAATGGTATCTCGCTAGCCCTTTCTGAGACAGCAAAACATAAATGCAGAGCACCTTTAAGGATCAAGGACTGACTAAACATTGTAATTCATGGTAAAAGAGATCCAGTCAAGTCATACCCAATATAAACCAATTATAATGAATGCAAACGACGATTATGTGCTCTCCAATGGGTGCTTTTTAATAAGAAGGTGATGACTCAACATAAAAGTAAATAGATAGGCCCTTCGCAGAGGGAAGCGAGGATTTGTAGAGGTGCGGAGCTCAATTTTGAAATAGAGATAAATTATATTTTGAGCGGCATACTTTCATTGTCAACATAACAACTAAAAGATGACGATATCTTCCATGCTAAACAGATTATAGGCGGTTCCCAAACAGAATGGTAAAGTTTATACTCCCCTTCCTCCACAAGCATCAATCCATGGCTTGCTTGAAACAACGAGTGCCTCCAACATTCAACGGGTCCCAAGGGGAGTTTTGTTTGCAATTATTTTGATTTAGTTTGCATAAAGCATGGGACTGGGCATCCCGGATACCAGCCATTTTCTCGTGAATGAGGCGGAGTCCACTCCTCTTGAGAATAACCCGCCTAACACGGAAGATAAGGGCAGCTCTAGTTGACATATGAGCTATTCGAGCATGCAAAACAGAATGATTATTTGAAGATTTAGAGTTTGGCACATACAAATTTACTTGGAACGGCAGGTAGATACCGCATATAGGAAGGTATAGTGGACTCATATGGAATAACTTTGGGGTTTAAGGAGTTTGGATGCACAAGCAGTATTCCCGTTTAGTACAGGTGAAGGCTAGCAAAAGACTGGGAAGCGACCAACTGAGAGAGCGACAACAGTAGTAAACATGCATTAAAATTAATTTACACTGAATACAAGCATGAGTAGGATATAATCCACCATGAACATAAATATCATGAAGGCTATGTTGATTTGATTCAACTACATGCGTGAACATGTGCCAAGTCGAGTCACTCAATTCATTCAAAGGAGGATACCATCCCATCATACCATATCATATCATAATCATTCTAATAGCATGTTGGCACGCAATGTAAACCATGATAACTCATAGCTAATCAAAGGAGGATACCATTCCATCATACCATATCATATCATAATCATTCTAATAGCATGTTGACAAGCAACTATAATCTCTAAATGTCATTGCAAATATGTTTACTTCATAATAGCTGAATCAGGAACGATGAATCATCATATTTACAAAAACAAGAGAGGTCGAGTTCATACCAGCTTTTCTCATCTCAATAAGTCCATCATATATCATCATTATTGCATTTCACTTGCACGACCGAACGGTGTGTATAATAATAAGAGTGCACGTGCATTGGACTAAGCTGGAATTTGCACGCATTCAACTCAAGAGAGAAGACAAGGCAATATGGGCTCTTGGTTAAATCAACAATGATGCATATAAGAGCCACTTCAACAATTTAATCATGGTCTTCTCCTACTGACCCCCAAAGAAAAGAAAGGAAATAAAAACTATTTACACGGGAAAGCTCCCAACAAGCAAAAGAAGAACAGGAAATATTTTTGGGTTTTCTTTTTAATTATTACTACTACAGCAGGAAATAAACTACTACTAATTTTCTAAGGTTTATTAAACACACAAGAAGAAGGCAGGAAAAAGAAAATAAACTAGCATGGATATTACAGTGAAAGAGTATGAGCACCGACATCTAGCAATGAGTGTGTGTGAACATGAGTGTAATGTCGGTGGGAAATACGTACTCCCCCAAGCTTAGGCTTTTGGCCTAAGTTGGTCTATAACTTGAGGATAGCACAGCTAATACCCGTAGGTGTAGCTGGGTACATGCGATGCAATGACTACCGCCTCTGAGGCTGCAAACATGGCGTCGAGCTGCCTCCGCTCTCCTCTCGTACTCATCTGCCTCCTCCCTGGTAATAATATATCTTCCTCACATCTGAAAATCAAAGAAGGCAGGAGCAAGAAGAGTAACATGGATAACATGTCGTTTGTTAAAGATTAGTCGATACTGGAAAGGTGGTCCAGTCCTCTCAACGAACTGGTGGGAAAACATAGAATCAAGATCTAAACTAGAAGGGGGTAACTCCATATCACCCTCACGAATGTCTACATCAAGAAAATTAGCTAAGCGGGTTGCATAAATTCCTCCAAAGAAATCTCCGTTATGTCTATTATGATGCAACCTACGAGCTATAATGGCTCCCATATGATAAGATTGGTCCCCTAACACAGCACTTCTGAGAATGCTGAGATCAGGGGCACACATGTGACATGCTTCATCCTTAGCATTTATGCATCTACCAAAGAAGAGAGCAAAATAATATATAGCAGGAAAGTGAATGCTCCCTATAGTGGTCTGCGCTATATCTCTAGATTCTCCCATAGTTATTCTAGCAAGAAAGTCTCTATATTCAGATTTAGGGGGATCCCTGATACTACCCCAAGATGGAAATTTGCATGCAAGAGTGAAATCCTCTAAGTCCATGGTATAAGATTTGTCATAAAGGTCAAACATGACTGAAGGAGAATTACGCGAAGATGAAAACTCAAACCTCCCCACAAATGAACTTGTGAGGTCACGATACTGTGGGCATTTATTAGCTTCAAAGTCCTCAAGACCGGCATTACGCAAATATGTGTAGAAATCTTCTTTAATTCCCGCTTGATTCATAAAATTTTCCGAAGGCCATTCACAGGGCCTCACGATAGCGTCTCTTGGTGGTTCCTCGTCACCATCACGCATTGCAAGCCTGGGACCTTGCTTCCTTGAAGAACCACCTTGGAACATCTTCCTAAGCATATTGTTTTCTCTGAAAAATAATTCTGAAATTTTTAGTAACTTCAAACAAAAGTGAACCAACTTCAATAAAACTAATAGCAACTACTCATACAGGTGCCTAGAGCATATATCAAGCATTAGAACTACTTGGAACCATATAAGTTTGACATGCAAGCTCAAGAACATGGTCACCTATGCAGCACAAATTTGCAATGAATAAAGCACTAGAACAAAAACTAATTGTACCAATGGAGGAGTCACATACCAAGGAACAATCTCCCCAAGCAGTTTTGCGAGAGGTGCTTTGAGCAAGGATATCGAAAATCACAGCAAAAGAGGCTGGAACACGAGCTTGAGTTGGTTTTTCGGGTTTGTGTGAGACAGAGGAAGAAGATGGGTGCAGGGATAAGTGGAGGAGGGCCACCATGGGCCCACGAGGTAGGGGGCACGCCCAGGGGGGTAGGGCGCGCCCTCCACCCTCGTGACCAGGTGGCAGCTCCCATGATAATTTTTGCACTAAAAATCCTCAAATATTCCCGAAAAAATCATATTAAATTGGCATGGCATTCTGAGGACTTTTATTTTCGGGATATTTTTATATTGCACAGATAAATCAGGAAACAGACAGAAAAATACTATTTTACTTTATTTCTACTAAGTAACAGAGAATATAAAGAGGGTACAGAAGGTTGTGTTTCTAGTTTCATCCGTCTCATGCTCATCAAAAGGAATCCACTAACAAGGTTGATCAAGTCTTGTTAACAAACCCATTCGATAATCATGGAACCTGAGAAATTTTGAATAACACTATGTAACCTCAACGGGGATATGGACATCCCCAATAATAAGTATATCATATTTCTTCTTGACAGTAAGGAGAGGAAATTCAAAACCTCCAAATATAATCGATGGAATTTTTCCAATAGAGTTGATACTATGAACTTGAGGTTGTTTCCTTGGAAAGTGTACCGTATGCTCATTACCATTAACATGAAAAGTGACATTGCCTTTGTTGCAATCTATAACAGCCCATGCAGTATTAAGGAAAGGTCTTCCAAGAATAATAGACATACTATCGTCCTCGGGAATATCAAGAATAACAAAGTCCGTTAAAATAGTAACGTTTGCAACAACAACAGGCACATCCTCACAAATACCGGCAGGTATAGCAGTTGATTTATCAGCCATTTGCAAAGATATTTCCGTAGGTGTCAACTTATTCAAGTCAAGTCTACGATATAAAGAGAAAGGCATAACACTAACACCGGCTCCAAGATCACATAAAGCAGTTTTAACATAATTTCTTTTAATGGAGCATGGTATAGTAGGTACTCTGGATCTCCAAGTTTCTTTGGTATTCCACCCTTAAAAGTATAATTAGCAAGCATGGTGGAAATTTCAGCTTCGATATCTTTCTCTTATTTGTAACAATATCTTTCATATATTTAGCATAAGGATTCATTTTGAGCATATCAGTCTAACGCATATGCATAAAAACATAGGTCTAATCATTTCAGCAAAGTGCTCAAAATCCTCATAATCCTTTTTCCTGGATGGTTTGGGAGGGAAAGGCATGGGTTTCTGAACCCATGGTTCTCTTTCTTTACCATGTTTCCTAGCAACGAAGTCTCTTTTATCATAACGTTGATTCTTTGATTGTGGGTTATCAAGATCAACAACAGGTTCAACTTCTACATCATTATCATTACTAGGTTGAGCATCATCATGAACATTATCATTAACATTTTCACTAGGTTCATGTTCATCACCTGAGCATGTTTCAGCATCAGAAATAGAAGTATCATTTGGATTCTCAGGTGGTTCAGCAATAGGTTCACTAGAAGTTTGCAAAGTCCTACCATTTTTCTTTTTCTTCCTCTTAGAAGAACTAGGTACATCAATATTATTTCTCTGAGAATCTTGCTCGATTCTCTTAGGGTGGCCTTCAGGATACAAAGGTTCCTGAGTCATTCTACCAGTTCTAGTAGCCACTCTAATAGCATAATCATTTTTTTACTATTCATTTCATCAAGCACTTCTTTCTGAGCTTTAAGTACTTATTCTACTTGAGTGGTAACCATAGAAGCATGTTTGCTAACAAGTTTAAGTTCACCTCTAATATTAGCCATATAATCACCCAAGCATCTAATCATATACACATTTTCTTTTAATTGTCTACCAAAATAAACATTAAAGTCATCTTGCTTAAACATAAAGTCATCAAACTCATCCAAGCACTGACTAGCAATTTTAGTAGGAGGGACTTCAACTTTATCATATCTATAGAGAGAATTTACCTTTACTACCGTGACGGGATATCGGGAGGTTCTTGATGAAATAAGTAATTGAGATCATACACTTCTTCAACAGTGATGAAATTAAGACCATGTATTTCTTCAATAGGAGGTAAATTCTTAACATCTTATGCTTTAATACCTTTTTCTTTCATAGATTTCTTTGCTTCTTGCATATCTTCGACCGAGAAAGCAGAACACCTCTCTTCTTGAGTTGGTTTAGGAATAGGCTCAGTAATTTGCTCTGGAGCTGGCTCAGGAGGTAGCTCGGGAGGTGCCCAATTATTTTCATTTGCCAACATATTATTCAATAGAATTTCAACGTCATCCGGTGTTCTTTCCCTGAAAAGAGAACCAGCACAACTATCCAGGTAATCTCTGGAAGCATCAGTTAGTCCATTATAAAAGATATCAAGTATTTCAGGTTTCTTAAGAGGATGATCGAGGCAAAGCATTAAGTAACTTGAGAAGCCTGCCCCAAGCTTGTGGGAGACTCTCTTCTTCAATTTGCACAAAATTATATATATCCCTCAAAGCAGCTTGTTTCTTATGAGCGAGGAAATATTTAGCGAGAAGTAATAAATCATATCACAGGGACTTTGCACACAACCAGGATCAAGAGAATTAAACCATATCTTAGCATCACCCTTTAATGAGAACGGAAATATCTTGAGTAAATAAAGGTAAGCGCGATCTCTCATTATTAGTAAACAGGGCAGCTATATCATTTAACTTAGTAAGATGTGCCACAACAGTTTGATTCATAGCCATAAAAAGGATCAGATTCAACCAAAGTAATTATATCTGGATCAACGGAAAAATCATAATAATCCTGATCAGAACACGAGATAGGTGAAGTAGCAAAAGCGGTCGGGTCTCATTCTATCTCTAAAATATTCTTTACTCCATTTAACTAGCAACCTCTTAAGTTCAAGTCTATCACGGCAAGCAAGAACAGGCTGCGAGAAGATTGACATTAAAAGATAACCCTCAGGAATAGCAGGCATATTTTCATCATTACTAACATCATCGTATTCAGGTTCAATAATTTCTCTTTCTCTAGACCTAGTAATTTGCTCATCAAGAAATTCACCAAGGGGCACAGTAGTATCAAGCATAGAAGTAGTTTCATCATAAGTATCATGCATAGCGTATGGCCTCATCCATAACATGCGACATATCGAACGAATAGCGAAGCGAGGTTTAGGTGTCGCTAAGCTTACTCATAACGGAAGGTGAATCAAGTGCGAGCTAGATGGCAGTTCCTTACCTCCCCTCGTAGTTGAGGGATAAATTGTTGTCTTAAGCGTCTTCCAAGTTCTGCATAGTGTCCAGCAGATATAAATCCCAAGTGACTCAAAGAATAGAGCTATGCTCCCCGGCAGCGCCTTGAGAAAAAGGCCTTGATAACCCACAAGTATAGGGGATCGCAACAGTTTTCGAGGGTAGAGTATTCAACCCAAATTTATTGATTCGACACAAGGGGCCAAAGAATATTCTCAAGTATTAGCAGCTGAGTTGTCAATTCAACCACACCTGGAAACTTAGTATCTGCAGCAAAGTGTTTAGTAGAAAAGTAATATGATAGTGGTGGTAACGGTAACAAAGTAAAGACAACAAAAGTAATGTTTTTGGTATTTTTGTAGTGATTATAACAGTAACAGCGGAAAAGTAAATAAGCGAGAACCAGTATATGGAAAGCTTCGTGAGGCACCGGATCGATGATGGATAATTGTGCGGATGTGGTTCCTCATGTAACGATCATAACATAGGGTGACATGTAACTAGCTCCAGTTCATCAATATAACGTAGGCATGTATTCCGTATATAGTCATAATGCGGCTTATGGAAAAGAACTTGCATGACATCTTTTGTCCTACCCTCCCGTGGCAGCGGGTCCTATTGGAAACTAAGGGATATTAAGGCCTCCTTTTAATAGAGAACCGGAACAAAGCATTAACACATAGTGAATACCTGAACTCCTCAAACTATGGTCATCACCGAGAAGTATCCCGATTATTGGCACTTCGGGGTTGTCGGATTATAACACATAATAGGTGACTATAGACTTGCAAGATAGGATCAAGAACTCACATATATTCATGAAAACATAATAGGTTCAGATCTGAAATCATGGCACTCGGGCCCTAGTGACAAGAATTAAGCATAGCACAGTCATAGCAACATCAATCTCAGAACATAGTGGATACTAGGGATCAAACCCTAACAAAATTAACTCGATTACATGATAAATCTCATCCAACCCATCACCGTCCAGCAAGCCTACGATGGAATTACTCACGCACGGCGGTGAGCATCATGAAATTGGTGATGGAGGATGGTTGATGATGATGACGGCGACGAATCCCCCTGTCTTGAGCCCCGAAAGGACTCCAGATCAGCCCTTCCGAGAGAGATTAGGGCTTGGCGGCGGCTCCGTATTGTAAAATGCGATGATTTCTTCTCTCTGATTTTTCTCTCCCCGAAAGCCAATATATGGAGTTGGCGTCGGAGCGCCACCAGGGGTCCCACGAGGTAGGGCAGCGCACCCAGGGGGGTGGGCGCACCCCCCACCCTCGTGAGCAGGGTGTGGGACCCCTGGTCTTCATCTTTGGCAAGGATTTTTTATTATTTTTTCTAAGGTGTTCCGTGGAGTTTCAGGTCATTCCGAGAACTTTTATTTTCTACACATAAAACAACACCATGGCAATTCTGCTGAAAACAGCGTCAGTCCGGGTTAGTTCCATTCAAATCATACAAGTTAAAGTCCAAAACAAGGGCAAAAGTGTTTGGAAAAGTAGATACGACGCAGACGTATCAAGTACCCGGTCAAGCATCTTGGCCATGGTGGGACCAGGCGAGCCTTCGGGAAGTGGCACCGGACACCTAATTCTCTCCGCCTTGCTGAGCCATTCCTGGCCACGGATGATTTTCAGAATAAAAAATTATGACAAATACAAAATAAGGTGTCTGGTATCAAGTTTACTTACTTGGGTATCTAGGCGATTCCAGCTTAGGCCCGCATCCTCGATGGTGTCCGGACAATCTACTTTCGGTCCGAAGAATAATTTGCACATCCCTTCGAGCTTTAGGCCGAAGAAGTGCTTAACAGTCCGCGGACCCTCTGGATTGAACTCCCACATCCGGAGAGGCCGGCGTTGGCATGGCAACATCCGTTGGATTAACATCACTTGCATTATGCTGACAAGGTTAATGTCCCTCTCAAGAAGCTCTCGGATGCGGCTCTGCGATCTTGGTACATCACCAGTGAGCCCCTAATTCCGTCCTATGTCGGTCCAAGATGCTAGTTGTGACGGAGGGCCCGAGCGGAACTTCGGGGCGGCCACCCACTTTGTGCCTCACAGGAGCCGTGACATAAAACCACCTCCGTTGCCATACATCGGATACTTCTGGGAAAGAACCCTCTAGCCATGGGGCATCAGTGTTCCTGCTTATTACGGCACCTCCGCACTCTGTGTGTCGCCCCTCGATCATCTTCGGCTTCACATTGAAGGTCTTGAGCCATAAGCCAAAGTGTGGGGTGACATGGAGGAAGGCCTCGCACACTATAATGAACGACGAGATATGGAGGATAGCGTCCGAGCTAGATCATGAAAATCCAACCCATAATAGAACATGAGCCCCCTCACAAAAGGATCGAGGGTGAGGCCCAAGCCACGGAGGAAGTGAGGAACGAACACGACTCACTCATTGGGCTCCGGCGTAGGGATGACCTGCCCTGGAGCAGGAAGCCTGTGCTGGATGTCGGCGGTCAGATATCCGACATCCCTAAGCTTCGCAATGTCCTCCTTTTGAATCGAGGAGGCCACCCACCGGCCTTGAGGGTTGGATCCGGACATATTGGAGGATCTGGGGGGTTGGAGCTTAGATCTCGGGTGTTAGGACTCGAGGTGCGAGAAGGCGCAAGCGAGGTGGAAAAGGGGCATAGGCCTCGGCCCCTTTTATAAAGGGGGAGAATATCAAGAGTCCTTAGGGTGACCGCTTGAGGTTTACCTTACGGCACACGGAGTCATACCAACGGCCGTCATAGGGCTACGCACGCCCTCATTAATGGAAGATCCCGTAATAAGAGAAACACGATCTCTGCCTTGACAGGATGTGCCAATAAAACCGCCTCGCAGCGCGAGTCGAGGTGGGGCGAGAAGCACCAGTTCGTGTTGAACTGGTTCACGATGCGAAGGCATGGCGTACGGAGATTGCCAGTGGATCAGATTTATGCTATGTTCCCTACAACGGTGTGTAAGAATCCCCTCGTAGATCCGGACACGATCTAAGTGTTCGATAATTACTTTGGAGTATTCGGAGGAGGAACCCGCCCTTCAATGCAGAAGACAAGACTGCGCGCCGGACTCATCGTCATTGAACCCTGGTTCAGGGGATACTGATGGAGTCCTGGGTTAGGGGGTATCCGGACAGCCGGACTATATACAGCGTCCGGACTATTGAAGCATGAAGATACAAGACTCAAGACTTCGTCCTGTGTCCGGATGGAACTCTCCTTGGCGTGGTATGATTGTAATTGTGATCGGCCTTCTAAGGACCAACCACTCTGGTTTATATAGACACCGGAGAGGGCTAGGGTTTACATGGAGTCGGTTACAAGGTAGGAAATATAATCAAGCAGGAAGTAGGGTTTTACCTCCATCGAGAGGGCCCGAACCTGGGTAAACATTGTGTCCCTTGCTTCCTGTTACCATCAGCCTAAGACGCACAGGTCGGGACCCTCTACCCAAGATCCGCCGGTTTTGACACCGACAGTGCCCCCCTGCCCCCGTATATAAAGGAGCAAGGGGGGTGCGGCCGGCCAGGAGAGGGGGCGCGCCAAGAGGAGTCCTACTCCCACCGGTAGTAGGACTCCCTCCCTTTTCCTAGTTGGACTAGGAGTGGAGTGGAAAGAGGTGGAGGAGAAGAAGGAAAGGGGGGCGCCGCCCCCTCTCCTTGTCCTATTCGGACTAGGGGGGAGGGGCGTCCGGCCCTTTCCCTGGCCGCTGTTGGGGACATGCATAACAGGTAGGCCCACGAAGGGTCAAAGATCATAAAGCACGGGGTCCACTTATCAGATGGGCCCAGAGCATCGCTCGGAGAATCGACAAACCATCCACTTGGATGACTACCAAGTCACTCGGACGACAACAACCACTCGGAGCATCGCACTCCACTCGACCAACTCATTCCACTCGAATCACCTGATCTCACTCGGATATGCAAAGACAAAAGTCGACAAGGCACCGGAAGCATCATCTTAGTAGTAGGCTGAGTTATGGCATTAACGCCCCCACTTTGTAACGTAGGAGGTGAGGGGCTGGCGCACTCTATATAAGCCACCCCCACCACTAGACTAGGGGGTTCTTTTCTTCCACCTCTCTCTCTTTTTCACCATTAGTCTCAGGACATAGCTCAGGCATGGGCTCCTCTCTCTCTATCTCTCAAATACACCATGTAATCTCCAGATACATAGAAAGATAAAACAAAGCCTCTCCGGAGCATGAGACGTAGGGTTGTTATCTCCACCGTGAGAGGCCCGAACTCGCTAAAACCACGGTGTCACCCATATGCATCTCGATAGATCATGCTCCTTTATCCTACCCCTCTCTTATTGTCGGAATCGTTCCCACGAAGTTGGCGCCCACTGTGGGGCATGGCGTCTATCGAGCCATGGTGTAAATGGTTTTTCCATTTATTTTTAAACCTTGACTCAACGATTGGCTTCTTTGGAATTACGGGCATCGCGCCATTAGTACAAACACAAGGATCAGGGAAGTATCTATTTGATCTAGTATTTCTTTGAATTAGTTATCTAACAATGGGTTGATATTTTTCTCCTGTAGGATCAGACATCACCAAAGCGTGATCAATCACTAAAAGAAAAAGGAGGAGAGATAATTCATCCTTATTCAGCGCCGCAAGGCTCCTCCGCCGTTCGCTTGCCCGACGACGGTTTCCATGCCATGGAGGCGCCCGCCTCGCCGGCAGTGCAAGGCTCCTCTGCCCGTTCGACTGCCCCCCAGCGGCCTCCATGTCGCGGGGCTTCCCCAGCCGATCACCAGCTTGACGGCGGCATCCGTGCCGTGCAGGCATAGGCTTGACCGACGACGCGAGACTCCTCCCTTTCCGCTCCCCAGAAGCACGAACCTGGCCGGCAGCGCGGAGCTCCTCCGCCCGATCAACTGCCCGCCGACGGCCTCCACGCCATGGGGCATCCCAGCCGATCGCCTGCTCAACGACGGTGTTCGCACCGTGGAGGCGTACGACCGACCGGGGACGGGAGATTCCTCCCTTGCCGCTCAGCAGAGAGACACGAACCTGCCCGGCAGCGCGGAGCTCCTCCGATTGGGCGCCTGCCCACTGGCGGCCTCCACAACGCGGGGATCCTATGTCTGGGCTGCCTGTGGGAAAAGGAAACGCCCATCGCATGCAATGCTTCAATTTCGGCTTAATTAGTACTAACGCCATTTGCATGCAGATTCTGGACTTGGGGCAACGCTTTCAATGCGTTGGACGTGGGGACAACTCCTTCAATGCATGAAGGGTAACGCCTTTTGCTTAATTAGCGCTAATTAATGCCTCTTACATGCAGATTCTGCGTACTCCTATATGGTCAGGACGTGGGTTGTTTCTTCCATCAATTAACTGCATGCAGGAATATTTGAAAATGGAAGGAATCTTCAACGTCGGATTACTTTTTTGCCTCATTAATCAGCCATTCAAACAAGGTGCGTTGATTCATTTTTTTTTCCGCAGCCACCTGCACCAGCCTCCAGCGCGCACGCAGCTTGCGTTGACTTCAAGCTGGCCCACCTGGTCCACTACTCCGAGTGGGTACTTTGGTACGCTCGGACAAGTGCAAGTCTACACTCGACATATGCACCACTCGGGCACGCATCGTTTTCTTGGACACGTTCAGGCGACTAACGTGCAGGCACTTGATCATTCGTGTGTTCCCACTCGGTCGGACGCCTCCACAATGACATGCTTGTCGGATTTCGGGTTCCGGCAGACCCTTAAGGTTCGAACTCTGGGGTGCGCGCGGAGATCCAACCCTCCACCGTCTCGTAGCTCGCCGAATCGCAGGGACCTAAACTACTAAAAAGAACATCACAAGAGACACAAGATTTATACTAGTTCGGGCCACCGTTGTGGTGTAATACCCTACTCTACTTTGTGGTGTGGTGGATTGCCTCTTGGGCTGATGAGGAATAAGATGGGGAAGAACAGCCTCGCGAGGGTCTGTTCTTGGTGGGTGTGATGAACTGCTAAGTGGTGTCCCGTCGCTCTAGCTTGAGGATCGGGTCCCTATCTCTCTCTCTGGATTCCAAATGCTCACCCCTCTACTATGGTGGCTAGCTCTACTTATATAGACGAAGGCCCTGGGCCTCTTCCCAAATATTGAGTGGGAAGGGCGCCAACAATTGCCCATTTTGAAGGGGAACAGCGGGTACACTTATCCTGACTAAAGTTGGTCCTCGCCTGCCAAAGACTCTGGTGATGACGCCTGCTTGGGCTCCACGATGACTCCCTTCCAGTCGTTGGGGCTGGTCTTGGTCTTGTTGCACCGAAACGGATGCCTTTGCTTGATGCTCTCGCCTGCGCTTGCTCCCTTTGCACCAAAGAGGAAAGGAGGACGCTGCGCGGGCTGGCGCCCGACTGGCGCCCTTGGTCGTCACGGCTTGCGTCATGGGCACCTCGCGAGGTACCCTGCCTTGAACTCTCCGCCTCCTCATGAGCCAGCCTGACGAGGTCGTGCCTGAGGAAGCTCCTTGTCGTCCGCCCCGCGAGGCTTGGCCCCTCGCGAGGTTCTTGAGCTTGTGTTGATGAAGATGGGCTGTCCTGGGCCTCCTTTGAGCCACGCCGCAGGCCGCAGTGTGCAAGTCTGGGGACCCCTGCTCCCGAACGCCGACAAGAGCCCCGGCCCATGGCGCGCCCGGACTTGGCCGTGCGAGAGGCGAAAGGGCAAGTCTGGCGTCATGAGCCCCTAACAGCCTCTGACCTTGGGCGCCGCGTGGCGGTTGATTGATTGACGCGGCGCATCGCTCCCCACGACGCCTTGGTAACCGCCCGGATTCGACAGGTCCTCGCATGCGAGTTGGGCATGATGATCGGTGATCGTGGAGGCCGACGGTTGGCCTTCGCCCGGCTATAAGTACGGAACGGCGTGCGCCCTTCCAGTCTATCTTTCTGCTTCTCCTCTTCCTCGTCTCGTCTGGTTGCCATGGCTCCGATCCGCCAGTTCTCCAGGGAAGAGAAGGGAAAGGCTCCTCAAGAGGATCCTGACCCGCTCCCCCCAAAGAAGCGGCTTGCTCTCTGGTGTCGAGGCGGAGCGCCGCCAGAGGCGCCCATGCCACAGCGTGCGTGCCGCCACCAGGGTTTCCTCTTCCCTTGTACGCGCAGATTGGTGGCCCTGAAGGAGGTGACGCCGGGCGCCACGAGCGGCGCCGCCAACGACACCGGCGGGTCACGAAGGTGTGCGTCTTCCCCCCTGGAGTCCACGCCGAGGGCTCCTGCCGGGAGTTCGTGCTTCGCGTCGCCGCGCCTCCTAAGTCTTGGATTCATCTTCCTTCTTTCTTCTCCTCCGTCGTCCGCAGGGGAACCTCGGGACTCAGTTGCAAAGACGCCGGGCTGCGGCACCCTCGCGACAAGGCGGAAGGTCGCAGTAGTTGCCACGGGCGAGGTCTTCGTGACTCGAGGCTGGGACGAGGTCGCCCGGGTCTGCAGGGCGAGGGGTGCCCTCACGATCCACCTGGAGTACGATGGTGCTTCGGTGGTGTCCTTCAAGGTCTTCGATGCGGAGGGTCGCCGGCTGGAGTGCTGCCCCGGGAGAGGTGGTCGGGGTCCTGCTGTGGTGAGACAGAGGCCGGCCGCCCGCTCCCTTGAAAGCTCCTCAGGCGACGAAGGCGCCGGAGGATCCAGCGACTCCGCTGAGCTCTTCGTGATGCCGGAGACGAGCGACGACAGCTACGAGCCCCCGAGCCTGCGCCGCTCCCGGAGCAGGGCGGGCTCGTTAGGTCGTCGCCGCCCCTGATCTGGATGGGGTTAGCTCCGGACCTGGTGGCCCACTGTTGATGATGGCATCTGCCGTGGTGGTTCCTGTAGATAGGACTCCTTAGGATCCGCGTCTTTTGTTCCTGCGAGGAGCCAAGAATGTACCCCGCGGGGGCTTGTAAGATGTTTGTAGCTTCGTTTGTCAACATGATCCTTATTGTGAGGCAGGGCGAGATGCTCATTCCGTTCTAGCTCAGTTTCTTCCTTTCAGACCT
The DNA here is from genome assembly GCA_021605145.1 of Aegilops bicornis. Classification (NCBI taxonomy): domain Eukaryota; kingdom Viridiplantae; phylum Streptophyta; class Magnoliopsida; order Poales; family Poaceae; genus Aegilops; species Aegilops bicornis. The sequence goes on from CM038671.1 coordinate 711,751,844, forward strand.
CGTGAGGGCTTGATGCTCATGCCGACGGGTCCCAGTCCCAAGGCGGCTTCAGCCGCCGCTGGTATGCCAGGTCGCGATGCCGTGGTCAAGGCCAGGAGGTGAGCGGCCCGAGGTCCGGTAAGAGCCTCTGAGTCGCGATGCTCGGGGGGTCCCCCTTGGCGCTCAAGCAGCCATCATTCGGTGAGAAAGGAGAGCGACGTTGCTAACACGGAGTTGCATTGAGTGTGGGGATGGTGTTGCGATGACTAGTGTTTCCAGAGGGTGACTTGTCTCGAGGGTTAGGACAATGCTTCTCAGTGCGATTGCAGTCCGTGCCTTGGCCGACGAGAGATTGCGTGGCGAGGTCGTTTCGTGCTCCTTGGAGAGACCGTGCAGGTTCACCACAAAAGGAACAAGAGCTCGCCGTGGCGATCGTTAGTCCTGCCGTTAGTTGCTTTGGAGAGGCACGAGAGGCCTCGCGAGGTGTGTCGGGGCACCCGTGAGCTAGCGCGGGACTCACGAGGCCCTACCTCAAGGCAGGTTGCGCCTGGCTCTGGGCCTTATCTTCGAGTGTGTTACTGCAAATTTGGCCAGATGCCGGTGCTCTCGTCTTGGTCCGGCTCTCGGGCTGGTCTCAGCCGTCAGCAAGCCAGTCGCGATGCCATGGACAAGACTAGAGGGTGAGGGCCGGAGAGCCGGTAGGAGCCCTTCGTCGCGATGCTCAGGCACCCCCCCTTTATCGCCCAAGTTGGACTAGATGATGCACCTCTACGTCCTCGGGTCCCGGCTCTCGGGCTGGTCTCGGCCGTCGGGCAAGCCAGGCCGCGATGCCAGGGACAAGACCAGAGGGTGAGGGCCGGACAGCCGGTAGGAGCCCTGAGTCGCGATGCTCTGGCACCCCCCCCCATTTCACGCACAAGCTGGATTGGATGGCGAAACTCTACGTCCTCGGGTCCCGGCTCTCGGGCTGGTCTCAGCCGTCGCTGGCAAGCCAGGTCGCGATGCCATGGACAAGACCAGAGGGTGAGGGTCGGAGAGCCGGTAGGAGCCCCGAGTCGCGATGCTCAGGCACCCCCCCCCCCCCCCCTTTAATGTGCAAGATTCCGCCACCCAGGAAAAGGCACCAACTAACAAGCATGGTGAAGCGAGAGCATAATCCTAAGGAAAAAGTAGGAAGGATACACGCCGCTGGGACTGGCCCGAGCGGCTTGGGGATGATGCAGCAGGGCGCCCAACAGGATAAGCTAACGACATGAAATAAAAGGGATACATGCCGCGAGGATGGACCCATGCAACTGGGAATAATGCGGCCCTCAAGGCGCCTCCACCGGAAATAAAACTTAAAGATGTCACTGGTGATGTTGGGGATGAAGGGGTGTTGGTGTAGCAGACTCGGTGGGCTGCGGGACCCGATCCTCACGAGCCCCAGGCCCAGGGCCTCGGGAGGCTCCGGGCGTTAAGCGGCTCCTCGGGACCATCTCCATCTCCGCCAGGCTGCGGCGTGCTTGACCTCTTGAGCCTCCAGGATGGTCCTCATGAGACGCTGGTGCGCAGCAGCCGCGTTTGGCAAGCCATAAGGCATGCGTACGTAGCTGTGGGGCGGACCCTCGCAACGTCCCACTCGCGAGGGCCAGAGGCGCTCTTGAGATGCGGCTCGGTTGAGCCCTGGTATGTCGATGCAGACGCGCAGCCCACCATCCTCGCCTGGATGGGGGGCCACAGCGGGTAGGCGGCGGCTGCCTCTCATGACCCTTGACTCCTGTAGCCCCTGAATGGCCTTGCTGATGAACTCTTGAGGGTTCTGTCCTCCTGGTCTTGCTCCTGCTTGTAGGAAACGTGCTTCGAAACACGCCTCCACGTGGTGCCCAAGCGCCTCCCTCGAGACCTTGGGAGGTCGGCGGCCCTCCAGGGGAGAGCCCCCGAGCCCTGCCTGAGGAGGGCGTCGGGCGCGCTTTCCTATGCGATGGAAGGGGGCTCCCCCTGGCCCGGTGCGGACCCTGAGGGGCCTGTCTCTTGAAGAGTCGGGCCGGTCGATGTCTTCTTCTTCTTGGGTGCGGCCTCGGGAGGCCTCCTGCTGTTGTGGTCTGGGTCTTCCAAATGATGCGGCTGAAAAGCTCGCCTGGGAGCACATCGTCTCTCTCTTCACAAGGCACCGTGATGACTTCGCCGCTTCCTGGTATCTTGAGGATGTTGTAGCCATGGTGGGTTACGGCCATGAATTTGGCCAACGCTGGGTACCCGAGGATGGCGTTGTATGGCAGGCAAATGTGGGCGACGTCGAAGTCGATGAGCTCGGTGTGGTAGTTGTCGCGGGCCCGAAGGTGACAGAAGGCGGACCTGCCCGATCGGGACCGTGGAGCCGTCGGTGACTCCGGAGAAAGGCTTGGTTGGCTGAAGCCGATCGTAAGGCACTTGAAGATTGTTGAATGTTTCCACGGACAGGACGTTGAGCCCTGCCCCGCCGTCGATGAGGGTCTTGGTGACTAGCACATTGCTGATGATTGGGGAGCAAAGCATCGGGAGAACTCCGACTGTGGCTGCGCACTTGAGCTGATCCGCTGAGCTGAACGTGATGGCGCACGCCGACCATCTAAGAGGGCGCGTGGACTCGAGCTTGGGGAGGACTGCATTCACTTCGCAGGCGAACTGCTTGAAGATGCACTGAGAGGCTGGGGCTTGAGCTCCACCCAGGATGCAGGCGGTCGCACGCGCTTCCTGGAAGCCCCAGCCCCTCGTGATGACGGTCTTGATTCTCCTTGGCGGCGGCGGCGGCGAGGGAGGCCTGTGTTCCCTCAAGGGCGATCCTCGCGAGGTCGATCCCTCCAGCCCCCTCGTGAGGTGGGTCTTGCCGGTGATCCCTCGCGAGGTTGGTCGCGCCACCTTGGCGCTGGCCGCGGTCTTCCCAGCGTCTGCATTCCTTCCTCCTCCTCGGCCGTAGCCCGGTCGCTCGCTCGGGGCATCTGCCGACCCTTCCTTCAGCGCCTGACACGGAACTCTTGACATTCATTGGTGTTGTGGGTGTGGAGGGCGTGGTACACGCAGTACCGGCTGCCACAGGAGGACTCGGGCTGATCTGCCTCGCTTGGTGTGCAGCTCGGCTGCGAGCACGGCAGCCCCTGCGCTTCACGCCCTTGGCCTTGGACTTCTTCTCTTCGGGATCCGCGGCAGCAGCTCGAGGAGGAGAGGCGCCCTCCTCAGCCGACGCACTTGGTCGCCAAGTTGAACAGCTCCGTGGAGGTGCACAGATCTTCATGCATCACCAGCTCCTCCTTCATCTTGACGTCCACGCGCCCGTCGGAGAAGGCAGAGATGATGGCCTCCTCCGTTACCACAGGGATCTTGAGGCGTTGTTGAAGAGCTGGATGTACTTTTGCGGGGTTTCCCCGCTGCTGCTGATTCGGCGCATGTCGCTCACGGCGGGTGCCCGGTCGCGAGTACCACGGAAGTTGGCGATGAAGCGGTACGCATCTCGGTCCAGAAGAGATCGTGCCTGGGGCCAGATTCAGGAGCCAGGTGCGGGCCCCGTCCTTGAGCGCCATGGGAAACCAATTCGCCATGACCTTTTCATCCCCGTTGGCAGCCTCGATGCCCAGCTCATAGAGCTGGAGGAACTCCGTAGGGTCAGCTGTTCCATCGTAGTGAGGAGGCAGGTCTGGCTTGAACTTGGCGGGCCACGCGACGCTACGCAGCTCGGAGGTGAAGGCGCGGCAGCCCGCCGTGGCCGCGGGGGGGCTCGGACGACAGAGGGCTTGGTCTTGTGGGTTTCCCTGCGCCGCAGCTGGGGGCAGCGCAGGGTCTTGACGTGCTGGAGCGGGGAGCGCTCGGGTAGCTTCCTGCGGGCGAGGACCTTCTTGGCAGCTCTGCTCTTGCCGCGTCGGCGCCTGGCGGAACGGGTTCCGCCCAGGGGCCGCGTGCCTGAACCAGGCGCCGTCTTGAGGAGGCGGGAGGCGCCACAGGAGCTTCATCGCCGCCCGTCTTGGGCGGGTGCGGTGCGGCGAGACGGACGGCGGGTCGCCTCCTGCACGCTTGTGACGAGCTTCAGCGACTTCGGTCGAGCCATTCTTCGTAAACGTCGTCGGCAGGGCGGTAGCGCAGAGCTCATTGGCGCGATGAGTGCAGCTCGGGCCTCCATAGCCGCGGGCGCGCGTGGCGAAGAACCAGCGGGGTGAGCGAAAGGCGTGGCGGTGCGGCCGTCCCGCCTCATGGGCGGAGTCTTTGGGGCGGCGCTTGCTGCTCGTTCCCCGTCGGGCGGTGGCGGCGTTCTGGCAGGTGGCGAACGACGAGGCGCCCGCCGGCAGGAGCCGTTTGGGCGGCGTGGGAGGCGAAGCGGCTCGGCGCTTCAGCGCAGCCCGGCAGCGTCGAACATGGTTGCGGTGGTCGGGAAGAACGAGGCGAAAGGCGATTCCGCACACCCTACCGGCGCGCCAAATGTCGGATTTTGGGTTCCGGCAGACCCTTAAGGTTCGAACTCTGGGGTGCGCGCGGAGATCCAACCCTCCACCGTCTCGTACCTCGCCGAATCGCAGGGATCTAAACTACCAAAAAGAACAGCACAAGGGACGCAAGATTTATACTAGTTCGGGCCACTGTTGTGGTGTAATACCCTACTCTAGTTTGTGGTGTGGTGGACTGCCTCTTGGGCTGATGAGGAACAGTACAGGGAAGAACAGCCTCACGAGGGTCTATTCTTGGTGGGTGTGATGAACTGCTAAGTGGTGTCCCGTCGCTCTAGCTTGAGGATCGGGTCCCTATCTCTCTCTCTGGATTCCAAATGCTCACCCCTCTACTATGGTGGCTAGCTCTACTTATATAGACGAAGGCCCTGGGCCTCTTCCCAAATATTGAGCGGGAAGGGCCAACTATTGGCCATTTTGAAGGGGAACAGCGGGTACACTTATCCTGACTAAAGTTGGTCCTCGCCTGCCAAAGGCTCTGGTGATGACGCCTGCTTGGGCTCCACGATGACTCCCTTCCAGCCGTTGGGGCCGGTCTTGGTCTTGTTGCACCGAAACGGATGCCTTTGCTTGATGCTCTCGCCTGCGCTTGCTCCCTTTGCACCAAAGAGGAAAGGAGGACCTTTGCACGGGCTGGCGCCCGATGGCGCCCTTGGTCGTCATGCGGCTTGCGTCATGGGCACCTAGCGAGGTACCTGCCTTGAACTCTCCGCCTCCTCATGAGCCAGCCTCGACGAGGCCGTGCCTGAGGAAGCTCCTTGTGGTCCGCCCCACGAGGCTTGGCCCCTAGCGAGCGTCTTGAGCTTGCGTTGATGAAGATGGCCTGTCCTGGGCCTCCTTTGAGCCACGCCGCACGCCGCAGGCAGGCAAGTCTGGGGACCCCCGTTCCCAGAACGCCGACAATGCTCAACTCGACCGTCCCCTGCGGTGCCACTCGGTTGGACGCGTCCTCGGCACTCGTCCACCCATGCGTCGTCACTCCACGGGGCGCGTCTACTTCACTCGGACGCCCCGCGCATCGTCACTCCGCGGGACTCGTCTACTTCACTCGGACGCCCCGTCCATCATCATTCCGCGGGACACGCATTTACTTCACTCGGACGCCCCGCGCATCGTCACTCCACGGCAGGCATCTACATCACTCGGACGCCCCGCGCATCATCACTCTACAGGACACGTCTACATCACTCGGATGCCCCGCGCATCATCACTCCACGGCACGCGTCTACATCACTCGGACGCCCCGCGCATCATCACTCCGTGGGACACGTCTATATCACTCGGACGCCCCACGCATCGTCACTCCGCGGCACGCGTCTACATCACTCGGACGCCCCATGCATCATCACTCCGCGGCACGCGTCTACATCGCCCGGACGCTCCGCGCGTTACCACTCCACGGGACGCGTCAACATCACTCGGACGCCCCGCGCATCGTCGTTCCGCGCCACGCGTCTACATCACTTGGACGTCCCGCGCATTGTCACTCCGCGACACGCATCTACATCACCCTGACGCCCTGCGTGTCGCCACTTTGCAGGACGCGTCTACGTCACTCGGACGCCCCGCTCGTCGCCACTCCGCAGGACACGTCTACATCACTCGGATGCCCCGCGCAACGTCACTCCGCGGGACACGTCTACATCACTTGGATGCCCCGCGCATCGTCACCCCACGCCACGCGTCTACATTACTCGGCCGCCCTGCGCGTCGCCACTCGGTTGGTCACCTAATCACCATTCGGCCGCCCCGCGCGTCGCCATCGCTTGGTCACCTCATCACCACTCGGCCGCCCCGCGCGTCGCCATCGGTTGGTCACCTCATCACCACTCGGCTGCCCCGCGCGTCGCCATCGGTTGGTCACCTCATCACCACTCGGCCGCCCCGCGCGTCGCCACTCGGTTGGTCACCATAACCACTCGGTCGCCCGCCGCCGCCACTCGGTTGGTCAGCTCATCACCACTCGGCCGTCCCGGGGGTCGCCATTGGTTGTCACCTCATCACCACTCGGCCGCCCCGCGCGTCGCCATCGGCTGGTCACCTCATCACCACTCGGCCGCCCCGCGCGTCGCCATCGGTTGGTCACCTCATCACCACACGGCCGCCCCGCGCGCGCCATCGGTTGGTCACCTCATAACCACTCGGTCGCCCCGGGCGTCGCCACTCGGTTGGTCACCTCATCACCACTCGGCCGCCCCACGTGTCGCCACTCGGTTGGTCACCTCATCACCACTCGGCCGCCCCCCGCGTCGCCATCGGTTGGTCACCTCATAACCACTCGGCCGCCCCGCGCGTCGCCACTCGGTTGGTCACCTCATAACCACTCGGCCGCCCTGCGCGTCACCACTCGGTTGGTCACCTCATCACCACTCGGCCGCCCCGCCACGCCGGGTTGGTCACCTCATCACCACTCGGCCGCCCCGCGCGTCGCCACTCAGTTGGTCACCTCATCACCACTCGGCCGCCCCGCGCGTCGCCATCGGTTGGTCACCTCATCACCACTCGGCCGCCCCGCGCGTCGCCATCGGTTGGTCACCTCATCACCACTCGGCCGCCCCGCGCGTCGCCATCGGCTGGTCACCTCATCACCACTCGTCCGCCCCGCGCGTCGCCACTTGGTTGGTCACCTCATCACCACTCGGCCGCCCCGCGCGTCGCCATAGGTTGGTCACCTCATAACCACTTGGCCAATCCGCGCATCGCCACTCGATTGGTCACCTCATAACCACTCGGCCACCCCGCGCGTCGCCATAGGTTGGTCACCTCATAACCACTCGGCCGCCCCGCGCGTCGCTGTAGGTTGGTCACCTCATAACCACTCGGCCGCCCCGCGCGTCGCCATAGGTTGGTCACCTCATAACCACTCGGCCGCCCCGCGTGTCGCCACTCGGTTGGTCACCTCATAACCACTCGGCTGCCCCGCGCGTCGCCACTCAGTTGGTCACCTCATAACCACGCGGCCGCGCCGCGCGTCGCCATCGGTTGGTCACCTCATAATCACTCGGTCGCCCAGCGCGTCGCCACTTGGTTGGTCACCTCATCACCACTCGGCCGCCCCGTGCGTCGCCACTTAGTTGGACACATCTATATCAATCGGTCACCCCTCACATTGCCATCGGTTGAACACATCTTCACCACTCGGCCGCCCCGAGGGTTGCCACTCGGTTGTGCCCGTCTTCACCAATCGGCCGCACCGCGCGCCTTCAGACAGCTAAGTCATTCTAGCACTACATTCTATTATTTCCCCGTGCCTGAGTATCCTGTAATTCACAAATCATATTCACTCGGAGGCCACGCCACCGAGAGTGCCCCTACGCTCGGTTTCTTATTTTCACATACTTGCTTAGTACTCACTCCTAAGTCCAATTTCCATTTTTAACGCATACGTCATTCACGAACACCATGTGTTCTTCATTTCGAGTTTGCATCAGTCCTCGGGGGCTGCAACTCAGTCGGAACACTATACCTCCATTTTATTTGAGCCAGCACTCCAACATGTCCAGTTGGATCCTTCACTTCGTCAAGTTCGACTAGATCCTTCACTCTTTTAGAGTCTTGTTGGTTTTGAACCAGCAAGCCCCTTGCACTCCTAGTGGGTGTCTATGGGTGTTATTTACACAAATCATTTCAGCACACATCAAATTTCCTCGAGAAATTATTCGTTGGCTTGTGCCATTTTTCTTACAAAAGTTACGCGATCACTCGACGGCCCTATACGCCAACTTCATCGCTACTCGAACTCAGTCACCATACCGGTCCTAGCGCACCACAACACCGACCTTGTCACCTGCTGGCTTCAAACACATTCGTCCAACCCCTCTGAGGAATCCTCTTCATCGTATCAATGACATAGACCTCGTCAAGCATGAGACCGATAAGTCCCTTTTATAATTAAACTGCACACTTCACTCCTTGCGAGTTTGCCTCTTTCGAGCATCACTCGGAAGCTTCTCCTCATCTTTACCCGAGTCTGACTCGATGAATTGCACATTATCCAATCAAAACTATATTTCTCGTATTCCGGCACGTCCATTGTCGAAGCCTATAGTACGCTCGGGGGCTACGCCGCACTCGGGAGCTGCAGCTCATTCGGAATGCACTCTCCTCAGTGGTCGAGTACTTCATCACCAGTCAAACCCTTCACTTCAACAAGTACATTCGATCCGTCACTTTGACAAATTTCCTAATTACCCAGACACTCTGCGCGCCATCTTCGTTCCTACTCAGACTCAGTTGTCGCGCCGGTCTTGTTGCGCCGCAGCCACACTACACCGACCTCGTCGCTACATCGCCTTCAAAGCATCCGCTAACTCCTTCAAGGACCATTTTTGCCACTTGGCTAGACACTTAGTCCTTCACTCGGCCACCTCGCATAGCATCACTCGGCCGCCTCGTGCGTCGCCACTCGGTTGTGCACGTCTTCACGCCTCGGCTGCCCCGCGCGTCGCCACTCGGTTGTGCACGTCTTCACCACTCGGCCGCCCCACGCGTCGCCACTCGGTTGTGCACGTCTTCACCACTCGGCCGCCCCGCGCGTCGCCACTCGGTTCTGCACGTCTTCACCACTCGTCCACCCCGTGCGTCACCACTTGGTTGTGCCCATCTTCACCACTCGGCCGCCCCGCGTGTTGCCACTCGGTTGTGCTCATCTTCACCACTCGGCCGCCCCGCGCGTCGCCACTCGGTTCTGCACGTCTTCACCACTCGTCTGCCCCGCGCATCGGCACTCGGTTGTGCCCGTCTTCACCACTCGGCCGCCCCGCGCGTCGCCACTCGGTTGTGCACGTCTTCACCACTCGGCCGCCCCGCGCGTCGCCACTCGGTTGTGCCCGTCTTCACCACTCGGCCGCCCCGCGCGTCGCCACTCGGTTGTGCACGTCTTCACCACTCGGCCGCCCCGCGCGTCGCCACTCTGTTGTACACGTCCTCGCCCCTCGGCCGCCCCGCGCGTCACCATCAGTTGGACATGTCCTCACCTCTACACCCCCAACACTGGAATAACTAAGTTACCCATATGTTCAAACCTCATATCACACTCTGTAGCAAGCTTACCTTTTTTGAGCATCACTCGGGGGCTTCGCACAGCCTTGGGCCATGTCGCCCTCATGTGTTACGCCCATTTGGTCAACCTGTTGATCACATCAGGAATATTCTTCTGACCATACATGTTCGGTCCGCCGAAGATCTATAAGTCTAGCACCGTCCACTCGGACGATCGCCCAAATCATTACCTGGAGTCATCTTCAAGACCGCAAAAGGATGAAAATGACGCTCCTCTACGGATACACTTGGCCCTTATTCTAGGCTCTGCGTGAGTTTCACAGACTTGGACCGGAGATGGCATGTGCTGGTGTTCCCCCGGGATAATGAGTGGCCTCTCTCCGGAGAGTCAGCCAACACACTAGCCTCACCACTCGAGTTTCATGGCACGTCCACATAGGACCACTAGTCTATCTCCTCCGGGAGACATACGAGTGCCACCAAGTTTTTCTTTGCAGTCAACATACCCTGATCAGTCGGGAAGCACGTGTACTCTTACAAATACCCCTTTCCTGCAAAAGCTAATTGTCAATATAAGAAGTACTACTAGAACGAGTGCACAAAGATCACTTGATTGACCTAGTTCATTCATCGTGCCGAGTGCACAAAGATCACTTGATTGACCTAGTTCCAAATTGAATTTATTTACAGTGCCAAGTGCACGAAGATCAGTCCGACTGACTCAGCTCCAAGCTGAGCTTATTTACCATGCCAAGCGCTTGAAGATCCATCTGATTGACTCAATTACAAACAAAGATATTTACCATGCTGACTGCATGGAGGTTTACCGGGAGACTTAAACCCTCTGCCAAACTCATCTAGTCCGACAGAGGCTCGGGGACTACACCCAGTGGGTGCACTCAGCGTGCCCCGACTGGAAGAGAACTCAGAAAGAAACATTTTGCTCGATGCAAAACCAGCTCCAGAATTACTCGACCTCCGGGTCAGAGAAGAACAAGTTCGATCAGTACCAGCTAAGAAGATTTTTAGTTCTCTCAGACCCCCGCCGACTGCCCGCAGTCGACGGCGGTCTCGGGGACTACACCTAGTGAGTACACTCAACGTGCCCCCACTAGAGTAAACTCCACTCAGTACGGCCTTTCCAGTCCGAGTGATGAACAACAACAAAAAAGACAGGCTCTAAGACTCCGGCCGACTTCCCGCAGTCGACGGCAGTCTCGGGACTACACCCAGTGGGTGCACTCAACGTGCCCCCACTGGAATGGTATCCACTCGGAACGGTCCGCCCGGTCCGAGTGACGGCCAAACAACAAAAAAAGACATGTTCCAGGCGTGAAGAAATTCTGAGTAATCAGTTACTCGATGCAGGACCAGCTCCAAATCACTCCAAAAAAAATTGTATAAGGTGAGTTTAACGCTCCTCCGTGGACCTGTTTTGAGCCTTCTTCTAATACTCAAAGCGTGAAACTCATAAGTTTGGATCTAGAACCGATTCGTATTGACGTTCCCCCGGGATAAGAATGGCATCTCTCCGAGAGAACAGTCCATGCGTCAATCTTGTTGCCCGGATTTAATGACACACCCATACGCTGATCAAGAGTTAACCTCTTCCGAGAGATGAACGAATGTCACCAAGTCGCTCCACGCGGGCTCTTATCCCAGATCAGTCGGGAAGCGCAGTGCCAAAATCCATTGAGATTTTGTTCAAACCTTGGTTGTCTAAAAACACGATGATGGGTACCGAGTATTCCGTAATCACTCAGGCCAAATTGTGTCTTTCACAAACTCGTTCTGCAAAATCACAACCGATTCGGGGGCTAATGTTGGGGACATGCATAACAGGTAGGCCCACGAAGGGTCAAAGATCATAAAGCACGGGGTCCACTTATCATATGGGCCCAGAGCATCGCTCGGAGAATCGACAAACCATCCACTCGGATGACTACCAAGTCACTAAGACGACAACAACCACTCGGAGCATCGCACTCCACTCGACCAACTCATTCCACTCGAAGCACCCGATCTCACTCGGATATGCAAAGACCAACAGTCGACAAGGCACCGGAAGCATCATCTTAGTAGTAGGCTGAGTTATGGCATTAACGCCCCCAGTTTGTAATGTAGGAGGTGAGGGGGTGGCGCACTCTATATAAGCCACCCCCACCACTAGACTAGGGGGTTCTTTTCTTCCACCTCTCTCTCTTTCTCACCATTAGTCTCAGGACATAGCTCAGGCATGGAGATCCGCTTTCCTCTCTCTCTATCTCTCAAATACACCATGTAATCTCCGGATACATAGACAGATAAAACAAAGCCTCTCCGGAGCACGAGACATAGGTTTGTTATCTCCACCGTGAGAGGCCCGAACTCGCTAAAACCACCGTGTCACCCATATGCATCTCGATAGATCATGCTCCTTTATCCTACCCCTCTCTTATTGTCGGAATCATTCCCACGATAGCCGCCTCTCCTCTCTTCCACTAATGCCCACTATGGCCCAATAACCTCCCGGGGGGTTCCGGTAACCTCCCGGTACTCCGGTCAAATCCCGATTTCACCCGGAACACTTCTGATATCCAAACATAGGCTTCCAATATATCAATCTTCATGTCTCGACCATTTCGAGACTCCTCGTCATGTCTGTGATCACATCCGGGACTCTGAACAACCTTTGGTACATCAAAACATATAAAACTCATAATATAACTGGCATCGAAACTTTAAGCCTGCGGACCCTACGGGTTCGAGAACTATGTAGACATGACCGAGACACGTCTCCGGTCAATAACCAATAGCGGAACCTGGATGCTCATATTGGCTCCCACATATTCTACAAAGATCTTTATCGGTCAGACGGCATAACAACATACGTTGTTCCCTTTGTCATCGGTATGTTACTTGCCCGAGATTCGATCGTCGGTATCTCAATACCTAGTTCAATCTCGTTACCAGCCAGTCTCTTTACTCGTTCCTTAATACATCATCCCGCAACTAACTCATTAGTTGCAATGCTTGCAAGGCTTAAGTGATGTGCATTAACGAGAGGGCCCAGAGATACCTCTCCGACAATCGGAGTGACAAATCCTAATCTCGAAATACACCAACCCGACAAGTACCTTCGGAGACACCTGTAGAGAACCTTTATAATCATCCAGTTACGTAGTGACGTTTGGTAGCACACAAAGTGTTCCTCCGGTAAACGGGAGTTGCATAATCTCAAACTTATAGGAACATGTATAAGTCATGAAGAAAGCAATAGCAACAAACTAAACGATCGAGTGCTAAGCTAACGGAATGGGTCAAGTCAATCACATCATTCTCCTAATGATGTGATCCCGTTAATCAAATGACAACCCATGTCAATGTCTAGGAAACATAACCATCTTTGATCAATGAGCTAGTCAAGTAGAGGCATACTAGTGACACTCTGTTTGTCTATGTATCCACACATGTATTATGTTTCTAGTTAATACAATTCTAGCATGAATAATAAACATTTATCATGATATAAGGAAATAAATAATAACTTCATTATTGCCTCTAGGGCATATTTCCTTCATTCTCCCACTTGCACTAGAGTCAATAATCTAGATTACACAGTAATGATTCTAACACCCATGGAGCCTTGGTGCGGATCATGTTTTGCTCGTGGAAGAGGCTTAGTCAACGGGTGTGCGACATTCAGATCCATATGTATCTTGCAAATTTCTATGTCTCCCACCTGGACTAAATCCTGGATGGAATTGAAGCGTCTCTTGATGTGCTTGGTCCTCTTGTGAAATCTGGATTCCTTCGCCCAGGCAATTGCACCAAGATTGTCACAAAAGATTTTCATTGGACCCGATGCACTAGGTATGACACCTAGATCGGATATGAACTCCTTCATCCAGACTCCTTCATTTGCTTCTTCCGAAGCAGCTATGTACTCCGCTTCACACGTAGATCCCGCCACGATGCTTTGTTTAGTACTGCACTAACTGACGGCTCCACCGTTTAATGTAAACACGTGTCCGGTTTGCGATTTAGAATCGTCCAAATCAGTGTCAAAGCTTGCATCAACGTAACCATTTATAATTAGCTCTTTGTCACCTCCATAAATGAGAAACATATCCTTAGTCCTTTTCAGGTATTTCAGGATGTTCTTGACCGCTGTCCAGTGATCCACCTCAGACATTACTTTGGTACCTCCCTGCTAGACTTATAGCAAGGCACTCATCATGTATGGTACACAGCATTGCATACATGATAGAGCCTATGGCTGAAGCATAGGGAACATCTTTCATTTTCTCTCTATCTTCTGCATTGGTCGGGCATTGAGTCTTACTCAACTTCACACCTTGTAACACAGGCAAGAACCCTTTCTTTGCTTGATCCATTTTGAACTTCTTCAAAACTTTGTCAAGGTATGTGCTTTGTGAAAGTCCAATTAAGCATCTTGATCTATCTCTATAGATCTTGATGCCCAATATATAAGCAGCTTCACCGAGGTCTTTCATTGAAAAACTCTTATTCAAGTATCCCTTTATGCTATCCAGAAATTCTATATCATTTCTAATCGGCAATATGTCATCCACATATAATATCAGAAATGCTACAGAGCTCCCACTCACTTTCTTGTGAATACAAAGCTTCTCCAAAAGTCTCAGATACAAAACCAAATGCTTTGATCACACTATCAAAGCGTTTATTCCAACTCCGAGAGGCTTGCACCAGTCCATAAATGGATCGCTGGAGCTTGCACACTTTGTTAGATCCCTTTGGATCAACAAAACCTTCGGTTGCATCATATACAACTCTTCTTCCGTAAATCCATTCAGAATGCAGTTTTGACATCCATTTGCCAAATTTCATAATCATAAAATGCGGCAATTGCTAACATGATTCGGACATACTTAAGCATCGCTACGGGTGAGAAGGTCTCATCGTAGTCAATCCCTTGAACTTGTCGAAAACCTTTTTGCAACAAGTCGAGCTTTATAGACAACAACATTACCGTCAGTGTCTGTCTTCTTCTTGAAGATCCATTTATTCTCAATTGCTTGCCGATCATCGGGCAAGTCAACCAAAGTCCACACTTTGTTCTCATACATGGATCCCATCTCAGATTTCATGGCCTCAAGCCATTTTGCGGAATCTGGGCTCACCACCGCTTCTTCATAGTTTGTAGGTTCGTCATGGTCTAGTAACATAACTTCTAGAACAGGATTACCGTACCACTCTGGTGCGGATCTTACTTTGGTTGACCTACGAGGTTCAGTAACAACTTGATATGAAGTTTCATGATCATCATCATTAACTTCCTCACTAATTTGTGTAGGTGTCGCAGAAACCGGTTTCTGTGATGAACTACTTTCCAATAAGGGAGCAGGTACTGTTACCTCATCAAGTTCTATTTTCCTCCCACTCATTTCTTTCGAGAGAAACTCCTTCTCTATAAAAACTCTGAATTTAGCAACAAAAGTCTTGCCTTCGGATTGTGATAGAAGGTGTACCCAACAGTCTCCTTTGGGTATCCTATGAAGACACATTTCTCCGATTTTGGTTCGAGCTTATCAGGTTGAAGCTTTTTCACATAAGCATCGTAGCCCCAAACTTTCAGAAACGACAACTTTGGTTTCTTGCCAAACCACAGTTCATAAGGTGTCGTCTCAACGGATTTCGATGGTGCCCTATGTAATGTGAATGCGGCCGTCTCTAAAGCATAACCCCAAAACGATAGCGATGAATCAAGAAGAGACATCATAGATCGCACCATATCTAGTAAAGTACGATTCTGACGTTCAAACACACCATTCTGTTTGTGGTGTTCCGGGTGGCGTGAGTTGTGAAACTATTCCGCATTGTTTCAAATGAAGACTAAACTCATAACTCAAATATTCTCCTCCACGATCAGATCGTAGAAACTTTATTTTCTTGTTACGATGATTTTCAACTTCACTATGAAATTCTTTGAACTTTTCAAATGTTTCAGACTTATGTTTCATTAAGTAGATATACCCATATCTGCTTAAATCATCTGTGAAGGTGAGAAAATAACGATATCCGCCACGAGCCTCAACATTCATTGGACCATATACATCAGTATGTATGATCTCCAACAAATCTGTTGCTCTCTCCATAGTTCCGGAGAATGGCGTTTTAGTCATCTTGCCCATGAGGCACGGTTCGCAAGTACCAAGTGATTCATAATCAAGTGGTTCCAAAAGTCCATCAGTATGGAGTTTCTTCATGCGCTTTACACCGATATGACCTAAATGGCAGTGCCACAAATAAGTTGCACTATCATTATCAACTCTGCATCTTTTGGCTTCAACATTATGAATATGTGTATCACCACTATCGATATTCAACAAAAATAGACCACTCTTCAAGGGTGCATGACCATAAAAGATATTGATCATATAAATAGAACAACCATTATTCTCTGATTTAAATGAATAACCGTCTCGCATCAAACAAGATCCAGATATAATGTTCATGCTCAACGCTGGCACCAAATAACAATTATTTAGGTCTAATACTAATCCCGAAGGTAGATGTAGAGGTAGCGTGCCGACCGCGATCACATCGACTTTGGAACCATTTCCCACGCCAGCATCGTCACCTCGTCCTTAGCCAATCTTCGCTAATCGGTAGCCCTGTTTCGAGTTGCAAATATTAGCAATGTAACCAATATCAAATACCAGTGCTCATGCGAGCATTAGTAAGGTACACATCAATAACATGTATATCACATATACCTTTGTTCACCTTGCCATCCTTCTTATCCGCCAAATACTTGGGGCAGTTCCGCTTCCAAAGGACTACCGCTTGTAGTAGAAGCACTCAAGATCGTGGATTAGGTCCAGACTTGGGTTTCTTCTCGTGAGCAGCAACTTGCTTGTTGTTCTTCTTGAAGTTCCCTTCTTCTTCCCTTTGCCCTTTTCTTGAAATCGGTGGTCTTATTGACCATCAACACTTGATGCTCCTTTTTGATTTCTACCTCCGCAGCCTTTAGCATTGCGAAGAGCTCGGGATCGTCTTATCCATCCCTTGCATGTTATAGTTCATCACGAAGCTCTTGTAGCTTGGTGGCAGTGATTGGAGAATTCTGTCAATGACGCTATCATCCGGAAGATTAACTCCCAGTTGAATCAAGTGATTGCAGTACCCAGACATCTTGAGTATATGCTCACTGACAGCTATTCTCCTCCATCTTGCAGCTATAGAACTTATTGGAGACTTCATATCTCTCAATCCGGACATTCTTTTGAAATATTAACTTCAACTCCTGGAACATCTCATATGCTCCATGACGTTCAAAACGTGGTTGAAGTCCCGGTTCTAAGCCATAAAGCATGGCACATTAAACTATCGAGTAGTCATCAGCTTTGCTCTGCCAGACATTCTTAACATTGTCAGTTGCATTAGCAGCAGGCCTGGCACCCAGAGGTGCTTCCAGGACATAACTCTTCTGTGCAGCAATGAGGATAATCCTCAAGTTACGGACCCAGTCCGTGTAATTGCTACCATCATCTTTCAACTTTGCTTTCTCAAGGAACGCATTAAAATTCAACGGAACAACAAAGACAGGCCATCTATCTACAATCAACATAGACAAGCAAGATACTATCAGGTACTAAGTTCATGATAAATTTAAGTTCAATTAATCATATTACTTAAGAACTCCTACTTAGATAGACATCCTCTAATCCTCTAAGTGATCACGTAATCCAAATCAACTAAACCATGTCGGATCATCACGTGAGATGGAGTAGTTTCAATGGTGAACATCACTATGTTGATCATATCTAATATATGATTCACGCTCGACCTTTCGGTCTCCGTGTTCCGAGGCCATATCTATTATATGCTAGGCGCATCAAGTTTAACCTGAGTATTCCGCATGTGCAACTGTTTTGCACCCGTTGTATTTGAACGTAGAGCCTATCACACCCGATCATCACATGGTATCTCAGCACGAAGAACTTTCGCAACGGTGCATACTCAGGGAGAACACTTATACTTTGATAAAATAGTGAGGGATCATCTTATAATGCTACCGTCAATCAAAGCAAGATAAGATGCATAAAAGATAAACATCACATGCAATCAATATAAGTGATATGATATGGCCATCATCATCTTGTGCTTGTGATCTCCATCTCAAAGCACCGTCATGATCACCATCGTCACCGGCGCGACACCTTGATCTCCATTGTAGCATCGTTGTCGTCTCGCCAATCTTATGCTTCTACGACTATCGCTACCGCTTAGTGATAAAGTAAAGCAAAGCATTACAAGGTGATTGCATTGCATACAATAAAGCGACAACCATATGGCTCTCGCCAGCTTGTCGATAACTTCGGTTACAAAACATGATCATCTCATACAATAAAATTTAGCATCATGTCTTGACCACATCACATCACAACATGCCCTGCAAAAACAAGTTAGGCGTCCTCGACTTTGTTGTTGCAAGTTTTACGTGGCT
The DNA here is from genome assembly GCA_021605145.1 of Aegilops bicornis. Taxonomy (NCBI): domain Eukaryota; kingdom Viridiplantae; phylum Streptophyta; class Magnoliopsida; order Poales; family Poaceae; genus Aegilops; species Aegilops bicornis. The sequence goes on from CM038671.1 coordinate 711,769,751, forward strand.
GCTACGGGCTTAGCAAGAACCGTTCTTACCTACATCAAACCACAACGATAGTTTGTCAAGTTGGTGACGTTTTAACCTTCGCAAGGACCGGGCGTAGCCACACTCGGTTCAACTAAAGTTGGAGAAACTGACACCCGCCAGCCTTGTGTGTGCAAAGCACGTCGGTAGAACCAGTCTCGCATAAGCGTACGCGCAATGTCGGTCCAGGCCGCTTCATCCAAAAATACCGCCGAACCAAAGTATGACATGCTGGTAAGCAGTATGACTTATATCGCCCACAACTCACTTGTGTTCTACTCGTGCATATGACATCTACGCATAAAACCAGGCTCTGATGCCACTGTAGGGGAACGTAGTAATTTCAAAAAAAATCCTACGCACACGCAAGATCATGGTGATGCATAGCAACGACAGGGGAGAGTGTGTCCACGTACCCTCGTAGACCAAAAGCGGAAGCGTTAGCACAACGTGGTTGATGTAGTCGTACGTCTTCACGATCCGACCGATCAAGTACCGAACGCACGGCACCTCCGAGTTCAGCACACGTTCAGCCCGATGACGTCCCTCGAACTCCGATCTAGCCGAGTGTTGAGGGAGAGTTTCGTCAGCACGACGGCGTGGTGACGATGATGATGTTCTATCGACGCAGGGCTTCGCCTAAGCACCGCTACAGTATTATCGAGGTGGACTATGGTGGAGGGGGGCACCGCACACGGCTAAAAGATCAAACGATCAATTGTTGTTTCTTTGGGGTGCCCCCCTACCCCCGTATATAAAGGATCAAAGGGGTGCGGCCGGCCAGGAGAGGGGGCGCGCCAGGAGGAGTCCTACTCCCATCGGTAGTAGGACTCCCTCCCTTTTCCTAGTTGGACTAGGAGTGGAGGGGAAAGAGGTGGAAGAGAAGTAGGAAAGGGGGGGCGCCGCCCCCCTCTCCTTGTCCTATTCGGACTAGGGGGGAGGGGCACGCGGCCCTTGCCCTGGCCGCCTCTCCTCTCTTTCACTAAGGCCCACTATGGCCCAATAACCTCCTGGGGGGTTCCGGTAACCTCCCGGTACTCCGGTAAAATCCCGATTTCACCCGGAACACTTCCGATATCCAAACATAGGCTTCCAATATATCAATCTTCATGTCTCAACCACTTCGAGACTCCTCGTCATGTCTGTGATCACATCCGGGACTCCGAACAACCTTCGGTACATAAAAACATCTAAACTCATAATATAACTGTCATCAAAACTTTAAGCGTGCGGACCCTACGGGTTCGAGAACTATGTAGACATGACCGAGACACGTCTCCGGTAAATAACCAATAGTGGAACCTGGATGCTCATATTGGCTCCCACATATTCTACAAAGATCTTCATCGGTCAGACCGCATAACAACATACGTTGTTCCCTTTGTCATCGGTATGTTACTTGCCTGAGATTTGATCGTCAGTATCTCAATACCTAGTTCAATCTCGTTACCCGCAAGTCTCTTTACTCGTTCCATAATACATCATCCCGCAACTAACTAATTAGTTGCAATGCTTGCAAGGCTTAAGTGATGTGCATTATCGAGAGGGCCCAGAGATACCTCTCCGACAATCGGAGTGACAAATCCTAATCTTGAAGCCAACCCAACAAGTACCTTCGGAGACACCTGTAGAGCACCTTTATAATCACCCAGTTACGTTGTGACATTTGGTAGCACACAAAGTGTTCCTCACAGTAAGCAGGAGTTGCATAATCTCATAGTTATAGGAACATGTATAAGTCATGAAGAAAGCAATAGCAACAAACTAAACGATCGAGTGCTAAGCTAACGAAATGGGTCAAGTCAATCACATCATTCTCCTAATGATGTGATCCCGTTAATCAAATGACAACCCATGTCAATGGCTAGGAAACATAACCATCTTTGATCAACGAGCTAGTGAAGTAGAGGCATACTAGTGACACTCTGTTTGTCTATGTATCCACAAATGTATTATGTTTCCGGTTAATACAATTCTAGAATGAATAATAAACATTTATCATGATATAAGGAAATAAATGATAACTTTATTATTTCCTCTAGGGCATATTTCCTTCAATAGGGAGAAATATGCCCTTACACCAGTACACTGCGGCACGGCGGTCATTAGGAGCCAGTACTTCTTGTACTTGGTGAAGGAAATATGCCCTAGAGGCAATAATAAATTTGTTATTTTGTATTTTTATATCATGATAAATGTTTATTATTCATGCTAGAATTCTATTAACCGGAAACTTGATACATGTGTGGATACATAGACAAATAATGTGTCCCTAGTGAGCCTCTACTTGACTAGCTCGTTGATCAAAGATGGTTAAGGTTTCCTAACCATGGACATGAGTTGTCATTTGATGAATGGTATCACATCATTAGGAGAATGATGTGATGGACAGGACCCATCCGTTAGCTTAGCATATTGATCGTTCAGTTTTATTGCTATTGCTTTCTTCATGTCAAATACATATTCCTTCGACCATGAGATTATGCAACTCTCGGATACCGGAGGAATGCCTTGTGTGCTATCAAACGTCACAACGTAACTGGGTGGTTATAAAGATGCTCTATAGGTATCTCCAAATGTCTTTGTTGGGTTGGCATAGATTGAGATTAGGAATTGTCACTCCGAGTATCGGAGAGGTATCTCTGGGCCCTCTCGGTAATACACATCATAAGAAGCCTTGCAAGCAAAGTGACTAATTAGTTAGTTGAGGGATAATGTATTTCGGAATGAGTAAAGATACTTGCCGGTAACGAGATTGAACTAGGTATGAAGATGCCGACGATCGAATCTCACGCAAGTAACATACCGATGGACGAAGGGAATAACGTATGTTGTCATAACGGTTCGCCCGATAAAAATCTTCATAAAATATGTAGGAGCCAATATGAGCATCCAGGTTCCGTTATTGGTTATTGACCGGAGAGGTGTCTCAGTCATGTCTACATAGTTCTCGAACCCGTAGGGTCCGCACGCTTAACGTTCGATGACGATTTTGTATTATACGAGTTATGTGATTTGGTGACCGAATGTTGTTCAGAGTCCTGGATGAGATCACGGACATGACGAGGAGTCTCGAAATGGTCGAGAGGTAAAGATTGATATATAGGACGATAGTATTCGGACACCGAAAGTATTCCGGAGGGTACCGGGTACATATCGGGTCACCGGAAGGGGTTCCGGACACCCCCGGCAAAAGATATGGGCCTTATGGGCCAAGAGGGGAAACCGCCAGCCAAAAGGGGCTGGTGCGCCCCCCATATGGGCCGGCCTAAGTGGAGAAAGGAAAAGGGGAGGAGGAAAGGAAATAGAGTGAATAGGATTCCCCCTTCCTTCCCCCTCTCCCATCTTTCCTTCCCCCTCCGAAAATAAGGAAAGGGGGAGGCCGAATTGGAGGAGGCCCCCAAGTAGGATTCCTCCTACTTTGAGCGCCCCCTTGCTGCTCCCCTCCCTCTCCCACCTATATATACATGGGGAGGGGGCGCCTAGAACACACAACAACATCTGTTAGCCGTGTGCGTCGCCCCCTCCACAGATTACACCCTCGGTCACATTCTCGCGGTGCTTAGGCGAAGCCCTACGCGGATCACTTCATCATCACCGTCACCACTCCGTCGTGCTGACGGAATTCATCTACTTCCTCGATACTTTGCTGGATCAAGAGTTCGAGAGACGTCATTGAGCTGAACGTGTGCAGAACTCGGAGGTGTCGTACGTTCGGTGCTTGATCGGTCGGAACTAGAAGAAGTTTGACTACATCAACCGCGTTGTCAAACACTTCCGCTTTTGGTCTACGAGGGTACGTAGACACACTCTCCCCCTCTCGTTGCTATGCATCTCCTAGATAGATCTTGCGTGAGCGTAGGATTTTTTTTTGAAATTGCATGCTACGTTTCCCAACACTTGGACCACCTCTTCCTCTGTTTAGCATCGTCAGAGACGGCCCGATTCATGGCCCAGCGAATGATGTCGACTGCCATTGCGCCCTTCGCTGGGTTAGGAATCAGCGTCTTCAACTCTTGTGAAGTGGCCCTCATGAGCATTGCATTAGATTCCTTCTGCATGTCAGGCATGGAGCCGAAGTTCGAGCACACCTCCATGGTGTTCTCGAACTTGGTGCGGTCACCAGCCGACCACCCAAGGAAGAAGAGAGGGGGTGGGTAAGTAGTGGTGGTCAGGGTGAGTAAATATAGGCGCGATGGAAAGGAGGAAGAGTGACAGTCATGTCATCTTAATTACATGCTCTTCAATAAGCCATGAACTCTGTGTTGTGCCTGACTCCATGAATTGTGTGCAGATCAAGGAGAGCAATGAGATGGGCACGGAGGTGCTCCGGGCCGTTGACAAGAAGGACAAGGAGGCGGTTCATCCAATGCCCGAGGTGGTGCTTCCGCCCACCACCGAGGAAGAACCGAAGACACCAACGGTTGGCGATGACGGGCGCATGGAGGAGCCCCCCAGCAGCAAGCGCCGCAACTACGGCCACTACCATGAGGATGGTGGCCCAACTCACTTCTGCAAGGTCATCCTTGGCCGAAGCTTGAGTGCATCCCCATGCCCCTGGACTTCACCAAGCACTTCGTCGTGGTGCCGACGGAGTTCAAGATGAGGAACAACACCAGCTGCTCTCGGAGGGTGACGGTGAAGCTGTTGAACGGCAGGGTGACCCTGGATTGGGGTTGGGCCACATTCGCCAATGTTCATCAGATCAAGATCAGCTACATGGTGACGTTCAAGCTCCTGACTCCCGACACCCTCAAGGTTATCATCTTCGACGACGATGGCATTGAGGTGGTCAACAAGTGCGGGAAGCATGACAAAGCCTTCGCCGCGAGGGACTAGGGTCGGGGCACCTCCTTCCTAAGTACTATTGAGCCTACTTTATGGTTTATGCGTCGAACTGTTTGAACTATCGTTATGATGTGTGGTACTATGTTATCTGAACTATGTTGTTAAGTAGTTGATGCTCTGTTTATGCTCTACTCTGCTTATGATGTGTGGTACATGGTTGTGCCGAAGTGTCTTTAGTAACCTCACCAACTAGCCAAAGAGGTTACCACACACCAAAGCGTTACATACAACCAAACACCATGCCTTGGGTTTGTCCACTAACATGCAGCAACCGAACACCGAGCAAGGTGGTTCAGCCCATGCGAGCAAGAGGGCATGCAGCAACCAAACAACTTGCAGATGGTGCATTGAGGCTGCATTTGCATAGCCAGGCTGAGTTGAGAAGGCTATGCAATGCAACTCATCAGAGATTACGGCAACCAAACACGCCTTAGAGGCCATGCACTGCGGCGCTTTCGGATGAACCGTTCATGGGAACCACAAAGAGTTCTTCATATTGGGCGTGTTTGGTTGCCCGCATCGAGCCCAACCAGGCCCGCGCGGGAAAGAAGAGGCCTGTTTGGTTGCCTGGTTTCACTGTTGGGCCTGCATCGCACGCTTCTCAAAGCAGCCCAGAGCATGGCTCGCTGGAAACGCTCAGATCGGCAGTTTCTCGCGAGCCAAGTTGAGTGCGGCGTGAGGTTGCACGGGCGGGTGCGACGCGAGGGCGAGGGGGATGGCGGGAGATGGGAATCTGGCGCGCCGTCCCGACGCCAAATCTAGCCTCACCCCCCTTTCTACTCACTCACCCATAGCCACTTTCTTCCCTACTGCCTCACCACCGGCGGCGGCTGCGATTTCAGATCTACGCTAGAGGCAGCGGCGGTGGAAGAGACGGCGGCATTTGCGAGGGATCTAGTGCTCCCCTTGTTGTTGGCCACTGTCTGGTCGACCTTGTCTATGCCATGGCTCCCCCTACGCCGTCCTCGTCTCCGATTCCGGTAAGCAGCACCCCCTCCCCCCTTTTTTAGGTCGGTGGTTAGGCCGTTAGGCAAGGTGTAGGATTGATTTCCCACTGAACGAACCGTCGATGTCGACTAGGTTATGGACGCACGGATGAGGCTGATAATTCAGGCAGCAGCACTGATAAGTGTGAATCAGGCATGGGTCATGTTCATGCACCAGAGAGTTGTTCGTCGTGTTGGGAGACCTTTGATTCGCTATGGTCCAATGTTTATCCGGGAACAGGAGAGAATCCAAAATCCGAACTACATCTACAACTGCAATGACATCGAGGCTCTGTGGATGCTTCGAATGAAAAGAGCACCATTTGCCAGGCTTGTCGAGACCTTCAGGAGCAGGGGGCTGCTACAAGATAACATCAACACTAGTGTGGAAGAGCAAGTGTTCGTGTTCCTCCATGTTGTTGGCCATAACCAGAGGTTCAAGGTCATTCACAACACGTTCAGGAGATCAATGGAGACCATCTCTAGGTACTTCAAGCAGGTGCTTTTGTTGTTGGGGAGCTTAGAGGAGAGATGATCAGGAGACCATCTGGCCAGACTCCACCCAAGATTCACGAAAGCCCAAGATGGTATCCATACTTCAAGGTGAGCATTGACAATATACACTTTTCATGGCTTGATATGCTTGTATTGTTCAAGTTGAGCACTAACACAGGCTTGTGATGCCATTTTCAGGATTGCATTGGGGCAATAGATGGTACTCATGTCACTGCCAGAGTTCCTAGGTCATAGTTTGCAGCATACAGGGGGAGGAAGCACTACACAAGCCAGAATGTGCTTGTTGTTGTTGACTTTGATCTCAAGTTCACATATGTGTTGGCTGACTGGGAGGGGTCAGCGCATGATGCTAACATTCTCAGTGACAGCATGGGTCGACCTGATGGGATCAACATCCCCGACGGCAAGTTCAACCTTGGAGATGCTGGCTATGCATGTCGGCAGGGTGTTCTTCCACCCTTCAGGAAAACCAGGTACCATCTCAACGATTTCTCTGGTAGGAACTATCCTAGGACTGCATAGGAGTTGTTTAATCTCAGACACTCCAGCCTTAGAGTAACTGTTGAGAGGGCATTTGGAGCTCTGAAGAATAGGTTTAAGATCCTGAATCAGAAGCCATTCCACCCATACTCCACTCAGGTTAAGCTTGTTCTTGCTTGTTGCATTTTGCATAACTGGATCCTCCAGTGGGGCTTTGATGAACACGTGCCTGAGGAGGAAGAGGTCAAGTCTGACGATGTTGTTAGCTCCGGCCATGGTGTGGAGGCATTTGACAATGACGCTTGGAAGAACAAAAGGTTGGAGTGGGCAGAGGCAATGTGGCTTAACAGAGGTCAGTGCAGGATTTGAAGAAGAGGAAGGAGAAGCAGCAGTAGCAGCAGAAGCAGAAGCAAAAGAAGAGGAAGATGAAGAGGAAGATCTGGTAGCAGCAACACCGATGAACTATCCCCTATTTAGCCAATGGCTCTTAATAATTTGTTCTATCATTTGATAGTAGTTAGGATGAACTGTCATTTGTTTAACTAGCTGGGACCATGTTTAGATTGTGTGTGATAAGCTCACCACTAGTTAGAAGTGGTGACAACACCTTATGCAGGTTGCAACCAAACACCATGTCATATGTGCGCCTAATGTAATGCGGGCAACCAAACGCCGGGTCAAAAATGGTTGTCTCATACAACTAAGGTACATGCAGGCAACCAAACTATGTGCATCTGTGATCGTTTTGCCTGCATCGCCTCAAACCGGCTCACTAGAGCCAGGCTCGCCGGGCCAGGCTCGATTGGCAATGTAACCAAACACGCCCATTGAATTCATGCACCACTCTGTTGCTCCAAAAGTCTGAACTGATGCAGAGAGACGGGCAATATATTTCAACGCTGCCCCTCACATATATACCTTTTTAGCACTGGGTGTTGACACCTCATCTCTTGGGCATAATATCCTAATTTAAAATTAATCACTACACCATTTTAGAGACATGAAAATACTGACTGCTAGAAACGCTAAGGCCCCGCTTGGATTGGGTGTAAATTTATACACCCGAATTTAATCTACAGGTGTATTTTACCGGCCGCTGCGTTATTTCCGCCCAATTTGAAAACGACGGCTGGAGGTCTGTTTTGATTACGGGGGTATTTAGGAGCAAACCGACAATCCAAGCAGGGCCTAAGTGGTAGCCTACTGTATAGCATGTTTTAGTTAGATGACGTGCAAGGCTGCATACCCAAAAGACCCATAGCACTAGACTTCCGTCGTGTGATCGTGCCACACCAAACGAGCAGAAAGATCTATGCAGGTAGCCCCACACTTGAGCCAATCAGCGACCAGATGCAGATCGAGCAGCCATAGCCCATAGGCAAAGCTGGCCTCACCGGACTGGACACGTATAGTGCGGTGACAAGACGCACGGATGCATACGCGCGCCCATCCGATGTTAACACGAACGCACGTACGCGGGAGGGGCATATATCATCAGGCCAACACTACCGTTGCATGGCGAATCAAGGGAGGGATGGAGACGTACCCACCTCACATCACGTGGCGGGGCAGTGCGTGTGTGCTCCGTGTGTTCGCCCACTTGCAAACGCTCAACGCTCAATAATGCCGGTGGCAATTTAGGGTGTGTGTAATTGGGATTTTGGAAGTGATCGATGGCGCCGGTCGCCACCACCTTGGGAAGCTGAAACGGCCGCTAGCTCTCTGCCTAGACTTTTTCCTCCTTTGATCCCTTCTCCGATGGGAGGAACAACGGATAAGATCGGTGTGGATAGCAAGCAAGCTGAGTTTCACCATATCCGTTTCGTCCCATGGTCCGATGAGGAGTCAGCATAAACTTTGATTCTTGGACTATCTGTGACTGTGAGTGCCTGAGTGGGCACATATATATGCATGAACAAATATGCCTCGCCGAGGAAGAAGAAAGGGCCTCGAAAAGACGAAGAAAATTGTAGTACAAAGAAAAAGATAGTATATCTAATCGTGAATTAGCAAGCATGACATGATGCGACCAACCACTAGAAGATTTCCAACGTAAGAATAGTCAGACTCTTTACGGGGGGACAGAGGTGGTAGATCAGAGTGACTGATGGGCACTTTGGCAGGGAATTCGCACTGCAATGTCCGTCGGGTTGAGTGGACGTAGCAAAGCTGCATGCATGCTCTTTCAAAAATGAAAGGCTCCACTCTTTTGAGATCAGCTGCATGCACGGTTTTACTTCCACCGAGTAAATACATACTGGATGAACAACGACAAAACAAGGAAGAAAACAGATGTGCGGGTGCAGGCGTACCTCCTCGTATGATGACAGGGCACTGGTAAATATTGATTTCAGTGCGAGCAGGCAGCTCATTGCAAACGTCCGAGTCAGTGCCAGGAGTATCAAATAGTGCTTTCTGGGGCACCCAAGATGCCCTGTTCCCTTGCTACCCATTGGCACGCTCCATGACAATTTGGACCAATTTGATTGGACTGGCTTCTAGGAGCACGCCTAGCTGCCTGCCTTGTGCACCTCTGCCTTTACCTGTGGTTAGATTTTACGTGTCGGTTCCATGTTCATGTCATTTTGTAGACAACCCTAATGAAACGTCGTCCCGGTGGCACTTAGGGTTGTCGGACGACATCGAAATAGAGAATGTATCCTATGCGCACAAGCTGCACCCGTCGATATTTTCCTTAGAGTACACAAAAAACGTGCCATAGCTTTATAGACTGAGAGAGTACCACTATTACTGAAACATCGCCTTAAACTCCTCTCCCTCCTACTCTGGTGCACTCGACGATTTTGGCCCATCGGATGAAGAAGTCAATTGTTGCCATATTTGTAAAAAAAATCCTCATACTTCATCATAATCAACATGCACTTTAGGGTGGTTTAGCCGGCTTTTGCTTTTCCTTAAATCGGTCTGGTTTTTTCTTTGCTTTGTTTTGACCGTCTGGCTTGATTAGTAACTCGTACTTCACGCCTTTTGGGGTCTTCTTCTTCTAATACGCAACATCATACACATTTAAACGCGGAAATGATATAAATGCACGTGTATTCTGGCTTTTCAATCATGGTGCTTAGCAATTTAGGAAATATAGACTCCACTCACGCATGTTTACTCAGATGTGTCGTTGTCGTGTGGGTCCACCGAGACATGGGGTGACAAATCATCAATGTGACAAGAAATAGGGGTGCAAAAACGCCAGGATCCTCTATTTCAGTAGGAGCGTGAACTCGGGGAACACATGAGAACCCCAAGGCGCATGATTGGGATAAGGAAAGCGGGAAAAGATGAAGACAAGAGGAGAAATGGGAAATGGGTAGAAAGTGATCCGACCCGAGCGCGCGAGGACAAAGAAAAACCCTCTCTGCCGGGCAAGAAAACCGAATAGGACGTGACGATCTGCCCTCGAAGCGCCAACCACCAACCTACCTACTATACGCGGTAGAAATACACGTAGCAGCGAGCGGGGAAGACACCTGTGGTAAAGTTAGAGCAAAGAACACACGTATCGGCTCAAATATCATCAGCCAGCAAGATACCCACCTGCGTGATCTTCGACCTCTCCAATGCCGGCGTGTTGTTTCAACGATGTGTCCCCCCTCCGCCCGGAGAAAAATACCCCGGGTTGGTTATGCTGTTTTAGACGCGAGCAGGTGTTGGCATGCGGGGGCAACACGCGGACGCGAGGAAAATGGCCAAGGATCAGGCGATGCAGTCCGTGCTCTCTCTCTCTCTCTCTCTCTCTCTCTCTCTCTCTCACGGAGCGCAGCCACCTCGTCCGTAGCCGGTCCAGTGTGCCAAAAATCGCCGGGTGCCCGCCCACTACGAGAGCAGGGCTTGCGGCGGGTGCCCATAGCCGGCACCCACACCACACCGACCGACGGCTACCCGGCCGGCCCGTGTGCTCTTCCACGTACGGTTCCACCCCCCCAAAAGTACGCATGAGAGACATGACTCATGACCACACGCGCAGACGATGCCTGCGCGCATCTTTTGTACCCGTGGGCAGCGCGCGCGGTGTTTTCTAGCAGACGTGTCGGCCGCCTCGCGGTGACGATCAGCTCCCGAATCCTGCACACGTACGCATTTGCATGTACGGCCCTGGCATGTACTATTCCCATGTACTGCGTGCTGCTATGCTAGACGCCAACGGAAACGCCCGCCATGGATGGCATGGCATGGCATGCTAGGCCCCAGCTCCAGCGTGCACCGTCTGTCTCATGGCATGCATGCATGCATGCAACAGAAAACGCGCGCGTTGACGAGTCAAAGGGCCGACGTCCGATGCAATGTCTAGCTGCTTGGGCATATAAGGCTGTAGCTACAACTTAAAAGTAGGGATTAACACCCAACAAAGTAGTACTAGGAATTAACACCCATGATTCCATTGCTAGTTGTAAAGCTCGAGCGCTGAGCTTAGTGTTGACTGTTAACCGTGCATGCGACGTTAGTGTTGACTGTTAACAGTGCATGCGACTAGTCATAGTGGGAGTAACATAAGTAGTAACATACATGGCACATAAGCAAAAAAGATGATGTGTCATGTAATTAAAGAGGAGAGAGAAAAAATAGAGTAACATAATATGTTAACATCACATAGCGCTTTCCAATGCAAAATGAGTCTATAAAGCAATAAATATAGGTACGTATCTTACTACATCTATGACACTTCCCATTATGAAGGTAGTAACATAGACTAATAACATATGTATGTTATTAATCTAAGTTACTCCTCACTATGACTAGCCTTAGTTCTGACTGTTCACCATGCATGCATGCATGCATGCTCGACTTTTTTCGTTCTTCCTTTACTTGGCGACAAATTTAGCTAGGGAACTCTCTGGAAATGCATGATGTGATGAAGAACCGAGAAGAAAGACGAGGGAAGTGCAGCACTGTCTGTACATGCAGCGGTTTTATGCGCGATGAGGGGTCGATCACCCATAGCAAAACCTTAGCCACACAGCGGGTTTCAGGAGACCGACCGACTTTGATCGCTGGTCATTATGCTGCAAGCGAACGGTACTGTTCTTGTTGGTGATGTGCGCCATGCATGGTACTTCCACTAACCTATGCATGGTTCACCCAACCTCTATGCTCTCCACATCATTCTACTGTAGAGATATGTGAGCTATTTGTGGTCGGAGGATGTATCTGGTGCACTCGTCTTAATTTGTAGTGCACCCCAAGTAAAAGAAAACATTAGCTAAAAAGGTCAAAATAAAACCTTAAATGATTCAGGAAATCATGTCAAAAAAAACTCAAAGAGGAAGTTGTCACCTGGCCTCTGCACATAGCTAATTGAGCAAAAATTACCCGCGAAAATTTTGAACAAATCATCTAAGAAAAACACCTACTTGTCTCAAAATTTAAAGTTAAATTTGTAAAAAACAAATCATCTTATCGTATATGATCTGAGCATTAACATTATCACAAGTTTTTTTTGCGGGATAACATTATCACAAGTTCACAACTGAATTGGTTGTTTTTATTTCTAGACTTGTGATCTAAATTTAGATTTGAAATTTTGTGGTTGGTAGATGTATACATTCTTCATGTCGCAAAAGAAAATCAGAATAATAATATAATTTATGTTTTGCAGGAAGAACAATCATTTATAAGCGTGTCTTCGTGCATCAAAGTATGCAATTCACAAAAAACAAATGACCAAATAGGATAAAGCGTGCCTGTCATAGCGGTGTTGGCGGACAATTTCAGTGTTGATATGATCGTCCCGCATGCACTTTCCTTTCTTCTGTAAGACCTTAACTTATTACTTGAATGTATTGGTGATACATCATGGCTTGACCTATCGCCTTTCTACCATATATGCTATCATCAAAAAAAAATTGCCAATGTCTGTGGTTTGAAAATTAGGATTTCCATAATGTATAAGGGCTTGTGTAGCTCCTATTAGAGAGAGATCGGGTATGTACTTTCTTTGTGGCTGTATTGTCTTGATAGTACATTTAAATCAATAAAAAGTTATTTTCCCTAGGAAAAAATCTTTTATCTGAAAAAATTAGAGTTAACATCTTTGTACTAACTCTTAGAGCATGACTTGTATTAATGTTAGCTTTAAATTAATAAAGTCAAAATTGCTCAAAGAAATTCTTTTGTCGCTCTGGGCTGAAAGCTTGCAAATCCTCTTACCTGAATCCTCCTTTCCTTTTAAGCTTAAAGTTTATATTAATGTTAAAATATTTTTGAATCGGGGAGGGGGAGGGGAGGAGGTTACCCAGTGCACCAAACACCTTTTGATGCTTTTGAAATTTCCAAAAGGTTATTTAAAAACGCGTGACGTAGGTAGTGCTGATATATAACATGTCTCGAAAGTTCAAATTTATATTTTTTTTACACAAGTCGATACCAAGATTGGACAAAATTGACACTTAATAGTACCTAGTACGAAGCTTGGCCTTAATTTTTGGCCCAATTATCACTATTGGAAGCAGATTTTTCATTTATGTTTGTGAACTAGGTTTCGAGTTTTGGTTTGAATTTTCATGATATCATGTATTCACATCATGTCTACGTGTTAAATAAAAAACATATTTTTTAAAACACTTTTACAGTACATTTTGAGTGTCCGGTGCAACGGATATACTATTTCCCACGAGAGAGAGAGAGAGAGAGGAGGCCTGAGCGCGTGTTTATTTATCCTGATCACCGTCTAGTTGTGATCTCACGAATCTCAAAGTATGATCGGACGGTGATGGAGATAGTGCTCTGTAGGGATCAGACCCGGAAAAGCTTTTATCCCATTCTCTTCGTGGAGGATTGGTGGTATCCACCTTCTTGTCTCTTGTCACCGGGGCCCGCTGCGCCTCCCTCCAAATATATTCCCCCCCTCCTTCACTGTCTTCTCCCTCACTCCCCCGATTACAAATACCCCACCATGCCAGACAGCTCTCCCGCACACTCACTCGCAGCTAGCTCACACACCTCTAATCTCATGGTGCTCCAGACCGCTCAGCAAGAACCATCCCTGACGCGTCCGCTCCACTGCAGCGTCGCCAGCGCGCGCTCGCCGGCGGCCATGGACACCAGCCCTGCAACTCCCCTGCTCCTCCAGCCTCCCGCTCCCAGCATTGACCCGTTCGCCGCCAAGGCGGCCGTCAACAAGAACGGCGGCGCAGCCACCGCGGTGTACGACCTCCGGAGGGAGCCGAAGATCCCCGCCCCGTTCGTGTGGCCGCACGCCGAGGTGCGCCCCACCACGGCCCAGGAGCTGGCCGTGCCGGTGGTGGACGTGGGCGTGCTGCGCAATGGCGACGCCGCGGGGCTCCGTCGCGCCGTGGCGCAGGTGGCCGCGGCGTGCGCCACGCACGGGTTCTTCCAGGTGTCCGGGCACGGCGTGGACGAGGCCCTGGCGCGCGCGGCGCTGGACGGCGCGAGCGGCTTCTTCCGGCTGCCGCTGGCCGAGAAGCAGCGCGCGCGGCGCGTCCCGGGGACCGTGTCCGGGTACACGAGCGCGCACGCCGACCGGTTCGCCTCCAAGCTCCCCTGGAAGGAGACCCTCTCCTTCGGCTTCCACGACCGCGCCGGCGCCGCGCCCGTCGTGGTGGACTACTTCACCAGCACCCTCGGGCCGGACTACGAGCCAATGGGGTAATATATCAACCCGCCCACACCCCTATCCGGCCAGCACGAATCCATCCCCGCCACTGCATTTTTTTTCCTTTTGTTTCCGCGCGACCGTACGTTCGATCAGCGCCCACGTACGTACGTGCGTACGCAGTAGCAGTACTTGAACCCGCCGTACTACGTGGTGAGTACTGACAACTGAACACGTGCAGGAGGGTGTACCAGGAGTACTGCGGGAAGATGAAGGAGCTGTCGCTGAGGATCATGGAGCTGCTGGAGCTGAGCCTGGGCGTGGAGAAGCGCGGGTACTACCGGGAGTTCTTCGCGGACAGCAGCTCCATCATGCGGTGCAACTACTACCCGCCGTGCCCGGAGCCGGAGCGCACGCTGGGCACGGGCCCGCACTGCGACCCCACGGCGCTCACCATCCTGCTGCAGGACGACGTGGGCGGGCTGGAGGTCCTCGTCGACGGCGACTGGCGCCCCGTCCGCCCCGTCCCCGGCGCCATGGTCATCAACATCGGCGACACCTTCATGGTAATTACTCCTCTCTCAGCGTTGCTTTCTCTGATTAATTGCAGAAACAGTAGTCAACTACCCATGCTCTGTTCCGCTGTGCTCTGCTTCCTAACGAGCGAACCGGCCCATAAAAACCGCCTTGCTGTCTTGGAACCAAGAAGAAAGGGACCGTGGGAGCCTACCGACACGACGTGATTGCACTCGCTTCCTAACAAGCGAGCCGCCGGTAGGGCTATCACCGTAAAGCTGCTGACATGACGTGATTTTTTCTTTCTTTCTTTCTTTCTTTCTTTCTTTCTTTCTTTCACAGCTCTAATCAACGCTGGTTATTAGATCATTAGAGTGGACAGGTTGAACTAACACGCAGTAGTTAGCAGTAAGCAGCCACAAACGGGTCCCGTTCTCTGAAGTCTGAACTGACATAAGTCCTGATCATCGACCATTCTTTGCTTCCTAGGACGATGCCTGATGGAACTTGCGTCCAATGCCCGTTAGGAAGTGGTAATTGTCATCACTTTTAGACTCGTCAATTCCACCGATGAAGACGTAGCACATGGATGAGGCAACGTATCCGTTTCTAGTGGTCTCCAAAAGTAGGGTTTCATTCATTCTATCTACTACTCCCTCCGTTCAAAATTATTTGTCTTAAAAATGAATGTATCTAGATGTATTTCAGTTCTAAATACATCTATTTCGGAGACAAATAATTTCGAACGGAGGAGGGAGTATCTATCTATCCGTCCGTCCAAAAGGGCTGCGATGCGAGCACTTGAGTTGGAGCCAATCAGAGCGCGAGAAAAGATAGGAGGGGCGTTTGCTTGCGGCAGGTTTGGATTTTTGTGGTAGGCGGGCGGCTCTGTACTGTAGCGGCGGTGACGGTGAGGTAGCGGCGCTTTCGGTGGCGGGCCAACCCAGGTGCATGCGCGCGCGCTCGTCGTTTTTCCGCCTGAATCTGCCGCTGCGCCCATGGCAAGGGGGTGGGTGCTGCCGCCGGGTGATGGAGTAGATCACGGTCGCCGTCGGGCTCGGCCAGTTGATCACGGTTCGTTCGTGCGGTACAAGGTTCCCCCACGGCACTGTGACTGCATCGTTCCGGCCCTCGCCATTGGCGATCGGGCAATCTCCTGTTCATCCGTCGCTGTTGATTCCTCGGCCACGGTAGACCATGCGCGTCCCGGTCGTCGCCCTGTCGCGCTCGCTTCACGTGCTCGTCGCGTGGCTCCCGTCCCACACGAGGCCGCCGCTTTCTGACCCAGTGGAGCGCGTGATTTACGGTTTATATATGTCGCTGCATTTTTCTTTTTGTGTGTCGCTCATTTTGGTTGTACGTCAAAATGGAATGCAATGGGTCTAACGCGTTGTTGCTTGTTTTCAATGCATGCATGCAGGCGCTGTCGAACGGGCGGTACAAGAGCTGCCTGCACCGCGCGGTGGTGAACCGGCGGCAGGAGCGGCGGTCGCTGGCCTTCTTCCTGTGCCCGCGCGAGGACCGCGTGGTGCGGCCGCCGCCGGGCCTGAGGAGCCCGCGGCGGTACCCGGACTTCACCTGGGCCGACCTCATGCGCTTCACGCAGCGCCACTACCGCGCCGACACGCGCACCCTCGACGCCTTCACCCAGTGGTTCTCCTCCTCCACCACCTCCTCCTCCTCGGCCCAGGAGGCGGCCTGATTCTGCTCTGCTACGAAACGATCGATCCACACGGGCTGATTCGCCCCGAGGATCGCGACACGGAATTTTTGTCGGGACCAGCCCACGTGCGCGCGCGCCCCGCTCTCAGGTGCGGTGGGCCCGGGCGGAGTGGTGCCCACGTGGATTTCCGGCCCCACACCACCTTCCATTTTTGGACGCTGGCTCGCGTCCCCCCCCCCCCTCCTAGCCTTGTTTGTCACGACTCGCCATATGCATGCCCCCTCCTCACCTAGTGTACATACCATGGAAATCATGGAATATATATAATATAATATATAAACGCATTTCCCCCCTTTGCTTTCTTCTTCCTTTTTCGCCTCCGCCATAGGCCACGTAGGACGGTTCTATCTTAAGAGTTTCACATAGGATGGATAAATGTTGAAATGGCGGAGAGAGAAAACATAACAGAAATGCTTGCCTTCTCTTATCTAAGAGATAACCTCTTAGCAACAATGGTCTGAGCACATATTTAGAGATTTCTACTCCCTCTGTTTCTAAATATATGTCTTTTTTCGAGATTCCAACATGGACTGCATACTACGAAGCAAAATAAGTAAATCTACACTCTAAAATATGTCTATATACATCTGTATATAATTCATATTGAATACTCTGGTACGACGTTGGTTTTCAGTAATGAAAATCAAAAAAGGGGAGTCCTTCTTTGATAAAAAGAAATAGTCCATATTGAAATATATGAAAAGATTTATATCTAGGAACGAAGAGATAGTTATTTGATTAGAGACAAGAGTAAGAGATAATTTATTGTGCATCATTCCTAATCGCGATCTTTGAATTATGTCGCATGTCTAAGATAAGAATGTTTTATCCGCCATTGTACACACCCTTACTAGCCGCCGTCGCGGTCAAGACCGCGACACGAAGAAATACTAGGACGGATGGACGCTTGCACGTAAATAGGACCTCGAAATTTCCATTCTGGACGGACGCCATCAGGGCTTTGGTTTCTTCTCTCGCTCACAAAACGCTGCGGCTTGGTATCATGTTGGAGAAGAGAATCGCCGGCTTTTGTTGGGTTGCGCCACGCGGAGGCCACCGTGGAGCATCTCTCCTCTTCTCGTGGCCCGGCTCGGCGTGGTCCCGTTTCTTTCCGTGTCCTGTATGCGGCGGCAAATCGGAGATTGTTTGCATATGGTTCGCGCTTATCTTCGTCGGAGCTGCCATTTTTGGAGCGGAGCGTCGGCATGCGTGCCGATGCCGGCCAAGGCGAACCCGGCGGGATGGGAATGGGCGCCGTTGTTTGGTTCCGCGGATGCAATCGCGATCCTAGCGATCTGCTGCTTCGACGGCTTCCGGCCACGCCACGTCCTGAATATCTCACAGGTGTGTGTATGTAGCTTTCTGTGAGGGCCCGGATGGGATGCAGCGCCGCCGAGAAGCGACGAGACCCATGCCTTGGCTGAGCGTGCAGCGGCGGAACGAGGAGAAGAGGAGAGCAGACTGAAGATTACTGACAAAATTGTGCAGGCGACACCTGTGCTGTGCTGTGAAGGCCACCGTATCCGACGAGAACGAGCAAGATGGCGGGCCCCGCAAGTCAGGGAGACCACCAGTGGATCAAATACTGACAGTGGGCCACGGTTGTAAGTGTGTGGCAGATGTAATATAAATAACCCCAGGCCTCTGCGTCAAGCGATGCACACAGCCATAAGCTCTTTCTCAGCTGCTCCACTAACTCAGTGACATCACGAATTCAAGGACAACTGACTGCTATAGCATTACCAGAAGTGAGGTTTTCCATCAGAACTGATGCCACCCTCCGCGCCGTGGCTCTACCTGTCGGCTTCCAGTACATCATTACATTCATTTTACAACAAATGTTGTCCGAGCAAAAGAAAGAATGGAAAAAACACATACATGATTCTACAGCTGCACAATGCTTTTGCCTTTTTTAGCATCAACAAGAATCATATGCTTATACCTAGGGCCAAAATTCAGACTAGTGTGATACGTACCCACTAACCGGTAAGGGTTTGTCTTGAATGTATGTTTCGCTACATGCTTGCTTCGATCTCCTTGGGCCGCCACGTGGTCTTTTGGACGCAGAGCAGCCCTTCCTTGCCCTTGGCGTAGGTCATGCGCACCTCCCACTGCAGGGACTTCGCCATGCCTTCGAGCTCGCTTATTGTCTCCGCGTCGTCCCTCACGATCAGTTTGCCTTCTGGCCTCAATATCCGGTCAACCTCGGCAAACACTCCCACCAATTTACATCTGCGAACAAACAAAGCAATTGCTTGAGACGATTCAGTTATGCAAACCGGTACAACACGCACAAAATGATGTTGGCACATACTCCCTCCATTTCAAAATAAGTGTCATGGTTTTAGTTCAAATTTGAACTAGGAACGGAGGAAGTATATGAGAACCTTGTAGGAGTCAAATACTTGAGGTACATTCAGATGAATGAATTGAAAAACCCACGAATAGTACAAAGATAGGAATTGGGTGGCATGTGCGGAGAGACCTTTTTTTTCCGAAAAGGGGCTTAAAACCCAAAGAGAGGTAGTTGGATGCAAGGAATATTTCAAGAAAAATGTTTCTTGGAGTTCTCAAAGTTATCTTATCTTGAGCTGAGTTGATGTTTCAAATTCTCCAAACAGTGAATGAAAGCGAATTTCAGTCTAGTAATATGAAGAAACTGAAATCACCGAGACAGTAAAACACTGACCTCTTTTTGAGCTTTGAGAAGAGATGGTCTGCGTGTAGGAGGTCATATGTTCTTGGGTAAGTGCTGAAAGATTCGCACCAGTCATGATACATTCCAAACAAGCCACGCTCATAAACAATGGGCAGTGTGTCAGCCGAATCGATTGGCACGATATTCATAACCCAGACTTTTTGGTCCCTCAGTGCTGCAGCAAAACTGCAAAGCAACAAATGTAAAACATTAGCCAAGAGAAATAACTAAAGGGAGGTGTGAATACATTCTTATTATGAGTGTTCTTGAATGAAACATTTTGTGAAATGAGTGGAATTCAAAATCAAAATGCATCATCGAGAGATATAAAGAAAGCCATTTACTTACCCTCCGTATACGGCTCTCATGTCCATGACATTTCTCACTTTAGACCAGTCAATCCCCATGCCATTCACATACGACTTACTTACAACACGTTTCCAGTGTCCATAGTCTGCCTCGAAGTCTTCATTCGCTGGTTTTCCATAAACTCCAACACGAGAACCATCAATCCAGAAGGGAGTCTTCTCAAGCCTTTGAGGCCACATCTCTGGCCATTTTGATCCTCTTACTGACGGACCAATCGGCAATTTGGGTATGCACGCTTGTAAAGGTACATTCCTGCATAACACAAGATTGTTTAAGAAAAGCAGAGTAGTTCAGATATGTAAATATAACATAGCAAAGCCTTAACCATACCATGCAGCATCTGCATCGTCGGTTTCCTTGCATAGCGGTGGGCTGTCTTCTGATCTTTTCTCATAGCAGTTGTTGTCCATTGGCTTCTGATATATGGCCATACCAACTTGATTTAATGTATCCTTTGTTTTCTTAACCATTTTCCAGCACATGGACTTTGTCAGAGAAGACATGGCTGAAAAAAGTAAGCAACTGAAAGTTAGATCTGGTTCACTTGGATGATGGATGAAAAACTTTGCAGTTGGTTCGTAGCATGTGTTTATTATTTTATTAAATAGGTCAAATCTATTCATGAAGTTGGGCACATCTAATGTTAACCAATGGTTCATTGTATTTGTGATAATAAAGCACAACTTGTGTTGTCAGCCTTCGTTATAGGTGAAAAGAACAATGAAAGAGAGTTTACAACATTTGAACTTCTGTTACAAGCAACATGTATTTCTCTGTGTGTGGATTGTGGTGTAGTGTTCAATAGAAAATCAGGTGTAACCATTCAGAGGCAGCAACAGTTTTTACTGAGGTACCAAAGCAAGTGAACAGCTACTTGAACTGTTACAAAAAAACAGAGGAAAACAATGGTTTTGGTATGGTTCATTGATATTGCAGCAATGTTCTGTATAGCGGTACGAATGATATTAAAAGTGTTCAGTAGAATACCATTCCAAATTTCAACATCTTCAGGGAGCTTTTGGTAAACAGGAGTGGCAGACCAGACGAAGTAACCACCAGGACGTAATAGTCGGTTCAATTCCAGCAAAAGCTTGCCACCTGAAAGTAACCAGTTGTCATAAACCGTATTCATATTATACAGTAGACAGTAGCTACCAGGAGATATCGAAGGGTAAACATGCCACCACAAGACAAACCTTCAATGTGCCAAGGGACTCTGCAGCGAGCACAGTGAATGACATCAAAAACCCTGCTAGGATATGGAAGTCTCTTGGTGCCCATTACAGCTGATATTGCTGGAATTCCTCTCTCCAGCGCAAACTGTACTTGAGCTTCATGCTCGTCTTTTGGAGCAAATGACATGGTAAGCACATCTCTATCAAACATGTAGCCACCAAAGCTAGCAACTCCACAACCAACATCTAGAATGACACGGCTTCGTTTACCCCATGCAATATCAGGTAAAGCCTGCACATAGTAGTTTAATAAGCATGAAAATGCATAGACTTCGGACACCATGATATGGTGATAATATTGGTTTCAAAGAAAGAACATGCAAATTTCATCATCATAGTCCTGGAACATGCGCAAACTCCTTCAAGTGAGTGATAGCAACAATTGCCTTGATACTTAGGTATGTGTTATAGTATTAATCAACTGTTGGTGTGTGGAAGTGAGTCATAATAGGGGCAATGGTAATAAACCTGCTGAATAGTATCGATGTAGTGGAGTGCGCCATTCTTGAACTGAGTCCCTCCCCCAGGAAACAGAAGATGATCCCCAGAAACTTTAACCCAGTTCTGATGGCCCTTGTACTCTGCAAGCTTGGTGTGAGGGACGTTGCTGTACCATACCTGCAAAAATAGTGCACTTGTTATAAGCAAAAGGAGAAGTTGACCAGCAAAAGATTACTCGGTGTTATAGAAACATCATTAAAAGACAAAATTACCTTGTCCCTGCTCTTGGGCCACTCAATGGGGCGCTTATATCCTTCGGAAGTGGAACAAAGGCAAGTCGGAGGCTCCATGAGGGCAATGCCTCTCACGGTGTTCATAATGCTTGGTAGAATGAAGCTTCTTGATAGCCTTCTCATTGTCAAGGCAAGGTATGTAATCTGTCACGGCACTGCTATTACATAATTTCCAGCTATAGGTGATTTCATCACCTGAAGATTTTGATGCTGCTTGAGCTTCCTTCTCATTCTTTGACTCTGCAGCCTGTGTAGGGAATGACCCATTCTCGGTATTCGACTCCTTCAGAAGTTCAGACTGAGCTCCATCAGGAAATACCTCATTGGCTTTTGCAGCCGGTTCCTTCTCTCCACCTTCTTCCACTTTCTCCTCGATTTGAGGCTGTTCAGTTGCATCGTCCTCAGACTTTCCTTCTTGATCTTCCTTCTTCTCCCCATCGGATTTTTCAACATCATTGTCAGTTGTGCTCTTCTCCTCCTCATCACCAGATTGCCCAGTCACCCCACCCTCCTTAGCACTCTGTCCTTCTGATTTTCCATTTGCATCATCGAACGAATCCTTACTGTCCTCCTTCTCCTTTGGTGGTTCCTTTTCTTCAGCCATCTCCACAGGCTTCTCCATTGTGTTCTCAGGGAACTTCTCTTCCTCAGGAGCATCCCTGTTACTATGCGACTCATCTGGAACATTGTCATTGTTGTCAGTGTCCTCGAATTTCTCCGAGCTAACACTGCCGGATTTCGCCGCCTCGTCGGTTTCACCAAAGCCAACTTCTGCGCGCTGATCCTTGACCTCCGTCTTCTTATTCGATGTTGATACCTCTACTGGCTCCGACTTCTTGTTTGAAGTAGGCTCTACCGGGAAGACGGTGGTGGACGTCATCATCCAGGCGCCCACCATGCAGAGCGCCACAAACACGACGACGGTGGTCGTCGTGCACATCGACGAGGACGGCGACGAGGGCCGCCTGCCGTCCATCTTCGCGCCTCGGCCGAATGCCATCAGTCCCGCTAGCACATGTACAGGACCACCCCCGCTCCACGCGGCTTGTTTATATCAGAGGTTGCAGAGCTTTGCTGCTTTCTGCCACGCACCGCACGCACCTAGAGCAAATTAAACTACATCGTTAGAACCCAGAGCAGTAGAAATTTATACTACTGTACCAACCAAAGCACCAGATCTAAAGAAGGAAGCGCCGGATCCGCAGAGCATTACAAAACTCAATAATAAGTCCCAGAAAAGCGTTTGTTTCCGTATCTTGTTTCCTACCAAGCCAACGCTTCCCAAGAGGAAAGCCATGAAAAAGGCAAGCAAATCTCCTTCTATCGGCAAGCATACAAACATAACTACTCCACAAAGCGCGTGCATTAATGAAGGGAAAAATCTGGCAAATCCCCATTCCCTTGCGCGAATCGCAATCGGATCTGTGGGCGCAGCTGGCTCCGAGCAGGGTACACGTACAGACTACAGACGCAATCTAATGCACTAGCGGACGCCATAGCAAAGCGGTGAGCTAAACCACCAGCCAATCAGCCGAACGGACGAGCTGGAGCTAGATCCGCTCCGGCGGACGGGGAGAGGAAGAGAGGGGGAGGCGGGCAATGCGGAGGCGGCGGGTTCGTACCTCGCCGGCCGGGGAGCTGGGGTGCGGCGGCCCCAAGCGGATCTCGAGGAGGGGGCGAGGGGATCGAGGAGGCGAGGCGTGCTTGGATCCGCAGTGTGGCCTCGCCGCGTTATAAAGGCTGGGAACGCCTCCAGCTAGCGTGCGGGAGGGGGAGGGGCGAGAGCAGTGGAGTGTGTCGTGTGTGTGACAGTGCGAGGGAGCGAAGGAGATGGATGGGGGCAGTGGCGATGGCATTAGGCCGTACGCGCGGGTTAAATTAGTGCGAGAATCTTGACTAAAAATGTGGGATTCTCATGGGCTGCCATCTTTTGCAGATTTGCCCTCTCGAGCTCGCATTATTGTAACCAACCAGTGCCTATGTACTCACGCTCGGAGTAGGTGTGCAAACAAACATGATCATGTCAATCAAGATACTCAATCCTTTCTTCCGTGCAAAGAAACGAAAGGCGATCTCCCCGCGAGGAGTCTCGCCTGCTGCTACCCTCCTACAGCTTCCTCCGCAGGCGACCTTGGTCGTCAGTGGTGAGGATGACGGAAATACCTAGAGGCAATAATAAAGTTATTATTTATTTCCTTATATCATGATAAATGTTTATTATTCATGTTAGAATTGTATTAACCGGAAATATGATACATGTGTGAATACATAGACAAACAGAGTGTCACTAGTATGCTCTACTTGACTAGCTCGTTAATCAAAGATGGTTATGTTTCCCGGCCATATACATGAGTTGTCATTTGATTAACGGGATCACATCATTAGGAGAATGATGTGATTGACTTGACTCATTCCGTTAACTTAGCACTTGATCATTTAGTATGTTGCTATTGCTTTCTTCATGACTTATACATGTTCCTATGACTATGAGATTATGCAACTCCCGTTTATCGGAGGAACACTTTGTGTGCTACCAAACGTCACAACGTAATCGTGTGATTATAAAGGTGCTCTCTGGTGTCTCCGAAGGTACTTGTTGGGTTGGCGTATTTCAAGATTAGGATTTGTCATTCCGATTGTCTGAGAGGTATCTCTGGGCCCACTCGGTAATGCACATCACTATAAGCCTTGCAAGCATTGTAACTAATGAGTTAGTTGCGTGATGATGTATTACGGAACGAGTAAAGAGACTTGCCGGTAACGAGATTGAACTAGGTATTGAGATACCGACGATCGAATCTCGGGCAAGTAACATACCGATGACGAAGGGAACAACGTATGTTGTTATGCGGTTTGACCGATAAAGATCTTCGTAGAATATGTAGGAGTCAATATGAGCATCCAGGTTCCGCTATTGGTTATTGACCGGAGACGTGTCTCGGTCATGTCTACATTGTTCTCGAACCCGGAGGGTCCGCACGTTTAAAGTTTCATTGACGATTGTATTATGAGTTTTTGTGTTTAGATGTACCGAAGGTTGTTCAGAGTCCCGGATTTGATCACGGACATGACGAGGAGTCTCGAAATGGTCGAGACGTAAAGATCGATATATTGGACTACTATGTTCGGACACCGGAATGGTTTCGGGGAGTTTCGGACATATACCGGAGTACCGAGGGGTTACCGGAACCCCCCGGGGAGTTTAGGGCCAAGATGGGCCTTAGTGGAGAAGAGGAAGGGCGGCTAGGGCTGGCCGCGCGCCCCCTCCCCCTACAGTCCGAATTGGACAAGGAGGGGGGCGGCGCCCCCTTTCCTTCCCCCTCTCTCCTCCCCTTCCTTTCCCTCTCCTACTCCAACTAGGAAAAGAGGGAGTAGGACTCCTCCCTGGCGCGCCCTCCCCTGGCCGGCCTCCTCCTCCCCCCTGGTCCTTTATATACGGGGACAGGGGGCACCTCTAGACACAACAATTGATCTCTTGATCTCTTAACCATGTGCGGTGCCCCCTCCACCATATTCCACCTCGATCATATCGTAGCGGTGCTTAGGCGAAGCCCTGCGTCGGTAGCATCATCATCACCGTCACCACGCTGCCGTCGTCTTGTGGAACTCTCCCGTGAAGCTCTGCTGGATCGGAGTTCGCGGGACGTTATCGAGCTGAACGTGTGCTGAACTCGAAGGTGTCGTACGTTCGGTACTTGGATCGGTCGGATCGTGAAGACGTACGACTACATGAACCGCGTTGTGCTAACACTTCCGCTTTCGGTCTATGAGGGTACGTGGACAACACTCTCCCCTCTCGTTGCTATGTGATACGTCTATTTTGCATCATGCTTTTATATCGATATTTATTGCATTATGGGTTGTTATTACACGTTATGTTACAATACTTATGCCTATTCTCTCTTATTTTACAAGGTTTACATAAGGAGGGAGAATGCCGGCAGCTGGAATTCTGGGTTGGAAAAGGAGCAAATATTAGAGACCTATTCTGCACAACTCCAAAAGTCCTGAAACTCCATGAAAGTCATTTTTGGAAATAATAAAAAATATCGAGTGGAAGAAGTTCACCATAGGGGGGCCCACCTGTCCACGAGGGTGGGGGCGCGCCCTACCCTCCTAGGCGCGCCCCCTACCTCGTGGGCCCCCTGTTGGCTCTCCGATGGCCATCTTCTGCTATATGAGGTCTTTCGTCGAGGAAAAAATCATAAGCAACCTTCGTGACGAAACTCCGCCGCCACGAGGCGGAACCTTGGCGGAACCAATCCGAGGCTCGGCAGAGCTGCTCAGGGATACTTCCCTCGGGAGGGGGAAATCATCGCCAACGTCATCACCAACGCTCCTCTCATCGGGAGAGGGCAATCTCCATCAACATCTTCACCTGCACCATCTCCTCTCAAAACCCTAGTTCATCTCTTGTATTCAATTCTTGTCTCCAAGTCCGGATTGGTACTAGTAGGTTGCTAGTAGTGTTGATTACTCCTTGTAGTTGATGCTAGTTGGTTTATTTGGTGGAAGATCATATGTTCAGATCCTTTATGCATATTAATACCCCTCGATTATGAACATGAATATGCTTTGTGAGTAGTTATGTTTGTTCCACGAGGACACGGGAGAAGTCTTGCTATCAGTAGTCATGTGAATTTGGTATTCGTTCGATATTTTGATGAGATGTATGTTGTCTAGCCTCTAGTGGTGTTATGTGAATGTCGACTACATAACACTTCACCATTATTTGGGCCTAGAGAAAGGCATTGGGAAGTAATAAGTAGATGATGGGTTGCTAGAGTGATGTAAGCTTAAACCCTAGTTTATGCGTTGCTTCATAAAGGGCTGATTTGGATCCATATGTTTCATGCTATGGTTAGGTTTACCTTAATACTTTTGTTGTAGTTGAGGATGCTTGCAATAGAGGTTAATCATAAGTGGGATGCATGTTCAAGTAAGAACAACACCCAAGCACCGGTCCACCCACATATCAAATTATCAAAGTACCGAACGCGAATCATATGAACGTGATGAAAACTAGCTTGACGATATTCCCATGTGTCCTCGGGAGCGTTTTTCCTTACATAAGAGTTTGTCCAGGCTTGTCCTTTGCTACAAAAAGGATTGGGCCACCTTTCTGCACTTTATTTACTTTTGTTACTTGTTGCTTGTTACAAATTTTCTTATCACAAAACTATCTATTACCACTTGTTTCAGTACTTGCAGAGGATACCTTGCTGAAAACCGCTTATCATTTCCTTTTGCTCCTCGTTGGGTTCGACACTCTTACTTATCGAAAGGACTATGATAGATCCCCTATACTTGTGGGTCATCACTATGCATCACCATGATCCTGCGTGTGCGTAGGAATTTTTTTGAAATTACTACGTTCCCCAATAGTGGTATCAGAGCCAGGTTTTATGCGTAGATGTTATATGCACGAGTATAACACAAGTGAGTTGTGGGCGATACAAGTCATACTGCTTACCAAAGATGTCATACTTTGGTTGGCGGTATTGTTGGATGAAGCGTCCGGACCGACATTACGCCAGACGCTTTACGCGAGATCGGTTCTCTTGGCGTGCTTTGCACACAGTGGTGGCGGGTGTCAATTTCTCCAACTTTAGTTGAACCGAGTGTGGCTACGCCGGTCCTTGAGAAGGTTAAAACATCACTAACTTGACGAGCTATCGTTGTGGTTTTGATGCGTGGTAAGAACGGTTCTTGCTCAAAGTAGCAGCCACGTAAAACTTGCAACAACAAAGTAGAGGACGTCTAACTTGTTTTTGCAAGGCATGTTGTGATGTGATATGGTCAAGACATGATGCTATATTTTATTGTATGAGATGATCATGTTTTATAACCGAGTTATCGGCAACTGGCAGGAGCCATATGGTTGTTGCTTTATTGTATGCAATACAATGCATACTGTAATGCTTTACTTTATCACTAAGCGGTAGCGATAGTCGTAGAAGCAATAGTTGGCGAGACGACAACGATGCTATGATGGAGATCAAGGTGTCGCACGGTGGCGATGGTGATCATGATGATGCTTGAGATGGAGATCACAAGCACAAGATGATGATGGCCATATCATATCACTTATTTTGATTGCATGTGATGTTTATCCTTTATGCATCTTATTCTGCTTTGATTGACGATAGCATTATAAGATGATCTCTCACTAAATTTCAAGATAAAAGCGTTCTCCCTAAGTATGCACCATTGCCAAAGTTCGTCGTGCCGAGACACCACGTGATGATCGGGTGTGATAAGCTCTACGTTCATCTACAACGGGTGCAAGCCAGTTTTGCACACGCAGAATACTCGGGTTAAACTTGACGAGCCTAGCATATGCAGATATGGCCTCGAAACACTGAGACCGAAAGGTCGAGCGTGAATCATATAGTAGATATGATCAACATAGTGATGTTCACCATTGATAACTACTTCATCTCAGGTGATGATCGGACATGGT
This sequence comes from Aegilops bicornis, assembly GCA_021605145.1. Lineage (NCBI taxonomy): Eukaryota > Viridiplantae > Streptophyta > Magnoliopsida > Poales > Poaceae > Aegilops > Aegilops bicornis. The sequence goes on from CM038671.1 coordinate 711,797,904, forward strand.
TTAGTTGATTTGAATCACGTGATCACTTAGATGATCAGAGGGATATCTATCTAAGTGGGAGTTCTTAAGTAATATGATTAATTGAACTTAAATTTATCATGAACTTAGCACCTGATAGTATTTTGCTTATCTATGTTGTTTGTAGATAGATGACCCGTGCCGTTGTTCCGTTAAATTTTAATGCGTTCCTTGAGAAAGCAAGGTTGAAAGATGATGGTAACAATTACACGGACTGGGTCCGTAATTTGAGGATTATCCTCATTGCTGCACAGAAGAATTACGTCCTGGAAGCACCGGGTGGTGCCGAACTGCCGCAGATGCAATCTGACGACGTTAAGAACGTTTGGCAAAGCAAAGCTGATGACTACTCGATAGTTCAGTGTGCCATGCTTTACGGCTTAGAACCGGGGATTCAACAACGTTTTGAACATCATGGAGCATATCAGATGTTCCAGGAGTTGAAGTTAATATTTCTAGCAAATGCCCGGATTGAGAGATATGAAGTCTCCAATAAGTTCTACAGTTGCAAGATGGAGGAGAATAGTTCTGTCAGTGAACATATACTCAAAATGTCTGGGTATAACAATCACTTGATTCAACTGGGAGTTAATCTTCCGGATGATAGTGTCATTGACAGAATTCTTCAATCACTGCCACCAAGCTACAAGAGCTTCGTGATGAACTATAATATGCAAGGGATGGACAAGAAAATTCCCGAGCTCTTCGCAATTCTAAAGGCTGTGGAGGTAGAAATCAAGAAGGAGCATCAAGTGTCGATGGTCAATAAGACCACCAGTTTCAAGAAAAAGGGTAAAGGGAAGAAGAAGGGGAACTTAAAGAAGAACAACAAACAAGTTGTTGCTCAAGAGAAGAAATCCAAGTCTGGACCTAAGCACGAGACCAGTGCTTCTACAAAGAAGCGTGACCGGTCATTGGAAGTGGAACTGCCCCAAGTATTTGGCGGATAAGAAGGGTGGCAAGGTGAACAAAGGTATATGTGATATACATGTTATTGATGTGTACCTTACCAGAGCAAGCAGTAGCACCTGGGTATTTGATACTGGTTCTGTTGCTAATATCTGCAACTCGAAACAGGGACTACAGATTAAGCGAAGACTGGCTAAGGACGAGGTGACGATGCGTGTGGGAAATGGTTCCAAAGTCGATGTGATCGCCGTCGGCACGCTACCTCTACATCTACCTTCGGGATTAGTTTTAGACCTGAATAATTGTTATTTGGTGCCAGCGTTGAGCATGAACATTATATCTGGATCTTGTTTGATGCGAGACGGTTATTCATTTAAATATGAGACTGTTGGGTACACCTTCTATCACAGATCCGAAGGCAAAACATTCGTTGCTAAAAATGGATCCTTTCTAGAGAAGGAGTTTCTCTCAAAAGAAGTGAGTGGAAGGAAAGTAGAACTTGATGAGGTAACTGTACCTACTCCCTTATTGGAAAGTAGTTCATCATGTAAACCGATTCTGTGACACCTACACCAATTAGTGAGGAAGCTAATGATGATGATCATGAAGCTTCGTGATCAAGTTACTACCGAACCTCGTAGGTTAACCAGTGAGATCCGCACTGAGTTGTATGGTAATCCTGTTCGAGGTTATGTTCCTAGACCATGACGCACCTACGAACTACGCAGAAGCGCTGGTGAGCCCAGAGTCCGCAACATGGCTTGAGGCCATGAAATCTGAGATGGGATCCATGTATGAGAACAAAGTGTGGACTTTGGTTGACTTGCCCAATGATCGGCAAGCAATTGAGAATAAATGGATCTTCAAGAAGAAGATGTGACGACGGTAATGTTACTGTCTATAAAGCTCGACTTGTTGCAAAAGGTTTTTGACAAGTTTAAGGTATTGACTACGATGAGACCTTCTCACCCGTAGAAATGCTTAAGTCCGTCCGAATCATGTTAGCAATTGCCGCATTTTATGATTATGAAATTTGGCAAATTGATGTAAAGACTGCATTCCTGAATGGATTTCTAGAAGAAGAGTTGTATATGATGCAACTTTGAAGGTTTTATCGATCCAAAGGGAGCTAACAAAGTGTGCAAGCTCCAATGATCCATTTATGGACTGCAAGCCTCTCGGAGTTGGAATAAACGCTTTGATAGTGTGATCAAAGCATATGGTTTTATCTGAGACTTACGGAGAAGCCTGTATTTACAAGAAAGTGAGTGGGAGCTCAGAGCATTTCTAATCTTATATGTGGATGACATATTGTTGATTGGAAATGATATAAAATTTCTGGATAGCATAAAAGGATACTTGAATAAGAGTTTTCAATGAAGGACCTCGGTGAAGCTGCTTACATATTGGGCATCAAGATCTATAGAGATAGATCAAGGCGGCTTAATTGGACTTTCACAAAGCACATACCTTGACAAAGTTTTGAAGAAGTTCAAAATGGATCAAGCAAAGAAAGGGTTCTTACCTGTGTTACAAGGTGTGAAGTTTAGTAAGACTCAATGCCCGACCACTGCAGAAGATAGAGAGAACATGACAGATGTTCCCTATGCTTCAGCCATAGGCTCTATCATGTATGCAATGTTGTGTACCGGACCTGATGTGTGCCTTGCTATAAGTTTAGCGAGGAGGTACCAAAGTAATCCAGGAGTGGATCATCGACAAATGATCAAGAACATCCTGAAATACCTAAAAAGGACTAAGGATATGTTTCTCGTTTATGGAGGTGACAAAGAGCTCATCGTAAATGGTTACGTTGATGCAAGCTTTAACACTGATCCGGACGATTCTAAATCGCAAATCGGATACGTGTTTATATTGAAAGGTGGAGCTGTCAGTTGGTGCAGTTCTAAACAAAGTGTCGTGGCGGGATCTGCGTGTGAAGCGGAGTACATAGCTGCTTCGGAAGCAACAAATGAAGGAGTCTGGATGAAGGAGTTCATACCCGATCTAGGTGTCATACCTAGTGCATCGGGTCCAATGAAAATCTTCTATGACAATACTGGTGCAATTGCCTTGGCAAAGGAATACAGATTTCACAAGAGGACCAAGCACATCAAACAACGCTTCAATTCCATCCGGGACCAAGTCCAGGTGGGAGACATAGAGATTTGCAAGATACATATGGATCTGAATGTTGCAGAACCGTTGACTAAGCCTCTTCCACGAGCAAAACATGATCAGCACCAAGGCTCCATGGGTGTTAGAATCATTACTGTGTAATATAGATTATTGACTCTAGTGCAAGTGGGAGATCAAGGAAATATGCCCTAGAGGCAATATTAAAGTTATTATTTATTTCCTTATATCATGATAAATGTTTATTATTCATGCTAGAATTGTATTAACCGGAAACATGATACATGTGTGAATACATAGACAAACAGAGTGTCACTAGTATGCCTCTACTTGATTAGCTCGTTAATCAAAGATGGTTATGTTTGCTGGCCATAGACATGAGTTGTCATTTGATTAACGGGATCACAACATTAGGAGAATGATGTGATTGACTTGACCCATACCGTTAGCTTAGCACTTGATCGTTTAGTATGTTGCTATTGCTTTGTTCATGACTTATACATGTTCCTATGACTATGAGATTATGCAACTCCTGCTTTCTGAGGAACACTTTGTGTGCTACCAAACGTCACAACATAACTGGGTGATTATAAAGGTGCTCTACCGGTGTCTCCGAAGGTACTTGTTGGGTTGGCGTATTTCGAGATTAGGATTTGTCACTCTGATTGTTGGAGAGGTATCTCTGGGCCCACTCGGTAATGCACATCACTATAAGCCTTGCAAACATTGTAACTAATGAGTTAGTTGCGAGATGATGTATTACTTAACGAGTAAAGAGACTTGCGATAACGAGATTGAACTAGGTATTGAGATACCGACGATCGACTCTCGGGAAAGGACCAGACCGAGGACCAAGGGAACAACCCACGTTGTTATGCGGTTTGACCGATAAAGATCTTCGTAGAATATGTAGGAGCCAATATGAGCATCCAGGTTCTGCGATTGGTTATTGACCGAGACGTGTCTCGGTCATGTCTAATTGTTCTCGAACCGGAGGGTCCGTGACGCAACAAAGTTTCGCTTGTGATTGTATTATGAGTTTTTGTGTTTTGATGTACCGAAGGTTGTTCGAAGTCCCGAATGTGATCATGGACATGACGAGGAGTCTCGAAATGGTCGGGACGTAAAGATCAATATATTGGACGACTATGTTCGGACACCGGAATGGTTTCGGGGAGTTTCAGACATATACCGGAGTACCGGGGGGTTACCGGAACCCCCCAGGGAGTTCAATGGGCCAAGATGGGCCTTAGTGGAGAAGAGGAAGGGCGGCTAGGGCTGGCCACGTGCCCCCTCCCCCTCTAGTCCGAATTGGACAAGGAGGGGGGCGGCGCCCCCTTTCCTTCCCCCTCTCTCCTTCCCTTCCTTTCCCCCTCCTACTCCAACTAGGAAAAGAGGGAGTCCTACTCCCGGTGGGAGTAGGACTCCTCCCTGGCGCGCCCTCCCCTGGCCGGCCTCCTCCTCCCCCCTGGTCCTTTATATAAGGGTGCAGGGGGCACCTCTAGACACAACAATTGATCTCTTGATCTCTTAACCGTGTGCGGTGCCCCCCTCCACCATATTCCGCCTCGATCATATCGTAGCGGTGCTTAGGCGATGCCCTGCATCGGTAGCATCATCATCACCGTCGCCACGCCGTCGTGCTGACGGAACTCTCCCGTGAAGCTCTGCTGGATCGGAGTTCGCGGGACGTCATCGAGCTGAACGTGTCTTTGAACTCGGAGGTGCCGTACGTTCGGTACTTGGATCGGTCGAATCGTGAAGACGTACAACTACATCAACCGCGTTGTGCTAACGCTTCCGCTTTCGGTCTACGAGGGTACGTGGACAACACTCTCCCCTCTCGTTGCTATGCATCATCATGATCCTGCGTGTGCGTAGGAATTTTTTGAAATTACTACGTTCCCCAACAGAGCGGTCATCGGATCCACGCGTGTGGATCATTTTTTTTACTTTTGTACTTTATGTTTTTTGTTTGTTCATCATCTTGACTTCAGCGGCGGCGACGACAGCGTTGAATAAAAATTCTTCAGATCTTACTCCGACAAGGCGATCGGTCCTATGGTTGAGGATGGATTTGAAAATCAGTTTGTTCAAGTAAGGATGGTGTGGTGTCGGCGACATCCTTGTGGTGGACCTGTGTCCTCGGGCTCCGCCGTTTCGACGACGTTTGCTCCTGCGCCGCCATGGAGTCTGGGAGGTAGTCCATGAGCAGATGCAGATTGTGGTCTGCATCCACAACATCTGGAAGATGGTGAATCAAGTACTGGGTTCGTGGTTCGCAGAAGTGGTTTTCTCCTCTGACATCTTAGTCGTATATGTTACGGTATTAATTATTCATCAGATTGTAAAAAAATTGAGACAATGGAAGTCAAGTTGTTATCCACGTTGGTTGCAGTCTTGTGGGTCAAGTTGGAGGCAATGGGGATCACCCTGGCCGGTATTGGTCTCCCGTTCTTGTTCTTGTGACAGCCTCCCATGCCTATCTTCGTCTCTGTCCCCACCCGCAGGGATAGAAAAAGTTCCATCCTCGTCCTCTTTGGTTTCCATCCCCATGGGGAACACATACCCGCACTGCACATAATATTCAACATCATTTCAATAAAAAATATTATTTCAGCACAATAAAGACACATGTAAGGCTTCTTGGGGCATGTGTTGTGGCTAGGTTATGGTTTTCTTTGGGCTTTTTTGGGACCAAATAGGAGGGACGATAGAATTTTAGAATTATTTGAGGCGGGTATCTGTTGAAATTACCTGAAGTCTACTGATTTGAGGGCTCACACATAAGGTCGTCACGCCCTCGTCGTCCTCTTACATGTTATGTAAGGTATTTGACCCAATAGCATCCACGCAGGCATTAAAATTGGCCCATTCCTGACTCCTAATACAATAGTTACCCACAGGGATGCGGTTAACGGTTACCATTGTCAGCTTGATTTGTGAGAGAGTAGGAGGAAGGTGATGCCGATCTTCGAGACAACTTGTGGAGAGTGGGAGGAAGGTGATGCTTATCTTTGTGACATTTCTTTTCCTCTCAATTAGCAAACTGTGGAAGGAACTCTATTGAGGATAAAAAATCACTTACATATAGCCTGCTTCATCAAGTCATGAATGTTTCCAAATGATAAGTAGCGTGATGTCAGCTACGAGCACATGGCAAATCGAGCAACTTCGATAGCAATTATAGTGATACAAGCAGTGGCGAAGCTACATTACAATCTTTGAAGGGCCGCTGCCCCCAGTAAATGGCATATTCTTGAAGGAAAAAAATAAGAGTCCTAAATTAAGAAGATTGTTGTCATTTGGCCCCCCCAAAGGTGTATATTTTTTCTTTGACCCCCCCTTTGATTCTCTGCTAGCTCCGCCACTGGATACAAGGGTGGCAAGTTAATTGACACACACGGTAATTTTTTGTCAAAAAGATAAATTGAAACATGAAGTTGACATGCTTGCCAACTAAAAGCTATCATCCTCGCGTTACTAAACTTGCTATCGAAAACATTCGATTTGCCATGTGCTTGTACCTGACGTCGGGCGTTACGAGACTCCTAAATGTTAGCCACCTCTTTTTTCCTTGACATCAAAATACTCTTTATTGTAAGGTGATCAGCGTATTATCTTTCCAAGAGTATCAACAATCTCTACGGTTGGATCTTTCATCCACCCCGCACACATCTTATTTCTAGCTAGTTTGGCTAAATCATGGGCAACATAATTAGTCTCTCTAGGAGCATGCTCTTCAAGTGCACGGCTCGTTTTGCTAAGTGCGTAGGGACTAGTGAGGGAAGTATCGTGTACGAAGAAATGCGGAATGAATGAAAGATTTTCTTCGGAGGGTGGGAATGTAAAAACATCAGCCGCGTTCCTCTCGGCACACCCCGCGGGAAATGGTGCCGAACGCGTGAGCGGGAGCCGACTGCGCAAACCCCTCTGCCCTGCGAGAGCCACCCACCACGCACCTCGCCCACTGCGCCACACCGACCGACACGCGGGCCCGCGGCTCCATATCCCACTCCGCTGGTCCACGGAACCAGGCACAGGGCATCGCGTCCACCATGTACGGTGCCCCGGGCCCCGCCCCCGCGCGCGCGCTGCGTGATCCACTTCCCGGCGCGGTGTCGGTGGAGCGTAGGGCCGCCTGGATGGACCCTGGTCCCGCGGGACAACAGACAAGTTGGGTCGGGGACAAGCCCACTCACCACCCGGCCCGGATCGTGGATGGTGGCGTCGGCGCGGCTGATCGGGTCGCCGCCGCTCACTAATGCGGCGCGGCCTACCTGCCCCGGCGGCCGCCGTGACTGTTCGTCGGTCGTCTGTGCGTTGAGGCACACCAAACTGCTCGCGACTTGGACTTCCTAGCTGTCTGTCTAGTGTACTAGATTCGCCTGATCCGAAATGTCTTTGGCCATCTCTAGAACCCGCTCGCTGATTGGTGCTCCATCGTGGAAGAATTCTTCCATTCCCTTTCGTCGCAAAAGTTCACGTATGTCCTTTTTGCAATTATCATAGGTGTTTGTTCTTTCATCGTCTCGTAACAGGTGAACGGTCGATTCAGTTCGGAAAAGGCGTCGCCGTGGCCGTGTAAGCAGAGAACCCCCCAGATCTGAAGAAACTTGCTAGCTAGCCACCGGGATCCGATCGATCCACACCCACAGAGACCTTGCTAGCTAAGCTAGCGCCACGATGCTGCACTGCACGTACTACTCCCTCTGTTCCATATTAGTCGTCGCTGAAACGGATGTATGTAGATATATTTTAATGCTAGATACATCCGTTTGAGCGACAACTAATATACTCCCTCCGTTCGGAATTACTTGTCGCAGAAATAGATGTATCTAGACGTATTTTAGTTCTAGATACATCCATTTCCAAGACAAGTAATTTCGAACGGAGGGAGTAGATGAGATCGATCGATCCATTCGGGAAAGGTAAATTAAAAGCGAGCTTTGCAAGGAATCAACCAGCACGAGGCCCCAACGCCGGGGAGCATCAAACCAGCTGCCTGATCTTGCCTGTCAAACTCACCGTACCCTGCATGATGGAGCCAGCAGCAATCTGACAGCTTGGGGACATTTTAGCTGCAGGCTAGAAGAAATGATAATTACAAGGAAATTACTCCAAAAAATGTGCGAGGTCTCAGTTGCTTTGAACGCACTTGAATTGATTATGGGAAAAGCAGAAGGGCGTGAGGTTGCAACTGCTTGGAGCGCACTTGATTTGACTGTGAAACTGTGAGGTTGGGCACTCTGCAACCGAGCGCCGTGCTGAATTTCCTTCGACAAAGCAAGGTGGATTTACTAACCACACGTGCTTTGGATGCCTCTAAGCCTTCAACCCTTCCTTGCACGAGAGTGCGGGTCCATCCGATTCTGGCTTAAGAGGAAACCTGCCGATCCATGACCTGGGCATCTCCAATGTCGTGCACCACACCGTCCCTAAATATCTGGACCATGCGGTCCAAACATTTTTTGTCATTCAAAGGGGTACACTAAAAATCGACCTACGTTGCTATTCGATTTGATGCCTATTTGATGCATATGGTTGGATACAATTTGTGTGTCTGATTTAGTACATAATGTTGAAGATGCGCTTACAATCAGCCAACAAAATACTATCGAGATTACTAGGAACATCGACCAGGGTCTTGTCACTAATTCTTTTTATCATCAGTAGCCGAAGCATGCGCCTCCCACTTGACCAAAATAACTTAGCTGGACACGAAGTTGTTATGATGTCCCGATCAACGGAAAGCATGCAGGTCAATTAAGCATCCCCGGTTGTAGCTTTTTGGCTAGCTCACACTCAACTTCCAGGATAATCGGACCAATGTAGTATGCAGACAGGATGGATAAACATACCAAGGCAGCGCACGCTTCGGCCTCCTCATTGAGTTGCACAGCCTGGTGCATTGACACACGTAGAAACAAGGTTCCCCCTGTGATATCTTGCAATCACACAAATAGTGTCTTGTCCAATTGAACATATAAACCCTTCTAGACTCGTAGTCACAACTGTTGCCTCCACGTCGCCTTTAAATCGCTATGCCACCGCCTGTTAATTCGGTGCCCCGCTGAGGACATTTTTGTCATTTCACGCATCGGAGTATAAAACCGAGCCGCTACCGTGGAGAAGACTAGCCGTCGCTCTCCCCGCGCGAGAGCGACCTAGCCCGCGTCCTCCCGAGCCCCCCTTGCCGCCGCCACCCCTCACCTCCGCCTCTTGGATCCGCCGCCACCGCTCTCCTCCGCCTCGTGTCGGACCCTACCTCCTCGCCACCTCCTCCTCCTCTCCATCACGGCTCACCCCACGCCCCTTCTCCACCCACGACCAATGGTTGGGGAGGTGGGGTCTTCTCACCGGGTGGAGGAGCAGGAGGCCCAGAGGCGGCGGTGGGGAGCCCTGACTCTACCTCCTGGCCTCCTCCTCCTCCTCTCCAGGCCCGGTGGTTGGGGAGGTGGGGTCCTCACAACACCACTACTAGGCGAGCGGTGGGGAGAAGCAAGCGGCACCCGGGAGAGCCATGGAACCAAAGAAGGAAGATAGATCGCACGCCTCGGTTTCCGCTTCGTCTCGAGTATCTAGTTTCCCTTTATCGCAACTATCCTTTCTCTTTCTCTTACAGGACCACCCAGTGCTTCTTTGGTTGTTTGTCTCACGGATTCTTAGCTTCTCCGGTAGCGTGCATCTTTAATCAACAAGGTGAGATAATTGTTCAATGCCTTGCTTGCACCGTAACTTTGTTTGATGAAAGGCCTATGAACTGATTCCTTCTTTATTCTTCATTTTCTTTCTTGTGCAGGAAAGATTCGGTTCTTTATTGGTGCTTGCTCCTTCGGGCTTGTATTTAACTAGCGAGGTGGGATGCCTGCTGTCGGTGTCAAAACCGGCGGATCTCGGGTAGGGGGTCCCGAACTGTGCGTCTAGGCGGATGGTAACAGGAAACAAGGGACACGATGTTTTACCCAGGTTCGGGCCCTCTTGATGGAGGTAAAACCCTACGTCACCGCTAGATTAATATTGATGATGTGTGTTACAAGAGTGGATCTACCACGAGATCAAAGAGGCTAAACCCTAGAAGCTAGCCTATGGTATGATTGTTGTTCGTCCTATGGACTAAAACCCTCCGGTTTATATAGACACCGGATAGGGTTAGGGTTACACAGAGTCGGTTACAATGGTAGGAGATCTACATATCCGTGTCGCCAAGCTTGCCTTCCACGCCAAGGAAAGTCCCATCCGGACACGTGACGAAGTCTTCAATCTTGTATCTTCATGGTCTTGGAGTCCGCCGATGATGATAGTTCGCTATCCGGACACCCCTAGTCCGGAACTCCTCAAGAGCCCCGAACCGGGCTTCAAATGACAGCGAGTCCGGCGCGTATATTGTCTTCGGCGTTGCAAGGCGGGTTCTCCTTGATTCCGTCGAATAGTGTCCGCTTCTTTATAAATGTTGCGCTCCTTGGCTTCTACGCCCAATAATGGCCTTCTTCCACGTGTCGCATTTAATGCGAAAAGGTGGGATATTTTTACATTTTACCCCCTAGCTGCATGTAACGAGCCGCCTAAAAGAGAGGCGAGGATCTAGATCCAGCTCACACCATCCTCCATCCGCAAGTTCTCATCGAAGCGCCTCTAACAAAAATCCATTCCATCATGGATAGCCGACGCGGCTCCTCCTCTCGCGCTCCGGCCCTAAGCCAAGAGATTGGGGAGATGCTCGATTCCACAATGAGCTAGTGGTACTTCAAACCGAGGGATATCTTCCCCGACTTTCATGGTTCCTGGTTCGAGCCGGACTGGCCACCTACAAGGGTGGAAAGCAGCGGAGAGCGTCCCAACCCTTCCAAAGGGAGGCGGGTATGCTTTGTCCCCTATCTAATAAGGGGACTCGGATTTCCATACATCCGCTTTCTCCGGGGGCTCCTAGAGTTCTACGGACTCCAACTTCACCACCTCACGCCCGCCTCCATTTTGCACATCGCGGGCTTCGTAGCTTTTTGCGAGCTGTTCTTGGGCATCGAGCCCCATTTTGCCCTGTGGAAGAGATTGTTTTGTCTCGCACCCGTTCTCATGAGGGGTCGACATACCAAGTGGGCGGCCGAAATATGGTGCATCGCCGACCGGATATCTATCCGCACCCGAAGAAGGCGTCCAAGACCGGCCTTGAATGGTTCTACATGGAGGACGCCCTCTACGGATCCAGTCGGATCGGCCTCCGGAGTTCAACAATGCTCCCTTGAAGAAAGCGCTCGAGTTGGCGCCCATGAGCCCTCAACGGGAAGATGATAGGAGCGTCCATTATCCGATGGGCCGGATTAGGTTATCGCCCATTCCGGATTGACCATGATTGGAGTCATGGCCACGTGCATTATGCGAGGGTGCAGCCACTCCAATATGGGGCCCACCCTATGTGGGATTTCAACGGGAAGATGACGCCACCCGTCATGGCCGCAAAGGGCTAGGCTCGGCAGCCGATCCGCAAAGATCCTGTCCGGCTTGTACAAGGGAGAGGAGGAAGACTTCCTCGCAAGAATCCGTTGAATGGATTTTCTATGCATAACCCTCGAGCTGGGTAGCGGATGTTCATCTACCCGATCCATACTTTTTTAAAGTCAAGTATTTTACTGTGATTTCGACGCAGAGCTGCGCCGGACGTGGAAGGCATACGAAGCCTAGCTCCACAGCCCGAGGATCCGAACGATCCTCGGATCCGGCCTCGAAGAGGATCCGGACATAAAGGTGGAGCTGATTGACGGGTGTTCCACCAACGTAGCATAGACAATGCCCTAGTCGCCATTACGGTACCGACTACCCCGGTTTGTTTTGGCCTCCCGGTGACTACGACCGAGGTCTTGACACCATCGCTTGATCCGCGCTCAATTCACCATCCCATACCGATGGTGTATCGCAGGATGTGCCTTTAAAGGCGGAAGCGAACCAGCGGCGGCCGACCAACAAGGGTCGATCCGGCCCGGCAGCGAGAGAGGAGGCGGCGCGAACCGAGACGTCGCCGCAACGGTGCGAGCACCGCTATTTGTAAGGGAAGGATCCCGAAGGTATATTAATGCTCTTAACTTTTCCGTAAGAGTGCTCGCCGGACAAAGGTCCGGAGAGGTTGCCAATCAAGCCTCCGCCGCCATGCTCCAACGCATGGTCCGGGAGGAGGTGAATACAAAGGCGTAAACGGACGCTCCTCCGACGGAGGATGCCGACAGCTGTCCGCCACCCGGCCTCGAGGTGGAGAGCGCCATGAATCACAAGCGTCACGGACAGTTCTTCGTGACGCGTGTTTCTCCCCGAGGCGTTAAATGCCTTTAAAGCGGAAACGCGCACCTCCGTGCCGCTCAAGATGGGTTAACGAGCCACGGAGCAAAGACGTGAAAGACATACGGGTAAGTAATTTTAATAGTTATATATGCCAAGAGTCTCCCCGAGACTTAAAATAGTTGAAATAACTGATTTAAGGATCAATTATTATGCAGGTCTTGCGGAGAAGAATACCCATTGTCCCAGGAGCTCCAAGAGTGCAAGGCCCAACTTGAAGCCGCATTGTCATACAGGGGGAGCCACAGAGACCCTCACGGTAAGACATACTTTGAAAAGATAATTATTTAGCAAAGTGTGGCGTGAATCGACAATAATATTGCAGAGGGCGCGGACTAGATCCGGACAAGCAACGACTACTGCGTCGACTAAAGGCCGCGAGAGGGTGCTTATGAAGGTGCAGCAGGAGAGAAACAAGCTCCAAGATGCCCACACCCGGCCAAGGAGAAGAGCTGAAAGGTGTTCGGGCCCGGTCTGCAGCTCCGTGAAGGAGAATCACGCTTCACGCAACATTTATAGTAAGTGCTTGAACAAATTCCTTTGAAAAGAAGAATTCAAGCGAGGAAGTCGATTGATAGAAATATGTCTTTAGGTGTGCTCACAAATTCGCCCTGCAGAGAAATGCCCGAGTCAACGGGTGACCAACTTCCCGAGCTAGTGCAATTGCTGGAACGTGTTTCGGCAAAGCGATGAGTGGCGTCGTTCATGCTTTATGGCCATCCATCTCCCTACCCGAGGGCCTTGGTGAGCTTGCTGAGAAGCTCCAGGGAGCACGGCGACGCCTCCGTTTGTGGAAGATATCGGCCTGTCGTCAGGGCGCCAGGGAGGCCTGGGCCATGGTGAAGACACGTTACCCGAAGTGTGACCCAAACCACATGGCCGAGGTCGGACCTGCGGGACCTGATGGGAAGGAGATCCCTGTGAGCTTGATGCACGGCCAAGTAGAACTGGCCGCGAAATATTCCCAACAGATCAGAATTAGACAGCCTGTTAAATGGGATTGAAGAGGAGTACAATCGATCGGTTTGACGATGTAATTTGAAATGACATGTAAAATGCCTTCTAGCCGGATTGTAGATCGTTTATCTTTATGGACCGTTTCGCTTCAACCTCGGGACCCAACAGTCCGGAGTGTGTCCGAATACCCTTATGGTTATAAAAGAACCGGGGCATGCATGGAGACAAGGCGTCGGGGTCATAATTGCTTTATCAGACAAGTGCCCAACTAGTTATGTTATATTACATGGTTAGTAAGAAACATCTTCCGGGAGAATAGTTCCGTTAAGGGTTCCTTTCCTCGGAGGCATGCCCTAAAGTGCAATGCCGGATGCGAAAATAGCGTAAAAAGCATCCGGGGCAGATAAATAAGTAAGAAAAATCATCTTTCAAGTCACCGACCGAATATTCTCTTAAGAACGCTAGCTTTCGGCTTCACCCGGTCCGAGGTACACATCCGGTGACCCGGCAAAGAATAATCACAGAGGTGCTCCCTTTACCTCCTAGCCGAACAATCAGAACGAGGGGTAAGCACAGAGCCAGGCAACCCAGCTTGGCCAAAACTTAAGTCATATCGATGCATATAATGGTGAATAAAAGGTACATGCGGAAGTATGACACATGTGTTGGGCATGAAGCCCGTATGAATAAGCTTCTGTTTAAAGAAGCCCCAGGTATAATGAGTGCCAGGGGCACATCAAGTGTGTGCGAACAAAGCGCAAATCAGCCCATAAAAGGTATTGAAAAAAAAGTGGGGAGAAGGAGGAGGAGGAGAGACAGTAAAAAACAAGAGATGGACGGGGGAGTGAGACGAACCCGGAGTCCGGCGTTAGGCGTAGAATCTTCGGAGACGGGCTGCGTTCGATGGGTTCGGCTCGAGTCGGTTGTCCGATGCGTTACGTGGGCAGATGCAGCTCCGCCCGGTCAGGACTTGGTCGATGATGAAGGGACCTTCCCACTTGGGCTTGAGTTTGTCCTTTTTCTTGTCCGTGAGCGTAGAACAAGTTCGCCAACATTGTAAGTTTTGGCCCGTACTTCTCGCTTTGATATCTTCGAGCTCGCTGGCGATAAAATGCGGAACGAGCCTTTGCCACGTCCGCTCCTCCTCTAAGGCGTCCCGTATCCCCGCTGATCTAGCTCGGCTTCTCTTTCTTCGTACATGCGCATTACCCAGGTGAGTCATGAATTATATCGCAGGCGGGACTGCCTCTGCGCCGTATACCATGAAAAATGGTGTGAATCCGGTAGTTCGGTTTGGCGTGGTCCGCAACCCCGTGAGTACGGAGTCGAAGCTCCTCTACCCAAAGGTCGTGTTAGATTCCTTGAGGGACCGCACTAGTCCGGGTTTGATGCCGCTCATGATTAGACCATTTGCTCATTGAACTTGACCGTTAGTTTGGGGGTGATAGACTGAAGCGTAATCGAGCTTAATGCCCATGTTTTTGCACCGAGTTTAACCTCGTCGGCCGTGAAGTTCGTGCCGTTGTCGATGATGATCATGTGGGGGACATCAAACGGTGTACTACCCCGTATATGAAGTCTATCACCGTCCGGTTCTCGCTGCTTTAACCGGCTTGGCCTCAATCCATTCGGTGAATTTGTCCACCATGACCAATAAGTATTTGTGCTTGTGGGTTCCCCTTTAAGGGTCCGACCATGTCAAGCCCCTGCACCGCGAACGGCCAGGTAATGGGTATAGTTTTGAGGGTGGTGGGTGGCATATGGCTCGATTAGCAAAGAGTCGGCAACCGACGCATCGTTGGACTAAATCTGAGCATCTGCCGGGCTGTCGGCCAATAAAATCCTGTATGGAAGGCCTTGCCTACAAGGGCCCGGCTGCAGTGGTGCCCGCCCGAGTCCGGCGTGAATTTCAGCAGAGATTTCGCCCTTCCTCTTCGGAGATACACCTTTGAAGGACTCTGGTTGTGCTTTTCTTATAAAGTTCTCCCTCATGGACCTTGTAGGCTTTAGATCGCCGAACGATGCAATGGGCCTCATTTTGGTCTTCGGAAGTTCTCGCCGCATTAAGTAGGCTAGGAATGGTTACATCCACGGGCAATGACGCCATTATTTCGTGAGTCAAGGTGTTATTTCATTGGTGAGCTACCGATTGTGTCGTAATGGTGCGAGTTAGGTGATGCACCGGCTCCGGATTGTTATTTCCGGACTCCTCTTCCCATAATACGGATGGCTTAAAGAGCCGTTCAGAAGATGTTAGGAGGGACGGCGTCTCGTTTCGCGCCGATGCGTGCTAACACGTCTGCTACTGGTTATTATCCGGGCTACATGGTGGAATTCTAGTCCTTGAACCGAAATGACATTTTTAGGACGGCGTTGAGGTAAGCTGCCATTTTTGGATCTTTGGCGTCGAAGTATCCATTTACTTGGGATATTGCGAGGTTTGAATCCCCGCGCACCTCTAGGCGTTGAATGCCCATGGAGATTGCCATCCGGAGACCATGTAGAAGGGCCTCGTATTCGGCTGCGTTGTTGGAGTCCATGTACATTATTTGAAGTACGTATTGGATTGTGTCTCTAGTTGGGGACGTCAGTACGACGCCAGCCCCCAAGCCAGCCAACATTTTGGATCCGTCGAAATGCATGATCCAGTTGGAGTACGCGCTGTACTCTTTAGGGAGTTTGGTGGTATCTTTCTCCGCCATCTTGATTTGATGGTATCCGGAGTATGCGTCGAGGAAGCACAATGAGTCGTGCCCTGCGGTAGCATCGATGATTTGATCGATGCGGGGGAGGGGGAAAGGGTCCTTTGGACAGGCCTTGTTAAGGTCTTTAAAATCGATGCAGAGGCGCCAGGATTTGTCCTTTTTTGGTACCATTACTAAGTTGGCTAGCCAGTCCGGATGTTTTATATCTCTAATGAATCCGGCTTCTAAGAGTTTGGCTAGCTCTTCTCCCATTGCCTGTCTTTTGGGCTCGGAAAATCGCCGAACAGCTTGTTTGGTAGCTTGAATCCTTTTAGGATATTTAGGCTGTGCTCTGCCACTGCGTGGGATTCCTGGTATGTCTCGAAGGGTGCCAGCAAAAATGTCCCAATTTTCCCGAAGGAATTCTCGTGAGTCTGCTTCGACATCGGGACTTAATTGTGCCCCAATGGAGGCCGTCTTTGTGGGGTCCGTTGGATGGACCTGAAATTTGACTATTTCGTCTACTGGTTTAAAAGAGGTGGACTTGGAACTCTTATCGAGTATCACATCGTCCCTATCCACCGTGGAGCGCAGCGTGGTTAGTTCCTCTGCCGCTAGGGCTACGGACAATGCCTCTAGGGCCAGGTCTGGCTGTCTTATTTTCAGACGGAGTGTCAGATCTGAATCATCGGGCGAGAGTGATTATCCCATTGGGTCCGGGCATTTTGAGCTTCATGTACCCGTAGTGGGGTATAGCTTGGAAGATTGTGAATGCCTCTCGCCCTAACAAAGCGTGATATCCGGCCGAATGGGGCCACTTGAAACGTGACCTCCTCGGACCTGTAATTGTCCGGTGAGCCGAACACTACATCTAGTGTGATTTTTCCCCGCGCAGCGTACTTCTCGACTAGGGATTATCCTCTGAAGGTTGTGCCGCTTCGCTCAATGCGGCTCGGTCAATTTCCATTTTTGGAGGGTTTCCTCATAGATGAGGTTTAACTCACGCCGCCATCCATGAGTACCTTAGTAAGACGAAAACCGCCCACTATCGGACTAAGGACCAATGCGGTGGTGCTCTAGCTGTTGTTGAATTTAGGTTCGTCATTTGGCGTTGAAGGTGATAGCCGTGTCGCTCCATGGATTTGTTGTTGCTACTTGGTAGACTTCGGCGAGGTTGTGGATTGTTCGTTTCGCATATTATTTGATGCGAAAGTCTCAAGATCGTAATACCGCGTCTTGATCGCTTCTTTGGGTTGGTTGCGGGGCTAGAAAGCCCTCGCCACTTTTGGCCACATGCCGTAGTATCCAACACGCCGAAGGTTGTGTGTTGGAGTGGCGCCTCCGTCTTGTGGATCTTGCAGGTCCGTTGAGCCAACCCTCCAAAGACGGTTTCGTACTTTTAGGGGTTTTGGTTTTTTGGTATTCAACCCGGGTGCTTGATAATAATGCACCCTTTTGTTTCGGACTAGGGGTGTATTCGGGGCCGGATTGTCTCAAAATTTACTTTCGGTTTTCCAGGCGCTCTCCATCGCACAGTACTTTTGTACTATGGTCACCAAGTCAGTAAAGCGTGTAATTTCGCGACGATCGATGGCGTTCAGATTCCCTTGTCCGTGCAATTATTGTAGAAAATTGGGATTGCGTCCTCCTCTCGGCGATCCTTTATCCTGCTCATAACCGGGAGGAATCGGCCCAATAATGTCAGATCGTTTCATCGGGCTCTTGCCGAATTTGAGAGAGATCGCTAATGTTTGGGTGGGCGGGTGGAACTAGATCCGGAACCCGTCCGCTTAGGACTCAAGGGCCGAGAAGTTTCCGAACTTGGAAGTTTGGATTTTTGAGTGTTATCCCATGAATCCAACCCACCGCCTGATTTTAAGTTCAGGGTTTGATCAACGTCCGTCCCTCTGCGGTAATCCGGCATGGAGGGATCGGGAATCCGGACGTAACTAATCCTTAAGATACAAGAAGAATCGCCGCATTGCTGCTCTATCACAACAACATGATGGGTAGTCTGTGGCGACTCCCAGGGCGGCGATGCGATCCAAGAGCTCGTTCATGGAGGAGAGCTCGATCGGATCTAACTGTTCGGCAAGTTCCGAACTAACCTGGAGATTGGTTTCGATGACTCGAGAGGTCATCGTCGCTGATGGCCGGATCAAGGCGGTCATAAGAAAACCACCTAGCGAAGGGTTCGCCAGCGCCAAGGCTCCTTTGGCGATAGTATCGTCTTTAAAGACGAGATGAGGCATCCTACCTGACGGCGACGACACAGAGGAAATCTCAATGAAAGCACCAATGTTGGTGTCAAAACCGGCGGATCTCGGGTAGGGGGTCCCGAACTGTGCGTCTAGGCGGATGGTAACAGGAAACAAGGGACACGATGTTTTACCTGTGTTCGGGCCCTCTTGATGGAGGTAAAACCCTACGTCTGCTAGATTAATATTGATGATGTGTGTTACAAGAGTGGATCTACCACGAGATCAAAGAGGCTAAACCCTAGAAGCTAGCCTATGGTATGATTGTTGTTCGTCCTATGGACTAAAACCCTCCGGTTTATATAGACACGGATAGGGTTAGGGTTACACAGTAGTCGGTTACAATGGTAGGAGATCTACATATCCATATCGCCAAGCTTGCCTTCCACGCCAAGGAAAGTCCCATCCGGACACGGGACGAAGTCTTCAATCTTGTATCTTCATGGTCTTGGAGTCCGGCCGATGATGATAGTTCGGCTATCCGGACACCCCCTAGTCCGGAACTCCCTCACCTGCTCCTTCATGTCGGCCTCTCTTTAACCAGTAAGGTGGGATGCCTTTTGATTGCCTTGCTCCTCCTGTGTTTGCTGAAATGTCTATGAGCTTCATTGATGAGTTTTCAGTTTAGGAGTTCTTGTGGCCGTTGAGAAATTATTGTAATAAGGAGGGGCACAATATATATTTGTTAGCTAGGTTATTTGTAGAAATATGAGTGCCACGTTGTGGATTTACTGATTTTTGTTATTGGAGTTTGGCTTAGTATTCGTATGGAGAAATATCAGTGCCCCGTTGAATATGGTGCTCATGCTAAAAATGATATTTGAAATTGCATGTTCTTTGATGATGTTGTAATACCATAATGTTCTCAAATTATATATATTTTGTTTCTGATTTTGCAACCGGAACAATATATGTTCTCGCCTTTAGTAATATGTACACCCAATCGCTTATTTCCAGCAAGACATGATAACTATTGTTCTTCGATTGCTTCAATGAACTGATAAATTGTGGACAAAGCTAGGTTCAGGACCTTGATTTAGAAATGGACTTTTTCAATCATAGAAAGTTTTCTTCCTAAATAAGAATTCAAATGCAGCTCTTTGTCGACTCTAAACAGGATTTGAAATCTTTTCATTTCTGACGCTTGATCTGAAGTTATCAAGTTTGATCATGTTATCTGAATTTAAGCTTCAACTTATGCCTGAATTGCAGGTCATGAGTATGGGACCAAGTCACGGATATTCGCGGCTTACGTGGGATTATTTGGTGGAACTGGTTGTGGAAGTGTATCCCTCAAAGTTATCCTTCTAACACGAGCAATGAACATTTTTGCCATGAATTATGGTCACATTATTGCTTCTTGGTTAAATAAATTCAGAGAGGGTTGTAGCTATTTGGAGTGCAGAATTATTAAGTACAGAGCAAGGATTCCAATTGGTCATACATGAAGTGATACTCTTGCAAGAGCTATGCAATTAAAGTTCATTTAATTATGGTTTCACCACACTATGAAAAGGGTACAACATACCAATCTTAAGAGCATTAGTGTAACAACTTTTTGTAGCTTAGAAATCCAATGGAAACTAATAAGGTAAATATGCTCCTTTCTTGCAGACTTGCGCCTGCTTTTATTCATTACTCTGCTGCAAGCTCTTGGGTGTGTATTGTATATAAGTATATTGTCTTTGCTTCTAGGTCCATGGGACAAAA
The DNA here is from genome assembly GCA_021605145.1 of Aegilops bicornis. Lineage (NCBI taxonomy): Eukaryota > Viridiplantae > Streptophyta > Magnoliopsida > Poales > Poaceae > Aegilops > Aegilops bicornis. The sequence goes on from CM038671.1 coordinate 711,817,903, forward strand.
TTGCTGAATGATTTTGGCATCTACTGATTTTCCTTCTCCACGGTTTGCCATGTTCCGTGGTCTGAATTTAGTTTTTTTTCTTGGTCTAAATTCTGTGCAAATTGATGGAACCCACATTGTTAGCAAGTTTGGCTTGCCTTTTCCTTTAAAGATTTGCACTGCTCTATTTTTTTTAATTGTCGAGGCAACAAAATACCCCTTATGTCATGTATGCTTCTTTGATAGCAGTTTATTAAATGGTTATACCATAATATTTCTGATATAACAAAATGGTGAACAATGCCATTCTGCAAAATAAAATGTCTGCAGACCAAAAAGGGCCTTGAACAATTTCTGGAATTTTTGTGTTCCTTTATTTGTTACTCCTCTGCACTACATCAATTTTTTTCCAGGATCGTTTTGCTTTCAAGTGTAATGCGCGTGTTCTTTCTCATATATATAGGAAGAAGAAATTATTCGCTCCAGACAAAGATGTCTAGCTTGCCTGTGTGCTGTAACATTAATCAGTGCATCGGGCCCAACGTTCTATGCGCCGAATGGATTTGATGCGGACATGACGAACAAGCCTGGCATACAAAAAGTTGTGTGCAGAAATTGTGGTGGCGGCGGTGCTATAATAATATGTAAGAGCTTTGTGTCGCCTTGGTCTATTTCTATGTTATTACGTCTTCCTGAGTTCCATGCCTTGAGCCCTTGACCCTTGATTAGTCTGATGAGTAGACTTCCACCTTCAACAAGGTGTGTTATTATGAATTGTGCTTGTGAAGACTTGCGGTTGACATTTTTTGGGGTGGAGGCCAATCACCGGTTCTCCACCCATTTCCGGCACTGGATCCAGCGGGAGGAGATTCCTGAGGCATTTGATTCTTGTGGGATTCCCACACATCTTGCGAGATCAGCAGGTTATTGGCACCTTCTCGGTCCCTCTGCACCCACATGACCCGGGTAAGCTCAATCCCTTTTCCTCATAGCTGATCCCTGTTATGTGCTACCCTGTTGGATGTGGAGGTCTTCCCATGTTCCATCAGATGGCTTTCTGGATGATGCGATTTAATGTGTTTTATGTGGTGTTGGTTCCGAGACGAAGTTTGAGGCTCAGTGTGACTTCATTCATAGATTTGGGTTTTCCGGATGTGGATGTTTGTTTTCTTGTTCGGATGTGGAATTACGTAGACGTGATCATGCCATGAGTGACCATTGGACGATGCCTCCATGTTTTATCTGCGTTTTATTTATGTGGTGTTTCCTTTGAGATAAAGTTTGAGGTCAACCTGATGTGTACCTATGCTTTGTTAATCGTTCATAGGTTTGGTTCCTCTGGTGGTGGAGTTTTCTTTGTTCTATTTGGATGTGGGTTTACGTAGACATGATCACATGATAATGCCATGAGTGACTATGGGCCACCACCAATAAGAGGCTCTAATCTTCCCTCCGGTTCTTCAATGATCTTTTCTTCTCGATTAGCTTCACTAATATGTGCTTAGTTATAAGTTTATGTCTACTATATAAATCTTAAGCAAAGTGAAATATGGTGGTTAAGGAGTAGTGTTTATTTGTTTGTACGTTTTTCCTTGTTGTATGGCCCGTGAGTGAGGTCAAGCAGCAAGAACTGGACAGATTAGTTGGCGTACAATGTCCCAATTTCCCTAATTTATCTGGGTCTTTTTAACACATTCTCGGAGTGGTGATCGATGTGTTCACAAAAATATACATTCAAATACTCTTTTTCAGATACCCTGCCAAACGAAAATTGTTCAACAACATTTTAAATGTACCATTTGAATTTTTAGTCGGTAAGGAAGTAAAAAGAGGCTTTTGTTAGTTTTGCTTTTACACAGTGGAAATTTCGAAGCATACCGTCCAATTTTTTCGAGTCGGTGAATAAATAGAGTACTTGTCCACACAAAAATGAATAAATAGTCCTCTGTTATATACTTATTCATATTCTGTCTTTTCTCGTGAGCATGATACAAGTTGAAAGGCTTTTACATGCAGGCCAAACCAACTACTTGCATATGGAAGAAACTTCCATTCTATTTTTACGTCACGATCGACACGATTCTAACAATTGATCCAGCGTGTATGTTATCATAGCGAGAATAAGAGGTATGATTCCATCACCTTTGTTATCTCGGTTTGATCAAGAAACTAAAACTAACCCACACCATCCACTCATGGTTATTTTATTATTTTGTTTCCCTTTGTAGATGCGCTCCGATGGGTTTTTCATCCAAGATGCTTCGCAAGAAATGTGGCAAACAAGCGTAATGGACCGCACTGTAGTGAAGCCGCACATCGCTTGTCCTGGGCAGCAATAGCTTCTCGCTTTCGTACAACTTCGTGGATAGCATGGGCATCAAGCAGCTACTCTGCTTTCCTCTGGTTGTTCGTGTGGGTAAATACATGAATGATCATTCATTTACGTGCCCGATGCTTTCAGTCTAGCTTGTTAGGAGATCAAGAAATAATAGTGATTATTTATGCATGCTCTCGGTTTTGTTGGACTCTTTGTACTACTGATTTAATATCTCCATGGTATTTTTGAAGCTTCATTTTTGTTTCAGACAGGTCAAGGTATGATATCAAGATTAAACCACTTGTTATCACAATTGGTTTTCACCGTGATTCATCTGCTTAGTTAAGCCATATCTTAATGAACTTGCTTTCTGTTTGTTCTCTGTCATTGGAACCTTGATGATTTATCTCATTTGAACTGCATAATCCAACCCCTCTGATTTTACCTGTATTTGTAGGGAAGATAGACCCGTGTGGTCGTTAGGTGCCGGAGCCAGGAGCACAAGGGCAGCACCGCACTAAGGTCAGTGCCTCCATTGGCACGACCAGTATTTACTATGCAAGCAGACAATTGTTGTTACATTCCTGCCAACTATATGAATCTGTGTATGTATGGCACTTCCAAACTTGAAATGTTTGTTTGGAAGTTAGTTTAGTTCTTTGTGGTGGATTCACAGCTTCTCACATGTACCATCCTCTTCGACTTTTATATTTCCAAAGAAACCAAATGAAGATATGGTGGCCTGGTCTCAATAGTACAACTTAAAGCCTTCCATGCTTTATATTTTCTCTGAAATTTGCTCTTGAAGAATCATGTATCTATGTTAGATCCGGTGAGAAAAGGCGGCTTCCAAGCAGAGGATGGGCAGTGTTAGCCACATTTGGTTTTCGACTTGGGTGCCTAAATATTCTCACAATACTTGGCTCCCTCTCGCCCTTTGCGCCATTGGCGTAACGAGTCATCTAGTAGTTAGAACAATCGAAACATCATAATGCAATTTAACAGTCCCCCGAGTGGGAGGCCTCCAAGCATGGATTTGCACAGATCTCCAACTTTTCCTTCCCCTTTTCAAACACAACACCCACGCTCCCATCTCCAACCTCCTCCTCAAATCAAGGAAACCCACTGGCCTTGATAGATTATTCCCCTTTCCGATGGATTATGTCATCGCGCAAGAACCAGGCTTGCCAGAGGAGCAACATGATTCTGACATGGGATTTCACGTCCACCGATCCTAAGAGGGGTTGCAGCCAATCATTTCCAATAAACCTATATTTATCTTCATCTGGCACTACCCATTTTCCCCTTGGAGATTGCCTTAAGGCCCTATTTTTTGTACCAGAGATAACCGCGTGAAATTCATCCTCCGTAGCATGGCCACAAATATCATAGAAACTTTCATGCGCAATGGTGTGTTTGCATTTGTTCTTTGTCGTGGCAAGTGTGTTAGTTCCAGCCCTCTAGCAGAAAATCCGGATTTTCTCCGGCCCTTAGTCTTCCAAATTAGGTCCCAAATAGTTTTACTATCATAATTAGCGGATGAGCATGACGACTGGTCCGTGGCTTTGCTCATAAAAGCTAGTCTGTAGGCGCTTCTCACGGAGAATACACTATCCTTCTCTGGATGCCATGCCACTTGGCCGTCAACATTACTTGCATGGATTTTGACCTTGCAGATATTATCAGCATGAAAGAAGTGGAAAATTTGCAAGATAATATTTACATTCTACTCTTCCGCTCTGGGAGCATGAGTTGGTTTACCTAGCGAAGTGTGGATATCCTCACAAATTTTGCTGCCATCAAACCTTCTTTTCGAGGGATCCATTGATCTCTATGATTTTTTATATTTCCCATTTCAACATGCCAAACTTATTCCCTTTTTGGGAGTTCAAGGCCAAACTCCACACCTCTCCAAAATAAGGAAGCGTCTAATGCAAAAAATGTGTCAAGGAGGTCACAGTTTGGGTAGTATTTAGATTTTAGTACACAAGCGCACACGCTATCTGGATATTAGATTAATCTCCATCCTTGTCGTACCAACAATGCTTGGTTAAAGAGGTGCATGTCCCTGAATCCTATGCCGCGAACCCTCTTTGGCATTGTCATATGGTTCCAAGCCATCCAATGTACCTTGTGATACCCCTCTTCATCTCCGCACTAAAAATCTCTAATAATTTTCTCATATTTCTCACAGAAGCCAACATTCATTTAAACATCCCCATAGAGAAAGTAGGGAGAGCTTGAATAATTGACTTTATGTGCACTTCCTTAGTTGCATGCCACACATACGTTTCCGACCGTTTAGTGCATTTTTTGGTAAATCTCTCCATGATGACCTGCAACTTTTCTTCTTTCATTCTACCTTCCGGGGTGGGGAGCCCCAAGTACTTACTCTCGAACGTGGTAGCAACGACACTTAGGTCCTCTTTTATCTCTTGTTGGGTATCAGCTGGGCAGACAAGGCTAAACATGGTAGAGCATTCATTGGGGCTAAGGAGTTGGTCCCTTACATCTTTGGAACTCACCATGAGCTTGTTTCACCACCTCCGCTTCACCAGTGTAGCTTTAAAGAAAACCATACTATCATCAACAACACAACAGATAAGTGATACTGGGTTGTTTCATGTCACTTTGATGGAGTTAACCTCCCACTCGCCACCTCTCTATAAAGGATTTTAGCAAGCCCATCCATTACAAACATGAATAAGTAAGAGCTCAATGGGTCTCCCTGGTGAAGTTGTCTCGAGGGACTAAAAAACTCGAGGAGTTATCCATTACATCTCACCGAGTATCTCAGCTATCTGACGCATTTCATCACCACTTATCCAAGCCGTGCCAAATCCTAACTTGCGGAGGGCCCATTCCAGGAAACTCCAATAGACCATGTCATAGGCTTTGGCGAGGTCAAGCTTGTACTCATAGTGGGTGTTTTGAGAATTCCTGCCATGTCAGATTTTGTGGAAGCATTCAAACGGGATCATTGCATTGTTAGTGATTATCCTCCCAGGAATAAAAGCACTCTGGATTTCTGAATTATCTCATCAAGAAGAGGCCTTAATCGGTTGACAAGACATTTTGAGATCACCTTATATATGACATTGCACGAACTAATGGTTCGATAACCCGTTAAGCATATAGGGTTGTTACCTTTCGAGACCAAAACGATGTATGTGTCATTTTTGCCCCCACAGTTATACCATCATCAATAAACTTAATCACCAGGTGTGAGAGTCCGGCTTAATAGGGATGATAGACTACTCATATCAACAAGGAATTCCTTCTTTTCCGGGAGCCCATTCGGAAAGAACTCCAAAGTTAAGTGTGCTCGGCTTGGAGCAATTTCGGGATGGGTGACCGACTGGGAAGTTGGTCCCAAGTGCGCATGAGTGAGGACAAAGTGCACATGAAAGACTAGTGTTGATCTATGGGGCCAATCTAGATCCGACCAGGAGTAACAATCAGTAACCGGCGGGTGTGTCCGAGGCGTTACAAGTTGGTATCAGAGTCAACCCTCGTGATTACATGGATGTTTGCGTGTTAGATGTGTGGTCATGTTGTGCATGACGTTTGTGACCCATCGTGGCACACAGCATGGCACATGTGCCAGACTGGACACATAAATGTGTGCCAAGAGGGAACATTCCAGTGGCCGACGAGGACATTGTTCCTTTGAAACGGGGAGTATGTGAGAGCCTGGATTAATAGGGAAGATAGACAACTCATATCAACAAGGAATTCCTTCTTTTCTAGGAGCCCATTCGGAAAGAACTCCAAAGTTAACCTTGCTCATCTTGTAGCAATTTCAGGATGGGTGACTGACTGGGAAGTTAGTCCCAGGCGCGCACGAGTGAGGACAAAGTGCGCAAGAAAGACTAGTGATGACTTGTGGAGCCAGTTTAGATCCCGTCAGGAGTAACGGACAGTTACCAGCGGGTGTGTCCGAGGCGTTACACCATGTTCATGACCCCCACTTCTAGCATCTCTTAGTTCATTTGGAAGAAACGTGCCAGGAAGCCGTCTGGGCCAGGGACCTTTAAGGTGCCAATTTGGAATAGAGCATCTCCAATCTCTTTTTGAGTGAATAGTTTTGTCAACTCAATATTCATCTTCGGGATGGTTTTCTTCTCAAAGGTATCCAAGAGATCATATGGTGCAACCCCTTCATCTTTGTCATAGAGCAGTTTGAAAAAAACTCCATCATAATGTTCCAGATATTTCTTTCTTCTCCACTCACCTCTCGTTATCTTTCTTTAGTTGATCGATTTAATTTTTGTTCTTTCTCCATGTTGCCCTACGCTGAAAATATCTCGTGTTGTTGTCACCCTCTTTCAACCAAGTACCCTTAGACCTCTATTTCCACATCATTTCCTCTCTAAGGAGCAACTCATCAAGATCCTTAGATAATTTACTGATCCTCTTTTGTCTCTCAGCCGAAGGAGGAAGCTTCCATGTTTTACTCAGTCTGCCTCTAATTTCTGCAGTTTGTTTGGCAACCGAAACAAAGTCACGAGTTGTCCATCCCTTCTAGTCATGTTCCATAGAATTTAGCTTTGAGCCAATATCAGCCAAGGACCGAGCTAAACCAGCCATTCCACTCGAATTATGCACTTTAGGTATTAGGGAAGCAACCCTTTCCCACATGGTTTGATACTTAAAGGTGTCATTCTTTCTTTTCCTTATAGGTCTGCATTCACATCTAGAACCAAAGTGCATCAACAAAGGAAAGTGGTACGAGCGAGACGAGCAGATGTGCTCCACTATGGCTGAAGGAAATGTACCCTAGAGGCAATAATAAAGTTGTTATTTATATTTCCTTATATCATGATAAATGTTTATTATTCATGCTAGAATTGTATTAACCGGAAACTTAGTACATGTGAGAATACATACACAAACAGAGTGTCACTAGTATGCCTCTACTTGACTAGCTCGTTGAATCAAAGATGGTTATGTTTCCTAACCATAGACATGAGTTGTCATTTGATTAACGGGATCACATCATTAGAGAATGATGTGATTGACTTGACCCATTCCGTTAGCTTAGCATTTGCTCGTTTAGTATATTGCTATTGCTTTCTTGAAGACTTATACTTGTTCCTATGACTATGAGATTATGCAACTCCCGAATACCGAAGGAACACTTTGTGTGCTACCAAACGTCACAATGTAACTAGGTAATTATAAAGGTGCTCTACAGGTGTCTCCGATGGTACTTGTTGAGTTGGCATAGATCGAGATTAGGATTTGTCACTCCGATTGTCGGAGAGGTATCTCTGGGCCCTCTCGGTAATGCACATCACTATAAGCCTTGCAAGCAATCTAACTAATGAGTTAGTTGCGAGATGATGCATTACGTAATCTAGTAAAGAGACTTGCCCGTGGCGAGATTGAACTAGGTATTGAGATACCGACGATCGAATCTCGGGCAAGTAACATACCGATGACAAAGGGAACAACGTATGTTGTTATCTTGATTTGACCGATAAAGATCTTTGTATAATATGTAGGAGCCAATATGAGCATCCAGGTTCTGCTATTGGTTATTGACCGGAGACGTGTCTCGGTCATGTCTACATAGTTCTCGAACCTGTAGGGTCCGCACGCTTAACTTTCGGTGACGATCGGTAATATGAGTTTATGTGTTTTGATGTACCGAAGGTAGTTCGGAGTCGCGGATATGATCACGGACATGATGAGGAGTCTTGAAATGGTCGAGACATAAAGATCGATATATTGGATGACTATGTTTGGACATCGGAAGGGTTCCGAGTAAGTTTGGACGAATACCGGAGTACCGAGGGGTTACTGGAACCCCCCCGGGGAGTGTAATGAATGGGCCTCATGGGCCTTGGTGCAGAGAGGAAGGGGCGGCCCGGGCAGGCCGCACGCCCCTCCCCCTCTAGTCCGAACTAGACCAGCAGCGCGCCTTGGCGCGAGCAGCGCGCCTTGGCGCGAGGGTGCCGGTTTCAACAATGTGCCCATGCATGTAATGGTGAAGTTAGTAGAAAGTCGGGCTTATCATATGTATTCAATCATGATAAAAAAAAATTCAAGTGTAATCGGAGCAAGACATCATCAATAGATACCAAAACTACAGATTCAAGTGTAATCGGAGCAAGACATCATCAATGGATACCAAAACTACAGTACAACACATCTCCATAGCCACCAGAATGATAGTACAACACATTTGAAGAATGGAATGTTCATATCTGAGTGGTAAATTAAAGGATGCAATGTTCATACACGGTAATGGGCATGCTTGGCGGTGGACAGTCCGGTCGTCTTGAACAGCGATGTCGGAGAGAATGATGACTCTCATTGTGTTCTCATTGAGCCGAGTCTCGAGATGGCTTTGTGAAGCCCAAGATGCTCTACCAGGAGATCAAGCATCATTCTAACTCGGGATCCTTACAATGCTTGTCTCGGCCTGTGTCATAGGAAATTTCAGAATGGTTATATAATTTTCCAGAGTACTAAAGTTGACAGCAGTTGGTTTTATACCCGTACATAATCAAGATGCTCATCACAAGAGTCATTGAAGTGAGAAAGAGAAGATCAAACAGGCGTACAAAAAGGGAGAGCACATAACAACATCTGACCTCTCTGGTTTCAGTGGTGCATGGCCTTCTTGGTTTTAATGGAGAGCACATCATCGGCCAACGGCACATCCCGCAGTTCACTACGGAGAGGGAAAACAGTCAGACCCACTTATGAAGTACTGATGGATCAAATAGGAAGCACCGGAGGCAAGTAGAAGCATATACCTTACCGTCCACCTCGTCACCTTGAAGACGCACTTATGCGGTAGTGAAACTTCTGGTGTCGTGTCTGGTGCACCAACCTGCCATGGATCAAGAAGATTTTATCAAAGATGAAAATGTTTGAACTATGCACACAATGTTAAATAGCTAGTCAGCAACTTAACATGACAGATGGTGAGCAAATACGCATAGAAAAAGAAGGTACAAATGCATTGCTTGGTTCACGCATGCACAAGGCATATGTTTCACCCTCCCCACTCTTCTACTCCCTCTCCAATATAATGTATATGTATATGCCTTCATCATCATTGACGATATCGGTGGCGCCTCCTTGGCGCTGTCATCAGTAGTTGCTATTATAGTCCTAGAAAGAGTGAGAACACATCAATGCATTTACTCATACTTACACGTAACAAAGTTCAATGTAAATATATATTATTATTTGTACATGCAGTTTCTCTTGGAGTCCTAAAAAGAGTGGAATCAGTGTGAGTCGAGACAATGGACCAAAACAAATTTAAAATTTATTTCTTGCACAAGTCTATTTGCATATGATTTTTAATTTGGACATAAATAAAAGAAGCCATCTGTCATGATATTTAACTGAACTAAATGTTCAATACTATGTCAACAATAAAACTGGCATTGACAAAAACTCATGGGATTACTAAAATTATATTTGTATCCGAAAACCCAACTATCTATAGAAAATCAGAACGAATAAAAAAGGACCATCTGATCAAATCTTCTCATACGACATAGTCGACTATGCCACAACGATGTGCATTCTACTTTGACACTATTTTTTTTTCAACCAACATGGCCAAACAGCGGAAGATCAAACTGCATGATGCATTAGTAGGAAGGCAAGTATAGCACATGTAACAGAACAACCGATTTTCTGGTTCATGGAAAAGAACAAATATTTCAGAAGTGTAACATCATCGAGTTCAACAAAGTCATGAGATTATAAAAACTAACCAGCCCCAAAAGTAAGGCAACATCAAGTTCAATGCAGCCATGAGATTGAAAAAGCTAATTAGTTGACATTAAGTTCAAGAGTACAAGCAGGAACATTAGAGAGCAAATGCCAACACAAAGGCGGTGAGGCGCTAAAACTACAAAGCCATAGTTAGGCGTACTGATAGATAGCTTTGGTTCAACTACCGCCATGAGTGCCATTCCATATGAATCTGGTGTGAATAGTTTGTAATATAGATGACCACATGATGGTTTTGTATAGAAAATACACTTGTGATTTCCTTCTAAAGCATATGGACAGAGAGGAGCAATAATTTCCCTTATAATCTTGAAGGCGAAGATCCTTATCTCGAGTATATGTTATTCTTCTATTCCTGCCGCCTTGACAAAGTCTGCCCAATTGGTATTGTGGCCTCTTCTCCGTGGAAAATATTCCAGGCGAGGCATGGAAATGAGCTCAGATGGAAAATAATTAGTGTATTTTTGGGTGACATTGGCAAACATGACTTCATCTATCAATCATGAAATACAAAAACTTTGTTGATCTGGTTATAAAACACGATTTATGAAGAAGAGTATGCCTAGCTTTCAATTTGAGACCTCTTGAGCAAATATATTAGCGGCATTTGTATGAGAATTCCATATCTGTAGGAATTGCAATGACAGTGATGCCTACAGCACATGAACTAAATTATAGTGGTAGAATAGGATCATTGTATTTCTGCTAATAAGGAGACTAATTTTTTTAAAAGTGATAAATACTTGTTGTTAATAAATAACAGTTGTCGGTGTCAAAACTGGCGGATCTCGGGTAGGGGGTCCCGAACTGTGCGTCTAGGCGGATGATAACAGGAAACAAGGGACACGATGTTTTACCTAGGTTCGGGCCCTCTTGATGGAGGTAAAACCCTCGTCTGCTAGATTAATATTGATGATGTGTGTTACAAGAGTGGATCTACCACGAGATCAAAGAGGCTAAACCCTAGAAGCTAGCCTATGGTATGATTGTTGTTCGTCCTATGGACTAAAACCCTCCAGTTTATATAGACACCGGATAGGGTTAGGGTTACACAGTCGGTTACAATGGTAGGAGATCTACATATCCATATCGCCAAGCTTGCCTTCCACGCCAAGGAAAGTCCCATCCGGACACGGGACGAAGTCTTCAATCTTGTATCTTCATAGTCTTGGAGTCCGGCCGATGATGATAGTTCGGCTAATCGGACACCCCCTAGTCCAGAACTCCCTCAGTAACTCCTGAACCAGGCTTCAATGACGACGAGTCCGGCGCGCATATTGTCTTCGGCATTGCAAGGCGGGTTCTTCCTCCGAATAATTTATAGAAGATTGTGAACACCAGGATAGTGTCCGGCTCTGCAAAACAAGTTCCACATAACACCGTAGAGAGAATAGTGTTTGCACAGATCTGCTGACGTATTCCGCGGCGTGACATCACACCACGGCCAGGCCTTCATATGAATCGTCTTTTATTGTTCCACCTCAGCGTGTTTAGCGAGGCGGTTTCCTTGGCACGTCTTATCAAAGCGTAGATCGTGCCCCCTTATTCCGGGATTCTCATCAATACGGACGTGGGTAACCCAACCGTGCCCGTCGGCCTGCCTTTTCTATCAAAGGCGAGTCCTAATCGACCATGGGGTGGGCTCTTGGTATTCAACCTCTTTATAACGAGACCAAGGCCCTCTCCTTTTTACACCCTCTATCGAGTTCGCCTGACGCTTCGAGTTCCAACACCCCAAAGCTTCAGATTCAGCGCTTCGGACTTTTGACGATGTCCGGCTCCGACCAAGACGACCGATGGGTGTCTTCCTCCGTTCTGAAGAAGGCGTGCTAAAGCTGCGAGACGCCAGTATCTAACCGCGAGATCTCGCATAGGCTTCCTGCTCCGAGGCAGGTCATTCCCACTCCGAGCCCGGCGAGAACGTGGTGTTCGTGTCTCACTTCCGCTGGGGTTTAGGCTTCCAAGCGGACCCCTTTGTGCGGGGCTCATGTTTTATTATGGGCTTGATTTCCATGACTTGAATCCGGAGTCCATCCTCCATATCTCGTCATTCATTGTTGTATGTGAGGCCTTCCTCCATATTACCCATCACTTTAGATTGTGGCTCAAGACCTTCAAGGTGGAGCCAAAAGCGATCAAGGGGCAAGCAAACAGAGTGAGGGGCAGTCATAAGCAAATGTGCCGATGCTCCGTGGCCCGAGGGCTCTTTTCAAGAGGAGCTTGGTTTGTGGCAACGGTAGTGGTTTTATATCACCGCTCCTGTGGGCACCAAATGGGCGGCGCTCCTGCCTTCCGCCAGGTCCACCACAATGGTGGCATCATGGGTCAACAAGGGGCTCGACTGGGGTCGTCCAAGGGCGTTCCCACATTGCGAGGCCGTGATTCGAGATCTCCAGAAAGAGGGATCAATCTGGTTGCGATGGCACAGGTTATGGTGATCCGGCGTCTTCAGCCCTGCAAGAACGCCGCCCCCTCACTTTGTGGAATTCAATCCGGAGGGACCACGAGCTCTCCAAAATTTTATGGGCACGACGCCCGTGGAGATGTATAAACTATTCTTCGGATCACAAGAGAAGTGTCCGGACTTGACCGAGGATGCATGACTAAGCTGCAATCGCCCAGATACTCAAGTAAGTAGTCCTGTAACTGGAAAAGCCGTTTATTCATTTATTTTATATATATGCCCTTTAAAGGAGCCGTTTCTTGAACAGGAGTGGATTGCCAAGGCAAAGTTGATAAGGTGTCCGGCTCCCCTCCCAGAGACCACGCCGGATCCCATGTTGACCAAGATGTTGAAGGTCGCGCCTTTTGAAGAAGGCGAAGGGAGGAGTGGGGGAGAAACTGCCTCTGCGAAAGAGGCTATCAAGGAAGGAGGGATTAAGAGTCCCACCTTCCGAGGAGAGAAGAGGACCGCTTCAGAAGATCTGGAGGTCAAGGCCTCAAAGAAAGGAAGGGAATCTTCGTCGGAGAGTCCGGCGCTGGGAAGTAACCCAGCCGCACTATTTCCCCAAGGGGATCAGCCCTCCAATGCCGTAAGTAAAAGCGAAGGGTCTTGTAAATAAGGAACATCCTGTATTTATTTATGAAGATAACCGAAATGGTACCTTGTAGTTCGGACCTCAGCCCTTCTCAGCAGAGCTTGTCTTTGGGGATCTTCTTCCGGAGATGATGGAGAGCAAACGCCTCCACCTGTCGCACCCTCATGTGAAGCGGACTGACCCGGAGGTGTCGTCATGAGGGTTCCCCAAGTCCGCGGGGCGGAAGGTCCGCGCCAAGTGGTGTGCTTGGTCGGAGGATCTGAAGGATCTGCCAGCGAAGGCTATCTCAAGATCACCGTGCTCTAATGGGTACGGTGATTGAAAGAATTGCATCCGGAGAGCAGATTGCATGAAGCCGTCGAAGCTTCTTGGCGGGATTTGAGGTACGCAAAAAATGATGTACCTTCGGCGATTATGCATATAAAATGCACCACTGTATAGATAGTAGCCCTCGAGACTCGGTATGTTGTCAAAATTGACAACGTGCGAGATCAAATCTCGATTTTAACACACCGCCGCTTCTAAACAGGTGGCGGAGCGTCCGGAGGCCAGCGGATCGATGAATATGCCGAACTAAAGCGGCAACTTGACGAGGCGACGCGGACATCGCTGGTCAATAAACGGTTCGACGAGTCACAAGGTATGCGACTTCTATGCGGACACACTGGTAAGGGAGCTTGACGCCCATGTCTTCTTGTGTGTATGCTTAATGCAGATGGTGCCGCTGCCGTTGAGGAGCTGCGGCGAGAACTTGCCCGAGCGAAAGAGCAAGCCGAGGAAGCGATGTCACGGCCGCTTTAAAGGCGGCGAAGAGCTAGAAGCTGAACGGGCTGCTCCTTTGCCCGAAGCAAAGAGGAGATGGCCGAGATGGCCAAAAAGTTAAGGAATGCTGCCGATCGTTGCGAGGTTCTTGAAAAAGAGCGTCAAGCGGAACAAGAGGGCCTAAAGAAGGCCGCCACTAAATCCAAGAACGCCCAATCGGCTTTGAGAGCTGCCAAGGAGGAGCTGAGTCGGGCGTGGCAATGGCGGTGGAAAACCGTTTACAGTGCGGAGGAAATATACAGATCCAAAGTATGCTCCGTTGGATAAATTATGGAGTTCGAGAGGATGCTTATCTGGACTTGGCGGCGAAGCGCCAGGACGCAGTTGAGCACTTCCGGGGCGGAAAGGGGCACGAAGGGAAGAGCTATATTGGTCGCAATTCCATAGTCCGGAGCATCCTCTGCCACGACCGATCGGTTGGCGAATGGGCCGAGCTGAATCGATTGTCCGGATTGGCCATGAAGCATGTCTTGACTCACTTGTGGCCGGACGGACCCCAGCCGAAGAGCTATTTTGGTGTAGTACAACAGTTTCTTCGTGCGGTGCCGCGTATCGACGCAATGAAGCGATCGGTGTGTATTGAGGGAGCGCGGATGGCTCTTGCCCGTGTCAAGACATGCTGGGAAGAGATGAAGGCCACCGACGTTGCATCCCAAGACTCGAGCCGAAGCCGAGTACACCAAGCACTACTTTGAAGAAGTCTGCTGGGCGCCGTTTAATAGAGACGCGATGCTCGAAGGATATTATGTTGGAATGACATGTATGATTTGTGAAGACAATGTTTCAATGTAATATGAGTGCTTTTTATACTTGTGCGTTCAAGTAGTAAAGTACTCCTGTCTGCGGCCGTTTATGTATATGTGTATATAACCGAAAGATGGCAGTCCTTGGCTTCAGCCCCACGCACATAGTGCGGGGTGTTCGCAAAAGAAGCGCTTTTTCACTCTTAATCCAACGTCTTGGTCTGTAAAGGAGGTGATAGCGTAGCAAACCAGGCAACCGGACTATAATGCTTTATCACTTTCACTTAGCCATAGGAGTTCGAGGGTGGGGCTACTATATAGCCCACAGAGGCACCGCACTCTCCCTAATTCGGGTGCGTATGTGCACGACCGAAAACCGGTCCTTCGTTAATGCGGAGGAATTCTAAACATTCCTGTGAGTCATCGAGTGGTTGACCCGGTCTCGCTATATCATGATAGTTAGTTTTCGGCTTTCTCTCTTGAGGTGCTCGCCCGGCCGAACCGGGCACAATCGCAGAGTTCTCCACAGTACCGCGTTAGCCGTAAAAAGCGGGCGTAAGGCAGCAAAACACGGAGCCGGGCAACCCAACATTTGACCAAAGGCATGATTCGAGCTGATGCATATAAGGCCTAACTCGAGACTCGAATACTCCCTAAGGTATTCGGTCTTTATGAAAATGGGCGGAATAATGCCCTAAGCCCATGGTGTCTAGGTATGCAGCGCATAAAATTGCAGTGCGGCCAATGCCAAAGCACCAGCCTCCTCCTCGGTTATATTAAGGAACCGGGGATGTGTATCAACAAGAGATAGTGAAAAAAGGTTTACGCAGGTCTTAATCTGAAAAGAATCCTTGCAACGGGTCCCTCTTGCACGTCTGCGCTGTGTCTCCGTTGTCTTGCCGTATCCTCGACGGGTGTAGCACGTTGTTCATCTGTAAAGAGAGGAACTTAGTTTTAAAAGAAAAAGGATCGTCTGAAAGATGTACTTAATATTTAAATAAACAAAGTACGGTTCGAAGAAGTGTTTAAAATTTGAGCTTTATTGTCTCTTGTTATACGTGCACGCAGCCCCTTGTATGGGGGTATGCCGCTAGTGGGCACCGGACTCGTCTAGCCGTATCCGAGGTTTGAATAACCTATTGCAGGTTCTTTGCCTAGTGGAGCCGGATAGCTGTGGAGCTGTCGATGCAGTCTCCCCTTCTTCCGCGCTCGAGTAACACTTAATACTTCCTTTCAACAAGATGATGCCGCGTGGACCGGGCATTTTAAGTGTTAGAGATGCATAATGCGGTATTGCGTTAAAGCGGGCGAAAGCTTCGCGTCCCAATAGTGCTTGATGGCTACTTTTAAACGGGGCGACATGGAAGAGTAACCGTTCGCGACGGAAGTTGTCGGATGAACCAAACACAACTTCTAGCAGTATGGAGCCCGTGCAGAGGGCGTATGGGCCGGGCAGTACTCCTTTTTAGGAGGTGGTGCTATGGCGAATTTTGGTTGGGTTTATCCCCATCCTGCGGATTGTGTGCTGATTTATGCGGTTTAGGTCACTGCGGCCATCCATGTGGAGATGTGTAAATTGGAATCCGTTGATTTTAGGATCCAATATCAAGGCAGTCCATCCCGTGTTCGATATTATCGGAATAGTCCCGATGGTCGAAGGTGATTGGTTTTGACAACCGATGTCTGCGGCGCCTTTTAGGGGCGCCGCTTTGTTTTTCCCTTTGATCACGTGAAGTGAGTTTCTTGTTTTAATCTCCTGTGGGAAAGTTTTTCGCTTTTCAGTGCTCCTTTTGGGTTTCGTCACTCGCATTTGGTGTGTCGAGCCCCTTGTGTTCGGCGTTAAGTCGGCTGGACTGCTTGAAGACCCAGCAATCTCTGTGGGTATGGTTTGCAGGCTTCCCGGAGGTACCATGTATTTGACACAGTCTATCCAAAATCTTGTTTAGGTTGGATAGCTCGTCACTGTTATCCTTTAGGGGTAGTGTTTTGTTGTTTGGCCGAGAGCTTTTGAATCCGGCGTTGATCGTCGTACTATTTGGGCCATTTTCCTTATTCCGGCCGATCTTTTCGCTGTGATTTCATTTCCATCCCTGATTTCGATGTACTCGGTCGCCGGTGTCTTTGCATCTAGCCAGCCGGCTGTCCTCTCCAGCATAAAAGCGGGTCATGAGGCTTGTTAATGCGGCCATTGTTCTTGGCTTTTCTTGGCCAAGGTGTCATGAAGCCATTCGTCTCGGACGTTGTGTTTGAAAGCTGCTAAGGCTTGGCGTCCGGACAAACGACTATTTGGTTCTTTTTAGTAAGGAACCTGTTCCAAAATTTCCGGGCTGACTCTCCGGGCTGTTGAGTTATGTGACTTAGATCGTCTGCATCCGGAGGGCGGACATAAGTCCCCTGAAAATTTGCCCGAAATGCATCCTCGAGCTCTCCCCAGCTTCCAATGGTATTTTCGGGGAGGCTTTTAAGCCAATGCCGAGCTGGCCCTTTGAGTTTAAGGGGTAAATATTTTATGGCGTGGAGATCGTCTCCTCTAGCCATGTGTATGTGGAGGATGTAATCCTCGATCTGAACTCGGTCTGTTGTTCCGTCAGATGCCTCTATGTTTACGGGTTTGAATCCCGTTGGAAATTCATGATCCAGCACCTCATCGGTGAAACATAGGGGGTGTGCGGCGCCCCTATATTTGGGTGTGCCGTGATCTTCGGAATTTTGGCGTATTGCATTGCTTTGACGAGCCTGCTTTCTTGGCCCATAGATGGACCTAACTTGGCTATCCTCTTGATGTGAATCCTTATGCGGATCGCATATTGGCTTGTGTGCGGCGCCATTCGCCGCTCTCTTTTTGCCATGAGGTCGTCCATCCGACCAGCTGGCCTTCTTACTTTTTAATTGTGGGGGCTCTAAGGCCTCCTCGTCGAATTCGGGCATTAGATTTCTTTTCGGGTAGCTCTTTGTTCGGCGACTGTCGCCGTACTTGTCTGCGGCGCTGAATACTTTGCTCCATCTGATCCTGAGTGCATCTTCCGCTGTTTTGAGCTTCCGCTTCTGCTTTTTCAGGCTACGCGCGGTGGCGATGAGCCTTTTCTGGAGGTTATTTTGCTCCAATGGTTTGTCCGGCGTGAGGTCGTCCGGACTATTGTCTTCGCCGGGGACAGATTGTTTATCCAAATTGCCTTGTTCGGACGGTTGCTCGATAGCTTGTTCGTTGTCCCCCTGTTCGCCCTGCTCTATGGCTGGGTCTTTGTTGAGGCGGGATTTTGTTCGGCGTTTACGTTGCCGTTTTGACTGCTTTTCGAGGGATTTATCCTTCGTAGCGTCCCGTTGTTCCTCGTCTTCATTTCCTTTAGGTGTATCCACCATGTATACATCGTGAGATGAGTTTGTCCAGCATCCTATAGGTGCTGGTTCATTGTTGTCTCCTACATCATCGTCCATACCGTCGATGTCTTGGTCGAAATCGAGCACGCCGTGTAAGCTTTTCGGCTGATGGCTATGAAGTGGGTGGTGGGTGGGCTTTGAATTTCTTCGTCGTCAGTATCCGACCGCCCCGACCGCTTGATCCGGCCAGGGCTCTCTGGATAAAGAGAGAGAATTTAGTGAATTCAGGATGTCGCCAAAGGGCGAGTGCTGAAAGACGTCCGCGGCCGTGAACTCCATAACGGGCGCCCAATCGAATTCGATTGGCAAGGGCGCGTAGGGTTCGGAGTCCGGAGAGGAGTCCAGCACCCTGGAGTCGAGGTCTTCGCAAAGGACAGGGATAGAGATCGGCTCGATCGCCGTAGAGATTGTAGCCCCCGAGGCGGTGTCCAACCACTCGTCCTCGGCCGGGGAATCCGGCTCCGGATTAAAGGTCGGAGCGGATACTGGTGCGGCCTCCAGTCTTGTTAATTTGCAGAGCTAGATCATGCCCATCGAGACAAGGTCTGTACGCTTGGCTGCGGCTCTAATCCGTCGAAGATCAAGTCTCTGCGGATATCAGCCGTATAGTTTAAACTTCCAAATCTGACTCGACGGTCAAGCGTAGCTTTCGATCTGCTTCCAGATGGCTGCTTAATTGGCCCGCGGTAAAGCCGCCGAACACAAAGATCTGTTCGGGGAGAAAAGTCTCACCCTGGACCGCGTCGTTGTTGATGATTGAAGGAGCCATCAGGCCTATCGATGGCGACACGCAGGAACTCTCAATGAAAGCACCAATGTCGATTGTCAAAACCGGCGGATCTCGAGTAGGGGTCCCGAACTGTGCGTCTAGGCGGATGGTAACGAAACAAGGGACACGATGTTTTACCCGAGTTCGGGCCCTCTTGATGGAGGTAAAACCCTACGTCCTACTAGATTAATATTGATGATGTGTGTTACAAGAGTGGATCTACCACGAGATCAAAGAGGCTAAACCCTAGAAGCTAGCCTATGGTATGATTGTTGTCCGTCCTATGGACTAAAACCCTCCGGTTTATATAGACACCGGATAGGGTTAGGGTTACACAGAGTCGGTTACAATGGTAGGAGATCTACATATCCGTATCGCCAAGCTTGCCTTCCACGCTAAGGAAAGTCCCATCCGGACACGAGACGAAGTCTTCAATCTTGTATCTTCATAGTCTTGGAGTCCGGCCGATGATGATAGTTCGGCTACCCGGACACCCCTAGTCCGGAACTCCCTCAACAGTCCTCATACTCGAAAAGAAATATAATTTCTTCCACTAAAATTATCACTAAGAAGGCTAGGTTGAGATACAAATTTTGAAGAAGTACACGATATAACAGAAATACAAAACATGATATGAACCATTAATTCCTGATATGCGGTGGAAGACACTAATTTAGAAGATACGAGCTAAAACACATTCACTTCTCCTTGATATAATATGCTAAGGCATAACATCTAAAACTATTATGAGTGCAAAAATATTTAATGGCTCCAAAAATGAATAAACAAAGAGATCATTACTTTCCACATACCATAAAAGAAGAGCATTACTTTGCCAGATCACACAAACACACATCCTGTAATATGGTTTGGTTACCTGATCATCACTGGATGCCTAGAAAAAAGATTCCTGACCGTGACACCTTTTGGAGCCTTTTCGCATAAACATGGATAACTGGGACCATATTGGTGATTGGGAGGAAGAGTACATAAATAGAAGACATATCTTATCACTAAGTTGCGTTAAACTGTTTAACAAAATAAAAATACATTTTGGGGCATATCCATATCGAACTCGACAGGATGTAGTAGTATTACAAGTGTAGAAATATGGGCACGGGATATCTTTTGGGTCCTCATTTGAAAAGTGCATCGAGACCAGCCAGAAATGGGGAAAGCAAAGCCAGGGGTGGAATAAGAAGTACAACAATGAAAGCTCCATCAGATATCCAATAGTCTTGTACAAACATAAGCAAGGTCTTGGTAAAATCACCCAAAAGTATAGAATACAAATAAGCAACTACAATGTTTCTGAAATGCCAAAGCAAGGTAACATTTAAGATAAATAGGTAACAAGCTCTGAGAAATACATAAACTATAAGAAATTAACAAATATAACTCGTGGTAATGATTTCAAGAGCATGACCGACGCCAGTTTTTGCAAACCGAAATAAAAAATACAGCTGAATATACTTGCAGTTAAAATAGATGGAAATGGTAAAAGCTCCTTCAAATCCGTACAAATTAAAACAGATTCGTGTAATGGCGAGTGCTGATTCCATAATTAACTCAGGGAGCAAAAGGATAGAAATCCAGTTTAGTCACCAGAAATAGGAATGAGAAAGAAATACTAAAATATAGGGAATTTAACTATTTGTCAAATTGTGAGATATGTACACGCACCACTATCTCTTTGAGGTTGCCAAACAGTGCTTGGCTAAGTATTCAGAAGGAAATAACAAGAAAATCATTAGGTGGAGAAAATTTAAAGTGCCACTCGATCTATTTGTGCATCAGCCACATAAGATTAGCCATGCTAGCTAGCTAGCTACACAAATCCATGACCGACCTAATCATGTGTACACAAGTCCTCCTCACCTCCCTTTTTGCTTCCTATTCTTCCTGTACACATGAAGAACTGAAAAGGAGTAGCGAGAACAACCGGTCAGCAAAAAAGGTAGTAGAAAGACACATGTGAAGGAGACGTCCATCAAAGAGCCAATCAAGTAAATAGATCAGCAGCACAATAATATATATATATATATATATATATATATATATCCGTTTGAGCTATACATTTTCCAGATTGTTTAGGATATTTCACTGGTAGCAAAGAATTTTGTTAAATAATATAAAAGGAGATGCCATACCAAAGGAAATAGATAACAACATGTCCAGGAAGAAAAGAACGACTCTCGGTTTATATGTTTTCAGGTATTAGGCATAACCGTGTATCTCATATACATGTGAACAAAACAATATATGAACTTATATATGAACTGTACATTGTAAAAGGAGGAAAGTTTATTAGTCACCTTAACAGTGTATCTCCAAACACAAAAATGACTAATAATTTCCTAGGAATTAGAAAAACAACATCGAGCAGATTACGGTTCAAGATGGACAACCTTTTTTAAAAACCCTACATGATTGGTGACCGAGTGGATGCGTAGCAATTGGTGGCGACAGCGACGACGGCGCCCCGGTGCCGAACTGGTACAGAGCGTAATCTGTCACAAAGTAATCAACTTCCATGAAACTATCCTGTAGAATTAAATCGGACATTACAAACCCAAACATGTTTGCTGAATAGACCTTAGGTGGAATGTAACCAGCTCTACAAGAAAGCGAGCAGAGGATACTTCAAAATCGCAGAGCCACGTGCATGAATTATATTAATCTGACAAAGCATGCTAGGAAAAGTTTACTCCTTATAAAGGAAAATACACAGCCTGTCATGCAGTAGAACACTATAACCTACCTTCTGGGGATCACTTGGTGCATGAGAAGTGGTATTTTTTCTATCTGCAGCTTTATCTAATTCAGAAATTGTATGCTTAGCTTGAACTGAACTTCTCTTGGCCATTTTCTGTAGAAGTAATATCCCTTCTAAAAGATAAAAACAATCACCAGACTGCAACTATCAACAATATCCGTTGGAAAAAATACCAAGAACTACCAGACTACAACACATATCCCTTTACAGAATATCCGATCTCCGCAGGAACTACCAAACCCTGAAGCCCATCTCTCACACCCGAACCCGCCACTCCCAAACACGGCAAACAACAGGCTAGTAGCTAAAGAGAAGTACTGATATGGAGCGTGCATGAGGGCCCCTTACATGGCAGACTTGGCGTTGGGCACGGCGTCGAAGAGGACGCAGTAGATGTCGGCTACTCAGGCCTCCACCTTAACCCGACAGCTCCGGGGCCGTATCTGTGGCCGTGACAAATGACCCACATAGCTTTCAACGCAAATGAAAGTAACCCTCAGAGTACAGACCTGATGAAAATTGGTGAAGAGAATCAGCTACCAGAAGTATAGTAAAAAGCCCAGCTCAAATTTCTGTCAGTTAAATCACTATGAAGAGACGTTGGGACTAAAATGAGAGGACTTTGCAAGGTAACATGACAACAATGAGGGTGTTGTAGGGTAACATAACAGGGACGATTAAATTTGCTACATAAAGTTGATTACAATGACGATATTCAAATTCAGCAATCCGTGTGCCAATGAACTCTCTCAGATGCTTTGAACATCCAAAGGGGATGATGGAGGATGTTGCAGTTTGGTCAAATTTAAGTTGAACCATCAATTTTACTTGCAGTTCATCTTGCCTGCATAGCCAGTAAGGTGAATCCAACTCACATCTGAGTGGGAGAGGGAGGGAGGGAGGGCAGTAGTAGGCAGCCATGAATCATACCCATCGCTGCATCTGGCCTGGCTGCGTGAGGAGGGTCAGCTCCTCCGTCCACGCGCTCTACATAGGGAGCTGCCACGGCATGCCCTTGAACCAAGCAGCTACTCCATGGCCTTCCTGCACACAAGCAGAGATGAGACGAGACCTCATGCATGCACGCGCAAATCAAATGAAAAATAAGAATAGGCAAAGGGGAGGAGAGGATGATATCCGAATAAGCAAAGGCCAGATCTATTCGACTACCCCAACTTAGCTACGCCTCGATAATGGCCATGGGTTATGACTTATGACTGGCCTGACTCAATTGCGTGGCTCTGTCGCACCAATCTGAGGATGATGACACCCGCTGAAAGCCCCTTTTGCACAATAGTTTTTAGGCTGAACTAATTATACTTCTATTTTGTTTTTAGCAATATTTCACTCCTGTTTTGGCAAAGGCGAATCGACCTCAAAAGCTTAATGAAGTTGGTATTATTGATTTTATCTAAAAGGGGGAGATGCCTGACCTGCACATTTTGAGGCCAAGGCGACCAACCGTATATCTTTGGACAGCCGCTATAATTTTACCAGCTCAAGAAATCCTAAGGAGTGCCATTTAGGATAACATGAGCAACTCAAGCACATGTTGGCAGCAACATACAACGTTACAAAATTTTATACACATCCGCCTCAAGCATGACTGCATTGTGACTTTAAACAATGAAATCAGGACCTATAATATACTAATTATCAATCACTCAACTTGCATCGTTACTTTTTTCCCATTACTCAACAACATGAGAAAAGAAAAATTCCTGATAGGGAGCAAGTAAGATTTTGCCAAGCGGATCATGTCACCTGCCTCATATTTTTGTGAGTTCACTTCCTCCACGGCCGGAAGATCATTAGAACCTCTTCCATCACCGCAGAACACTGAAAAAGAAAACAATTCGGTAATTACCAAAAAGCTAAACGTACAATATGAGAATATATCAAACATCTTGCGGTAAAGCACCATGAAGCGAGCATATAGTTATACTCTTGATTACTATCAATGGTTTCATTGATCCTATTTTGCGCAGGTCAATACAGAAGGAACCAAATCAGTTAACAGAGTGTATTTACGAAGAAATGTTTACCCTATTTTTACAGAGATGCAGAGGGAGAGGGAGACGGCGTGAATCTGAATGTTTGTACCGGTAGAGGAGCTTCTCGAGGATGAGGTCCGCAACATCCATGACGGTGTGGAAGCGGCCGAGAGGAAGACGATCCTGTGGTATGTGCTTGCCAAGGTTAGCATGTGGAACCCTGCAGAAATGTGTTGCTAAACATCAGAAAATCTACCAGAGGTCTGTTAAAGAACTTCCCAAACCGCGGAGTTGAGCCTAAACATCTACATCATGTGCATGCAAAAGAATGGCTTCATGATGCATGTAGAGTCCACATCGGTTGGTCTAAATCATTGTAGAGTGCACATCACCTAGATGAATCACAAATAGAAGTAACAAATGCAAAAGCCAAACAACAGTAAACACATGCATCACCATGAAGACCCTGAGCTCAGATATATAGATTTACCATTCGTCCTCAGTACTATCCAGGACAAAGAGGCTACGTAGAGTAGAATACTAACTACATTATCTGGTTGTTCTTGAACATCATAACAATATGAACTAACCAAAAGGCCAAATACATAAATAAATGTATGTCGGACAAGAGGGCAGCGAGGACCATCGACCAGCTGCATTTTCCTAGAAGCCAAAAGCACACACACAACCGAAATAAACATGTCAAGAAAATATACACTTGAGATTTTGTATTCAGTTGACTACAAATTCAAAAGATACTTACAGTTGCAATCGATGCAAATTAAGGCGATGAACGTGCCACTGAGCTCCCAAAGCAGCTTGACATGCGTCACTCGCTTTTCACATGTGTAAGCAATGGGCAGACCATCCTGTAGATGCATGGCTGCACAAACAAACCATGAAAACAGCCAAGTTAAAAATTAAACCAAAGAATGTGTGAAAGATAAGAATCTCTATCTGGCTATGTTGTAATTGTTGGATTAATATGTTGGAAATTAAGAAGCATGATAGTCAGAAAAGACTATATCACATATTATAGCAAGAATATGCAATCATTGAATAAAAACAAACCAAAACTATTATTGTTTCCAAATCTATTAGTTTGAAAATCAAGTGCATCGTGGGTCATGTAAACAGAGAAGCAAATGAGAAATTTAGATGTTGTTCAAAATATTTTAGTGGTACCATCTATAGTCAAAAGAGGTCATTTTGGGAGTTGGGACTAACATACATGTGGCTAATGCACGAATATCATGCATGTTGGGCTAACAATATTATTAAATAAAACCATACGTCATCTATCACATGTCTTGATTTCTAAGGCTTAGTTAAAGAGATAACAAATATTACTAATGGGGTCATTTTAATTACTATAATTGTCATTTGCCCCGAAAAACAGTTGAAAACATCCTATATGCCACTGGGTGTCGTGTCATGTAAACTAAAATTCAGACAAAAAAAATATAACACTAACTTAGGCAAGAAGCACTCTGTCCTCCCTTTCTTTCTGTGCCCGTTGACAAATTAAATGATGGCACGAACTGAAACCAAACGGAAGGAAAGGAGAGGGGTCACTCTGTTCCTAGCGAATTTGGCCATATGCACACATATAAATCATGCCCACTAATTTGTCCATATGCACACATATAAAACAAATTGATGAGTTATGAGCAGGAGTTAACAACATGCTACCAAGCACTCTAGCATATGGAGCCATCCCATTGTATCCTCTCAGACCGTCACACCTCTCAGAGCATAGTCGAAGACAAACCTCCAGAGGTTGAAGACAAACCTTCCTAGGAGAAATTGACCACGACAACACCTATCCTTGCAACCAACCGCGAGCAGCAACCTAAAAAACAAGATCAAGCCGCAAGTCAGCCTTGAGAGAGAGAGAGAGAGAGAGAGAGAGAGAGAAAGAGAGAGAGAAAGAGTGAGGGAGGGAGGGAAAGGGAGAGGAACCTGCGGCATAGGCAGTGAGAGGAACACGGAGGAGAAGGGGTGGAGTGTGGCGCCGGCAAAGGAAGTACCCGACGCAGCGCCAGCGCCGTTGGGGGCCAGCCTCGACCCGCGGGGCCGTCACCACCGACGACGGGAGTGCAGCCCCGGCCGGCCCTGCAGACAGTCGGCTTCGGAGGAATCGACCCCCAAGGGGCGAATCCGCTGGCCACGAGAGAGAAGGTGAGGGGATTGGGCCCGGCAGGGATGGAAAGAGGATGGGGCCGCGGTGGCGGTGGTGGTGGACGACGGCGACGACGCAGGGGAGGTGGGCGGCGGGGGTCTGGCGGGCTCGGCGAAGGAGACGGCGGCGGCGTGGGGTGCTGCTAGGGTTAGGGTGGAGGAGGCGTAGAGGAGGAGGGGGAGGGACGAGCGGGTGCGGGAGGAGGAGGCGGCGGCTAGGTCTCCGCCACGGGAGCGGCCGCCTTTTATAACCCCCCTACGCGAAATGACCAAAATGCCCCGGTGGGGGCATGGCATTTACATTTTGCTGCCATTACTATTCATTTCAGCAGTGTTTACCTCAGATCCAACGACCCAGGTTCATCCATATCTCAATCCGACGTCCAGAAACGCATCAAGGGAAATGATCCAACGGCTGAGAGTCACTGAGCTCTGAGGAGGCTTGTCCATCCCTCCTTCTCTTATTTCTGGATTAGACAAGGAAGGGGGGGGGGGGTGGCGCCCCCCTTTTTTCCTTCCCCCTCTCTCCTCCTTCCTTCCCTCCTACTCCTACTCATGGAAGGGGTGGAATCCTACTCCCGGTGGGAGTAGAACTCCCCTTGGGGCGCGCCTTGGAGGCCGGCCTCCTCCCCCTCCTCCACTCCTTTATATATGGGGGAGGGGGCACCCCATAGAGACACAAGTTGATCATTGATCTCTTAGCGCATGCGGTGCCCCCCTCCACCATAATCCACCTCGGTCATATCTTAGCGGTGCTTAGGCGAAGCCCTACGTCGGTAGCTTCATCATCACCGTCATCACACCGTCGTGCTGACGGAGCTCTCCCTCGAAGCTCTACTGGATCATGAGTTCGTGGGATGTCACCGAGCTGAACATGTGCAGATCACGAAGGTGCCGTACGTTCGGTACTAGGATCGGTCAATCATGAAGACGTACGACTACATCAACCGCGTTCTCATAACGCTTCCGCTTACGGTCTACGAGGGTACGTAGACGACACTGCTACCTCTTGAGCATGCGTTGGTTTTTCCCTTGAAGAGGAAAGGGTGATGCAGCAAAGTAGCATAAGTATTTCCCTCAGTTTTGAGAACCAAGGTATCAATCCAAAGAGGAGGCCACACGCAAGTCCCTCGTACCTACACAAACAAATAAGAACCTTGCAACCAATGCGATAAAGGGGTTGTCAATCCCTTCATGGCCACTTGCAAAAGTGAGATCTGATAGAGATGATAAGATAATATTTTTGGTATTTTTATGAGAAAAAAGTCCATTTTACTACCTTGAACAAAGTTGGTGGTTCACATAACCCCCTGATCTGTATTTCGGTTCTCTTTACCCCCGAACAATCTCATACTGGACAAAATCAATCCCTGGGTGGTTTGACTTGACTGATTGCTGACGTCGCAATGCTCAATGGGCGGTTTTGACCTATGGGTGAGTCTCCCTAGTCACGCTGGGTTGAGACAGAGGAGCTCCTCCGGAGCCTCCCCTCGCAGCTGCCTCCCTCCTGAGCACCGCGCCCGACCCCGCCGCCTCTGGATGACGCGGGCAACCGCCGGAGTTCCAAGCTGCCGCCCTGATGCCCCACTTCTCCTTTCTCCCTTCTCTTTCCTCTACATTCTCTCTTCTCCCACCCCAGGACAGGTCAACTGTTGCCACCAGCTCGCCGGCGGGCCGTCTTCACACCGCCACCGAACTCCAGATCCGACCGGACTAGACCATATGGGGCCGCTACCCCCGGATCTGGTCGCCCCCTCGCGCTCCCCTGCACCTACATCGCTGCTGCGCCGCTGCCGCTACCCCCGGATCTGGTCGCCCCCTCGCGCTCCCCTACACCTGTATCGCTGTTGCGCTGCTGCCGCAGCCCTGCTAGCTCCCGCACGAAGACAGGGACGACCATGCCTGGGGGTTGGTCCACCACCGGCACAAGCTCGCCGTCGTGTCGTCTTCACACCCCCTCTAGGCTCCAGATCTGGCCAGAACCAGACCTAATGGGGCCGCCATCCTTGGATCTGGCCGCCCCACGTGTTCCCACGCCGCCTGCTGATACGTCTCCAACGTATCTATAATTTTTGATTGCTCCATGCTACTTTATCTATTGTTTTGGACTATAATGGGCTTTATTTTGCACTTTTATATTACTTTTGGGACTAACCTATTAACTGGAGGCCCAACCCAGAATTGCTGTTTTTTTGCCTATTTCAGTGTTTCGAAGAAACGAAATATCATCGGAGTCCAAACAGAATGAAACCTTCGGGAACGTGATCTTCTCACCGAATGTGATCCAGGAGACTTGGACCCTACTCTAAGAAGTGCCAGAGGCGGTCACGAGGGTGGAGGGCGCGCCCCCCTGACGCTCCACCGACGTACTTCTTCCTCCTATATATACCTACGTACCCCCAAACGATCAGAACAGGAGCCAAAAATCTAATTCCACCGCCGTACCTTCCTGTATCCACGAGATCCCATCTTGGGGCCTGTTCTAGAGCTCCGCCGGAGGGGGCATCCACCACGTAGGGCTTCTACATCAACACCATAGCCCCTCCGATGAAGTGTGAGTAGTTTACTTCAGACCTTTGGGTCCATAGCTAGTAGCTAGATGGCTTCTTCTCTCCTTTTGGATCTCAATACAATGTTCTCCCCCTCTCTTGTGGAGGTCTATTCGATGTAATCTTCTTTTTGCGGTGTGTTTGTTGAGACCGATGAATTGTGGGTTTATGATCCAACTTATCTATGGAAAATATTTGATTCTTCTTTGAATTCTTTTATGTATGATTGAGTTATCTTTGCAAGTCTCTTCGAATTATCCGTTTTGTTTGGCCAACTAGATTGGTAGTTCTTGCAATGGGAGAAGTGTTTAGCTTTGGGTTCAATCTTGCGGTGTCCTTATCCAGTGACAGAAAGGGTTGCAAGGCACGTATTGTATTGTTGCCATTGAGGATAACAAGATGGTTTTTTTATCATATTGCATGAATTTATCCCTCTACATCGTGTCATCTTGCTTAAGGCGTTACTCTGTTTTTAACTTAATACTCTAGATGCATGCTGGATAGCGGTCGATGAATGGAGTAATAGTAGTAGATGCAGAATCGTTTCGATCTACTTGTCACGGACGTGATGCCTGTATACATGATCATACCTAGATAACCTCATAACTATGCTCAATTCTGTCAATTGCTCAACAGTAATTTGTTCAACAACAATTTTGAAATTACTACGTTCCCCAACAGTGGCACTCGAGCCAGGTTTATGCGTAGATGTTATATGCGCGAGTAGAACACAAGTGAGCTGTGGGCGATACTAGTCATACTGCTTACCAGCATGTCATACTTTGATTCAGCGGTATTGTTGGATGAAGCGGCCCGGACCGACATTACGCGTACGCTTACGCGAGACCGGTTCTACCGACGTGCTTCGCACACAGGTGGATGGCAGGTGTCAGTTTCTACAACTTTAGTTGAATCGAGTGTGGCTTCGCCCGGTCCTTGTTGAAGATTAAAACAACACATACTTGACGAAATATCATTGTGGTTTTGATGCGTAGGTAAGAAGCGTCTTGCTCAGCCCGTAGCAGCCACGTAAAACTTGCAACAACAAACTAGAGGACGTCTAACTTGTTTTTGCAGGGCATGCTGTGATGTGATCTGGTCAAGACATGATGCTAAATTTTATTGTATGAGATGATCATGTTTTGTAACGGTTATCGGCAATCGGGCGAGAGCCATATGGTTGTCTCTTTATTGTATGAAATGCAATCGCCATGTAATTGATTTACTTTATCACTAAGTGGTAGCGATAGTCGTAGAAGCAATAGTTGGCGAGAGGACAACGATGCTACGATGGAGATCAAGGTGTCACGCCGGTGACGATGGTGATCATGACGGTGCTTTGGAGATGGAGATCAAAGGCACAAAATGATGATGGCCATATCATATCACTTATATTGATTGCATGTGATGTTTATCTTTTATGCATCTTATTTTGCTTAGATCGGCGGTAGCATTATAAAACGATCTCTCACTAAATTTCAAGGTATAAGTGTTCTCCCTGAGTATGCACCGTTGCGAAAGTTCGTCGTGCCGAGACACCACGTGATGATCGGGTGTGATAAGCTCTACATTCACATACAATGGGTGCAAGCCAGTTTTGCACACGCAGAATACTCGGGTTAAACTTGATGAGCCTAGCATATGCAGATATTGCCTCGGAACACTGAGACCGAAAGGTCGAGCGTGAATCATATAGTAGATATGATCAACATAGTGATGTTCACCATTGAAAACTATTCCATCTCACGTGATGATCGGACATGGTTTAGTTGATATGGATCACATGATCACTTAGATGATTAGAGGGATGTCTATCTAAGTGGGAGTTCTTAAGTAATTTTATTAATTGAACTTTAATTTATCATGAACTTAGTACCTGATAGTATTTTGCATGTCTATGTTGTTGTAGATAGATGGCCCGTGCTGTTGTTCCGTTGAATTTTAATGCGTTCCTAGAGAAAGCTAAGTTGAAAGATGATGGTAGCAACTACACGGACTGGGTCCGTAACTTGAGGATTATCCTCATTGCTGCTCAGAAGAATTATGTCCTGGAAGCACCACTAGGTGCCAAACCCGCTGCAGGAGCAATGCCAGATGTGATGAACGTCTGGCAGAGCAAAGCTGATGACTACTCGATAGTTCAGTGTGCCATGCTTAACGGCTTAGAATCGGGACTTCAACAATGTTTTGAACGTCATGGAGCATATGAGATGTTTCAGGAGTTGAAGTTAATATTTCAAGCAAATGCCCGGATTGAGAGATATGAAGTCTCCAATAAGTTCTACAGCTGCAAGATGGAGGAGAATAGTTCTGTCAGTGAGCATATACTCAAAATATCTGGGTATAACAATCACTTGATTCATATGGGAGTTAATCTTCCGGATGATAGTGTCATTGATGTAATTCTTCAATCATCGCCACCAAGCTACAAGAGCTTCGTGATGAACTATAACATGCAAGGGATGGATAAGACAATTCTCGAGCTCTTCGCAATGCTAAAGGCTGCGGAGGTAGAAATCAAGAAGGAGCATCAAGTGCTGATGGTCAACAAGATCACAATTTTCAAGAAAAAGGGTAAAGGAAAAAGGGGAACTTCAAGAAGAACGGCAAGCAAGTTGCTGCTCAAGTGAAGAAGCCCAAGTCTGGACCTAAGCCTGAGACTGAGTGCTTCTACTACAAAGGGACTGGTCACTGGAAGCGGAACTGCCCCAAGTATTTGGCGGATAAGAAGGATGGCAAGGTGAAGAAAGGTATATGTGATATACATGTTATTGATGTGTACCTTACTAATGCTCGTAGTAGCACCTGGGTATCTGATACTGGTTTGATATGTCTCCAACGTATCTATAATTTATGAAGTATTCATGCTATTATATTATCCATCTTAGATGTTTTATATGCATTTATATGCTATTTTATATGATTTTTGGGACTAACCTATTAACCTAGAGCCCAGGTGCAGTTTACATTTTCTCCTTGTTTTTGAATTTTACAGAAAAGGAATACCAAACGGAGTCCAATTGATGTGCCAATTTTTGATGATTTTTTATGGACCAAAAGAAGACCACGGAGCATCGGAGTTGGGCCAGAAGAGTCCCGGGCTTCCCACAAGGGTGGTGGGCGCGCCCACCCCCTGGGCGCGTGGGCCTGCCTCATGGACAGCTCGGGCACCTCCTTGACGTGAGACCGACGCCAAAAATTCCTATAAATATAGAAACCTCGGAAAATTAACCTAGGTCGGAAGTTCCGCCGCCGCAAGCCTCTGTAGCCACGAGAAATCAATCTAGGCCCTCTCTGGCACCTTGCCGGAGGGGGCCATCATCACCGGTGGCCTTGGAGGAGTATCCCGGAGAGGCCATCATTGCCATGAAGGCCAAGGACCAGAGGGAGAACCTTTCCCCATCTAGGGGGAGGCCATGGAGGAGGAAGCATAAGGGGGAGAACCTCTCCTCCTCTCTCTTGGTGGCACCGGAGTGCCATCGAGAGGGGAATCATCGCCGCGGTGATCGTCTTCATCAACGTCACCATCATCATCACCATCCTCATCTCTTTTACGCGGTCCACTCTCCCGCATCCCGCTGTAATCCCTACTTGAACATGGTCCTTTATGCCACATATTATGATCCAATGATGTGTTGCCATCCTATGATGTTTTGAGTAGATATCTTTTGTCTTTGGGTTGATTGATGATCTAGATTCGTACGAGTTGTATGTTTTATTTTGGTGCTGCCTATGGTGCCCTCCGTGTCGCGCAAGCGTGAAGGATTCCCGCTGTAGGGTGTTGCAATACGTTCATGATTCACTTATAGTGGGTTGCTTGAGTGACAGAAGCATAAACCCGAGTAAGGGGGTTGTTGCGTATGGGATAAAGGGGGCTTGATATGTTAATGCCATGGTCGGGTTTTACCTTAATGATCTTTAGTAGTTGCGGATGCTTGCTAGAGTTCCAATCATAAGTGCATATGATCCAAGTAGAGAAAATATGTTAGCTTATGCCTCTCCCTCATATGAAATTGCAATGACGACTATCGGTCTTGTTAACAATTGCCTAGGACAATTCCGCACACCGGTCCACCATTATTCCACACTCGCTATTTATAATATTTAGCAATATATTCTAACTTCATGATAACAGCACATACTTTTATATTTTAGCTCTCCGATATCATACAAAGTTATCTTCTTCATACCCACAACATAGTTTTATTTCTCGTTGCTAGTTGGAAGCAAAGCGTTCGTGTAACGAGAGTCGTATCAGTGGCAGATAGGGCTTGAGAGAATATTGATCTTACCTTTAGCTCCTTGTGGGTTCGACACTCCATACTTATCACTTCCACCTTTGGAAATTGCTACGATGATTCCTTGCACTTGGGGATTATCATGGTGCTATTGCTAATATTTGCAACTCGAAACAGGGACTACGGATTAAGCGAAGACTGGCTAAGGACGAGGTGATGATGCGCGTGGGAAATGGTTCCAAAGTCGATGTGATCGCTGTCGGCACGCTACCTCTACATCTACCTTCGGGATTAGTTTTAGACCTAAATAATTGTTATTTGGTGCCAGCGTTGAGCATGAACATTATATCTGGATCTTGTTTGATGCGAGACGATTATTCATTTAAATTAGAGAATAGTGGTTGTTCTATTTATATGAGTAATATCTCTTATGGTCATGCACCCTTGAAGAGTGGTCTATTTTTATTGAATCTCGATAGTAGTGATGCACATATTCATAATGTTGAAGCCAAAAGATGCAGAGTTGATAATGATAGTGCAACTTATTTGTGGCACTGCCGTTTGGGTCATATTGGTGTAAAGCGCATGAAGAAACTCCATTCTAATGGACTTTTGGAATCACTTGATTATGAATCACTTGGTACTTGCGAACCATGCCTCATTGGCAAGATGACTAAAACTCCGTTCTCCGGAACAATGGAGCGAGCAACAGATTTGTTGGAAATCATACATACTGATGTATGTGGTCCGACGAATGTTGAGGCTCGCGGCGAGTATCATTGTTTTCTGACCTTCACAGATGATTTGAGCAGATATGGGTATATCTACTTGATGAAGCATAAGTCTGAAACATTTGAAAAGTTCAAAGAATTTCAGAGTGAAGTGGAAAATCATCATAACCAGAAAATAAAGTTCCTACGATCTGATCGTGGAGGAGAATATTTGAGTTATGAGTTTGGTCTTCATTTGAAACAATGCGGAATAGTTTCGCAACTCACGCCACTCGGAACACCACATCGTAATGGTGTGTCCAAACGTCGTATTTACTAGATATGGTGCGATCTATGATGTGTCTTACCGATTTACCGCTATCGTTTTGGGGTTATGCTTTAGAGACAGCTGCATTCACGTTAAATAGGGCACCATCTAAATCCGTTGAGACGACACCTTATGAATCGTGGTTTGGCAAGAAACCAAAGTTGTCGTTTCTTAAAGTTTGGGGCTGCGATGCTTATGTGAAAAAGCTTCAACCTGATAAGCTCGAACCCAAATCGGAGAAATGTGTCTTCATAGGATACCCAAAGGAGACAGTTGGGTACACCTTCTATCCCAGATCCGAAGGCAAGACATTCGTTGCTAAGAATGGATCCTTTCTAGAGAAGGAGTTTCTCTTGAAAGAAGTGAGTGGGAGGAAAGTTGAACTTGATGAGGTAACTATACCTGCTCCCTTATTGGAAAGTAGTTCATCACTGAAATCTGTTCCTGTGACTTCTACACCAATTAGTGAGGAAGCTAATGATGATGATCATGTAACTTCAGGTCAAGTTACTACCGAACCTCGTAGGTCAACCAGAGTAAGATCCGCACCAGAGTGGTACGGTAATCATGTTCTGGAGGTCATGTTACTTGACCATGACGAACCTACGAACTATGAGGAAGCGATGATGAGCCCAGATTCCGTGAAATGGCTTGAGGCCATGAAATCTGAGATGGGATCCATGTATGAGAACAAAGTGTGGACTTTGGTTGACTTGCCCGATGATTGGCAAGCCATCGAGAATAAATGGATCTTCAAGAAGAAGACTGCCACTTACGATAATGTTACTGTCTACAAAGCTCGACTTGTTGCAAAAGGTTTTCGACAAGTTCAAGGAGTTGACTACGATGAGACCTTCTTACCGCAGCGATGCTTAAGTCCGCCCGAATCATGTTGGCAATTGCTGCATTTTATGATTATGAAATTTGGCAAATGGATGTAAAGACTGCATTCCTGAATGGATTTCTGGAAGAAGAGTTGTACATGATGTAACCTGAAGGTTTTATCGATCCAAAGGGTGCTAACAAAGTGTGCAAGCTCCAGCGATCCATTTATGAACTGGTGCAAGCATCTCGGAGTTGGAATAAATGTTTAGATAGTGTGATCAAAGTATCTGATTTTATACAGACTTTTGGAGAAGCCTGTATTTACAAGAAAGTGAGTGGGAGCTCTGTAGCATTTCTAATATTATATGTGGATGACATATTGTTGATTGGAAATGATATAGAATTTCTGGATAGCATAAAAGGATACTTGAATAAGAGTTTTTGAATGAAAGACCTCGGTGAAGCTGCTTATATATTGGGCATCAAGATCTATAGAGATAGATCAAGACTTTTAATTGGACTTTCACAAAGCACATACCTTGATAATGTTTTGAAGAAGTTCAAAATGGATCAAGCAAAGAAAGGGTTCTTGCCTGTGTTACAAGGTGTGAGTTGAGTCGATCAATGCCCCACCACTGCAGTAAGATAGAGAGAAAATGAAAGGTGTTCCTATGCTTCAGCCATAGGCTCTATCATGTATGCAATGCTGTGTACCGCACCTGATGTGTGCCTTGCTATTAACTTAACAGGAGGTACCAAAGTAATCCAGGAGTGGATCACTGGACAGCGGTCAAGAACATCCTGAAATACCTGAAAAGGACTAAGGATATGTTTATCGTTTATGGAGGTGACAAAGAGCTCGTCGTAAATGGTTACGTCGATGCAAGCTTTGACACTGATCCGGATGACTCTAAGTCACAAACCGGATACGTATTTATATTGAACGGTGGAGCTGTTAGCTGGTGCAGTTCTAAGCAAAGCGTCGTGGCGGGATCTGCGTGTGAAGCGGAGTTCATAGCTGCTTCGGAAGCAACAAATTAAGGAGTCTGGATGAAGGAGTTCATATCGGATCTAGGTGTCATACCTAGTGCATCGGGTCCAATGAAAATCTTTTGTGACAATACTGGTGCAATTGCCTTGGTAAAGGAATCCAAATTTCACAAGAGAACCAAGCATGTCAACAGATGCTTCAATTCCATCCGCGATCAAGTCAGGAAGGGAGACATAGCGATTTGCAAGATACATACGGATCTGAATGTTGCACACCCGTTGACTAAGCCTCTCTCACAAGCAAAACATGATCAACACCAAGACTCCATGGGTGTTAGAATCATTACTGTGTAATCTAGATTATTGACTCTAGTGCAAGTGGGAGACTGAAGGAAATATGCCCTAGAGGCAATAATAAAGTTGTTATTTATATTTCCTTATATCATGCTAAATGTTTATTATTTATGCTAGAATTCTATTAACAGGAAACTTAGTACATGTGTGAATAATAGACAAACAGAGTGTCACTAGTATGCCTCTACTTGACTGGCTCGTTGAATCAAAGATGGTTATGTTTCCTAACCATAGACATGAGTTGTCATTTGATTAACGGGGTCACATCATTAGAGAATGATGTGATTGACTTGACCCATTCCGTTAGCTTAGCATTTGATCGTTTAGTATATTGCTATTGCTTTCTTCATGACTTATACATGTTCCTATGACTATGAGATTATGCAACTCCCGAATACTGGAGGAACACTTTGTGTGCTACCAGACGTCACGACATAACTGGGTGATTATAAAGGTGCTCTATAGGTGTCTTCGATGGTACTTGTTGAGTTGGCAGAGATCGAGATTAGGATTTGTCACTCTGATTGTCGGAGAGGTATCTCTGGGCCCTCTCGGTAATGCATATCACTATAAGCCTTGCAAGCAATGTAACTAATGAGTTAGTTGCGGGATGATGCATTACGGAACGAGTAAAGAGACTTGCCGGTGACGAGATTGAACTAGGTATTGAGATACTGACGATCGAATCTCGGGCAAGTAACACACCGATGACAAAGGGAACAACGTATGTTGTTATGCGGTTTGACCGATAAAGATCTTCCTAGAATATGTGGGAGCCAATATGAGCCTCCAGGTTCCGCTATTGGATATTGGCCGGAGGAGGAGGCTGCAGCCGGCCTCCTGGCGAGGGAAAACATGGCGCTTGAGGGCGACCGGCGCAGAGGGCACGGGATGGCGATGGCTTGCGGGGGACTTGCGGTGGGCGAGGCTAGAGGTCGAGGAGGGAGTGGCCGGCTGTGGCCAGACCTGGAGTCAAGGCGGT
The DNA here is from genome assembly GCA_021605145.1 of Aegilops bicornis. NCBI lineage: Eukaryota > Viridiplantae > Streptophyta > Magnoliopsida > Poales > Poaceae > Aegilops > Aegilops bicornis. The sequence goes on from CM038671.1 coordinate 711,854,640, forward strand.
GGAGGAGGTGCTTCGGCGCCATGGTCGGGTTCCTGTGCATAGACACACACACACACACACACACACACACACATAGAGAGAGAGAGAGAGAGAGAGAGAGAGAGAGAGAGAGATGAGAAAGAGGGGAGGTAAGACGGAGGGACGAGGAGGTGGTTGCAGGGCTCATCTGCTGGTCACCGACGGCGGTTGGGCGATGGACACGGGGTCGCACTAGGGCATGGAGTAGCTCATGTATACCTGGTATAGAGAGAGGTCAAGGGTGAGGCATAGAGGAGGAAGCCAAGGGAAGGAAATGGAAATGAGACGAAGGAGAGGTGGCAGAGTAGCCTGGTTGGAGCAGGGGAGCATGGACGCAGCGGGAGGTGGAGCTCGGGGACGAGCCCGTGCTCGGGCGCGATGGCTGCTGCTGCTGGGGCGACGAAGATGAGCTCCTGGACGAGGGGGCTGCGGGAGCACGGGCGCTCGTGCGCAGGGAGCTCGTGGATTAGCTATGCCTATGGAAGGCTCGGTGTGGATTGGTGGGTGGCTGTGAATGGAGGCGGAGATGATTTGAATCGGTGGCACGTCGTCTGGTTGGTGCGGCGTGGAAAACAAGGAGAGGGGCTGGATGGATCGGGCAAGGACCTGAGGAGGGAGAGACAATGGCGGTAGTTCTGAAAGGTTGGTATTGATAATAACATGATATATCTTCTTTTCATCCAGATAAGCATATGTTCATGTATCAGGTAATTTCTTAAGTTCAAACACAAGATTACCTTTAGGCGGAGGAGTACCTCCAAGAGTTTTAGCAGGAAAATTATGTTTAAGGATAGGTGCTTGATCAAAGAATATCTCATCTATTGCATTCCTTTCGTTCATATGCATATCATTTTCATGATCTAGCAAATATTGTTCTAACAGATTAGTAGTAGGTACGGCAATAGAAGCAAGACCAATAATTTCATCCTTACTAGGCAATTCTTTATCATGAGGCCGTCTATATAATTTACAGAAATTAAACTAATGAGATACATCACCAAAATTAATGCTGACAGTTTCTTTACTTCAATCGATCTTAGCATTAACTATATTCAGGAAAGGTCTACCAAATATAATGGGACAAAAATCATCTTGTGGAGAACCAAGAACTGGAAAATCAATAGGGTATTTGATCTTTCCACACAAGACTTCAACATATCTAACAATCCCAAGTGGTGAAATAGTATCTCTATTCGCAAACTTAATAGTAACATCAATGTCCTCTATCTCAGCAGGTGCAATTTCATTCATAATCTCTTGGTATAAAGTAAAAGGAATAGCACTCACACTAGCACTCAAGTCACATAAACCATGGTAACAATGATCTCCTATTTTTAACAGAAACAACATGCTTATTCTTATCTTTAGGACCAGGTTTAGCAATCCTAGTTGCTTCATCACAGAATTAAATAACATGTCCATCAATATTATCAACCAAGAGATCTTTAACCATAGCAATATTAGGTTCAACTTTAATTTGTTTAGAGGGTCTAGGTGTTCTAATATTACTTTTGTTAACCACAGTTGAAAACTTAGCATGTTCCTTAATCCTAGCAGGAAAAGGAGGTTTCTCAATATAAGCAGTGGGTACAACTGGATCAACATTGTAAATGATAGTTTCTTCTTTAACTATAACGGGTTCCTCAATATTTTCTACAATAGGGGGGGGTGATATTTAAACCACTTCTCCTTAGGGAGATCAACACGAGTAGAAAATAATTCACAGAAAGAGGCTACTATCTCAGAGTCAAGTCCATATTTAGTACTAAACTTATGAAAAGCATCGGTTTCTATAAAAGATTTAACACAAACTTAAGTTTTATATCTCACTCTTCACCTTTGTCAAGTTTGATGGGGAACGTTGCGTGGGAAAAAATCTACGCACAATAAAGATCTATCCATGGAGATGCATAGCTACGAAGGGGGGAGAGCATCTACATACCCTTGTAGATTGCTATGCAGATGCATTTATCAACGTGGTTGATGTAGTCGTACACCTTCAGATCCGTCCTGATCAGGTACCGAATGTACAACATCTCCGCGTTCATCACACATTCATCTTGATGATGTCCTTGCCTTCTTGATCCAGCAAGCGACGCGAAGTAGTAGATGAGTTCCGTTAGCACAACGACGTGGTGACAGTGGTGGTGAAGAACAATCTCCGCAGGGCTTCGCCAAGCACAACGGAAACTATGACGGAGGATAAACTAGAGGGGCCGGGGTTGCCAGCACACTATATGGTGAATATTGATCTGTCTCGGGTGCTAGCCCCGCCCCTCTATTTATATGTTGAGTCCTGGGGTCGTTTCTTGGAGAAAGGGCCCCCTCAAAGACGGTTTAGCCTGTAAGGCAAGAGTCCTTCTCGGACTCCAGGACCAGAAACCAGGGTCCTTGGTATCTGGCCCCAAATGCTAGGGTCCCTGGCATCTGGCCCCGGACCTCCGCAAAACTTCCCTTTTCACCTTCCTAAAGCCCCGTGGGCTTTACCCCTTGGCCCAAATAAAGTGTTCTCGCACCAGAACATTCTGGGAAACATCCGAAACCCCTTCCAGTTCCGGAACCCTTCCGGGGACCAAACACTATTATCCCTTATATCAATCTTTACCTCCGGAATATTTCGGAGATTCTCATCATGTCCGTGATCTCATCGAGGACTCTGAACAACATTCGGTCACCAACATACATAACTCATATAATACTATATCATCAACAAACGTTAAGCGTGCGGACCCTACGGGTTCAAGAATGATGTAGACATGACCGAGACGCTTCTCCGGTCAATAACTAATAGCGGGACCTGGATGCCCATATTGGTTCCTACATATTCTATGAAGATCTTTATCGGTCGAACCTTTATGACAACATACGTAGTTCCCTTTGTCTGTCGGTATGTTACTTGTCTGAGATTCGATCATCGGTATCTTCATACCTAGTTCAATCTCGTTACCGACAAGTCTCTTTACTCGTTCCGTAATACATCATCTCATAACTAACTCCTTAGTCACTTTGCTTGCAAGCTTCTTGTGATGCTGTATTACCGAGAGGGCCCAAAGATACCTCTCTGATACACGGAGTGACAAATCCCAATCTCGATCCATGCCAATGCAACAGACACCTTTGGAGATACCTGTAGAGCATCTTTATGACCACCCAGTTATGTTGTGACATTTGATAGCACACAAGGTATTCCTCCGGTATTCGGGAGTTGCATGATCTCATGGTTGAAGGAATATGTATTTGACATTAATAAAGTAGTAGCAATAAACGGAACGATCATATGCTAAGCTAACGGATGGGTCTTGTCCATCACATCATTCTCCTAATGATGTGATCCCGTTATCAAGTGACAACAGATGTCTATGGTTAGGAAACCTTAACCATCTTTTGATCAACGAGCTAGTCTAGTAGAGGCTTACTAGGGACACGGTGTTTGTTTATGTATCCACACATGTATTTAAGTTTCCGGTCAATACAATTGTAGCATGAATAATAAACCTTTATCATGATTAAGGAAATATAATAATAACCACTTTATTATTGCCCCTAGGGCATATTTCCAACAGTCTCCCACTTGCTCTAGAGTCAATAATCTAGATGACATAGTAATGAATCTAACACCCATGGAGTCTTGGTGTTGATCATGTTTTGCCCGCGAAAGAGGTTTAGCCAATGGGTCTGCCACATTCAGATCTGTATGTATTTTGCAAATTTCTATGTCTCCATCCTTGACCTTTTTACGAATGGAGTTGAAGCGTCTCTTGATGTGTTTGGTTCTCTTGTGAAACCTGGATTCCTTTGCTAAGGCAATTGCTCCAGTGTTGTCACAAAAGATTGTCATTGGACCCAATGCACTGGGTATTACACCTAGATAGGATATGAACTCCTTCATCCAGACTCCTTCATGCGCTGCTTCTGAAGTAGCTATGTACTCCGCTTCACACGTAGATCCCGCCACGACGCTCTGCTTGGAACTGCACCAACTGACAGCTCCACAAGTAATATAAATACATATTCGGTTTGTGACTTAGAGTCATCTGGATCTGTGTTGAAGCTAGCATCGACGTAACCCTTTACAACGAGCTCTTCGTCACCTCCATAAACAAGAAACATATCCTTAGTACTTTTCAGGTACTTCATGATATTCTTGACCGCTGTCTAGTGATCCACTCCTGAATTACTTCGGTACCTCCCTGCCAAACTTATGGCAAGGCACACATCAGGTCTGGTACCCAGCATGACATACATAATAGAACCTATGGCTGAGGCATAGGGAATGACTTTCATTTTTTCTCTATCTTCTGCCGTGGTCGGACTTTGAGTCGGACTCAATTTCACACCTTGCAACACAAGCAAGAACCCTTTCTTTGACTGTTCCATTTTGAACTTCTTCAGAACTTTGTCAAGGTGTGTGCTTTGTGAAAGTCCAATTAAGCATCTCGATCTATCCCTATAGATCTTGATGCCTAATATATAAGCAGCTTCACCGAGGTTTTTCATTGAAAAATTATTATTCAAGTATCCTTTTATGCTATCCAGAAATTCTATATCATTTCCAATCAGTAATATGTCATCCACATATAACACCAGAAATGCTACAGAGCTTCCACTCACTTTCTTGTAAATACAGGCTTCTCCGTAAGTCTATATAAAACTATATGCTTAGATCACATCATCAAAGCATATATTCCAACTCCGAGATGCTTGCACCAGTCCATAAATGGATCGCAAGAGCTTGCACACTTTGTTAGCTCTTTTAGGATCAACAAAACCTTTTGGTTGCATAATATACAACTCTTCTTTAAGAAACCCGTTAAGGAATGCAGTTTTGACATCAATTTGCCACATTTCATAATCATAAAATGCGGCAATTGCCAACATGATTCAGACACACTTAAGCATCGCTACGGGTGAGAAAGTCTCATCGTAGTCAACCCCTTGAACTTGTCAAAAACCTTTCGCGACAAGTCGAGCTTTATAGACAGTGATATTACCATCAGTGTCTGTCTTCTTCTTGAAGATCCATTTATTCTCAATGGCTTGCCGATCATTGGGAAAGTCCACCAAAGTCCATACTTTGTTCTCATACATGGATCCAATCTCAGATTTCATGGCCTCAAGCCATTTGTCGGAATCTTGGCTCATCATAGCTTCTTCATAGTTTATAGGTTCGTCGTTGTCTAACAACATGACTTCCAAGATAGGATTACCATACCACACTCTAATGCGGTATGTGTTTTGGTCGACCTAGAAGGTTCAGTAGTAGCTTGATCTGAAGTTTCATGATCATCATCATTAGTTTCCTCTCTAGTTGGTGTAGGCATCACGGGAACGGTTTTCTCTGATGTGCTACTTTCCAATTCGAGAGAAGGTATAATTACCTCACCAAGTTCTACTTTCCTCCCACTCACTTCTTTCAAGAGAAACTCCTTCTCTAGAAATGACCAATTCTTAGCAACAAAGATCTTGCCTTCGGATCTGTGGTAGAAGGTGTACCCAATAGTTTTTTAGGGTATCTTATGAAGACGCACTTCTCCGATTTGGGTTCTAGCTTATCAGGCTGAAGCCTTTTGATATAAGCATCGCATCCCCAAACTTTAAGAAACGACAACTTAGGTTTCTTGACAAATCTTAGTTTATACAGTGTCGTCTCAACGAATTTAGATGGTGCCCTATTTAACGTGAATGCGGCTATCTCTAATGCATAACCCAAAAATGATAAAGGCAAATCGGTAATATACATCATAGAACGCACCATATCTAACAAAGTACGGTTACGATGTTCGGACACACCATTATGCTGTGGTGTTCTAGGTGGCGTGAGTTGTGAAACAATTCCACATTGTTTTAAATGAAGGCCAAACTTGTAACTCAAATATTTGCCTCCGTGATTAGATCATAGAAACTTTATTTTCTTGTTACGATGATTCTCCACTTCATTCTCAAATTCTTTGAACTTTTTAAATATTTCAGACTTGTGTTTCATCAAGTAGATATACCCATACCTACTTAAATCATCTATGAAGGTTAGAAAATAATGATACCTGTCGTGTGCCTCAACACTCATCGGATCGCATACATCGGTATGTATTATTTCCAATAAGTCATTAGCTCGCTCTATTGTTCCGGAGAACGGAGTTTTAGTCATCTTACCCATGAGGCATGGTTCGCAAGTATCAAATGATTCATAATTAAGTGATTCCAAAAGTCCATCTGCATGGAGTTTCTTCATGCGCTTTACACCAATATGACCTAAACGGCAGTGCCACAAGTATGTTGCACTATCATTATCAACTTTGCATGTTTTGGCATCAATATATGAGCATGTGTATCACTACGATCGAGATTCAACAAAAATAGACCATTCATCAAAGGTGCATGGCCATAAAAGATATTACTCATATAAATAGAACAACCATTATTCTCTGACTTAAATGAATAACCGTGTCGTAATAAACAAGATCCAGATATAATGTTCATGCTCAACGCTGGCACCAAATAACAATTATTCAGGTCTTAAACTAATCCCCAAGGTAGATGTAGAGTTAGCGTGCCGACAACGATCACATCAACCTTGGAACCATTCCCAACGCGCATCGTCACCTCGTCCTTAGCCAATCTTCGTTTATTCCGCAGCTCCGTTTCGATTTAGAAATATGAGCAAGCGAACCAGTATCAAATACCCAGGCGCTACTACGAGCATTAGTAAGGAACACATCAATAACATGTATATCAAATATACCTTTGTTCACTTTGCCATCCTTCTTATCTGCCAAGTACTTGGGGTAGTTCCGCTTCCAGTGACCATTCCTTTGTAGTAGAAGCACTCAGTTTCAGGCTTGGGTCCAACTTTGGGCTTCTTCGCGGGAGTGGCAACTTGCTTGCCATTCTTCTTGAAGTTTCCTTTCTTTTCCTTGCCCTTTTCTTGGAACTGGTGGATTTATTAACCATCAACACTTGATGCACTTTCTTGATTTCTACCTCCGCCGATTTCAGCATCACGAAGAGCTCAGGAATCATTTTCGTCATCCCTTGCATATTATAGTTCATCACGAAGCCTTTGTAGCTTGGTGGCGTTGATCAAGAACTCACAATAACACTCTCAACTGGAAGATTAATTCCCACTGAGTCAAGTTGTTATGTTACCCAGACATTTTGAGTATGTGTTCACTGACAGAACTGTTCTCCTCCATCTTGCAGCTATAGAACTTGTTGGAGACTTCATATCTCTCAACCCGGGCATTAGCATGAAATATTAACTTCAGCTCTTGGAACATCTCATATGCTCCGTGGCGTTCAAAACGTCTTTGAAGTCCTAGATCTAAGCTGTAAAGCATGGCACACTGAACTATTGAGTAGTCATCAGATCGAGCCCGCCAAACGTTCTTATCATCTGTAGTAGCTCCTGCAGCAGGTCTGTCACCTAGTGGTGCATGAAGGACATAATTCTTCTGTGCAACAATGAGGATAATCCTCAAGTTGCGGACCCAGTCCGTGCAGTTGCTACCATCATCTTTCAACTTAGTTCTCTCTAGGAACGCATTAAAATTTGAGGGAACGGTAGCACGGGCCATTGATCTACAACATAGATATGCAAAACTATTAAGACTAAGTTCATGATAAATTTTAGTTCAAATAATCAAATTACTAATGAACTCCAACTTAAATCAACATCCCTCAAGGTGTATAAGTGATACATGATTCAAATCAACTAACCCATGTCCGATCATCACATGAGATGGGGCAGCCTGTAATGACCGGTGCCCGGAGGAGGGGGGTCGATCACTACAAAGAGGGGACCGGGGATGAGAGGTAGCAGAAGAGTATGTGAGGAGAGACACAGGGGATGAGTAGTTCAGATACTTCTTTTCATTCATGCCTATCCTGTCTGTCTCACTGGGTTAAGTACATTCGCCACATGACCTCCGCCACGCATTTAACCTGTTACACTTATGGGCTCAACCCACACATGCCTGGCCGTCTCTCCTATCTAGTCCACCGATGTGGCAGCATCAGGTGTGACATGCTCTCCTCCTTGAGCGGACGCGATAATATCCCAGCAAGGAGCCCGCGGGTAGCGGTGACGCAGCACGGTGTAGTCCTCCCATGTCACTGAATCAGGTGACAACAATGACCACTAGACGCATACCTGGACGATTGCAGTGCTCCCCTTCTTGCCCATGCGGCGCTCAAGGATGGCCACCGGCTGCAGAGGTGCAGCGGATAGGTCAGATGTGCGCGAAAGCTCGGAGAAGACCGGCGAGTAGTCTTGCGTGAATGGCTTGAGCTGTGAAACATGAAAGACAGGGTGAATGCGACTGTTCTGTGGTAGCTCCAGCTTGTACGCCATGGCGCCCACACGCTGCTCGACTGTGAAGGGGCCAAAGAATTTATATGCTAGCTTGGGACAGGGGCGGTTGGCCACTGTGGATTGGACATATGGCTGGAGTTTCAGTAGCACTTGATCACCCACGTCAAATGAGCACTCAAGCCCGTGTCTGTCTGCCTGTTGCTTGCATTGGTTCTGTGCACGGGCCAGTTGCACGCGTAGCTTGTCGTTGTGAGTGACCCAGTCCAGTTCATCCCCTGTGTGCTCTGGCAAGTGAGTTGCAATCGCTGCAGTCCCCCAAGGTTTGCTTAATTGCCGTACAGAGCTTGAAAAGGAGAAGTGTTCAGCGAGGAATGGTATGAGATGTTGTACCAGAACTCCGCTGTTGGCAGCCACTTGCACAAATGCTTGGGGTTGTCATGAATGGCACAACGAAGGTACATCTTGAGGCACTGATTGACGCGTTCGCTTTGTCCGTCCGTCTGAGGATGGTACGCCGTGGAGAAGCTTAGCTTGGTGCCGGCTGCGTTGAGAAGTGCCCGCCACATGTTGCTGGTGAATATCTTGTCGCGGTTCGAGACAATTGACATCGGCACGCCGTGGAGCTTGATGATATTGTCCCAGAATGCTCGGGCCACCGTTGCTGCCGTGAAAGGGTGACGGAGTGGCACGAAGTGCGCGTACTTGGTGAAGCGGTCGACGACGACCATGATCACCTCGTAGCCTTCTGAATAGGGCATCCCCTCGATGAAATCCATAGTGAGGTCTTGCCATGGCTCGGTAGGGATCGGTAGAGGCTGGAGTAGACCTGGAGGTTTGTGTGCTCGTGTTTGGCATGTTGGCAGATGGAGCATTGGCAAACAAAGTACCACGATCACCCAAGCTGCATAGGCTCTTGTCGTTCATGACGATGATGAAAGGAGCTCGTTAAAGATAGGCGCGCCATTTGTCGATCGCCATGATCACGGCGAGGAACTCCTTCCCGTAAATGGGGAGGCGTTGATTGCGCACTCCAAGAGCCTTGCTGAGGTAGGCAATCGGATGCCCATCTTGGACGAGGACCGCGCCCACCCCAGTGTCACAAGCGTCGATTTAGATGGAGAAGGGCCAGGATAAATCCAGCAGGGCCAGCACCTGTGTATTTACCATGGCTTTCTTGAGAAGCTCGAATGCCGCCTGTGCTTGCTCGGTCCACACAAAGCCCTTTTTGGTGAGCAATTGAGTGAGAGGCTTGGCGAGGATTCCATAGCGCGGAACGAACTTGCGGTAGTAGCCGGTGAGGCTGAGGAAGCCCCATAATTCCATGGCATTGGTAGGGGTAGGCCACTCTTGCATAACACTCGTCTTTCTGGCGTCGGTGGCCACGCCGTCTCGAGAGATCACATGGCCGAGGTACTCAATTTGTGGCTGGGCAAAGGAACACTTGGACTCTTTGGCATAAAGTTGATGTTGACGCAAGATGGTGAAGATGGTGCGCAGGTGCTCCACATGTGCCTGCCAAGGTTCTGCTGAAAACTAGTATGTCATCCAAAAATGAGATCACAAACTTACGGTTTGGTCCTTCGAAGATGGAGTTCATAAGGCACTGAAAAGTTGGCGGCCCATTGGGGACGCCGAAGGGCATCACCCGAAACTGGAAATGACCATGATGTGTGATGCGTCTCCAACGTATCTATAATTTTTGATGTATTCATGCCATGTTGATAATATTTCTACATGATTTTGGTATGATTTAATAAGAACTAACCTGGACTGACGCTGTTTTCAGCAGAACTACCGTGGTGTTGTTTTTGTGCAGAAATAGAAGTTCTCGGAATGTGCTAAAAATCGACGGAGATTTTTTTTGGAAAATATAAAAAATACTAGAAGGAAGAGTTACCGGAGGGGAGTCTCGTGGGCCCCACGAGGGTGAAGGGCGCGCCCCTGTGCCTCTTGGACTTCCTGTGGGGCCCCCTGACTTGTTCTCGACGCCAACCTCTCCTATAAATCCCCAAACCTCCAGAAAATAACCTAGATCGGGAGTTCCGCCGCCGAAAGCCTGTGTAGCCACCAAAAACCAATTGGCACCATGTTCCGGCACCCTGCCGGAGGGGGGATCCATCACCGGTGGCCATCTTCATCATCCCGGCGCTCTCCATGACAAGGAGGGAGTAGTTCACCCTCGGGGCTGAGGGTATGTACCAGTAGCTATGTGTTTGATCTCTCTCTCTCTCTCTCGTGTTCTTGATTCGGCACGATCTTGATGTACCACGAGCTTTGCTATTATAGTTGGATCTTATGATGTTTCTCCCCCTCTACTCTCTTGTAATGGATTGAGTTTTCCCTTTGAAGTTATCTTATCGGATTGAGTCTTTAAGAATCAGAGAACACTTGATGTATGTCTTGCATGTGCTTATCTGTGGTGACAATGGGATATTCACGTGATTTACTTGATGTATGTTTTGGTGATCAACTTGCAGGTTCAGTGACCTTCTGCATAGGGGTTGGCACATGTTTTCGTCTTGACTCTCCGCTAGAAACTTTGGGGAACTCTTTGAAGTTCATTGTGTTGGTTGAATAGATGAATCTGAGATTGTGTGATACATATCATATAATCATACCCACGGATACTTGAGGTGACATTGGAGTATCTAGGTGACATTAGGGTTTTGGTTGATTTGTGTCTTAAGGTGTTATTCTAGTACTAACTCTAGGATAGATCGAACGGAAAGAATAGCTTCATGTTATTTTACTACGGACTCTTGAATAGATCGATCGTAAAGGATAACTTTGAGGTGGTTTCAGACTGCATAACAATAATCTCTTCGTTTGTTCTCCGCTATTAGTGACTTTGGAGTGACTGTTTGTTGCATGTTGAGGGATTGTTATATGATCTAATTATGTTATCCTTGTTGAGAGAATTTGCACTAGTGAAAGTATGAACCCTAGGCCTTGTTTCCTAGCATTGCAATACCGTTTACACTCACTTTTATCATTAGTTACCTTGCTGTTTTTATATTTTCAGATTACAAAAACCTATATCTACCATCCATATTGCACTTGCATCACCATCTCTTCACCGAACTAGTGCACCTATACAATTTACCATTATTTTGGGTGTGTTGGGGACACAAGAGACTCTTTGTTATTTGGTTGCAGGGTTGTTTGAGAGAGACCATCTTCATCCTACGCCTCCCATGGATTGATAAACCTTAGGTCATCCACTTGAGGGAAATTGCTACTGTCCTACAAACCTCTGCACTTGGAGGCCCAACAACGTCTAAAAGAAGAAGGTTGTTGTCGGTGTCAAAACCGGCGGATCTCGGGTAGGGGGTCCCGAACTGTGCGTCTAGGCGGATGGTAACAGGAAACAAGGGACACGATGTTTTACCCAGGTTCGGGCCCTCTTGATGGAGGTAAAACCCTACGTCCTGCTAGATTAATATTGATGATGTGTGTTACAAGAGTGGACCTACCACGAGATCAAAGAGGCTAAACCCTAGAAGCTAGCCTATGCTATGATTGTTGTTCGTCCTATGGACTAAAACCCTCCGGTTTATATAGACACCGGATAGGGTTAGGGTTACACATAGTCGGTTACAATGGTAGGAGATCTACATATCCGTATCGCCAAGCTTGCCTTCCACGCCAAGGAAAGTCCCATCCCGGACACGGGACGAAGTCTTCAATCTTGTATCTTCATGGTCTTGGAGTCCGGCCGATGATGATAGTTCGCTATCCGGACACCCCCTAGTCCGGAACTCCCTCAAGAGTCTCTTTAACTGGCTTCAGCGACGACGAGTCCGGCGCGTATATTGTCTTCGGCGTTGCAAGGCGGGTTCTCCTTCAGTCTTCATGTTCCCGTCGAATAGTGTCCGGCTTCTTTATAAATGTTGCGCTCCTTGGCTTCTACGCCCAATAATGGCCTTCTTCCATGTGTCGTACGAATGCGAAAGGCTGGTATATTTTTACATTTACCCCCTAGTCGTGCGAACGAGCCGCCTACGAGAGAGGCGAGGATCTAGATCCAGCTCACACCATTCTCCATCCGCAAGTTCTCATCGAAGCGCCTCTGACAAAAATCCATTCCATCATGGATAGCCGACGCGGCTCCTCCTTGCGCGCTCCCAACCCTAAGCCAGAAATTGGGGAGATGCTCAGTTCCACACAATGAGCTAGTGGTACTTCAAACCGAGGATATCTTCCCCAGCTTTCATGGTTCCGGTTCGAGCCGGACTGGCCACCTACAAGGGTGGAAAGCAAAGGAGAGCGCCCCAACCCTTCCAAAGGGGAGCGGGTATGCTTTGTCCCCTATCTAATAAGGGGACTCGGATTTCCCATACATCCGTTTCTCTGGGGGCTCCTAGAGTTCTACGGACTCCAACTTCACCACCTCACGCCCGCCTCCATTTTGCACATCGCGGGCTTCGTAGCTTTTTAGCTGTTCTTGGGCATCGATCCCCATTTTGCCCTGTGGAAGAGATTGTTTTGTATCGCACTTCGTTCTCATGAGGGGTCGATATACCAAGTGGGCGGAGCCGAAATATGGCGCATTGCCGGACCGGATATCTATCCGCACCCAAAGGCGTCCAAGACTGGCCTTGAATGGTTCTACATGGAGGACGCCCCTCTGCCGGATCCAGTCCGGATCGGCCTCCCGAGTTCAACAATGCTCCCTTGAAGAAACGCCTGAGTTGGCGCCCGCGGAGCCCTCAACGGGAAGATGATAGGAGCGTCCATTATCTGATGGGCCGGATTAGGTTACTGGCCCATTCCGGATTGACCATGATTGGAGTCATGGCCACGTGCATTATGCGAGGGGTGCAGCCACTCCAATATAGGTACCACCCTATGTGGGATTTCAACGGGGAAGATGACGCCACCCGTCATGGCCGCAAAGGGTTAGGCTCGGCAGCCGATCCGCAAAGATCCTGTCCGGCTTGTACAAGGGAGAGGAGGAAGACTTCCTCCGCAAGAATCCGTTGAATGGATTTTCTATGCATAACCCTCGGAGCTGGGTAAGCGGATGTTCATCTACCCGATCCATACTTTTTTTAAAGTCAAGTATTTTACTCTGTGATTTCGACGCAGGAGCTGCACCGGGACGTGGAGGGCATACGAAGCCTAGCTCCACAGCCCGAGGATCCGGAACGATCCCTGGATCCGGCCTCCGAAGAGGATCTGGACATAAAGGTGGAGCTGATTGACGGGGTGTTCCACCAACGTAGCATAGACAATGCCCTAGTCGCCATTACGGCTGACTACCCCGGTTTGTTTTTGGCCTCCCAGTGACTACGACCGAGGTCTTGACACCATCATTTGATCCGCGCTCAATTCGACCATCCCATACCGATGGTGTATCGCAGATGTGCCTTTAAAGGCGGGAAGTCGAACCAGCGGCCGACCAACAAGGGTCAGTCCGGCCCGGCAGGCGGAAGAGGAGTGCGGCGCGAACCGAGACGTCGCCGCAACGATACGGAGCGCCGCTATTTGTAAGGGAAGGATCCCCAGAAGGTATATTAATGCTCTTAACTTTTCCAGAAAGAGTGCTCGCCGGACAGTGTCCGGAGAGGTCGCCAATCAAGCCTCCGCCGGCCATGCTCCAACGCATGGTCCGGGAGGGGAGGCGAATACAAGGCGTAAACCGGACGCTCCTCCGACGGAGGATGCCGACAGGCTGTCCGCCACCCGGTCTGAGGTGGAGAGCGCCATGAATCACAGGCGTCGCCGGACAGTTCTTCGTGACGCGTGTTTCTCGCCGGAGGCGTTAAATGCCTTTAAAGCAGGAAACGCGCACCTCCGTGCCGCTCAAGATGGGTTAACCAGAGCCACGAAGCAGTACGTGAAAGACATACGGGTAAGTAATTTTAATAGTTATATATGCCAGTAGCCCCCGAGACTTAAAATAGTTGAAATAACTGATTTGAGGACCATTTATTATGCAGGGCCTTGCGGAGAAGAATACCCATCTGTCCCAGGAGCTCCAAGAGTGCAAGGCCCAACTTGAAGCCGCACTGGCCGCCACAGGGGAAGCCACAGAGACCCCCGCTGGTAAGACGTACTTTGAAAAGATAATTATTTAGCAAAGTGTGGCGTGAATCGACAATAATATTGCAGAGGGCGCGGACTAGATCCGGACAAGCAACAGCCATCTGCGTCGCCTAAAGGCCGGCGAGAGGGTGCTTATGAAGGTGCAGCAGGAGAGAAACAAGCTCCAAGATGCCCACACCCAAAGCAAGGAGAAGAGCTGAAAGGTGTTCGGGCCCGGTATGCAGCTCCGTGAAGGAGAATCAGCGGCTTCATCGCAGCATTTATAGTAAGTGCTTGAACAAATTCCTTTGAAAAGAAGAATTCGGCGAGGAAGTCGATTGACGTAAATATGTCTTTAGGTGTGCTCACAGGTCGCCTGCTGGAGGAAATGCCGAGTCAACGGGTGACCAACTTCCCGAGCTAGTGCAATTGCCGGAACGTGTTCGCAGCGGCGATGAGTGGCGTCGTTCATGATTTATGGCCATCCGCCTCCCTACCCGAGGGCCTTGGTGAGCTTGCCGAGAAGCTCCAGGAGCACGGCGACGCCTCCATTTGTGGAAGATATCACCGCCGTCGGGCGCCAGGAGGCTCGGGCCATGGTGAAGACATCGTTCAAGTCGACCCAAACCACATGGCCGAGGTTGGACCTGCGGGACCTGATGGGAAGGAGATCCCTGTGAGCTTGATGTACGGCCAAGTAGAACTAGCCGCGAAATATTCCCAACAGGACTGTAAATTAGACAGCCTGTTAAATGGGATTGAATAGGAGTACAATCAGTCGGTTGACGATGTAATTTGAAATGCCATGTAAAATGCCTTCTAGCCGGATTGTAGATCGTTTGTCTTTGCGGACCGTTTCGCTTCAACCCCGAGACCCAACAGTCTGGAGTGTGTCCGAATACCCTTACGGTTATAAAAGAACCGGGGCATGCATGGAGACAAGGCGTCGGGGTCATAATTGCTTTATCAGACAAGTGCCCAACTAGTTATGTTATATTACATGGTTAGTAAGAAACATCTTCCGGGAGAATAGTTCCGTTAAGGGTTCCTTTCTCGGAGGCATGCTCTAAAGTGCAATGCCGATCGCGAAAATAGCGTAAAAAGCATCTGGGGCAGATAAATAAGTAAGAGAAAAACATATTTCAAGTCACCGACCGAATATTCTCTTAAGAACGCTAGCTTTCGGCTTCACCCGGTCTGAGGTACACATCCGCCGACCCGACAAGAATAATCACAGAGGTGCTCCCTTTACCTCCTAGCCGAACAATCGGGAACGTAGGGGTAAGCACAGAGCCGTGCAACCCAGCTTGGCCAAAACTTAAGTCATATCGATGCATATAATGGTGAATAAAAGGTACATGCGGAAGTATGACACATGTGTTGGGCATGAAGCCCGTATGAATAAGCTTCGCTTAAAGAAGCCCCGGTATAATGAGTGCCAGGGCACATCAAGTGTGTCTTGAACAAAGCGCAAATCAGCCCATAAAAGGTATTGAAAAAAAAGTGGGGAGAAGGAGGAGGAGGAGAGACAGTAAAAAACAAGAGATGGACGGGGGAGTGAGACGAACCCGGAGTCCGGTGTTAGGCGTAGAATCTTCGGAGACGGGCTGCGTTCCATGGGTTCGGCTCGAGTCGATTGTCCGATGCGTTACGTAGATGGTACGCTCCGCCGGTCAGGACTTGGTCGATGATGAAGGGACCTTCCCACTTGGGCTTGAGTTTGTCCTTTTTCTTGTCCGTGGCGTAGAACAAGTTCGCCAACATTGTAAGTTTTGGCCCGTACTTCTCGCTTTGATATCTTCGAGCTGCTGGCGATAAAATGCGGAACAAGCCTTTGCCACGTCCGCTCCTCCTCTAAAGGCGTCCAGACTGTCCTGCCGATCTAGCTCGGCTTCTCTTTCTTCGTACATGCGCACATGAGGCGAGTCATGAATTATATCGCAGGCGTGATTGCCTCTGCCGTATACCATGAAAAATGGTGTGAATCCGGTAGTTCGGTTTGGCGTGGTCCGCAGCCCCCAGTACGGAGTCGAGCTCCTCTACCCAGTCGTGTTAGATTCCTTGAGGGACCGCACTAGTCTGGGTTTGATGCCGCTCATGATTAGACCATTTGCTCGCTCAACTTGACCGTTAGTTTGGGGGTGATAGACTGAAGCGTAATCGAGCTTAATGCCCATGTTTTTGCACCAGAGTTTAACCTCGTCGGCCGTGAAGTTCGTGCCGTTGTCAGTGATGATGCTGTGGGGGACACCGAAACGGTGTACTACCCCGGATATGAAGTCTATCACCTGTCCAGATTCTGCCATTTTAACCGGCTTGGCCTCAATCCATTTGGTGAATTTGTCCACCATGACCAATACGTATTTGTGCTTGTGGGTGCCCCCTTTAAGGGGTCTGACCATGTCAAGCCCCCAGACCACGAACGGCCAGGTAATGGGTATAGTTTTGAGGGCGGTGGGTGGCATATGGCTCTGATTAGCAAAGAGCTGGCAACCGACGCATCGTTGGACTAAATCCTGAGCATCTGCCAGGGCTGTTGGCCAATAAAATCATGTACGGAAGGCCTTGCCTACAAGGGCCCGGGCTGCAGCGTGGTGCCCGCCGAGTCCGGCGTGAATTTCAGCCAGGAGATTTCGCCCTTCCTCTTTGGAGATACACCTTTGAAGGACTCCGGTTGTGCTTTTCTTATAAAGTTCTCCCTCATGGACCTTGTAGGCTTTAGATCGCCGAACGATGCAGCGGGCCTCATTTTGGTCTTCGGAAGTTCCTGCCGCATTAAGTAGGCTAGGAATGGTTACATCCACGGGCAATGACTGCCATTATTTCGTGAGTCAAGGTGTTATTTCATTGGTCGAGCCACCGATTGTGTCGTAATGGTTTGAGTTAGGTGATGCAGGTGGCTCCGGATTGTTATTTCCGGACTCCTCTTTCCATAATACGGATGGCTTAAAGAGCCGTTCGTGAAGATGTTAGGAGGGATGGTGTCTCGTTTGGCCCGATGCGTGCTAACACGTCTGCTGCTGGTTATTATCCCGGCTACATGGTGGAATTCTAGTCCTTGAACCAAGCTGACATTTTTAGGACGGCGTTGCGATGTAAGCTGCCATTTTTGGATCTTTGGCGTCGAAGTCTCCATTTACTTGGGATATTGCGAGGTTTGAATCCTCACAAGCACCTCTAGGCGTTGAATGCCCATGGAGATTGCCATCCGGAGGCCATGTAGAAGGGCCTCGTATTCGCCGCGTTGTTGGAGTCCATGACATTATTTGAAATGCGTATTGGATTGTGTCTCCGGTTGGGGACATCAAGACGACGCCTTGACCCCAAAGCCAGCCAACATTTTGGATCCGTCGAAATGCATGATCCAGTTGGAGTACGCGCCGTACTCTTTAGGGAGTTCGGCTTCGGTCCATTCGGGATGAATTCCGCCAGAACCTGCGACTTTATAGCTCGCCGTGGTTTGTAGGTTATGTCAAATGGTAAGAGCTCGATAGCCCATTTTGCAATCCTGCCCATTGCGTCGCGATTGTTTATAATATCGTTGAGAGGTACTTCGGAGGCCACCGTTATTGAACACTCTTGAAAGTAGTGTTGCAGCTTCCGGGATGCCATGAGCACCGCATACGCTATCTTTTGATAATGTGGGTACCGAGATTTGCATGGAGTTAGAACAGTGGATACGTAGTACAATGGTTTTTGAAGAGGGAATTTGTGCCCTTCTGTTTCTCGTTCAACGACGAGTACCGCGCTGACAACTTGATGTGTTGCTGCGATATATAATAACATAGGTTCGCCCGGGTTGGGCGCGGCCAGAACCGGATTTGTTGCCAGTACGGCCTTTATTTCTTCGAGTCCGACTGTGGCAGCATCCGTCCATTCGAATGTTCGGTGCGCCCGTAGGAGGCGGTAGAGGGCGAGCCTTTTCTCCCAAACGGAGATGAAGCGACTTTAGGCCGCTACGCATTCGGTTAATTTTTGTATCTGCTTGAGGTCTTTTGGAATATCCAATTGTGACAGAGCTCGGATTTTGGCCGGGTTTGCTTCAATTCCTTGACCGGATACGATGAAGCCCAAGAGCTTTCCGGCTGGTACGCCGAAGATGCATTTTTCCGGATTGAGCTTAATGTCATATGCTCGGAGGTTGTCGAATGTCACCCTCAAGTCTTCTACTAGAGTTCCGACGTGTTTGGTCTTGACGACCACATCGCTCTCGTATGCCTCTCTTGTTTTGCCTATCTGGATCGCCGGACATGTTTGAATCATGCGCCGATATGTTGCGCCGGCGCTTTTGAGTCCGAAGGGAATGGTGTTGAAGCAGTAATGGCCCATATGGAGTAATGAATGCCGTTGCGGCTGATCTTTCTCCGCCATCTTGATTTGATGGTATCCGGAGTATCGTCGAGGAAGCACAATGAGTCGTGCCTATGCGGTAGCATCGATGATTTGATCGATGCGGGGAGGAAAGGGTCCTTTGGACAGGCCTTGTTAAGGTCTTTAAAATCGATGCAGAGGCGCCAGGATTTGTCCTTTTTTGGTACCATTACTAAGTTGGCTAGTCAGTCCGGATGTTTTATATCTCTGATGAATCCGGCTTCTAAGAGTTTGGCTAGCTCTTTTCCCATTGCACATCTTTTGGGCTTGGAAAATCGCCGAAGAGCTTGTTTGGTGGCTTGAATCCTTTTAGGATATTTAGGTCATGCTCTGCCCGACTGCGTGGGATTCTGGTATGTCTGAAGGGTGCCAGCAAAATGTCCCAATTTTCGAAGGAATTCTCGTAGTCTTGACCGACATCGGGACTTAATTGTGCCCCAATGGAGGCCGTCTTTGTGGGGTCCGTTGGATGGACCTGAAATTTGACTATTTCGTCTGCTGGTTTAAAAGAGGTGGACTTGGACCTCTTATCGAGTATCACATCGTCCCTATCCACCGTGGAGCGTAGCGTGGTAAGTTCCTCTGCCGCTAGGGCTTCGGACAATGCCTCTAGGGCCAGTGCAGCTGTCTTATTTTCAGCGCCAGGTCAGTATCTAGATCATCGGGCGAGTGATTATCCCATTGGGTCCGGGCATTTTGAGCTTCGTGTACCCGTAGTGGGGTATAGCTTGGAAGATTGTGAATGCCTCTCGTCCTAACAAAGCGTGATATCCGCTGCCGAGTGGGGCCACTTGAAACGTGACCTCCTCGGACCTGTAATTGTCCAGTGAGCCGAACACTACATCTAGTGTGATTTTTCCTGCGCAGCGTACTTCTCGACTAGGGATTATCCCTCACGAAGGTTGTGCTGCTTCGCTCAATGCGGCTCCGATCAATTTCCATTTTTGGAGGGTTTCCTCATAGATGAGGTTTAATCCATGCCGCCATCCATGAGTACCTTAGTAAAGACGAAAACCGTCCACTATCGGACCGAGGACCAATGCGGTGGTGCTCTAGCTGTTCGAATTTAGGTTCATCGCTGGCGTTGAAGGTGATAGCCGTGTCGCTCCATGGATTTGTTGTTGCTACTTGGTAGACTTGGCGAGGCTGCGGATTGTTCGTTTCGCATATTATTTGATGCGAAAGTCTCAAGACTGTTAATACCGTCTTGATCTTCTTTGGGTTGGTTGCCGGGGCTAGAAAGCCCTCGCCACTTTTGGCCACTGCCGTAGTATCCAACACGCTCGAAGGCCGTGTTGGAGTGGCGCCCTCCGTACTGTGGATCTTGCAGGGTCCGTTGAGCCAACCCTCCAGTACGGTTCCGTACCCTTTAGGGGGTTTTGGTTTTTTGGTATTCAACCCGGGTGCTTGATAATAATGCACCCTTTTGTTTCGGACTAGGGGTGTATTCGGGGCCGGATTGTCTCAAAATTTACTTTCGGTTTTCCAGGCGCTCTCCATCGCATACGATGCTTTTGTACTATGGTCACCAAGTCAGTAAAGCGTGTAATTTCGCGATGACTGATGGCATTGAGGATTCCCTTGTCCGTGCAATTATTGCAGAAAATTGGGCTTGCGTCCTCCTCTCGACAGTCCTTTATCCTGTTCATAACCAAGAGGAATCTGGCCCAGTAATGATGTACTGTTTCATCGAGCTCTTGCCGAATTTGAGAGAGATCGCTAATGTTTGGGTGGGCGGGTGGAACTAGATCCGGAACCCCGTCCGGCTTAGGACTCAAGGGCCAAGAAGTTTCCGAACTTGGAAGTTTGGATTTTTGAGTGTTATCCCATGAATCCAACCCACCGCCTGATTTTAAGTTCAGGGTTTGATCAACGTCCGTCCCTCTGCGGGAATCCGGCATGGAGGGATCGGGAATCCGGACGTAACTAGTCCTTAAGATACAAGAAGAATCGCCGCATTGCTGCTCTATCACAGCAACATGATGGGTAGCCTGGGGAGAGTTGATCTTTCTCAGATCGGTTTTAGGCCCGATCCGGTCGTAATGTGGCGACTCGAGGCGGCGATGCGATCCAAGAGCTCGTTCATGGAGGAGAGCTCGATCGGATCTAACTGCTCGCAAGTTCCGAACTAACACAGAGATTGGTTTCGATGACTCGAGAGGTCATCGTCGGTGATGGCGGATGGCGGTCATAAGAAAACCACCTAGTCAAGGGTTCGCCAGCGGCCAAGGCTCCTTTGGCGATAGTATCGCCTTTAAAGGCGAGATGAGGCATCCTACCGACAAATGACGACGTAGGAACTCTCAATGAAAGCACCAATGTCGGTGTCAAAACCGCGGATCTCGGGTAGGGGGTCCGAACTGTGTGTCTAGGCGGATGGTAACATGAAACAAGGGACACGTTGTTTTACCCAGGTTCGGGCCCTCTTGATGGAGGTAAAACCCTACGTCCTGCTGGATTAATATTGATGATGTGTGTTACAAGAGTGGATCTACCACGAGATCAAAGAGGCCAAACCCTAGAAGTTATCCTATGGTATGATTGTTGGTCGTCCAATGGACTAAAACCCTCCGGTTTATATAGACACCGGATAGGGTTAGGGTTACACAGAGTCGGTTACAATGGTAGGAGATCTACATATCCGTATTGCCAAGCTTGCCTTCCACACCAAGGAAAGTCCCATCCGGACACGGGACGAAGTCTTCAATCTTGTACCTTCATGGTCTTGGAGTCCGGCCGATGATGATAGTTCGGCTATCCGGACACCCCCTAGTCCGGAACTCCCTCAGTTGTGTAGTAGACATCAATGTGTTTTAAACGCCATCTTTTCCTCATCACCTTCACGCATCCGGATTTGATGGTAGCCCGCCCGTAAATCAATCTTGGAGAAGTATGCCGCGCCTGCTAACTCATCCAACAACTCATCGATCACGGGAAGAGGAAAGTTGTTCTTGATTGTTACTAGATTCAAGCGCCGATAGCTAACACACAACCTCCATGTCCCGTCCTTTTTCTGGACTAAGAGAATAGATGCCGCGAAGGGGCTCGTGCTGTGAGTAATCAGACCAGTGCGAAGCATCTCACTGACTTGTCTCTCAATCTCGTCTTTTTGGAGTGGCGAGTAGCGGTAGGGTCTGCAATTGACCAGGGCTGCCCCTGGTTCCAGTGAGATGGCATGATCGTACTGCCTGTGTGGGGGAAGCTTTGTTGGCTCGACGAAGACATCGCTGAATTCTGTCAGTACTTGTTGTATGACTGGAGGAACTGGTTGTTTGCCTTCTGCTGTAGGGGTGATGTGAATTTCGAGCAGAGCAGCCCCCCAAATGTCATTCTCCTCATGCATCTTCCAAAGCGTTGCGGCGTCCAGGGTTGTAATCATCCGCTGCTCATCCGTGCGTACACCTGTTAACAGGACTGCGATATCTTGCCTAGTGAATTGCATGGTCTTTAGTTGCCAGCCACATTGCATCAGGCTGTGCTTTGCGAGCCAATCCATTCCCAATACTGCATCATAGGCTCCCAATTCAAGCACGCGCATGTCAGTTAGGAACTCGTGGCCTTGGCACCGCCATCGCAGCTTGAGGTACCCATTTCGGTCTGGTCGGCAATGGCCCGTTGGCGTACGCCAACGGCGATCAGCGGAATACGCGTGGTCCTTGCTCCAATCTGTGTGGCAAATGTGGTGCTGACAAAACTGTTAGTACTGTCTGAATCCACCAAGAGCAGCATTGTTTGGTTTTGTAGCGATCCGACCTCAGACGGTCAAATCTCTGTGCATAAGTGTCATCCCTGGATTGGTAATGCTGACACACACAGTACTCGAAGGATTTATAACAGAGTGCAATCACACACTTATTACATCGAATGTCTCAAAAGAGAACTTATTATAATAAATATGGCTTAAGGCCATCTAAATAAGATAACAACAGAAGGCTTGGAAGATAAAGTGAGTCCATCAACTCCAACGGCATAGCTGAGTGCACGACAACGACCTAGCGCACCTTATGCTTCGTCTAAAAAGTCTGCAACATGATACGTTGCAGCCCGAAATGGGTCAGCACATGGAATATGCTGGCAATGTAACACAACAGAGCAATGAAGAGAATAAATGCTATCACTACATGCATATTTGGCTGGTGGAGGCTCTATGGTTATAGTGTTTTGCGAAAAGCCAATTTTTCCCTACAACAAAGGAATGTATTTTTATTTAACTATCATGGTAGTTGTTAAACATTGAGAAGGTTCCTCCAACTCAATCCCAATTAAGCAGTATTAATAACCCAACAAAATTAATTTAGAGTGATGAGATCAACATGATAATCCAAGAACCAGATACTCAAGATGTCCATAACCGGGGACACGGCTAACCATGATTAGTTTGTACACTCTGCAGAGGTTTGTGCACTTTTCCCCACAAGACTCGATCTCCTCCGTTGGATTTCCCGCACTACATGGTGTTTGAGAAACGGATGACCGAGACACAGTCTTTCAGAAGCATTAACTCTTTACTCTGGGTAGACAGTACCAACCTACATCCCCTACATCTGCTAGCCTACCACTGAAAGAGGTCACACAACATACTCAACTATGCTAGAGCCCATAATAGCTTGTGGCTGCACACAGAAGTTTCTAGCATGAATAATCTTATGATCCCTTTGAGCCTGGGTGGCGAACCATAGGATGATCACACGGGTACTCCGGGATATCCTAGGACAACAATGGATTGCTCCAGGTGCCCTGCAACCAATCCACCCAGATGTGTATTTAAGTAGCCACCTTAAGTTAACCATTAATTAACAATCTCACGTCTGTCATGGATAAACTCAAACCCAATCCACGTCTACGGGCATAGCATGGCAATATAAGCATAACGTAGAAGTAACTCCCAAGGGTTTGATAATAAAAGGGCAATAGGTTCTACCTCATCAACTACTTCCCAATACACACATGTTAATCACAACCTAATCATGCAGTGTTTGAGGGTTGTAACTAATGCATAAAAACTGGGTAATAAGGGAGTATGATCAATGTGTTACTTGCCTTGCTGACGATCCGCAAACCCTAGAGACTCGTAGTAGCACGCTTCGCACTTCGGGAATTCTATCGCAAACAAACCAATAGCATACATAAGCACTCAAGCATAGATGCAAGGGTAAAACTCAAATAAGAAGATCCAAACTAAAAGTTCAACTGAAGAGCTTCGATTTGCAAAAAGAATCAATCGAAACGGAGCTACTGAACTGAAACTACGATCAAAAGAACTTCGAACACAAATCTGCTTGAAACCAAATTTTACATTGTCAAAACCTTTTTCAAGTTGATTTAATAGAAAGAGGGGCTCGAGACGAAGATTTTGGCGTTGGTTTCACTGGATTTGGACGAACTGTTAAAAAGTTGCGAGGGTTTGAAGATCAGGGGCTGATCTACGATAAAATAATCGCGGATAGGTCCCTCGCGGAAAAAGAAAATAGAAAGAAAAATCTATCGGACGAACGTCCGCTAACAGAGACGAACAGACGAACGCTTTCGCTAAAATGAACGAACGAATGAATGTTCACAAACAAACTAAACCGAGAAAACTGGAGAAAAACCGAACCGATCTAAAAAACCAATCTATGTTTTTTTTAAACCCGACGTTTTTTTACCTAAACCAAAAAAAAACCGACGAAGACCAGCAAATCCGGCGGCGACGGCTTCCGGTGGGGCTCTGGCGAGGCAAGGCGAGGCGGGACGGCGATGCGGCGCTTGGCGGCTAAGCGGCGGTGGAGCTGCGACAATGGCAGGCGGCGGTATGTGGCGGGCGTGAAGTGCGGCGGTTGCGGTGTCTTGGCCAGCGGCGGGCGGCTCGAGGTGGAGAAGTGGTTGCGGGGCTGGGCGGCAGCTATTTAAGGAGGGGGAGGGCCCAGGCGGCGGGGAGGCCGACTCAGCCACAACGGCGATGGCGACAGCGTCGCGTGCGGGAGTAGGACTCGCGCTCGGGATCGGTGGCGACGCGGCTGGGCCGGCTGGGCTTCGGCCCAGTTCGGTCTGGAAGTTTTTTTATAAATAATTCCGCCGAAAGAAAATCCTAAATAAATATTTTTTTAAAAAATGTCAAAAACAATTTTCACCGTTTAAATAGAATATTTAGAATATAGTGAACATTTTCTTGGCCTAAAAATGCAATTTGAAAAAAATGCATATTTTTCTAATTCAAATAAAATATCAATAAAATACAAATAAAAATTATTTATTTGATTTAAATATTTTTCCTCCAATATTTCTTTTATTTTGGAGAAGTCATATTATCTCCTCTCTTTTATTTTTATATTGAAATATTTCAGAGAGAAAAATAATAAAAACCAAAATGATCCTCTTTTCAATATTTGAGAAAATTCAAATATGAAAATAATAAAATCCCCAACTCTCTCTGTGGGTCCTTGAGTTGCTTAGAATTTGTAGGATCAAAACCAAAATGCAAATAAAACATGATATGCATATGATGTTCTATGTATAACATTCCAAATTGAAAATTTGGGATGTTACAGGTTTCCCATTGTTGCTCGCAAACTGATCGTTTGTGCCGTTTCACTTCCATTAACGGCCTGTGCTGACAAAAGGCAACAGGCCGGTTCTTGAGCATCTGGTTCATTGAGCAACTCCAGTGCATGCACAGCATCGTCCGAAATGGTGAGGAGTTGTGCTGTACGCCGACACTGGTGCTCTCGCGAGTACTTGTCGCCACAGCGAAAACATAGTCCGTTTTGTCTTACAGTAGTCTAAATCGGCGCTCTCGACCGAAATCATTGGTTGCTTTGGGCGGGGCCGGTACACGCGAGGTGCCGCAGCGCCGGTGGCAGTGTTGGTGGTGGTGGGCGGCCCGTCACGGCAACGCCGTGGGCAGAGGTGGAGGTCGACCGATGATTGTTGGTCTGAATCGCGGGCATTGCAAGTCGAGCTCCTCTTCTTGGATACGGGCGAACACTGTAGCCCGCGTGATGCTGGTCGGGGCTTGTAAGCGCAGAGCGGTGCGGAGCTCGTCTTTGAGACCCAAAAGAAACTGGGTCACAAAGAACTTGGGACAGAGGGTGGCGTCAAGAGCGACCAGATTATACATGTATACTTCAAACTGCTGCCTGTACTCCACCACAGTTCCTGTTTGTCGCAGTTGCAGAAGATTGTGCATCAGTGATTCAAACTCCTCAGGACCGCATTCTTCCTCAATTGCTCGCCGAAACATGTCCCAGGAGATCACCTGGTGTTGCTGACGAAACGCTCGTAACCAGAGTGCCGCGTGCTCTTACATGTACAGTGCTGCCGTTGCCACCCAATTGAGCGGTGGCACACGGTAGAGTTCGAAATATGCGAGGCAATGATCCAGCCACACCCGAGGCAGTTCGCCATCGAATCATGGAAAATTGTGTTTCGGTGGCTTGGTGGTGTACTCGTCCCGTGGCGCTGGTAGCTTGGTGCGCTCCCCT
The DNA here is from genome assembly GCA_021605145.1 of Aegilops bicornis. NCBI lineage: Eukaryota > Viridiplantae > Streptophyta > Magnoliopsida > Poales > Poaceae > Aegilops > Aegilops bicornis. The sequence continues at coordinate 711,880,824 of CM038671.1, forward strand.
GATGGTTGGTGCTCGGGACGAGAAAGCGGGGGAGGGCCCTCGTTGGTGAGCCGGGCGAAGGGGATCTGACTGGTGAGAGCCTGTGGGATCGGCAGTGCGCTTGGGGGCGCGTGCAGCTCAAGAGGAGGCGTTTGGAGCACAACCTCTGGTTGTTGGAGCCCGTTGTTGGCCACACGTGCTCGCCAGCCCACCGCGGAAGGATCGTCCACTTGCGAGACCATGGAGGGGGTCAAAGCAGCCGGGGAGGCCATCTTGCGCACGTCGTCGACCTCGGCTTGTGTAAGCCCGATCTGTTTGGACGAGCTCTACAACTCGTGGGAGACTTGAGTGTTGAACGTCGTCTGTGCCTCGGCTCTCTTCTCTGCCAGGCCCTTCTCCTCGTCAAATCTGGAATGGAGCTTCTCCATGAGAGCAGTGAGGTTGCCTGTTTGTCCTTCCATGGCGGCAATAACTTGCCGTGCCTGCACAGAGGGCTTGGAGGGTGCCGTGGTTCCCGCCATGAGTAGATCGAACCCCGCCGAGGATTTCGGGCGACCTCACCCGAGTGAAATCGCACCTACGGCGGTGGATGTTACCGATCTGACCAAGGGAGTGAGGAAAACCACAGTGGAAAAATTTTCTGGGTAAATTCGTTGGCTCTGAGATACCAAATTGTAATGACCGGCGCCCGGAGGAGGGGAGTCTATCACTACAGAGAGGGGATAAGGATGAGAGGTAGTAGAAGAGTAGGTGAGGAGAGACAAAGGGGATGAGTAGTTCAGATACTTCTTTTCATTCATGCTTGTTCTGTCTGTCTCACTGGGTTAAGTACATTCAGTTACACAGCCTCTGGCCACAGACGGCCTGTTACACTTATGGCCTCAGCCCACACATGCCTGGTCGTCTCTCCTATCTAGTCCACCGATGTGGCAACATCAGGTGTGACACAACCTTCGATGGTGAACATCTCTCTGTTGATCATATCTACTATATGACTCACGTTCGACCTTTCGGTCTCCAGTGTTCCAAGACCATGTATTTACATGCTAGGCTCGTAAAGTTTAACCCAAGTATTCTGCATGTGCAAAACTGGCTTACACCCATTGTATGTGAACGTAGATTCTATCACACCTGATCATCACGAGGTGCTTCGAAACGACGAACTTGGCCAACGATGCATACTCAGGGAGAACACTTTTATCTTGAAATTAAGTGCAGGGATCATCTTATAATGCTACCATCGTTCTAAGAAAAATAAGATGCATAAAGGATAAACATCACATGCAATTAAAATGTGTGACATGATATGGCCATCATCATCTTGTGCTTTTGATCTCGATCTCCAAAGCATCGACATGATCTCAATTGCCACCGACGCAACACCTTGATGTCCATCATAGCGTCGGGGTCGTCTCGCCAACTATTGCTTCTACAACTATTGCTAACGCATAGCGATAAAGTAAAGCAACTACATGAATCTTAAGTGATTGACACGCAGGTCATACAATAATTAAAGACAACCCTAAGGCTCCTGCTGGTTGTCGTACTCACCGGCATGCAAGTCGTGAACTTATTACAAAAAATGATAACCTCATACATCAACATATATCACATCATATCTTGACCATATCACATCACAACATGCCCTGCAAAAACAAGTTAGACTTCCTCTACTCTCTTGTTGCAAGTTTTACGTGGCTGCTACGGGAAACTAGCAAGAACCGTTCTTACCTACGCAAAACCACAATAATGATTATCTAGTTTCCTGTTTTAAACTTCTGCAAGGACTGACCGTACTCAAATTCGATTCAACTAAAGTAGGAGAAACAGACACCCATCAGCCACCTTTATGGAAAACTAGTTGCATGTTAGTCGGTGGAACCGGTCTCATGTACGTGGACATGTAGGGTTGGTCCGGGCCGCTTCACCCCACAATAGCGCCGAATCAAAATAAGACGTTGGTGGTAAGCAGCATGAACATCACCGTCCACAACTACTTTTTGTTCTAATACTCGTGCATATAACCCACGTATAGACCTGGATCTGATATCACTGATGGGGAATGTTGCATGGAAAACAAATCTACGCACATGCAAGACCTATCCATGGAGATGCATAGCTATGAAGGGGGAGAGCATCTACATACCCTTGTAGATCGCTAAGCGGAAGCGTTTATCAATGTGGTTGATGTAGTCATACACCTTCATGATCCGTCCCGATCAAGTACCGAATGTACGACACCTCCATGTTCAGCACATGTTCAGCTCGATGACGTCCTCGCCTTCTCGATCTAGCAAGAGAGGCGAAGTAGTAGATGAGTTCTGGCAGCACGACGACGTGGTGATGGTGGTGGTGAAGAACAATCTCCGCAGGGCTTCGCCAAGCATAACATAAACTATGAAGGAGGATAAACTAGAGGGGGCGGGGTTGCCGGCACACGGCTTGGTGAATATTGATCTGTCCTGGGTGCTAGCCCCGCCCCTCTATTTAGATGTTGAGTCATGGGGTCGTTTCTTGGAGAAAGAGCCTCCTCAAAGTCGGTTTAGCCTGCAAGGCAAGAGTCCTTCTCGGACTCCAGGACCAGACGCCAGGGTCCGTGGCATCCGGTCTCTAGCCTCCGCAAAACTTCCTTTTGCACCTTCAAAAAGCCCCGTGGGCTTTACCCCTTGGCCCAAATAAAGTGTTCTCGCACCAGAACATTTCAGGAAACATCCGAAACCCCTTCCGGTGAATTCCGCAACCCTTCCGAAGACCAAACACTATCATCCCATATATCTATCTTTACCTCTGGACTATTTCGGAGCTTCTCGTCATGTCCGTGATCTCATCCGGGACTCCGAACAACATTCAGTCACGAACATACATAGCTCATATAATACTATATCGTCAATGAACGTTAAGCGTGTGGACCCTACGTGTTCGAGAATGATGTAGACATGAACGAGATGCTTCTTCGGTCAATAACCAATAGCGGGACTTGGATGCCATATTGGTTCCTACATATTCTACGAAGATCTTTATTGGTCGAACCTTTATGACAATATACGTAGTTCCCTTTGTCTATTGGTATGTTACTTGCCCGAGTTTCGATCGTCCGTATCTTTATACTTAGTTCAATCTCATTACCGACAAGTCTGTTTACTCGTTTCGTAATATATCATCTTGTAACTAACTCCTTAGTCACTTTTCTTGCAAGCTTCTTGTGATGCTGTATTAGGCAGAGGGCCCAGAGATACCTCTCCAATACACAGACTGAGAAATCCCAATCTCAATCCTTGGCAACTCAACAGACACCTTCGGAGATACCTGTAGAGCGTCTTTATGATCACCTAGTTACGTCATGATGTTTGATAGCACACAAGGTATTCCTCTGGTATCCGGGATTTGCATGATCTCATGGTCGAAAGAATATGTATTTGACATTAAGAAAGCAGTAGCAATAAACTGAACGATCATATGCTAAGCTAACGGATTGGCCTTGTCCATCACATCATTCTCCTAATGATGTGATCCCGTTATCAAGTGACAACACATGTCTATGGTTAGGAAACCTTAACCATCTTTTGATCAACGAGCTAGTCTAGTAGAGGCTTACTAGGGACACCGTGTTTGTTTATGTATCCACACATGTATTTAAGTTTCCGCTCAATATAATTCTAGCATGAATAATAAACCTTTATCATGATTAAGGAAATATAATAATAACCACTTTATTATTGCTTCTAGGGCTTATTTCCAATAGAGTTCCCAATCTTCAGAATTGTGTTTAATTCTTTCAAGAAGACCACATTTGAATTCAATAGTTTTCTTCATATGGGAACCATTAGAAGAAGAAATGAGTATGGATTGATCACTATGAGAAAGCCGAGCATAAAATTTTTGTATAATAATTTCTCCTGAGATCTCATGATTGGGGCATGTGTACATCATCTACTTAAGCCTCCCCCCCAAGCTTGAGTGATATTTTCTCCTTCACGAGGCCAAGAATTAAATATATAATTCCGATCACGATGAACCAAATGCATAGGATAAAACTTCTGATGAAATCCAATTTCAATCGGTTCCAATCCCATGTTCCAATATCATCACATAGCGTGTACCATGTCAATGTCATTCCCTCCAAAGATAAAGGGAAAACCTTCTCCTTAACTCCATCCTTGGATAAACCTGCAAGCTTAAACAATCCACAAATTTCATCCAAATAGATTAAGTGTATATCTGGATGTATTGTTCCATCTCCTGCATAAGGATTAGCAAGCATTTTTTCTATCATACCCAAATGAATCTCATAATAAATATTTTCAGTAGGTGTAGTAGGTTGAGGGTCAACTCTTAGTGCTTCCGGTCGAGGTGAAGATACCCCGAACAAAACCCTTGAAGGATTACTTTCCATAGTGACGAGTGACGGTAAATTTCAGCACGTAGTATAAATGTTTCCTTACCAAATTCCACTCACCAAAGGTGCTTCACTCCCCGGCAATGGCGCCAGAAAAGTGTATTGATGTACCACAAGTATATGGGATCAATCATAGTCCTTTCGATAAGTAAGAGCGTCGAACCCAACGAGGAGCAAAAGGAAATGACAAGCGGTTTTCAACAAGGTATTCTCTACAAGCACTGAAATTATCGGTAACAAATAGTTTGATAGCAAGGTAATTTGTAACGAGCAACAAGTAGCAATTGTAACAAAGCTGAAGCAAGGTAGCCCAATAATTTTATAGCAAAGGATAGGCCGAAACGGTCTCTTATAGTAAGCAAAGCGTTCTCGAGGACACACGGGAATTTCATCTTGTCACTTCCATCATGTTTATTTGATTCGTGTTCGCTACTTTGATAATTTGATATGTAGGTGGACCGGTGCTTGGGTGATGTTCTTACTTGAACAAGCCTCCCACTTATGATTACCCCCTCTCGCAAGCATCCGCAACTACGAAAAAGAATTAAGATCAATCTAACCATAGTATGAAACATATGGATCCAAATCAGCCCCTTATGGAATAACGCATAAACTAGGGTTTAAGCTTCTGTCACTCTAGCAACTCATCATCTACTTATTACTCCACAATTCCTCCCCTTAGGCCCAAGGATGGTGAAGTGTCATGTAGTCAATGTTCACATGACACCACTAAAGGAAGCAACAACATACATATCATCAAAATATCAAACGAATACAAAATTCACATGATTACTTATGACAAGACTTGTCCCATGTCCTAAAGAACAAAACTAACTACTCACAAATCATATCCATGTTCAAGATCAGAGGGGTATTGAATATCATCAAGGATTTAAACATACAATCTTCCACCAAATAAACCAACTAGCATCAACTACAAGATGTAATCAACACTACTAGCAACCCACATGTTCCAATCTGATGTTTTGAGACAAAGATTGAATACAAGAGATGAACTAGGGTTTGAGATTAGATGGTGTTGGTGAATATGTTGATGAAGATTGATCCTCCCATGATTAGTTGGTTGTTGGTGATGTCGATGGCTTCGATTCCCCCCTCCCGGAGGGAAGTGTCCCAGGCGGAATCACTCTGCTAGAGAGCAAACGTGCTCCTGCCCAGGTTCCGCCTCGAGACAGCAGCGCTTCATACCCAAAGTCTTCTCTTGATTTTTTTCTAGGGAAAATGGCATCATATAGGAGAAGATGGGCCACAAAGGCCTACCAGGAGCCCCACAAGGTACTAGGGCGCACCCAGGGGGTGTCCACGCCCTAGTGCCTTGTAGGCGGCTGGTGGGTCTCCTCCGATATTTCTTTGCTCCAGTATTTTTATATATTCCATAAAAATCTCTGTGAAATTTCAGCCCATTCGGAGTTGTGCAGAATAGGTATCTCTGATATAGCATTTTCAGGTACATAATTCCAGTTGCCGGCAATCTCCCTCTTCATGTAAATCTTGCAAATTAAGAGAGAGAAGGCATTAGAATTGCATCACAAAGTATGATACTGATTAGAAACATTATAAATATCAGTAGGAAAACATGATGCAAAATGGACGTATCGGTGCTCCCAGTACACCCTTAGCCAAACTAAGCGGGAACGTAAGGGGTAAACATAGGAGCCATCAACCCAACTATTGACCAAGGACACAAGTCAGAACCAATGCATATATTGGCAAGAGGTATGAGGACATTACTGAGGACCCCGTGGAGTACCTCGGTGTTTGGTGGGTTCGACTCTTAATTGCAGCTCCCGGTTTGTGGTGCCAATGCTCAAAAGCATTCGGCAAGGTACCACAAAAGTTATAGCAATCGTATATTGAAAAGAGAACGATGATGCACCATGAGTGTACATGTGACCTGATATTTCGGGCTTCTCTTTTATTCAATAGTTTACAAGGTCAAGCCTAGTATCCGAGCTAAAACTAAAGATACATGATTCGAAGAGTGTTGCAAAGTCTGTCCGAAGAGCAAGTGCGCTGAGGTCCGAGCTTCTGGCTTCATGTCCAACATCGTTTCGTCATTGCATGTTCTTCCATATATCCCTACCAAACCAAGGATTGCAGGCTTTGCTTTTTTCGGTTGACTATCCAAGAAGTGCCTCCTCGTACAAAATGAGGGGTGTCGCTTCCACCGAGGTTCACCTTTTGTTCAATGATAATCAGTGGTGATCAGGTGCATCAAAGTATCCATCTACAGGGGGTGGCTATATCCGTCTAAGCTAAATTTTTAGACCCCGGTCGAGTTGTCGATGTTTAAAACATGCGTAGTCTAGTTGCTGAGGTATGATGTAGTCGAACTTCCAACAACCTATGATTGTACGAGCGTTGGTGCCATTAGGGAACGAACCAACTCGAAGCCAGTGATTTAATATCCTGTCCAAGTTGTGAATTTCGAGCTAGATGCTCGTATCTTGAGTTCCTTGACACATTTATCGATATCTGAAGTGTTGCCTCTGATGGGTTTGTTCTCTACTGTCCTCCATGGATTTTTAGCACAAAATTGAGAATCCAAGGAACAAAATCCTCAATCCATATGGCAGGGTCCGGTGCACCGTCGTACTGCTTGATATTTATGGATTTAAACCCTTCCAGGATTTTGTGCTGCATGACCTCCCCTGTGAAGCACATGGGGTGGGTAGCTCCTTGGACCCTGGTGGTAGTGTGACGCATGTTAGACATGGTCACATTACGGTCATGCCGTTTAATTGCGCACATCACCATTCTTCGCTAACCAAGCTAGGTATCCCACCTGTTCAGCAGGTGGGCACTCCCTAGATTTATAGGTCGACCGCGGTGGAGCTTCAGGCCTTAAAGGTCTCTCTTCCTTAGATCGTATTTCTTGAAAGGTCCTGGTGGGTCTACTCCACCTCGGTGCTAAGAGGCTTCGATAATATTATTGTTTTAGATGGCTGGCCTACCTCGGCGCCAAGGATGGCGGTCGGGCTTCTCGGCCCATTCGCGGTTAATTAGCATGTTGTCCTGAGCCTCCTCATCAAGCTCTGGCAGTAAGTTCCTTTGAAGGTAAGACTGATTAGCCCTGGTTTGCTCAAATTTGATCTCAAGTGCCTGCTCGGCCCCGAGGAGCTCGACCCATCTGTCGTTCAGTTCGTCCTTTTCAGTTTTGAGCCGCTGGGACTTCTGCTTGATGCTCTTGCCATGTTGGCCAATTGCTTGCGGAATGTTTCGAGATGAGGTGCCTCAAGGGGCTCCTGGGCATCATACTCATCGGGGCCAAGGCTTCTATCTTCCTCGACCTTCAGAACATAATTGTCATCATTGGGGTCGTCTTCATACCCGTTGACCATATCATCTCCATTTGTTGTTGCCAGTGCCGACGTCATTACCAACGTTCTGGTTATCGTGAGCGGCATCGCCATTGGCGGCACCGCCGTTTCCGTGCCGCCATTACTCGCGTCACCATTGTCGTTGCCTCCATTACAGCAGCCCCTATGCCGACGCTTGGGGGGTTTTGCGCTTCCTCCTCCGTCCTTGGGAGTGTCCACCATGTAGACATCATAGATGGAGGTAGCTATCCATTTGCCGGTATGAGTGACGTCAGGCGACGAAGTAGAGTCTGACATCTCACCGACATCTTCATCCATGTTGGTTGCCTCCTCAAAGGCGCTGGCTAGAACGTTTGTTAAATTCTCGAAGGTAGCGAGTAGGTGGGTGGAGGGTGGGTTGAAAATTCCAGCTTCTCCAGATTTTTCCTAGATCTGATCGTAAACCAAGGTCCGGTCGTCTAAGATTTCGAGGCTCTGGATCCAATCTAACATCTCATTCAAAAGCCCATTGTCGGTTTCGCCCCTACCTCGACTGAAGGTTGGGCTTACCTGAAGTTTGCCCGAGATCCCATCTAACATGGCTTCGGGAATATTTTTGGTCAAACTTGTCGTCTGATCCGCCGGGGTAATGTCCGGCTCTGGGCTCGAAGCTAGATCCAAGGTGTGATCCATACCGTGATCCTGATCTGAGATTGAATCTGAGATCGACATGAAGGCATCAGCGGGGTCTTTGGCAGGTCTGAGACCCAGCCCGAAAGCACGAGTTCGCCGCAGGCATCCGCAACGTACTCCAAATGTCCAAACCTGATGGTGTGTCCTGCAGTAAAGTTTTCGATCTGGCCACGGTGGCTTGTGGAATCGACGTAGAGCGTGACACCGCCAAAGACAAAGAGTTGTCCGAGGAAGAAAGTCTTCCCACAACCAATGTTGTTGCTGATCTGAAGGTGCGCCATCGAGCCGTCTTGACCACACAGAGGGACATGTTTGAGCCACCAATGTCGGTGTTGAATCCGGTGGATCTCGGGTAGGGGGTCCCGAGCTAGTGATCTTGGCTAGATGGTAATAGGACAAAGAGAGAAATGATGTTTTACCAAGGTTCCGGCCCTCTCGAAGAGGTAAAACCCTACGCCATGATTCTATTGTATTGATTGTGGATGGGATACAAAGTACAGGATGCTCTACCTCGAGATCGTATGTTGGTACGTCTCCATTGTATCTATAATTTATGAAGTATTCATGCTGTTATATTATCATTCCTGGATGTTTTACAATCATTTTATAGCAACTTTATATCATTTTTGGGACTAACCTATTGACCCAGTGCCAGTTGCTGTTTTGCTTGTTTTTTACATCGCAGGAAATCAATATCAAACGGAGTCCAAACACCCCGAAACTTTTTCTGGATTTTTTATGGACCAAGACATCCGATTAGGTCGAGAAGCACACAGGGGGGTGCACCAAGGGGCACAACCCACTGTGGCGCACTGAGGTCCCAGCGCGCCCAGGTGGGTTGTGCCCACCTCGGTGGCCTCCCGCACCCCCTCTTTGCCCTATAAATCACCAAATATTCCAAAAACCCTCGGGGTAAGAAGTTACACCACCGCAACCCTCTGTAGCCACCGAAAACCAATATAGACCCTGTTCCGGCACTCCGTCGGAGGGGGAAATCATCACCGGTGGCCATCTTCATCATCCCTGCGGCCACCATGATGAGGAGGGAGTAGTCCACCCTCGGGGCTGAGGGTTTGTACCAGTAGTTATGTGTTTAATCCCCCCCTCTCTCTCTCTCTCTCGTGTTCTTGAGATGTCACGATCTTGATGTATCACGGGCTTTGTTAATATAGTCGGATCATATGGTGTTTCCCCTCTCTATCTTGTTGTGATGAATTGATTTTTCCCTTTGATATTTCGTTCTTATCGAATTGAATAATTTTATGGATTTGAGAACACTTGATGTATGTATTGCTATGAATACCCGTGGTGACAATGGGGTATCGTATTGATTCACTTGATATGTGTTTTGGCACTCAATTCGCGGATTCTCGAGGTGACATTGGAGTAATCTATGCATAGGGGTTGATGCACATTCTCGTCTTTGTTTCTCCGGTAGAAATCTTGGGGCACTCTTTGAGGTTCTTTGTGTCGGATTGAGTATTATGAATCTGAAATTGTTTGGTTGCAGGGTTGTTTGAGAGAGACCATCTTCATCCTATGCCCCCCACGTATTGATAAACCTTAGGTCATCCACTTGAGGGAAAATTGCTACTGCCCTACAAAACTCTGCGCTTGGAGGCCCAACACGTGTCTACAAGAACAAGTTGTGTAGTAGACATCATATGTGAATGTCTCTAACCCTACAGTCTAAATACCTCGACTTATATAGGCATCGGGGGGTACCTAGGGCTACATGTAGGTCGGTTACATCAAGGGGTAAACATGTCGATGATTCAAACATGTCTTAGAGTATGCGCCAAGTCTTCGGAGGACTCCATCTTGATACACCATGGGGCATGGCAACACATCCCACTTGTCGGTCGTGAGGGGGTCCTCGGCCCAGCCCATGATTGGGGGCCGACTTGGTTAGCACCCCCTAATCTAGAACACCTTCATTATAACATTATATTTTATGCAAATATAGTATTAATGTGGGTCGGCCCATGTTGCCCAGTGGGACATGAGGTCAGTCACCACTGGATGGGTCGGCTCCATGTCCAAAGACCAAAGTAGAATGGCCAGCGGATAATAGGCCCGGGCCAAAGCAAGCCGGCCCATTCCCATCCTTAAGGGTGGTGCATAGTGGGTTGCCATAAACAATATACTAGCAGGTAAAGGTGCGCCCGAGATTAAGCCCATCATTGATGAATTTGTAACTTAATCTATTTTTGCTCGAGTCTGCTATCTTAGTATAATGTGTTTTGATAGGTAAATTTTGTGTGAATTTCTGGTGAGCAAGTATATGCTTATGGGAAGATTGTATGCTTGTGTGAGAAAGGTGCAATAGATAATCTGGACTGTTTGATTAGACTAAATCACTAATAGGGAAATGCTACACAGGAGCTCATTAGTAGTGCTTCTAAAAAGGAAGCGATGTTGCTAAATAGTAGTAGCGCTTGGGTAGAACGAGCGCTGCTACTATGCACATAGCAGTAGCACTGTAGCTAGAAAACACACTACTACTACAATTGCCAGATCGTTGCAGGTAGGCTAGGTATACTAGTAGCGCTCATATGTTAAATGCACTACTGGTATTGAACTTAGCAATAGCGCTTTCCTCTAACCAGCGCTACTACTAAATTCAGTCCCCTCCTAATAAGACCAAAGTTTAGTCCCACCTTGCTCCGTGAACAGAATGTTTACCACCTTAAATATGGTGCTTCTCAAACCATCACAACCACTTGTTCTTCATTAAACTCTGTGTAGGATCTGTGGTCGCAATAGGAATCTTCACCGGTTCTTAAACCAGGAAGATTCCTATTGACAATTTAGATTCTACACAAAAAGATCAATGATGACCAATGTATTTTTGATTCTTTTACATGCTTAGCCTTAGCAGTAGCGCCTTTTGCAGAAGGCACTACTGCTACAGGCATAGCAGTAGCGCTTCTCGTCTTAAAAGCGCTGCTGCTATGGAGATTAGCAGTAGCGCTTTACCTAACGCGTGCTACTGCTAAGCGCCTTATCCAACCGGCCGCGCGCCCCCACTCTCCCTCTCCACTCTCATCACTCTCGCTCCCCCGGACCCCCCGTCGTCCGCCGCTGCCGTCGTTCCCCGACCACCGTTGTCGCCCGCCGTCGCCAACGCTCCTGCTCCTCCTCCACTAAGGTAGTCCCTCCATCCCTCCTCCTCCCTCCTCCCTACTGCGCCCCTCCCTCCTCCTACGGCCGCCCCCTCCTCCCTCCTCCCTCCTTCTCCGGCCAAGCCCTCTGCCGGCAGCCCTCCTCCCCCTCCTCCACTCTCCTCCCTCCTCCCACCCCCTCCTCCCATTGGGGAACGTAGCATGCAATTCGAAAAATTCCTACGATAACGCAAGATCTATCTAGCAGATGCATATCAACGAGAGGGGGAGAGTGTGTTGATTGAGACGTCTCCAACGTATCTATATTTTTTGATTGTTCCATGCTATTATATTATGTGTTTTGGATGTTTATGGGCTTTATTAAACACTTTTATATTACTTTTGGGACTAACCTATTGACCCAGAGCCCAAAGTGCGCCTCCTGTTTTTCCCTTGTTTGATGTTTCAAGAAAAGGAATATCAAACGGAGTCGAAACGGAATGAAACCAACCGGAGAAGTTATTTTTGGAAGGAAAGCTACCGGATAAACTTGGAGTACATGTCAGGAAAGAGACGAGGGAGCCACGAGGTAGGGGGGCGCGCCCTCCACCCTCGTGGGCCCCTCGTGGCTCCCTTGGCGTACTTCTTCCTCCTATATATACCCATATACCCTAAAAACTTCGTGGAACATAATAGATCTGGAGTTCCGCCGCCGCAAGCCTCTGTAGCCACCAAAAACCTCTCGGGACCCTGTTCCGGCACCCTGCCGGAGGGGGGAACCCTCACCGATGGCCATCTTCATCATCCCGTTGCTCTCCATGACGAGGAGGGAGTAGTTCACCCTCGGGGCTGAGGGTATGTACCAGTAGCTATGTGTTTGATCTCTCTCTCTCTCTCTCTCTCTCTCTCTCGTGTTCTTGATTTGGCACGATCTTGATGTATCGCGAGCTTTTCTATTATAGTTGGATCTTATGTTGCTTCTCCCCCTCTACTCTCTTGTAATGGATTGAGTTTTCCTTTGAAGTTATCTTATCGGATTGAGTCTTTAATGATTTGAGAACACTTGATGTATGTCTTGCCGTGCGTATCTGTGGTGACAATGGGATATCACGTGATTCACTTGATGTATGTTTTAGTGACCAACTTGCGGGTTCCGCCCATGAACCTATGCATAGGGGTTGGCACACGTTTTCGTCTTGATTCTCCAAAGAGAAACTTTGGGGCACTCTTTCAGGTTCTATGTGTTGGTTGAATAGATGAATCTGAGATTGTGTGATGCATATCGTATAATAATACCCACGGATACTTGAGGTGACATTGGAGTACCTAGGTGACATTAGGGTTTTGGTTGATTTGTGTTTTAAGGTGTTATTCTAGTACGAACTCTAGGGCTGTTTGTGACACTTATAGGAATAGCCCAACGGATTGATTGGAAAGAATAACTTTGAGGTGGTTTCGTACCCTACCATAATCTCTTCGTTTGTTCTCCACTATTAGTGATTTTGGAGTGACTCTTTGTTGCATGTTGAGGGATAGTTATATAATCCAATTATGTTATTATTGTTGAGAGAACTTGCACTAGCGAAAGTATGAACCCTAGGCCTTGTTTCCTAGCATTGCAATACCGTTTACGCTCACTTTTATCATTAGTTACCTTGCTGTTTTTATATTTTCAGATTACAAAAACCTATATCTACCATCCATATTGCACTTGTATCACCATCTTTTCGCCGAAATAGTGCACCTATACAATTTACCATTGTATTGGGTGTGTTGGGGACACAAGAGACTCTTTGTTATTTGGTTGCAGGGTTGTTTGAGAGAGACCATCTTAATCCTACGCCTCCCACGGATTGATAAACCTTAGGTCATCCACTTGAGGGAAATTTGCTACTGTCCTACAAACCTCTGCACTTGGAGGCCCAACAACATCTACAAGAAGAAGGTTGTGTAGTAGACATCAAGCTCAGTTTCTGGCGCCGCTGTCGGGAGGCTAGGTAAGCGGCACTCACACCCCGTCAACTAAGCTCTTTTCTGGTGCCGTTGCCGGGGAGGTGAGTGCTTGAAGGTATATCTTTATATCTTGCAATCGAATCTTTTTGCTTCTTGTTTTAGCACTAGTTTAGTTTGTAAAAGAAAATTACAAAAAAATGGAATTGAGTTTGTCTCATACGCTTTATCTTTTTAATATCTTTCGTGAGTATGATGGAAAAGAAAATTGTGCTCAAGTACTAGAAGAAGAAATCTATAGAATATTTGGCACTAAATATTTGTATGATGAGCAAGATTGCAATGTTGTTAGTATGAATTACTTGAATATCCATGATGCTAATGATATGCAAAGCCACAAGCTTGGGGAAGCTATGTTTGATGAAGATGCTATTTTTTGTCCCCCAAGCTTTGATGAGGAAATTTACTATGATGAAAGCTTGCCTCCTATCTATGGTGATTATTGTGATGACACGTATGCTTTATAGAATAATGATAACCATGAAACTTGTCATCTTGATCTTAATTCTCAATCATATGATAGTTATTTTGTTGAGTTTGCTCCCACTACTATTCATGAGAAGAATTTTTCTTATGTGGAGAGTAATAAAATTTCTATGCTTGTAGATCATGAAAAGAATGCTTTAGGTGCTGGTTATATTTTTGTATTCATTCATGATGCTACTGAAAATTATTATGAGGGAGTAACATATGCTTGTAGGAATTGCAATAATATCAAGTTTCCTCTCTATGTGCTTAAAGTTTTGAAGTTATGCTTGTTTTACCTTCCTATGCAAGATGATTCTTGTTCCCATAAGTTGTTTGCTCACAAAATCCCTATGCATAGGAAGTGGGTTAGACTTAAATGTGCTATTCATATTTTTCATTATGCTCTCTTTATGTTTCAATTCTTATGTTTTATGTGAGCATCATTGAAATCATCATGCCTAGCTAGGGGCGTTAAACGATAGCGCTTGTTGGGAGGCAACCCAATTTTATTCTAGTTTCTTGCTTTTTGTTTATGTTTAGTAATAAATAATCCATCTAGCTTCTGTTTAGATGTGGTTTTATGTTTTAATTAGTGTTTGTGCCAAGTAGAACCTTTGGGAAGACTTGGGTGAAGTCTTTATGATCTTGCTGCAAAAAACAGAAACTTTAGCGCTCACGAGATTAGCTTCAACTTTTTACTGGAGAGTGTTATTTAGTTGATTCTGTTTTAAGATGATTACTAGACAAATTCCTCAGGTCCAAAAATTTATTTTAGAATTTTTGGAGTTCCATAAGTTTGCGTTAGTTACAAATTACTACAGACTGTTCTGTTTTTGACAGATTCTGTTTTCCGTGTGTTGTTTGCTTATTTTGATGACTCTATGGGTAGTAAAATAGTTTATAAACCGTAGAGAAGTTGGAATAAATTAGGTTTAACACCAATATAAATAAACAATGAGTTCATTACAGTACCTTGAAGTGGTGTTTTCTTTTCTTTTGCTAATGGAGCTTACGAGTTTTCTGTTAAGTTTTGTGTTGTGAAGCTTTCAAGTTTTGGGTAAAGATTCGATGGACTATGGAATAAGGAGTGGCAAGAGCCTAAGCTTGGGGATGCCCAAGGCACCCCAAGGTAATATTCAAGTATGACCAAGAGCCTAAGCTTGGGGATGCCCCGGATGGCATCCCCTCTTTCGTCTTCGTTCATCGGTAACTTTACTTGGAGCTATATTTTTATTCACCACATGATATGTGTTTTGCTTGGAGCGTCATTTTATTATCTTTAGCTTTGCTTGTTGTTTGAATAAAATACCAAGATCTGTAATTCTTAAATGAGAGAGAGTCTTCACAGAGTTGCATAATTACTCGACTACTCATTGATCTTTACTTATATCTTTCAGAGTAGTTTGTTGTTTGCTCTAGTGCTTCACTTATATCTTTTAGAGCACAATGGTGGTTTTATTTTGAAGAAATAGATGAACTCTCATGCTTCACTTATATTATTGTGAGAGTCTTAAATAGCATGGTTATTTGTTTAAATAATTCTAATATGCTTGGTATTCAAGATTAGTAAAAACTTTCTTATGAGTGTGTTCAATACTATGAGAAGTTTGATGCTTGACAATTGTTTTGAGATATGAAGATGGTGACATTAGAGTCATGCTAGTTGAGTAGTTTTGTTCTCCACTATTAGTGATTCTGGAGTGACTCTTTGTTGCATGTTGAGGGATAGTTATATGATCCAATTATGTTATTATTGTTGAGAGAACTTGCACTAGCGAAAGTATGAACCCTAGGCCTTGTTTCCTAGCATTGCAATACCGTTTACGCTCATTTTTATCATTAGTTACCTTGCTGTTTTTATATTGTCAGATTACAAAAACCTATATCTACCATCCATATTGCACTTGTATCACCATCTCTTCGCCGAACTAGTGCACCTATACAATTTACCATTGTATTGGGTCTGTTGGGGACACAAGAGACTCTTTGTTATTTGGTTGCAGGGTTGTTTGAGAGAGACC
This sequence comes from Aegilops bicornis, assembly GCA_021605145.1. NCBI lineage: Eukaryota > Viridiplantae > Streptophyta > Magnoliopsida > Poales > Poaceae > Aegilops > Aegilops bicornis. Next base: position 711,896,815 of record CM038671.1, read on the forward strand.
ATCTTAATCCTACGCCTTCCACGGATTGATAAACCTTAGGTCATCCACTTGAGGGAAATTTGCTACTGTCCTACAAACCTCTGCACTTGGAGGCCCAACAACGTCTACAAGAAGAAGGTTGTGTAGTAGACATCATCCATGTACCCTCATAGACCGAAAGCGGAAGCGTTAGTTTAAACCGTATATAAAGGGGCGGAGGAGGAGGCCGGCCACCAAGGGGCGCGCCAAGGGGGGGGGGGTCCTACTATGACTCCACTCCTAGTAGGATTCGCCCCTTTTTTTCCTTTCTCGTGGGGGGAAAGAGGGAAGGAGAGGGAGAGGGAGAGGGAAAGAGGAAAGGGGGCCGCGCCCCCTCCCCCTTGTCCAATTCGGACTCCCTTGAGGGGGCGCCACCCTGCGGGCTCCACTATCTTTCTCCCCTATGGCCCATGAAGGCCCATTACTTCCCCGGGGGGTTTCGGTAAACCCTCGATACCCCGATAAACATCTGAAACGTCCCAAAACCATTCCGGTGCCCGAATACCTTCGTCCAATATATCAATCTTTACCTCTCCACTATTTTGAGACTCCTCATCATCTCCGTGATCTCATCCGGGACTCCGAACAAACTTCGGTCATCAGAACACATAACTCATAATACAAATCGTCATCGAACGTTATGACAACATACACCTCTCCGGTCAATAACCAATAGCGGAACCTGGATGCTTATATTGGCTCCCACATATTCTACGAAGATCTTTATCGGTCGAACCGTTATGACAACATACGTTATTCCCTTTGTCATTGGTATGTTACTTGCCCGAGATTCAATCGTTGGTATTCACATACCTAGTTCAATATCATTACCGACAAGTCTCTTCACTCGTTCCGTAATGCATCATCCCGCAACTAAATCATTAGTCACATTGCTTGCCAGGCTTATCATGATGTGCATTACCGAGAGGGCCCAGAGATACCTCTCCGATACTCGAAGTGACAAATCCTAATCTCGATCTTTGCCAACCCAACAAAACACCTTTGGAGATACCTGTAGAGCATTTTATAATCACCCATTTACATTGTGACGTTTGATAGCACACAAGGTACTCCTACAGTATTCGGGAGTTGCATAATCTCATAGTCAAAGGAATATGTATAAGTCATGAAGAAAGCAATAGCAATAAAACTTAACGATCATTATGCTAAGCTAATGGACGGGTCTTGTCCATCACATCATTCTCCTAATGATGTGATCCCGTTCATCAAATGACAACACATGTCTATGGTCAGGAAACTTAACCATCTTTGATTAACGAGCTAGTCTACTAGAGGCATACTACGGACACTTTGTTTTGTCTATGTATTCACAAACGTGTCAAGTTTCTGGTTAATAAAATTCTAGCATGAATAATAGATATTTATCATGACATAAGGAAATATAAGTAACAACTTTATTATTGACTCTAGGGCATATTTTCTTCAGTCTCCCACTTGCACTAGAGTCAATAATCTAGATTGCATTGTAATGATACTAAAACCCATGGAGTCTTGGTGCTGATCACGTTTTGCTCGTGGAAGAGGCTTAGTCAATGGGTGTGCCACATTTAGATCCGTATGTATTTTTCAAATCTCTATGTCTCCCTCCTTGACTTGATCACAGTTGTAGTTGAAGCGTCTCTTGATGTGTTTGGTTCTTTTGTGAAATCTGGATTCCTTCGCCAAGGCAATTGCTCCAGTATTGTCACAAAAGATTTTCATTGGACCCGGTGCACTAGGTATTACACCTAGATCGTATATGAACTCCTTCATTCGCTGCTTCCGAAGCAGCTATGTACTCTGCTGCACACATAGATCCCACCACGACGCTTTGCTTGGAACTGCACCAACTGACAGCTCCACCATTCAATATAAATACTTATCCGGTTTGTGACTTAGAATCATCCGGATCAGTGTCAAAGATAGCATCGACGTAAACATTTATGATGAGCTCTTTGTCACCTCCATAAACGAGAAACATATCCTTAGTCCTTTTCAGGTAATTCAGGATGTTCTTGACCGCTGTCCAGTGATCCACTCCTGGATTACTTTGGTACCTCCCTGCTATACTTATGGCAAGGCACACACCAGGTCTGGTACACAACATAGCATACATGATTGAACCTATGGCTGAAGCATAGGGAATGACTTTCATTTTCTCTCTATCTTCTGCAGTGCTCAGGCATTGAGTCTGACTCAACTTCACACCTTGTAACACCGGTAAGAACCCTTTCTTTGACTGATCCATTTTGAACTTCTTCAATATCTTATCAAGGTATGTGCTTTGTGAAAGTCCAATTAAGCGTCTTGATCTATCTCTATTGATCTTGATGCCCAATATATAAGCAGCTTCACCGAGGTCTTTCATTGTAAAACTCTTATTCAAGTATCCTTTTATGCTATCCAGAAATTCTATATCATTTCCAATCAACTATATGTTATCCTCATATAATATTAGAAATGCTACAGAGATCCCACTCACTTTCTTGTAAATACAGGCTTCTACAAAAGTCTGTATAAAACCATATGCTTTGTTAACCTCATCAAAACATATATTCCAACTCCGAGAGGCTTGCACCAGTCCATAAATGGATCGCTGGAGCTTGGACACTTTGTTAGCACCTTTAGGATCGACAAAACCTTCTGGTTGCATCATATACAACTCTTCTTTAAGATATCCATTAAGGATTGCAGTTTTGACATCCATTTGCTAGATTTCATAATCATAAAATGCGGCAATTGCTAACATGATTCAGACAGACTTAAGCATCGTTGCGGGTGAGAAGGTCTCATCGTAGTCAACTCCTTGAACTTGTCGAAAACCTTTTGCGACAAGTCGAGCTTTGTAGACCCGTGTTCGTATTTTTCATGAACGGGATTTCGGACATCCTTTTTGAAGGAAGTTTTGTATGGGGTGTAGTGTTTTGAACACATCCCACTAACTTTAAAATCTTTTGAACATGATCTTCAAAATCATGCTGGTGTCAAACCAGTCCGGCAATATTGCTCCACGGCTGCCGACCTGTGCTAGACACGTCGTCACTTTGTTGAGCCGAGCTCAACTTCTTCGGATCATCATCTCGGCAAGCCGAACAAGAGTCCGGCATCGCGAAGGATAAATCATCACCAACATCGCCGCCCCACGGATTACACGGAGCGGGGCATATCGGCGTTGCTGCACGGTCGCTTCATCAAGCCGGCATCGACCACGTCACGACCTGCATCGGCAGGGCCGCACTATCGCTTCTTCAAGCTGGTGTCCATCACGCCGACCTACTTCGACATCTCGGCTGGACCGGGGGCTTCGCCATCTCTTCATCAACCTACTCCGGACACTTCGGCGTCACTAGCCGACCAGGCAATGGGTGCGCGGATCGAGTCCCAATTTTGGGAATCACCTTCCTTCGGATTGCTACAACAAATAAATCAGGTGCTATTAATCCTAGTATTTCTTTTTGCTTGTTTGGGTTAATTTTTCCCAAGGAATTATTACTCTGGTTTGTCCATCATATGTACACAGGTCTATCAAGTGGTGGCCGCGATTATCGACGGTCGCATGATGGTTCGGTCGGTTTCAGACATAGTCCGTGACGCCGCATCCGGAATTCAAACCGACCTATGAATTCAGGCCTTGCCATGCCTTTACCGCATCACGCCGCCAAGCATCGACATTGACTTCAAGCGCCAGCCATATTTCTTTTATTACTCACTTTGCATAAATTATTTGTTATGCAATGATTTTTTATTATTATTATTACTATTATCTCCGGTTTGCACTATTTTTTGTGCACAGGAAAATGATCCAGCCGGACTATATCCTTTGACGTCACCTCGGCTAGACAGGGGGCTTCGTCAACACTTCATTACCCCATGCCAGGGACTTCGGCATCACTCTGCCGTCCTGCATTGACCGTGCTATGTCACCACTTCGGAGTGCCGAGCTCTTTGCTCCGCCACCTCGGGACCGGCTTGGGGGATGGAACCTTGTCCCGCATCAAGCTCGGACCGCGTCGTCAATACCGAACACATTAACCAGCTAAGTTGCCTTCATCCTCAAAGTTTTAAATTTCTAACTTGTGTTCGGTTCGACCAAGCATTATTCTTTTTTGGAAAGAAAGTTGCTTGTAAAAATTTTCCTTGTCCAAACTTTGTTCGCACATACTTGACGCGATACCCGCGCTCATTATACCTGGGGGCTTCTTTAACAGAAGCTTATTAATACGGGCTTTATGCCTAACACATGTGTCACACTTCCGCATGTACCTTTTATTCACCATCATATGCATCGATATGACTTAGGTTTTGGCCAAGCTGGGTTGCCTGGCTCCTGTGCTTACCCCTACGTTCCCGATTGTTCGGCTAGGTGGTAAAGGGAGCACCTCTGCTATTGTTACTGCCGGGTCAGCCGGATGTGTACCTCAGACTGGGTGAAGCCGAAAGCTAGCGTTCTTAAGGGAATACTCGGTCGGTGAACTAAAAGATGATTTCTTACCTATTTATTTACCTGCCCCCAGATGTTTTTCTACTCTTTTCGCAGTTCGGACATGCACTTTAGGGCATGCCACCGAGGGAAAGGAACCCCTAACGGAACTATTCTCCCTGGAAGATGTTTCTTACTAACCATGTAATATAACATAACTAGTTGGGCACTTGTCTGATAAAGCACTAATGACCCCTACGCCTGGTCTCCACGCATGCCCCGGTTTTTATAACCGCGAGGGTATTCGGACACACTCCGGACTATTGGGTCCAGAGGTTGAACCGAAAAGGTCCGCTACGACAAACGATCTACAATCCGGCTAGAAGGCATTCTACATGTCACCTTACATTTTATAGTCAACTTTTACCCAAGTCACTTGGGGGCTCTTATGTTTATTTGAGCCGTTTCATACTAAGTGTTTTTCTTCTTAGTCGCTGCAAAGTTAAAGCACGCATGTAAGCACTTTTTTTCTAAAGTCCAATTTTTGGATTGGCACCGAACACTTGATCTTGTTCGGACGTCATGTTTTTACTAACGTTTTTTGGTTTTCCAAGCTTTTGGCACTTTTAACTATTTGTGTGTTTTCAGCACAAGTCTCGCAGAGCAACGCCGGACTCCTTTAGAGATTTGGCAAAAACATTCTCAGATATTGCTATATATGCATCGGTTTCGAATTGTGTCTTCGGTCAATGGTTGGGTTGCCCGGCTCCTGCACTTGCCTCCTATGTTCCGCTTTGTTCGGCTAGGTGTGCAAAGGGAGAACCACTATGCTTCCAGCTCACATGGTTAAGCACCTCAGTGGAGAAAGCCAAAAACTGACTGTCACAATAAGCGTAAACTGGTCAGCGATCCGATGACGGTGTTAAAATGACGGGCCATTCATAACAATGGCCGAAGTGTTTACGGCTCGACCTCAACTGTCGCCGAACACTACCGGGGGCTATTAACTGGCCTCCCAAACTAAATCCTTGATCTTTTGCTCTTACATTGGAGCTGAGGTTTCATGATCATGCTTAGCATGACAATCCAAAGAAAGGAACCGATAGCGGGACTATTTTCTTTGGAAGACATTTCTTACATTAGCGATAATATAACATATCTCTCTGCGTACCTTTGTTTATAAAACCGTATGGCTAGATTGCCTTGTTTGTCGTAAATCTTTGCCCTCATAAAGGCTTTATAAAGTAGGACAAACACTCCTTGGCTACTGGCCGAGGAGGTTGAAGTTGATGGTCGGTCAACAAAGTTTTGTACAATGCGGATCCGAGCATTAATGACATAAAGTACTTGGATACATTGAGTCATTACACATAATTTGTGATTTTACTATCGATATCGATCCTTAATTCGGCCACCCGTGCCCGCATAAAGGCTCGATGGCTACTGGCTTCGGGCTTATTATTTACTAATATTAAAGGGGCACATCAATCCCCTGATCTGGTGTTGCCACCCGACCAGTGTCTCGGGGGCTACTGCATTGCCTGTTCTATGCAGAAAATTTTAAGTGCAATACAGTTTCCGAGGAGATTTTGATCCTCGGGTTGGTCGGCCGCACCCAACCCGAGTCTCGAGGACTGAGCACGCCGCTTTTTGTGTCCCGAAGTATTCTGCCGAGCTAGGACTTGATCCTCAGACCGATTTTGCAAATCAACCTGAGTCTCAGCGGCTATGGGGATCATCGGTTTTGTGTCATCCTTCATGTGCATCTCAGGTTTTACACCGATACCCACCTTGAGCGCTACTGGCTGTGTATCTCGGCAGAGAATAAATTGCACCAATCAAAAATATTGACAAAAATCGGCCCACATTCGGGGTGGTGCACCACCTCGGAAGCAGTCCGGCATAAAGCTCGGCGCTAGTGGCTGGCTCCATAGAGGGCATTTCCGGCATTAAGCTTGGCTAAACTCCTTCAAACTTCTTTGAACCAAGGTGATTTACGACACCTCGAATACAGTCCGGTGTTGGAGCTCGGATACATAGTCCGGCGTTGGAGCTCGGATACAGTCCGGTGTTGGAGCTCGGATACATAGTCCGGCGTTGGAGCTCGGATACAGTCCGGCGTTGGAGCTCGGATACATAGTCCGGCGTTAGAGCTGGGAAGCAGTCCAGCATTGGTGCTCGACTGCAAAAGATACCTCAAATGCAGTCCGGCGTTGGAGCTCGGACGCAAGAGGACACTGCCTCCCGGTAAAAACTTCAAACCCGAGGTGTGGCATAAAAATAACAAGGCATTGATAAAGGCCGGAAACTTAAAGGGCTCCTCGGATACCCGACGTGTAAACTCGTCGAATGCATTTCGGCGATCCTCAAAGATCGAAGATGAGAAGATTTGTTGAACCAGTTTTCAAGACCGGCAACCAAAGATGAAGAACAGTTCGGAAGAATCGAGGAGCGCCCCTAACTTGAAGACCGGTTCAGGGGCTCTTGGCGGTGTCCCGGACTAGGGGTACTCACCACGTCGTCCCCCAATCGGTTAGATTGGGCCGAGGACCCTGTGGCCGTATACTCATGGGCCAGTTCCGACAGATACCGCATACAAGGAAGATTCCACAAGACTGGGTGATCAAGACAAGGACTCCTCCCCACCGGCGTATTCGGCTAGGACTCTTTTTATCCTAGGCCTCTGGTGCATTATATAAACCAGGCCGGGCTAGTCGATGACATATACAAAATACAACAATCATACCATAGGCTAGCTTCTAGGGTTTAGCCTCCTTGATCTCGTGGTAGATCTACTCTTGTACTACCCATATCATAAATATTAATCAAGCAGGAGTAGGGTATTACCTCCATCGAGAGGGCCCGAACCTGGGTAAAAACATCGTGTCCCTTGTCTCCTGTTACCATCCGCCTAGACGCACAGTTCAGGACCCCCTACCCGAGATCCGCCGGTTTTGACACCGACAGCCACCCTAAGAGAATTGAGCAAGATTCTCAGAGAAATAATACTGATGTGCCTAGTTCTTCTAAAAGGAAGAAAAAGAAAAATGATAGGACTTTGCAAACTCCTAGTGAACCTATTGCTGAACCACCTGAGAATCCAAATGATATATCTATGTCTGATGCTGAAACACAACCTGGTAATGAACATGAACCTAGCGAAAATAATAATGATGATGTTCATGATGATGCTCAACCTAGTAATGATAATGATGTAGAAGTTGAACCTGCTGTTGATCTTGATAACCCACAACCCAAGAATCAACGTTATGATCAGAGAGACTTTGTTGCTAGGAAACATGGTAAAGAAAGAGAACCATGGGTTCGTAAACCCATGCCTTTTCCTCCCAAACCATCCAAGAAAAGGATGATGAGGATTTTGATCGCTTGTTGAAATGATTAGGCCTATCTTTTTGCGTGTCACGATTAACTGATGTGCTCAAAACAAATCCTTATGCTAAGTATATGAAGGATATCATTACCAATAAGAGAAAGATACCGGAAGCTGAAATCTCCACCATGCTTGCTAATTATACTTTTAAGGGTGGAATAGCAAGGAAACTTGGAGATCCAGGAGTACCCACTATATCATGCTCCATTAAATGAAATTATGTTAAAACTGCTTTATGTGATCTTGGAGCCGGTGTTAGTGTTATGCCTCTCTCTTTATATCATAGACTTGACTTGAATAAGTTGACACCTATTGAAATATCTTTACAAATGGCTGATAAATCAACTGCTATACCAGTCGGTATTTGTGAGGATGTGCCTGTTGTGGTTGCAAACGTTACTATTTTAATGGACTTTGTTATTCTTGATATTCCCGAGGACGATAGTATGTCTATTATTCTTGGAAGACCTTTTCTGAATACTGCTGGGGCTGTTATTGATTGCAACAATGGCAATGTCACTTTTCATGTAAATGGTTATGAGCATACGGTACACTTTTCGAGGAAACAACCTCAAGTTTATAGTATCAACTCTATTGGAAAAATTCCATCAATTATATTCGGAGGTTTTGAATTTCCTCTTCCTAGTGTCAAGAAGAAATATGATATGCTTATTATAGGCGATGTGCATATCCCCGTTGAGGTAACTTAGTGTTATTCGAAATTTCTCCGGTCCCATGTTATTCGGAATGAGTTTGTTAACAAGACTTGATCAACCTTGTTAGTGGATTCCTTTTGATGATCATGAGACGGATGAAACTAGAAGGCACAACCTTCTGTACCCTCTTTATACTTTCTGTTATTTAGTTGAAATAAAGTAAAATAATATATTTCTGTCTGTTTCCTAATTTATCCGTGCAATATAAAAATATCCAAAAATAAAAGTTCTTAGAATGCCATGCTAATTTAATATGATTTTTTGAGAAAATTTGATGATTTTTAGTGCAAAAATCACCGCGGGGGGAGCTGCCACCTGGCCACGAGGGTGGAGGGCGCGCCCTACCCCTCTGGGGGCGCCCCCCTGCCTCGTGGGCCCACGGTGGCCCTCCTCCACTTATTCCTGCACCCATCCTCTTCTTCTTCCTCCCACAAACATGAATAACCAGCTCAAACCACGAGTTCCAAATTTCTGTTGTGATTTTCGATCTCCTTGCTCAAAGCACCTCTCACAAAACTGCTTGGGGAGATTGTTCCTTGGTATGTGACTCCTCCATTGGTCCAATTAGTTTTTGTTCTAGTGCTTTATTCATTGCAAATTTGTGCTGCATTGATGACCATGTTCTTGAGCCTGCATGTCAAATTTATATGGTTCCAAGTAGTTCTAATGCTTGATAGAGGCTCTAGTCACTTGTAGGAGTAGTTGTTATCAATTTTATTGAAGTTGGTTCGATTTTGTTTGAAGTTACTAAAAATTTCAGAAATTTTTCAGAGAAAACAATATGTTTAGGAAGATGTTCCAAGGTGGTTCTCAAGGAAGCAAGGTCCCAGGCTTGCAATGCGTGATGCTGACGAGGAACCACCTAGGGACGCTCTTGTGAGGCCCTGTGAATGGCCTTTTGAAATTTTATGGATCGAGCGGGAATCAAAGAAGAATTTAACGCATATTTGCGTAACACCGGTCTTGTGGACTTTGAGGCAGACAAATGCCCACAGTATCATGATCTCACTAGTTCATTTGTGAGGAGGTCTGAGTTTTCATCTTCGAATCTTATACCATGGACTTAGAGGACTTTACTTTTGCTTGCAAGCTCCCACAATGGGGTAGTACTCTTGATCCCCGTAAATCTGAATTTAGAGACTTTCTTGCTAGTATAACTGTGGGGGAATCTAGAGATATAACGCAAGCCACTATAGGGAGCATTCACTTTCCTGCTATACATTATTTTGCTTTCTTCATCGGTAGGTGCATAAATGCTAAGGATGAAGCATGTCACATGTGTGTCCCTGATCTCAGCATTCTCGTGAGTCTTTGTGTTAGGAGACCAATTATATCATATGGGAGCCATTGTAGCTCGTATGTTGCATCATAATAGATATAACGGAGATTTCTTTGGAGGAATTTATGCAACCCGCTTAGCTAATTTTCTTGAGATAGACATTCGGGAGGGTGATATGGAGTTACCCCCTGCTTATTTAGATTTTGATTCTATGGTTTCCCACCAGTTTGTTGAAAGGACTGAATCACCTCTCCAGTATCGACTAATCTTTAACAAACGGCATGTTGTCCGTATTACTCTTCCTGCTCCCGCCTTCTTTGATTCTCAGACAAAAGGAAGATATGTTATTACCAGAGAGGAGGCAGATGAGTACGAGAGGAGAGCGGAGGCGGCTCGACGCCACGCTGCAACTCAGGAGGCACTAGTCGTTGCATTGCAGTACGACCCCAGCTACACCTACGGGTATCCGCCAGGCCATCCCTGGCAATGAACCAACTTAGGCCAAAAGCCTAAGCTTGGGGGAGTGCGTATTTCTCACCAACATTACATTTATGTTCACACACACTCATTGCTAGATGTCAGTGCTCATACTCTTTCACTGAAATATCCATGCTAGTTTATTTTCTTTTTCCTGCTTTCTTCTTGTGTGTTTAATAAACTCTAAGAAAACAACAACAAAAATTAGTGTAGCTTCTAGTTAGTTTACTTTTCCTGCTGTAGTAGTAATAATTAAAAAGAAAACCCAAAAATATTTCCCGTTCTTCTTTTGCTTGTTGGGAGCTTTCCCGTGTAAATAGTTTTATTTCTTTTCTTTTCTTTGGGGGTCGATAGGAGAAGACCATGATTAAATTGTTGAAGTGGCTCTTATATGCTTTATTGTTGATTTAACCAAGAGCCCATATTGCCTTGTCTTCTCCTGTTTATTGAATGCTCGCAGATTCCAGCTTAGTCCAATGCATGTGCACTCTTATTATTATTCACATCGTTCGGTCGTGCAAGTGAAAGGCAATTATGATGATATATGATGGACTGACTGAGATGGGAAAAGCTGGTATGAACTCGACCTCTCTTGTTTTTGTAAATATGATGAGTTCATCATTCTTGATTCAGCTTATTATGAATAAACATGTTTGCAATGACAATTAGAGATCATAGTTGCTTATGCCATGCTTAATTAGCTATGAGTTATAATGGTTTACCTTATGCATCAACATGCTATTAAAATGGTTGTGATGTGGTATGATAGGGTGGTATCCTCCTTTGAATGATTTAAGTGACTTGACTTGGCACATGTTCACACATGTAGTTGAAACAAATCAACATGGTGGATTATATCCTACTCATGGTTGCATCCAATGTTTATTAATTTTAATGCATGTTCATGGCTGTTGTCGCTCTCTAGTTGGTCGCTTCCCAATCTTTTACTAGTCTTTACTTGTACTAAGCGGGAATACTGCTTGTGCATCCAATCCCTTAAACCCCAAAGTTATTCCATATGAGTCCACTATACCTTCCTATATACGGTATCTACCTGCCGTTCCAAGTAAATTTGTATGTGCCAAACTCTAAACCTTCAAATAAACATTCTGTTTTGTATGCTCGAATAGCTCATGCATCAACTATGGCTGTCCTTATTTTCCATGTTAGGCGGGTTATTCTCAAGAGGAGTGGACTCCGCTCCTCACTCACGAGAACATGGCTGGTCACCGGGATGCCCCGTCCCATGCTTTATGCAAACTAAATCAAAATAATTGCAAAAAAAACTCCCCATGGGACCTGTTGTATGTTGGAGGCACTCGTTGTTTCGAGCAAGCCGTGGATTGATGCTTGTTGGTGGAGGGGGAGTATAAACTTTACCATTCTGTTTGGGAACCGCCTATAATGTGTGTGACATGGAAGATATCGCCATCTCTTAGTTGTTATGTTGACAATGAAAGTATACCGCTCAAAATATTATTTATCTCTATTTCAAAACCGAGCTCTGGCACCTCTACAAATCCCTGCTTCCCTCTGCGAAGGGCCTATCTATTTTTACTTTTATGTTGAGTCATCACCCTCTTATTAAAAGCACTAGCTGGAGAGCGCAGCTGTCATTTGCATTCATTACTGTTACTTTATATTGGGTATGACTATGACTGGATCTCTTTTACAATGAATTACAATGTCTAGTCAGTCCTTGATCTTTAAAGGTGCTCTGCATTTATGTTTTGCGGACTCAGAAAGGGCTAGCGAGATACCATCTTGTTATATCATATTATGATTGTTTTGATAAAGTGTTGTCATCCGAGATTTATTATTATGACTTGCTAGTTGATTATGCCATTGATATGAGTAATCATGAGACCTAAGAATTATTGCAAATGTGGTTAGTTATAATCTTTGCTGAAAACTTGAATGCTGGCTTGATCTATTTACAACAACAAGAGCAAACAGAGTTTGTAAAAGTTTTTCTTTTTCTCTTTCAGTTTGTCAACTAAATTGCTTGAGGACAAGCAAAGGTTTAAGCTTGGGGGAGTTGATACGTCTCCGTCGTATCTACTTTTCCAAACACTTTTGCCCTTGTTTTGGACTCTAACTTGTATGATTTGAATGGAACTAACCCGGACTGACGCTGTTTTTCAGCAGAATTGCCATGATGTTGTTTTATGTGCAGAAAAAAAGTTCTCGTAATGACCTGAAACTCCACGGAACATCTTAGAAAAATGATAAAAATCCTCGCCAAGATGAAGACCAGGGGCCCACACCACATCCCACGAGGGTGGGGCGCCCCTCTGGCGCGCCCCCTACCTCGTGGGCCCCCTGGAGACCTTCTCACGCCAACTCCAACTCTATATATTGGCTTTCGGAGAGAAAAAAATCAGAGAGAAGAAATCATCGCGTTTTATGATACGGAGCCGCCGCCAAGCCCTAAAACCTCTCGGGAGGGCTGATCTGGAGTCCGTTCGGGGCTCCGAAGAGGGGGATTCGGCGCTGTCGTCATCATCAACCATCCTCCATCACCAATATCATGATACTCACCGTCGTGTGTGAGTAATTCCATCGTAGGCTTGTTGGACGGTGATGGGTTGGATGAGATCTATCATGTAATTGAGTTAGTTTTGTTAGGGTTTGATCCCTAGTATCCATTATGTTCTGAGATTGATGTTGCTATGACTTTGCCATGCTTAATGCTTGTCAGTAGGGCTCGAGTGCCATGATTTCAGATCTGAACCTATTATGTTTTCATGAATATATGTGAGTTCTTGATCCTATCTTGCAAGTCTATAGTCACCTATTATGTGTTATGATCCGACAACCCCAAGTGACAATAATCGGGATACTTCTCGGTGATGACCATAGTTTGAGGAGTTCATGTATTCACTATGTGCTAATGCTTTGTTCGTTCTCTATTAAAAGGAGGCCTTAATATCCCTTAGTTTCCATTAGGACCCGCTGCCACGGGAGGGTAGGACAAAAGATGTCATGCAAGTTCTTTTCCATAAGCACGTATGACTATATTCGAATACATGCCTACATTACATTGATGAATTGGAGCTAGTTCTCGTGTCACCCTATGTTATGATGTTACATGATGAACCGCATCCGGCATAATTATCCATCACCGATCCAATGCCTACGAGCTTTCCATATACTGGTTTACGCTTATTTACTTTCCCGTTGCTATTGTTACAATCACTACAAAATACCAAAAATATTACTCTTGCTTCTGTTACTTTTGTTACCGTTACCACTACTATCATAATACTTTGCTACTAAACACTTTGCTGCAGATATTAAGTTTCCAGGTGTGGCTAAATTGACAACTCAGTTGCTAATACTTGAGAATATTCTTTGGCTCCCCTTGTGTCGAATCAATAAATTTGGGTTGAATACTCTACCCTCGAAAGCTGTTGCGATCCCCTACACTTGTGGGTTATCAACGCACATCGTCACCTCGTCCTTAGCCAATCTCGTTTAATCTGTAGACCCTGTTTCGAGTTACAAATATGAGCAACTGAACCGGTATCAAATACCCATGCTCTACTACGAGCATTAGTAAGGTACACATCAATAACATGTATATCAAATATACCATTGTTCACTTTGTGTCGGTGTACAAAAGTAGGGGCACCCCTTTGTACCCCTTTACTTGTGCACGGGCAGTCAGAGCCGTGCGCGACGGCCACACTAAGCAGAGCAGAGGAGGGAAGCCAGAGAGAAGCCAAAGCACAAGAAGCCCAAGGCAACGCCAAGACCAAGAACACAAAGGGCAGAAGGGTGGGCAGGTTCCCCCAGCAAGACCCTTGCCGGGGCAACCGCGACAGCCCCGGCAAGGGCCTTGCCGGGGCGGCACGCCCGACGCCGACAGAGTGAGCCACCCTTGAGCCCACGGGTTCCAACTCAACCAATTACATTGGAACTAGGGCTCGGGAGGCACCTCCGTGGTGGCATGCAGATCTTTGTCAAGACCATAGAGATGTGAGATCAGATGAGAACCAGAAGACGACGACCCTCGGCGGGATCCTTGCCAAGGAGGTCCACAAGACCCCTGGCAAGCGCCTTGCCAGGGACGATTGCAACGCCCGGCAATACCCTTGCCGGGCCTCCGGCAAGACCCTTGCCGAGGCTACCAGCGGGGCCACAGCCAGGCCCGCATCGACCAAGACTCCGCCGCCGTTCGCATGCAGCTGCCAGCCCAACCAGCTGGGCAGGCACCTGCGTGGCAATGCGCAGCTTCCAGGCCAACTCAGCAAGCTCCTACGTGGCGGCATGCAGATCTTCGTGAAGACCCTACCACCGCGCCGCCTCAGCTGCCTGCTTGCCTACATGGCGCCACATGCATCGCTGGCCAGGGCGCGTGTCGAAGCGAGGAGGAGCAGCGATGGACGGGACGGGCCTCGTTCCCGCCCCCGATAAAGCTAAGGGACACCTAAGCGATGCATTAAATGCGTCTTGTCCTGTAACACGGGCGATAAGCTCGCGCACTGTAGACCTTTCCACCTCATGTGTGCCACTGTGGCAGCCCCTTTCGACTATAAAAGGAGGCCCATGGCGTACTGGAGAGGGATTCGGCTCTTTTGAACTATGCAACCACCATAGCTAGTTCGAGAGCTCAAGAACTCTCACAAATACACACCAAAGCAGGACTGGGGTATTACACATCCTCGCGGCCCGAACATGGGTAAATGATCGTTGTGTTGACTGTTAATCCTGCTCTTCTCACAACCCCGCGCCCCGACAACCGTAGTAGGGATTCTTGTGATCCCATAGGTGTCGTTTCCCACCGACATCTTTGGCGCGCCAGGTAGGGGGGCGCAATTGTGAGAATCTGGTCTAGTAGTTAGCTTAGCAGTTCTTCATCGCCATGGCTCCCAAGAAGAAGACGATCACGGCGTTCGGCTCGTCTGGAGCCGAACGATCCATGCCGGTGCTGACGAGCAGCGGGCTGGTCGCGGACAGAACCTGAGCCGCGGCCTGCGAGCTCCAGCATCGCTCTGGCAGTCAGAGCCTGGCGAGCGGTGTCGTTCGAGCGCCAGACGACGGGCCGCGCATCACCAAATCCAGAGACGGGGTTGGGCCCCCCGCAGGCGGCGCGGGGCCCTCCAGGAGTGTTGTTGTACCACCCACGGGCGGCGCAGCGACCTCCAAGACGCCTACGCCGGCGCCCACAACGCGCTCTTCCCAGGTTGCACGCGACGAGCAGCACCACCATGCTGGAAACCCAGGACGCTGCCGTGGGAAGAGTCGTGTACATCATCTGCGGGACGAAGGAGTCCAGCATGCCCGCCGAAGTGCTGGCGAAAATGGCACGCAGCCGCTGGGCCGTGATAGAGCTCCTTCTAACGTGGTTAGAAGTCAAAGCGCGCCACGATCCACGCAGCTGTCGCTGCCACCCACGCCAGCAGAAGCTTTGGCGCACGCGCAGCTACTCCTTAACTTCCCTCCTGCTGCGGATAAGCTCGACGAGTGGAGAGCCACCATCCGGAGCCTCGTCGCCGTCGCCAATAAAGATGATCCGTGACCGGCGGGGCCCTCGGGCTGGCGCTCCATCGAATCACCGCGTGCCAGCGGTGTAGGGGCCGGGGGTGCTATGGCCACGGTGCACTCTCCTCCTCCACGCCAGCCACCGTGGGTGTCGGTGCATCGGATCACGCTTGTGATAATATTTCCATAGCGTCGTCCAACCCACGGACCCATTGCGACCAACGCCAAGTTCTTCGAGAACGAGCCCATGAAGATGCTCGAACCAGCATCAAGCGCTGGTGGGATACACACCACCAGTCAGAAAAACGGGCGGGACCCGCTATGGTCCACCCAACACCGGGGGGCTCCGGTGGCCTACCTTATGAGGTGGGTTGCCCTTCCTTTACCCGTGAGCTGTGGTAGTTCCAGTGGCCGTCCCACCGCACGTTCAAACCCGACGTCGGCGAGAAGTACAACGGCAAGACCCATCCGTCAGAGTTCCTCAGCATCTACACCATCGCGATGCAAGCTGTCGGAGCTCGCGACGACAGGTGCTTGCCAATTACTTCCCGTTGGCACTGAAGTCCAACGTCATGTCTTGGTTGATGCACTTGCCGGCGGATTCCATTTCTTCTTGGTCAGATCTGTGCCATGAGTTTGTTGGTGCCTTCACCGGGGGCCACCAAGCTCACGGCCAGGCCAGTGATTTACATATCATTCCCCAGAAGGAAGGGGAAACCCTGCGCAAGTACATCCAGGGGTTCAGCCGGGTGGAGTACAACATCCCCGATGTTCATCCCGCCGCCGTGATCAGCGCGTTCCATCAGAACATGCGCAATCGCAAGATGCGCGAAGAGTTGGCGATGAACAAGGTCAAGGATGTGGCCGAACTTTATGTTCTGGCCGATAGGTGCGCCTGGGCCGAAGAGGGAAGGAAGTACCCCGGCGAGGACGCCGGCGCGGAAACCGACTCTATTGATGAAGACACCGCGCCCCAATGAAGAAGGGCCGACGTTGCAACAGGAAACGCAACGGCAAGACCGTGCTTGCTGTCGTGGGATCCGACAGCACCGGCGCCGCCAAGAAGGCTAAGGCAGACGACCCCGGCAAGGAAATTGCCAGGTGCGCCACTTGCCGGGCCTTGGCGGCTGCCGACAAGCCGGGGGGCTCGGACAAGCAGTATTGCAAGATCCATCGCACCAAGGGCCACGACCTCCAGAACTGCCGACAAGTCGAGCTGCTTGCCGAGAAGCAAAAGGCCGAGTATGAAAGGCGGGACAAGGAGAAGGGCCAGGATGGTGCCGAGGGATCTGGCAAGAAGCGTGGCGGCCAAGGAGGTCGCCGCGACAAGGATAACCAACAAGAGAGGCCTGCTCGGGGCCGTGACAAGAAGCAAGAATATGATGATCATGACGAGGACGATGAGTCCGGCGAACAAGAGTTCCATAAGGCTACAGAGGCCATGTGCGTCGACGGTGGCGGCTCGCTGCAAACTTCTCACCGCCAGCTCAAACAGTGGGCGCATGAGATTACAGCGGCGGAGCCCTCGTCCGATGCTCAAAAACTGCTGAAGTGGTCCAGCACGCCCCTCATCTTTGACACTGAGGACCACCCTGACCGCACAACTGCAGTCGGGTGCTTGCCGTTTTGGTCTTAGCAACGATATGCAACCTCAAGGTGAATAAGATGCTGGTTGACGGCGGGGCCGGTCTGAACTTGATCTCGCCCGTTGTGATCAAGAGGCTGCAAATTCCTGATGGAGACCTCGAGGAAACGGGCACGTTTCAAGGGGTCAACCCAGGAAGGAGCCAGCCGAAGGGAAAGGTCACATGGCCTATGACGTTTGGAGGCGAGTTGAACTACAGGATGGAGAGGATTGTCTTCGATGTAGCCGAGATCCCCTTGCCCTACAACGGGATCCTCGGTCGCCCGACACTAGCCAAGTTCATGGCGGCGTCGCATTACGCCTACAACACGCTGAAGATGCCTGGGCCGATGAACAGGATCACCGTCCCCTCCGACAAGAAGGACGCGCTGATCTGCACCGACCTACTCTACCGAGAGGCGGTTGCAGCAGCTGCCGCCAAGGCACTTGCTCCTGCCGTTGAAGCCCCGGGAGGGAAGAAGAAAACCGGCAAGACCTCTTGCACCCGCTCTGGCAAGCGCACATCTTCGGAGTGTTGTGCTACCATTGAGGACGTGCCAGAGGGCTCCACCGGCAAGAGCAAGAAATCCAGAGCTGCGCCACCAGAGACCAAGAAGGTGTCCGTCAAGAAGGATGGTACGAGAGGGGCTTTCACCATAAGCTCCACCCTTGATAGCAAATAGGAAAGCGCGCTCGTCACTTTCCTGCGGGCGAATGTCGATGTGTTTGTGTGGCAAGCATCTGACATCCCCGGCGTTCCCAGGGAAGCGATTGAGCACCATCTTGCTGTCTGCCCCCATGCGCGACCCGTCAAGCAGAAGGTCAGGAAGCAAGCTTTGGAACGGAAGGGATTCATCACGGAGGAGATCAGAAAGTTGGAAGCAGTAGGTCTGGTGAGGGGAGTGCTCCATCCGACGTGGTTGGCCAATACGGTGGTGGTGCGCAAGGCAAACGGGAAGTGGAGGCTGTGTATTGAGATATCAATAAGGCTTGTCCTAAGGACACCTTCCCGTTGCCGCGCATCGACAAGATTGTTGACTCCACGTCCGGGTGTGATCTGTTATCATTCCTCGACACCTACTCAGGCTACCACCAGATCTTCATGACAAGAGAAGATGAAGAGAAGACAACATTCATCACCCCATGTGGTACGTACTGCTTTTTACGGATGCCTTTCAGGTTGAAGAGTGCTGGCTCAACGTTTGCAAGGGCAATCCAAATTGGTTTTGAACCCCAGCTACATAGAAATATGGAAGCCTATATGGATGACATAGTGGTCAAAACCAAGGACAGGGCAACTCTTGTACAAGACTTAGAAGAGACGTTTGCCAACCTGCGCAAGATCAACCTCAAGCTGAACCCTGAGAAGTGTGTCTTCGGTGTTCCGTCCGGCAAACTTCTCTGGTTCTTTGTGGCGCAGCATGGGATCGAGGCAAACCCAAAAAAGATCAAGGCTATTGAGCAGATTGAGGCACCCAAGCGGATCAAGGATGTGCGTCGGCTCACTGGCTGCGTTGCCTCCATGAGCCGATTCATCTCCAAGTCTGCCGAGCGCGCCCTTCCCTTTTTCAAGATCTTGAAGAAGGCGGGCCCAATGGAGTGGACCCCAGAGGCTGAGGTGGCGTTGTAGGACCTGAAGCGATACCTTTCCTCTACACTGATACTAGTTGCGCCAAAACCACAAGAGCCATTGCTGCTGTATCTAGCGGCAACGAATCAAGTGGTCAGTGCCGTGCTAGTGGCGCAGAGGGAGGTTGACGAAGAGGCAGTGGCGACGGCAGGACCGGAAGAAGGCAAGTCAGAGACTCCCCCGGCAGGGCCTGGTGCCGGCAAGGCAAGGCTCCCGGCAGAGTCTGACGCCATCAGGACAGAGCCCGCGCAGTCAAGTGGAGTGGTGTAGAAGAAGAAGATGATGCAGCACCCGGTTTACTTTGTCAGCTCCCTCTTGCAGGGGGCTTGGTCAAGATATTCCGGTGTGCAGAAATTGCTCTTGGGCCTCCTGATGGCCTCGAGGAAGCTGCATCATTACTTCCAAGCCCACGAGATCACTGTCATCACCCGCCTCCCGTTGCAACGGATACTACACAACCCAGGCGCAACCGAAAGGATTGTGGAGTGGGCCTTGGAGTTATCAAGCTTTGGATTGAAGTTTGGAAGTACTTCAACAATCCAGAGTAGAGTCCTGGAGGAGTTCATTGCAGAATGGACCTCAACGCCTGATTAAGAGATCCAGGAGACCACTCTCCCTAGCAAGGAAACAGCTGGCGACTGGATTATGTACTTTTACGGAGCTTTCTCACTGCAAGGCGCTGGTGCTGGTGTGCTGCTCGTCGCACCCATCGGAGAGCACCTCAAGTATGTAATCTAGATGCACATTCCCAGGGTGATGTCCACCAACAACACTGTTGACTACGAGGGGTTGCTTGCCGGTCTCAGATCGCGACAGACCTCGGAGTTAAAAAGGTCATCATCAGGGGTGATTCGCAGCTCGTCGTCAGGCAAGTCAACAAAGATTATCAGAGCCCGTTGATGCAGGACTACATAGATGAGGTGAGGAAGCTGGAGGAGCGCTTTTACGGTATACAAGCGGAGAACGACATCGCCGATTACCTGTCAAAGCACGCTGCATTCAAGCTACCTGTGGAACCAGGTACCTTTTTACTCCGGTTAACTCGACCAATCGTCGAACCATCAACGGGGCAGAACAAGTGGAGGAAGTCAGGCCCCGGCAAGTACTTTCCCGCCGAGCCCCCAGGAGCCGCCGACAAGGATGTTCCCGCGGATTCTGAGTCTGCCGAGGGGCGGCTGGCTCCGGTAGGGCGCCAAGCCCTGGCCATAGAGACGGCTGCCCCCATGGTGGAAGAGATACCTTTGGTCCTTGTCGTCGATCCCTAGGATCCGGCATGGGCACATCATACCGTCCGTTTCCTCCAGACAGGGGTACTTCCTGAGGAGCAGGAAGAAGCGGAAAAAGTAGCCCGTCGGTCTGCCTTGTACCAGTTCGTTGATGACGTCCTGTACAGAAAAAGACCGAACGGTGTGAAATTGAAGTGCATCCCCCGGGAGGAAGGACTGGAGCTGTTGGCAGAGATACATGGAGGCATATGTGGCTCCCACATAGGGTCGAGGGCCCTTGCCGACAAGGCATTCCGGCAGGGTTTCTTCTAGCCCACTGCCCTCCAGGATGCAACGAAACTAGTAACCAAGTGTGAAGCGTGTCAGTTCCATTCAAAGAAGCTTCATCAACCAGCTCAAGCCCTTCAAACAATCCCTCTCTCCTGGCCATTTTCGGTCTGGGGGCTCGACATACTGGGCCCCTTCCCCCGTGCTGTCGGGGGCTTTGAGTACTTGTACGTTGCAATTGACAAGTTCACAAAGTGGCCGGAGGTGGAAGCAGTGAGGAAGGTGACAGCACAGTCAGCCGTCAAGTTCTTCAAAGGACTAGTCTGCTGTTTTGGTGTACCAAACAGGGTCATCACCGACAACGGCACACTGTTCACAAGCCACACCTTCATGCAGCACATCCAAGACCTTGGCAGCAAGGTCTGTTTTGCTTCCATGGCACACCCCGGAGCAACGACCAAGCGGAGAGGGCAAATGCTGAAGTGTTGTGGGGCCTGAGAACAAAGAATTTTGACAGGCTGCACAAGAGCGGAAGGCGCTGGATTGATGAGTTGCCGGTGGTTCTTTGGTCGATCAGGATGACGCCAAATCGAGCCACCGGCCAGACACCCTTTGCCCTAGTGTATGGGGCAGAAGCAGCTCTTCCCACAGAACTCATATACATGTCAACTCGAGTGCTCGCCTATGAAGAGCTTGAGCAAGAGCAACTGCGGCTAGATGACGCAACACTCCTTGAGGATGATCGTCTTCGGGCGGCTGTGAGAGCAGCATGCAACCAGCAAGCCTTGCGCCACTACCATAGCCGCAAGGTTCATGCCCGAAGCTTTGAGAAAGGCGACCTTGTTCTTCGGGGCGCTCAGTCGGCCAAGAATACCAACAAGTTGACGCCGAAGTGGGAAGGCCCTTATCGGGTAATACGAGTCACCAGGCCTGGCGTAGTCCGCCTGGAGACCGAATATGTTGTCCCAGTGAGCAACTCCTGGAACATCGAGCATCTTCGCAAGTTTTACCCATAAGGCGCGGCTTGCCGGGCCCCCCGGCAAGCCACCTATTATACAAGCTTTGCTGGCAAGGCATGTAACTGTCGGCGTTCTGGGAACGGGAGTCCCCAGACTTGCCTGCCTGCGGCCCGCGGCGTGGCTAAGCCAGCAGGCCGTACGGCCCATCTTCATCAACAAGGCATCCAAGACCCTCGCGAGGGGCCAAGCCTTGCGACGCGCATGATGCAAGACCTCCTCAGGAGTGGCCTAGTCAGGCAGGCTCACGAGGAGCGGAGATATCAAGGCAAGGCAAACCTCACGAGGCTCTCATGACGCGAGCCATGACGATCGACACCAGGCGGGCGCCAGTGCGTGCACCGTCCTTGTTTCCTATTTTGTGCTAAGGAAGCAAGCGCAACCGAGGAGTACCGAGGCATCAGGCAAAGGTTGCTATATCGGTGCAATGAGACCAAGACCAGGAGGACGGCAAGATGGAGGTCGTCGTGGAGCCCAAGACCACGTCACCACCAGAGCCTTTTGCAGGCGAAGACCACTTTTGTCAGGATAGCTTGTACTAGTTGTCCCCCTTCAAATTTGCTCACCATTGTTGGCTCCCTTCCCATTCAATATTTGGGAAGAGGACCAGGGCCTATATAAGTAGAGCTAGCCACCATAGTAGGGGGCATCGAGCAGTTCATCCAGCTCTCACCCGCTAATGCACCAAGCACAAGAACACCTCAACCTCAGGAGGTTGTTCTTCCCTCTGTACTGTTCATCATCAGCCCAAGAGGCAATCCATCACCACCACACTGGATTAGGGTATTACACCACAACGCTGGCCCGAACCAGTATAAATCTCGTGTCTTCCTGTGTTGTGAGTTCGTCGAGTTTGCGCGAGATCTTAGCGAGCTAGGGCGTAGATCGGTAGGAGGGAAAGACTTCGCGCGCACCCCAGTGTTTGAACCTTAAGAGTTTGCTGGAACCCCACATCCGACATTTGGCGCGCCAGGTAGGGGTGTGTCGTAGCTTCCCTCTAGTCGCTCAGTCGATCCATCGCTCCGTCGTCTCCATGGCGGATGCTCGCCGAGCTCGAGCTGAGCCCCGGGCTGCCCTCACCGCCTGCGTTGCTCAGACAGCTCCCGTCGGCGGGCCACCTCGTCGCTCTCCGTCTCCCGCCGCCAACGCTGCCACCGGCCCGGCGGGGAACGAGCAGCAAGCGTCCTCGCTGCATCCTTCGGTGCGGCAGGACGGCCGCACCGCCACTCCGTCACTGACCCCGGCCGGTTCTTCGTCTCACGCACGTCGCGCCCCCATGGAGGCGCGGGCCGCACTCCTCGCCGCAAACGAACTCTTGCGCTACCGCCCAGTCGACAACCTCTATGAGGAGTGGCTCGACCGCGTCGCCGAGCTCGTCCGTGCCGCAGGGGGCTCCCCGGCGCCGTCTCTCTCTCCGCCCCACCCTCAGCCAGCCACGGGCGACGAGGCTCATGGTGCGCCTGCACCACCTCTGCCGCAAGACGGTGCCTTGGCACCAAGGCGTGCGGCCCTGCAGCGTGATCCGCCATACCCGGCGCCCGCTCGCGAAGAGAGAAACTGCCAAGAAATCCCTCGGCCGCGAGAAGCTGCACCCGCGCTTCCCGCGCCGCCTCGTCAAGACCGCGCATCGCCCGCAGCGGCACCGCGCGGACCTCATCAAGACCAAGCTCCAGCTCCAAAGCGGGCCCAGCAACCACGGCTGGCTGCCGCGCCTTCACTCCCGAGCTGCGTAGCGTCGCCTGGCCAGGAAAGTTCAAGCCAGATCTGCTTCCTTGCTACGACGGCACCGCCGACCCCGCGGAGTTCCTGCAGCTCTACGAGCTGAGCATCGAAGCGGCCAACGGTGATGAGGAAGTCATGGCGACCTAGTTTCCCATGGATCTCAAGGATGGAGCCCGCTCCTGGCTCCTGAACCTGCAGCACGGCTCGATCTCCTCACAGGGGCGAGATCTTGCGACAACCGTCGCCAACTTCCAGGGCACTCGCGACCACCGCCGGCCGCGAGTGACCTGCGCCGCATCAAGCAACAACCAGGAGAGACCCTTCAGAAGTACATCCAGTGCTTCAACAACACTCGCCTCAAGATCCCCAAGGTCACGGATGAGGCCATCATCTCCGCGTTCTCCGACGGCGTCCGTGACGTCAAGATGAAGGAAGAGCTCGCTATCCACGAGGAGCTCTGCACATCTCAAGAGTTGTTCAACCTGGCGACCAAGTGTGCAAGAGCTGAGGAGGGGCGCCTCTCCCTCCTCGAGCTGCCAGCTGCGGGAGAGGAGGAGAAGAAAGCCAAGGCCAAGGATGTGAAGCGCAAGGAAGCGGTAGTGCTCGCAGTGGAGCCCGACACCAAGCGGGCAAGAGATCAGCCCGAGTCATCCAAGAACAGCCGACCGTTCTGCGTCTTCCACAACCTAAACACCCACAACACCAGTGACTGTCAAGAGCTCAGAGCCATACGAGAAGGACGCTTCGGTCGACGCCCCGAGCGTAGCGACCGGGGCTACGGCCGTGGATGTGGACGCTGGGATGCCCGTGGCCCTTGCCAGGAGTCGCGCGACAGGCCTCGTGAGGACCATTGGCAGGACCATCCTCGCAAGGGGGCCTGGAGGGACCAGCCTCGTGAGGATCGCCTCCAAAGCAACATCGGTCTTCCCCCACTGCCGCCACCAAGAAGTAGCGACTACCACCACCAGGACGAGGGGGCTGGGGGCTTCCAGGAGACGCGTGCAATCGCCTGCATCTTGGGCGGCACCCAGGCCCCAGCCTCTCAGCGCATCTTCAAACAGTTCGCTCGCGAGGTGAACATGATGCTCCCCAAGCTCGAGGCCACGCGCTCGCTCAAGTGGTCCCAATGCACCATCACTTTCAACTCGGCAGATCAGCTCAAGTGCGCGGCCACCGTTGGCGCCCTCCCGATGCTGTGCTCCCCAGTCATCAGCAATGTGCAGATTACCAAGACCCTCATCGACGGCAGCGCAGGGCCCAACGTCCTGTCCGTCGACACGTTCAACAATCTCCAAGTGCCGTATGAGCAGCTGCAGCCTACCAAGCCTTTCTCAGGGGTGACCGACAGTTCCACCACACCGATAGGGCAGGTCCGCCTGCTTGTCACCTTCGGAGAGTGCAAGAACTACCGCACCGAGCTCATCGACTTTGACGTCACGCACATCCACCTGCCGTACAACGCCATCCTCGGGTATCCGGCCCTGGCCAAGTTCATGGCAGTCACCCATCACGGCAACAACGTCCTCAAGATGCCAGGAAGCGGGGGAATCATCACGGTCCCATGTGAAGAGAGAGACGCGGTGTGCTCCCTCGAGCGCGCCTTCCAAGCTACAGGAATCAACGATCCCGACAGCAGAAGTGAGGGCCCTTCGGAGGCCATTGTCGGTGTCAAAACCAGCGGATCTCGGGTAGGGGGTCCCGATCTGTGCGTCAAGGCTGATGGTAACATGAAGCAAGGGACACAGATGTTTACCCTGGTTCGGGCCCTCTCGATGGAGGTAAAACCCTACTTCCTGCTTGATTAATATTGATGATATGGGTAGTACAAGAGTAGATCTACCACGAGATCGTAGAGGCTAATCCCTAAGAGCTAGCCTATGATGGTATGATTGCAATTGTGATCGGCCTTCTAAGGACCAACCTCTCCGGTTTATATAGACACCGGAGAGGGCTAGGGTTTACAGGGAGTTGGTTACAAGGAAGGAAATATAATATCCGGATCGCCAAGCTTGCCTTCCATGCCAATGAAAGTCCCATCCGGACAAGGGCCGAAGTCTTAAGTCTTGTATCTTCACGCTTCAATAGTCCGGACGTTGTACACAGTCTGGCTGTCCAGATACCCCCTAATCCAGGACTCCCTCAGTAGCCCCTGAACCTGGCTTCAATCACGATGAGTCCGTAGCCGATCTTGTCTTGACATTGCAGGCGGGTTCCTTCTCCAAATACTCCAAAGTACCTGTTACGACGAATAGTGCCCGGCCTCCAATCAATGTTGTGCTCCTCGGCTTCGGTGCCTCAGTAATGACCATCTCCATGCGTCGAGCGAATGCGAGGAGTCGAGGCATTTTTGCATTTGCCACCCTCGATCCTCCGGGCTGACCGTCTATTTGAAGGGATGGGGATTCTCAGATCCAAACCTCACTCTCCCTCCCAGAGCCAGCATCCAACAGAGCGCTCCGCGAAAAGCCATTCTAACATGGCCGGCCGTCGCAGCTCTTCCGCTTGCCCTTCTCATTCCAAGTCGGGGGATTGGGGAGAGTGCTCAGTTCCTCATAGCCGTTTGATAGAGTTACAAACCCAAGGGTTTCTCCCACCGGCGTTCATGGTCCCCGTCCGGGCTGGAATAGCCACTTATGACGGAGGAACAAGCCGAGGATCTCTAATCCATCTCCAAAGGAGCGTGTATGCCTCATCCCGCATCTGTTGAGGCGTCGGATTTCCTATCCACCCGTTTCTTCGCGGGCTCTGGAGTTCTATGGCCTCGATTACACAATCTTACCCTGCCTCTATTCTGCACATAGCGGGAATGCGTTGCCGTTCTTGAGCTGTTTTAGGCTGCGAACCACACTTCGGATTGTGGAGGAAGTTGTTCTGCCTCGTCCCCCGCACCCAGGGGGAGTCCCTATGTCAAGTGGGCGGGGCCGAAGTATGGCGCATCGCCGAGACCGGATACTTGTCCGGCACTCCTGAGAAGGCACCAGAAAGCTGGCCTTCAGAGTGGTTCTATATAGACGATGTTCCCCTTCCGAATCCAGTCCGGACAGGTCTCCCCAAGTTCAGAAATGCCTCGCCGAGGGCATGCCTAAGCTGGCGCCCTCGGAGGCCTCAAGAAGGGGACACAAGGGAAATACTCCTCCTGATGAATAGGATAAAGTTACTGGCCAAATCTGGATTGACGATAGTTGAGGTTATGGCGATATGCATAAGACGAGGCGTGCAAACGCTCCAATATTGGGGGAAGCCCATGTGGCATTTCAACGGGGAAGACGACGCCACCTGCTGCGGCCGTAAGGGTTCGGACTCTGCTGCCGCTCTAGCGAGGATATTGTCGATTTGTACAAAGGGGAAGAGGAGGAATTCCTTCGCATCAAAACGCGGGACAGATTCTCCATGTACAACCCCCCAGCGTGGGTAAGTTTCCATTCTTTTTCCCTGCTTTATTTACTCTAGCGTTCTTCTGCTAAGATTACTTGCATCAATGCTTCTGAGAAGGAACTGAGGAGGGCCGTACAAGGAATCTTCAGCCCCTCCCCGCAACCAGAGGACCCTGGAAGGGCCCTAGATCCAGGACTAAAAGTGGATCCGGATATCACTGTGGAGCTTGCCAACGGGGTATTCTATCAAGCGAGCTGGGATGGCGCCCTAGTGGCTATTACGGCCGACTACCCTGGACTGCTCCCCGCGTCGCGTGTAAGCCGAACTTAAAAAACCCTATCCCTCAAAGAGGACTCCTCCTAGGTATTATAATTGACCCATGAGGCGTCGTTCTATTTGCAGAAACGACAGCCGGAGCGAGGGGCCGAGCCCCTAGGGACTCATCAACAACGGGCGCCCGGATCGGGCAGGCTCAAGAGGAAGGCGGTGAGGGTTGACACATCGCTACAGAGGTAAAGCAATAACCTGTCCTATAATTATAGAATTTCAAATATGACAACGCCCTTTGTGTCTGGCAGGAAGAGGAATAACCGGACTATATTCGGAGACCCTACCAATCACGCCTCCACCAGCCGGGTTCCAGAACCGGCTTCGGGGGCGGAGGCGGTCTGAGGCCAAGACCACATAGCTCTCCAACAGAGTGCGGATATGCTCTCAGCCACGAATTCCAAAGTAGAGAGCACCATGAATCACAAAGGCCGACGGGCGTGCCGAACAACATCTTTTCCAAGAGGCATTTAATTCCTTCAATTAGGAGACGCATACATCCAAGCTGCTCAAGGCGGGCTTGCACGAGCGACAGAACCCGATATGCCAAAGATATATGGGTAAGAAAATTTGATAAGCATGTGTAGCGATAGCCCACGAGACTTGAAAGCGGTTGAAACAACTATTTTAAGGATCAATTTATGTAGAGGTCCTTGTAGAGAAGAGCGAGCAATTGTCTCGGGAGTGGAGGGATGCAAGGCCGAATCGAGGGCATGATTGCCAAATTAGAGGAACCCCAAAAGCCCTCATCTGGTAACAATTGTCACAATTGCACGAAGATGCACCCGTTAGGCTAATGTGAAAAGTCTAACAGAAAATTCTACAGACAATCCCGGGGTGAATCCGGAGGGCGTAAGAGAGGGTGCACCACATCTCAAAAAGCAGCTGGAGGCTGGCGAGCACATTCTTACGCGAGTTAGGCAAGAGAGGAACGATCTTCAAGATGCCAAAGTTCAGCTGGACGTGGAGTTAAAAGATCTCCGCGCTCAGCTGGCGGACTCCGTGAAGGAGAACAAGAGGCTTCAACGCGGCACTTATGGTAAGTGCCTAGACGAACTGTTGTATAGTTCGGCGAGGAAGTATATTGAAAGAATTTTGCTTGCAGGAATGTTAACAGGTCGCCCTGAGGAGGAGATGCCCTCATCTACAAATGATTTACTGCAAGACCTTTCGCAACTGGCTGCGGCCGAGCTCGGCAAGTGATGCGAGGTGTTGCTTTCGGGCTTTGTGGCCATCAAGCCCTCTTGCCCGAATGACATGGAGGAACTTGCGGACCTGCTTCAAGGAGCCCAGGCGCTTTCGTCTATGGAAGATATCAGCATGCCGACAAGGAGCAAGAGAAGCACAGGCAATGGTGAAGACGCGCTACACCAAGCTGGACCCGAACCATATGGCCGAAGTGGGACCGGCGGGGCCCGATGGGCAAGAAATTCCCGTAAGTCTGGTGTATGACCAGGTAGAGTTAGCCGCTAAGTATTCTCAATAGGATTGTAAGCTAGATAGCCTGTTGGACGGTATAGAAGAGGAATGTAATCAGTCCAAGTGACTATGTAATTTAATGGGCTTAAGTAGCCCCTAGCCGGATTAAAATCATTTGTCATGGCGGAACTTTTCGCTTCAGCCCCCGGATCCTATATTCCGGGGTGTGTCCGAATACCCGCCGATCATACAAAACCGGGGTATGCGTGGAAACAAGGCGTAGGGGTCATAAGTGCTTGAACATACAAGTACCCAACTAGTTATGTTATATTACATGGACAGTAAGAAACATCTTCCAGAGAGAATAGTTCTGTTAGGGGTTCCTTTCCCTGGGTACGCATGCGATGATGCACATGTCCGGACTGCGAACGATGGCGCATGATATAAGAATTCTGGGGATTTATGTTATAATAAACAAACACATCTTTTGTTCATCGACCGAATATTCTCTTAAGGAAGCTAGCTTTCGGCTTCACCCAGTCTGAGGTACACATCCAGCTGAACCGGCAGTAACAATCACAGAGGTGCTCCCCTTATGCCCTAGCCGAATTAACGGGAACATAGGGCATAAACAAAAGAGCTAGGCAACCTAGCTTGGCAACATCTTAAGTCATATCGATGCATATAATGGTGAAGAAAAGGCACATATGGAAAAAGAATGCATATGTGATGGGCAGAAAGCCATGTGAGTAATCATTTTTAGATTCCGTATAGGAAGCCCCCAGGTATTGCTTACACACTTAGTGCGGCCGGAGTGATCCGGAAATCCGCACTGTATTAAATACTTTGTGTGGAGAGAGAAAAAAGGTCGAGAAAGGAAAAAAGATGGAGCGTAATTAAAAAGGAGGGGTTAGGAGACAAACACTGTGTTCGGCGCTAGGCGTAGAATCTCCGTAGTCTGGCCGTGTTCCATTGGTTCGGCTCGAGTCTGTTGTCAGATGCATTACGTAGGCGATACGCTCCTCCGGTGAGAACTTTGTCAATGACAAAGGGACCCTCCCACTTGGGTTTGAGTTTGTCCTTCTTCTTTTCCGGTAGGCATAGAACAAGCTCGCCAATATTGTAAGTTTTGGCCCGCACTTCTCTGCTTTGATATTGTCGAGCCTGTTGCTGATAGAATGCAGAACGGGCTTTTGCGACATCGCGCTCCTCCTCCAGGGCATCCAAATTATCCTGCCGATCTAACTCGGCTTCCTTCTCTTCGTACATGCGTACGCGTGGCGAATCATGTATTATGTCGCAAGGTAACACTACTTCCGCGCCGTACACCATAAAAAATGGTGTATATCTGGTGGTGCGATTCGGCGTGGTTCGTAGCCCCCAGAGTACAGAGTCGAGCTCCTCCACCCAGTGCGTATCCGAGTCGATCAAGGATCGCACTAGTCTGGGTTTGATGCCGCTCATGATGAGACCATTTGCCCGCTCTACCTGGCCGTTTGTTTGGGGATGGTAGACAGAAGCGTAATCGAGCTTGATGCCCATTTTTGCGCACAAAGTTTTCACTTTGTTGGCTGTGAAATTCGAGCCATTATCAGTGATGATGCTATGGGGGACACCGTATCGGTGTACGACCCCGGATATGAAGTCTATTACTGGTCCGGATTCAGCCGTTTTGACTGGTTTAGCTTCTATCC
Source organism: Aegilops bicornis (assembly GCA_021605145.1). NCBI lineage: Eukaryota > Viridiplantae > Streptophyta > Magnoliopsida > Poales > Poaceae > Aegilops > Aegilops bicornis. The sequence goes on from CM038671.1 coordinate 711,926,903, forward strand.
ATTTGGTGAATTTGTCCACCATGAGCAATAAGTATTTTTTCTTGTGGCTTCCCCCTTTAAGAGCTCCGACCATATCCAGCCCCCAGACCGCAAAGGGCCAAGATATGGGGATTGTTTGGAGAGCGGTAGGGGGCATATGACTCTGATTGGCAAAGAGCTGGTAACCGACGCAATGTTGGACAAGGTCTTGTGCGTCTGCTCGGGCCATCGGCCAATAAAAACCTGTACGGAAGGACTTGCTGACTAATGCCCGAGCCGCGGCGTGGTGCCCGCCCAGGCTGGCATGGATTTCAGCCAAGAGCTGCCACCCTTCCTCTTCGGAGATGCATCTTTGAAGAACTCTGGTAGCGCTTTTCTTGTAGAGTTCCCCTTCGTAGACTTTGTAAGCTTTAGAACGCCGGACAATGCAGCATGCTTCATTTTGGTCTTCGGGGAGCTCCTGCCTATTTAGGTAGGCCAAGAAGGGCTCGGTCCACGAGGCGATTACAACCATGATTTCGTGGGCCGAGGACGTTATTTCGGGGGTAGAACTTCCGACTATGTTTGATGGTTCAGAATCCGGGGGTGTATTCGGATCCGTGCTAGTATTGCCGGACTCCCCTTCCCATACTACGGATGGCTTGAACAGCCGTTCCAAGAATATGTTAGGTGGGACAGGGTCGCGTTTAAGCGGCGATGCGGCGAGGACATCCGCCGCTGATTGTTTTCGCGAGCCACATGGTGGAATTGAGCCCTTGAACCGAGCTCACATTTTGAGGGCGGCATTACGGTAGGCCGCCATTTTCGGGTCCTTGGCATCAAAATCTCCATTTATTTGTGATATTGCGAGGTTTGAGTCCCCGCGCACTTCTAGGCGTTGAATGCCCATAGAGACTGCCATCCGAAGACTGTGCAACAGAGCCTCATATTGTTTTCGTCTCCCTGGCCGGTATTGGTGTGGCGGGGCTTGGAGTGGTACCGACGGCGCCCATTCTTTTATTTTTCCCCTGAGGTTTTATCCTCCGTTGCCTCATCGCCATTTGTTTCCTTCGGAGTGTCCACCATATATATATCATAAGAAGAGGTGGCTGTCCACCGCCCAGTGAGAGGTGGTTCATGTTCTTCTCCTGCATAAATCGTCCATACCGTCGATGTCTTCGGAGTCGAAGTTCAGTACCTCGGTTAAGTAATCGACCGTGGCAATGAAGTGGGTGGTGGGTGGGCAACGAATTCCTTCGTCGCCTGCCTCCCACTCGAGCCGGACATAGTTCGGCGAAAATCCTCCTGACAAAGAGAGACTTTAATGAGTCCAGCATGTCGCCAAAGGGCGAGTGCTGGAAGATATCCGCAATGATGAACTCCATTACCGGAGCCCATCCTGGCCCGATGGGCTCGGGAGTGTGCGGACTGGAACCAACGTCCGGACACGAATCCGAGGTTAGTCACGAGCCACCGCAGAGGTAAGGCCCGTGTTCGGCTCCACCGCCGATGAGTGTGCGACCTGGGGGGCGGGGTCCATCCCTCCGTCCTTAGGCAGCGCAGCCTACTCCGGATCTAGGTCCGGGGATAGTACAGGGGTGATGCCCCGAGCTTCGCCCGACGGCGGGTCTAAGCCATGCTTGTCATGACTGTCCGGTGCTCCGCGGATGTCCGCCGTGTAGTTCAGGTTTCCGAACCTCGACTCGGTTGCTGGGGGCGAGCCGCTGATCTGCTCCGATGGCCCAAATGAAGTTGGCTCCGCAGGTAAGCCCCCGATCACGAAGATCTGTCCAGGGAGGAAAGTCTCGCCCCGGACAGTGTCGTTGATGATGATTGGAGTCCATCGAGCCTGATAGCGACGACACAGAGGAACTCTCAATGAAAGCACCAATGTCGGTGTCAAAACCGGCGGATCTCGGGTAGGGGGTCCCGATCTGTGCGTCAAGGCTGATGGTAACAGGAAGCAAGGGACACAGATGTTTACCCTGGTTCGGGCCCTCTCGATGGAGGTAAAACCCTACTTCCTGCTTGATTAATATTGATGATATGGGTAGTACAAGAGTAGATCTACCACGAGATCGTAGAGGCTAAACCCTAAGAGCTAATCTATGATGGTATGATTGTAATTGTGATCGGCCTTCTAAGGACCAACCTCTCCGGTTTATATAGACACCGGAGAGGGATAGAGTTTACATGGAGTCGGTTACAAGGAAGGAAATATAATATCCGGATCGCCAAGCTTGCCTTCCACGCCAAGGAAAGTCCCATCCGGACACGGGCCGAAGTCTTAAGTCTTGTATCTTCACGCTTCTATAGTCCGGACGTTGTACACAGTCCGGCTGTCCGGATACCCCCTAATCCAGGACTCCCTCAGCCATCCCCAAGAAGAAGCAGCTGCGCCGCGCAGGACCTCAGGAGGATGGCGTCGTGGCAGGAGCCTCATCAGGATCATCGTCCGTCCCAGGGGCGCCTCCCTCCATCGCATAGGAAGGCGCGCCCAGTGCCCTCCTCGGGCAGGGCTCGGGGGCTTTCTTCTGGAGGGCCTCAGACCTTGCCAACCTCACGAGGGAGGCGCTTGGGCACCACTTGGAGGCGTGCTTCGCGGCACGTGTCCCTCAGGGGAGCACAGGGCAAGGAGTGCCCATCACTCAGGAGTTCATCACCAAGGCCACTCAGGAGCTGCAAGACGCAAGAGCCATGCGCCGCGACAGCCGCTCACGAGGCGCAGCTCCCCATCCAGGCGAGGACGCTGGGCTGCGTGTCTGCATCAACGTCCCAGGGCTCAACATGGCCGCATCTCAGGAGCACTTCTGGCCTTCGCGTGTGGGTCGCTGTGAGGGCCCGCCACACAGCTACGTTCGCATGCCCTTCGGCTTGCCGAGCGTGGCGTTAGCCTATCAACGCAACATGCGGCATGTCCTGGCGGCTCAGGAGGCCAGGTACCATGCAGTCCTGGAAGAGATGGAGACGGTCTTCACGGAACCTCCCGAGCCCCCAGAGCCTCCCGAGGCTCAGGGCCCCGGTGGCTCGTGAAGAGTCATTCCTTCGACGCATGCCTTCAGCTGCACCAACTCTACTTCGTCTACAGAACCAGGTGACATCTTCCAAGCTCGTTTAGCTGGGAGCACCCCTCGAGCTGCATCATTCCCAAGCCACATGGGTCCGTCCCTGTGGCATGTATCCCTTTTGCTTATGTCTTTAGCTTACCTTGCTGGGGGCGCCCCTCGGGCTGCATCATCCCCAAGCCGCTCGGGCCAGACCCAGTGGCATGTATCTTCCTGCATTTACCCAAGTTGATCTGCTTTCCATTGCCTCCCATGGGGCCTTCTCACAGGCATGACGCTGGTGCATGGGTCCGTCCCTGCCACGTCGACAAATCTGAGCGGTCGAGCTGTGGCTCGCGGCACGCCCCGTGCACGTCACCTCACCAGGCCCTCAGCGCCTTCACTTCATCTGGAGCAACCAGCGGCCGGCTGGCAGCTATAACGACAAACCATGTTCTTCTTGTGCCTGTTCACATGGATCCCGTGGGGAGGATAGCAGGCGGAACCATGAGTCTCTTTTTCTCTCGTGCAATTTGCTTGCGCGTTAAAGGGGGGGGTCCTAAGCATCGCGACTCAGGAGCTCTTACTGGCTCTCCATCCCTCACCCCTGGCCTTGACCACGGCATCGCGACCTGGCATACACTACAAAAAAAGACACATCCGTGACATTTTGGGCCGAACGAAATTTTTTCTGTCATACATATGACATTTCTATGACGATAATTGTGACAAAACCCGGTATCATCATAGATGTGTTGGGCTCCTACTTCTATGACAAAAAATCATGACAGAAAATGGGCTTTTCGTCCTGGGCGGGCTGGAGATGCAGCTGCATGACATTCTTTGGGCCGTCCATGACGGAAAAAACTGTGGTAGAAGCGAGGGGGAGGAAAATTTCGGGGAGTTCCGGTTACGGTGGGAGGTCGGGGCCGAGCAATGCGCGTTTCTCTCGTACACATACGAGCGTGTGTGCGAGGCGTTGGCTCTAACTGAACCCGAGCGAGGCGTTGGCTCTTACTGAACCCGAGCGAGGCGTTGGGCTCTAACTTAACCCGAGCGATTGCACTGCAGGCTACGCATTACTGAACCAGAGCGATGGATCGATGGTTGTTAATCGAACCCGATCGGCGATTCGCCCGCTCTTTGCTAATCAAGTTGATTGATGCTGCCTCTGGGATGAGCAGTGAGCATTGCCGGGGGTGGGGGTTGGATGAGCGAGCGGTGGCGTTGCCTCTGGATGAACAGGACCCGTGGTGTGGTGGAGGGCTGGATGAGCAGAGAAGCGGTGGAGGGTGCCCGTGGAGGGGTGGTTGAACAGGACCCCATGGTGTGGAGGGTTGGATGAGCAGTGAAGCGGTGGAGGGGTGCCCGTGGAGGGGTGGTTGAACAGGACCCGTGGTGTGGAGGGCTGGATGAACAATAGGCGGTGGAGGGTGGTTGAGCGATGGCCGGTGGAGAAGCGTGCGGTGGAGGCTGGATGAGCGAGGAGCCCGTGGAGGCCGGAGGAGGTCGTGATGGCCCGTGGAGGCTGGAGGAGGTCGACGGTAGAGATGAACAGTATCCCGTGGAGTCCCGTTTTGCGGTACGCCACACCCCTCCCGATGAACAGGACCCCCGTTTTGACCGTAGCGCTCCAACACAAGTCTGGTTCATCCGTTTTACGGTACGCAACACCCCTCCACCCCCTCTTCGACCGTAGGAGGTCCGTTTCATCCGTTTTGTGGTACGCCACACCCCTCCCGATCAACAGGACCCCCGTTTCAACCGTAGGAGGTCCGTTTCCTCCGTTTTGCGTTACGCCACACCCCTCCCGATCAACAGGACCCCATTAGAGCGTGGGAGGTCTGTTTCCTCCGTTGTCGCGATGCGCCAGCCTCGTTTCCATCGCTGTTCCGTCCAAGCCCTCCCGATGAACACGACCACGCATTCCGTTCCGACCCAGCCGATTGGCTCCCCACGCGTTCGTTGCCTCTGATGAACACAACGCATTCGTTGCCTCCCGAGAACACGACGCACTCCGTTGCCTTCCCATGAACACGGCAGCGGCGCTGTTTCTCCGTTCGACCCAGCCATGTACACGAGCCACCTGGCGATGCATTGTCTTGCGAGTAGGCGTTCGAGGCCCGCCGTATGTACACATACGTGGCCGTATTTTCTTTCTTGGACCACAGCCCTTTATGCGTGCGATGTACATGCTACATGCGCGCCTCTACTACGACACGTGCGCGCCTCTACAACGACCCGTATGTACGTACACGTTCGCGACCAGAATGACAACGCTACGTACGCTTCGACCAGGTGGGTCCCGACTGTCAGGCACTTCCTTGTGTGCGAAGATGTAGCTGGTGGGTCCCAGCAGTCAGGGGGGCGAATAGTTTTTTTGCCTGAACGCACTTCCTTGCGTGCGAAGATGTAGCTGGTGGGTCCCAGCAGTCAGGGGGGCGAATCATTTTGTTTTTTTTTGCCCGGACGCACTTCCTTGCGTGCGAAGGTGTAGTAGCTGGTGGGTCCCAGCAGTCAGGGGGAAATGTTTTTTTCGTGAAATACGGTGGCCCGTCCGGTGGGTCCCCGCTGTCAGGTGGAGGAATAATTATTTTGCGGGTAATAAGGAGGCACTTCCTTGCTGCGGTACGTGGACCCAGGTATCGGCGTCTCCACGCCTGATGCTCTTAGATGGAAGTCGGTCGTTGACCACATTGACCACGCCACGCCGAGAGCACCACGGCGGTGGGACGACGGCGAGGCCTAGGAAGGGGCGACACGGATGCAGGGAAGACTTCGGTAGTTGTTTCCCACGGAGGGGAATACGACCGTATGAGGGTTTACTAGTTTATGCCGTCAGCCGGAGAATAACAGCGGTGTGGGTGAGTAGAGGATGGCTAGGCCAGTGATGGGAATACGGTTGGGCGGTGAGGCTGCTTGGCAACCTGATCGGCCTTGAGGAGGAGGGAAGCGAGGCAGTCCGACGGCGCTTGTTTGAGCCTGGAGCAGGAAGAGCAGAGATTGAAGAAGCACGGCGGCCGTTGGATGGCCATCCAACGATCCTTTGCTTGTCGTCAACCTTTTTTAGGAAAGCCTCAAATCATGGAAAACAACATACTACCCAACTGCCATTATTTCTAATAATTTACAGCCCATTTGCTAATTCTTAAGGTTTTTTGGAGCCCATATTCTTTTTGTTAGCATTACAGCCCATATTGTGTACGGTTAAAAAATTATAGGAAATTTGCATATTTGATTGCGGTCCGAACTATTTTAATCCGAAATTTCGACTCACATTCAAACTGATTTTAAAAATAAATGTATATCAATATAAAATCAAACAAATTCTCCACGCATTAAAATTAATGTAATTTAAAATCTCAAAATGAAAAAAAGATATTTGAAACTAATTGCCGGTTTGATGTGTTTTAAAAATGTACAACCCATTTCTCATTACTGATGGGCCATTTTCTCGGCCAGCCGAATGAAAGCTCTCCTCGTCTTGAAAGATTTGCAGCCCAACATGCATGACAAAACGACTTACTTGGCAAATCAGAAAAAAACTAGGCTGTGGCTGTGGACCCAACTGTCAGCCTCTCCACGTACAGTACTCTTCCGATGGAATGTCGTTGACCACATTGACCATGCCGCGCTGAGAGCACCAAGGTGGTGGACAACGGCGAGGCCTAGGAAGGGGACGACGAGCCGGGGAAAACGGCGATGGATGCCCAGCGGAGAGGACTATGAGGGTTCACTGGTTGGCGGTGTGTGGCTGTTGTCGCCCTTGAGGCTGGCTAGCGGTGGGAGTAGTAGGGGCGATGAGGCCTCAGCAGCTGACCGGCCACTAGAGGCGAGGCAGCGGTCTCCCGGCCTTTGGTTTGGGCGGCTGGTGCAAGAAGAGCGATGATTGAAGAAGCGGCAGGACCGTTCGATTCAAATCCAACGATTCTTTGCTGCTAGAATCGTTTGTTGACTAAGTTGACAAGCCCTGCGTACGCGTCAACATAGTAGGTCCACAGGTCAGCCTCCCAACCGGTGCGCCCCAGATGTCAGTGGGAGGAATCATTTTTTTCGCGTAATAAGGAGGCAGTTGATTGCGTGCGGCCAGGCCAGTGGAGGGAGTAGGGTGGCTCGGGGAAGCCTGCGCGGCATCGCAGCGGGCCACAAGAGGAGGGAGCAGCGATCCACTTGGCGCTAGTTTAGGCGGCCGGAGCAGAAGATCGAGAGATTGAAGAAGCACGTCGGCCGTTGGATGGACATCCAACGATCCTTCTTTGCTAGAATCGATGTGATCACCGACAAAAGCCTTATGTAAACAAGTCAGCCATTTGCTATTATTTTTATAATTTTTAATCATTTTCTAATTCATATGGAATTTATTGCAGCCCGTTTTCCATTTTTAGAATTGCTGGCTATTTTCTGGTCAGTACCAGTGTCAAAAAAATAACTAAATATGTGGGAAATTTTGAAAATTCACAAATTTTTGCTGGGGAACGAAATATTCTTAATCCAAAAATTAATAGCTATAATTTAAAAATAAATTAGTACTATGTCATATTAAATCCAATGAAATATGTATAAGATATCAGTGAAGAACAAAAACAAAAAAAACTAATATCCCATTTGCTATAAATTTTTTGGAATTTTCAACCCCTTTTGATATTACTTTTAACAGACATTGACCATACTCTTTGGCCAGGACGGAATGCATCCCTCCTCGTCTTGAAAGATTTGCAACCCTTGATGGTCGGAGAAAACAAATAGGCCTAGCTTGGGTATTCTTCAAAAAGAAATCTTTGGGCTACCTATTTTCCTAAAGAACTGGTGCATGAGCATTTAGCTTTATTATTTATTTACTTATTTATGTTTAGGGCACCATGAGCATGTACCTGGGCCGGATTCATGTGAGAGCCTCCCTTCAAGTTAATTATGGGCTTCTCTATTGGGCCTTCATCGATTGGGCTGCATCTTATCAACAAGTGGAAAATGTGTTCCGTACGAAAAATAGTATGAGCTACGTATGGTACGGGGCACTAAAGGATCGAACCATGCAACGACTTCCAAAACATTGTATTTGTCGTTCTAACAACTCATTTATTCAACCAATAGACGAAATATACTACTGATTGTACATTGAAAACAGCAGCAACAGCAACCAGGGCTGGGGGTGCAATGAAGCGATAGCGAGGCTAGAAGAGTGAAGACGCAACTCTCTGTTCCAAACCAAACATCAGCCATCATTACAAATGGGCTACCAAAAAATAACAAGTGTATGCATCAAACTAAATAAAGATCCTACTACACCAAGTGTACGCATCTAACTAACTGGCTTAGTTAGACGTTACTATTTATTAATCTGTGGAGATTGGCAGACGGCTTGAACCAGATGGGTGCCTGATGGGGAAACTCCGGCCCGGCGGTCAAGTCGATACTTGTGACCCTCTCTCCTACTTTGGGCTGTAGAGCGTGGTGGCACATACCGGGATATGGTGCATGCAGAGACGCATGGTACGATGTGTACACACAATTTTGCCTGATGAACGAAACCGTGCTGCCATCATGATCCTTGCCGTCGGTTATCTCCTGGTTAATCGGATAATTCAGTCCGACAAAGCGAGAGGCGTGCACCAAGGCTACTTACCAGCCTCGGTCAAAAATTCCTGAAGGTCCGGAGAAGCTGGGATCCCGCTCAAAGACCTTGCAGTGGATCGTGATTGTATTCCGCGAAACAACACGTTCGGTATGTGCGAACGATCATCAATTTTTGGCCGTCGTCTGATCGAGCCAGGAACCACTTGCAACTGCCATGCCGCTTTTCTTCGAAAGGTTCTGGGATTATGAAGGGTAGGGACACCAGGCGGCCTACAACATCATATAAAGTTGGAGTCAAATAAAAAAGGGCTCTTGATTTAGGCAATCTTAAGAACAGCATGTTATGAGCATGAATATCTTTTCAGTAAATGTTGACAGTAATATAAGCAAGCCATCATGATATCATAGGAAAGTAACATCTTTGTTATATGACCGTTTGTAGCGATGACTGGAGTAGGCCAGCAATACTTCCAGCCATAGAAGGAGTCGGCAGTGTAAATGAAGCCCTTGTGTTCAATGGCATCGAGAGAACCATGGAGGATGTATGATCCTGCGATGGGCGTGCAGATTTATCCACTTACCGCGGTGACACATCGAGATAGGCGAGACCGCGGTTGAAGAACGCATAATTAGCCTGAAGTCTTTATAATTCACAGATCTTGTGGGCACTTGGCAGATTACAACCTTGAGCAAATAAAACTTGGTATCATGTTGGCTACTGTAAGATTCCGAGTATTCTGGGCCACGGTGCCAAAGCAGTGCAGTGTTAATCAAAGGAAGGGGGATCAATCGCCGGTGGTAGCCCTCCACGAGCATCCAGCTGCCGCGAACATCGACGAGCACCATCCAAGACGTGTTCATGACGAACCAGTACATACCGTTAATGTAGCTGAGGCTGACGGGGATCGGATCGCAGTGAAGGGGGTTGATGCTCGCCACCCTATGATCGTTATGCTTTGCGTGACCGCGTTTACGAAGATCGGGAGGCATCGGCAAGCAAGGAGCTGGCTTAAAAGCTCTGGCCTAAGGGCTTTCGATAAGAACGGTACAGCCCCGACGAGCACGCCAAGCAGCGGCATGGTACTGAGATTGTCCACACGCGAAACAATGAGCTTGATTACCTCTATGGGGAGCGAATTCCAGCCACTCTTTCGGTGGACGCTGCTCGGTTCTGCCATTGTTAGTTCTTGGGTTTCGGATGAGGGGGGAGGCGCCTTAGCGGGGATGGAAGCTTGGACGAGATTATGTGCGGACAAAGATGGAGAAGCGAGGATGTGCTTTGCGGGAAGTGGACAGGTGATGATGACTACTGACCGCCGCTTGACTTCTGAGACACATACCGGCGTGAGGGTCATATCGATGCCGGACAACTTGCTTGAGTGATCACAGTACTGGTACTCCCTACAGTACCTACTACAGTACTATGCCCTAGCTTGCTAGAGTAGAGTAGTAGAGTAGGACTTTGCTCTACTACTAGCACCGGAGGAGTAGTAGTATATTCTAATCGAAAATAGTTACAAACTTCAATGCCCGAGCATGGAACGACTATGAACCGTACTCAAAGACCGTGTCTACGTGGTGTTTGGACTTATATGCAAAAAAATAGAAAGATGCCCGTGCATTGCACGACACACCATCATCACCAACTCGGTTTTTTCTCTACTCCTACTCCTATAAAAGACTGAGTTGGTGATGATGGAAAGCGAAAGGAGGCGTGTTCAGCCCGGGCGTGCAGAATGACGGCGCAGCACTATTCGATTTGTTATAAAAACAAAGAAGAGTAGTAGAGATAGAGACATAGGTAGGAGCACGAGGTTGTGGGCGATAAGGATGAACGAGGCAAGGCCTTATACGTAAATGTGGAGAGAGGTGCGGGTATCTTTTGTAAAATTGTCATAGTTGGCTTTCTATCATGGGATATAAATCGGACGGTCTATATTACAAGATGGAAGGCATACCATCATCACCAACTCGGTTTTCTATAAGAATAGATATATATAGATATAGATAGATAGAGACTAGGGAGTACTAGTAAGGACACCATCTCTTTGCCGTGTGCTACTCCTGCGCTCCATTCGGGCGGCCGGCGTCCCCTCTGACCACCCCTCCCGCAGTCCATTAGGCGGGCACTGTTGAAATCTGGGGAGCGCACTCTTGCGACTGCTGGCAGCCACGACTTCACCAACAACGACTTCTTCCCCGACCTCGGCAACCTCTTCCGCAACGACATGGGCGACAACCTCAACGCATGTGGTGCTGCTCCCGTTGCACCGTATGTGTTTCTGTCCTTCCTGTTTGAAATCATGGTAGAATTCATGTTTCTACTTCGTATCCTACTACTATGCTAGTCCACATGATTAGTTTCATATCTGTTATAGCTGTCATGATTTATTTTGTGCTTATTCGGATTAAATCTCGTAGTAACTTGCTCATATATTCAATGGCATAGCGTCCCTATAGCCACTCCCGTTTCATGGGCCGGCCTGGTCGATGCCTCCAAGGAGCCCTTCGTCCACTGCTATGAGTGCCCAATGCCGTTTTGTGGCTCGCCGGCGGACATGGTGCATCACCTCACGGATGCGTGCAGCAGTCACTGCTGGCCCTTTGCGGAGAACATCAAGTACGACATGTGCTACCGGTTCACCATGCCGGAGTTGCTGGAGGATCACCACCACCTACTAGTCTCGGAGGAGGACAGCAGCGTCTTCCTCTTGATCGTGGGCACCGGCGAGGCCCGCACAGGCCGCCGCCCCGTTTCTGTAATGTGCATCAGGGGCGTCGCCGCTGAAGCTGACATTGACACGAGGCAGATGTACGGGTGCGTGGTCACTGTTACTACCCCTCCGGGTCGCGTGGGCGGCGACACCGGCCTCATCGGACGGACTTGGACTCTGGGGAGTTGGGACTATCCCGCCAATGTGGACTTGGAAAACCGATGGCATCCTTTACCGGCCGACGCGGTGCACGGGGACTCCAAGGAGGTTCACCTGGACATACGCATTATCAAGTGCACTTAGAAAACATGTAGTGTGTGTGTGGGCGCTTATGGCCCGTGTCTTTGCCGCTTTTGATTACGTAAGCTTGTCGTTAAACTTGAGTGGCTTTCGCGCAGTCCTTCCTTTGAACTGCTCCTCTTAGTGAGCTGATGTAATACACTTTGGGTTTCATTTGATAATGGAACCGGGGAGGAGCCTCCCTGTTCTTCTAAAAAAAATTACGCATTATCAAGTTAAATGTTGACCATTAGTCTTCGCTCAATGTAATCCGCTGTCTAAGCATGTGGAGACTTCCATGCAGGATCTTGCTCTATTGGAGTATCGTGCATGAATAAAAGTGTATCCGTTTATGGTTTAGTCTAGAATCTTCCATGTATGAATTTTTACTACAGTACTGGTGAAAGACTTACGATGAACCATTTCTTACATCTCCTCTGCCCCCTTGCAAGTCATCCTGATTTAATCCCTCCGTCTAGGTGTATAAGGGCATGGTTAATATTACTTAATAGTATAGCCAACTGTTGACTATAAGAAAGTTCCATGTCATCTGTAGCCAACATGTATAACAATTGATACTCAAAAACTAATTCTTAAAGATCATTTCTTGCAAAGCACAATAAGTGTTATTTCTTCACAAGTTTTGGATGCAGGTTGAACAGTTGAATGCTTTTGTTTGCAAAAGATACCTTTTTATCTATTTCACCCGGATGTTTGTGAGCTCTAGAGATGAGATTGTATCTGAAGAAACCTATCGATACCCGTTACACATGAGATGACCCCCACATCCTTTGTCAAAATAAACAACTCCCCGAGCAATGCATTTCACTCTTCGGTGCAACGCACGAGCACCTTACTACTATAGATTAGTACGACCAAAAATTGAACTAACATTATATATAGTACGATAAATACTGATGCATGTCACCTAAAATTATATCATTCAAAACTATGTTCAAATCTGAATCCAACGATATAGTTTTTGTTGACATGCACTAACATTTTGTCGATTAAATCTTGGTCAAATTCAATGGGGACTAATAAACCCACGACCGATGTAGTACAAGTGTAGAGGGCGGCGCTGCACGGGAGTCTCACCTCTCACCCGCTCGAGCGCAGCTGTAAAACCGTCATATCCTAAAACCAACCACTCCCAATAATAAGTGGCACAGTAAAATAAGCGGACAAGAAACCATCACATCCCTCCGTCTTTTTTGCATTTCATCTCTCTTGCATTTACTTTCTCCGGTTCATCTCGACACTCGATCCCTAGCTACTACTCATAGGGCCAGTTCTTTTGGCGGCTTCCCAGCTTTTCCCACAAGACTAGTCACGGTGGAGAGTAACAATAAAGGCGCCTCACTCATTTATTTGGGCTTCTAAACTACTACTCCATCCTGGTTTATTCCGCACCATTGTAATTTGTGCTAAATTTTGACCAAAGATTTAGCAAATAAACATTAACGTTTCTCGTTTTCTCCTCCTCCTTGGTTACGGTGCACAGCCTAAGATGACTTACTCACCTAGACAGATGGAGTAGTGCATGTGACATGCACTAACATTTCATTAGTTAAATTTATGATCAAAATTTGACACAGATTACAATGGGGACCAACAAACCAGGACGGAGGTAGGAGGAGTAGTTATGGGATTACTAATCTAGAAGCCTAAAAGAACTGGCCCCTGGTACTCCTACTATTAGTAGTACTAAAGTTGGAATTCCAATTGCACGGCACAACTTGTTAGGCAAAAAAATTTGATAGAGGGTGTAGGAAGCGGTTTGGGAATTTGCATGCCTTTCCAACCAGTGAGATACTCCATTACAAAGTCTGACAGGATAAATAACGACAGAGAAGGAAGCTAAAAGTAAACAATCAAACGAGCATTTTTGCATTTGTTTTGCATTGAATCATTTCACAAGCTTGACTAGTGCTGTTTTTCTACTTTGACGAAAACCGCATCGTAATGTTAAAACATGCATTTGCATGTACATAAGTAATAGTAGTACTCCCTCCGTCTAGGTGTACAAGTCTTCCCTCCTTGGTCACGGTGCACAACCAAAGATGCTTTATTGACCTGGACGGAGGGAGTAGCACAGTCTGCAAGCATATATCGAGAGAGACGTGTAGTGCGATAGTATATAGTAAAGGTTGTGCTATATGCACGTACTTGCAAAATGCGTACGAATACACAAGGTTTCCAAACTTTCCCTTTTACATACTTAATTAAGGACGCTAAAAAATTCCTGAACGTTCGGAATTTATCATTTGCGTGCCAAAACTAATGAGATCGCCTTACGAAACAAAAATTATACTCCTCTTAAAAGCCACGACGCTCGCAGGAGCACTTGCGGCGTGCCACGAGTGCCCTAGTGCGCGGCCGTTTCCCAGCGCGCCGACACAACGCCTCTTCCTCAGCCACGCAACTCGCGAGGTGCGGATTGGCGGCTTGCCGGCGGGCGAGCGCGATCTCACCAGTGTGGTGATCCGGCGCCAACAGGTACTCCGCCTCGCTGGAAGCATGCACCCGGTCCACGTACCGCCAAGCGTAGATGAGGCGCTTGGGCCCCACTGCACACAGGGCATCGGCACGGGCGTCCTCCTCCACCCTCACGGCCCTCGCACGAGCCTTCTGCCAAAGAGCCAATTGCCTGACTCTCTTGGACTCACAGGCAGCTTGTTCCGCGGTGCGCTTCTCTTCCTCGGCCTTCTTCTCCGCCTCTATTTTGGCACGCTCTGCTGGAGGCAAAGCCTCCCACAAGGCGACATCCATTTCTTTCCAAAGCTCCTCAAGGCCGGGGGGGCTCGGCGGGCGGCGCGGCATTATCCTCGTAGCGAGGACCCGACACGTCCTCCGACGCGCATGCTGGCGAGATTGGGAACGCCGGCGCGTCCACCTCGACGCGTCGCGGCGAGGAGCGGAACGCCGACGCATCCTCCTCGACTAGTGGCGGCGAGGAATGGAACGGCGACGCGTTGCGTCGCGGCGAGGAGCGGAACACCGACGCGTCCTCCTCGACTAGTGGCGGCGAGGAACGGAACGGCGACGCTGCCGTAGCGGCGAGGAGCGAACACCGACGCATCCTCCTCGACTAGTGGCGGCGAGCAGGAAGCGGCGACAGCGTGACCGTCCCGCGGTGCAGCGAGGGGCTCCGAGGGCTTGGGAGGCGATGCCATGGTGGTCGGCGTGAGAGGAGGGAGGAGATAGCGATGAATGTGAGCGTGAGGGGAGGAGATAGCGATGTCGTCGGAGGCACAATATTTATAGCGAGCAATGGCACACCTCGTAAGATATGGATCTGAGCTGCGACTTAGCTGCGGGTCGATTCGTCACTAACATGTGGGCCGAACACCTGTTGGGCCCATATGTCAGTGACCCAATGCACCTGCAGTTAAGTAACAACTACGTGGGCATATTTGTTGGAGTAAATTATGGGGGAGGGAAGGGGTGGAAATATTGCTGGTCTAGCAGATTGAACGGCGTGGGTGGAGGAGAGTCATGCATGCAGTTTTTTTTCACACGGGGTGGAGTGGTGGGACCGCTGGAGGGAGAAGGAGAGTGTGGCAGGCATATTGTTTCCACACATGGAGAGGAAAAGATTTGGAGACGAATGGGCTTCCTGCAGTATGGGGAGCGGTGCATAATAAGTCATCTTGCATGACGGGCTAGGTATAGTCTCAAGTCATTAAAAACATACACGCCCCACACATGTTCATATTTCAAGGTGCACTAAATTATTGCATGCGATGATTAAGGTTGGCCATAATGGTGGTATCTTAGCTGGTATCATGCACACGGGAATAGTAGCAAACATGCTGATGTGGCAAAGAATTAAAGAAGAGAGGGTGGTTAGAGTAACTAGTGTTCATGCATGCATTGGTAAACACATTTTTGTGTGAAGAACGACAACAATAGTTGAGTACTTTTGCAGACTTCAAAAACTATTCCACCGCCTCTACTATCTTGCTAAGAGTAGGTGAAATTTTTGATTCGAGCCCTTTAAACTAGAAGGGAGGTAGTGGTACTCTAATAGCTAACCTTGTTGTGATGACAAGATAGGACATGTCACGCACCTAGACGGAGGAACTAGTCTGCATTGTGCATTTAAGTTTTGTCTGAAGTCAATGTACCTATACTTTCACCAGACTTATAGAAAAATGTATCAACATTCACAATGTCAAATCAATATTTTTACACTCATTATAAAGCGTAGTTCTTATACTCATTATAATCAGTATTGTAGATATTGATATTTTTAGTATAAATTTGGTCGTGGGATTTCATTGATGCCTGTCAAAGCGTGGAGGAAGCGGAGCTTAGGGCTTGCATTGCCGGTCTCTACATAGGTATTTCTCTTCATAATCCTGTAATTTTAGAGACTGATTGCGCTTTTGTGGTAGCGTCTCTTGCATCGGGGACTATGACAGGTCTGCTATGCGTGACCTGAAGATGAAAGTGTTGAGCATCTCGAAGTTGATCAACAATCTTCAATTGTCAAAGATTAGCCGTTCGGCCAATAAGGTGGCACACTTACTCGCCAAGTATAGCTTTGACACTCGATTAGATGGTATTCTTGTAAATAATGTACCATACATGTGGTGAATATGGTATCGAATGAGTGTACTGGTGTGGCTGGTTAATTAATATAAGGTGGTGTTCAAAAAAAGTATAAATTTGGTCAAACACTTTGCAAACGGTTGACGGGAGTAAAAAGGACCAGAGGGAGTATCATGCATGCGAAGTAACTTCATGTCAGGATTCAGTTCCTGCGAGGAGGGAAGTATGGTCAACCTCGAGATCATGTTTCCAAAATGAGGCTGGATTACACACAAGGTTCCAGTTCCCTAATGATGCTGGATTAGACACAAGGTGCAAATTCGCAGATGATGCTTTGGATTACACACAAGCCGGGTAGAGTAAATCGTTCGTGTCCTCGTGGCATTAGTAAAGGCTGAAAGAAAGCATGCAGCATCCCTTGAGAAGGTAGCTGAGTTCCTGAAGAAGCGAAAAGAGAATTCATATGCTCTCTTCACCCAAGCCAAAGAAGAGATGGAAGAAGCCAAAAATAAGCTAGCAGAGGCAGAGCAGGCTAGGCATCTCCTGCTATCTAAAACTGTTGTCAATACAAAATTTCCTTCATAATAGCTAGGTTCAAATGTTTCTCCAGTCAGCATGCCTGTTGTGATGTCCGTGCATCTACTGATGTGGTACAAAATGTTTTTTTGGGTCATGTAATAACAGCAATTACTTTCCAAACAATAATGAATGAAGCATTGGACATGATATAGTTCACGCCATAAGCCCGACATTCCAAGTTCAACTTCCACATCAAACTCATGTTCACAGATATCTGCACATTTCATACATAATGTCCACAACCATGATTCATTTCAAAGCCAAAAAAAATGTGAGGAGAGTTATAAATAAAGAAAAACCTCTACTAGTTCCTGCTACCAGTGTGAGCACAACAAGTCAAGACCATGCGTGAATTAATTATATTTTAGTCATTTTTGTGTTCTAAAATGCACCTGCTCATGGAAGGGCGTGGCGTGTTGTCGGCACACGCTGGATTCAATGAAGGCGGGGCAGTCTTAAGCTGGTTGCACGCGGCGAGGAGGTGTGCTCAGCCGGGCCTGCAGCGAGTGCGGCCCTCTTGGCCGACGCGCCGGTTCAATGCCTGCGCTATGAGAGGTCGCGTCCGTGTCAGAGCAATCACTCCCTCCAGTCCTTTTTTGTTTGGGTATAACAAAATCTCGTTTTCCATTCACATTTTATAAGTAAAATTCGTGGACAAACTTTGACCCAAAGTACGATGGGGACTAGTAAACCAAAATGGAGGTAGTAGTTTTTTTAATCAAAGAAGGGTTTCCCCTTCCGATTTTCATTACTGAAAACCAGAATCTAAATCTAAACCATAGTATTTTCCCTAGAACTACCAGGTTCAACATCTCGCAACATAAACCCATACAACCTCCATCGCAAAAAAACCATACAACCATACGCCAAGGAGGTACGTAGTACTATGAATTCCGTTTTCGCTCCATACCAATCGTTCTGAAAACTACTTACTACTTATAACGCGCCATTGAAAATCGGAACTCTTAACCCCGCTAGAAAAATGATATTTTAAACGTGGCTACTCGATCTGTGGCAACAGGCGAGCCACCGCGCTCCAAGTCGTTCACATGTCGTCCCGACCATCAACTCCTACGGATCAAATTATCACGCGAGCTGACTATTCCTACAAAGGTGCTCCACCACGTACCCGGTACCCGCGAATGCAGCAATCGTGCACCTAGGGTTTTAGGGTTTATTTTTTAACGTCGCCTTTATGTAACACTCATGTGTGCGAGATAGCGAGAGGCCGACTGCGTGTATGCACCTCTTCTCTTCGTATATGTACTCCACGGTTTGTCTGGTGTCCAAAAAATTATAATAACTACAAGCAATGTGCCAATGCGTTGCCACACGACCAAAGTAGATTATTACATATTCACCGATTTGATAGAAAAAAGTCTAGTTTTGAAATACGTATATCACTAAAAATATGTTATGTTTCACTCAAAATATATTCCTTTGGCGTTTTGATGAGATAAGGGAGGAATCTTGTTGGTTTCAAGATTCGAGAAGTGGTATATGTCTAATTTCTACTCTTACTAGCAAGATGCCCGTATGCTCCACGGAACATCAAGATCTTGTGGGAGAAAAGGATGAACGAGGGAAGGCCTTATCTGCAAATGTGGTGAAGAGTGCGGGTAAATTGCCATATTTTCCTTCCTATCCGTCAGATATAAATCGGACGACCTACATTGCAGGATGGTAGGCCCACCATCATCACCAACTCTATTTTTTATCCCTACTCTTATAAAAAGCATTGTCGGTGATGATCGTGTGCCAACCATCCTGCAATATAGGCCGTTCGATCTATATCTGACGGATAGGAAGGAAAATATGGAAATTTTGCAAAAAGATACCCACACCCCTCTCCACATTTGCAAATAAGGCCTCCCCTCGTTCATCCTTTTCCCCCACAAGATAAACTACTCATACAAATGCATCTTGATGTTCCATTACAGCATGGGCATCTTGCTAGTTGTTGCAAAAATCCCATGTGTGTGTGAGAGAGAGGGAGAGTGGAGGAGGACGAAGTGCATGTGTGACAAAGACACAAGGAGTGTGTGTGCGATAGGTATCAGCTTAAAATGAGGCGATAGTGCGTGTGTGCACGATCGAGAGGGTGTGTCTCAAGAAGGGAAGAAAAATCTACATAGATACAAGGAGCAGGAGAGAGACATGTATGCGATGGTGGAAGCACGAGTGTGCGGGTGTATAAACCTATCTAGAGAAGTACGAGTCGGGGTGCGAAAGCGAGAGTTTTGTGTGTTTGAGAGAGAGAGACGGTAGTCGGGAAGGGGAGTGGAAGCAGGAGTTGTGTGTGTGTGTGTGTGTCTGTGTGAGAGAGACAGGAGACGGTAGTCGAGGTTGTCTGATCGGTAAACAAATGAATAATGTCGGTCTGGGATGGAGACGAAAAGGAGACCGCAACAAATGTTGTGTCTACAAGAGAGAGAGAGAGAGAGAGAGAGAGTAATTTTAGTGGTATGAGTCATATGTAGAGACATATAGGGTGTGTGAGAGAATCCCATAGAGAGAAAGACAAAGTGAAAAACAAGTGGAGACTGTGTGTGTGGCGGTGAAAAAGAAAGCTTAGGTACCGAGTACCAGAGAACAGTAGAGATGTGAGAGATAATGAAAACCGTGTAATGTATAGTGATAGGGAGAGTGTGACACTTCTCAAGGGAGACGTTGAGAGACCATGTTTGCGAGGATAGGAGAAACATGAAGTGAGTGTGCGGGTGAGCTGGAGAAAAGAGAGTGATAGCTACCCGAAGGAGCATGCATGCGAGAGAGATGGGCGTGAAAGGAGTGAACAAAAAAGGGATTCAAATATTTGAATTCAAGATGATGATACATGTAATCCATACTCGAACCAAAATTGATCTATCAAACATGCATACTCATATGAATTCATGCACATCTATGTTATTTGATATGTAGGTATTACTGATCCATACATTTTAGTAGAACATAATTTGGTTAATTTTTTTCAAATTCAACCGTAAGATTTCGAGATCGTTGTATTTGTAAATCATATTATACATATAAAGGAGTAGAATTCTTTGTTGTGCTTTTGAAAGTATATATAAAAAGTGTTGTAGATAGAATATAATTCCAATTGAAAATGGATCCCACCCGAAAAAATAGAATACAAACGGGATTCGAATTGAGTTGGCACGGTAAACGTGCACTCTGCAAAATTTGAACGAAGCGGGAAAAGTCGCAGTAACCACCCGAAACCAAAATCTGCGAGATGGAAATCACTACTGCCTATCCCTGCCACGCAAAGCCTATCTGTTGGATTTCTATAGGTTTCGATAGGGGTAGGTTTGTAATTTCACCCAAACGTGATGTAACCGCCTCTCACCCGGATTCATACACGGTGGGCACCAAAACACAGTGTGTCCTCGGCCGAAATCGACTCCCTCCCCGATTCATATTCATACACGGTGGGCGCCAAAAACAAACTCTCGTCGGCAAATATTCGGTGTATGCGAGATTACCGTCCTATCCCCAACCGACTAATGTTGCTGTGATGTAGTAGAAATTTGAAACGGGGGCTAAGTTTGTAAAATTTCCTCGCATTTGAGACAAACGCTCCCTGAATACATGGTTCCCCCTTCCTCTCTACCTCCCTTTTCCCCATTCGTACTCCGTGGGCGCCAAAACACCCTCTCCACCCCACCCTCCTCCGTCCGCCGCCATCCGCCACCCCATCCACCGCCGTCCTCCTCCACCATGCCGGAGCTGATACATGACGCCGCCGTCCATTACAAGAGATCGACCTCTCTCGTCCACGCCTTCGGACCGGGATCCTTGCATCCCGTCCTCTCGCTTCATCCCCGCCGTCGTCCACCTTGCCTGCGCCGCTCCTACGACCGTCTCGTCCACCGTGCCCCGCCGCCACCGTCTACCCTCCTAGATCTGCTTCCACGCCGCTGACAGCCATCGCTACCGCAGCACAGTCAAATTCTCAGCAGATGCGTACACGGCGCCGCACCAGAGGTGGTACTCTTTCGTATCCGCTCAACTTATTTATCGCAGCAAGAAAATAGATCGCCACTGCTTTACTCTGATTTCTTGTCTTGGTTGCGAAGGAGCCTTTGTCCGGTTTGCACCTTCAGATCCGCCATGGCACGCTCAACACTATGCTCCCAATGCTTATGGTTTCCCCTTTTATATTCCACACTAGTTAAATCACAGTAGACTAAATTTCAAAATTGGGTCAGTCAATTTTTCAGAGCTTGCCGGAGTTTGCCGGTGCGATCGAAGGGGCTCGGGTGGTTGTGGGGCCTCGTCAAATGAAGAAAACTTGACGCCGGTGGGGTGTGGGGGTGGCGGAGGAACACATGCGGTGGGGGCCAGTGGTCCGGCCGGCGGCCCGTGCAGTGTTTCGTATGGGAAGAATGAGAGACGAGGAAGAAGAAGAGTTAGGAGACGTAGGATCTTCATCCAACCACTTGAAATGGTCGAGAGACAGCTAGGAGTTGCATTCTTAATGCTCTCTAGTTCATCATGTGTGGGCACTGCGCAACCAACATTTTATTATCCAAAATCTGCTTGCTCTTCTTTACCATGTTCCTCTTCCGTTCTTCTTTAATATGTACTCTCTCCGTTCCTAAATACAAGTCTTTGTATAGATTCCACCATGGACTACATATGGAGCAAAATGAGTGAATCTACACTCTAAAATGTATCTGGATACATCCGTATGTGATCCATAGTGGAAATCTCTACCAAGACTTATATTTTGGAACAGGAGAGTATGCTAGTAGTATAGTATGTTCCTTGTACTGAAGATGAGCAGGGACATTTGCAGTGTAGAGGTCTATACGGTCGGTTGTGATGGACACTTTGAGCCTCTTTGATTCGTAGGATCTAGTAAACATAGGAATAGGATTTGTAGTGGCCTGCCCACTTGAATCCTATAAGAATATCAAGGAAATGCGGGGAGCTGTGTTGCCTTTGAGAGTTACACCGATATTAACAGTACCGCACCTTCACTTGAAGAGAGATGGTATCCGAAGCCTTTCTAGCCGTACCGGCAATACTAGCACATATATTCCAGCAAGTTCCACTTTGCTGATTTTACTCTGATGCTTAAGGTTTTCCCGTTATATCTACACTATGATCTGTGTAGCTGCTTTGTATCACACTAGCAGCAGTCCACTCTTGAAGCTAAACACCGCAATGACTTACAAAATTGGCACCAAGGTATTGAGTGCCATTCTGGATGCAATGAAACTCATACGCTCACCACCCGTTGATTCTTGTTCAGAATATGATCCTAATGACTATTCTAACCTCGAGGAGTCAAAGGCAGATGGCCTGTCCTGTTCACCCATCAAGGTGCCTGTTCTAATTTGGCAATGTTTTATTGATTGCGGCTATCTTGCATATGTTGTCTTGCATTTATTCTACTTTGTTGCACCACCATCTGCTTAGTTTACTCATCATATATGTCGAGATGCCATGCCCATCCATTATCAATACATATTCCATCTGTCATCATACCATGTTTTTTCACTCAAATGTTGTTCTTGTGCATCAGACATCAAAAAGGAAGAGGGTGATTGCCGAACCTGAAGGAGCACCGGCAATGTCCTTGAAAAATGTGGTGGTGCCGTAGAAATCAGACAGCACCCCACTTATATTGGCTGTACAACCAGTGACACAAAACGTAGGACCGACTCCAGCAGATTGTACCCATACTTCACTGGGTCACACCACTAGCCCCACCACCACGGGACTGCACTCCGACCAAAAGGTATACCGATTTCATTTGCCATAGCACCATTGTACCACGTAAAAATCCCACTCCAAAGAAAAAGTACAAGAAGTCCACCGGCGAAGACCTATCCCAACCGCAGAGACGGCCAATTCCTGCAGATTGGAACCCCATTCCATTTATTCCCAGTTTAAAAGATAATGCTTTCAATGTTGTTAGGGACTACGTGCATATATTCCCATCATGGGAAGATTATAGTGAAGACAAACACCATTTTCACTTCTTCATGTCCAACTTACGTGTAAGTGCTATTATTCATGGTTATTATTTTCCTGTTTTCTGCTAATTGAACACATCAATGATTTACATTACATTGTTGTAACTAGGCGAGGGTCAATCTGGATAGTCATGACGAGCAAAGCTTGCTTGTGCTTTTCAAGGAAGCATTGCAGCGATGTCGGTGTTACTGAGGAAATCACACTTTGATGGCAAGTCTATAAACGAATTTCCGGTGAAGTCTCCTGTGCTAAATTTAGAAGACATTGAATAGAAAATCCTTGTTATGCACTGGTCTCGTTCCCAGGATGAGGTATTGTCTATGAAATCACATGACAATTTGAACTTCTACTTTTCCGCATGTGCCTTACAGATCTTTTTGCGGAAATCTGCTCAAGAAGAATTCGGTTTGAAAAGAACGATGGGATATCGCAAATATGCTGCCCGCTGCTTTGCTCTTGTTAGTACTGTTGTCCTGTATCCTTTGTACTTGCATACATACCTAGTTCATTATGTGACAGAAGTATGCATGATAGCTTGCTTATCAATTGTTCGCTCCAAATTATTTGATATGTATGAATGGTTACATTAGTGTAGAATATATCCAATGCCTATGTTTTTTAGCTCTGCATTGTTCTTGTAAGTACATGTTGTTCTTTATCAGTGTACTTATAATGACAGGTAGTTGTTCATGTACCATCACTCTGCAGCTTATTTTCCTTTGCCTTCCATTTTCTACACATCAGATCTATAATTACTCTTACCATAAGGTTGGTACTGAAGAAGTTTAGCTGTTCATTGCTCTTGGATGTACCTTTTTCCTGTATCGCTGCACTTACATTTATAGCTACTTGGTTATGTAGCATCACTCTTCATCTTATCTTAAATATTCTCCATTTTTTCGTATATTATCATATCTATATTTACTCTTAACAAAATGTAGAATAAAGGCAATGCTTTTGAAGAATATTATGTGGTGAACTTCTTGAATTGCCCCCCCCCCCCCCAATCAGCATGGACAAGGCCTTTATAGAGCCTATCTTCACCAATAATGTAAGTTTGTCCATCTCAAGCCTTCAAACTTTGTTGTATATATTTGGTTAGGCATGACTGCAATAGCTGTTTATTTTTGGTGTTTGCATCAAATTGCTTATTTGAAGTTTATTATGTAGTTCATAAACAAAAGTTTGTCCTTTCTCAATTTAAGTTTTCAGTTGTACAACCAAGTTCCTTCTTCATACCATGTAAATTAAACTATACAGAGCAAGTGATCTTCTTTTGCACTGCATGTATGCTTCGCTCTTCATCTCAGAATCCGGTGGTGTGGTCAACCTACCCACTACAGCACAATGTCATATTCTGCAATGTCTTAACTATGAACAATGTCATATCATTCTACTATTATTTAAACCGTCTCTTTAGTATAAATTGACAGCACACTAACCTTTGATACTTATGAGTTCTTGATCTCTAATCCAGAGTTGTCGTGAAGTTGCCAACTCCTTCACAATGTCATTTCCTGCCATGTCTTGACCTGAACAATACCATATTGTGTTAATGCAATTTTAAACTGTGTCACTTTATTCGTCAGTAAGAAATGTGATGAATTGTCATCACTGATACTTTTACGTGCAAAACCTGTCATCTGTCTGCTTGTTTATCTTTCAAGTGAGGAAGATATAAGTGTTGAACAAGCCTTGATCTCATCATCTTGCTTTCATTTGCTTACTGCAGCTCCCAAATAGGCTAACCTTTCTTGAACTCTATTGAAGTGTTGTCGGTTTTGTATATTATTTTGTCGGCGTGTTTATTTGCACTGGTGGCGATCTTTGATGCCCAGTGTATGTAATCTGTTGTCTGCTTGTGCTTTATTATCATAGTGGCGAACTTTGATGCCCAGTGGATGTAATATGCCGTAATTTTTTTATTGTATAGTCTAGGTTTTTTCTTATTCACGATGCTGCAGTTATTTTACTATATATATATCCTATCTTCGCAGTAAACCGGCCAAACCGTAAAATTACGGTACATAATCGGGCCGTCATGCAATCACGATGTAGGTTGGGCCTGAAACGTGCCGAACAGCTCACGGGCCGGTAGCAGCCTGAAAAGAACCCCGGCCCATGATTGTGCGAATCAAATCACGGGCTTTTAACATGCCAAAATTGTCTTGGTCCTTGTTTGGCCCAATCAGATATCGGCTGCGAGCAGGCCGGATGCAAATCGGGCCGTAGTTAGGCTCGATTATATGACGGGCTTTTAGCAGCCGAAATTAATTTAGGGCCGAAATGTTAAACTGGCCCTTAACAAGCCAAAACTAATATCAGGCCGAATTACTAAGTGGGCCTTTAGCAAGTGGGCCCAAAAGCATAGTGTCGATTCTTGGGGCCAAATTTGATATGGGCCATAATTGAGCCCAAAGCCTCTTAAAGGGCGGACTGATGCAGGCCGTAATTTGGCCCAGAACATGGAAGGCTTATAACGGGACGGATCTCATATGGGCCACTTTTAGGCCTGGAATGTGGCAGGCCATTAATGGACCGGATCAGATATGGGCCGACATTTGGCACAAAACATGGCAGCCAGTTAATGGGCCGGCCTACTAGGGTCCTCAAAATCTTGTGGGCCTACAGCTGGGCCGGCCCATTAATGTCGGCGAAATCTCGTGGGCCTTTAGCTGGGCTGGCCCATTATGATCCGCAAGAATCTTGTGGGCCTTTACCTGGGCGGCCCATTATGGCACACAAAAATCTTGTGGGCCTTTAGCTGGGCCGGCCCACTATGGCCTGCAAAATCTTGTGGGCCTTTACCTGGGCCGACCCATTATGGCCCGCAAAATCTCGTGGGCCTTTAGCTGGGCCTGCCCATTATGGTCCGCAAAATCTTGTGGGCCTTTAGCTGGGCCGGCCCATTATGGTCCGCAAAACTGTGGGGGCCTTTAATTGGGCCGCCCAATTAAACTTGTTGGGCCGTGCCACGTGTCGATGTATCATAGGCGTATACATCCAATGAGTGGATGACATCTGTCCCGGCGGTGAGCCGACCGTGTTTCCTCCGACCAATGATGATTTTGCACGTGGAAAATCCCCATTGGTCGGGCTGTTAACGGGTTATCGGATCCAAAACCCGACCCGATAGCTTAACGGCGTTCCGTTACGGTGGATGCCACGTGTCGGTCACCCTTGACGTAAAGCACTTCGTGACGCCGCGATTTATCGTCATGGAAGTGGACACTTCTGTGCTGATAATTTTCGTAATGTCATGGAACACTTCTACGACAACACAGGTATGACTATCTTGATTATGTCATAAATTTGTCATGGATGTACATGCATGACAAAAAACGCGACCTACTGCGACAAACACGTATCATCACGGAAGTGTATTTTTTTTGTAGTGATACCAGCGGCGGCTGAGCTCGCTCGAGGGTCGGGACCTGAGGACGTAGAGCACTAAGGAGAGCACGGGAGAAGGGAAACTCGTATGGGCCAGCCTAGCTATGCCGCGCAAGTTGGCGCGCAGCCCTAGCGCAACGTCAACAATTGCCATGAAGTCAACAAGATAAGTCCCGCTCTCGGATCGGCTAAATTTTTGGGCATAATGGCCACTCACACCTTGCTGCAACCCCGTTGCGGCCACGTCAACTCCCTTTCTTGCCTTACCATGGCCGCTTGGGCGCTAAGGGGGACCTCCTGAGCATCGCGCCTCAGGGGCTCTTACTAGACCTCGGGCTGCACACCTCCTGGCCTTGACCACGGCACGTGACCTGGCATACCAGCGACGGCTGTAGCCTGCCTGGGGACCGGGACACATCAGCGTAGAGCAACAAGCTATCGCGAGGAAAGAAAGGGGGGACCGAGCCTTAACGGGACATGCGTTCACCAATTTTTCATAATAGGGAAGATAAGCACAAAAGACATTACAGACCCTTACATGCCTCCACGGGGCACTTCATGACTCTTCGCAGGGAACAAAAGCTAAAACTAAGGGGGATCCTATCTACACCCACCCGTGGCGGACGCCATCATCAACAGTGGGCCACGGGAGGCCGGCGCCAACCCCATCCAGATCAGCGGCGCCGACGGCCGGACACCGCAGCTCTGCTCTGAGCGCGGCAAGAGCTCGGGGGCACGTTGAGGGAGTCCTGGATTAGGGGGTATCCGGACAGCCGGACTGTTGGACTATGAAGATACAAGATTGAAGACTTCGTCTCGTGTCCTGATGGGACTCTCCTTGGCGTGGAAGGCAAGCTTGGCGATACGGATATGTAGATCTCCTTCCATTGTAACCGACTCTGTGTAACTCTAGCCCCCTCTGGTGTCTATATAAACCGGAGGGTTTAGTCCGTAGGACCAACAACAATCATACCATAGGCTAGCTACTAGGGTTTAGCCTCTATGATCTCGGGGTAGATCAACTCTTGTACTACTCATATTATCAAGATCAATCAAGCAGGAAGTAGGGTATTACCTCCATCGAGAGGGCCCGAACCTGGGTAAACATCGTGTCCCCTGCCTCCTATTACCATCCGCCTTAGACGCATAGTTCGGGACCCCCTACCCGAGGTCCGTCGGTTTTGACACCGACATTGGTGCTTTCATTGAGAGTTCCACTGTGTCGTCGCTGTAAAGCTGGATGGCTCCTCCGATCATCGATAACGATGCGGTCCAGGGTGAGGTTTTCCTCCCCGGACAGATCTTCGTATTCGGCGGCTTCGCACTGCGGGCCAACTCGCTTGGCCATCTGGAGCAGATCGAGAGCTACGCCCCTGGCCACCAGGTCAGGTTTGGAAACTTGAATTACACTGCCGATATTCACGGAGACTTAATTTTCGACGGATTCGAGCCCATGCCATGTGTGTCGCACGACCACGACGAGCACAATGTAGCTCTGCCGTCGGACAGTGTTCGGGAAATCACGCCAGCAACCACTCTGTCCTTCAATCCGGAACCGACTGCGCCATCCGAAGACGGGCGGATAGACCCCGCCTTGGAGGCTACACCCTCAGTGGCGATAGAGCCGAATACTGACCTTACCCCTCACGAGAACCATGACGCCGAACCGCTGGACTCGTCTCCGGCCACAGACTCTGAACCGCCTGCGCCCATGCCTATCGAATCCGATTGGGCGCCGATCATGGAGTTCACCTCCACGGATATCTTTCAACACTCGCCCTTCGGCGACGTACTAAACTCGTTAAGGTCTCTCTCCCTATCAGGAGAACCTTGGCCGAACTATGTCCGGCTAGAATGTGATGCGGATGACTAAGAAATTCACTCCCCACCCCCCACCCACTTAGTAGCCACTGTCGATGATTTAACCGACATGCTCGACTTCGACTCTGAAGTCATCGATGGTATGGACAACGATGCGAGAGCGAGCAGAACCACCGCTAACGGTATTTGGACTGCCACTTCATCACATGACATATACATGGTGGATACACCCAAAGAAAATGATGATGAGAAATGGAAAGATGCAGCGAAAGATAGCTCCCTCGAGAAGCAATTAAAGCGGCGTCGTAGGCGCCGCTCCAAATCCCGCCTCGGCAAAAACAGCGATAACAACGCAAGAAAAAACAATACCACGGTCGACTCCGGAGGATACGACGACCAAATAGACCCAGCGATAGAGCAGGGTGAGCCAGCGGACAACGAACAAAATGCAGCCCTTGACCGAACACGGCAACGCCGGCGTCAAGCTAATCAACCCGTCTCGGAGAAGAAAACAGTCCGGATGATGATGAACACATCATCCGGAAGGCAAACTGGAGCAAGAGAACCTCCATAGAAGGCTTATCGCCCGCTGCGAAGTCTGAAGAAAGCGAAGCAAAGGCTCAAGGCCGCACAAAACACACTCAACGAAGATGGAACAAGGTGCTCGATACGGCAGAAAAGCATGGTGGCAGTCGCCACACGAAGAGCTACCCAAAGCGAAAGCTGCTGCCTGAATTCGACGATGAGGCCTTAGAGCCCCCACAGCCAAAAAATAAGACTGCCGACTGGTCAGATCGACGACCTCGTGGCCGCGATAGAGCGGCCAACGAGGTCGCTCATAAGTACCACGCGAGGACTCGCATCAAAGGACCGGCGCAACCAGATCCATCTACAGATCAAGGAAACGCGCTCCAGCAATCAACCAAAACCAAATATCACAACCGTCCGAATGCCATGGTGCAGCGACATACAGGGGTGCCGCACACCCCCTATGTTTCACCAACGAGGTATTAGACCATGAATTTCCAAAAGGATTCAAACCAGTGAACATAGAGGCGTACGACGGGACAATGACCGAAGGTCCTGATTGAGGTCTTCATCCTCCATACTCATATGGATCGTGGAGACGATCTCCATGCCATCAAATACTTGCCCCTCAAGCTCAAAGGACCAGCTCGGCACTGGCTAAAAAGCCTCCCTGAAAACTCCATCGGAAGTTGGGAGGAGCTCGAGGATGCTTTTTGGGCTAATTTCCAAGGGACTTATGTCCGACCTCCAGACGCAGACGATTTGAGTCATATAATTCAACAGTCCGGAGAGTCAGCCCGAAAGCTTTGGAACAGGTTTCTCACTAAGAAGAACCAGATTGTCGACTGTCCGGACGCCGAAGCCTTAGCAGCTTTCAAGCACAGCGTCCGAGACGAATGGCTTGCCAAACACCTCGGCCAAGAAAAACCAAGAACAGTAGCAGCCCTAACAAGCCTTATGACCCGCTTTTGCACGGGAGAGGACAGCTGGTTAGCCCGAAGCAGCACCAGCGACCCAATCACATCCGAAGTCAGGGATGGCAATGGAAAACCACGACGCAGTAAAAACAAACGCCGGAACAAAGAAGACAGCCCAGATAACATGACGGTAAACGCTGGATTTAGGGGCTCTCGACTAGGTCACCGGAAAAAGCCCTTTAAAGGCAACAGAGATAGACCGACCAGCCTAAACAAGATTCTAGACAAACTATGTCGGATCCACGGCACCCCCGATAAACCTGCAAATCATACCCAGAGAGAATGCTGGGTCTTCCAAAGAAGCCGCAAGCTAAACGCCGAACACAAGGGGAGGACACACCGGCGAAGACGAGGATGAGCCTCGCCAAGAAGGCAATCGGGGATAGAAAAATTCCCACCGAAGTCAAGGCAAGAACGTGATCCACGTGACAAAGAGGAGAAATAAATATGTACTCCAAAATACACAAGCGATGAGAGCCCGTCACCCCTAAGTTCTACCACAGGTCGGCTCGCTCGGTCACTTTTGATCGTGGGGATCACCTAATAAGTATCCGCATGAAGGATCAGCCGCCTTGGTGCTGGACACAATAATAAACGGATACAATCTCACACGAGTCCTTATGGGCGGCGGCAGTAGTCTAAATCTGATATATCAGGACACCATCCGCAAAATGGGGATAAATCCAACAAAAATCAGCCACAGTAATACTACCTTCAAGGGAGTAATACCATGCACAGAGGCTCGCTGCACAGGCTCTCTAATACTAGAGGTTGTGTTCGGCTCGCTCGACAACTTCCGAAGCGAAAAGTTAACCTTCGACATTGCTCCATTCCGAAGTGTCTATCAAGCACTACTCGGACGAGCGGCTTTCACTCGTTTTAATGCAATACCGCATTACGCTTTTCTTAATCTTAAAATGCCCGGTCCGCGTGGCATCATCACAGTACATGGAAATGTAGAGCGCTCCTTACAAGCAGAAGAACGTACGGCTGCTTTAACAGCTGAACACTAGACAGCCTCACCACCAGAACAGATGACCGGTCGTTAAGACCACGGACACGTTTAGACGAGTCCGGTTAATCATTGGATAGAGATTGGTTTGATGGTTATACCCTTGTAGACGGTACCAGGGGCTTCTCAGCGATAGTTCGGCTCAACTTTACCCATCTTAACTTTTAAATGGTTTATTTATAATAGCAAATTTTTTGCACGACAACTTTCAACTAAGTTCCTCTCTTTTACATATGATAATCGTACTACACCCGTCCGGGATACGGCACAACGGAGACACAGGCGCAGACGTGCAGCAGGGACCCGTTCAAAGGTTTCTCTTTAGATTAAGACCTTGCGTAAACCTTTTTTACTGTCTTTTGTTGTTCACATCCTCCGGATTCTCAATGCAACCGAGAAGGATGCTGACGTTCTTGGCATGTGGCCACGTCAGAATATCGCTCGTACCCGGACACTAAGGGCTCATTATCTAAGGGCATCATTTAGCCTGGTATATATCTCAAAGACCGAATACCTTAGGGAGTGTTCGGCGTCGCGAGTTTGGCCTTATATGCATCAGCTCCGAATCATGTCTTTGGTCAAATGTTGGGTTTGCCCGGCTCCTGTGTTTTGCTACCTTACATTCCGCTCTATCGGCTAAGGTGGCACCAGGAGAACTAATGTGATTGTGCCCTGGTTCGGCCGGACGAGCACCTCAGTAGAGAAAGCCGAAAACTGACTGTCATGATAAAGCGCGAGACTGGTCAACCACTCGATGACCTAACGGAATCTTTGGGATTCCTCCACATTAATGAAGGGCCGTTTCCCGGCCAGGCATGTATGTGCCCTGTATTCGGATGAGCACGGAGCCACCATGGGCTATATAGTAGCCCCACTGTCAAACTCTTATGGCTAAGTGGAAGTGTTAAAGCAATATAGCCCGGTTGCCTCGTTTGCTATGCTATCACCTCCTTAATGGACCAAGACGTTGGATCAAGTGTGAACACGCGTCTTCTATGAACACCCCCACATTATACGCGTGGGGGCTGAAGTCAAGATCGCAAACGCGTTCCGTTATATACATATATACATAAACGGCCGCACAGGAGGCATCATCATACTTTCAGGCAAAAGTATAAAAATAGCCTTTACAATTCAGTAAAACATTGTTTTTCAATCGGAATACATGTCACTAGAACATAATATTCTTGAGCATCGAAGCTTCTATTGAACGAGCACCTTCAAGGACTTCCTCAAAGTAGTGCTCGGCAGCTACTCGGCCAACGGCCGAACTCAGGGTTGCAATTGCGGTGGCCTCCATGTCCGCCCAGTATGTCTTGACACGGGCAAGCGCCATCCGCGCACCCTCGATGCACGTCGACCTCTTCATAGCGTCGATGCGTGGCACAGTACCAAGGAATTGATGCACCAAACTAAAATAAATGTTCGGCCTTGGCCTTTCCGGCCATAGATAATCAACAACAGACCTCATGGCGAGCCCGGACAACCTATGGAGCTCGGCCCATTCGGCCATCTGCTCATTCAAAGGAAGCGGACACGCTGGAACGTTAAATTGTGACCAGAACAGCTTCTCCACTTCGCGATCTTTTTGATCTTTGAAGTATTCGGCCGCATCAACGGCACTTGCGGCCTAATCAAGATAAGCGTCCGCAGAACTCCACAGCCGATCCAATGAGCGCATCGATGATCTACGAACTTCATCTGCAGCAAAAAGGGCTTCCCAGCCGCGATATCCCCGGCATGACGCAGCTCCTCCTTCATCACTCTAATTGTAGAGCGGGCGTCCTTGGCC
The DNA here is from genome assembly GCA_021605145.1 of Aegilops bicornis. Taxonomy (NCBI): domain Eukaryota; kingdom Viridiplantae; phylum Streptophyta; class Magnoliopsida; order Poales; family Poaceae; genus Aegilops; species Aegilops bicornis. The sequence goes on from CM038671.1 coordinate 711,959,119, forward strand.
GCCACCATGGCCTTCTCCAGGTCCGTCGTCTTCACTCGATCTTCCTTTTTGAGAAGCTCGTAACAGCCAGCGGCATCCTTCAATTCCACAGCCATCTTGGCTATTTCCTCCTTGCTTCGGCAATGAGTAGCCTTTTCGGCTCTCAGCTCCTCGACCGCCTTTAGGGTGGCCACATCACTTTTCCTGGCTTGTTCTTTGGCCCGGGCAAGTTCCGCTCGAAGGGTCTCCATGGCCATAGCTCCATCTGTAGTCACAACATGTTAAAGATACTGGCATCATGCTCCTCTTACTATGTACCGATCACTGGAAAATCACATACCCTGTGCCTCGTCAAGCCGCTTGTTGACAAGCACGATGTCGGCATCCGCCGCTTCAAGTTGTCGCTTCAGCTCGGCAAACTCACCAGTCCGGCTAGCCACCGGACCTTCCGCCACCTGCATATGAGGACGACCGAATTGTTACCTTGGACTATGATCCTCTGTTTGCCGCCGTTTTCGATAGCAACCAGAGTCTCAGGGGCTACTATCTCCATAGGACACACCTTAACGTGTGTGTACTGTCAAAAATACACACTATTTCACGTACCTCAAAACCTTTCAGCAGACTCATAAAGGCTTCACGCAACCCGCTTTCGGCGGATGAAATCCTCTCAACCGCCGTACTCATTAGCGTACGATGCGCTTCTGAGATAGCCGCCTGCTCTAGCAGATCCTTCAGTGCGTCCGACCGCATAACAGACGGTGTCGGACCCTTCCGGTTGCTCTCTTCAAGAGCCGGATACTGAGGACTTTGGGTGGCCAAAGGATTACCCTCTGGCCTTGCTGGATCAGGAGAAGCCCTCCGCGACGACACCTCGGGGTCACCCGCCTCGTAAGACGGGAGGGCATGGGGAGGCGTTTCGCTCTCCATCATCTCCGGAAGAAGATCCCCCGACGACGAACTCTGCCGAGAATGGCTATGATCCGGACTACAAGATAAGTGTTTCGGTTATTTTCCTCAGAAGCAAAGCATGACATTTTTACTATTAAGTCCCCTTTCTACTTACATTTCGGTGGGGCTGACCCCCTAGCGGGCATTGTGCGGCCGACGTACCTCCCGGGGCAGGACCCTCTGGCGAAGATTTCTTCCCCCGTTTGGAGACCATTGTCTCCGGGTCTTCAGAGGCGGTCCTCTTCTTTCCTTGGGAAGGGGGAATTTCAGTTTCTTCCCCCCGATTATCCTCCTTCGCAGAGGCGCTAGCCTCTTTCTTCCCCCCTTTCATCTTCCCCTAAGGGTGCTTGATAAGGCGCGAGCTCCAGCATCCTGGCTAGTACAGGATCCGGTGAGACCTTAGGGAGGGGGGTCGGACACCTGATCATCTTCGCCTTTGTTACCCAGTCCTGGTCAGAGAGCGACTTTTCAGAATGATGTCGTGATTAATAAAGATACATCGTGTTCGGTTACAGGACTACTTACTTGGGTATCTGGACGATTGCAGTTCAAACCCGCATCCTTGGTGGTGTCCGGACACATTATTTGTGGTCCGAAGAACAATTTATACATCTCCTCAGGCGTCATGCCAAGGAAATTATGGATAGCTCGTGGTTCCTCCGGGTTGAACTCCCACATGCGGAGGAGACGATGTTTGCAGGGCAGGACTCGACGAATTAACATGACTTGCAATACCGCGATTAGACTGATGTCTCTCTCTAGGAGATCCTGGATGCGGCTCTGCAATATTGGCACATCCTTTACTGGCCCCCAGTCTAGCCCCTTGTTTACCCATGACACTAGTTGTGCGAGGGGGGGGGGCAAGCGAAAAACAGGGGGAGCCACCCACTTGGTGCCCCTGGGAGCTGTGATATAAAACCATTCTCGTTACCATAAGCTGGACACCTCCTGGAAAGAACCCTCTGGCCATGGGGCGCTGGCACTTTTGCTTATTACTGCACCTCCGCACTCTGCGTGCCGCCCCTCGATCATCTTCGGCTCCACCGTGAAGGTCTTGAGCCATAGGCCGAAGTGAGGGGTAATACGGAGGAAAGCTTCACACACGACGATGAACGACAAGATATGGAGGACAGAATCCGGAGCTAGATCATGGAAATCCAGTCCATAGTAAAACATGAGCCCCCTCACGAAGGGATCTAGGGCAAGGCCTAGCCCTCGGAGGAAGTGAGATACGAACACAACGCTCTCGCCGGGTTTGGGAGTGGGAATGACCTGCCCTCGGCGGTGCAGCAGTCGCGGGATCTCGCCGGTCAGAAACCTGGCCTCTCTTAAATTTTTGACGTCCTCCTCCGTGACGGAGGAAGGCATCCACCGACCTTGAAGGTCGGATCCGGACATGGTTGAAGGTGCAGGCGCTGACCTGAGCTTGGTGTTGGAACTTCGAGGCGGGGGAAGGATTCGATTGAGTTCGAGGAGTAAAAAGGATAGGCCTTGGTCTCTTTATAAAGAGGGTGAATACCAAGCGTCCTCCTCGTGACCGTTTGGGACTTGCCTACAATCGAGGAGTCATACCAACGGGCACAGCTGGGTTACCCACGCCCGTATTGATGAGAATCCCGCGATAAGGGGACACGATCTCTGCTTCGACAAGACGTGCCAAGGAAACCGCCTCCCGATATGCGCCAAGGCTGGTCGTGAATAACGGTTCAAATAAAGACCGAGCCGTGGTATGTTGTCATGATATCGAGTGTGTCAGCAGAACAGATTTGTGGAAATATTGTACTCTCTACGGTGGCATGTGGAACTTGTTTTGGAGAGCAGGACACAATCCTTGTGTTCAAAATCTTCTACAGAGTATTTGGAGGAAGGAACACGTCTTGCAATGCCGAGGACAATATGCGCGCCGGACTCATCGTCATTGAAGCCTGGTTCAGGGGCTACTGAGGGAGTCCTGGATTAGGGGGTATCCGGACAGGCGGACTATATCCTTTGGCTGGACTGTTGGACTATGAAGATACAAGATTGAAGACTTCGTCTCGTGTCCGGATGGGACTCTCCTTGGCGTGGAAGGCAAGCTTGGCGATACGGATATGTAGATCTCCTTCCATTGTAACCGACTTTGTGTAACCCTAGCCCCCTCCGGTGTCTATATAAACCGGAGGGTTTAGTCCGTAGGACCAACAACAATCATACCATAGGCTAGCTTCTAGGGTTTAGCCTCTACGATCTCGTGGTAGATCAACTCTTGTACTACTCATATCATCAAGATCAATCAAGCAGGAAGTAGGGTATTACCTCCATCGAGAGGGCCCGAACCTGGGTAAACATCGTGTCCCCTGCCTCCTGTTACCATCCGCCTTAGACGTACAGTTCGGGACCCCCTACCCGAGATCCGCCGATTTTGACACCGACACACGTAGTTTTCATCGCTCGTCTCCAGAGTCTCATAGAGCTCAGGAGAGCTGCTGGACTCCCAAGGGCTGGTGCTGCTGGAGTGGCCGTGAGCGGAACGTGCGTCAGCCTCACGCTCCTCACCGGAGCAGCACTCCAGGCGGCGGCCCTCCGCATCGAAGACCTTGAAGAAGAGTGTGAAGGCGCCGTCGTACTCAAAGTGGATCGCGAGGACGCCCCTTGCACGGCAGACCCGCGCGATCTCGCCCCAGCCGCGAGTCATGAAGATCTTGCCGGTGGGGACCGCTTCGATCTCTGCTCCGGTCGCTGGAGCGCTGCAGTCGGTGTGCTGCAACCAGAGCTCGAGAGGCCCCCTCGGCGGCATCACATCAGAGAAGAACTGCGGTTAGCGGATCCAAGAGCTTGAAGGCATCGGCGCCCACAGCAACAGCTCGCGCGAGGAGTCCACAGCGTGGATTCCAGGGGCGATGGCGCGTGTCGCCGTGGCGCGGTGACCCCGGGTGTGGCGTGGGCGACGCTGCTCATCGCTCCGTCCTCCTGAGCCCTCGGATCGGACGTACAAGGGTAGCGGATACCCTGGAGGAGGCCGCTCGCACCAAGGCCTCATTACCACCTGCATCGCCGCTTCATCACCGTGGTGGACCGACCTCTTGTTCGGCGGAAGTGGCCCCGGGTCATCCCGGGGGGGCCTTCCCCTTTTCTTCAGCAGAGAACCTTCTGATAGGCGCCATTGTTGTTAACAGAGGAGCAGGGAGGAAAGAGCAAGCAAGCAAGGAAGAGATGGGCGACGGGGGCTCCGCCCCCTCCCCATTTATAGCAAGAGAAGGCCAACCGGCGCCTCCCATGATCATAGGTAATGATGGTTTTCCTTGCATGTCGCAGGGACTTGTCAAGTCGAGCAGTTGCCGAGGCAACATGGGGAAGCGGAGACGCCCTTGTCTAATCAACCGCCACGCGTCAACCGAGGCCGCAGGCTTTTGGGGCCCGTGGTGCTCCGTACTTGACCCTTGGCTTCGCCGCGAAGCCTAGCTCGAGCGCACCTTTGGCCCGGGGGCTACTGTCGGTGTTCTGGGAATGGGGGTCCCCAGACTTGCCTGCCTGCGGCCCACGGCGTGGCTAAGCCAGCAGGCCGTACGACCCATCTTCATCAACAAGGCATCCAAGACCCTCGCGAGGGGCCAAGCCTCGCGAGGCGGATGACGCAAGACCTCCTCAGGAGTGGCCTAGTTAGGCAGGCTCACGAGGAGCGGAGATATCAAGGAAGGGAAAACCTCACGAGGCTCTCGTGACATGAGCCATGACGATCGACACCAGGCGGGCGCCAGTGCGTGCAACGTCCTTGTTTCCTATTTGGTGCTAAGGAAGCAAGCACATGCGAGGAGTACCGAGGCATCAGGCAAAGGTTGCTATATTGGTGCAACGAGACCAAGACCAGGAGGACGGCAAGACGGAGGTCATCCTGGAGCCCAAGACGGCATCACCACCAGAACCTTTTGCAGGCGAAGACTACTTTTTTCAGGATAGCTTATACTAGTTGCCCCCCTTAATATTTGCCCACCGTTGTTGGCTCCCTTCCCGCTCAATGTTTGGGAAGAGGACCAGGGCCTATATAAGTAGAGCTAGCCACCATAGTAGGGGGCATCAAGCAGTTCATCCAGCTCTCACCCGCTAAGCCACCAAGCACAAGAACACCTCAACCTAAGGAGGTTGTTCTTCCCTCTGTACTGTTCATCATCAGCCCAAGAGGCAATCCACCACCACCACACTGGAGTAGGGTATTACACCCCTACGGTGGCCCGAACCAGTATAAATCTCATGTCTTCCTATGTTGTGAGTTAAATCGAGTTTGTCCATGAGATCTTAGCAAGCTAGGCGTGGGATCGGTGGGAGGGGAAGACTTCACAAGACCCCACCAGTGTTCAAACCTTAAGGGTTTGCCGGAACCCCACATCCGATAGTAACCCTCTGTACAAAGCCAGGCGCAGACCCTGAGCATAAATAAACGAAGCGCTGGCGCCCTAAGTTATAGCATGCATGCTAGGTTGAGTCTCTCCCTCGGTTAGGGTTGATAGTGCTTAGCGGCGACTAAACCCTAGCCTAGAGGTCGAGTGTGCGTCTTTCTGTCCTCTTTGGTTCGCAGGGCACATGGACACTTCTCCTGAGCCGCTTGGGAGAAAGAGGACGGATCGGTGCTCCGGCCCCGGCAAACCAGGATTGCCAGGGGCTGAAGACACAAGGATCCAACCACGGCAAGCCAAGGTTGCCGGGGGCTGCGGATTCAGATAAGTCTTTTCATCCCCTGTTATGCATTTTCGTATGGAACTGGGGCATGTGGAACCTCGTTTATATTCTTAAAACCACCGTGCTCCCCTTTTCACGTACCCAGGAGCTATCCCCTGGGCCGGAACTTGGTCGTAGTCGCGGTGGCAAGAGAAACGGACGAGGGGCCTAACTCTACATCGCTCTTGCCTCCGCCGAGAGCATGCGAATGGTTGGCTGAAGTGGGGGAACGACAAGGCCTGTTGCCGGGTGACAATTTTTATCTTAAAAATAACAAGGATTCGTCCTTGGCATGGGCCTCGCTCACGCACAAAGAACCCGACAAACACCCTTTTTCATTAAAAGTGTCCCATACAGAAGGTGAAACAGGACAGTAGGAGGGCGAAAGGAGCGCCTAGGCGAGGTGGGAGAAGCAGAAGGCACCAAGAGAGCATCCCGGTGCCGGCGGAGGGGCTGGAAGATGAGGCAGCGGCTCAACAATACGCGACGAAGGCGTCAGTGCCCGCGGACTCCGAGTTGACAGCCGTCGCCTGCCTTCTTCTCCTTCTCCGGCCCTCCTACGCCAGCCGCGCAAGGAGGCAGTGGGGAACGCACCGATGGAGAGCTTGACGAGGAAGGCCCTTGGCAGGGAGCGTAGCCGAGGGAGAGGCGACGCAATCAGTCGAAGTCGGAGTCGGCATCCTGTCGCTCGACTCCCTCATTGTCGCTGTCACTGTCCTCCTCGTCACTCCCGCTCGAGGAGGAATCTTCATCGTCGGAGGAGCTCTCCATGCAACACTTCAGGCGAGTTCCAAGATCTCCGAAGACCTTGACGGAGAGCAGGCCGCCCTCCATTAACTTGAAGTAGAGGATGAGCCACACCGTCAGGCTACGGATGCGGCCAAACGTCTTCCATCCGCGACGGAGATACATAACATGCAGAGCGGGGAAGTCGACGTCGACCCACGTGCCGCCGGTCCCGCAGCCCCTCATGTGCAATCTGAGGGACTGGGGCAGATCGAGCTCCATCTCATGAGCGAAGGGGGTGGGGAGACGGGGATGATGACGCGGTGGCCGGCGCAGCCCGATGAAGAACTCGCGAGGCTGGTCCCCGACGTGACCCTCCATCGCGGGAGGCACCGCTGGAGGAGGCGCGGCAGCAGCGCCACCTCGTCCCCCTCACCCCCGACCGCCACGGCGACCTCAGCCATGCCCCCTCCCCTTTCCACTCATGGCTGGCTCCGCCGTCGCGGGCTCGTGGGAAGGAGGGACACGCTGACGAGCAGCGACCCTCGCCGCCACCGTCGAAGGCCCAGCGGCTCCTCTCGCCATGGCAGGTGGAAGAAAGAAGCAAAGGTGAAGGAGGATGGATACTGAAGGAATGTGGGATGACGCCCTCCCTCGCCCTCCTTATAAAGGGGCGGGGTCGAGACTCGGCCACCCCACTCAGCCAATCCAGCCATCGGAGGTGCAGGGAGTCAGGACCGACCCGCTGCCCCAATCAGCGACGGCCCGGTTTCCCGCCTCCATCACCTGCCACTTGCATGGAGGACGCGTGGCGAGCGAGCAGGATCGAAGGGACGGGTGAGGCGACTGTTCCCCGCCCCGTGACCATGGGGCATGGGTGCCTTGAAGACTGCGACACTAGTCCACCCAGTAAATGAGCCGCGCCTCCATGCCTTCCTCTTTTTATGGGGAAGGCGTGAGCCGCCTCTTTACCACGATGTGACGCATGCATGCGGAAACCGCCCCATGCATGCCGCCCACGTCACACACGGCCCCCCACGTCGCGCTTTCAACACGGGTCATGGGGAAGTGCAGCGGACGAAGAGTTACCGCGGTAAAAATCCGCCTCGCCTGCCCGCGCACCATTTTGGGCCTGGCCCAACAACGTGTCGCGCTTACGTGTGGCCCATGCTCGGGGGCTCCTGTCGATGTACAAAAGTAAGGGCACCCCTCTGTACCCCTTTACTTATGCACGGGCAGTTGGAGCCACGCGCCACGGCCACACTAAGCAGAGCAGAGGAGGGAAGCCAGGGAGAAGCCAAAGCACAAGAAGCCCAAGGAACGCCAAGACCAAGAACACAAAGGACAGAAGAGCGAAGCAGGTTCCCCCGGCAAGACCCTTGCCGGCGCAACCTCGGCAGCCCCTGCAAGACCCTTGCCGGGGCAACCTCGGCAGCCCCGGCAAGGGCCTTGCCGGGGCGGCCTGCCTGACACCGACAGAGTGAGCCACCCTTGAGCCCACGGGTTCCAACACAACCAACTACATTGGAACTAGGGCTCGGGAGGCACCTCCGTGGTGGCATGCAGATCTTTGTCAAGACCATAAGATGTGAGATCATATGAGAACCAGAAGACGGCGACCCTCAGCGGGATCCTTGCCAAGGAGGTTTACAAGACCCCCGGCAAGCGCCTTGCCGGGGACGACTGCAACGCCGCGGCAAGACCCTTGTCGGGCCCCCGGCAAGACCCTTGTTGAGGCTATCAGCGCGGCCACAGCCAGGCCCGCATCGACCAAGACTCCACCGCCGTTTGCATGCAGCTGCCAGCCCAACCAGCTGGGCAGGCACCTGCGTGGCAACGCGCAGCTTCCAGGCCAACTCAGCAAGCTCCTACGTGGCGGCATGCAGATCTTCGTGAAGACCCTACCACCGCGCCACCTCAGCTGCGTGCCTGCCTACATGGCACCGCATGCACCACTGGCCAGGGCGCATGTCGAAGCGAGGAGGAGCGGCGACGGACGGGACGGGCCTCATTCCCGCCCCTGATAAAGCTAAGGGACACCTAAGCGACGCATTAAATGTGTCTTGTCCTGTAACACTGGCGATAAGCTCGCGCACTGTAGACCTTTCCACCTCCTGTGTGCCATTGTGGCAGCCCCTTTCGACTATAAAAGGAGGCCCATGGCGTACTGGAGAGGGATTCGACTCTTTTGAACTACGCAGCCACCATAGCTAGTTCGAGAGCTCAAGAACTCTCTCAAATTACTAAACAGTATAACTCAGCTAGCTAGGAGCCACCACAACGCTTTGCATCGCTAGCCGTCCGATTATCTAGAGCGCTTTGCATCGCTAGCAATTAAGTCGCTCGATCTACAGCGGTTTCCCATCGCTAGCAATTAAGTCGATCGCTTTCTTTTTTTATGTTGCGGTATTTCTCTTGGGCGCTGCTCGTGGAGCTAGCTGGGCGATTGTGATTGATCGGGCCACGAATGCTTCTTTGGGCGGCGGGTGAGTGCGTTCAGCCCACCACATGAAGTGTAAAGCGTGATCGTAACCCAAAAAGTAGTGCGTGCTTTCATCCCCGGTGACCGTGAGCACTTCTAATGCTTTAATCTCTGAACTTTTTTGTGAGATAATTGCTCTTACTTATTTGTGCGGAAGCAGTAACTCCAAAAACTGTGTCCCGAGAAACACTTTATATCCACCCGTTGAGCTAAATTGTGAGATTCTTCATCACTATAGAATGAGGTTAAATGTGTTTTATTTTTTACCTCGTCTTGTGTGCGATGCACATGCGAGACATGCCCATCGCCTTTTGTTGGGGTTAAGTCGGGCATGCCAAGAAGTATGTGCAAATCAAGCTGTGGATGATTCATTAGTCCCGTCTGGATGCTTCTTTGGTAGTGGCATTGACATAGTCAATTTATCGTTTTTCATCTCTCACTTGGTGAGGTTGGGATGTCTATCTCATATATGTACCTGTAGAAAGTATTCCATTATTTTCTTCCAAAAAAACGTCTCCCATTATTTTCTTCAAAAAAAAGTCTCCCATTATGTGAATAATTACCTCTCGATGTATATTCTCGAAAAGTGAGAAACACAAGTTTTGAATCAGTCTATGGGTCTGGTTTGCAATAGTCCCCCACATTTCACTACTAACCATGCTACTTTGTGCAATTTATTATGCATATAGGTCTAGATGACCATTTTGTTATTGAACCATCAGATATCTCAGAAACCACCGAGAGGTTTTGAGCCCTGAAAAGTTTGATGGCCCGAAAAGTACGCAGTTCTCTTTTGCACTTTTTATGCAAGCCACGCCATAATCGTATTAGCCGATATGAGGTGTAAAGAGGGAATCTCAAACATTGTGAAAGTTGTCGCTCACTATTATATGTCTAAAAAACTAAAAAATTCCATACTCTTAGTTTCCATTTTATGTGTTATGTCGTAAGAAAAATGTTATCCACTGTCCAAATTGTTACTTGGTTGTATATGCCTATGAAACAGTGAAAATGATCTTTTTCCCAATATTTACACGATATTCTAACTTCTTTAGAAACGAACAGGCGCAGCAACGCGCGCGATCATGATCTAGTACACACCAAAGCAGGACTAGGGTATTACGCTGATATGTCACCACCGTATCTACTTTTCCAAACACTTTTTCCCTTGTTTTGGACTCTAACTTGCATGATTTGAATGAAACTAACCCGGACTGACGTTGTTTTCAGCAGAACTGCCATGATGTTGTTTTATGTGTAGAAAAGAAAAGTTCTCGGAATGTCACGGAAATCCACGGAGGCACTTTTGGAATTTATAAGAATTTTTGGCGAAAGAATTAATGCCGGGGCCTGACACTGTCCACGAGACAGGGGGGCGACCCCCCTCTAGGGCGCGGCCTCCTATCTCATGGGCCCCCTGGACCTCCTCCGACCTCAACTCCAACTCCATATATTCCGTCTCGGGGAGAAAAAAATCAGAGAGAAAGTTTCATCGCGTTTTACGACACGGAGCCGCCGCCAAGCCCTAATCTCTCTCGGGAGGGCTGATGCAGAGTCCGTTCGAGGCTCGGAGAGGGGATTTCGTCGCCGTCGTCATCATCAACCATCCTCCATCACCAATTTCATGATGCTCACCGCCATCGTGAGTAATTCCATCGTGAAGCTTGCTTTGGGCGGTGATGGGTTGGATGAGATTTACCATGTAATCAAGTTAGTTTTGTTAGGGTTTGCTCCCTAGGATCCACTATGTTCCGCGATTGATGTTGCTATGACTTTGCTATGCTTAATGCTTGTCACTAGGGCCCGAGTGCCATGATTTCAGATCTGAACCTATTATGTTTTCATGAATATATGTGGGTTCTTGATCCTATCTTGCAAGTCTATAGTCACCTATTATGTGTTATGATCCGACAACCCCAAGTGACAATAATTGGGATACTTCTCGGTGATGACCGTAGTTTGAGGAGTTCATGTATTCACTATGTGCTAATGCTTTGGTCCGGTTCTCTATTAAAAGGAGGCCTTAATATCCCTTAGTTTCCGCTAGGACACCGCTTCAACTGGAGGGTAGGAGAAAAGATGTCATACAGGTTCTTTTCCATAAGCACGTATGACTATTTACGGAATACATGCCTACATTACATTGATGAATTGGAGGTAGTTCTATATCACCCTATGTTATAGCTATTGCATGAGGAATCGCATCCGACATAATTATCCATCACTGATCCATTGCCTACGAGCTTTTCACATATTGTTCTTCGCTTATTTACTTTTACATTACTCTTTGTTACAACTACTACAAAAACCCAAAAACATTTATCTTTACTTTTGCTACCGTTACTATTATTAACATACCACTTTTGATACTAAACACTTTGCTGCAGATACTAAGTTATCCAGGTGTGGTTGAATTGACAACTCAACTGTTAATACTCAAGAATATTCTTTGGCTCCTTGTGTCGAATCAATAAATTTGGGTTGAATACTCTACCCTCGAAAGCTGTTGCGATCCCCTATACTTGTGGGTCATCAAGACTAATTTAAACTTGTTGTAGGGAGCATAGCTCTATTCTCCGAGTCATTTGGGATTTATATCTGTTGATCACTATGAAGAACTTGAAAGGCGCTAAGACCAAGATTTTGCCCTCAACTACGAGGCAGGTAAGGAAGCGCCATCTAGCTATGCACTAGATTGTCCTTCCGTTATTAGTAAGCTTGCGACACCTAAACCTGCTACTGCTATGAATTCTGATATGTCGCATGTTATTGATGATGCCACTTCTGCTATGCATGATGAAACTACTTCTATGCGTGATACTACTTTGCCATTAGGTGAATTTCTAGATGAACAACTTGCTAGAGTTAGGGGGAATGAAAATATTGAAGAACCTATTATTGATGATAGTGATGATGAAGGATCCCCCAATGATTATGTATTACCTGTTATTCCTAAGGGTTATGTCATGAATGAAAGAGCTGCTATGGAAATTCTTGCTTGCAATGATAGAAATGATCTTAAGAAATTATTAGCTAAATAGAAGCAGCAGTCTCTTAATGCTAGAATGAAACCCGATCCTGCTTTTGCTACCTCACCTATCTGTGTTACTGATAAGGATTATGAATTCTCTGTTGATCCTGATATTATTACTTTAGTTGAATCTAATCCTTTTTATGGCCTTGAATCTGAAACTGTTGTGGCACATCTTACCAAGTTGAATGATATAGCCACCTTGTTTACTAATGATGCGAAGTCTCGCTATTTATATATCCTTAAGATATTTCCGTTCTCATTAAAGGGTGATGCTAAGACTTGGTATAATTCTCTTGCTCTTGGTTGTGTGCGTAGTCCCCGGGATATGATTTATTAATTCTCTGTTAAATATTTCCCTGCTCATAAGAAACAAGTTGCCTTGCGGGAAATATATAATTTTGTGCAAATCAAAGAAGAGAGTCTCCCACAAGCTTGGGGGAGGCTTCTCCGATTATAATGCTTTGCTGATCATCCTCTTAAGAAAAATGAAATACTTGATATCTTTTACAATGGACTAACCGATGCTTCCAAGGACTACTTGGATAGTTGTGCTGGTTGTGTTTTCAGGGAAAGAACAGTCGACGAAGCTGAAATATTCTTGAATAATATGTTGACTAATGAAAATAATTGGACTCTTACCGAGCCAGTTCCTGAAGTAATTCCTGAATCAATTGAGCCAACTCCTGAGCCTATTCCTAAACCCACTCCAAAGAAGAGAGGTGTTTTATTTCTCGATCTGAAGATATGCAAGAGGCAAAGAAATCAATGAAAGAAAAAGGTATTAAAAGCTGAAGATGTTAAGAATTTACCACCTATCAAAGAAATACATGGTCTTAATATACACTTTGAAGAACCACATTGTCTTGATAACCCGACACAGGTAGTAGAGGTAAACTCTCTCTATAGATATGATAAAGTTGAAATACCCTCTACTAAATTTCATAGCCCATGCTTAGATGAATTTGATGACTTTATGGCTAGACAAGAAAGTTTTAATGCTTATGTTGGTAGAGAGTTAAAGAATAATTCTTTCGAGATAGGACGCGTGGGTGATAATCGGCTAGAGTTAAAGATGAACTTCACCGCGTTAGCAAATATGCTTCTATGGTTGCTACTCAAGCTGAGCAAGTACTCAAAGCTCAAAATGATTTGCTTGATGAATTGAATAATAAAAATGACTTTCTTTGTTAGAGTGGCTACTAGAACTGGTAGAATGACTCGGGAACCTTTGTCTGAAGGCCACCCTAAGAGAATCGAGCAAGATTCTCGGAGAAATAATTTAGAGGCACCTAGTTCTTCTAAAAGAAGAAGAAGAAAAAGCGATACAACTTTGCATGCTTCTAGTGAACCCTCTGTGGACACACACGAGAATCCCAATGATATTTCTATTTACGATCTTTGAAACACAATCGGTGATGAACATGAACCTAGTGATAATGTTAATGATAATGTTCATGTTGATGCTCAACCTAGCAAAGACAATGATGTAGATATTGAACCTGCTGTTGATCTTGATAACCCACAATCAAAGAATCAACGTTATGATAAGAGAGATTTTGTTGCTAGGAAGCACGGTATAGAAAGAGAACCATGGGTTCAGAAACCCATGCCCTTTCCTCCTAAACCATCCAAGTCAAAGGATGATGAGGGTTTTGAGCGCTTTCTTTGAAATGATTAGACCTATTTTCTTATGTATGCGCTTAAGCGATATGCTTAAAGTAAATCCTTATGCTAAGTATATGAAGGATATCATCACAAATAAAAGAAAGATACCGGAAGCTGAAATTTCCACCATGCTTGCTAATTACACTTTTAAGGGTGGAATACCAAAGAAACTTGGAGATCCGGGTGTTCCAACTATACCTTGCTCTATGAAAAGAAATTATATTAGAACTGCATTATGTGATCTTGGAGCCGGTGTTAGTGTTATGCCTCTCTCTTTATATCATAGACTTGAATTGAATAAGTTGACACCTACTGAAATATCTTTGCAAATGGCTGATAAATCAATTGTTATACATGTCGGTATTTGTGAGGATGTGCCTGTTGTGGTTGCAAATGTCACTATTTTAACGGACTTTGTTATTCTTGATATTCCTGAGGACGATAGAATGTCTATTATCCTTGATAGACCTTTTCTTAATACTGCAGGGGCTGTTATTGATTGCAACAAAGGCAATGTCACTTTTCATGTTAATGGTAATGAGCATAGGTACACTTTCCGAGGAAACAATCTCAAGTTCATAGCATCAATTCTATTGAAAAAGCTCCAACTATCATTTTTGGAGGTTTTGAATTTCCTCTCCCTATTGTCAAGAAAAAGTATGATATTCTTATTGTTGGGGATTTTCATATCCCCGTTGAGGTAACTTAGTGTTATTCAAAATTTCTTCGGTTCCGTGTTATTCGGAATGAGTTTGTTAACAAGACTTGATCAACCTTGTTAGTGGGTTCATTTTGATGATCACGAGATGGATGAAACTAGAAGGCACAACCTTCTGTACCCTCTTTTTACTTTCTATTATTTAGAATAAATAAAGCAAAATTAGTATTATCCGTCTGTTTTCTGAATTATCCGTGCATTAAAAAATAGTCCGAAAATAAAAGTGCTCCAAATGCCCTGCAAATTCAGTATGTTTTTTTCTGGAATATTTGAGGATTTTAGGCACTGAAAACACTGCATGAGGGCCAAGCACCAGGCCACGAGAGAGGAGGGCGCCCCCCCCCCCCCCTGTAGGGCGCGCCCCCGTGTCCCGTGGGCCCCTGGTGGCCCCCTCCACTTATGCCAGCACCCACACACTTCATCTTCTACCCAAAAAAATCCCCATCCAGCTCAAGCACGAGTTCTAGCTCGTTTTGCTGCGATTTTCGATCTCTTAGCTCAAAGCTCCATTCATAAAACTGCTTTGGGACATTGTTGCTTGGTATGTGACTCCTCCATTGGTCCAATTAGTTTTTGTTCTAGTGCTTTATTCATTGCAAATTTTTGCTGCATAGGTGACCATGTTCTTGAGCTTGCATGTTAAATTTTTGAGGTCCCAAGCAATTCCAATGCATGATATAGGCTCTAGGCACTTGTAGGAGTAGTTGCTATCAATCTTGTTTAGTTTTATTCACTTTTATTTTGAAGTTACTAAAATTTCAGAAATTTTCAGAAAAAGAAATATGCTTAGAAGATTGTACCAAGGAGGTTCCTCGGCAAAGAAAGGGCCAAGGATTGCTATACGTGAGCAAGATGTTGAATTGCCGAGGGACGCAAATGTACGGGCTTGTGAGTGGCCATCCGATGACTTTATGGTCGAAGCAGGCTTCAAGGAGGAATTTGACGCATATGTGCGTAATGCCGAGCTGGAGGACTTCTTATAAGATAAGTATCCTCAATATTATCAATTGTCTGATTCCTTTGTGCGGAGGTTTAAATATAACTCTGCGCGTAATTCTCCTAGTGTCATGTTTGATATTTATGATACATCTTATACCATGGATTTAGAGGATTTCACAACTGCTTGCAAACTCCCGCAGTGGGGTAATATTAATGATCCTACCAAATCTGAATTTAGAGATTTTCTTGCTAGTATTCGGTGGGAGAATCTAGGGGCGTAGCACAAGCTACCATAGGGAGCATTCATTTTTACTGCTATACATTACTTTGCTCTCTTTATTGGTAGATGCATTAGCAGTAAGGGCGAAGTATGTCACATGTGTGCTCCTGATCTTTTTGTCCTCAAGAGTGTTGTGTCGGTTATAAAGGTTATAACTTGGGGGCAATAGTTGCCGCGTAGGTTGCGAATAATAGTAGAAGGGGAGATTTCTTTGGAGGAATTTATGCAACCCGTGTGGCTAATTTTCTTAATATAGCTCCACGAGAGGGGGATATGATTGTACCTCCTGTTTATTTGGATAAAGAAGCTATGTTTGATCATCAATTTCTTGCGAGGAATGAACAATTCCTCCATTATCGACTAATCTATGACAGACGCAATGTCGTCCATGTTACTCTTCCTGCTCCCTACCTTTTTGATTATCAGGCAAAAGGAAGATATGTTGTCACCAGGGAAGAAGCCACTGAATATGAGAGGGGAATGGAGGCAGCTCGCCAACACGCTGTTGCTTAGGAGGCAGTCCCCTCTGCATCTCAGTACAACCCTAGTTTCACTTATGGATATCAGCCAGGCGGTCATTGGTACTAGACCAACTTAGACCAAAAGCCTAAGCTTGGGGAATACGTATTTCTCAACGACTTTACATTCATGTTCACACACTAATTAAATGCGGTGCTCATACTCTTTCATTGTATTATCCATGTTAGTTTAAATTTCTTTTTCTAGTTTTCTTCTTGTGTGTTTGATAAACCTTAAGAAAACCCAAAAAAATAGTTAGTTTAATTCCCATGATTGTAGTAGAAATTAAAATGAAAACCCAAAAAGATTTCTCGTTCTTCTTTTTTACTTGTTGGGAGCTTTCCCGTGTAAATAGTTTTATTTTCTTTTCTTTCCTTTGGGGGTCGAGAAGACCATGTTGAAAATGCTTAGTGGCTCTTATATGCATGATTGTTTATTTAATTTAGAGCCCATATTACTTGTCTTCTCTCTTGAGTTGAATGCTTGCAGATTCCAGCTTAGTCCAATGCACGTGCACTCTTATTATTATACACATCGTTCGGTCGTGCGAGTGAAAGGCAATAATGACGATATATGATGGACTTATTGGGATGAGAAAAGATGGTATGAACTCGACCTCTTTTGTTTTTGTAAATATGATGAGTTCATCGTTCCTGAGTCAGCTATTATGAAGTAAACATATTTGCAATGACATTTAGAGATTATAGTTGCTTGTGACATGCTTGATTAGTTATGAGTTATAATGGTTTACCTTGCGTGCCAACATGCTATTAGAAGGATTATGATGTGGTATGATGGGATGGTATCCTCCTTTGAATGAATTGAGTGACTCGACTTGGCACATGTTCACACATGTAGTTGAATCAAATCAACATAGCCTTCAAGATATTTATGTTCATGGTGGATTATATCCTACTCATGCTTGTTCTCAGTGTGAATTAATTTTGATGCATGTTTATGACTGTTGTCGCTCTCTCAGTTGGTCGCTTCCCAGTCTTTTGCTAGCCTTCACTTGTACTAAGCGGGAATACTGCTTGTGCATCCAAACTCCTTAAACCCCAAAGTTGTTCCATATGAGTCCACTATACCTTCTTATATTCGGTATTTACCTGCCGTTCCAAGTAAATTTGTATGTGCCAAACTCCAAACCTTCAAATGAAATTCTGTTTTGTATGCTCGAGCAGCTCATGTTACAACTAGGGCTGCCTATATCTTCCATGCTAGGTGGGTTATTCTCAAGAGGAGTGGACTCCGCTCCTCATTCACGAGAAAGGGCCATTAACCGGGATACCCAGTCCCATGATCCAAAAAGATCGAACCAAATCAAAATAATTAAACAAAACTTCCCCAGGGCTGTTGTATGTTGGAGGCACTCGTTGTTTCGAGCAAGCCATGGATTGATGCTTGTTGGTGGTTGGGGGAGTATAAACCTTTACCATTCTGTTTGGGAACTGCCTATAATGCATGTAGTATGGAAGATACAGCCATCTCATAGTAGTTGCGTTGACAGCGAAAGTATGCCGCTCAAAATGTTATTCAATCTCTATTTTAAAATCGAGCTCTGGCACCTCTACAAATCCCTGCTTCCCGCTGCGGAGGGCCGAGGTAGTTACTTTTATGTGGAGTCATCACTCTTCTTATTAAAAGCACCCATTTGGAGAGCACACTGTCATTTGCATTCATTACTATTGGTTTATATTGGGTATGACTTGGTGGATCTCTTTTACCATGAATTACAATGTTTAGTCAGTCCTTGATCTTTAAAGGTGCTCTGCATTTATGTTTTGCGGTCTCAGAAAGGGCTAGCGAGATACCATTTTGTTATATCATGTTATGATTATTTTGAGAAAGTGTTGTCATCCCAGTTTTATTATTATGGCTCGCTAACTGATTATGCTATTGATATGAGTAATTGTGAGACCTATGTGTTATTGTGAGTACGGTTAGTTCATAATATTTGCTGAAAATTGAATGCTGGCTTTTCATGTTTACAACAACAAGAGCAAACAGAGTTTGTAAAAGTTTTTCTTTATCATTTCAGTTTATCAACTGAATTGCTTGAGGACAAGCAAAGGTTTAAGCTTGGGGGAGTTGATCGTCTCCAACGTATCTACTTTTCCAAACACTTTTGCCCTTGTTTTGGACTCTAACTTGCATGATTTGAATGAAACTAACTGGATGGCGCTGTTTTCAGCAGAACTGCCATGATGTTGTTTTATGTGTAGAAAAGAAAAGTTCTCGGAATGTCACGGAAATCCATGGAGGCACTTTTGGAATTTATAAAATTTTTGGCGAAAGAATTAATGTCGGGGCCCCACAGCTGTCCACGAGACAGTAGCGCCCCCCTGCGCGGCCTCCTATCTCGTGGGCCCCCTGAACCTCCTCCAACCTCAACTCCAACTCCATATATTCCGTCTCGGGAGAAAAAAATCAGGGAGAAAGTTTCTTCGCGTTTTACGACACGGAGCCGCCGCCAAGCCCTAATCTCTCTCGGGAGGGCTGATCTGGAGTCCGTTCGGGGCTCCGGAGAGGGGAATTCGTCGTCGTCGTCATCATCAACCATCCTCCATCACCAATTTCATGATGCTCACCGCCATGCGTGAGTTATTCCATCATAGGCTTGCTGGACGGTGATGGGTTGGATGAGATTTACCATGTAATCAAGTTAGTTTTGTTAGGGTTTGATCCTAGTATCCACTATGTTACGAGATTGATGTTGCTATGACTTTGCTATGCTTAATGCTTGTCACTAGGGCCGAGTGCCATGATTTCAGATCTGAACATATTATGTTTTCATGAATATATGTGGGTTCTTGATCCTATCTTGCAAGTCTATAGTCACCTATTATGTGTTATGATCCGACAACCCCGAAGTGACAATAATCGGGATACTTCTGGTGATGACCGTAGTTTGAGGAGTTCATGTATTCACTATGTGCTAATGCTTTGGTCCGGATCTCTATTAAAAGGAGGCCTTAATATCCCTTAGTTTCCGCTAGGACCCCGCTTCAACGGAAGGGTAGGACAAAAGATGTCATACAGGTTCTTTTCCATAAGCACGTATGACTATTTACAGAATACATGCCTACATTACATTGATGAATTGGAGCTAGTTCTATATCACCCTATGTTATAGCTATTGCATGAGGAATCGCATCCGGCATAATTATCCATCACTGATCCATTGCCTATGAGCTTTTCACATATTGTTCTTAAGCTTATTTACTTTTACATTTGCTCTTGTTACAACTACTACAAAAACCCAAAAACATTTATCTTTACTTTTGCTACCGTTACTATTATTATCATACCACTTTTGCTACTAAACACTTTGCTGCAGATACTAAGTTATCCAAGTGTGGCTGAATTGACAACTCAATTGCTAAATACTCAAGAATATTCTTTGGCTCCCCTTGTGTCGAATCAATAAATTTGGGTTGAATACTCTAGCCTCAAAAGCTGTTGCGATCCCCTATACTTGTGGGTCATTATACGCATCCTCGCGGCCCGAACCTGGGTAAACGATCCTTGTGTTGGCTGTTAATCATGCTCTTCTCACAACCCGCGCCCCGACAACCGTAGTAGGGATTCTTGTGATCCCATAGGTGTCGTTTCCCACGGACACTTTTCCATCCTTCTTATCTGCCAAATACTTGGGGCAGTTCCGCTTCCAGTGACCAGTCCCTTTGCAGTAGAAGCACTCAGTTTTAGGCTTAGGTCCAGACTTGGGCTTCTTCCCGGGAGTGGTAACTTGCTTGCCATTCTTCTCGAAGTTCCCTTTCTTTCCTTTGCCCTTTTTCTTGAAACTAGTGGTCTTGTTAACCATCAACACTTGATGCTCCTTCTTGATTTCTACCTCCGCATCTTTGAGCATTGCGAAGAGCTCGGGAATAGTCTTCTCCATCCCTTGCATATTATAGTTCATCACGAAGCCTTTATAGCTTGGTGGCAGTGAATGAAGAACTCTATCAATAACACTATCATCTAGAAGATTAACTCCCAACTGAGTCAAGTGGTTATGGTACCCAGACATTCTGAGTATGTGTTCCTTGTGAGGCTGTTCTCCTCCATCTTGTAGCTATAGAACTTGTTGGAGACTTCATATCTCTCAACTCAGGCATTTGCTTGAAATATTAACTTCAAGTCCTGGAACATCACATATGGCTCCATGACGTTCAAAACGTCTTTGAAGTCCCGATTCTAAGCTGTAAAGCATGGCACACTGAACTATCGAGCAGTCATCAGATCGAGCTTGCCAGGCGTTCATAACATCAACATCTACTCCTGCAGCAGGCTTTTTACCTAGCGGTGCATAAGGGCATAATTCTTCTGTGCAGCAATGAGGATAACCTTCAAGTTACGGACCCAGTTCGAGTAGTTGCTGCCATCATATTTCAACTTAGCTTTCTCTAGGAACACATTAAAATTCAAAGGAACGGTAGCATGGGCCATTGATCTACAACATAGATATGCAAAAACTATCTGGACTAAGTTCATGATAAATTAAGTTCAATTAATCATATTACTTAAGAACTCCCACTTAGATAGACATCCCTCGAGTCATCTAAATGATCACGTGATCCAAATCAACTAAACCATGTCCGATCATCACGTGAGATGGAGTAGTTTTCAATGGTGAACATCTCTATGTTGATCATATCTACTATATGATTCACGTTCGACCTTTCGGTCTCCAGTGTTCCAAGGCCATGTTTGTACATGCTAGGCTCGTCAAGTTTAACCCAAGTATTCCGCATGTGCAAAACTGTCTTGCACCAGTTGTATGTGAACGTTGAACTTATCACACCCGATCATCACGTGGTGTCTCGGCATGGCCTTGCTTTATGCATAGCGGTGCATACTCGAGGAGAACACTTATACCTTGAAATTTAGTGAGGGATCATCTTATAATGCTACCGCCGTACTAAGCAAAATAAGATGCATAAAAGATAAACATCACATGCAATCAAAATATGTAACATGATATGGCCATCATCATCTTGTGCCTTTGATCTCCATCTGCAAAGCACCGTCATGATCTCCATCGTCACCGGCTCGACACCTTGATCTCCATCGTAGCGTCGTGGTCGTCTCACCAACTATTGCTTCTACAATTATCGCTAATGCATAGTGATAAAGTAAAGCAATTACATGGCGTGTGCATCTCATACAATAAAGTGACAACCATAAGGCTCCTACCAATTGCCGATAACTTTTACAAAACATGACCATCTCATACATCAACATATATCACGTCATGTCTTGACCATATCACATCACAACATGCCCTGCAAAAACAAGTTAGACGTCCTCTACTTTGTTGTTGCAAGTTTTACGTGGCTGCTACGGGCTTTTAGCAAGAACCGTTCTTACCTACGCATCAAAACCACAACGATTATTCGTCAAGTGTGCTGTTTTAACCTTCAACAAGGGCCGGCCGTAGTCAAATTCGATTCAACTAAAGTTGGAGAAACAGACACCCGCCGGCCACCTTTATGCAAAACAAGTTGCATGTCTGTCGGTGAAACCGGTATCATTAACGTGGTCATGTAAGGTTGGTCCGGGCCGCTTCATCCAACAATACCGCCGAATCAAAATAAGACGTTGGTGGTAAGAAGTATGACTATTATCGCCCAGAACTCTTTGTGTTCTACTCGTGCATATCATCTACGCATAGACCTGGCTCGGATGCCACTGTTGGGGAATATAGCATGCAATTTCAAAAAAAATCCTACGATCAAGCAAGATCTATCTAGGAGATGCATATCAACGAGAGGGGGAGAGTGTGTCCACGTACCCTCGTAGACCGAAAGCGGAAGTGTTAGTTTAACGCGGTTGATGTAGTCGAACGTCTTCACGATCCAACCGATCAAGTACCGAACGTACGGCACCTCCGAGTTCAGCACATGTTTAGCTCGATGACGTCCCTCGAACTCTTGATCCAGCAGAGGGTCGAGGGAGAGTTTCGCCAGCACGACGGCATAGTGACGGTGATGGTGATGTGATCCGCGCAGGGCTTCGCCTAAGCACTACAACGCTATGACCGGAGGAGTAAACTGTGGAGGGAGGCACCGCACACGGCTAATGGAATCACTGTTGTGCTTTGGGGTGCCCCCTTGCCCCCGTATATAAAGGAGGGCAGGAGGAGGCCAGCCACCAAGGGGCGCGCCAAGGGGGTGGAGTCCTACTAGGACTCCACTCCTAGTAGGATTCGGCCCCCTTTTTTCCTTTCTCATGAAGGGGAAAGAGGGAAGGAGAGGGAGAGGGAGAGGGAAAGAGGAAAGGGGGCCGTGCCCCCTCCCCCTTGTCCAATTCGGACTCCCTTGGGGGGGGGCGCCACCCTGTGGGCTCCCCTCTCTTTCTCCCCTATGGACCATGAAGGCCCATTACTTCCGGTTCCGGTAACCCATCGGTACCCCGGTAAATATCCAAAACGTCCCGAAACCATTCCGGTGTTCGAATACCTTCGTCCAATATATCAATCTTTACCTCTCGACTACTTCAGGACTCCTCGTCATGTCTGTGATCTCATCCGGAATTTCGAACAAACTTCGGTCATCAAAACACATAACTCATAATACAAATCGGCATCGAAAGTTAAGCGTGCGGACCCTACGGGTTCGAGAACTATGTAGACATGACCGAGACACCTCTCCGGTCAATAACTAATAGCGGAACCTGGATGCTCATATTGGCTCCCACGTATTCTACGAAGATCTTTATCGGTCGAGCCGTTATGACAACATACGTTATTCCCTTTGTCATCGGTATGTTACTTGCCCAAGATTCGATCGTCGGTATCCACATACATAGTTCAATCTCGTTACTAGCAAGTCTCTTTAATCGTTCCGTAATGCATCATCCTGCAACTAACTCATTAGTCACATTGCCTGCAAGGCTTGTCATGATGTGCATTACCAAGAGGGCCCAGAGATACCTCTCCGATACTCGAAGTGAAAAATCCTAATCTCGATCTATGCCAACCCAACAACACACCTTCGGAGATACCTGTAGAGCATCTTTATAATCACCCATTTACATTGTGACGTTTGATAGCACACAAGGTATTCCTCCGGTATTCGGGAGTTGCGTAATCTCATAGTCAAAGGAATATGTATAAGTCATGAAGAAAGCAATAGTAATAAAACTTAACGATCATTATGCTAAGCTAACGGATGGGTCTTGTCCATCACATCATTCTCCTAATGATGTGATCCCGTTCATGAAATGACAACACATGTCTATGGTCAGGAAACTTAACCATCTTTCATTAACGAGCTAGTCTAGTAGAGGCATACTAGGGACACTTTGTTTTGTCTATGTATTCACACATGTATCAAGTTTTTGGTTAATAAAATTCTAGCATGAATAATACATATTTATCATGACATAAGGAAATATAAATAACAACTTCATTATTGCCTCTAGGGCATATTTCCTTTGCCTCCCTCCTCCTCCCACCGCCCTCCTCCCCCTCCTCCTCTCTCCTTCCTCCTCCTCCTCCCTCATCCCACCCCTCCTCCCTCCCACTACTAGGGAAAAGCTTATACATAGACGCTTACTAGTAGCGCGGGTTTATACCCCTCGTTACTGCTACTTACTAGTAGCGCAAGTTTTTACCCCTCGCTACTACTAAGTTGATAGTAGTAGCGCGGGTTTTTATCCCTCGCTACTACTAAGCGGTCTCTACCGTGCCCCCCGGGACATGCCATAGTAGTAGCGAGGGTTATAAACCCATGCTACTACTAAGTTGATGGTAGTAGCGCGGGTTTTTACCCTTCGCTACTACTAAGTGGTCTCTACTGTGCCCCCCGGGACATGCCATAGTAGTAGCAAGGGTTAAAAACCCGCGCTACTACTAAGTACTAGGTTTTTTAACAATCCTGAAATCCCCATCTCATCGTCCAAATCACTCCTCTCCCTCGTCGCACTCCTCTCTCTCTCTCTCTCTCTCTCTCTCTCTCTCTCTCTCCATGGCGCTCCTGCACATGCGCGTCTCCTCCTCCACCGCAACTGCCGGCCTCGCGCCGCGACGTCTCCCTCAAATCTGGCGACCTCCTCTTCCACCGTAGCCCCTCCTTCCCCCTCCTCCTCCTCTTCCTCCTCCTTCTCCTCCTCCTCCTCCTCCTCCTCCTCTGCTGCCCCTCCTTCCTCCTCCTCCTCCTCCTCCGCTGCTGGAAGGAGAGGAAGATCCATCAGAGCGCCGCCCATGACGATGGTCAGATCTCTGATGGACGCAACCCATGGCGTCATCTAGGGTTTCGGCTCCAACTCCGGTGGCCACTGGTGAGTTGCTGCACCTACTCCTCTCTATCTCTCTCTTCCTCTTCTAATCCTTGTCTCTTTTTTGTAGCGGCAGCAAAGGAGAGGTGTGGAGAAGAATTGGATGGGGAAGCACCATCTCCATGGATGACTTCATCCCCTCCAGGATCAGCATCGGCCATGGATGAAGAGGACAATGACGCCTAGCAGCAGCAGCAGCAGCCATGGCTGGAATTTATTTATTTTATTTCCCAATTAGTTAGCAGTAGCGAGGGTCCAGAACCACGCTACTACTAGTTAGTAGTAGCGATGCTGGTATCCACGCTACTACTAACGGACGTAGTAGTAGCGCGGGTGGCACCCGCGCTGCTACTACATGTTAGCTAACAGATGTCGATGTGCAGCGGGCACCCATCGCTTCTTGATATAGCTAAAACCCGCGCTACTGCTAGGCTTTTCCCTATTAGTGTACATCTCTCCTAAACCTAAACTATTTTTTACTACTCTTGTATAATGTAGTTTTTTTACTGTTTTTTAGTAAGTGTTTAATAGAAAGTGCTTAATAGAACTAGTTGAATTAGTAAGAAAATTAATTATTTTTATTTTTATTAAGTGCTTAGTTGAACAAGTTGAATTAATAGAACTAGTTTATTTTTAGTAAGAAAATTTAGGTATATGAGATTTGATTATCTAATTAAAATTTTACTATAGAACTAGTCTGTTTTAGTAAGAAAATTAATAGAACTAGTTTATTTTTAGTAAGTGCTTAGTTGAACTAGTTGAATTAATAGAACTAGTTGAATTTATGTCATTATCACTTTGTCATCAAAGAATTCTATATGAGATTTGATGATCACTTTGTCTCCTTGGAGTGATCGTCATCCGAGCTTGTAAGTGCATCTAGTGCCACCCCTAGTTTGGTTTTGGAGTATTGACGACAAACGTGGTTGAGGGACTAATGTGTTTGTGAGAATTGCAGGATAACACAGGTAGTCGTTCCTCCTTGATTCGGTTTACCTACCGGAGATGACCCCTAAAAATGTATGAAGACATTGAAGACAATGGTGGTACGTGAAGATATTCACATTGAAGACTATGACAGAAGAAGACATTGAGTGAAGACTATGGAGCGCGAAGACTTAGCTGTTTTGTTGTTTATTTTCTTCTTTGTTGAGTCATATTAACCACCGCACTGTTAAGTGGGGTCCAAGTGAACAAAGTCAGAATGACTGAAGTGATGCTCAACCAAAATCCTATGTCTTCGAGCGAAGACAATGAGAGCAAATCTTATCCAGAGTCGGATAAGTCGGCTTTACTTGTAGCCCAAGTCAAGCTCATCGTGTGTTTGAAATCTGACCATTGTGACATGTGTCAGTTCCTTAGTGACCCAGGGTCATTTCGAACAAATCAGGTCGGGTTGCCTAGTGGCTATAAATAGCCCACCCCCTACACCATAAATTGGTGGCTGCTCAGAGTTTGTGCACGGCTGCTGTCGTTGAGAGCAACCCACCTCCGAAGAGTTTGAGAGACAAATCCTGGTGAGGACAAAGCCCAAAACACCCAGAGCCCAAAGAGTGTTTGGAATCACTGAAGTCTTTCTGTCCGCGTGATCTGAAGACTTGCTACACTTGAGGACTGTGAATCCTCCAGTCGGTTAGGTGTCGCGTTCCGAGCATCCAAGAGTAATTGTGGATCGCCGGTGAACGAAGTCTGTGAAGGTTTGGAAGTCTAGCTTGAAGACTTACCAGAGTGATTGGGCGGGGACTGTGTGTCCTTAGCTCAAGGGGAATAAGGTGAAGACACGGTCTTCTGAGTTCAATCTCAGCCTCCCTAACCAGACGTACAGTTGTCACAGCAACTGGAACTGGTCAAAAAAAATCCTTGTCTTCGCAACACACTGGTTCTATCTCTTACTCTCCTTACTTACAGTTTGTCTTTGTGAAGTCATTGCCTGATTGCCCTACCTGTTTGACTTCACTGTGTGACTACTTGTTCTGATTGGCTTCATACTATCTTCCGTCCTGATCCTACTACCTAGCTGATATCAGTCATCATGCTTTAGCTTCATACTTGTTTGACTATGGCTTGTCTAGTGTAGTTCATCTTCTGTTGCATGTTTATAGGTCTAGTTTTCATGTTTGTCTTCGAAACTTTCATGTTTTGAAGACTTTCACAAAAATCGCCTATTCACCTCCCCCCTCTAGTCGATAACTAGTACTTTCAATTGGTATCAGAGCAAGGTGCTCCCTTGTTCTGTGTGATTCGGTTTAACCACCTGGAGTTTTAGCTATGTCGATTGCAGGGATAATCAAAGTCTCCGATGCATGCCCTGTCTTCGATGGCACTGAATATCCCTACTGGAAGAATAAGATGCGTATGCATCTTGAAGCCATTGATATCGATCTGTGGTATGTCGTCAAGAACGGCGTTCCCAAGACTGGTGAAGGTGTCCCCCTACTGATGTCAAGAAGTTCATTCAACTCGATTCTACTGCGAAGAACATCATCTGTGGTCATCGACCAAAGGCGATATGGCCGTGTGAGTGCTTTGGAAGCGTTGAAGCTAGTGCAGGGCTGGCTCTCCAAGGTCAATGAAGGCATTTCAACTCGGAGAGATCAAAGAATTAGTGTCCCTCGCAACCTCTTCAACCGCTTCAAGAGAAATGACAATGAAAATGTCCAGCTCACGTTTGATCGTCTCCTTGACATCACAAAGCGAGCTTGAGCTCTCGGCGCCATTGAGATTACCAAGCATGAAATCGTCAAGAGGCTTACGAGATCTCTTGACAGCTCATTTGACACTCTAGCTCTTATGATTCAAGAACGCATACGACTTCAAGACACTCGATCCATCTGACATACTTGAGAGGCTTAACACACATGAGTTCTAGCTATCTGAGAAAAGAGATATCTATGGTCCCAACTATGGCCGAACTCGCGCTTTGAAGGTAAAGGTTGTTTCCTCATTTGAAGAAGAATCTGACTGCAGTTCCGGTGAAGCTGAAGACCTTGGAAAGGAGCTTGCTATGCTTGTGAAGAAGTTCTAGAAGTTCATTAAGAAGAAAGGCTTCAGAAAGTCTGCACGATCCAGCTCAAGAAATGATGAAGCTTCTTCCCATGACCACAAGAAGAGAACCTATCACAAGTGCAAGAAACCTGGTCACTACAAAGTGTCCACAGTGGGACAATGAGAAGAAAAAGAAGAAGAGCAAGGAATATGATTCTGATGACAAGAAGAAGAAGAAATACTCAAAGTCTTCTTCCAAGTCCTCTTCAAGTCTTCATCACACAAGAAAAGTTCATCCGCAAGGCTCGTGCTTTTGTTGGCAAGGAAATGGATTCAGAGGAGGAGTCTGCCATACGAGGAGGCAGAGGTGGTGGAGTCTGAGGAGGAGTCTGACTCTGGCGTTGCAAGTCTAGCTTTAGCTTCAGCCTACGTTGCCAAGTCCATCTTCAACACTGAAGACAATGTATCCATCACCAACGCTGATGCCAGTGACAAGGAGGACTCTGCTCCCACTTACTGCTTCATGGCACGCGGTGCCAAGGTAAACTCACGCGATGCTTACTTTCAAAAATCAAGTGAAGATGACTGATTGTGAATCCAAACCCAGCTACAAAACACTTGCTAAAATTGCAACTGAACAACAGAAAGCTATGGAACATATTCAAAAATTGTTAGACAAAAGCGATGATCTTTTGGACGCTGAAATGACTCGATCTCAGTCCTTAATTGAAGATATAAAAAATCTTCATGTTAAGTACCAAGAGCTTGAAGGTCGTCATGAATCACTCTCAACAACCCATGAAAAGCTTTCCTATGATTATCTTCAAAGGAAGCAAGAACTTGAGAAGTTGAGAGAGGCTCATGAAGATCTTCAAAAGGAAACCGAGTCACTTCGCGCTCAACGGATCAGTCCTGCTCAGGAAGGATTTGAACCACCATGTTTAAAATGTCTTGAGCGTGATAACGCTAATTACATTCTTTGGGTGTTCTCTTTGCTCTTGTTTCAATATCTTCAACCATCGATGTGTTAACTAACCCCTCTGCGGAGGATGCCACTGTTGTTGCTGATGAAAATGCTAGATTGAACACATTGCTTGAAACAAGAATGTACAAAAGCCTCAAGGGGCATCAAACACTGTGCGATGTCCTCAAAAAGCAGATCTTGAACCAAAACCCTAGGAAAGAGGGTGTTGGGTTCGAGAGGAAAATGAATGTTGATGGTTCTTACTGGAAGCCTGAGCAGTACCCCAAAACCACATGGGTTGCTTCAAAGGAACCTTCAATGGATCCATCCACCTTATCTGGATTTACTTGTGCTAACCCAATTGTTATTGATGAATCCTTTGATGCAAACTATAAACTATTTAAGAATCAGAATGGTGAAGTGTTTGCCAGGTATATTGGTACTAACTGCAGGAATGGACCACCTATGAAGAAGATCTGGGTGCCTAAATAGTGTATTGAGAATCTTCCTGTGAATGTCATCATGACACCACCAAGGAAGAAGACAAACCCCAGACCTATGGCTTCATATGGACCAAAGGCTTCATACAGAGACAGGACTCATGAGAGTTGCCCTAATGCCAATGTTTTGCAGGAAAAACATACTCAGATGAATGAATATGAGCGTGTATCTTCAAACCGCTATGTTCACAAAACTAAGAATTTTTCTGCCTATTCACATGAGTATTATTCACCTCCTGCGAGGCTATTTGCTAGGGCTTCAAAGCCGAAGTTCTCAGATGCTGCACTTAGACTCATTGCTTCGAAGCCACCCCTTAAAATGTGGGTGGTTAAGAACACTTAACTCTCTTTTGCAGGGAAAGGTCTCTAGCCAGAAATCAAAGGCGTCCGATGCTATTGCTGGGGACCTAAAACACATTATAGGGCCTTAAAGATAAAATGCCCAAATGGTCTTACTATGTATTTCGTTTACGAATAAACTTGCCGGTCATACTATCGGTTCTAACCTTGATCTGATCTTTGATAATCCTCTTGTGCGTCAAATGTTTATGCTTCACAATACTCTTTGTGAACCCTATCCTCCTAACTGCACTGTAGGTTACGACACCTCGTGCTTCAGAATGGATTATGGACAGCGGATGCACTAACCACATGACTGGTGATAGAAGTCTTCTCATGGACTCAACCTTACGTCCATGTGATAAAAGTCACATCACATTGACCTTTGGTAAAAGCAAGGTATTGGGCCTAGGTAGAGTTGCAATTTCAAGGAATCGGCACATGGACAAAGTGATGCTTGTTGAATCCTTGGTTTCAACAATGTACATCTCAATGCTTTGTGACTTAAACATGATTGTGCTATTTGCAAAATATTGTTGCCTTGTACTAATGGAATCTGACAAGTCTCTAGTCTTCGAAGGGTACAGGAAAGATGATTTGTACATGGTAGACTTGTCAGCAGGACCACAGATGGCCGTATGTCTTCTTGCAAAGTCTTTAGAGTCTTTGGCTCACGGCATCGGAGGCTAGGGCATGCTGGCATGAGGAACCTACACTCTCTCCAAGAAGAAGCACGTCATAGGCATCGAAGGCGTCAAGTTCAAGAAAGATCATCTATGTGGTGCTTGTGAAGTGGGAAGATGACAAGGGCCAAGCATCCCTCGAAGACAATCATGACTACATCTCAACCTTTTGAGTTGCTCCACATGGACTTGTTTGGTCCCACTCACTACTCTACTCTCCTTTGGCTGCTTGTCTCTATGGTTTCGTTATTGTTGATGATTATTCAAGATACACTTGGGTGCACATAATTCTCTTCAAGACTGAAGTGCAGGATGTCTTCATACTATTCGCCAACCGCGCCATGAACAACTATGGCGTCAAGATCAAGCACATTAGGAGTGACAACGGCACTGAATTCAAGAACACAGACCTCGACCTTTATCTTGACACCTTAGGCATCACTCATGAGTTTTACGCTCCTTACACACCTCGGTGAG
The DNA here is from genome assembly GCA_021605145.1 of Aegilops bicornis. Classification (NCBI taxonomy): domain Eukaryota; kingdom Viridiplantae; phylum Streptophyta; class Magnoliopsida; order Poales; family Poaceae; genus Aegilops; species Aegilops bicornis. Next base: position 711,989,335 of record CM038671.1, read on the forward strand.
AATGGCATCATGGAGCGCAAGAACAGAACCCTTATTGAGATGGCTCGGACGATGCTTGGCGAATACAAGACTCCAAGAAAATTCTGGCACAAGCCATTGATCTTGCATGCCATGTCATCAACCGTGTTTATCTTCACAAGCTTCTGAAGAGAACATCCTATGAGCTTCTAACTGGTAAGAAGCCAAACGTAAGCTACTTTAGAGTATTTGGTGCTAAGTGTTGGATCAAGGATCCACATCACACTTCAAAATTTGCACCGAAAGCACATGAGGGTTTTATGCTTGGTTATGGAAAGGACTCGCACTCCTACAGAGTCTTCAACCTCTTTCACTATAAAGTGGTTGAAACTATGGATGTCTTGATTCGATGAAACTAACGGCTGCAAAGAGAGCACTGCCAAATGTGCTAGATGGAGTACACGCCGATGAATCAATCAAGCTAATGGGAGCAGGAGAGATCATACCATTAGAGGCCCGACCTAAAGAGGAACTTATCATTTACACTGATCAACTTTGAAGACCTTTGCTCGACTGAAGCTAATCCTCAATATGAAGACAATGATCAGCAAGAGCAAAGTCTTCGTCCGATTCATCCTCGGGTTGCTAATGAAGTTCAGATTGAGAAGATAATTGATAGCATCAATGCACCTGGTCCACTCACTCGTTCAAGAGCTACTCAAAGAGCAACACAGCAAACTAATTTTTGTGGACATTTTGCATTTGTTTCAATCTCAGAACCTAAGAAAGTCGATGAAGCCTTGTTGGAACCTGAATGGATTCAAGCCATGCAAGAAGAGCTGCAACAGTTCAAGTTGAACAATGTATGGGAACTAGTCAAGCGTCCTGATCCTCGCAAGCACAACATAATAGGCACAAAATGGATATATCGCAACAAACAAGACGAGCATGGTCAAGTTGTCAGAAACAAAGCATGGCTCGTTGCTCAAGGATACACACAAGTTGAAGGAATTGACTTTGATGAAACAGTTGCTCCGATTGGCTAGGCTTGAAGCCATTATATCTGCTAGCTTACGCAAATCATCATAACATCATACGTATCAAATGGATGTGAAGAGTGCCTTTCTCAATGGAAAGATTGAAGAAGAAGTGTATGTTGCACAACCTTTGGCTTTGAAGACCCAAAACATCATGATATGGTATACAAGCTCAACAAGACCTTGTATGGCCTCAAACAAGCCCCTCGTGCTTGGTATGACACACTCAAAGACTTCACGAAGAGCAAAGGCTTCAAACACAGTTCTCTAGATCCCACTCTCTTCACGAACACATATGATGGTGAACTGTTTGTGTGCCAAATCTATGTGGATGACATTATCTTCGGCTGCACCAACAAGAAATACAGGTGATGAATTTGGTCACATGATGCAAGAACAATATCAAATGTCCATGATGGGAGAGCTGAAGTTCTTTCTCGGTCTTCAAATCCGTCGACAGCATAGCGGCATCTTCATATCTCAATAAAATATCTCAAAGATTGCCTGAAGAAGTTTGGAATGCAAGGCGCAAAGGATACCACGACGCCAATGCCAACCAAAAGTCATCTAAGCCCCGGCGCCAATGGTAAAGATTTCGATCAAAAGGTATACCGCTCCATGATTGGCTCTTTCTTTGTATTTATGTGCATCTAGGCCAGATATCATGCTTAGTGTTTGCATGTGTGCCCGATTCCAAGAAGCACCAAAGGAGTCGCATCACTTAAGCGTGAAGCGAATTCTTGATGTTGCCTTACACCCCAACACTAGGATTATGGCATCCAAAGGGCTCGAGTTTGATCTGGTTGGATTTTCGGATCTTGATTATCTTTGGTGACAAGGTGGATCGCAAGTCTACATCGGGCACATGTCACTTTACGGGTCGATCTCTTGTCTGTTGGTCTTCAAAGAAGCGAGCGTGTATCACTCTCAAGCTGCTGAATCTGAATACATTCTTCTTTGGATCTTCTTTGCGCTCGGCTTACGTGGATGAAGCAAACTCTTAAGGACTATGGCATCCATCTGAAGCATGTGCCACTCTCTGCGATAACGAGCGCTATCAAGATTGCTAATAACCCAGTTCAGCACTTTCGAAGACAAAGCGCATTGAAATTAATCATCACTTCCTCGGAGATCATGTTATGAAAGAAGATATTGATATCATTCACGTCAAGGCGGAAGAAGCGGTTGGCTGATATCTTCACTAAGCCCTTGGATGAGAAAAGGCTTTGCAAGTTGCGGTCTTGAGCTAAATATCTTGGAATCCTTGAATGTCCTGTGATTAGGCACACATCCTAACACTTATGCATTTTGATGACTTAGATGTGCAACACACGAAGTAATGTATATCTTCAATCAATGAAGACATACACTCTAAGTGTGAATACATTAATGTGGAAATTGACTTCAGAGCGCCACGATAATTGTGCGTCGTGTCTAGGTCTAATACTTCCTATACGGTGGGTAACGCCACCACCAAACTCTTATGAAGTGTTTCCTCATAACGCCATATTTGCAAAGTCTTCGCAATTGATTTAACTTCAACATTAATTTGACTTCGTGATTATTGATTTGGCTTTACTCTGTTATATATATATATATATATATATATATATATATATATACATATATATATATACTGTACTCTGTCCTATACAGCATTCACTTATGGCTATGTCTTCTTGTTTGAATCTTTTGAACTAAGTGAATGTGATCGGACCCTAACCTCTCTATGCTTTCTACCTCAAGCTCTATCTATCCAAATCATATGCATTTTTTTGAAACTGTCGAATGTCTTCTCTGCGTCCTTGTCAGCAGACGATACAAAGACAAACATTTATATCTAGTTTTAATGACATATCCTTTTGCCTGAAACCCGGAGAATTCAGAACGACCACCCCGACAATCCAGGCGCGCGTGGGAACGTGGAACAACTCTCAGTGCGTTGCATGTTCGCCACGTGTCCATCAAATGTGAACCACCAGGGGCACCTGCGTAATTGCGCTGTGCTGTCTCTGTCCTTATAAATACATGTCTCGTCACGGTCAAAAATCCTTATTCCTCCTTTGCCATCTCTCGCAAACCCTAGCGCCTACGCTAGCTCTCGGCAACCTTGACGACGGGCGCTTAGCTGCCGCGACTTCCTCGACGCCGTCCTCACGCCGGCCGCGGACCTCGCCTTCTCCGCCGTTGCCGTAGGTGTCTTCCGTCGCCAAGTTAGGTCATGGGAGATCGAACTGCTCGGCATCCATCTTCGCTAGGTCTAGCAGTTCTTCATGTGGTAATAAAAGTTTACTTTTTACCATCTTTTTGATCTGATAGATTCATCCTTTCCTACTAAAAGTGGTTTCTAGATCTTCAAACCTGAATCTATCTCTTTCTGCATCTCATATTCTGCCTAGTATATTCACTTATGCTTCTTCACAAGTTAGATTCCTCACTTGTACTTATTCTTGGATTTGTACAACTCTAGAACCAACTCTCATCATATAAGTGAATGTCTTCGCTTTATGAGGCCAATGTCTTCAAACTGATTTATCTTCAAAATCTTCTGAGAATGCATATGACCTCTTCCCCTTCCCTCGCACCTCTAATGTTGTCACAGGTACATGTCTGTGGGAGAATCCCTTGGTTCTCATAGTCTGCATTTGTTTGTAGAATTCTTGTAGAGTCACATCAACTCACACAGGCGAGTTCTGTCGGACCAGCCATTTGAAGCCATTGCACGTCTTGAAGCCCTTGGTTTACACTTCATAACTGGCTGAAAAGTCGACAAGAAAGGGAGGCGGAACAGCGTCGTGGTAACACTCCCAAGGACTTACCTCCAGATTTGCGAGATGTACAAAACTGACCCGGAAGAAACCTATCTTTGAGCATGAGAATCGAATCCAATGGATTTGAAGATATTGGGCAGAAGAATGGTTTAAATATCGCTTCATCACTGAAGAATATGCAGAGAAGAATGCCATGAAGGCACCCTGGGGTGATATATTGTACAAAAATCTTCCACCCAGGACTCAGGTTGAAGCTATTGAGCAAGGCTTCTATCCTTGCATGGTGCGCGGACCACAGCCTGAAAATGCTGACCCTTCTTCACTGCTCTGGTGTCGTGAAGACAATCTGTTCAAGTGCAACTACCGGTTAGCCAAAGACTTCGGATCACGAAGAACAAGAAGGATCTAGGGCTTGACTTCAACCACTGGTCCTTCCTCACCTCGGGACAATGGAACCCGTGAAGCCAATGAGAACAGGATCGGCCCCTTCTACAACCTTGCTGGCCTCATCACTCACATTGCTGTTCAAGGTGCCAAAGTGGATCATTCTGATGATGATGCTGACACCGATGAAGCTCCAGCTCCTGCCCCAAAGCTGCAGAAGCAAAAGAAGACTAAGGCTTCAAAGTCATCTGCTGCTCCAAAAGCTTCGAGAGTGAAGCCATTGGCAAGCCTTATACGCTCCCGATAATAACTCTGAAGATCTCTCTCGCATCTCCATGAGGCATGAGAAGCCACAGAAGACACCAGTTCAGCGACTGAGTCATGCACTGACACCTGCTGCCATTTTCAGGAACGAATCTGGAACCATTGACTTGTCTTCGGATGAAGAATTTGGTGAAGATGCTCTGGAGCAGCTGATCAAGAGCAAGCAAGAGGCAGAGATCTTCAACGATCTGCCCCTCTTTGATGTAAACATTCTGAAGAACTTCATTGAGGAGTGGTTCGACAATCAAGATCTCGGTTTGATGACCTTGACTTCCCATTGGCGTCGGCGTTGCTTTCAAGGTGCCATTGCTCTGAGCTTGCTCGGCTCGGTATATAGTTGAACTGAAGCAAAATATAGACTTCGAGAAGGAACAGTTCAAGAAGCATGTAGCCAAGCTGAATGTGGCTGATGTGCAAAAGTTCAAAGTGATGCTTAATGACCTCAAGGAGTCGTTTGGAAGAAAGCGAGGAAATAAAGGCTCAAGAAGAACGCATGAAAGCACTCCTCACGGACAAATGCGTTCAAGCCTACAATGAAATTTGAAAAGCGCCAAGGCACTTGGCATACAGCATTGACCCCTCAATGGCTGCCAAGAAAAAGAAGAAGTCAACTGAAGCGAACTGAAACACCATGGCGGGAAGAACCCCACATTGTCTTCCCTGCCCGGCATCTTGTATTTGGAAGCCTAAGGCTCCTTCAGTGGCTTCTGAACAGAAGAAAACCAAGGCAGCTGAAGCCAAAGCCAGGAAGCGGAAAACTAAGCGCACCACTGATGAAGCACCACCCCTCAAGAAGAGAAAAACCAAGAAGAGAGATCGGGTTGCTCCCACAGAGCCCCTTGTTGTTGAACCCCTTGCTTTTGTTCCCCCTCTATCTACAAACCAAGAGCGTCAGATGATTGTTCATGAGCCTGCTTCCACAGAGGCTCCTGAAGCTCAAGAAGTTCCAGTCGTCGACCCCATCGCGACTGAAGACATTGGTCAAGATGATGTAGTTCTTCCTCAGATCAAGCGCCCAACGGTATCATCTCCTGTTCAAACGAACAGTGAGCTTATCAGCATTGGACGTCCTTTGACGCCAATCTCACAAGATGCATCGTGGGCTGATCGCCCCCAGCAAGCAACCCCACATCAAGACTCACCAAGTACACCCCAACCGTCACCTGCGGCCGTCATCAGCCCCATGTCCAATGATGACAACTACATGGAGACCTCACCGTCACCAAAGGCGTCGCCTGTATTCCAATGGCTTGAGAGGCGGAGGCCATCCGTCTCCATGACCACCATCACGGAAGAGACAATCATACATGGACGGTCCACAATGTCTGAAGCCAATGCTGCTGAAGACCCTCCATTTACATCAGTAGAACAACACAAGAAGAAGATCATGTCGCTACTCCCCCTACAACTCAAGAAGAAGTTCATGAAGAGAACCAGTCTATGCCAGAACCTCCAGCTACTCAAGTGGAGGGTGAGAATCCTGAGGCTGCCACAAATGACATTCCTGAAGCCAATGATGTTGTCATGGCCGAAGCCAATGTGGAGCCTACAGTGGCCAATGTAGCAGCGGCCAATGAAGCCAATGAAGCCCAAGAAGTAGAAGAAGTCAATGCTGCACCTGACACAAATCTGCAGCCTGAAGTTAATGCCACTGCTCCTGTTCCGCCTCCAAGGCCACATACTATCGAGCAAGCATACAACTATGGCCGGCTTGTCACTGTCAAATGGCCTATTCTGATTCCTCCACATTGCTTTGGTCCTCAATTTGATTACCATGTCGAGCACAGGCCTCGATTCGAAGCCAAAGCCAAGGCTGCCTAGATTTCCAGTCTTGCCACTTCGGCCAGATCTTTCAATGTCAATGACTTCATTGCACACAACACCTTCTTCAATAGCGCCAAGAACCCCTACACCAAGCCCAAGATTTCATCGATCGGTTACGGAGTTATCGTGAAGCATCTATTATTCATGCATTCTGTACAACCAAGGCCGCATATTTCCGCATATGTGCCTTGATACTGAAGCCATAGCTGGCCTGCCCTGCTTAGAGGAAGCTCTCGATTGCTTCAGAGAGGTTGGCTTACTGCATTTTGTCAGCGATAAGAACCTTTGGAATGAAGAGTTGCTGCTTCAATTCTACGCCACTCTTCATATCAAAGGCTACAACAGGGATCCAAAGACTTGGGTCCTTGAGTGGATGATAGGAAATATCCATCATGAAGCCAAAGCATTTGATGTCATTGAGCTTACTGGTCTGCCCACTCCAGGTGATCTCTATGAGCACAGTTGTCGACTTCACTGCTGCAGCTTTGGAGAGCATCTCTCACAAGTCAGAACCCGACATGAGCCAGATGCTAAGCATGGTGAAGCCATTGCCTCCAGATGCAGAATATCCTAAGGAGTTATTTGTTGAAGACCTTGAGTATCTGCCACGCACAATCTATCACATCATTAGGTGAACTCTTTGGCCCATCAAAGGACATTCTCCACAGGCTAAGCTGGAAGGTGCAATGAAGACATTGGTCTTCCATATTCTTCATGGCAAATGCTTCAATGCACAAGATTTCTTCATCCGCCAACTTGCTGCACCAGGATCTGACATTTTTGGTTTGAAGTTCCATGCTCCATGGATCATGCGTCTGATCAAGCTTCACACTGCTTTCAACTATCAGCCATCTGCATGCAACCACATTGTCTTCTTCCCAGATGTCGATATGTCTGTTGAATCCATCTATCCAGCGTCTGACAAGGAGCCACTTTATCTTCATAATGTTGATCGTCAGAGCTTCACTCAGCCCATTGAAGGTGTCTTTGGCTCCACTCGAGTCTATCCGTTGGCGGTACTACACGTGCACCTCACCGTGCCCAAACCGAAGCCAGCAAAGCACAATTGCTCAACGGCCTCGAAAGCGATCTCGCGTTCTCAATGACCGAGAGCTTCTCGTTGGCTGCATCGAAACAGGATAGGCATCATGATTGGCTCAAGCGCCCGGATCTGAGCCTCATGGTAACGTCAATCGCATTCGCAACCTTGCCACCAAGAATGCCTTTGTCGCGCATGAAACCTGTCGACGCACATGGAAAGGGCTGACGCTTATGTGTGCTAAGGAAGATCTTCAGGACGATGGCTTCTCAGAAAGATTCAAGTTTGATCCCACTCCGCCCAGAAAGGTTGTTCTGCGGCGCACTCCATCTCTTGAAGACTCAGAGTACTCCTCCTCTGCTGCAACCATCAATGCTCGTGTGATCGATGATCAAGATGATGCTACTTCGCCACCTCCAACACGTATCGACACTGCTCCAAGTTAAATGCACCGCCAAACCTCGACACCAATCTGCATCTTCTCCTACTCATACGGGAGCAGTAGAGGCTCAATGTCTTCAACCCTTTTTGGTCCTTACTGACAAAAGGGGGAGAAGCTATGAGATGATAGTCTTCAAGCGGGTTCATATGGGCGGTTGCTTTATATTTTGCCAAGTGTTTACAACCCTTGCTCTTGATACATTTGGTTCTCTGAGTTGTAACACTTAAAATCGATGGTCGTCTGCTACTTATTTGCTATTTTGAGATGCGATGATAAATTCCGCATGTGCGATGATAACTTCCGCACTTAAATCATTTTGCAGACGTCCATTTTTCATTATGCATGTCATTATCTTCGTTACATCGAATCATGCATGATGAATTATCTTCATAACTTGAAGATGATCTCCACAAGTAGAACCTGCCATGTGCATTTGATTCCAAAAGCAAATTACTTATATGCACATCTTCAGGGGGAACCTTTTGCTACTTATGAAGACAATACCTCATCCTTTACAATTTCACATATTTATATTCCCGTTGAAAACTTCAACCAGTTTGTCATCAATCACCAAAAGGGGAGATTGTAAGTGCATCTAGTGCCACCCCTAGTTTGGTTTTGGAGTATTGACGACAAGCGTGGTTGAGGGACTAATGTGTTTGTGAGAATTGCGAGGATAACACATGTAGTAGTCCCTCCTTGATTCGGTTTACCTACCGGAGATGACCACTAAAAATGTATGAAGACATTGAAGACAATGGTGGTACGTGAAGATATTCACATTGAAGACTATGACAGAAGAAGACATTTAGTGAAGACTATGGACCGCGAAGACTTAGCTGTTTCGTTGTTTCTTTTCTTCTTTGTTGAGTCATAGGAACCACCGCACTGTTAAGTGGGGTCCAAGTGAACAAAGTCAGAATGACTGAAGTGATGCTCAACCAAAATCCTATGTCTTCGAGCGAAGACAATGGGAGCAAATCTTATCCAGAGTCGGATAAGTCAACTTTACTTGTAGCCCAAGTCAAGCTGTCGCGTGTGTTTGAAATCTGACCGTTGTGACACGTGTCAGTTCCTTAGTGACCCAGGGTCATTTCGGACAAATCAGGTCGGGTTGCCTAGTGGCTATAAATAGCCCACCCCTACACCATAAATTGGTGGCTGCTCAGAGTTTGTGCACGGCTGTTGTCATTGAGAGCAACCCACCTCTGAAGAGTTTGAGAGAGAAATCCTTGTGAGGACAAAGCCCAAAACACCCAGAGCCCAAAGAGTGTTTGGCATCACTGAAGTCTTTCTGTCCGCGTGATCTGAAGACTTGTTACACTTGAGGACTGTGAATCCTCCGGTCGAGTTAGGCGTCGCGTTACGAGCATCCAAGAGTAATTGTGGATCGCCAAAGGAGCGAAAGTCTGTGAAGGTTTGGAAGTCTACCTTGAAGACTTACAGTGATTGGGCAGGGACTGTGTGTCCTTAGCTCAAGGGAATAAGGTGAAGAAAGCGGTCTTGAGTTCAATCTCAGCCTCCCTAACCAGACGTCTGATTGTCACAAAGAAGCTGGGCTGGTCGAAAAATCCTTGTCTTCACAACACACTGGTTCTATCTCTTACTCTCCTTACTTACAGTTTGTCTTTGTGAAGTCATTGCCTGATTGCCCTACCTGTTTGACTTCACTGTGTGACTACTTGTTCTGATTGGCTTCATACTATCTTCCATCCTGATCCTAGTACCTAGCTGATATCAGTCATCATGCTTTAGCTTCATACTTGTTTGAGTATGGCTTGTCTAGTGTAGTTCATCTTCCGCTGCATGTTTATAGGTCTAGTTTTCATGTTTGTCTTCGAAACTTTCATGTTTTGAAGACTTTCACAAAAATCACCTATTCACCCCCCCCCTCTCTAGTCGATAACTAGCACTTCCAGAGCTACCTCTACTTCCTCTACACCCGAGTCGGTGAGCTAAAAGTCCACCTCCTCCTTCTCCACTCCTGAGTGTTGAATAGAGTAGAACTAGGGTATTTAGTTATGCTTCTTAACCAAATGAAATGTTTGGGTCATAAGATATATTGAAATGTTTCTGTCAATATTGAACCATTGAAATGCAATGAACACCAGTTTATGCTCATGTGCGAAGTGTTGATTCATTCCGAGTGGCCTACGTTTTGCCGGAGTGTTGATTCATTTCTGTTCCAGCAAATTTCAGGCGCTCGATATGTCCTATTTTAGCAAAGGTCATGCCGGATTTTTCTGTGAATTTAAGCATGACTTGTGCTAGAATATGTAGGAAATATTGAGTGCCCCGGATTTGCTAGAATGAGAATTAAACGACATTTCGAGTTGACTTTAAGTCCGTCGGGGCTCCATACATGACAGTCAAAAAATCAGTGAGGGAGAGTCTCCACCATATATGATAGAAGAAGAATGCCGGGGTTGTCGTGAAGTCGCTTCTCCTTCTTCTCTTTGTGCTAGACCTTTGTTATGCACTAGGGGAAGAAGGAGTAGCGACCATCACCGACGATCGCAATATCAGAGAGGGAGTGCCCACCATATACGTGAGATGAGAATTCATGAAGGAAGACTCGTCAACCCATTGCATATTGAGTAATAGTGATCTGTGTGTTGAGTTTCCTAGTAGTTGCCTTTGATTGATTTTCAATTAATGTTTCAACTATGAACATAGGAAATGTGTGACGACGTAAGGGAATTCGTTATGTGCGAATACTGCAAAGACGAGCGCGGCCTGTGCGACAAGCCTCACCTAGTTGGTGGAAGGCGCTTCAGCATCATGCTGGATGATAACTTCAAAGTGGATACAGTAAGTCACAACGACAAGTCTTTTTTCGTAATTAAGCATGACTTCTGCTTCTTTTGCTTCAACTTATGGTTTTAATTTTTTTACTTTCTACTAGCGTATCCCCTTCCATGCAAGAATTTATGTCTTGGATAAGATTGGTTTCAGTACTATGGAAAGTATCACTACTGCAGGATGCTACTAACGCGACACTACGATCAGAGACAGTTCGACGAAACTGTGTGTGATGCAATAATCGCAAACGGTAGTGTAAAAGAACCATAAAAAAGGTGCGAAACATTTGCGATGGTGGAGCCATCAAACACGGTTCAGATTTTAGTTCTGTGTGCGATGCAGGGCATACGGTTCAGTTCAATGAACTGTTTGTGATGAGGTGAAACAAAAGAAACGGGCAGCCAGATGAAGGCGTGTGCGATATACAACTTACGGTTCACTCGGATGAACTGTTTGTGATGAGGAGGAACAATAGAAACGGGCAGCTAGATAAAGGTGTGTGCGATTGAGGGCATACGCTTGAGAAGGATTAACTGTTTGCGATTAGACAACATAACAGAAACGGGTCAGCCAGATCAAAGTGTCTGCGATTGATGGCATACACTTCACACGGATGAACTGTGTGCTATTAGTCACAACAAACAAAAACAGTTAGATAGATCAACGTGTGTGCGCTAGACGGGCACACACATTCTAATTAAAAGAAGCGTGCGTGGTGGTAATAATGATCGCGCACGGTTGTTGGAACAAGACGTGTGCTGACATTGGCTATTGCGTGCACCCTATGGTGCAAACGCCATGTATGCGGTCGAGAAGGCGTGCACACATTACGCCTTCCGAGAATAGTGCCGCACTTATACCCATCAATAAATTTTGAGCCTGCGTCCAGTCACATTCCAAATTGCAAACCTGTTCGCACCGATCAAAACCTAAATGGTTTCCCACTTATAAATACTACTACTCCAAGATGACTGCAGATTCCTCCTAAACTCCTCATCCACAAAAACAAACAAGTCATTCATCATCGTTCCCTTGCGTCTGCCATGGCCAACATGAGTTCTGGATCGAGAGATTGCCACCAGGGAGATGTGAGCATGGAAGCGGAAGCACGAGAGATGTCCTGCCTCGCCGTGAATGCAGCCGGCATGTCCCGCCGCGTGGCCGTAGCAGCCTGAAGGTCCGCCGCGTGCCGCCCGAAGCAACCTGAAGGTCAGCAGCGCCGTCGATGCAGCAGACTGGTCCGGCCGCGCCGCGGAAGCAGAAGAGATGTCTCGCCGCGCCGCCAATGCAGCACAGATGTCCTCCTGCACCGCAGCGGCCTGGGAAAATGTCTCGCGGGTAGGCAAGGACTCTTACAGACGCATGCATGCGATCTTCCATAGCCAGATGGATCAGATATCCGGCTGGGCGAGATTGCAGGACGACATGAAAGCCTCTTTTGAATAGGCTACCGGCGTCATTCGGCAGCTAAATGAGAGCAATGTGAAGCTCCTAGCCAAGCACAACCCGCTGAGGGCGAAGATCGTCGGAAGTGTGGAGCAGCAGGAGGAGACCACTGCCTTGTTGAAGAGGATCGGCCTCATCGTCGAGAAACTTATGGACGAGAATGCCATGTTGCGCATCGAGCGCAGAAGGCTGGTGGAGGAATCCGTGGATGCTCTCAATCAGCATCTTGAGGACAAGAAAGAGCTCATTGCCGCAAAGAGTAGTTCCCGCGGCCTGCAACAACGCATCAAGAAAGTAGAGATCAGCGAGCCAGATCATTGTCTTCTTTTTTCTTTTTCCCTTGTGTATTTCGGGCATTGCCGCATGTGGCTTTTTTTAATTATGTTCCTAAATATGTAAGACAATTATTATCCACTGTCATCGTCCTTATATTCATCATGCTTGCTGTAAGTTGCAGTCGATGCTATATAGGTCCGTCGGATCTTACATCAAGATCCGTGCAAAACTTTCTTTTTAGATTTTCATTTTTCTCTCTTAAATCTCAGTCTAGTGAGACATATAGCCACGCCGTAGAACAAGGGCTCGGGCGCCATTAATGGAGACGTTGGGAGTGAGGTGTGCGGCGGGTAGAGGCCAAAGGTGTTGGGGAATGTGGTAATTTCAAAAAAATTCCTACGCACACGCAGGATCATGGTGATACATAGCAACGAGAGGGGAGAGTGTTGTCCATGTACCCTCGTAGACCGAAAGCGGAAGCGTTATGACAACGCGGTTGATACAGTCGTACATCTTCACAATCCGACCAATCCAAGTACCGAACGCACGGCACCTCCGAGTTCTGCACACGTTCAGCTCGATGACGTCCCACGAACTCCGATCCAGCAGAGCTTTGCGAGAGAGTTTTGTCAGCACGACGGCGTGATGACGGTGATGATGATGCTACCGACACAGGGCTTCGCCTAAGCACTGCTACGATATGACCGAGGTGGATTATGGTGGAGGGGGCACCACACACGGCTAAAAGATCAATGATCAATCGTTGTGTCTATGGGGTGCCCCCCTCCCCCGTATATAAAGGAGTGGAGGAGGCGGAGGGCCGGCCCTCTCTATGGCGCGCCCTAGGGGAGTCCTACTCCCACCGGGAGTAGGATTCCCCCTTTCCTAGTAGAACTAGGAGCCCTTCCAAGTAGTAGCAGTAGGAGAGAATGAAAGGGAAAAGAGAAGAGAAGGAAGGAGGGCGCGCCGCCCCTCCCCCTAGTCCAATACGGACTAAGACTTGGGGGGCGCACAGCCTCCCCTCTCTCTTTCCCCTAAAGCCCAATAAGGCCCATATAATCCCCGGCGAATTCCCGTAACTCTCCGGTACTCCGAAAAATACCCGAATCACTCGGAACCTTTTCGATGTTCGAATATAGTCGTCCAATATATTGATCTTTATGTCTTTTGACCATTTCGAGACTCCTCGTCATGTCCCCGGTCTCATCCGGGACTCCGAACTACCTTCGGTACATCAAAACACATAAACTCATAATACAGATCGTCACCGAACTTTAAGCGTGCGGACCCTGCGGGATCGAGAACTATGTAGACATGACCGAGACACGTCTCCGGTTAATAACCAATAGCGGAACCTGGATGCTCATATTGGCTCCCACATATTCTACAAAGATTTTTATCGGTCAAACCGCATAACAACATACGTTGTTCCCTTTGTCATCGGTATGTTACTTACCCGAGATTCGATCGTCGGTATCTCAATACCTAGTTCAATCTCGTTAACGGAAAGTCTCTTTACTCGTTATGTAATGCATCATCCCACAACTAACTCATTAGTCACATTGCTTGCAAGGCTTATAGTGATGTGCATTACCGAGAGGGCCCGGAGATACCTCTCCGACAATCAAAGTGACAAATCCTAATCTCGAAATACGCCAACTCAACAAGTACCTTCGAGACACCGGTAGGGCACCTTTATAATCACCCAGTTATGTTGTGACGTTTGGTAGCACACAAAGTGTTCCTCCGGTAAACGGGAGTTGCATAATCTCATAGTCATAGGAACATGTATAAGTCATGAAGAAAGCAATAGCAACATACTAAGCGATCAAGTGCGAAGCTAATGTAATGGGTCAAGTCAATCACATCATTCTCATAATGATGTGATCCCGTTAATCAAATGACAACTCATGTCCATGGCTAGGAAACTCAACCATCTTTGATCAACGAGCTAGTCAAGTAGAGGCATACTAGTGACACTATGTTTGTCTATGTAGTCACACATGTATTATGTTTCCGGTTAATACAATTCTAGCATGAATAATAAACATTTATCATGATATAAAGAAATAAATAATAACTTTATTATTGCCTCTAGGGCATATTTCCTTCAGTCTCCCACTTGCACTAGAGTCAATAATGTAGATCACATCGCCATGTGATTTAACATCAATAGTTCACATCACCATGTGATTAACACCCATAGTTCACATCGTCATGTGACCAACACCCAAAGGGTTTACTAGAGTCAGCAATGTAGTTCACATCGCCATGTGATTAACACCCAAAGAGTACAAAGGTGTGATCATGTTTTGCTTGTGAGAGAAGTTTAGTCAACGGGTCTGCCAAATTCAGATTCGTATGTATTTTGCAAATTTCTATGTCGAAAATGCTCTGCACGGAGCTACTCTGGCTAATTGCTCCCACTTTCAATATGTATCCAGATTGAGATTTAGAGTCATCCGGATCAGTGCCAAAACTTGCATCGACGTAACCCTTTACGATGAACTTTCTGTCACCTCCATAACCGAGAAACATATCCTTATTCCACTAAGGATAATTTTGACCAATGTCCAGTGATCTACTCCTAGATCACTATTGTACTTCCTTGCCAAAATCAGGGCAGGGTATACAATAGGTCTGGTACATAGCATGGCATACTTTATAGAACCTATAGCTGAGGCATAGGGAATGACATTCATTCTCTCTCTATCTTCTGCCGTGGTCGGGTTTTGAGTCTTACTCAACTTCACACCTTGCAACACAAGCAAGAATTCTTTCTTTGACTGTTCCATTTTGAACTACTTCAAAAACTTGTCAACGTATGTACTCATTGAAAAAAATTTATCAAGCGTCTTGATCTATCTCTATAGATCTTGATGCTCAATATGTAAGCAGCTTCACCGAGGTCTTTCTTTGAAAAACTCCTTTCAAACACTCCTTTATGCTTTACAGAAAATTCTACATCATTTCTGATCGACAATATGTCATTCACATGTACTTATCAGAAAGGCTGTAGTGCTCCCACTCACTTTCTTGTAAATACAGGCTTGACCACAAGTCTGTATAAAACTATATGCTTTGATCAACTCACCAAAGCGTATATTCCTAACTCCGAGAGGCTTGCACCAGTCCATAAATGGATCACTGGAGCTTGCACACTTTGTTAGCACCTTTTGGATCGACAAAACCTTCTGGTTGCATCATATACAACTCTTCTTCCAGAAAACCATTCAGGAATGCAGTTTTGACATCCATCAGCCAAATTTCATAATCATAAAATGCAGCAATTGCTAACATGATTCGGACGGACTTTAAGTATCGCTACGAGTGAGAAAATCTCATCGTAGTCAACACCTTGAACTTTGTCAAAACCATTTTCGACAAGTCTAGCTTTTGTAGATAGTAATACTACTATCAGCATCCGCCTTCCTCTTTAAGATCCATTTATTTTCTATGGCTTGCCGATCATCGGGCAAGTCAACCAAAGTCCACACTTTGTTCTCATACATGGATCCCATCTCAGATTTCATGGCCTCAAGCCATTTCGCGGAATATGGGCTCATCATCGCTTCCTCATAGTTCGTAGGTTCGTCATGGTCAAGTAACATGACCTCCAGAATAGGATTACCGTACCACGCTGGTGCGGATCTCACTCTGGTTTACCTACGAGGTTCGGTAGTAACTTGATTTGAAGTTACATGATCATCATCATTAGCTTCCTCACTAATTGGTGTAGGAGTCATAGGAACAAATTTCTGTGATGAACTACTTTCCAATAAGGGAGCAGGTACAGTTACCTCATCAAGTTCTACTTTCCTCTCACTCACTTCCTTCGAGAGAAACTCCTTCTCTTGAAAGGATCCATTCTTAGCAACGAATGTCTTGCCTTCGGATCTGTGATAGAAGGTGTACCCAACATTTTCTTTTGCATATCCTATGAAGATGCACTTCTCCGATTTGGGTTCGATCTTATCAGGGACTTTTTCACATAAGCATCGTATCCCCAAACTTTAAGAAACGACAGCTTAGGTTTCTTGCTAAACCATAGCTCATACGATGTCGTCTCAACAGATTAGACGGTGCCCTATTTAATGTGAATGCAGCTGTCTCTAATGCATAACCCCAGAACGATAGTGGTAAATCCGTAAGAGACATCATAGATCGCGCTATATTCAATAAAGTACGGTTATGAAGTTCGGACACACCATTATGCTGTGGTATTCCAGGTGGCATGAGTTTGTGAAACTATTCCACATTGTTTTAATTGAAGGCCAAACTTGTAACTCAATTATTCGTCTCCGTGATCAAATCGCAGAAAAACTTCTATTTTCTTGTTACAATGATTCTCCACTTCACTCTGAAATTCTTTGAACTTTTCAACTGTTTCAGTTTCATTAAGTAGATATACCCATATCTGCTCAACTCATCTGTGAAGGTCAGGAAATAACGATACCCGCCGCGAGCCTCAACACTCATCGGACCACATACATTGGTATGTATTATTTCCAATAAGTCAGTAGCTCGCTCCATTGTTCCGGAGAACGGAGTCTTAGTCATCTTGCCCATGAGGCATGGTTCGCAAGCATCAAGTGATTCCAAAAGCCCATCAGCATGGATTTTCTTCATGCGCTTTACACCAATATGACCTAAATGGCGATTACCACAAATAAGTTGCACTATCATTATTAACTTTGCATCTTTTGGCTTCAATACTATGAATATGTGTATCACTACGATCGAAATCCAACAAACCATTTTCATTGGGTGTATGACCATAGAAGGTTTTATTCATGTAAATGTAGAACAACAATTATTCTCTAACTTAAATGAATAACCGTATTGCAATAAACATGATCAAATCATATTCATGCTCAAGGCAAACACCAAATAACACTTATTTAGGTTCAACACTAATCTCGAAAGTATAGGGAGTGAGCGATGATGATCATATCAATCTTGGAACTACTTCCAACACACATTGTCACTTCACCCTTAACTAGTCTCTGTTCATTCTGCAACTCCCGTTTCGAGTTACTAATCTTAGAAATTGAACTAGTATC
The DNA here is from genome assembly GCA_021605145.1 of Aegilops bicornis. Taxonomy (NCBI): domain Eukaryota; kingdom Viridiplantae; phylum Streptophyta; class Magnoliopsida; order Poales; family Poaceae; genus Aegilops; species Aegilops bicornis. Next base: position 712,006,701 of record CM038671.1, read on the forward strand.
AAATACTAAGGGGTTGCTATAAACACTAGTAAAGTACACAATAATAACATGTATATCAAATATACCTTTGTTTACTATGCCATCCTTCTTATTCGCCAAGTATCTAGGGCAGTCCCACTTCTAGTGACCAGTCCCTTTGCAGTAGAAGCACTTAGTCTCAGGCTTAGGTCCAGACTTGGGCTTCTTCACTTGAGCAGCAACTCACTTGCCGTTCTTCTTGAAGTTCCCCTTCTTCCCTTTGCCCTTTTCTTGAAACTAGTGGTCTTGTCAACCATCAACACTTGATGTTTTTCTTGATTTCTACCTTCGTTGATCTCAGCATCACGAAGAGCTTGGGAATTGTTTCCGTTATCCCTTGCATATTATAGCTCATCACGAAGTTCTAGTAACTTGGTGATAGTGACTAGAGAACTCTGCCAATCACTATCTTATCTGGAAGATTAACTCCCACTTGATTCAAGTGATTGTAGTACTCAGACATTCTGAGCACATGCTCACTAGCTGAGCAATTCTCCTCCATCTTGTAGGAAAAGTACTGTTAGAGGTCGCATACCTTTCGACATGGGCATGAGTATGAAATACTAATTTCAACTCTTGGAACATCTCATATGCTCCATGGTGTTTCAAAAAAAACGTCTTTGAAGCCCTGATTCTAAGTCGTAAAGCATGATGCACTAAACTATCAAGTAGTCATCCTATCGAGCTTGCCAAACGTTCATAACGCCTCAGTTGCTCCTGCAATCGGTCTGTCACCTAGTGGTGCATCAAGGACATAATTCTTCTGTGCAGCAATGAGGATAAACCTCAGATCACGGATCCAATCCGTATCATTGCTACTAACATATTTCAACTTAGTTTTCTCTAGGAACATATCAAAAATAAAACAGGGTAGCTAAACGCAAGCAATTGATCTACAACATAGACAAGCAAAATACTATCAGGTACTAAGTTCATGATAAATTTAAGTTCAATTTAATCATATTACTTAAGAACTCCCACTTAGATAGACATCTCTCTAAACATTTAAGTGATCATGTCTTCCAAATCAACTAAACCATGTCCGATCATCACGTGAGATGGAGTAGTTTTCAATGGTGAACATCACTATGTTGATCATATCTACTATATGATTCACGCTCGACCTTTCGGTCTCAGTGTTCCGAGGCCATATCTGCATATGCTAGGCTCATCAAGTTTAACCTGAGTATTCAGCGTGTGCAACTGTTTTTCACCCGTTGTATTTGAACGTAGAGCCTATCACACCCGATCATCACGTGGTGTCTCAGCACGAAGAACTTTCGCAACGGTGCATACTCAGGGAGAACACTTATACCTTGAAATCTAGTGAGAGATCATCTTATAATGCTACCGTCGATCTAAGCAAATAAGATGCATAAAAAGATAAACATCAGATGCAATCAATATAAGTGATATGTTATGGCCATCATCATCTTGTGCTTGTGATCTCCATCTCCGAAGCACCGTCATGATCACCATCGTCATCGGCGCGACCTTGATCTCCATCATAGCATCATTGTCGTCTCGCCAACTATTGCTTCTACGACTATTGCTACCGCTTAGTGATAAAGTAAAGCAATTACAGGGCGATTGCATTGCATACAATAAACCGACAACCATATGGCTCCTGCCAGTTGCCGATAACTCGGTTACAAAACATGATCATCTCATACAATAAAATATAGCATCATGCCTTGACCATATAACATCACAACATGCCCTGCAAAAACAAGTTAGACGTCCTCTACTTTGTTGTTGCAAGTTTTACGTGGCTGCTACGGGCTGAGCAAGAACAATTCTTACCTACGCATCAAAACCACAACGATAGTACGTCAAGTTAATGCTGTTTTAACCTTCTCAAGGACCGGGCGTAGCCACACTCGGTTCAACTAAATTTGGAGAAACTGACACCCGCCAGCCACCTATGTGCAAAGCACGTCGGTAGAACCAGTCTCGCGTAAGCGTACGTGTAATGTCGGTCCGGGCCGCTTCATCCAACAATACCGCCGAACCAAAGTATGACATGCTGGTAAGCAGTATGACTTGTATCGCCCACAACTCACTTGTGTTCTACTCGTTCATATAACATCTACGCATAAAACCAGGCTCTGATGCCACTGTTGGGGAACGTACTGATTTGAAAAAAATTCCTATGCACACGCAAGATCATGGTGATGCATAACAACGAGAGGGGAGAGTGTTGTCCACTTACCCTCCTAGACCGAAAGCGGAAGCGTTATGACAACGCGGTTGATGTAGTCGTACGTCTTCACGATCAGACCGATCCAAGTACCGAACGCACGGCACCTCCGAGTTCTGCACACGTTCAGCTCGATGTCGTCCCACGAACTCCGATCCAGCAGAGCTTTGCGGGAGAGTTCCGTCAGCACGATGGTGTGATGACGGTGATGATGATGCTACCGATGCAGGGCTTCGCCTAAGCACCCCTACGATATGACCGAGGTGGATTATGGTGGAGGGGGGTACCGCACACGGCTAAAATATCAATGATCAATTGTTGTGTCTATGGGGTGCCCCCCTCCCCCGTATATAAAGGAGTGGAGGAGGGGGAGGGTCGCCCTCTCTATGGCGCGCCCTAGGGGAGTCCTACTCCCACCGGGAGTAGGATTCCCCCTTTCCTAGTAGAACTAGGAGCCCTTCCAAGTAGTAGGAGTAGGAGAGAAGGAAAGGGAACAGAGAAGAGAAGGAAGGAGGGGGCGCCGCCCCTCCCCCTAGTCCAATTCGGACTAAGCATTGGGGGCGCGTAGCCTTTCCTCTCTCTTTACCCTAAAGCCCAATAAGGCCCATATACTCCCCGACGAATTCCCGTAACTCTCCGGTACTCCGAAAAATACCCGAATCACTCAGAACCTTTCCGATGTCTGAATATAGTCATCCAATATATCGATCTTTACGTCTCTACCATTTCGAGACTCCTCGTCATGTCCCCGATCTCATCCGGGACTCCGAACTACCTTCAGTACATGAAAACACATAAACCCATAATACTGATCGCCACTGAACTTTAAGCGTGCGGACCCTACGGGTTTGAGAACTATGTAGACATGACCGAGACACGTCTCCGGTCAATAAACAATAGCGGAACCTAGATGCTCATATTGGCTCCCACATATTCTACGAAGACCTTTATCGGTCAAACCGCATAACAACATACGTTGCTCCCTTTGTCATCGGTATGTTACTTACCCGAGATTCGATCATCGGTATTTCAATACCTAGTTCAATCTCGTTACTGGCAAGTCTCTTTACTCGTTACATAATGCATCATCCCGCAACTAACTCATTAGTCACATTGCTTGCAAGGCTTATAGTGATGTGCATTACCGAGAGGGCCCAGAGATACCTCTCCGATAATCGGAGTGACAAATCCTAATCTCGAAATACGCCAACTCAACAAGTACCTTCGGAGACACCTGTAGAGCACCTTTATAATCATCCAGTTACATTGTGACGTTTGGTAGCACATAAAGTGTTCCTCCGGTAAACGGGAGTTGCATAATCTCATAGTCATAGGAACATGTATAAGTCATGAAGAAAGCAATAGCAACATACTAAATGATCAAGTGCTAAGCTAAGGGAATGGGTCAAGTCAATCACATCATTCTCCTAATGATGCGATCCCGTTAATCAAATGACAACTCATGTCCATGGCTAGGAAACTCAACCATCTTTGATCAACGAGCTAGTCAAGTAGAGGCATACTAGTGACACTATGTTTGTCTATGTAGTCACACATGTATTATGTTTTTGGTTAATACAATTCTAGCATGAATAATAAATATTTATCATGATATAAGGAAATAAACAATAACTTTATTATTGCCTCTAGGGCATATTTCCTTCAAAAGGGCTCTCCTCCCAATGAGCACGCGCAGAGGTCTGATCACACGCCTCCCATACTCAAATAGCTACCCCGCATGGCACCTCCTAGCCAACAAAAAAGGGGACGAGTGGCGGCACGTAATTAGTAAGTAGAACGCCCACGATTTCAATAATACTTGTGTTTCCGATTTGTAACGTGACATCACTTATTCCAAAATGACTTTGTTGATTGTTAATGTGTGCGCCTTCGCAAATCGGACAGAAAAATTACCACAGCATGTTGGTGCCATGTCATGACACCGTGCCAAGTTTCATGATTTTCTGGCGCGTTTTGGATTTACAGGAATTAAAAAACCAAGTTTCTCAATCTTTCCATCCGAGCCACGATGCCCAGATGTTTGAATTTCATTCCCATTCTTGCATGGGACCTAGAAATTCACCCAAGGATACACATGTGATTTTTCAACCAACTTTGGTGCACTGGAGCATGTGCTTGTAGTTCAAATTTGAATTATTACAAATTAAATGCCCATAAACTCAATTAATGTACAATAAAGGCCAAACGAACCCAGAATAATCCTAAAATTTAGCATGATACTTCTATTTGGTCTAATCTGCTGAATTGGCGTTCCTCTGGTCGTTTGAATTTGTTAGCGTTCTTACCAGTGCTTAATGTCCTCGTGTACATCGACCTAGAATTTCTTCACCCACCACAATTTATGCAAGACGGCCTCATGATATGACCTGTAGTATGAAGAACTAGTCTTTAATAACAGTAGACAGATAGAAGGTAAGCATTCTTTTGGCCGGCTGACAAAATTTCACTCTAAAAAACAGGGAGAATAGCAAGCATATCTAAGTGAATGGTAAAGTTACCCCAAATTAAATATATATCAGTAGGTATATATATTCCAGCGACATTGTTTGGTTAGACTAAAATACATGGGATTGTCCATGTCTCTTCCCAATTCTGCTGGAGAAAATAAGTACTTATCATATGAAAGCAAGATCAACTTTGTCACTACACAACTTTAACGTACTTAAGCTTCTTAGTGTTGCAGAAACCCAAATGCTAATTTAGATACACAATGTATTCTCACTCCATTAGATATAGCTTGATGTGTCGAGCTTGTCTTCAATGAAGACCATGTCCACATTGTTAGCGTACACATCGATGTCGTTATCTGTATAGATGAATCACGAGTGCAATTTTTGTATCCGTAATGGTAAATCTAAATTTATATCGGAACCCCTGAATTTACACAGGAATATATGGATTTATACATCAAATTCATTGCACAGAGAGATATAAATTTGCATATGATCAATTTCAAATTTATTATCCACGACCAACCTGTATAGTTTGTGTTGCAAACATCGCCTCATGCTCAAATTGCACATTATACGTGAACATTTATCGTAGCCTGAACTTTCAAATATGCCATGCTTTCAAATATGCCATGGGATTTCATATGAACTTGTCATTCATTGCAAGAAAATAATTAAAGCCAAAATAACTCATTTGTAGCAACAAAAGGAATATGCATAAAATTTCCACATAATAGAAATGCCTAAAAGCAGCACCAGGACAACAATATCACTTCAAGGGAAGTATCACTTCAAGGAAAGCAAGACAAAGGAAAAGATCATCGGATGTGCATTATCTTAGCCTTGATCTGATCTGCTACCACATCTTTGTCTACGACTGCAAAATGATCTAAGATAGGGAAAACGAAGACCAGATTGTGTGCAGGCAAGAAAAAAAATTGCGGTCTAAGAGCTTGCTCGATTTCTACAATTTCATGAAGGGTGGAGAGAAGCCATGGGAGGGGTGGGAGCAGCAATTGGAGGGGAATAGGAGTAGCCATGAGAAGAGACAAATTAACAACTGGAGAGGGAAATAGAGAAGCTTCTGCTCGAGGAAGTGTACTGGGTGAAGATGAGATGATGAAGAGAGCTAGAGGAAGTGTACTAGGAGAAGCCACTGCCGATGCAAAGGGTTGACACCCTCGCTGGGGAACTTGATGATGTTACACGTCCTCATCTGTCAGGAGAGAATCGGGAAGGAGTGACGCTAGAAGAAGATCGATCAAGAGGGGCGCCTCCAGGGTTTGGGGGACGGTAGAGAGCATCTCGTTGCGATGTTGCCTTATCCTCGTCCTTTCCGTGTTCTCTTGGCTGCGGAGATGGAGACGAAGGCAAGGTCTTGGTGGGCCGAGGCACGGGCATACTGTGTGGAGACCATGGATAGTGGATTGAGATCCAACCTGTATAGGTGGAACAATTGTGGCCGGACTATTCTAGTGGAGAGAGGTGGGAGGAGATTGGGAGAGAAGGTGGAAGCATAATCGATGTTCTTTTTAGACAAAGCAGCATGTGTAACACAAGGCGGTGCCACCGGAAATTGGATGTAGTCTCTAAAATACTTCATGTATTTGTATATTGCAGTTTATATGAAAAATAACTGACTACAAAAAGGCAAAACACTAATTGAGGTACTTTGACAGTTACTCTATAATATAATTGAAAGAACATGGAATTGTAGACAGTCCATATAATCACTGTATTCACCAATTTAGTTGTAAGTACAATTTTACTATGAATGGTCAATCTAAATTTATACTGCAAACTCTAAATTTATGAAGACTTTACACCGCAGCCAAAAAAGAAGAAGCTAATTTTTTTTTACCTTCTCAAATGATGTCTCGGCGCAAAACTTTGCACAAATCTAGAAGGGTTTCTCAACTTTGATGTAATATTTTTTCAGATTTTTTGGTAATTTTATCTTGAAGAAAAAGGGGGAACGCGACATACTGTTCATGAAACTGTATTGTTCGACCATAATTTCTTTTTACGCAACCAAACAAAAGAAAGTATTTTTTTTTACCTTCACGAATGATGTCTCGGCGCAAAAAATCACAAATCTAGCAGGGTTTCTCATCTTTGATGTAATATTTTTTCCATTTTTTTGGTAATTTTATCTTAAAGAAAGGGGGGGCGAAAATACTATTCACGGAACAATATTGTTCGACCATAATTTTTGTTTACCTACAATTACCGTTCATAGAGACTACATCCAATTTTTAGCCTCCAGCCACAACCGCGGACTCACGCGAAGAGCTCCTCCTTAGCAAGCTTTAATTATCTTATATATTTAGGCGTTCTATTTTGTGAGTGTGCCTACCAAAAATGAATTCCAAATTAGATCCTAACTTAAAATACATTATAATTTGAACTGATATATAGAGTCTATTTTAGTTTGACACGAGTAATTTTCTAGTGCACAAAAAAAGCTAGATTGGCCTGAATATTATTCTAAATATTTTAAATTTCAACATATTTATGACTAAATGTTGTTGTGACAATACAAATTGTGGAGACTAGGGAAGGAGCATAGACAATGGTGCTACCAATTGTAAAAGCCTAATTTTAACATGATTTCACGTCATTATTACTTTATTCTTTTCTATAGTAGCATCATTAATCGGTTGTAATGATCATAATATGGTATGATTTGATCTTCTTATAGAAGGACCCTATTAGTTAACCTTGGTATCATTACTAGTAATAAACATTTATTTGCCGAGGAGGTAAGGGTAGTGAGAATTATCCAACCATGCAAATCAACTGTCTATATTGAATTTTCATCACAAAAAATAAGTCTACTAAGAAGTTGTAATATCCTAAAAGTTCCTAGGGCCAACTATCCTAGCGCTATTTGATTTGACTTGGGCATGCCAACACCCATTTTCTGATAATCTTGGCAATGCGCTGTGAGAAAACTTCTTCCCTCTATCCCGTGATTTTTCAATCTTGGTACTATCTCCTTTATCCACATAAAGGCCACATAGTCTTATATAAAATCATTTTTTAAAAAGTTTGACCAAGTTTGTAGAAACATATTTTAACATCTACACTACCAATAAAATATCACTAGATCTATGAAGAAATATGTTTTCGTAATATATTTATTGGGTGTTGTATAAAATTGGTCAAACTTATAACATTTTGACTTGAGATAATACTAAGTGACCTTCATAGATTAAATCATGGAGTAAAATTTGTAAGGTTTTAATTTGGGGTGGCACGAGGATTTTTACTTTCATGAGATATCTCTTTCCGTCCATTCGCATCTCAGATTCTTCTTCATGACTCTATAGGGGCCGTCAAATATTCAAATCTTTATGAAAGATCAATCTTGTCATTAAAAAGTTAGTGAGTCTATCATGTATGCTGAAAGGGATATTTCTATAAATTTAGGTTATTGAAGGGACTATCTAGCAAAACAAGCATAAATTTCTGAAAATATCCAACTATTCTAGTATTTAAGCTTATCCAACCCTAAATCCCCACCTGTGCCTCCCACTCCCCTCCCCTGCCCTGCACCGCCGCCCCCTCTCCACATATCATCATTGCTTCTAGCACTTTTGTGTGTTGTACACACGTCCTCTCTATGGTTCTTCATGTTTGTTGACACCCTACTTTGCCACCATTAGGCACCATGCCTATGGTCGTCCGGCCGCTTCACCACTCGACTACCCCCTATGACTCGTCGTCAATTTGTTGCTAGAAAAAAGCACATATATGTTCATTCTAGTTTTTTTCTTCGAGAGCCGAAAGCCATGACACAATTAATTGGATCCAAATAAATTGCAACAACCTCACCATGTTGTCACCAACCACCTGCCATCGTCGCTACTCTCCAGATCTAATGTGGACTTGGCGAATTCCCATGGTGGAGATCTCACGATAGAGATGGAACACGGTGCTCAACGGAACCGCCCCAAAATCGTGAGAGGAAGACAATTCATAAGGTACCTTCTTAGCAAATCCTATAAAGATCGGCGAAATTATGCATTAAAAATATATCTGCACATAGTTCTAACATTGAGGTGATTCGTTGTAGGCTACCCGATATATATGCGATAGCACCCTCATCTCTCATTGGTGTCGACTTTCAACCATCACGCAATCATCGCTAACCAGAGCTCCGAAGGGCCTAAGTAAATCCCTGTGGAACAATTCTAATGAGGAAAATGGTTCATGGTGCCCTACTGGATCGACTAACCGCAAGATCAAGGATGAAAATGAGGTACATAATAAATAAATTCCTAAAGCATTTGCAAAAGCATGCATTTAAATAATTTTATCCATGTTCTTAATGACGAGGCGATTACATGCCACCATATCTACATATGGAAACACTCTTGGTGCTTATCATTTCGTATATCTAACAATGAAGATAAATTGTGATGCCTGACTAGATGGCCTAAAGCAACCCTGAGGTACCTAGCTACTTATTATATCCCAAAAGAATTTGCAAAATCATGCTTTGAAATATAAAGGAGAAAATACGGATCATTGGTTTGATTAACTATAATGGTGGGATTTATGACATTTGCAAATCAAATTTATGGGAGCGGGCTAAAGCACCTTCATCCATTATATATAACTGGAATTTCAAGATCAGGCAAGTCTTGTATTAGCCTTTTTCACATGAACACCCTTCTAAAACATTTAGTTAATGTGTCTGATTGATCGATATTGGGTAACTATCAGTCACTCTCCTTAGTCTAGTGATTACTCACATTTAGTTAACGGAAGGGTAATGCAATTTTTTAAATGATTTCCTCTGGGGATGATATTAGTTGAGGGGAAACGGCTAAGGTAGATTATGCCTCATTTGTATCCTACTAGAGTCTTGTGAAGTTAATCACATAGCCTGATCAGAGATCTTGTGTTTCCACCGGAGCGCATAAACTCATTGTTTAAGCCGTCTGTACTAGCATCTCTTATCCAGCTACCGACTCCTCGATAACCGGATACCTCTGGAGACGACACCGGAAAACAAAGACGTCCCATACTGCCTGCCTCCCGCCACTGCTGCACCACCTTCGATCCAGCAGCAACAGGCTAAACATGACACCTCCGCCAGAGCCACCATGCATCACCTGCCTCTAGCAGGCATGACTTGGCGCCTTCGGATGAGACGTCGTGCATAGCATCGGCCAGTGAAGCATGCAGCGGCGGCTTCACCTGCAGGCACATGCATTGCTCGACGTCCCCGGAAGAGACGCTTGTGTCACCTGCCGACCCGCATCAAACCGAATCTGTTGATGAAGGGGATATCCTATACCGCCGCCAGCCTCAGAAAGGTCGTCACGACCTCGAGATCCAGACTCCGAGCTCACACGACCACGGAGTCCGCGCGTCGAAAAAGAGGGGTCGTCGCCCCAATTCCGGGCGCTACAGGGAGCACCCACTGCCGCGCCAGCCGTTGTCGCCGCCTATACAACGTCAACCACCTCCCATCACTATGACAAGAAGGCCACCACTAGTTCCACCGCCCGAGGCCGCCAATTCGACATCCACCGCCGCGTTGCCAGAAGACCATGTCGGCAGGGAGACATGCTGCCACCGCCTGGAGGAGCAGCTTCCAGAGCCATGATGTAGAGTCCACCACGCGAGAGGACGATGGATCCCCGCGGGCGCCGGCGCCGGCCGGGCTTCGCCCGGTCGCGCCCTCTGGAGGCAGCGAGGGAGGAGGATGGCGGAGAAGGGGAGGCCCCGGTGGCTCGCGGGAGCGACGGGAGGGGCGGGATGGACCGGATCATGAGTGTGAACCTAGGACTCACAAAGTGTGTGGCCACAGATAAAAAATCACTACTTGTATTCTGGACTTCCACAGAACCACGGTTTCTTTTGAGCTCTCTACGGGTGCCTCTTCACTAACAGATTTTTTTAAAGTAGTTTGGCGACTTGAAAAATCTGAAACTTCTCGGAGGCCACTTATTTCTCAAGAGAGCAAGTCGTTTAATCCTGGGCCAAGATCATCAAACCATATGCCGTTTCCCTTAGTGTGGAGTTGCAGTTCTTTTGTACATCGGATATTAATCCATGTGAGGTTGAGGGCATGAAGTCAGTATATAGATAGAACATACATTTACCGTGTCACAAAATTGTAATTACAAATTCAATTCACAGCTGAGAAACAAAAAAGATAAATCATGCTATAAACATTAGTTTATTCAAAACCAGTTGTTAATTAGGGCCATCAGCACCACCACAACTTTATTTCTTATTTGTGTTTCTCGAATTGTGAATTGAACTTGTAGCTCATATTGTATGCCATTTTAAATGTATCCAATGTGTATGTACTAGGATCATTTTCAGTTTTTTGAACTTCTGGTATGTGTTTTTGGCGTTTGATGCACAGGTTGCATAAAAACTCTAGGCGGACAGGATCATAGGATACTGCCTAGAGCTATTCATGGCAGAGAGCACCAAGAGCTCTTGTAAAAACACAGAACGTCAAATACAATACTATAAGTTCTGAAAAAAATCTGTAAATAATTGAGTGCATAGACATTGTACACATTTAATATGTCATAAGATTTCAGTTATAAGTTCAAAGGCTTGAGAAACAAACATAACAAATTTGGTTGGGGTAGTGTTAATGGTCCAGTTCATAGCCCAATTTGACTAAACTACCATCTGTAGCATGATTTAGCTTTTTCCATTTCTCACGTTGTGATTTGAATTAGAATGAAATCTTTTGACATTATAGATGAACATTATATCTATGCTCATTCATTTTCTGAAACTTTTATCATATACTTCCTCCGTCCGGAATTACTTGTCGGCTTGTCGCAACAATGGATAAAAATGGATGTATCTAGAACTAAAATACATCTAGATACATCCATTTCTTCGACAAGTATTTCCGGACGGAAAGAGTAGATGCTAATGTAGGGTGCACCAGTTGCACAAGAGCTAATTGCAAATCATGGCAACTGGCTGCAGAATAGCATAGTATCGAGCAGGTCATAGAAGAACATGAGTTAACCGGAAAGCAATATACTCCCAGGTTACAATGGAACATTCAGCTTGCGAATGATTAGATTAGGTAATAATAACTAGCTGATGTTTTTCATAGTTTGTTAAACAAAACAATCTTCTGGTCACAATATGGAGATAGATTATGAGGAAAACAGTGCATTCCCCTCCTCAACATCATTCATGACACCTCTTGTGGACATGATGTTTTTTGCTGCAGAGGTACTGAGCGCGGAAGAGAAGGCGATGACCTCTGCAAAAAAAATGTGACGAAGTGGAAAACTGGGGGAGGTTTAGTAAAAATAATAATATTGTTACCTTAACCTCTGCGAGGTCAAATTTATTTGAAGTACTTGTCAATGTAACTTGAGGATGCTTCATACAGTATTGTCCTCTTGGGAGGATGTTGTCATAGTCTTGAGAAAAGTTGCATGTTACCATTTAGAACGCCTCATTTTTCTAATTATCGCCCTTGGATGTGCTATTTTGCTATACTACTATGATGTCGAGACGTCACCGTTGAATGCTAAAAGTTGCACGTGTCAGGCATCATTTCTCTCATAATCTCTCCTCACCCTGTCTCAATCTACTGGTGCATATCTGATAATGTGAATGTACACACCACTTTAAGAAGCCAAAACACTTCCAGTAGGACTAAGTTGTTTCACGTAACTAATTGTTTTGGGTAAAACTTCTTACTTTCTGAAAGAACAATAGACATTTCAAGATTTTTGCTAAAATTTACCTTGAGGAAAACAAATCAGGCCATGAACAGCAAACAGCCAAAGGTTTCATCTTGAAATTTCACTCGCTCTACCTCCAACTATGGCTTGTGAGTCTTCTAGATTCGATGCTAGATAGGTTATTAGCTTATGTTTTCGTTTAAGTAAATAACCACAAAAGGCGATATGTAAAAATGCATATATTGTTTACATATCAATGTCACCAAGGTATGCACTTAACATATCTATTATTATAGTGTTGTGTACATTCACATTATCAAATATGCACCAGTAGATTGAGACAAGGAGAGGAGTGACTATGAGAGAAATGATGCCTGCGACGTGAAAAAACTTTTAGCATTCAACGGCGATGTGTAGTGTAGCAAAATAGCACATCCAAGAGTGACAGTTGAAACATGAGGCGTTCTAAATGGTAACATGCAACTTTTCTTAAGACTGACAGCATCCTCCCAAGAGGAAAATACTGTATGAAGCATCCTCAAGTTACATCGACAAGTACTTTTAAAAAGTTGACCTCCCAGAGGTTAAGGTAATGATGTTTTTTTACTACTAGACCTCCACCAATCTTCCAGCTTCGTCATGGCTTGTTTGCAGAGGTCATCGTCGCCTCCTCCGCCATCAACACCTCTGCAGCAGAAAGCATCATGTCCACAAGGCGTGTCATGAATGATGCTGAGGAGGGGAATGCAATGATTTCCTCAGAATCTGTCTCCGTCATGGAACCTTATATTGAATGTGTGGTCAAGGGTATAGAGTTCTTGGGCTCAGAGGCTGTTGCCATAGCCGGCTGCACAACAGTAGCTTTTTGTGCAGTCTACTTTCGCGGTTTTTGCCTCCTACTTCCCAACAGATGTTTCATCTCATTGGAGACATCTTTGGGAGCAGATGGGCAGGGCCTTACCCTGCTACTGCCACTAGCAACATGATGCTTGAGGCTGGTGACACCACCGCTGCGCCCAACCATGGGGCAGTACTTACACTTCCAATGTTTGTTTCCGTCAATCATGGTACCATGCTCCCATCCTTTTCGATCCCTAATTTTGAAGAAACCATGTGCACTCTGTAAAATTTAGGAGCGTTAGATAGTTGTACAGATCAGATCAGGTCAGGTTCTCTCTGCTGCAACCTAAAAAAGACTACCATGCCATAGTTGGAGCTCGTGAGATTTTTGTTTATTGGCTTTGTGAATTGTTTTCACTAATAATGTTAACTAGTTCAGGGATTGGATGAAAATTCACGGTAAGCCTTCTTTTCAGTCCACAGATTTGAATGATAAAATCTAGTAGAAATCTCTAAGATCTGTAGTTCTTCGAGACAAAAAGATTAAGGCGGATTTTCCTAGAATCCATTAACACAGAATTGCGTCGCAGAAGATAAAACCCATACAGCTTTTCTACCACCTGACATTGCCAATAAACAAAAATCTCACGTGAGGAAATAGGAACAAGTAGTAAGAATCTCGCAGTGCTGGCAATGTCAGGTGAGGAAATTACCGCCTAGCACCTCCTTTCAAAAGTCCCAAAAGGCTCGGGTTTCTATCCTTGCCTCTACGTATTCATGCATCACCGCCAGCGAGATGCATTTTCTTCAAAATCATTCTCATCTGTGTTTATTTCTGCATATAGATGAGCACAAATCTTGTAAAACACACACCCATTAGGAAGAGGTTTACATTTATGGTGGAGTTTGATTTCTTGTCTAGAATTATCAACGGCTAGCTACCTCTACAGAACAGCCGGATCCATGACGTGGGCAGTAATCAGTGGCGGAGACAGGGGGACCAGCAGTGGCCCTGCCCCCCCCCCCCCCCAACAACACCGCTTTAGACCTAATATGCATGTAAATATATGATCTTTTGCTGTTAAAATAGCGTATTCTAGTGGGCTGGCCCTATCCAATAAGGATTAACAACACTATGGCCCTCCTCACTCATTTTTCCTCGCTCCGCCACTGGCAGTAATAACAAGTTGTCTATCTAAGGTAGAAAAAGTATCCATTCTTTAGAAGTATGTGTTCTTTACAAGTATCCATTTATGATTGGGCGCTGGCCGGTTGCGGGGCGACATATCTTGTGCATCCAACATCCTTGTATCGTTTTGGATCATCCGGTCTACATCGTGCGTATTACATCTATATCTATATCTATATCTAATAGTAAAGGATGGATTGTTTCTCCACTATTTTTGGTCCATCGATGTTTTTCGTACGTTTTTTTTTTGTCCGTCACTGTTTTATGTTAAAAAATAAAAAAAATGCTCACGAATGCACTCGAACCGCTGCCACTTATGTCCAGCCGCAATGCAGCAACCAATCCACCTAGACACAATGTTTGTTGAAAAGACATAGGAAAATTTCCTTATATATACACCTCTCCCGAGCGCCCTATTGGGCCGGCCCATTAGCGTGCAGTGACTCCCCTTTTTCTTATCCTTTTTTTCGTTTCTTTTCTATTTTTCCTTATTTAAAATAATTTGGGATTTCAAAAGAAATGTGAATATTGAAAAATGTTTTAGAAACCGTGCGCCCTATTAGGCTGGCCCATGATTGGGGAGGGACGCCACTGTTTTTTTATTTCATTTTTTCGTTTTTTCTTCATTAAATAATTTGGGATTTCAGAAAAGTTCCAAATTAAAAACATGTGAATTTTGAAAAATATTTTCGAAGTAATAAAATGTTTACGAATTTAACAAAAATTCTATGAATTCAAAACATGTTCATTAATTTTTAAAACAATGTTCACAAAAATAAAAAATGATCGTGAATTTCAAAAAAGTTGATCGATTCAAAAAATGTTCGCTGATTCAAAATCTTCATGCATTAAAAAATAATGTTCGTCAAACAAAAAATGTTCATTGATTTCAAAAAATGTTCACCCATTCCAAAAATGTGTGCCTGTTGAATAAATATTCACAAGTTATAAAAAAATGCTCATCCATTCAAAAAATAATCATCTTGCTCTGTAAGAAAATTTACATTTACTCGCAACAATATTCATCGAGATGCCGTCAACCTCCTAGATTTTGTTGATGGTTTGATTGTTGTTGTTGGCTGCACGCAACATGATCCGTGCAATCCATGGTCATGAACTAGATGTTGCAAACTCCGTCATCGCCTCGATGTGGTCATCGAAATTTTGTCCCGATGTAAAATCCGTGTCGCTTTGTTACCCTAATCCCTTTTTTATATATACTAATTATTAAATTAATATTAAAGGAAGGAAGGATTCTTCCATCCAATAATAGTTTCGGCCGTCATCTATCTACCAATGTATCACAAACCTTTTATGTTTCTCCAACACGTGGGCCAAGCTAGGCTGCTCCACACTTTTTTCTTTCTTCGATTCAATTGTGGAGCAGCGAAAAATAATATGTTTCTATTTCTCCCCTACGTCGGTCAAGATGGGCCTATTTCAAAACATTCTTTTCTTTCTTCTCATTTGATTGAGGCGAGAATGAAACTATGAAGCCGCAAACTGAATTGTGATCATTTTGCAAAGACAGTATGATTGAAAGCATAATTCTTTTTTATCTTGAGAATAATTGTCATGGATCATAAATTAAATAATGGTTTATATTTTAGTAAATTTTCTCCCGTTGCAATGCACGGGCATTTTTGATAGTCTTTATCTTTACCTAATATTAAAAGGAGGACTGTTTCTTCAGTTTTTTTGGTTTATGGTGGACCAAGATGGTTTTCGTCCGTCATGGGACTAATATTTTTTGTGCGTTGCAAATCCTCACGAGTTTGCTTTTCGTCTGTGGAAAATCAACAAAATACCTAGGTGGGAATCGAACCCACGAGCTGCGGCCGCTACACCCGCTACCCTAGCCAGTACGACAACCTAACTTTTGTGTAATATTTGTAGCGCGGTGTTTAAAGAAACAAATGGCAGTGGCTAGACATAAAAATTGCTAGCAAAAGGTGTGCATGGGTGGGACCAATCACATGAACTCCCGTTAGTTAACAACGTCCCTAGCTACTGTAGTTCTTCAATTTTTTGTCTACAAATTGCAGAGAAAGATTTAAACTTTTTTGAGTTTTTAATCATTTTTTGAAAAGAAGTGATTTTTTGGAATAGTAAACTATTTTTGAATTTCTGGACAGAATTTGAACAAAGGATTCTTTTAAAAAAACAAACTAATTTTAAAAAATGCAAACATGTTTTAAGATTCTGAACATTTGTTGAAAAAAGAAAAAGAAACCTTGAGTGAGTAAATTGAACTAGCTCGTACTTCTGTCTAGCCAGGTACAATGAGTACGCCCATTATTTTTGGATCGTTTGTAAAAAATGCTTGATTTAATCTCTCCAGCAGATCGTTATAGAGCACTAGCCAATGCATGAGATGGGTTTTCTTTCCTCCAATTGGTGCATTGTATGTGGGCCCAATTATTCCACATGGCTGCCAAAATATAATACTTCCTCCGTCCCAAAATAAGTGTCTTAACTTTGTACTAACTTTATTACAAAATTGTACTAAGGTTGAAACACTTATTTCAGGACGGAGGAAGTATTTACATGGAAAATGCTTCTTCACGCCGTCAGTGCCCTTTAAATCTAGATGAGAGGGTTTATTGACTTATCAAATTAAATAACCGCTTCTTATTTTCTTATTTTCTTACACTAAATTTCATCAGTTTATATACGTTTGCAAGTTGTATGGAAAATCAATAAACTGCTCCAGGTATCGATAGCGGGTGAGGAGTGGGTCCCATTTCTTGCTCAAAAAGAAGAAATTAACTCCCAATACTCTACATGCTTTGTACATGGGGTTGTCGGTGAACATGAGATAGACGGTATATTACGAGACTGTGGAAGTATGATATAACTTAATATATAATTGCAATCCAACAGTGTTTAACTTGGTCGTGTTGTAGGTTCATCGACCGCACATTCACAACCTAGATTTAGGGTTAATACATATGATTATAAGTTCAAATATAGTGGGGAGTGCCCTTAGGGCAATTGAGTGTGTCAGTTAAAACTACTTAATGAGTTGATATGTTGTGCTTGCACATCCAATGTTTCCTAAATTTAAATACATATCAATTTTCTTCCCTGTTGTAACGCACAGGCATATGTGCTAGTCGTGTACAATGTACGGAACACCTCAATTGTACTAATATTTTTTATGTCTACTTTTTCCCATAAGTATTTGTATCTTTACAAGTATCCCAATTCTTCTCAATTAACCAGAAAGTCTAACATGAGTAAATGCTTCAGTCCAATGCACAAGCGATTGCGGCACACCCACCAGTTCAGATCCTGTTAAAAAAAACAATTCAGTGCACATGAGAGAAATCTAGTGATTTCTTCAGATTAACACACATGCTCGTGCTCATGCACCCAGCCACCCAGGTGCTTGGACAGGGCTGCCATTGTCACGGACGAGAGATGCCAACCTGAAGCGACCATGGAGGTTGTGCACGGTGATCCAGGTGGAGGAGCTCAAGACTGCTGCGGATGGCCCCGATATGGCTCACATGCGCCGTCAACTTCGTCGCCAACACGCAAGTGCAGAGCATGTTCGTGCAGCAGAGCACGACGACGGACCCCCACATCACGGGCGCCGCCGCCCCCGTCATGAACGCGTTGCTGACATCCATCAAGGTGCTCGTCGCCGCCTTCGTCATGCTCAACAACAGGGATGTCGCGCCATCCATGGCGTTCATGCCGCTGCAGCTCAGGGGCCTCTGGCAGGCGACGTCAACCGGCGCGATGGCCGTGGCCACGTGCACCGAGGCGCGCAGGCTGGATTTTTTGTCCAAAAGGACCCTGCCCAACAAAATTGTCAAAAAAGTCTACCCGTGGATATAACTGACAAAAAGGACCCCCTCGACCGTGGCGGCAGGCGACACGTGGCTCCTGCCGCCACGCCTAGAGGCGGCGAGCCGGCTAAAAGATGACTCGTACAGTGCCCCGAGCCGGGATGGAACGTGCCAGGTCAGGTGGGCCCGGCCGCCACTGTCGCTCGCAGGACGTGCTGCTCGCGGGCCCAGCCGGTGGTCCACGCCGCCACCGCAGCAGGCGGCATCCCTGTTGTTGCACGCGTGACAACAATGCAGACGGCGCTGATTTTCACGATACTATTGCTGCTATATGCGTCACTGTTGCAGACAACGCTAATTCCCACGCGCGGAAATCCGGTGCTGCAGACGGCAGGAATCTGCGTCTTTTATTTCTACTGCGGATGCGACGACATTGCGGGAATCACTCACTCAGCGCTGGCTTTTGCTTCAAAGGACGTGACGGCACTGCAGAAATACACTCACTCGCTGCGGGAATCGAAGGCTGCGGTAGGTGAGTTTATCCTGTTGTGCCGACACTACAGGGATTCTCTTCCTTTTATATACTATGGTTCTGCTCCGTGCGCAAGCACACTGTCTCTGGCCTCCTCTTCTGCTCTCTGAGTGCGTAAGAACAGAGAGAAAGAAAAAACTCACTAGGCACTTTCACTCGTGATTTAGTGCGATTTAGAGTTGGATTTTGAATATGCTGAAGTTGAAGAAAAGATAGACGAAGGTAAGATCTATCCATTTTTGTTGGTTTCGTTCGCATGCATGATGTTTTTACTCTTTTTGTTTAGTTCATAACTATGTGTTCTCTGTTGTGTTAGGCATTATTTCATCACTTTTTGAAGTCATTTAGAGCTTCAGGAGTAGGATTTGCCTAGCATAGTGAACTACGAAGTTGAAGATCAAGATATGAGCTTTGCAATACATTGATTTTTTTATGCATGCAGGGTGGTAATTAGTTAGTCTTTTAGCTCGTCATTAGCTACGCGATGTTAGTGCTTAGAGGTTAGAAATAATTTCAGGCGACAGATGTAGCATTTATACTATTTTTTGAGAAAAGTAGGTTGAAGATGTTGTATCAATGTTAGGTGGGTCCATTAGTATTGACATGCGAGAAATCTTAATACGATAATAAAAAAAAATTGTACTGTAATTGTTCATTGCATGTGGTATGTTTATTAATAAGTCTATAGTTAGAAAACCGTAGGTCTACTTTGTTATGTCGCAATAATCTAAATTTTCTATGTTAAGATTATGTGCTAATGTACTTAATGATGTATGTAGTTAGGTAAAATAATTCATCTTACTAGCAAACAAGGAGGAGATGACGTGATTGAAGAAATTGTGTTTCCATCTTCGCTGTCCCTTTTGAGGTGATGACCACGTACTTGCAAGTGCTATTTTCATACTTTTGATAGTAGAAAGAAAAATCAGTGTGTAATATTGATGTTCATGTGATAATAGCTTGACTCGTTCATATAATACTGGTGACGGATATTTATTCAAGCTATTTTAACGTTTAATTGCATTCGCAAGTACATCCATATTGGAGCCGAGGTAAAAAAAATGACGCTGTAATTTTGTTAATATTTTTTATATTGATGTACTGTTGTGAATAATTTGCATGACGCTGCGAATATTATTATTCGTAAATAAATGATTGTTATCGTATGATATGAAAAAATTATATAAAGCCGGAAGAAATTAAATGTTTTACTCATATGATATTAAAATGTTATTATCGTACTATTATGTTTAGTGGTTGTTTGGATAGCGAGTAATTACACTCGGTTTTGTCAAAACCTGTTGTAAGAAAATTTAGTAGAAAACCAGTTTTTACTATTAGTCATTTTTCCAAAAGCTCAGTTTTTGCATGTGACGAGAACCAGTTTAGTATATTTTTGGGGTAGTTAGAGAAAAGCAAACAGAGTTTTAGTTTGTGACGCTCGTAGATGAGTTTGAGAAAAAATAGATCTCTAAATACCCGTTAACCAAACAACCCCGGAAAGTCTAAGCAAATGATCCTAAAAACAAACCAAATATTTGTAACAAAAATACGGTTATTATTTTAGTCGTATGATATGTAAATGTTATCATCGTATTACTACTAAATGTTCAGTTACTAATTGTTTGAAATGTAAACATGTATGTTGGCTAGGTACTATAGAAAATTTAGTAGTGTACTATGGGAATGTCTTAACGCGACGGTCCTTTCGGGGTGGATGTGTCCTTGTGCGAGTCGACTACAGTTGTAGTGAGAGACATGGTCAACGTGGGTTCTGTGGCGGTCGGAAAGGTGCATCCGAGTGGTGTTTGGCCCAGGGATGCAGGGGAAAAATGACAATGAAGGCCTTCGTCATTGACGGAGGAAATGATGGGATAGTTGCCTGTTGTGGTTTGCGGCCTGTCACAGGTGATCAGTCGTGGGGGTCGTACATGAGGTTTGCAAGCAATTCCAATAACTCAATGTATGGTCAGTCGATGGTGTATGTGGAGTTCATTTGATCCGATGTTGCGGATGCGATGGCGAGGGTGGTGAGGTCGAGTTGGCCATCACATCAGCCCCTAGCGTCGGCCCATCGGAACCGGTGGGCGACCAGCCTGTGTACGATACAGGATATTGGTCTGCGCCCGTTGACATGAGCGAACACGTGGAGGGATTGCCGGAGGCGCTAGATCATGATCATCTTTCTTCCGCGTCTTCGGAATCAAGCGAAGAAGAAGATGTTCCTCCTCATAGGGCGGTCGCGGCGGCACTGCAACCTGGGTTTTTACAGGATATGAGCATCACCAGCAAATTTCACTCTGTTTCTCGCCTAGGAGCGGGGAGCCTAGAGGTTGGGCAGGTTTTCCCAGACAAGAAGTCTGCTTACCAGGCAATAGATAGCTATGCAATCGCCCTCCATCGCCAGCATAGAGTGAAACAATCTGATAAAAAAGAGTTGAAGGTCATATGCATCCACTCCGCGAACGGTTTCCGCGGAAGAGTTCTCGCTAGACTGAAGCCTGGGGTATGTCAGTCATGGCATATCACAAAAATAGTGGAGCATAGCTGTGAGCAAACTGGGACTCTTTCAAATCACTGCAATGTGACTGCAAGATATGTGGCACGGAAGATGGAAACGATTGTGCATGTAAGTCTCAACATTAGTATTGGGGCTTTGCAAAAAACTGCAGCAGATCAAATTGGCTTCCCTGTCAGCTACAGCAAGGCTAGGCGTGCGAAGGAAAAGATATTTCAGAACGTGTATGGAACCTATGAGGAGGCCTATTCTTATGCCCCCAGAATGCTTCATCAGATAGCAAGTTCTAATAGGGGACTCAAGTTTGGCGGAGAGAACGTCCAAACCCAATGAACCCGGATGAGCTAAATCTGGACCACTTATTCTGGGCATTCGCCCAGACTATACAAGCCTTCAGGCACTGTCGCCCGGTATTATCAGTAGATGGTACCTTTCTCACTGGAAAGTACAAGGGCACACTATTGGTGGCGATTGCAGCAAATGCAAATAATCAGCTTCTTCCTATTGCATATGCACTGGTCGAGAGAGAGAACAAAGATAGTTGGTTGTGGTTCCTGAGCTGTGTGAAGATGGGTATCGTGAAAGAGCGTGCACGTGTTTGCATCATCGCTGATCGCAACACTGGATTATTAAGCGTTCTTGACATAATTAAGGCGTCGACAGTAGAGTGGGGGTGGTCGGATCTAGAGGGAAGGTGGTGCATGAGGCATTTGGCAGCAAACTTTTACTCCAAATTCAAAAACAAGGATTGGTTCAAGTTATTCAAGAGGATGTGCATGCGGAAAACTGAAGCCAAAATGAGTGCGATCTGGGCAAGTATCAATGGTGAGATCGACCGTGCAGCCTTGTCGCAGAGAGAAGACCGGAGGGGTCGTAGGACGCCCACAAATTTGAGCCAATGGATCGGCGAGAATTGCCCTCATTTGTACAAGTGGGCGCAGACTCACGACACCCGGGCTCGGTATGGAATAACGACCAGCAACATGTCAGAGGTATACAATGGTGTTCTTAAAGGGGTGCGAGCACTTCCTATCACAACCCTAATTGAAGAAACTTGGAACCGGACCCTGTCATACTTTACAGACAGTGTCACATCGCCAATGTACAAGTTGAATTGAACAATCCATGGTCCGAGAAGATGCAAAGACATCTGAACGAGAAAGCAAAGAAGTCCCAAAGTCATGGCTGCAGGAAAGTGGACACACTTAGGAATAAATGGGAGGTCAATGTGCGAGCCAAGTACGTTAAGGGTCACCACAGAGGATCAAAAAACCAAGATGTCACCCTCGGCCCAACATCCTGTGAGTGCACTTGTAACAAGCCCAAGCTTGAGGGCTACCCTTGCAGTCATGTGCTCCGGGCGGCTGCTGATCAAAAAATCAGTGTCGAGCTGTACATATCGCCGTACTTCAACATGTACAATCCGTACAACACTTGGAACAGTGAGTTCTGGGCTTGGGGCATTGATATGAACTACGAAATGTTATGGTCAGATGGGCCGAAATGGGTTTCGAACGCCGACTTGATGAGAACCGCAAAGGGACGACATCATTCTAGGCGTCATCGCAGTGACATGGACCATAGCCATATGGGAGAACCAAGGCGATGCCGTGTTTGCAGGTGTCCTGGACATTCACGTAGAGAATGCCCGTATCGAGCCAACAACACCGCATGATGTTGATATATCCGTACTCACTATGTCTATTTATAATTGCACTCATTATGTGTACTCTTTGTATTATTGTACTCGTGATGTTAACTTCAGATAATCAATGTAAATTGCATCTCTTTGTATTAAGTTAATTTTGATTTGCATTTGTATTTGTGTCTTCCTCATAATTTATATTTGTACGTTTATGTGCAGGTTATGGCTGAAGTGCCAGTGCTTTTGCATGGTCCCATGACGCCGGCCACCGTTGCCACCTATTTTTGAACCCAAATACTAAGCATGATTATCAGACTTTCCGACTTCGAACCATAAAGAAAACATGACCAATACACAATTCTTTCCATGCTCACCTTGACGCTTATGGACTACATGGTTTTGCTAGGCTCGCATCATGCGAAGACCAATTACGTTTGGACACATCCCTTTTGACATCCCTCGTTGACCGGTGGAGACCTGAAACCCACACCTTTTACTTTCGTTTTGGGGAGCTTGACGACCTTGTACACTAAATCCCGTACACCCATACGACTTTAGCGAGGGCAACAGTGCAACTATGGCCACCAGGTGGACAAAGGCACGGAAACATTGGTCTCCAGATATTGCGAAAAATTGTTACCCTATATACCACCAGCAGTCACTAGTAGAAAACGGGCCTTTAGTCCCCGTTCTAGAACTGGGACTAAAGTGTCGATACTAAAGCCCCCCCCCCTTTAGTCCCGGATCTTATATGAACCGGGACTAAAGGCCCTCAACGTGGCCGCTGTTTGGAGCTCCACCTTTAGTCCCGGTTGGTTTGGTAACATCAACCGGGAAGGAATTTTTTTGGAATTATTTTAAAAAAAAATTGAATTTTTTTCCTGATTTTCAAATTATTTTACAATTTAATCTCTAATCACTCACCCCTCATCACTGTTCAATTTAATCTATAATCTCTATTCTCTAATCATCCCTCATCATTCCAAATCGTCTAACTTCCCAGCCGGTCACCCATCCTATCACTACTCCAGCCTGAGTACGCTTAACTTCCGGGTGCTATTCCTCGTCGTTTCCAAGTCTACACTTTTTGTTTTCCTGACAATAGTAAGATGTCAATCCTATTAACCCTCAGGAGTTTAGCTTGAGCATGAAGTCACACGTTTCATTGTTTGAGTTTGAAACTATTATTCTAAAAAACAGTAATTATTTAGTAACACTAATATTTCTTGAATAAGTAGTTTGACCATTGTTTAACCATGGTTTGACCACAGTTTGACCAGATTTGACCAAAATTCAAAAAAACTGAAATTATTATTTAGTAACACTAATATTCTTGAATAATTATTCAGTAACACTAATATTTCTTAAATAAGAAGTTTGACCATTGTTTGACCACAGTTTGACCAGATTTGACTAAAATTCAAAAAAACTGAAATAATTATTTAGTAACACTAATATTCTTGAATAATTATTTAGTAACACTAATATTTTTTAAATAAGAAGTTTGACCATTGTTTGACCATAGTTTGACCAGATTTGACCAAAATCAAAAAAATTGAAATAATTATTTAGTAACACTACTATTCTTGAATAATTATTTAATAACACTAATACTTCTTGAATAAGTAGTTTGACCACACTTTGACCAAATTTAACAAAAATTCAAAAAATGAAATTTGAGCATATCTTTTTTCCTTTAAGAATTTCAGGATTCTAAAAATTTGCAAACAGGCCTACGGCGGTCAAAATCGATGCGAATTTTCATGCTGAACATTTTGATATATTATACGTTTTTCCCGACATCGTATGCAAAATTTATAACCGTTTTACTTTTTCCTACACTTTTTGCAAAACATGTCTAAATTTAAGTTTTTACATTTTCCTAACTAGTAGATATAGTAATATAACTACATCTCCAAGGATTTTATTTTTTGAAGTTTTTACCATTTTCTTTTGTTTTTTTTTTCAAAAATGAAATGGCGATACACGTGGGGGGTGGGGTAGAGTTTGAGACACGAACCCCTTTAGTCTCGGTTTGAGACACGAACCGGGACTAAAGGGCATCGCACCCTTTAGTCCCTGTTCGTGTCTCAAACCGGGACTAAAGGTCTCATCTGAACCGGGAATAATGCCTTTAGGCGCTCGAACCGGGACTAATGCCCACATTAATCCCGGTTCGTAATGCAATCGACACTAATGTGTATATTGAGCTGTGACCAAAGCCCTGTTTTCTACTAGTGAGTTTGAGATACTTAATGAGTCAGAAGTCACATGGAACCCGTGGATTCAGGACCAGATACAAATGGTCTTTGATATTCGACCCATCACAGCAGGCATCTTGAGCGATAGTGTATTCTGGCTGACTCGCTGCAACCTATTGTTCTTGACGGAGCAGACGCAGAGACATATTGAGCAGTCCGAGTGCAGCTACGATACCAAGACATCTCACACAGGAGGAGCAGACGCAGAGACATATTGAGCTGCATGAAGCTTACTATCGTGACCTTCTCGTAATTACTTGTAACTGTTTTAGGTCCATCATTTTATAATCATTTCAACCAAATAACATCCAAATATTGTTCAGCTTGAAAATTGCAACGAAATAGGGGAGATGGCTGCGGAAAGCATGCCGGCCCCGGGCCCAACTCGCAAGTCATTTCAGAAACGTTTTCAAGAATACATGGCAACAAAGTACAGATGCGGTAGAGGCGACTACGTTGTCACTGCAGCGTACAACATGCCGGTAGCGAGGTCAGCCAGACCGAGTGCGGCGCCGTCGTCCAGACCGTGTGAGCAACGTACGAGCCATGGGCAGTAGGGGGAGGGTCCGAGTACTAGAACGACATTGCCACGACATTACTCATCTCTGTCACTGCATCGCTCTTCTTTGGTGCAGCTTCGTCAGGGGCAGACATCTCAGGACCATGGCATGGACTTGGATTTGATACCCGAGCAGACTCTTTCCCCAAACCCATATGCGTACATAGGATATGAGGCATACACCCAAGGTGAGGTATCTCAGTCGTATCTCTCCACGCGAGGGATCTCCATGCCCGAGGAGACTCGTGTACCAGATTTAAAACGGTACCACGTACAATGGCCAGACAGTACATGCGAGGGATCTGATCGGGTGGTCATGTTTACATTTTAATGCATTTATAATGATATCATATATTATCCTCTAACAGTTTGTTTATAATGTTTCTATGTGCAGGACATGCCTGATGTTAATTGGGAGATGAGGACACCCAACGTGGAGCATCACATGATCATGGCGACACGGTTACATCATTAGTTACAGAGTTCTTCGGAGGGAACGTTATTGGCCCATCTTTTATCCCCGAGGAGTCACAACCATGCGCCTACAATTACGCTTCAGGTTCGCAACAAGGATTCCAGACTCCACCACCTACGCAGGAGTCGCAGACACATGAAGCCGAAGTGGAGTACGGCCGCGGTCTTCGTGTAACTCGGCCACCTAATCGCTTGTCGCTTTCCGGTCCTAAGGAAAGGCCAGGTGGTCGTCATCGACTAGGGTGATTCATCTATCCACGTGTGCGACCCATTGTATCTACATATGTCAGTATCAGACTTTCCGATTTAAACATCTATGTATGCTGAAATAAAAATGCACCAGTCAGAAACAATTTTTCCCGCCTATATCTCCCGCCATACTATCCCTCTTCACTCTTCGGCTTATGTTAGGCCAAAATGATTTTTTTGGCTGATGAATATTGTGCAACCATTGCCCATCTTAGACATTGAAAAAATATATTTTCGCGCAACCCTTTCCCCTCAATATTTAACCGCCAACTCTTTCCCTCCATATGTTCCCGCCACCCGTTTCCCGCCAACCCCTTCCCGCCATCTCTTCCCGCCACCCGTTTCTCGCCAACACCTTCCCGCCAACCCTTTCCCGCCATACCGCAGTCGTTCTTTCCCGCCATTTTCTTCTCTCTACCTATAAAACCCCCTTCAGACGGAGGTGGATAAGCATTCCAGTGCAGTGTTGTCGAGATGTCCCATTATCCTTTCGATCGTAGTTTTCACCCTGGGATGAGCAGGACTCTTCTGAGGCTAGCTACCGATTTCAGGATGGACAATAGGATAGTTCCATGGGACGAACTCACCGGCAGTGACACCATAATGAATGAGTTGGCTCACGAATTACGTAGCTCTGGGTGGCCTGAAAGGACCTATGAGGAGGTACGTAAAGAACTTCTTAGGTTGCATGCAAGGTGGAAGAAGGTAGTGGAGCCGAAGAGTGAAACTTTCAGAAGGACTGCAGCAAAGCATCCATTTTTATGGACTGAAGACAGCGAGGATGAAGATGATATCTTCATGCCGCCGCTTCCGGGTTCTGCATCGTCAAAGGGAAAGAGTTCTGCATTGTCCAAGGACAAGAGTACTGCATCCTCGAAGGGCAAAAGTTCTGCATCGTCCAAGGGTAAGAATTCTGCATCCTCGAAGGGCAAGAGTTATGCATCGACGGAGGATGACGATGATGCCTTCATGTAGTTTTTAAGCTGTATTCCAGTTCCACCGTTTAATTCAGATGTACTTGCATTATTAGTTTGTACTCTGTTATTATAGGGCATTATGTTCCATCTTAATTTCATTTTGTAGTTGTTGCACGATGTTCGATAATTCATGGAGGGAAAGAAAATGCCACTTATTTATTCTAAAACTATTTTTTTTCATTACGACACGGTACAACTGAAAATAAGATATATCATACTATTGAAATAAAGCTACATTTAACTACAAAAATTAAGATACAAAGGACTATGAAATTTAAAATACTACCACAGGAATCTACTGAGTCCAGCGTGGATATTTTCCTTTTCCATCGCCAGCTTCTTCTGCTGCCTTGGCCTCACGAGCCCTTTCTTTCTTTCACAGCATCGGATTCCCGCCCGTGGAAATGGGTGTCGTCGCGTGGGAATCCTTGCCGTCTGCCACAACACAAGATGTCGGGCCGCATGCGTGGGAATCGTCGTGTGAGAATCAATCACCGCAGTCTGCAACAGGGACACCGTCGCGCGTGCAGCAGCAACAGAGGTGCCGCCTACAGGTTTCCGCAGCGTACGAGTAATTCCCGCAGTGTCGTCGCATCCGCTAAGGCAAAAGAAGCAAAAGACAGAGTGATTCTCGGGCATCAGCATGGCAAAAGCAACCAGTGTCGGCACAAGGGGTCAAAATTCACAGATTCCCGCCCGTGAAAATCAGCGCTGCACGGGAATCAGCGCCGCCTAAGTCCTTGTCGCGCGTGCAACACGAACAGCAGTGTCGCCTCTTGCGGTGGCGGCGTGGCCCTCCGCGCGCAGCAGGCCCTGTTGGCCAGGGAGCAGCAGGGCCAGCGCTGGCCGCCTCACCCGGTGGCGGCGTGGCCCACATCACCTAGCCCGTTCTGTCCCGGCTACTGGCGTTGTAAAAAAATAGTTCTGCCCCGTGCGGCCGCCTCCTGGCGTGGTGGCAGGTGCCACTTGTCGCCTGTCGCACCTGCCGCCACGGATGAGGGGTTCCTTTTTATCAACTGAGTCTGAAGGGGGTCTTTTCTGGCAAATCCACTGGGCAGAGGGTCTCTTTCGACAAAAAATCGGTCGGGGACCAGGAGGCGGCCCAAATGGGCATAGCGCGGCTACTGCTGCAATACGTCTTGATGGTGATCTCAGACAAATGAAGAATGAGCTAGTAGCAAAGCCATCGACGGACTCCCTCGGCGCCGCGCACAGGCACCGCCGACAAGTTCGAAACCGTTCGGTTCCGCTCCAAAACCACCTCAAATCCTGTTCAAAACCACTCAGGGCCTGATTATTTTTTATGGGTGATACGTCTCCAACGTATCTATAATTTATGAAATATTCATGCTATTATATTATCCATATTGGATGTTTTATGGGCTTTACTATGCACTTTTATATTATTTTTGGGACTAACCTATTGACCCGAGCCCAAAGGTGCGGTTCCTGTTTTCCCTTGTTTGATGTTTGAAGAAAAGGAATATCAAGCGAATCGAAGCGGAATAAAACCTTCTGGAGAAGTTATTTTTGGAAGGAAAGCAACCCGAGACTTGGAGTGCACGTCGGAAAGCAACGAGGAGGCACGAGGCAGGGGGCGCACCCACTCCCGGGTGCGCCTCCACCTCGTGGGCCCCTCGTGGCTCCCCTGGCGTATTTCTTCGCCTATATATATATATATATATATATATATATATATATATATATATATATATATCCATATACCCTAAAGCGATCGGGGAACGAGAATAGATCAGAGTTCCGCCGCAAGCCTCTGTAGCCACCAAAACCAATCGGGACCACTGTTAGGCACCACGCGGGGGGAACCCTCACCGGTGGCCATCTTCATCATCCCGGCGCTCTCCATGACGAGGAGGGAGTAGTTGACCCTTGTAGCTGAGGGTATGTACCAGTAGCTATGTGTTTGATCTCTCTCTCTCTCGTGTTCTTGATTTGGCACGATCTTGATGTATCGCGAGCTTTGCTATTATAGTTGGATCTTATGTTGCTTCTCCCCCTCTACTCTCTTGTAATGGATTGAGTTTTCCCTTTGAAGTAATCTTACCGGATTGAGTCTTTAATGATTTGAGAACACTTGATGTATGTCTTGCCGTGCGTATCTGTGGTGACAATGGGATATCACGTGATTCACTTGATGTATGTTTTGGTGATCAACTTGCGTTTTCCGCCCATGAACCTATGCATAGGGGTTGGCACACGTTTTCGTCTTGATTCTCCGGTAGAAACTTTAGGGCACTCTTTGAGGTTCTATGTGTTGGTTGAAAAGATGAATCTGAAATTGTGTGATGCATATCGTATAATCATACCCACGGATACTTAAGGTGACATTGGAGTATCTAGGTGACATTAGGGTTTTGGTTGATTTGTGTCTTAAGGTGTTATTCTAGTACGAACTCTAGGGCTGTTTGTGACACTTATAGGAATAGTCCAATGGATTGATTGGAAAGAATAACTTTGAGGTGGTTTCGTACCCTACCATAATCTCTTCGTTTGTTCTCCGCTATTAGTGACTTTGGAGTGACTCTTTGTTGCATGTTGAGGGATAGTTATGTGATCCAATTATGTTATTATTGTTGAGAGAACTTGCACTAGTGAAAGTATGAACCCTAGGCCTTGTTTCCTAGCATTGCAATACCGTTTATGCTCACTTTTATCATTAGTTACCTTGCTGTTTTTATATTTTCATATTACAAAAATCTATATCTACCATCCATATTGCACTTGTATCACCATCTCTTCGCCGAACTAGTGCACCTATATAATTTACCATTGTATTGGGTGTTTGGGGACACAAGAGACTCTTTGTTATTTGGTTGCAGGGTTGTTTGAGAGAGACCATCTTCATCCTACGCCTCCCACGGATTGATAAACCTTAGGTCATCCACTTGAGGGAAATTTGCTACTGCCTACAAATCTCTGCACTTGGAGGCCCAACAACGTCTACAAGAAGAAGGTTGCGTAATAGACATCAATGGGCACTCAGGGCATGATTGGTTCGGTATTACAGATTTGAGGGGTGACTAATTTGGTTTTAGACTTGAGGGGGATTTGATTTATCAACAGGGATTTAAGAGGAAAAGTATGCTTTTCTTTTTTGGGAGGGGTTGTTATTTTCTTTTTACAAGATTTTGAGGGGTGTTTTTTTTTTGAGAAACTTTTGAGGGATGGTTGCTGCACTGATGCCGGGCCAGTCCTGCCGCTGGTATGGCTGCTAGCCCGATGATTCATATATTAACATTTTCGATTCCCCCCAAAAAATATTAAACATTTTTTCACTTTTGTATATATCTATTATAAATAATCACTTTATATATAAAAGTTGAAAAGTGTTAATCGCTCATTAAAAAAATGTTAAACGTTTGTAGAAAAATGTTTTTAATGTATACGAAAATTTTATAAGGTGTATGAAAAATAAAAATCAATATATATATATATATATATAATGTTAATCATGTATTTTATCAATGTTAAACATGTATATAAAATTTGTTCCTGGTGAATAATATTTTTGAAAGACAATTACTTGAAGAGTGATATTTTCACAGTAGGGTTGAGTGTAGAGAAGGCGCAGAGAGTAGTTGACGTAACTGTGAGATAGGCAAATTTCCAGTGAAATATATCACTCGCAGGAAAAAGAAATACTATGTGTATGAAAAATATTCCTGATGTATGAGAAACATATGCAATGTGTATGGAAAAAGGAAACACCAAAAAATATATGTTTTAAAAATAGTAATCATGTATTTGGAAATGTTAAACATGTATATAAATAAAGTTCCTGATGTATACAAAAAATATACTATATTTATGGGAAAAAGTAGACATAAAAAATATTTGTTTAAAAAATGTTAATCATGTATTTGAAAAATGTTAAATGCTTACATACAAAATGTTGCTGATGTACACAAAAAAATGTAAAATGTTGACGGATTTGTTTTACAAAAATTGTTAATCATGTATTTCGAAAATGTGAACAAGTATATAAAAATGTTCCCGATGTATACGGAAAATGTTTTCTATGTCAAAAGTTTGAGAGAAAAATAAATAAAAGAAACAAGCAACGAAAGCCAAGAAAGAAACAAAGAACAAAGAAAATATAAGAAAAAAACCAGTAAAAATCATGAAACAAAGAAAAACAATGAAGAAACATAAAAACAAGAAAACTGATGAAGAAACAAAAGAAAACGAAAAAAACGAAGAAAACAGACTAAACCAATACATCGGCCGAGCGAGCGAATGACCTAAGCTAATAACCTGGTCCTATCTTCATGCGAGACGGATGCTATTCTCGATATAGGCGAGATATAACATGCATGCCTGAAGCGAGCCGACGCGAGCGTCGCCTGCAGCTAGCCGGTATTTGGGCCCACCCAGTTACAACATGGTCATGTCACACTGACGTCACGTGTTCTTCTTTTCTTCATATTTTAGAAAATAAAATAGATATAGTATGAAAATGGAAGTAAATGACAAAAATGTAAACGCTGTCGAAAAAAATGGTTGCCCCGCTCTTAGGAAACGTCTCTACCATTCCAAAACATTGTTCACGTAATTCAAGAAAAATGTCTCACACCATTCGAAATAATTTATATCACATTTTAAAATATCGAATGTAAAAAACTCTTCCTTGACTTCAAATAAATTTTCTGAATCGTAAAAAAAATATACAACATGTATTTAAAAAAATTAACTCCGATTCAAAAAATGTCAAAACAAGTATGTTGGAAAGTGTGAAAATCATATATTTAACTATATTGAATATATATAAGAAAAATTTAGATGCATAAAAAATATACAATGTGCATGAAAAAAATAAGAAATGAAAACATATGTATTGCAAAAATATTAATCATTTTGATAAATATTAAGTGAGAACAGAAGCTGTTCTTTCTATATATGAAAAATGTACTGTTCTTAGAGTTTTGTTAAAAACCGGAAGAGAACCAATGAAAGAAAAAATACGAAGAAAACCAAGAAAAACAAATGAAAATCGAAGAACAAAACCACAGACCGGAGAAAACCAAAGAAGACACATCGAATGCAGAGACCGACAGCAAAACACTCTAAAGAGCCCGGCCCACACGTCCAGGCGGTAGAGGCGAGCGCTTCTTCCTCATCGCAGGCAGCGACATATAGCTCCACCACAGCTTCTATATATCTCTTATAGTAATCGTTTGCTTATCTAGCGCTCAATAGCCTAGGGTAGACAGGCCAGACAATTATAAGAACCATCTGGAAGGTTCCTAACCAATTTCGGGAACCATCTGCAAGGTTCCTAATCCCTTTTCATGTAGTGTACTATCCGGTATTATGTTTTATTTTTACTTTTTTTTGTTTTCTTATCTTTGTTCTATTCTCTGTTCATTTTTTGTTTTCTTTCTTCAAAATTCCAGAAAATATTCACAATTTCAAGAAGTGTTTATATAAGTTTTTTGAAAACACTCACATCCTTTCAAATCCAAGAACAGTTTTTAAATTCACAATCAGTTTTTGAAATCAATGAACAAATTTTATATCCAGAAATTGTTGTGAATTCATGAACATTTTTGGAATTCATAAACATGTTTGAATGTGCAAATTTTTTGTTTCATATCCTTGATTTGTTTTTTAATTATTAAAAAACATTTTCTTGGACTTATGTAAGTTTTTTGAATTCGTGATCAATTTTCAAATAAGCTAACAAGTTATGAATTCAATAATAATATTGAATTGGTGAACATTTTTTGATTTTGCAAACAGATGAAGATATTTCAAATCCCCGAAAGAAAACTTAAATCATGAGCATCTTGTGAATTCATAAACATATATGAATTTGAGAATTTCTTGAATTTGTGATCCATATTTTACAATCTATGAACAATTTTAATTTTTGAGCACATTTCTGTAATTCAGGGCCATTTTTTGAATTCATGATTTGTTTTTTAGTTCATGCTCACTTTTGGAATTCATAAACGTTCATGAATTCGAGAACATATTTTCTATTCGTGATTTTTTGAAATAATTGTGAACAGTTTTTTATGCACATTTCTTTAATTCAGGGGCAGTGTTTCTGGATTGTTGGATTTTATTGAATTGAAATGACACCACTTAAAGAATCACCTCGCACAAGCTTGCGGGTAGGCTAGTTGGTGCCGTGTGCTAGGTGAAGAAAACCGTAGTAGCGTGCAGGTAGATTAGTTAGCACCTCGAGCTGGCGACTGTCACGACCGGTTTTCCAGGATATATTTCTCAGAAAATGGTCCTTGTACTCACCAGCCCCAGAATTACTGTTAGCTGATGAGGCACCAACTTGATACAGAAATTCCAAGCAAAATACATAATATGTAGTACAAGACCATTCTGGCCTATGAGTACAACAATTGGTTTCTAGTGGCTGATGGCGGAAGCGGTTTGTGGTTCATCTGCGTCTATGGGACTCCATTTCTCACAGGAACAGCTGACCTGGATAACTCCTATCTTCGCGAGGCTGCTATCATTATTGCGTAGGTTCCGGACCTGTTATCGCAACGCTCCTCTTCATGCAAGGAATCTCGCCAAGACAATAGCTAGGGACAAGCCACTGAGTACTTTGAATGTACTCTCAAACATTATGAACACATGTATAACATAATGAATGATAATCATGCTCTGAAATATTTCATGATCACAACGTCAGTCACGAAATAAAATCTATGATGCACGCAAGCAGGTTATTCATATACGACATGAATATGCAATAAGGGAGTAAAAATAGAATGCACCGATCGGGTGTCTGAAGCGACGCCTCGAAAGGATACTAACATCAAGCATGCCTCAGTCAGGCGTCTGAGCGACGCCACATAAAGGGCTTATAAATAAAAAAAATAATAAGCATGCCACAGTCGGGCGTCTGTGCGACACCATATAAAGGGCTTATAAACAATTTAAATAACAAGCATGCCACAGTCTCGCGTCTGAGCGACACTACATATAAAGGGCTTATAATTAATTTAAAAAACAAGCATGCCACAGTCGGGCATCTGAGCTACACCACATAAATGGCTTATAATTAATTTAAATAACAAGCATCCCATAGTCGAGCGTCTGAGCAACACCACATAAAGGGCTTATAAGAAAAATAATCACAGTGAATATCCAGGAGGTAGAACCGTCCTAGGTATACTCAATAATTCAAATAATGTAAATGGTTAGTCCATAATAATAGTAATCATAATCATCATGAGTTACAAGTCATGATCCGTGTTCTGGTTTAGCAATTTTTTTTCCTTCGAAGACCGACACTAAAACCAACACTTGACCCATCCCAGACTGTAGTCCTTAACCATGGACACGACTATTCGAAGGAGACGTCCTGGGTCTTGGTTTGGGTTTGCGGGAGGGATGTGCACCACTGCCCAATATTTTGAGGTGGATGGGGTGATCCTCGATTTGAGTAACTCAGTCTTTGGGGTGGATGGATAGAACTCATGGTACTGCAGGTAAAGTCCCACAATATTTTAACAAAACTACCTGGGGTTGCATCTGGAGTTCTCACATAAATACTAGGGCTTGGCATGGCAAGGGAATGGTTGTGAGAGTTGTGCACAAGGTGAGGGGTACTTGGCAAGGTCTCGAGGTGGCCTTTTATATAGCATTGGGGCTGGGTTATCGATTACAGTGTGGGGCAACTAGTTTGTCGAATCGGCCCTATGGGGTCGGGGTCAATGCTACAGGTACACATATCTCATAAAAGCGATGTATTACTGTGGGTGTCGTCGGGGTGGTTTTTGGAAGCTACGCCCGGAATTAAAATGCAACTGTACGCCAACATACTTATGCATGGTTACTATTCAAAACAGAGGCATACAAACTGGCTGCATTAATTATGGCGATACATGATCACATAATTACAGGGCGTAGAGGTACTAAGGCTTGGTACTACTCGAGTGACTTAGTCTACCTTGTTAATATCTAAGTGGGCGTGCCTTGTGGACGTCGAGGCTTCTCCACGGGTTTCATCGTCGGGGTTAGCTAGATGAAGCTGAGGGGCTGCAGGGTCGGGGTAGTGATGATGACCATCGCGGGGGTTGTTGGCCACAATCCCGTTGGAGCGTGTTCCCAAAAGGCGATGAAGCGCTTCTGGGGACACCAAAGTGTTTTGGTCGATGGCTGGGGCAGATCTCAAGGACTCAATCGGTTGTCCGAACAGCACGACTGGGTTGTCGGCATCGGGCTCATCTTCTCCTCTTGCCGGGGCTCGGCGAACCAGTTCTCCACGAGCTGCGATCAGATCAAGGGTGATTTGATCGAACAGTTCCTCTAGTGCACTTACATAGTGCACCAGATGCAACAATGCATGATCCTTCTCGTGATCTCCGTTGGCAACTTTGGGGTGGCCTACCATACCCGTCCACGGCTAGGGTAGTAGTAGAACGGCGACGATTAACTCTGGGCGACAAGTGCCGGAGTTGAACTATAGCCTCTCGAGCAGCTAGTTGGATGGCTTGTGGCTCAAAGGAAGTTGTCCTTTCGGTGAACCTGTAGGGGCGTTCTGGCGATAGACCCCTATCATAGACGTGCACAGTGGCCCAGAATTGACGGCTCTCACCGCTCATGGGCCCTTGGTACACAACATATTCTGGGGGCTCTTCTAATGCAAAGGCACGGCGGGTGAGGTTTGCTAGCACGGTCACAAAACCTCCAAGGTTGGTTGCTGTGGTCTCATTGTGAACAATGGGTCTAGGCATTATAGCTTGGTTTGGGGTAGAGGTGTGTTGCGCTGGGTTGAGGCTAGCGTGCCCTTTTTATAGGAAAAGGGGACGGAGTCTTCCTTCGCACGCTTGCGAAAGAGACAATTTAGGTGTCGGTCACTGGCGCGTGATCGACAAGCTAGGTTGATAGGTTGGGCACCGACTGCCAAAAGGTGTCGGGGTCACTGTGTGGCTATCTTACACGAGAAGCTTGGCTGGGGGTTAGGTTAAGGTCCGTGGTTGGTTAACCTAGGTTTATCGACACGCTAAGATAGGATTAGCCAATGGTCAGCTGGCTCGATACCAAGGTTGTCATGACCGGTTTTCCGGGATATATTTCCCGAAAATGGTCCTTGTGCTCCCAGTCCCGTGATTACTGTTAATGATGAGGCACCAACTTGATACAAGAATTCCAAGCAAAATACATAATATGTAGTACAAGACCATTACGGCCTATGAGTACAACAATTGGTTTCTAGTGGCGATGGCGGAAGCGGTTTGTGGTTCATCTGCGTCTATGGGACTCCATTTCTCACGAGGAACAGTGACCTGAATAACTCCTATCTTCAGAGGCTGCTATCATTATTGCGTAGGTTCCGGGGCTATCATGGCAATGCTCCTCTTCATGCAAGGAATCTGGCCAAGACAATAGCCACGGACAAGTCAGTGAGTACTTTGAATGTACTCGCAAACATTACGAACACAGGTATAACATAATGAATGATAATCATGCTCTGAAATATTTCATGATCACAACGTCAGTCACGAAATAAAATCTATGATGCACGCAAGCAGGTTATTCATATACGACATGAATATGCAATGAGGGAGTAAAAATAGAATGCACCGATCGGGTGTCTGAAGCGACGCCTCGAAAGGATACTAACATCAAGCATGCCTCAGTCGGGCGTCTGAGCGACGCCACATAAAGGGCTTATAAATAAAAGAAATAACAAGCATGCCACAGTCGGGCGTCTGTGCGACACCATATAAAGGGCTTATAAACAATTTAAATAACAAGCATGCCACGCACGGTCTAAGCGTCGGCGACACCACATAAAGGGCTTATAAATTAATTTAAAAAACAAGCATGCCACAGTCGGGCGTCTGAGCGACACCACATAAATGGCTTATAATTAATTTAAATAACAAGAATCCCATAGTCGAGCGTCTGAGCAACACCACATAAAGGGCTTATAAGAGAATAATCACAGTGAATATCCAGGAGGTAGAACCGTCCTAGGTATACTCAATAATTCAAATAATGTAAATGGTTAGTCCATAATAATAGTAATCATAATCATCATGAGTTACAAGTCATGATCCGTGTTCTGTTTAGCAATTTTTTCCTTCGAAGACCGACACTAAGACCGACACTTGACCCATCCCAGACTGTAGTCCTTAAACATGGACACGACTATTCGAAGGAGACTTCCGTTGGGTCTTGGTTTGGGTTTGCGGGAGGGATGTGCACCACTGCCCAATATTTCGAGGTGGATGGGGTGATCCTCGATTTGAGTAACTCGTACTGGGGTGGATGGATAGAACTCATGGTACTGCAGGTAAAGTCCCACAATATTTTAACAAAACTACCTGGGGTTGCATCTGGAGTTCTCAGATAAATACTAGGGCTTGGCATGGCAAGGGAATGGTTGTGAGAGTTGTGCACAAGGTGAGGGGTACTTGGCAAGGTCTCGAGGTGGCCTTTTATATAGCATTGGGGCTGGGTTATCGATTACGATGTGGGGCAACTAGTTTGTCGAATCGGCCCTATGGGGTCGGGTCAATGCTACAGGTACACATATCTCATAAAAGCGATGTATTACTGTGGGTGTCGTCGGGGTGGTTTTTGGAAGCTACGCCCGGAATTAAAATGCAACTGTACGCCAACATACTTATGCATGGTTACTATTCAAAACAGAGGCATACAAGCTGGCTGCATTAATTATGGCGATACATGATCACATAATTACAGGGCGTAGAGGTACTAAGGCTTGGTACTACTCGAGTGACTTAGTCTACCTCGTTAATATCTAAGCGGGCGTGCCTTGTGGACGTCGAGGCTTCTCCACGGGTTTCACCGTCGGGGTTAGCTGGATGAAGCTGAGGGGCTGCAGGGTCGGGGTAGCGATGATGACCATCGCGGGGGTTGTTGGCCACAATCCCGTTGGAGCGTGTTCCCAAAAGGCGATGAAGCGCTTCTGGGGACACCAAAGTGTTTTGGTCGATGGCTGGGGCGGATCTCAACGACTCAATCGGTTGTCCGACAACCTGGAGTTGTCGACATCGGGCTCATCTTCTCCTCTTCTTAGGGGCTCGGCGAACCCGATTCTCCACGAGCTACGATCGGATCAAGGGTGATTTGATCGAGCAGTTCCTCTAGTGCACTTACATAGCGCACTGCATGCAACAATGCAGGATCCGTCTCGTGATCTCCGTTGGCAACCGGGGTGGCCTACCATACCCGTCACGGCTAGGGTAGTAGTAGAACGGCGACGATTAACTCTGGGCGACAAGTGCGGAGTTGAACTATAGCCTCTCGAGCAGCTAGTTGGATGGCTTGTGGCTCAAAGGAAGTTGTCCTTCGGTGAACACAGCAAGGCGTTACGGCGATAGACCCCTATCATAGACGTGCCTGATGGCCCAGGTGGCGGCTCTCACCGCTCATGGGCCCTTGGTACACAACATATTCCGGGGCTCTTCTAATGCAAAAGGCAGCGGGTGAGGTTTGCTAGCACGGTCACAAAACCTCCAAGGTTGGTTGTTGTGGTCTCATTGTGAACAATGGGTCTAGGCATTATAGCTTGGTTTGGGGTAGAGGTGTGTTCTTATTTGGGTTGAGGCTAGCGTGCCCTTTTTATAGGAAAAGGGGACGGAGTCTTCCTTCGCACGCTTCTTGAAAGAGACAATTTAGGTGTCGGTCACTGGCGCGTGATCGACAAGCTAGGTTGATAGGTTGGGCACCGACTGCCAAAAGGTGTCGGGGTCACTGTGTGGCTATCTTACACGAGAAGCTTGGCTGGGGGTTAGGTTAAGGTCTGGTGGTTGGTTAACCTAGGTTTATCGACCTGGCTAAGATAGGATTAGCCAATGGTCAGCCTGGCTCTGATACCAAGGTTGTCATGACCGGTTTTCCAGGATATATTTCCCAGAAAATGGTCCTTGTGCTCACCAGTCCCAGGATTACTGTTAGCTGATGAGGCACCAACTTGATACAGCAATTCCAAGCAAAATACATAATATGTAGTACAAGACCATTCTGGCCTATGAGTACAACAATTGGTTTCTAGTGGCTGATGGCGGAAGCGGTTTGTGGTTCATCTGCGTCTATGGGACTCCATTTCTCACAGGAACAGCTGACCTGGATAACTCCTATCTTCGCGAGGCTGCTATCATTATTGCGTAGGTTCCGGGGCTATCATCGCAATGCTCCTCTTCATGCAAGGAATCTGGCCAAGACAATAGCCAGGGACAAGTCAGTGAGTACTTTGAATGTACTCGCAAACATTACGAACACAGGTATAACATAATGAATGATAATCATGCTCTGAAATATTTCATGATCACAACGTCAGTCACGAAATAAAATCTATGATGCACGCAAGCAGGTTATTCATATACGACATGAATATGCAGTAAGGGAGTAAAAATAGAATGCGCCGTCCGGGTGTCTGAAGCGACGCCTCGAAAGGATACTAACATCAAGCATGCCTCAGTCGGGCGTCTGAGCGACGCCACATAAAGGGCTTATAAATAAAAGAAATAACAAGCATGCCACGATCGAGGCGTCATGCGACACCATATAAAGGGCTTATAAACAATTTAAATAACAAGCATGCCACGGTCTAAGCGTCGGCGACACCACATAAAGGGATTATAAATAATTTAAAAAACAAGCATGCCACAGTCGGGCGTCTGAGCGACACCACATAAATGGCTTATAATTAATTTAAAAAACAAGCATGCCACAGTCGGGCGTCTGAGCGACACCACATAAATGGCTTATAAGAGAATAAACACAGTGAATATCCAGGAGGTAGAACCGTCCTAGGTATACTCAATAATTCAAATAATGTAAATGGTTAGTCCATAATAATAGTAATCATAATCATCATGAGTTACAAGTCATGATCCGTGTTCTGGTTTAGCAATTTTTTTCCTTCGAAGACCGACACTAAGACCGACACTTGACCCATCCCAGACTGTAGTCCTTAAACATGGACACGACTATTCGAAGGAGACTTCCGTTGGGTCTTGGTTTGGGTTTGCGGGAGGGATGTGCACCACTGCCCAATATTTCGAGGTGGATGGGGTGATCCTCGATTTGAGTAACTTCGTCTTTGGGGTGGATGGATAGAACTCATGGTACTGCAGGTAAAGTCCCACAATATTTTAACAAAACTACACAGGGTTGCATCTGGAGTTCTCACATAAATACTAGGGCTTGGCATGGCAAGGGAATGGTTGTGAGAGTTGTGCACAAGGTGAGGGGTACTTGGCAAGGTCTCGAGGTGGCCTTTTATATAGCATTGGGGCTGGGTTATCGATTACAGTGTGGGGCAACTAGTTTGTCGAATCGGCCCTATGGGGTCGGGGTCAATGCTACCGGTACACATATCTCATAAAAGCGATGTATTACTGTGGGTGTCGTCGGTGGTTTTTTGGAAGCTACGCCTCGAATTAAAATGCAACTGTACGCCAACATACTTATGCATGGTTACTATTCAAAACAGAGGCATACAAGCTGGCTGCATTAATTATGGCGATACATGATCACATAATTACAGGGCGTAGAGGTACTAAGGCTTGGTACTACTCGAGTGACTTAGTCTACCTCGTTAATATCTAAGCGGGCGTGCCTTGTGGATGTCGAGGCTTCTCCACGCGTTTCACCGTCGGGGTTAGCTGGATGAAGCTGAGGGGCTGCAGGGTCGGGGTAGCGATGATGACCATCGCGGGGGTTGTTGGCCACAATCCCGTTGGAGCGTGTTCCCAAAAGGCGATGAAGCGCTTCTGGGGACACCAAAGTGTTTTGGTCGATGGCTGGGGCAGATCTCAAGGACTCAATCGGTTGTCCGAACAACATGACTGGGTTGTCGGCATCAGGCTCATCTTCTCCTCTTGCCGGGGCTCGGCGAACCAGTTCTCCACGAGCTGCGATCAGATCAAGGGTGATTTGATCGAACAGTTCCTCTAGTGCACTTACATAGCGCACCAGATGCAACAATGCAGGATCCGTCTCGTGATCTCCGTTGGCAACCTGGGGTGGCCTACCATACCCGTCACGGCTAGGGTAGTAGTAGAACGAGCGACGATTAACTCGCGACAAGTGCGAGTTGAATTATAACCTCTCGAGCAGCTAGTTGGATGGCTTGTGGCTCAAAGGAAGTTGTACTTGGTGAACTCAGAGGCGTTACGGCGATAGACCCTATCATAGACGTGCCTGATGGCCCCGAATTGACGGCTCTCACCGCTCATGGGCCCTTGGTACACAACATAATTCTGGGGCTCTTCTAATGCAAAAGGCACGGCGGGTGAGGTTTGCTAGCACGGTCACAAAACCTCCAAGGTTGGTTCTTTGTGGTCTCATTGTGAACAATGGGTACATGCATTATAGCTTGGTTTGGGGTAGAGGTGTGTTCTTGTTGGGTTGAGGCTAAGCGTGCCCTTTTATAGGAAAAGGGGCGGAGTCTTCCTTCGCATGCGCTTGCGAAAAGAGACCATTTAGGTGTCGGTCCTTTGGCGTGATCGACAAGCTAGGTTGATAGGTTGGGCACCGACTGCCAAAAGTTGTCGGGGTCACTGTGTGGCTATCTTACACGAGAAGCTTGGCTGGAGGTTAGGTTAAGGTCTGGTGGTTGGTTAACCTAGGTTTATCGACCTGGCTAAGATAGGATTAGCCAATGGTCAGCCTGGCTCTGATACCAAGGTTGTCATGACCGGTTTTCCAGGATATATTTCCCAGAAAATGGTCCTTGTGCTCACCAGTCCCAGGATTATTGTTAGCTGATGAGGCACCAACTTGATACAGCAATTCCAAGCAAAATACATAATATGTAGTACAAGAACATTCTGGCCTATGAGTACAACAATTGGTTTCTAGTGGTTGATGGCGGAAGCGGTTTGTGGTTCATCTGCGTCTATGGGACTCCATTTCTCACAGGAACAGCTGACCTGGATAACTCCTATCTTCGCGAGGCTGCTATAATTATTGCGTAGGTTCCGGGGCTATCATGGCAATGCTCCTCTTCATGCAAGGAATCTGGCCAAGACAATAGCCAGGGACAAGCCAGTGAGTACTTTGAATGTACTCGCAAAAATTACGAACACAGGTATAACATAATGAATGATAATCATGCTCTAAAATATTTCATGATCACAACGTCAGTCACAAAATAAAATCTATGATGCACGCAAGCAGGTTATTCATATACGACATGAATATGCAATAAGGGAGTAAAAATAGAATGCACCGATCGGGTGTCTGAAGCGACGCCTCGAAAGGATACTAACATAAAGCATGCCTCA
The DNA here is from genome assembly GCA_021605145.1 of Aegilops bicornis. Classification (NCBI taxonomy): domain Eukaryota; kingdom Viridiplantae; phylum Streptophyta; class Magnoliopsida; order Poales; family Poaceae; genus Aegilops; species Aegilops bicornis. The sequence continues at coordinate 712,049,379 of CM038671.1, forward strand.
GTCGGGCGTCTGAGCGACGCAACATAAAGGGCTTATAAATAAAAGAAATAACAAGCATGCCACAGGGCGTCTGTGCGACACCATATAAAGGGCTTATAAACAATTTAAATAACAAGCATGCCACAGTCTCGCGTCTGAGCGACACCATATAAAGGGCTTATAATTAATTTAAAAAACAAGCATGCCACAGTCAGGCGTCTGAGCGACACCACATAAATGGTTTATAATTAATTTAAATAACAAGCATCCCATAGTCGAGCGTCTGAGAAACACCACATAAAGGGCTTATAAAAGAATAATCACAGTGAATATCCAGGAAGTAGAACCGTCCTAGGTATACTCAATAATTCAAATAATGTAAATGGTTAGTCCATAATAATAGTAATCATAATCATCATGAGTTACAAGTCATGATCCGTGTTCTGGTTTAGCAATTTTTTCCTTCGAAGACCGACACTAAGACCGACACTTGACCCATCCCAGACTGTAGTCCTTAACCATGGACACGACTATTCGAAGGAGACTTCCGTTGGGTCTTGGTTTGGGTTTGCGAGAGGGATGTGCACCAGTGCCCAATATTTCGAGGTGGATGGGGTGATCCTCGATTTGAGTAACTTCGTCTTTGGGGTGGATGGATAGAACTCATGGTACCGCAGGTAAAGTCCCACAATATTTTAATAAAACTACAGGGGTTGCATCTGGAGTTCTCAGATAAATACTAGGGCTTGGCATGGCAAGGGAATGGTTGTGAGAGTTGTGCACAAGGTGAGGGGTACTTGGCAAGGTCTCGAGGTGGCCTTTTATATAGCATTGGGGCTGGGTTATCGATTACGATTGTGGGGCAACTAGTTTGTCGAATCGGCCCTATGGGGTCGGGGTCAATGCTACAGTACACATATCTCATAAAAGCGATGTATTCTTGTGGGTGTCGTCGGGGTGGTTTTGGAAGCTACATGGGAATTAAAATGCAACTGTCGCCAACATACTTATGCATGGTTACTATTCAAAAGCAGAGGCATACAAAGCTGGCTGCATTAATTATGGCGATACATGATCACATAATTACAGGGCGTAGAGGTACTAAGGTTTGGTACTACTCGAGTGACTTAGTCTACCTCGTTAATATCTAATTGGGCATGCCTTGTGGACGTCGAGGCTTCTCCACGGGTTTCACCGTCGGGGTTAGCTGGATGAAGCTGAGGGGCTGCAGGGTCGGGGTAGCGATGATGACCATCGCGGGGGTTGTTGGCCACAATCCCGTTGGAGCGTGTTCCCAAAAGGCGATGAAGCGCTTCTGGGGACACCAAAGTGTTTTGGTCGATGGCTGGGGCGGATCTCAACGACTCAATCGGTTGTCCGAACAGCACGACTGGGTTGTCGGCATCGGGCTCATCTTCTCCTCTTGCCGGGGCTCGGCGAACCAGTTCTCCACGAGCTACGATCAGATCAAGGGTGATTTGATCGAACAGTTCCTCTAGTGCACTTACATAGCGCACCAGATGCAACAATGCAGGATCCGTCTCGTGATCTCTGTTGGCAACCTGGGGTGGCCTACCATACCCGTCAAGGCTAGGGTAGTAGTAGAACGAGCGATAGTTAACTCCAGGCGACAAGTGCCGGAGTTGAACTATAGCCTCTTGAGCAGCTAGTTGGATGGCTTGTGGCTCAAAGGAAGTTGTCCTTCCGGTGAACTCAGCAGGGGCGTTACGGCGATAGACCCCTACCATAGGCGTGCAAAGTGGCCCGTAATTGGCGGCTCTCACCGCTCATGGGCCCTTGGTACACAACATATTCTGGGCTCTTCTAATGCAAAGGCACGGCGGGTGAGGTTTGCTAGCACGGTCACAAAACCTCCAAGGTTGGTTCTTTGTGGTCTCATTGTGAACAATGGGTCCGAGCATTATAGCTTGGTTTGGGGTAGAGGTGTGTTCTTGTTGGGTTGAGGCTAAGCGTGCCCTTTTTATAGGAAAAGGGGCGGAGTCTTCCTTCGCACGCGCTTGAAAGAGACAATTTATGTGTCGGTCATCGGCGCGCGTGATCGACAAGCTAGGTTGATAGGTTGGGCACCGACTGCCAAAAGGTGTCGGGGTCACTGTGTGGCTATCTTAAACGAGAAGCTTGGCTGGGGGTTAGGTTAAGGTCTGGTGGTTGGTTAACCTAGGTTTATCGACCTGGCTAAGATAGGATTAGCCAATGGTCAGCCTGGCTCTGATACCAAGGTTGTCATGACCGGTTTTCCAGGATATATTTCCCGAAAATGGTCCTTGTGCTCACCAGTCCGTGATTATCTTGTTAGGCGATGAGGCACCAACTTGATACAAAGAATTCCAAGCAAAATACATAATATGTAGTACAAGACCATTACGGCCTATGAGTACAACAATTGGTTTCTAGTGGCTGATGGCGGAAGCGGTTTGTGGTTCATCTGCGTCTATGGGACTCCATTTCTCACAGGAACAGCTGACCTGGATAACTCCTATCTTCGCGAGGCTGCTATCATTATTGCGTAGGTTCCGGGGCTATCATGGCAATGCTCCTCTTCATGCAAGGAATCTGGCCAAGACAATAGCCAGGGACAAGCCAGTGAGTACTTTGAATGTACTCGCAAACATTACGAACACAAGTATAACATAATGAATGATAATCATGCTCTGAAATATTTCATGATCACAACGTCAGTCACGAAATAAAATCTATGATGCATGCAAGCAGGTTATTCATATACGACATGAATATGCAATAAGGGAGTAAAAATAGAATGCACCGATCGGGTGTCTGAAGCGACGCCTCGAAAGGATACTAACATAAAGCATGCCTCGATTGAGGCGTCGGCGACGCCACATAAAGGGCTTATAAATAAAAGAAATAACAAGCATGCCACAGTCGGGCGTCTGTGCGACACCATATAAAGGGCTTATAAACAATTTAAATAACAAGCATGCCACAGTCTCGCGTCTGAGCGACACCACATAAAGGGCTTATAATTAATTTAAAAAACAAGCATGCCACAGTCGGGCGTCTGAGCGACACCACATAAATGGCTTATAATTAATTTAAATAACAAGCATCCCATAGTCGAGCGTCTGAGCAACACCACATAAAGGGCTTATAAGAGAATAATCACAATGAATATCCAGGAGGTAGATCCGTCCTAGGGATACTCAATAATTCAAATAATGTAAATGGTTAGTCCATAATAATAGTAATCATAATCATCATGAGTTACAAGTCATGATCCGTGTTCTGGTTTAGCAATTTTTTTCCTTCGAAGACCGACACTAAGACCGACACTTGACCCATCCCAGACTGTAGTCCTTAACCATGGACACGACTATTCTAATAGATATAATCTCTGCAGAGGGTGTACTCTTTACCCACGAGTAACGGATTCCTTTAGTCCATCGGGACTAATTCCGCCCACGGTCTTTTAATTGAAAACACACCTGACCGCACACATCAGCCTAACTTACCGGTGTCTAGAATCACCCACGACACCCGTTAAGCAAAACTCTAAGGGGAGGCTACAACCTCGACTAGCATGGGATCACAAAATTTATAACGCGCGCAAACTAGGGGAGCTACCCCCTCGGCTCCAACCGAAAACACCCATGCCCCCGGACGAGGTGGCATGCCTACCAGATGCAGCCGGTATCTTCCACCATGGCCTCTCTGTATGGTGTGTGCTAGAAAGGGGTTGACAACTTACTGAACCGTACCCTACCTGTGGCAGGGACAAGTGGTAGTACGAAACAAGTATGGGGGGTTACTGGAACAAGACTCGATCTACGGTCGACTCAGGAGGTTAAAGCATTTCCTGCATGAAAAGCATAAGAAATATATTTCACACCAATCAGACAGAATCACCACTCATCATACCTCACCATGCCTTACCGGACATAACCGTCTCAACGAAGAACTAGAGACAAGCTCGTGTCTACCCAAGGCATACGAGGGTGATTACTATCTGAAGCATGTCAAATTCCAACAGCAAGGAATCATTATTATGCACTCATGAATATGACCATAGCATCACATAAAATACCAAATACTTCGCGTCAAGGTGGTGTCGTATATGCATCGAACGACACACAACCAATATTATGCCAGGGTCAGAATGCTTGCCTTCAAGAGTATGCAAGGGGGTGCACTTTTTAAAAGTTGCCTTCTTCTTCAAAATCCTATTTTACGAAAATTTGAATTAACACATAGTTTCAAAACAGTACAAAAAAGTGGTTTGGAAAATTTTCAAATAAATATGAAAATAAACTATACAAAATTTGAGAAACGACAGAAAAAGAATCAAATCAATAGGACTTGTATTTTAAAAGTTATAGCCAGTCAAAGTTTAGTCAAAATCTGTTTTTAAATAAAACAGAAAAAGAAAAACGGTTTGGCAGCACTTACGTTTTCCTCTAGTGAAGGCGTATTTGCTGGAATACGCTTCCACTTAAACCGGCGCGGGACGGCTCGGGGTCACTGGCAGTGGGTCCCTTGGGCCCACCGGGTCGACCGATCGCCCGCGCCTCCTTCTCCTCCGGCCGGCGGTGGCGGGGCTCACGATCGCCGTCTCTGAGCAGCGGCTCCCGCGGGTTACGAGGGCGGGGATGGATCCGCTGGTCCAGGGCGGTCCTCCAAGTGGTCGATAGGCTGGCGGGGGTCGCCGGCGGCGAGCTCCGCGACGGACGGTGGTTTCGGGAGGATTGGGGCCTCGAGCTATGGTGTCTCCCGATCGGGTTTGAGAGGTGGGATGGCTCCGCAAGGTCAAGGGGAGTCGGACGGTGGCACTGGATGGACTGGGGAGGCCCTGCTTGCGACGAACGGAACCTGAGCGTGGCGGCGGCCGATCTAACCGGAGACGGGGAGGACGGCCTCCCTCCATCGATTACTGGCTATGGGAGCACTAGGGGGATGGCCTGAGGTCACCTGAGGGTCTGGACGAGCTCGGGGCTCCTTTTATAGGCGGCCGAGGTCGGTTCGTAACTGCAGTGGATAAGAACGCCGACGACTATTGCCGGGGTGATGTGGCGGCGATTGGTGCTGGTCGGCGCATTCCGACGAACTCCCCACTACTCAAGGAGGCGAGCTGGCGCGCGCGTATGGCTTGGCCGGCGCTGCCAAGGCCGGGGCCTGCGGCGACCGTCCGCTAGCTGCCATGGCCATTCTGGCGACGGCGCTGCAGGGCTCCAGGAGGTGGCCAGGGCGGCTCTGCGATGAGGGAGGGGTCGGGGCACGATGGCTGTGAGTGGGAAGGGATCAGAACGGGCGCGGGGAGGCAGCAGCGGGACGCGGCGACTCGGGCGCACGCACGTGCAAAACGCGCGTTCTGGCCGCGCCCAGAGCACGCACGCCAGGCGTTCGACAAAATGCCAACGCGTTCTAGGCCTCTCTGATGCCTCTGCAACTAAACAGGACTAGGCTAATGATTATATGAGAGCTAATAGACATGCTGGTAAGGCCATTAGAGCAACTTCCTAATGCAAGTCTAAAAGTATGCCAAAACTGGCCATGCTCCTAACCTGTTTGTTGAAATGCCAAGGGTATCTAGGCATCTCTACTGCTGGCCAAAGTCTCCAGATCAGAGTCTCTTTAGGTGAAGGTGATGAAGGCAAAGTTAGTTTGGCAAAACCAGAAACTTGTTAGTGCAAAATTTTGAGAAAACCAAATCTGGACAGAAAATAAAGGGCATTATTGCATGGACCAAAAATATTCCAATGTGTCCAATCTCCTGGACTTAAGGGTTTGGTAGGGTGGACTATAAGCAGGAAAGATCTCATGGGCACTAGAGCAAAACAAAATAGGGTTGCAGTAGAAAATACCAAATTGGGCCAGAGAGCAAAAGAGGATGTTTTGCTCAAATTTTTCAAAGAACACCAGTGGGTCTTTGCATATAAATGAATTATATACTCCTACTAACATCCCCAAATTTTTGTGGAATTTTTAAATAAATTTATCAAAGGGTTGTAGTGCAAAAGAGGCTCTAAGGCTTATGAGCAACCATTTTTAAAGAATTAAAGTTCAGGAAAAATAATTATAGAAATAAATACACTGATAAAAGAAATGATTCTTGAGAGGGTATACAAGTCCAACAACTCTTTTGAAAAGTTTCCACCTAGAAGGAAAAACTCAAAAATTCAGAGGGACAGAGTGATCTGAAATTAAAAGATAAAACCAGAAAATAAAAATTTAATTTCCTGGCAAAATTTTAATTAATAAATCAAGGTCCAAATTTTGGGGTGTTACAACACTACCCCCCTTAAGAAAAATCTCGTCCTCGAGATTTGCTAAGGGCTGTTTTGAAAATATTATTCCTACCATCACAAAGTAATATCACAAAAATAACCATCGTATTCATGCAATAAAACGTGGCTACCATGAGTGGGCAATTAAGTGGTGTAAAACTATAGTGTGGTATACTGGCGCTGCGTGGAAAAATCTATAGTTGGGGAAAACGAGATACTTCCACTTTTGGTTACAGTGAATTTAGACTAAATTTCTAAATTACTAAAATACCTTTGAGTACTCGAGAAACAAGTGCTCTCTCTGGTGACAGTGGACCCGGGCCCTTGTCGGTCTCTTCTTCTACCTCTGGCTCTCTCTCTTCTTCTTCTCTCTCACGCGCTTTCCCGTGCTTTCTCCACCGCGGCGCCTAGCGCGTGAAACATCTAGGCCCGTCTTCTTGGTAGTCTGTGGCGTGCTAGCTGCAGTGCAGCGTGCACTCACCTTGCCGGGCAGTCTTGGCTGTCGGCACTTGCTATGGATTCGCCTCCGAACACCGGCGATCGGCGTCGGCGGCGCTGGTGGACCTCGCCCACCGTACACCGATCTCGAGCTATAAAATGACCGCGGTGCTCCTTTCTTCTTCCTCACACCGCCTCGCTTCTCCTTCTCCTTCCTTCTCCTCCATTTACATTTGCAGGAGCTCGAGACGAGGCTCTAATGGCGGAGGTGATGCCGGACTGGTGCATGATCCTGGTGTGCGGAGGGTTGGCGGCATTGCTGGGGTTGTCCGTGCTCCTGTGCGCGATGATCCTTGATGATTGTCGTGATGCCGCTGCTCGAGTGTTAGCTCTCCACGGTGGCGGTGATCATGAGGATTAAGTGCGGTGTTGGGTGATAACTGTGGTCAGTATGCTGGAGGCAACTTGCACCCGAATATTTACCCACAAATCTCTCCTTCAGGGACTGTGGAGTGCTAGGGAGGTGATCGGTTAGGTGCAACATGGGTGCGTGGTTTTGCAATTAGTGCACGAGGTCGAGGGGTTGTGGTTGTGAGTCTGCTGTTATGGTGCTGCGTGAATAAAAATCTATGTCGTGAAGAGATATATGCTGCAACAACTCAAGGAAAAAAATATCACTTCAAGATTTACCGAGAGTGAAAACAGTTAAACAAAATTAACAGCAGTACAAACTACTCACATTAATTGAAACCAAATATTTAATTAATCACACAAATTTAGGACACAATGCTTAAGTTGCAACACATAAATAAATACTGGGACAATGAACACAACAGTGACGTCTACAATGAAAACGGTAAATGGACAGGGTCCTGAGAAAACGTCTCTGGTACTGGGGCACACTCCTCTTCTATCAGGGAAAGCGGGTTGACTAGTCGGTGAATGCGTCTCTCCTGGTTGGGCCTCAGTGGTCTGCCCATAGCAATCTGAGGATTTAAATCAGCGAGGCTCTGGAGATAACCCATTACCCGCTGGGGCAAACGCTCTTGAGCGATAACATACTGGGCAAGGTTGGCCAGTATTGGGTCTCTCTCAATTCGTCCACCGGGAAAAGATGCTACGTCTCCGGGTGCTGCACGACTCGGGAAGTAATAATACCCTCGTTCGATGCGATAGGGTACCGCGAATCGAAGGCGAGCAAGCGCTTCGTACGCAGCGGCTTCTATGGCCATTTGCGGAGTCGGCATAGATTTCCCCACGAAGGAGACTTCCATTGGGTCTTGGTTTGGGTTTGCGGGAGGGATGTGCACCATTGCCCAATATTTCGAGGTGGATGGGGTGATCCTCAATTTGAGCAACTCGTACTGTGGTGGATGGATAGAACTCATGGTACCGCACGTAAAGTCCCACAATATTTTGACAAAACTACACGGGGTTGCATCCGAGTTCTCGGATAAATACTAGGGCTTGGCATGGCAAGGGAATGGTTGTGAGAGTTGTGCACAAGGTGAGGGGTACTTGGCAAGGTCTCGAGGTGGCCTTTTATATAGCATTGGGGCTGGGTTATCGATTACAGTGTGGGGCAACTAGTTTGTCGAATCGGCCCTATGCGGTCGGGGTCAATGCTACAGATATACATATCTCATAAAAGCGATGTATTACTGTGGGTGTCGTCGGGGTGGTTTTTGGAAGCTACGCCCGGAATTAAAATGCAACTGTACGCCAACATACTTATGCATGGTTACTATTCAAAACAGAGGCATACAAGCTGGCTGCATTAATTATGTCGATACATGATCACATAATTACAGGGTGTAGAGGTACTAAGGCTTGGTACTACTCGAGTGACTTAGTCTACCTCGTTAATATCTAAGCGGGCGTGCCTTGTGGACGTCGAGGCTTCTCCACGGGTTTCACCGTCGGGGTTAGCTGGATGAAGCTGAGGGGCTGCAGGGTCGGGGTAGCGATGATGACCATCGCGGGGGTTGTTGGCCACAATCCCGTTGGAGCGTGTTCCCAAAAGGCGATGAAGCGCTTCTGGGGACACCAAAGTGTTTTGGTCGATGGCTGGGGCAGATCTCAAGGACTCAATCGGTTGTCCGAACAAGACGACCGGGTTGTCGGCATCGGGCTCATCTTCTCTTCTTGCCGGAGCTCGGCGAACCAGCTCTCCACGAGCTGCGATCAGATCAAGGGTGATTTGATCGAATAGTTCCTCTAGTGCACTGACATAGCGCACCAGATGCAACAATGCAGGATCCGTCTCGTGGTCTCCGTTGGCAACCTGGGGTGGCCTACCATACCCGTCACGGCTAGGGTAGTAGTAGAACGAGCGACAGTTAACTCTGGGCGACAAGTGCCGGAGTTGAACTATAGCCTCTCGGCGACTAGTTGGATGGCTTGTGGCTCAAAGGAAGTTGTCCTTCCGTGAACTCAGAGGCGTTACACGATAGACCCCTACCATAGACGTGCACAAAGGGCCTGCATTGACGGCTCTCACCGCTCATGGGCCCTTGGTACACAACATATTCTGGGGGCTCTTCTAATGCAAAGGCACGGCGGGTGAGGTTTGCTAGCACGGTCACAAAACCTCCAAGGTTGGTTGCTGTGGTCTCATTGTGAACAATGGGTACATGCATTATAGCTTGGTTTGGGGTAGAGGTGTGTTCTTATTTGGGTTGAGGCTAGCGTGCCCTTTTTATAGGAAAAGGGGACGGAGTCTTCCTTCGCACGCTTGCGAAAGAGACCATTTAGGTGTCGGTCACTGGCGCGTGATCGACAAGCTAGGTTGATAGGTTGGGCACCGACTGCCAAAAGTTGTCGGGGTCACTGTGTGGCTATCTTACACGAGAAGCTTGGCTGGGGGTTAGGTTAAGGTCTGGTGGTTGGTTAACCTAGGTTTATCGACCTGGCTAAGATAGGATTAGCCAATGGTCAGCCTGGCTCTGATACCAAGGTTGTCATGACCGGTTTTCCAGGATATATTTCCCAGAAAATGGTCCTTGTGCTCACCAGTCCCAGGATTATTGTTAGCTGATGAGGCACCAACTTGATACAGCAATTCCAAGCAAAATACATAATATGTAGTACAAGAACATTCTGGCCTATGAGTACAACAATTGGTTTCTAGTGGCTGATGGCGGAAGCGGTTTGTGGTTCATCTGCGTCTATGGGACTCCATTTCTCACAGGAACAGCTGACCTGGATAACTCCTATCTTCGCGAGGCTGCTATAATTATTGCGTAGGTTCCGGGGCTATCATGGCAATGCTCCTCTTCATGCAAGGAATCTGGCCAAGACAATAGCCAGGGACAAGCCGGTGAGTACTTTGAATGTACTACATAAAATTACGAACACAGTATAACATAATGAATGATAATCATGCTCTAAAATATTTCATGATCACAACGTCGGTCACAAAATAAAATCTATGATGCACGCATAAGCAGGTTATTCATATCGACATGAATATGCAATAAGGGAGTAAAAATAGAATGCACCGATCGAATTGTCCAAGCGGCGCCTAGAAATTATATTAATATAAAGCATGCCTCAGTCGGGCGTCTGAGCGACGCCACATAAAGGGCTTATAAATAAAAGAAATAACAAGCATGCCACAGTCGGGCGTCTGTGCGACACCACATAAAGGGCTTATAAACAATTTAAATAACAAGCAAGCCACAGTAGGGCGTTTGAGCGACACCACATAAAGGGATTTATAAGAGAATAATCACAGTGAATATCCAGGAGGTAGAACCGTCCCAGGGATACTCAATAATTCAACTAATGTAAATGGTTAGTCCATAATAATAGTAATCATAATCATCATGAGTTACAAGTCATGATCTGTGTTCTGGTTTAGCAATTTTTTTCCTCCGAAGACCGACACTAAGACCGACACTTGACCCATCCCAGACTGTAGTCCTTAAACATGGACACGGCTATTCGAATAGATATAATCTCTACAGAGGGTGTACTCTTTACCCACGAGTAACGGATTCCTTTAGTCCATCGGGATAATTCCGCCCACGGTCTTTTAATTGAAAACACACCTGACCGCACACATCAGCCTAACTTACCGGTGTGTGGAATCACCCACGACACCCATTAAGCAAAACTCTAAGTGGGGAGGCTACAACCTCGACTAGCATGGGATCACAAAATTTATAGCAGCAGCGCCAAACTAGGGGAGCTACCCCTCGGCTCAACGGAAACACCCATGCCCCGGACGAGGTGGCATGCCTACGGATGCAGCGGTATCTTCCACCATGGCCTCTCTGTATGGTGTGTGCTAGAAAGGGGTTGACAACTTACTGAACCGTACCCTACCTATGGCAGGGACAAGTGGTAGTACAAAACAAGTATGGGGGTTACTGGAACAAGACTCGATCTACGGTCGACTCAGGAGGTTAAAGCATTTCCTGCATGATAAGCATAAGAAATATATTTCACACCAATCAGACAGAATCACCACTCATCATACCTCACCATGCCTTACCGGACATAACCGTCTCGACGAAGAACTAGAGACAAGCTCGTGTCTACCCAAGACAGAGACTTTCCCGGATTCCTTCCGATAGGCATGAAAGGCATACGAGGGTGATTACTATCAGAAGCATGTCAAATTCCAACAGCAAGGAATCATTATTATGCACTCATGAATATGATCATAGCATCACATAAAATACCGAATACTCCGCGTCAAGGTGGTGTCGTATATGCATCGAACGACACACAACCAATATTATATCGGGGTTCAAAATGCTTGCCTTCAAGAGTATGCAAGGGGGTGCACTTTTTGAAAGTTGCCTTCTTCTTCAAAATCCTATTTTACGAAAATTTGAATTAACACATAGCTTCAAAACAGTATAAAAAAGTTGTTTGGAAAATTTTCAAATAAATATGAAAATAAACTAGAAAAAGATTGAGAAACAATAGAAAAAAATCAAATCAATTGGACTTGTATTTTAAAAGTTATAGCCATTCAAAGTTTAGTCAAAATCTGTTTTTAAATAAAACAGAAAAAGAAAAACGGTTCGTCAGCACTTACGTTTTTCTTCTAGCGAAGGCGTATTTTGGTGGAATACGCTTCCACTTAAACAGGCACGGGCCGGCTCGGGGTCACTGACAGTGGGTCCCTTGGGCCCATTGGTCAGGTTTGACCAGTCGCCCGCGCCTCCTTCTCCTCTGGCGGCGGTGTCGGGGCTCGGCGATCGCCGTCGACGAACAGCGGCTCCCAGAGGTTACGAGGGCGGGGATGGATCCGCTGGTCCAGGGAGGTCCTCCCAGTGGTCGATAGGCTGGCGGGGGTGGATGGGGTCGCCGGCGGCGAGCTCCGCGGCGGACGGTGGTTTCGGGAGGATTGGCGCCTCGAGCTATGGTGGCTCCTGATCGGGTTTGAGAGGTGGGGTGGCTCCGCAAGGTCAAGGGGAGTCGGACGGTGGCACTGGATGGACTGGGAGGCCTCGCCACATTTAACGGAACCGGGCCTTGGCGGCGGCCGAACTGACCGGAGACGGGGAGGACGGCCTCCCTCCATCGATTACTGGCTATGGGACCACTAGGGGGATGGCCTGAGGTCGCCTGAGGGTCTGGACGAGCTCGGGGCTCCTTCTATAGGCGGCTGAGGTCGGTTCGTAACTGCAGTGGATAAGAACGCCAGCGACTGTTGCCGGGGTGATGTGGCGGCGATTGGAGCTGGTCGGCGCATTCCGACGAACTCCCCACTGCTCAAGGGGCGGTGGCGCCACAGAGTGGCTTGGGCGGCGGTGCCAAGGCAGGGCTGCGGCGTCAGTCCGCTTAGCTGCCATGGCTGCTTCTGGCGACGGCGCAGGCTCCGAGGAGGTGGCAGGCGGCTCTGCGATGAGGGAGGGTCGGGCGCGATGGCTGTGAGTGGGAAGGGATCGAAGCAGGCGGCGGAGGCAGCGGCGGGGCCGCGGCGACTCGGGCGCACGCGTGCAAACGCACGCGTTACGGCGCGCCAGAACACGCACGCCCGAGCATTCGACAAAATGCCAACGCGTTCTAGGCCTCTCTGATGCCTCTGCAACTAAACAGGACTAGGCTAATGATTATATGAGAGCTAATAGACATGCTTGTAAGGCCATTAGAGCAACTTCCTAATGCAAGTCTAAAAGTATGCCAAAACTGGCCATGCTCCTAACTGTTTGATGAAATGCCAAGGGTATCTAGGCATCTCTACTGCTAGCCAAAGTCTCCATATCAGAGTCTCTTTAGGTGAAGGTGATGAAGGCAAAGTTAGTTTGGCAAAACCAGAAACTTGCTAGTGCAAAATTTTGAGAAAACCAAAACTGGACAGAAAATAAAGGGCATTATTGCATGGACCAAAAATATTCCAATGTGTCCAATCACCAGGACTTAATGGTTTAGTAGGGTGGACTATAAGCAGGAAAGATCTCATGGGCACTAGAGCAAAACAAAATTGGGTTGCATTAAAAATACCAAATTGGGCCAGAGAGCAAAAGAGGATGTTTTGCTCAAATTTTTCAAAGAACACCAGTGGGTCTTTGCATATAAATGAATTATATACTCCTACTAACATCCCCAAATTTTGGTGGAATTTTTAAATAAATTTATCTAAGGGTTGTAGTGCAAAAGAGGCTCTAAGGCTTATGAGCAACCATTTTTAAAGAATTAAAGTTCAGGAAAAAAAATTATAGAAATAAATCCACTGATAAAAGAAATGTTTCTTGAGAGGGTATACAAGTCCAACAACACTTTTGAAAAGTTTCCACATAGAAGGAAAAACTCAAAAATTCAGAGTGACACAGTGATTTGAAATTAAAAGATAAAACCAGAAAATAAAAATTTAATTTCCTGGCAAAATTTTAATTAATAAATCAAGATCAAAATTTTGAGGTGTTACAGTGACCTGAGCGACGCCCACGCTCATGTATCATTGAGAGCTCCTAGTCATTGATTTAAGTTACTTTGTGCATTTGAAAACCAAACCAAAAAACCATACCAAAAATAAACCGAACCGAACCGAATTCACGGTTTTTATGGTTTCTGGTTTCGATATTTTATGAACTTTTCATACCGTTTTGAATTTTGGTTTTTATGGTATATACCGAAAAACCGAATGGTTAACCGAATAAATCGAAATAAAGAAATATTTCTTGAGGCAAACAACGATACAACTAGTCATTTTTCTAGTATAAGAGTAAAATTTCCTGCAAAGAACATCATGTTTTTCTTGTAACGTAGTAATTTTTCTCTTGCAAAAATGCTAACCACGTCATCCATAACCTTTCAAGGCATGCATATATACTTATATAAAGTTATATACCTTTTGTATTTAAAAAGTATGTGTTTGAATTTATAAGTTTGTAAAGTATAGTATGTCATTTTCAAATTCGCGTCAACTTTGGTTATTATGGTATATACCGAAACCATACCGAAATAATTTGGTATATACCAAAACCGAACCGTATTTTAATATCATACCGTATAAACCGAAGTATTAATACCATACAAACCGGAAATCCGTATAAACCGAACCATGCGAACCGAATAAACCGAACGCACAGAGTGAGCTTTAAGCATCAATTAGAAAGCTGGCGCTCGGACACATGGAAATGGGCCCAAGTCAAATATTGCGCCAGCTCGCTCGCAGCTAGCTTTTTTCTTTACTTTCACTAAAAAAACTAGTTTTTCAGACTTTTTCCTTTACTTTCACTAAACAGCCATTTTATATAGTAGTTTAAGAAAATCTATGAAATAAAAACGTTTCTGAGTTCAAATTTTTTAAAAACTAAATTTTTCATGAGACAAACTTTTAAGAAGTTCATGTATTTGAAAAACGTTCATAAGTTTGAAAAAATGTTTGTAAATTTGAAAATAATTCCCAATTTTGAATCTTACAAATTTCATGGATTTAAAAAAATTACTAGTTTGAAAAATGTTAAAAACTTCGTAACACTTTGTGGATTTGAAAAGTGTTTCATGAATTTACAAAAGTTCACAATGTAGAAAAAAATCACAAATTCAAAATAAAGTTCATGAAAATTAAAAATGGAAAAAGAAAAAGATAAAATTGACCGAAAACCATGCATGAAAAACTAAAGGAAAAACTGCCCAAAAAACCTGGGGATCCTGAACTGGTGAAAAATAACTACTTGGGCCGGGCCATATAGAGACTAGTGTAGTGGGGATGCGCCGGATTGACAAATGTCCTAAAATCGGCGCTTTGACTGCTAAATAGGATCTAGCTATATCGCAACAAGTGGTAGATAGCAGCGCCCTAGCTCCCCAACACACAACAACGACACTCTTGGTGAACGACTGGGTCGGCCGGACTAGGTAGCTTATAGACAGGTGGCGGTTTGAAAAGGTTCCATCTCCCATTTTTTCTGGTTGGAACCTTCTTGAATGTTTTGATCTGACTTATTTCCTAAATAGAGAGTATGCGAGTCTCAAGAGTAATAGGCACAAGCTTTCTCAACTTTGTTCTACATGATGCTCAAGCACAACTAAGTTTTGGCTCAGGAGTTTATCTCAGTGGGGTTCACTCCTTTCACAGATGGGTGCTCAAACAAACACTTGTCAAAACCAAACGGAGATGCCAACCATCAGTTCTTGGGACGGGTGGCTATTTATAGCCAGCGCAATTCCGGGGGTGAAATGACTAATAGGGACTTGCGGCCTAACCAATGGCGAACCGACGCGCTTCCAACAGTTGGATTTCAAACTCACACAACAACTTTACTTGAGAAACAAGTAAAGCTGACTCCGCTGCCTAAGGATTTCTCTCGAAGCCGAGAAGAACTCCGTCTTTGGCGTACGAGTAAAAACCAAGCGCACATAGAGATTTCTCTCAACTCACTTGGGATAGTTATCGTTGGGCATCAACATAGACACAAGTCTCGAAACACTTGAACCCTTCTTAATAGTACAGTTAATCCATGACTCAAATGAAGAAATTGAAACTACAAAATAAAACTATGTCTTCACTTCGTCTTCATTCTTCTATGTTACAGTCAATTCTTCCCGAATGGCACCCATAGCAACTGCTTCAGCGCAACCATTTTTGGGGGTCATCTCCGACACACAATGTTCTTGGTAACATACTCCTCTAAGGATAAGCATTTTTCTCCGCTGCGTAGATAATTATCGCATGAGTTTGTGGCAAACTCCTCGGAACTCCAGGGACCATTTTACTCTATGTTCACTAGCAAACCCATTAGTTCCTCACTGTTTTGTCCAACAATCTCCAAAACACTCAAAGGGCACTAGATTGCACCAACAATCTACCCCTTTGTGGACGATTGTTGACAAAAGTGAAGCCTGGGAGAGGAGTAATTTTATCGTAATGTGCAGAATCTAAATATCTAAAAGATATAAAATAAGCTCCCCCAAAATGTATTCAGTAAGAAAAGTTGCTTTAGATAAACCTGCATATATTAAGATAACTTTTTGGAGAGATATTTGATATCTTGGAGGGAAATGGATTGCATTGAGAATAAAGAGTCATGATGAATATTCAATGCATCCAACAATTATTTCTGAGAATAATACCACCTGCAAAATATCTTCGAGGTATAATTAGGTAGGAGGGGTTATTAATATTACAAACGTATAGAGTATCATGAGAGTTCTTACAACACGGTAAGAATCAAATGAAGAGCAAGTGTTGTAAAACTCAACAGAAAAACCACCCTGCAAAGACCCGCAACTATTAACTCTCGATGTATACTGCCCCTTTTGGTCAACAAGTGTCAAAAGGTATCAAAGGAGATGAGGCAAAGTAATCGTCTGAAGAAGAAGAATATCCGGAATAGCTCGATGAAGATGGAGCTTCAAATTTTTTGAAAAAAGGCCCCCGCGTCAACCCCCACATCGGGCGACTCGGGCGGCGGTGGCACCCTCCCTCCCGTCTCCTCCTCTCCGCCGGAGCTGCCTGGGCAAAGCCCCTTGTGATGGCCAGTGGCGGGGCACTTTTTCCCTTCGCGCGCGAACAGCTGGAGCGAGGCCGCTCGTCTGGGCAGGACGGGCGTCACCTACCTCCAGAGGCATTGTTGTGGGTCTCCTCATGTTGCTTGGGCTCCGGGGTGAAAACCCTTGTCCGTCCTTCGGACTCGATGACGGTGGCGTGTTGCGTCATTATACTCTTGGGGGCGTCGGCGTGGAACCCCGGTCCATTTCGCTTGTAGCTTGCCAGCGGATTCTGGCTTGCCTTGTTCCTAACTTGTGGCGCCCAATACTTTGGCGTGGGGTGGTCTCCTATCTTCTAGACATGTTCTTGTGGTTATCGTTCTCGGTCCTTGTGATCTCTTGGCGGGAGCGGCGCTCCACGGCCCAGAGCGAGGGGGGGCTCTACGTGAGTCGTCCCCTTCCGAAGATGGCTCGGTGTGTTCGGGGCTACAGGGTACGGTAGTTTTCTTGTGGCGACGAGGTTTCACCCTTGCCAGTAGTTTTGGGTGTCTTGTTAGTCGTGGCGTCTCCTGTTTTCTTGCAGTTTCAGGTTAGGGGCACTTGTGCCTCTAGCTCAGATGTCGTTGTATTTTTCTTTTGGCCTGCTTTGTTGAGGGTTCCCTCACCACTTTGTACCTGTTCGGCCGTTTATGTCTTTATTTATAAAGGGGGACGAAAGGCTGTTTCGAGAGAAGATGGAGCTTCAAAATGATTTGTGAGGTTCCAGTGGAAGTTATTGGTGATGAAGTATCTTCTTCATATGTGGCCATAATTTGATAAATGTAAGATAATCATCTAGTATTGGAAATGCTCTTAGAGCATTTACAATGGTAGGCGCTTATCTAGGTGCTTGAACAGAAATAAATAAATAGCAAAAGGTTTAAAAATCCCCAAGCGTTATCTGCTCCAACGATGGTGCTAACCATGGACGTTAAATACATGTGGAGAACAACGCTCGTGCTCATCCTGTGGGGGAAAAAGAGGCAAGCGCTCGCTGCCTTTCTTTGCGTCACTGCGGCTCCAGACGCCAGGAATCTTTTTCCCCCATGAGATGAGGCACGGGCGTTGTTCTCCACATGTATTTAGCGCCCATGGTTAGCGCCAGCGTTGGAGCAGATAACGCTTGGGGATTTTTAAACCTTTTGCTATTTATTTATTTCTGTTCAAGCATCTAGATAAGTGCCTACCATTGTACATGCTCTTAGCGCCTGGCGTTGAAGATGCCCTTAGAGTCTTAGTCACTCGCATGAACTTACACTTCTTCTTCGGTACAACCCCCCTAAACACATCGACGGTGGAGATCTGTTTATACCCCTTCATAATAAAGGGTATGATGGTCTTTCTTAAGTTGATGATGGTCTTTTTTTTTGTCCGCCAGCATTTATACGATATCCAACCTACGCCGGACTGGGCCGGGCCCAATGGTGATGGCTGTAGTAATCGCGCCCTCTTCACTGGAAGTAAAAATTGAAAAGAAACCTAAAACAAGTGGAGGTACCTGGATTCGAGCCACAGACCTCTTGCTGCAAGCGTGAGTGGCTCACTAATTGACCCAGCTAATGACTGTGTTAACTAATGACCGTGAACTTAAAAACAAACAGCAGGGAGCGCGCCTGTTCGCGTAAAAGGTCACAAAAGAAATGAACTGGCTAGGAATATAACCACAGATCTCTTGCAACAAGCGCGAGTGGCATACCAATTAAGCTGACTAATGTTTGTGCAAAACGAGGAGCGCGCATATTTAAGAACTAACACTAATGCAGAATTCTGAATAAATTTCAAACATTTGTTGGAAATTCTGAATAAATTTTTACAAATCAAATAATGTTTTAAAATCCAACAGTTTTCGAAAATTTCATTTTTTTTAGAAGCATGACATATTTTGAAAATTTTGAACAACATTTTTTAAAAGCATGAACATTTCAAAAAAAAGGGATATGTTAGTTCAAAATGTTAAGAATATTCTTTTGAACAACATTTTCAATAATTTTAAGGAGATATGAGGAGCGTGCTAACTTAAGAAGTAACATTCTAAACAATTTTATGAACACAACTTGAACACTTGCTTTCTTTCTGGCTTATTATGTGGCAAATGTAACTTCGTGAAGTTTTAGGCCGTTTTTCATGTTTTTTAAAACCGGGCTTTATTCTGGTTTGTTTTCCTTTTTTATTTTCTTCCTTTGTTTCCCTTTTTATTTTTTTCCTGTTATTTCAAATGTGTGAACCTTTTAAAATAAAAAAATCATGAATTTATTCTAAGAAATTTCAATCCTTTTCAATTTCTTGATCTTATTTTTCAACTTTTTTGGAAAACTTTCAACATGAATATTTTTTCAGCATCGATGAACTTATTTCAAATCTACAGACGCTTGGGCCGACCCAATAGGTGCGTGACCGGAGTGATGAGATCACCCATCAGGGTGGTGTCTGGTAGAAATTGAAATTTCCGTTTTTACCATTTGTTTCTTATCTTGGTTAGCCGACCTAAAACTCAAAAATGTCAACCCAATACAACAAATCGATATTTCGTTAACCAACTGATTTGGTTTGGTTTTTGGTTTATAATGAAAATGTTTTTGTAGAGCACACGTACAAGCTACAACACAGCTACTAGCGCTTCCCTTGTGCCGTTCTCTAATATCCATGGCCACCTTTATCCTCTGAGGATACCTACACGATGAAATAAGACGTTTTCCGCTGCATGCTCTGCCTGCCCACAGTACTAGTAGTTGCCCTTGGGCCTTGCAATTAGGTGGACAACGAAACCTCGCAATAGCTTAGCTGGTTTAGCTCTCACATGGTGAACAAAGCATGCATTGGGCCCTTCGTATCTTGCATGGTTGGACACGCGTGCGATTGAGCCTTTGGTGTTGGGTGACACGCATGACGGCGTGAGGGAGCATCGTACTGGATGCCTGGATTTCAGTTTTTTCTTTCAGTTATACGGTTTAATACCGAACCTGATTTGAATTCGGTTATTACAAAGAAAAAAATCCAATTTTCGGACTCTTGAAATGATCCCATTTTTTCAAGCATGTGGGTAAGGTAGGCATACATGTTAGGTTTGAATGATTTTCGACACCATACGCAAGTTGTGACACGTCCAGCCATTTATTTGTCTTTTTCGACCGAGAAGACTCCGGAAAATGCAAAACTTGTCGAAAACCTAAGAAACTTGGCGTGGTGCCTTGAATTGTCATACAAGGCCATGAAAAAATTTGGTTGTGTCAAGGATGTTGAGAAACAACGTGTTCTCAGATGGACCCTTTTGGCCTATCCGAACACCTTCATTGAACTGGTCCATTTTTGACATTCTTAAAATGACCCCAACTTTTGTGAATAGGTGGGCATGACCATGGTAGGCATTAATTCCAGGTTTGAATGATTTACGACACGTATACAAGTTGCAACACGCCCGACCATTTATTTGGGTTTTTTTTACTGAGAAAACTCTAGAAAATGTAAAACTTGTCGAGAATTCAAGCAACCAGGCATGGTACATTTAGTTAGTCATACAAGGGCATGCAAAAATTAGGGCCATTTTAGGATATTGGGAAGCAATGTGTTCTCAAAGGACCCTTCTATCCTACTCGGACACCATCCGTTGAATATGGATTTTTTGGACATCCTAGAAATGAACCCAACTTTTGCAAGCAGGTGGGCATGCCCATGTTAGGCATCCATACCAGATTTGAACAATTTCTGACACCATATGAAATTCGCGTCACCTCCGGCCATTTATCAGCATTTTTTTACCAAGAAAACTCCAGAAAAGCAAAACTTTTCAAAACCTAGGCAAGTAGGACTGGTGCCTTGAATTGGTCATAAAAGGCCATGAAAAAATTAGGGCCAATTAAAGGATATTGAGAAACAACATGCTCTCAGACGGACCTTTCTGGCCTACCTTGACACTCTTCATTGAACATGGTCTATTTGGACATTCTTGAAATGACCCCAATTTTTTAAGTAGGTTGGCATGCCCAAAGGTAGGCATCCATGTCAGGTTTGAACAGTTTTTGACACCATATGAAGTTGCGACACATCTAGTCATTTATCAATCTTTTTTGAGCGAGAAAACACCAGAAAATGAAAAACTTTTTGAAAAGTCAAGAAACTTGGCATGGTGCCTTGAGTTGGTCACACAAGCCATTAAGAAAGCTGGGGCCATTTCAGGATGTTCAGACAAAATGTGCTCGTGGCCTATCCAGACACCCTCCATTGAACATTGTGTTTTTGGGACATTCTTGTAACTATCTCAACTTTTGCTAGCAGGTGGGCATACCCATGGTTTGCATCCATGCTAGGTTTGAAGGAAAAAAGTATTTAAAATCATAATTAAAAATAGTTACTTAAAACTGTCATATTGGTGAATTATTTTCTGTTTTTTGCGAGCGTCAATGCGCCAGCCCAGTCGGCCAGCCTCCTGTGTGTGTTGCCTTCTATTTGACGCTACTCTTGAAACATATGGAATTTCCTAATTGACACTCGTCGCATGAAGTTATCAACCAAACGGATAGAACGAGCGAAGCAAATAACGTTATGGTCTCGCCTATTGAGCATCCTTAGTGACCACTGAACCTTCAATATTTCGAATATTTTTAAAACCAATCTTCAGAATTTAAAAAATATTCATATTTATTAATCAACGTTCAAAAAATTCAGAACATGTTCATAATTTTAAAAAAAAATTGTACATGTCTTCAACTTTTGTTTGTCATCTCTCAAAGAAAAAGTCAAGAATTTCAGAAAATGTACGTGTTTTACAGAAATTGTTCAAAATGTGTTTATTCAAAATTTTCACAATTGTTAGAGAAATGATTGGGATTTCACATGTATTATAATTTGTTTAGAATTTCAATCAATGTTCCCGTTTTCATATATTTTTTTCAAACATTTCAAAATGTGATGATCTTGTGCTTCTGTAACAAAAATTGTTCGCAATTACAAAAATCTTTGTTGTTTTTCCATTTATTTTCTGGAGTTGCAAAAATTGTTCATGTTCCAAAAATTGTTTGTGTTCCCATAATTTGGAATTAGAAAAATGTTGCGGTTTTAAAAAATATTTGCGTTTCAAAGCTGTTCATGATTTTAAAAAAATGTTTCAGTTTATTATATATTTGTTCAACAATCTGAAAAGTGTTTGGGATTCACACAAAAATCACGTTTTGTTTTCAAAAAAAATATTTTGCGTTGGAAGTTTTTAAAATATTCTCCATGATATTATTATTAAGGCTGGTTGTAGCCTGTTTGTAGAATTCTGGAGGTCTTGAGTTCGAACTCTTGCCGGTGTGGTTTTATTTTTGAAGCGCTGCTATACGCTACCTTAATGGGCCGGCCCAATCGGTGGACTCCTGTACGTATATGTACAGCGGGGGGTTGTATGACTTGTGAAATTACTATATTACCCTTTATACGTTTTAGAAGTGGGGTTGTACCGAAGCGGGTCTCATGAACTTAATATCCAAAGCGTCTAGTTGCAAATTCGCGAAGTGGGTATCGCCCCACCTACTAGCGCCACCTTCCGCTCAAACCGGTGAACAGAACCAGCACACGAACAGCAAACCGCTGCCGCTCAACCCCAGAAAGCGGAGCAGCGAGTCTCCCCGCCTAGTGGACGACGACGGTGTCAGAGAAAGTTCGAGGAAGGCGACCCCGCCGCTTGGTTTTGGTTTTATATGCCAGATTAACCTCATCCTAGCCGTAGCAGTCAGCTGTTTTGTCCTCGGCCTAAAGCAGTGTGCACACATCCATAGCAGGATCAGGTCAGGGCGGTGGTCTCCGCGGAACAACGGCGGCGGCCGCCGCCGCTCTGGCCATTCCGGGGTGCGGAGTACCTGGACGATCCCTCCCGAACCGATCCCAGCGATACAGCCGGAGACATCGCAGTCGTGTGTAGAGTGTAGTAGTCGGTTGCTGAAATAAGAGCAACTTCAAACGGCCGATTCAAAGAACGTGTGTTTTTATTCATTGATGCTCTGTGCTAACGACCAGTCGACTGGTAGTTAGCGACAGATCCGCACGACTAGTTCGATCGTTATCATCCCACGCTAGCTTTCACTGATTTTTTTTCCTTCTCTCAAAAACCGTAGATGGAAACAATAAATCGCTAGTGATTTTTTCTGGTTTTTCACGGCATAATATGAGAAGAAAATAAAAGTGCTTGAAAAAGGATTCGAACCCAGGTCTATGCAATAGCTGTTGAGCCTAATAGCCAACTAAGCCACCTTTAGTTGTTGTTTATTGTAGATAAACAATGTTATTTGAACCTTTCTTACTTCCGTATATCAGAAAAATAATAAACTTTGGCTTGGTAACTTGGACATGACCAGCGTGATAACTATGGTATGAGCAACATGATAACTATATCATGATAGGGTTGGTAACTACAGTACGAGAATGTTAAAGCATGATAACTTTAGCATGGGGAAGTATGATAATTTAACAAAGAAATTACCGGTGAATGTTTCAAAAACTTTTTCCCTTGGATGAAAGATACTATGATGTTTAAACGTAACATATTAGGTCTTTCATGCATAAAATTGACATAAACTTACATAGAAGTTACCAGAGGAGTTATGTTTCACCATTTTTTCCTCGAAGTCAAAATTAACATGGTGGTTGAACGTAAATTCTGAGGTCAGCGGTGCATAAATATCATGTCAAAAGTTACCATGGTCCTAGAAAGATACCAAGGGGTGTACATAAATATCATGTCCGCGGTCGCCAAAGTTTCTAGGACCAGGGTACCTAAGTTATTAGGTCTGTGGTGTGTGAGTTACCATGTTATTCAGACAAAAGTTACCGAGAGGATATTCATCAACACTCCCCCCCCCCCACCCCGTCCCCAAAGTTACCAGGACCGGGGTAAACAAGTTAGCAGGTCTATGATGTGTGAGTTACCATACTATTGACACAAAACCTACGAAGGGGATGTTTCATCAACCCTCACCCCTACCCCTGTTGCCAAAGTTACCAGGACTAGGGTACATAAGTTATCAGGTATACGTTAGAGTTACCATGCTATTGACACAAAAGCTACGGAGGGGCTATTTCATCAACTCCCACCCCCCCCCCCCACCCCGAACCCTCGTTATCAGGTTTTCAATGTGTGAGATAGAATGCTATTGGCACAAAAGTTCATCAACTGCCCCACTCCCTTTCGTCGCCAAAGTTAGCAAAACTGGGGTACAGAAGCTATCAAGTCTGCAATGTGTGACTTATCATGCTATTCACACAAAAAAGTTACCGGAGTATATTTCATCAACTCCCCCACACCCCGGCCGCTAAAGTTAGCAGGACTTGGGTGCATAAGTTATCAGGTATGCGATGTGTGAGTTACCGTGCTATTCATACAAAATGATATCGTGGGTGCATTTACACTAGTTTTCTTTAGAGTGAGAAACGCTACCACGATATTTGCACATAAACTATCATGTTTGTGGTGCGTATAATTATCGGGCTCGTTAAAGAGAATTTACCGAGGGATGACACACGAGAAAAAGACTGATGTTCGAATTATATAGGAGCTAAAAATTTATTTCTCTAGAAAAATATTCATCACTACAAAAAGACAAGTGGAGTACAAAACATGTTGCATCAGTCCTTTAAAAAACTTGAAGCAAATGGTTTCGTCCTCTCGTCAAAAACACTGTCATCTTCCTTTCTCGTTGTCATTTATTAATGTATAAGTACCAATTAATCTGTACATGAAGCATAACAGATTATCATCACAGCTGGTAGCGCGTCATAGCCACGACCAACAGGTTGTATGTTAGTCCTAGTATAGTGGTCCTATTTCTTTTGTTGAGCTCTTTTTAC
Source organism: Aegilops bicornis (assembly GCA_021605145.1). Lineage (NCBI taxonomy): Eukaryota > Viridiplantae > Streptophyta > Magnoliopsida > Poales > Poaceae > Aegilops > Aegilops bicornis. The sequence continues at coordinate 712,073,807 of CM038671.1, forward strand.
ACGCGAGAGGAGAAGCGAGAGGCTCCAGAATCGTGCAGATCTGTCGCTAACTTCCTATCTACTGGAAGTTAGCTTTCTCGTTCAGCAAAATAATCCCCTCGGCCAAAGTTACCGTGGTGTATGTAAGTTATCAAATTTGTGGTGCATCTATTATCATGTTGTTTACGGAGAAGTTTTATCGAGAAGTATGTTTGAAAAACTTTTTTTCCATCGGTCAAAGTTATCAAGGTGTTTGTATGTAATTTATCAGGTATGTGGTACATAAGTTATCATGCAATTTACATAGAAGTTACCAGGGGATGTTTCAATCAACATTTCCCCTGGGTCAAAGTTACCGCATTATTTGTACGTAAGTTATCAGATATCCGTGCGTATATTATCATACTATTTTCACAAAAGTTATTGAGGTATGTAATTGGTCTCGGTTAATAATCATACATAAATTTTTTAGTGTACTTGGTTGTGGAGGCACATGCTTGATGCGTGTGGTCATTCAGATGCACGCATGGTCAAGCATAAACATTCTAATTTAGTGTTCATGTATGATTGGGTCAGCTAGCCTAGTTGGTAGTAGGATTATGACCTCAACTCGATGATCGCAGGTTAAGTCTCTCCTCACGCGATTTTTTAACCCTTTACACGTTAAAAATTGTAGAAGGAAAGAGCGGCATGAGCGAGATCATTAACGAAAAAAACGGTTTTAAAGGAAAGAATGAGTCAACGGGATAAGGAAAGAGATTAGAAGGAAGGATCGGATATGGGATCAGCGGGATTAAGAGGAAAAGATCGGATGGGGTCAGCGGGATTAAAGAAAGAAAGCGGATGTCGTAGCGAAATTAGAAGGAAAGAGCGGGCGGGGTCTGCAGGAGAAGCGGACCCGTCCGATGCAGATCGTGTGCCGCGCGGATCGTTCGGATCTGAAGCAGAATTCCGGTCGGCAGGAGAATAGCTTTCTCGTTTATTCATTGATGCTCTTCCGCTCCCTATTGTATTTGGGTCGACCCTACGCTCAACTCACCGACCAAATTCTCGTTCGCGTAGAAAACAATATGAATTTCAAAAAGGTCAGCGGTCATAGATCATGTCAGCGGCCATGCAATCGCCCAGAGTACATGTAGGCGCCATGCTAGTCTTCAAAAAAAAACACCACACGGGTTCATACTGGCGTACTTGCCAGCGGCCGACACACATACCAACACACATAAATGGGCGGAATTCAACCACGTCATCTCGGCCGCGGTCATGCCGGCATACAAAACAAATGTCGCTCTTCGCCATAGATCACTTGTCATTGAACTTGAGCATGTCGGCCTCAAACCAAGGCCTCTTCCGTGAGGACACCGTGCTCAAGTCCACCTTCATGATCTTCATCATGTTCGCCATGCAAGCGAGCTCCACTTCTTTTGCTTTGGTCTTGGTATTGGTGGTCTCGATCTCTAGCATCTCCCTTTGCTTCTCCGCCTCCATCTTGAGCTTCTCCGCATCCAGCTCAAGCCTCTTTCTTTGGATCTCCATGAAGGCCTTCATTTGCTCTTGTCTTCCCGGCTTCCGGGAATTCGTGGTCTTACGGGGAAGTGTTGCCCATGCCATGTTGGCCTTGCGTGAAGGGGTCAGCCATGCCTCCATGGCCTTGATCAAGGGTGTTGGTCGTGCCCTCGTTGCCTGCCATGAAGGGGCCTCGGTCGTCTTGGTTTTGGGTCTTGTCGGGATCAAAGGCCGCAACACCCACACTGCCTTCGAAGATGATGTTCTTGATGATGAAGCGGTTGCCCGTCTCGTCGTCCATGGCCGACATTCTGTTGGACAGGTTGCGGGTGTCGGGATGCATGTCTACTGGGATCTCCCGCGGGCGTTTGCTCTGGCCCTTGGAGGATGCTCCACCGGCCATAGGTGTGGCATTGAGGTCGATGGCCATGGGCGCGGGCGTGGCCGGCGTGACCACGCTCACCTTCGGCGAGCGGTCCCCAGAGAAACGAGGGGCTTGCGGGTAAGGATGGAAGCCGGCCATCAACAGCGTGGTGGACGTGCGCGGCGACTCTGGAAGTGGCACACGAGAAAAGGCCGACGAGCTCGTGCTGGTCGCGGCCACGGAGGCGGCGACGAGCCCGTGTTGGCCTAGGTTTAACTCTAGGTAGAGTAGGGCCTCCCTCATTGCTGCAGCGAGGAGGGCCTTGTTTTCCTCTTATTGTGCGGCGGCGGCGGACACGGCTTCTAGCTTGTCGACCTGCACGTTCCTCTGGCCCTTCCTCTTGGCCGACCGCAGGGCCCTGCTTGTCCGTCAACGGCTTCTTCTTTGTCGACACCGAACTCTTGCGGGTGGTGCGGGGCTTGCCTTTGGCGGAGGCGAGGAAGGAGAGGCTGGGGGAGGCGAGGCCGGCGTCGTCGTCGAGAGTCGGCGCGTCATTCATGGCGAGCAGTCGGGAGCATGAGCGAGCGGAAGTTCTTATGGGAAAGAGGGAGAAATGTGGGTGGTTGTGCCGCCGACTGGCCGGCTAGGGGGAGAAGCAGGAGGGTGTTGCGCGCGTTTTTCTCTTGCCCACACCAACAAAAACGAGGACCAAATTTAAGCCTGAAATGGATCGCGCGGTGCACAAAAAGCGGGCGCGCATCTGTTTGAAACAGAGCCGGCTTCTGTGTTCATTTTGATCCAAACAGACACGCGCAAACGATGGTGCGTTGGGTTGCTCTAAAATGCTGGCCACGGAATCCCTGCATGCACCACCGAATTGTTTGTTCGCGGGGAGTTCTGTGGCGTGCTTCAACGAAAACGCACTCATATTCAGTGATCTGATCGGGAACAGTCTTCTAAAGAAAATTGATCGGGAATAGTCTGGCGGACGGGTGAGCCTTGACGATGTCTCGCCGCGCCCCTCGCCGGACCGGAGGCGATAAGCACGAGGTTTTCCAACGTGATCCGCCCGCGTGTGAACGTGAAAATCAGCCGGTCCAGGCGCACGTACGGCGCCGTGAATTCTCGGGGTCCACCCGCCCGCACACACGTGCACACGGTCTTCCTCGATAAGCATCAGCCGTGCGTGCGTCCAAGGTTAAAAGTCCGCTCAACGCCTGCACCGCTGATTTCCATCACGTTTTTCCCTCCTTCCTGGATGGCGCGGCCACAAACACGTTTCCTCCGTACGAAAGCTCATCTCCCCCACAGCTGGAGCGCATGCAGCTAGCTAGCGTCGGTGAAGCGTGCTCTTCGGGAGTGGGTAAATACGCCAAGAAAATCACTGTTTACACACAAATTTTTCTTCGGAGATCACCAACCGCAGCTCGATCGCCTAATTCAGCCACGGAGAATTTTTCTTGACAGATCTCAGCAAGTAGAGGGGCAAGAACAATATATTATTCAGTTTCATTTGATGAATGGCTTACACTACAGCTAGCCAGCACCATGCACGGCAGCTGGCACTGCTATGGTATATATCAACTTATCAATAAACCCTGACAACTAACCAATCAAGAAACAGCAACCCCTGCACCGAACCAATCATGATCTCCATGTATGTACACCCATCCATATACACACACGCGCATGCATGCATGCTAGTAGCGCCCAACCGCCCGCCCGATGATGCAATGCGGCGAACGCTTGGAAGCATCTTGGGCGTCGGTCATGTCATGCTGGTGAGAGCCCGGGGACCCACGGTATCATCGCCGCCACCTTCCAATCTTCGTCGTCGTCGTCATCAAGCACCTGATTTTGTCTTATCTCCCGTCTAATATCTTCTTAAACTATCTCCCCTTCATCAGGTCAACAATAGCGGCTCGCCCGTTTCATCGCCCCAAACGCCAAGGATACGACCGATCGGTTTCTTTGCTGCCTAGAACGGCTTGCTGCCTAGAACGGCTTGCCCCAGTACATGAGGATGTCCTGGAGGAGCGGGTCGCCGCCGAAGCCGCCGTTAGGCTCGAGCATGGAGCCGGCCGCCGGGTTGACCGGGTCGCCGCCGGAGGCGAACGAGCGCTCCCACTCGCTGATCTTGGGCTGGCTCTGCACCTCCCCGGCCGGGAAGTCCGGCGACAGCACCTGCTCCGAGCAGCTCGAGTCCGCGTGCAGCCGCGGCATCGAGTCGGACGGCCTGTCGTAGTACGCCGCGAAGTCCGGGAACGGCTGCACGCCGCCGCCGCCGCCGCCGCCGCCGTTGGCGTTCATCCCCATGACAGGCTTCTGCTCCGGCGGGGAGCTCACCATGGCCCCAGGAGGACCACCGTAGCCGCCCATGGCCGCCGGCTTCCGGTCCATGGCCGCCGGCTTCTCCATGCCGCCCTTCTTGTTGTAGATGCGGCACAGCACCCAATCATCCAACTGCACCCAACAAAACCACAAACATGTCAGACAAACGATCGCAGATCACACATGACGATCACCCTGAAAGCTCCATTATTTTAGCATTATCGAGTCGGCCAGTTGTTCCGATGCTATCTACCGGTACACCGCCGTCGCCGTCGCATGGGCTCCCATGGCTGCACGAGTCATGGGTCCTCAAACTGAAAGGGACGATGGCATCGAACGCATTCACACAGCGCGAATCATTGAGCAAGTTGCACCGGGTGCGGCCCCCCTGGCCCAAATCCCGCGGCCCAAATCCACGGGCGCCGCCTATCCGCCCATTTATCTCGAAAGCAACAATCCACTGTGCCGTCGTAATTGGCATATCGTGGAAATATCGCACTAAAATATCCCCCGTCGATCTAATCTATCTACGGCGATTTCATTTTAATTAATTAACGAGGTGATTTATTAGAAGATACTGGAATTACTGCTGCGAGGCTGGCATGGATGGTTTGCTTACCCTGAGGCTGTTCTTCTTGCGGGCGGAGCGGTCGACGTCGGCGAGCCGGTACTCGTGCATGATCCAGTTGGTCTTCTCGCCCTTGGGTGCCTTGCCGGCGTAGAAGACGAGCGCCTTCTTGATGGCCAGCGGCAGGGGGTGCCCACGGGCTTGTCGGCCCCCGTGGCCTTCCAGTACCCGGACCCGGCGGCCCGGTTGGGCCTGGACCCGTTGGGGTACTTGCGGTCCCGCGGGGAGAAGAAGTACCACTCCTTCTCGCCGTACAGCGCCATCTCTGCAAGCAGATCACGAGAACATGCTTAATTCCAAGATTAAAACATATAACTGGACGGATCAAGCGTCGTGGAGGATTGATGGAGGACGTACTTGGGAGCTGCCAGGGGTCGAACTTGTAAAGGTCGATCTCGGTGATGATGGGGACGGCGATGGGCGCGCCGGCGCAGCGGCGGCAGAGGTAGTGCGTCACCAGCTCCTCGTCCGTCGGGTGGAACCGGAAGCCCGGCGGCAGATTCAGCTCCTGTCCGCCGCTCATCTCCGGTCGGTCGATCGGTCAGCTAATCGGCTTCCTGACGCTGATGGATCAGCTCGCTGCAGTTCTGCTGCTGCTCTGAACTCTACTGCTACTGAAGTTTTTTCTTCTCTGCTGCTGCTGCTCTAGGAGGTGGGAGGGAGGAGAGGAGGCCTGAAACTTGTTCCGGGCGAGGCGGGGGGGATTTATAGGGCGAGGGCGGGACACGTGTGGTCCGGGCGTGGCAGGGCACACGTGGTGCGGGGGCGCTGACTGGCTGACCGGGACACGTGGAGCCCCGATCGGCGGCGCCGCTTCTGTCATGGCTTACGTCAGGGCGCTTGGACGGGGGCGGCTGACGCGGACGGACGGGCGTTCCGTTTCGGGAAGGGGACCGCGCGCGTGGCCCGTGCCGGCGCGACACGTCCTGGGCCGGGACCGGCGGCGTGGTGGTACGGGTGCGGTGCGGGGTGTTCGTTCGTGCGCGAGAGCTGAGCCTGAGCGTTGGGGACGTGGTGGATAAGGATGAGTCGTGTCGTGCCGATCGACGACGGGTCGACGATGAGGACGATGAGACGACGATGCGTTGTGTGCGTGTGTGTTGGGCGTATGCGTAGTTGGGGGTTGGTAGGTACGAGTAGATTCTAGGAACGCCTTCGTGGTGGATTACAGTTTGCTCAAGCCTCTGTTGGAAGAGCTCCCTGCAGCCTTGGATCGATCGTCTGACCTGTACACTCTCTCCGGTTTATTCTCTTTTTTTTTGAGAGACTCTCCGGTTTATTCTTGTGAACAAGTAGTAAGCACGTTTTTGTCACGAAAATGCGCAAGAACCGAGCAGTTTTCAGCGCGAAATCTCCGACCACGAATTAGCACATGACATGGCGCACGACGGCACGAGACGTAGAAATGCGCGCGGATCGATGGATAGGATAGATAGATTCCAGCAAGCTCGATCGGGGTTGGACGCCCAGCTCGCGGCTTGCTGCTTTCCGCTCGAGCTCGATCGATCAACCGCCTCTCTTTCTTTTTCTTTTCTTTTTTTTTGACGGGAATCAACCGCCTCTCTTGGTTCTCGTGCCCGGGCGTCGACCGAGGCAGAAAACCGACACGAGAAGACCATCCAGGCCTATCCAGATCCAGCCATGGCCCATGGGCTGAGGAACTGCGTCCACTGTGAAGCCACGCGCGGGGGAAGGAATATGCCCCGGATACAACTGTTCCGGATCTCGCCGCGCCGTCCCATGGGCTGCGCTGCAGTCAGTGGCAGCGCCGCCAGCGTGCTCCTGTTCGCGCTGGCTGCACGAGCACGGGCGTGCGCGAGGTCCCCGGAAGCAGAAGAGATGGCGTGCTGACCCGTCGACCGCGCGTCTGTTTTCTTTTCGTCTCCGATTTTCTTGGTGCGACTGCGATTCGACTTGATCGTCGGGGCTTTGGTCGACGTGCAGGTGGATCCGTGACGTCCAATCATGCACGCACGCACGTAGCCGTAGCCGTGCAGGGTTGTTTCGTGCTTGAACGGTACGCGTCGGCCTGCTCAAGGTGCCTGAGGAAAAATATATTAGTACAACCCATGATCCGTTGGTTGACACCTGTGGCGTGGATCGGCCAGAACTACAGAGGGTGTTTAGCATACGATAATCCTCAGAGGATGCTTGGATACGTTTCAGTCTCATGACTAAAAGTAGTGGGACTAAAACTTGCTAGTCTCACCCATGCTTGGATACAATTACTAAATAGACTAAAATAAGTCAATGAGCATTTATTATCCTCTAAACCCTCCAATCCCGAACTCGCATGTGTTAAAAGAGAGGAGTTAAATGAGGAGAGAGAGGACTAATCCACATTTTAATAGGGTTCCCTTGACTAAAAAGTTTTAGTCTCAGGACTGGGCTTCTAAATTTCTTTTTAGTCGGGGCGATTGGGCTTTAGCGCCACAAAAAGATTTTTAATGACTAAAAATAAGTCGCCTTCGATCGATGCATGGCCTCAGCGTCGGCAACGTAGACATGGAGCACGCGAGGCGCTTTTCTATCCCCTCTTGCGATCTTTCCTTCCTTCCCTCCCGTGTAGGCGGAAAGCTGGAGCTGGACGCGCGTGCAGATAAAGATCGAGCCTGCTGACTGTCAGAATTACAGAAAGGATCTAGCCTACTGTGAGAAGGTGCTGCCACGTACTGCCGACTAGCGAATGCTTTTTACTTGATTGATGCTGATTTGGCGAAGCATCAGGACCAAGTTGATTCCAGGACAAGTCCATAGTCTCGTTAACCACACTCCGAATTCCTTCTTTTTTTCCTATCTGACAGATATAAATCCCTTCTTTTTTACGGTCTGCTGGCCAATGGCAAAACTTATTATATTACATTGCTTTTTTTTATCAAAGAAGGGCCTTGCCCCTTTCGATTTTTATTACTGAAAACCACCGAGTTTTACAGGCGAGATAAAAACGAAAAAAAGAAAAGAACAGAAAAGAACACAGTTGCCAAAACCACCAGGTATCCCTAGCAGCAGGGCCAGCCATATTTTTTAACAACCTGAGTACAAATTAACCCCTAAGTTTAAACTGCCAAATCATCATTACAGCTAGAGCAAAAGAAGCAAGAAAGGACACAAGGGTTCTGCCAGCAGGAGCAACAAAACATCAGGTTCACCATCGCAAGAGAAGCTTCATTCCAGCCTTGCCACATTGATCCTCCATCCCTGCTTAGCAGTGAACACCTCATTTGCTGCCTGTTCTAGCACCCTTGCTCCCAGCTCCAGTGTTTTTCTTGACGACTCCTTTATCTGCAGGACGGACCGGTCGACCAACCACCTGCATAATAGTTTGACAACATACAAAGGATCATTTATCCTTTTGTTTTCAAAGACAATTGCATTCCTGCTTTTCCAAATTGCCCAAAGCAGGGTGCAATCCCCACCAGAACCAATTTTTTCTCCTCTTTATTAAATTTCCTAATCCACTCCCCAAAACAGTCCCTTACATTTGATGGGACAGTTTTAAATCCACACACACATCTGACCAAACCCCATAACAGTGAAGCAGTGGAGCAGGAAAAAAACAAATGGTCAATTGATTCATCTTTCCCACACAACACACACCCTTTCCCACCCTTCCAAATTTCTTTTCTAAGCAAAGACATCCCTAGTTAATATACTTTTTTATTAACTAACCAAAGAAACACTTTCAGTTTAGCAGCAACTTTGTTTTCCATAAGTATTTCTGTGGGAAGTTTATCCCAACTGCTATCAATTTCCTATACAAGGACCCCACAGAAAACTTATGATCTGCAGCTAGAGTCCAGAGAACTTGGTCCGCCTCCCTGCAATTGAATTTCCTCACATCTTTTTTCAAACAATTCCAAAGCCCTAAAGTTTCCCCATGCAATGTTCTTCTAAATTTGAACCCACACCACCCTTTCTCAGATAGCCTCTTCCACAAGAATGTTGTGGTCAAAGCATATATCATACAGCCTAGGGTAAGCCTCCTTCAAAGGTTTATCATCCACCCGGTATCTTCCCAGAACCTAGTATTCCTCCCATCCCCCACTTTTTTCTTAACAAATTTATAGAATATTTCCTTGATCTTCAACAAACTAGCCCAAAATTGGGAATCCCCAGGCTTCTTGCTTACTAAAGCTAAACATCTCCTTTTCTATATTTTCTATCCAAAATATCCTGCCACAGACCTTTTTCATTTTCCATTTTCCAAAACCATTTTGCTAGAAGTGAAATATTCATAATCTCTAAATTCAGTATCCCTAAACCCCCCATGTCTTTAGGTCGGCAACACTCTTTCCAATTCACTAGATGGTACTTTTTTACATTCTCATCTTCTTGCCATACCAATCTGGATCTAAAGAAATCAGCTTTCTTTATGATCCCTTTAGGCACAACATAGAAGGACATCATGAACAAAGGCATGTTAGTCAAGCAGGCTTGCACCAAGGTGATTCTTCCAGCAATAGAGCCCAGTAGCTTCCCCTGCCAACATCCACACCTTTTCTCAATTTTATTCGTCACACCTTCCCAGTGTGAGTTCCCAACTCTGTTCTCAGAAACAGGCACCCCCAGGTACCTAATGGGCAAGTCTCCCATCTTACATGTTAGGATATCCTGATAGGTCGATTGTTTTTCTCTAGCTTTGCCAAATAACAGCAATTCACTTTTATGAAAATTTATTTTGAGCCCAGACATCTGCTCAAAAGCCCCAAGTATAAGTTTAAGATTTTTAACACTTTCCACCTCATCCTTGATCAAGAAGATAGTATCATCAGCATATTGTAACATATTAACCCCTTTTTCTCCATTGCCATTCAAGACCCCTTAACCAGATCATGCTCCAGGCATTACTCATTATACAAGCGAGGCATCAGAACTATGTCAAACGAAGAAGGGACATAGCATCTCCTTGCCTCGATCCTTTAAAGGTTTTAAAATACGGGCCAATTTCATCATTTACTTTGATTCCTACATGTCCTCCTCTCATAGTTTCCATCACCCAGTCCACACCATTTATCGTGAATCCTTTCATTTTCAAAGATCTCATATCACATAAGGCCATTTGATTTTATCTTAAGCTTTCTCAAAATCCACTTTAAAAACCAGGGCATCGTCTTTGTTTTTGTGAAAGGAGTTCAGGGCCTCTTGCATGATCACAATCCCTTCCTTAATGTATATGCCCTTTATAAAGGCAGTTTGGGTTCTGAAATCACAGGGCCACACATTTGGCCAATCTATTCATCGAATTTTAGTAATGATTTTAAATCGACATTCAACAGGCAAATAGGCCTGAACTTCTGAATTTGTTTAGCATCATTAGTTTTAGGGACAAGAGCAATTATACCATAATTAAGTCTGGCAATATTAATCTCACCTTTTGCAAACCCTTCTACCAAGGATTTCAGATCCCACTTCACCACTTCCCAAAAATCTTGGTAAAAATCAGCAGGGAACCCATCAGGGCCAGGGCTTTCGTTTCTTTTCATCCCAAAGACCACCTGATGGATTTCATTTAGGGAAAAAGGAGCCAAAAGCTCCTCTTTCTCCTTTCCATTAATTTTATTCATCTCCATATCCTTCAACGAAATACTAGATTCTTCAGGATGTCCAAATAATTCTTTATAGAATTTGGTGATATATTCCATTAAATTCTCATCTCCCTCTATAACCCCTTCTTCCTGTTCCAGGGAAACAATCTTGTTTTTCCTTCTCCTCACATTCACCCTGGCATGATAATATCTAGTATTTCTGTCTCCATCTTTAATCTCTGAATCTTTATATCTTTGCAACCACTTCACCTCTTCTTGCAACATTACTTTTTTCAATTGTGCTCTCAACTTTTTCTGATCATCCCTATCCTTCACACCTAAACCCATAATCTCAGCTCTCTTATCTAAATCATCCAATTCTTTTAATATTTCCATTTTTTTTTCTGTACCAAGCATCCATATTTCTGTTCCAGCCTTTTAACTTTTTCCTAAGGTTTCTCAACCTTGATTGCCATCTATCTAACATGTCCCCAAAGTATCTACCATTCCAGGTGTTATACACCAGCTCTCTAAAACCCTCTCTCAGTATCCAAGCATTTTCATATCTAAAAATGTATTTGTGATCATGAGCCTCCCCTGTATCCAGGAACAAGGGGGTATGATCAGATACCTCTCTAGGAAAGGCCTGCAATATGGTTAATGGGTATTTTTCCTCCCAAGCTGGGCACATCAAAACTCTATCCAACTTCTCAAAAGTAGGGTCCTCCTGATTATTAGCCAGGTGTCTTGCCTTCCATTCAAAGGCAGCTCCCTTAACCTCGCTTGCTCAATAATAGCATTAAACATAAAGGACCATTGTTCATTAAGCATAGGCTTGTTTTTCTCCTTCCCATTTCTGATAATGTTAAAATCTCCCCCTATCAAGCAAGGCAGAGGATTATCATGATATAATCTTGCCAATTCATCTAGGAAACTAGCTTTCCCTTCCTTCTGGGCATCCCCATACACACTAACCAAATTCCAATGCATTTTGATATTCTTATCAAATACTAACATTCTCAAAAAGTACTGTCCTTTTTCAATAGTTTCCACAATTAAACATATCTTTATTAACCCCCATCAGGATCCCCCCTGACATGCCTCTGGGTGGGTTCCAACTTCATTGGAAGTTCCTCCCTCCACACAAATTGTGCAACTCATTTTTTGTGAAGTCTTGCTTTATGGTCTCAGAGAGTCCAATAAAGTCTAGCTTCTAATCTACAATCATCTCTCTAACGTATCTTTTTTTGTGATCCTGGCCTATACCCCTTACATTCCAGAAAACTCCCCTCATTTTTTCTACTTAATTCCTTTTCTCCTTCGAAGGACCCCATGTAACGCCCCGGATTCGATGCGCCAGGTGTCCGTCAGTTATTCGCCGTCGTTGCCATGTCATTTGCTTGCGTGTTGCATATTGCCATGCCATCATGTGCATCTCATTTTGCATACGTGTTCGTCTCATGCATCTGAGCATTTTTTCCCGTTGTCCGTTTTGCAATCCGGCACTCCTATGTTCCCCGGCTCCCTTTTACCTCTTTTTTAGGTAATGCGGGTGTTAAACGGTCTCGGAATGGACCGAGGTTTGCCAAGCAGCCTTGGTATAGCACCGTAGACCGCCTGTCAAGTTTCGTGCCATTTGGAGGTCGTTTGATACTCCAACGGTTAACCGGGTAACCGTAAAAGCCTCTTTTGTTGCAGCCCAACACCCCTTCTAAAGTGGCCCAAAACCCACCAAACTCCCCTCCATGCTCTCGGTCGTTCGATCACGATCGCGTGGCCGAAAACCGCACCTCATTTGGACTCTCCTAGCTCCCTCAAACTATAAATAGGTCCTCCCCATCATTTTCGCGGATGAAATCCCCCCTAACCCTAAAAATCCTCCCCGCGCTCGCCGGACACGTCCGCCGCCACCGGACGAAAATCGCGCCGCCCGCAGCCATGGCGTCGCGCCACGTGGCCTCGCCCACCGCCGCCCGGCCGCGGAAACCCATCCAAGCCAGCGGGCCGATCCGCCGCCAGGCCAGCGCGCCCGCCGCCCGTCCCGCCCGGCGGCGGACCTCGCCGCCCGCCGTCGCCACCCTCGCCCGCCTCCCGCGGAACCCTCGCCGCTCGCCTCACTTCCATGGGAACCCTCGTCGGCGCCTTCCTCCATGAGGCTTCGCGGGCCAAACTCCCCCGCCCGCGCCTCCTCGCCGTGACCGCCCGCGGCGCTCTCCGCGCTTCGACCGCCGCCGCCGCTTCGCCGGCCTCCCGCGCCAGGGCCGCCTCGCCGCGCCTCACGGCTCGCCATCGCCGCGCCGGCTTCGTCTCGGCCAGATCCGATCGTGGGTCGACCGGATCCGGCGCCCCCTCGCCGGCGCGGCCCGTCCCTGTCGTCTCCGGCGAGAATCCCGGCCGTCCTCGTCGTCCGTGCCCGCGGTTGACTTTCTTCTCCTTCCCCGAAATCCTCTAAGTCCTATTTCTGCAGATATTTCGTTGCATTTTCATCAAGCCATAACTCTCTGCATATTGCTCCGTTTTATGCGTGTAATTTGTCAAATTGTTCGCCTCGACGAGTACATCATTTCATCTCATTGCATCATTTTCATTTGAGCTCATCTTGACGCCCGAAATGCTGTTGGAAGAGGGCTATGTGATGTTAGTTTCAGATTCTTATCAGAACATGCACTTTTGTCATTTTTGCCATGATTGATGTGTGCATCCTATGAACTTGAGTCCTACATGTGTTTTGTAATATGCCATGCCATCTTTACAGGGGTGTATGCCATGTATTTTTGTGATCTCTGTGATGACTAGCACAAGCATGCAAACTAGGCTTCATGATGTTGCTGATTTCAGCCCCTGTTCTGCTAATATTTGTATGCCATGTAAACTTGATGCTATCGAGAGATCCATGCTTATTTTGAGATACTTCAGTAAGGATGTTTTGAACATATGGTTATCATATATCCATCCATGCCCTTTTTTGCAATTATGGAGTGCCATAGCTTGAGTCAATCGAGCTCTACTTTTGCTATAAAATGTTTCCTGGCAGGTTGTTTACATGTTATTCCATTTTGCCAAGATTGTTGTAGTTGATCTGTGTATGCTATGATGTTGTTCTTGCCATTTATAGCTTCTATGCCATGTCTTATTACTGTGAGTTTCCTTGCCATGCCATGTATTGCTATGTGGTGAGTGGTTCAAGCTCACCAACATGCCTACTTATTGTTGTTCCTGTCATGTATGAATCTGTAATATAACTTGCCATGTTTACATGGGTGCCATAATATTTTCTCATCCTTTTTGGCTCATGGTCAGTAAGGGACATTTATTCTATGCATTTAGTAGTTTCATGCCATGCCTTTGTTTGTCATGATAAGTTCCTGTAACATGGTTTTTGATAGCTCTAAACATTGCAACCTGATGTTATTTCTGCTAAAGTCTGAAACTGTTATTATTTGCAATCTTGCCATGTGTGTTTGAGCATGTTCTACTGATTTATGGAGATAGCTCAGTGTTCATGTTTTGTCATGCTTTACCTGTACATCATGCCCATGCCTTTTGTTATCACGTTGAGGTGCTGTAGCATTTTGTTTTGATGCTTGCAATATGCCTAGTTGCTGTTTTGGACAGATTGTTGTCATGACTTGTTTCATGTGTATGTGTTGAACCGTTTCTCCGTTTTGAGTGTGCTCTATATGAAACTTGCTTTATTTTGCATGTAGTTCCATATTATCATGTTGCATCCTTGTTTTTAGGTGTTTGCTTGATGTTTGGATGCATTTTGCATCAATGCCATGTTTAACTTGTTTTGCTCATATCTTTTAGACCGTAGCTCCGAATCTAATGAACTTTATATGTAACTTGACTAGAATTTCGTGTAGATCATCATGGTGCATCTTAACTTGCTGTTTAACAACTTGAACATAAGGTTTATTCAGATCTGGACCAATTTCGAAATTTGCATATGAGGACTTCTAGGAATTGTTATATGTTGTTCCCGGCCTCATTTAAACTTGTCTTGATGTGTTGCTCTTGTTTGCATCATCTCTTGCCATGAGTAGCTTCATGTAGTATTGTCATGCATCATGCTTGTTTGTGCATCATGCATTGTTCATGTGTGGTGTGTTTACCATGTTGTGTGCTTCTTCTTGTTAGTTCCTGTTTCTTTGCGATCGTGAGGATTCGTTCGTCTACGCTTGGTTCGGCTTCATCTGTTCATCTTCTTCATGGACTCGTTCTTCTTCCTTGCGGGATTTCAGGCAAGATGACCGCTACCCTGGATCTCACTACTACCATTGCTATGCTAGTTGTTTCGTTCTATCGCTATGATGCGCTACCTATCACTTGTTCCTCAAGCCTCCCAAATTGCCATGTCAGCCTCTAACCTTTTGCACCCTTCCTAGCAAACCGCTGTTTGGCTATGTTACCGCTTTTCTCAGCCCTCTTATAGCATTGCTAGTTGCAGGTGAAGTTGAAGATTGCTCCATGGTGAACAGGATTATGTTGGGATATCACAATATATCTTATATTATTAATGCATCTATATACTTGGTAAAGGGTGGAAGGCTCGGCCTTATGCCTGGTGTTTTGTTCCACTCTTGCCGCCCTAGTTTCCGTCATATCGGTGTTATGTTCCCGGATTTTGCGTCCCTAACGCGGTCGGGTGATTTATGGGACCCCTTGACAATTCGCTTTGAATAAGACTCCTCCAAAGAAGGCCCAACATTGGTTTTACCATTTGCCTCACCTAGCCCTTTCTCCCTTGGGTTTTGAGCCTAAGGGTCATCTTTATTTTAGCCCCCGGGCCGGTGCTTCTCTAAGTGCTGGCACGAACAGCTACTGCGGGGCCCTCGAAGCAACTCGAGGTCTGGTTTTACTCGTAGCTAGTCTCATCCGGTGTTGCCCTGAGAACGAGATATGTGCAGCTCCTATCGGGATTGTCGGCGCATCGGGCGGCTTTGCTGGTCTTGTTTTATTGCTGTCGAAATGTCTAGTAGCTGGGATTCCGAGACTGATCGGGTCTTCCCGGGGAGAAGGAATATCCTTCGTTGATCGCGAGAGCTTATCATGGGCTAAGTTGGGACACCCCTGCTGGGTATAAACTTTCGAGAGCCGTGCCCGCGGTTATGTGGCAGATGGGAATTTGTTGATATCCGGTTGTAGTAAACTCGAAGCAAACTCTTCTAAAATACACCAACCGTGTGCGTAACCGTGAGTGTCTCTTTTCGGGGTTGATCGAGAGGAGAACACGATTTCTGGGTTATGTCTGACGTAAGTAGGAGTTCAGATCACTTCTTGATCATTACTAGTTGACGACCGTTCCTTTGCTCTCTTCTCGCTCTCATTTGCGTATGTTAGCCACCATATATGCTTAGTCGCTGCTGCAACCTCACCACTTTACCCCCTTCCTTTTCCTTTAAGCTTTGCTAGTCTTGATACCCATGGTAATGGGATTGCTGAGTCCCCGTGGCTCACAGATTACTACACCACCAGTTGCAGGTACATGTTGCGATGATCATGACGCGAGAGCGATGTTGCTTGAGTTCTTCTGCTTCTTCGATCAGGGGATAGGTTCCAGGTCGGCAGCCTGGGCTAGCAGGGTGGATGTCGTTTGAGTTTCTGTTTATGTTTCATCCGTAGTCGGATGTTGATCTTGTATATGATGTGATGTTGTTGTATTCTTGTGGCATTTGTGCCTTATGTATGTATCCCCATCTATTATGTAATGTTGATGTAATGATATCCACCTTGCAAAAGCGTTTCAATATGCGGGTCTATCCTTGGTTGGACCGTCGAGTTCCTTTTGGATAGGGTCGCATATTGGGCGTGACACCCCAATCCCAACTGACTGCTTCACACAGTCAATTGCTGGTGAGCATTTCTTACTGCTTTTTCTGCCTGAGAACATTCCTCTCAGCTTTTTAATTTGTTGTTCCTCAATGTCCACATCAGAATGTTCATAGTCTGAACAGAGTTCCTCAAGAGTAATATCTCCAGTATTAATATATACTGGGACATCTTTTTTGTAGATCTCATCCTCTTCATTTTTTCCTCCTGTCTTTTCCCTTTCCTCTCTTTTAACATTCTGTAAATATATCTCTCTTCTAGCTTTTTCCATCTTGTTAATAATGTCTATGTTTTTACCGATTGTAGGGGAACGTAGTAATTTTAAAAAATTTCCTACGCACACGCAAGATCATGGTGATGCATAGCAACGAGAGGGGAGAGTGTTGTCTACGTACCCTCGTAGACCGAAAGCGGAAGCGTTATAACAACGCTGATTGATGTAGTCGTCGTCTTCACGATCCGACCGATCCAAGTACCGAACGTCACGGCACCTCCGAGTTCTGCACACGCTCAGCTCGATGATGATCCTCGAGCTCCGATCCAAAGCAAAGCTCCGGAGAGAGAGTTCCACAAGATGACGACGTGGTGACGATCTTGATGTTCTACCGACGCAGGGCTTCGCCTAAGCACCGCTACGATATGACCGAGGTGGAATATAGTGGAGGGGGGCACCGCACACGGCTAAGAGATCCAAGAGATCAATTGTTGTATCTTTGGTGCTAGCCCTGCCCCTCTATTTATATGTTGAGCCCCGGGGTCGAAACTTGGAGCAAAAGCCTCATCAAAGTCGGTTTTGCCCGAAAGGCAAGAGTCCCACTCGGTCTCCAGGACCAAACGCCACAATCCTTGGCGTCTGGCCCAGACGCCATGGGCCTCGGCGTCTGGCCCAGGGCGACGCCAGGTCTCCGACGTTTGGCCCTCGGCCTCCGCAAAACTCCTTTGCACCGACCTAAAGCCTCATGGGCTTGACCCCTTGGCCTAAACATATCATCCAATATATGAATCTTTACGTCTCGACCATTTCGAGACTCCTCGTCATGTCCCCGATCTCATCCGGGATTCCGAACTCCTTCGGTACATCGAAACATGTAAACTCATAATATAAGCATCATCGAAACCTTGTTGCGTGCGGACCCTACGGGTTCGAGAACTATGTAGACATGACCGAGAACTATTCTTGGTCAATAACCAATAGCGGGACCTGGATGCCCATATTGGCTCCTACATATTCTACGAAGATCTTTATCGGTCAAACCGCATAACAACATACGTTGTTCCCTTTGTCATCGGTATGTTATTTGCGAGATTCGATCGTCGGTATCCAATACCTAGTTCAATCTCGCCACCGCAAGTCTCTTTACTCGTTACGTAATGCATCATTCCGTAACTAACTCATTAGCTACATTGCTTGCAAGGCTTATAGTGATGTGCATTACCGAGAGGGCCCAGAGATACCTCTCCGACAATCGGAGTGACAAAACCTAATCTCGAAATACGCCAACCCAACATATACCTTTGGAGACACCTGTAGTACTCCTTTATAATCACCCGATTCGTTGTGACGTTTGGTAGCACCCAAAGTGTTCCTCCGGTAAACGGAGTTGCATAATCTCATAGTTACGGGAACATGTATAAGTCATGAAGAAAGCAATAGCAACATACTAAACGATCAAGTGCCAGGCTAACGGAATGGGTCATGTCAATCAGATCATTCTCCTAATGATGTGATCCCGTTAATCAAATGACAACTCATGTCTATGGTTAGGAAACATAACCATCTTTGATTAACGAGCTAGTCAAGTAGAGGCATACTAGTGACACTGTTTGTCTATGTATTCACACATGTATTATGTTTCCGGTTAATACAATTCTAGCATGAATAATAAACATTTATCATGATATAAGGAAATAAATAATAACTTTATTATTGCCTCTAGGGCATATTTCCTTCACCGATCACATCTATTGAACACCCTAAATCAATCCCCACCAAAGAACTGATATGTAGTAAAGAAGCATCAGCAATAACCAGCTCAGAATTCTTACCATAGTTGTCTCTTTCCTCAGCTCTGCTCTTAGCCATATCTTCAATTTTCTTATCTTCCTTCCCTTTGTTTCTAAGACTTCTCTTGATCTCCACATCTTTTTCATCCCCTTCTTTGTCCAGAACCTCAATTCCATGTATTTCAGCCATCTTCTCCCCTAAGGTTCCAACAGATTCTTGGCTAGCATTATAATCAGTGGGCTCATTATATTTCCCAGAGTCTGTGTCATCTTTTTTCTGTTGAGCCTCTTTCTCATAGTCTTCAAGGTCTATATTAGCTAATTCCCTTTCATATTCCTCTCTATTAGCAGCCTCTTGTGCCAGTTTCTGTATTACTTCTAGTTATTTTTTACTAGTCTCCTGCAACTCTATCTGAATCTTCTCCAGCTCTCTGATCTTGTTTTCATTTTTTGCCCACAAAGCATTGCTTCTGATCTTGTCTTCCTCCAAAGCTTTTATTTTACTGAGCATGAATTCACTTTCTTTTTGCCATCTTCCTCTTTCCAAAGTCATCTCATTTTGCCATTGCATCATGTTTTCCTCCAACTGGGATTTCATTTTTTTAATCTTTCTGTCAACCTCCTCACTGCTTTGTGGATAAGCATCCCAAAGAAACCCCTCTGTGTTCATTATCCTCTAATCTGGTTCTTTTCCTATTGTCAATCTCTTCCTCTCCCACTTCTGAGATATTGTTGCGTCATTTTTCCTCTTCTCTTCCTGTACCAACCAATTTCCACTACTTTCTCGTGCTCCACCTCAATTACGAACATGAGAAGATCGGGTGAAGTGATTTCTACTTGAGTAGGGATTTTCTCCACATCCCCGATTCCACATTTTGCTCTAACTTTCTCCTTATTAATAGTGTCCATATCAATCTCCAAGACAGGCCCCCACCGCAGCAGCCCACCTCACAAATCCCTAGGAAATGCCTAAAGCAATCTGGTACTTTGGCGGTCGACCCAAACAAGATGCATTTTGCCAACACTGATGGTCAAGGGACCAGGCTGAACTTTGATCACTACCCTGTTCCCAAAGAAATTAAAGTCATTAAACTTGGCCAACTCCACCAGCTTTGCCTTGTTGGGGAATCTCATCATATACCCATTTTTTCCAAATTCCCTCACTCTCCATTGCCATCCCCAATCAAACATCTCTCCCAAGGCCTTCACTAGTTCAGTCTCATTGATCCTCCCTTCTCTTATGATCACCACACCCAAAGGATTGGTGTGTTCTGCCACCAGAACATCCTTATAACTCTGCACCAGAAGAACCCCCAATCCTTTAGCTGCATATCCAACATATTTAGGGACTGGTTTAACTTGTTTTAGCAAATTGCACTCCCCAGTAATATGGTTCTCTCTGCCACAAATCAAACAGTGCCCCACCCTGCAATCTTTGGTGGTGTGTCTGGGATCTTTACATTTTCCACACACCTGCTTGCTAAATCTGTCAAAGTTCTTCTTGTTCCCCTCAACACCTTGCTGCCAATTGCCTCTTCCTCCCTGTTTTTCACATCTAACCCAGCTCCCTGACCAGTCACCTTATCAGCTTTTTGCTGTCCATCAGGACCTCCTTCCTCTTTCCTCTGACTCTCTTTCCCAACCAGGTTACCAATTTGGTTCCCAACTGTCCCAACCATCAGGCTCTTCTCAGCATTACGCATCCCCTGCACCGGTGAGAAGGCGTGAAATCAAAAGCATCTGCTGCTCTTGTTGTTGATCATTGGGGAATTCTGGTTATTCCTCTTCTCCTTTTCCAAAGAAAGAAACATCCGAATCACCACTAGACATCCTTGTGAGATCTCCCCCTTCATCCTTCTTCCCAGTCTTAGCTTGCCACATCAGATTCTCTCCGCTCCTCTCAGATCTGGGTTCCTCCTCCTCTGCATCTCTATCCATTCCATCCGCAGGACCAAAACGATAGCCTCCCCTTCCAAAACCCCCAGATCTCCCTGGAAAGGCATGTCTCCCTCAAATCCATCCTCTCCCCCTCTCAGAATTATTAAATCTCCCCTCCATATGTCCATTTCCACCCCCTTTGTTGAATCTCTGAGCTCCAAACCCTCTACCATAGTTTCCTGACATAGCTTCTTTTTGTGGCGGCGAGGGGGGGAAAGGAGGGAACCCTAGAGAGTGGGGTTTCTTCCCAGCCTTCTCCACACCCTCTTTTATACCCCCCACAGCTTCATCCCTTCGTTGGGTTGGGCTGGGCTCCAATTCGCCAGGCCTCCACCACCTTAGGCCCACCTCCACATCCATAGTCAAATCCCTCCCAATTGAGCCCCCAAAAATCATCAGGGGTCTCAAATTACTTTCCAAATCAGATTCCTCAACCATCACCCTATTTGCATCAAAATAACTTGCAATTGGAGTATTTTGCATCTCAATTTCCCCCAAATCCACATCCTCTTCCCCAAACAAAGGGATTATGAGATGAACCCTCTCTTTCTCCATATGTTTTTGCACTATCCCCGCATCTACACCAGACACCTGAGTCATATTGCTCAGTCTACCAATCCCAACATCATCACTAAAACCTCTATGTTCTGAATTAGGAATCACATCAGAGATCATCACCCCACATTTATTACCTTGAGATTTTGGCTTATTCCTAAATTTGTTTCTACTGCCATGCCCAAATTCCCCAATTCCTCCACCACGATCAGCATCATCTACTTTAATTAAAGTAGTAGATGCCAAGTATTTTGTAGAAGCAGGCGTACCTGAATCGGACAAGAAGGCCTCCCCCTCCTCCTCAGCGTCCTCACGGACAAAGAATCAGAACGGTTGCCCGGGCGAAAGCACCCTCTTGGCGGGAGAGAGCGAGGATGCGAGGCGAGCGCCTCGGGAACCGCGGGGACCGGCGAGGGAGTGAGGTTGGGGACGAAGACCCCCTGGCACGTCGCGGCGGCGCCGCCGCTTCCTCCTCCATCTCCACGAGCTCCGCGTCTTCCTCGATTTGGATCGGCAGCCACCTGGATCCTGGGGCAGGGATCCCCATCACCACCTCCCGGGGTTGTTCCTGCTGCGCCGGAGGCGGCGCTCTCGGCTGGATCAGACGGTAGCGAAGGGAGCGAAACAGCTTCCACTTCTCCCTTTGCTCGGGGACCAGCGATTCCGCCTCGAGCATCGCCCACAGGATCACCCCCATCGCCGGCTGGTGATCGTAGTTGGGGAAACATCTGAGGATCTCCTCGCCGCGCAGCTTGTCCCGCACCAACTCCGATGCGTCGTTGAGCGACTTCGCCGTCGGAAACCAGCGGTCGATTTCCTTCGCCCCATCAGACCTCGTCGCCGTCGGACAGCGCCCACATCTGCTGCTCCCTCGTCGTCATCGAACCCTACCTGTCGCGGCTGCGGCGAGCGGTGGTTTTCACGGGCGAGATTTGGGAGGTGTGGGGGAGAAGAGAGCCAAGGCGTCGGGCCAATAACCCCTCTCACAGCCCCACTCTCGCCATTACTCACCTCGAACCGCACCCCCACCTCGCCCCACCGGTCAGCCGCCGCAATTTCCACCGCCGCAATTTCCGCGACGTGGCACGGGAACCCCACCTCCTGGCCCACCCGCCACTCCGCATCGCGCTCCCAGCTGCATGAGTCCACCACCACCCCCTCGTCGTCGAGGAGCTCCGCCCGACGTCCACGCCGGCGGACGTAGCCAAGGTGAGGCACCGGCACCGCCGCACCAAAATCCAGCACAAACCGCAGGGGAGACGTGGCGGAGACGACGCCATCCTCTCGCCCTCCGACCAATAATTTCTCATCCAGAGCTTTGTTCTTTAAAGCCCCTCCTAAGACACGTCCCTTTCGTCAAATGAGGCACCTATTACATTGCTTGTCTTCAATTAGGCCCTGTTCGAAACCTCTCCACACCGGCGACACTGCGGAGTTGTGGAGCTCGGTTTTGGCAGCTCTGTCAAAGTGAGCTGAAGTCTGGTTTGCTCCGGAGCGGAGTTGGAGGAGCGGAGAGGAACCGAACACTTCCTCGGTTACTTACATATATCTAAGAAATCCAAGGAAATAGGGAAGTGAGCACAGTAGCTGATTGCGACGATGGCCCATACATGCAGCCATGATTGCACCCTTTCCGGCTTTCCCTCACTGACAGACGGCATGTTCACGTCCGCATGGCGGCCATGATTGCACCCTCCCCTCACTGACAGACGGCGTGTTCACGTCCGCATGGCAGAGAACGAACCCATTCTTTACATGCCGCTTCTCTGATTGACGTAACCTCATGGATCCTGGGTGTGATCCTCACTACTCCGGATAAACTAATATAACCTCCAATCTGCTTACGCTGCACTCTTTAAAAAATCCTGATCCTCAGCCGATCGCTGGATGCTTCCAAAGACGATAGCAATGCTGCCGATGCAAGCATTATTTCCCAGACTAGTTTATTACAATCACCCAGGCTGTCTCTGGATCAGTCGGCACCACTGATCAAGCAAAACTAATGGCGCCTGCCTGATTCCGTTTATAATTCAGCGGCGAAAGCGGTCGCTGACCTAACTCCGTGACCTCAGCCCTCCATTATTGTACTACTCCAATGGCGATGTGGAGCTCCCGAAGCCTCCATCCATGGCTTATTTAGTCTGTTTATCTGCGCCTGCTTGCTTGGCTGGATGAGCACGTCGGATTAGTATAATCGGGCTCGATTAGTGGAGCGTTGATTAGTGGTTCATAAACAATGCGCGTGCGTACGTGGTTTGTCACAGTCTGACAGAGCTGGAGGGTATATACAAATCGTGTCTCCTGATTCCTGGCACGCAGACAGGATCCGGCATGATCTGTGCGCGCCTTTTGATTGGGGGTGTGTTTTTTCTAGGGTTTTCTTATCTGCAGGGTGATCGACACTGGTTGCTAGCCGCGCTTGACCTTGCCCACTGTTTCTGCAATTTGAGATTGTAATAATCTTAACTTATGCCTCTGGAGAGTTGTCCAGACATTTATTCAGAAAGATGGGCATCACTATAACCACAGTATCCTCACAGTATTCAGATAACAGTGACACAAGTAGATAATATTCATATCCGCACGAGATTAGAATGGACCCTCTGCAATGCAACGCGTTCGGTGGACAAAATTAGTTGGAAAGGGTGTGCTTGATTTAAGTCCATGAAACTGCATTTTGTTGTTACAAATTTAATATATCGTGGTTGACTGCGAGAGTGGGCTTCATCGTCTCGGGCTCCATGGATCTCCAAATTTTGAGCAATTCAAAAACCACATTTCAAAGTTTTGAAGAAATCTGGAAACAAATACCCGTGTACATAGGAATGGTGGCTACAAGTGTGCACACTTTCATTATGAAATACATTGCTATGTGGTATACACAAAAGTAACAAAATCATGAACTTTTTATGGTGAATAGTACATGTGCTGAAAATACATGATTTTTTAATCTAAAAAATACATTTTTATGTGTAGCTCACATCATAATGTATTTCATCATGAAACTTTGCACACTGTGGAAAACATGCCTATGTACAGGTGTAAAAAAATTCATAACTAGCTTGATGCACGTGCGTTGCCACGGGACAATTGGCTTAGAGAATTTCATAACTAGCATGCCGCTGCTTGATTTGCGACTAGAAAAGATAGCAAAAATACAGTGAGAAACATGCAGCATTAGAGAATTAAAATCAAGATCGATTTTGAGTTGAACTCACATTTTTATCTTCTTTATTTGTTCCTTTTACAAAGATGTTAGTCTCGCATGAAAGTAGTGTATTTGTTTATTTATGATTGATCTCACATGTGAGTAAAATACATTTTTTTTATGTCTCTCGGAAAGTTGCTAGTTTCACATGTAGGATGTGTGTATTTCTTTATTTGGAAAGGATGTTGGACTTATATGTGAACTCACCACCAACCCCAATCTTTATGAGTAGAAAAGATTTTTTGAAACTCTAAAATTCAATTTTTGAATTTATCAAATTCCAGGCTCGATGGAGCTCGGTCTCCATTAGAAATTTTCGATTGACTACTCGAAAACACCGATATGACCACCAACCATCACATATGTATTGGACACCATATCCGATACTAATTCGTTGCTGATACGTCCCGATACGTATCAACAGAGTATCGATAAATATAGACAATAAATTTAATGTGGATACATTTTTTATACTTCCTTGATATGGCTAGCGCACTCAAAGCCCTAAGGGGCATATGTTAACCATGGATTGTCCCGATCCTGATGTCTAAACTCCAACTCCCGATCCTATTTCTCTCTTTTGTACTCACTATTGGCAGCGCCACCAAATTTTGCAGTTGGCGGCAAGTTGGCGGTGGGCTACTCGCCTCCCCCTCACAAGCTCCAGCAGTGCCATCGGTAAGCCGGTGGTGGGCTTCTTTCTCCGGTGCTCCCTCTCCCTCTTCCCACCACTCTCCTATAGATTTCTATCTAATAGCAGACTGATGATTTCCTCCTCCCTTTTTCTCACTAATTGAACTTTTTTTTGAAAGAACCTATTGGAACTTTTATGTTTGTTTGGCCGTTGGTTGGCTTTTGTTGGAATCATGGATAAGAAGATAGAAGAGAATGGACTAATTAAATACACGCTAAATAGCTCGACGATATGCTTAATTGTTAACTTGTTCATCAACATTAATTTTCATGCGCCTCCCAGATGGGAGCCAGGTTCCATTATACTCCCTCCGTTCCAGAACAAGTGCCTGAAACTTAGTACAACTTTGTATTAGAGTTGATACAAAGTTGAGACACTTAATTTGAGATGAAGAAAGTATGAAATAACAGAACAAACATTTATTATTGTTGTTGTTATTCTTCTTCTTCTTCTTCTTCTTCTTCTTCTTGTTATTATTATTATTATTATTATTATTATTATTATTATTATTATTATTATTATTATTATTATTATTATTATTATTATTATTATTATCATTATAAAACAGTCGAACATATCCCCATGTTGACATTTTAAAAAATGATGCATGTACATATTCATATCGCCCCGGTGCAGCAGTTCTCAGTATTGGTGTAAAATTTAGACTCTGCACAAGGTGCATGATTTGAGATGTTTCCTGCTTTATGCATGATATAAGCTTGCTAGACTGGTACTATACATGGCCATCCCTCGGGCCGGGCTGGGCTTTGGGCCGGGCCTGACCAAACCAACGCAGAAATCCCAGGCCCAGGCCCGGCCCGGCCCAGGCATCGGGCCTAGAAATTAGGCCCAAGCCTGCCCATCAACGTAAAAGCCCGTCAGGCCTTGGGCCGAGCCTCTTCATTAACTCGCCAATATGACGGGCCTGGGCCCAGCCCGACTTGGCCTTCAGGCTCAATATCTAGGCCCAGGCCCGGCCCATGAGGAGCGTCAGGCCGGGTCGGGTCGGGCAGGCCAGGCTGCCCATGGCCAAGTATAACTGGTCCTGCCTCTATTCCTAATTTGAAGTCTTTTTAGAGATTCTAATATGAACTATACATGGTGCAAAATGAGTGAATCTGTACTCTGAATTTTTAAAAAAGAATCTACACTCTGAATTATGTCAGTATAGATCCGTATGTAGCTCGTATTGAAATATCTAAAAGTGCTTATATTTAGAAATGGATGGAGTAGTAGATAAAAGAGTAAATCATGTAAGGCTTTGTGCTGAGTGTTTTATCTCCTAAAAGTCGCAGCCCTTTCCTTTGGGCGGGCCGGAATGGGCGCTAACCGCTAAAGATGCATCTTAGCTCGTCGGGTGCTTATCGGATGGCAAAGAGATGCTACGTCGCTTTAAGGCCCTCCTGCACTGACGACTGGAGATCAGCGGGTGCCAGCGCGAGCATGGGCAAAACCAGCAGCTCATTATCTATCTATATACTATCCGATCACATTTCGAAGCGCAATCCACTCAGCGGTATGACATAAAAAAACTAGGCTGCGGTGTGTTTACTTGGTCATAACTAAGTTTCAGAAAAATTATGTCAAGCCATAGATTTACAAGAACAGTGATAAGCAAAACAATTGCCATGAAAAGTCAAAAGTTTACCAGCTTTTATTCAACAAAGTGCTGGCATGAATCAAATAGGCCAGACTATTGCTGTCAGGATCCAATCTACACCGACAACACAAAACAAATCTGAATTTCAATGCTATGGGAATTAACTCTAAAAACTGACTATGTTGCTGGAATGGAGAGGAGCAAGGAATTTGCTGTACAGCAAGAGAGTTTTCCACTCTGGACCATCTCCTACCAAACCAAATATCCACAATAACATATCAACTATAATGGTGCCCGGCTCAGTTACAGTTAGCAAAGCAACGAACAAAATTGTACTCCCCAAGGCTTTCCAAGCAGAATGCGCAAAGAGGCCACTGCACTAGTGCAGCCGCATGGCATCTATCAGCAACATGGAGCCTCTCCCCCGCCTTGATTTCCCTGCTCTCCACACGCGGAAGCCCTCAGGGAAGTACCCACTTTGCTGCCACTCCCGCATTTGAGCCATTGGGTATGGCCCATGCTCTCGCCCCTGAAGATCCTTGTACAGCCACCCTTGATCTGACTTGCCTGTCCCATTCACGGTTACGGGATCACGCGCCATGGCCTGTGACGTACTGCATGCAGGCCCCGTGTTTCCATCCAGATCATTGGAAGCACGGACTGTAGGTACGGTGACCCCATTGACGGCTTCCGGTCCGTCATGTGCATGCGCAGCGATCCCAGTAACGGCTTCTGGTCCATCACATTTTGCCTGTTCTGGCTCACGCTGCTCCATTTGAACATCCTCGTCGTCATCACTGACCAGATCAATGATATCTTGTTTGTCACCACCACTGTGATGGCTAGGACCATTTCCATCCTCCTCGTTGTCGATATCAATGACTCCAGTAACTGCAATAACTTCACAAGATTATTTTTTATTAGGGAAGGGAAACAGGCAGAAAAGCAGTTACTATCATGGTTTAGGAATAGTATTTCAATGCATTTAATAAGGTGGTATTGATCAAACCTCCCTCCATACAACCAGAATAGTAAACCATGTATGTACGAACGGGTAAAATGCAAGCTAAATGCTAAGCATCTTTTTCACAGTCCACTGCGATCTAATTATACTTGCGTTATTAATAGGACCGAACTCATAAATTGATGGAAAATGGAGCTCAATATACAGCATAAAAAACCTCCGGCAAGTTAACATGTCCATAACTATTGAAAGGGTCGAGTAGCAAAATTTGACCTGTGTTCAATGGAGTGTGCAATCCAGGACCAGGACTGCCACCATTACAGAGGGCTTTGCCGGCAGCTGCAAGGATTAACATGGATACATAAAGATCCAACTCTAACAATAGCAATTGCATGCAATCAATAAATCAGGATCCATGGAAGTAGATAGATAAGAGTAAAATAAGAGGACAGTTCATAGCAGACACGATCACCAATCCTCGGAAACAGATAAACTATGCTCATATGTGAATATTCTTATTTACAGACATTGTATCAGCATGTTAGACACAAGAAGGTAGAACTCCTCATAGGGATCACACATAGTGCTAACTCCTCACAAGACCAGTAGCTCAATATGCAGCATAAAAAACCTCCGGCAAGTTAACATGTTCATTACTATTGAAAGGGTCGAGTAGCAAAAATTGACCTGTGTTCAATGGAGTGTGCAATCCAGGACCACGAGTGCCACCACTACAGAGGGCTTTGCCGGCAGCTGCAAGGATTAACATGGATACATAAAGATCCAACTCTAACAATAGCAATTGCATGCAATCAATAAATAAGGAGCCATGGAAGAAGATAGATAAGAGTAAAATACTAAAATAAGAGGACAGCTCATAGCAGACACAATCACCAATCCTCGGAAATAGATAAACTATGCTCATATGTGAATATTCTTATTTACAGACATTATATCAGCATGTTAGAGACAAGAAAGTAGAACTCTTCATAGGGATCAGACATAGTGCTAACTCCTCACAAGACCAGTAACTCAATATGCAGCATAAAAAGCCTCCGGCAAGTTAATATGTTCATAACTATCGAATGGGTCGAGTAGCAAAATTTGACCTTTGTTCAATGGAGTGTGCAATCCAGGACCAGGAGTGCCACCATTGCAGAGGGCTTTGCCGGCAGCTGCAAGGATTAACATGGATACATAAAGATCCAACTCTAAAAATAGCAATTGCATGCAATCAATAAATCAGGAGCCATGGAAGAAGATAGGTAAGAGTAAAATACTAAAGAGGACAGCTCATAGCAGACACAATCACCAATCCTCGGAAACAGATAAACTATGCTCATATGTGAATATTCTTATTTACAGACATTATATCAGCATGTTAGACACAAGAAAGTAGAACTCTTCATAGGGATCAGACATAGTGCTAACTCCTCACAAGGATCATACTGAACTTTACTGGGCAACAGCCGCGGGAGGGGGGGTAGCGTACGTTGTAAGTCTAATGTTAATAGTGGCTACAAAAGTGGAATGTATAGCATTAGTTCCTTGCAATTTGTCTGATATTTAAGTAGTTTTTTCTCTAAGCGCCAAACGAGTACTGATTTGCTATTCCATTTTCAGGTAGCAGTATAGAGAGGACAAGCAGATTTTATTTTATTTGCAGTCTACTACATAAGAATAGATACTTGGTAATGGCTACTGACAATGCAAAAGATGCAAATAAGGAAAGAAAGAATTGCTGTAGAGTACCTTCAAAAGCAACTTCACAAGCAGTGTCATGTCGCAGAGATGCACCTGGAGACAGAGAGAAGATTGCCAGTACATTAATTAAAGAAAAGATGGGTATAATAGTCTCTTCAAACAAAAGCTTTCAGAAAAACCCATATCTGGTTACCAAATACAAACCTTCTAGCGATTCATCTATACCAACTTCCGAAGGGTCAGCTACTGTCTGTATCACACCTAAGAAAAGAAAGGAGAGTAGATCTTTATATTGAAAAGTTTGATCTAATAGTAAGAAGTAAAGGCTTAAGCAATGAAACTTATTGTTAGGTAGAAAAGTAGAGGTGACGAATAGAAAATATACATGGAATGGAACCCTAAGGGAGAAAACATGGTGAAAATAAACTCAACTCCAAAAATATGAATCGACTCATGACATGCACCTCAAAAATATAACTCCAGATTATAAAGGTGCAATTCTGAATACAAACAAATTTACACTCAACACTTTAAAGTTTGCACACTAGGTATCTAACCTAAAAAAGGAAAGCATAAGCAATTATGAAACTGGGAAGAAATATGAACCATAATTTATGTTGGATCCAGATTATACGTTGAAGTAATATTGCAACACTACAGAAATAGTCAAGTACTTTCTGGTAAGAAAATCTCGTATTTGTTATGAAAATATATAAGGCATCTAAGCAAAACAAAAAGAGGAAAGACCCAGTGCTAGAAGGTCCCACACCAGGTGGGATCTAGGGAAGTATTATATGAGGCATGCCTTCACCCTGCACAGTGCAATGCAGAAGGGCTGCGTCGAACCCAGGAGCTCTTGGCACAAGTAGGGAGTACTTCACCGCTGCGCCAGGTCGGTCTTTAAAAAATAATCAACAAACACAACATTTTAAAGCAATCTGGCGACAAATTTGTTCATGCAATACCTATTCGCTTAAAATTAGGACCCACTGCTTTATTTTAATATACCTATATATGCACAACCCGGTGTTTAATACGGAGCATGTGATCTGAGTCATTGGTGGTAATTGCTGAGAATACAAGGTGCAAAGGCATGCCTTTACCCTGCACAGTGCAATGCAGAAGGGCTGCGTCGAACCCGGGACCTCTTGGCACAAGTGGGAGTACTTCACCACTGCGCCAGGTCGGTTTTTAAAAAAAGCATCAGCAAACACAATTTAAACGCAATCTGGCGACAAATTTGTTCACACAATACCTATTCGCTTAAAATTAGGGCCCACTGCTTTATTTTAATATACCTATATATGCACAGCCCGGTGTTTAATACGGAGCATGCGATCTGAGTCATTGGTGGTAATATGGTGAGAATACAAGCTGCAAAACATTGAAGGCGTATTATGCCAAATCCACCCGAACCTACCTATCTAATAGCAGGTCATACCATCGCTTAAGTTAAACTTGCTAGAAATCATCTAGGTTTGACTAGTTGCTCCAGTCAAATTGCAGCAGAAATTGCGAGCTGGGGTTATAGTACAGGTTGTTTCCTTATTTAACGAAACTTGAGAATCTATGAAAATGGACGATGCTTTAGTTTGATCACCAGGATGTAGCTAAGGTACTGATTGAGCAAATAATTTAGGCTTCAACGGCTAAATTTAGATGAACCGAGATTGCATCGGCATAGTTGCTAAATATTGCTCGACCTAACCATATAGGCCTCACCAGCTAAAGTGCTCAAGCAGTTTAGGCCTTATTGCCACTTGCACGCATTAGTGCAGTATTGCTCAAGTTATCCACAGTTGTAATGTCAGGAATTCAGTAACCACGTGTACATACTACCAATTTGTGTTGGCCACTCCTCCATGCGCTAGTTTCAAGTGCAGGTGTTGCAGAAGTTTTACAGGGAGCCCTCCTAATGCAGATGCCTCCTAGTGCAGATGCAACTAACGACTGGTTTCAATGGGCCTCTGAACGATGGAGGTGGCCGACAACTTATCTCAGCTTTCTTCTAGGACTACAAATGTCTCTTGATAGCACTCACGATGCATCGATAATTGGTGTTAAATGGAGTTGTTTCAGAAGGTAACATTCATGTTTTAAATAT
The DNA here is from genome assembly GCA_021605145.1 of Aegilops bicornis. Taxonomy (NCBI): domain Eukaryota; kingdom Viridiplantae; phylum Streptophyta; class Magnoliopsida; order Poales; family Poaceae; genus Aegilops; species Aegilops bicornis. Next base: position 712,104,743 of record CM038671.1, read on the forward strand.
ATAAGATAAGTGTTATAACATTTAGGCATGCAATTGAAAAGGCCAGTCTATTACTATCTATGTCAAAAATTGGTGGGCGTCGCAGGAGTTTGGCTTCTCCCTGACATTGACAGTTAAATGGTTTTCTGTGTTTATGGAGGGATGGCCTATCCCTAGGCATGTACATGTACATAAACCTTGCTGTTTTGGCATTTTTTTTATCAATGCATCGAGATAACAATCTTTGATGTTTTCTCAAAATAGAAAAAAAAACTTGGGTGCAAAAAGGAAGTGGCCAATGTAAACATAATGTTCAATCAATTGACTCCACAATGTTTGGTAAACAGGTCACAAAGTCAACATTTATAGTTTATACAACAAAAGCAAAAAAAATCCAAAACGTTTCCTTTTTTCAAATGAGCATAACTTCTGAAACACAAGACCTGTGTTGACTCGTACTTCTAACACACATGCACATGTTCTGCATCAACCATGTTACAAAATAGGTGACGGCTCCTTTTTCACATAAAGGATTAGTATTTCAAAGGATCATAAAAGAACTGATGTAAGGCGTCTTCATGGGGATCTCTGAAACACCTCTGCAGAGGTAAGTTACTTGGCAGTTGAACCTAAATAAGATGGCAGTTTAAGGACCAAGACTATAAATATATTGAAAGGAGAAACAGTTCAGGAATAGTTTTAAAACACGACCAAATAAAATGGTAAATAACTTCAGATCAACTAATAGATGAGTCATCCAAGATAAAGTACACTACTTTTAAGTTCTGGATGATGTTGAAATGTGGATGTAAACAGCCTATGTTTTAGAGGAGTTGATGTTTGGCATTCCCTTGTAGTCATATTATGCTATGTCAACTGAATGTTTACAGCGGGTTTTCATAGTCTGATGTCTACTCTTATACTCCCTCCGTTCCTAAATATTTGTCTTTCTAGAGATTTCAACAAGTAACCACATATGGAGCAAAATAAGTGAATCTACTACACTCTAAAATATGTCTATATACATCCGTATGTGGTAGTCCATTTGAAATCTCTAAAAAGACAAATATTTAGGAACGGAGAGAGTACATCGTACCAACCCCTAAGCATACATACTATATGCATTCACAGACACATGCATAAATTCTGATACTTAGGCGGTATTAGTCATATTCACTCAAAATTCATTCACCTCCGCACTATGTTTCATTTACTTGCCTGCTTGTAAATACTAAATCACAATCTTCCCTGACAAACAATTCCCATGTAATGATGTAATAAATAATAAACTTCTACAAGGGTAAATACAATCAAATGCTGGACTTATGCTGCAACTTAACAAAGAATTGTGCAGTGACAAAATCAAATAGTTGGTGACAGTATAATTAACAACTAAAAGTTCTCCAAAGAATCAGCAAAGAAATAACTTCTGTAATGTTGGTTTCCATAATGGGAACCAATGGGGAGATATTGGATGGAGGATGCAATGTTTTGAACATATTTGGCAGCATTAAGGATATACAGCTTATAGAATGAAAGATAAAAAAATATCTATATAATTAAGAACAGAAGTTTCAAGCGTTTGTACCTCGATTCCCTTGAAAAGGGCTCCTTGCTGCTGATTCAATCTCAGTTTCTTTACTCCCTTCTGCATCTGGAATAACTTCGGGGATCACCTCAAGACGTCGCTGTCTTTCTTCTGCTTTGAACATATTTGGCAGCATTATGAATATAAAGCTTTTAGAATGAAAGAGAAAAACAACTAGTATTATATATTTAAATTTGTACCTCGATTCCCTTGAAAAGGAATGTTCGCTGCTGATTCAATCCCAGTTTCTTTACTCTCCTCTTCAGCATCTGGAATAACTTCCGGGATCGCCTCAAGACGGCGCTGTCTTTCTTCTGGTGTGCTTAGAAGCATTTTTTGACAACTTATGTCATGGATAGTAAGAATTGGTCAAGGAAAAAAGAACCACACAAAGTTTCTTTCCTGTGCATTAAGTCGTACGCTGGCAATACACGATAGTAAAATAATATGAAAAATTATACAAAACTACGAACCACAAGCATGGCAAGTTACTGCTGCATGATCATTACAGTCAATCTGGAAAGGATATTCCTGGCGCCACCCCTTCTCACGCCATTGCTCCAACTCCATTTCCAATTTTCGAAGCTCCTTATCAAACCACTAAAGGAAAAAAAAGGCAACTTTGCCAATTATTGCGTAGAAGCATATGGATATCGAGAAAGAAACGATATATATTAGTAGGGAGCACTACTATTCAGTTTGATGAGAACCCAGATTTTCTCTTTCAAGCTCCATATGGTATCTATATAACAAACATAAGCAATTTAGCATGCAATGAAGGTAGCATTCTACTAAAAACATCTAAAAAGTTTCCTTTTGAAGAATAGTTAGGAAAATCTAATAACCCCATGAGTACGCCATTAAATCCAGCCAACTTAGGAAAAATGATATCCAACCACCTAGCTAGAGGTCATTCCAGCGCCGAACCTAAAGCCTGATCTTAAAAGGTCATGTCCACACTAAAAACATTGTTGATTTTCAGGGAAGAATATTGCATTCGTAATCTTCTTAATACAATATCTGTCTATTACATTTTACCTTTTATCAGGATTCGGAGAAGGCCGAAACTGTTCAGGTGTCAAAAAACCAGTCCAGACCGACTCACCTGAGCATGAACAAGTCTACCCTAAACTTATAATACTAGAAGACTTCAAATATCAAACTAAAGACAAAGACAAAACAACTACTGGTAAATATATACAAGTTCAACACAGGCCAAGGTTGAAAGTGTGATACTCCTTTATGCAGTTAGAGTTAAGACTTAAAAGAGTACATAAGAATCTTTTGCTGAGTCATGCACTATTTTACTCAAAAAGATTTATAATCAGCTGGCCTCTTTCTATATTGCTTCAGATAACCAATTAGTTATAATTTTTTCCCATTTATATGTATTTTCATTCAATATTTACCACAACAAGTTCCAAATTGAAGTGATCAGAGTGCACGTACATGATTTACTATGTCTGCATGTACACTTGCCTCTATTTCCTCTAACTCAGCCTGTCAAAAAGCAAAACCTGAGCATTAAGAGAAGCACACGAATGTTTTAAAAGGCTTAAGTAAAACAAGAGACTGAATGACACTAAAAAGGGATAAAGAATAAGCCCTTCAAACATTTTCAATATATTAGAAACTAAAAAGCACAAAATAAACAAGCTGGTTTGTATGGTACCAAAATATTTGCTGTCTGATCTCATGTGCACTTTCTACATTACCCCCTCCAATCAAAGAGTGACACCTTGGGACACGTGGAGTCTAAATTTTGGCCAAGAATGTAGTCGCGAATATTAAAATACTTAGATTGATTTCGTTTCAGGAAAATCGTATGGGCAGGTCTATCTCAAAAATACTTCATAATTTGTATTTTAATCTGGTTCTACAATTGTTACAGGAGAAGCTGCTAATCCAAACTGCATTTGGAGAACTTACTGCCCAGAATGACATTTATTTTATGACCAAAAGGAGTAGACTAAATACATCAATGATCAGGTATTAACAAACACAGGAGTTTCCTGATGAGACACTCAACATTTTCTATCCTACATAATGTCAGAGAAAGAAATACTCCCTCTGTCTCAAAATGTAACTATGTTAGGCGTTTTTTGATACAAAGGGAGTATCAGAAAATGTCTTACATTTTGAGACGGAGGGAGCAGTATCCAAAAGGACTACCGACAGTCAATTCCTTGAAAACAAATCCCTTCCTTATGAGTTATGACTAAATAATGTAGGCCTGATCTTCCTCCTCAAGTATTATTTGTTTGTCACGGATGCATCAAATGGGAACAGAGAAGAAAGAGAGATAAATGCCTAGACCAATTTGACTACAGACGCATAGCACGAGGCCAAACATTGCAGTTAAAAAAGAAAACTAACCACAGTAGGCCTTTTGAAGAGCTCTTTCTTGGCCGACTTCAGAAGATCATTGCACTCATCCTGTTATCAAGAATAAAAGAGAATTATTTGACCAGGCCAGTTCAAAAAGAAGGCTGTATTTGGAGTAGGTGACCAGGCCAATGCTAAAATAAATCCTACTGGAGTGAACAAAACATACCTCTTCAAAGTCCTCTTCTGATAGCATCGAGATCTTGACATCATCCCACATACCGGAAACACATAAAAGAACATCTGTACATGTATTCTTAATCTTGTATTCTTCTGAAGATTTCTTAATGCCTGTTATGGATGTTTTCACGGGGTGAGAAAATTAAGGCCTTCCTAAAAATGGGAAAAAAAATAGCAGGATCATCAGAAGACAAGTGGATTCAACTGGACATTACCTGTAACTAGTCCAATCTGGTAATATTTCTTAGTCATCATATAAGTATAACTCTTGAGATCATTCTTCACTCTGACCAAACAGCCAATAACCTTCTGTTCAAATGTGTCTGGCTCAGTCAGAAGTTTTGCAACTAAGGTTCTTCTCAGATAAATCAGATTCAGGTTATTCGGATTGAGAGCAGCAAGACATTTCTTGTTTATTCCTGAAACACTCTTAGGAATTATTGGGTCTATTCCTGAAACACTCTTAGGTATTTTTGGCTCCAAACTATTCCGAGGCTTCTTTTTCACCATGTAACCATTATCATCCACAGATCCATCACTTTCATCCTCTGAAATCGCATTTGCAGAAAGATGCGTTTCCACCAGGCTATGGATCATGTTGTACTTAAATTTCCTTTTGTTAAATAAAGAATGCAGGTTCTCATCACACATGACAGATTTCTTCTTCTTACCATCTAGAAGATTGTTCTGTCGAACATACTCCCTGACAACTTCAGCAACTTTGAAATGGTCAAGAGGCGTGCTTGCATCCTTACCAATACATGATAGGAATTCTGTTAGCTCTTTTGAACCCCACCCAACATATGTTCTCTTCTCCAGTTTCTTTCTCTTCAGAGTTGCTTGCACTTCATTTGGTTTGTCCATTGTGTCAAGAAGAGATGATGGACCAGCACCATCATTGTCACCCAATGGCTTTCCATCTGTCTTGTGATACTCGTCCGAATCCTTCCCTTCTTTACACTGTAGGCTTCTTTTATGACGAATATTTGCTAGTTGCAAGTCGAGCAATGTAAAACACTCCTTGTCATTAAGTATTGTCCAGTAATCTTTAAACAATATTTGATAGTGCTCCGGGGTACCTCCGAAAACAACCTTTGCCTGGAGATGCACATGAACTCTTGTCAGAAAAAGACAAAAGGGAAAAAACATATTGGATGAGTAAACTGGCATTTTTATTTAAGCCAGCCTGACTAGCTTTATGGTAAGGAACAAGGCTGTTAATTTTTTGGGGGGAATGGGGGGGGGGGGGGGGAGGGGGTGAAAATTAATGGAATAGCATGCGTGCTAATTGGAACTTAGTGCCACTTTGAAAAATGGAAGCTTGTTATTGTAATTAAAAAATGAGCTTGGGGGGGGGGGGGGGGGGGTATGCATATGACCATATTCCATATGCACGTCGTTACCTCTTCAGCATCATCTTTCTCAGTCGCTATTGCCATATTAAAACAGCTGCGGCAGAATCCCATGTTGAATTCGTTGCTCTGCTTCACTGGGACAAAATCAACTTTTCCAAAGCAGTCTCCACAAGCAGAGGAACTTGGACAGCATAAGCATAAATAGAGTGCATCACTTCCACAATTAGAACATTTATGCCAATCTGAAAATAGTTAAAATAGTTAAAAGAAGCATTTGATAAATTGAAGTCAGGGGGAGAGTTATGTAGTGTTTGGCATAATCAAGGCTGTGAAGTGAACACCAAGAATATGTGTTCCCATTGCAACATGTTGTGCTTATGTCTGCGAAGTTTCTAGATGGAGATATTGCGGCGCTGGAACACAGTTTACTATCATGCTGCATGATGATGGGACGATGATAAAAACATATGTGCCTAGAAGGTAAAGCATCCAGCAGTTTTCTGTTTACATGAAAGAAAAAGACGGGAACATGAAGAGCAGGTATTTCGTCTCACAGGTGCAGGACATGATCTAGGATCCTCGGCCGTGACCAAGGAATATTGGATGACTGAATGTGGACACGCAGCATAACAGGCGCACAAACGTAGCGCCGATTCCCGTAGCAGGTTGCGCGTGGTAAAACAAGCAGGGGCGACTATGCGTAGGCGCTCACCACAAACGTATTGGTCACTGGAATCAATGAAGTCGTCCTCCTTCCCCACGCAGCCCGGGTGGTAGCTCTTGAGGCAGTTCCTGAAAGGACGGCACGGCAGGGCAATTAATATTCAGCGAAATTCACAGCGGCGATTATCACCGGGCGATTCGCCGGCCGCCGGCCGCCGGCGCGGCGCGGGTTTCCCGCGGAACAGAGGAGGGAGAAAACCCCGGGGCGGCGCGAGGGGCGGCGCTCACCTGGCGTCGCAGACGCGGACGTCGCCGGCGTCCTTGCAGACGAAGCACTGGAACTCGGCCATGTCGCCGAGCTTCATCCCCCACCGGCCCATGTTCTCCTCCTCCCTGCCTCCCTGCCCCCGCGCGGCGGGCGGGGACGCGGCGGCGGAGGCGGGTAGGGTTTGGGGATGATTCGAGGGGGCGGAAATGGATTGGAACGCGGCGCGGATTGGTGCGGGGATGCGGAGCGGAAACTGATTAGGAAGGTGTTAATGCGCGGGGGGGAGGTGAAGGGGAGGAGTCGAGCGAGCGAGAGCCGCGGGGTTGAGTGGGGCGGGGTGGGGAGGCGGAGGAGCGTCGGGGTTCAGGTGGGGAGCGGCCGTTTCCGGTCGAGGCCGCGCGGGGCGGCAGAGCCAAGTGTCGCCTGGCCCGTCGCCGCGTGGCGGGCGGGTCGGGTCACGTCGCGGTCGTTCGCGTGACGTCTGACGGCTTCCGGCGCCGCATGTGCGCGCTGGCGCTGCGGTGTACGGGCCCGACGCCAGCACGTTCCGTGCGGTGCGATCACGCGATCTGCGTTACTGCGTATCACCTGCCTGCCCCGATGGGGAAACGGAGCTTCGCGAGGTCTGGGACCACGAACTGCCTAGCGTTGATCGGGCAACCTAGTCCAACGGAACCGGTGCGTCTTCTTCTCGGCACGCTTCTATACTGCTCCCATTCCCATGCCTGCCATGCGTATGGAGCTCCCTGTCCTCTCGCAACAAAGGCCCTGTTTGGATAAGGGGGTTAGAGTTAGTATTGGTTAGTTGAGGCAGAAATAACCCTAAAATATTCAAATGGGTGGGTTAGAGTAGAGTTATTTGCATCTAACCTAGCAAAAAAAACCAACCCGATGGGGAGCTGCTTATTGGGGTTAGATGCGGTGGGTCCCAGTAAAAAAATCATCGCTCCCCGCATCCCTTCTCGCTCCCCGTCGCCGCCGTTCGCTCCCCGCCGTCCTCTGCCCTCCACCTTCGCCCTCGCCTCCGCCTGCCCTCCACCTCCGCCTCCGCCTCGGCCCCATTCTCCGCCTCCGCCTCGCCTCATCCTCCGCCCCTCCGCCCGCCTGCCCTCCGCTCCTCCGTTCCGTCCAACAATGGCGCCCAGGCGCGCCTCCGTGGCCGCCGGTCGCCTAACCGCCATGGATGGCGGCGGCCTCGAAGGTGGGGTTCATGACCCTCTGCAAGCTGCCCGATTTCGACGCCGATCTCGACCTCAACTCATAAGCTTCGCCGTCGGAAGGGTTCCTGTGGCTTGGGTTGTATGGAGCTTTCCTCGAGCAACGACGAGCAGCTCCTCCACTGGCGCGCGAGGGCTCCGGGCTCCTCACTATCGCCCACCACGTCTTTGGAGCAGGAGATGGATGGGCGAATCCGTCGCCATCCTTCGTTCGGCAATCGAACTTTGGCGGCTCCTCGGCAATGACGGCCGGTCGCGGAGAAGGAAATGGTGGCATGTTCCTCGGCGGGTCGTCCATGGGGGCGGCGGCTCCTCGTCGGCCGGGTGCGGTCGCGGAAGCGGCGGCGTCGTTCGGCCGAAACCAACTCGGCCGCCAGGCACCGAAGCCCGTAACGGCTGCCGGCACGACGAGCCGTGGCGATGGTGGCGGCTATCGCATACCGCCTCCCCGAGAGCCGCGGAGTGCCCTCCGTGGGCAAGCATCCGGCTCCGGCACTCCCTTTGACAACGGTGATGAAGAATTGGAGGACGATGTGGAGGAGTTAGCGAGCTCCGGAGGTCCCCTGGTGAGCCAAAGCAATCGAGCCCACTGGAATGATGCTAATAGTGCTTGCTTGTTAGAATTGTGCATTCAGCAACGTGAAGTAGGAACGCATAATGGTACAGTGATGAGTGGTGAAGGGTACCAAGCCGTTATCGACGGCTTACTTGCTAGAAGGGGGTTGGTATATAGTCGTTTGCAGGTGAAGAACCAGATAGTCGTACTCAAAAACACTTACACTTTACGGCGATACATGCAAGTGCATACGAGGTTGGGGAGGAAACCAGATGGAACCATTGATGCCGACTCGAGTTCTCGGATAACACACACAGAGGTAGACTTGTCACTAAAGCTAGTTACTTGAATTTTGAAGTGTGCTCTCATATCTTAAATAGTTTCTTTCGCAAAAATAATAATATCATAAGTTCATAACTAGTTTATTTGTTCACTATCCTGCAGAAGAAACCATACCTACGGAAGTTGCAGTGGGGTCCTCCAGCAAACGAGGAGTTGCTTGATCAATTGTTCAGAGGTTACACTGTGGATGGAAGCACAGCCTTTGTGCCTGGAGATGATTACGGTCAGAATCAAGGGCAAGATTTAGGTGCAGGAGAGGAAGAGGAGGAGTTTCAAGGAACACCTACAAGCAACCAGAGGAGCCAGAGATGCAAGAGGTCAACAAGCACTTCGAGCACTTTGACCAGTCCATTGAAGAAGAGCAAGAGCCCAATGGTGAAGATTGTGAAGGACATAGCTAGTACCTTCAAGGAGTCTGTCATGCAGCCAACACTAAGCAAATGCGTAAACGTGCAAATGAGAAGGCTGCATTTTACGTGAAGAGGTGTCGAGCTAGCATTTGAGTGTGGCATTGAGCAAACAATTGACTCTGTCTATGCTCTGTCCAAGATGTTCAAACGGAGTACCAAAGGGAGTTCTTCATGGCCTATTAACACACGAGTTTAGGTTGGGTTACTTCAAGAAATGGTGCAGGGACAACAATTTGGAGTAGTTCTTCTATGGCTGAATAGTTGCTTGGGAATGTGTGTGTTAAAATGTTGGACCTATTTACATTGTTGTATGTTGAACCTATTTAGTTGATGTATGTCGAACCTATCATGTGTTTGTGAGGTGTTGAAGTATTATCTATGTTACGTAAGTAGCAGAATTAATTTTATTTGGTGAACCTATTTTATATTATATGCGGGCCGAATTAATTTATTTGGTTAAACTATTTTATAATATATGCATGCTGAATTATTTTTGTTTGCTTACACTGCTTCAAGTAGTATGCTATGTGCTGACAATTTGGTACATGTGTTTAAGCAGGAAGACGATCATGGCCCCATGACGGAGGAAGAATATGATGGAGGTAGCACAAGTGAGGATGAGATCATATCCATATGCCGCAACAATTTGGTGCAGTCCGGAAATTTAATCTCGCAGTTGGTTCCTATCTTGGGTATGTACTCTGATAACTACTTTGTGAAACTACCTAGGAGGGTCAGTGGATATTCTGGTTTGGATTGGGTGCAGGAGACACTAGCCCGAGATACCCAATGCTACAACATGTTTAGGGTTGAGAGACCTTTGTTTAACAGCTACATAATACTTTGGTGCAATCATATGGGTTGAAGTCCAAGAGAAAAATGACATCTGTAGAGGCTCTAGCTATGTTTTTATGGATTGTTGGATCACCACAGTCAGTTAGACAGTGAGAACCGTTTTAGGAGGTCTATGGAGACGATAAGTAGGACATTTAACAGAGTTTTGGCATGTCTCCTTAGGTTAGCACAGGACATAATTGTACCCAAGGACCCAACATTTGCAGAGGTGCACCCAAACTTAGAAAATCCAGCATTCTGGCCACACTTCAATGACTGCATAGGAGCTATAGATGGGACACATGTGAAGGTTGTGGTGGATAAGAGTAAGAGGGTTCAATACTTGAACAGGCACAATGAAACCAGTCAATGTGCTTCTTTGTTTGTGATTTCGACATGAGATTTACATTTGTGATGTCGGGATGGCCTGGTTCAGCACACGACATGAGAGTTTTCAAAGATGCCATAACTACTCATCGTCACAAATTTCCACATCCACCACCAGGTTTGCTACTTGAACCGTCTTGCACTAATATTTATCCAATTACACTTGTTCATCTTATTCTCATTGTGTGCCTTTGACAATATGTAGGAAAGTATTATGTGGTTGATGCGTGGTACCCAAACCGTCCGGGCTACCTTTCACCATACAGATGAACAAGGTACCATGTGGAGCAATGGCAAAACGGCCCGCCGCCACAAGGTATGAAAGAAACCTTCAACCATGCACATGCCAAAGTTAGGAATATCGTTGAGCGATCCTTTGGAGTGTTTAAGATGAAATTTAGGATTTTGTTGAACATGCCAAAATTTCCAGAGGACAAGCAAACTAGAATTATTGTTGCTTGTATGGCTCTTCATAATTTCATTCGAGAGAGCAGAATTCCGGATAGGGAATTTGATGCATGTGATGCGGATGAAAACTATAATCCAATGCCTAGTTCTGCTGCATCTGCATGGCCAGAAGACGAACCTCTTGTTGAAGATACCAACATGAATGACTTCCGCGAAGAGTTAGCTCATGCTCTGTTTCATGGAATGTGACTTTTTTAAGCTTGATTGAGGACTTGTACGTGTAAGTGAGACGTCTCATTTGTATGGACAAAATAAAATCATGAGTACTTATTCCTAAGTATCAGTTTTTGGTTTTCGGTTTTCAGCTATTCCTGTATTTTCAGCATTCATTTTAAATTTGTTAGACTTGATATGTGTTTATAATTCCTGTAGTTTAAATTAGTTATCTGTTGAGTCTCTGTTCTTAGTTTTTCAGTCATCTTTTTGCTAACAAATAGCTTTTTCTCTGCCACATTAGTTATCTGGGGTTTGGTTGTCTGAGGACTTTGAAAGCTTAGTGATAACTTTGTTTTGAATATGTTCAATTTATCACTATAGTTCCGTTTCAAAAAAAATATCACTATAGTCTAGTTCACTGCCATGGTCAGTTATTCATTTATCACTACAGTCTAGTTCTTGTTATGGTTAATTTTTCATTCATCACTCATTTTTCTTGTAGATGCTCTAACATGACAGAACAGAGTTCCATTTTTCTTGTACACACTGAAGACCGTGCTTCTTATATGCTTTTTCCTATTGCAGATACAAACTTAGTCCTTTTAGCTGATAGAATTATATCAACTGTACTTTTTTCTTAGATTTCTTTTTTCTCATTTAGTCATTACTTGTTGCATTCATTTCCTTTTTTAGTCTATCGGTTTTACAGGTTGAATAATCTCGGTGAGGAGTTTTGGTGCATTTTGTCTTTGGATGGACTACTAGTGCCAAAGTTGAAAATTTGCATGGTTGCGCTACCTCCCAACCAGGTTGATCTAGCGCTTGAGGCTGCTGTGTGGGTAGGAAAACGACCTAAACCAAACTGAAAAATGATGGCTGGAAACTAGGCACTCCCTAGTTTTTTCTTGTGAGCAATCTCTGTTTATTTGCATGTGTGTTGCTCCTCCGTCCACTGATTTTTTTGCACAACATAGTCGTCTCTCATGCAATGCGAATTATTCGGATCAGGTTATTTACATGATTTTTGGATTGAATCCATCCGAGTCTCGTTAATAACTGGTTATATACTAACTTTGTGCCGTGCTACGATGATTTTTAATGGAAGGATCAGATACCCAAATTTGAGATACATCGTTGCAAAACTGACCATAATGTTTTGTATGGAAAAATAAAATTTATCATGTTTTGATGCTTGATTGTAAAGATAATTTGTTTATGTCATTTACGGCGGGAGGAGGCCACACAAGAGCCGACCACAACAAATCCGGCTGAAAAGATGGCCAAATGATTGAGAAAGTGCATTTATTGTCAATCTAACCCTCTCATCCAAACACCACCAAAGTTAGAGTTAGTTCAGGGTTAGACACAAGTTAGAAACTAACTCTAACCTCTAACTAAGTTAGAGTATCCAAACAGGGCCAAAGAAACATGCCACATGGTGATCATTCCTGTGAGGATCTCTCTTACTGAGCTAAGGATCTGAGGATTTCATGGGGATTCGAGCTAAGGAATTTGAATTTTGGATGAGGATTCCTCCCAACCATCCGCACCTCTATCCGTTACAATCGAGCTGCGGCCGCAGCCGTCCAATTCCTAGCCGAAATGAGATGATGGACTATTGTAGCTATTTAACAGTACACCCGATCAGCGGGCCCAGTTTGGGCTAGCAAGCCACTGGGGAAGCCTTTTGGGCCGTTTGGACTTGGGCCTTGGAACCAGTAGGACTGGCGCTTCGCTCTTGTCGACACGCTCTGATCACCATGTGTCTTACATCCTCATCTTGAGTTCAGTTGTTGCATCTTGAGTTAGCGAGGAGCAGGCCGACATCCCCCTCTGATGAGAAACGGCTTGACCCCAAGCCGCCGAACGAGGAAACTATTGACGGAGAGAATCCAGGTCTTCCCAGGTCGCCTCTTCTGGAGCTGATCCGCTCCACTGAATCAAACCCTGAGCAATTGTACGCTTGCCTTGTTGACGCACGCGTTGCTAAAGAATATGTTGCGGAACCTGTAGAGAAGCAAAAGACGACGGCAACTTACAAGCAACAAGGCAGTTAGGTAAGACCACATTTTTTAGTTGAGAAACATGGAAAACGGGGTGGACTCTGCTGTCAGGAGGTAATTGCAGTTTGTAAGCTACTTCATCATTTTTTTCCAGAATGGTGTAAGGGTCGTAGTACTTATAGGCCAACTTGTGGTTAGCTCTATGCACAACCGACGACTGCACATAAGGCTGTAGCTTGAGGAATACTTGTTCGCCAACCTCAAAAACTCTCTCAGTTCTTTTCTTGTCTGCCATGTGCTTCATCCGTTGCTGGGCCCGAAACAAATGCTGTTTGACAGAAGCCACCACTACTTCTCTGTCCTGCAACCACTGTTGTATGTCTATTGGAGCGACTGTATCACTGACAGAGATGCCAAAGTATCTGGGAGAATGGCCATACAGCACTTCAAAAGGTGTTTTGCCCACAGCAGAATGCCAATTTGTGTTATACCAGAATCCACACATTGATAACTATTTGCTCCACTTGGATGGATGAGAACTGATGAAACTTCTCAGGTAGCATTCAACTTGTTGGTTAACTCGCTTGGTTTGCCCATCAGTAGCAGGATGGTAGGTAGAACTCATATTCAGTTGTGTGCCAGTCCTCTGAGTCAGAGTTTGCCAAAAATTACTCGTGAAAACAGGATCTCTGTCTGAGACAATGTACTCTGGTATTCCATGAAGTTTATAAACATTATCAAGGAATATTTCAGCCACTTTCTGTGCAGAGAAGGGATGTTTGAGAGGCATGAAATGACCATATTTAGTAAATTTATCTATGACTACCAAAATGCAATCAAACTGATATGAATGAGGCAGCCTAGTAATGAAATCCATAGTAACAGTTTCCCATGCTTTGTTTGGAACATGCAAGGGAGATAACAGCCCTGGATACTTTACTCTCTCAGTTTAGCTTGTTGACAGACCAAACAGGACTGCACCTTGTCCTTGATAAACTTTTTCATACCAGTCCATCTGAACAAAGAGTGGATTCTGTGATATGTAACAGGAAACCCAGGATGACCACCAATAGGACTATCATGGAAGGCAGAGAAAATCTTGTCATGCAGCTCCACATTGTTTCCCACCCAAATGCAGCCCTTGTATCTCAGCAACCCTTGAATCAATTGGGAATTAGGTTTAGCAGAGGGATTAACAGCTAATGCTTACAACAGTTTAGTGGCCTTGTCATCTGCAGAATAGCTATGTACTACATCTTCCAACCATACAGGACAGGATCGGAGATGTGAAATAACTGAAAGGAATGAGGCCTTCTAGAAAGAGCATCTGCAGCTGAGTTTTCCACCCCCTTTTTGTACACAATGTTACAGTTCAGGGCCATGAGCTTAGTCAATGCTTTCTGCTGCCAAACAGTGTGCAGTTTTTGATTTTGCAAGTGCACAAGGCTCTTTTGGTCAGTTCTAATAGTGAATTGCTGGAACTGCAAATAAGGTCTCCAATGATCAACAGCTAATAGTGTAGCTAGATATTCCTTCTCATAAACTGAAAGAGCTCTTTTCTTTGGGCCTAAAGCTTTACTGATATAATCTAGTGGGTGTCCTTCTTGCATTAGAACAGCTCCAATGCCTAACTCACAGGCATCAGTTTCTATGACAAAAGGTTTGTCATATTGAGGGAGGCTAGAACTGGAGCTTCAATCAATGCCTTTTTCAATGTTGCAAAATTTGTTTCTGTGATTTCATTCCAGACAAATGGAACTCCCTTTTTAAGCAGTTCAGTCAGGGGCTTGCTGATCACTCCATAGTGTTGAATGAATTTCCTATAATAACCACTCAAACCAAGAAAACCTCTGACTTCCTTGACATTAGTTGGAGTAGGCCATTGCTCTACTGTTTGGATTTTTCTAGGATCTGTTGCAACTAATTGAGCAGTTATGGTATGTCCCAAATAACCAATTTGTTGTTGAGCAAAATCACACTTTGACATTTTGACTTTCCATTGATCAGCTCTCAACAAAACCATCACTTCTCTAGCATGTTTTAAGTGCTCCTCATATGACTTGCTGAAAATCAGAATGTCATCAAAGAAAACCAAGGTATTCTTCCAGTTAACAGGGGACAGGGTATTCTTCAAGGCCCCCTGGAATGTTCCTGGGGCTTCACTCAGACCCATGGCCAAAACAGTGAACTCATAGTGGCCAAGATGAGTTTGGAAAGTTGTTTTATATTCCTCCCCCTCAGCTAATCTGATCTGATGGTAACCAGCCATGAGATCCAATTTAGTGAACCAAGCAGCACCAGATAATTCATCCAAAAGCTCATCAATCACAGGCACTGGGAATTTCCCTTTGATAGTAATAGCATTTAGCATCCTGTAGTCCACTACTACTCTCCATTCCCCTCCCTTTTTCTTAACTAGAAGCACTGGAGAAGAAAAAGGACTTTTGCTTGGTCTAATGATACCTGACTTCAACATTTCTGCAATTTGTTTTTCAAGTTCATCCTTTAACTGTGGTGCTATTCTGTAAGGTGTAACTGTGACTGGTCTAGCTCCTGGAATTAAAGTGATTTTGTGGTCACACTCTCTTCTAGGTGGTAACTGAGTAGGAGTTCCAAAAACATCAGCAAATTCCTCTAATAACAACTGGATTTACGGAGTTACTGATGTTTGTCCTTCGGCTTAAAGTGCAGAGATAGCAACACAAGTGTAAGCACATTCTTCAGAACCAATGCCATGTAAAGTGACTGTTTGTCCCTCCTTGTTAAAAGACAACCATTTCTTAACCCAATCAACATACATGGGACTATGTTGAGCCGGCCAATCCAACCCCAATATGCCATCATAAGTTTGTAGGGGCAACAACTTGAAATCTGAAATGAATTTAGCACCATTGGACTGCCACACACAATTTTTGATTTGTTGTTGACACTGAATTGTTGAACCACCAGCTACTGTAACTGTGATTGTTTTAATTGGACTGACACCTGCTAATGAACTGTGTTGCAAATCCAAGAAAGAGTGTGTACTGCCCGAGTCAACCAGAAACTAAAATGTGTGGCCCTGCAATTCAATTTCCAATTGCAAAACTGGAGCTTCTGGTTCCTTCCCCATACCTGCAGCAGATAACCTGATGGAGTGAACCGAAGATTGTTCAGGTTGTTCACTGTCAGAGTCAGAGTCTTTAGTGGAATTGGTTCGTAATTGTTCTATCATTTCTTAAACAAAATGCAGTTGAATTGTGGCCTTGCACACATGATCCTTAGACCATTTCTCTCCACAAACAAAACACAACCCCTTGGATTTTCTGTAATTTCTAAGTGCTGTCCACTTATCTTCCTGAGCTACACCACTGACAGAGTCTGAACTTCGTCTGTCTTCCTGTTTCTGAACCTTCGAACTGGCGTAGCTGGAAGCAGTGACTGATTTCCTTGGAGCAGAGCTAGAGGTGGAAGAGTACGTCTCTCCTAATTCCTCATGGAGCAGAGCTAGTTCATACGCAACATCTAAATCCTTGGGTTTCTGCAGTGCCACCACCATCCTTACTCCTGGTTTCAGTCCATCCAGAAACCTGGTGGTGTAATGCAGGGATTTGGGTGTATCTTCATACGCTGTCAACTAATCATACAGCTCTGCAAAGCGTTCAACATAGTCTTCTACAGTAGTTGTTTGAGCAATTCGGAACAGCTTCCTGAGCAGTGTTTGGTGTTGATTTCACCCAAAACGACCCTGTAATGCAGCACAGAACACTGACCAGTTGGTATTTGGCATGCGCATGTGCATAGATTCAAGCCACCGTGCAGCAACACCTTCAAACTGAGCTGTAGCCGGAGATAACCATCTGTGAGGAGGCGTGCTCCACAACTTGAACTGGTCTTCGCATCTGTTCTGCCACAATGTTGGATTTGACCCATCAAACTTGGGAATCTCCAGATGCATGGAAAACGAGGAATACTCAACAGTATCCATCAGATGTGGATCACGGGGAGAAAAATTTCTGGGAGAAAAAACGGAATCCCGCGCACCTCTGACCAGAGGAGGGACATAGATGTTATGTGCCTTCCCCTGGTTTTCGTTGTCAAAGCCAAGGGCGTTGGTCGTGGCCGCGCCACGACCTGGCCCAGCGTTGCGCGAAGAGGTTCCGTCAGCCTTAGAATCCGGCTCCGGCGGCTCCATCTTGTAGAAATCCGTCCTGATCTGCTCGAGGTCGAGGGCGATTACGTCTCGGATCCCATCCGCCCGCGCCGACATGAGGCTGTCGAGTGTCGCGTTGTTGGCTTCGATCATCTTTCTCATCGACTTGAGAGAAGCCACTCACCGTGAGTCCGGAGCTTGTTGTCCATGTCGCTGGTGAACTCATGGCGAAGTAGTTCGTAGACGATGCGGCTGTCGGCGTTGAGCACTTCCATGGCTTGGATCCGTCGCCGCTCGCCGAATCGCGTCGCGTAGTAGTGGGGTGGCAACTCCAGGGCGACGAAGCTCTGATTACCAGATGTGAGGTTCTCTCTTATTGAGCTAATGATCTGATGATTTCATGGGGATTCGAGCTAAGGAATTTGAATTTCGGATGAGGATTCCTCCCAACCACCCGCACCTATATCCGTTACAATCGAGCCGCGGCCATAGCCGTCCAATTCCTAGCCGAAATGAGATGATGGACTACTGTAGCTATTTAATAGTACACCCGCTCAGGGGGCCCAGTTTGGGCTAGCAAGCCACTGGGAAGCCTTTTGGGCCGTTTGGACTTGGGACTTGGAACCAGTAGGACTGGTGCTTCGCTCTTGTCGACACGCTCCTGATCAGCTACAGGTCTTCCGTCCTCATCTTCAGGTTCAGTTGTTGCATCTTCAGAGTTAGCAGGAACAGGGCTACTGACAATTCCTTTGTTGAAGGAAATTAGAGCATCTACGGACGCCCCAAATCCGACTCAAACGCCCACGGATATGGATCGGTCACTGACTGGTCACAAAAATACGACTCAAATGCCCGGGCTGACGAGCACCCCTCATAATCAACTCAAATATGGGGTGGATATAGGGCGCCCGGGCGTGTCCATCACGTCGAACCCGACAGTCCGCCCCCACTTGAAAAAACACCAAATCCATCCCCTCGACCTACCGGATCCATTTCTTCTCTCCTATCTTCTTCCTCCTCATCATTGTCCGTCTGGCCACTCCGTGGCCGCGCACACTCCACAGCCGTTCCTAGCCTCTGTGTCGCCAGCACCCACACGGTTGTCTTCTCTCCCGTCCTCGTTGCCAGGGACGTCGTCGCCGGCCCGGACGCCACTGTGGTACGCCCGGCAACTCTCTAGCTCGGCCTTGCGCTCTATGTGTTCGACACATTGTCTGACCGGATTCTTTTGTGATTTTATTTAGGGGAACGATGAATTCCGATGCTTCATCCGATGAGGAGTATGGTCCGACGGAGCTTGATCAAATGATTCAAGATGAGGTCTTCGATCCCTCGGATTCGGACGAAGAAGTGGACATGATCATGCTCATGAGCATGCAAGAGGAAATGGACCGGCATGTGGAGCATATTCTCAACTTCAATGGCTCAATCAAAGGGAGAAGAGTGATCAACGGATAGGGTGTCCGGAGCACGACTATTGCAGAAGGACTAATTTGCTCCGAACCCAACTTTCCCAGATGATTCATGGTTTCGTCGCCGTTTTCGCATGCGGAAAACATTGTTCTTGCACATTATGGAGGAAGTGAAGGCACACAATGACTACTTCAAGCTCAAAAGTGATTGTTGCGGCCAACTTTCTTTCTCTGCTAACCAGAAGTGCATGGCTGCTCTGAGGATGCTTGCACTTGGTACTGCGACATATGTCGTTGGTGAGATGGTCAGGATAGGGGAGAGCATATGCCTGAAGACTATTGTCAAATTTGCCCGCGTCGTGGTGCGCAAGTGTTTGGAGCAGAGTATCTGAGAGAACCAAATGCGTAGGACACAGGAAGATTGTTGGCTATTGGAGAGGCGAGAGGGTTTACAGGAATGCTCGGGTCAATTGATTGCATGCATTGCCAATGGAAAAACTACCTCAAAGGTTTGTGGGGAATGTATCAAGCTCACAGCAAATAGGCCACCATCATACTAGAAGCGGTGTCATCACATGACTTATGGATTTGGCATGCTTTCTTTGAAATGCCAGGATCTCACAACGACATTAACGTGCTTCAACGATCTCCGGTCTTTAGGAGGCTTTGCAATGGGGAATCGCCGCCTTGCAACTACACTGTTAGTGGTTGTGAATACAACATTTGATACTATCTTGCCAACGGCATCTTCCTCAGTGGGCGGCGTTTGTGAAGACCATATCGGAACCATACGGCAACAAACAAAGCCACTTTGCAACAATGCATGAAGCAATTAGGAAGGATGTGGAGAGGGCATTCGGAGTGCTTCAAGCTCATTGGGGAATTGTTCGTGGAGCTGCGATGATGTGGGAATCAGAAACTTTATGGCAGCTCATGACATGTTGTGTTATTTTACACAATATGATTGTTGAGAATGGGGGTGATGGTGTAGCCCAAACCACTGATTTTGAAGCACTTGGAGAACAAGTTCAAATCTCGGAAGATCAAGATGCAGCTCAGCCTATGAACTCTCTGCAGATGCATCAAAATCTTCGAGATCATTAGGTGCACGCGCAACTACTCAATGACCTTGTGGAGCATATGTGGGCCCACAATGGAAATCAATGAGCTAACGTTTGAGTTGTGCACTTAAAATAAATTTTATGTAAGATCTATGTATTTTCGGTACCAACATTTATTATTTACGTGCAATATTGACGTGTATGATGAACGTGCATGGATTTCATGGATTTGAGAGTCCAAATTTAAGATTTGGATGTCGGGCACAAGATATGAGAGGCTGGTTGGCGCTGTCCACGGGTCGGATTAGCCAAGTCAGGTTGTAGATGCTCCTAATGAGAAAAAAAATGTTTACCTTGAGTTATGTCATTCAACTAAAAAGACTGTGTATCGGAGCTCCATGAGTGTGTGTTTTTTGTAATCGCAACAAAGAAACATGATATATGGCATTTATTTCTCCATCGTGGGAAAGTAAAGAGAGAAAAATGCTTGCACATCTATCTCTTATAAATTTACCCTCCTGAACAAAAAACATGGTGAGCAGGATTCAAACAAGCTATGTTCATTCAAATCATGTGTCGAGGTTTCTTGTAATCGCAACAAAGAAACACACTATATTTTTATTTTTGTTTTGAAAAAGAGAGCTTCCTCTTTGATTTCCATTTATTAGAAACCACAATGTCTTCCCTAAACAAACTACCAGCAATAGAAAACTAAAAAAGGTAAACGATGCATGGTTTGAAGATGGCTTCACCCAGCCTATCCCCAACTATCCATCCAAACCACAAAAAGGCTAAAACAACAAACTACCACAAAGCCTAGAGCAATCTAATAAGGTTCTAGTGCCAACATAACAATTCCATCCTAGGACAACCACATGTCGAATCTCCAAGACGATTATCTCTACTCCTAATGGACGACTTGGTGAATAGTCTGCGCGGTTTTTTTTGCTGGTTTTTTTCGTCATCCTCCCACCTCCGTTTTATTTTCGTCATCCTCCCACCACTTTCGTCTGGGTTTTTTCGTCCCCCTCCCACCACCCCATCGGTTTATTTTATTTTTCACTATTTCCTTCTAAACAAACACTTTCCTACCGTACAAAAAGACACAGATCTAACTTTACTAAATTACCCAAATCAAACTATCCATCTCATCAATGCAATTTGCTTTAGGAAACATATAATGGATGTGAAGGAAACAAATAACAGACTACCCAAATCAACCGATCCATCCCATCAATTCAATTTGATTTAGGAATCTCTACTCCTAATGGACGACTTGGTGAATAGTCTGCGCGGTTTTTTTTGCTGGTTTTTTTCGTCATACTCCCACCTCCGTTTTATTTTCGTCATCCTCCCATCACTTTAAATGCAGGTTTTTCGTCCCCCTCCCACCACCCCATCGGTTTATTTTTTTTCACTATTTCCTTCTAAACAAACACTTTCCTAATGTACAAAAAGACACAGATCTAACTTTACTAAATTACCCAAATCAAATGATCCATCTCATCAATGCAATTTGCTTTAGGAAACATATAATGGATGTGAAGGAAACAAATAACAGACTACCCAAATCAACCGATCCATCCCATCAATGCAATTTGATTTAGGAAACATATAATAAATTTTAAGGAAACAAATAACAGACTTTAAAGGAAAATCCAATTAACTAATCTCTACTCTTAAAGGCCCCTCGATTGATTTTTGCCCCCCGCTTCCTTTCCCAGCACTGATACAATGGAAGGAATTATAATCCACCTATTTATTTTCCTATATATCCGTGCAGGCAACACAATGTAAACCGGTGAAAAAACACTCACCTCGCACGTCCCCCACTGCAATCCCGAAGCGCCGTTGTTATCCCCTTCTACCCCACCTCCCTCCTTCCCATCGGCTCTCTTCATGCCCGACGTGGATGGCACCGCTTTGCCTAGGATGGGGCCCTGATCTTGTTCATCGGTGTCTCGCTACCTTCTCCACGACCACAGCATAGGCGCACAAAGGCCACCTAAGGTGAATAGGAACGCGATTTGGATGACGGCCACTAGCGGGTGGTCCTCTTTTTGAGAGGCGGCCGGCGCCCGATGTGGCAACCGAGGGATTCACCAAGGTACGTGATGTCCATGCCTGCTTGCCTCCTCGTCTCATCTGGCAGAGCTTATATGTGGACCGAAAGGAAATGATTGGTTTCACGTCCCTTCTTCTATGTCCTTTGTTTCGAGGTCGTGCCGTTGTGCGCTGCCATGAGCAGAGAGCATCGGCGGCGTCCAGCAAATTGGTCTTCCTTTTGAAGAAGACAACAGGGGCCCTCAGCGCCATGCCTTCGATTTCTTTTGCTTCAGATCCTATTTTTGTGCACTTTCTTTTTTTTGATCTTTGTGCTTGATCCGATCCTAGATAGTGAAAAAATATTTATGGGAAAAAATGTGTGTGTTCATGACATATATGAGTGTTCCGCTTAACTTCTTCCTTTAATTGTTGTTCCGGTGAGAGCTGAGACTCACGTCCTCGTATTTCCCTAGGTGATGGTCGTGACCACCGCCGACAGTTATACTACTCCACCAATTAGGTAAGAGTAACCTGATGTATTTTCCATCTATTATCTCTAGCTAGATACTTTCTCATGGTCGTTTATGTTCTAGACTTGTCTCGGTTTCCCTGTACGACGTTCCAACTTGTAGAATACATGTTTTTGAAGAGGTAATTGTGTGTTATACTAATTCATGTACTATCGAAGTAATGTTCTTTTTCTCTGAAATTGGTCTTTATGTAAATTTCTACTATAATTGTTATGTATTGTGGAAGACTTCAGGAGAAAATTCCACCGAATGACATACATTAAATTTGAAATTGCTAGAGTATTTTTCAAATGAATATAGTTGACGAGCAGCACAATTTAGATATGAGGTATGTAGTGCATGTTAGTTCTTCGATCTATAAAGGAATTTGTGTACTTAGACTGATGTTTTCACGAGCTTCCTGCAAAAAGCTAGCCTTACTAGCTTGTGCACATTTCCTTAACCCAATAGTTTACTTGCGTACTACTGCATAATCTTGTTCTTGTGCTCGATGGGACAAGGAAAGCAACCGCTTGTTCCTATGCAGACTTCTTTGGTGTACATGATGAGTTTTGGATAGAGGGTTCCGACATTATCAGTTCCTTATTCTTCTACTACAGGGCACCACCAAATGGGTGCAAGCATTAATCAATATTCTTCTGCTACAAATATGGGTCAGATTTCCTTGTTATTGCCTGGAAATATTCTCGGTATAAGATCGTTTTGACTTGTGCTAAATGGGTTATAAATTATTTAACAAGGAGTTGGCCTTGCAGATACAAACTACTAATTTTTAGGCGTACTCTTCATATGAAGTGTCCATATATAATGGCATGTACCAAGTAGGAATCCTCTCTCGGATATATTTCTCTTCCTTATGTACTCCTCTGTAAAGAAATATAAGAGCATTTAGATAACTACTTTAGTGCTCTAAACGCTCTTATATTTCTTTACCGAGGGAGTACTTATTTGTGACAGACATACATGCTCTATTTTTGAAGGAGAAGATTGTACTTGCAGGATCCAAAACCTAATGATTTTTGTCGAGGGACAGTCACGTGAGTGATTGCACTAAAGATACAGAGAAAAACTGACATTTATTCTTAGATATTGTATTGAAGTTCTATACTAAATACTATAGGGTGTACTGAAGGTCAATGTTGCACTTAGGCCGGTTGGGTTCTGAATATGCAATAAAAGGAGGAAAAATTACCAAGGATTACAGATCTTGGTTCAAGAAAAATGCTGACAATATGTTTTGGCGCATAATTAGCTCTGACAGGAAAAATATTTTATCAGAATTGCAGGATTCTTCAATCACCTCATTAGCATATGCCAAAGCCTTGAGGTTACCACTATGAATGAAGCAAAATTGTGAAGATGACTGGGAGAATGATTATCTTAGCTTGGCTAGCTTGTACGTGTTGGTTTCTCTCAGCCAAATGCGCCAGTTGACAAATAAATTGCATTGCAAAATAAGTCGGACAAGTACTCAGGCATATAAGGTATGCACCAACAGGCTTTAGGTGAAAGGCGGAGAGGATCTGGTGCATGTTGGCCGCACCGAAGTGTGGGAAAAGCTGCATGTAAGGTGGTGGAGAAGGATGCCAACGACGTGGACATTGTCCCTCCGGTGACGCTGGAAGCCGTCCAAGGGTGGAGGAGGTGTGCCTATGTGACTTAGGCCAGCAGTGGGTGCTTGCTTCCTCATGGTTTGTTTATTCGTTTTTTATGCAGTACATATGCAACTTTGTGCTTGTTCAATCTATTGTCTAAAAATACAGAAATTTTTGGTGTCCAGTAATGTGTTGCAATTCTGTTATCTTTCATATTTTAGCATTATTCGAAACTTAATGCTAACTTCAGAACCGAAAGATCATAATTTGAGTGTATCTAAGTTGTAGGCTGTTGAACTAATGTTCCTTTTTATTGAGAGCTTTTGACATTGGTCATGGGCTTACAGTTCAACATTTTAACTGCATTGGAAAAAGTGAGCATGTTTTCCTTCGGCTTGGGTACTAGGCAAAGGCAATGCAAATTCAGTGACATGAACATTCTCACGATTGTTTCTTCTTCTTGGTTACAAGGATTCCTCTTTTTACAACTCAAAAAAATGTAATTTTCTTTGTATGGGTAAGGACCTGTGTTACTTAATATTTGGCCTTAGTCATTTTCACAAAAAAACAATACTTTAATAAAGTTTACGGACAAATCCAACTAATATCCTTGGACTGACTTCAAATGTTGTGCTTCGGTGGATTGATAATATGAGCACCCAGGAGGAAGTAAATAGGTTTGCGCTCGAGATTTTCGCTCTGTAGCTCAATTCAAAGCGGATGGAATGGTTGCAAGCTAAGGGAAGTCATTTTTTGTCCATCCACAATTGATTAAGCATATTAAAAAATACTTAGATAATAGGCGTGAGTTCTCTATTCATACGATGATTCATTTATTAAAGTTTGGTTAATTTTTAATATTTTTAGTGTTATCAGAATATCTTTTCTATGCATGGGAATTCTTGTTTTTGATGGTGATAAAGGCAGGAAAAGGAATCATGGAGATTTAGTGGACGTTAAGAAGAGGCAACACATTGTGTGTAGTGGAGATAATTTGAGAGATATGAAGAATGAGAACATGGGAGGACAAATACAATGCCTTGTTTTGTTCAGGTTTGCGCATCTGAGGATGCACATTTACTTGGAGCCCGAGACAATTTGAGATGTAAGAAGACTGAGAATTTGGGAGGACAAATACAATGCCTTGCAAGGTTGTGCATTTGAGAAGGAGGCACTTGGAATGGGGAGAAAAAAAATGAAGAGATGTGGTGGCTGCAAGAGAGAAGCGAGATGGTGTCGACATTGTTTGGGCCCGAATCTTACATTGCATGAGGCTATGCACTTGTGGTTGTAGAACCGGCTCACGCTTCCTCCACCCCACCCCTTGTTGGTGGTGTCGAATCGGCACGGACAGGGGGAGGGGTTAGAAGCGAGAGCGGGTGGTTCTTTGGGGACTCCTTGGCGGTTTGTGGGGAAGTACGGTTTGAAGGAGAGAGGTTGTGATGGCGAAGGTGAGAAGGACTTGAGAAATGTCCTGGTACTCTGGTAAACTGAGTGGGAAGTGAAGGGTCCGGTAGGAACAGGGAAGGGTGCGTCTTAGGGTTGGTTTTAGGTGTTGGGCCCATGTGTTGGAGATAACATGGCGGATAGTCCAAACAACCATTTTTCTTCCACACATATGGTCTGTATTCGATGGAGTCCGGACTGTCCAGACGGTTTAATTTCGGGGAGCCCACTAGGTGCCCGTACATGCCCGGGCGTATGAGGAAAAATGAGCTTCAACTTACAAACAACCTTAATCATTTTTATTTATTTATATGCATTGCAGACCGTAGCAACGCACGGGCGTCCTGCTAGTACTTTATTTAGAGACCGGCTAACACCAGCCAAAAGTTCTCACACAGATAGTTCTAAACGCAAAGCAAAATACTAGGAGAGATCAACCAAAGCTCCAAAGGGGTAGAAGAGAGCCCCCCTTCAGCCAACCGTGATCTGAAGCGAGGTCCTCCATCCGTGCGCAACTTTGAAGACTTTTCCCCAACGATCATTTCAACCCTTCTTACGCCCCACTTCAACACCATTCGTCGTTTTGGGTTTGTCTGCAAAACAAACCAATCATGGAGCATTTTAACTGCCAGATTTACAGGAACACAAGAGTCAACAACCTTGCCGTTTTCAAAAATCAAGTGTTTGTAATATGATTTAATAGTGGTATATACCATTTTTGGTTAAGGTCCATTGGATCCTATCTTTTTTGATCCATTAAAGTCACTACAACACACACCTCTTTGATGTGATTCCAAAGTTCAAGAGAATCCCCATAAAGTGTTCTTCTAAATTGTACATCATCAAGCCCTTTACCCAATATTTATTTATCAACATTTGCTGCCAAAGCCCCTCAGTTTTAAACAGTTTCCACCACAATTTACACAACAAAGCTTTATTCATCAAAGCTAGGTTTTGAGTTCCTAGCCAACCCCCCTATCTTTTTTGATCCATTAAAGTCACTACAACACACACCTCTTTGATGTGATTCCAAAGTTCAAGAGAATCCCCATAAAGTGTTCTTCTAAATTGTACATCATCAAGCCCTTTACCCAATATCTCACCAACAGACTTACTTTTGTCAAAACACATGTTATAAAGTCTAGGAAAGTTCTCCTTAAGGGATTTCCCCCAACCCATCTATCATCCTTGAATCTTACATTTTTGCCATCCTCCACTACAAATCTGCAGAAAGACAGAAAATGTTCTTGATGCTTAATCAACTCACACCAAAACTGTGAACCCCCCTGCTTTTTTCTTAATTTCAGCAAGACATTTATTCTTTTGATATTTATTTATCAACATTTGCTGCCAAAGCCCCTCAGTTTTAAACAGTTTCCACCACAATTTACACAACAAAGCTTTATTCATCAAAGCTAGGTTTTGAGTTCCTAGCCAACCCCCCTGTCTTTAGCTCTCCACACCTCAGACCATTTTACGAGATGATTTTTTTATCCTCTTTCTCCAAGCCATAGCAGTCTGGCCTATAAGAATTCATCCTCTTATTGACCCCGATTAGGAGTCCATAAAAGGACATCAGAAATATGGTATACGAGTTGATGATGACTGGATAAGTGTGATCCTCCCAGCATTGGCTAATAAGCTGCCTTGCCAATTACTACGAGATGATTTTTTTATCCTCTTTCTCCAAGCCATAGCAGTCTGGCCTATAAGAATTCATCCTCTTATTGACCCCGATTAGGAGTCCATAAAAGGACATCAGAAATATGGTATACGAGTTGATGATGACTGGATAAGTGTGATCCTCCCAGCATTGGCTAATAAGCTGCCTTGCCAATTACTACATTTTGCGAAACACGATATATGGTATTTATCTCTTTGTTGTGGGGAAGTAAAAAGGAAAAAAATGCTTGCACATCTACTATAATTTGACCCTCCTAGAAAAAAGACATGGTCATCGGGATTCGAACGAGCTATGTCATTCAATAATCGCAAGAAAGAAACATGATATATGGTGATCATTTCTTTTTTTTTTCTTTTTTTAGACGATGGAGATCATTTCTTTGTTGCAAGAAAGTAAAGTGGAAAAAATGCTTACGATTCTACTATAACTTGACCCTATAGAAAAATGGCAACAAAAATAAATCGTGGATACGATATATGGTTTACATTTCTTCATTGCAAGAAAGTAAAGGAAAAAAGTGCTTGCAAATCTACTATACTTTGACCCTCTAGAGAAATGGCAAAAAATCGTGGTCGGCAGGATTCGAACCTGCGCGGGCAAAGCCCACATGATTTCTAGTCATGCCCGATAACCACTCCGGCACGACCACTTTGATGAAAATTGCGTCCATAAGCTCTTCAAGTATGTAACCTGGAACCACGATCGGCCCTTAAAACATGTCTGCGGCAGTTCCATGTTGACTCTGTTGTTCTCTTTCCCTGAGTCGTGTCATCAAATTGCTTGCTTCCTCACCATAAAAAAGAAGTTCCTACTTTCTCGATGGCGCAAGCCAATGAGGCCATATTATCAATCATTTGGTGAAAATACATAGGAATAACAGACCTCTCATTCAGAAACATCGGCTGATTTCGTAGATAATATCCTTTCTAGTGTGCTGAATTCACAGTCAACACCAATTTCCAGTGAGAAAAGAAATCAACAAGAGAAATGTGGCGCTGAAAGGAAGCTCACCGCAGTTTCAAACTGCCATTCTACAACCATATTCAGATACTTAGTGTCATATATACACAGCCACATTGTTCAAGCACATCAGGTAAAACAAGGTTACAGAAGAAAAATATACACACAGGTGCATTACAAACATCAAGCAGAAAAGATCTACTGAATGAGTCACTTAAGAATCCTTTTGTCTTTCACAAGTACGCACTTCAAGTAGGGTATGATAAATCTGCAGGGGACTGCATAGTATGCTCACAAGCCAACTGTATTTCTAGCTCTATGTAGCGGATCTCACAATCTCAGAGGTGCCCCAGCACAGGCCATGGGGCCACTCCATTGCCAGGAAGCATAGGCTTTATCATCGGAGCTCGCCGTAACATCGGCTGGGCCTTGAATTGAGATGCCTTCTGCAGGGATGATGAAAATATAAATACTCAGCAATAAAGAAGATGGCAACACAAATACTATGCAATTTTGCAGATTCACACATGGAGAAGCAATGGCGGGGTATATAATAGTGTCAACTGTCAAGAACAACATCAATCCAATAATCCAATCAGTTCAACTGTCAGCCACAATATACATAGGGTCGTGTACTTAATTATTGTCATCTTTAAATGCTACGGTCATGCATTTCCTGACTGAGCAGTGAGCACACAACAAAACATGGCAACAGAAGCAACCAGAGTTGTTATTTTCCTTTTTGCGAGGAAGCAAATCCATGAAATGCTCTACCTTCAGCTTAAACAATACAAGGAGCTTCCTACTAGAACGAATTTTACAGGGAGCTTCCCTAGAATTTCTCATTAAGGTGACACTATTCTTACATCATGTATGTCAGTAGCACCTAGGCTGTCCGTCGTGCAGCTGCCTGCTGCTAAGCTCAGCAGTGGCAGGTTCTAAAGGTGATACACGACGCAACGACTCAGCAACACTAGACCCACGAGTGAGACGCCTACGCAAGCACAGCGGCGCAAGATCAAGCGATGGGGACGCGACATGGGGCGGAAAGGGGCAAAGGGCCTGACCTTATCGTCAAGGACGAGCCGCACGCGCGCCACGGCCTTGCTCTGCCGCCGCATCCGGTACAGCCGGCGGCCCAGCACGGCGATCCCGAGCAGCGCGACGGCGACGGGCATCGACCAGGCGCTCCTCGCCGCGCGCGCCGCCCACAGCCGCAGCACCTCCACGGGCAGCCTCCACCACCGCGCCGCCGCCGCCGCGGGCCCTCCCTTCGCCACCGCCCCCTCGTCCGCCGCCGCGGCCTCCCGGGGCGTCTCCACCAGCGGCTCCGTGGCCTCGGCGTCCTCGCGCCTCTCCCCATCCGACGACGAGTCGGACCACAGCGCGGCGCGGTCGCGGGCGGGGAAGGCGAGGGCGCCCGGGTGCGGCTCCACCCAGCTCGCCTCGCCGGCCTCCTCGTCCGTCCCCTCCTCCTCCTTACCCACCTCCTCGGCCCCCGCCGACAGGGACGCCCTCCTGGCGTACTTGGCGTCGGAGCCGAGGTCGAAGTAGTCGTACTTGATGGCCCCGGCGGCGTCGTCCTCCACCGCCGCCTCCCCGCCGGCGACGTACGGGCCGGGCGCCGCGGCGGCGGTGGGGGAGGCGAGGAGGAGCTCCCACTCCTGCAGGTCCGCCGTGGCGTCCCGGCCGTCCATCTCGAGGGGGGCGATGACGCTAGGGTTTGATGGGTTCGTGGGGCGTGAGCGGCAGGATTGGGGCCTTTGGAGGTGAGCGCTTGGTGCTGTTGTGCCGTGTGGGGCGGGGAAGGGAAATGGAAGATTCGGGGCGGGGAAGGGGTGGTGTGTCGCGCGGGGACACCCGGATTCTGCCCATTGGATTCTATCGTCTGGTGGGAAAGGAAGGGAAAGAATGGAACCGGATTCTTTCTCGTTTGCACCAGCAATGCTAAAAAAAGTAAAAAAAATAAGAGGAGAAATGAAAAAAAATGCTGGAAAAAGGTTTAAAAAAGAAGATGAGAAATAAAAAAATGCTGGAAAAAGGTTTTAGAAAAGAGAGGAGAAATGCACTGGTGTGATTTCAGCTGATTTTTTTTAGCATCAATACAGACACAAGCGCTCATATACACGCGCATACACTCATCCCTATGAACGCACACACGCACACCCTACCCCTATGAGCACCTCCGAGAGACTGAGCAGCCATATCATCTTGAGATTCTGAAGTCATCAGAAGGCGCGTCGTCGACGGAACGTCTCCTCCCACCGAAAGCGCGTCGGAAATCACGAAATAAATCCGGGAATAATGTGAAGACTGGGATTTGAGCGCGGTGGGTTGGGGATACCACTGTCCACCTAACCAACTCAACCACAGGTTGATTCGCGATTTCAGCTGATGTTAACGTATCAGTGGTCATCGTAGCCAGTCAGTTTCAGTGATCCACCCAAAAAAAAAATGTTGTCCTGGTTTTAAAACTTGCTGGTGGGAAGCAGAGGTCCACATGCCCAACATGTTTTTGTTGGCGACTACCGTAGCTGAATATTCCTCGTGTTTACAAGTGTTCACCGATAGAGATTGAATTCATTGTCTAATACGTATTCCTTTTCGCGAAAAAGAGAAACTTTTTTCGCAAGGATTTCATTTCTGGTTTATTTACTTGCTTTGGTGGCATGTGAAGCCTGGTCGATTGCTCGTACCCATCGCCATCATTTTCTGCACAAACAAGTTTCGATGTGTTTCACCAATTGTATTGGGTGTATTTTGATTCTCTTGAGGAGTAAAGCAGCTCAAAGCCACAAGACATGTCGACCTATATTTAGACCTTTCCTGGTTTTACTTGGATTAAATCTACCTATCTATCAATTATATTTTAAACATCCAAAACAGATGAAAAATAGAAACTCATTTGACTGTTAACTAGCACATATATCTGTGTGTTGCAACGGGACTCAAGATTAACGGATACATAAATTTAATGAGAACATGTGTGCAAGCACAGTGCCGCGTGCTTTGCAAGAAAGAAAATGCTAGTTGCTTTGTTCACCAGAACCTCCGCCGATGTGACACGGCAACATCTGGTTGATGCCACCCGGTAGCAGGGAGACGCTATGGTGTGGAAGAAATGCATATCAGCCACATATTAGTCATAAAAATGAGTCTTAGAGTTGATGGTACCGCGCAAGTCGTCGGTGCTTATATTGCCCTCCCTCTGTCTGACATTATTAGGCTGGCATGCCACTTAGGACAATCTGAGTGTTCTACCTCAGACTATATCATAACCGTGACACCAAATAAGCAAAAATAAGATACCATCGAGAGCGTAATTACATAACACGCTATGTTTTTGTTTATCTAATAATTTAATGCCGTTCAAGTCCTTGCTTAATTATGCACCATGTGCATGTCGTGATTATTGTTTTTGTTAACCCACCAGTAGTGCAACACATGACAATAATCTTATTCTAGTTATAACACCACTGACGGTGTCCTGGCTAGGGGCCTCTCATCATGTCGACTCCCGGCCTGGTGGGCCTGGCTGAGGACCCCTTGCCGATTCCGACCTAGGCCACATCGGGCAGCCCGTGGTGTATAATTAGAATGTTGAAGAAGACTTGACGTATACTCCAAGAAGCTGGATCCGCGGAGGACCTTACCCCCTGTTCGTAGTTGACTAGGATCATTTACCCTAGGACCCCCCGGTATATTATTGTTGAAAATATGCCCTAGAGGCAATAATAAATTAGTTATTATTATTATATTTCCTTGTTCATGATAATCGTTTATTATCCATGCTATAATTGTATTGATAGGAAACTCAGATACATGTGTGGGTACATAGACAACACCATGTCCCTAGTAAGCCTCTAATTGACTAGCTCGTTGATCAATAGATGGTTACGGTTTCCTGACCACGGACATTGATGTCGTTGATAACGGGATCACATCATTAGGAGAATGATGTGATGGACAAGACCCAATCCTAAGCCTAGCACAAAGATCGTGTAGTTCGTATGCTAAAGCTTTTTTAATGTCAAGTATCATTTCCTTAGACCATGAGATTGTGCAACTCCCGGATACTGTAGGAATGCTTTAGGTGTACCAAACATCACAACGTAACTGGGTGTCTATAAAGGTGCACTACGGGTATTTCCGAAAGTGTCTGTTGGGTTGGCACGAATCGAGACTGGGATTTGTCACTCCTGTTGACGGAGAGGTATCTCTGGGCCCACTCGGTAGGACATCATCATAAATGTGCACAATGTGACCAAGGGGTTGATCACGGGATGATGTGTTACGGAACGAGTAAAGAGACTTACCGGTAACGAGATTGAACAAGGTATCGGTATACCGATGATCGAATCTCGGGCAAGTACAATACCGCTAGACAAAGGGAAATGAATACGAGATTGATTGAGTCCTTGACATCGTGGTTCATCCGATGAAGATCATCGTGGAACATGTGGGAGCCAACATGGGTATCCAGATCCCGCTGTTGGTTATTGACCGGAGAACGCCCTGGTCATGTTCGCATGGTTCCCGAACCTGTAGGGTCTACACACTTAAGGTTCGATGACGCTAGGGTTATAGGGAATAGATATACCTGGTTACCGAATGTTGCTCGGAGTCCCGGATGAGATCCCGGACGTCACGACGAGTTCCAGAATGGTCCGGAGGTAAAGATTTATATATGGGAAGTCCTGTTTTGGTCATCGGAAAAGTTTCGGGTGTTATCGGTAATGTACCGGGACCACCGGGAGGGTCCCGAGGTCCACCAAGTGGGGCCACTGCCCAGAGGGCTGCATGGGCCAAGTGTGGGAGGACCAGCCCGGTGGGCTGGTGCGCCCCCTGAGGGCCCAAAGGCGCCTAGGGTTTGGGGAGGCGCCCACCTTGCTTGGGGGGCAAGTTTCCCCCTCTCCCCCCCTTGGCCGCCACCCTAGATGGGTTTGGGGCTGCCGCACCCCTTGGGGTGGGAAACCTAGAGGGGGCGCAGCCCCCTCCCTCTCCCCCTATATATACTTGAGTTTTTGGGTCTGCCATACATAAGAGTTTCCACCTCTCCCTGGCGCAGCCTTACCTCTCCTTCTCCTTGTCTCTCGCGGTGCTTGGCGAAGCCCTGCTGGATTACCACGCTCCTCCATCACCACCACGCCGTTGTGCTGCTGCTGGATGGAGTCTTCCTCAACCTATCCATCTCTCCTGGCTGGATCAAGGCATGGGAGACGTCACCGGGCTGTACGTGTGTTGAACGCGGAGGTGTTGTCCGTTCGGCACTAGGATCTCCGGTGATTTGGATCACGACGAGCATGACTCCTTCAACCCCGTTCTCTTGAACGCTTCCGCTTAGCGATCTACAAGGGTATGTAGATGCACTCTCCTTCCCCTCGTTGCTAGATTACTCCATAGATTGATCTTGGTGACTTGTAGGAAAATTTTGAATTTCTGCTACGTTCCCCAACAGTGGCATCATGAGCTAGGTCTATTGCGTAGTTTCTATGCACGAGTAGAACACAAGTTGTTGTGGGCGTTGATTTTGTTCAATATGCTTACCGTTACTAGTCCAATCTTGTTTCGACGGTATTGTGGGATGAAGTGGCCCGGACCGACCTTACACGTACGCTTACGTGAGACAGTTCCACCGGTGACATGCACTTGTTGCATAAGGTGGCTAGCGGGTGCCGATCTCTCCCACTTTAGTCGGATCGGATTCGATGAAAAGGGTCCTTATGAAGGGTAAATAGCAATTGACATATCACGTTGTGGTTTTGCGTGGGTAAGAAAGCGTTCTTGCTAGAAACCCATAGCAGCCACGTAAAACATGCAAACAACAATTAGATGACGTCTAACTTGTTTTTGCGGGGTATGCTATGTGATGTGATATGGCCAAAAGAATGTGATGAATGATATGTGATGTATGAGATTGATCATGTTCTTGTAATAGGAATCACGACTTGCATGTCGATGAGTATGACAACCGGCGAGCCATAGGAGTTGTCTTTATTTATTGTATGACCTGCGTGTCATCGAACAACGCCATGTAATTACTTTACTTTATCGCTAAACCGTTAGCCATAGTAGTAGAAGTAATAGTTGGCGAGACAACTTCATGGAGACACGATGATGGAGATCATGGTGTCATGCCGGTGAAGATGATGATCATGGAGCCCCGAAGATGGAGATCAAAAGGAGGAAAATTATATTGGCCATATCATGTCACTTTTTGATTGCATGTGATGTTTATCATGTTTATGCATCTTATTTTCTTAGAACGACGGTAGTAAATAAGATGATCCCTCATTAAAATTTCAAGAAAGTGTTCCCCCTAACCGTGCACCGTTGCGAAAGTTCGTTGTTTCGAAGCACCACGTGATGATCGGGTGTGATAGATTCTAACATTCACATACAACGGGTGTAAGCCAGATTTACACACACGAAACACTTAGGTTGACTTGATGAGCCTAGCATGTACAGACATGGCCTCGTAACACAAGAGACCGAAAGGTCGAGCATGAGTCGTATAGTAGATACGATCAACATGAAGATGTTCACCGATGATGACTAGTCCGTCTCACGTGATGATCGGACACGGCCTAGTTGACTCGGATCATGTAATCACTTAGATGACTAGAGGATGTCTATCTGAGTGGGAGTTCATAAGATGAACTTAATTATCCCTGAACATAGTCAAAAGATTCTTGCAAATTATGTCGTAGCTCGCGCTTTAGTTCTCTTGTTTTAGATATGTTCCTAGAGAAAATTTAGTTGAAATTTGATAGTAGCAATTATGCGGATCGGGTCCGTAAACTAAGGATTGTCCTCATTGCTTCGTAGAAGGCTTATGTCCTTAATGCACCGCTCGGTGTCTTTGAACCTCGAGCGTCTGTGGATGTTGCGAACATTTGACATACACGTTTTGATAACTACGTGATAGTTCAGTTAAACGGTTTAGAGTTGAGGCACCAAAGACGATTTCGAAACGTCACGGAACATATGAGATGTTTCGAGGGCTGAAATTGGGATTTCAGGCTCGTGCCCGCGTCAGAGGTGCAAGACCTCCGACGAGTTTCTTAGCCTGCAAACTAAGGGAGAAAAGCTCAATCGTTGAGCTTGTGCTCATATTGTCTGAGTACAACAATCACTTGAATCGAGTGGGAGTTGATCTTCCAGATGAGATAGTGATGTTTCTCCAAAGTCATTGCCACCAAGCTACTAGAGCTTCGTGATGAACTATAACATATCAGGGATAGATATGATGATCCTTGAAGTATTCGCGATGTTTGACACATGAAAGTAGAAGTCAAGTAGGAGCATCAATTGTTGATGGTTTGTAAAACCACTAGTTTCAAGAAGGGCAAGGGCAAGAAGGGATACTTCATGTAACGGCAAAAAACGGTTGCTGCTCTAGTGAAAACCCAAGGTTGAACCCAAACCCGAGACTAAGTGCTTCTGTAATGAGAGGAACGGACACTAAAGCAGAACCACCCTAGATACTTAGTAGATAATAAGGCAGGCAAGGTCGACAGAAGTATATTGGATATACATTATGTTAATGTGTACTTTACTAGTACTCCTAGTAGCACCAGGGTATTAGATATCGGTTCGGTCGCTAAGTGTTGGTAACTCGAAATAAAAGCTACGGAATAAACGGAGACTAGCTGAAGTTGAGCTGACGATATGTGTTGGAAGTGTTTCCAAGGTTGATGTGATCAAGCATCGCACGCTCCCTATACCATCGAGATTGGTGTTAAACCTAAATAATTGTTATTTGGTGTTTGCGTTGAGCATATACATGATTGGATTATGTCTATACTTGTCTGATTATTCAATTAAGGAGAATAATGGTTACTCTATTTATTTGAATAATACCTTCAATGGTCTTGCACCTAAAGGAATGGTTTATTGAATCTCGATCGTAGTGATATACATTTTCATGCCAAAAGATATAAGATAGTAATGATAGTACCACTTACTTGTGGCACTGCCATGTAAGTCATATTGGTGTAAAACGCATGAAGAAGCTCCATGTTGATGGATCTTTGGGCTCACTCGTTTTTGAAAATTTTAAGACCTGCGAACCATGTCTATTGGTGTATACGCATGAAGAAACTTCATGCAGATGGATCGCTTGGACTCACTTGATTTTGAATCATTTGAGATATGCAAATCATACCACATGGTCAAGATGACTGAAGAGCCTCGTTTTCAGTAAGATGGAACAAGATAGCAACTTGTTGGAAGTAACACATTTTGATGTGTGCAGTCCAATGAGTGTTGAGGCACGCAGTGGATATCATTATGTTCTTACTTCACGGATGAGTTGAGTAGATACTGAGTATATTTACTTGATGAAACACAAGTCTGAATTATTGAATGGTTCAAGTAATTTCAGAGTGAAGTTGAAGGTCATCGTGACAAGAGGATAAAATGTTTATGATATGATCATAGAGATGAGTATCTGAGTTCTGAGCTTTGGCACGCAATTAAGACATTGTGGAAATTGTTTCACAATTAATACCGCCTGGAACACCATAGTGTGATGGTGTGTCCGAACATCATAGTTGCACCCTATTGGAAATATATGGTGCGTACCATGATGTCTCTTATCGAATTACCACTATCATTCATGGGTTAGGCATTAGAGACAACCGCACTCACTTTAAATAGGGCACCACGTAATTCCGTTGAGATGACACCGTGTGAACTATGGTTTAGAGAAACCTAAGCTGTCGTTTCTTAAAAGTTTGGGGCTGCGACGCTTATGTGAAAAAGTTTCAGGTTGATAAGCTCGAACCCAAAGTGGATAAAATACATCTTCATAGGACACCCCAAAACAGTTGGGTATACCTCCTATTTCAGACCCAGAAGCAAAAGGATTGTTTCTAGAAATGGGTCCTTTCTCGAGGAAAAGTTTCTCTCGAAAGAATTGAGTGGGAGGATGGTGGAGACTTGATATGGTTATTGAACCGTCACTACAACTAGTGTGTAGCAGGGCACAGGAAGTTGTTCCTGTGGCACCTACACCAATTGAAGTAGAAGCTTATGATAGTGATCATGAAGATTCGGATCAAGTCACTACCGTACCTCGTAGGGTGACAAGGATGCGTACTACTTGAGTGAATGCAGTAATCCTGTCTTGAAGGTCATGTTGCTAGACAACAATGAATCTACGAGCTATGGAGAAGCAATGGTGGGCCCATATTCCGACAAATGGTTAGAAGCCATGAAATCCAAGAGAGGATCCATGTATCAAAACAAAGCATGGACTTTGGTGGACTTGCCCGATGATCGGCAAGCCATTGAGATAAATGGATCTTTAAGAAGAAGACGGACGTGGACGGTAATGTCACCGTCTATGAAGCTCGACTTGTGGCGAAGAGTTTTTCACAAGTTCAAGGAAGTTGATCATGCGATGAGATTTTCTCATCCGTAGCGATGCTTAAGTCCGTCGGAATCATGTTAGCATTAGCTGCATTTATGAAATCTGGCAGATGGATGTCAAAACGAGTTTCCTTACCAGTTTTCGTAAGGAAAGGTTGTATGCGATACAATCAGAAAGGTTTTTTTCGATCCTAAGGATGCTAAAAGGTATGCAAAGCTCCAGCAATCCTTCTAATGACCGGAGTAAGCATCTCGGAGTTGAAATGTACGCTTTGATGAGATGATCAAAGATTTTGGGTTTATACAAAGATTATGAGAAACTTGTATTTCCAAAGAAGTGAGTGGGAGCACTATAGCATTTCTGATAAGTATTGTTGTTGACATATTGTTGATTAGAAATGATGTAGAATTTCTGGAAAGCATATAGGGTTATTTGAAAAGTGTTTTTCAATGGAAAACCTGGATTAAGCTACTTGAACATTGAGCATCAAGATCAATGAGGATAGATCAAAAACGCTAAATGGTGCTTTCAAATGAGCACATACCTTGACATGATCTTGAAGGTGTTCAAGATGGATCAGTCAAAGAAGGAGTTCTTACCTGAGTTGTAAGGTATGAAGTTAAGAGTTAAAGCTCGACCACGACAGAAGAGAGAGAAAGGACGAAGGTCGTCCCCTATGCTTCAGACATAGGCTCTATAGTATGATATCTTTGTGTACCGCCTTTGGAAGTGTGCCTTGCCATGAGTCAGTCAAGGGGTACAAGAATGATCCAGGAATGGATCATTGGACATCGGTCAAAATTGTCCTTGGAGTAAATAAGGACATGTTTCTCGATTATGGAGGTGATAAAGAGTTCGGCGTAAAGGGTTACGTAGATGCAAGCTTTAACACCTACCCGAATGACTCTGAGTAGCAAACATGATACGTATAGTGGAGCAACCATTTGTAATAGCTCCAAGTAGAGCGTGGAAGCAGCATTTACAATATGACCTAGAGATTTGCAAAATACATATGGATCTGAATGTTGCAGACCCGTTGACTAAAACCTCTCTCACAAGCAAAACATGATCAAACCCCAGAACTCATTGAGTCTTAATCACATGGTGATGTGAACTAGTTTAGTGACACTAGTAAACTCTTTGGATGTTGGTCACATGGCGATGTGACCTATCAATGTTAATCACATGGCGATGTGAACTAGATTATTGACTCTAGTGCAAGTGGGAGACTGTTGGAAATATGCCCTAGAGGCAATAATAAAGTAGTTATTATTATTATATTTCCTTGTTCATGATAATCGTTTATTATCCATGCTATAATTATATTGATAGGAAACTCAGATACATGTGTGGGTACATAGACAACACCATGTCCCTAGTAAGCCTCTAATTGACTAGCTCGTTGATCAATAGATGGTTACGGTTTCTTGACCATGGACATTGGATGTCGTTGATAACGGGATCACATCATTAGGAGAATGATGTGATGGACAAGACCCAATCCTAAGCCTAGCACAAAGATCGTGTAGTTCGTATGCTAAAGCTTTTCTAATGTCAAGTATCATTTCCTTAGACCATGAGATTGTGCAACTCCGGATACCGTAGGAATGCTTTGGGTGTACCAAAGCGTCACAACATAAGCGGGTGGCTATAAAGGTGCACTACGGGTATCTCCGAAAGTGTCTGCATTGGGTTGGCACGAATCGAGATCGATTTGTCACTCCGGTTGACGGAGAGGTATCTCTGGGCCCACTCGGTAGGACATCATGATAATGTGCACAATGTGACCAAGGGGTTGATCACGGGATGATGTGTTACTGAGCGAGTAAAGAGACTTACCGTAGCGAGATTGAACAAGGTATCGGTATACCGACGATCGAATCTCGGGCAAGTACAATACCGCTAGACAAAGGGAATTGAATACGGGATTGATTGAGTCCTTGACATCGTGGTTCATCCGATGAAGATCATCGTGGAACATGTGGGAGCCAACATGGGTATCCAGATCCATTTGTTGGTTATTGACCGGAGAACGTCTCGGTCATGTCTGCATGGTTCCCGAACCCGTAGGGTCTACACACTTAAGGTTCGATGACGCTAGGGTTATAGGGAATAGATATACGTGGTTACCGAATGTTGTTTGGAGTCCCGGATGAGATCCCGGACGTCATGAGGAGTTCCAGAATGGTCCGGAGGTAAAGATTTATATATGGGAAGTCTTGTTTTGGTCACTGGAAAAGTTTCGGGTGTTATCGGTAATGTACCGGGACCACCGGGAGGGTGCCGGGGGTCCACCAAGTGGGGCCACCGGGCCCGGAGGGCTGCATGGGCCAAGTGTGGGAGGTGACCAGCCCCAGGTGGGATGGTGCGCCCCCACAAGGGCCCAAGGCGCCTAGGGTTTGGGGAGGGGGCGCCCCACCTTGCTTGGGGGGCAAGTTTCCCCCTCTCCCCCCTTGGCCGCCACCCTAGATGGGTTTGGGGCTGCCGCACCCCTTGGGGTGGGAACCCTAGAGGGGGCGCAGCCCCCTCCCTTTCCCCCTATATATACTTGAGGTTTTGGGGCTGCCATACATAAGAGTTTCCACCTCTCCCTGGCGCAGCCCTACCTCTCCTTCTCCTTGTCTCTCGCGGTGCTTGGCGAAGCCCTGCTGGATTACCACGCTCCTCCATCACCACCACGCCGTGTGCTGCTGCTGGATGGAGTCTTCCTCAACCTCTCCCTCTCTCCTTGCTGGATCAAGGCATGGGAGACGTCACCGGGCTGTACGTGTGGTGAACGCGGAGGTGCCATCCGTTCGGCACTAGGATCTCCGGTGATCTGGATCACGACGAGTATGACTCCTTCAACCCCGTTCTCTTGAACGCTTCCGCTTAGAGATCTACAAGGGTGTGTAGATGCACCCTCCTTCCCCTCGTTGCTAGATTACTCCATAGATTGATCTTGGTGACTCGTAGGAAAATTTTGAATTTCTGCTACGTTCCCCAACAATTATATAAACCGAGGGGCCAAACTCGTGAAGAAGACATTAGACATCATACAATCTCGTGGTAGATTACCTGTACTTTGTACTTACTCCAACACAATAAACACATACACAACATAGTGTATTATCTCCTCGGACACACCGAATTTGGCTAAAATCATGTGTTCTTATTACCACCATTTCTAGAAACCTAGCTTAGGATCCCCTACCTCAAAACCTTACGGATTTAGCCTTGTCCGGGGTCGCCCATGCAGGTCCTGCTAGGTGATCGTCGTGGAGTGATGGGAGTCAAGTTTAGATGTTGGGCTAGATGTTGTCTTCGATGGTGCGCCCTCGTCGCCAGCTCGGGTGGCCACCTCGGCTAGGTCGAGTTCTTTGTTCCAGGTCGGACCATTTGGTTTGCCAGCAAGGAGTAAACCGTGGACATCTGCGGTGAGATGGTCTTTGTAGGAACGAGGTATGCCTACCAGAGGGGGGGGGGGTGAATGGGAGTTTTAAAATTTCTTCGGAAATCTCAAAACTCTCGTAACCCAGCAGCGGAGCGAATGGAAATAAAGTACAGTGAGCGAGTATAAACTGATACAAGCATCGAAGCAAATCACATGATTGAGATAGTACGAATGGAAAGTGGGGAAACATATGTAACCAGTGATGCTCGATGGTGACATGGTATTTGTTCGACTAATTCGTCCTTATGCACAAGGACTACGTCTGGTTGGAGGGGTTATGATTTAACACAGAAGATCTCTTCACCCTATTCTCCTCGACAATTGGTTCGTCAACCAATGCCGATCACTCGTGGTAGATATTTGAGGCGATCTCCAAACCTTTACAGACTTCTTATTTGAGAACTAAAATTACTCTTGGTCTCTGAAGAAATTGACACCTGACCGTCTAGAGAGTTTGCAGCTCTCAGGAGTAAAAGGCGGAGCATACTGGACTTAGATTCGAGTGACACTGAACCACTATCTAATTTTTCGTCCCTAGGGGTTTTTTCTCGGTGGATTTTAAACTCAAATCACTCGGATAGGGGGTTGCTCAATAATCTTCTCAGAATAAAACGGAGCAGCCACCGGACAAAGCTGGTGCAGGGTGGCTATTTATAGCCGCAACCTTCCTTGGTGGAAAATGACCATTTTGGACATGTGGTCCAGCCAATGGCCAACCGGCACGTTCTCAACGGTCGGATTTCAAAGAGCAACAGTAACCTTACTTGAGGAACAATAATGCTAACTCCTCGGTCTGAGACAGATCTCTCGCAGCGAAGAAGATCACAGTCTCTTGCTGGCAAGTATTTGCTCGGAACATAAAGCGATTTCTCTCACAAATTTCATAGGATTTGTGTTTAGCATTAGAGAATCAAAGTTTTGAACGCTACACCCCTCTTAATAGTACGGTGGTACTGTGACTCAATCAAGAGAAGAGAAATAATGAAATAAATGCTACATCTTCACTTCGTCTTCAAACTCCTCGGATGCAGCCACTTCCCTCAGACAAGCACCGAACCAATTGCTTCACGTCAGCAATTTTTAAGGGGTCACTCTTGTCAACATAATCTTCGGTGAAAACCTTCACTGCAACGCAGGGGTTTATCTTCGTCGTTTGAACCAAACTCCTCTTAATTCCAGGGACCTGTTACTCTGTGTGCACTAGCAAACACATAAGTCCCATACTGTTTATGTCAACAAACTCCAAAACATAAGGAGGCAAATTATTGCACCAACAGTCTTCTTGAGTTTGGTGCCATGACAACCTCAGGAAGAACACGATCCACTTCCCTCCGATCCGGCGCTGGATCTGGCGGAAGAGGAGCATGAGAACCCCTTCACGAGGTCGGTGTCACATCCGATCTCGAAGTCGCTTCTCCTGGCCCCAACATCAGATCAAGCCACTAAAGAGCGTGAGAACCCAAGGTTGATGTCAGATCCCACTTCAAGGACGCTTACCCTGGTCTCGAAGTCCTATCTGGCCCAAGAGGAACGTACGACGTCTGCTCCAAAGCCGATGCCCCTAATTTCGATATCAGATTGGTTCTAGAAGTTTGTGATGACCCACAAGTATAGGGGATCTATCGTAGTCCTTTCTATAAGTAAGAGTGTCGAACCCAACGAGGAGCAGAAGGAAATGATAAGTGGTTTTCAGCAAGGTATTCTCTGCAAATCAAGTAAGTGGTAACAGATAGTTTTGTGATAAGATAATTTGTAACAAGCAACAAGTAATAAAAGTAAATAAAGTGCAGCAAGGTGGCCCAATCCTTTTTTAGCAAAGGACAAGCCTGGACAAACTCTTATATATGGAAAAGCGCTCCCGAGGACACATGGGAATATCGTCAAGCTAGTGATCATCATGTTCATATGGTTCGCGTTCGGTACTTTGATAATTTGATATGTGGGTGGACCGGTGCTTGGGTGCTGTTCTTACTTGAACAAGCATCCCACTTATGATTAACCTCTATTGCAAGCATCCGCAACTACAACAAAAGTATTAAGGTAAACCTAACCATAGCATGAAACATATGGATCCAAATTAGCCCCTTACGAAGCAACGCATAAACTAGGGTTTAAGCTTATGTCACTCTAGCAACCCATCATCTACTTATTACTTCCCAATGCCTTCCTCTAGGCCCAAATAATGGTGAAGTGTTATGTAGTCGCGCGTTCACATAACACCACTAGAGGCTAGACAACATACATCTCATCAAAATATCGAACGAATACCAAATTCACATGACTACTAATAGCAAGACTTCTCCCATGTCCTCAGGAACAAACGTAACTACTCACAAAGCATATTCATTTTCATAATCAGAGGGGTATTAATATGCATAAAGGATCTGAACATATGATCTTCCACCAAATAAACCAACTAGCATCAACTACAAGGGGTAATCAACACTACTAGCAACCTACTAGTACCAATCCCGGACTTGTAGACAAGAATTGGATAAAAGAGATGAACTAGGGTTTGAGAGGAGATGGTGCTGGTGAAGATGTTGATGGAGATTGCCCTCTCCCGATGTGAGGAGCGTCGGTGGTGATGACGGCGATGATTTCCCCCTCCCGGAGGGAAGTGTCACGGCAGAACAGCTCTGCCGGAGCCCTAGATTGGTTCCGCCA
Organism: Aegilops bicornis; assembly: GCA_021605145.1. Taxonomy (NCBI): domain Eukaryota; kingdom Viridiplantae; phylum Streptophyta; class Magnoliopsida; order Poales; family Poaceae; genus Aegilops; species Aegilops bicornis. Next base: position 712,147,876 of record CM038671.1, read on the forward strand.
AGGTTCCGCCTCATGGCGGCGGAGTTTCGTCCCGAAAGGTTGCTTATGATTTTTTCCTCGACGAAAGACCTCATATAGCAGAAGATGGCCATTGGAGAGCCAACAGGGGGCCCACAAGGCAGGGGGGCGCGCCCCATCCTCGTGGCCAGGTGGGTCCCCCTCTGGTGAACTTCTTCCGCTCAATATTTTTTATTATTTCCAAAAATGACTTTGTGGAGTTTCAGGACTTTTAGAGTTGTGCATTATATGTCTCTAATATTTGCTCCTTTTCCAAATTCCAGATTCCAAATTTGCGGCATTCTCCCTCCTTATGTAAACCTTGTAAAATAAGAGAGAATAGGCATAAGTATTGTGATATAACATGTAATAACAGCCCATAATGCAATAAATATTGATATAGAAGCATGATGCAAAATGGACGTATCAGTTTGCAACCTCGGACGACCCGATTTTGGTGTACGATCAAATCTAGGAGTCACTGGGAAAATTCAGTTTGTTCGAACCACCCACCACCCATCTCATGGCCAATGTCGAGGATCTAACCAACATCTTGGAAGAACCCGTGGATGAGATCGAGGACATAGATGAGGAGGTCGACACATCCGAGAACGACCCTTTGACAGCCGCCATGCCCTCTGGTAATTGGACGGCAACCTCGACCTACAATATCTACATGGTCGACACACCGTGTGGCAGCAACAACGTGGAGCCAATAATGTGACAACAATGGCACCATCAACGGCGACAACCCTGATAACACGGGCCAGCCTCAAAGCAACTCCGATCCTGAAGACAAGGATGCACTAAAAAAATTGCTCAACAGCCCAAACCACGACGTGTTAAGGATAAAGTTGGTCAGTCCGACCAAGAAGGTCGTTGGCGAGAAACAGGGCCTTCGGGGGGAGGCACAATTGATCAAGGATTGCTGGAATTGATACGTCTCCAACGTATCTACTTTTCCTAACGCTTTTCCTCTTGTTTTGGACTCTAATTTGCATGATTAGAATGAAACTAACCCCGGACCGACGCTGTTTTCAGCAGAACTACCATGGTGTTGATTTTGTGCAGTAATAAAAGTTCTCAGAATGGAACAAAACTTTGCGAGGAATTTTTATATCAACAAAGAGAATTTCTGGAGCCAAGATCCACCGGAGGGGGGCACCTGGGTGGGCACAACCCACTAGGGCGCGCCCCCCTCCTGGCGCGCCCAGGTGGGTTGTCCCCACCTGGTGGCCCCGCAAACCCTAAAAGCGACGCTATAAAATCCTATTTTTCCAGAAAAAATCAGGGAGAAAGAATTATCACGATCCACAAAATGGAGCCGCCGTCACCTTCTGTTCTTCATCTGGAGGGCAGATCTGGAGTCCGTTTGGGGCTCCGGAGAGGGGGATCTTCGTTCTTCATCATCACCAACCCTTCTCCATCGCCAATTCCATGATGCTCCCAACCGGGAGTGAGTAATTCCTTAAATGGGCTCGCTGGTCGGTGAGGAGTCTGATGAGATTCATCATGTTTGTTTCGTTAGGGCTTGATCCATATTATCCACTATGTTTCGAGATTGATGTTGCTATGACTTTGCTATGCTTAATGCTTGTCACTTTGGGCCCGGGTGCCATGAATTCAGATCTGAACCGTTTATGTTATCACCATCATATCCATGTTCTAGATCCGATCTTGCAAGTTATAGTCACCTACTATGTGTTATGATCCGGCAACCCCAGAGTGACAATAGTCGGGACCACTCCCGATGATGACCGTAGTTTGAGGAGTTCATGTATTCACCGTGTGTTAATGCTTTGTTCCAGTTCTCTATTAAAAGGAGGCCTTAATATCCCTTAGTTTCCAATAGGACCCCGCTGCCACGGGAGGGTAGGACAAAAGATGTCATGCAAGTTCTTTCCATAAGCACGTATGACTATTTACGGAATACATGCCTACATTGTATTGATGAACTGGAGATAGTGCCGTATCGCCCTAGGTTATAACTTCTCATGATGAATATCATCCAACAATTCACCGATCCAATGCCTACGAATTTATCTTATATTGTTCTGGCTAAGTTACTACTGCTATCATTATTGTTGCACTTGCTACAAAATTACTGTTATCACTGTTACCATTACCATTACCATTGCTGCTGTCACTACTATCAAAACTATCGTATTACTTTGCTACTAATCATGTTGCTGCAGATAATTAATCTCCAGGTGTGGTTGAATTGACAACTCAACTGCTAATACCTTCAAATATTCTTTGGCTCCCCTTGTGTCGAATCTATAAATTTGGGTTGAATACTCTACCCTCGAAAACTATTGCGATCCCCTATACTTGTGGGTTATCAAGACCTTTTTCTGGCGCCGTTGCCGGGGAGCATAGCTATATTTGTTGAGTCACTTGAGATTATTATCAATTTATCATTGTGAAGAATCTGAAGGATGCTAAGACTAAGATTTATCCCTCTAAGACAAGGGGAGGTAAGGAACTGCCATCGAGTTCTGCTTTAGATTCACCTTCTGTTATAAGTAAACTTGCAACACCACCACATGCTATTAATCCTGATATGTCGCAAGTTATTGATGATGCTACTTCTACTCTGAATGATGCTAGTACCTTGCTTGATAATGATGATGTGCCACTTGGTGAATTTCTTGATGAACAAATTGCTAGAGTAATACAAAATGATGTTGTTGAATCTGATGATGAGCTTGAAACTGAAACTCCTGAAACACCTGCTAGAACTAGCCTTCCTAGATATGAATTGCCTAAGGTACCGGAAGGTTATGTTATGAATGAGGAGACAACTAGAGATATTCTTGCTTGTAGGGATAGAGATGATCTAGAGAAATTATTATGCAAGTATAAAGAAAAATCTCTGAATGCTAGAATGCAATATGATCCTAAGTTTGCTACTTCACCTATCTTTATTGATGATAAGGATTATGAATTCGCTGTCGACCTTGAGTTAATTACTTTGGTTGAATCTGATCCTTTCCATGGTTATGAAACTGAAACTGTTGTGGCACATCTTACTAAGTTGAATGACATAGCCACCCTTTTTACTCATGATGAGAAGACTTGCCATTACTTTATTCTCAAATTATTTCTTTTCTCATTAAAGGGTGATGCTAAAGCTTGGTACAATACTCTTGCTCCTGGTTGTGTGCGTAGTCCCCAGGATATGATTTATTACTTCTCTGAAAATATTTTCCTGCTCATAAGAAACAAGCTGCCTTCTGAAATATTTAACTTTGTGCAAACTAAAGAAGAGAGTCTCCCACAAGCTTGGGGGAGGCTTTGCCGGTTACTTAATGCTTTGCCTAATCATCCTCTTAAGAAAAATGAAATACTTGATATCTTCTATAATGGACTAACCGATGCTTCTAGGGACTTCTGTCGGTGTTCTGGGAACGGGGGTACCCAGACTTGCCTGCCTGCGGCCTGCGGCGTGGCTCAAGGGGTGGCCCAGCATGGCCCATCTTCATCAGCACAAGCTCAAGACCCTCGCGAGGGGCCAAGCCTCACGGGGCGGACGACAGGAAGCCTCCTCGTGCACAGCCTCGTCAGTGGCTCGCGAGGAGGCGGAGAGATCAAGCGGGGTACCTCACGAGGTGCCCATGGCGCAAGCCATGACGACCAAGGGTGCAGTGAGGCGCCACCCGCCTGATGTCCTCCTTTCCTCTTTGGTGCAAAGGGAGCAAGTGCGAGCAAGAGTATCAAGCAAAGGCATCCGTTTGATTGCAACAAGACCAAGACCGTGCAACGGCAGGAAGGAAGTCATCGTGGAGCCCAAGCCGGCGTCACCACCAGAGCCTTTGACAAAGCGAGGACCAACTTTAGTCGGGATAAGTGTACTAAATGTTCCCCTTCAAAATGGCCAATTCTTTGGCGCCCTTCCCGCTCAATATTTGGGAAGAGGCCCAGGGCCTCTGCCTATAAATAGGACTAGCCACCCACAGGGTAGAGGCATCTAAAAACCAGCTAGACAAGAGCTCGATCCAGGATCCGGCGTCTTGGATCAGCAGAGAGAGAGCGACTGAACTCCCCCTAGCAGTTCATCGCACCAGCCAAGAACAGACCCTCGCGAGGCTGTTCTTCCTTGTATTGTTCATCATCAGCCCAAGGGGCATGCTACGTCTCGAGCTTGCGTTGGATTTCCCCGAGGAGGAGAGGATGATGCAGCACAGTAGCGTAAGTATTTCCCTCAGTTTTTGAGAACCAAGGTATCAATCCAGTAGGAGACTACGCGCAAGTCCCTCGTACTGCACAAAGCGATAGCTACTACTGCAACCAACGCTTAGGGGTTGTCAATCCCTTCACGACCACTTACGAGTGAGATCGATAGAGATAATATTTTTGGTATTTTTGGTATAAAGATGCAAAGTAAAAGCAAAGCAAGTAAATAAAGTGATGGAGATTGATATGATGAGAATAGACCGGGGCCATAGGTTTCACTAGTGGCTTCTCTCAAGAGCATAAGTATTCTACGGTGGGTGAACAAATTACTGTTGAGCAATTGTGAATTGAGCATAGTTATGAGGTTATCCAGCAATGATCATGTATATAGGCATCACGTCCGTGACAAGTAGACCGAAACTATTCTGCATCTACTACTATTCTGCACTCATCGACCGCTATCCAAAGCATGCATCTAGAGTATTAAGTTAAAAAACAGAGTAACGCCTTAAGCAAGATGACATGATGTAGAGGAATAAATTCATGCAATATGATAAATACCCCATCTTGTTATCCTCGATGGCAACAATACAATACGTGCCTTGCAACCCTTTACATCCTTTGGGTAAGGTCACCGCAAGATTGAACCCAAAGCTAAGCACTTCTCCCATTGCAAGAACTACCAATCTAGTTGGCCAAACCAAACGGATAATTCAAGAGACTTGCAAAGATAACTTAATCATACATAAAAGAATTCAGAGAAGAATCAAATATTTTCCATAGATAAGCTGGATCATTTACCCACAATTCATCTGTCTCAAAAAACTCACCGCAAAAAGAATATTACATCGAATAGATCTCCACGAGAGAGGTTGAGAACATTGTATTGATATCCAAAAAGAGAGAAGAAGGCATCTAGCTACTAACTATGGACCCAAGGTCTGAAGTAAACTACTCACACTTCATCGGAGGGGCTATGGTGTTGATGTAGAAGCCCTCCGTGGTGGATGCCCCCTCGTGAGCTCCTAACAGGCCCCAAGATGGGATCTCGTGGATACAGGAAGTTACGGCGGTGGAATTAGGTTTTGGCTCCGTCCCGATCTGTTGAAGTGCGTAGGTATATATAGGAGGAAGAATGCGTCGGTGGAGCGTCAGGTGCCCACGAGGCAGGGGGCACGCCTGTGGGAGGCGCGCCCCCACCCTCGTGACCGCCTCTGGCACTCCTTGGAGTACGGTCCAAGTCTACTGGTTCACGTTCGGCTAGAATATCACGTTCCCTAAGGTTTCATTCTGTTTGGACTCCGTTTGATATTCCGTTTCTTCAAAACACCTAAATAGGCAAAAAACAGCAATTAAGGCTGGGCCTCCGGTTAATAGCTTAGTCCCAAAAATAATATAAAAGTGGAAAATAAAGCCCATTATAGTCCAAAACAATAGATAAAGTAGCATGGAGCAATCAAAAATTATAGATACGTTGGAGACGTATCAGGGCAATCCACCACACCACAAACTAGAGTAGGGTATTACACCACAATGATGGCCCGAACTAGTATAAACCATGTGTCTCTTGTGTTGTTCCTTTCATAGCTCTAGATCCTAGCGAGGCGGCGAGGTGCAGGTAGGTAGAGGGCGAGATCTCCGCGCGCACCCCAGTGTTCGAACCTAGAGGGTCTGCCAGAACCCGAAATCCAACATTTGGCGCGCCATGTAGGGGTGCGCCGGAATTCGTCTTCTGCCGCTCTGTTCTTCGCCGACCACCGCATCCATGTCAGATGCTCGTCGGGCCCGCGCCGATCGCCGAGCTGCTCTTGCTTCCCGCGTCACCCAGACGGCCCCCATCGGCGGCCGCCCCCGCCGTTCCCCGTCGCCTGTCGTCAACGCCGCCACCGGCCCGACGGGGAACGAGCAGCAAGCATCGTCCCAGCATCCGTCCGTGAGGCGAGACGGCCGCACTGCTACTCCTTCACTCGCCCCAGCTGGTTCTTCGTCTCGCGCGCTCCGCGCGCCCATGGAGGCTCGAGCTGCGCTCATCGCGGCAAACGAGCTCCTGCGCTACCGCCCTGTCGACGACGTCTATGAAGAGTGGCTCGACCGTGTCGCCCGAGCTTCGTCCGCGCCGCAAGGCTCCCCAGCGCCCGCCTTTGTCGGGCGATGAAGCTCGAGGGCGCCTCGGCCGCCTCCCCTCAAGAAGGCGCCACAGCCCCAAGGCGCGTGGCCCCAGGAGGAACCCACTCCGTCCGGCGCCCGGTAAGACAAGCAGAGCTGTCAAGAGGTCCCTCGCCCCAAGAAGCTGCCCGAGTGCTCCTCACTGCCGGCTCACACGACCACGCCCTGCTCCAAAGACGCTAAGACCCTGCCACGCTCCCAAATGCCGCCAAGATGGGGACCTGCAAGACCAGGCTCTTCGTCACCAGAGGCCTCCGTGGCTACAGCCCGCTGCGCCTTCACCACCGAGCTACATGGCGTCGCGTGGCCCGGCAAGTTCAAGCCAGACTGCCTCCTCGCTTCTGACGGCACGGCCGACCTGCGAGCTCCTCCGACTCTCTGAGCTGGGCATCGGGCATAAGCGAGGACAAGAAGTTCATGGCGAACTGGTTTCCCATGGCACTCAAGGACGGAGCCCGCACCTGGCTCCTTGTAAGTGCATCTAGTGCCCCTTAGTGATTTTGGTGTATTGAAGACTTATAGGTTAAGGGACTAATGTGTTTATGAGTGTACACAGGTCTATAAGTCTATGAGGAGTTTGATATTTACAGAGAAAGTCGACCCTAAAAATGAAGTTCTTCGATCAAGACTTTGATATTCTCAAGACTTCTCAAGACTTTGAAAGTGAAGAAATTGGTGTGACCTTGAAGACTTGATATTCATTTGAGGAACATGAAGCGAGAAGACTTTTGTTTTCATAGTTTCGCTTTCTCTTTCTTGAGTCATAGGAAACACCGTCTTTGTTAAAGGGGTCGAGGAAATACTAAGGAAATTTTTCCATGTGATGCTCAACTCAAAATCCTACACCTACCAATCCCTTGAGTGAAGCCTTTGGAAATCTCAACAGTTCAGTCAATTTCTTCATGTGATGAGACGAAGTTCTTTTGGTCACGAGGAATTTTTCCTGACCGAGGAGTTAGGAATTCGCCAAAGGCGGATTGCCTACGATGAGGAACATGATAGCCCCGAGGAATTTGAGATTCAAATTTCCGACCCGTTGTTGTCTTTCTTGGCATGACTATCCCAAAATATCTTATCCACCTAACGGTCATATCATTGAAGGGCATTTATGTCTTATCATGTTGGGCTACTCCCTAGGCTATAAATAGCCGCCCCCTACAACCACTAGCTGGTTGGCTGCTCCGAGAGAAACTTGACACTTGTCATTTGAGATCAACCCATCCTCCGAGGACTTTGAGCGAAAATCATCGTGTTAGGAAAAACCCAAAAACCAAACCCCTACAAACCCAAAGTGATTGAGCATCACTGAAGAGATTGATCCTGCGTGGATCCGACACTTGTTACCTTTGAAGACTGTGCTTCTTCCAGACGGTTAGGCGTCATGGTCTAGAGCATCCAAGAGGAATTGTGGATCACCGAGTGACCAAGTCTGTGAAGGTTTGGAAGTCGCGTGAAGACTTACCACGAGTGATTGGACAAGGTCTGTGTGACCTTAGTTCAAGGAGAATACGGTGAGGACTTGGTGTCCTGAGCTGTGTGCTCAACGACTGGGTGTCCGGGACTGTGTGTCTTCGAGTTTAAATACTCAGCCGCTCCAACCAGACGTATTAATCGAGACAGCAGCTTGGAACTGGTCTACCAAATCATTGTCTTCACCAACCCAATCTGGTTCTATTTCCTCAACTCTTTCATTTCCTCATTACTTTGTGTTGAGTGTTTGTTCATATCTGTGTTTGAAGACTTTGGTCAAGACTTTCTCAATTTCCTCAGTTCAATTTCTTGATCTGTTTGTCTTCATCTTGTGCTATCCTGTGTTTACGCTTTTACATACTCTTTGATTGTCTTCATTTCATCATGATGACCATGCCCGCATTCTGTTATGCTTACTTCGAGTACTTATTCCGCTGCAAGTAGTTCTTCACTTAGGAATTTCCCCACCGCAAATTCCTCATTGAAGAATTCATAAAAATCGCCTATTCACCCCCTCTAGTCGATATAACGCACTTTCAATTAGTATCGAGCAAGGTACTCCCTTGTTACGTGTGATTTTGGTTTAACCACCGGAGTTTTAGTTATGTCGACCGCAGGTATGATCAAGGTCTCACCGGGTGTCCTACCTTTGATGGGACGGACTACCCCTCTTTGGAAGAACAAGATGCGAATGCATCTTGAGGCAATTGACAACGATCTACGGTATGTTGTGGAAAATGGTGTTCCCTCTGTCACACCTTCTCTCGAATGTCACTGATGTGAAGAGATTCAAATAACTCGATTCTCAAGCGAAGAATATCATATGTGGCCATCTGAGTAAAGGACAGTATGGAAGAGTGAGTGCTTTGGAAACTGCTAAGCTTATCTAGGATAGGCTGTCCAAAGTAAATGAAGGAGTCTCAACTCAGCGTGACTCCTGAGTTGATGTTCTTCGGAATCTCTTCAACCGCTTTAAAATACTCGACAATGAAAACGTTCAACAAACCTTCGATCGCCTCACTGACATCTCAAATGAGCTTCAAGCACTTGGTGCCACTGACATCACCGACCATGAGGTGGTGAAGAAATTGTTGAGATCGCTTGATTCCTCATTTGATACTCTGGCACTTATGATACAAGAGCGTGCTGACTACAAGTCACTTGATCCAGCTGATATCCTCGAGAGGCTAAATACTCATGAGTTCCAGCTTGCTGAAAAGAGAGATCTCTATGGTTCTAGCTATGGAAGATCACGTGCCTTGAAGGCCAAGGCTGTGTCTGAATCTGAGTGTGAAGACTCTGGTAGTAGCCTTGGAGATCCAGAAGAATTGAGCCAGGAGGTAGCACTGCTCGTGAAGAAATTCCAGAAGTTCTCAAGACGTGGTCGCTTTGGAAAATCCTCAAGGAGCAGTGATTCCTCATCCAGTGACTATAAGAGAAGACTTTGCCACAAATGCAAGAAACCTGGTCACTACATTCAAGATTGTCCTCAATGGGAAAAGGAATTAAAGAAGAAGAAATACAAGGATTACAGTTCTGATGACGCTAAGAAGAAGAAGAAATCGTCGAAATCTTCATCATCAAAATCCTCAAAGCCTTCTTCTCACAAGAAGATCAACTCCAAAAAGGCTCGGGCATTCATTGGCAAGGAAATGGACTCCGAAGCTGAATCTGAGGAACATGAGGAAGAGGAGGCATCAGAAGAATCTGAGTCTGGTGTGGCTAGTCTGGCTCTTGCTACTGCTTTCATCAGCAAGCCCATCTTCAACTCTGAAGAAAATGAACTCACCAACAATGCTGATGAAGATAGTAATGACTACGCTCCCACCTATTGCTTCATGGCAAAGGGTGCCAAGGATGATCAACCCAAAGCCAATGAGTGGGTCCTCGATAGTGGATGTACAAATCACATGACTGGTGACAAGAATCTATTGATGGATGCTCCCTTATCACCGTCACATCTGAAGCATATCATCTTTGCTGACAAAGGCAAAAGTCGTGTATTGGGTCTTGGTAAGGTTGCGATCTCTAAGGACATACACATGGACAAAGTCATGCTTGTTGAGTCCTTAGGATACAATCTCATGTCGATCTCAATGCTTTGTGATCTTGATATGGTTGTTGTCTTTGGCAAGTATCGTTGTGTTGTGATCATGGAAGGCGACAATTCCAAAGTCTTCAAAGGCTTTAGGAGAGGAGACTTGTATATTGTTGATTTCTCTCTGAGGACCACAACCAGCCGTGTGTCTACTTGCAAAAGCTTCAAGGCTGGCTATGGCATCGACGACTTGGTCACGCAGTCATGAGGAATTTGCACACGCCATGCGAAGAAGAAGCATGTCATTGGCATTGAGAATGTCAAATTCCTCAAGGATCACTTATGTGGTGCCTATGAAGCTGGAAAAATGACCAAGGCCAAGCATCCAGCGAAGACTATCATGACCACTACTCGACCATTCGAATTGCTTCACATGGACCTCTTTGGTCCTAATCATTACTTAGCAGTCACTAATGATGCATCTCTATATGGCTTTGTTATTGTTGATGATTACTCTCTGAAAGTGTGTTATATCGACTAGAGGGGGGGGTGAATAGGCGATTTTTATGAATTCTTCACTAAGGAATTTGTGGTGAGGAAATTCCTTAGCGAAAGAACTACTTGCAAATGAATAAGTACTCGTAAGTAAGCATAACAGAATGCGGGCATGGTCATCATGATGAAATGAAGACAAACAAAGAGTACAGAAGCGTAAACGCAGGATAGCTCAAGATGAAGACAACAGATCAAGAAATTGAACCGAGGAAATTGAGAAAGTCTTCAGTCAAAGTCTTCAAACAAAGATATGAACAAACACTCAACACAATAATGAGGAAATGAAAGGGTTGAGGAAATAGAACTAGTTAGGTTGGTGAAGACAATGATTTGGTAGACCAGTTCCAACTGCTGTCTCAGTTGTACGTCTGGTTGGAGCTGAGTATTTAAACTCGAGGACACACAGCCCGGACACCCGATCGGAAAGCACGCAGCTCAGGACACCAAGTCCTCACCGTATTCTCCTTGAACTAAGGTCACACAGACCTCGTCCAATCACTCGTGGTAAGTCTTCAGGTGACTTCCAAACCTTCACAGACTTGGTCACTCGGTGATCCACGATTCCTCTTGGATGCTCTAGACCATGACGCCTAACCGTCTGGAAGAAGCACAGTCTTCAAAGGTAACAAGCGTCGGATCCACGCAGGATCAATCTCTTCAAAGTGATGCTCAATCACTTTGGGTTTGTAGGGGTTTGGTTTTTGGGTTTTCCTCACCGATGATTTTCGCTCAAAGTCCCTGAGGATGGGTTGCTCTCAAATGACAAGTGTCAAGTTCTCTCGGAGCAGCCAACCAGCTAGTGGTTGTAGGGGCGGCTATTTATAGCCTAGGAGCAGCCCGACATGATAAGACATAAATGCCCTTCAATGATATGACCGTTAGGTGGATAAGATATTTTGGGACAGGTCAAGAAGACAAAGAACGGCCGGAAATTTGAATCTCAAATTCGCCGTATTATCATGTTCCTCATCGTAGGCAATCCGCCTTGGCGAATTCCTAACTCCTCGGCCGTAACAAATTCCTCGGCGACTGTAAGAACTTCGTTTACATCAAGAAAATGACTGAACTGTATGAGATTTCCAAATGCTTCACTCGAAGGGATTGGTAGGTGTAGGATTTTGAGTTGAGCATCACATGGAAATTTTTCCTTAGTATTTCCTTGACCCCCTTTAACAGTACGGTGTTTCCTATGACTCAAAAAAGAGAAAATGAAACTACGAAAACAAAAGTCTTCATGCTTCATGTTCCTCAAATGAATACTAAGTCTTCAAGGTCACACCAATTTCTTCACTTTCAAAGTCTTCAGAAAGTCTTCAAAATATCAAAGTCTTCAAACGAAGAACTTCATTTTTAGGGGTCGACTTTCTCTGTAAACATCAAACTCCTCATAGACTTATAGACCTGTGTACACTCACAAACACATTAGTTCCTTAACCTATAAGTCTTCAATACACAAAAATCACTAAGGGGCACTAGATGCACTTACAATCTCCCCCTTTTTGGTGATTGATGACAATATAGGTTAAGTTTTCAACGGGGATAAACTTATGAAGTGTAAATACTGATATTGAGGAACTTGATTGCAAGATATAGAAGAAATCCCCCCAAAGATGTGCATAGTGAGGAATTTGCTTTTGAGGCAATGCACATTTGAAGAGTTGAATCATGGAGATCTCCCCCTATATCTTGTAATTCATACACGCATTTGACATATAATATGAATAATTTGAAATGCATGATGAAATATGGTGCTTGATGTAATTCAACATGCGTGCGATAGCATTAATGAGGAACAAGCATGCAAAATAACGCATCAAGAGTATCAGAGCTCAAGAAGCTCAAGAGAATCAAAGCATAGTGCAAGAGCACAGTGCATCAAATGTATCAAAGCACCATCGGGTTTAAGATTACAACTCGATCCAATAAAAGTTTCAGAAGAGCGAGTTGTAACTTAACAAAAATAAATTGCCCATATAATAGACCCGCTTGAAGACTAACTCAAATTTCTCCCCTTTGTCATCGAATGACCAAAAGGATCGAACCGAGGACTAACGCCTCAAGAATTTCAAGTTGAGGAAGGAGCGCCAAAGATTGTTGGGGTCGGTTCTTTGTAGTAGGGCCTGCCGCAGTTGTCGTCCAAGTCTTCATTTTCATCGATGTCATGCGATAAAGAATAGGAGATGGCCACCAAGGAAGGAACTTTGACCTTCTTGTATTTCTTGGAGGAGGTGCGACCGGTCAAATTCTTCCTTGAGTCCCATTGCAATCAGTTCTTCCGCCTTGTAGACATTTGAAAGAACAGCCCAGGTGCGTTTGAAGGTTTCATGGAGGTAGTAGTGGTTTTTCTTCACTGCATTGTGTGTTGAGGTCATGTTGTGAAGAATTGAACCAAACTGACGCTTGACACATTTATGATTGCGATCAACCTTCTGATGAAGACTGAGGAGTAACTCACGATCAGTCATCACCCTGGGTGCAGTAGCTTGAGGACTTTGCTTGACTGAGGTATTTGCGGCAGAGTCATGTGTGGCAGAGTCATTATTGGTGGAGTAGGATGCTGCTTTGCGAAACTGTCCATCCAATGGACGAATGCCTTCATCGATCACAGCAGTAGCCTTGCCCTTGTCATCAGCTGAGGTAAATGTACGTTTGAGGACTTCAATCGGGGGCAAGTAGCTGCAGTGGTTCAGAGTATCAGCTTTGTAATTGAGTGAAGACCTTGTCCTGATGAATCTCATAATCGAAGGCGCATAAGGCTTCAGCTCAAATGGTGACATAGCAATGTTTGCCAGAGTCCTCATGAAGAAATCATGGAAGTTGTGACGGAACGCCATGAATGATATTGAAAAGCATATTCTTCATGATGCCAACGACTTCTTCATCATTTGAGTCATGGCCTTTGATAGGACTCATTGTCTTCGTCAGAATCCGATAGACAGTCCGATGCACATACAATAATTCCTTGACGAGGAATTTGGTTCTTGGGGCCTGCCTTGGCTTCAAAGGCTTCATCAGCACTTGCATATAGTGATTTGAAAGTTCTGGTTTGTTGTAGATACAACGAGCACCGTCAAGTGGAGGATCGAGTGGTAGAGCACGAAGCAATTCAGTTCTTTGGTGCCTTGTAGTGAGTATTTTCAGACATCCAGTCTAATACCCATGAGTTCACGTCTTCAGTGTCTCCGGTGATGTGCAGCGTTGCATAGAATTGAAGAATAAGTTCTTCATTCCAGTCACAGATATCAGTGCAAAAATTCAGAAGTCCTGCGTCGTGAAGAACACTGAGGACTAGCTCAAAGCATGGCAGAGACTCCATGTCCACATGAGGAATATGAGCATGATCGAAGACTTTGTCTTTATTGAAGAGCACTGAGGAATAGAAATTGTCTTGACTGGCAGTCCAGAAACGTCTCTTCCTTATGCGAGCAGAATCATATGGATTGTAATCAGTGAAGAATACGTGCTCGCTAAAGAAGTCATCAGCCTTGAACTTTTGCTTTGTTGAGAAGGGATCCTTTGGTTTTGGCAGTGGAGTGTCTGTGAGTTGCATCACGACCTCGTGAATCGCAATCTCGTGTTCTTCAGTCGAGGAATTTCTTGTTCCTCTCTGGTGCAGTCCGAGGATCAACAAAGAAGAAGTTCATCAGCGCTAGTGGCTGGAATTTCTTCATGGATAGATGAAGTGGGATGAGTTTCTTCAGAGCCCATATGAACAGTTGGAGCAGGGGACTGAGGTATCTGTTGGATTGGGGTGAAGAGTGGCGAATTTGGATGCTGACTTTCCCAAAAGTCATCATTCTTCACAGGCGTTGTGCTTCCAATATCCACATCTTCTTCAAGTTCCTCAACACCAGCCTCTTCAGCTGTGAACCGAGGCATAGGCGAGGAAATGATTGGGGTTGAAGGGATTGCTTCCACTTCAATTTCTTCATCAATCTGCTCTGACGAAGCAACAGAATGATTTTCTTCATCAGATCCGCTTGGGACCACATAATCTTCATCAAAAGGAACAAGGTCCTTTGATGGAATTGAGGAAATTGGAACAACATCAATTGGATTTTCAAAGGAGCTGGTCATTGGCTTCATTTTCTTCACAGCCAAAGAATTTGACGCAGCTGATGCTTTCCGTTTCTTCACAGCAGCTTCGTTACGCAGCCTTGGTCTTCTTCACATCGAGGCGGATGGAAGAATTGGAGTTGGTGTTGGCGCAGGAGGAGCCGAGGAATCTGGATGAATTTCCTCGGTATGGCGATGCGATTGCCCGACTTGTTCGATTTCTTGATCGCACCACTAGTGGATGCCCGACAATTTCTTCGGTAATTTGGAATGGGATCATCACCACAGGAACTGGCATTTTCTTCAAAGAGTTTGAACTTCATCTGCGGTGCTGGCATGTTCTTCAGTCGGCTGAGATGAGGCTCCGGCTGAGGAATTTCATGTTCTGGGGCAGCAACATTGGTGAACTTCTTCGTCGGTTGTGAATCTCGACCTTGGCTCCTTGCCAATCAAAGCATAATAGGCATCGAAGTTTTCTTTGAGGTCTTGAATTTCAGCTGGACCTTGAGAAGTTCCTCGGGTGTCATTTTGACAACGTTTTCTTCCGGAACTTCTCCTTTACGTATTGAGCTTTCTTGATCTCTCTTGCCTTTTCAAACTTCCATTTCTCTTCAAAAGATGAAATGGGTCAACATATGACTTTGTCCAGGGTCGATGAAAATCAGGCATAGGGGTGTTTGGATCCTTGTGCGTAGATCAATGTAATCGAGGATTTTTCTCGGATCCAACAGCAGTGGCACAGATGTGCCTTTGGCTCTAGCGGCCCTTTCTTGGCGGTCTCTGATGATTTCCGCAAGTTCATCATCATCAGCCTCATCATCTTCAGGTGGCACTTGGAAGGCGACATGTTTCTTCTTGGGACTTGGCCGAGGACCTCGTCCAATGTGGCCTTAGTCTTCAAAGCAGTCGGGCCAGATGAAGACTTTGGTGCAGCTGAGGAACTTGCTGAGACACCAGAGGCAATGGAGAAGCCTACAATCCTTTGGCACGTGGCCAGATGCACAGGTGCTGAGGACTTTGTTGGAACTGCTGAGGACTTGGGAGGAGCTGCTGAGGACTTTGAAGGAGCTGAGGATTTTGGAGGAGCAGGGGCAGCATGAGGAATTTGCCGTGAGGGCACTGCTGAGGAACTTGGCCGTGAGGGCACTGTTGGTGAAGCACTTGGCTTGTGAGCGGGCTTCTTCGCCATGGATTTTCTTGGCTTGACAAATACCTCAGGGGCAGCAGCGATGTGAGTCCTCATTGAATTTCCTCACTGCCTCATTGGCTTGTCTTGCCAACTTGGCTTGGCGCTTGGCCCATTCTTCAGGAAAGTCCTCACCACGCTTGATGCTGGTGGGGTCATCTTCTTGGCTAGGTGCCAATGGAGCTCTTGGGCAAGGAGGATTGAGTGCGAATTTCTTCATGTACTTTGGAGTTACATATCTGTACTCCCTCCATTCCCGTGCCCATCTCCGTTCAATCCTTTGGATGCGCACCTTGCGCTGATTTTTGTTCTCTTTGCCGAACTCGGCTTCATAATAATCAACATAAATTTCCTCAGGGATTTCAAACGCGGTCATGACCTCAGGCCTCTTTCCTCCTTTCTGTGGCTTCTTTCCTTCTGCCATATTCTTCAGCTGAGGAATTTGAACAATCGAATTCTCTGAAGAAGTATGCAACTTTTCTTCGAGGAACGCTGCAAATGAGTTAAGTTGATGAGAACCTAGTGATTCAGCAGCGAACATGAGTACCTGTGAACAGAGTATAGTTGCGAGGAATTTTGGAGAGGTCATATGCGTTCTCAGAAGGTTTTTCAAAAAGGAACAAGTTTTGAGGATTTTGACCAGATGAGCCTTGAAGTATTTCACTAAGCGTTCTTTGTCTTAGGTTCCAGAGTTGTACAGATCGAGGATCCACACAATTGAGGAATCTTGAAGAAAAATGATTGCTTAGAGAAACGAATCAAGAGCATATAACTAGTGAGGTGTTTGTGTGTGAGGATTTGAAGAATAAAACACCTTTGAAGATTTTTAGTGTAAAATTTGGATCAACGAGGGTAGTAAAAGTAACTTTTAATTACCCTAAATGAAGAACACGAGAACTAGGTGTTGTAGAATTGAAGCTCGTCTGTTCAGATCTTCCACGCCCTAACTTGGCGGAGGAAGACAGCTACGGCGGCGGCGGAGTGAGGATTTCCGCAGTCGGCGACGAGGTCGAGGCAGCGAAGCTCTTCCTCACCGGCGACGATGGAGTAGCGGCGGCGCTAGGGTTTGAGGAGCTCGAGCGGGAGAGAGAGGTCGAGCGGAGTAAAAGAAGTGAGGATGGAGAGAGGGGTATTTATAGAGGCAGTGAAAAACTGTTCGCCCGAAGATTTAGGACGAACGTGCCCCTGACCATTCTCCTTCTCACGACATGTGTCACCCACGTACTGTGTAGTGGAGATCGTGGGTGAGTAAAATAATGCATCGTGGGATGCGGAACGGTTTGAGCGGCAAAACCGAAAGTTTGGATAAGATCAGTTTTAACGTTTCGTTCGCAATTTCTTCAGCTGACAAGGACACAGTGAAGATTTTGAACAAGTTTCAAATAGAACGCACATGAAGAATTTGTGAATAGATTGGGTTGAGTATAGCATAGAGGGGGAAGGGTCCGATCACATTCACTTAGCATAAAAAGCGACTTGAAGAAATAGCCATAAGTGAATGCTGTAGAGGACATAAACCCATATATATATATATATATATGTATTGCCAATGAAGAAAAACGACGGAAATTGTGAAGACTTTGCAAAGTTGAAGAATTTGAAAAAAACTGAAGAATTTCAAAACTGAAGAAAAACTCAAATTGAAGATTTTCAACTTTGGTGGTGGTGTGTCCACCGTATAAGAATGATGATTTTAGACACCGCGTACAATTGTCGTAGGGTTCTGAGAATCAAATTCTTCATTAATTTCTTCACATTCAGAGTGTTATTCTTCATTGATTGAAGAAAAACGTTTCTTCATGTGTTGCACATCTTAGTCATCAATTTTGCATAAGTGTCAGGATGTGTGTCCTTTTCAAAGAACGTTTGAAGATTCTAAGATATTTAGCTCACATCGCAACTTGCTAAATCTCTTCTCATCCAAGGGCTTAGTGAAGATATCGGCTAGCTGTTCTTCAGTCTTCACATGCTCGATGGATATGTCGCCCTTCAACACATGATCATGAAGAAAATGATGACGAATTTGAATGTGCTTTGTCTTCGAGTGCTGGACTGGGTTGTGATCAATCTTGATGGCACTCTCATTGTCACAAAGAGAGAGGCACATTCTTCACGTTGATGCCGTAGTCCTTGAGAGTTTGCTTCATCCACAGCAATTTAGCACAACACGAGCCAGAAGCAATGTATTCAGCTTCCGCATGATGAAGTGATACGCAGTTCTGTTTCTTCGAGGACCAACAGACCAAAGATCGTCCGAGGAAATGACAAGTACCAGATGTTGACTTGCGATCCACACGATCACCAGCATAGTCAGAGGCAGAATATCCAATGAGATCAAAAATAGAGCCCTTGGGGTACCATAATCCTAGTGTTGGTGTGTGAGCTAGATATCAAAGAATATGCTTCACAACCTTATGGTGTGATTCCTTCGGTGTAGCTTGAAATCGGGCACACATGCAAACACTAAGCATTATATCTGGCCTAGATGCACATAAGTACAATAGAGAACCAATCATGGAGCAGTATACCTTGTGATCGAAGTCAATACCATTTTCATCAGTGCATAGATGGCCATTTGTGGGCATAGGAATTTTTACGCCTTTGCAATCTTGCATGCCGAATTTCTTGGGACATCTTTGAGGTATTTCTCCTGAGATATGAATATGCCATTGTGTTGTTGATGAATTTGAAGACCTAAGAAGAATTTCAACTCTCCCATCATAGACATTTGATATTCTTCACTCATCATATAGGCAAATTCATCACTATAATGTTGGTCAGTACAGCCAAAGATAATATCATCAACATATATTTGGCATACAAACAGTTCACCATCATATGATTTAGTAAAGAGAGTAGGGTCGAGTGAACTGGTGTGAAGCCATTCTTCACGAAGAATTCCTTCAATGTATCATACCACGCCCGTGGGGCTTGTTTGAGACCATAGAGAGCCTTGTTGAGTCTGAAGACTTTGTCGGGATTCTTTGGATCTTCAAAACCTGGGGTTTGAGCAACATATACTTCTTCCTCAAGCTTACCATTGAGGAATGCACTTTTTACATCCATTTGATATAAAGTAATATTGTGATGGTTAGCATAGGCGAGTAATATGCGGATAGCCTCAAGTCTAGCAACAGGTGCAAAAGTTTCATCGAAATCAATTCCTTCAACCTGTGTGTAGCCTTGAGCTACAAGTCGTGCCTTATTCCTCACCACAAGGCCATTTTCATCTTGCTTGTTGCGGTAGATCCACTTTGTGCCAATGATATTATGTTTGCGAGGATCTGGACGTTTGACCAGTTCCTTTACATTGTTGAGCTCAAACTGATGTAATTCTTCTTGCATGGCCTGAATCCACTCGGGCTCCGTAAATGCTTCATCTACCTTAGTGGGCTCTGTGATTGAGACAAAAGCATAGTGCCCACAAAAGTTAGATAAATGTGAAGCTTTTGAGCGTGTGAGAGGACCTGGCGCTTCAATGTCATCGATGATCTTGTCAACTTGTACTTCTTTTGCGACGCGAGGATGAGCTGGTTGTCATCGAGGAATCTAATCATTTTCCTCAGCACCATTGTCTTCAGCATTATCTTCAGGTGCATCATTTCGGACGTTCTTCGCAGATCGAATGAATTCTTCAGCAGATTCTTCAAGAGGGAATGACATCCTCGATTGCCTTGAACTTGATAGATTCCTCACGTGCTGGTTCATCTAACACAGAACGTAGGTGCTCTCTTTGCGAGCCATTAGTTTCATCGAACCGCACATCTACAGTGTCAACAATCTTGTGAAGAGCGATGTTGAAGACTCTGTAGGTGTGCGAGTCCTTTCCGTAACCAAGCATAAAACCTTCGTGTGCTTTCGGTGCAAATTTAGAATTGTGATGAGGATCTCTAATACAGCATTTAGCACCGAAAACTTTGAAATAACTTACATTGGGTTTCTTGTCAGTGAGGAGTTCATAGGCAGTCTTCTTGAAGAATTTGTCAAGATATACTCTGTTGATGATGTGGCATGCAATATCAATTGCATCAATCCAAAAATGACTAGGCGCTTGTATTCATCAAGCATAGTGCGAGCCATCTCAACGAGAGTTCTGTTCTTGCGCTCCACGACGCCATTCTGTTGAGGAGTATAGGGAGCAGATAACTCATGAGTAATACCAAGTTCATCAAGATAGGTATCAAGACCGGAATTCTTGAACTCAGTTCCATTGTCACTCCTGATGTGTCTGATCTTCACACCAAAGTTAGTAGAAGCTCTCGAGGAAAATCGTTTGAAGACTTCCTGCACTTGATTTTTGTAAGTAACAATGTGTACCCATGTGTAACGAGAGTAATCATCAACAATAACAAAGCCATATAGAGATGCGTCATTAGTGACAGCTGAGTAATGATTAGGACCAAAGAGGTCCATGTGAAGCAATTCGAAGGGACGAGTAGTGGTCATGATAGTCTTCGCTGGATGCTTGGCCTTGGTCATTTTTCCAGCTTCACAGGCTCCGCACAAGTGATCCTTGAGGAATTTGACATTCTCAATGCCAATGACAGGCTTCTTCTTTGCAAGCGTGTTCAAATTCCTCATGCCTGCGTGACCAAGTCGCCGATGCCATAGCCAGCCTTCTGAAGCTTTTGCAAGTAGACACACGGCTGGTTGTGGTCCTGTAGAGAAGTCAACAATATACAAGTCTCCTCTCCTAAAGCCTTCAAGACTTTGGAATTGTCGACTTCCATAATCACAACACAACGATACTTGCCAAAGATAACAACCATATCAAGATCACAAAGCATTGAGATCGACATGAGGTTGTATCCTAAGGACTCAACAAGCATGACTTTGTCCATGTGTATGTCCTTAGAGATCGCAACCTTACCAAGACCCAATACCGACTTTTGCCTTTGTCAAGAAAGATGATATGCTTGAGATGAGACGGTGATAAGGGAGCATCCATCAATAGATTCTTGTCACCAAATCATGTGATTTGTACATCCACTATCGAGAACCCACTCGGTGGCTTTGGGTTGATCATCCTGCGGATGAATTAGTGCAACTTACGATCTCATATACTTCATCGGTGAAGAATATGATATCAAGTTCATCGATGAATTTCATCACCAAGATAACAGATAAGCGAGATGAGGACGTGTGAAATGAAAGTTCATTTCATCATGATTAGCTCAAGGCCCTTTCAGCATTTTGTCGGGCCCCAGCAAATTCTTCAGACGTTTAAAGCACGTCCCGAGACCTGACCCTGCATAAGAGGTTAGTTCTTTTCTTCACCACCCACATCTCAAGGGGTGGCAAAGAGTTCATCACTCATGCGAGCACCATATGAGAATGGTGGCATAGAGGCCAAACCATTTCGTTTCACATAAGAGGGGTTAGGGTAAGCATATGAATAAGCAGAGAAATTCTTCGAGGACTTATGAACATATTGGTTTGAAGAATAATGCACATATTCATAGCCCTTAGCTTTACCTCATGAAATGTAGTTGTTAGCACGATGATAATCATATTAGGACTTTGATCCTTTTGAGGAATTTGATCCACGTGAGGAATTTGGTCCGTATGAGGACTTGGATCCATATGAAGAATTTGATCTGGGTTCCTATTCTTCACAGGTGGTGTCATGAGGACATTCGCCTAAAGACTTTCAAGGCACTTCTTGGGAACCCAGATTTTCTTCATAGGGGAACCGTTCCTGCAGTTAGTGCCAACATCTAGCAAATACTTCACCATTCTGATTTTTGAACAGTTTATAGTTGGAGTCAAATGACTCATCAGTAGAATGAGGAGATTCACATGTAAAGCCAGATAAGTTAGATGGATCAACTGGAGGTCCATTTGCAGCAACCCATGAGGTTTTGGGATACTGCTCAGGCTTCCAATATGTTCCATCAGCATTGAGTTTCCTCTCAAAGGCAATACCCTCTTTCCTAGGGTTCCTGTTGAGGATCTGCTTTTTAAGCACATCACAAAGAGTCTGATGCCCTTTGAGGCTTTTGTACATGCCTGTCATGTACAATTCCTTCAGCCCTGCATCGTCAATGATACTAGCAATGTCCTCAGACGAGGAATTAGTGATAGCAGAGGCGGTGAAGAATTTGTAACAGTTGAAGCATTTGAACATTCAGTGAAGAGTTAGCGTATTCACGTTCAATGCACTTTAAGCATGGAGGAACAAATTCTTCCGAGAAGCGCTGATTTGTTGAGCAAGTAATGAATCGCGCTCCTTCAAGATCTTCATAATTCACTCTTAGCTTCTCAAGATCTTGCTTTCTTTGAAGAAATTCATAAGAAAGTTTCTCATGATCGAGATAAGAGAGTGTTATGATGACCTTGAAGGTCGTCAAACCTAGACCCAAGTCTCTGAAGATTTTCAATCGGGGCTTTAGTGCGATCCATTTCTTCACCTAACATATCATCACTCTTATCTAGCATGTTTTGAACCTTTTCCAAGGCATGTTGTTGTTTGGTGGCAATGCAAACAAGTTTGGTATAACTAGGTTCATTGTCATCATCAGATCCATCATCATCAGATTCACAGTCACTAAATTCAGATGAGGAACATTTGGTTACCTCGACACCCTTTGCCATGAGACATGATGCTGAAGATGATGATTCTGGTTCGAAAGCCATCGTTTTGAGAGATTCCTTGAAGTCCTCAAACCAAGGATCATGATGGGTTCGATGACCTTCATAGACGTCGGAGATTCGGTCCCAGATAAGCTTCCCATTGCAAAGATGCATAATGCGCTTGAATTCATCTCTAGATAGGCAGGAACAGATGATATCCTTTGCCATGATGTCAAGTCGAGTGTACTTGTGAATATCATCTGCGTTCGCCGTCTTGCACAGATCAGTGAGACCAATTTCAGTGACGGTCCACAACTCGCTGTCCATTGCCATGAGGCGCTTCCTCATCATGGCCTTCCACTTGGGATAATCGTGACCGTCAAAGATAGGGCATGTCACTTTCTTCATACCTGCGGTCAACATAACTAAAACTCCAGGTGGTTAAACCAAAATCACACAGAACAAGGGAGTACCTTGCTATGATACCAATTGAAAGTGCGTTATATCGACTATAGGGGGGTGAATAGGCGATTTTTATGAATTATTCACTGAGGAATTTCCTGTTGAGGAAATTCCTTAGCGAAGAACTACTTGCAGCGGAATAAGTACTCAGAAGTAAGCATAACAAAATGCGGGCATGGTCATCATGATGAAATGAAGACAAACAAAGAGTACAGAAAGCATAAACACAGGATAACTCAAGATGAAGACAAACAGACTGAAGAAATTGAACTGAGGAAATTGAGAAAGTCTTCAGTCAAAGTCTTCAAACACAGATATGAACAAACACTCAACACAATAATGAGGAAATGAAAGGGTTGAGGAAATAGAACCGATTAGGTTGGTGAAGACAATGATTTGGTAGACCAGTTCCAACTGCCTGTCTCGGTTATGCGTCTGGTTGGAGCGGTGAGTATTTAAACTCGAGGACACAGTCCCAGACACCCGATCACCGAAAGCACGCAGCTCAGACACCAATTCCTCACCGTATTCTCCTTGAACTAAGGTCACACAGACCTCGTCCGATTACTCGTGGTAAATCTTGAGCGACTTCCAAACCTTCCACAGACTTGGTCACTCGGCGATCCACAATTCCTCTTGGATGCTCTAGACCATGATGCCTAACCGTCTGGAAGAAGCACAGTCTTCAAAGGTAACAAGCGTCGGATCCACGCAGATCAATCTCTTGATGATGCTCAATCACTTTGGGTTTGTAGGGGTTTGGTTTTGGGTTTTTCCTCACTCGATGATTTTCACTCAAAGTCCTCGGAGGATGGGCTGCTCTCAAATGACAAGTGTCAAGTTCTCTCGGAGCAGCAACCAGCTAGTGGTTGTAGGGGGCGGCTATTTATAGCCTAGGGAGCAGCCCGACATGATAAGACATAAATGCCCTTCAATGATATGACCGTTAGGTGGATAAGATATTTTGGGACAGTCAAGCGCAACACAGCAACGGTCGGAAATTTGAATCTCAAATTCCTCAGGGCTATCATGTTCCTCACTGTGTAGGCAATCCGCACTGGCGAATTCCTAACTCCTTAGTTAGAACAAATTCCTTAGCGACCAGAAGAACTTCGTCTCTGTCACTGAAGAAATTGACTGAACTGTATGAGATTTCCAAAGGCTTCACTCGAAGGGATTGGTAGGTGTAGGATTTTGAGTTGAGCATCGCATGGAAATTTTTCCTTAGTATTTCCTCGACCCCCTTTAACAGTACGGTGTTTCCTATGACTCAAGAAAGAGAAAATGAAACTACGAAAACAAAAGTCTTCACGCTTCATGTTCCTCAAATGAATACTAAGTCTTTAAGGTCACACCAATTTCTTCATTTTCAAAGTCTTCAGAAAGTCTTCAAAATATCCAAGTCTTCAGACGAAGAACTTCATTTTTAGGGGTCGACTTTCTCTGTAAATATCAAACTCCTCATAGACTTATAGACCTGTGTACACTCACAAACGCATTAGTTCCTTAACCTATAAGTCTTCAATACACCAAAATCACTAAGGGGCACTAGATGCACTTACACTCTCGTTACACATGGGTACACATTGTTACTTACAAAAATGAAGTGTAGGAAGTCTTCAAACGATTTTCCTCAAGGGCTTCAACTAACTTTGGTGTGAAGATCAGACACATCAGGAGTGACAATGGAACTGAGTTCAAGAATTCCGGTCTTGATGCCTATCTTGATGAACTTGGTATTACTCATGAGTTATCTGCTCCCTATACTCCTCGGCAAAATGGGCGTCGTGGGCGCAAGAACCAAACTCTTGTTGAGATGGCTCGCACTATGCTTGATGAATACAAAACGCCTAGTCATTTTTGGATTGATGCAATTGATACCGCGTGCCACATCAACAGAGTATATCTTCACAAATTCTTCAAGAAGACTGCCTATGAACTCCTCACTGATAAGAAACCCAATGTGAGTTATTTCAAAGTCTTCGGTGCTAAATGCTGGACTAGGGATCCTCATCACAATTCTAAATTTGCACAGAAAGCACATGAAGGTTTTATGCTTGGTTACGGAAAGGACTCGCACACCTACAGAGTCTTCAACATCGCACTTCACAAGATTGTTGATACTGTAGATGTGCTGTTCGATGAAACTAATGGCTCGCAAAGAGAGCACCTACCTTCGTGTTAGATGAACCAGCTCTGAGGAATCTATCAAGTTCAAGGCAACTGAGGATGTCATTCCCTCTTGAAGAATCTGTGAAGAATTCATTCTGTCTGACGCGATTTAATGTCGAAATGATGCACTGAAGATAATCTTTGAAGAAAATGGTAATCAAGAAAATGCGGATCAAATTCCTCGACGACAACCAGCTCATCCTCGCGTTGCAAAAGAAGTGCAAGTTGACAAGATCATCGATGACATTGAAGCGCCAGGTCCTCTCACACGCTCAAAAGCTTCACATTTATCTAACTTTTGTGGGCACTATGCTTTTGTCTCTATCTCAGAGCCCCCTAAGGTAGATGAAGCATTTCTGGAGCCTGAGTGGATTCAAGCCATGCAAGAAGAATTACATCAGTTCGAGCTAAACAATGTCTGGGAACTGGTCAAACATCCAGATCCTCGCAAGCATAATATCATTGGCACAAAGTGGATCTACCGCAACAAGCAAGACGAAAATGGCCTTGTGGTGAGGAATAAGGCGACTTGTAGCTCAAGGCTACACACACAGGTTGAGGGAATTGATTTCGATGAAACTTTTGCACCTGTTGCTAGACTTGAGGCTATTCAAGATATTACTTGCTTATGCTAACCATCATAATATCACTTTATATCAAATGGATGTGAAAAGTGCATTCCTCATTGGTAAGCTTGAGGAAGAAGTATATGTTGCTCAACCCCCAGGTTTTGAAGATCCAAAAATCCCGGCAAAGTCTTGAGACTCAACAAGGCCCTCTATGGTCTCAAATAGGCCCCACGGGCATGGTATGATACATTGAAGGAATTCTTCGTGAAGAATGGCTTCACACCCGGTTCACTCGACCCTACTCTCTTTACTAAATCATATGATGGTGAACTGTTTGTGTGCCAAATATATGTTGATGATATTATCTTTGGCTGTACTAACCAATGTTATAGCGATGAATGTGCCTATATGATGAGTGAAGAATATCAAATGTCTATGATGGGAGAATTGAAATTCTTGTTAGGTCTTCAAATTCGTCAACAACACAATGGTATATTCATATCTCAGGAGAAATACCTCAAAGATGTCCTGAAGAAATTCGGCATGCAAGATTGCAAAGGCATCAAAATTCCTATGCCCACAAATGGCCATCTATGCACTGATGAAAATGGTATTGACTTTGATCACAAGGTATACCGCTCCATGATTTGTTCTGTATTGTACTTATGTGCATCTAGGCCAGATATAATTCTTAGTGTTTGCATGTGTGCCCGATTTCAAGCTACACCGAAGGAATCACACCATAAGGCTGTGAAGCATATTCTTCGATATCTAGCTCACACACCAACACTAGGATTATGGTACCCCAAGGGCTCTACTTTTGATCTCATTGGATATTCGACTCTAACTTTGCTTTGGTGATCGTGTGGACCGCAAGTCAACATCTGGTACTTGTCATTTCCTCGGACGATCTTTGGTCCGTTGGTCCTCGAAGAAAGCGAGAACTGCGTATCAGCAGCTCTTGCGGAAGCTGAATACATTGCTGGTGGCTCTTGTTGTGCACAATTGCTATGGATGAAGCAAACTCTCAAGGACTACGGCATCAACGTGAAGAATGTGCCTCTCATCTTTGTGACAATGAGAGTGCCATCAAGATTGCTCACAACCCAGTTCAACACTCGAAGACAAAGCACATTCAGATTCGTCATCATTTTCTTCGTGATCATGTGTTGAAGGGCGACATCTCCATCGAGCATGTGAAGAATGAAGAACAACTAGCTGATATCTTCACTAAGCCCTTGGATGAGAAGAGATTTAGCAAGTTGCGGTGTGAGCTAAATATCTTAGAATCTTCAAATGTTCTTTGAAAAGGACACACATCCTGACACTTATGCAAAACTGACGACTTAGATGTGCAACACATGAAGAAACGTTTTTCTTCAATCAATGAAGAATAACACTCTAAGTGTGAAGAAATTAATGAAGAATTTGATTCTCAGAACCCTACGACAATTGTATGCGGTGTCTGAAATCATCATTCTTATATGGTGGGACACGCCACCACCAAAGTTGAAAATCTTCAATTTGAGTTTTTCCACAGTTTTGAAATTCTTCAGTTTTTCAAATTCTTCAACTTTGCAAAATCTTCACTGTTTCCGTCGTTTTTCTTCATTGGCTATACATATATATATGGGTTTATGTCCTCTAAAGCATTCACTTATGGCTATTTATTCAAGTTGCTTTTTCTGCTAAGTGAATGTGATCGGACCCTTCCCCCTCTATGCTATACTCAACCAAATCTATTCACAAATTCTTCATGTGCGTTCTATTTGAAACTCGTTCAAAATCTTCACTGTGTCCTTGTCAGCTGAAGAAATTGCGAACGAAACTTTAAAACTGATCTTATCCAAACTTTCGTTTTTGCCGCTCAAACCGTTCAGCATCCCACGATAGACTTATCTATTCACCCACGATCTAACACGATCTCCACTTTTCAGTACGTGGGTGACACATGTCAAGCGAATGAGAAGGGTTAGGGGCACGTTAAATCAAAATCTTGAGCGATCGGTTTTCACCGTGGCTATATATACCCCTCTCCCTTCCTCACTTCCTTTACTCTGCCGACCGCTCTCTCTCTCGCTCGAGCTTCTCAAACCCTAAGCGCCGCCGCTACTCCATCGTCACGGTGAGGAAGAGCGTCATCGCCTCAACCTCGTCGCCGTCGTACTCAGCGCCGACCTGAAATCTTCATCTTATTTGTTGCCGTAGCTGTCTTCCTCCGCCAAGTTAGGGCGTGGAAGATCTAACTGACGAACTTCCGATCTGTTCTTCTTAGTTAAATGCGTGTTCTTGATTCGGGTAATTAAAAGTTACTTTTATTACTCGCTTTAATTCTCAAACCTTCCTGAAAATCTTCAAAGGTGTTTATTCTTCAAATCTTCACACATATGAACACCTCAAACAAAATATGCTCTTGATTCGTTTCTCTAAGCAATGATTTTTTCTTCAAGATTCCTCAATTGTGTGGATCCTCGATCTATACAACTCTGGAACCTAAGACAAAGATCACTTAGTGAAATTCTTCAAGGCTCATCTGGTCAAATTCCTCAAACTAGTTCATTTTGAAAAACCTTCTGAGAACGCATATGACCTCTCCAAATTCCTCGCAACTATACTGTGTTCACAGGTACTCATGTCATTCTTTGAATCACTAGGTTCTCATCAACTTAACTCATTTGCAGCGTTCCTCGAAGAAAAGTTGCATACTTCTTCAGAAAATTCGATTGTTCAAATTCCTTAGCTGAAGAATATGGCAGAAGGAAAGAAGCCACAGAAAGGAGGAAAGAGGCCTGAGGTCATGACTGCGTTTGAGATTCCTGAGGAAATATATGCTGATTATTGCACACCCGATGAAGCTGAGTTCGGAAAAGAAAACAAAAACCAGCGCAAGGTGCGCATTCAAAGGATTGAACGGAGATGGGCAAGGGAATGGAGGGAGTACATATATGTTACTCCAAAGTACATGAAGAAATTCGCTCTCAATCCTCCATGCCCAAGAGCTCCTCTGGCACCCGGTCAAGAAGCTGATCCCACCAGCATCAAGCGTGGTGAGGACTTTCCTGAAGAATGGGCCAAGCGACAAGCCAAGTTGGCGAGGCAAGCCAACGAGGCAGTGATGAAATTCAATGAGGACTCTGCTACTGCCGCTACCACTGAGGCCTCTGTCAAGCCAAGAAAGTCTATGGAAAAGAAGCCCGCACACAAGCCAAGTGCTTCACCAACAGTGCCCTCACGGCCAAGTTCCTCAGCAATGCCCTCACGGCCAATTCCTCATGCTGCTCCTGCTCCTCCAAAATCCTCAGCTCCTTCAAAGTCCTCAGTAGTTCTGACAAAGTCCTCAGCACCTGTGCATCTGGCCACGTGCCAAAGGACTGCAGGCATCTCAATTGACTCTGGTGTTTCAACAAGTTCCTCAGCTGCACCAAATTCTTCATCTGGCCCGACTCTGCTGAAGACTAAGGCCATAGCTGAACGAGGTCCTCGGCCAAGTCCCAAGAAGAAACAGGTCGCCTTCCAAGAGCCACCTGAAGATGATGAGGCTGATGATGACGAGCTTGCGGAAATCATCAGAGACCGTCAAGAAAGGCCCGCTAGAGCCAAAGGCACACCTGTGCCGCTGCTGTTGGATCCAAGAGCGATCCTAGACTACATTGATCTCTGGCACAAGGACCCAAACACTCCTATGCCTGATTTCAAGTTGACACCTGGCCAAAGTCACATGCTGACTCATTTCATCCAAGAGGAGAAATAGAAATTTGATACGGCCAGAGAGATCAAGAAATCACAGTACAGAAAGGAGCTGTTGAAGAAAAACGTTGTCAAAATGACAACTAAAGAACTTATCAAGATGCAAGCTGACATCAAAGCCCTCAGCGACAAATTTGACTCATATTATGCTGATTGGCAAGGAGCCAAAGTCAGATTTGTCAATCTGACGAAGAAATTCTCAAATGTTGCAGCCCCAACGCAACAAGAAATTCCTCAGCCGAGCCTCACCAGCCGACCGAAGAACATGCCAAGACTACCGATGAAGTTCAGCTGCTGAAGACAATGCTAGTTCCAGGGCTGATGATCCCATTCCACCATTGAAGAAATTGCCGGGGCATCCACTAGTGGTGAGCCCTGAAAGCCCGAACAAGTCGAGGCAACTGCATCGATTCTTTGAGGAAAATCAACCAGATTCCTCAGCTCCTCCTGCGCCAACACCAACTCTAATTCTTCCATCTGCATCTGATGTGACGAAGACCAAGGCTGCAGAACGAGCTGCAGTGAAGAAAAGGAAAGCATCTGCTGCTTCAAATTCTTCAGCCCCGAAGAAGATGAAGACAATGACCAGCTCATTTGAAAATCCCATTGATGCTGTTCCAATTTCCTCCATGCCATCAAAGGACCTTGTTCCTTTTGGTGAAGATTATGAGATCCCAAGCGGATCTGATGAAGAAAATCAGTCTGCTGCTTTCTCTGAGAAGATTGATGAAGAAATTGAAGTGGAAGTTATCCCTTCAACCCCAATCATTTCCTCGCCTATGCCTCAGTTCACAGCAGAAGAGGCCGGTGTTGAGGAAATTGAAGAAGATGTGGACATTGGAAGCACAACGCCAGTGATGAACGATGACTTTTGGGAAAGTCAGCATCCAAATTCTCCACTCTTCACCCCAATCCAACAGATTCCTTAGTCCCCTGCTCCAACAGTTCAAATGGGCTCTGAAGAAACTCATCCCACTTCATGTGTACATGAAGAAATTCCAGCCACTAGCGCTGATGAACATCTTCTTCTTGATCCTCGATCAAGCACATGTAGAGGAACCAGAAATTCCTCGGCTGAAGAACCTGAGATTGCGATTCCAGAGGTCGTGATGCAACTCACTGACACTCCACTGCCAAAGCCAAAGAATCCATTCTCAACGAAACAAAAGTTCAAGGCTGAAGACTTCTTTGGCGAGCACGTTTTCTTCACGGATTACAACCCCTATCACTCTACTCGCATAAGGAAGAGGCATTTCTGGACTGCTAGTCAAGCCAACTTCTATTCCTCTGTGCTCTTCAACAAAGACAAAGTCTTCGACCATGCACATATTCCTCATGTGGACATGGAATCTCTGCCGGAGCTTGAGCCAGTCCTCGGTGTTCTTCACGATGCAGGACTTACAATTTCTGCTGACCGATATCTGTGATTGGAATGAAGAACTCATTCTTCAATTCTATGCAACGCTGCACATCACCGGAGACGCCAAGATGTGAACTCATGGGTGTTAGATCGATGTCCGAAAACACTCACTACAAGGCACCGAGAATCGAATTGCCCGTGCCCTACCACTCGATCCTCCACTTGATGGTGCTCGTTGTATCTACAACTAACCCGAGCTTTGAAATCACTATATGCAAGTCTTGATGAAGCCTTTGAAGCCGTGGCAGGCCCAAGAACAAAATTCCTCGTAAAGGAATTATTGTATGTGCCTCGGACTGTCTATCGGATTCCGACGAAGACAATGGGTCCTATCAAAGGCCACGACTCAAATGATGAAGAAGTCGTTGGCATCATGAAGAATATGCTTTTCAATATCATTCATGGCGTTCCCGTGAACTTCCATGATTTCTTCATGAGGACTCTGGCAAACATTGCTATGTCACCTTTTGAGCTGAAGCCTTATGCTCCTTGGATTATGAGATTCATCAGGACAAGGTCTTCACTCAATTACAAGGCTGATACTCTCAACCACTGCAGCTACTTGCCCCCGATTGAAGTCCTCAAACAGACATTTACCTCAGCTGATGACAAGGGGAAGGCTACTGCTGTGATCGATGAAGGCATTCATCCATTGGATGGTTAGTTTCGCAAAGCTGCATCCTACTCCACCAATGATGACTCTGCATAAATACCTCGACCAAGCAAAGTCCTCAAGCCACAAAGCACCTGTGGTGATGGTGATCACGAAGTTACTCCTCAGTCTTCATCAGAAGGTTGATCGCAATCATAAATGGGTCAAGCGTCAGTTTGGTTCAATTCTTCACAACATGACATCTACACACAATGCAGTGAAGAAAAACCACTACTACCTCCATGAAACCTTCAAACGCACCTGGGCTGTTCTTTCTAATGTCTACAACGCGGAAGAACTGAAGACAATGGGTCTCAGGGAAGAATTTGACTGGTCTGCACCTCCTCCGAAGAAATACAAGAAGGTCAAAGTTCCTTCCTTGGTGGCCAGCTCCTATTCTTCATCGTGAGACACTGATGAAAATGAAGACTTGGACGACACTGCGGCAGGACCTACTATGACACCCGACCCCAACAACGCTGGCGCTCCTTCATCAACTTGAAATTCTTCAGGGGCGTTAGTCCTCAGTTTCGATCCTTTTGGTCATTCGATGACAAAGGGGGAGAAATGTGAGTTAGTCTTCAAGCGGGTCTATTATATGGGATTTTTTTTGTTAAGCTACAACTCTCGTTCTTCTGAAACTTTTGTTGGATCGAGTTGTAATCTTAAACCCGATGGTGCTCTGATACTTTTGATGCACTGAGCTCTGATACTCTTGATGCGTTATTTTGCATGCTTGTTCCTCATTAATGTTATTGCACGCATGCTGAATTTCATCAAGCACCATATTTCATCATGCATTTTCAAATTCTTCATATTATATGTTAAATGCGTGTATGAATTACAAGATCTGGGGAGATCTCCATGATTCAACTCTTCAAATGTGCATTGCCTCAAAAGCAAATTCCTCACTATGCACATCTTCGTGGGGAGTTCTTCTATATCTTGCAATCAAATTCCTCAATATCAATAGTTACACTTCATATGTTTATCCCGTTGAAAACTTAACCTATATTGTCATCAATCACCAAAAGGGGAGATTGTAAGTGCATCTAGTGCCCTTAGTGATTTTGGTGTATTGAAGACTTATAGGTTAAGGAACTAATGTGTTTATGAGTGTACACATGTCTATAAGTCTATGAGGAGTTTGATATTCTGAGAGAAAATCGACCCTAAAAATGAAGTTCTTCGATCAAGACTTTGATATTCTCAAGACTTTACGAAGACTTTGAAAGTGAAGAAATTGGTGTGACCTTGAAGACTTGATATTCATTTGAGGAACATGAAGGGAGAAGACTTTTGTTTTCGTAGTTTCGTTTTCTCTTTCTTGAGTCATAGGAAACACCGTACTGTTAAAGGGGGTTGAGTAAATACTAAGGAAAAATTTCCATGTGATGCTCAACTCAAAATCCTACACCTACCAATCCCTTCGAGTGAAGCCTTTGGAAATCTCATACAGTTCAGTCAATTTCTTCAAGGATGTGAGACGAAGTTCTTCTCGTCACGAGGAATTTGTTCTGACCGAGGAGTTAGGGAATTCGCCGGTCTGATTGCCTACACAAAGGAGGAACATGATAGCCCCGAGGAATTTGAGATTCAAATTTCCGACCGTTCTTGTGGTCTTGGCGCCACCTGTCCCAAAATATCTTATCCACCTAACGGTCATATCATTGAAGGGCATTTATGTCTTATCATGCGGGCTGCTCCATAGGCTATAAATAGCCGCCCCTACAACCACTAGCTGGTTGGCTGCTCCGAGAGAAACTTGACACTTGTCATTTGAGAGCAACCCATCCTCCGAGGACTTTGAGCGAAAATCATCGAGTGAGGAAAAACCCAAAAACCAAACCCCTACAAACCCAAAGTGATTGAGCATCACTGAAGAGATTGATCCTGCGTGGATCCGACTCTTGTTACCTTTGAAGACTGTGCTTCTTCCAGACGGTTAGGCGTCATGGTCTAGAGCATCCAAGAGGAATTGTGGATCGTTGAGTGACCAAGTCTGTGAAGGTTTGGAAAGTCGCTGAAGAGTTACCACAAGTGATTGGACGAGGTCTCTGTGACCTTAGTTCAAGGAGAATACGGTGAGGACTTGGTGTCCTGAGCTGCGTGCTTTCACGGCCCGGGTGTCCGGACTGTGTGTCCTCGAGTTTAAATACTCGGCCGCTCCAACCGGACATACAATCGAGACAGCGGTTGGAACTGGTCTACCAAATCATTGTCTTCACCAACCCAATCGGGTTCTATTTCCTCAACTCTTTCATTTCCTCATTCTTTGTGTTGAGTGTTCGTTCATATCTGTGTTTGAAGACTTTGATCAAGACTTTCTCAATTTCCTCGCCCAATTTCTTGATCTGTTTGTCTTCATCTTGTGCTATCCTGTGTTTATACTTTCTGTACTCTTTGATTGTCTTCATTTCATCATGATGACCATGCCCGCATTCTTTTATGCTTACTTCTGAGTACTTATTCCGCTGCAAGTAGTTCTTCACTTAGGAATTTCCTCACGGGCAAATTCCTCATTGAAGAATTCATAAAAATCGCCTATTCACCCCCCTCTAGTCGATATAACGCACTTTCACTCCTGAACCTGGCTCCTGGCACGATCTCCTCCTGGGACGAGATACGCACCCGCGTCATCGCCAACTTCCAAGGTACTCGCGACCGGCCTCCTGCCGTGAGTGACATGCGCCGCATCAAGCAGCAACACAGGAGACCTGCGAAGTACATCCAGCTTCAACAACGCACGCCTCAAGATTCCCGAGGTGACTGAGGAGGCCATCATCTCTGCCTTCTCCGACGGTGTGTGTGACGTCAAGCTGAAGGAAGAGCTGGCGATGCATGAAGATCTGTGCACTTCCTTGGAGCTGTTCAACTTGGCGACCAAGTGCGCCAGGGCTGAGGAAGGATGCCTTTCCCTCCTTGAGCTGCCAGCCGCAGACCCAGAAGAGAAGAAATCCAAGGCCAAGGACGTGAAACGCAAGGGGGCTACCGTGCTCGCGGCAGAACCTGACACCAAGCGGGGCAGAGATCAGCCCGAGTCTTCCAAGGGCAGCCGGTACTGTGTGTACCACGACCTCCACAACCACAACACCAATGAATGTCAAGAGCTACGGGCCGTGCGAGAAGGGAGGATCGGCCGACGCCTCGACCGCAATGATCGAGGCTACGGCCGAGGAGGAGGAAGGAACACAGGATGCTGGGAAGACCGTGGCCCTCGCCAAGGGTGGCGCGACCGACCTCGCGAGGATCGCTGGCAGGATCAGCCTCGCGAGGGAGACTGGAGGGATCAGCCTCGCGAGGATCGCCCGCAAGGAAACGCAGGCCTCCCTCCTCTGCTGCCGCATCTAATGAGAAACGAGGACCATCATCAGGGGCCGAGGGGCTGGGGGCTTCAGAGCGCGATCGCTTGCATCCTGGGCGGAGCTCAAGCCCCAGCCTCCTAACGCATCTTCAAGCAGTTCGCCCGCGAAGTGAATGCAGTTCTCCCCAAGCTCGAAGCCACGCGCCCTCTTAGGTGGTCAGCATGCGCCATCACGTTCAGCTCAGCGGATCAGCTCAAGTGCGCGGCCACAGCCGGAGTCCTCCCGATGCTTTGTTCCCCAATCATCAGCAACGTCCAAGTCACCAGGACCCTCATCGACGGCGGAGCAGGTCTCAACGTCCTGTCCGTAGAGACATTCAACAATCTCCAAGTGCCTTACAATCAGCTTCAGCCAACCAAGCCTTTCTCCGGAGTCACCGATGGCTCCACGGTTCCGATTGGGCAGGTCCGCCTCCCTGTCACCTTCGGGGCGCGCGACAACTACCGCACCGAGCTCATCGACTTTGATGTCACCCACATTCGCCTGCCATACAATGCCATCCTTGGGTACCCAGCTCTGGCCAAGTTCATGGCCGTGACTCACCACGGCTACAACGTCCTCAAGATACCAGGAAGCGGCGGAGTCATCGCGGTGCCTTGTGAAGAGAGAGACGCAGTGTGTTCCCTGGAGCGAGCCTTTCAAGCCGCATCACTTGAAGACCCAGATTGCAGGAGCATGAGGCTCCCTGAGACCGCTCCCAAGAAGAAGAAGACATCACAGCCCGACCCCTCGGAGGCAGGCCCCTCGTGGTCCGCGCCGCTCGGGGGCACCACCTTCTGTCGCATAGGAAGGCGCCCGCGCCTCCTCAAGCAAGGCTCGGGGCTCTCTCTGGAGGGCCACCGACCTTGCTAAGGTCACGAGGGAGGCGCTTGGGCACCACTGGAGGCGTGCTTCAAAGCACGCTTCCCTCGTGAAGGAGCAAGGCAACGAGGGCCAAACCCTCGGAGTTCGTCGGTCGAGATCACACAGGAGTTGCAGGAGTCAAAGTCATGAGTGGCAGCCGCCACACCGCCGTGGCTCCCCATCCAGGCGAGGATGGTGGGCTGCGCGTCTGCATCGACATCCCAGGGCTCAACCAAGTCGCCTCCCAGGAGCGCTTCTGGCCCTCACGTGCGGGGCGCTGCGAAGGTCCACCCCACAGCTATATTCGCATGCCCTACGGCGTGCCGAACGCGGCCGCCACGTACCAGCGCCTCATGGGGAGCATCCTGGAGGCTCAAGAGGCCAGGCGTTCCGCAGTCCTGGCGGAGATGGAGATGGTCCACGAGGAGCCACCAGCGCCTCCGGAGCCTCCCGAGGCTCCTGGGCCTGGGGGCTCGTGAAGATCGGCTTCCGCAGCCCACGAAGTCCGCCAGTTCAACACCCCTTCGTCTTCAACGTTATCAGGTGACATCCTTCAAGTTTCATTTTCAGCTAGGAGCGTCCCCAGGGCCGCATTATTCCCAGGCCGGGTGGGTCCGTCCCTGCGGCGTGTATCCCTTTTACTTCATGTTCTTAACTTACCTTGTTGGGGGCGCCCCTCTGGATGCATCATCCCCAGGTCGCTCGGGCCAGACCCAGCAACGTCTGCCTTCCCTGCATCTATCTAATTGAACTTGCTTCTTCGTGATTAACGTGCTTGACCTAGTTGCCTGCTCAACTGACACCAACTGATGGATCTGCTCCCCAACGGCACGGCGCTTGCGCATGGGTCCGTCCCTGCAACGCCGACAAACCTGAATGGCTGAGCTCTGGCCGCGGCAGCCCCGCACAACACCACCTCGTCAGGCCATCAGTGCCTCGTCACCTCTCCAAAGCAACCAACGGCTGACCATCTCTTGTTATAGCGGACTCTTGTTCTTTTTATGGTGAGCCTGTAGGACCCCTTCAAGGCGCAGCGCCGGGCGAGGCTCTCGCGGCGTCTTCTTCACTCTCGCCCTCGCGAACCGCTTACGCGTTAAAGGGGGGGGGGGGGTACCTGAGCATCGCGACTCATGGGCTCCTACTGGCTCTCCAGCCCTCACCCTCTGGCCTTGTCCACGGCATCGCGACCTGGCATACCAGCGACGGCTGAGACCCGATCGAGGGCCGGGACCCGAGGACGTAGAGCAGAAAGGGGAGCAAAGGCGAGAGGGAAGAGGCACGCGGGGACCTCGTCAGGAAACCCCTTGCCAGCCGATGCACGGACCTAGCGTCGCGCCAGGAAGCGGTTCCTGACTCTCGAGATAAGTCACCCTCCGGGAACACTAGCTATCGCAGCACCGTCCCCGCACCCAATGCAATCCCGTGTTAGCAATGTCGCGCTCCTTTCTCGCCGAACGATGGCTGCTTGAGCGCTAAAGGGGACCTCCCGAGCATCGCGACTCAGGGGCTCTTACTGGACCCCGGGCCGGTCACCTCCTGGCCTTGACCACGACATCGCGACCTGGCATACCAGCGACGGCTGAAGCCTGCCTTAGAACCGGGACCTGTCGGCGTAGAGCACCAAGCCCTCGTGAGGTTCGAAAGGAAGAACTAAGCTAAGACGGAATGAGCATCTCGCACTACTTCATGGCAAGGACTATATTAACAAGCAGAACCACAGGCACCTTACAAGCCCCCACGGGGTGCGCTTTTTGATTCCTCGCAGGGAACAGATCCTAGAGAACGCTAACTATGCGTGCCTCCTCAAGAGATGCCATCATCAACAGTGGGCCGTCAAGCACCGGCACCAACCTCATCCAGATCAGAGACGGCGGCGGCCTGACGAGCTCGTCCTGCTCCAAGAGCGGCGCAGGCTTGGGGGCTCGTAGCTGTCGTCGCTCGTCTCCGGAGTCGCAAAGAGCTCGGCAGAGTCGCTGGATCCTCCGACGCCTCCGCCGCCTAAGGAGCTACCGAGGGAGCGATCGGCGAGCCTGGTCCTCGCCGCGGCAGGGCCCCGACCACCTCTCTCAGGGCAGCACTCCAGCCGGCGTCCGTCCGTGTCGAAGACCTTGAAGAGCATCATGGAAGCGCCGTCGTACTCCAGGTGGATCGCGAGGGCGCCCCTCGTCCTGCAGACCCGGGCGATCTCGCCCCAGCCTCGAGTCATGAAGACCTTGCCCGGGGCGACGACCGCGACCTCCGCTTCGGTCGCGAGGGTGTTGCAGCCGGCGTGCTGCAACCAAAGCTCGGAGTATCCCCCCTGCGGCATCACGAAGGCGAAGGAGGGAGGAAGGCGGATCCAAGACTGAGGAGGCATGGCGGCGTGGAGCATAAACTCTCGGGAGGAGCCCTCGGCATGGACTCCAGGAGGGACAACGTGCACCGCCGTGACACGCCGACGCCGACGGCGGCGTCGTCCATGGCGCTCGGCATCAACTCCTGCAGGACCCTCAAGGTGGGCGTACAAGGGTAGCGGGAACCCTGGCGGCGGCCGCTCGCACCAAGGCCTCGACACCTCCTGTCGGGCGCCCTCATCTCGACAAAGATAGGGCTAGCCCGTTTCTTGGTGAGCGGGTCGGGACCCTCTCGGGAGCCTTTCCTTCTCTTCCATGGAGAACCGGCGGATCGGAGCCATTGCGACAAGGTGGAGCAAGGACGGAGAAGAAGGAGAAGCAAGAAGAGATGGACCGAAGGGCACGCGTTCCGTTACTTATAGCCGGGAAGGCCAACCGCGAGTTCCACGATCACAGTAATCATGACCCGCTTTGCATGCGAGGACTTGTCAATTCATGCGATTGCCGAGGCGTCGTGGGGAAGCAGGGCCGCCACGTCCAACCAACTTACCTTGGCGCCCAAAAGGCCGCAGGCTGTTAGGGCTGCGGCGCTCTGCCCCTTCGCTTCTCTGCTCAGCCAAGTCCAGCGCGCTTGGGCCCGGGGCTCTTGTCGGCGTTATAGGAGCAGGGGTACCTAGACTTGCTGCCTGCGGCTGCGGCGTGGCTCAAGGGGTGGCCCAAAGATGGCCCATCTTCATCAAGACAAGCTCAAGACCCTCGCGAGGGGCCAAGCCTCATGAGGCGGACGATCGAAGCCTCCTCAGGCACAGCCTCATCAGGCTGGCTTGCGAGGAGGCGGAGAGATCAAGGCGGGGTACCTCACGAGGTGCCCATGACGCAAGCCATGACGACTAAGGGCGCCAGGCGGGCGCCAGCCCGCACAGTGTCCTCCTTTCCTCTTTGGTGCAAAGGGAGCAAATGCAGGCAATAGTATCAAGCAAAGGCATCCGTGTTGGTGCAACAAGACCAAGACCGTCGCAACGGCAGGAAGGAAGTCATCGTGGAGCCCAAGCCGGCGTCACCACCAGAGCCTTTGACAGGCGAGGACCAACTTTAGTCAGGATAAGTGTACTAGATGTTCCCCTACAAAATGGCCAATTGTTGGCGCCCTTCCCGCTCAATATTTGGGAAGAGGCCCAGGGCCTCTGCCTATAAATAGGACTAGCCACCCACAGGGTAGAGGCATCTGAAAACCAGCTAGACAAGAGCTCAATCCATGATCTGGCGTCTTGGATCAGCAGAGAGAGAGAGAGCGACTAAACTCCCCCTAGCAGTTCATCACACCAGCCAAGAACAGACCCTCGCGAGGCTGTTCTTCCTTGTATTGTTCATCATCAGCCCAAGGGGCAATACACCACACCACAAACTAGAGTAGGGTATTACACCACAATGGTGGCCCGAACTAGTATAAAC
The DNA here is from genome assembly GCA_021605145.1 of Aegilops bicornis. Taxonomy (NCBI): domain Eukaryota; kingdom Viridiplantae; phylum Streptophyta; class Magnoliopsida; order Poales; family Poaceae; genus Aegilops; species Aegilops bicornis. Next base: position 712,187,108 of record CM038671.1, read on the forward strand.
CCTGTGTCTCCTGTGTTGTTCCTTTCATAGCTCTAGATCCTAGCGAGGCGGCGAGGTGCAGGTAGGTAGAGGGCGAGATCTCCGCGTGCACCCCAGTGTTCGAACCTAGAGGGTCTGCCGGAACCCGAAATCCGACAACTTCCTAGATAGTTGTGCTGGTTGTGTTTTCTGGGAACGAACTATTGGTCAAGTTGAAGAATTATTGAATAGCATATTGAAAAATTATGATGATTGGACTCTTCCTGAACCACCGCCTAAACCCACTCCAAAGAAAGTCCCGAAGATATTCAAGAGGCAAAGAAATCTATGAAGGAAAAATGTATTGAAGCTGAGGATGTTAAAAATTTACCTCCGATTGAAGAAATACATGGGCTTAATACACCATTACCAACCAAGGTGGTATAGGTAAGTTCTCTAATGAAGTTCAATGATAATAACAATCCTCACAATATGGATCCTAGCCAATGCCTTTATGAGTTTGAAAACTACATTAGAAAGCAAGATCACTTCAATGCTAATGTTATGAAGCAATTGAAACACAATTCTGATATGATTGCTCGCTTGAGTGACTTGTTATTTAGAATCTCAAATGATGTTAGAGGTGTTGTAAAACATGCTTTTATGGTTCAAACCCAGCTAGAACAAGTTGCTAAATCACAAAGAGAATTACTTGATGAAATGAATAACAACATACATGACTTTACTGTTAGAGTTGCAACTAGAGGAGGTAAAATGACTCAGGAACCACTTCATCCTGAGGGACACCCAAAAAGAATTGAACAAGACTCACAAACAAATAACACTAGTGCACTGATACGTCTCCAACGTATCTATAATTTTTGATTGTTCCATGCTGTTTTATAATCAATCTTGGATGTTTTATAATCATTTTATAGTCATTTTATATCACTTTTTGGTACTAACCTATTGACATAGTGCCAAGTGCCGGTTGTTGATTTTTTCCATGTTTTTTACATCGCAGGAAATCAATATCAAACGGAGTCCAAATGCCACGAAACTCCACCATGATTTTTTTATAGGTCTGAAGGAAGGCAATGGGCCCTCGTTGCACTTGGGGGATCCCCCAGGGGGGCACAAACCACCAGGGTGCGCCATGCGGCCCAGGCGCGCCCTGGTGGGTTGTGCCCACCTCGGGTGCCTCTCAGACCGCCTCTTTGCTCTATAAATACCCCAAAAATCCACAAACCCTAGGGGAGTCGATGAAATATTCATCCAACCGCCGCAGAGTCCAGAACCTCCAGATCCAATCTAGACACCATCACGGAGGGGTTCACCACTTCCATTGGTGCCTCTCTGATGATGCGTGAATAGTTCTTTGTAGACCTTCGGGTCCCTAGTTAGTAGCTAGATGGCTTCCTCTCTCTCGCTGAATTCTCAATACAATGGTCTCTTGGAGATCCATATGATGTAACTCTTTTTGCGGTGTGTTTGTTGGGATCTGATGAACTTCGAGTTTATGGTCAGTTATATCTTTTTATATCCATGAAAGTTATTTGAGTTTCTTTGATCTCTTATATGCATGATCTCTTATAGCCTCATATTTATTCTCCGATATTTGGGTTTTGTTTGGCCAACTTGATCTATTTATCTTGCAATGGGAAGAGGTGCCCGATAGTGGGTTCGATCTTACGGTGCTTGATCCTAGTGATGACGAAAGGGAATCGACATTATGTATCGTTGCTACTAAGGATAAAAAGACGAGATCTATATCTACCGCCATATAGATAAATGGATCTTGTCTACATCATGTCATCATTCTTATTGCATTACTCCATTTTTCCATGAACTTAATACACTAGATGCATGCTGGATAGCGGTCGATGTGTGGAGTAATAGTAGTAGATCCAGGCAGGAGTCGGTCTACTAATCTTGGACGTGATGCCTATGTAATGATCATTGCCTGGATATCGTAATGATTATTTGAAGTTCTATAAATTGCCCAACAGTAATTTGTTTACCCACCGTTTGCTATTTTTCTCGAGAGAAGCCACTAGTGAAACCTACGGCCCCGGGTCTTCTTTCTCATATATTTGCCTTGCGATCTACTTTTCCTTTGCGTTTTTATTCACATATATTAAACTAAAAATACAAAAATATCTTGCTGCACTTTATTTTATTTGCGATCTATTATTTCAATCTATTATAATTTTCTCCCGTCATTGTGCCTTCTGGCGCCGTTACCTGAAAGGGATTGACAACCCCTTTAACATGTCGGGTTGCGAATGGCTGTTATTTGTGTGCAGGGGATGTTTACGTTTTATTGCTTGGTTCTCCTACTGGTTCGATACCTTGGTTTCATTACTGAGGGAAATACCTACCGTTGTTGTGTTACATAATCCTCTCCTCTTGGGGGAAACACCGACGTAGTCTTAGCAAACATCATCAAGGGAATTTCTGGCGCTGTCGCCGGGGAGGATCTTCAACATAACCAGGTTCCTAATCGAAAATATCATCTCCTTGCAATTTACATTATTTGCCATTTGCCTCTCGTTTTCCTCGCCCCCGCTTCACAAAAATTTGCCGCTTTATTCGCCTCTCCTTTTCCGTTCGCCGTTTTCTTGTCGGATCTGTTTTTGTATGATTTCTTGTTTGCATAGTCATGATGCCTCAAAGAAAATATTATGATGATCCTTACCCAAATATTTTGCTTGAAATTGAGAAGAGTACTGAGGAATAACTACACAATTTGAGCATAATAAGTATTTCACTGAAGAACTTAAGGAGCAGTCCATTGTGCTAGATGCTATCACAAAACAACTTGATGATATTAGTAGAGAAGTTTGCAATCTTCAATCTAAGTATGCCTTTGCTGAAAGTTTTTTGGAAAAAATATCCGATGCACAAGCTACCTTAGTAAATCAAATCGCTGCCAAACCAATCTCGTTAGAAGATAAAAATGATGAAGATCTTAAAATGATTGGTGTTTCTTCCATTGATTCCTTGTTTAGTAAAATTAAGAATGATGAAAAAGGGATTGCAGAAGAGTCAACTTTAGGTAGAAGGTGTCCCAATATATCAGAGGGTGAAAATCTTGTTGAGAAAATTGATGAAAGTGGGTTTGGAGAGGTCAAAAGTTTAGCTAGTGATGCACCCATTATTTTGGATTACAAAGACTTTAATTATGATAGTTTCTCTTTGATTTATTGTATTTCTTTGTTGCAATCCATGATAAATTCACCCCATGCTTATGAACAAAATAAAGCTTTTACTAAACATATTGTTGATGCTATGATGAAAGCTTTGGAAGAAAAGTTGGAATTAGAAGTTTCAATTCCTAGAAAATTGCATGATGAGTGGTAGCCTACTATCAAAGTCAAGATTGAAAATTATAAATGTTTTGCTTGGTGTGACTTGGGTGCTAGTGTTTCTACAATTCCGAAATCTTTATGTGATGTGCTTGGTCTTACTAATCTTGAAGAATGGTCTTTGAAGTTGCACTTGGCGGATTCTACTATTAAAAAGCCTATGGGAAGAATTAATGATGTTATTATTCTTGCAAATAGGAATTATGTGCCCATAGATTTTATTGTTCTTGATATTGATTGCAATCCGTCTTGTCCAATTATTCTTGGTAGACTGTTTTTACACACTATCGGTGCCGTGATTGATATGAAAGAAGGCAATATCAAGTTCCAATTTCCTTTGAGGAAAGGTATGGAACACTTTCCTAGAACAAAAATCAAGCCACCCTATGAATCAATCATGAGGGCATCTTATGGATCTCGAACCAAAGATGACAAAACTTAGATCCTTGCTATATGCACTACAAAAAAAAGACACATCCGTGACATTTTGGGCCGATGAATTTTTTTCCTGTCATACATATGACACTTCTATGACGATAATTGTGACAAAATCCGGTATCATCATAGATGTGTGGGCTCCTACTTCTATGACAAAAAATAATGACAGAAAATGGGCTTTTCGTCACAGGCGGGCGGAGACGCATGCTGCATGACATTCTTTGGGCCGTCCATGACGTAAAAACCATGGTAGAAGTGAGGGAGGAAATTGTTGGGGAGTTGCGTTACGGTGGGAGGTCGAAGCGGAAGCGATGCGCGTTTATCTCGTCGTGCTGCGTGTGTGCGGCGTTAGCTCTACTTGAAGCCGAAGCGAGGCGTTGAGCTCGAACCCGGCGATTGCATTGCAGGCTACGACATTCGAACTCGAGCGATCGATCGATGGCTGTTAATGGAACCCGATGGAGCGATTCTGCGCTCTGCTGCTAGTGAGCGTTGCGGGGGGTTGGATGAGCGGTGGCGGTGGCGTTGCCTCTGGATGAACAGGAACCTGGTGTGGAGGGATGGATGAGCAGATGAGCGGTGGAGGGGTGGCCGTGGAGGGGTGGTTGAACAGGACCCGTGGTGTGGAGGCTGGATGAACAGTGAAGCGGTGGAGGGTGGTTGAGCGATGGCCGGAGTAAGCGCGCGGTGGAGGCTGGATGAACAGGAGCCCGTGGAGGCTGGAGGAGGTCGACGGTGGAGATGAACAGTATCCCGTGGAGTCCCGTTTTGCGGTACGCCACACCCCTCCCCCCCCCCCCCGTTTCGACCGTATAGCGCTCCAACACAAGTCCGTTTAAATGCATTTTGCGATGCATACACCTCCCAATGAACAGGACCCCGTTTTGACCGTGGCGCTCCAACACAAGTCCGTTTAAATGCATTTTGCGATCGCCACACCCCTCCCGATCAACGGGACCCCGTTTGACCGTAGGGAGGTCCGTTTCCTCCGTTTGTGGTACGCCAGCCCCTCCCGATCAACAGGACCCCGTTTGAGCGTGGCGGTCAAACACAAGGCTGTTTCCTCCATTGTGCGATGCGCCAGGCCTCGTTCCATCGCTGTTCCATCGAAGCCCTCGATGAACACGACCACGCATTCCGTTCCGACCCAGCGGTTGGCTCCCCATGAACACGACGGCGACCTTTGTTTCTCCGTTCCGACCCATCCATGTGCGTATGCGCGATAGGCGTTAGAGACCCTGCCCGTATGTACGTACGTGGCCGTATTTTCTTTCTTGCACCCTCGCCGTTGTACGTACGTGTACATGCTACGTGCGCGCCTCTACTACGACACGTGCGCGCCTCTACATCCACTAGTATATATGTATGCTTCGACCAGGTGGGTCCCGACTGTCAGGCACTTCCTTGCGTGCGAAGATGTAGCTGGTGGGTCCCAGCAGTCAGGGGGGCGGATCGTTTTGGTTTTTTTCGCCCGGACGCACTTCCTTGCATGCGAAGATGTAGCTTGTAGGTCCCAGCAGTCAGGGGGGCGAATTGTTTTTTTTTTGCCCGGACGCACTTCCTTGCGTGCGAAGATATAGCTGGTGGGTCCGAGCTGTTAGCGGCGGTAACGTTTTTTTCACGAAATACTAAGGCCCTTTCGGTGGGTCCCTGATGTCAGGTGGACGAATCATTATTTTGTGCGTAATAAGGAGGAATTTCCTTGCGTGCGGTCGTGGACCCAGCTGTCGGCCTCTCCACGTACAATCCACTTCAGATGCATGTCGGTCGTTGACCATGTTGACCAGGCCGCGCCGAGAGCACCAGGGCGGTGGACGACAGCGAGGCCTAGGAAGGGATCGACACGAAGGATGGGAAGACTTCGATGGTTGTTTCCCACGCGGAGAATACTGATCAACGAGGGTTTCTTGGTTCGTCTGCCGTCACGGAGAATAACAAAGGTGTGGGTGAGTAGAGGGATGGCTAGGCCAGCGATGGGAGTACGATGGAGCGGTGAGGCTGCATGGCGGCCTGACCCGGCCAGCGGGGAGGAGGAGCGAGCAGTCCCGCCGACGCTTGTTTGAGCGGGCGGGAGAAGAGCAGAGATTGAAGAAGCACGGCGGTGCGTTGGATGGACATCCAACCGTCCTTTGCTGTCGTCAACCTTTTTTTAGGAAAGCCTCAAATCTGTGGATAACAGCATACAACCCATCTGCCATTATTTCTAATAATTTACAACCCATTTGCTAATTCTTAAGGTTTTCTTTGGAGCCCATATTCTTTTTGTTAGCATTACAACCCATATTGTGGCCACGGTTAAAAAATTATACGAAATTTTGCATATTTCAAAAGCGGTCCAAACTGTTTTTAATCCCGAAATTTCGACTCACATTCAAACTGATTTTAAAAATAAATGTATATCAATATAAAATCCAACAAATTCTCCATGCATAAAAATTAATGTAATTTAAAATCTTGAAATGAAAAAAATATATTTGAAACTAATTGCCGGTTTGATGTGTTTTAAAAATGTACAACCCATTTCTCATTACTGATGGGCCATTTTCTCGGCCAGCCGAATGAAAAGCTCTCCTCGTCTTGAAAGATTTGCAGCCCAACAGGCACGACAAAGCGACTTAATTGGCAAATCACAAAAAAGCTGGGCTGTGGCCGTGGACCCGGTATCGACCTCTCAACGTCTGATACTCTTCCGATGGAAGTCGTTCCTTGACCACGTTGACCACGCCGCGCGGAGAGCACCACGGCGGTGGACGACGACGAGGCCTAGGAAGGGGACGACGCGGAGCACTAAGGCCGTTGGATGGACATCGTACGGTGTGAGGATGCCGTCGCCGCAGGGCCAGGCCAGCGGTGGGAATAGTAGGGGGCGGTGAGGCCTCACGTGGCAACCTGACCCGGCCATGGGAGGTAGGAGCATGCGGCTGACACGGCCGTATTTGCTTTGGTAATTTGGAGCAAGAAGACCAAAGGTTGAAGAAGCACTAAGGCCGTTGGATGGACATCGTCAGTCCTTTGGAGCTAGAATCGTTCATATTGACTAAGTTGACAAAGCCCTTCGCCCCGTCAACTTAGTAGGCCCTAAGACAGCCTCCCACCAAGGTGGGTCCCAGCCTAGCCGGGGAGTATTCATTTTTGTGCGTAATAAGGAGGCACTTCCGGTGGGTCAGAGGCGGCAATGAGAGGCGTTTTTTCATGAAATCGGTGGCCCGTCCGGTGGGTCCCAGCCAGTCGAGGGCAAACATTTTTTTTCGCGAAATCTTGGTGGTCCGTCCGGTGGGTCCTTCTTTGTCGGTGGAGGAATAATTATTTTCCGCATAATAAGGAGGCACTTCCTTGCGGTACCGTAGACCCAAATGTCGGCCTCTTCACGTCTGATATTCTTCCGATGGAATTCGGTTGTTGACCACATTGACCACGCCACGAGAGCACCACGCAGCGGTGGGCGGCAACAAGGCCTAGGAAGGGGACAACACGGAGCCGGGAAGAAGCGGCAGTGGATGCCCACGCCGAGAGGAGTACGAGGGTTCACTTTGGTTAATTGCGCCGTCGCCTTGAGAATAACAGGGGTGTGGGTGAGTGGAGTAGAGGGATGGCCTGGCTAGCGGTGGGAGTAGTAGGGGCGGTGAGGCCTCCGCGGCAGCACATCCGGCCACGGGAGGCAGGAGCAGGCGGCACGACCGGCGCTGCTTTGGGCGGCTGGAGCAAGAAGACCAGAGGTTGAAGAAGCACTACAGCCGTTGGATGGACATCGTACGGTCACTGGAGCTAGAATCGTTCATATTGACTAAGTTGACAAAGCCCTCCGTCCCCGTCAACTTAGTAGGCCCACAAGTCAGCTTCCCACCAAGGTGAGTCCCAGCTAGCAGGGGGAGTATTCATTTTTTTGTGCGTAATAAAGAGGCACTTCCGGTGGGTCCGAGCCGGCAATGGGAGAACGTTTTTCGCGAAATCGGTGGCGATCCGGTGGGTACCAGCGGTCGGGGAAAGCGTTTTTTCGCGAAATAAGGTGGCCCGTCCGGCGGGTCCCCTATTTGTCAGTGGAGGAATAATTATTTTCTTGGCGTAATAAGGAGGCACTTCCTTGCGGCCGCCGTGGACCCGGTGTCGGCCTCTCCACGTCTGATACTCTTCCGATGGAAGTTGGTCGTTGACCACGTTGACCACGCCGCGCCGAGAGCACCAGGGCGGTGGACGACGGTGACGCCTAGGAAGGGGACGACGCGGAGTCGGGGAAGACGTAGAGTGGAAGCCCGCGCGGAGAGGAGTACGAGGGTTCACTGGTTTGGCTGCGGTGTGAGGCTGCCGTCGCCGCAGAATAACAGGGGGTGTGGGTGAGTGGAGGGATGGCCTGGCCAGCGGTGGGAGTAGTATGGGGGCGGTGAGGCCTCCGCGGCAGCACACCCGGCCACGGGAGGCAGGAGCAGGCGGTACGACCGGCGCTGCTTTGGGCGGCTGGACCAAGAAGACCAGAGGTTGAAGAAGCACTACGGCCGTTGGATGGACATCGTACGGTCACTGAAGCTAGAATCGTTTATATTTACTAAGTTGACAAATCCCTTGGTACGCTCCAACTTAGTAGACCCACAGTTCAGCCTCCGAAATGGTGCGCCCCAGATGTCAGGGGGAGGAATCATTTTTTGGGCGGCCGAAGCTAAGAATATCCGAGATTGAAGAAGAAGCACGACATCCGTTGGATAGACATCCAACGGCCACTGCTGCTAGAACCGTGTGTTGACTATAATAAGTTGACAAAGCCTTGCATACGCGTCAACTTATTTTTTAGGGAATAGCGTCACTTAGTAGGCCCACAAGTGTGTGGCGAGAGAACTTATAGCCCATTTGCATTTTGTAAGAATGTACATCCCATTTTTGAATTCTAATGGAATTTACAACAGCCCATTTACAGTTTGTTAAAAGTACATCCCATTTTCTAGCTAGGACAACGATTAATAATTTCAACTAACCATTGAAGACAGAATTCAATAAAATTTCCCACATTTTGATGGGATCCAAAATATTTTTATCCCGAAGTTTCTATTCAGATTAAATATAAATTTGTATTACGTAAAAATCCAACAAAACATTGCGCGCGCAACAATGAAAATTTAAGATTTTCAAAATCCATAAATAATATTTTATAAACTAATTTCATGTTTGGTGCATTTTTTATAGTTACTGCCCAGTTTTTATAATTACATCCCATTTATTATTTTAAAGCCCATTTTCCTGTTAAGCCTAATGCATCCCTCCTAGAAAAGATTTGCAGCACAACAAGGAGAATAACAAGTTGACCTTGCTGGGTATTCCTCAAAAGGCGTATAGCTGGGCTAGCCATTTTCATCTTGAAAAAGTAGTATCTGGGCTAGATATCTGGCACAGGCTAGGCAGACCCTGGCCCAGATTAATACCCTGCTCTCCTCTGAACAACAACGAAATCATCGCCAAGAAAAACTCTGCAGTGCTCACGCCTCAAAAACACAAATACTGCTCGAGCTGCTTGGTCCCAGCTGTCGGTCGCACCTTGTGCAATTCTCTCGTTTATATTGACTACATAGGTTGATAATGGTGTGGAACCGTGATGTCAGGAAACCAGGAGAAAGCAAAAAAAATATAGTTGTACATAATAAGGAGGCACTTGCGTATGTACGGCTATGGCCCTAGTGGGTCCCTAGTGTCATCCAGTGAAAATAAAGTCATCTCCTGAATCCTCATGTTCGTTGACCATGTTAACAATGCTCGGCGCCACGGCGAGCGCAACAACTCGAAGGACAACGGAGAGGGCCTCGCGGGCCCTACGGAGGTCTGATACAGCGCCCGCTGCTCATTCAGGAAGCCAGGATCATCTGACACCTATGAGCACCTTCGAGAAACTGTGACGACATGAAACGGTAAGGCCGCGCTTGGGAGCTCTGGTTTATTTCAAACATGTATTAACATACAACTGTAATTTACTCGTCATCAGAAGGCCCGAGGTCTGTAAGTAAAACCGGTGGGTTACGCGTGTAACTTGAGAGACCAGTGTATATTTTACGAGCATTGCTATATGGACGACATTACCAGACGATACATGCACGACGTGCGTATCATGCCATCCATGGGCAAGGCTGAAACAGCAGCTAACGGCTGGATTAGCAATCGTCCGAGTGCCGTTCAGCATTTTTATCGTGTGTGAAGTACTTCCGATATTTTACTAGTCAAAATCGACCAACCAAGCGCCTTCGCCCGAGACCATCTGCTTTAATTTACAAGCGTCAGTTTTACAAGCGGTTTTGGTTGGAAAATGACGATCCAATCACGGCCTAATATCATGAGTTGGTCGGAAGATCATATGGTTTCACGTCTAACCTACCCGACATGTCGTATAGGCTATGAATGAAACATCAGACGATGAACTTCTTACGCACGGAAACAACAGAAGAGGATGATCTTCTTAACAAGCAAATCACTGGCATTAGATAGACATGCAAAACAATACGAAGCATTATTCTCAGGAGGCAAGGTGAACAGCTCGTGATGCCGCATGCCACAACATTCCAAGCTCAACTTTGCAATCAAACACAAGGCCTGGCATTACATAGACAATATTCAAAACAAACTCTTAACACAGGAATATCTCAGCAGAGTAACTATTTACTTCTAAACTGAACACATGAATAGGAAAAAACACTCGACGCTGCTCACAGCAAGGGCGTCCCACTCAAAAATATCAAATGCATGCCTTCTGGCTAACATCAATGAGCAAATTTTGACAAGGTTTTCCAATTCCAGTATATTAAACTAACGTCTTCTTGCTAACATCAATGACCAAATTTTGACAAGGTTTTCCAATTCCAATATATTAAACTAACGTCTTCTTGCTAACATCAATGATTAAACTTTGACAAGCTCGTCCCCTTCAAAATATGTAATGCCTATGATCGTGTCCTGTCTTAGCTTCTTGTACTTGTTTGGGCACTTTTGCCCAGTGGCAATCCACGTGTTGTTAAATTGCCAATGGTCTCTGCCAGACTAGTCATGTCACGGTGTCTAATAATACTCTGTAAAGCTTCTCGGTTATTCATACGTAATGTACCGCTTCGATGGATCGCTTCTTTACGCAAAGTGGAACGATCAACTGGACCGAGTAACGCAGCAGTTTGCCTTGGACACATTGGCTCCTTTTGTGCAGTTCAACTAAAATCGAAGTCGGAATAAAACCGAGCTTTAATTTTGATATCCCTGTAAGCAAGAATAGGTATAAGGGAAACAATTACTGAGAATGGTTGATGACTGTCGGGGAGGCTGATCGTACCCACGGACACCTATGGGGCCGGCGGACCAGGCCCCTTGTGGTTCGGAGGGGGGCGGAGATCGCACGAAGGGTGGATCGAGGTGCACACGAGCAGTTTACCCAGCTTCGGAGCTCTCCGGAGAGATAAAACTCCTACTGCTGCTTGTTTGATGTATTGTGTTCTTGCTAGGGAGCAATGAGAGCTACAAAACCTAGCGTGAGTGCATCTGGTCTCGAGTGAGTCGAATGAACCGAACCAGCCGAACCCCCTCTACGTTCCACATGGGCCTCCTTTTATATGCTCAAGGGGTCTCCGACAGGTGGCAACATAGATGAGGGTACAAATGTAAAAACAGGAGTTGGTACACCTACTCAAAGCGATGTCTGCATACAAAATACCTAACTTTCGGACGGCAAGGGACAAAAGCAATAAATGCCCGTCGGTGTCGCCCGAACAATTACAGAGAGGCCGTCAGTGCGCCTCCGCCGCCACGATGGCAAGCTTGTCGGCCGCTTATCGCTGCTCTCCGGCTGGCTGCACTGACCGCCGACCTGCGCATGGAATGGTCCCATGGCGACACGTCGCTGGATGAGCTGGAGCGGAGATGGAGAGAGGTTGCTTGCCGCGGCAGGCGCCTTGCCGCGGGCGAATCCTTGTCGCGTCCGGAGGCTTGTCGCGCTCCGAGTCTTCCCGACAAGCTCCTCTTGCCGGGGCCTCGTCTTCTGCATGCCTTGAGTGGCCTTCCCGGCAAGCTCCTCTTGCCGGGGCCTTGTCTTCTTAATCAAATACTTTGTTCTTGAATGGCTCTAGAGGAGCCACGGAGGACCTTGGCGGTGACGAGGCAAACCACTGCCGCTGGTGCTGCAACTGTCCGTGCAGTCTGCACGGGATACTAGGGTACCCCTACTCTAGTACACCGGCAGGAGCCCCGGCCTGGGCCGTGCAGTCTTGCCGAAGCGCTTGTCGGGCCAGGCCCAAAAGCGTGCACGGACACACGCGGCCTCGACCACGTCGCACCTCGCCCCGGACCCACCACGATCCCCATTAACGGCACGCACCGGACGTGGCGTCGTGCGAAGATCGTGGGCGCGGTCGTGGGGGTTTCTTTATTAGTATAAGCGGGCGTCGGCCCCTCCCCTCTTTATAAGCGGAGGAAGCGAGGCAGGCCGCCCACTCCTGCCATTGCTGTCTTGTCAAGAAAACCACCGCCGCTCCCTCTTCTTCTCCGGTCTTGCGAAGAGCAGCGCCCCACCCCTTTCGCCACAAGCACGCTCACCGCCCGTCGGTCTCCTCCGCCGCCCTCGCCATGGCTCCGAAGCCGACAAGGAGAAGGGGCGTCAAGTCGGCCGAGGCGCATGACTCGCGGCGCGCTGCGCAAGGAGCGGGCCATCTTCCCCGTAGCTCGGCGCCAAGGGAGCTGCGGGGCGTCTTCTACCTCTTCGGTCGACGGAGCAGCGTGCGCATCCGCGCCGCGAGTACTCCCGCCTCCGCCGCTGATTTGGCCCCAACAGGGTACCCCTTTTTCGCCCTTTTCTTCTATTGCGGGCTGTGCCCGCCCTTTTCCGAGTTCTTCTGCGACATCATGAACACATTTAGCCTCCGCCTCCTTGATTTCACCCCCAACGCCGTCTTGACCATGGCAGTTTTCGCGCATTTGTGCGAAAACTTTGTCGGAGTCCACCCGAACGTGGCACTCTTCCGCCATTTCTTTGTTCCCTGCGTCGAGAGAGGAGAGCCACTTGCCGGAGGGATAGCCTGGGTCTCTAGGATCGGCAAGAAAGAGGCCTACCTAGAGGGAGAGCGTGGAGCACTAGACTGAAGGTCTCGTGGACACTGCCGCCGACATCCACAACGAGCTGATGGAGCTGGGGATGGCGGACCTTGCATACTCCTCCGACGAGCATCTCCAACCCAGCGCCAAACTCAGCTTATTCTTCAAAGGCGTGGTGGCGGGCCTCCAGCGACTCGGGAAGAGGTCCCAAAGCAGCTGGCCGAGGAATCACGCCAGTCTGTGCAGGAGCCCTCGAGAAGGTGTTGATCAAGGTGGCCTTCCGCAATCCGGGCCTCAACCTTAACGGGCGTCCTCGGATCCTTGCCGCCCGATGCCAACGTGGAGGAGCTCAAAGCCCTTGTCGCACCCATTGTGGACAAGGTGAACAAGATCAAGCGGATTGAGGGCGACCCGCGTAGACTAGGCCGCCAACTTTATCTTTCCTTGTCGCCGCTGATCATGTTTAGAACACTTTGTTAGATCAGCGACAAGTTATTTTGTAATATACTCTATCTTAGGCGATCAATGCAACGTTATTTCCTCTACTTGATTCCTTCTTTTGCATGTTTACGCCTTACACATTTGGGGGACTTGTCGGTAGCGGGCACTTTTGCCACGAGCGCCGAGTCGAACGTCGGCTGACTTCTTTGGCGATTACCGCCTCCGACAAACAACCTTGTCGCGACTAAGCCGCAGCTCACTTAAGTTGTTGAGCGGACTCGAAACAAAGTAAGGGCGCGACTAAGCCGGGCGAGTTGGTTCCTCTGCACAGGTTTTCCATACAAAGTACTATCGTTCGAGGAAGATAACTTGAAAATTTAAAATTGATTGCTCAAACTTTGGCAACTTAGCTTTTCATCTCTTGCTTCCCGATGAGGTGAAACTTCCTCGGCGGTGCTGGTCCATAGTATTATCTCCTCCTTCCCCTGGTTAACTTGTGCGCGAGGGCCTTCCTTTCTTTGAGAAAAGAAAAAGAAGAGGAAATAACGTTATGGAGCCCAGCGGCTCGATTCTGCTTACCGGGTGTGGTTGCTGCACAAAGTGTTAGCTAAAACATGCAATAAAATGATGAAAGCATGAATTTGACAAGTTGTGCGCAACACATGAGCTTTACTGATGCACGGGGTCTGCGCCCGGCTTTGTACAAAGGATTACATGCAACAGCGGCAAGACTTGTACAAAAAGGTGGTTGCCGGAACGGGTTCCGGCAACCGCGCCCTATGGGTAAAACTTACGAAGATGCTCAATGTTCCAGGAGTTGCTCACCGGAATGCCATCTTCGGTCTCAAGGCGGACAGCGCCGGGCCTAGTGACTCGTTTCACCCGATAAGGGCCTTCCCACTTCAGCGTCAACTTGTTTGAATTCTTGGCGGACTGAGCAGCGCCAAGAACTAGGTCGCCTTCCTCGAGACTTCTGGCACTAACTTTGCGGCTATGGTAGCGATGCAAAGCTTCTTTGGTAGCGAGCGGCTCGCCGCAATGACTTTGAAGACGATCCTCCTCAAGGAGCAGCGTCATCTTGTCGCAGCTGCTCTTGCTCAAGCTCATCATAAGCGAGCACTCGAGGCGATCCGTATCACGAGTTCCGTGGGGAGAACTGCCTCTGCTCCATAGACTAGAGCAAAGGGTGTCCGGCGGTGGCTCGATTTGGCGTCGTCTGATCGACCAAGAACCACCGGCAGCTCCTCGATCCGGTTCTTCCGCACTTGTGCAGCCTGTCGAAAGTTCTGGTCTTGAGCCCGCGTAGCACTTCAGCATTTGCCCTCTCTGCTTGACCGTTGCTTCTCGGGTGAGCCACGGAAGCAAAGCAGACCTTGGCGCCAAGATCTTGGACATACTTCATGAAGGTGCGACTCGTAAATTGTGTGCCGTTGTCAATGATGATCCTGTTAGGGATTCAAAGCGGCGGACAATCGACCAAGAACTTGATCACGACCGTGCCACCTTCCTCATCGCTTCCACTTCCGCCACTTTGTGAACTTGTCGATGGCGGCGTACAAGTACTCAAAGCCCCGACGGCTTCGGGAAGGGGCCGAGATGTCGAGCCCCGGACCGAAAATGGCCGTGATAAAGGGATCGTCTGGAGAGCTTGAGCTGGCTGGTGTATCTGTTTGGAATGGAACTGCACGCTTCACACTTGGTTACTTGTGCGGTTGCATCTGGAGGGCTGTCGGCCAGAAGAAACCTTGCCGGAAAGCTTTGCCGGCAAGTGCTCTTCTTGCCAATGTGGTGACCACATATGCCTCCGTGTATCTCGCCAACAGCCTCTGTCCATCTTCCACAGGAATACACTTCAATTTCACTCCGTTGAGTCTTCTTACATGCAGATATCGTCGACAAACTGGTACATACTTGTTGCCGGGCTACTCTTTCCGCTTCTTCTTGCTCTTCGGAAGTTCTCACGTCTGAAGGAAATGGACAATCTGATGCGCCCATCTTTGGAGCTTATGCTCGACAACAAGGACTAAAGGCACATCTGCTGCTGCGGGAACATCAGCTTCCACGGCAAGAACCTGCGGCCCTGCCGGAGCTTGATGCTCTCCGACAAGCTTGCCGGAGCAAGACTTGTCGGGAGCGTCTGCTTCAACGAAACAAACCCTGGGGCCTGTCGGAGCAGACTGCTCCTCAGCACTGTTGGTGTTGAGCTTGGGGACCTTTACAACGACGGCTTCGGGAAGCTCTGTCGAAAAGTAGTCACCAGAGGTCAACTTCCTCTTCTTGCTTTGCCCAGTTGATGGTTGTAACATCCCAAATTTTCAATTTGGTATGTTATACATTAGGTCATCATGCATATCATATTTTTCTCGCATTTTCCGATCCTAGAAAATTTCACGCAACTCAAGGACCCTCGGAGAGAGTTGGAAGTTTCATTATTTTCATATTTGGGATTTCTCAAATTTTGAAAATAGGATCATTGGATTTATTTAATTATCTTCATAAAGTTTTTCCGATACAAAATTTTAAGAGAGGGAATAATATGACTTTCCCAACATTTAGGAAAAATGGAGATTTTATAAATAAATCAAATTTGGATTTGGAAGATTTATTTTGCTTAGGCAAAAATGAGCATTTAAAAAAAAATTATGCATGTTTGCCGTTTTTAAAGTTCATTTTGTTCGACTCATTTTTAGGAGTCGGGGAAAATTATTTTTATTAAAATCGGAGTTCGTTTGGTATTTTTTTTAATCCGTTTTGTTTTGTTTAAAAAAAATACTGCGCCCCTCCCCTGGGCCAAGGCCCAGCCAAGCCTTGCCCACCTTCCTCTCTCCCTCAGACGCCGCCCTTGCCATGTGAGCCCACGCCGCCATACGCCACCCGCCGCCGCCCGTGTCCGGGTCGGACACGCCGTCGCCGCCGCCCTGGCCCCTTCCCAAGCCGCCAGCCCCTTCTATTTATACCGCCCCCTCCTCTCCCCTCAACTCCGCCCTTGCCGTCCTCCACCCGAGCCGCCCGCCGCCCGCTTCGAGGACGCCCGCCGTCATGCCGCCTCGAGCCCTCGCCACCCGGTCGACCCCGCCGCCACCACCGCCTGTCGCCCGACCCACGGGAGGCCAGACCCGCCGAGCCGCCGGAGGTAGCCGTCGCCGCCGCCCCGATCCGGTTTTGTTAGAAAACCCGATCCGGTTTTCTCGAGATGTTCGGTTTTTTTTAAAACCCTAGATGGTTTTTATTATTTTCTCGGTTTTCTTATTTAGTGAACGTTCACCGACCCGTTCGTTTCAATGAACGTGTTCGTTGGATTAGTTCTGTTAACGAACGTCCGTTATTTAATCCGTTAAATGCGTTTTCTTTTAATCGGATTTAATCCGTTATTTTTTTGATTCGATTTCCGATCCGATTTTCAAATCTGTTTTATTTCTTGCTCGTTTATCGAATCGGGTGATTCAAGCGCCTGGAGTTTAGATTCTGAAACCGCCGTTCGACTAACCTACTTACACAGAGTTTTGCTACGGTAAAATTTTGACTTAGTTTCAGATTGCTAAACCGAGTCGTTCTCTCTCGAGTTCCGACTTTCGATGCTTTATTTGATTCGATTCTTTTGCAACCAGGGTTCTTAAGTTGAACTATCTGGATAGATCTTTTATTCGAGATTTCCCCGTGCATTAGATGAGTACTTATTGTATGCTTGTTGTTTGTCTGCGTTAGATCACCGGAGTGCGCCGCTTGTTACTTGAATCTCTAGGACTCATGGATCATCGGCAAAGGCAAGTAACACTTTGATCATACTCTTCTCATACCCAGTTTTTATGCATTAGATCAACCCTCAAACACTTGCATGTTTAGGATCTAATTAAATTGTGGGATGGGAAGTAGATTGAGGTAGTACCTATTACCTGTTTTACTTATGAAACCTTGGGAGTTACTTCTCGTTTGCTTAATTATGCCATGCTATGCTAGTAGACGTGGATTGGGTGAGTGAATATCCATGACAGATGTGAGATTGTTAATTAATGGTTTATCTAAGGTGGCAACCTAAACACACATCTGGGTGGATTGAGGCACCTGGTTTCTATCGAGACTTGCTCAGATTTCTTGGACCGCCACCCGTGCTCTAAGGGATCATAAGATTATTCAAACTGGAAACTTCCGTGTGCAGCCACAAGCCAATTATGGGCTCTGGCGTAGTTGACTAAGTTGTGCGAACTCTTACGGGTAGGCTAGCTGATGTAGGGGATGTAGGTTGGTACGGTCTACCCACATGTAAGGTGCTAAGCGCTTACGAAGACTATGTCTCGGTCATCCGTTTCTCAAACACCATGTAGTCACGAGAACCAAGCGGAGGCGATCGAGTCTTGTGGGGAAAAGTCATAAACCTCTGCAGAGTGTAAAAACTAATCATGATTAGCCGTGTCCCCGGTTATGGACATCTTGAGTATCTAGTACTTGAATATCATGTGAATCTCAACATGTTACTTCTAATAATAAAGTTATTGGGTTTTAATGAGTACTTTTAATTGGGATTGAGGATCTGTCAACCATTCTCAATGTTTAACAACCACCATGATAGTTAAATAAAATTATTCCTTTGATGTAGGGAAAAACCAGTTTTATGCAAAAATGTAATCGTAGAGCCTTACCACCAGCCATATATGCATGTAGTATAGGCTAGTTGCTTCATTGTTCTCTATGTGTTACATTGCCAGCATATTCCATGTGCTGACCCGTTTTCGGGCTGCAACTTTCACGTTGCAGACTTTTCAGACGACGAGTAAGGTGTTAGGTCGTGGTTCTATACTCAGTGATGCCGATGGAGTTGATGGACTCACTTGTCTTCCAAGCCTTCTGCTGTTATTATTAGATGGCCTTAAGCCATATTATTGTATTAAGTTCCCTTGTGGACAACGATGTAAGAAGTGTGTGATTGCTACTCCGTTATAAATCCTTGAAATCTTGTGTGGTGTCAGCATTACTGATCCAGGGATGACACTGAGCATAGAGCACTGGATCCATTCGGGTCTGGTCGCTACAGAGAATGGTATCAGAGCACATGCTGACTGTAGGACACGAACACTAAGATAAAGCCATAGATCACTATTCTCTTCCCATTTTCTAACTCCTCATCTTTTCTACTCTCTTTAGGATGACGGACGCGAAGATCAAGTACACCCAACCGGATGAAGGCACACCTTTTGGATTTCACTTGAAGGAAGTTACCAAGTACCTGAACATTGGACTACCAAGCTTCACCGGGACTTTCAACGCCACTCTGCCTGAAGAGGAGCACTGGAAGATTCAAGCTCACGTTCCAGGAAGGACATTCGCCCCAATCACCAAGCCTATAGATAGTGTTTTCAATTGCACCAACTTGGAGTGCAGGAAAGAGCATGGCAGCTCACATCACCATAGGACGCATTGGAGAAGTTTATCAAGAAGACCTCAAGGACACTATCTACCAGATTTGCGGGGCCGAGATAACAAATGGGACGTCGTCGGCACCAAGAAGGATAGATCCATTACAGCGTTCATCCAGAGTTAAACCAAAGCACATTCGGCGCCAGAGAACCGGATGTGCAATGATATGTTGGAGTTGCGAGAATGCAAAGGGAAGGATCATCGAACTTGAAGAAGAACTAAAGACAACTCGCAAGGACTATATGGACGAGATCGTAGCTCTAGCAAGACACAATAACGATCTTAAGTACGAGATTGAAGAACTCAAGAAGAAGTTGGCACTCGTGAATGAAGACCAAGATGTCGATTGCCCAGCGACTACATCAACATCGATTTACACCGATTCAGATCCAAGTGAACCCGACTTTGAAGACGAAGTCGAGCGAGACATTATGGAGTCTTCCTTTGGTTCAAATTAGTAGAAGTCCCCACATATTAGTAGTATTTCCCCCATTTAAACATTATAGTACACGCACTTTTGCGATATTTAGATCGTTGTAAGCCCTTGTTTGATTGAATGAAGTGATTTTGTGTGTATTTGCTCATGTGCATTTGGGTAGTGATTCCCCTTAGACCTCATTCTATTCTAAATTCTCATCTTTTCTAAACCCATCAGATGCCTCCGAGACGCGACCCCGGATTTGTTTTCCCGCCAGAGATCACCCAACTGATCCAAGAGAATACCTGATTCAAACATTGGTGCGTAACTGTGGCAACAACAACAACAACAACCCACCACCACCACCACTGCGGATCATCGACTCGTTTCCTTAGACTAAACCCGCGGTGTATTCCAAGAGCACCGAGCCAATTGTAGCACATGACTGGCTCCGCAAGATAGGAAGGGAGCTGACCACTGCAGGATGCATGAGATGGAGAAAGAGTGAAGTTTTGCGGCACATCGACTTGAAGGACCCGCAGCAGCATGGTGGGAGAATTTCACAGCCACTTACCACCTGTAGACACTGTCACATGGGATCAATTTCAGCAAGCTTTCCGCTTGCCCATGTTTCAGCAGGAGCTATGGCCATGAAGAAGCGTGAGTTTCGCAACTTACGCCAAGGAGGAAGGACTGTTGGCGATGCGTGGATGACTTTAGTAAATTAGCACGTTATGCCCCGGATGACGTTGCTACCGGCGTGACTAAACAGAGAAGTTTCTAGAAGGACTGAATGATGAGTTCAAAGATGTCGTTGATGGTAGCCAGTTTCAATAACTACCAGGAGTTAGTAGACCGAGCCCTCATGATTGAAGGAAAGCAGTAGCAAATTGAGAACCGCAAGCGGAAGTATGGGAAAGGGAAGTATAACTCTGGAGCTCAGCAGAAACCTCGATATACCCCTAAGTCAGGAATTCAGTTTCAGCATACCCATGGAGGAGGTAATTCGCATAACCATAATAGCACCAAGACTGGGACCGGAAATGGAGGAAGCAATGGACGTAATCGCACCAACCCGTCAACACCATCCAAAGTAGACCTGAGTCATATTACTTGCTTTAAGTGCCGCAAAGGCGGGCATTATGCCAATGACTATCGTAAGGCGAGAATGGAAATGGCAATGGAAGCTCTGAAAGAAACCCAACCCTTTCAACAGGGGACGGGTGAACCACATTGAAGTGGAGGAGGTTGAAGATCAGCCCGATGCGATGTCGGTAAGTTTTTGGTTAAGTCATTTCTGCGGTTGTTCTTTTTAAATCTTTGGTGCATCGCATTCATACATATCAAGGGATTTGTGGATAAGTACAAGTTACCGACCCAAGCCCTTAGGTCACCCATGCTAGTAACCTCACCCGGAGCAGAGTACATGGCTAGTAAATGGTGTGATCGACTGCCATTAAGGATTGGACACTATGTTTTCCCCTCAGACCTAATAGTTCTAGAATCCCAAGGATTAGATGTGATATTAGGTATGAATTGGTTATCAAGGTATGGAGGAAACATAGATTGCACCACAAAGTCAATTTTGCTCACCACACCAGAAGGAAGAAGGATTAAGTATGTATCACGGCACGAGCCGAGAAGAGCGCAAGTTAATTGCTTATCGTGAGTGGTGCAGGAAGAAGTACCGATGGTGAAGGATTATCCTGATGTATTTCGGAAGAGTTGCCGGGAATGCCACCGGATAGAGACATTGAGTTTTGATCGAGTATTTGCCGAGAACAGGCCCGATATCGAAGCGACCGTCTGAGGATGCCAAAGACAGGATTTGGCGGAAATCAAGAAGCAGATTAAGGAACTATTGGATAAAGGTTTTATCGCCCAAGTTCTTCACCTTGGGGATCACCCGTTTGCTAGTGGAGAAGAAGGATGGATCGTTAAGAATGGTTGTTGATTATCGTGGATTGAATGAAGTAACAATCAAGAACAAGTACCCACTACCTATGATAAATGATCTGTTTGATCGCTTGCAAGGAGCCAAGGTGTTTTCCAAGATCGACTTGCGATCGTGGTACCATCAGTTGAAGATTCGGGAGCAGGACATACCCAAGACAGCATTTACCACGAGATATGGACTATGCGAGTATACCGTTATGTCATTTGGACTGACTAACGCACCAGCCTATTTCATGAACCTGATGAACAAAGTGTTTATGGAGTTTTTGGATAAGTTCGTCGTGGTGTTCATTGATGACATTTTGATTTTCTTGAAGAATGAAGAGGAACACAAGGAACATTTGCGATTGGTTTTGGAGAAACTGAGGGAACACCAGTTGTATGCCAAATTTAGCAAATGTGAGTTCTGGCTAAAGGAAGTTGGATTTCTCGGACATGTTATATCCGGAGAAGGAATAGCAGTTGACCCCACAAAAGTTGAGACCGTAACCAAATGGGAAGCACCAACGACAGTTGGAGAGATTCGGAGTTTCCTTGGACTCGCAGGATACTACCGAAGATTCATTGAGAATTTCTCAAGAATTGCTAAGCCTATGACTGAATTGTTGAAGAAGGAAAACAAATTCATATGGACTGAGGACTGTGAGGCAAGTTTTCAGGAGTTGAAGAAAAGATTGGTTACCTCACCAGTTTTGATATTGCGGATCAGACTAAGGATTATGAGGTGTATTGCGACGCTTCACGTCGAGGACTTGGAGCAGTGCTTATGCAGGAAGGAAGAGTTGTTTCGTGTGCTTCACGACAACTTAAGCCCCATGAGTTGAATTATGCCACTCATGATTTGGAGCTAGCAGCCGTTGTGCATGCCTTGAAGACGTGGAGACATTTTCTCATTGGAAATCATTGTGAAGTATATACGGATCACAAGAGTTTGAAGTACATTTTCACCTGAAGGAATTAAATCTCAGACAAAGGAGATGGTTAGAGCTTATCAAGGATTATGATATGAGATTGCATTATCACCCTGAAAGGCTAATGTAAATGGTAGCGCAT
Organism: Aegilops bicornis; assembly: GCA_021605145.1. Classification (NCBI taxonomy): domain Eukaryota; kingdom Viridiplantae; phylum Streptophyta; class Magnoliopsida; order Poales; family Poaceae; genus Aegilops; species Aegilops bicornis. The sequence continues at coordinate 712,209,194 of CM038671.1, forward strand.
TGAGCCGTAAGAGCCACGTCAATACTCTAATGATGGGAGGAATACCCAATGAGTTAGCCGAGGACCTTCGAGAGCTATGTTTGGAAATAGTTCCGAGAGGCTATGTAGCAGCATTGGAAATTCAATCGACAGCGATGGACAAAATCGGAGAAGCCCAAAAGGCGGATAAGGAAGTTGCCTCTATAAAGGAGAAAATGAGCAAAGGAAAAGCTAAAGGATTTCGTGAGGATGAGCACGATACCCTATGGTTTGAGGACCGTGTTTATGTGCCCAATGACCCGTAGATCGTGAAGTTGATTTTACAAGAAGCTCATGATTCACCCTATTCGATTCACCAGAAATACCAAGATGTACTTGGATTTGAAGAATACTTTACGGTGGACCGGAATGAAGAAGGATATTGCGGAGTATGTAGCAGTTTGCGATGTATGTCGGAAAGTAAAGGCGAACATCGAAGCCGGCAGGATTGTTACAACCATTGCCGATACCCGAATGGAAGTGGGATAAACTAGGCATGGATTTTATCACAGGATTGCCAAAGACTCGTTCGAGGATATGACTCGATTTGGGTTATAGTCGACCGTTTAACAAAGGTAGCTCATTTTATTCGATCAAGACCACCTATAGTAGTGCTAAGTTGGCAAGGATATACATGACCAGAATTGTGTGCTTACACGGAGTTCCGAGGAGCATCGTGTCGAGATAGAGGAACCCGGTTTACCTCGAAATTTTGGAACCGGTTACCGCGAAACATTGGGAACCCGATTGGAATTCGATGCCTTTCCACCCACAGACCGATGGATGACCGAGAGAGTCAATCAGATTTTGGAGGACATGCTTTGAGAGCTTGTGCCCTAGATTATGGATCTAGCTGGGATGATAATTTGCCGTATGCAGAATTTTCCTACAACAACGATTACCAAACCAGCTTGAAGATGGCACCTTTCGAGGCTCAGTAGTGGAAGAAGGTGCAGGACACCGTTGTTATGGGGAATGGCGGAGATCGTCGGTTGTTTGGACCAGATTTGATTAAGGAGTCCGAGCGAGTTAAGTTGATTCGAGACAGGCTCAAGGTAGCCCGATCCGAGACAAAAGAGCTATGCCGATTCAAAGCGCCAGCGATTGAGTATGAAGTTGGAGACAGAGTATATCTCGAGTATCCCCACTTGAGGAGTTAAGCGTTTTGGAGTTAAAGGAAAGTTAGCACCCGTTTCGTTGGACCGTATAAGATTTTGCAACGCATGGGAGAAGTTGCTTATAAGTTGGAATTACGGAAGGACTGTCAGAGTTCATGACGTATTCCATGTTTCTCGATTGAAGAAATGTCACCCGAGATAGCGAGAGGTACCATTAAGAGACACAAAGTGCCACCGGAAGCAATTCAGTTGAAGGATGACTTGACATATGAGGAAAAACCGGTTAAGATTCTCGATTATGCCGGCAGAGTTACCCGCAGCAAGGTTATCAAGTTTTGCAAAGTTCATTGGAGCCACCACACCGAGGATGAAGCCACCAGGAAGGAGAGGAAGTTTTGCTCAAGGACCACCCTCACCTATTTTCTAGCCAACCCGAATCTCGAGGGCGAGATTCATCTTAAGAGGTAGGTTTGTAACATCCCAAATTTTCAATTTGGTATGTTATACATTAGGTCATCATGCATATCATATTTTTCTCGCATTTTCCGATCCTAGAAAATTTCACGCAACTCAAGGACCCTCGGAGAGAGTTGGAAGTTTCATTATTTTCATATTTGGGATTTCTCAAATTTTGAAAATAGGATCATTGGATTTATTTAATTATCTTCATAAAGTTTTTCCGATACAAAATTTTAAGAGAGGGAATAATATGACTTCCCAACATTTAGGAAAAATGGAGATTTTATAAATAAATAAATTTGGATTTGGAAGATTTATTTTGCTTAGGCAAAAATGAGCATTTAAAAAAAATTATGCATGTTTGCCGTTTTTAAAGTTCATTTTGTTCGACTCATTTTTAGGAGTTGGGGAAAATTATTTTTATTAAAATCGGAGTTCGTTTGGTATTTTTTTAATCCGTTTTGTTTTGTTTAAAAAAAAATACTGCGCCCCCAGGCCAAGGCCCAGCCCAACTCAGCCGCGCCCAGCCCAGCCTGACCCACCTTCCTCTCTCCTCAAGACGCCGCCTCCCATGAGCCCGCCGCACGCCACCCGCCGCCGCCGCCCGTGTCCGGGTCGGACACGCCGTCGCCGCCGCCCCCTGGCCCCTTCCCCAAGCCGGCCAGCCCCCCTTCTATTTATACCGCCACCCCCCCTCCTCTCCCCTCAACCCGCCCCGCCGCCGCCTCCACCCGAGCCGCCCGCCGCCCGAGGACGCCGCCGCCGCCGCTCGCCGTCGCCGAGCCCTCGCCACCACCAGTCGACCCGCCGCCACCCACCGCCCGTCGCCCGACCCCGCCGGAGGCCGGAGCCCCGCCGGCGAGCCGCCGGAGGTAGCCGTCGCCGCCGCCCCGATCCGGTTTTGTTAGAAAACCCGATCCGATTTTCTCGAGATGTTCGGTTTTTTTTAAAACCCTAGATGGTTTTTATTATTTTCTCGGTTTTCTTATTTAGTGAACGTTCACCGACCCGTTCGTTTCAATGAACGTGTTCGTTGGATTAGTTCTGTTAACGAACGTCCGTTATTTAATCCGTTCGTCGTTTTCTTTTAATCGGATTTAATCCGTTATTTTTCTGATTCGATTTCCGATCCGATTTTCAAATATGTTTTATTTCTTGCTCGTTTATCGGAATCAGGTGATTCAAGCGCCTGGAGTTTCGTTACGAAACCGCCGTTCCGACTAACCTACTTACACAGAGTTTTGCTACGGTAAAATTTTGACTTAGTTTCAGATTGCTAAACCGAGTCGTTCTCTCTCGAGTTCCGACTTTCGATGCTTTATTTGATTCGATTCTTTTGCAACCAGGGTTCTTAAGTTGAACTATCTGGATAGATCTTTTATTCGAGATTTCCCGTGCATTAGATGAGTACTTATTGTATGCTTGTTGTTTGTCTGCGTTAGATCACCCGGAGTCGCCGCTTGTTACTTCGAATCTCTAGGACTCGCGGATCATCAGCAAGGCAAGTAACACTTTGATCATACTCTTCTCATACCCAGTTTTATGCATTAGATCAACCCTCAAACACTTGCATGTTTAGGATCTAATTAAATTGTGGGATGGGAAGTAGATTGAGGTAGTACCTATTACTGTTTTACTTATGAAACCTTGGGAGTTACTTCTACGTTTGCTTAATTATGCCATGCTATGCTAGTAGACGTGGATTGGGTGAGTGAATATCCATGACAGATGTGAGATTGTTAATTAATGGTTTATCTAAGGTGGCAACCTAAACACACATCTGGGTGGATTGAGGCACCTGGTTTCTATCAGACTTGCTCAGTATTTCTTCGTACCGCCACCCAGGCTCTAAGGGATCATAAGATTATCCAAACTGGAAACTTCCGTGTGCAGCCGCAAGCCAATTATGGGCTCTGGCGTAGTTGACTAAGTTGTGCGAACTCTTACGGGTAGGCTAGCTGATGTAGGGGATGTAGGTTGGTACGGTCTACCCACATGTAAGGTGCTAAGCGCTTCGAAAGACTATGTCTCGGTCATCCGCTTCTCAAACACCATGTAGTGCGAGAACCAAGCGGAGGCGATCGAGTCTTGTGGGGAAAAGTGTAAACCTCTGCAGAGTGTAAAAACTAATCATGATTAGCCGTGTCCCCGGTTATGGACATCTTGAGTATCTAGTACTTGAATATCATGTGAATCTCAACATGTTACTTCTAATAATAAAGTTATTGGGTTTTAATGAGTACTTTTAATTGGGATTGAGGATGCCGTCAACCATTCTCAATGTTTAACAACCACCATGATAGTTAAATAAAATTATTCCTTTGATGTAGGGAAAAACCAGCTTTATGCAAAATGTAATCAGAGAGCCTTACCACCAGCCATATATGCATGTAGTATAGGCTAGTTGCTTCATTGTTCTCTATGTGTTACATTGCCGGCATATTCCATGTGTTGACCCGTTTTGGCTGCAACTTTCACGTTCTTGAGACTTTTCGCAACGAGTAAGGTGTTAGGTCGTGGTTCTATACTCGGTGATCTTTGATGGAGTTGATGGACTCACTTGTCTTCCAAGCCTTCCGCTGTTATTGTTAGATGGCCTTAAGCCATATTATTGTATTAAGTTCCCTTGTGGACAACGATGTAAGAAGTGTGTGATTGCTACTCTGTTATAAATCCTTCGAAGTACTGTGTGGTGTCAGCATTACTGATCCAGGGATGACACTGAGCACAGAGCACTGGATCCATTCGGGTCTGGTCGCTACAATGGTGTTACGGTTGGCTGAGTGAGCTTGAGCATGAAAATCCCTGGTTCCACAGGCAACTTAATTGCGGCGCACTTTGACAGGCCATCAGCAATATCATTCTGAGCTCTTGGAACATGTTCCATTTGCAGGCCGTCAAAGTGCTCTTCTAGCTTCCTCACTTCATCAACGTAGGCTTCCATCAACGGACTCTGGTAATCCTTGTTCACTTGGCGGACGACAAGCTGCGAGTCACCCCTGACAATAAGCTTTTTGATTCCAAGGTCCACTGCGATCCTGAGACCAGCAAGCAAACCTTCATACTCTGCAGTATTGTTTGTTGCTTGCTCCTTGGGAAAGTGCATCTGGACTACGTACTTGAGGTGCTCTCCGGTGGGTGCGATAAGCGACGCCCACCGGGCGCCTGCGGCGAGAAGGCACCATCAAAGTACATCAGCCACTCTTTGCTTGCTTCTTTGACGGGAATGCTCGTCTCCGGAATCTCTTCATCTTGTGTTGGCGTCCATTCTGCTATAAATTCTGCTAACGCTCTGCTTTGGATAGTTGATGTGCTTTCGAACTTAAGGCCAAAGCTTGACAGCTCCAGTGCCCACTCGACAATCCTGCCTGTCGCTTCTGGATTCTGCAGTATCCTCTTCAGCGGAAAGCGATCGACAACTATGATCTCATGTGCTTGGAAGTAATGGCGCAGCTTTCTCGAGGCCATGAGGAGGCCGAAAAGCAATTTCTGCACACCAGAGTACCTTGACCTAGCCCCTGCAAGAGGGAATCGACAAAGTAGACTGGGCGCTGCACCATCCTTTTCTGCATCTGGTCATGCGTCTTCGTGGACTCGTCCTTGTCGGGACCAGAGCTTGTCGGCGAAGCCCCCTGCTTGTCGCTGGGTGTGCTTGCCGTGGTTGCTGGCTCGTCATCCGCCTCCCTCTCCGCTACTAACGCAGCACTAACCACTTGATTGGTTGCCGCTATATATAGCAGCAACTTCTCTTGTGGCTTAGGTGCGACAAGTGTTGGAGTGGAGGACAGTATCTCTTCAAGTCCTGCAGCGCAGCCTCCGCTTCGAGTCCATTTCTATCGACCTGCCTTTTTCAAAATCTTGAAAAAGGCGTATGCCTTCAGCAGACCTAGAAATAAACCTGCTAAGAGCAGCCACGCAACCGGCAAGTCTTCGTACATCCTTGACGCGCTTTGGTGCTTCGATCTGCTCAATGGCCTTGATCTTGTCGGGATTAGCTTCGATCCCTCGCTGAGACACGAAGAACCCGAGAAGCTTGCCGGAAGGGACTCCAAACACGCACTTCTCGGGGTTGAGCTTAAGGTTGATCTTGCGCAGATTTGCAAAGGTCTCGTCCAAATCTTGAACCAGAGTTGCTTTGTCCTTGCTTTTGACCACTATGTCATCCATGTAGGCTTCTACATTTACGTGCATTTGCGGCTCAAAAGCGTCATGGACTACCCTTGCAAATGTTGAACCAGCATTCTTCAAACCGAAAGGCATCCGTATGAAACAAAGATGTGCCACATGGTGTGATGAATGCGGTCTTCTCCTCATCTTCTTCAGCCATGAAGATCTGATGGTATCTCGAGTATGCATCAAGAAACGAAAGCAACTCACATCCGGCCGTGGAGTCGACACTTTGGTCAATGCGCGGCAAGGGAATTGGATCTTTGGGACACGCTTTATTAACCTCCGTGAAGTCAATACAAAGTCTCCATTTTCCGTTTGCTTTTATGCGACTACGAGATTGGCCAACCACGTAGGATGGAGCACTCCTCGACAAGGCCTGCTGCTTCCGGTTCTTGATCTCTTCGCTATGAATTCTTGGCGCCCAACGCTTGCTTCCCCGACTTTTTGCTTGTGGGCGCGCGCGAGGACAAACGGCGGCGGTGCTCAATCACTTTCACAGGAACACCGGGATGTCGACGGTTGCCATGCAAACACGCCGACATTCGCCCGCAGGAAAGCAACGAAAGCGCCGCCTTCCTATTTAGGGTCGAGAGAGGCACTGATGGTGAAGGTACCACCAGTGCCGTCCTCCTTGGCGGGCACCTTCTTGGTCTTTGGCGGAGCTACCATCTTCTTGCACTTGCCGGTGGAGCTCGATGGTGCGTCCTCGACGGTAGCGCAGCACTCCGAAGAGGTGCGCTTGCCGGAGTGAGCATCAGAGCCCTTGCCGGACTTGGACTTCGTCTTCTTCCCCCCGGGAGCTTCAGCGGCAAGTGTCTGGCAATCTGTCGTGGCTGCTGCATCCCGGTAGATCTTGTCGGCACAGATAAGGGCATCCTTCTTGTCGCCATGGACAGAGATGACGCTTATCGGGCCTGGCATCTTGAGTAGGTTGTAGGCGTAGTGAGAGGCTGCCATGAACTTGGCGAGTCTTTGGACGGCCAAGTATCCCATTGTACGGCAATGGGAAATCGGCAACGCCGAATGTGACCCTCTCGATCCTAAAGTTCAGCTCGTGCCAAATGTGACCGCAACGTAATCTTCCCTTCGACTTGCTCCTTCCCGGATTGATTCCTTGGAAAGTGCCGGTCTCTTCGAGCTCATTGTCGTGGATTTGGAGCTTACGGAGCACCGGAGGAGATCAGATTCAAGCCGCCCCACCGTCAACTAACATTTTGTGACCTTGAGGTTGCGGATGGTTGGTGAGACCAACATCGGCAAGCACCCGACCCTTGATTATGCGATCAGGGTGGTCCTCAATATAAAAATGATAGGCGTCTTTGGACCACTTCGAGGCTTGCGTGACTCCACGGATGGTTCCGCTGCATTGACCTCCCGCATCCATTGCTTGAGTTGGCGGTGGGAGGTATGCAGGAAAGCACCTCCGTCAACGCAGAGGACCTCTGTGGCTTTCTGAAACTCCTGCTCATCGGCGTCGTCGTCTTCCATATCTTTGTCGTCGTCATCATCTTCATCCTTGTCGCGGCCGCGGGGAGGTCTGTCTCCTTGCCGCTTCTTGGCCTTGCCGCGGCGTCCTCCCCGGCCGGGACGTTTCTTGCTTGCTCCCCCAGCACCTTACTGGGCCTTCTCCTTGTCGCGCCGCTCGTACTCAGCTCTCTGCTGTTCGACAAGCTGCTCGACCTTCTTGCAGCTCTGGAGGTCGTGGCCCTTGGTGCGGTGAATCTTGCAAGATCTTGCTTGCGGAGCCGTCTGCTTGTCGGCGGCCGCCACCGCTGGTGGTTGGCGTCGTGACAACCTCCTTGCCGAGCCACCAGCCTTGGCGTTCTTGTCGCCGCCTCCATTGCCGGACTGCTCAACAGCTAGCACTTCTCTACTTTTCTTCTTCCTGTTGCCTCGCCGCCGGCCCTTCTTTGCCGGGGCGGTGTCCTCACTGTCGGATCCTGCTTCCGCATTCTCTACTGGGAGTCTCCTACCTTCCTCAGCGCGCGCACACTTGTCGGCCAAGGCGTACAGCTCACTGACGTCCTTGACTTTGCACATCGCCATCTCCTCCCTCATCCTGCGGTTCCGCACATTTTGATGAAATGCGCTGATCACCGCGGCAGGGTGGACGTCTCGATGTTGTAGTGCACACGGCTGAATCTCTGAATGAACTTGGCGCAGGACTCTCCTTCCTTCGGGCGGCAGATGAAGGTCACTCTCTTGGCCATGAGGCTTGTGGCCACCTGTGAAGGCGCCAACAAACTGATGGCACAGATCTGCCCAAGAGGATATGGAGTTGTCCGGCAAGTGCATGAGCCAAGATCTGACGTTGGGCTTGAGCACGAGCGGGAAGTAGTTGGCGAGGATCTTGTCGTCCCGTCCCCCCACAGCCTGCACCGCGATGGTGTAGATGCTGAGGAACTCCGACGGATGCGTCCTGCCATCATACTTCTCCGGCACGTCTGGTTTGAAGTTTTTCTGGCTGGGCCACTGGACTTGCCGCAGCTCTCGAGTGAACGCAGGGCAACCTACCGCGTACGGCAAGTCGCCTGGCTCCTCCGTAGCGCATGTCAACAGAAGGCCCAGCGCTTGTCGGATCGACGTCGCGCTTCTCTTGGCGCCGATGCAAGTTCGAGCGTCCTCTTGTTGTCGCTCATGAAGAACTTGGCGCTGATCGCGGCGAGCTCGCGGATCCGACGACGCGGTGGAGTCGCTGTCGAGGTGGATCCGGTGAGTCGGTGATCTTGGCCTTCGTGGCGGAGAGTGCACGGTGGTTGCACCTCCGACAGTCTCGTCGCCACCGGCTCGTGCCTTGTCGTCCCGCCGCGGCAATGATGGCGTTGGTTGCCGCGGAGCGTCGCTGTTGGCGAAGCCGATGAGGCTCTGGATAGTGGCCCTCCACTCGTCGACCTTGTCGGCTGTTGGAGGGTAGTCGAGGAGCAGCTGAGCTCGCCAGAAGCTTCGCTGGAGTAGTGGGTGGCATTGGCGAGCAGTGCGAGGAGCGGATACGCCGGACTTCTAACCACGTTAGAAGGAGCAGCACCCCGTCCGGGCGACCGTATCTCGCTTGTGCCAGCATGTTGGCGCGCATGCTGGTCTTGAGGGTCTCGATCCAACGAACGTATGACATTGTGAACGCCATGACGTTGTTGGTCCCGCGTCTCCTGAGATGGGCGCGGGGGATGTGCGGACGCCGAGGTTTGCGGTGCCTTGTCCTTAGACTTGGCAACGTCGCGAGTACCTTCGGCGCCCGTTCCTCGCCAGCGTCTGCCCCACCACCCGTTCTGCTGCGGTGAGGGTGGGTACGACGCGACTCTGCTACCGCCGAAGCCTTCTTCTTCGGTGGCATGGTGAGGAAGATGTTGATGACGCTGCTCGTGTGAATGCCGGATCAGATTCACACGGCCTCGACGCCCCCTACCTGGCGCGCCAAAGATGTCGGGGTAGCTGATCGTACCCACGGACACCTATGGGGCCGGCAGACCAGGCCCCTTGTGGTTCGGAGGGGGGCGGAGATCGCACGAAGGGCGGATCGAGGCGATGCACACGAGCAGTTTACCCAGCTTCGGAGCTCTCCGGAGATTTAAAACTCCTACTGCTGCTTGTTTGATGTATTGTGTTCTTTCTAGGGAGCAATGAGAGCTACAAAACCTAGCGTGAGTGCATCTGGTCTCGAGTGATTCGAATGAACCGAACCAGCCGAACCCCCTCTACGTTCCACATGGGCCTCCTTTTATATGCTCAAGGGGTCTCCGACAGGTGGCAACATAGATGAGGGTACAAATGTAAAAACAGGAGTTGGTACACCTACTCAAACAATGTACATTACAAAATACCTAACTCTGACGGCAAGGGACAAAAGCAATAAATGCCCGTCGCTGTCGCCTTAACAAAGGCAACAGAGGCCGTCAGTGCTCCTCCGCTCGCCACGATGGCAAGCTTGTCAGCGCCGCTTATCGCTGCTCTCCGCTTGCTGCACAGCCGCTCGACACGCGCGCATGGAACGGTCCCATGGCGACACGTCGCTGGATGAGCTGGAGCGGAGATGGAGAGAGGTTGCTTGCCGCGGCAGGCGCCTTGCCGCGGCCGAATCCTTGTCGCGTCCGGAGGCTTGTCGCGCTCTGAGTCTTCCCGGCAAGCTCCTCTTGCCGGGGCCTCGTCTTCTGCATGCCTTGAGTGGCCTTCCCGGCAAGCTCCTCTTGCCGGGGCCTTGTCTTCTTAATCAAATACTTTGTTCTTGAATGGCTCTAGAGGAGCCACGGAGGACCTTGGCGGTGACGAGGCAAACCTCGCCGCTGGTGTCAGAATCGTCTGCACGTAGTACGGGATACTAGGGTACCCCTACTCTAGTACACCGACAATGACTTGTCTTAATGGGAAACAAAGCAGGAGAGGAGCAATTCTCCATCAGTGTGATTCATTCATATTGACTGAGACATTATCTTAACAATGCCTTGGTTCAACATGTATAAAAAACGACAAAGCAGAAAAGTACCATTCCTAAAACAATGCACTGAAATCAAGCAAAGTGTTTCGCGTAGCGAAGCAAAATGTCGCAATAGCAACAAGTTGAATAGATATCATGTGGTAGAGACCAAGATTTGAAACAACTCGACAGGAACACTGGAAACAAATCTCGATCTCCTTTTGTCCAGTTCCACCAAAATTAAGCAATGTCACCGGTGTGACATTCAAGTTGAACTGCACAAAACACTCTTAAAACATAAGTGTTTCGAGTAGCGAAGTAAAATGTCGCAATAGCAACAAGTTGAATCGATACCCCTGTTTTAACAGAGGCAAAAAAGGAAACAATTACTTGCCGATAAAGGATGAAACAAACGGTGACAGAAAGAAGCATCTAACTTATCTTGGATGGAAAAACAAAGTAGGATAGTAGCATTTCTAAAACGGTAGCATTGATTCATATTAATAGAGACACTCTCTTGAAACAACATTCGTTAAAAAATGTAATTTACTTTTAATAGTGGCATTGCTTCAATTTTCCGGCGGCATTCTTAGATTAACAACAGCAAAATAGCTGTATGGGACATGCTAGCACCATGTTCGTCCACACGTATAAATGGGTGATGCAGAGTATGTAGCCAAGCAGCATTCTGTGTTGGTCCCATATTTGTTCTCTTTGAACTTTTTTCCTATGTGAGGGAAGCAAATCTAGTCCTGCACAAACTACCCGACCCCCCCCCCAGTTTCTTTCCCTTTTGAACAAAGAGATCGGTTCCTTACAGATGTGTGTACTGGGTTACCCCCTTTTTCCCTTTTCGACCAACAAAGCGGCTGGATAGCCAGTCTATACTACTTTTCCTCCCTCCTTTCCTCATTGAACCACATCCTAGATTCTTGCTCCACCCCACTGCACCTTTCTTTCCTCTTTGAACCAAGACCTAGATTCGACTACAGATCAAAAAAGATCCACATGCAGCTAGAGCAACGACGGTTTCAAAGAAACTTATACCTTAGGGTCGTCGGGATGTGGGAAGGCGTGCGGCGGGAGGCCGGATCTGCCCACACTACGTACGCAGCGAGGAAGAAGGGGTCGGTGGCCCTCCCGCACAGGCGCTGGGTGAAAGAGAACAACGCAGCCGGCAGTGGATTGCCTCCCTCGCCGAAGGCGATAGAGTTAACGCTGCACCTCCTCCCCTTCCCGGTGCGACGGGATACGGACGCCTCCTTCACCAGCTGTGAGGGGGGAGAGAGACAAGAGGCCAACGCAATCTTGTTTAGATCTGGTGAAGAGAGGGTGAGAGACTGTGAATATAGCAAACCCTAGCAAATGAGCAGCCGAGCCTCGGCGTGTAACATATATGTATTGCGGCGGCGTGTGGAGAGTGCAAACCCTAGCGAACAAGCGTTGAGGCTCCAGCTTATATATATACTCCCTTCAGAACTAATATAAGAGCGTTTAGATTACTAAAGTAGTGATCTAAACGCTCTTATATTAGTTCTGAAGGAGTACTAATGTAGTACGGACTAAGCTCCGGTGCCTTCACTCTATCTGCTTTTGGCTGTATGACGGGTGAGCCAGCCACATTTTGGGCCCACCTGTCATAAACCCAAAGGCAGGTGCACTAAGTCAATGAAGCTGCGTCCATATAGTACTCTCGTGTGTATACGACTAATATATAGTGGAGTGGTTTTCTTATTCTCTCCATAACAATCGTTTTAAATTGTGTAAGTACGAAATGAAACTCTTTATTTAATGTACAGAGGGAGTACTACTTCCGATGAAGTAACGATCCACGCCCACGTCACCGGTCGCACTTCCTGTCCTTCACGTGTGGTACACTACCCTCCCTTAAGTGAACAACCACACATGCGCCAAATTATGGAAACGTGTGAGAGTGTGTACAAATAAAGAATTTTAATTTCAATTATCGGAAAGGTTTGGGAGTATTACAAAGTTTGACTTCAGTCAAATCTAGTATGCGGAGTAAATAAAAATGGAGGGCTACTACGTCCATCCGGGTTTTTAGTCCACACCATTTTTTAAATCAAAGTTAATAGCTGGACAAATAAAATTACAGGGAGCTGGAGACAAAGTTGTGAGAAGGCTTAGAAATCAATACAAAACTTATGCTCTTAGTACCAACGTCGATCCTTCTTCGAGGAAACATTTGGTTCATAGCCAATTGTGTGATAAAATTGCACCAACATGAAAGACGATTTGCGTCTCCAACGCAACCAAGGTGAACTGACGAAGGATATCATCTTTGTGCGTAAGAAGCAAAGAGCACCGATGGAAGACAGCTTGTTTTTCATTGAAAATCGATCGACTTCACCAGCCGACGCAACCATGAGGCGCGACCATGAGCATTGATAGGTCATCGTGGTGATGCATCATCCATTTGGCATCAAGTTTGGGTGAGGCACCTATGAAGTTCGACAAATCCTCACCGTGGTCTGTTTCTTCTCAGTAATCAAGCTGGAGGAAGGAAGAACCACGTGGCAGAGGACAGTGAGGCGGAACAACAATGGCCATCCAATTTTTTGCAGTTCCACTAAAATTGAGGAAGACATGCCCGGGTATGGATACACGCATCGCTGTTTCCAAAAATATAAAAAATGGTTGATGAAAAGTACACCAACAAACAGAAGCATCATAATTATATCTTGATGGGAACTAAACCAGGATACCCGAGAAAAAAAGCATTTCTTCATTTAACCAGTGATAGTACGTCCACCATATGGACAATGACCACACAACCACCATGTACTTTTTGTCGAAACAACATGTATACCTCCACCGAGTATAATAGTACTAGTAGGTGATGTTGGACCAGCCGACGAACCCTAGCTACTATGCATGGGGAGCTGGGGAGTAGTCGCATAGAAGAAAACCCGCACGCAGCGACCTGGGGAGCTGGACCAGTACAAGAAGTTATACCTCAGGTGGGTGAGATGTCGTTTAGGCGGGCGGGCGGGATCTGCCCACATGACGGCAGCGAACAAGGGCGCGGAGGATCTTCGTCCACGCCAGCGCCGACTCCGAGAGGACGGTGCGCATCGGCTCCCCCCATCGCCGATGGCGACAACGTCAACGCTGCACCTCGTCACCTCCCCCAGCGGACGGGATTCGGCCGGATCTGTGACCACCGGTGAGGAGAGAGATAGACTGGACACTGTCATCTTGTTTTGATATGGAGAGGGTGATAGAGCGAGACGCAAGAAACTCTATCAAACAAGAGGCTATAATGGAGTAAAAAAATCTCTCCATAGCAGTGGTTTTAAATAGAATACGCGCGGTCCCGGAAAAAAGAAACGAAAACTGGCGGACAATTTTTTAAGGGTCTGTCTAGGACACATCTAGATGTGACATAGTTATGTCACATCTAAGTTCATGTCCACTCTGTTTGTGGTCTATTTTTTTGTCCTAGTTTTTTTGTTTCTTGTTGCTACATTATATACTTGTGGGAGCTTAGATGTGATATCCTTAAATAACATCTAGATGTGAATTGGACAAACTGATTTTCTAACGTACCAAGAAAGAAAACTTCGATCAAAAACACGCCCCGCTTCCTGTGTCGCGAGAGTAAATCGCGCACACACACACGTAGACATAGACATGCATATCCGTTTTTACGTAAAATTCCATTTCCATCTCCATCTCCAATCATATTTGTCCAACTGGCACATTATCTACGTTGTTAATTATATACGCAGCAATATTAACGTGCAACATCTCTTGTTTGCGCACGTCCGGACCGCTGCCACGGCCGGTCCTGACCAACCCGAACCCTCTTCATCACCCGCGCGTGCTTCCCGCCCGAAACGGTCACTGCCGCATTCATGCCCGGCCAGAGCGGACGCGACCTCTCACTGCCGCCGGCATTGAAGCGGGCGCCGGCCGGGAGAGCGTCGCCCGCGCCGCTTCCGGGTGCACGCGGCTGCTCCGCGTTCAAAGGTCGCAATAGCCGGCTACAACATGCATCTAAAAAGTTTTTGGGAGTCCGTGCTACAGCTAGCTGTCCCCCCCAACTCGTCAATCTCTTCCAGTAGTGCTAGTAGTACTCCATGGCGTGATCCATCGACAAGCAGGCGGGAAAGTTATCGTATACTCGGTTTGCGGTGAGTGGCATGCCGAGCGACCGTGTGGGGTCGAGCCGTGGAGGAGGGTGAGTCACGAACACGACAGACGTGATTTACTGTGTGATTTGACTGCTCCTTAGTGGCCCCTACACGTACTCCCCCTAAGTGTATGCAACAGTCACATGTACACATGGACGCAAAAATGCGCGCGACGCCCTAATGCATGCATGTCCGAGAACACGACGGAACACACACGGTCACGCTAAGTGCTCAACCTACACGTGTATGCACACACATACTTAGTCAGGGTGAGCTAGTGACTGTATAAACACCGGAAAATATATATATTGAGCGCAATGAGCGTATTATGAAGTCCACTGACCTTATTTTTAGAAATATACAGTGACAGACAGTGTATTTATCTCGTTTGAAATTAATCCATATTAACTGGAGAGGAGGCAGTATGGACTAGCATTACTTGCGCGCGGTGGCTCGCAGGACAAGGAGAAAATTTTGACTAATGCAAGCTCTCCCTCGCTCAGGCGGTGGACGTGCAACAGTTAATTCGGTGTCAGATTGCCAGAAGCATACACTATACTACTAGTGCTACTATTGTTCGACTTCCCGAATAGGCGAATAGCCAAGCGCAAAGTTTACTAATATAGTCTATAAAGGTACGTACTATACTAGTACTAGGAACCGGATGGAGGAGCTTCTGCACTCTTATTATAATTTTAAAATGTGATAAAGCAATCTTCAACACATTTGGTTATCTTCGAGGGTTCTCGCATGTGATAATGGAAGTTAATTGCATGGAACACTTGCCACAATTCACGCTTAATTCTGGCTCATATCCTGTTACAAATAGTAGCGCTCGGTAATATTTCCTCTTTTTTTGTTATTCAGCATGTAAACAGGTCAGCAAACCTTGCAGCGCATCTTCGTGAGTACCGTGCTTGCTGCACTTTGAATGTGGCCGAGAGCTGGCTTGATGAAACACCTCGCTTCCTACTTCTTTTTTTGCGGGGTACCTCGCTTCCTAGTGACCAGTGTCCTGGCTGATCGTCCTAAGAATGCTTATATATGAATAAAGCTCTCTCATTTACCCGCAAAAAGGATTGAGCCATATTAACCGGAAAGGAGGGAGTATGGACTAGCACTACTTTTTGGTGTGTCCCATCAACTCGCAGAACGAGGAGAAGCTTGCAGGACAAGGTGAAGCTCGCTTACGCCTTTTGATTAATGCAACCTACCCTCGGTGGACATGCATCAGTCCATTCGGTGTTAGATTGTCAGAGGCATACACTGTAGTACCCAACAAGCGGATTACCATCATTGTTCGACTTCACGAAGAGGCGAAGAGCCAAGCGTAGTAATGCAGTAGTACTACTACTAGAACCGCATGGTGGAGCGTTTGTACTCTTATTTCTTTTTATCTCTGATAAAGTACACGTTTATTCCGGAGAAGGGCGGAAAATGGCAGCCCAACATGGCAACATGTAATGAATGATATCGATCACCCAACCATGCCCGAATATATCTTGGCCTCCATGCGAACCCGTCTGTGTGTTCTCGCTCCTCGTCTCTCTCAAGGAACGGAGGGTTGGCTCTTTGCCGTCAATTGAGATCGGTTTGCTCACACTCTTGTCCCACATGTCAGTGATATGCCAAGAGGAGGTGCGTTGACCGACTGGCAATACGCGTACTTGGTTTTGAACCTTCATACTACTCCTCCCTCCGTCACAGTTCTGGTATGCGCTTCATTATGATGCATTTCTCTCAATGCATTTCCACCACCAGAGAGACTTTAGACGCGTTCGGTTTAATGCTCAATTAATTAGGGCGTGGTAACCGCAATCAAGTCCACAATTTTATCTCCATGTAACTACGGAATGGAGTAAGTGCATGCATGTGTGTACCCGGGGTGGAAGCACTGCATGCATGTGTGTACGCATTATTCCCTCTACTAGTAATAGACGCCGTGCTATAACTACCAATGCTATTTTTCAGGCCGATCGCTAGTCGCCTTGGTCCCACAGATCTTTTTTCTTTTTTCTGAAGCGCCGTATAAACAAAGTGACGGATGGAGTAGTATGAGCGGATTCAAAGAAGAGCGTATTGATGGTTCCTTCTTGAGCAACTTACGATTGGGAAAGGTGGGGCTTACAATTTGACTGCTCATTACTCACTATTAATGCGGCGCAATGACGGGCTGAGTCTCCCATGCGGTTGTGCACTACCCCTCGGTTCTTAAATATACTCCGGAGTATATTTGTCTTTCTAGAGATTTCAACGAGCGACTACTCAAATATTTGTCTTTTAAAGATTTCAAATGGACTGGCACATACGGATGTATATACATATTTTAGAGTGTAGATTCTCTCATTTTGCTCCGTATGTAGTCACTTGTTGAAATCTCTAGAAAGACGAATAGAATATTTAGGAACGGAGGGAGTACACATACGAAGCAAAATGAGTAAATCTACACTCTAAAATATGCCCATTTGAAATTTGTAAAAAGACAAATATTTAGGAACGAAGGAGTATAATTTTGTGCATGGCAAATGGACCCGGATGATGAAGAGGCTTCTGGCAATGCTATCAAGCTTCCATCATTTGTTTACATAATTGACGTAATATACAAATAATTTTCCAGCGAGACATGAAATTGTACAATGGTGTGAGCTTTCAGCTTCATTTCGCGTGTCTTGCCATCGATGCTCTTTCGAAACAATAAAAACTAACTACCTTGCTAATGCATGTCAATTATTAGCGTATCGTAGCTAATAATTACATCACAATCAAGATGAGTTGTGAGAAGGTGTTAAATTAAATTGATCCATGCTTTCATTGGCAGCAACGTCCCCCCAGCTCTGTCTAAATCAACAAGGCATGTTGGGAAAAAAGTAGCTGTCTGGAGCATGCAACATTCCAATCATTTTGTGCAGTTCCACTAAAATAGAGCTGAGCGTCCCTGTTCCAAAGATATTAAGTGTGATTACGATAATAAAGGACGGCCGATGAAACAATAAACACATAAATAGAAGCCGGTCACCTTTGCAGTCTCTTTTAAGACTAACTAGTTGGAGAAGATTAGGCTCGGAGTTGGATGAGGAGGATAGAGCAAAACCAATCTCCCTTTGTGCAACAAGACCGAATGTAGAGACGTTGCCCATGTGACATTTTAGTACAACCGCACAAAACACTCTTAAGAAAAAGTGATTTGTGCAGTTCACCAAAAGGTCGCAATAGCAACAAGGTGAAACGGATAGCCCTGTTTGCAAAAAGAGGTAGAAAGGAAACAATTACTGGCCAATAACAGTTGATGACACATGCGACGACAAAAAAGAAGCATATTCCTTGCCCTAAGGGAAGATAACAACACGGTTGTGTTTGTCTAAAACGGTGTGAGGACGAGAATGCAATATGGAAAGTACGCTAGACGAGCTACGTTTTGGGCAAAGAACTATGGAAGATCCACATGCAGCGACGTGGGAAGACGGGCAGTGAAGCAAGGCCGGAGGGGATACCTGGAGGTCGTCGGGATGTAACAAGGTGAGCGGCGGCGGCGGAATCATGAAAGCAGGTGGCGTAGGCCCTGCCGCGCCGGAGCTTGGTCAGAGAGAACGGCGTGTACCGCTGATCGGGACGTGCTGCCTCTGCGCCGTCGAATGGAGAAACAATGCACTTCCTCCCTTTCCCCCGGCGGACGGGATGCGGCCGGATCAGTGACCAACGGTGAGAGAGAGAGAGGCCACCACACTCCCTTTCCCCCGGCGGACGGGATGCGGCCGGATCAGTGACCAACGATGAGAGAGAGAGAGGCCACCGCAGCCTTGTGTGAGATACTCTGACGAGCGACAAACCAGGCACGGAAGGCTTCATTGTATATAGTGAGCGGACTACCTTTTTCTCCATAAAAATCGTTTTATATTCTATGTACGTGCCATTGAGCGCTATAACTTTATTTAAAAATAACGCGGCAACGCGTCAAGTCGAATTTTGTTTCGTGCAGGCGTGGTACACGACCTCCCTAGGTAAACAACCGCTACAGGCGTTCAAATTAGCACATGGGCTGCCATTTCATAAAGAAATGAGCTCCACCGTGTACCCGGGCAGGTGTGGCTGGGCACGGAGCGTGAGTACGTGCACGGTGCACCTATTCTCTTCTTGTATACATACACCACCTACGTGGGGTTGTGTTCTTGAGAGTTTTTTTTGGGGGGGAGGGGGGGTTCAATCAAAAAATGTAACATATGCAATGTGTGTGAAATAGAGTCCTGGATATAACATATATATAGAGGCGATCCACGAGAAGAGAGTGGAGGTATCACCGGCTTGAGGTGTCCATAGAATCGAAAAGAGGGATGATGTGTGTGTGTCTTGTGTGCGATCGATAAAGAGTGCCATCGAATTTGTGTGTGCCCACGTCAAAGATATAGAGTGGCTGGCCTACTGGAACGTGACAGGGGACATGTGCAGTTTGTCTCTGTGGCATGGATACCTACCTGCAGCTCTCGACTGTCGGTGTGTGGTGGGGGAAGAGGGAGGCCTAATTAACTATAGAGGTACAATGGCTGGTATATGTGTGGAGGAGGAGAGAGGCCTACCTCATGTATTAAGGAGATCGATCTGCCTCATGTATTAAGGGAGATCGATCGGCATCCATGCATATGTGCATGAGAGGAATAAGGTTGGGAGAGAGACAGAGCTAGAGTGCTGGAGGGGGTGGTAGTGGAGTTGCTTCTAACAAATGGTGGGGATAGGCTTGCTAGACAAATGGAGGGCACGCCCGCAATATCAGTAAGAGAGGAGATGGCTGCTTGTTGTGCGTACGCGTGCGTGTGAGAGACGGGTCAGGAGGCATGCACGAATGATGAGGGGGACGATGTGGCTGTGGTAAGCAGACATAACTACATAGGAAGATCAATCGCCCTTTGTTAGAGAAAGGAGAGACATAACTTGTGAGGTACGTCGATCGATGGGGGGTAGTTAAAGTTGATCCAGGTATATGTTGGGAGATCGATCGGTATACATGCATGTGTGTGTTAGAAGCAAACGAGGCACGGGGAGAAGGATAGAGATAGAGGGATGCATGTAGGAGGTGGTACGAGAGGCATACTATATCGAGCGGGGAGGAGTATGCGAGTACAAGAACGATGAAAAGAGTGGTGGGAGTGAGGCATGGACGATGACAAGAAAAGAGGGGAAGCTTGTGTTTGTGCTAGGCACACCTGGCTAGAGAGGCATATCGATCGATGTGTGCCGTAAAGAAGGAGCTGGGGGGCCTACACACACCGTGGGTGAACGACCTAAAGTGAAAAGACGAATTTGCACGATGGAGCTAGAGAATGCCGGGGGAGGGTGAGAGGGATGCGGGCGTGTGCATGCACAAGAGAAAGTTAGCGCTAGCTACAAAGATAAGAGGGTTGTGTGGGTGTAAAAGACAAATAGAGATCATATATACTTCATTATAAAAAGCGAATTCGGATATTTGAAGAATTTATCATAGTGTTTTAAACCGACGTATGTGTGAATATATATAATGGTGATACACATGGTGTGTTTATGAACATGTTATACTACATTTAATATATTTTATCTCTACCCTTATAAAAAAACGGATTTGTTGATGATGGTGTGCCTGCCATCCTGCATTATAGGTCGTCCGATTTATATCGGGTGGATAGCAAGGAAACTATGATGGTTGAAGTTGGCAACAATCATGATTGTAGATTCTTATTGAAATAGAGAAACGAATTCAAATTTAGTTCGAATTGCAGCGGTAGTATAGACATTTGGAATGCACTAAAATGTTGGTATGAGTAGGTTACATGCATTATACAGCAACCGAAAAAAATTAATCGGACATAACATGGATTCATACTCCCTCCTTCCATCTATATAGGGCATAATGAGATATTTAAGACCGCCTTTGACTATTGACAAGATTAATAGTACATGACATGCACAATGTGAAAATTATATCATTGAAAGAACCTTTCACAGACGAGTTAACGGTGTGCTTTGTGTAAGTTGCATGTCATATATCATTGCTCTAATATTTGGTCAAAGTTAGCATAAAAAAACGCATTAGGCCCTATATAGATGGAAGGAGGGAGTAGCTTTGAATAGCATTTGTATAGTAAAACAGGGCAAGACTCTCTCTTTGTGTGGTGTGAATAGTTTTATTTTTTTGTTTTATTTTTGGTTGAGGGAAGTGCGAATTGATTTGGTACATACAAGTACAAGATTACTATGAAGTCAAAAAAAAGTACAATATTACTACATGTTAGGCTTGTCCCTAAAATTCAACCCGCATCTTGTTATATCCCGAAAATTCAGATATCATGCTCCCAAAACTGGCGCCTTCACAACCCGCGCCTAGCTATCCCGAAATTACAACGCGCGCGAAAACTCCCTCTAGCTGCCAAATCCCGACACGCGAAATCCCCCTTCTAACCTTGAGCGGAAAGGGACGCTAGTTCAAATCGGTGGGGGTACTTTTGTAACACACCCTACATTTTGGACAAGCGCGTCCCTAAGTCATGCTTCACCCCCTCCCATCGCCCCCTTTTCGCCATTCGAAATCCCAGGCCGCCATAACCTCTCTGCTCCAGCCACGAAACCCCACCCTCCTCCGTCCGCCACGTCACCGCTGCCCAGTCGGAGCCTCTTCCCCGACGACGTCGTCCACCGCAACAGCTCGACGTCCCTCGTCCACCTCCCTGGATGAGGATCCGTCGTCCATCTCGCCGTCCCGCCGGTTTAGCCGCCCCGTCCTCCACCTCCAAGGAGCTGCTTCGACGATCGCCTCGTCTATCGCGGCTGCTCCATCCCCACATCACCGCCTTAACCTGCTCAACCGGAACCGCAGCATCCTCACCGACTCCTCGGACGAAGCCGAGGCCTACTCGGCGCCACCAAAGAGGTTGTACACTCATCGCATCACACCTTCTCCTTAACTCGACCTCCCGGCGCCGACGGTGCTCCGTCCCGCATCCCCATGGAGCGGCTACCTTGAAGCCGGCACCACGGGTGACATCTCCACGGCGGCTCTCCCCCAGTGCGAGGCCCCTTCGGCGGTGGCGTCCATACCAGCCGGATCTGCTGCTGCTGCTCCGGCTCTCGCTCGCTCGCTCGCGTTGTTGCTGCTACTCCGGCTCTCGCTCGACCGCTCGCTCGCCAAGCTGCTGCTGCTGCTCTCCCCCTCGCTCGTGCTGCTGCTCTGCTCTGATTAAGCCACACTTCAGTCGACTGAATCGACTTTTGGGTCGGGACGGGGGCTCACCGGAGAGGTACCCCACTATCTATCTTAGGGTTCAGGGTGGGGGGGGGCCTAGAGGGCTGGCCGGGGCGGCGGTGGTGAGTTGTTTCGGGGCGGCGAGGCGGCGCTGGGGCCGGCGGTTCGGCCGGTGGTGGCAGGTGGCTCAGGGGTGTGCAGGTTGAAGATGAACTGCAGGCCCTCCCTAAACTACATGTCAAGTGTCTCTCTGCTACCATTGCGTTCAGTTTCGACAGTAGCATTCAGATTCCACAGTTAATTTCAGTTTTGACAGTTAAGTTCAGAGTCAACAGTTTTTACCTCATCTGTTGTAGTCAGGTGGTTTTTGGTGATGTTAATTTTACATCCATTTTTCATCATCTATTGGAGATGCTATTAGAATCCCACTTGAGATTGATGATGTCTGTCTTTGCTTCAGCCTTGATGTCTTCTGACTCACCGGAGCTGCTCCAACGACAAAACGATCCATCACAACAGAAAGGTGCCACGGACGCCGCTCTGCTGATTCCTCGGATCTTCCTCCACACCTCCGACAGCCACCTCTGCCTCAACTGCTTCAAGCGACCAACCCAATGATGCTTTGAGGTCGACACGGCCACGGCAAAGAGGTTGTACACTTGTTGCGTCGATTATTACTATACATTCACGTCGACCCATTAGGGCTATTTTGGTTCAACGGAAAAACGCCGATCCTTTGGTTGTTACCATCACTCTAAATTTCTGCATGCTCTCCTTACATAATCTCACCATATTTTTTTCGTATGCATGTCAGATATTGTACACAATCATGCTGAACATGTAGAGAAAAAGAGAAGAGTTTTGTGTGGCAATACAATGTCATGCAGACATCACTCCATGGTGGGTTCAATGGCAAACCCTCCCCACCTCTCTCCAGATTATAATCTAGAGGAAGATATCTGTTCTGAGGCGTATTCAGACGCCGCTGACCACTCCTATTTACCCCCCAAGGTGTTTGCTCTACCTTGCCATGATGATGTTAGTCATATCATGCATATGTTGCCTTGCAGTGCCTACTTTTGATATCATATATGTCATCTGCTTAGTTTAAACATGTTCTGTAATGCCACCTATTTAGTTTCTATATCATATATGGGAATTATGCAGTCTCATGTCTTTTAGCCAGCCATAATATATGTGAAATGTGCAATGCCATCCTGTTTAGCTGTGCATCATATATTTGAACGATATCTTGCCCATCCTTTTCTTCATTACATTTCCATTTGTCGACAATGTTTGTACATTAAACTACTCTTCCTGTGAATCAGCCATTTGGGTGGGAGATGGAAAAATCTGGAGTGAAAATAAGGCCTTGAGCGAGGCAGTGCTACACCGTCAAGCAGATCTCTTGTTGGGTCCCGATAGCTCCTCGTAGATGGATTCGAGAGACAGATGACCAGTCCTATTCCCCCACCGAGGTGTATGCTCTAACTTGGCACGGTTATATCGCTCATATCATGCATACGGTGTCTTGCATTGCATAGTTTAGACATCATATACACAATATTCAACACCATGTTCTTAGTTCGTACATCATATCGAATGCCCTCTGCTTAGAATATAAATCACATATGTGAATTAAATGATGCGATCCTGATTACTTAGATAACATGTAGGTGAATTATGTCATGCGATCCTGTTTAGTTATTCATCATATCTTTGAATTATGTTATGCTATGCTATCCAGTTTAGATAGACATCATATATGTGAAATTATGTCATGCTATCCATTTTAGTTAAACAATATACATGTCAACTATTTCATGCCCTCTTTTTTCCACACTATCTGTTGCATCCGTCTCTCATACAATGTCTGTACATTCAACTATGTTTCCTGTTTATTAGCCATTTGAATTGGAGCGGGTGATGCCAGTATCTAGCGGAATAAAAACACGGTCTTCCAATAAAACAGTGCTACCTCTTGGTGGAGATAGCACCCCGGTTGTACATGCACAAGAACCAACCCTACCACACATAACCCAAACTCTCGCAGATTGTACCCCTACTGCGATGGAAAAAGAATCAGCTTCACCCAATCTAACCCCAACCCCAGCCGATAGTAACCCGACCTCTGACACAGCACCATCTCCACCACAGAGCTCCCAAACAACAGCAGTTAGTAAGGCAGCTCCAGTGCCCAAAGGGCCAGTACTATCACGGCAAACCCCAACTCCACCAGTCAGTATGCCTATTCCTATGGAGGAAGCACAACCAGCCAATCGTAGTTTAGCATCTATAGCATTTGATGTTGTTAAATCGTATGTGTGTATCTTCCCATCTTGGAAATATTATACTGAAGATGAAGGAAAATGCCGATTCACGTGTGTTTGTCCAGGAGTTATGTGTAAGTAATGTTATTCATGGCAATTACTTTGCTTTGTCCCATACATCCTACCTCCATGATGGTTATAATACAGCAAATTTTCCCATTTTTCTCTATAGAGAAGGACCGATTTGGAAATTCAGGATGAGGTAACCTGTGCTAATACCTCTGCTATCTTCAAGAATGCTTGGTGGCAGTATCGGAATTACCTGAAGAAAACGTACTTCACCGGCAAAGAAACTCATCAAATTCCCTTACATTCTCCTAAGACACATTTATCGGACGATGATCGGGAACGCCTTGTTGTTCAGATCGTCCCGAACCAAGAATGTGGTAAGGTCTATGAGCTCATTTTCTATTTTTAAGTATTTTATTCTTGCGTCTTCATCGTACTCTGTTCATGTAGAACAAGTGCCTAAACCTGAAGAACAACTGTTCTAATTTAAGATTCCATTGCTATCATAGTTCAAAAAAGCGCTAGGCGTTAATTATGCGTTTTGCCACCGCCTTGCGTTTTACTGACCAAAGCGCATGCTTATGCGCAGTTATGCACAGATTATGCGTAGTTATGCGCAATGCGTTTTGCCAACGGCTAGAGCCTAGGCGCGCTTAAGCGCTCGCTTAGGCGTGCCTTTTTAAGTATGATTGCTTTGCTCTTGTATCACTGTATTTCTTGTCTGAACTTATTTTAAAATTGAAGGATCCAATCGAAACTCCAATGGCACAGCGGTATGTTCACGCATGTTTCTTTAACAGGTTTGCTCTTATCAATAGCTCTGTTGATTTCAATTTCAATTGTGTATACAATTGACTTTCATATCATGCACATTACTAGCATCACAACAGAGCCAATAGTGTTGTTGTACATGTAGACCCGTGGTACCCATCTGAAATCTTGTTGTGCCGTGTAGTTTCCCACGCTAGGTATTCTTTCACTGCTGCTTTGTCTTGAACTGATATGAGTTGAACCGTGTCTCTATTTTGATTTGGCAAGACAATGCAGTGACCATAGGACATAGATATATGTTTGTTTGATGCTTTTATTATGTACTAGTACTTGGCAATAGAAGACTTGGTAATTTAATCCTGTCCACCTTACTAATGAACTGGTTCACCGAAATGAGTTTCATATACTAGTACATGCTAAACTTGTTATGTGTCTGCTTGTTTCTACTTTTAGAATCTTGTGAGAATATTGGGGAAGAGTGCCTTATTAAGAAATGGTAAAGGAAGTAATGCAGATAAGGTTCAGGATAGTGACACATCCTTGTTGGTCTCCAACAAAGCTGATAAAACAGCTAAGGAAGACTATCGTGAAGACAACGAGCCAACCCCAAAGTCCTGTCTTGGTTTAGTGTTCGAGTTACTGGCCACTACCGCATGCACAAGCTATTCAAACTCACTGTCTGAATCAGTTCGGTTTCTTGAGTCTCAACTACAAGTTGAAAGACATCGATCAGCTGTGCTGCAACAAGAAGCGAAAGGACTGCGGAAGTCCCTGGAGCATTCAGATGCATACTCAGCAAGCGTTGGAGGATTTTAGCACCAAACAGGACAAAGCTAATTAGCTTGCTAAGCTTATTGCCAGCATGGTGGATACCCAGGATAACGTTTCTTGAGCTCTTCTGAAGTTGTTTCAGTTATGCTCTTGTTTTGCTGCTGCGTTTATTTGCACTGGTGGCCAATTTTGACGGCCAAGTGTATGTAATATGCTGCTTTGTTCCCTATATTTGCACTGGTGGCGAACTTTGATGCCCAGTGGATGTAATATGTGTAATAGCGGTAATAGGCTAGCCTTAATTGCTTGCTTATTTATTTCATTATTGTCTTGTTTAGTTGTTTGCTTGTAGTCACTGCAGTTCTTTTCTATGTTTTTCTAGTGGCCACAATAGCCTATTTTTGGTAACTAGGCCAAAATAATCATGGCAACACACGGACTGTTGTAACCATGGGCCTCCTGCAGGCTGTATGATCCATGGGCCTTCGTTCGGCCGTAGGACCATTGGCCTTCTATACGGGCCGTAGGATCCATCGGCCTTCTATACGGGCCGTAGGATCCATCGGCCTTCTATACGGGCCTTAGGGATCAATGGGCCTTCTACGGGCCGTAGGGTCCATGGGCCTTCTACGGGCCGTACTATCCATGGGACTCATACAGGCCGTAGGATCCATGAGCCTTCTAAGGGGCGTATCATCATTTCTCCAATCATGGGCCATACTATTCATGGACCATAACGGGCCGTTAATAGGCCGTATTTGATAACTCTATGAAAACAGCCCAACGGGGTTTTTTTACATGAAAACGGCCCAACGTATTAACGGTCCGCAAACGGGCCAATCAGAACGACGGGCTGAATTTGGCCCACAGCGTAAAATGACAAGAACGGGCCGTATGTAATGTATCTTGCAAATGAGCCCAAGAATCAATGGGCCTTGAGAAGGCCGAAAGATAACTTGGGCTGGAAACGGCCCAATGGAATAACGGGCCGTTAATGGGTATAAAGTGATACACTATTCATTACAGGCCAGTTTCACCACGGGCCAGTTTCACCACGGGCCGTTAATGGGCCAAGAGTTACAAAGGTCCTCATATGGGCCAAAAGAAGTCATGGGTCACACATGGGCCGGAAGTTAAAACAGGCTGAATCATATTGGACGGCCCGGATGACGCCATCGGGCCTAATTCGGATAGGGCATAACGGGCCCTCGGTTAGCGGGTCAGAATGGGCTATATGCGAGCAGGCCATTAACAGGCTTTAGTGGGCGGCCCGCCACCTTTTGACCAAGTCAAACGGGCGGCCTTTTCACCGAATGGGCCTCTGTTGGGCCGTGCCACGGTCGTCATATTATAGGCGCCTTCGGTCCAATGAGCGGATGACATCTGTCCCAACGGTGAGCCGACACGTGTTTGCTCCAGCCAATGATGATTTTACACGTGGAAAATCCCCATTGGTCGGGGCTGTTAACGGGTTATCGGATCCAAAACCCGACCCGATAGCTTAACGGCGTTCTCTTATGGTGGATGCCACGTGTCGATCACCCTTGACGAAAGCAGTTCTGTGACGCGCGATTTATCGTCATGGAAGTGGACACTTCCGTGATGATAATTTGGTAATGTCATGGAACACTTCTACGACAGCACAGGTATGACTATCTTGATTCTGTCGTAAATTTGTCATGGATGTACATGCATGACAAAAAACGTGACCTACTGTGACAAACACGTATCATCACGGAAGTGTATTTTTTTTGTAGTGATGCCTAGCTAAGGGCGTAAAACTACAACGCTCGTTGGGGGGCAACCCAATGAATAAAATTTATTTTTGCTTTTTTGCTTTCTGTTCTTGTGTGTTTACACAATTATGCTACTGGTATGATTGTGTTTTATGTGTTTTAATTAGTGTTTGTGCCAAGTAAAGCATATATGATCTTCTTGGGTGACAATTGTTTGATCTTGCTAAAAAAGACAGAAACTTTGTGCTCACGAAGATAATTTTCATAAATCGAGAAAAGAGCTTTTGCCCTAATTATTTTTGCACAATATTAATATACAAATTACCCTGGCCGTCCTATTTTGGTAGAATTTTTGGAGTTCCAGAAGTATTCGCCAAAGTCAGGTTACTACAGACTGTTCTGTTTTGACAGATTCTGTTTTCTTTGTGTTGTGTGCTTTGATGGCTTTATGGTTTTCTTTGATGAGTTTTTTCCATAGAAAAGTTGGAATACAGTAGATATAATACAAAAACAAAATATGAATTGGTTTTATACAACACTTACAGTAGTGGTTTGCTTTCTTATACTAACGGATCTCACGAAGGTTTTGTTGAGTTTTGTGTGATTGAAGTTTTCAAGTTTTGGGTTATCTTACGATGGATGAAGGAAGGATGTGAGCAACCAACTAAGCTTGGGGATGCCCCCAAGTGGCATCCCCGGTTTCTTCCAACAACTATCAGTATTTTACTCGAGACTATATTTTTATTCGTCACATGATATGTGTTTTGCTTGGAGCGTCTTGTATGATATGTGTCTTTGCTTGTTTTATTTTTTGTTTTAAGTCATCAATCCTTGCTGGACACACTTATTTGAGAGAGACAAAATTGTATCATGACTTGCTAGAATTGCTCTCTATGCTTCACTTAAATCTTTTATGAGATAGGACTTGCTGTAGTGCTTCACTTGTATCTTTTTGAGCACGGTGTGCTTAGTATTTTTGAATAAATGCTCTCTTGGTTCACTTATATTTATTTGAGAGTTAGTAAAATTGTAAAGAAATTCTCTCTTGCTTCACTTAAACTATTTTGAGAGAAAGAAAATTTCTTATGCTCATGATCTTCACTTATATTTGTTTGAGCTTATGAAAAGCAACACATGAAAATTAGTCCCAAAGTGATAGATATCCAAGAAGGATAAAGAAAAAGAAAATGTCATGAGGATTATTGGACAAAATAAACTTGATTCTTAGTAATAGTTTTGAGATATGATGATGTGATATGTGAGTTATGTTGATGAGTAATTTGAAGGAAATATGCCCTAGAGGCAATAATAAAGTTATTATTTATTTCCTTATTTCATGATAAATGTTTATTATTCATATGCTAGAATTGTATTAACCGAAAACTTAGTACATGTGTGAATACATAGACAAAACGGAGTGTCCCTAGTATGCCTCTACTTGACTAGCTCGCTAATCAAAGATGGTTATGTTTCCTTACCATAGACATGTGTTGTCATTTGATGAACGATATCACATCATTAGGGAATGATGTGATGGACAAGACCCATCCGTTAGCTTAGCATAGTGATCGATTAGTTTTATTGCTATTGCTTTCTTCATGACCTATAAATGTTCCTCTGACTATGATATTGAAGCCAGAAGATTCAAAGTTAATAATGATAGTACAACTTATTTGTAGCACTACCGTTTAGGTCATATTGGTGTAAAGCGCATGAAGAAACTCCATACTGATGGGCTTTTGGAATCACTTGATGCTTGCGAACCATGCCTCATGGGCAAGATGACTAAGACTCTATTCTCCGGAACAATGGAGCGAGCAACTGACTTATTGAAAATAATACATATTGATGTATGCGGTCCGATGAGTGTTGAGGCTCGCGGCGGGTATCGTTATTTTCTGACCTTCACAGATGATTTATTGTAGGATCGAAAGTATGTCTAGAGGGGGGGGGGGGTGATTAGACTACTTGACCAAATAAAAATCTAGCCTTTTCCCAATTTCAAGTCTTGGCAGATTTTAGCAATGTTGCACAATTCAAGCAATCAACCTACACATGCAATTCTAAGAGTATAGCAGCAGAATGTAAAACAATTGCATATGAAGGTAAATGGAGGAGTTTGAGAGGGCAAACGTAATGAAGACACGGAGATTTTTTATCCGTGGTTCCGATAGGTGGTGCTATCGTACATCCACGTTGATGGAGACTTCAACCCACGAAGGGTAGCGGTTGCACGAGTCCACGGAGGGCTCCACCCACGAAGGGTCCATGAAGAAGCAACCTTGTCTATCCCACCATGGCCATCGCCCAGGAAGGACTTGCCTCACTAGGGTAGATCTTCACGAAGTAGGCGATCTCCTTTCCCATACAAACTCCTTGGTTCAACTCCACAATCTTAATGGAGGCTCCCAAGTGACACCTAACCAATCTAGGAGACACCAGTCTCCAAAAGGTAATAGATGGTGTGTTGATGATGAACTCCTTGCTCTTGTGCTTCAAATGATAGTCTCCCCAACACTCAACTCTCTCTCATAGGATTGGATTGGGTGGAAAGATGATTTGAGTGGAAAGCAACTTGGGGATGGCTAGAGATCAAGATTTATGTGCTTGGAATGGAAGATCTTGATCTCAACACAAGTGTAGGTGGTTCTCTCTCAGAAAATGTATGTTGGAAGTGTAGGCATGTTCTGATGGCTATCTCCACGAATGAAGAGTGGGTGGAGGGGTATATATAGCCTCCACACAAAATCTAACCATTACACACAATTTACCAAACTCGGTGAGACCGAATCAGAAAACTCGGTCGGACCGATTCGGTTCAAAATGTGAACGTTAGGATTTTCGGTGGGACCGACACGTCAACTCGGTGGGACCGATTTCATTAGGGTTAGGGCAAAACGTAATCTCGGTGAGGCCGATTACACAAACTCGGTGGGACTGATTTTGGTAATAGGCTAACCAGAGAGTTGGTCAGGCAAACTCGGTGGGACCGATTCGCTCATCTCGGTTGGACCGAAACGTTACGAAGGGGAAACATAGAGTTTGCATTGAGAACTCGGTGGGACCGATCGCTCATCTCGGTTAGACTGAAACGCTACAAAGGGAAACAGAGAGTTCGCAATCCCATCTCGGTGAGACCGAGATCCCTATCGGTGAGACCGAAGTGACTAGGGTTTGTGGCAGTGGCTATATCAAGCGAACTCAGTGGCGCCGGATAGAATGTTTCGGTGGGGCCGAGTTTGACTTTTGGATTGGGACATATGTGGATAAGAGAAAGTGGTTGAGGGCTTTGGAGCATATCACTAAGCACTTTGAGCAAGAAACCCATTAAGCAACACCTCATCCCCTTTTAATAGTATTGGCTTTACTATGGACTCAATGTGATCTTGGATCACTAAAATGAAAATGTAGAGTCTTGAGCTTTAGAGATTGAGCCAATCTTTTGTCCTTAGCATTTTGAGGGGTCCACATTCCTAATCCATGCCATGCCAATCATTGAACTTTCCTGAAATATTCATCTTGAAATAGCATTAGTTCAATGAGCTATATGTTTTTAATAATTACCAAAACCACCCAGAGATAGTTGCACTTTCATTTATCTACTTGATGAAACATAAGTCTGAAACATTTGAAAAGTTCAAAGAATTTATGAGTGAAGAGGAAAATCATCATAACAAGAAAAAGTTTCTACAATGTGATCACGGAAACGAATATTTGAGTTACGAGTTTGGTCTTCGTTTGAAACAATGTGGAATAGTTTGGCAACTCACGCCACCTGGAACACCACAACGTAATGGTGTGTCCGAACGTCATAACCATACTTTATTAGATATGGTGTGATCTATGATGTCTCTTACCGATTTATCACTATCGTTTTGGAGTTATGCATTAAGATA
This sequence comes from Aegilops bicornis, assembly GCA_021605145.1. NCBI lineage: Eukaryota > Viridiplantae > Streptophyta > Magnoliopsida > Poales > Poaceae > Aegilops > Aegilops bicornis. Next base: position 712,240,241 of record CM038671.1, read on the forward strand.
GCTGCATTTACGTTGAAAAGGGCACCATCTAAATCCGTTAAGACGACACCTGCTACCTCTTGAGTATGCGTTGGTTTTCCCTTGAAGAGGAAAGGGTGATGCAGCAAAGTGCATAAGTATTTCCCTCAGTTTTTGAGAACCAAGGTATCAATCCAGTAGGAGACTACATGCAAATCGCATAGTACCTGCACAAACAATCAAGAACCTTGCAACCAACACGATAAATGGGTTGTCAATCCCTTCACGACCACTTGCAAAAGTGAGATCTGATAAAGATAATAAGATAAATATTTTTGGTATTTTTGTTGTATAGATTGGAAAGTAAAGATTGCAAAATAAACAATAACTAGAATTATAGATCGGAAACTTATATGATGTAAAGTAGACCCCGGGGCCATAGGTTTCACTAGTGGCTTCTCTCAAGATAGCATATATTACGGTGGGTGAACAAATTACTGCCGAGCAATTGATAGAAAAGCGCATAGTTATGAGAATATCTAGGCATGATCATGAACATAGGCATCACATCCGTGTCAAGTAGACCGATACGATTATGCATCTACTACTATTACTCCACACATCGACCGCTATCCAAAGATGCATCTAGAGTATTAAGTTCATAAGAACAGAGTAACGCATTAGGCAAGATGACAAGATGTAGAGGGATAAACTCAAGCAATATGATATAAACCCCCATCTTTTTATCCTCGATGGCAACAATACAATACGTGTCGTTTCCCTTTCTGTCACTGGGATCGAGCACCGCAAGATTGAACCCAAAGCTAAGCACTTTTCCCATTGCAAGAAAGATCAATCTAGTAGGCCAAACCAAACTGATAATTCGAAGAGACTTGCAAAGATATTAAATCATGCATATAAGAATTCAGAGAAGAATCAAATATGGTTCATAGATAATCTTGATCATAAACCCACAATTCATCATATGTCAACAAACACACCGCAAAAAGAATTACATCGAATAGATCTCCAAGAGAATCGAGAGAACTTCGTATTGAGATCCAAAGAGAGAGAAGAAGCCATCTAGCTAATAAGAGACTCTCTTGGATTTGAGGAAGCCCATTGTTGGAATATACAAGCCAAGTTCTATAATGAAAAATTCCCACTAGTATATGAAAGTGACAAAATAAGAGACTCTCTATCATGAAGATCATGGTGCTACTTTGAAGCACAAGTGTGGAAAAAGGATAGTACCATTGTCCCTTCTATCTTCTTTTTTTCCCTTTTTTTATTTGGCCTTTCTTTTTTTTATTTGGCCTTTCTCTTTTTTTGGGACAATGCTCTAATAATGATGATCATCACACTTCTATTTATTAGAACTCAATGATTACAACTCGATACTAGAAAAAAATATGACTCTATATGACTGCCTGCGGCAGTGTACCGGGATGGGCAATGAATCAAGAGTGACATGTATGAAAAATTATGCATGGTGGCCTTGCCACAAATACGATGTCAACTACATGATCATGCAAGGCAATATGACAATGATGAAGCATGTCATGATAAACAGAACGGTGGAAAGTTGCATGGCAATATATCTCGGAATGGCTATGGAAATGCCATAATAGGTAGGTATGGTGGCTGTTTTGAGGAAGATATAAGGAAGTTTACGAAAGTGCTATTGTGAGCTCGAGCTCACAGGCACCCTTTGCTACAGTACAAACGAAAAAAATATTTAAAAAGTTCAATAAAATCTGAATTTTTTTGGTAACAAACATTGATATATTTTTCACATGCATACAAATTTTCATGACAAAATGACATTCATCCAGGTCTCAGCAAAAAAAAACAAAATCGATGCTCCAAAATGCTTCCAAAAACAGTTTTTTTGGAGCATGATTTTGTTTTTTTGCTGACACCTTCACAAATGTCATTTCATCACGAAAATTGGCACGCATGTAGAAAAAACATCAAAGTTTCTTGATAAAAAAGTTCAGATTTTTTTGAATTTTTTTACTATTTTTTCGGAATTTACTGTTCATCCGGGATCACTGGTGCCCGGGATCAATTCCTCCGCGTCCGGAAGTTTATGTGTGATAGAGCATATCGTATCACGGGGTTTGGATGCACCGGCGAAGTTTGCACCAACTCTCGAGGTGAGAAAGGGCAATGCACGGTACCGAAGAGGCTAGCAATGATGGAAGGTGAGAGTGCATATAATCCATGGACTCAACATTAGTCATAATGAATTCTCATACTTATTGCAAAAATCTACAAGTCATCGAAACCAAGCACTACACGCATGCTCCTAGGGGTATAGATTGGTAGAAAAAGACCATCGCTCGTCCCCGACCGCCACTCATAAGGAAGACAATCAAAGAAACAGCTCATGCTTCAAATTTGTCGCACAACGTTTACCATACGTGCATGATACGGGACTTGCAAACCTCAACATAAGTATTTCTCAAATTCACAATTACTCAACTATCACGACTCTAATATTACCATCTTCATATCTCAAAACAATCATCAAGTATCAAACTTCTCATAGTATTCAATGCACTCTATATGAAAGTTTTTATTATACCCATCTTGGATGCCTATCATATTAGGACTAGTTTTATAACCAAAGCAAATTACCATGCTGATCTAAAATACTCTCAAAATAATATAAGTGAAGCATGATAGATAAATTATTTATATAAAATAAAATCACCACCTTGCTCTAAAAAGATATAAGTGAAGCACTAGAGCAAATTATCTAGCTCAAAAGATATAAGTGAAGCATATATAGTATTCTAATAAATTCCGATTCATGTGTGTCTCTCCAAAAGTGTGTACAGCAAGGATGATTATGGTAAACTAAAAAGCAAAGACTCAAATCATACAAGACGCTCCAAGCAAAACACATATCATGTGGTGAATAAAAACATAGCCTCAAGTAAAGTTACCGATAGACGAAGACGAAAGAGGGGATGCCTTCCGGGGAATCCCCAAGCTTAGGCTTTTGGTTGTCCTTGAATTTTACCTTGGGGTGCCTTAGGCATCCCCAAGATTATGCTCTTGCCACTCCTTGTTCCAAAATCCATCAAATCTTTACCCAAAACTTGAAAACTTCACAACACAAAACTCAACAGAAAATCTCATGAGCTCCATTAGTATAAGAAAACAAATCACCACTTTAAGGTACTGTAATGAACTCATTCTTTATTTATATTGGTGCTAAACCTACTGTATTCCAACTTCTCTATGGTTCATACCCGCCGATACTATCCATAGATTCATCAAAATAAGCAAACAACACACGAAAAAACAGAATCTGTCAAAAACAGGACAGTCTGTAGTAATCTGTATCAAACGTATACTTCTGGAACTCCAAAAATTCTGAAACAATTTGTTGGACGTGAGGAATTTATCTATTAATCATCTACAAAAAGAACCAACCTAAAAGCACTCTCCAGTAAAAAATGGCAGCTAATCTCGTGAGCGCTAAAGTTTCTGTTTTTTACAGCAAGATCACAAAGACTTCACCCAAGTCTTCTCAAAGGTTCTACTTGGAACAAACACTAATTAAAACATAAAAACACATCTAAACAGAGGCTAGATGAACTATTTATTACTAAATAGTTACAAAAAGCAAGGAACAAAAATAAAATTAGGTTGCCTCCCAACAAGCGCTACCGTTTAACGCCCCTAGCTAGGCATTAATAATTTTGATGATGCTCACATGAAAGACAAGAATTGAAGCCAAAGAGAGCATCATGAAACACATGACAAACACATCTAAGTCTAACATACTTCCTATGCATAGGCATATTATAGGCAAACAAATTATCATAGCAAGCAAAAACTAGCATATGCAAGGAAGAGGAAAGAAACAAAAGCAATCTCAACATAACGAGAGGTAATTTAGTAACATGAAAATTTCTACAACCATATTTTCCTCTCTCATAATAATTACATGTGGGATAATAAGAAAATTCAACAAAATAGCTATCACATAAAATATTTTCAACACGATCCACATGCATGCAAACTTGTCACTCTTCCAAAATAGTGGGATTAACATTAACTAAAGTCATGACCTCTCCAAACCCACTTTTATCAAAAATTTCAATAGATTGAACATTCTCCAAATATGTGGGATCTAAAGTTGACACTCTTCAAAACACACTTTCAATAATATTGCAAACACTATTATCAATCTCATATTCATCATGGGGCTTTAATAAATTTTCAAGATCATAAGAAGAATCACCCCTATCATGATCATTAAAACAAGTAGTAGACATAGCAAAACTAGCATCCCCAAGCTTAGGGTTTTGCATATTATTAGCACAATTGACATCAAGAGAATTTATAGTAAAATCATTGCAATGATGCTTTTTATTCAAGGAGCTATTGTGAATCTCTTCATAAATTTCTTCATCACAATTTTCAGATTCACGAATTTCAAGCAAAACCTCATAAAGATAATCTAGTGCACTCAGATCACTCTAAATTGGTTCATCATAATTGAATCTCTTAAAAAGATTAGCAAGGGGATGAGGATCCATATCAATAGATTTTAGCAAGCGAAGATGCAAGCACATAGAAGGCGCATGGCAACACAAGATCGAACAAAAGAAGGGCGAAAGAAAAGGGCAAATTTTGTGAAGTGGGGGAGAGGAAAACGAGAGGCAAATGGCAAATAATGTAATGCGACGGAGAAGAGTTTGTGATGGGTACTTGGTATGTCTTGATTTATGCGTAGATCTCCTCGGCAACGGCGCCTGAAGTCCACACGTTGGCGGGAGATCAAATCTTGACTTGACTTGGCGTAAACCTCCCCGGCAATGGCGCCAGAATTCCTTCTTGCTACCTCTTGAGCATGTGTTGGTTTTCCCTTGAAGAGGAAGGGTGATGCAGCAAAGTAGCGTAAGTATTTCCCTAAGTTTTTGAGAACCAAGGTATCAATCCAGTAGGAGACTACACAAAAATCGCCTAGTACCTGCACAAAAAATCAAGAGCCTTGCAACCAACGCGATAAAGGGGTTGTCAATCCCTTCACGGTCACTTGCAAAAGTGAGATCTGATAAAGATAATAAGATAAATATTTTTGGTATTTTTGTTGTATAGATTGGAAAGTAAAGATTGCAAAATAAATAGTAAACTAGAATTATAGATCGGAAACTTATATGATGTAAAGTAGACCCGGGGGCCATAGGTTTCACTAGTGGCTTCTCTCAAGATAGAATATATTATGATGGGTGAACAAATTACTGTCGAGCAATTGATAGAAAAGCGCATAGTTATGAGAATATCTAGGCATGATTATGAACATAGGCATCACGTCCGTGTCAAGTGGACCGAAACGATTTTGCATCTACTACTATTACTCCACACATCGACCACTATCCAGCATGCATCTAGAGTATTAAGTTCATAAGAACAAAGTAACGCATTAGGCAAGATGACATGATGTAGAGGGATAAACTCAAGCAATATGATATAAACCCCCATCTTTTTATCCTCGATGGCAACAATACAATACGTGTCTTTCCCCTTTCTGTCACTGGGATCAAGCACCGCAAGATAGAACCCAAAGCTAAGCACTTCTCCCATTGCAAGAAAGATCAATCTAGTAGGCCAAACCAAACTGATAATTCGAAGAGACTTGCAAAGATATTAAATCATGCATATAAGAATTCAAAGAAGAATCAAATATTGTTTATAGATAATCTTGATCATAAACCCACAATTCATTGGATCTCGACAAACACACTTCAAAAAGAATTACATTGAATAGATCTCCAAGAGAATCAAGGAGAACTTTGTATTGAGATCCAAAGAGAGAGAAGAAGCCATCTAGCTAATAACTATGGACCCGAAGGTCTGTGGTAAACTACTCACACATCATCGGAGAGGCTATGGTGTTGATGTAGAAGCCCTCCATGATCGAATCCCCCTTCGGCAGATCGCCGGAAAAGGCCCCAAGATGGGGTCTCACGGGTACAGAAGGTTGCGGCGGTGGGAAAAGTGTTTTGTGGCTCCCATGGATGTTTTCAAGGTATAAGAGTATATATAGGCGAAATAAGTAGGTCGGTGGAGCCACGAGGGGCCCACGAGGGTGGGTGCGCGTGCTACGTCTTGAGCTTGCGTTGGTTTTCCTCGAAGAGGAGAGGATGATGCAGCAAGTGTAGCGTAAGTATTTCCCTCAGTTTTGAGAACCAAGGTATCAATCCAGTAGGAGGCTCCTCAAAAGTCCCACGCACCTACACAAACAAACCGAGAACTCGCAACCAAAGCAATAAAGGGGTTGTCAATCTTTTCACGGCCACTTGCGAAAGTGAGATCTGATAAAGATAGTATGATAAGATAAATATATTTTTGGTATTTTATAGTATAGATGAAAAAAGTAAAGATGCAAATAAAAGTAGATTGGGGGAAAATATGATAAGAGATAGACCCGGGGGCCATAGGTTTCACTAGTGGCTTCTCTCAAGATAGCATAAGTACTACGGTGGGTGAACAAATTACTGACGAGCAATTGATAGAAAAGCGCATAGTTATGAGATTATCTAGGCATGATCATGTATATAGGCATCACGTACATAACAAGTAGACCGACTCACACTTTGCATCTACTACTATTACTCCACACATCGACCGCTATCCAACATGCATCTAGAGTATTAAGTTCATAAGAACAGAGTAACGCATTAAGCAAGATGACATGATGTAGATGGATAAACTCATGCAATATGATATAAACCCCATCTTGTTATCCTCGATGGCAACAATACAATACGTGCCTTGCAACCCTTTCTGTCACTAGGTAAGGACACCGCAAGATTGAACCCAAAGCTAAGCACTTCTCCCATGGCAAGAAAGATCAATCTAGTAGGCCAAACCAAACTGATAATTCGAAGAGACTTGCAAAGATAACTAATATTACATAAAAGAATTCAGAGAAGATTCAAATATTATTCATAGATAAACTTGATCATAAACCCACAATTCATCGGATCTCGACAAACACACCGCAAAAAGAGTTTACATCGAATAGATCTCCACAAGAGAGGGGGAGAACATTGTATTGAGATCCAAAAGAGAGAAGAAGCCATCTAGCTAATAAATATGGACCCGTAGAGTCTGTGGTAAACTACTCACAACTCATCGGAGGGGCAAGGATGTTGATGTAGAGGCCCTCCGTGGTTGATTCCCCCTCCGGCAGAGTGCCGGCAAGGGCTCCAAGATGAGATCTCGCGGATACAGAAGGTTACGGCGGTGGAAATTGTGTTTCGTGGTGCCCCTGGATGTTTTCGGGGTACGTAGGTATATATAGGAGGAAGAAGTACGTCGGTGGCCGCCCAAGGGGCCCACGAGACAGGGGGCGCGCCCTACAGGGGGCGGCCTCCTATCTCGTGGGGTCCTCAGAAGCTTCTTGACTTGCACTCCAAGTCCTCTGGATTACGTTTGTTCGAAAAATCACGCTCCCGAAGGTTTCATTCCGTTTGGACTCCGTCGATATTCCTTTTCTTTGAAATCTTGAAATAGGCAAAAAAAAGCAATATGGGCTGGGCCTCCGGTTAGTAGGTTAGTCCCAAAAATTATATAAATGTGTAAAATAAAGCCCATAAACATCCAAAAGGGGTAATATAATAGCATGGAACAATAAAAAATTATAGATATGTTGGAGACGTATCAAGCATACCCAAGCTTAATTCCTGCTCGTCCTCGAGCTGGTAAATGAAAAAAAAGAATTTTTGATGTGGAATACTACCTAGCATAATTCATAATGTAATTTTCTTTATTGTGGCATGAATGTTCAGATCCAAATGAATACAAAATAAAAGTTCATATTGATAAAAGAAATAGTAATACTTCAAGCATACTAATCAAAGTAATCATATCTTCTCAAAATAGCATGGCAAAAGAAAGTTCATCCCTACAAAATCATATAGTTAGGCTATGCTTCATTTTCGTCACACAAAGATGTTCCCAACTTCTATACCCCTGATGACAAGCCAAACAATTGTTTCATACTTAAATAATCTCAAACTTTTTCAACCTTCATGCAATACATGAGCGTGAGCCATGGATATAGCACTATGGGTGGAATAGAATATGATGATGGGGATTGTGTGGAGAAGACAAAAAGGAGAAAGTCTCACATTGACGAGGATAATCAACGGGCTATGGAGATGCCCATCAATTGATGTCAACATGATGAGTAGGGATTGCCATGCAACGGATGCACTAGAGTTATAAATGAATGCTCAACAAAAAAACTAGTGGGTGTGCATCCAACTTGCTTGCTCACGAAGACCTAGGGCATTTGAGGACGCCCATCGTAGGAATATACAAGACAAGTTATAAAATTAAAAATTCCCACTAGTATGAAAAAGACAACTTATGAGACTCACTAAATGAAAAACATGGTGCTACTTTGAAGCACAATATATGATACTCACTACATGAAGAACAAGGTGCTACTTTGAAGCACAAGTGTGGAAAAAGAGATAGTAATATTGCCCTTTATATTTATTTTCTTTTTTTGGGCCTTTCTTTTTTTTCTTTTTGGCCTTTCTCTCTTTTTTTTGATTGGGCAATGCTCTAATAATGATGATCATCACACTTCTATTGATTACAACATAAGGATTAAAACTCAAGACTAGAACAAGATATGACTCTATATGAATGCCTCCGTGATGTGCAGGATGGTGCAATGAATCAAGAATGACATGTATGAAAAATAATGCATGGTGGCTTTGCCACAAATACGATGTCAACTACATGATCATGCAATGGCAATATGACAAAAGTAAAGTATGTCATGATGATGATGAACGGAACGATGGAAAGTTGCATGGCAATATATCTCGAATGGCTATGGAAATGCCATAATAGGTAGGTATGGTGGCTGTTTTGAGGAAGATATAGGGAGGTTTATGTGTGATAGAGCGTGTCGTATCACGGGGTTTGGATGCACCGCGAAGTTTGCACCAACTCTCAAGGTGAGAAAGGGCAATGCACTGCATCAAGAGGCTAGCAAAGGCGGAAAGGTAAAAGTGCGTATAATCCATGGACTCAACATTAGTCAAAAGAACTCATATACTTATTGCAAAAATTTAGAAGTCATCAAAAATCAAGTACTATGTGCATGCTCCTAGGGGGATATATTGGTAGGAAAAGACCATCGCTCGTCCCCGACCGCCACTCATAAGGATGCACAAGCCAGGTACGCTTCATGTTTCAAATTTGTTACATAACTTTAACCATACGTGCATGCTACGGGACTTGCTAACTTCAAAACAAGCATTCTTTAAATTCATAATCACCCAACTAGCATGACTTTAATATCACTACCTCCATATCTCAGAACAATTATCAAGTATCAAGTTGATCATAGCATCCAATTCACTTCCTATGATAGTTTTTATTATAACCAACTTTATGACCATAGCAAATACCATGCTGTTCTAAAAGACTCTCAAAATAATATAAGTGAAGCATGAAAGACTAGCAATTTCTTCAAAATTAAGACACCACCGTGCTCTAAAAGATATAAGTGAAGCACTAGAGCAAAAACTATCAAGCTCAAAAGATATAAGTGAAGCACATAGAGTATTCTAGCAAATTCTAATCAAATCGGCTTCTCCCAAAAGGTGTGTACATCAAGGATGATTGTGGTAAACTAAAAATCAAAGACTAATATAATACTCGATGCTCCAAGCAAAACACTTATCATGTGGTGAATAAAAATATAGCTCCTAGTAAAGTTACCAATGAACGATGACGAAAGAGGGGAGGCCTTCCCGGGGCATCCCCAAGCTTAGGCTTTTGGATATTCTTGAATATCTTGGGGTGCCTTGGGAATCCCCAAGCTTAGGCTCTTGCCACCCTTTATTCCATAGTCCATAAAAGCTTTACCCAAAACGTGAAAACTTCACAACACAAAACTCAACAGAAAATCTTATAAGCTCCGTTAGTGAAAGAAAACAAAACCACCACATAAGGTACTGCAATGAACTCATTCTTTATTTAATTTGGTGTTAAACCTACTATATTCCAACTTCTCTATGGATTATAAACTATTTTATTGGCCATATATTCATCAAAATAAGCAAACAACACACGAAAAACAGAATTTGTCAAAAACAGAACAGTCTGTAGTAATCTGTAACTAACGCAAACTTCTGGAACTCAAAAAATTTAGCCAAAATAGGAAGACCTAGGAAATTTGTTTATTGATCAGAATCAATTGTAATCACTATTTTATCACGTTCTGGTGATTTTTAACAATTGTTTTCCTGAACCGGAAGTTTCTGGAAATTACAGCAAGATCAAATAACTATCATCCATGAAGATCCTATAGGTTCTACTTGGCACAAACACTAATTAAAAGATAAAACCACATCTAAACAGAAGGTAGATGGATTATTTATTCCTAAACAGGAGCAAAAACAAAAAACATAAAGAAAATTGGGTTGCCTCCCAACTAGCGCTATCGTTTAACGCCCCTAGCTAGGCATAAAAGCGAAGATAGATCTAAGTGGTGTTGTCTTTAATTTTCAGGTTTTTAGTGGAGTCATGCTCGAATACGGGAGGTTCTTTCCGCTTCCCTTCATACTCGGAAATTTTTAGATCTAAAGAATCCAACCGCTTATTGCAAAGAGTGATCAACATATTCATGCGGTGAAGATTTCCTCTAACACTTTTAAGAGGCTCAAGAGACTTTTGTAAAAATTTTGTTACTTCGCAGATCTTTCCAAACACTTGGGTTTCTTCTTGGGTAGGATGTGATCCTACCTTTTGAGGTAGTGTTCCCACTATTCCCTCTACAATTTCATGCGCAGTACTGGGATCAATCTCAATGAAATTTCCCTTGGCAATGCAATCCAAGAGTTGTCTATGTGTCATATTTAACCCAACATAAAAATTACAAAGAAGAATTCTAAAGTTCACCTCTAGGGTGCACTTGCGATAAGATTCCATCATCCTATACCAAGCATCTTTTAAGTTTTCTCCTTGCCTTTTCTTGAAGTGAAGAACTTCAAACTCGGGAGACATAGGAGCGGATAAGGAACTAGACATAACGACAAGCAAGCGAACTAACACACGAGCACAAAGAAAAAGGGCAAGCGAAAAGAGAGGAGGAGATTGGGAAAGAGAGGGCGAATAAAACGGCAAGGGTGAAGTGGAGGAGAGGAAAACGAGAGGCAAATGGCAAATAATGTAAATGCGAGGGAGATGGGTACTTGGTATGTCTTGACTTGAGCGAAGACCTCCCCGGTAACGGCACCAGAAATCCTTCTTGCTACGTCTTGAGCTTGCGTTGGTTTTCCTCGAAGAGGATAGGGTGATGCAGCAAGTGTAGCGTAAGTATTTCCCTCAGTTTTGAGAACCAAGGTATAATTCCAGTAGGAGGCTCCTCAAAAGTCCCACGCACCTACACAAACAAACTGAGAACTCGCAACCAACGCAATAAAGGGGTTGTCAATCCCTTCACAGCCACTTGCGAAAGTGAGATCTAATAAAGATAGTATGATAAGATAAATATATATATGGTATTTTATAGTATAGATGCAAATAAAAGTAGATTGGGGGCAAATATGATAAGAGATAGACCCGGGGGCCATAGGTTTCACTAGTGGCTTCTCTCAAGATAACATAAGTATTACGGTGGGTGAACAAATTACTGTCGAGCAATTGATAGAAAAGCGCATAGTTATGAGATTATCTAGGCATGCTCATGTATATAGGCATCACGTCCATAACAAGTAGACCGACTCCTGCCTGCATCTACTACTATTACTCCACACATCGACCGCTATCCAGCGTGCATCTAGAGTATTAAGTTCATAAGAACAGAGTAACGCATTAAGCAAGATGACATGATGTAGAGAGATAAACTCATGCAATATGATATAAACCCCATCTTGTTATCCTCGATGGCAACAATACAATACGTGCCTTGCAACCCTTTACATCACCGGGTAAGGACACCGCAAGATTGAACCCAAAGCTAAGCACTTCTCCCATGGCAAGAAAGATCAATCTAGTAGGCCAAACCAAACTGATAATTCAAAGAGACTTGCAAAGATAACTTAATCATACATAAAAGAATTCATAGAAGATTCAAATATTATTCATAGATAAACTTGATCATAAACCCACAATTCATCGGATCTCGACAAACACACCGCAAAAAGAGTTTACATCGAATATTTCTCCACAAGAGAGGGGGAGAACATTGTATTGAGATCCAAAAAGAGAGAAGAAGCCATCTAGCTAATAACTATGGACCCGTAGGTCTGTGGTAAACTACTCACAACTCATCGGAGGGCAAGGATGTTGATGTAGAGGCCCTCCGTGGTTGATCCCCCCTCCGGCAGAACGCCGGCGAAGGCTCCAAGATGGGATCTCGCGGATACAGAAGGTTACGGCGGTGGAAATTGTGTTTCGTGGTGCTCCTGGATGTTTTCGGGTACGTAGGTATATATAGGAGGAAGAAGTACGTCGGTGGCCGCCCGAGGGGCCCACGAGACAGGGGGCGCGCCCTATAGGGGGGGCGCCCTCCTATCTCGTGGAGGCCTCGGCTGCTTCTTGACTTGCACTCCAAGTCCTTTGGATTACGTTTGTTCCAAAAATCACGCTCCCGAAGGTTTCATTACGTTTGGACTCCGTTTGATATTCCTTTTCTTCGAAATACTGAAATAGGCAAAAAAACGGCAATATGGGATGGGCCTCCGGTTAGTAGGTTAGTCCCAAAAATGATATAAATGTGTAAAATAAAGCCCATAAACATCCAAAAGAGGTAATATAATAGCATGGAACAATCAAAAATTATAGATATGTTGGAGACGTATCAGCGCGCCCTCGTACCTCGTGGCCGCCTCGTTTCTTCCTTGACATCCACTCCAAGTCTCCTGGATTGCGTTTGTTCCAAAAAAGATGCTCGCGAAGGTTTCGTTCCGTTTGGATTCCGTTTGATATTCCTTTTCTGTGAAACACTGAAATAGGCAAAAAAACAACAATTTGCACTGGGCTTCAGTTAATAGGTTAGTCCCAAAAATAATATAAAAAGGTATATTAAAGCCCATTAAACATCCAAAACAGATAATATAATAGCAAGGAACAATAAAAAAATATAGATACATTGGAGACGTATCAACACCGTATGAAGTGTTGTTTAGCAAGAAACCTAAGCTGTCTTTTCTTACAGTTTGGCGTTGCGATGCTTATGTGAAAAAATTTCATGCTGATAAGCTCAAACCCAAATCGGAGAATTGTGTCTTCATAGGATACCCAAAAGTAACTGTTGGGTACACCTTCTATCACAGATCCGAAGGCAAGATATTCGTTGCTAAGAATGGATCCTTTATAGAGAAGGAGTTTCTCTTGAAAGAAGTGAGTGGGAGGAAAGTAGAACTTGATAAGGTAATTGTACCTTCTCCCGAATTGGAAAGTAGTTCACCATAGAAATTAGTTCCAGTGATGTCTACACCGATTAGTGAGGAAGTTAATGATGATGATCATGAAACTTCAGATCAAGTCACTACCGTACCTCGTAGGTCAACCAGAATACGTTCCGCACCAAAGTGGTTCAGTAATCCTGTTCTGGAAATCATGTTACTAGACCATGACAAACCTATGAACTATGAGGAAGCGACGATGAGCCCTGATTCCGCAAAATGGCTTGAGGCCATGAAATCTGAGATCGGATCCATGTATGAGAACAAAGTATGAACTTTGGTTGACTTGCTCGATGATCGGCAAGCAATGGAAAATAAATGGATCTTCAAGAGGAAGATGGATGCTGATAGTAGTGTTACTATCTACAAAGCTAGACTTGTCGAAAAAAAGTTTTTTGACAAGTTCAAGGTGTTGACTACGATGAGATTTTCTCACTCATAGTGATGCTTAAGTCTGTCCGAATCATGTTAGAAATTGCCACATTTTATGAAATCTGGCAAATGGATGTCAAAACTACATTCTTAATGGATTTATTAAAGAGGAGTTGTATATGATGCAACAAAAAAGGTTTTGTCAATCCTAAAGGTGCTAACAAAATGTGCAAGCTCCAGCGATCCATCTATGGACTGGTGCAAGCATCTCGGAGTTGGAATATATGCTTTGATGAGTTGATCAAAGCATATAGTTTTATCTGGAACTTGCGGTGAAGCCTGTATTTACAAGAAAGTGAGTGGGAGCGCTAAGCTTTTCTGATAAGTATATGTGTATGACATATTGTTGATTAGAAATGATGTAGAATTTTTCTGGAAAGCATAAAGGAGTGTTTGAAAGGAGTTTTTCAAAGAAAGACCTCGGTGAAGCTGCTTACATATTGAGCATCAAAACCTATAGAGATAGATCAAGACGCTTGATAAGTTTTTTCAATGAGTACATACCTTGACAAGTTTTTGAAGTAGTTCAAAATGGAATAGTCAAAGAAAGAGTTCTTGTCTGTGTTGCAAGGTGTAAGACTCAAAGCCCGACCACGTCAGAAGATAGAGAGAGAATGAAAGTCATTCCCTATGCCTCAGCCATAGGTTCAATAAAGTATGCCATGCTGTATACCAGACCTATTGTATACCCTGCCCTGAGTTTGGCAAGGGAGTACAATTTTGATCTAGGAGTAGATCACTGGACAACGGTCAAAATTATCCTTAGAGGACTAAGGAAATATTTCTTGGTTATGGAGGTGATAAAGAGTTCGTCGTAAAGAGTTACGTTGATGCAAGCTTTGACGCCGATCTAGATGACTCTAAGTCACAATCCAGATACATATTGAAAGTGGGAGCAATTAGCTAAAGTAGCTCCCTACAGAGCATTGTAGACATAGAAATTTGCAAAATACATACAGATCTGAATTTGGCAGACCCGTTGACTAAACTTCTCTCACAAGCAAAACATGATCACACCTTAGTACTCTTTGGGTGTTAATCACATGGCGATGTGAACTATAATACTGACTCTAGTAAACCCTTTGAGTGTTGGTCACATGGCGATGTGAACTATGGGTGTTAATCACATGGTGATGTGAACTATTGGTGTTAAATCACATGGAGATGTGAACTAGATTATTGACTCTAGTGCAAGTGGGAGACTAAAGGAAATATGCCCTAGAGGCAATAATAAAGTTATTATTTATTTCTTATTTCATGATAAATGTTTATTATTCATGCTGGAATTGTATTAACCGGAAACTTAGTACATGTGTGAATACATAGACAAAATAGAGTGTCCCTATTATGCCTCTACTTGACTAGCTCGTTAATCAAAGATGGTTATGTTTCCTGAGCATAGACATGTGTTGTCATTTGATGAACAGAATCACATCATTAGAGAATGATGTGATGGATGATACGTCTCCAACGTATCTACTTTTCCAAACACTTTTGCCCTTGTTTTGGACTCTAACTTGCATGATTTGAATGGAACTAACACGGACTGACGCTGTTTTCAGCAGAATTGCCATGGTGTTATTTTTGTGTAGAAATAAAAGTTCCCGAAATGACCTCAAAATCCACGGAGACACGTTTTGGAATTTATAAAAAATACTGGCGAAAGAATCAGCATCAAGGGGCCCACACCCTGTCCACGAGGGTGCAGGGCATGCCCCCCTGCCTCGTGGGCACCCTGAGACTCCACCAACCTCAACTCCAACTCCATATATTCACGTTCGGGGAGAAAAAAATCAGAGAGACGGATTCATCACATTTTATGATACGGAGCCGCCGCCAAGCCCTAATCTCTCTCGGGAGGGCTGATCTGGAGTCCGTTCGGGGCTCCGGAGAGGGGAATCCGTCGCCGTCGTCATCATCAACCATCCTCCATCACCAATTTCATGATGCTCACCGCCGTGCGTGAGTAATTCCATCGTAGTCTTGCTGGACGGTGATGGGTTGGATGAGATTTATCATGTAATCGAGTTAGTTTTGTTAGGGTTTGATCCCTAGTATCCAGTATGTTACGAGATTGATGTTGCTATGACTTTGCTATGCTTAATGCTTGTCACTAGGGCCCGAGTGCCATGAGTTCAGATCTGAACCTATTATGTTTTCATGAATATATGTGAGTTCTTGATCCTATCTTGCAAGTCAATAGTCACCTACTATGTGTTATGATCCAAAGAACTCAAGTGACAATAATCGGGACCACTCCGGTGATGACCGTAGTTTGAGGAGTTCATGTATTCACTAAGTGTTAATGCTTTGGTTCGGTACTCTATTAAAAGGAGGCCTTAATATCCCTTAGTTTCAATAGGACCCGCTGCCACGGGAGGGTAGGACAAAAGATGTCATGCAAGTTCTTTTCCATAAGCACGTATGACTATATTCGTAATACATGCCTACATTACATTGATGAACTGGAGCTAGTTACATGTCATCCTATGTTGTAACTGTTGCATGAGGAATCGCATCCGACATAATTATCCATCAACGATCCAATGCCTACGAGCTTTTCACATCTTGATCTTTGCTTAGTTACTTTTCCGTTGCCCTTTATTACAATTACTACAAAACTGCTACTGTTACCTTTGCCACCGTTACCGTTTCTTCCATACTACTTTGCTACTAAATACTTTGCTTCAGATATTAAGTCTTCCAGGTGTGGTTGAATTGACAACTCAACTGCTAATACTTGAGAATATTCTTTGGCTCCCCTTGTGTCGAATCAATAAATTTGGGTTGAATACTCTACCCTCGAAAACTGTTGCGATCCCCTATACTTGTGGGTTATCAAGACTATTTTCTGGCGCCGTTGCCGGGGAGCATAGCTCTATTCTTTGAGTCACTTGGGATTTATATCTGCGAATTTGAAAGACGAAAAAACCAAGATTTATCCCTCAACTACGAGGGGAGGTAAAAATCTTCCATCTAGCTCTGCACTTGATTCACCTTTTGTTATGAGTAAACTTGCGACACCTACTCCTGCTATGGATTCTGATATGTCGCATGTTATTGATGATGCCACTTCTGCTTTACATGATACTTATGATGAAA
Organism: Aegilops bicornis; assembly: GCA_021605145.1. Lineage (NCBI taxonomy): Eukaryota > Viridiplantae > Streptophyta > Magnoliopsida > Poales > Poaceae > Aegilops > Aegilops bicornis. The sequence goes on from CM038671.1 coordinate 712,257,196, forward strand.
CTACTTCTATGCTTGATAATACTGTGCCATTGGGTGAATTTCCTGATGAACAACTTGCTAGGGCTAGAGAGAATGAAATTATTGAAACTGATAATATTGATGAAAGTGATGATGAAGATTCTCCCCCTAGATATGAATTTCCTGATGTGCCTGAGGGTTATGTTATGGATGAAGAAACTGCTAGAGACTTTTTTGCTTGCAAAGATAGATATGATCTTAAGAAACTATTAGCTAAGCTGAAAGAGAAGTCTTTAAATGCTAGAATGAAATATGACCCTGCTTTTGCTACTTCACCTATCTGTATTTCTGATAAGGATTATGATTTCTCTGTCGATCCTGAGTTAATTACTTTGGTTGAATCTGATCCTTTTTATGGCTATGAATCTAAAACTGTTGTGGCACATCTTACTAAATTGAATGATATAGCCACCCGATTTACTCATGAGGAAAAAAATTTGTTACTACTATATCCTTAAGTTATTTCCGTTCTCATTAAAGGGTGATGCTAAAACATGGTTTAATTCTCTTACTCCTCGTTGTGTGTGTAGTCCCCAGGATATGATTTATTACTTCTTTGCTAAATATTTTCCCGCTCATAAGAAACAAGCTACCTTAAGGGAAATATATAATTTTGTGCAAATTGAAGAAGAGAGTCTCCCACAAGCTTTGGGGAGGCTTCTCCGATTACTTAATGCTTTGCCTGATCATCCTCTCAAGAAAAATGAAATACTTGATATCTTTTATAATGGACTAACCGATGCTTCCAGAGACCACTTGGATAGTTGTGTTGGTCGTGTTTTCAGGGAAAGAACTGTTGAGCAAGCTGAATTGCTATTGAATAATATGTTGAGTAATGATAATAATTTGGCACCTCCTGAACCAACTCCTAAGCCAACTCCGAAGAAAAGGGGTATTCTATTTCTCAGTCGTGAAGATATGCAAGAGGCAAAGAAATCTATGAAATAAAATGATATAAAAGTTGAAGATGTTAAGAATTTACCACCTATTGAAGAAATACATGGTCTTGATAACCTGACACAGGTAGTAAAGGTAAATTCTCTCTATAGATTTGATGAAGGTGATATTCCTCGTAATAAGTCTGCTAGCCAATGCTTGGATGAGTTTGATAATTTAATTGTTAAGCAAGAAAACTTCAGTGCTTATGTTGGTAGACAATTGAAACATAATGCTTATATGATTGAACACTTGAGTGATTATATGTCTAGAGTTAAAGGTGAACTTAAACTTATTAGTAAACATGCTTCTATGGTTACCACTCAGGTAGAACAAGTGCTTAAAGCTCAAAATGATTTGCTCGATGAATTAAATAATAAGAAAAATGATAATGATGTTAGAGTTATGAGTAGAGGGGGTAAATGACTCGGGAATCTTTGTATCCTGAGGGCCACCCTAAGAGAGTTGAGCAAGAATCTGAGAGAACTAATGTTGATGCACCTAGTCCTTCTAAGAAGAATAAAAATAAAAATGATAGGACTTTGCATGCTTCTAGTGAACTTGTTGTTGACACACCTGAAAATCCCAATGATATTTCTATTTCTGATGCTAAAACACAATCTGGTGATGAACATGAACCTAGTGATAATGTTAATGATGATGTTCATGTTGATGCTCAACCTAGCAATGACAATGATGTAGAGATGGAACCTGCTGTTGATCTTGATAACCCACAATCAAAGAATCAACATTATGATAAGAGGGACTTCGTTGCTAGGAAGCAAGAAAGAGAACCATGGGTTCAGAAACCCATGCCTTTTCCTCCTAAACCATCCAAGAAAAAGGATGATGAGGATTTTGAGCGCTTTGCTGAAATGATTAGACCTATCTTTTTGCGTATGCATTTGGCTGATATGCTTAAAATGAATCCTTATGCTAAGTATATGAAAGATATGGCTACAAATAAAAGAAAGATACCGGAAGCTGAAATTTCCACCATGCTTGCCAATTATACTTTTAAAGGTGGAATACCTAAGAAAATAGGAGATCCAGGAGTACCAACTATACCATGCTCCATTAAAAGAAACTATGTTAAAACTGCCTTATGTGATCTTGGAGTAGGTGTTAGTGTTATGCCTCTCTCTTTATATCGTAGACTTGATTTGAATAAGTTGACACCTACTGAAATATCTCTGCAAATGGCCGATTAATCAACTGCTATACCTGTCAGTATTCGTGAGGATGTGCCTGTTGTGGTTGCAAACGTTACTATTTTAACGGACGTTGTTATTCTTGATATTCCCGAGGATGATAGTATGTCGATTATCCTTGGTAGACCCTTCTTGAATACTGCAGGGGCTGTTATTGACTGCAACAAAGGCAATGTCACTTTTCATGTTAATGGTAATGAGCATACGGTACACTTTCCGAGGAAACAACCTCAAGTCCACAGTATCAATTCTATTGGAAAAATTCCAACGATTACTATTGGAGGTTTCGAATTTCCTCTTCCTACTGTCAAGAAGAAATATGATATTCTTATTATTGGGACGTGCATATCCCCGTTGAGGTAACCTAGTGTTATTCTAAAATTCTCCGGTTTCATGCGATTTGGAAAGTGTTTGTTAACAAGACTTGATCAACCTTGTTAGTGGATTCCTTTTGATGAGCATGAGATGGATGAAGTTAGAAAGCACAACTCTCTGTACCCTCCTTTTACTTTATGTTATTTAGATTAAATAAAGCAAAATTAGTATTTTCTGTCTGCTTTCTGCATTATTCTTGCAATAAAAAATACCCTGAAAATAAAAGTTCTCTAAATGTCCTGAAATTGAAATATGATTTTTTGTAGAATATTTAAGAATATCTGGCACTGAGAACACAGCAGGAGGACCCACCATATGGCCATGAGGGTCCAGGGTGCGCCCCTTCCTAGTGGGCCCCACGTGGCCCCCTCCACTTATTCCTGCACCCACTAACTTCATCTTCCTCGAGAAAAATCCTCTCATACCTCAAACTCGTGTTCTAGCTCATCTTGCTGCCATTTTCGATCTCCTTGCTCAAAGCTTCATTCACAAAACTGCTTTGGGGGATTGTTCTTCGTTATGTGACTCCTCCAATGATCCAATTAGTTTTTGTTCTAGTGCTTTATTTATTGCAAATTTGTTCTGCTTAGGTGACCCTGTTCTTGAGCTTGCATGTCAAATTTATATGGTCCCAAGTAGTTCTAATGCATGATATAGCCTCTAGGCACTTGTGGGAGTAGTTGCTATCAATCTTGTTGAGTTTGATTCACTTTTATTTTTAGTCACTAAAAATTTCAGAAATTTTTCAGAGGAAGAAAAATGTTTAGGAAAATGTACCAAGGTGGTTCCTCAAGGAAGCAAGGCCCAAGGCTCGCGATACGTGAGCCGGACAATGAACTACCAAGGGAAGCTCAAGTGCGGCCTTGTGAATGGCCGTCAGAAGAGTTTATGGTCCAAGCAGGCATCAAGGATGAATTTGACGCGTATGTGCGTAACGCTGATCTTGAGGGCTTCGTGTCAGATAAGTGCCCACAGTACTACTACCTGACTGATTCCTTTGTGAGAAGGTTTAAATTTACATCCTGGCGCAATTCTCACATTGTTTTATTTGATCTTTTTGATAAATCATATACCATGGACCTAAAAGATTTTAATATTACTTGTAAACTCCCGCAGTGGGGCAATATTAGTGAACCTCGCAAATCTGAATATAAAGACTTTCTTGCTAGTATCACTGTGGGGGAATCTAGAGAAATCACACAAGCTACCATAGGGAGCATTCATTTTCCTTCCATACATTATTTCTCTCTCTTTATAGGTAGGTGCATTAACGGTAAAGATGAGGCTTGTCACATGTGCGCTCCAGATCTTTGTGTCCTCAAGAGTGCGGTATTAGGTGATAAACAATATAACTTGGGGGCCATTGTTGCACGAAGGTTGCATCTTAACGGTTTAAGTGGAGATTTGTTTGGTGGGATTTATGCAACTCGTGTAGCTAATTATCTTGATGTACCCATACATGAAAATGATATGGAGTTACCTCCTGCTTATCTAGATTATAATGCTATGGTTCGCCATTAGTTTGTTGAGAGGAATGAACAGCCTCTTCAGTACTGACTAATCTTTGATAGGCGAGGCACTGTCCGTATTGCACTCCCTGCTCCTACTTTCTTTGACTTTCAGGCAAAAAGGGGATATGTTATAACCAGGGAGGAGGCGAACGAGTATGAGATGAAGATGGAGGCAACTCGCCTCCAAGCAGCAGCTCTTCAGGCAGTAGCTGTTGCATCGCAGTACAACCCCAGCTACGACTTTGGATATCCGCCAGGCCAGCCGTGGGCCTAGACCAACTTAGGCCAAAAGCCTAAGCTTGGGGGAGTACGTATTTCTCACCGACATTACATTCATGTTCAGACACTCATTCCAGTTGTCGGTGCTCATACTTTTTCATTGTACTATCCATGCTAGTTTATTTTCTTTTCTAAGCCTTCCTCTTGTGTGATTGAAAAACCTTAAGGAAACCAAAAAAAAAAATTAGTTGTAGCTTTTAGCTAGTTTACTTTCCATGCCTGTAGTAGTAGTAGTTAAAAGAAAACCCAAAAATATTTCTCGTTCTTCTTTTGCTTGTTGGGAGCTTTCCCGTGTAAATAGTTTTTTTTCTTTTTTTTCCTTGGGGGTCGAGAGGAGAAGACCATGATGAAAATGTTGAGTGCCTCTCCTATGCATTATTGTTGATTTAATCAAGAGCCCAAATTACCTTGTCTTCTCCTTTGTATTAAATGCTTGCATATTCAAGCGTAGTCCAATGCACATGCACTATTATTATTATTATACACACCGTTCGGTCGTGCAAGTGAAAGGCAATAATGACGATATATGATGGACTGATTGAGATGAGAGAAGCTGGTATGAACTCGACCTATCTTGTTTTTGTAAATATGATTAGTTCATTGTTCCTGATTCATCCTATTATGAATGAAACATGTTTGCAATGACAATTAGAGATTATAGTTGCTCATGCCATGCTTAATTTGCGAGGAGTTTATAATGGTTTACCTTGTGTGCAAACATGCTACTAAAATGGTTGTGATGTGGTATGATAGGGTGGTATCCTCCTTTGAACGATTCGAGTGACTTGACTTGGCACATGTTCACGCATGGTAGTTGAAACAAAATCAACATAGCCTCCACGATATTTATGTTCATGGTGAATTATATCCTACTCATGCTTGCACTCAATGTTGATTAATTTTAATGCATATTCATGACTGTTGTTGCTCTCTAATTGGTTGCATCCCAGTCTTTTTCTAGCCTTCACTTGTACTAAGCGGGAATACTGCTTGTGCATCCACTTCCACAAACCCCAAAGTTATTCCATATGAGTCCACCATACCTTCCTATATGCGGTATCTACCTGCCGTTCCAAGTAAAGTTGTATGCGCCAAACTCTAAACCTTCAAATGAAATTCTGTTTTGTATGCTCGAATAGTTCATGTATCAACTAGGGCTGTCTATATCTTCCATGCTAGGTGGGTTATTCTCACGATGAGTGGACTCCGCTCATCATTCACGAGAAAATGGCCGGTAACCGGGATGCCCAGTCCCATGCTCAAATCAAAATAATTGCAAACAAAACTCCCCTAGGATTGTTGTTAGTTGAAGGCACCCGTTGTTTCGGGCAAGCCATGGATTGATGCTTGTTGGTGGTGGGGGAGTATAAACTTTACCATTCTATTTGGGAACCGCCTATAATGTGTGTAGCATGGAAGATATCGAGACTCTTGGTTGTTATGTTGAATATGAAAGTATGCCACTCAAAATATTATTTATCTCTATTTCAAAACTCGAGCTCTGGCACCTCTGCAAATCCCTGCTTCCCTCTGCAAAGGGCTTATCTATTTACTTTTATGTCGAGTCATCATCCTCTTATTAAAAAGCACCAGTTGGAGAGCACCGCTGTCATTTGCATGCATTACTATTAATTTACATTAAGTATGACTGTGATTGGATCTCTTTTACCATGAATTACAATGTTTAGTCAGTCCTTGATCTTCAGAGGTGCTATGCATTTATGTTTTGCGGTCTCAGAAAGGGATAGCAAGATACCATCTTGTCATATCATATTATGATTGTTTTGAGAAAGTGTTGTCATCCGAGATTTATTATTATTGCTCACTAGTTGATTATGCCATTGATATGAGTAAACATGAGACCTAAATATTATTGTGAATATGGTTGGTTCATAATCTTTGCTGAAAAATTGAATGCTGGCTTTACATATTTACAACAACAAGAGCAAACAGAGTTTGTAAAAGTTTTTCTTTATTACTTTCAGTTTGTCAACTGAATTCACTACAAAAAAAAGACACATCTGTGACATTTTGGGTCGAACGAATTTCTTTTCTGTCATACATATGACACTTCTATGACGATAATTGTGACAAAACCCGGTATCATCATAGATGTGGTGGGCTCCTACTTCTATGGAAAAAAAATCATGACAGAAAATGGGATTTTCATCCTAGGCGGGCCGGAGACGCGGCTGCATGACATTATTTGGGCCGTCCATGACAGAAAAAACCGTGGTAGAAGCGAGGGCGAGGAAAATTTCGGGGAGTTGCCGGTTACGGTGGGAGGTCGGGGCGGAGTGATGCGCGTTTCTCTCGTACGCACGCGCGTGTGTGCAAGGCGTTGGCTTCTACTGAACCCGAGCGAGGCGTTGGGCTCTAACTGAACCCGAGCGATTGCAGACCGCAGTTACGCGTTCTCGAACCCGAGCGGCCGATCGATGGCTGTTAATCAACCCGATGGAGCGATTCGCCCGCTGCTGCTGCTTTGCTAAAATGAAGCCGATCGATTGGATGAGCGATGAGCATTGCGGGGGGTTGGATGAATAAAGGAGCGGTGGCGTTGCCTTTGGATGAACAGGAACCCGTGGTGTGGAGGGCTGGATGAACATGAAGCGGTGGAGGGTGGCCGTGGAGGGGTGGTTGAACAGGACCCCGTGGTGTCGAGGGCTGGATGAATAGTAGACGGTGGAGGGGTGCCCGTGGACGGGTGGTTGAACAGTAGCCGGTGGAGTAGCGTGCGGTGGAGGCTGGATGAACAGGAGCCCGTGGAGGCTGGAGGAGGTCGACGGTAGCCCGTGGAGGCTGGAGGAGGTCGACGGTGGAGATGAACAGATCCGTGGAATCCGCTTTTGCGCACGCCACACCCCTCTCGATGAACAGGACCCCGTTTCAACCGTGGCGCTCCAACACATGTCTGCTTGGTCCGTTTTTGCGGTACGCCACACCTCCCGATCAACAGGACCCCGTTTGACCGTAGGAGGTCCGTTTCCTCCGCTTTTGCGCGTCGCCACACCCTCCCGATCAACAGGACCTGTTCGAACGTGGCGGTCGAACACAAGGCCGCTTCCTCCATTCTGCGGTATGCTGGGCCTCGCTTCCATCGCCGCTTTGGCCCAAGCCTTCCCGATGAACACGACCACGCATTCCGTTCCGACCCAGCCGGTTGGCTCCCACGCGTTCCGTTGCCTCCCGATGAACACGACGCATTCCGTTGCCTCCTGATGAACACGACACATTCCGTTGCCTCCCGATGAACACGACGCATTCCGTTGCCTCCCGATGAACACGACACATTCTGTTGCCTCCCCATGAACACAACGCATTCCGTTGCCTCCCCATGAACACGACGACGACGCTGTTTCTCCGTTCCGACCCAGCCATGTACGTATGCGCGAGTAGGCGTTCGAGACCCTGCCCGTATGTACGTACGTGGCCGTATTTTCTTTCTTGCACCCTCGCCGCTGTACGTACGTGTACATGCTACGTGCGCGCCTCTACATCCACCAGTATATATATACTACACATTCCCGACCAGAATGACAACGCTACGTACGCTTCGACCAGGTGGGTCCCGACTGTTACGCACTTCCTTGCCTGCAAAGAAGTAGATGGTGTGTCCCAGCAGTCAGGGGGGCGAATCATTTTGTTTTTTTTTGCCCGGACGCACTTCCTTGCGTGCGAAGATGTAGCTGGTGGGTCCCAGCAGTCAGGGGGGCGAATCGTTTTTTTTGCCCGGACGCACTTCCTTGCGTGCGAAGGTGTAGCTGGTGGATCCCAGCAGTCAGGGGGGAAACGTTTTTTTCGCGAAATACTGTGGCCCGTCCGATGGAGGAATAATTATTTTCCGCGTAATAAGGAGGCACTTCCTTGCAGCGGCCGTGGACCCAGCTGTCAGCCTCTCCGCATACAGTCCACGTTCGATGAAAGTCGTTCCTTGACCACGTTGACCACGCCGCGCCGAGAGCACCAGGGCGGTGGACGACGGCGTGGCTTAGGAAGGGGACGACGGGGAGCCGGGGAAGACGCGGCAGTGGAAGCCCGCACCGAGAGGAGTACGAGGGTTCACCGTTCGGCTGCGGTGTGAGGTTGCCGTCGCCGCAGGCTGGCCAGCGGTGGAAATAGTAGGGCGGTGAGGCCTCCATGGCGGCACATCCGCCACGGGAGGCAGGAGCATGCGGCACGACCACGCTGCTTTGGGCGGTGGAGCAAGAAGACCAGAGGTTGAAGAAGCACTACGGTACATTGGATGCACATCGTACGGTCAGTGGAGCTAGAATCGTTCATATATTGACTAAAGTTGACAAAGGCTTCCATCCCAGTCAACTTAGTAGGCCCACAAGTTAGCCTCCCACCAAGGTTGGTCCCAGCTAGCAGGGGGTATTCATTTTTTGTGCGTAATAAGGAGGCACTTCCGGTGGGACCGAGATGACAGCGGGGGGAACGTATATTCGTGAAATACGGTGGCCCGACCTGTGGGTCCCAGCAGTCAGGGGGAAACATTTTTTTCGTGAAATACTGGTGGCCCGTCCAGTGGGTCCCAGCTGTCAGGTGGAGGAATAATTATTTTCCGTGTAATAAGGAGGCACTTCCTTTCGGCTGCCGTGGACCCAGCTGTCAGCCTCTCCATGTACAGTACTCTTCCGATGGAAGTCGGTCGTTGACCACATTGACCACGCCGCGCCGAGAGCACCACGGCGGTGGACGACGGCGAGGCCTAGTAAGGGGATGACGCGGAGCCGGGGAAGACGCGGCGTGAAGCCAGCGCGGAGAAAGTACGAGGGTTCACCGGTTCACCGCGATGTGAGGCCGCTGCCGCAGAATAACAGGTGTGGGTGTGTAAAGGGATGCCCTGGCCAGCGGTGGGAGTAGTAGGGGGCGCCGAGGCCTCCGCAGCATCGCAGCCGGCCACGGGATGCAGGAGCACGAGGCACGACCGACGCTGGTTTGGGCGGCTGGAGCAAGAAGACCAGAGGTTGAAGAAGCACTACGGCCGTTGGATGGACTACGGTCACTGGAGCTAGAATCGTGCATATTGACTAAGTTGACAAAGCCCTCCATCCCCGTCAACTTAGTAGGCCCACAAGTCAGCCTGCCACTATACTGGGTCCCAGCTAACAGGCGGAGTATTCATTTTTTTATGCGTAATAAGGAGGCACTTCCTTGCGTGCGAAGATATAGCTGGTCGGTCCGAGCTGTCAGCAGCGGTAATGTTTTTTTCGCAAAATACAGAGGCCCTTTCGGTGGGTGCCTGATGTCAGGTGGAGGAATCATTATTTTGCGCGTAATAAGGAGGCATTTCCTTGCGTGCGGCCGTGGACCCAAATCGGCCTCTCCACGTCTGATCCACTTCAGATGCATGTTGGTCGTTGACCACGTTGACCAGGCCGTGCCGAGAGCACCAGGGCGGTGGATGACGGCGAGGCCTAGGAAGGGAACGACACGGAGGCAGGGAAGACTCAGAAGTTGTTTCCCACGCGGAGGGGAGTACGACTGAACGAGGGTTTACTGGTTCGTCTGCCGTTGCCGGAGAATAGCAGCAGGTGTGGGTGAGTAGAGGGATGGCTAGGCCAGCGATGGGAGTACGGTGGGGCGGTGAGGCTCTTGCGCAAAGACAGCCGGCCGTGGGGAGGAGGGAGCAGAAGTTCAATGGCGCTTGATTTATCGGGCCGAGTAGGAAGAGCAGTAGATTGAAGAAGCATGACGGCCATTGGATGGCCATCCAACGATCCAACGCTTGTCGTCAACCTTTTTTAGGAAAGCCTCAAATCTGTGGAAAACAAAGATACAACCCATCTGCCATTATTTCTAATAATTTACAGCCCATTTTCTAATTCTTAAGGTTTTTTGGAGCCCATATTCTTTTGTTAGCATTACAGCCCATTACATCATGGCCACGGTTAAAAAATTATACTAAATTTTGCATATTTCAAAAGCGGTCCGAACTGTTTTTAATCCTGAAATTTTGACTCACATTCAAATTGATTTTAAAAATAAATGTATATCAATATAAAATCCAATAAATTCTCCACGCATAAAAATTAATGTAATTTAAAATCTCGAAATAAAAAAAAAGATATTTGAAACTAATTGCCGGTTTGATGTGTTTTAAAAATGTACAACCCATTTCTCATTACTGATGTGCCATTTTCTCGGCCAGCCAAATGAAAGCTCTCCTCGTCTTGAAAGATTTGCAGCCCAACAGGCTTGACAAAGCGACTTACTTGGCAAATAACAAAAAAAACTTGGCAAATAACAAAAAAACTGGGATGTGGCCGTGGACCCAGCTGTGAGCCTCTCCACGTACAATACTCTTCCGATGGAAGTCATTCCTTGACCACGTTGACCACGCCGCGCGGAGATCACCACGGCGGTGGACACCGACGAGGCCTAGGAAGGGGACGACGCGGAGCCGGGGAAGAGGCAGCAGTGGAAGCCCGCGCGGAGAGGAGTACGAGTGTTCACTGGTTCGGCTGTGGTGTGAGGCTGCCGTCGCCGCAGGGCCTGGCCAGCGGTGGGAATAGTAGGGGGCGGTGAGGCCTCTGCGGCAGCACGGCCGGGCACGGGAGGCAGGAGCATGAGGCACGACCGGCGCTGGTTTGGGCGGCTGGAGCAAGAAGACCAGAGGTTGAAGAAGCACTACGGCCGTTGGATGGACATCGTACGGTCACTGGACCTAGAATCGTTCATATTGACTAAGTTCACAAAGCCCTTCGTCCCCGTCAACTTAGTAGGCCCACAAGTTAGCCTCCCACCAAGGTGGGTCGCAGCTAGCAGGGAGAGTATTCATTTTTTTGTGCGTAATAAGGAGGCACTTCCGGTGGGTCCGAGCTGACAATGGGGGATGTTTTTTCGTGAAATACGGTGGCCCGTCAGTGGGTCCCAGCAATGGGGCAAACGTTTTTTCACAAAATACGGTGGCCCGGCCCAAAGGGTCCCTCATTGCCGCTTGGAGGAATCATTATTTTCCGCATAATAAGGAGGCACTTACTTGCTGCGACCGTGGACCCAGCTGAGACTCTCCACGTACAGTATACTTCCGATGGAAGTCGTTCCTTGACCACGTTGACCTCGCCGCGTTCCGTTGCATGCATGCCACCATGGGTGTGGTGCGTCCCCACTGTTAGCCTCTCACGTACAGTCATCTTCCGATGACTCTCGGTTGTTGACCACGTTGACCACACCGTGCGAAGCGCACCTGCATCGGAACGATCCGGAGATGGGGAAGACGAGGCAGTGGAGTCGCAGATGGAGAGGAGAGGGAAACTTCACTGGTTCGGGTGCGCGGCAGCACAGCCGCGGTGCACCGGAGACAGGAGCAAGAACAGAGGTTGAAGAAGGAGCACGGCTGTTGGATTAACATCCAACGGTCCAGCTGCTAGAATCATTTGTTGATTAAGTTGACAAAGCCGTGCGTACACGTCCGCTTAGCAGGCCGACAAGTCAGTCACCAAATCTGATGGGTCCCAGCTGTCAATAGGATGAATAATTTTTTTCGCAAAACAAGGAGGCACTTCCTTCCGTGCGAAGATACAGCCGGTGGGTCCCAGCTGTCAGGTGGAGGAAACATTTTTTTCAGCTTAATAAGGAGGAACTTTCCTTGCGTGCGACCATGGACCTCGTGGGTCCCTGCCGCCAGGCTCTCCACGTATAGTCCTCTTTCGATGACTCTCGTTTGTTGACCACGCTGCACCGAACACAGCGAGGCGCTGGACGACGGCGAGGCCCCGGACGGGAACGACTCGGAGATGGGAAAACGCGGCAGTGGAGTCGCAGATTGAGAGGAGAAGAAGGGTTATAACTGGTTCTGTTGCGGCGTGGGGTTGTAGTCTGTGGAGAATAACAGGAGGTGTCGAGGGTCGAGGGATAGCCTGGCCGGCGGTGGGGTAGCGCTTCACAGCAATGCGTGCTAAGCAGAGCCGCTTAGTCACGGAGGCCGGACCAAAGTGTCCCGCAACGCCGGAGGAAGAAGACGAGAGATTGAACGTGCATGCCGCCATTGGATATAAATCCAATGGTTGTTGATGACACAATCATTTGTTGACCAAGTTGACAACACCGCGTGAGGCTTCGACCTATTGGCCCACATGTCACCGCAAAAATGTGGCATATATTTAACCCATGTTTTCTAGAATGTACAGTCCATTTGCTTTGGGCTGGGTGAACAAATAATTTCGCGTCAATCGTGCCCATTTATATTTTCTAAGAAATCCCAGCCCATTTGCACTTCCTTGAAATACACGTATTAGGTGGGCTCGTTATATATATAATGTTATGTTAGAAGGATCAATTAATATCAAAGAATAAACCAGAGAGGCACATTATATATATATATATAATTAAGAAATTAGCGAGTTATTGCTCAAAATAAAAAAGAGCGCGTTATTATTAAATTGGTCCTTAAAATCTTTGCAAGCTTTTGTACGCAATCACCAGGATTTTCCTTTCCTGTGAGTCAAAAACAACCAGGATTTTCCGTTAAGCATTTACTCTTATAAGTTAATGACACGTGGGATGTTTTTATAATGTATAAATAAGTCTCTATAAAATATACGATAATAGTAATAATATAAATATATATAATATGGTTAGAAGGGAAAACATAAATTGGACACAACATTACTTTTATAAGAGACCTGCGTTTTATACCCGACAGTAGGCATACTAACAAGTTCACACACAAATACAATGTAAAAGGTAAACATTCATATCAAACTCAGGTTCACAGGACACGTTCATATTCATAGCCAACATTCACTATCAACAACTCAAAAGATTCATATATACACAAGCTCAGCATATCTATGCATCCAAATGCTTGATAGATCACACGACAATATTCATACATAATTCACAAAAAGATTCAGATATACACATGTTCAGTATGTTTATGCATCCAAATGATTGAGATCATAGCCAATATGATCCATGGACGAACTTTAATTACCTAGGGTACAAACTGGTAAATGGTGTTCAATCGGAGGTACTTCTTGCTAAAATTAGTTCTTGTACAAGTAAACTTTCGAGTACATAAGAGGCAAAGATGCAGGAACTTTGCTTGTAGGTTTATCCTCAAATAGTGGCCTCGTGCCGAGGGAGGTTTGAGCAACTTGGCCACTACTTTCATCCAACTAGTTTACTGGCTCATCTTGGTCATGTATCTTGCCAAAATTCTACATTGCAGACGAGAAAGGAGGCGGTTGAGAAAATGAACCACCCAAATTTTTTGTGCAGTTCAACTGAAATGGAGCATCCTTGGCGTGCAGACTGATTAAGTGCAAGATGAATATACGCGTCAACCAACTTGTCTCGAATCTTTAGACTCCATGCCATATAGTTCGCTACCATATGTGCCGATAACCAACCGCACAAGTTGGGACCAAAGACCGGATTGCGTTTTCTGGGCTATGCACCAAGCAATATTTTTGGCATTCACTCTCCTAATACTTGAGTTTGACAATTGGTTGACGCCTTGATTGATACTCGAATGAATATAGGAACTTCTTGTCAACATCATTTGCTTGTCTGAGTGAACTTTGGAGTACATAGCAGCAGATAAGTACTGTCCATCCGATCATTTTGTGCAGTTCTACTGAAATCACCCGATGTAATGATTTGCTGCGAAGTTCAGCCTCCAAATTACTCCTTTATGAAATTGGCAAACAGTGGCACAATACCAAATTACCAATACATATGACAGGCACAATAATCAGGATAAAGACCAGTACCAACCTGTGTGAGGTAGCATATCAATTACTATTTCCTTTGATCGAAGCCGAGATAAGCCAGCGGATCGACAAAGAAAGGAAGAAAGCAAGCGGAGATTAGCGGCTGACAGAAAGGGACGGAAGCTGTCGAGGCAATGAAGCACCCAAAGTTTTGTGCAGTTCCACCAAAATCGAAAGCATCCCTGTTGGCACATATATTGAGTGAGATTACTATAATAGTGGGACTAGTTGATGAAACATACACTAACAAATAGAAGCACCCTCATTATATTAATGGGTAAAGTTAGCAACATAGTAGTCTTGCTTAAAGCCAGCAGTGGGTCTCCTCCCTCGCTGTCGACGACGGCCTAAACGCTGCCCCTCCTCCCCTTCACCGGCGGAGGGGGATACGTCCGGATCTGTAACCAGCGGTGAGGATAGAAAGCCAGTGTTTTTGAAGGGAGAAAGACAGTGTTACTACCCCTATCTTGTTTTGATCTGGAGAGGATGAGTGTGTGTGAATAGTGCAGCCCTAGCAAGGAAGCGCGGTGGCTCCGGCGTATTTATAAGTAGTGGGGTAGTTTTCCTTTTCACTCCATCAAAACAATCGTTTAAAATTGTGTACTACTCCTACATGCCGTGTCGTGGTTTTTTAGTTGTTGATTGTTTTTGAGATAGCTACCCGCTTGTTCCAAGTGGTGTTAGGGTGTGCCAGGTCGCACTTTGTATCGTTCAAGTCTGGTACTACAAGTCCCTCCATTAAATGAACAACCACCCCCTCGTAAAAATTGTGAACAAGCCCACGGCTAAAATTAGCGGAAACGTGGGTTGCCCCAACATGCATTATTATTTATATTTTCTACTCCCTCCATTCCTAAATATAAGTCTTTTTATTAGCCACACCTAAGACAAGATTTTTTATTAGCGTTGAACCCCACATGTCATAGACACAAAAATTGTGGCAAGATTCCCTTAGGCAAGCCAAAGTGTGTCTAACAATTTGAGCAACTCAGGTTAGGCAAGTGTGGCAAGTGTGGGAAAAATAATGTGGCAACATAAGACAAACATAGTCACAATCCAAACAGCCCCGTAATTTTTTGTGACATGCATGAAAATTTGGATAGTTAAATTTATAGTCAAAATTTGGCAAGGTGCATCAAATCAACACATGCAAGTATCAAAAGGAAAGTCACGGCATGCATGCATGCGTTGTACTCCCTCCATTTCCAAATAAGTCTTTTTAGAGATTGCAACAAGTGACTACATACGAAGCAGAATATGTCTACTCCTATATAGTACGAAGTAGCCCATTTGAAATGTGTAAAAAGACTTTTATCGAGTGCAGTGGTTTGATGTGTCGCGTCAAATCATACAAGACCGAGAAATTTGATTACTACGATGCCCTCTCCCTCGCGGACGAGCTCCGGTGCCTTAACTGCACCTGCCTTTGGCTGCATGACAGGTGGGGCCAACCACCTGTTGAGCCCACCTGTCATAGACGCAAAGGCAGGAGCAGTAAGTAGAAGCTTTCGCTACACCCTATCTCTCCCGCACGAGGTGGACGGACATGCAGCGAAGGATTCTATCAGTAGAAGTAGGAGTAACATCATTGTTCGTCTTCTCGAAGAGGCGAAGAGCCAAGCGCAAACCGAACGTGGCAGTTGCGAACGCTCGCGTGGTGCGGTTCCTTGGAGTACTAGCCAGGCTCTTGCATGAGACAAAATTGCTACCCCTCCGTTCCCAAATAATTGTCTTTCTAGCCATCTCCAATGGACTACAACATATGGATGTATGTAGACATGTTTTAAAGTGTAGATTCATTCATTTTGCTCCGTATGTAGTCACTTGTTGAAATCTCTAGAAAGACAATTATTTAGGAACGGAGGGAGTATTGTTTAACAATTAAACTCCATTATCCATTGGTTGATACTCATTATGCATAGGTCCACGCGCTTAGCACTGTTTCCTCCTGGGGTCACCAATGTTTATTTGCTAATTAATAGCATTCCATGCAATGAACTAGCCATTGCAAGTCATTAAAAGCATGCACACCTCTCATCTCTTATTGGTTGATACGTATGTCAAGAAACAAGAAACAAGGTAGAAATTAATGCACCGCCTAAGTGTTTTGGGACTATTTGGTTTTCGTAAGATGACTTTCTAGAGAGGGAGTAGTATAGACCTGTAAACCGGAAAGGAGTATTTGCCTTTCTAGATATTTCAACAAGTGACTAGACTACACCGTGTGCAGTACCCCCTCCCTTCCGGTTTGGGCTAGCCATAGTGGGAGTAACTTAGCTAGTAACATAGCGCATTTTGAGAAAATTCTGCTTATGTGGCAAGTAATTAATGAGAGGTGGTAACATAATATGTTACTGTAACATACCGCTTTCCAAGACAAGATGAGTCTACGAGCTAATAAATGAAGCAATCTATGATACTACTATTATGTTACATTGCATTATAAAGGTAGTAACTTAGACTAGTGTCATATGCATGACATTAGTGTAAGTTACTCCCCGCTATGACCAGCCTTATAGGGCTCAAATCTCAAATCTCATGAACCAAGGCATTTTGCGATTGGAGGAATGTAGTGTATCTCGTACTTTACAAAACTACCCTAATTAAACTCATGCATTAATTACGTAGTTCTCTTGTTTTCCTCTCCGCCTTGGTCGCGGTGCACAATATTGAGCACTCCTATATGACTCGCCGCTCTATCTACATGCAGGACATTTCAAAGCATCCGGGCCCGCGTGCCATCCACCAAATCACAGCGAGGTGCTACAGTCGAGACTCACCTGTCACTCCGGTGTGGCTGTCATGACCCGTCATATCACAAAACCCACACCTTCAGCAGTGGTAAGGTGGCCTCCAAGTTGGACTGGACGAAGCAACCATCATTTCGTTGGAACGCTCGTTCAAGCCCTTTCTTCCCTTTCTTGAAGAAAACCTCACTCCAGGCTACTCACTTCTGCCATTTTTCTTCTCTACCAATGAAGGAAAGGTGGGCGAATCAGTTATGCTGCTATATTTTCGTTCCAATAATCTTCTTTTTGCGAAGCACCGACCGATTCTCACATCCTATTCTTTTCCCGTTTTCATTGCGACTGTGGTTTCCTTCCGATTTCTTTTTGTTTGTAAGTTCATTGATGGATCCTGGAGCACTAGGCAAAGAGTTGCCGACGGACAACCCACTGGAGACAGCGATCTCCAGGAAGCGAGCACCGACCAACGAGTTGACCATGTTGGCGGGCCAACCCATGGAGACGAAGAACTCCAAGAAACAAGCACTGGCCAAAGAGTTGAGGACGTTGGCGGACGAACTCCTCAAAGAAAGTTGGAAGAACAGCAAGGGCCCCACCGTGCCTACCCCAGGAACTCTGATTGCCACCTATGTGAGGCTCAAGACCGAGTTTGAGGAGATAGTCGCCGTTGAGAAGTAGTATTCCCCTGGCAAGGTGATGGCCGCCATCGAGGACGAGGAGATGGCCCCGGAGGGATGATCCCCTGGTGAGCTACACAAGGTAAAAAATAATGGCTTATTACCATAGTTGTGGTTTTTGATTATTTGCAATGTGCTTGCTTTTTGATTATTTGCAATGTGCTTGCTAATATGTTAGGGTTGTGCAGGAGCCGGTGGTTGTCCTTGATGATTCCGATGTCGTGGCCCGTCCTGTTGACATCGCCCCGGAGATTGATTCCGATGCCGCTGTCTATCCTGTGGACATCGCCCCAGAGATCGATTCCGATGTCGCGGTCGATCTGGGACATCGCCCCGTAAATCGATTCCCATGCCGCTGTCAGGCTATGGTCATTGCCGAGAGATCAATGACAAGAAATAGTTGGTCGCGCTTAATCCTTCGTGGTAGTTTGCATTGCCACTGTGTTTAATTACCGTAACGATGCGTGTTATCAAACCATCTTAGGGCTAGTGCACCGTATTGTGTGGGCGGATCTTGCTACTTTTGTTTGATAGTGAATCATGCGATGAATCATGCGAACCCTCTCCGAGTTATGGAAGCAGATGTATCCTCACCAGCTTTTGATGTAATATATGGCATGCTTAGATGTAATTTTGAACTGTTTATCATATCAGCATGGCTTGTTTGATGATTCTTGGTGTTAGTAGGCTAGCTACTGTGCAAGCTATAGTACTTGCAAAACACTCACCGAAGAGAAACGTTGGGGCTGATGAGCTCGTGTACGCTTATACTTATACCTCGTCGATCGACCAATAGCCCTAGCTCCTAAAATTGTAGGCTTAGCGATCGATCAGACAATAGTCGACATACATTCAGGCCTCATTTGGTTCATAGGGTAGGAAAATCGTAGCAAAAGTATAGAGAACGTGCAACACAAAATCATAGCAGTGCAGAGACGTACTCCCTCCGTTCCAAAATAGATGACCTAGGCGGGCTAGTTTGGCCTAGTAGGTTTCAGTGATATGACGTGGTACTGTGCCGTCCAGTCTTCGCGTGTGGTAGCATTATTGCGGGTACAGTAAGTTTTCTTGAATAAGCGGAATTCAACGAAGTCATGATGGTTCCTTCGTCCGAACAACTTACAGTGGGAAAGGTCGGGCCTGCGATACGACCGGGTAGACCAGGATAATTTTGTGCATGGCGGTGGACCCGGGATGGTCGACGTCCTACATGTCGGCGAATGAAAGTATTCTTTTCGATATAGAGGACGAGCAACGAGTATTCATTGTTTATTTTTTATGAAAGCTATTGTCTCCACTATTACTCCTTGACTTTGTCAATGCCTCTCTCTCCTCCACATAAGCGGGGACTACTCCCTCCGTTCCCAAATATTTGTCTTTCTAGCCATTTCAAATGGACTACAACATAAGGATGTATGTAGACATGTTTTAAATTGTAGATTCACTCATTTTGCTCCGTATGTAGTCATTTGTTGATATCTCTATAAAGACAATTATTTAGGAACGGAGGGAGTACTTGCTATGCATGCAGCGGGCAGCTGGCGTCTTGAGGGGCCAGGGCGGTGAGAGCGGGCTCCGGAAGCGGTCCAAACTCTAGCATGGCCCACCTCACATTATCACCGTATATTTCTTGGAGTCCGTGCGCGGCGGACGGGCGATCTCTTCTCCCTCCCCCGTTTCTCTCTTCTCAGCCGACGCTCGCGATTAGATTTCGCTATCGACGGTTTATTCAATTATGGTCCCACATGTCGGTGAAATTCCAAGACAACGCGTGTCCCCTCTCGTGAGCGGGCGTGCGAGCCGGACTGTCGGGGTTGCGACCAGACGAGTCGTAAGTGTGCCGCCTTTTCCTTTAGAACTTGCGGCGTAACATTTCTTGCGCGATCGATCGATAGAAATCCAGAACAAAATGACGAGGGTGGTGCTTTCCGCTCGTTAAGGCGGGCTAGTTCGAGTGATATGACGGGCTCTGATGCCGCCCACTTGCTCCATTTTTATGTAAGCAAGAGTTTACACTCTTCTGCTGGAGGAGTGCGAAACACCGCGGATCTGATTTTGATCGAGGGATAACTGTTCCTTGCCAAATAATGGAGGATTGTTAGCGATTATATCATGATAGTTAGGGCATCTCCAGCGCTTGCCCACAAATTTACACCGGCATCTGTCCGAGGACACTGATGGTGGCCATCCGATGCTGCCCGCATACCTTTCGACAACTATATGAACTAACCGGACGAAATTCGTGCAAGCAAAGCAAATTTCAAATTGACCGGATGAAATTCATTACATTTCGAGAACTTTTCCTATAAACTGGATGAAATTCATTACATATTTCGCACAAACCGTACTAAAACCTACTGTAAACCTAATCTAAACGATCGTCGGGCCCCGACCATCATGTCCGGCCATGAACCCGAGAAAACAGGTCATTGCCTTTGCCTCCTCCTTATCCGCCTCGATAACCTCCTCCTCCGGAGGACAAGGTTATGAAGATTTCCGCCTCCACGTCGCCATCAAGCGGCTAATCGGCCGCCGATTTTTATCCCACCAAGCTTGGCGTCGACTGAGTGGAGGAGCGGTGGCCTTCCTAGGACCAGAGCAGTGGCGACCTACCGTGTACTACTCTTCCTCGCTGCCGGCTGCGCCCGCACATGCGCGCCGACTTCGTGGTCGTGGCGGCGGAGGGTGGCCGGGGGGAGCCGGCGATCTCCTTCGTTTGCTCCTGCGACAGTACGTCGAAGAGAGCTTTGGAGCGCGCCCGGAGCGGAGCTGCCGATGTCCTCGCTCGCTCCTGCGACAAGACGTCCAAGAGAGCTTCGAGCGCCAGGATGCCATGGTTGAAGTGGTGCCGGCGGAAGGAAGGGACCGAGGAGAATAAGTGTGGGTCTTTGGCTATGGTTGGGAGCTGGGGCTCAAGTTAATATAAGCGGGCGAATGGCAATGAGCCGCGGTAGATGATGGACAACTAGCCTTTGGACTAGGTTCGCTTGGGCGTGAATGGGGACGCTTGATGACTTAACCGCAGATGCGTTTGGGTTCTTGACATGTGGGCGTAACGGGCGTCGCCCGCATGTCGCGATGCACCAATTGCACCTGTAGTTAAGTCCGTGAATGCAGCATTGACATTCTGGAGAGGCGGTGACCGTTCAGCGGGAAGCGCCGCTAGCGATGGAAGGGGTTTCGCATTGTGCAGTGGCACTAAGATCGGTCGCTCACGATAGTACATACTCCATACCATACTACCATAGTACCCTCTCTAGCTTAGGCTGTTTTATAGATTGTCGTTGTGATGGACGATATACATGAGCAAGGCGGTCCGAGTATGACCGTTGGTGTTGAGCCAGGTGAATACATGCTCGACGTTTGTGTAGGCCTCCATCAAACGTCTAAACAGTAATGTCAGGCAACGCCGGGGCGCGCAGGTGATGGGCTCGCCGTTTGCGTTGCACCATGAGCAGGACTTTGATTTAGAGGGCAACGTGCATGCATTAGCATGCTTTGACAGCGTGAGCGTGAGTGTCTGACGCGAAGTATTTCATTTTTATTTGGCTGACGAGGGTGCGTTGCAGCGACGAGTCCGTGGTTTTATTCCCCACATACGCATAATTTTGGTTTTTACAGTATTTCTTTCTCCATTCACAGGTAGGCCCACGTAGATAGATAAAGAACACGAGCTGATGAGGCGCATGCGGACCGTTTGACTGGTCAACCATACAAATACGGAGCTATATGCTGAGCCAGTGACCGTATAATCACCATATCTCATATACAATGATCAAAGTGAGCTATCAAGACAAGTTCGATGACCGCCAATGCATTTTACTCGGTAATAAATGACCAGGATTGAAGGGGAATCCTAATTTGCTTTGTCTTCTGTCCTTGAGCTCTTGAAAAACCAATGCACTATACGGTTGTCCGGACACTCCACCCCAGAGCTCTCACCAAGCGTCGTTCATGCCACCGCGCCGCACACTAACCGGTAAGGCAGCGATGGCATCCCGCCGCGCCGAGTTCCTCGCCGCCCATGAACGCACACAAAATGGTAGGGAAGCGATGGCATCCCGCCGTGCCGAGTTCATCGCCGCTCGCGACCTCACAACTATGTGGGAGGAATTTGAAGATGCCAAGGCCGAATGGGCGGTAGAGCAAGAGGCGGCCAAAGCCGCACTGAGGGAGCGGAAAAGTCAGAAAGCACTCAAGAAAAGAGAGGCCCGCCGCCGCAAGAAAGAAGAGGACGCACGCGCTGCTGCAGAGAGGTCGGCAGAGATCCAAGCACGGTGGGGTGTCCCCGACAAAGCCGGGAAGGAGAATGACGGCGTCTGGCCAGCATGTGAGAAGTAGTAGTACTAGTAGTAGTTAGTGTGTGTGTGTGTCTGTGTCTGAGTACGAGCATGTACCAGTACTACTAGTTACTACTGTAGTTTTTAGAGCAAATTACCAGTACATTAGCCTAGACTAAATGGAAACATTCCTATCCTATGCATCAAATGGCATCTCTTTCTCTATAGGAATTGAGATGCATGTCATCTCACTTCCTATGATTTTCATATTCCTATCCTATGAACGAAAGGAGGCCTCTGTTGGAGTAAATCAGAAGCTAGCGATCGCTGGTACAGTAGTTTTCTTCAAGAAGCGGAATTCAACGAAGTCATGATGGTTCCTTCATCCGAGAAACTTCAAAGTGGAAAGTGGGCATGTGATTTGACGGCTCGTTAGTCATTGTTACTGCGGCGTGACGACCTGGGTGACTCTCCCTTGGACTTCTGCGTGCATGGCAAGTGGACCAGGATGGTCGACGTCCCACATGTTGACGAACGGAAGTATTCTTTCCGATATCGAGGAGCAAGGAAACCGCGTGGTATAGTATCACTGCTGATTGGTTCGCAAAAAAAAATAGTATCACTGCTGATTTATAATAATTTTTTATTTCTGATGAATGCTAGCGTTTCAACTCTTACGACGAAGGGTGCCAAACACGGCACGTGCTGGATGTCCCACACGTCAGCGAAAGGAGTGGGACATGAACAGCGTGGTAGAGCCCAGCGTAAAAAACAGCGTGGTAGAGCGTCTCCACTTCTTCCACTTCTGGTTCGGAGACCACACGTAGTAGTAGTACTTAGTGGTATGAACGGTACAAAGTGCGACCTGGAGAGAAAGACACGTCTAGTTGGAAGGTCTCGGGGCATACACGTAAACAAATATAAAAGTTAATATGTGCCTCCAACTAATATAGTAGTAGTAGACTACTTAGGCACGTACTCCATAACATCACCGTGCATTGCACGTACAACATTTAGTGGTAGTACATAGCAAGAGACAAATGCCGCCCAAGAGTTCCCTTCTCGACCTACTTTTGGGTGTTTTGTAGAGTGTATGGAGGGTGCATGAGTCCACACTAGTTTAACACAAATACACTAGAAGCATGCATGAAGAGAGCATGCATGAAGAGGGGTGTTGAGTTGAGCATGCATGAATAGGGAACAACTATGCTGAGACGAGAACGCAACCAAACACACCCTGTATGCCACGCATGTTTAGACCATTTGTGCCTTTCTACTTCACTAACTGCGCTACATTACTCAGGTTCGTACTTCCACTCCTGGGTACATGTCCGTCTCGTAGTTCCAATCCCACGTGTTCTTCATATAGATGGAACGATCGTTGCATAACACGTGCACCTTGATGCTAGATGTCTCGCGTGTTGGCAAAAGGATGAACAAAGCTCACGTAAAAAAAAATAGAGTGGAAGAACAATAGATTCCGGACGACCGAGAAGGAGCAAGGAACCTCGTGGTGGAGCGTCTGCACTCATAATATTTAATATTATTCAGCGATATAAAATTAACCAATCATCTCCACAAAGGATCGGAAGAGTACGAAACACGGCATCCCAAAGTGTAGTTACATCATACTAGTACATGGCCAACCCACGCTATCACCATATTTCTTGGCTTCCGTATGCGACACCTATCTCTAGTAATCCAAAGCCTGTATCGCTTCTCCCTCCTCGTCTCTATCAAAGTGCGGCGGGCTGGCGTTTCTGCCATCTATTGAGGTCGGTTAACTATCACATGTTAGCGACATGCCAAGAGCATTCTAAAAAAAATTCCTTTCACGTTCCGTTTTCAAAAAGAAAAAAAAATCCTTTCACGCATTTAATTTGCCTGTATGCTTTGAGCAACTTGCATGTCCTATACTGCTCCTGTTTGATACTCTAAATTAGCTAGAGGTTAGACTAACTCATGACTAACCCTGAACTAACTGTAGCCAAAGAGGTGTTTGGGTGACAGGGTTAGATTGACAATAAATGCACTTCATGGAGAGAGAAAAGTGATTTTTCAGTGCTCCCAATGAGAACTATCTCCAGTTAGCACCTCTTGGGTGGGATAGTTTTTTTTGGTGGGTTTGGTGCAACTTGCTCCAATTTAAACCCTCATGCTTGGATACTTTAGGGCTATTTGAGCCCCAACTAGCTCTAACCCATGGGTCCAAACAGGGCCTATGGCCAGTCTCGACACGGAGCAGTCGCGTGCACCGGGAAGCGGCGCTCTCTCGGTCGTTGCTACGTCTTGAGCTTGCGTTGGTTTTCCCCGAAGAGGGGAGGATGATGCATCACAGTAGCGTAAGTATTTCCCTCAGTTTTTGAGAACCAAGGTATCAATCAAGTAGGAGGTCACAAGCAAGTCCCTCGTACTGCACAAAATGATAGCTACTCGCAACCAACGCGATTAGGGGTTGTCAATCCCTTCACGGTTACTTACGAGAGTGAGATCTGATAGAGATAATATTTTTGGTATTTTTGGTATAAAGATGCAAAGTGAAAAGTAAAAGCAAAGTAAAAAACAAAGCAAGTAAATAAAGTGATGGAGATTGATATGATGAGAATAGACCCGGGGGCCATAGGTTTCACTAGTGGCTTCTCTCAAGAGCATGGATATTCTACGGTGGGTGAACAAATTACTGTTGAGCAATTGATGTAATTGAGCATAGTTATGAGGTTATCTAGGTATGATCATGTATATAGGCATCACATCCGAGACAAGTAGACCGAAACGATTCTCAGCATCTACTACTATTACTCCACTCATCGACCGCTATCCAAAGCATGCATCTAGAGTATTAAGTTAAAAACAGAGTAACGCCTTAAGCAAGATGACATGATGTAGAGGAATAAATTCATGCAATATGATAAATACCCCATCTTGTTATCCTCGATGGCAACAATACAATACGTGCCCTGCAACCCTTTATGTCACCGGGTAAGGACACCGCAAGGTTGAACCCAAAGCTAAGCACTTCTCCCATTGCAAGAACTACCAATCTAGTTGGCCAAACCAAACGGATAATTTGAAGAGACTTGCAAAGATAACTCAATCATTCATAAAAGAATTCAGAGAAGAATCAAATATTTTCCATAGATAAGCTGGATCATAAACCCACAATTCATCACTCTCAACAAACACACCGCAAAAACAAGATTACATCGAATAGATCTCCACGAGAGAGAGGGAGAACATTGTATTGAGATCCAAAAAGACAGAAGAAGCCATCTAGCTACTAGCTATGGACCCGAAGGTCTGAAGTAAACTACTCACACTTCATCGGAGGGTCTATGGTGTTGATGTAGAAGCCCTTCGTGGTGGATGCCCCCTCCGGCGGAGTTCCGGAACAGGCCCTAAGATGGGATCTCGTGGATACAGGAAGGTGCGGCGGTGGAATTAGGTTTTTGGCTCCGTCTCTGATCTGTTGGGGTACGTAGGTATATATAGGAGGAAGGAGTACATCGGTGGAGCATCAGGGGGCCCACGAGGTAGGGGGCGCGCCCAGGGGGCGCCCTCCACCCTCGTGACCGCCTCTGGCACTTCTTGGAGTAGGTCCAAGTCTCCTGGATCACGTTCGGTGATAAGATTATGTTCCCGAAAGTTTCATTCCGTTTGGACTCCGTTTGATATTCCGTTTCTTCGAAACACTGAAATAGGCAAAAAACAACAATTCTGGGCTGGGCCTCCGGTTAATAGGTTAGTCCCAAAAGTAATATAAAAGTGGAAAATAAAGCCCAATATAGTCCAAAACAATAGATAAAGTAGCATGGAGCAATCAAAAATTATAGATACGTTGGAGACGTATCAGGCCTCCCCAAGCTTAATTCCTGCTCGTCCCCGAGTAGGTAAATGATAAAAAGAGAATTTTTGATGCGGAGTGATACTTTGGCATAATTTCAATGTAAATCTTCTTAATCATGGTATGAATATTCAGATCCGAAAGATTCAAGACAAAAGTTCATATTGACATAAAAATAATAATACTTCAAGCATACTAATCAAAATAATCATGTCTTCTCAAAATAGCATGGCAAAAGAAAGTTCATCCCTACAAAATCATATAGTTAGGCTATGCTTCATTTTCGTCACACAAAGATGTTCCCAACTTCTATACCCCGATGACAAGCCAAGCAATTGTTTCATACTTAAATAATCTCAAACTTTTTCAACCTTCACGCAATACATGAGCGTGAGCCATGGATATAGCACTATGGGTGGAATAGAATATGATGATGGGGATTGTGTGGAGAAGATAAAAAGGAGAAAGTCTCACATTGACGAGGATAATCAACGGGCTATGGAGATGCCCATCAATTGATGTCAACATGAGGAGTAGGGATTGCCATGCAATGGATGCACTAGAGCTATGAATGCTCAACAAAAGAAAACTAGTGGGTGTGCATCCAACTTGCTTGCTCACGAAGACCTAGGGCATTTGAGGAAGCCCATCGTAGGAATATCCAAGCCAAGTTGTATAATGAAAAATTCCCACTAGTATGAACAAGACAACTTATGAGACTCACTATATGAAAAACATGGTGCTACTTTGAAGCACAAGTGTGGAAAAAGAGATAGTAGCATTGCCCTTTTTTTCTTTTTTTTTGGGCCTTCCCCTTTTTTTGGCCTTTCTCTATTTTTTTGGGCAATGCTCTAATAATGATGATCATCACACTTCTATTTCTATTACAACTCAACAATTACAACTTGAAACTTAGAACAAAATATGACTCTATATGAATGCCTCCGGCGGTGTACCGGGATGGTGCAATGAATCAAGAGTGACATGTATGGAAAATAATGCATGGTGGCTTTGCCACAAATACGATGTCAACTACATGATCATGCAATGGCAATATGACAAAAGTAATGTATGTCGTAATGATGATGGAAATTGCATGGCAATATATCTCGGAATGGCTATGGAAATGCCATGATAGGTAGGTATGGTGGCTGTTTTGAGGAAGATATAAGGAGGTTTATGTGTGATAGAGTGTATCATATCACGGGTTTTGGGATCACCGGCGAAGTTTGCACCAACTCTCAAGGTGAGAAAGGGCAATGCACGGTACCGAAGAGGCTAGCAAGTGCGGAAAGATAAAAGTGCGTATAATCCATGGACTCAACATTAGTCAAAAGAACTCATATACTTATTGCAAAAATTTAGAAGTCATCAAAAATCAAGTACTATCGCATGCTCCTAGGGGATAGATTGGTAGGAAAAGACCATCGCCGTCCCCGACCGCCACTCATAAGGATGCACAAGCCGGTACACTTCATGCTTCAAATTTGTTACATAACTTTAACCATACGTGCATGCTACGGGATTTGCTAACTTCAACACAAGCTTTTCTCAAATTCACAACTACTCAACTAGCATGACTTTGATATTATCACCTCCATATCTCAAAACAATTATCAAGCATCAAACTTATCTTAGTATTCAACGCACTCAAAAGAAAGTTTCACATATCTTGAATACCAAGTATATTAACATTAAGCAAATTACCATGCCATTAACGACTCTCAAAATAATCTAAGTGAAGCATGAGAGATCAAGTTTCTTTAAAAAAAAATCCACCACCGTGCTCTAAAAGATCTAAGTGAAGCACCTTTGGAGCAAAAATTATCACGCTCAAAAAGATATAAGTGAAGCACTACGAGGAAAACTATCAAGCTCAAAAGATATAAGTGAAGCACATAGAGTATTCTATCAAATTTCAAATCATGTATGGCTCTCTCAAAAGGTGTGTACATCAAGGATTATTGTGGTAAACTAAGAAGCAAATACGCAAATAATACAAGACGCTCCAAGCAAAACACATATCATGTTGGTGAATAAAAATATAGCTCAAAGTAAATTACCGATGGAAGTAGACAAAAGAGGGGATGCCTTACGGGGCATCCCCAAGCTTTGAATTTTTGGTGTCCTTGTATTATCTTGGGGGTGCCATGGGAATCCCCAAGCTTAGGCTCTTGCCACTCCTTGTTCCATAATCCATCAAAAGAATTCACCCAAAACTTGAAAACTTCACAACACAAAACTCAATAGAAATCTCGTGAGCTCCGTTAGAGAAAGAAAACAAAAGACTACTTTAAGGTACTGTAATGAAATCATTCTTTATTTATATTGGTGTTAAATCTACTGTATTCCAACTTCTCTATGGATTATAAACTATTTTACTAGCCATAGATTCATCAAAATAAGCAAACAACACACGAAAAACAGAATCTGTCAAAAACAGAACAGTCTGTAGTAATCTGTCACTAACGCAAACTTCTAGAACCTAAAAAATTCTACCAAACTTAGAAGAACTGTACAATTTGTTTATTGATCAGAAGCAATTGGAATCACTATTTTATCACGTTCTGGTGATTTTTAACAATTCGGGCACTAAGCGCAAAGATTCTAGAAATTACAGCAAGATCAAATAACTATCTCCCAAGAAGATCTAATAGGTCTAACTTGGCACAAACACTAATTAAAAGATAAAACCACATCTAAACAGAGGCTAGATGTATTATTTATTCCTAAACAGAAGCAAAAACAAAAAAAAACTAAAAATTAAATTGGGTTGCCTCCCAACAAGCGCTATCGTTTAACGCCCCTATCTAGGCATAAAAGCAAGGGTAGATCTAGGTATTGCTATCTTTAATTTTCAGTTTTTTAGCGGAGTCATGCTCGAATCCGGGTGGTTCTTGCCGCTTCCCTTCATACTCAGAAATTTTTAGATCTAAAGAATCCAACCGCTTATTACAAA
This sequence comes from Aegilops bicornis, assembly GCA_021605145.1. Lineage (NCBI taxonomy): Eukaryota > Viridiplantae > Streptophyta > Magnoliopsida > Poales > Poaceae > Aegilops > Aegilops bicornis. Next base: position 712,285,755 of record CM038671.1, read on the forward strand.
GAGTAATCAACATATTCATGCGGTGAAGATTTCCGCTAACAATTTTAAGAGGCTCAAGAGACTTTTGTAAGATTTTTGTTACTTCGCAAATATTCTCAAACAATTGGGTTTCTTCCTGGGTAGGATGAGATCCTCCCTTTTGGGGTAGTGTTCCCACTATTCCCTCTATAATTTCATGCGCAATACTGGGATCAATCTCAATGAAGTTTCCCTTGGCAATGCAATCCAAGAGTTGTCTATGCGTCATATTTAACCCAACATAGAAATTGCGAAGAAGAATTCTAAAGTTCACCTCTAGGGTACACTTACGATAATATTCCATCATCCTATACCAAGCATCTTTTAAGTTTTCTCCTTGCCTTTGCTTGAAGTGAAGAACTTAAAACTCGGGAGACATAGGAGCGGATAAGGAATTCGACATAATGACAAACAAGCAAACTAACACACGAGCAAACAAACGGACGAGGAAAAGGCAACAGAAAAAGGAGGAGGAGATTGGGAAAGAGAGGGCGAATAAAACGGCAAGGGTGAAGTGGGGGAGAGGAAAACGAGAGGCAAATGGCAAATAATATAATGCGAGAGATAGGGATTGTGATGGGTACATGGTGTGTTGACTTTTGCGTAAGCCTCCCCGGCAACGGCGCCAGAAATCCTTCTTGCTACGTCTTGAGCTTGCGTTGGTTTTCCCCGAAGAGGAGAGGATGATGCAGCACAAGAGCGTAAGTATTTCCCTCAGTTTTTAGAACCAAGGTATCAATCCAAGAGGAGGCCACGCCGCAAGTCCCTCGTACTGCACAAAGCGATAGCTACTCGCAACCAACACGATTAGGGGTTGTCAATCCCTTCACGGTCACTTACGAGAGTGAGATCTAATAGAGATAATATTTTTGGTATTTTTGGTATAAAGATGCAAAGTGAAAAGTAAAAGCAAAGTAAAAACAAAGCAAGTAAATAAAGTGATGGAGATTGATATGATGAGAATAGACCCGGGGGCCATAGGTTTCACTTGAGGCTTCTCTCAAGAGCATAGATATTCTACTTGGGTGAACAAATTACTGTTGAGCAATTGATGTAATTGAGCATAGTTATGAGGTTATCTAGGTATGATCATGTATATAGGCATCACGTCCGAGACAAGTAGACCGAAACGATTCTGCATCTACTACTATTACTCCACTCATTGACCGCTATCCAAAGCATGCATCTAGAGTATTAAGTTAAAAAGCAGTAACGCCTTAAGCAAGATGACTTGATGTAGAGGAATAAATTCATGCAATATGATAAATACCCCATCTTGTTATCCTCAATGGTAACAATACAATACGTGCCTTGCAACCCTTTACATCCTTTGGGTAAGGACACCGCAAGATTGAACCCAAAGCTAAGCGGTTCTCCCATTGCAAGAACTACCAATCTAGTTGGCCAAACCAAACGGATAATTCGAAGAGACTTGCAAAGATAACTCAATCATTCATAAAAGAATTCAGAGAAGAATCAAATATTTTCCATAGATAAGCTGGATCATAAACCCACAATTCATCGGTCTCAACGAACACACCGCAAAAAGAAGATTACATCGAATAGATCTCCACGAGAGAGGGGGAGAACATTGTATTGAGATCCAAAAAGAGAGAAGAAGCCATCTAGCTACTAGCTATGGACCCGAAGGTCTGAAGTAAAATACTCACACTTCATCGGAGGGGCTATGGTGTTGATGTAGAAGCCCTCCGTGGTGGATGCCCCCTCCGTGAAGCTCGGGAACAGGCCCCAAGATGGGATCTCGTGGATACAGGAAGGTGCGGCGGTGGAATTAGGTTTTTGGCTCCGTCTACGATCTGTTGAAGTGCGTAGGTATATATAGGAGGAAGGAGTACGTCGGTGGAGCATCAGGGGGCCCACGAGGTAGGGGGCGCGCCCAGGAGGGGGGGCGCCCTCCACCCTCGTGACCGCCTCTGGCACTTCTTGTAGTAGGGTCTAAGTCTCCTGGATCACGTTCGGTGAGAAGATCACGTTCCCGAAGGTTTCATTCCGTTTGGACTCCGTTTGATATTCCGTTTCTTCGAAACACTGAAATAGGCAAAAAACAGCAATTCTAAGCTGGGCCTCCGGTTAATAGGTTAGTCCCTAAAGTAATATAAAAGTGGAAAATAAAGCCCAATATAGTCCAAAACAATAGATAAAGTAGCATGGAGCAATCAAAAATTATAGATACGTTGGAGACGTATCAGCCGTCGCGCCACTTCAAAGCCGGCGCCAGTGAGAGGTCGCCTCCGCTCTGGTCGGGCATTAATGCGGCACTGAAGCTCCAGGGCGACACTGACCGTTTCACGCGGGAAGCGTGCGCTGGCAAGGGATTATAGGTTTTGAACCGTTTCAGGTGTAGTAGTAATGGTAGTTTGCAAAACTACTCAATTATTGCACTCAGTTTCCTAAGAAATTGTGGTAAAAATCGTTACTCCACAGCCCGCTTCCCTTCTCCTTCCTGCTCGTGATTTACGTGGACATGTTAACGTGGTTGTGTCAAAAAAATGTCACTTCCTGCTCGTGATTTGCGTTCTATAATTACAAGCAAGATTCTCGTGCATTGCACGGAACATCAATATGCATTATTTTACAAAACACCTGTTGTGATTAACCCATGCAGGAGTAATCCCATGTGTAAAAACTAATGATATCTCGAGAATTTTATCGGAAAACTGGTATCTCGAGAATGTCATCGAAAAAATGAAAGATGGGAGATAAGGCGAGGAGGAGTGGAGCGTGGTGGTGGTGGTGGTCGGAATGGGCGGAGGCATGGGGATGGACGGCGCCCGGCAAGGCAGGCCACCATGCATGCTAGATTGTTCGAGACTTATTCCTTTTTTAATTGGTGAGCAATGAGGTTATGGAGATAATGATGTGGAGAGAGGTGCGGGTATCTTTTGTAAAATTATCATAGTTCGCTTTCTATCCGTCATATATAGATCATACGGTCTGTATTACAAGATGGCAGGCACACCATCATCGCCAACTGATAAGTTTGCTGACTAGTACTAAAGTAAAGTGGAATCTGTCCATGTTATGCAAGTAAATAAAGGTGATTGTTTATCATACGGGTAAGGTTGGATGAAGGGTGGTAGGAACAAATGCTCCGCCTAGAGCATGTGTGTGTGAGATGGAGTCTTAGTGTGTGTGGGGTGTGTGTGTGTGAGAGAGAGAGAGAGAGATGGAGTCTTAGTTTGTGTGTGTGTGAGAGAGAGAGATGGAGTCTAAGTGTGTGTGGGGGGAGGGGTGTGTGCGTGTGTGTGTGTGTGTTTGTGTGTGTGTGTGTGTGAGAGAGAGAGATGGAGTCTTAGTGTGTGTGTGGGGGGGTGCGTGCTTGCGTGTGTGTGTGTGTGCGTGTGTGTGTGTGTCGCGGGGTCCTCTATGGCGGATGTAATTTAAGTGTGCATGGCTTCATAATAGAGAGGTGATGTGTATGGCAGAGGCCACCAACGATGGGGTGCGAGAGAAAATGCCCGTAGAGGGAAGAGAAGGTGCGTCTTGGCGTGAGAGGAGTCGACATCGAGAGAACGTGTTTGTTCGAGAGACACCGAGGAAGACTACTATATATCGATGGTGCATGTAGGCGGGAATTAAACAAAGGGATGGTCTTATTGGTTTCGGGGATATAGGGGAAGAGTGAGAGGCGCGCGGGGGGGGGGGGTAGCTAGAAGGAGATTGTTAAGTGTGAGTGTGTGTTTTGCCCATCCAGGCGGAAGTTATGTGCACAAAAGAGGAGAACGATTCGATGTGGCGTTAGGATTGAGGGTAATTAACTACGTATGGAGACATAGAGACCTTGGACGTGCATGTGTGAGAGGTATACATGTATACGTTGGATGTGTGTGTGTGTGCGCGCGCGCATGATTGAGATAAAAGAAAGAAGACATAAGTCATAAGATCAACGACATGGGAGAGACGGGTCGGTATGACAATATGCATGCATGTGAGAATGCATGGAAGAAGGCCCGACAATTGAGCATGTGTTTTTGTCTTTAAGAGATAGTGGCGTGGGCTGGAGCATGCATCTATGGCAGCAGAGGGGTGAGGCGCAACGATTGTGCAAAAGAGATCAACCTATAAATGCATATGTATGGAGAGACATATATAGTGTGGGTGATAGGAAGCAAGACTCCGTGCGAGAAAGAAATGTTGACGGAGAAACTACAGATAGATACAGAGATGGAGATGCTAGCTAGAGGGACATCCGCTAGTTTGGGTGTTGGAGATGATCGTCGGGTGGTTCAAAGGGTGAAGTTATATATGTGTGTGAGAGGGCACTTGACTGCATGTAGAGAGAAACATATGTAGTGTGCATGATAGGAATCAAGAGTGAGGGCGAGAAAGAAGGTTGATGGAGAAACAGATAAATAGAAAGATAAAAATGCTAGCTAGTGTTTGTTAGAGATAGGAGTCGAGTGGATCAGAAGGCTGGGTTATGTGTGTGGGTGTGAGAGAGATAGAGAGAGGGTGCATGTGAGTCACATACAAACAGATATCAGAGAGAAATGAGATCCAGAGAGACGGAATTTTGTGTCTGCGAGAGAGAAAGATATTTCACACGAGAGTGATAGCTAGAGAGACATATGAGGGAACACAAGATATCTCTAGGGAGAGAGGGTGTGTTTGAGCAACATACAAGAGAACAATGGAGAAATATGAGACCCTGGGAGACAGAGTTTGTGTTTGTGTGTGAGAAAAAAATTGAAGAGGAAGAGTCGTAGGTTCTCATATATAAGGAGCGAAAGACATCTCTGTATGAGGGGTGTGCGAGTGGCACACATGGGAATAGTTGAGAGAAATAAGACCCCAGGAGACAAAGGTTTGTGTTTGTGTGAGAGAAAGAGATTCCACATGAAGAATCATAGCTAGAGACACATAGCAGGGAGAGAGATATACTTATAGAGAGATAGAGTGATGAAGGTCGAGGGAGAGATTACCGTCAGTGTGTTACGAAGATAAAAGATCATTGTCGACATACATGTAGCATGAGAGATGCCTGAGAGACGATGAACACGTATAGGTCCAGAGAGATAGACCTATATAAGCATGAGTGATAGCTATATGAGATGAATATCTGGATTAAAGGGGATTCAAATATTAAAACTGGAGATCACGACATCGATAATATCATAGCATAAATTGGTGTATCAAACATGCATATTCATTTGAATTTGGGCACACGGGTAATGTTATATAGTTTATCAATATTGGTGATCCATAGGTTCTTCAATTACAAACAATGCATGGTTTATATGCAATTAATGTCTAAACGGGATTAAACTATATGTTGCGTGTGTGAAACACATTATACATGTTTGAGAAGTTAAAAAACCCGCATGAAACACACATTGATTGGAGACAGTTAGCGAGGAATGCATACATTGGATTTCAACATAAAGTGGTTTCAAATATTTGAAAATCCAGATTGATAGATACAACCTTATGAATCTGAGATCATGCCATTTGTAAACCATATTTATGTATAAATGGTGTTGTGCTTTTGAAAGTATATATAAAAAATGATGTATATAGAATGTAATCCTAATTGTAAATGGACCCCGCCCGAAAATAAATAGTAGAATACAAACGGGATTCGAATTGAGTTGGCACGGTAAACATGCATTGTGCAAAATTTGAACGAAGCGGGGAAAGTCGCAGTAACCCCGCCCGAAACCAAAATCTGCAAGATGGAAATCACTACTGCCTATCCCTGCCACGCAAAGTCTATCTATTTGGATTTCTATAGGTTTCGATAGGGGTAGGTTTGTAATTTCACCCAAACGTGACGTAACCGCCTCTCACCCGGATTCATACACGGTGGGTGCCAAAACACAGTGTGCCCTTGGCCGAAATCGATTCCCTCCTCGATTCATATTCATACATGGTGGGCGCCAAAAACAAACTCTCGTCGGCAAATATTCGGTGTATGCGAGATTACCGTCCTATCCCCAACCGACTAATGTTCTTTGTGATGTAGTAGAAATTTCAAACGGGGCTAAGTTTGTAAATTTCCTCACATTTGAGACAAGCGCCACTGAATACATGGTTCCGCCTTCCTCTCTACCTCCCTTTTCCCCATTTGTACTCCGTGGGCCAAAACACCCTCTCCACCCCACCCTCCTCCGTCCGCCGCCGTCCGCCACCCCATCCACCGCCGTCCTCCTCCACCATGCCGGAGCTGATACCCCGACGCCGCCGTCCATTACAAGAGATCGACCTCTCTCATTCACGCCTTCGGACCAGGATCCTTGCATCCCGTCCTCTCGCTTCATCCCCACCGTCATCCACCTTGCTGGCGCCGCTCCTACGACCGTCTCGTCCACCGCGCCCCGCCGCCACCGTCTACCCTCCTAGATCTGCTTCCACGCTGCCGTGACCATCGCCATCGCAGCACCGTCAAATTCTCAGCAGATCGTACACAGCGCCGCACCAGAGGGGGTACTCTTTCGTGTCTGCTCAACTTATTTATCGCAGCAAGAAAATAGATCGCCACTGCTTTACTCTGATTTCTTGTCTTGGTTGCGAAGTTGCCTTTGTCCGGTTTGCACCTTCAGATCTGCCATGGCACGCTCAACACTATACTCCCAATGCTTATGGTTTTCCCTTTTATATTCCACACTAGTTAAATCACAAGAGACTAAATTTCAAAATTGGGTCGGTCGATTTTTGAGCTCGCCGGAGTTTGCCAGTCACGATCAAGGGGCTCGGGTGGTTGTGGGGCCTCGCCGAACAAAGAAAACTCGGCTGGGTGGGGGTGGGGTGGCGGAGGAACACAGGCGGTGGGGCGGTGGTCCGCGGCGTCCGCTTCGGTGTTCTGTATGGGAAGAATTAAGAGACGAGGAAGAAGAAGGGTTAGGAGACGTAGGATCTTCATCCAACCGCCTGAAATGGTCGAGAGACAACTAGGAGTTGCAGTCTTAATGCGCTCTGGTTCATCTTGTGTAGGCACTGCGCAACCAACATTTTATTATCCAAAATCTGCTTGCTCTTCTTTACCATGTTCGATAGTGCTGGCCTATACGTGATCGATAGGCTTTCAATTACTAGCGACAATACAACACCGTATTTTCAAGCCAGTTCCACTTTCCTGATTTATATATCGTGGTTATGGTGTACCCCTGTTATGTACACTATGATCTGCCTAGTTGCTGTGTGCTCTTGTTATCATGGGTTGGCAATAAACTCAGATACGGTATATTATGAACCTATCATCCGCCAGCTATCCTTACTTCGAGCCTATTTTTTGTGTACTTGTGCGGATTATATAAATGCACGCATGCGATATTACAGCACACATGAGCTCTCTCATCGTAATCCGGTGATAGCACATAAGTGTTTACTGAGCGCCCCTATATTAGAATATCATCTGCATTACAAAGATAATCTCACAACTATTTATGTTTTCATGCTTCTCAGATATTATACGCAATTACAGTGAATATCAGAATCCGCTCATCAGAAGAATATTGTGGAACACTGCAATGACTTATAAAATTGGCACCAAGGAATTGAGTGCCATTCTGGAAGTAATGAAACTCGTACGCTCCCCGCCTGTTGATTCTTGTTCAGAATATCATCCTAATGACTATTCTAACCTCGAGGAGTCAAAGGCAGATGGCCTGTCCTATTCACCCATCAAGGTGTGTGTTCTAATTTGGCAAGGTTTTATTGATTGTGCGTATCTTGCATATGTTGTCTTGCATTTCTTCTACTTTGTTGCACCACCATATGCTTAGTTTACTCATCATATAACTCGAGATGCCATGCCCATCCATTATCAATACATATTCCATCTGTCGTCATACCATGTTTCTCCACTCAAATGCTGTTCTTATGCATCAGACATCAAAAAGGAAGAGGATGATTGCCGAACTTGAAGGAGCGCCAGCAAAGTCCTTGAAAAACATGGTGGTGCCGGAGAAATCAGACAGCGCCCCACTTATATTGCTGTACAACCAGTGACACAAAACATAGGACCGACTCCAGCAGACTGTACCCATACTTCACTGGCCACACCACTAGCCCCACCACACAGGACCTGTACTCCAGATAAAGGTATACCAATTTCATTTGCCATAGCACCAGCCGTACCACAGAAAAATTCCACTCCAGCAAAAAGTACAACAAGTCCACCGGCCGAAGACCTATCCCAACTCCAGAGACGGCCAATTCCTGCAGATTGGAACCCCATTCCATTTATTACCAGTTTAAAAGACAATGCTTTCAATGTTGTTAGGGACTACGTGCATATATTCCCATCATGGGAAGATTATAGTGAAGACAAACACCATTTTCACATCTTCCTGTCCAACTTACGTGTAAGTGCTATTATTCATGGTTATTGTTTTACTGTTATTAGCTGAAAGAACACATCAATGATTTACATTACATTGTGGTAACTAGGTGAGGGTCAATCTGTATATTCATGACGAGCAAAGCTTGCGTGTGCTTTTCAAGGAAGCATTGCAGCGATGTCGGTGTTACTGAGGAAATCATACTTTGATGGCAAGTCTATAAACGAATTTCGGTGAAGTCTCACATGCTAAATTTAGAAGACATTGAATGTAAAAACCTTGTTATGCACCGGTCTCGTTCCTGTGATGAGGTACCGTCTATGAAATCACATGACAATTTGAACTTCTACTTTTCCGCATGTGCCTTACGGATCTTTTTGCGGGAAATCTGCTCGAAGAAGAATTCCGGTTTGAAAGAAACGACGTGATATCGCAAATATGCTACCCGCTGCTTTGCTCTTGTTAGTACTGTTGTCTCAGATCCAGTACTTGCATACATACCTGGTTCATTATGCGACAGCAGTATGCATGATAGCTTGCTTATCAATTGTTCGCTCCAAATTATCTGATCTGTATGAATGGTTACATTAGTGTAGAATATATCCAATGCCAATAAATTTTTTAGCTCTGCATTGTTCTTGTAAGTACATGTTGTCATTTATCAGTGTACTTATATTGACAGGTAGTTGTTCATGTACCATCACTCTGCATCTTATTTTCCTTTGCCCTCCATTTTCTACACATCAGATCTATATTTACTCTTACCATAAGGTTGGTCCTGAAGAAGTTTAGCTGTGCATTGCTCTTGGCTGTGCCTTTTGCCTGTATCGCTGCACATACATTTATAGCTACTTGGTTATGTAGCATCACTCTTCATCTTATCTTAAATATTCTCCACTTTTTCGTATATTATCACATCTATATTTACTCTTAACAAATTGTAGAATAAAGGGAATGCTTATGAAGAACATTCTGTGCTAAACTTCTTGAATTGCCCCCGCCCCCCAATCAGCATGGACAAGGGCTTTATAGAGCCTGTCTTCACCAGTAATGTAAGTTTGTCCTTCTCAAGCCTTCAAACTTTGTTGTGTATATTTGGTTAGGCATGACTGCAACAGCTGTTTATTTTTGGTGTTTGCATCAAATTGCATGTTTAAAGTTTATTATGTAGTTCATAAACAAAAGTTTGTCCTTCTCAATTTAAGTTTTCAGTTGTACAACCAAGTTCCTTCTTCATACCATGTAAATTAAACTATACAGAGCAAGTGATCTTCTTTTGCAATGCATGTATGCTTCGTTTCTTCATCCGTAATCCGGTGGTGTGGTGAACCTACCCACTACAAAGACAATGTCATATTCTGCAATGTATTAACTATGAACAATGTCATATCACACCGCAAAAAATTCTACTACTCCCTCCGTCAGAAAATACTTGTCATTGAAATGGATGTATCTAGATGTATTATAGTTCTAGACACATCCATTTTGATGACAAGTAATTCGGACGGAGGGAGTATTATTTAAACCGTCTCTTTATTTGCCAATCTGAAATGGGATAAATTGACAACACACTAACCATTGATACTTATGAGTTCTTGATCTGTAATCCAGTGGTGTTGTGAAGCTGCCAACTCCTTCACAATGTCATTTCCTGCCATGTCTTGACCTGAACAATACCATATTGTGTTAATGCAATTTTAAACTGTGTCACTTTATTCACAAGAAGAAATGTGATGAATTGTCAGCACTGATACTTTTATGTGCAAAATCTGTCATTTGTCTGCTTGTTTATCTTTCAGAGTGAGGAAGATATAAGTGTTAAACAAGCGCAGTCCCATCATCTTGCTCAGCTGCTTGCGCTGCAGCTCCCCAGTAGGGCTAACCTTTCTTGAACTCTATTGAAGTGCTGTCGGTTTTGTATATTAGTTTGTCGGCGTGTTTATTTGCACTGGTGGCGATCTTTGATGCCAAGTGTATGTAATCTGCTGTCTACTTGTGCTTTATTATCATAGTGCCGAACTTTGATGCCCAGTGGATGTAATATGTCGTAATTTCTTTATTGTATAGTCTAGTTTTTTCTTATTCACGATGCTGCAGTTATTTTACTGTATATATATCCTGTCTTCACAAGAACCGCCAAACCGTAAAATTACGGTACATAATCGGGCCGTCATGCAATCATGATGTATGATCCGCATCATGGGCGGTCAAACCGCCCACTAGTAGATTCGGGCCTTTAATAGGCCGAGTAACCCCGACCCTCTTTTCGCAAGAAAACTCAATGGGCTTTTAGGAGGCCGAGAAGTAGGTCGGACTGAAACGCGTCGAATAGCTCACGGCCGGCAAAGAGCCGAAATGGACCCCGCCCATGATTATGCGAATCAATTCACGGGCTTTTAACAGCCAAAGTTGTCTCGGTCCTTGTTTGGCCCAATCGGATATCGGTCATGAAAGGTGCCGGATGCAAACTGGGTCGTAGTTAGGCCCAACTATATGACGGGCTTTTAACAGGCCGAAATTAATATAGGGCCGAAATGTTAAATGGGCCCTTAACAAGCCGAAACTAATATCATGCCGAATTACTAAATGGGCCTTTAGCAAGTGGGCCCAAAAGCATAGCGTCCAGTCAACGGGCCGAATCTGATATGGGCCATAATTGAGCCCAAAGCCTCTTAAAGCGCCGAACCTGATCTGGGCCGTGATTTGGCCCATAAAGTGGGAGGCTTTTAACGGGCCGGATCTTATATGGGCCATTATTAGGCTCGGAACGTGGCAGGCCATTAATGGACCGGATCAAATATGGCCCGACATTTGGCCCAAAACATGGTAGCCAGTTAATGGGCCGACCTACTAGGGTCCTCAAAATCTTGTGGGCCTACAGCTGGGCCGGCCCATTAATGTCGGTGAAATATCGTGGGCCTTTAGCTAGGACGGCCCATTATGACCCGCAAGAATTTTGTGGGCCTTTAACTGGGCCGGCCCATTATGGCACACAAAAATCTTATGGGCCTTTACTGGGCCGACCAAATATGGCCCGCAAAATCTTGTGGGCCTTTAGCTGGGCCAGCCCATTATAGTCCGCAAAATCTCATGGGCCTTTAACTGGGCCGGCTCATCATTCAAAGATTTAGTGCCAAACATTTTAATGCATTCTTCTTCTAACATTTTGGCACAATTATCGGAATCCTTATTTTCATGAAAGATGTATAAAAGATGAAGCATATGAGGCATCCTCAATTCCATTTTTTGTAGTTTTCTTTTATAAACTAAACTAGTGATAAAACAAGAAACTAAAAGATTCGATTCTACTACGCAACCTTCTTCTTGTAGACGTTGTTGGGCGTCCAAGTGCAGAGGTTTGTAGGACAGTAGCAAATTTCCCTCAAGTGGATGACCTAAGGTTTATCAATCCGTGGGAGGCGTAGGTTGAAGATGGTATCTCTCAAACAACCCCGCAACCAAATAACAAAGATTCTCTTGTGTCCCCAACACACCCAATACAATGGTAAATTGTATAGGTGCACTAGTTCGGCGAAGAGATGGTGATACAAGTGCAATATGGATGGTAGATATAGGTTTTTGTAATCTAAAAATATATAAAACAGCAAGGTAACTATTGATAAAAGTGAGCACAAACGGTATTGCAATGCTAGGAAACAAGGCCTAGGGTTCATACTTTCACTAGTGCAAGTTCTCTCAACAATAATAACATAATTGGATCATATAACTATCCCTCAACATGCAACAAAGAGTCACTCCAAAGTCACTAATAGCGGAGAACAAACGGGGAGATTATTGTAGGATACGAAACCACCTCAAAGTTATTCTTTCTGATCGATCTATTCAAGAGTCCGTAGTAAAATAACACGAAGCTATTCTTTCCGTTCGATCTATCATAGAGTTCGTAGTAGAATAACACCTTAAGACACAAATCAACCAAAACCCTAATGTCACCTTGATATTCCGATGTCACCTCAAGTATCCGTGGGTATGATTATACGATATGCATCACACAATCTCAGATTCATGTATTCAACCAACACAAAGAACTTCAAAGAGTGCCCCAAAGTTCTGGAAACGTGTGCCAACCCCTATGCATAAGTTCACAATGTTACGGAACCCGCAAGTTGATCACCAAAACATACATCAAGTAGATCACGTGAATATCCCATTGTCACCACAGATAAATGAAGGAAATATGCCCTAGAGGCAATAATAAAGTTATTATTTATTTCCTTATTTCATGATAAATGTTTATTATTCATGCTAGAATTTTATTAACCGGAAACATAATACATGTGTGAATTCATAGACAAACATAGTGTCACTAGTATGCCTCTACTTGACTAGCTCGTTAATCAAAGATGGTTGAGTTTCCTAGCCATAGACATGAGTTGTCATTTGATTAACGGGATCACATCATTAGGAGAATGATGTGATTGACTTGACCCATTCCATTAGCTTAGCACTTGATCATTTAGTTTACTGCTATTGCTTTCTCCATGACTTATACATGTTCCTATGACTATGAGATTATGCAACTCCCGATTACCGGAGGAACACTTTATGTGCAACCAAACGTCACAACGTAACTGGGTGATTATAAAGGTGCTCTACAGGTATCTCTGATGGTACTTGTTGAGTTGGCATAGATCGAGTTTAGGATTTGTCACTCCGATTGTCGGAGAGGTATCTCTGGGCCCTCTCGGTAATGCACATTACTATAAGCCTTGCAAGCAATGTGACTAATGAGTTAGTTGCGGGATGATGCATTACGGAACGAGTAAAGATACTTTCCGGTAACAAGATTGAGCTAGGTATTGAGATACCGACGATTGAATCTCGGGCAAGTAACATACCGATGACAAAGGAAACAACGTATGTTGTTATGCGGTTTGACCGATGAAGATCTTCGTAGAATATGTAGGAGCCAATATGAGCATCCAGGTTCCGCTATTGGTTATTTACCAGAGACGTGTCTCGGTCATGTCTACATAGTTCTCGAACCCGTAGGGTCCGCATGCTTAAAGTTCTGTGACAATCGGTATTATGAGTTTATATGTTTTGATGTACTGAAGGTAGTTCGGAGTCCCGAATATGATCACGGACATGACGAGGAGTCTCAAAATGGTCGAGACATAAAGATTGATATATTGGAAGCCTATATTTGGACGTCAGAAGAGTTCCGGGTGAAATTGGGATTTTACCGGAGTGCTAGAGGGGTTATCGGAACCCCCCAGGGGTTAATGGGCCTAGTTGGGCCCTAGTGGAGAGAGAGAGGGGCCGGCCAGGGCAGGCTGCGCGCCCCCTCCCCCTCTGGTCCGAATTGGACTAGGAAGGGGGGCACCCCCCTTTCCTTCTCCTTCTCCCCCTTCCTTTCCCCCTCCTAGTAGGAGTAGGAAAGAGGGGAGTCCTACTCCTACTAGGAGGAGGACTCCTCCTCCTGGCGCGCCTCTGAGGCAGCCAGCCTCCCCCTTGCTCCTTTATATACTGGGGCAGGGGGGCACCCTAGAACACACAAGTTGATCATTGATCTCTTCCAGCCATGTGCGGTGCCCCCCTCCACCATAATCCACCTCGGTCATATCATAGCGGTGCTTAGGCGAAGCCCTGCGGTGGTAGCTTCATCAACATCGTCATCATGCTGTTGTGCTGACGAAACTCTCCATCGAGCTCTACTGGATCATGAGTTCATGGGACGTCACCGAGCTGAACGTGTGCTGAACGCGGAGGTGCCGTACGTTCGGTACTGAGGATCGGTCGATCGTGAAGACGTAGGACTACATCAACCGCGTTGTAATAACACTTCCGCTTAACGGTCTACAAGGGTATGTGGATGACACTCTCCCCTCTCGTTGCTATGCATCACCATGATCTTGCGTGTTCGTAGGAATTTTTTTTAAATTACTACATTCCCCAACAATAAGCACATGCAAGACATACATCAAGTGTTCTCAAATCCTTAAAGACTCAATCCGATAAGATAACTTTAAAGGGAAAACTCAATCCATTACAAGAGAGTAGAGGGGGAGAAACATCATAAGATCCAACTATAATAGCAAAGCTCGCGATACATCAAGATCGTGCCGAATCAAGAACACGAGAGAGAGAGAGAGAGAGAGATCAAACACATAGCTACTGGTACATACCCTCAGCCCCGAGGGTGAACTACTCCCTCCTTGTCATGGAGAGTGCCGGGATGATGAAGATGGCCACTGGTGAGGGATCCCCCTCTGGCAGGGTGCCAGAACGGGTCTAGATTGGTTTTCGGTGGCTACAGAGGCTTGCGGTGGCGGAACTCCCGATCTAGGTTATGTTCTGGGGGTTTCTGTATATATAAGAGGTTTTGGCGTCGGGAACAAGTCAGGGGGGTCTCCAAGGCGGCCACGATGGGGTTAGGGCGCGCCCCCACCCTTGTGGGTGCCTCAGGACTCTTCTGGCCCATCTCCGGTGCATCGTGGGCTTCTTCTGGTCCAAAAACGATCTCCGTGAAATTTCAGGTCAATTGGACTCCGTTTGGTTTTCCTTTTCTGCGATACTCAAAAACAAGGAAAAAATAGAAACTGGCACTAGGCTCTAGGTTAATAGGTTAGTCCCAAAAATCATATAAAATAGCATATAAATGCATATAAAACATCCTAGATGGATAATATAATGGGATGGAACAATCAAAAATTATAGATACGTTCGAGATGTATCAGCCGCCAGCCCTAATCTCTCTCAGGAGGGCTGATCAGAAGTCCGTTCGGGGCTCCGGGGAGGGGAATCCGTCGCCGTCGTCATCATCAACAATCCTCCACTACCAATTTCATGATGCTCACCGCCGTGCGTGAGTAATTCCATCGTAGGCTTGCTGGACGGTGATGGGTTTGTCGGCATACTGGGAACGGGGGTCCCCAGACTTGCCTACCTGCGGCCCGCGGCCTGGCTCTGTTAGCAGGCCTGTACGACCCATCTTCATCAACAAGGCATCGAAGACCCTCGCGAGGGGCCAAGCCTCGCGAGGCGGATGACCCAAGACCTCCTCAGGAGCGGCCTCACCAGGTTGGCTCGTGAGGAGCGGAGAGATCAAGGCAGGGCAAATCTCGCGAGGTTCTCGTGACATGAGCTATGACGATCAAGATCAGGCGGGCGCCAGCACGCGTACTGTCCTTGTTTCCTCTTCGGTGCTAAGGGAGCAAGCGCAGGCGCAGAGTACCAAGGCATCAAGCAAAGCTTTCCATATCAGTGCAACGAGACCAAGACCAGCAGGACGGCAAGACGGAGGTCACCATGGAGCCCAAGGCGGCGTCACCACCAGAGGCTTTGCAAGCGAAGACCACTTTTATCAGGATAAGCTGTACTAGATGTTCCCCTTCAAATCTGGCCGTTGTGGGATCCCTGCCCGCTCAATATTAGGGAAGAGGACCAGGGCCTATATAAGTAGAACTAGCCACCGCAGTAGGGGAGGGATTCCATCTTCCATCCTCACAAGGATCGATTCCATCTTCCATCCTCACAAGGATCGATTCCATCTTCCATCCTCACAAGGATCAATTCCATCTTCCATCCTCACACCCACAAGTTCACTGAGCACAAGAACACCTCAACCTCAGAAGGCTGGTCTTCCCCTTGTACTGTTCATCATCAGCCCAAGAGGCAATCCACCACCACCACACTGGAGTAGGGTATTACACCACAACGGTGGCCCGAACCAGTATAAATCTCGTGTCTTTTGTGTTGTGAGTTTCTCGAGCTCGTTCTTGAGATCTTAGCTAGTTAGGACACTGATCGGTAGGAGGGAGAGAACTTCGCGCGCACCCCAGAGTTCAAACCTTAAGGGTTTTGCCGGAACCCATGATTCGACATTTGGCACGCCAGGTAGGGGTGCGCCGTAGCCTCCCTTTTGTCGATCTGTGCTCCGTCGTCTCCATGGCGGACGCTCGCCGTGCTCGTGCTGAGCGTCGGGCTGCCTTGCCATCCGCGTCGCTCAGACGGCTCCCGTCGGCGGGCCACTTCGCCGTTCTCTGTCGCCTGCCGCCAACACCGCCATCGGCCCGGCGGGGAACAAGCATCAAGCGTCCTCACTGCACCCTTCGGTGCGGCGGGACGGCCGCACCGCCACTCCATCACCGACTCCTGCTGGTTCGTCGTCCCACGCTCGTCGCGCTCCCATGGACGCGCGGGACGCGCTCCTCATGGCGCACGAGCTCCTGCACTACCGCCTGGTCGACGACCTCTACGAGGACTGGCTCGACCGCATCGCCGAGCTTGTCCGCGCCGCAGGGGGCTCCCCTGCGCCGTCACTCTCTCCGCCTGCCATCCGCTAGCTACAGGCGACGTAGCTCACGGAGCACCTCCGCCACCTCTGCCCCAAGACGGCGCCCTGGCGCCAAGGCGCGCGCCTCCATGGCGCGACCCACCATGTCAGGCGCCCGCGTGTGAAGAAAGAAGCTGCCAAGAAGTCCCTCGGCCATAAGAGAAAACTCCGCCGCTCCTCACACCACCGTGCCAGGATCGTCTGCCGCGGCCGGCCCCGCGCAGCTTGCTGCGGCGGCACGTGAGCGTCAAGACCAAGCTCCACCTCCAAGACGGGCCCCGGCGACCACAGCCGGCTGCCGCGCCTTCACCTCCGAGCTGTGTAGCGTCGCCTGGCTGGGCAAGTTCAAGACGGACCTGCCTCCTCGCTATAACGGCACACCGACCCCGCGGAGTTCTTGCAGCTCTACGAGCTGAGCATCGAGGCAGCCAACGGCGACGAGAAAGTCATGGTGAACTGGTTCCCCATGGCGCTCAAAGGCGGCGCCCGTTCGTGGCTCCTGAACCTGCCTGCAGGCTTGATCTCCTCCTGGGACGAGATGCGCGACCGCTTCATCGCCTACTTCAGGCACTCGCGACCGTCCACCGGCCATGGAGACTGCGTCGCATCAAGCAACAACCAGAGAGACCCTCCGTAGTACATCCAAAGGCTTCAACAATGTTGAATCAAGATCCCCAAGGTGACGGACGAGGCCATCATCTCTGCGTTCTCTGATGGCGTCCGCGACGTCAAGATGAAGGAGGAGCTCGCTATCCACGAGGAGGTGTGCACATCTCAGGAGCTGTTCAACCTGGCGACCAAGTGCGCAAGAGCCGAGGAAGGGCGCCTCTCCCTCCTTGAGCTCCCGGCTGCGGACATGGAGGAGAAGAAAGCCAAGGCCAAGGACGTGAAGCACAAGGGAGCAGCCGTGCTCGCGACGGAACCAGACACCAAGCGCGGTAGAGACCAGCCCGAGTCATCCAAGAGCAGCCGACCGTTCTGCGCCTTCCATAACCTGTATACCCACAACACCAGCGACTGTCAAGAGCTCAGAGCCATTCAAGAAGGACGCTTCGGTAGACGACTCGAGCGCAACGACCGGGGCTACGGCCGGGGAGGAGGACGTGATGGCGGACGCTGGGACGACCGTGGCCCGCGCCAGGAGTGGCGCGACTAGCCTCGTGAGGACCGCTGGCAGGATCAGCCTTGCAAGGGGGCGCCTGGAGGGACCAGCCTCGTGAGGACTGACCTCAGGGCAACGCTGGCCTTCCTCCGCTGCCGCCACCGCCGAGGAGGAATGACGACCACCATCAAGACGAGGGGGCTGGGGGCTTCCAGGAACCACGTGCCATCGCCTGCATCTTAGGCGGAGCTCAGGCCCCAGCCTCGCAGCGTATCTTCAAACAGTTTGCTCGTGAAGTGAATGCGGTCGTCCCCAAGCTTGAGGCCACACGCCTGCTCAGGTGGTCCTAGTGCGCCATCACCTTCAATTCGGCGGATCAGCTCAAGTGCGCAGGCACCGCAGGCGCCCTCCCGATGCTTTGCTCCCCAGCCATCAGCATCGTGCAAGTCACCAAAACCCTCATCGACGGCGGCGCAGGGCTCAACGTCCTGTCCGTCGACACGTTCGACAACCTCCAAGTGCCATATGACCAGCTTCAGCCTACCAAGCCTTTCTCAGGAGTGACCGACGGCTCCACTACACCGATAGGGCAGGTCCTCCTCCCTGTCACCTTCGGGGAACACAAGAACTACCGCACCAAACTCATCGACTTCGACGTCGCGCATATCCGCCTGCCGTACAATGCCATCCTCGGATATCCAGCCCTGGCCAAGTTCATGGTGGTGACCCATCACGGCTACAATGTCCTCAAGATGCCGAGAAGCGGCGGAATCATCACGGTCCCATGCGAAGAAAGAGATGCAGTGTGCTCCCTTGAGCGTGCCTTTCAAGCTACAGCAATCGACGGCCCCGACAGAAAGGGCGAGTGCCTTCCTGAGGCCACCCCAAGAAGAAGAAGCAGCTGTGCCGCGTAGGACCTCAGGAGGGTGGCGTCGCGGCTGGAACCTCGTCAGGATTAGCGCCCGCGCCAGGGGCGCCTCCCTCCATCGCATAGGAAGGCGAGCCCGATGCCCTTCTTGGGCAGGGCTCGGGGGCTCTCTTCTGGAGGGCCTCCGACCTTGCCAACATCATGAGGGAGGCGCTCGGGCACCACTTGGAGGCGTGCTTCGCGACACGTTTCCCTCAGGAGAACACAGGGCGAGGAGCGCCCACCGCTCAGGAGTTCATCACCAAGGCCACTCAGGAGCTGCAAGACGCAAGGGCCATGCACGGCGACCGCCGCTCACCAGGCGCAGCTCCCCATCCAGGCGAGGATGCCGGGCTGCGCGTCTGCATCGATGTCCCAGGGCTCAACAGGGCCGCATCTCAGGAGCCCTTCTGGCCTTCACGCATGGGCTGCTGTGAGGGTCCACCGCACAGTTACGTTTGCATGCCTCTTGGCCTGCCGAGCATGTCGTCCGTCTATCAGCGCAACTTGCGGAGTGTCCTGGCAGCTCAGGAGGCCAGGCATCACGCCGTCCTGACGGATATGGAGACGGTTCTCAAGGAACCACCTGGACCCCCAGAGCCTCCCGAGGCTCAGGGCCCCGGTGGCTCGTGAGGAGCAATTCCTTCACCGCGTACCTTCAGCTGCCCCAACTCTCCTTCGTCAACAGAGCCAGGTGACATTTTCCAAGTTCATTTAGCTAGGAGCACCCCATGGGCCGCATCATTCCCAGGCCGCGTTGGTCCGTCCCTGTGGCATGTATCCTTTTCCTTATGTCTTTAGCTTACCTTGCCGGGGGCGCCCCTCGGGCTGCATCATCCCCAAGCCGCTCGGGCCTGACCCAGTGGCATGTATCTTCCCTGCATTTACCTAAGCCAGTTTGCTTTCCATGCTTAACCTATCTATGATTATTACCTGCTCGATCGTCGCCTCCCACGGTGGCTGCTCACGCTGGCACGGCGCTGGTGCACGGGTCCGCCCCTGCCACGTCAACAAACCTGAGTGGTCGAGCTCTGGCTCGCGGCACGCCCCGCGCACGTCACCTCACCAGGCCCTCAGTGCCTCCATTTCCTCACGGAGTAACCAGCGACAGGCTGGCAACCATAACGGCAAACTGTGTTCCTCCTTGTGCTGGCTTGCAGGAACCTCATGTGAATGACAGCATGTGGCACCGTGAGCTCCCTTTTATCCCATGAGATCTGCTTGCGCGTTAAAAGGGGGGCTCCTGAGCATCGCGTCTCAGGAGCTCTTACTGGATCTCCATCCCTCATCCCCTGGCCTTGACCACGGCACGCGACCTGGCATACCAGCGGCGGCTGAGCTCGCTCGAAGGCCGGGACCTGAGGACGTAGAGCAAGAAGGAGAGCGTGGGAAAGGGGGAGGCTCGTATGGGCCTGGCCTAGCTATGCTTTAACGCGGCGCATTGCAAGAAATCGACCCAAAACCGCCAAGATAAGTCTCGCACCCAGATTGCCTAGTCGTTGGAGCCTGAGGGTCACGCTCGCTGCAGCCCTGTTGCGGCCACGTCGCCTCCTTTCTTGCCTTACCATGGCTGCTTGAGCACTAAAGGGGACTTCCTGAGCATCGTGCCTTAGGGGCTCTTACTGGACCTTGGGCCGCTCACCTCCTGGCCTTGACCACGACACACGACCTGGCATACCAGTGACGGCTGCAGCCTGCCTGGGGACTGGGACCTGTCAGTGTAGAGCAACGAGCCATCGCGAGGTTGGAAAGGGGAGACTGAGCCTGAACAGGACATGCGTTCGTAAATTTTCATAATAAGGAAGATATACACAAAAGGCATCACACACCCTTTACACGCCCCCACGGGGTACTTCTTGATTCCTCGCAGGGGACAAAAGACGAAAACCTGGGAGAATCCTATCTACACCCACCCGAGGCTGACACCATCATCAACAGTGGGCTGCGGGAGGCCGGCACCAAGCCCATCCAGATCAACGACGACGACGGCTGGATGTTGTAGCCCTGCTCCGAGCCCGGCGAGAGCTCGGGGGCACGTAGCTGTCGTCGCTCATCTCCGGAGTCTCATAGAGCTCAGCAGAACTGTTGGACGCCCAGGAATCGCCGCTGCTGGAGGTGCCGCAGACCGGGCGCATGTTGTCCTGGTGCTCCCCTCCAGGGCAGCACTCCAGGCGGAGGCCCTCTGCATCGAAGACCTTGAAGAATAGCGTGGAAGCGCCGTCATACTCGAAGTGGATCGCGAGGGTGCCCTCCGCACAGAAAACCCGCGCGACCTCACCCCAGCCGCAGGTCATGAAGATCTTGCCGGGGGAGACCGCTTCAACCTCAGCTCCGATCGCCAGAGCGTCGCAGCCGGCGTGCTGCAACCAGAGCTCGAGGGGTCCCCTCGGTGGCATCACATCGGAGAAGAACCGCGGGAAGCGGATCCAAGAGCATGGGGGCATCGCCGCCCATAGCACGAGCTCGCGCGAGGAGTCCGCCGCATGTTCTCCAGGAGCGACGGCGAGCGTCACCACGGCACGTCGACCTTGGCCGCGACGCGCGCGTCGACGCCTATAGTTCATTCCTCCTGAGCCCCCGGCTTGGGCGTATAAGGGCAGCGGATATCCAGGAGGAGGCCGCTCGCACCAAGGCCTCGTCACCACCCACATCACCGCTGCGTCACGGTGGTGAACCGACCTCTTCTTCGGTGGAAGCAGCCCCGACTCATCGCGGGGAGCCTTTCCTTTCTCCTCGGCAGAGAACCTTCGGATTGGTGCCATGGGAATTGTTACTGGTGATGGAGCAAGAAGGAAGAAGCAAGCGAACTGGGAAGAGATGGGCGACGGGGGCTCAACTCCCCTCCCTCATTTATAGCAGGAGAAGGCCAACCAGCGCCTCTCACGATCACAGGTAATGATGGTTTCCCTTGAATGTCACCCGTGGATACGGCTAGCCATGGAAAGTGAAAGTATGGTGGAAAAAGGAATAAACTTTATTTTCTGTTTGGGAACCGCCTATGGCATATCTAGCATGGAAAGTATTCGAAACTCTGAGTCATTTTTGTTGGTGGGATGGATACACCTCCCAAAATGTTTTTATCTCAAAATCTTCGCTTTGAGCTCTGGCACCTCTACAAATCCCTACTTCCCTCTGCGAAGGGCCTTTCTTTTACTTTATGCAATTTTTATTTTTTGAATTTGAGTCTCCGTCTTCTCTTACAAAAGCACCAACTAGGAGGCAATATGATCGTACTTAAGTATTGGGTGTAGCTAATATTCGAGTGTGTTTCATGAATGGATCAATGTTTGAGCATGATGGGCTAGGGATAACTTGTTTTAGCATTGATATTTTGAAAGACATGGTTGCTTGTTGATAAGCTTGAGTATCTACATTATTATGTCAAAACTAGACTATTGCTTTGAATCACATAAAAGTCCAATTGTCCATGCTATAAAGAAAAGAATATGATATGACTTGATGAACAACACTCCACATCAAAAATTATGTTTTTATCACTTACCTACTCGAGGACGAGTAGGAGTTAAGCTTGGGGATGCTGATACGTCTCCAACGTATCTATAATTTTTTAGTGTTCCATGCTATTTTATTATCAATCTTGGATGTTTTATAATCATTTTATAGTCATTTTATACCATTTTTTGGTACCAACCTATTGACATAGTGCCAAGTGCCAGTTGCTGTTTTTTCCATGTTTTTTACATCGCAGGAAATCAATATCAAACGGAGTCCAAATGCCACAAAACTCCACGATGATTTTTATGGGCGGAAGGAAGGCAATGGGCCTGGTTGCACTGGGATGCCCCGAGGAGGGCACAACCCACCGAGGCGGCGCCCAGAGGCCCAGCGCGCCTCGGTGGGTTGTGCCCACCTCGGGTGCCCCCCGGACCACCTCTTTGCTCTATAAATACCCCAAAAATCCACAAACCCTAGGGGAGTCAACGAAATATTCATCCAGCCACCGCAGAGTCCAGAACCTCCAGATCCAATCTAGACACCATCACGGAGGGGTTCACCACTTCCATTGGTGCCTCTCCGATGATGCGTGAGTAGTTCTTTGTAGACCTTCGGGTCCGTAGTTAGTAGCTAGATGGCTTCCTCTCTCTCGCTGAATTCTCAATACAATGGTCTCTTGGAGATCCATATGATGTAACTCTTTTTGCGGTGTGTTTGTTGGGATCTATAAACTTCGAGCTTATGATCAATTATATCTTTTTATATCCATGAAAGTTATTTGAGTTTCTTTGATCTCTTATATGCATGATCTCTTATAGCCTCGTATTTCTTCTCTGATATTTGGGTTTTATTTGGCCAACTTGATCTATTTATCTTGCACTGGGAAGAGGTGCCCGGTAGTGGGTTCGATCTTACGGTGCTTGATCCCAGTGACAGACAGGGAACCGACATGTATATATCGTTGCTACTAAGGATAAAAAGACGAGATCTATATCTACCGCCATATAGATAAACGGATCTTGTGTACACCATGTCATCGTTCTTATTGCATTACTCCGTTTTTCCATGAACTTAATACACTAGATGCATGCTGGATAGCGGTCGATGTGTGGAGTAATAGTAGTAGATGCAGGCAGGAGTCGGTATACTAACCTTGGACGTGATGCCTATGTAATGATCATTGTCTGGATATCGTCATGATTATTTGAAGTTCTATCAACTGCCCAACAGTATTTTGTTTACCCACCGTTTGCTATCTTTCTCGAGAGAAGCCACTAGTGAAACCTACGGCCCCCGGGTCTTCTTTCTCATATATTTGCCTTGCGATCTACTTTTCCTTTGTGTTTTATTCAGATCTATTAAACTAAAAAATATCTTGGTACACTTTATTTTATTTATGATCTATTATTTCAATCTATTATAATTTTCTCCCGTCATCATGCCTTCTGGCGCCGTTACCCGAAAGGGATTGACAACCCCTTTAACACGTCGGGTTGCGAGTGGCTGTTATTTGTGTGTAGGAGCTGTTTACATTTTGTTGCTTGGTTCTCCTACTGGTTCGATACCTTGGTTTCATTACTGAGGGAAATACCTATCGTTGCTGTGCTACATCAAACACCGATGTAGTCTTAGCAAACATCATCATGCACCTAGTCCTTCTAGAAAGAAAAAGAAGAAGAAAAATGATAGGACTTTGCATGCTTCTAGTGAACCTGCAGTAGAAAAACCTCCTGATAACGATCATGATGTTTCTGTCTCTGATGCTGAAACCTAGTCTGGTAATGAACATCCACCTAGTGATAATGAAAATGATAATGCTGATGTTCATGAAGATGCTCAACCAAATATTAAAGAACCAGACAATGATGTTGAGATAGAACCACCTGTTGATCTTGATAACCCACAACCTAAGAATAAAAGGTATGATAAAAGTGATTTTGTTGCTAGAAAACATGGTAAAGAAAGAGAACCGTGGGTTCAAAAACCTATGTCTTTTCCACCCAAGTCAACTAAAAAGAAATATGATGAAGAATTTGAACGCTTTGCTGAAATGCTGAGGCCAGTCTTTTTGCGTACTTGCTTGACTGATATCTTGGAAATGCCTCCTTATGCAAATTACATGAAAGACATCATCACTAATAAGAGAAAAATACTGGAAGCTGAAATCTCCACTATCCTTGCTAATTATACTTTTAAAGATGGAGTACCTAAAAAACTTGGAGATCCGAGAATACCAACTATACCTTGCTCCACTAAAAAGAATTATGTGAAAACTGCTTTATGTGACCTAAGAGGTGGTGTTAGTGTTATGCCTTTCTGTTTATATAAAAGACTTGATTTAAATAAACTCACACCTACTAAAATATCTTTGCAAATGGCTGACAAATCAACTGCCATACCTATCGGTATTTGTGAGGTTGTGCCCGTTGTTGTTGCTAATGTTACTATTTTGACTGACTTTGTTATAGTTGAGATGCCCGAGGACGACAACATGTTGATTATCCTTGGTAGACCCTTCTTGAATACTGCATGGGATGTTATTGATTGCAATAAAAGCAAGCTCACTTTTCATACGAATGGTAATGAGCATACGGTGCACTTTCCGAAGAAACAATTCCAAGTGAATGGTATTAATGTTATTGAAAAATCTCCGACAATCACTATTGGAAGTTTTCAAATACCTCTACCTACTGTCAAAAAGAAACCTGAAATGCTCATTGTTGGGGACATTCATATCCCCGTTCAGGTAACTTAGTGTATGAAAGTTCTTCGGTTTCATGCTAATCAAAAGTGGTTGTTAATAAGACCTGATCAACCTTATGAATGGATCTTTTTTGAGAGATATGAAGTTGATGAATTTAGTAAGCACTACCTTCTGTCCCTACCTTTTATATTCTATTTTTACCAGTTAAATAAAATAAAATAAAATGTTATGTATGTTATCTAGATTTCCCGTGCAATAAAAAAATGACCCAAAAATAAAAGTTCTTAGAATGCTCTGAAAAATTAATATGATTTTTTCTGAATATTTATGAATTTCTGGTGTAAATAATATCACAGGGAGGTGCACCAGTTGGGCACAACCCACCTGGGAGCGCCAGGACCCCTAGGCGCGCCCTGGTGGGTTGTGGTCCCCACGTGGGCCCCCTCACTTATCTCTTTACACCACATCATCACCTACCTCCAGAAAAAAAATCTCCATTGCTCTCTCTCACGTGTTCTTGCTCTCAAACCCGTGGATTTCGATCTCTTTGCTTGAAGCCCCGTTTCAGAAACTATTTCGCGGGATTGTTGCTTGGTATGTGACTCCACCATTTGTCCAATTAGTTTTTGTTTTAGTGGTTTATATTTTGAATAATTATCTACTCTTGGTGCTATTGTAGATGAGCTTGCATGTTGAATTCTTAGAGTTTTTAGTAGTTTGAATGCTTCCTATGGCCTCTATCTATCCCTATGGGTAGTTGCTATCATTTGTATGAGTAGTTTCTATCACTTGTAAATATTTTTTATCGTTTTTGCTTTTCCCTTTTATTTGCCTGTTCAAGAAAACCAAAAACTCCAAAAATATTTCAATGTGTTTTTCTGAATTTCTTTTCTTTTTATTCGAGTCGTATCAAGGAGAAGACCACGATGAAAATGTTGAGTGGCTCTCTTATGAATAATTGTTGATCTAATAGAGAGCCCATTTTACCTTGTGTTCTACTGTTGAATAAAATGTTTGCAGATTCCAGCTTAGTCCACGGCACTCTTGCACTATTATTATTTTCACATTGTTCGGTCGGTGCAAGTGAAAGGCAATAATGACGATATTCGATGAACTGGTTGTGGCAGAGAGAAACGGGTATGAACTCGACTTGTTCTGTTTGTGTAAATATGTTTAACCTAGTACCCAGGATTCAGCCCATTATGATTAAACATGTTTGCAATGACAATGAGAGATTATAGTTTCTCATGCCATGCATAAGTAGCTAGGAGTGGATATTGATTTACCTTGGATATCAACATTGCGTTAAAATGATCGTGATGTAGTATTATGATATGGTATCCTCCTCTGAATGTTCAAGTGGCTTGACTTGGCACATGTTCATGCATGTAGTTGAATCAAAACTAAGATAGCCTCTATGATATTTATGTTCATGGTGATCATATCCTACTCATGCTAGTGTCCAATGTTACTTATGCATAATGCATGTTCATGACCGTTGTTGCTCTCTAGCTGGCCGCTTCTCGATATATTTGCTAGCCTTCGGCTATACTAAGTGGGAATTATGCGTGTACATCAAAAACCTTGAACCCAAAGTTATTCCAGATGAGTCCACCATACCTACCTATATAGGGTATTACCCTGCCGTCCTAAGTAAATTTGCATGTGCCACCTCTAGAAATTTCAAATAAATATCCTTTTTGCGTGCCTGGATCGTTCATGGAACGACAGGAGGTGGTCGGTATCTTCCATGCTAAGCAGGTTATTCTCAGGTCGAGTGTTGATTCACTCGCCATCGCACGAGAAAAGGGCGATAATAGGGATGCCCAGTGTCGTGCTACTAAGTCTGACAGTAAGAGTAGGGGGTACAAATGAGGAGGCAAGGTCCTAACTACAGCAAGGTTGTACGCATGTGTTTACGAGTCCAGGCCCCTCTCGAAGGAGGTAAAAGCCCTACATCTCGGTGCCCTGAGGCGGTCGACTGGAATATGTGTGTGTGTGTTACAAGGGGTGCGAACCCTTGTGCCAGTGGAGGGGGTGGCTTATATAGAGTGCGCCAGGACCCCAGCTAGCCCATGTTACAAAGGGTTCAATGTACATTAAGACAGAGCGTTAATGGTAACACCAGTAATAAAAAGGTATAAATGATCTTTTAGACTACAGAGTGAACGTCCGACCGTTGCCATCCTGAGTGACATTAGGTCTTCGATATGCCCGAGTGGTTTTTTGTATGGTCGAGTGACTTCCTCTTGGTCGAATGGAATTGGGGTATCCGAGTTAGGCTGAAGGTCGAGTGGATTACACTCCTTGGTGAACTCAGTCGGTTTCCTCTGTTGTGTTTTGAATGTCTTTGACTGTAGGGCAGTGTCCTTGGGTAGGGTGTCTAGGTCAGGCCTATGACCCTACCCTAGGTACATGTCATCGTCATTAGCCCCCGAATGGATTGAGGTCCGAGTGAAGAAAATGCTGAAGTTGACTCCGACTCGATTCCATACCTCAGAGGTATTTCATCTGGGTTTGTGATTCATGTTGAAGCTTCGATCTTGCTTCAGTCGCCTCGATCGATTCAGAGGCCGTCGAGTGAACTCAATTGATAATCTTCGAGTGTTGGTAAGGTACGAAATCTTCAGCGAGATTGATTACTCTGTTGTTCCCGGATCTCACGGGATTCAAAATTTTGAGGAAGCACGCGGGACGGAGCGCGCCGCAGTAAACGGAGTGGATAGACAGAGGCGCCTTGATTCTCGTGTCACCTTTTTCGCCATGTATCCGGCGCGCGATTGTTGCGGGATTTGACAGGATCACTTGGGCCCACGAGTCGGTCACTCAAAAGCAGACCCATAAAAGGCGTTGAAGCCGGTGCGTTTGCATAGTGCACCTCATTCCCCTTCTTCCTCCTCTGCTTCTCCACCACGTCGTCGCCCCGCCCGTGCGCAGCCTGCCGCGAAGGGAAAGGACAAGACGGCGGCCCTGGAGCACGCGAAGAAGGCGACAACGATGGTGAAGAGCAAGAAGACGAGTCGGGGGGGGGGTCGTCATCGAGGTCCGGTCTGCCGCCTGGCTGGATCCAGGGGGACTGAATTCGGTCAACGATCCAGAAGGAAGATCTGGAGGATCTGGCCAGCGGAGGCTTGATCGCCCATGGGTCTTGGAGGCTTCCGGGGAACGAGACCGAGCCCCAACCGCAAGAGGGTGAGTGCGTTCTCCTTGCCACCCATGTCGAACGGGGTTTCACTCTGCCTCCACATCCTTTCTTCCGGGGTTTCTTGAACTTCTTTGGTGCCCAACTTCATCGTTTCTCCCCTAACACAATCACATACCTCGCTGCATACGTCTCTCTGTGCGAAAACTTCTTGGGTTGTCGACCACATTGGGGTCTTTTCAAACACATCTTCACCTGCCGCTCTCAAACTGTGAAGACGGCAAACCCGAATGACGAAAAGACGCATGTGATCCAAATGTGCGGGGGTTTAGGAATTCAGATGAGGGGTAGGAGTACTTTTCCACCTATGACTCTTCCCGATTCAGTTAGAGGGTGGCAGTCGACCTGGTTCTACTGCCAAGACGTTTCGACTCCTGGTCAGTCGACCGGTCTTCCCCCCTTCACCATGGATCGGGTCCGCCAACCTTCTTCGTTGATCGTGACTCCAGAAGAGAAGGGAGAGGTGTCCATGTTAGTCGACCGAGTAGTCCAACTGGTCTGCGATGGCGTGAATGGCATGGATTTGTTGGAAGTGTTTCTCAGCAGACGCATCCAGCCTCTTCAAGCTCGTGATCATCCAATGTGGATGTACTCGGGACCTAACGACACCGCTCGGGTTGACCCATAGGAAGTCACCGAGGATACGGTGGAGCAGTGGTTGCGGAGCATCACTGGAAACAAGGACAACCCCCGGGGGTCCAGGGGGGTTGCACCATTCGGCGCCGAAAATGAGCCAAACAAGGTTTGACCTTTGTTTCCGAGTGTATTTTTATTCGGATTTGCGACTATTCTTGAGTCTGATTGATACCTGCTCCACTTCTTGCCTTGCAGATTTATATTGAGATGTACTCAATGCCGAACAGGGAGCAGATCCAGGAGGGAACGGAGACCACTGATGAGAGTGGCGACTGCAGTCCCCCGATGACCATCAAGACGATAGTGACGACTCGGGCGGCAGTGAGGAAGTCGAATCACCACCTCGCTCAGAGCATCGATCCAAGCAGTCTCAAGATCCTGCGGGTGGGCGTGGCAAGGCAGCACCTCCAAGCGCACAAGTGCAAAAGCGCACTCGAACTTCGTCACCGGAGCCGACTGAAAAGGCCGCCAAGCAGCTCAAGACCACCCCTTCAAAACCTCGGAAGGATTTTCCCAAGATCAAGGTGGATGTTCCGGTTGCTTCTGCGTAAGTATTTTGTTTTCTCTCTTTGCTTTTGCGTTGTTTGGAAACTTCTATGCTTTTGTCGACTCATTCTCTCGCTTGACCGAGTGAGTTTTGAAACTTTCAGCGCTGCTACTTCTGGGACCTCCATGGACATTTACAAGGACCAAGATGATGAGGAGACTGAGGACAGGCCACTTCCAAAGCGGGTACAACTCTAAAACCTTGCTCTCATTTTTCCACTTGAACTGTCAGTCGACCGAACTCTTATGATCGAGTCTTTTGCAGCGCCTCAAAATGTCATAGAACTTCCAGATGACAATGAAGACATGCCCCAGAAAACCACAGGAAGGAAGAGTAGGACTTCGAGCAGAAGGGTGCCTACCAGCAAGGTACCTCAGTCAACCCCAGCGCCAGAACCAGCGATTCAGCAATCCGGAGATCCAGTTCGGGCTTCTGTTTCTTTCGCTGACCCTGTGTTGACTGACCGTTCCTCGGCGTCGACCGCTCAAGTCCTTGCTCCGTCTGTGCAACTCCGTGCTTCAGATCCTCTGGCTGCCTCGACCATTCCACCAGCTCCACTCTTTGTTACCCATCATGTCCCAGAGGACCAGGTGAGCGCTGCTAAGGAAGCTATACACCAGGAAGGCCTTATGATGGAGCAGATGAAGGTGGTGCGCGAGGCCAGCCAGGCTGCTTATGATGCCAGCTCACCTCTTCAGTCCAACGTCCAGGTTAGTTGATTTCCGACTGATCTTTAGCTTGACGCTTGTTCTGTTAGGATATGATACTTGAGAGCTGCTGCTTTTTTAGTCGTCAGATGTCCGTGGATGAGCATTTTGAAACCTTTAATGTGCATCTATCATGAGTCTGCATCTTACGTCTGTTTACCCACTGGGTGCTTCAACTTTTGCTGAATAGTTTTTTCACTTGAGTCGACTAGGTCGCATCGAGTGTATCTTTGATCAGTGGGGGCACGCACAGTGCACCCACTTGGTGTAGTCCCCGAGACCGCCGTCGAATGTTTGATTCGGCGGGGTCTTTATCAAAATGTTCTCTTTATAGTTCTTCCACTCGGTCTAGACGGGTCGTGACGAGTGGGATCCAGTCCAATGGGGGCACGTTGAGTGCACTGATACGTCTCCAATGTATCTATAATTTTTGATTATTCCATGCTATTATATATTCTATTTTGGATGTTTAATGGTCTTATTTATACACTTTTATATTATTTTTGGGACTAACCTATTAACCGGAGGCCCAGCCCAAATTGTTGTTTTTTTGCCTATTTCAGAATTTCGCAGAAATAGAATATCAAACGGAGTCCAAACGGAATGAAACCTTCGGGAACGTGATTTTTGGAACAAACATGATCCAGAGGACATGGAGTCTACATAAAGTAATCAACGAGGAGAGCACGAGGTAGGGGGGCGTGCCCACCTCCCCGAGGCGCTCCCTCCACCCTCGTGGGGCCCATGTTGCTCCACCGACGTACTTCTTCCTCCTATATATATCTCCGTACCCCCAAACTATCAGAGGCATCCACGAAAACCTAGTTCCACCGCCGCAACCTTACAGACTGTGAGATCCCATCTTGGAGCCTTTTCCGGCCCCGTCAAGGGGGCATTGATCACGGAGGGCTTCTACATCAACACCATAGCCTCTCCGATGATGTGTGAGTAGTTTACCTCAGACCTTCGGGTCCATAGTTATTAGCTAGATGGCTTCTTCTCTCTCTTTGGATCTCAATACAAAGTTCTCCTCGATTCTCTTGGAGATCTATTCGATGTAATCTTCTTTTGCGGTGTGTTTGTCAGGACTGATGAATTGTGGGTTTATGATCAAGATTATCTATGAACAATATTTGAATCTCCTCTGAATTCTTTTATGTATGATTGGTTGTCTTTGCAAGTCTCTTCAAATTATCAGTTTGATTTGGCCTACTAGATTGATCTTTCTTGCAATGGGAGAAGTGCTTAGCTTTGGGTTCAATCTTGCGGTGTCCTTTCCCAGTGACAGCAGGGGTATCAAGGCACGTATTGTATTGTTTCCATCGAGGATAACAAGATGGGGTTTATATCATATTGCATGAGTTTATCCCTCTACACCATGTCATCATACTTAAATGTAGCGACCCGACCCGAATGGATCAAGTCTCTGTGCTTAAGTTTCATCCCTGGATCGGTATGCTGACACACATAGTACTCGAGGATTTATAACAGAGGTAAATCACATGTATAAAGTAACGTAAATACTATTACCTCAATCCAAATAGCGGAAGTAACAAGGTTGTGGATTCCCATCAACACCAACGGCAAAGTTGAGTGTAGAAATCGTAACCCTAACGTATCACTTACTCGTCAGAAGATCCTCGCAACATGAGACGTTGCAGCCACAAAGGGTCGATTACATTGAATGTCTTGGCAAATTCACAATCAGAGAGCAATGCTGAAATATGGCTATCACTACATGCATATATGGCTGGTGGAAAAGCTCTATGGTTATAAGGGTTTTGCGAAAAGCCAATTTTTCCCTACTGCAAAGGAATAAATTTATTTAACTATCATGGTGGTTGTTAAACATTGAGAACGCTTGACAGCATTCTCAATCACAATTAATCATCATCATTAAAACCCAACAATATTAATTTAAAGTAACATGATGAGATCAACAGGATAATCCAAGAACTAGATACTCAAGATGTCCATAACCGGGGACACGGCTAATCATGATTAGTTTATACACTCTGCAGAGGTTTGCGCACTTTTCCCCACAAGACTCGATCGCCTCCGTTGGATTTTTCGCACTACATGATGTTTGAGAAACGGATGACCGAGACACAGTCTTTCAGAAGCGCTAGCACCTTACGAAGGGTAGACCGGTACACCTACTTTCCCGTACATCTGCTAGTCTACCCGTAAGAGTTCGCACAACTTAATCAACTATGCCAGAGCCCATAATGGCTTGTGGCTGCACACGAAAGTTTCTAGTTTGAATAATCTCATGATCCATTTGGGCCTGGGTGGCGGTCCCAAAAAAACAGGCAAGTCCTGGAATAACCAGGTGCCTCAATCCACCCAGATGTGTATTAGTGTTGCCACCTTAAATAAACCATTAATTAACAATCTCACATCTGTCATGGAAAATCACTCACCCTATCCACGTCTACTTGCATAGCAAGGCAAAATAAGCAAAAGTAGAAGTAACTCCCAAGGGTTAATAATTAAACAGGTAATAGGAACTACCTCAATCTACTTCCCATCCCACAATTTAATTAGATCCTAATCATGCAATGTTTGAGGATTGATCTAATGCAATAAAAACTGGGTATTGGAAAAGGTATGATCAAAGTGTGAACTTGCCTGCAATGTTGATGAAGATGGTTCGCGCTCAAAACTCTTGATAGTTCTACTCATCACACTCCGCTCAATCTATCGTAAGCAATCAATAGTAACCACACATAAGCGATCACTCAAAAGATCAGAAAGAACGAAGAAGACGATTCGAAAAACATCAAGACCAAGCAAATAACTCTTGCAACATAAAACAATTTCTAACAGTACCAAAATTATGTGAATTTGGCCTTATCAGAAAGTTTAGGTCAAGAGCTTTGATTTGCAAAAAGAATCACTCAAATCGGAGTTACGAAACTCAAGTTATGATCAAACAAAGTTCAAATACAAATCTGTTTGAATTCAAATTTTAAAACTTTCAAAACATGTTTAAGTTGGATTACTGGATATAGGGGATCATAATGAAGAAGTGGGCGTTGGTTTCGTTGGATTTGGACAAACGAGCAAAAAGTTATAGTTGTTTGAAAACCAGGGGCTGATCTGTAAAGAAAATATTCACGGAAGGGTCCCTGGCCGAAATCTGAAATAAAAAGAAAAAATCTATCGAGCGAACGCTCGCTAACAGAACCTAACGAACGAAAATCGTTCGCTACCGAACCTAACTAATGAACATTCGCAAAATAACAAAACCTAATTTAATAAACCAAAAAAAACAAACCGAAGGAAAACCGGGGTGGTTAAATCGGTTTATACCGGTTGGGCGAATAAACCAGCGGCGGCGGTTCCCAATGGCCCGGCGGCGAGGCGGAGCGACGCGGCGGCGGCTCGGGTGCGGCCGGGCGGCGGCTCCGGCCGTCGAGAGCGGCGAAGGCACGGGGAGGGGCAGCGTGGAGTGGCGGTTGCGAGAGTGGTGTCGGTGGCGGTCGACAATGACGAGGGCGGCGGCGGCAGAGGTGAGATCCGGCGGCGGCGGCGGCGTTTTGCGGCGCGGGCGGCGGCACGAGAGGAGAGAGAGAGGGGCCGGGCTCGGCGGAATTTATAGGAGAGGGGTTGGGCGGCCTCGGGAGGCGTGGGGAAGAGGCAAGGAGAGGCCGGGGCGGACACGGCGGCGGAGGCGATGCCGTGGCGGCTCGGGACTTCGTCTCGAGCTCGGGGAGGAGCGGCGCGGGTGACGTGGGCTGGCTGGGCCGTGGCCTGGCTGGCTAGCTGGGCCGACCAGTCGGCGGAAGTCTTTTTTTTTAAACAAACAAACAAAAATAAAAACAAAAGAAATAGAAATATTATATAGGCATATAATATATCAAAATTTTCAGAAAAAGATTTTCTACAACGTGAACATTTTACTAAGGTTAAATAAAATACACAAAAATTCAAATAAAGCAAATAGTGCTTCTGCTCTAATAAAATCCAACGAAAATCATTTTAAAAATACCAAAATTAATTCAAATTTATTTCTCTCCAATTTTTTATTGTAGGGAATCATGTTACCCTAATTTCTGTATATTTTATTTTTGGAGAAAAAAATTTGAATAAAACTCCAATAACTCCAAATTGAAAATAAATTCAAAAGAACTTTGAATTTAATTCTTTTAAAACTCCCAACTCCTATTTCATATAATTTGAAGAAGTCATTTTATCTTCTCTCATGAAAATCATTGAGTTGCATGAAGTTTCAGAATTGGAAATATTTCCCAAATGAAATTCAAATATTTTCAAATACCCTTTCATTTAAATAAATGGAAGAAGTCATATCATCTTCTCTCTAGGGTTTTGCGATGAAAAGAATTTGAATTCATGGAGATCAAAATGCAAAATGAAAGTTTGGGAAAGTCCTTTTATTCCCTCTCATTTAAGTTTCAAAAAATTTCAAATTTCACTCAATCAATCACCCAACAATCAGACAATCAATCAAATCTATCTATTTATTATAACATTCCAAAATTTAGAATTTTGGGATGTTACATTAAAGCATTACCCTGTTCTTTTGAACTTAATACTCTAGATGCATGCTGGATAGCGGTCGATGTGTGGAGTAATAGTAGTAGATGCAGAATCGTTTCGGTCTACTTGTCGCGGACGTGATGCCTATATGCATAATCATACCTAGATATTCTCATAACTATGCTCAGTTCTATCAATTGCTCGACAGTAATTTGTTCACCCACCGTAATACTTATGCTATCTTGAGAGAAGCCACTAGTGAAACCTATGGCCCCCGGGTCTATTTTCCATCATATTAATCTTCCAACACTTAGCTATTTCTATTGCCGTTTATTTTACTTGCATCTTTATTTCTCTTTATCATAAAAATATCAAAAATATTATCTTATCATATCTATCAGATCTCACTCTCGTAAGTGACCGTGAAGGGATTGACAACCCCTTTATCGCGTTGGTTGCGAGGTTCTTATTTGTTTGTGTAGGTGCGAGGGACTTGTGCGTGGTCTCCTACTGGATTGATACCTTGGTTCTCAAAAACTGAGGGAAATACTTACGCTACTTTATTGCATCACCCATTCCTCTTCAAGGGAAAACCAACGCAGTGCTCAAAGGTAGCATGCACCCACTGGGTGTAGTCCCTGAGACCACGGTCGACTGCAGGCATTCGGCTGTGGTCTGAGAATAATTGTTGTTGTTTTCTTCTCTTTTTTTACTCCTTCGACTCGTACTGGGCGGACCATGCCGAGTGGAAAATTGAACCAGTGGGGGCACGCCAAGTGCACCCACTGGGGGTAGTCCCCGAGACTACTGTTGGATGTTTTGATTCGGAAGTAGTCTTATAACTCTTTTACCGAAAGGACTTGAACTTGTATCCTATCGCACAGAAGCGATTGACTTTTGTTCCTATCGACTGACATGTCTTATTTGTCGATTGCAGAAATCTTGTGCACTCGGGGTTCAGTTTGCTGAACTGGAGCAGAAACAAATTCATCTCAACCTTGATCTGGAGCTGGCCAAGCAGAATTTGCAGAAAGCCAAGGATGAAGCAACTGCAATGGGAGGTAAGAACTTGTCGACTATTTGCTTTGCCAGCTTTACTTTTCGTCTTTTGAACCGAGTGACTTCACTCGAACAGATGTGCATAGTGAAAACATACAACTCCGAGCTCGTCTGAAGAATGTTATTTCCTTAGACAAAATGACGCAGGCTCTGGAGCAGAAGGACCTCGACCTTGCCGCAGCGCAGAAGACGGCGTGGGAAAGAACTGAACTTGCCGACAAGAAGCTGGCTTCAGTCGGCAAGTTAGAAGAAGAAAAATGCCAAGCTCAAGACTGCCATTGGAGAAGCGAACAAGGATGTCGTGCCGCTGAAGAAGGACAAGGTGGCTCTGACTGATAAGGTTGTGGATCTCACTCGGAAGAGAGACGAACTTGAGGTTTATCTTGGAGGACTCGCCAAGAAGATGTTCCTTATGCTTCAAGGTACTTTCCCTTGTCCAACTGATTTGCCACTGTCAACTCATCGTTTAACTGTCGACTCACCATTTTTTTGTATGCGCGGAATTCTGTCAAAACTTTGAGGAAGAGACCGTGCGGATTGAGACAAATCTGGACCCCATTAACTCTCCCATCAAGGACGAAGCCGCAATGAACGTGTTGCTACTGGAATCCCGCCTCGCCAGTGTCACCGATTATCTTGCTTGACTGAAGGTGGCAGTATCACGGATCGACACAGAGCTCTGGCCGAGGGAGCCAGAATGACCTCGAGTCTCTGATGACTCGTCTAAACGAAATCCCCGGTCGCGTGCAGGCATGGAAGAAGTCCTCTGCTCGGTGCGCCGCTGACGTTGCTCTGTTTCTGGTCCGCGTCCATTGCAAGGAAGTTAAAGAAGAGAAGCTTGTAGCTCTCAAGGTCGCCAATACCAGGAAACTTCACTTCCAGTCCTTCATGGAGACCTTCATTAAAGTTGCCACTCGCATTGCTGATGGAATCGACCTGGACGAGTTCGTTGAGCCAGCTAGCCCTCCTCCTGCAGAGTGAACAGACTTTATGCTCCACTTTTATTTGCCTCGGAATGCCGAGTGATTTTGTAACCGTTAAACTCCTTCTGGCCTGGTGCCCGAGTACTCCCGTTTGTGGTTCCGAACCTTGCTGAATTTATCCGAACTTGGTTTTTCTTTGAATATGGTTGTTTTGCTTTTACCACTATCAAATCTCTCAACTCCGAGTGAAGCTTGATTGTTTGCTTGGAATAAACACTGTACTTGTGACACAACTCTCATGAGAAGGTCATGGACATGAGCACTAGGTGTCGCATACGACTTGCACCTCGTCGTCCTTGCGAATCGGGATGGAGCGCACATTGTACTTGTGATGCAGCTCCGTCGAGAGGGTCGTGGGTATGGGCACTAGGTGTTGTACATGGCCTGCACCTCGTTGTCCTTGCGGATCGGGATGGAGCGCACATTGTACTTGTGACGCAGCTCCGTCGAGAGGGTCGTGGGTATGGGCACTAGGTGCTGCACACGACCTGCACCTCGTCGTCCATGCGGATCGGGATGGAGTGATTTTTTGAACTTAGGCGAGTACGGGGTCGCAGCTAAGCCCCCGAGTGGGAGGATTGCTCTCCACTTGGAGTAGTTTTGTAACTTAGGCGAATCAGGTTCGCGGCTAAGCCCCTGAGTGGGAGGGTTGCTCTCCACTCGGAGTAGTTTTTGTAACGTAGGCGAGTACAGGGTCGCGGCTAAGCCCCCGAGTGGGAGTATTGCTCTCCACTCGGAGTGTTTTTGAAACTTAGGCGAGTACGGGGTCGCGGCTAAGCCCCCAAGTGGGAGGATTGCTCTCCACTCGGAGTAGTTTTTGAAACTTGGCGAATCAGGTTCGGGGCTAAGCCCCCGAGTGAGAGGATTGCTCTTCATTCAGAGTGTTTTGAAACTTAGGCAAACCAGGTTCGCGGCTAAGCCCCCGAGAGGGAGGATTGCTCTCCACTCGGAGTGTTTTTGAAACTTAGGTGAATCAGGTTCGCAGCTAAGCCCCCAAGTGGGAGTATTGCTCTCCACTCGGAGTGTTTTGAAACTTAGGCGAATCAGGTTCGCGGCTAAGCCCCCGAGTGGGTGGATTGCTCTCCACTCGGAGTGTTTTTGAAAGTTAGGCGAATCAGGTTCGCGGCTAAGCCCCCTCAGTTGCTCTAGTCACGCCTCTCGGATTCACTCCTCGAGGCTAGGAACAGTCCTGCGGCATCGGGTCGATACGCCCTAAAGGGCATGTCTCCCCTATCCGGCATACTGTTCTTGACTCTCTTGAAGCAGCCTAGAACCTCGGATCATGGGCTTACGCTCTTACCCATGAAGGGATAAGAGCTCAGAGCCCTGGCTTTCCTGACTAGAGCTGATTCGTGGGTACTGTTCTCCTACGTTCTGAGGAACGATCTACCTCCGAGAGTGAGAGGATTGCTCTCCACTCGGAGTAGTTTTGTGACTTAGAAGAAACAGGTTCGCGGCTAAGCCACCCACTGGGGGACTTAAACACATGTGTTTATGGGATAACAATCATTAAGATACTGCAAAAATCTTGTCTTTGATAAGCAAGCTGAAGGATTCTTATTACAACTCGTTGATCCGAGTGTTCAGGTATAAAAACGGCGGAGCAGCTCTGCGTTCCACGAGCGTGGCTCGTCTTCTTTCTTGGCTACGTTGTAGAGGTGATACGCCCCGTTGTGGAGCACTTTGGTGATGATGAAGGGACCTTCCTAGGCCAGAGCGAGCTTGTGAGGTCGTTTCTGATGCACTCGGAGCACAAGGTCTCCCTCTTGGAATGCTCGACCCCTGACATTGCAGGCATGGAATCGATGCAAGTCTTGTTGGTATATGGTCGACCGGATTAGAGCTATTTTGCATTCTTCCTCCAAGAGATCTACTGCGTCTTGGCGTGCCTGCTCAGCTTCAGCTTCTGAGAAAAGTTCCACTCGGGGAGCGTTGTGCCGTAAGTCGCTCGGAAGTACAGCTTCAACGCCATACACCATGAAGAAAGGGGTTCAGTCAGTTGACCGGTTCGGAGTTATTCTCAGGCCCCATAAGACAGATTGCAATTCAGTCACCCAAGCTCCAGCAGCATGCTTGAGATCGCGCATCAGTCGGGGTTTCAGCCCTTGATGGATCAAACCATTCGCCTTTCTGCCTGCCCATTCGACTGCGGGTGCGCAACAGATGCCTAGTCGACCCGAGTGCCTTGGGAAGCGCAGAATGCTCTGAACTCATCAAAATCAAAGTTGGAGCCATTATCTGTGATAATGCTGTGAGGGACTCCATATCTGAATATCAGCTCTCTGATGAAACTGATGGCAGTGCTTGAATCAAGATTCTTGATAGGCTTGGCTTTGATCCATTTAGTGAATTTGTCGACTGCCACGAGCAAATGAGTGAAACCACTTCTGCCGGTCTTGAAGGGTCCAACCATATCCAACCCCCAAACAGCAAACGGCCAGACGAGTGGAATAGTCTTCAAGGCAGATGCAGGCTTGTGACACATGTTTGAGTAGAACTTGCAGCCTTCGCACTTGTCGACTATATCTTTTGCCATCTCATTTGCACGCGGCCAGTAGAATACCGCTCGGTATGCTTTGGCTACGATGGTCCGAGAGGATGCATGGTGACCACAGGTCCCCGAGTAGATATCATTCAGAATCATTCGACCTTCCTCTGGTGTGATACATCGCTGAGCGACCCCGGTGACACTTTCTCTGTAAAGTTGATCACCTATCACCGTGAAGGCTTTGGATCGATGGACAATCTGACGGGCCTCATTTTCATCCTCCGGAAGCTCCTTCCTGAACAGGTACGCAATGTATGGCACCGTCCAGTCGGGAGTGATTACCAAAACTTCCATGATTAGGTCGACTATGGCTGGGACTTCAATCTCAGTCGGATTGGTAGAACTTTTCAATTGCTGGGGCTCTTCAGTGAAAGGATCCTCTTGGACTGACGGGGAATGGAGATGCTCCAAGAACACATTGCTGGGTATAGGCTTCCGAATGGAACCTAACTTCGCGAGGTCATCTGCCGCTTGATTCTTGATTCGGGGTATGTGGTGGAGCTCTAACCCCTCAAACTTCTTTTCCAACTTTCTTACTGCATTGCAATAACCGGTCATAGCTGGGCTCCTGATATCCCACTCCTTCATCACTTGATTGACCACTAAATCTAAGTCGCCGTAAATCATCAGGAGTCGGACGTCGAGTGAAATGGCCATACGCAACCCATACAGAAGGGCCGCATATTCGGCTTCATTGTTGGAAGAATTGAAGTGAATCTGGAGAACATAGCTAAGCTTGTCACCTCTGGGAGATACCAGAACTACACCAGCACCAGAGGCATTCAACATCTTGGACCCAACAAAGAACATAGTCCAATGTTCCGACTGAATGTGAGTCGGTTGCTGCCGTTCAATCCACTCGGGGAGGAAATCTGCTATTGCTTGGGACTTGATAGATTTATTTGCCTCAAACTTGATATCCAACGGAAGGAG
The DNA here is from genome assembly GCA_021605145.1 of Aegilops bicornis. Classification (NCBI taxonomy): domain Eukaryota; kingdom Viridiplantae; phylum Streptophyta; class Magnoliopsida; order Poales; family Poaceae; genus Aegilops; species Aegilops bicornis. Next base: position 712,325,659 of record CM038671.1, read on the forward strand.
TTCAATCGCCCATTTTTCCACTCGACTAGTTGCATCCCTATTGTTCAGAATTTCTGATAATGGAGTGTCGCTAACAACTGAAACCGAGTGGTCTGAAAAGTAGTGTGCAACTTTATTCGTGGTCATGTAAATTCCATAGACAAGCTTCTGATAATGTGGATATCTCTGCTTGAACGGAGTCAAGACTTCAGAAATATAATACACTGGGCGCTAAACTTTATAGGATTTGCCTTCTTCTTCCCGCTCGACCGTGAGCACTATACTGACAACTTGTCTAGTGGCTACAATGTATAGCAGTAAAGGATCTTTGCTGATTGGAGCAGCAAGCACCGGCTGGGTGGAAAGCAGGGCTTTGAGCTCTACAAACGCAGCTTCAGCTTCAGGAGTCCACTAGAACTTGTCAGACTTTTTGATCAGTCGGTAAAGAAGCAATGCCTTTTCACCGAGACGAGAGATGAATGGGCTCAATGCAACCAAACAACCAGTAAGCTTCTGAACATCATGCACACGCACAGGGCTTTTCATTCGGAGGATTGCTCCAACTTTCTCTAGGTTTGCATCGATCCCTCGTTCGGAAACGAGGAAACCGAGCAACTTTCCACCTGGGACTCCGAATGTGCATTTTGACGGGTTAAGCTTGATATCATATCATCTCAAGTTGGCAAAAGTTTCAACGAAGTCAGTCAGTAGGTTGGAACCTTTACGTGACTTGACCACGATGTCATCCATGTATGCTTCCACATCCCGATTGATATGCTTGAAGTAGATACACATATGAAGTTAATCATCTTTCTTGGGGACCATGACGACATTGGCGAGCCACTCGGAGTGGTATATCTCGCGGATGAACTCAGCTGCCAGAAGCCGAGCCACCTCTTCACCAATTGCCTTCCTCTTCTCCATGGCGGACCGACGGAGATGCTCTTTAACAGGTTTTGCTTTCGGGTCGACTCGCAAACGGTGCTCAGCCAGTCCTTGGGTACACCCAGCATGTCAGATGGTTTCCATGCAAAGATGTCCCAGTTCTCACGGAGGAACTGGATGAGCGCTTCTTCCTATTTGTTGTCGAGTGTTGTTGAGATATGAGTCGGAGCAGCATTGGGATCGGTCGGGTGAATGTGAACTGGCTTTGTTTCACCGGACGACTAAATGCAGACTCTGAAGCAAGCTTCTTAGCATGTAACAGATCACTCAGATCTGCATTCTTCTGGTATTATTGCATCTCTATTGTTGCCATCTATTCATCGACCATCTTTGAGCCTTTCTGGAGGCACTCTTCTACTCTCTGCCGATTTCCAGTGACTGTGATCACACCTCTGGGGCCAGGCATCTTCAACTTGAGGTATACGTAACACGGTTGAGCCATGAAATGAGCGTATGCAGGCCTGCCCAGAATAGCATGATAGGCACTGTGAAAATCCACGACTTTGTCAACTTTTCCTTGCGGTAATTCTTTGAATCGCCGAAAGCCACATCAAGAGTGATCTGACCGAGTGAGTCGGCCTTCTTTCCTGGGATGACTCCGTGGAATCGCATATTGCTCTCACTGAGTTTGGACATCGGAATTCCCATCCCTCGGAGGGTCTCAGCGTACAAAATGTTCAAACCACTGCCACCGTCCATCAAGACTTTCGTCAGCCGAGTGCCCCCAACAACTGGGTCGACCACCAACGCTTGCCGCTCGGGGGTAGTGATATGTCCATTTTGCATCATGCTTTTATATCAATATTTATCGCATTATGGGCTGTTATTTCACATTATGCTACAATACTTATGGCTATTCTCTCTTATTTTACAAGGTTTACATGAAGAGGGAGAATCTTGGCAAATGGAATTCTCGGCCGAAAAGGAGCAAATATTGGAGACCTATTCATGCAACTCCAAAAGTCCTGAAACTCCACGGAATATCTTAAAATAAATAAAGAAAAATCGTCATTAAAGATGAAGGCCGGGGCCCACACCTGCTCACGAGGGTGGGGCGCCCCTCTGGGCGCCCCTACCTCGTGGGCCCCCTGGTGGCTCTCCGATGCCCATCTTCTCGTATATGAAGTCTTTCGATGAGAAAAACATTAAGCAACCTTTTGGCACGAGACTCACGCCACGAGGCGGAACCTTGGCGGAACCAATCTAGGGCTCAGCAGAGCTGTTCTGCCGGGACACTTCCCTTCGGGAGGGGGAAATCATCATCATCATCATCACCAACGCTCCTCTCATCGGGAGAGGGCAATCTCCATCAACATCTTCACCAGCACCATCTCATCTCCAAACCCTAGTTCATCTCTTGTATCCAATTCTTGTCTCCAAGTCCGGGATTGATGCTAGTAGGTTGCTAGTAGTGTTGATTACTCCTTGTAGTTGATGCTAGTTGGTTTATTTGGTGGAAGATCATATGTTCAGATCCTTTATGCATATTATTACCCCTCTGATTATGAACATGAATGTGCTTTGTGAGTAGTTACGTTTGTTCCTGAGGACAAGGGAGAAGTCTTGCTATTAGTAGTCTTTGAATTTGGTATTCGTTCGATATTTTGATGAGATGTATGTTGTCTAGCCTCTAGTGGTGTTATGTGAACGTCGACTACATAACACTTCACCATTATTTGGGCCTAGAGGAAGGCATTGGGAAGTAATAAGTAGATGATGAGTTGCTAGAGTGACAGAAGCTTAAACCCTAGTTTATGCGTTGCTTCGTAAGGGGCTGATTTGGATCCATATGTTTCATGCTATGGTTAGGTTTACCTTAATACTTTTGTTGTAGTTGCGGATGCTCGCAATAGAGGTTAATCATAAGTGGGATGCTTGTTCAAGTAAGAACATCACCCAATCACCAGTCCACCCACATATCAAATTATCAAAATATCGAACGTGAATCATATGAGCGTGATGAAAACTGGCTTGACGATATTCCCATGTGTCCTCGGGAGCGCTTTTCCTATTATAAGAGTTTGTACAGGCTTGTCCTTTGCTACAAAAAGGATTGGGCCACCTTGCTGCACTTTATTTACTCTTGTTACTTGTTGCTCGTTACAATTTATCTTATCACAAAACTATCTGTTACCACTTATTTCAAGATTTGCGAGAGAATACCTTCTTTGAAAACCGCTTATCATTTCCTTCTGCTCCTCGTTGGGTTCGACACTCTTACTTATTGAAAGGACTATGATAGATCCCCTATACTTGTGGGTCATCAGGTACAACGTGCACTGGGTGATCGGACTGGTCGAATGTAATGGGAGTTTTTGACCACTTCACATATGTCGTTGTTACCGGAGCGACCATGTTCACTTCCCTGTTGATAACTTTCAGTCGACTTTTGCTCTCGATGTCAGCAAAAATCACTAAAGTGGCATTGACATTGGGGTAACCATCATCTTCGTCTTTGTCCTCATCCTTATCAGATTCCTTTTCTTTCTCGCTGGGCTGGCCCTCTCGGAAGCTCTGAATTAGGAGTCGACATTGTCGAGTGGTATGCTTGGGATAAATCAGGTTTCCCTCTTCATCCTTCTTGGTGTGTGAAAGTGCAACTATCCCTAGGTGGTTTTGGTAATTCATAACAACATATAGCTCATTGAGCTAATGCTATTCCAAGACAAATATTTCAGGAAAGCTCAATGAATGGCATGGCATGGATGATGAAAGTGGATCCTCAAAATATTAAGGACAAAGGATTGGCTCAAGCTCAAAAGCTCAAGACTCGACATTTTACATTTTAGTGATCCAAGATCACATTGAGTCTATAGGAAAAGCCAATACTATCAAGGAGGGATGAGGTGTTGCTTAATGAGCCTCTTGCTTCATGTGCTTAGTGATATGCTCCAAAACCCTCAACTACTTTCTCACATCCACATATGACCTAAACCTATCCGGCGCCACCGAGTTCAAATGTCATAGCCACTGCCACAAACCCTAGGCAAATCGGTTTCACCGATAGGGATCTCGGTCTCACCGAGACGGGATTGTAATCTCTCTGTTTCCCTTCGTAACGTTTCGGTCTAACCAAAGTGAGCGATCGGTCCCACCGAGATTGTAATGTAAACTCTCTGTTTCCCTTTCGTAACATTTCGGTCTCACCGACAGAGCGAATCGGTCCCACCGAGTTTACCTGACCAACTCTCTAGTTAGCTAATTACCAAAATCGGTCTCACCGAGTTTGTGTAATCGGTCTCACCGAGATTACGTTATTCCCTAACCCTAACCATATCGGTCCTACCGAGTTGCATGTCGATCCACCAAAACCCTAACGGTCACTAGGTTTCTTGAATCGGTCCGACCGAGTTTGTTGATTCGGTCCCACCGAGTTTGGTAATTTGTGTGTAACGGTTAGATTTTGTGTGGAGGATATATACCCCTCCACCTCCTCTTCTTTCGTGGAGAGAGCCATCAGAACAAACCTACACTTCCAACTTACCAGTTCTGAGAGAGAACCACCTACTCATGTGTTGAGGCCAAGATATTCCATTCCAACAACATGAATCTTGATCTCTAGCCTTTCCCAAGTTGCTTTCCACTCAAATCTTCTTTCCACCAAATCCAAATCCTGTGAGAGAGAGTTGAGTGTTGGGGAGACTATCATTTGAAGCATAAGAGCAAGGAGTTCATCATCAACACACCATTTGTTACTTCTTGGAGAGTGGTGTCTCCTAGATTGGCTAGGTGTCACTTGGGAGCCTCCGACAAGATTGTGGAGTTGAACCAAGGAGTTTGTAAGGGCAAGGAGATCGCCTACTTCGTGAAGATCTACCGCTAGTGAGGCAAGTCCTTCGTGGGCGGCGGCCATGGTGGGATAGACAAGGTTGCTTCTTCGTGGACCCTTCGTGGGTGGAGCCCTCCGTGGACTCACGCAACTGCTACCCTTCATGGGTTGAAGTCTCCATCAACGTGGATGTACGATAGCACCACCTATCGGAACCACGACAAAAACATCCGTGTCTCCAATTGCGTTTGAATCCTCCAAACCCTTCCCTTTACATTCTTGCAAGTTGCATGCTTTAATTTCCGCTGCCTATATACTCTTTGCATGCTTGCTTGAATTGTGTGAAGATTGCTTGACTTGTTCAAAGATAGCTAAAATCTGCCAAAGTCTAAAATTGGGAAAAGGTTAGGTTTTTAATCGGTCAAGTAGTCTAATCACCCCCCTCTAGACATACTTCAAGGTCCTACAGTGTGTATATGACACGAAAAATCTAGCACATCATTTCCCGCTTGATCTTTCACCTTCTTGGGGATCCATGGCCCCTTAGGCTTTCCTTTGAACTTTCCTTGGGTCAGAACTGCTGCCTCACCAGGACCTGCGGGTTCGGCTTTGCGCTTCTGCTTCCGACTGGAATTCCCTCCTCCGTTATCATGGGCGACTGGTTTGTTCTTGCCACTGCGGAGTCGGTTGTCTTCTTCGCTGTTAGCATACCGAGTGGCTATTTCCATCATTCGGGCCAGGGTCATATCTCCTGTCCGACCGAATTTCAGGTTAAGCTCTCTGTACCGAACGCCTTCCTTGAAGGTGCAAACCGCTTGGTGTTGTGACACATTTTCCACTGTATGATGAAGAGTGGTCCACCTCTGGATGTAATCCCTCAAAGTTTCATTCGGTTTTTGCACAAAGTGTTGTAATTCAGTCAGCCCTGCTGGTTGTTTGCAAGTGTCCTCAAATGTCCCGACAAACACTCGGGCCAACTCTTCCCAACTGAAGATACTTCCAAGAGCCAACTGATTCAACCACGCTCTGGCTGAACCCTCCAACATCAGGGGGAGATGCTTCATGGCTACATCATCATTTCCGCCACCAAACTACACAGCCACTCGGTAATCTTCTAGCCAAGTGTCTGGCTTCGACTCACCGGTGAACTTACTTACTCAACGTCACCAACCTGAAGTTGGGTGGGATCTCAGCAGCCCTGATGGCTCTGCTGAAACATTCAGGCCCAGAAACATGCACTCTGCTACTGACCGGGCGATCTCTGTCGAGTCCTTCTCTGTGTGCCCGGTTTATGTCGACCAGACCTTGCACAAGAATTTATCTTGCATCAAACCCCAGCTCTCTCAGGTCGACCGGGACCCTTCGCTCATCACCATACGGCGCTGTCATCGTCTTGCCCGCGCGTCACGATCCACCCCTCGGGCGTAAGCGGTCGGCAGCGGTCATCACAGCCGAGTCGATGATCATACTGCTCGTGGTTCCGACCCAGGTACTGTTCCTGATGGTGCCCACGGCCTTCACGTCGCGGATGTGATCTTGGACTGTGAGCCGACTAGACTGTGTCCGCCACTACAGACCTGTTGTGGATCCTGTTGCGCGACTGAGAAATGGTTCTGTTCTGTTCACCTGCTGCTTGGAGCAGCGCTCAGATCTGCATCAAACCTCTTCAAGCCTCTGATTGGGACGGCTGATCGACTCTGCTATACGGGCTGCAGCTGTAAGATTATAGATCAGAGTGCGGTATACCTGAGGTTCAGGCGGAAACAACTATCGATGCCATCGATTGGATTCGGGGATCTATCGTCGAACGCGCTTGTCGAGTGAATGTTGAAGGTTCTCCAGGCACGCGCACTCAGCCAAAGTGGCCAGGCGCGCAGTCTCCAAGGCCCGAGCCTAGGAGGTCTCAACGATGATGGGAGTGTGGAGCGCCTCCATGTTGCGTCGGTGCAGCTCATCCCTCTGCTGCGAAGTGAGGGCTTCGGGAGGATATTCCTCGTAACTATGCGACGAGTTGCCATCGCCATTGCCACCTCCACCGTGACGGAAACCAGGAGGCTGCGCGGCGTGTCGACCATCAGGACTTCTACCGCAGGGTCACTACTGTCGCACTCGGACAGAGTCTCGGCGGAACCAGTCGACAGATTGAATAGTCCGTAGAGGGATTCGTTGGGCTCGATTGCCACGACTTGAGGGGTAGCCGACTGACGGGCCACTGCATGTTTTACCAACCGCTGAAGCCCCGATCGACCAGATCGCTTGCAACGGCGAGCGGCGGGGACCAAAGTTGCTGCGGGAGCCGACCGATATTGGGTCAACGGCTGCCGCAGAAGGACGCCGCTGACACATGCGCGAAAGTGCATCGCCCCGCGGACGGGGAGCGTCTCGATATCGAGGGGGCCTCCTGGAGCCAGGCGGAGTCGTCGGCGATGAAGACGAGCGCGCCGAGACGGATCGCACGGCCCTCAGCCAAACTGCTGCCAGAAACCATGATGATGGAGATCAAAAAAATTGCAAACTCACTGGAAGTCGCTAAGACACCTGCCCCACGGTGGGCGTGCTACCTCTCGAGCATGCGTTGGTTTTCCCTTGAAGAGGAAAGGGTGATGCAGCAAAATAGCGTAAGTATTTCCCTCAGTTTTTGAGAACCAAGGTATCAACCCAGTAGGAGATAACACGCAAGTCCCTAGTACCTGCACAAACAATCAATAACCTTGCAACCAACGCGATAAAGGGGTTGTCAATCCCTTCACGGCCACTTGCAAAAGTGAGATCTGATAAAGATAATAAGATAAATATTTTTGGTATTTTTGTTGTATAGATTGGAAAAATAAAGATTGCAAAATGAACAGCGATAGAAATAGCTAGTTGACGGGATATTAATATGATGGAAAATAGACCCCGGGGCCATAGGTTTCACTAGTGGCTTCTCTCAAGATAGCAAATTCTACGGTGGATGAACAAATTACTGTCGAGCAATTGATAGAAAAGCGCATAGTTATGAGAATATCTAGGCACGATCATGTATATAGGCATCACGTCCGTGACAAGTAGACCAAAACGATTCTGCATCTACTACTATCACTCCACACATCGACCGCTATCCAGCATGCATGTAGAGTATTAAGTTCATAAGAATGGAGTAACGCATTAAGCAAGATGACATGATGTAGAGGGATAAATTCAAGCAATATGATATAAACCCCATCATTGTATCCTCGATGGCAACAATACAATACGTTCCTTGCTGCCCCTACTGTCACTGGGAAAAGACACCGCAAGATTGAACCCAAAGCTAAGCACTTCTCCCATTGCAAGAAAGATCAATCTAGTAGGCCAAACCAAACTGATAATTGGAAGAGACTTGCAAAGATATTAAATCATGAATAAAAGAATTCAGAGAAGAATCAAATATTGTTCATAGATAATCTTGATCATAAACTCACAATTCATCGGATCTCGAGAAACACACCGCAAAAAGAATTACATCGAATAGATCTCCAAGAGAATCGAGGAGAACTTTGTATTGAGATCCAAAGAGAGAGAAGAAGCCATCTAGCTAATAACTATGTACCCGAAGGTTTGTGGTAAACTACTCACACATCACCGGAGAGGCCATAGTGTTGATGTAGAAGCCCTCTGTGATTGATTCTCCCTCTGGCGGAGCACCGGAAAAGGCCCCAAGATGGGATCTCACGGGTACAGAAGGTTGTGGCGGTGGAAATAGGGTTTCGTGGTGCTCCGTGATGTTTTCGGGGTATATGAGTATATATAGGCGAAAGAAGTAGGTCGGTGAGCCACGAGGGTGGGGGAACGCCTACCCCCTGGGCGCGCCCTCCTACCTCGTGGCCGCCTCGTTTCTTCCTTGACGTCCACTCCAAGTCTCCTGGATTGCGTTTGTTCCAAAAATGATCCTCGCGAAGGTTTCGTTCCGTTTGGATTCTGTTTGATATTCCTTTTCTGCGAAACACTAAAATTGGCAAAAAAAAAACAGCAATTTGCACTGGGCCTTTGGTTAGTAGGTTAGTCCCAAAAATAATATAAAAGTGCATAATAAAGCCCATTAAACATCCAAAACAGATAATATAATAGCATGGAACAATAAAAAATTATAGATACGTTGGAGACGTATCAAGCATCCCCGAGCTTAATTCCTGCTCGTCCTCGAGTAGGTAAATGATAAAAACAGAATTTTTGATGTGGAATGCTACCTAACATAATTTTCTATGTAATTATCTTTATTGTGGCATGAATGTTCAGATCCGAAAGATTCAAGATAAAAGTTTAATATTGACATAAAAATAATAATACTTCAAGCATACTAACTAAGCAATCATGTCTTCTCAAAATAACATGGCAAAAGAATGCTCATCCCTACAAAATCATATAGTTTGGTCATGCTTCATTTTCATCACACAAAAATGTTCTCATCATGCACAACCCCAATGACAAGCCAAGCAATTGTTTCATACTTTAGTATTTCTCAAACTTTTTCAACTTTCACGCAATACATGAGCGTGAGCCATGGACATAGTACTATGGGTGCAATAGAATATAATGATGGGGGTTGTGTGGAGAAGACAAGAAAGGAGAAAGTCTCACATTGACGTGGCTAATCAACAGGCTAGGAAGATGCCCATCAATTGATTTCAATGCAAGGAGTAGGGATTGCCATGCAACGGATGCACTAGAGCTATAAATGTATGAAAGCTCAACAAAAGAAACTGAGTGGGTGTGCATCCAACTTGCTTGCTCACGGAGACCTAGGGCATTTGAGGAAGCCCATCGTTGGAATATACAAGCCAAGTTCTATAATGAAAAATTCCCACTAGTATATGAAAGTGACAAAATAAGAGATTCTATATCATAAAGATCATGGTGCTACTTTGAAGCACAAGTGTGGAAAAAAGATAGTAGCATTGTCCCTTTTTTTGGGGGCCTTTCTTTTTTTATTTGGCCTTTCTCTTTTTTTTCATGGGACAATGCTCTATTAATGATGATCATCACACTTCTATTTATTTAAGACTCAATGATTACAACTCGATACTAGAACAAAGTATGACTCTATATGGATGCCTCCGGCGGTGTACCGTAGGCAATGAATCAAGAGTGACATGTATGATAAATTATGCATGGTGGCTTTGCCACAAATACGATGTCAACTACATGATCATGCAAGGCAATATGACAATGATGAAGCGTGTGATAATAATTGAAATGGTGGAAAGTTGCATGGCAATATATCTCGGAATGACTATGGAAATGCCATAATAGGTAGGTATGGTGGCTGTTTTGAGGAAGATATAAGGAGGTTTATGTGTGATAGAGCGTATCATATCACGGAGTTTGGATGCACCGGCGAAGTTTGCACCAACTCTCAAGGTGAGAAAGGGCAATGCACGGTACTGAAGAGGCTAGCAATGATGGAAAGGTGAGAGTGCGTATAATCCATGGACTCAACATTAGTCATAAAGAACTCACATACTTATTGCAAAAATCTACAAGTCATCAAAAACCAAGCATTACACGCATGCTCCTAGGGGGATAGATTGGTAGGAAAAGACCATCGCTCGTCCCCGACCGCCACTCATAAGGAAAGCAATCAAAGAAACACCTCATGCTTCAAATTTGTCACACAACGGTTACCATACGTGCATGCTACGGGACTTGCAAACTTCAACACAAGTATTTATCAAATTTACAATTACTCAACTAGCACAACTCTAATATCACCATCTTCATATCTCAAAACAATCATCAAGTATCAAACTTATCATAGAATTCAATGCGCTCTATATGTAAGTTTTTATTATACCCATCTTGGATGCCTATCATATTAGGACTAATTTTATAGCCAAAGCAAATTACCATGTTGTTATAAAGGACTCTAAAAATAATATAAGTTAAGCATGAGAGATCAATAGTTTCTATAAAATAAAACCACCACCGTGCTTTAAAAGATATAAGCGAAGCACTAGAGAAAAAATATCTAGCTCAAAAGATATAAGTGAAGCACATAGAGTATTCTAATAAATTCCGAATCATGTGTGTTTCTCCAACAGGTGTGTACAGCAAGTATGATTGTGGTAAACTAAAAATCAAAGACTCAAATCATACAAGATGCTCCAAGCAAAACACATATCATGTGGTGAATAAAAATATAGCCTCAAGTAAATTTACCGATGAATTGAAGACGAAAGAGGGGGTGCCTTCCGGGGCATCCCCAAGTTTAGGCTTTTGGTTTTCCTTGAATTTTACCTTGGGGTGCCTTGGGCATCCCCAAGCTTAGTCTCTTGCCACTGCTTGTTCCATAATCCATCAAATCTTTACCCAAAGACTTGAAAACTTCACAATACAAAACTCAATAGAAAATCTCATGAGCTCCGTTAGTATAAGAAAACAAACCACCACCTTAAGGTACTGTAATGAACTCATTCTTTATTTATATTGGTGTTAAACCTACTGTATTCCAACTTCTCTATGGTTCATACCCCCCGATACTAGCCATATATTCATCAAAATAAGCAAACAATACATGAAAAACAGAATCTGTCAAAAACAGAACAGTCTGTAGTAATCTGTATCAGACGCAAACTTCTATAACTTAGAAAAATCTGCCAAAATAGTAAGACCTGGATAATTTGATTATTGATCTACTGCAATTGGAATCAATATTTTCTCAATTTCTGGTGATTTTTAACAATTGTTTTCGTGAGCAGAAAGTTTCTGTCTTTTTCAGCAAGATCAAATAATTATCACCCAAGAAGATCCTATAGGCTTTACTTGGCACAAAAACTAATTAAAACATAAAACCACATCTAACCGGAGGCTAGATGAATTATTTATTACTAAACAGGAACAAAAAACAAGGAACAAAAATAAAATTGGTTGCCTCCCAACAAGCGCTATCGTTTAACGCCCCTTGCTAGGCATTGAGATTTCGATGATGCTCACATGAAAGACAAGAATTGAAGCGCAAAGAGAGCATCATGAAACACATGACAAACACATCTAAGTCTAACATACTTCCTATGCATAGGCATCTTGTAGCCAAACAAATTATCATATCAAGCAAAAACTAGCATATGCAAGGAAGTGGAAAGAAACAATAACAATCTCAACATGACGAGAGGTAATTTTGTAACATGAAAATTTCTACAACCATATTTTCCTCTCTCATAATAATTACATGTGGGATCATAAGCAAATTCAACAAAATAGCTATCACAAAACATATTCTTAACACGATCCACATGTATGCAAAGTTGACACTCTTCCAAAATAGTGGGATTAACATTAACTAAAGTCATGACCTCTCCAAACCCACTTTTATCAAAAACTTCATAAGATTGAACATTCTCCAAATATGTGGGATCTAAAGTTGACACTCTTCCAAACCCACTTTCGGTATTATTGCAAATACTATTATCAATCTCATATTCATCATGGGGCTTAAATAAATTTTCAAGATCATAAGAAGAGTTACCCCAATCATGATCATTGCAACAAATAGTAGACATAGAAAAATTAGCATCCCCAAGCTTAGGGTTTTGCATATGATTAGCACAATTGACATCAAGAGAATTTTTAGTAAAATCTTTGTAATCATGCTTTTGATTTAAGGAACTATCAAGTATGGGTGCAATAGCAATAATCTCATGTTTAACATAAGGAACTATAGCAAATTCATCTCCATAAATATTGGCATCATGGCCATAAGAATAGCAAGCATCATGTTCATCAAGGGATATTTCAATCAAATCATCGGAATCATAATTATCTATAGATTCGTGCATATCATTATTTTCTTCCAAAGCAACGGCCATTCTCTCAATAAATTCCTTAACATAGGCATTATGAGCATAGTTTTCATAGCAATATTTAAGTATGTCGGAATTTTCAGATTTTTAGAGAGTAATATCATAATTTTTCAATCAAATAAGCAACTTCATGAGCACCCTTAAAAACGACAAATTCTTCAATTTGTTCGATATCATAGTAACTATAAACACCCTTTCCATAAGAAAATAAGATTTCATTATCATTAAACTCACATAGGTAGGGAAGGTGTTTTTTAGGGTTCTTAGAGCAACAAGTAAAATCATAAATTTCACAAAGATTCCAAGCATAACAAAGCAAACTATTTATTTGATACCATAAGATCTTCCCCTTTTCAGACAAACGATGACGCACAAAATGAGCATGCTCATCTAAGATTTCCCATAAACTAGGCTAGTTGGGGTTTCAGTACGAGCACATAAGGATCAAAGATGATCCAAGTAGAACATTTTAAGTGGATCCATATCAATAGATTTTAGCAAGCAAAGATGCAAGAAAATAGAAGGCACATGGAAACACAAGCAAAAATACATACGGGAAGAAGGCGAAGAAAAGGCAAAGGTGAAGTGGGGGAGAGGAAAACGAGAGGCAAATGGCAAATAATGTAATGCGAGCAATAAGAGTTTGTGATGGGTACTTGGTATGTCTTGACTTGAGCGTAGATCTCCCCGGCAACGGCGCCAGAAATCCGCACATTGGCGGGAGATCAAATCTTGACTTGACTTGGCGTAAACCTCCCCGGCAACGGTGCCAGAAATCCTTCTCGCTACCTCTTGAGCATGCGTTGGTTTTCCCTTGAAGAGGAAAGGGTGATGCAGCAAAGTAGCGTAAGTATTTCCCTCCATTTTTGAGAACCAAGGTATCAATCCAGTAGGAGATAACACGCAAGTCCCTAGTACCTGCACAAACAATCAAGAACCTTGCAACCAACACGATAAAGGGGTTGTCAATCCCTTCACGGCCACTTGCAAAAGTGAGATCTGATAAAGATAATAAGATAAATATTTTTGGTATTTTTGTTGTATAGATTGGAAAAGTAAAGATTGCAAAATAAACGACGATAGAAATAGCTAGTTGACGGGAGATTGATATGATGGAAAATAGACCCGGGGGCCATAGGTTTCTCTAGTGGCTTCTCTGAAGATAGCAAATTCTACGGTGGGTGAACAAATTACTGTCGAGCAATTGATAGAAAAGCGAATAGTTATGAGAATATGTAGGCATGATCATGTATATAGGCATCACGTCCATGACAAGTAGACCGAAACGATTCTGCATCTACTACTATTACTCCAACATCGACCGCTATCCAGCATGCATCTAGAGTATTAAGTTCATAATAACGGAGTAACACATTAAGCAAGATGACATGATGTAGAGGGATAAACTCAATCAATATGATATAAACCCCATCTTTTTATCCTCGATGGCAACAATACAAGATGCGTGCCTTGCTGCCCCTCATCACACTGGAAAGGACACCGCAAGATTGAACCCAAAGCTAAGCACTTCTCCCATTGCAAGAAAGATCAATCTAGTAGGCCAAACCAAACTGATAATTCGAAGATACTTGCAAAGATATTAAATCATGCATAAAAGAATTCAGAGAAGAATCAAATATTGTTCATAGATAATCTTGATCATAAACCCACAATTCATCAGATCTCGACAAATACACCGCAAAAAGAATTACATCGAATAGATCTCCAAGAGAATCGAGGAGAACTTTGTATTGAGATCCAAAGAGAGAGAAGAAGCCATCTATATAATAACTATGGACCCGAAGGTCTATGGTAAACTACTCACACATCATCAAAGAGGCCATGGTGTTGATGTAGAAGCCCTCCGTGATCGATTACCCCTCCAGCGGAGCGCCGGAAAAGGCCCCAAGATGGGATCTCACGGGTACAGAAGGTTGCGGCGGTGGAAATAGGGTTTCGTGGTGCTCCTGGATATTTTCGGGGTATATGAGTATATATAGGCGAAAGAAGTAGGTCGGTGGAGCCACGAGGGGCCCACAAGGGTGGGGGCGCGCCCTCCTACCTCATGGCCGCCTTGTTGCTTCCTTGACGTCCACTCCAAGTCTCCCGGATTGCGTTTGTTCCAAAAGCGATCCTCGCGAAGGTTTTATTCCGTTTGGATTCCGTTTGATATTCCTTTTCTGCGAAACACTGAAATAGGCAAAAAAACAACAATTTGCACTGGGCCTTTGGTTAGTAGGTTAGTCCCAAAAATAATATAAAAGTGTGTAATAAAGCCCATTAAACATCCAAAAGAGATAATATAATAGAATGGAACAATAAAAAATTATAGATACATTGGAGACGTATCAAAAATATAAAAGTGTTTTGAATATCTTTGTCTGTAGGGCAGTGTCCTTGGGTAGGGTGTCCAGGTCAGGCCTATGACCCTACCCTAGGTACATGTCATCATCACCCAGTCCCAAACTGTAAACAGAAAAAGCTTACAAATAATCAAACAAAAACTCCCAATGGAGTCAAAACCTTTACTTTTATCGCTTGGGAACCGCCACTAGCGTGCTTAGCATGGAAGATATTGATAACTGATGGTCGTGAAGTAAATGAGAAGGGTGCATGTCTCAAAATATCATTTACCTCTGTTTTAAAAACTAGAGCTCTGGCGCCTCTACAAATCACTGCTTCCCTCTGCGAAGGGACTATCTATTTAATTTTATGTTGTGTCATCACCTTCTAAAACAAGCGCCAGAACCTGAGAGCACTGTTGTCATGACTTATGCATTGTGTGTAGCTAATGGTGGGTGCATCATGACTGGATCTTTTCTACCATGAATTACAATGTTTAGTCGCTGCTTGGACTTTGGAGGTGCTCTACATTTATGTTTTGCAGTATCAGAAAGGGCTAGCGAGATACCACTATTGTCATATTATATCATGGTTGTTTTAATAACGTGTTGCTGTTTGAGATATCTTATTATTGCTCGCTAGCTGATTATGTCATTGATATGAGTTAATATAATACTTAAGAGTTATTGTCGGCATGGTTAGTTATAATATTGGCTGAAAACCTGGGTGATGTTTAAGCTTATTTATGCAAATAAGAGCAAAAGAGTTTGTAAAAGTTTTTCTTTTTCACTTTCAGTTTATCAACTGAAATGCTTGCGGACAAGCAAAGGTTTAAGCTTGGGGGAGTTGATACGTCTCCAACGTATCTACTTTTCCTAACGCTTTTCCTCTTGTTTTGGACTCTAATTTGCATGATTTGAATGAAACTAACCCCGGACCGACGTTGTTTTCACCAGAACTACCATGGTGTTGTTTTTTGCAGAAATAAAAGTTCTCGCAATGGAACGAAACTTTGCGAGGAATTTTTATATCAATAAAGAGGATTCTGGAGCCAAGATCCACCGGAGGGGGGCACCTGGGTGGGCACAACCCACTAGGGCGCGCCCAGGTAGGTTGTCCCCACCTGGTGGCCCTGGAGACCCTGAAACCGACGGTATAAAATCCTATTTTTCCAAAAAAAAATCATGGAGAAAGAATTATCGCGAGCCAGGAGACGGAGCCGCCGTCACTTCCTATTCTTCATCGGGAGGCCAGATCTGGAGTCCGTTTGGGGCTCCGGAGAGGGGGATCTTCGTTCTTCGTCATCACCAACCCTTCTCCATCGCCAATTCCATGATGCTCCCAACCGGGAGTGACTAATTCCTTCGTAGGATCGCTGGTCGGTGAGGAGTTGGATGAGATTCATCATGTAATCGAGTTAGTTTTGTTAGGGCTTGATCCCTAGTATCCACTATGTTCTGAGATTGATGTTGCTATGACTTTGCAATGCTTAATGCTTGTTACTTTGGGCCCGGGTGCCATGAATTCAGATCTGAACCGTTTATGTTATCACCATTATATCCATGTTCTAGATCCAATCTTGCAAGTTATAGTCACCTACTACGTGTTATGATCCGGCAACCCCTGAGTGACAATAGTCGGGACCACTCCCAGTGATGACCGTAGTTTGAGGAGTTCATGTATTCACCGTGTGTTAATGCTTTGTTCCGGTTCTCTATTAAAAGGAGGCCTTAATTTCCCTTAGTTTCCAATAGGACCCCGCTGTCACGGGAGGGTAGGACAAAAGATGTCATGCAAGTTCTTTCCATAAGCATGTATGACTATTTATGGAATACATGCCTACATTATATTGATGAACTGGAGCTAGTGCCGTATCGCCCTAACTGTCTCATGATGAATATCATCCAACAAGTCACCGATCCAATGCCTACGAATTTATCTTATATTGTTCTTGCTAAGTTACTACTGCTATCATTACCGTTGCACTTACTACAAAATTACTGCTATCACTGTTACCGTCACCATTGCTGCTGTCACTGCTATCAAAACATCAGATTACTTTGCTACTGATCACGTTCCTGCAGATAATTAATCTTCAGGTGTGGTTGAATTGACAACTCAGTTGCTAATACCTTCAAATATTCTTCGGCTCCCCTTGTGTCAAATCTATAAATTTGGTTTGAATACTCTACCCTCGAAAATTGTTGCGATCCCCTATACTTGTGGGTTATCAGGAATGAGCTCTTCCAAGCCAAGGAGGAGCTAAAAACAAAGAAGTAGCAGCATAAGATGTCCTAAAAGGAACCACCATGGTATGGAAAAAAAACCAAGGACACGTTTGATTGCTCGCATGGTCTTTTGCCACTTTGCATACTTGTCCCAAGTGAGCCTGGTTGAGCTAATGTAAGCAAAAAGCATACATCTGCATGTTGATTGTTTTCCTGGATCCCCTCTCCCTGCATCATAGCAATGACTCTATGCATTGTGTTTGGTTGCTCACATTGGTTGTGCTCACACTAGTGCATATTGTTTGGTTGCATACGGGCAGAGAGGTGTAGTAACCTTGTACCCCACGTGACGAGCTAACCCGCTACACCTTACGCATGATCACACCGATCGCACCAACAAAACAACACTGCAATCATGACTAACTGGACGATGATGATGAAGTTCTTCAGCCCAAACCATCAATCTGCCTTGCCAACTTGAACATTGTGTGCCTGCTTTAGAACAAACTTGGAGCAAGCATCCTCTGCCGCCTGCCTACCCTTAACACTTCTGTGGTAGTTGTTCTTGTAACCTGACACTTGTTCATTGCATGCTTCTCATGAACTGTAAACCCCTGGAACCCTCCCTCGGAACACCACATACCACTTGTCCTAGCATGGTAGAAGAGCAACAATTCAAGCAGCAAGCAATGGAGCACACTAGACATGAAAACATAAGTAAGCATGCATGATCATACAACGTAGCAAGTTCATCCCGCCACTACTATGGTGTCATCCTACCACCACATCCAAAAGAGGGTGTTATCCAACCACTAGTTCGCCATCGGCGTAAGGGGTTACATGCTTACTTAGATCAATGATGCAGCTTATGTTGCTTCTCAAAAGGCAGCTGCAAAGGATAAGAAGGATGGCATGTGGAACTCCATATGGTGGAATCATAGCCGACACCTCGAAAACATCAGAATCAAGAAGCACTTGGCCGATGGGAGGCTGGGAGTCCTCGACATAGGACGCCGCTAACTGGCTCTGTGACACGACAAGGGCCTGACAAAACTCTTGTGTGCTCATGTCCTACAAGCGTACGTATCAGCAAGAGTGGCATACACTACACATCAACAGTAGGAACTAGCACTAAACATGGACAATATGAACGAACACTATATATGGATAGTATGAAGAGCACTGTCACATGTACAGACGGATGATCTATTTCAACATAGCATCTCAAATCATAGCAAAGAGTTCAACAAACTAGCACACATACTTGCATACTAGCATACTACACATCGAGCATACTACCAATCCATCCATCACCACTAGCTATCAATCCTTACCAACATGGAAACAACTCCTAGCATGCTTCAAATCCACCACAAGTAGCTACCAGAACATCACACTCACACAGATCGACGAGTACAATGGTACAACATGGTCACAGATATAAACCCTACCACATGCTCACATACCTAGCTAGAACTAGTAGAGAGAAGAGGGTGGTTGAACTCACGAACACCATTGGAGCAGCCGCGACAGAGGCGCTGAACACATCGGAGAAGAGGAAAAGTCGAATCGCCGCCGTCGTCAATCGATGGCCGGAGCTGGAGCACCGGAGGGAAAGCTCGAGAGGGGGGGGGGGGTGGATGGAGTTTTGGCGGTGAGGTGAGTGAGGCTATATAGGACGACCAATTCAATGGGAGGTGACGCCAATTCCTCTCGCCGATTTTTCAAAGACGTGCGCGAGCTCCTGCCATCTCCGTGGACCTAGGAGGTCAGTGTTGCGTTCCCCTCCCATGCGTCGCTCAAGTCTGGTTCGGTACAACTGCCACTTTTTTGCTCGAACGACGCTTACAAACTTAGTGAGCGGCTGCCGGACGTCATGCCGCACTCTCACCCAGACATAAATCATCATGAGTAGTACTCCCTCCGTTCTTAAATAATTGTCTTTCTAGCCATCTCAAATGGACTACAAGATTCACTCATTTTGCTCCGTATGTAGTCACTTGTTGAAATCTTTAGAAAGACAATTATTTGGGAACGGAGGGAGTACCATTGAGGTGCATATCCAGAATCTGTCCTGCCCCTTCAGCTTCTCTATCAAATCTTTCTCACAATAGCCTCCAGAACCCCCCGGACACATATCCCTGTCATTGTCGTCTCCCAAAACATTTCCTCCACAGCCCCCCGGACACCAAATCCCTGCCATTGTCGCCTCCCAACACATTACGTTGGGGAACATGTTCAGAAAGGGTTCAAAATAATATCTTCAGAAAGCAGAGGTCGACTGGCAACGGGTCACAATGTAATCTCTAATCACGAACATTTGGTTTTAACATAAAAAGGTGCCGTAGATATATTTTACAAACTTATAATAAATGTTTCCACAATTAGGACAGGCGATTTTCAAGGTACAAACTTCAACTGAAAGGAAAGCAAGAGTATAGACTTGGTAACTACAGAACTATGGAGTTCAGGGACTCCTTCCAAGTAAAAGATGATAGGATAGGTGATTTTCAAAGTACATCATTTTTCATTTAGGACAGAAAGTGAATCACAAGACGCGAAGCCAAACCCAACCCCTCAGTTGTCCGCTTACTCTCCTCAGTGGTTCGTGGATATCTTGATGGACAAACCTTGCCCTTGATCGCAGGATCCAGGTCATTACAACGCCCACACACCTTCCTGTCATGCAGATATATCTCTGCCATATTAACCGCAGCTTCCACAACACGCCTGATGTAGGTCACAAAGTTATCGTCGGGCTGGAAACCATAGAGGGTGAGATTAGCCAGATTCTTGTGCTTGAAATCAGGGGCATATGGCTTCCACTCCACCTCTGCCTTTTCGCACAAACCATATTTCTTCCGTAACTCTTTGTCTGTCACTTTTTGCACCAATGATCCCATACTCTAATGCACAGCTCTTTTAGGGACGGTGCAGTTTCAAGAATAAACATTGTCCAAGCTAAATCACATCCTTCAAAAATATGACCCAGATTCACATGCTGTAGTTTGCTGAGCACATGAGTAAGCAGCTTCGGTGATTCTGGTAGAACCCAAATCTGGGATAGAAAAAACCAATTAGCGAACTCAGTGCAAGTTGCATATAAATTACGTGCACGCTCAATTGGGGGAGAAGACCCACTCAAGTTAACAATTTTGCATATACCATCATATATAGAGCGAGAATGGACAAATATGATTCAAACGACTAATTCGTACCTTTTCACTTGCAAAATCCAGATGCAGATCACTTACGGAAGGAACATTAGCAAGGAGCTGACTTAACTCGAGGGTCTTTTGCATACGGCCGGCAGATTTCATAAGTGTGAGCTTCGAAAGCTGTGGTACAAAAAGAAAATACAGGAAATCTTCATAAGAGTACCAACTATTACCCAAAAAGACTTTCGCCCCGCTTTATATATAAAGCATCAAACCACAAGCATTCAGTACAAACACACGCTACACCACCGCAACACACGCACACACTCAGGACAGGATACATAGGCGCTGAGCGCAGCAACACCACTCCTAGCACTACCGCCCCGAAGAGATGAAGCTACATATGATGAACCATATGCTCCAAGGCGGCGCCTTCAGAAAGAGTACGACGCCGGAGCGCCGCCACCGCTCGATCCAAGGATCAGAGTTTCCCCCGGAGCCGCATGACGGGCAATGAGAGCCGTGAGACGCCTTCAAGAAGGGAACGATCTTCGCCGCCGCCGGTCCGTCCGAAGATAGAGCAGGTTTTCACCTCGGCCAATATTCACCACCATCGAACGCCACACCCCGGCAACCACGCCGCCCACACGACCATGGTGACCGGGCAGCACCAAGGCACGGGCTCTGCCCAAGAGCACCGCGCAACCACCACCAGGGCCGCCGCCCCAGCATCCAAGACCTCGACACCACCTCACCCGAGACCCGCCGCACCCCAACGAAAGGGACGAGCGGAAAGGTCCCACCTTTCGCCCCCCTGGGCAACCCCCAGCGTCGAGACCCAAAGGGTCGGCCAGAACTGGCATCCACCGACCCATCCTGCTGCCCCAAGCGCGAGACAAGCTCGGTCCTGCAGCACCGAGAGGGGGACGAGGTCAGTCCTGCTGCATCGTGCGCGAGACGAGCTCGGTCCTGCTGCATCGTGCGCGAGACGAGCTCGGTCCTGCGGCATCGGGCGCGAGACAAGCGGAGGACCGCAGCTGGGAGAGGACCTGCCCATTGATGGGGGGAGCGCCCGGGCAACGAGGAGATGGGGTGAATGTCGAGACGGCCCGAACGCAGACAAACCGACGCCAGAGAAGCCGGCCGTTGCCGCGGGCAGATCCATCGAGCCACCGTGAAGCCGCCACGACACCGGTAGGCCACCACCGAGACCTACCCCTGCCGCCGCCCACGGCCGGAGCAGCGGCCACGCCCAGCCGCTGCCCTACCCGCGTCGCCCGCGAGCTCCAAGCGCCGGAGCCGCCGGGCACGCACCACCGGAGCCAGGCGCCGCCGGCCGGCCCCCAAAGCCAGATCCAGCCGGATCCGGCAAGAGACCGGTCGCGCGCCACCTCCCGAGCCAGGAGCACCGCAGCCGCCCCGCACGCAGAACGAGGGACGCCGGAGCGCCACCACCAGCAGGCCACCCCGCCGCACCGCGAAACCGCCACCGCGCCGCTAGATCCCACGGACGACCAGCGCCGCCGCCCGAAGGAGCCGCCCCGCGCCGGCGCCCCCAGGCGGACGGGGAAGGAGGGCTCCGCCGCCGCCGCGCCTCCCGGGCTTTGCCCGACGGAGCTCGCCGGCGCCGGCGGGGGGAAGGGGAGGGAGGCGGGGCCGAGGGCCGCGGCCACACGGGATCCTCCGGGCGCGCGCGGGCGCGCCGCGGGCGGGCAGGGGAGGGGAGGAGAGAGGGGGGAGGGGAGCGGGGCGGGCCGGGAGGCGCGCGCCCGGCGACCGGCGGCGGCGGGGAGGCTAGGTCGGGGCGGCGGCGGCGAGGGGAGGAACCCTCTTTCTGTTGCTCTCAGTACCAACTATTATAGCACACCCTTTGGAGTTTGGGTAGATATGTCAGTTCAATTCTCTCAAATTCCCCCCTGTCGACCACGAGCTCAACAAGTTGAGCATGCTCTACTTGCAGCACAGAATAGATCCCCGAGTCGCAATCGGTTAAACGCAAGGACTCCAAAAGCTTGCAAGTGCTGAGGATGTCGGGGATGTCGTGTTCACCAAACCTCATATTGCGCACCCACGGGCGCCTAAGGCCAACAAATGCATCTGGACAAGCACCGATAAGATCATTGAACTGCTTACCAAAGCGGAGGAAAATCCGCAGAAGAGCAGATCTTACGAGCCTTCTCTGTTGTGATCTGAAATTCAGCCGCGGCAACTTTCTGGGCTGACATGGCGTGGGCTACAGATCTGCAAATGGTGAGAGAGTAGTGCTGCGTCAAGACAAATCTGATTTTGAGTTTGGTGATGGTGATATCCGGGCACCTTGTGCTCAAGATGTTATCAGTCACATGAGCCACAGCTCGGTTGGTTCGGAGGCATTCACCAAGACGGAAAACACGAGCTTTATCATGGCGGCCTGGAATGGAACCAGCACTTAGGAAGAGCTGTGAGAGCATGGCAGGGAGCTTCAGCATTTGCTAATTAAGCCTGTCTCCTTCTCCATTGCCACCGGCGACTTGGTTGCGAGTTTCTTCTTGCGTTGGATTTAGCTGGAACAACAAATAATCATCATTTAGAGGATGAACGTGACGTGTAGGACAAACATCAATCAGTCAGGCACAAAAGAAACAACACTTACATTCAGGCCGTTTTTGTCCTTCGTGGCTGATCGGATCAACAAACTGACCTAATTTCACCCGGAACGCAGTCACGCATAATAGCCGAAGCGGAGGTGGTGGCAACAAAGGAGAGCGATGGTGGCCGGCGGCGGAGGAGAGTGGTGGTGGCCGGAGCGGGCGGCTAGGGTGCGGGCGGGGGCAGCCGCAGGGGACGACGACAACCGAGAGTAGTGTTGGCCGCAGCGGACGTCTGGTGAGGTGTTACAGAAGGGATGGAGGCGGGGTACTGTGGTGGCCGGCGGCGGAGACCGAGAGAGCGGGCGCGAGACGGGACGGGTTGCCGCAGAGAAGGCGGCGCCATCGAATTCACTGGATCGGCTTAGGGTGAATTATCAGCGGCAAGGATTAAAACTGGCCGATCAGTTTCCTTGTCGTGGTCGTATCGCAGTCCGTGTCCGGCCTTCTGTTTTTTCTCGCGTTGTGCACGCCTATATATGACTGCAGTATGCACGTACGAATCCATAGAACCGGGACGAGACAAGCCCCAGAACAGTAAGGCGGCGCCGACCCGTCTCGACTTCCAGTTCCGAACATGGCGGCCGCCGTATCCGCGTCGCCCTCCGGCAGCGGCCGCCGCAACCCGGCGGCGGGAGCGGGCGCTTGCCCCATCTGCCTCGAAGCCATCGAAGACGAGGCCTACCTCGACGCCTGCCTGCACTCGTTCTGCTACAGGTGCATAACCCAGTGGGTGAAGATCGTGGCGAGCAAGCGCGAAGAACCCTTGTCCTCCGCGAGGTGCCCCCTCTGCAAGACCGAGAGCGCGTCCATCATCCACGCCTTCGACGGCGAGTCGTTCCAGCAGCATCACATCGAGCACGAGCAGCACCACCCGGGGACGAAGACGAGACATCTCTCAGACGCTCACGCGCTCGTATCACAAATCTACAACACGAGAGAGGTTCCGGTGTCAGACAACGAGGAGTCGAGCATACAGCGGTACTGGAAGCAGCGCAGGTACTACCTCCGGAGGAACGTGTGGCTCGAGCCATGGCTGAGGCGAGAGATCCAGGCCCTCACGCGGGACGAGGACGTCGACGCCGTGGTCTACCACGTCCACGGCGTCATCGAGTCTTCCATGAACCCGCACGCTTCGAAGGAGGCCTCGCCGGAGCGCGCGAGGGAGGAGTTCACGCGTTCGCTCTCCGAGGCCGCGAGGCCGTTCCTCCATGGGCGGACGGCGCGATTCGTCGCGGAGGCGGAGCTCTTCCTGGCCTCGCAGCTGAACATCGACGCGTACGGCAGGGCGCGCGCCCGGAGGTTCAGGGAGTCCGCTTCGCATGTGACGAGGGAGCAGGGTGCGCTGCCGCGGGACCGTCCTCTCGAGGATCACTACTCCTACTTGTACTTTTTGAGTGACGAGGCAGACTACGTTGGCGGTGAGATGTAGGACGTGTTTGTTTCATGATTTTTTCGGCCGATATCTGATCGCAGCGGCATCCGAACCCGTTACTCGTGTTTGATTAGAGATACCACGGAACTACGTCACTCTGTTGGTTAGCCCTGTTATTTTTCTTTTGAAATAACCACATATATTTCATTAGACAAACATATTACAAAGAGTACACATGTGGTCATCACAAGAGACATACATAAATGTCTTGCAAAATTACATTAAACTAGAATTTCACTTTTGGCAGAATCTTGTGCCACGCCAAAACGTCGCCCACCATCGTCCTCCTCCGCTGTTGAGGCAACGTCGAAAAAGGAGGGAAACTTTCTTTCATACCAAGATCTAGAGGAGCACCATTGCATACAAGGATGTTTTCCGAGCCGATGAAACGGACCGCCGCAAGCGACGAGACCAAAACTTTGCGGCACGTCGGCCGGGGTTCTTCTCCGTGTCCGCTAGATCCCAACGCCGTCAACTTCATTCGACGAGATCGAAGAAGAGGAATGCCGCTGCATCTTGCCATCCATGCACACACTGCAAAGACACCAAGCACAACTGCAACAGCCTACACCAACGCCACCCGAGAGAGTGTTGAGTGCCGCCCATCCGACACAAACCTTATCGAATCTGAAGACCGGCAAGTAGACCGAGCCACCTGCTCCTCGCCGCCGCTCATTGAAACACCACCGAGATGGAGGAAGAGCAGAATCAAATTATTTTGACGCGACGCCGTCCCAACCATTGATGCAACACCTCTGAAAAGAAACTATCCCTATCCTATACCTCTACCGGACAAAGACTACCGGGGTCCCCGCTCGCTCCCGCCGCTAAAGCGACAGAAGTTGATGGAGGACCCAACGTCGCCGGCGGTGTTAGGGAAACCAAGAGAAATTGTCTCCTGTATCGCCTCTCCGGAGCAGTTCCAGGAGCGAACGGTGTTTAGAGATTTTTCTTCTATAAGAATATGGGTAGCGCTACGCGTCGGCCGGCGGATAATTTAAAAATATCCGCCGCCTCAGTAGCCTGCCGCTGGATGGAGTGTCGAGTAGCGGTTGATCTCTGCAACAAGCTTGATGTTGCGCTCATCTCTCTGCAACAACAGTCCTGTTGTAATCTTCCCCAAGCCGTTTTCCCTTTGATTTCTGCAACAGGAGCCTTGTTGCGCTCATGCTTCTGCACAAGGACCTTGTTGCAAAAAAAAATGGACCATTTTCCCCTGATATTTTATTTGCAGCATGAGCCTTGTTGCGCTCATGTTTCTGCAATAAGGACCTTGTTGCAAAACTTTTTTGGACCATATATTTTCTTCGATATCTGGAACATGCCTTGTTGCGCTCAGCCTTTTGCAACAACGACCTTGTTGCAGACCTTTTTCGGACCATCTTTTTCTGTTTGTCTATATAACATGAGCTCTATTGCGGAGAGATTACTGCAAGAAGAGTCCTGTTGCAAAAATATTTCCCTGCAGCGGGAACCAGAACACAACCATGGATGGGGAGGCGAGTGTGGCCATGGATGAGGGAGGCGAGCGTGGCTGTGGGCCAACGTTGAGCAACACCATCGATTGACGCCGTCGTTTGCAACACGCTTATTTTCGACAACACTCCTATACTCTCTCTCTCTATCTCTTTTTCTTTTGAGCAACACACTTTTTTAGGGTAAAGCAATGCTTTATAAATCAACGGTGCTCAGGCATATCACCTGAAGCACAAACAGCCACTCTGGGCGGTACAAGCGAGTCCCAGCACATAACATTATTCGGTAAACATGATCGACCTATAGAAGCTAGGTCATCAGCAACAGAGTTCGCCTCCCTTGGGCAAACAGAGATAATATGTGTAGAAAACCACATTTTCAGCTGGAACTTGACGTCCTCGATGGCTGATGCGTATGATGAAGAATCTACCTTCCGGAGATCGAGCGCCTCACCTAGCAGTTGGGAATCGGTCTCGAAGACGACTCTGATCGCTCCCAGCTCAGCCATCGTAGCCACAACTGCAGTCATGGCGGAGACTTCTGCGCCAAAGGCATCAGTAACATGCTCATGTCTTCCTGCCTTTGCCAGGATGATTTGCCCAGTATCATCTCTGACTACAACTCTCCAGCTAGCGAACGAGCTCCCTGGCGTATGCGCACCATCTAGATTAATCTTCAGCATTCCATCACTTGGAGGGATCCATTTAGTGAATGGTCTGCATTTACATTTTGGACTGAAGAATTCCATGTATTCAAGTGCATTGGCTCTGGTTCGACGCACTACTTCCTCACCGGGTGAAAGATCGAGGATGTCGCCTAGAGGGGGGGTGAATAGGCGCTTTAAAAAATATTACGGTTTAGGCTTGAACAAATGCGGAATAAACCTAGCGGTTAATTTGTCAAGCACAAAACCTAAAACAACTAGGCTCACCTATGTGCACCAACAACTTATGCTAAGCAAGATAATCAACTATGTGATAGCAAGATATATGACAAACAACAATATGGCTATCACAAAGTAAAGTGCATAAGTAAAGGGCTTGGGTAAGAGATAACCGAGGCACGTGGAGACGACGATGTATCCCGAAGTTCACACCCTTGCGGATGCTAATCTCTGTTTGGAGCGGTGTGGAGGCACAATGCTCCCCAAGAAGCCACTAGGGCCACCGTAATCTCCTCACGCCCTCGCACAATGCAAGATGCCGTGATTCCACTAAGGGACCCTTGAGAGCGGTCACCGAACACGTACAAATGGCGACCCTTGGGGCGGTCACCGAACCCAGTACACTTTGGCAACCCTTGGGGCGGTCACCGTGCAGATCAAATTGCTCAGGCGATATCCACAACCTAATTGGAGACTCTGACGCTTGCCCGGAGCTTTGCACCACAATGATTGAGCTCCGAACACCACCAACCGTCTAGGGCGCCCAAGCACCCAAGAGGAACAAGCTCAAGGGTACCAAGCACCCAAGAGTAATAAGCTTCTCAACTTGTAACTTCCACGTGTCAACATGGAGAACTCAAACCGATGCACCAAATGCAATGGCAAGGGCACACGGAGTGCCCAAGTCCTTCTCTCTCAGATCCCACCGAAGCAACTAATGCTAGGGTGGAAAATGAGAGGAAAAACAAGAAAGAGAACACAAAGAACTCCAAGATCTAGATCCAAGGGGTTCCCCTCACATAGAGGAGAAAGTGATTGGTGGAAATGTGGATCTAGATCTCCTCTCTCTTTTCCCTCAAAAACTAGCAAGAATCCATGGAGGGATTGAGAGTTAGCAAGCTCGAAGAAGGTCAACAATGGGGGAAGAATACGAGCTCAAAGGATAAGGTTCAATGGGGAAGAAGACCCCCTTTTATAGGAGCTCCCGAATCCATCCGTTATGTGCTCGATCGCATGAGCGGTACTACCGCTTCGAGGCGGTACTACCGCCTTGGTAGAACACGGAGAGCGGAGCGAAACAGAGTGCGAGGAAGAGCCGTATGAGCGGCACTACCGCTGGAGCCAGCGGTACTACCGCTTGGCCCAGCGGTAGTACCGCTGGGACCGCGCACAGCGCCTACCACGAGCCCATGGAGAAGGAACAGAGAGGAGGACCATTGAGCGGTACTAGGGGCGGTGGTAGCCGCGGTACTACCGCACATGAGCGGTACTACTGCTCCTACTGCCGCTCCTACTGCCGTTGAACCCGACATTTGAAAACACGTCTCGGGTCGAGGCGGTACCCGCGCGGAACCGGAGCCGTACTACCGCTTATGGCCATGGGCGGTACTACCGCTGAGGAACAACGGTACTACCGCTGGTGGCTATAAGCGGTACTGCCGCTCCGGCCCAGCGGTACTACCGCTGGCGCCATCCTAATGCCACTGCCACGAAAACAAGTAAACTCCACGAAAAACCAGAACTGCCATAACTTCTGCAAAGAGCTCCGAATTGAGCAAACTCAAGCTTGTTGAAAACAAGAAGACGAGTAGCATCAAAACATCGATTGGTTATAGTGAGAGGAGGCAGGGGAGGTATGCCTAACAAAAAGAGGAGAGAGACCTCCAACAGAGAAGAACCGGCTGAACCTCCAACATCGAAAACATCATAGAAGATGCATGTGAACTCCGTTTTCGATGAACTCGAGCTTGCCATCAAGATGACCATAAGCTCTAAGACTCACAAAGAGAACCAAACAAGAACCAAGAAGGATGACGCAAGGATGCAATGGTTTAAGCTCTCTATGAACAATACGATCAAGTTACTCATCGAGAGCCCCCCTTGATAGTACGACAATCGATCCTATAACCCGGTCTCCCAACTACCACTATGAGACCGGTAAAATAGAAAACCTATCAAGGGCAAACCTTTGCCATGCACATGGTCCACTTGAGCTAGATGATGGCGATCTTGACTCCCTCAAGTTGGACCACCTTTCTTGATTGCGTTGGCTCGATGAAGACTAGGTGATTGCTCCCCCATAGTCCACTATGGATGAGCCACTCTTCGGCTCATCTTCACAAGTCCATTGTCACCACAATGGACGGCAAGCTTCAAGCACTTGATCTCTTCGTGATGCATCACTTGAACTTGCACACCGCATCCTAACCCCACAAAGAACTCTCACGAGGACCATGGGTTAGTACACAAAACATAATTGACAATGCTTACCATACCACGGGATCACTTGATCCATCTCGGTATATCTTCTACGCTTTGTGGGTTGATCAACTTGATTCATTCTTGACTTAATCTTGATCAACCTCGAATCTTTCCAATTCTCTTCATTTGGATATGAATGATCACACAATCTTCTTCTTCAAGACATGCTTGCAATAAGCTCAACACTCACATGACCAATCTTTGGATAATTCCTTGAATAGCACCTTGGTCGATACAAACTCTCCTTGAAACCAACACATGTACTCCAAGAAAACCCTATGGACAAAACCTTCAAATATAACTCAAGGTAACCATTAGTCCATAGAGATTGTCATCAATTACCAAAACCAAACATGGGGGCACCGCATGTTCTTTCTGTTGGAAATATGCTCTAGAGGCAATAATAAATTAGTTATTATTATATTTCCTTGTTCATGATGATCGTTTATTATCCATGCTATAATTGTATTGATAGGAAACTCACATACATGTGTGGGTACATAGACAACACCATGTCCCTAGTAAGCCTCTAGTTGACTAGCTCGTTGATCAATAGATGGTTACGATTTCCTGATCATGGACATTGGATGTCGTTGATAATGGTACCACATCATTAGGAGAATGATGTGATGGACAAGACCCAATCCTAAGCCTAGCACAAAGATCGTGTAGTTCGTATGCTAAAGCTTTTCTAATGTCAAGTATCATTTCCTTAGACCATGAGATTGTGCAACTCCCGGATACCGTAGGAATGCTTTGGGTGTACCAAACGTCACAACGTAACTGGGTGGCTATAAAGGTGCACTACGGGTATCTCCGAAAGTGTCTGTTGGGTTGGCACGAATCAAGACTAGGATTTGTCACTCTGTGTGACGGAGAGGTATCTCTGGGCCCACTCGGTAGGACATCATCATAATGTGCACAATGTGACCAAGGAGTTGATCACGGGATGATGTGTTACGGAACGAGTAAAGAGACTTGCCGATAACGAGATTGAACAAGGTATCGGGATACCGACGATCGAATCTCGGGCAAGTACTATACCGGTAGACAAAGGGAATTGAATACGGGATTGATTGAATCCTCGACATCGTGGTTCATCCGATGAGATCATCATGGAACATGTGGGAGCCAACATGGGTATCCAGATCCCGCTGTTGGTTATTGGTCGGAGAGTTGTCTCGGTCATGTCTGCATGGTTCCCGAACCCGTAGGGTCTACACACTTAAGGTTCGATGACGCTAGGGTTATAGGGAATAGATGTACATGGTTACCGAATGTTGTTTGGAGTCCTGGATGAGATCCCGGACGTCACGAGGAGTTCCGGAATGGTCCGGAGGTAAAGATTTATATATGGGAAGTCATCATACGGTCACCGGAATAATTCGGGGGGTTACCGGTATTGTACCGGGACCACCGAAGGGGTTCCAGGCGTCCACCGGGAGGGTCCACCTGCCCCGGAGGGCCCTATGGGCTGTTTGTGGAGAGGTACCAGCCCCTTAGTAGGCTGGGCGCCTCTCCCTTTAGGGTCCATGCGCCTAGGGTTTGGGGGAAACCCTAAGCGGGGGCGCCCCCTTGCCTTGGGGGGCAAGGCAACCCCCCTGGCCGCCGCCCCCTCCTCAGATTGGATCTGAGGGGGACGGCCCCCCTCTCTCTTGCCCCTATATATATGTGGGGGGTGGGAGGGTAGCCACACCCTAGTTCTGGCGCAGCCCTCCCCCTCTCCCAAGTCCTCCTCCTCTCCTGCGGTGCTTGGCGAAGCCCTGCAGGATTGCCACGCTCCTCCTTCACCACCACGCCGTCGTGCTGCTGCTGGACGGAGTCTTCCGCAACCTCTCCTTCTCCCCTTGCTGGATCAAGGCATGGGAGACGTCACCGGGCTGCACGTGTGTTGAACGCGGAGGCGCCGTGGTTCGGCGCTTAGATCGGAATCAACCGCGATCTGAATCGCTACGAGTACGACTCCTTCATCCGCGTTCTTGCAACGCTTCCACTTAGCGATCTACGAGGGTATGTAGATGCACTCCCCTTCCCATCGTTGCTAGATTACTCCATAGATTGATCTTGGTGATGCGTAGAAAATTTTAAATATCTGCTACGATCCCCAACAGTGGTATCAGAGCTAGGTCTATGCGTAGTTTCTATGCACGAGTAGAACACAAAGCAGTTGTGGGCGTTGATATTGTCAATTTACTTGTCGTTACTAGTCTTATCTTGATTCAGCGGCATCGTGGGATGAAGCGGTCCGGACCGACCTTACACGTACTCTTACGTGAGACAGGTTCCACCGACTGACATGCACTAGTTGCATAAGGTGGCTAGCGGGTGTCTGTCTCTCCCACTTTAGTCGGATCGGATTCGATGAAAAGGGTCCTTATGAAGGGTAAATAGAAATTGGCATATCACGTTGTGGTTTTGGCGTAGGTAAGAAACGTTCTTGCTAAGAAACCTATAGCAGCCACGTAAAAAATTTGCAACAACAATTAGAGGACGTATAACTTGTTTTTGCAGCATATGTCGTGTGATGTGATATGGCCAAAAGAATGTGATGAATGATATGTGATGTATGAGACTGATCATGTTCTTGTAATAGGAATCACGACTTGCATGTCGATGAGTATGACAACCGGCAGGAGCCATAGGAGTTGTCTTAATTTATTGTATGACTGCGTGTCATTGAACAACGCCATGTAATTACTTTACTTTATTGCTAAATCGTTAGCCATAGTAGTAGAAGTAATAGTTGGCGAGACAACTTCATGGAGACACGATGATGGAGATCATGATGATGGAGATTATGGTGTCATGCCGGTGACGATGATGATCATGGAGCCCGAAGATGGATATCAAAAGGAGCAAAATGATATTGGCCATATCATGTCACTATTTGATTGCATGTGATGTTTATCATGTTTTACATCTTATTTGCTTAGAACGACGGTAGCATAAATAAGATGACCCCTCGCAATAATGTCAAGAAAAGTGTTCCCCCTAACTGTGCACCGTTGTGAAGGTTCGTTGTTTCGAAGCACCACGTGATGATCGGGTGTGATAGATTCTAACGTTCAAATACAACGGTTGTAAGCCAGATTTACACATGCAATACACTTAGGTTGAGTTGACGAGCCTAGCATGTACAGACATGGCCTCGGAACACGGAAGATCGAAAGGTCGAACATGAGTCGTATAGAAGATACGATCAACATGAAGATGTTCACCGATGACGACTAGTCCATCTCACGTGATGATCGGACACAGCCTAGTTGACTCGGATCATGTAATCACTTAGATGACTAGAGGGATGTCTATCTGAGTGGGAGTTCATAAGATGAACCTAATTATCCTGAACATAGTCAAAAGGTTTTTGCAAATTATGTCGTAGCTCGCGCTTTAGTTCTACTGTTTTAGATATGTTCCTAGAGAAAATTTAGTTGAAAGTTGATAGTAGCTATTATGCGGACTAGGTCCGTTAACTGAGGATTGTCCTCATTGCTTCATAGAAGGCTTATGTCCTTAATGCACCGCTCGGCGTGCTGAACCTCGAACGTCGTCTCTGGATGTTGCGAACATCTGACATACACGTTTTGATAACTACGTGATAGTTCAGTAATGTTAAACGGTTTAGAGTTGAGGCACCGAAGATGATTTTGAAATGTCACGAAACATATGAGATCATCTTCGGTGCCTCAACTCTAAACCGTTTCAGGCTTGTGCCCACGTCAAGAGGTATAAGACCCCTGACGAGTTTCTTAAGCCTGCAAACTAAAGGAGAAAAGCTCAATCATTGAGCATGTGCTCAGATTGTCTGAGTACAACAATCACTTGAATCGAGTGGGAGTTAATCTTCCAAATGAGATAGTGATGGTTCTCCATAGTCACTGCCACCAAGCTATTAAAGCTTCGTGATGAACTATAACATATCAGGGATAGACATGATGATCCTTGAGCTATTCGCGATATTTGACACTGCGAAAGTAGAAATCAAGAAGGAGCATCAATTGTTGATGGTTTGTGAAACCACTAGTTTCAAGGAGGGCAAGGGCAAGAAGGGATACTTCATGAAACAGCAAATCAGTTGTTGCACTAGTGAAGAAACCCAAAGTTTGAACCAAACCCGAGACTAAGTGCTTCTGTAATAAGGGGAACAGTCACTGGAGCAGAATTACCCTAGATACTTGGTAGATGAGAAGGCTGGCAAGGTCGATAGAAGTATATTGGATATACATTATGTTAATGTGTACTTTACTAGTACTCCTAGTAGCACCAGGTATTAGATACCGGTTCGGTTGCTAAGTGTTAGTAACTCGAAATAAAAGCTACGGAATAAACGGAGACTAGCTAAAGGTGAGCTGACGATATGTGTTGGAAGTATTTCCAAGGTTGATGTGATCAAGCATCGCACGCTCCCTCTACCATCGAGATTGGTGTTAAACCTAAATAATTGTTATTTGGTGTTTGCGTTGGCATAGACATGATTGGATTATGTTTACCACGACACGGTTATTCATTTAAGGAGAATAATGGCTACTCTGTTTATTTGAATAATACCTTCAATGGTCTTGCACCTAAAGTGAATGGTTTACTGAATCTCGATCGTAGTGATACACATGTTCATACCAAAAGATATAAGATAGTAGTGATATAGTGCCACCTACTTGTGGCACTGCCATTTGAGTCATATTGGTATAAAACGCATGAAGAAGCTCCATGTTGATGGATCTTTGGACTCACTCGTTTTTGAAAAGATTGAGACATGTGAACCATGTCTATTGGTATATACTCATGAAGAAACTCCATGCAAATGGACCGTTTGGACTCACTTAATTTTGAATCACTTGAGACATGCAAATCGTACCACATGGGCAAGATGACTGAAAGCCTCGTTTTTAGTGAAATGGAACAAGAAAGCAACTTGTTGGAAGTAATACATTTTGATGTGTGCAGTCCAATGAGTGTTGAGGCACGCAGTGGATATCGTTATGTTCTTACTTCACAGATGATTTGAGTAGATACTGAGTATATTTACTTGATGAAACACAAGTCTGAATTATTGAATGGTTCAAGTAATTTCAGAGTGAAATTGAAGATCGTCGTTACAAGAGGATAAAATGTCTATGATATGATCATAGAAATGAATATCTGAGTTGCGAGTTTGGTACACAATTGAGACACTGTGGAAATTGTTTCACAACTGATGCACCCCATTGGATATGGGGCATACCGTGATGTCTCTTTTCGAATTACCACTATCGTTCATGGGTTAGGCATTAGAGACAACCACATTCACTTTAAATAGGGCACCATGTAATTCCTTTGAGATGACACCGTATGAACTATGGTTTATAGAAACCTAAGTTGTCGTTTCTTAAAAGTTTGGGGCTGCGACGCTTATGTGAAAAGTTTTAACCTGATAAGCTCGAACCCAAAGTGGATAAATGCATCTTCATAGGACACCCAAAACAGTTGGGTATACCTCCTGTCTCAGTTCCGGAAGCAAAAGGGATTGTTTCTAGAATCGGGTCTGAAAGTGCTAGTTATCGACTAGAGGGGGGGTGAATAGGCGATTTTTAGGAAAGTCTTCAAAACACAGATGTTTCGAAGACAAACAATAGAAATGACCTAATTGATATGCAGCGGAAGATAAACTACAACAAGCAAACCATAGTCAAGTACGTAATAACGTGAAAGTACAAGACTGATAGCAGCTTGGTAGTAAGGATCAAGATGGAAGATAGTGAGAAGCCAATCAACAAAAGTAGTCAAGCAATGAAGTCAAACAGGTATGATAGATAGGCAATGACTTCACGAAGACAAACTCTAAGTAAGGAGAGGGAGAAGATAGAACCACCACTTGTTGAAGACACATGATTTGTTGGACCAGTTCGATTCTTTGTGACAACTGTACATCTGGTTAGGGAGGCTGAGATTCAACTCAGAAGACCGCGTCTTCACCTTATTCCCCTTGAGCTAAGGACACACAGTCCTCGCCCAATCACTCTGGTAAGTCTTCAAGGTAGACTTCCGAACCTTCACAGACGGCGTTCACCGGCAATCCACAATGACTCTTGGATGCTCGAGCGCGACGCCTAACCGGTGGAGGATTCACAGTCCTCAAGTGTAATAAGTCTTCGTGTCACACAGATAGAAACACTTGATGATGCCTAACACTCTTTGGCTCACTGGGTGTCTGGGCTTTGTCCTCGCAAGGATTTCTCTCTCAAAGGCTTTGAGGTGGGTTGCTCTCAAACGACAAAAGCCGTGCACTAACTCTGAGCAGCCACCAATTTATGCTGTAGGGGGTGGGCTATTTATAGCCACTAGGCAACCCGACCTGTTATGTCCGAAATGACCACAGGTCACTAAGGAACCGACACGTGTTCCAACGGTCGATTTCAAACACACGCGGCAACTTTACTTGGGCTACAAGCAAAGCTGACTCATCTAGCTCGAGGATAAGTTTTGCTCTCATAGTCTTCGTCGAAGACATAAGATTTGGGTTGAGCATCACTTGATCATTCGACTTTGATCACTTGGACCCCACTTAACGAAGACGGTGGTTCCTATGACTCAACAAAGAAGAAAAGGAAACAACGAAACGACACAGTCTTCGCGCTCCATAGTCTTCACTCAATGTCTTCTCATGTCATAGAATTCAATATGAATATCTTCACATACCACCATTGTCATCAATGTCTTCATACATTTTTAGGGGTCATCTCCGGTAGGTAAACCGAATCAATGGGGGACACTACCTGCGTTATCCTGCAATTCTCACAAATGCATTAGTCCCTCAACCACATTTGTCGTCAATACTCCAAAACCAACTAGGGGTGGCTGTAGATGCACTTACTGTTGGAAATATGCCATAGAGGCAATAATAAATTAGTTATTAGTATATTTCCTTGTTCATGATAATCGTTTATTATCCATGCTATAATTTTATTGAAAGGAAACTCAGATACATGTGTGGGTACATAGACAACACCATGTCCCTAGTAAGCCTCTAGTTGACTAGCTCGTTAATCAATAGATGGTTACGGTTTCCTGACCATGGACATTGGATGTCATTGATAACGGGATCACATCATTAGGAGAATGATGTGATGGATAAGACCCAATCCTAAGCCTAGCACAAAGATCGTAGTTCATATGCTAAAGCTTTTCTAATGTCAAGTATCATTTCCTTAGACCATGAGATTGTGCAACTCCCGGATACCGTAGGAATGCTTTGGGTGTACCAAACGTCACAACGTAACCGGGTGGCTATAAAGGTTCATTACAGGTATTTCCGAAAGTATCTGTTGGGTTGGCACGAATCGATACTGGGATTTGTCACTCCGGTTGACGGAGAGGTATCTCTGGGCCCACTCGATAGGACATCATCATAATGTGCACAATGTGACCAAGGGGTTGATCACGGGATGATGTGTTACAGAACGAGTAAAGAGACTTGCGGTAACGAGATTGAACAAGGTATCGGGATACCGACGATCGAATCTCGGGCAAGTACAATACCGCTAGACAAAGGGAATTGAATACGGGATTGATTGAATCCTCGACATCGTGGTTCATCCGATGAGATCATCGTGGAACATGTGGGAGCCAACATGGGTATCCAGATCCTGCTTGTTGGTTATTGACCGGAGAACATCTCGGTCATGTTCGCATGGTTCCCGAACCCGTAGGGTCTACACACTTAAGGTTCGGTGGCGCTAGAGTTGTTATGGGAAATAGTATGTGGTTACCGAAGGTTGTTCGAGTCCGGATGTGATCCCGGACGTCACGAGGAGTTCGGAATGGTCCAGCGGTGAAGATCGATATATTGAGCGAAGGGTATTGGAGTCCGGAAGTGTTCCGGAGGTACCGAACTATGGCCAGCATGACCGAAAGGTGTTTGGAGCCCCGGGAAGTGTTGGAGGGCCTCATGGGCCAAAGGGAAGGGCAAACCAGCCCACTAAGGGGTGGTGCGCCCTCCCAGCCCCTCTCACGTAACCGGGAGAGGTGGGGCGCCTCCCTAGGGCAGCCCCTTCCCGGCTTGGGGGCAAGTTTCCTAGGGGTGGGGCGCCCAAACCCATCTAGGGTTTCCCAGGCCGCCGCCCCTCCCCTAGGGAACCCTAGGGTGCCTCCTCCACCCCCTTACCCCTATATATAGTGAGGGAGAGAGAGGGCAGCCGCACCCTTCCCCTGGCGCAGCCCCTCCCTCCTCCAACACTTCCTTCTCCTCCGTAGTGCTTAGCGAAGCTCTGCCGGAGAACCACGAGCTCCATCACCACCACGCCGTTGTGTTGCCGGAGTTTTCCCTCAACTTCTCCTCTCCCCTTGCTGGATCAAGAAGGAGGAGACGTCCCCGGGCTGTACGTGTGTTGAACGCGGAGGTGCCGTCCGTTCGGCGCTAGGATAATCGGTGATTTGGATCACGGCGAGTACGACTCCATCAACCCCGTTCTCTTGAACGCTTCCGCTTAGCGATCTACAAGGGTATGTAGATGCACTCTCCTTCCCCTCGTTGCTGGTTTCTCCATAGATAGATCTTGGTGACACGTAGGAAAATTTTGAATTTCTGCCACGTTCCCCAACAAAGTGGCATCATGAGCTAGGTCTATTGCGTAGATTCTTTGCACGAGTAGAACACAAAGTAGTTGTGGGCATTGATTTTGTTCAATATGCTTACCGTTACTAGTCCAATCTTGTTTCGATGGTATTGTGGGATGAAGCGGCCGGACCGACCTTACGTACACTTACGTGAGACAGGTTCCACCGGGACATGCACTTGGTGCATAAGGTGGCTAGCGGGTGCCGCCTCTCCCACTTTAGTCGGAACGGATTCGATGAAAAGGGTCCTTATGAAGGGTAAATAGCAATTGGCATATCACGTTGTGGTTTTGCGTAGGTAAGAAACGTTCTTGCTAGAACCCTATTGCAGCCACGTAAAACATGCAAACAACAATTAGAGGACGTCTAACTTGTTTTTGCAGGGTATGCTATGTGATATGATATGGCCAAGAAGAATGTGACGAATGATATGTGATGTATGAGATTGATCATGTTCTTGTAATAGGAATCACGACTTGCATGTCGATGAGTATGACAACCGGCAGGAGCCATAGGAGTTGTCTTTATTTATTGTATGACCTGCGTGTCATTGAACAACGCCATGTAATTACTTTACTTTATTGCTAACCGGTAGCCATAGTAGTAGAAGTAATAAGTTGGCGAGACAACTTCATGGAGACACAATGATGGAGATCATGATGATGGAGATCATGGTGTCATGCCGGTGACGATGATGATCATGGAGCCCCGAAGATGGAGATCAAAAGGAGCAATATGATATTGGCCATATCATGTCACTATTTGATTGCATGTGATGTTTATCATGATTATACATCTTATTTGCTTAGAACGACGGTAGTAAATAAGATGATCCCTCATTAAAATTTCAAGAAAGTGTTCCCCTAACGTGCACCGTTCATGAAAGTTCGCTGCTTCAAGCACCACGTGATGATCGGGTGTGATAGATTCTTACGTTCACATACAACAGTGTAAGCCAGATTTACACACGCAGAAACAGCTTAGGTTGACTTGACGGGCCTAGCATGTACGTACATGGCCTCGGAACACAAGAGACCGAAAGGTCGAGCATGAGTCGTATAGTAGATACGATCAACATGAAGATGTTCACCGATGATGACTAGTCCGTCTCACGTGATGATCGGACACGGCCTAGTTGACTCGGATCATGTAATCACTTAGATGACTAGAGGGATGTCTATTCGAGTGGGAGTTCATGAGATGAACTTAATTATCCTGAACATAGTCAAAAGATCTTTGCAAATTATATCGTAAGCTCGCGCTTTAGTTCCAATGTTTAGATATGTTCCTAGAGAAAATATAGTTGAAAGTTGACAAGTGGCGATTATGCGGACGATGAAAGCTTATGTACTTAATGCACCGCTCGGTGTCTGAACCCCAAAGCGTCGTCTGTGGATGTTGTGAACATCATATATACACGTTTGATAACTACGTGATAGTTCGGTTAAATGGTTTAGAGTAGAGGCACCAAAGGCGTTTCTCGAAACATATAAGATGTTTCGAGGGCTGAAATTGGGATTTCGGGCTTGTGCCCACGTCAAAAGGTATAAGACCTCCGACGATTTTCTTAGCCTGCAAACTAAGGGAGAAAAGCTCAATCGTTGAGCTTGTGCTCAGATTGTCTGAGTGCAACAATCACTTGAATCGAGTGGGAGTTGATCTTCCGGATGAGATAGTGATGTTTCTCCAAAGTCATTGCCACCAAGCTGCTAGAGCTTCGTGATGAACTATAACATATCGGGGATAGATATGATGATCCTTGAGGTATTCATGATGTTTGACACCGCGAAAGTAGAAATCAAGAAGGAGCATCAATTGTTGATGGTTGGTGAAACCACTAGTTTCAAGAAGGGCAAGGGCAAGAAGGGATACTTCATGAAGCGGCAAATCATTCTTTGCTCTAGTGAAGAAACCCAAGGTTGAACCCAAACCCGAGACTAAGTACTTACGTAATAAGGGGAACAGCCATCGGAGTAGAATTACCCTAGATACTTGGTAGATGAGAAGGCTGGCAAGGTCGATAGAAGTATATTGGATATACATTATGTTAATGTGTACTTTACCAGTACTCCTAGTAGCACCAGGGTATTAAGATACCGGTTCGGTTGCTAAGTGTTAGTAACTCGAAATAAAAGAGCTACAGAATAAATGGAGACTAGCTAAAGGTGAGCTGACGATATGTGTTGGAAGTGTTTCCAAGTTTGATTTGATCAAGCATCGCACGCTCCCTCTACCATCAAGATTAGTATTAAACCTGAATAATTGTCATTTGGTGATTGCGTTGAGCATAGACATGATTGGATTATGTCTATCGCAATACGGTTATTCATTTAAGGAGAATAATGGTTACTCTATTTATTTGAATAATACCTTCAATGGTCTTGCACCTAAAGGAATGGTTTATTGAATCTCGATCGTAGTGATACACATTTTCATGCCAAAAGATATAAGATAGTAATGATAGTACCACCTGCTTGTGGCAATCGCCATTTGAGTCATATTGGTATAGAACGCATGAAGAAGCTCCATGTTGATGGATCTTTGGACTCACTCGTTTTGAAAAGTTTGAGACATGCGAACCATGTCTATTGGTGTATATGCATGAAGAAACTCCATGCAAATGGACCGTTTGGACTCACTTGATTTTGAATCACTTGAGACATGCAAATCATACCACATGGGCAAGATGACTGAAATCCTCGTTTTTCAGTGAAATGGAACAAGAAAGCAACTTGTTGAAAGTAATGCATTTTGATGTGTGCAGTCCAATGAATGCTGAGGCACGCAGTGGATATCGTTATGTTCTTACTTCACAGATGATTTGAGTAAATACTGAGTATATTTACTTGATGAAACACAAGTCTGAATTATTGAATGGTTCAAGTAATTTCAGAGTGAAGTTAAAGATCATCGTGACAAGAGGATAAAATGTCTATGATATGATCATAGAGATGATTATCTGAGTTACGAGCTTTGGCACGCTATTAAGACATAGTGGAAATTGTTTCACAATTAATACCGCCTGGAACACCATAGTGTGATGGTGTGTCCGAACATCATAATTACACCCTATTAGATATGGTGCGTACCATGATGTCTCTTATCGAATTACCACTATCGTTCATGGGTTAGGCATTAGAGACAACCGCACTCACTTTAATAGGGCACCACGTAATTCCGTTGAGACGACCCTGTTTGAACTATGGTTTGGAGAAACCTAAGTTGTCGTTTCTTAAAAGTTTGGGGTTGCGACGCTTATGTGAAAAAGTTTCGTGTTGATAAGATCGAACCCAAAGCGGATAAAATGCATCTTCATAGGACACCCAAAACAGTTGGGTATACCTCCTAATTCAGATCCGAAAGCAATAGGGATTGTTTCTTGAATCAGGTCCTTTCTCGAGGAAATGTTTGTCTCGAAAAGTTGAGTGGGAGGATGGTGGAGACTTGATATGGTTATTGAACCGTCACTACAACTAGTGTGTAGCGAGTACGGGAAGTTGTTACTGTGGCACCTACACCAATTGAAGTAGAAGCTTATGATAGTGATCATGAAACTTGGATCAAGTCACTACCGTACCTCGTAGGGGTGACAAGGATGCGTCTTTGCTTGAGTGGTACAGTAATCCTGTCTTGAAGGTCATGTTGCTAGACAACAATGAACCTACGAGCTATGGAGAAGCGATGGTGGGCCCATATTCTGACAAATGGTTAGAGGCCATGAAATCCGAGATAGGATCCATGTATCAGAACAAAGCATGGACTTTGGTGGACTTGCCCGATCCGTAGCGATGCTTAAGTCCGTCGGAATCATGTTAGCATTAGCTGCATTTATGAAATCTAGCAGATGGATGTCAAAACGAGTTTCCTTACCAGTTTCCGTAAGGAAAGGTTGTATGAGATACAATCAGAAAGGTTTTGTCGATCCTAAGGATGTTGAAAGGTATGCTTTCTCCAGTGATCCTTCCATGGACTGGAGTAAGCATCTCGGAGTTGGAATATACTCTTTGATAAGATGATCAAAGATTTTGGGTTTATACAAAGTTTATGAGAAACTTGTATTTCCAAATAAGTGAGTGGGAGCACTATAGAATTTTTATGAGTATATGTTGTTGACATATTGTTGATCGTAAATGATGTAGAATTTACGGAAAGCATATAGGGTTATTTGAAAAGTGTTTTTCAAGTGAAAACCTGTATTAAGCTACTTGAACATTGAGCATCAAGATCTATAGGGATAGATCAAAACCGCTTAATGGTACTTTCAAATGAGCACATACCTTGACATGATCTTGAAGGTGTTCAAGATGGATCAGTCAAAGAAGGAGTTCTTGCCTGAGATGTAAGGTATGAAGTTAAGACATAAAGCTCGACCACGGCAGAACAGAGAGAAAGGACGAAGGTCGTCCCCTATGCCTTAGACTTAGGCTCTACAAGATGCTATCGTGTACCGCACGGAAGTGTGCCTTGCCATGAGTCACTAAGGTACAAGAATGATCCAGAATGGATCATTGGATAGCGGTCAAAATTGTCCTTGGAGTAAATAAGGACATGTTTCTCGATTATGGAGGTGATAAAGAGTTCGACGTAAAGGGTTACGTCGGTGCAAGCTTTAACACCTATCCGAGTGACTCTGAGTAGCAAACCGGATACGTATAGTGGAGCAACCATTTGGAATAGCTCCAAGTGGAGCGTGGAAGCAGCGTTTACAATATGACCTAGAAATTTGCGAAGCACACACGGATCTGAAAGGTTCAGACCCGTTAACTAAAACCTCTCTCACAAGCAAAACATGATCAAACCTCGTAACTCATTGAGTCTTAATCACATGATGATGTGAACTAGTTTACGTACACTAGTAAACTCTTTGGATGTTGGTCACATGGCGATGTGACCTATCGATGTTAATCACATGACGATGTGAACTAGATTATTGACTCTAGTGCAAGTGGGAGACTGTTGGAAATATGCCCTAGAGGCAATAATAAATTAGTTATTAGTATATTTCCTTGTTCATGATAATCGTTTATTATCCATGCTATAATTTTATTGAAAGGAAACTCAGATACATGTGTGGGTACATAGACAACACCATGTCCCTAGTAAGCCTCTAGTTGACTAGCTCGTTAATCAATAGATGGTTACAGCTTTCGACCATGGACATTGGATGTCATTGATAACGGATCACATCATTAGGAGAAGGATGTGATGGACAAGACCCAATCCTAAGCCTAGCACAAAGATCGTAGTTCGTATGCTAAAGCTTTTCTAATGTCAAGTATCATTTCCTCAGACCATGAGATTGTGCAACTCCCGGATACCGTAGGAATGCTTTGGGTGTACCAAACGTCACAACGTAACTGGGTGGCTATAAAGGTTCATTACAGGTATCTCCAAAAGTATCTGTTGGGTTTGCACGAATCGAGACTGGGATTTGTCACTCCGGTTGACGGAGAGGTATCTCTGGGCCCACTCGGTAGGACATCATCATAATGTGCACAATGTGACCAAGGGGTTGATCACGGGATGATGTGTTACGGAACGAGTAAAGAGACTTGCCGTAGCGAGATTGAACAAGGTATCGGGATACTGACGATCGAATCTCGGGCAAGTACAATACCGCTAGAGAAAGGGAATTGAATACGGGATTGATTGAATCCTCGACATCGTGGTTCATCCGATGAGATCATCGTGGAACATGTGGGATCCAACATGGGTATCCAGATCCCGCTGTTGGTTATTGACCGGAGAACATCTCGGTCATGTTCGCATGGTTCCCGAACCCGTAGGGTCTACACACTTAAGGTTCGGTGACGCTGGAGTTGTTATGGGAAATAGTATGTGGTTACCGAAGGTTGTTCGGAGTCCCGGATGTGATCCCGGACGTCACGAGGAGTTCCGGAATGGTCCGGCAGTGAAGATCGATATATTGGACGAAGGGTATTGAGAGTCCGGAAGTGTTCCGGAGGTACCAGGCTATGGCCAAGATGACCGAAAGGTGTTTTGAGCCCCAAGAAGTGTTGGAGGGCCTCATGGGCCAAAGGGGAAGGGGCAAACCAGCCCACTAAGGGGTGGTGCGCCCTTCCCAGCCCCTCTCACGTAACCAGAGAGGTGGGGGCGCCTCCCCTAGGGCAGCCCCCCTTCCCGGCTTGGGGGCAAGTTTCCTAGGGGTGGGGGCGCCCAAACCCATCTAGGGCTTCCCCTGTGGCCGCCGCCCTCCCCTAGGGAACCCTAGGGCGCCTCCTCCACCCCCTTACCCCTATATATAGTGAGGGAGAGAGAGGGCAGCCGCACCCTTCCCCTGGCGCAGCCCCTCCCTCCTCCAACACTTCCTCCTCCTCCGTAGTGCTTAGCGAAGCTCTGCCGGAGAACCACGAGCTCCATCACCACCACGCCGTCGTGTTGTCGGAGTTTCCCTCAACTTCTCCTCTCCCCTTGCTGGATCAAGAAGGAGGAGACGTCCCCGGGCTGTACGTGTGTTGAACGCGGAGGTGCCGTCCGTTCGGCGCTAGGATCATCGGTGATTTGGATCACGACGAGTACGACTCCATCAACCCCGTTCTCTTGAACGCTTCCGCTTAGCGATCTACAAGGGTATGTAGATGCACTCTCCTTCCCCTCGTTGCTGGTTCCTCCATAGATAGATCTTGGTGACACGTAGGAA
Organism: Aegilops bicornis; assembly: GCA_021605145.1. Taxonomy (NCBI): domain Eukaryota; kingdom Viridiplantae; phylum Streptophyta; class Magnoliopsida; order Poales; family Poaceae; genus Aegilops; species Aegilops bicornis. The sequence continues at coordinate 712,369,834 of CM038671.1, forward strand.
AATTTTGAATTTCTGCTACGTTCCCCAACACTTACAATCTCCCCCTTTTTGGTGATTGATGACAAACTGGTTGAAGTTTTCAACGGGGATAAAGTATGTGAAATTGTAAAGGATAGGGAATTGTCTTCATAAGTGGCAAAGGCTCCCCCTGAAGATGTGCATATAAGTAGTTTGCTTTTGGAATGCAAATGTGCACATGGCAGGTTGTACTTGTGGAGATCCTCTTCAACTTATGAAGATAATTCATCATGCATGAAATGATATAACTAAGAGAATGACATGCATAATGAAAAATGGACGTCTGCAGAATGATCTAAGTGCGGAAGTTATCATCGCACTGCAGTAAAGCAAATAAGTAGCAGACGACCATCGAGTTTAAGTGTTACAACTCAAAGAACCAAATGTATCAAAAGAGAGAGTTGTAAACACTAGGCAAAATATTATGCAACCGCCCTTATGAACCCGCTTGAAGACTATCAAACTCATATGCTTCTCCCCCTTTTGTCAGTAAGGACCAAAAAGGTTTGAAGACATAGAGCGTCTACTCGTCCTCTTCAGAAGTAGATGATGCAGCAGGGTTGTCGTTGTTGTTGGGCGGCGCAGATGAACTTGGTGCAGTGTCGATGCGTGCAGAAGTAGGGGGCGGTGAAGTAGCATCGGCTTCATCATCGATCACTCTGGCATTGACAGCTGTCATGAGGAAGAATAGTCGAGTCTTCAAGTGATGGAGTTCGTCAGAAGACAAGATTCCGTGGAGGAGTGGAGTCAAACTTGAAGCGTTCGGTGAAGCCATCGTCTTGAAGATCTGCTTGACCGAAAGGTGGTCAAACCCTTCCATGATTGCCGACAGGTCTCATGAGTGACAAAAGCATTCTTGGTGGCAAGATTTCGAATGCGATTGACGTCCACCAAGAGGCTTTGCATCTGTCACTTGAGCCAGGAGTGATGCTTATCTTGTTTACGATGCGCAAAGGCGACAAGAAGTTCTCGATCATTGAGGATGCGAGAGCGCTTCCTGGGTCTTTGGCCAATTGTGCTCTCAGTAGCTTCAGTCCGCGCACGGTGAGGCAGACGTGTGTTCCCAGCCAGAGGATAGACACGAGATACTGCTTGGACGCCTTCCATGGGTTGAGAGAAGCTATGGTGATCTGCATTCAAGACAAAGTGGCGTTTTGGCGGGCTCGGGGTATATGGCTTCAATCGACATATCAACCTCTCGTAGAAAGATCGATGATTGCAGCGTAAGGCCGATAGTTGATAGCAGAGTGCATCTTGATGAGGCGCATGACCCATGGAGCATAAAATTTCAGACCAAAAGATCAGATCCAGACGCAGCCAATTGTCGGATGAAGAATTCTTATGTATTGAAGCTGATGCCATTGAGGATGTAAAGACCAATGTCTTCATGGCTCCTTCAAGTTTTGCAGATGATGAATGCCCTTTGATTGGCCATAGAGTTCGCTTTGATGATGTGATATATTGTATGAGGCGATACTCAAGGTCATCAACAAAGAATTCTGAGGGTATTCAGCGTCATGTGGCGATGGCTTCATCATGCTCAACATCCGACTCATGTTGGGCTCGCTTATGGAAGATGCTCTCCGATTGCATCGCGGTGGAGTTGAAAACCAGGTTCAAACAGCTCTCCGGGAGTGGGTAGGCCTGTGAGCTCAATGACGCCAAGAGCTTTGGCTTCATGAGGAACATTTCTGTCATCCACTCGAGAACCCATGTCTTCAGATCTCTGTAGTAGCCGTGGATGTGGAGGGTAGCATAGAATTGAAGCAACAATTCTTCATTCCAAGTGTTCTTTATGCATTACGTGCACCCGGCGCACTGCATCTCGAAGCAACAAGTGCTTCTTCTAAGCACGGCAGTCCGGCAATGGCTTCAGTGTCGAGGCACATATGAGGGAAAATCGCGCCTTGATCATACGTAACGCAGAGTAATAGCTTTGTTGCTGATAGCTCCGTAATTGGTCGATGATATCCTTGGCCTTGTGTAGGGGTTCTTTGCTCACAAAGAAAGTGCTGTGGGCTTTGAAGCCATTTGCATTGAAAGACCTCAGAAGAGGTGGCGCGTGCTGGAAACCACAGTAGTCGTGGCTTTGGTTTACGGACCGCAGGCCTATGCCCAACATGATATTCAAACTGAGGACCAGAGGCATGAGACAGAGGGACCAGAACGGGCCATCTTACTGTGATTAGCTGACCATAGTTGTATGCTTGCTCAATTGTGTAGGGCCTTGGTGGCGGAACTAGAGCAGTGGCAACAACTGAGGCTTCAGGCTGCTCAGCAGACATTTCAAGAGTAGTTGCCTCATTGGCTTCAGGCACATTTGGTGCAGGCTCCACATTTGCTTCAGCCATGACTGTGTCATTGGCTTCATTGGTGTTGGAGGTGGCAGCCTCAATGTTTTCAACCTCCACTTGAGGAGCTAGAGGGTCGGGCACCGCACGTTGATATCGTGAATAACTTCTTCAATAACAGGGGTGTAGGGACACGTTCTTCTTCTTCTTGGGTGTCTTCGGTGATGCAGCCGGATTGTCTTCAGCAGCTTTGGCTTCGGACTGGAGACATTCACAGTTCGAGTGGCTTCGAAAACACTTGGCGTGCAACAAGGTTGGTGGTGCACTTCTCCTTCTGAACGCCGAGAGAGGTACTTGAGGCCTTTGACCTTTGCGAAGCTGCGAAATGTCAAGCGGCGCCTTTGGAGATGGAGTTGGCTGGGCCTCAAAGTCTTCCTCTTCTTGTTGTTGTTGTTGTTGTTGGGGAGTGACTTGTTGTTGGGGAGTACTAGGGGAGTCTTGTTGCTGTGGGTGATCAGCCCATGATGCATCCTGCACAATTGGTGTCAGAGGACGACCATGTTGGAAATATGCCCTAGAGGCAATAATAAATTGGTTGTTATTATTATATTTCCTTGTTCATGATAATCGTTTATTATCCATGCTATAATTGTATTGATAGGAAACTCAGATACATGTGTGGATACATAGACAACACCATGTCCCTAGTAAGCCTCTAGTTGACTAGCTCGTTGATCAATGGATGGTTACAGTTTCCTGACCATGGACATTGGATGTCGTTGATAACGGGATCACATCATTAGCGTAATGATGTGATGGACAAGACCCAATCCTAAGTCTAGCACAAAGATCGTAGTTCGTATGCTAAAGCTTTTCTAATGTCAAGTATCATTTCCTTAGACCATGAGATTGTGCAACTCCGGATACCGTAGGAATGCTTTGGGTGTACCAAAGCGTCTGGCAACGAATCGGGTGTCTATAAAGGTGCATTACAGGTATCTCCGAAAGTGTCATTGGGTTGGCACGAATCGAGACTGGATTTGTCACTCCGTAAACGGAGAGGTATCTCTGGGCCCACTCGGTAGGACATCATCATAATGTGCACAATGTGATTAAGGGGTTGATCACGGGATGATGTGTTACGGAACGAGTAAAGAGACTTGCCGTAACGAGATTGAACAAAGGTATCGGGATACCGACGATCGAATCTCGGGCAAGTACAATGCCGCTAGACAAAGGGAATTGTATACGGGATCGATTGAGTCCTTGACATTGTGGTTCATCCGATGAGATCATCGTGGAACATGTGGGAGCCAACATGGGTATCCAGATCCCGCTGTTGGTTATTGACCGGAGAACGTCTCGGTCATGTCTACATGTCTCCCGAACCCGTAGGGTCTACACACTTAAGGTTCGGTAACGCTAGGGTTGTATGAACATGAGTATGCAGCAAACCGAATGTTGTTCGGAGTCCCGGATGAGATCCCGGACGTCACGAGGAGTTCCGGAATGGTCCGGAGGTAAAGATTTATATATGGGAAGTCTTATTTTGGTCGCCGAAAAGTTTTAGACTTTATCGGTATTGTACCGGAGTGCCGAAGGGGTCCGGGGTCCACTGGGGTCCACCTGCCCCGGGGCCACATGGGCTGGTGGGGTGCGCCTTGGCCTATATGGGCCAAGGGCACCAGCCCCAAGAGGCCCATGCGCCAAGGAGACTTGGGGAGGGAGAGTCCTAAGAGGGAAGGCACCTCCGAGGTGCCTTGGGAGGATGGACTCCTCCCCTCTTGGCCGCACCCTTCCTAGGAGGAAGGGGCAAGGCTGCCTCCCCCTCTCTTGCACCTATATAAAGGGAGGGAGGGAGGTGGCCGCACCTCAAGCCCTTGGCGCCCCTTCCTGCTACACCTCCTCCTCCTCCCGTAGTCGCTAGCGAAGCCTCGCCGGAGTTCTCACGCATCCACCACCACGCCGTCGTTGCTGGATCATCATCAACCTCTCCTTCCCCTTGCTGGATCAAGAAGGAGGAGACGTCATCCGCCTCCGCACGTGTGTTGAACGCGAGGTGCTGTCCGTTCGGCACTAGGATCATCGGTGATTTGAATCACGACGAGTACGACTCCATCAACCCCGTTCACTTGAACGCTTCCGCACGCGATCTACAAGTGGTATGTAGATGCAATCACTCTCCCATGACTCGTTGCTAGATGAACTCATAGATGGATCTTGGTGAAACCGTAGGAAAAATTTTAATTTTCTGCAACGCTCCCCAACAAAGTGGCATCATGAGCTAGGTCTATGCGTAGTTCTCTATTGCACGAGTAGAACACAATTTTTGTGGGCGTAGATGTTGTCAACTTTCTTGCCGCTACTAGTCTTATCTTGCTTCAGCGGTATTGTGGGATGAAGCGGCCGGACCGACCTTACACGTGCGCTTACGTGAGACTGGTTCCACCGACCTACATGCACTAGTTGCATAAGGTGGCTAGCGGGTGTCCTGTCTCTCCCACTTTAGTTGGAGCGGATTCGATGAAAAGGGTCCTTATGAAGGGTAAATAGAAGTTGACAAATCACGTTGTGGCTTTCACGTAGGTAAGAAAACGTTCTTGCTAGAACCCTATTGCAGCCACGTAAAACTTGCAACAACAATTAGAGGACGCCTAACTTGTTTTTGCAGCAAGTGTTTTGTGATATGATATGGCCAAAGTTGTGATGAATGATGAATGATATATGTGATGTATGAGATCATGTTCTTGTAATAGGAATCACGACTTGCATGTCGATGAGTATGACAACCGGCAGGAGCCATAGGAGTTGTCTTTATTTTTTGTATGACCTGCGTGTCATTGAAGAACGCCATGTAAATTACTTTACTTTATTGCTAAACGCGTTAGCCATAGAAGTAGAAGTAGTCGCTAGGCGTGACAACTTCATGAAGACACGATGATGGAGATCATGATGATGGAGATCATGGTGTCATGCCGGTGACAAGATGATCATGGAGCCCCGAAGATGAAGATCAAAGGAGCTATATGATATTGGCCATATCACGTCACTACTATATAATTGCATGTGATGTTTATGTTTATGCATCTTGTTTACTCAGAACGACGGTAGTAAATAAGATGATCCCTCATAACAATTTCAAGAAAGTGTTCTCCCTAACTATGCACCGTTGCTAAAGTTCATCGTTTCGAAGCACCATGTGATGATCGGGTGTGATAGATTCTTACGTTCACATACAACGGGTGTAAGCCAGATTTACACACGCAGAACACTTAGGTTAACTTGACGAGCCTAGCATGTACGGACATGGCCTCGGAACACAAGAGACCGAAAGGTCGAGCATGAGTCGTATAGTAGATACGATCAACATGAAGATGTTCACCGATGATGACTAGTCCGTCTCACGTGATGATCGGACACGGCCTAGTTGACTCGGATCATGAAATCACTTAGATGACTAGAGGGATGCCTATCTAAGTGGGAGTTCATGAGATGAACTTAATTATCCTGAACATAGTCAAAAGATCTTTGCAAATTATGTCGTGGCTCGCGCTTTAGTTCTACTGTTTAGATATGTTCCTAGAGAAAATATAGTTGAAAGTTGACAAGAGCGATTATGCGGACGAGAAAGCTTATGTCCTTAATGCACCGCTCAAGGTGTTGAACCCCAAACGTCGTTTGTGGATGTTACGAACATCGGACATACACGCTTTGATAACTACGTGATAGTTCGCTTAAATGGTTTAGAATTGAGGCACCGAAGACTTTTTTGAAACGTCGCAGAACATATGAGATGTTTCGAGGGCTGAAATTGGGATTTCAGGCTCGTGCTCACGTCAAGAGGTATAAGACCTCCGACGATTTTCTTAGCCTGCAAACTAAGGGAGAAAAGCTCAATCGTTGAGCTTGTGCTCGCATTGTCTGAGTGCAACAATCACTTGAATCGAGTGGGAGTTGATCTTCCAGATGAGATAGTGATGTTTCTCCAAAGTCATTGCCACCAAGATACTAGAGCTTCGTGATGAACTATAACATATCAGGGATAGATATGATGATCCTTGAAGTGTTCGTGATGTTTGTCACCGCGAAAGTAGAAGTCAAGTAGGAGCATCAATTGTTGATGGTTGGTAAAACCACTAGTTTCAAGAAGGGCAAGGGCAACAAGGGATAGTTCATGAAATGGCAAAACAGTTGCTGCTTTAGTGAAGAAACCCAAGGTTGAACCCAATCCTGAGACTAAGTGCTTCTGTAATGAGAGGAACGGACACTGAAGCGGAACCACTCTAGATACTTGGTAGATGAGAAGGCTGGCAAGGTCGATAGAAGTATATTGGATATACATTATGTTAATGTGTACTTTACTAGTACTCCTAGTAGCACCGTGGTATTAGATACCGGTTCGGTTGCTAAGTGTTAGTAACTCAAAACAAAAGCTACGGAATAAACGGAGACTAGCTAAAGGTGAGCTGACGATACGTGTTGGAAGTGTTTCCAAGGTTGATATGATCAAGCATCGCACGCTCCCTCTACCATCGAGATTGGTGTTAAACCTAAATAATTGCTATTTGGTGTTTGCGTTGAGCATAGACATGATTGGATTATGTCTGTCGCAATGCGGTTATTCATTTAAGGAGAATAATGGTTACTCTGTTAATTTGAATAATACCTTCAATGGTCTAGCACCTCAAAATGAATGGTTTATTGAAATCTCGATCGTAGTGATACACATCTTCATGCCAAAAGATATAAGATAGTAATGATAGTACCACTTACTTATGGCAATCGCCATGTAAGTCATATTGGTGTAAACGCATGAAGAAGCTCCATGTTGATGGATCTTTGGACTCACTCGTTTTGAAAAGTTTGAGACATGCGAACCATGTCTATTGGTGTATACGCATGAAGAAACTCCATGCAGATGGATCGTTTGGACTCACTTGATTTTGAATCACTTGAGATATGCAAATCATACCACATGGGCAAGATGACTGAAAAGCCTCGGTTTCAGTTAGATGGAACAAGATAGCAACTTGTTGGAAGTAACACATTTTGATGTGTGCAGTCCAATGAGTGCCGAGGCATGCAAAGGAATATCGTTATGTTCTTACTTCACGATGATTTGAGTAGATGTTGAGTATATTTACTTGATGAAACACAAGTCTGAATTATTGAATGGTTCAAGTAATTTCAGAGTGAAGTTGAAGAACATCGTGACAAAAGGATAAAATGTCTATGATATGATCATAGAGATGAGTATCTGAGTTACGAGCTTTGGCACACAATTAAGACATTGTGGAAATTGTTTCACAATTAATACCGCCTAGAAACACCATAGTGTGATGATGTGTCCGAACATCATAGTTGCACCCTATTGGATATAGTGCGTACCATGATGTCTCTTATCGAATTACCACTATCGTTCATGGGTTAGGCATTAGAGACAACCACACTCACTTTAATAGGGCACCACGTAATTCCGTTGAGACGACACCGTTTGAACTATGGTTTGGAGAAACCTAAGTTGTCGTTTCTTAAAAGTTTGGGGCTGCGACGCTTATGTGAAAAAGTTTCGTCGTGATAAGCTCGAACCCAAAACGGATAAATACATCTTCATAGGATACCCAAAATGGTTGGGTATACCTCCTATCTCGCATCCGGAAGCAAAAGTAATTGTTTCTAGAACGGGTCCTTTCTCGAGGAAAAGTTTCTCTCGAAAGAATTGAGTGGGAGGATGGTGAAGACTTGATGAGGTTATTGAACCGTCACTTCAACTAGTCTCAGAAAGCAGGGCACAGGAAGTTGTTCCCATGGCACCTACACCAATTGAAGTAGAAGCTTATGATAGTGATCATGAAGTTTCGGATCAAGTCACTAACGTGCCTCGTGGGGTGACAAGGATGCGTACTACTTGAGTGGTACGCAATCTCGTTTTAGAGGTCATGTTGCTAGACAACAATGAACCTATGAGCTATGGAGAAGCGATGGTGGGCCCGGATTCCGATTTAATGGCTCGAGGCCATAAAATCCGAGAACGGATCCATGACTTTGGAAGAAATACTTGATGGTCGTAAGGCCATTGGGTACGGATGGATTTTGAAAGGAAGACAGACAATGATGGTAAGAATTACCATTAAGAAAGCTCTACTTGTCGTTAAGATGTTTTTCGACAAGTTCAAGGAGTTGACTACGGTGAGGCTTTCTCACTCGTAGCGATGCTAAGAGTCTGTTGGAAATGGATTAGCGATTCTTGCATCATTTATGAAATCTTGCAGATAGAATGTCAAAACATTGTTTCCTTGATGCTTTTCTTGAGGAAAGGTTGTATGTGATACAACTAGAAGGTTTTGACAATCTCAAGAACGCTAACAAATATGCAAAACTCCAGAATCCTTCTAAGGACTGGAGTAAGCATCTCGGAGTTGGAATGTGCGCTTTGATGAGATGATCAAAGATTTTGGGTTTATACAAAGTCTGTGAGAAACTTGTATTTCCAAAGAAGTGAGTGGGAGCACTATAGAATTTCTGATGAGTATATGTTGTTGACATATTGTTGATCAGAAATGATGTAGAATTTCTGGAAAGCATATAGGGTTGTTTGAAAAGTGTTTTTCAATAGAAAACCTGGATTTGAACATTGAGCATCAAGATCTATGAGGATAGATCAAAAACGCTTAATGGTACTTTCAAATGAGCATATACCTTGACATGATCTTGAAGGTGTTCAAGATGGATCAGTCAAAGAAGGAGTTCTTGCACGAGATGTAAGGTATGAAGTTAAGACTTAAAGCTCGACCACGGCAGAAAAGAGAGAAAGGACGAAGGTCGCCCCTATGCTTTAGACATAGGCTCTATAGTATGCTATGTCATGGTACCGCACCGAAGTGTGCCTTGCCATGAGTCGGTCAAGGGGTACAAGAATGATCCAGAATAGGGATCATTGGACAATGTCAAAATTGTCCTTGGAGTAAATAAGGACATGTTTCTCGATTATGGAAGTGATAAAGAGTTCGCCGTAAAGGGTTACGTCGATGCAAGCTTTAACACCTATCCGAGTGACTCCGAGTAGCAAACCGGATACGTATAGTGGAGCAACCATTTGGAATAGCTCCAAGTGGAGCGTGGAAGCAGCATTTACAATATGACATAGAGATTTGCAAAGTACATACGGATCTGAATGTTGCGTAATCTGCTGACTAAAACCTCTCTCACAAGCAAAACATGATCAAACCCCGTAACTCATTGAGTCTTAATCACTTGATGATGTGAACTAGTTTAGTGACACTAGTAAACTCTTGGGTGTTGGTCACATGGCGATGTGACTTGTGAGTGTTAATCACATGGCGATGTGAACTAGATTATTGACTCTAGTGCAAGTGGAAGACTGTTGGAAATATGCCCTAGAGGCAATAATAAATTGGTTGTTATTATTATATTTCCTTGTTCATGATAATCGTTTATTATCCATGCTATAATTGTATTGATAGGAAACTCAGATACATGTGTGGATACATAGACAACACCATGTCCCTAGTAAGCCTCTAGTTGACTAGCTCGTTGATCAATGGATGGTTACAGCTTCCTGACCATGGACATTGGATGTCGTTGATAAGGGATCACATCATTAGCGTAATGATGTGATGGACAAGACCCAATCCTAAGCCTAGCACAAAGATCGTAGTTCGTATGCTAAAGCTTTTCTAATGTCAAGTATCATTTCCTTAGACCATGAGATTGTGCAACTCCCGGATACCGTAGGAATGCTTTGGGTGTACCAAACGTCACAACGTAATCGGGTGTCTATAAAGGTGCATTACGTATCTCCGAAAGTGTCTGTTGGGTTGGCACGAATCGAGATCGGGATTTGTCACTCCGTGTAAATGGAGAGGTATCTCTGCCCACTCGGTAGGACATCATCATAATGTGCACAATGTGATTAAGGGGTTGATCACAGGATGATGTGTTACGGAACGAGTAAAGAGACTTGCCGGTAACGAGATTGAACAAAGGTATCGGGATACCGACGATCGAATCTCGGGCAAGTACAATGCCGCTAGACAAAGGGAATTGTATACGGGATCGATTGAGTCCTTGACATTGTGGTTCATCCGATGAGATCATCGTGGAACATGTGGGAGCCAACATGGGTATCCAGATCCCGCTGTTGGTTATTGACCGGAGAACGTCTCGGTCATGTCTACATGTCTCCCGAACCCGTAGGGTCTACACACTTAAGGTTCTTGGCGCTAGGGTTGTATGAATATGAGTATGCAGCAAACCGAATGTTGTTGGGAGTCCGGATGAGATTCCTGGACGTCACGAGGAGTTCCTAATGGTCCGGAGGTAAAGATTTATATATGGGAAGTCTTATTTTGGTCGCCGAAAAGTTTCAGCACTTTATCGGTATTGTACCGGAGTGCCGAAGGGGTCCGGGGTCCACCGGGGTCCACCTACCCCGGGGCCACATGGGCTGGTGGGGTGCGCCTTGGCCTATATGGGCCAAGGGCACCAGCCCCAAGAGGCCCATGCGCCAAGGAGACTTGGAGAGGAGAGTCCTAAGAGGGAAGGCACCTCCAGGGTGCCTTGGGAGGATGGACTCCTCCCCTCTTGGCCGCACCCCTTCATTGGAGGAAGGGGCACGCCGGCGCCCTCCCCCCGCTATCTTGCACCAATATAACGGGAGGGTAGGGAGGGGTGGCCGCACCTCAAGCCCTTGGCGCCTCCCTTCCTGCTACACCTCCTCCTCCTCCCGTAGTCGCTAGCGAAGCCTGCCGGAGTTCACTGCATCCACACCACGCCGTCGTGGCTGTATCATCATCAACCTCTCCTTCCCCCTTGCTGGATCAAGAAGGAGGAGACGTCATCCGCTCCGTACGTGTGTTGAACGCGGAGGTGCTGTCCGTTCGGCACTAGGATCATCGGTGATTTGAATCACGACGAGTACGACTCCATCAACCCCGTTCACTTGAACGCTTCCGCACGCGATCTACAAGTGGTATGTAGATGCAATCACTCTCCCATGACTCGTTGCTAGATGAACTCATAGATGGATCTTGGTGAAACCGTAGGGAAAAATTTTAATTTTCTCGCAACGTTCCCCAACGGACCAATGCCGATGAGTTCGTTGTTCGTGAGAACAAAGCGATGATACCGGTTTGGTTCGATCCGAGGAAGAACTTCATCATCTTCAACATTGTCATGATGACCAATGTCTTCAGCAGCGGTGGGATCAACTGCTGGAATGTCTTCAGCTTCATGAGCCTCTGTGGAAGCAGGCTCATGAACTATCATCCGTCGTTCTTGGATTGTAGAGGCAGGGCGAACCATTGAAATGGGTTCAACAACCAAGGGCTCTATGGGAGCAGCCCGATTCTTCTTGGTCTTGAGCTTCTTCTTGGAGGGAGCAGCATCAGAGGCTTCAGGATTTTTCCTTTTTCTGGCTTCAGCCTCAGCAGCCCTCGTCTTCTTGTGTTCAGAAACGGTTGACCTGACCTTTGGCTTCGAGCCAGTCATGCTGCTTGGGAAGACTATGCGGGGTTCTTCTTGCCTTGACGGTGCAGCTTGATCAGTTGGTGGCTTCTTCTTCTTTGCAGCCATTCTGGGGTCAATGCCAGGACGGCCAAGAGCCTTGTGCTTCTCAGCCTCATTGTAGGCTAGTACACACTTGTCAGCCAAGATCTTCATGCGCTCACGAGAGCCTTCAGCTTCATCACGCTTCTTGAAGTTCTTGACATCTTGCACGCTGAGCTTTGCCACATGCTTCTTGAACTGAGCCTTCTCATAGTCGATCTTGTGCTTCAGTTCAACGAGACACTGAGCGAGAGCTAGCTCAGAAGCAATGGTGCCATTGAAGGAGACGCTGAGGCCAATGGGAAGTTGCAGATCTTCAAAGCTGAGATTGGGGTTGTCAAACCACTCATCAATGAAGTGATGGATGATTGCCACATCAAAGAGAGGCAAATCATTGAAGATCTCTGCTTCTTCCTTGCTCTTTATCGCTTGCTCGAGAGCATCATCTCGCTAGATCTTCATCGCCGGACGGATCAATGTGCTCTTCGCGCAAAATGGCAGCAGGAGTCGATGTCGATCAAGATTCTTGACAATTTTCTTTTCTTCTCCGTCCTCTTGGAGATACGTGATTGATCTTGATCGCTGACCGCTTCGTGGAGGTGCAGAGCTGCTGGCTTCACATGTGAAGCTTTTGGTGGAGCAGCTGACTTTGAAGCCTTGACTTTCTTTTGCTTCTGCGGCTTTGGAGCAGGAGCAGGAGCAGGAGCTGGGACTTCATCGAGTCAAGATCGTCATCGAGTGATCCACTTTGGCACCTTGGACCAAGATGTAAGTGATGAGGCCATCAAGGTTTGAGAAGGGCCGATGACATTGGGTTCAAGATCACGTGAGTCACAAGACGGGGAGCGGAGGAACCAGGGTTGAAGTCTAATCCTAATGACTTCTTGTTTTCCTTGGCGAAGCCTTTGCATCTTTGGAAGTTGCGCTTGAAGAGATTATCGCCACGACACCGTGAGCAATGACGTTGGGTCGGCATTCTCAGCCGAGGTCCACGGACCATACAAGGATAGAAACCACCTGCAATAGCTTCAGCCCTGTTCTTGGGTGGAAGGCCTCGAAGAGAATATCACCCCAAGGGCTTTTGATAGCATTCTTCTCGGCGTATTCCTGGGTCACAAAATTGTACTTGAACCATTGTTCATTTAATATCGACGAATCCATTGGATTCGCGTCTTGTGCTGATTGTAATTCTCTTCGGATACATCTGTAAAGCTCTATGAGATCATCGAGGCAGATCTTTTGAGGTTCCCCACAACACCGCTCGCCGCCCTTCCTAATCGATTTATCTGCAGCCATGAACTTCAAACTGAATGGCTTCAATACGTTCAAAGGCTTCAAAGGCTTGCGTTCTTTGGACAAACAGAACCGGCTTCGGAGAGTTAAGTTGATGTCGTAAGAATTCTCGCAAACGAATGCGCACTATGAGAACCAAGGGATTATCCCACGGACATGTACTGTGATGACATTAGAGATGCGAGGGAAGGGAAGAGGTCATATGCATTCTCGTAAGATTTTGAAGATAAATCAGTTTGAAGACGTTGACCTCATGATGCGAAGACATTCACTTATACGCCGAGAGTTGGTTCCAGATTTGTACGAATCCGTGAATAAGTACAAGTGAGGAATCTAACTAGTTGTGAAGCTTAAGTGAATATACTAGGCAGTATGAGATGTAGATGCAGAATAGATCTAACATTGTATAGGCGTAAACCAATTTTGGTAAGAAGGATGAATCTTTGAGGATCAAAAGATGGTAAAATAGAGTTATATTTACCACTTGAAGAACTGCTAGACGGGAAGAAAAGGAGGATGAGCAGTTCAATCCACCGTGCCCTAACTTGGCGACGGAGGACACCTACGGCGGTGGCGGAGAGGACGATGTTCGCGGCCGGCGTGAGGACAGCGTCGGAGAAGTCGCGGCAGCTAAGCGCTTCGTCGCCGGCGTCGTCGAGAGCTAGCGGTGGCGCTAGGGTTTTGACGAGATGGAGAGGTGGAAGAAGGTCTTCTTTACCGCAGGGGACATGTATTTATAAGGAGGTGTGTGGCACAGTGCAATTACGCAGGTGCCCCTGGCGGTTCACATCTGAGGGGCACGTGGCAAGCATGCAACATACTTTGACTTGTCCCACATTCCCACGCCCGCCAGGTTTGTCGGATGGTCGTTCCGGCTTCTCCGGATTTCAACAGTAAGGATAAATCATTTAAAACAGACTTTGGTTTTGTCTTCTGTCTTCACGACAAGGACGCAGAGAAGACATCCGACAGTTTCAATAGAATGCATAGGATTTGGACAGATAGAGTTTGAGATAGAAAGCATAGAGAGATTAGGGTCCGATCACATTCACTTAGTTCAAAAGATTCAACTTGGAAGACATAGCTATAAGTGAATGTTGTAGAGGATGTAACAATATATATATATATATATATATATATATATATATATATATTAGAAAGCAATCAAATCAACATAGTGAAGAAAATCATGAAGATAGGTTGAAGTTGAAGACAAATCAAATGCGAAGATATTGCAGAAATAACGCCATGAGTGAAACACTTCAAACAGAGAAATTTGGTGGTGGCGTTACCCACCGTATAGGAAGTATTAGACCCGGACACGGCGCACAATTATCGTGGCGCTCGAAGTCAAATTCCACGTTAATGTATTCACACTCGTAATGTAAGTCTTCATTGATTGAAGATATACTTTACTTCGTGTGTTGCACATCTAAGTCATCAACATGCATAAGTGTTAGGATGTGTGCTTGATCACGTGACATTTGAGGATTCCAAGATATTTAGCTCACACCGTAACTTGCAAAACCTTTTCTCATCCAAGGGCTTTGTGAAGATATCCGCCAATTGCTCTTCAGTGTTGACGTGAATGATGTCAATATCTTTCTTCATGACATGATCCCTGAGAAAATGATGACGAATTTCAATGTGCTTTGTCTTCGAGTGCTGGACTGGATTGTTGGCAATCTTGATGGCGCTTTCGTTGTCGCAGAAGAGAGGTACTTGTTTCAGATTGATGCCATAGTCCTTGAGAGTTTGCTTCATCCATAGAAGCCGAAAGCAAAGAAGATCCAAAGAAGCAATATATTCAGATTCAGCAGTTGAGAGTGATACACAGTTCTGCTTCTTTGAAGACCAACAGACAAGTGATCGTCCCATAAAGTGACATGTGCCTGATGTAGACTTGCGATCCACCTTGTCACCAGCATAATCAGCATTCGAAAATCCAACCAAATCAAATTTTGAGCCCTTTGGATACCATAGTCCGAGTGTTGGGGTGTGAGCCAAATATCAAAGAATTCGCTTCACAGCTAAGTGATGCGATTCCTTTGGTGTCGCTTGGAATCGAGCACACATGCAAACACTAAGCATAATATCTGGCCTAGATGCACATAGGTAAAGTAAGGAACCAATCATGGAGCGGTATACCTTTTGATCGAACTCTTTACCATTGTCGTCAGACCCGGATGGTGTTAATGCATTGGCGTCGTGTAACCTTTGCAATCTTGCATTCCAAACTTCTTCGCACAATCTTGGAGGTATTTTTCTTGAGATATAAAGATGCCATTCCTTTTCTTGTGAATTTGAAGACCAAGGAAGAACTTGAGCTCTCCCATCATGGACATCCGATATTGTTCTTGCATCATGTATCCAAATTCATCACTATACTTACGGTTGGTGCGGCAAGATAATGTCATCCACATATATTTGGCATACAAACAGTTCACTATCATATGTCTTCGTGAAGAGTGTGGGATCAAGGGATCCAGTTTGAAGCCTTTGCTCTTCGTGAAGTCTTTGATCGTATCATACCGGTAGCGAGGAGCTTGTTTGAGGCCACGATTGCTTTATTTAGCTTGTACACCATATCGGGATGTTTTGGATCTTCAAAGCCGTGGTTGAGCGACATATACTTCTTCTTCAATCTTGCCATTGAGAAATGCACTCTTCACATCCATTTGATATAGCAAGATGTTGTGGTGGTTAGCATAGGCTAGTAGTATGCGAATAGCTTCAAGCCTAGCTACAGGAGCAAATGTTTCATCGAAGTCAATTCCTTCAACTTGAGTATATCCTTGAGCCACAAGACGTGCTTTGTTTCTGACGACTTGACCATGCTCATCTTGGTTGTTTCGATATATCCATTTGGTGCCAATAATGTTATGCTTGCGAGGGTCAGGACGCTTGACAAGATCCCAAACATTGTTCAGCTTGAACTATTGAAGTTCTTCTTGCATAGCTTGTATCCATTACGGTTCCATAAAGGCTTCAGCAACTTTCTTGGGTTCTGATATTGACAAAAAAGAAAAGTGCCCACAGAAATTTGCTAGCTGTGTTGCTCTTGAGCGAGTAAGTGGACCAGGTGCATTGATGCTATCGATTATCTTCTTAATCTGTACTTCATTTGCAACTCGAGGATGAACTGGACGAAGACTTTGCTCTTGCTGATCATTGTCATCATTGGGAGAATTGTCTTCAGCCTGAGCATTGTCTTCTGGTTGGTTAGGTGCAGAAATGATAAGTTCCTCTTCAGTCAGTGCTTGAAGGCATGATTTCACCAGTTCCCATCGACTTGATAGATTCATTGGTGAGCTTCATCTAGTGTACTTGGCAGGAACTCTCTTTGTGAACCATTGGTTTCATCAAATCGCACGTCCACAGTTTTGACGATTTTGTAGAGATAAAGGTTGAAGACTCTGTAGGAGTGCGAGTCCTTTCCGTAATCGAGCATGAAGCCTTCGTGAGCTTTGGGCTCAAATTTTGACTTGTGATGGGGATCCTTGATCCAGCACTTAGCCCCAAATACTCAAGTAGGCGACATTTGGCTTCTTGCCGAGAAGGAGCTCATAGGATGTTTTGTTCGTAAGCTTATGGATGTAAAAGCGGTTGATGACGTGACATGTTGTATCAATAGCTTCAGGCGTAACTTTCTTGGTGTCTTGTACTCGTCGAGCATTGTTCGAGCCATCTCAATGAGGGTTTTGTTCTTGCGCTCCACGATGCCATTTCTTTGAGGTGTGTATGGAGCAGAGAACTCATGAGTGATTCCCATGGTATCCAGATAAAGATCAAGTCCGTGTTCTTGAATTCGGTCGTTGTCACTTCGATATGCTTGATCTTGACGCCATAATTGTTCATTGCTCGATTGGCGAAGCGTCTGAAGACATCTTGCACTTCAGTCTTGTAGAGAATTATGTGCACCCATGTGTATCTTGAGTAGTCATCAACAATGACGAAGCCATAGAGACAAGCAGTTGTTGTGAGGGTAGAGTAGTGAGTAGGGCCAAACAAATCCATGTGTAACAGCTCGAAGGGTTGAGATGTCGCCATGATTGTCATCGAGGGTGCTTTTCCCTAGTCATCTTTCCACCATGAGCACCACACAAATGATCCTTCTTGAACTTGACACCTTTGATGCCTATGACATGCTTCTTCTTGGCGAGTGTGTGTAAGTTCCTCATGCCAGCATGCCCCAGCCTCCGATGCGAGAGCCAACATTCTGAAGCTTTTGCAAGAAGACATACGACAAGCTGTGGACCTGCTGAGAAATCTACCATGTATAGATCATCTTGACTTGTCAGATTCCATTAGTACAAGGCAACGATATTTTCCAAATATCACAATCATGTTCAAGTCACAAAGCATTGAGACAGACATCAAGTTGAAACCAAGGGATTCAACAAGCATCACTTTATCCATGTGTTGATCCTTTGAGATTGCAACTCTACCTAGACCCAATACCTTGCTTTTACCAATGTCGGCCAAATGTGATGTGACTCTTGTCCGATGGACGTAAGGTTGAGTCCATGAGAAGACTTCGATCACCAGTCATATGATTAGTGCATCCACCGTCCATAATCCATTCTCAAGCATGAGGTGTCATACCCTACAAGATGCAGTTAGGGGATAGGCTTCACCAAGAGCATTGTGAAGCATAAACATTTGACGGGCAAGTGGATTATTGAAGCTTAAATCAAGATTAGGACTGATAGGATGAATGGCAAACAATTCAGGAACAAAATACATAGTGAGACCATTTGGGAATTTGATCTTGTGCCCTACAAGATGTTTTAGGTCCCCAGCAATATCATCAGACGCCTTTGATTTTTGGCTGGAGACCCTTTCCTGCAAAAGAAAGTTAATTCTTCTTAACCACCCACATCTTCAGGGGTGGCTTAGAAGCAATGAGTCTAAGTGCAGCATCTGAGAACTTGACTTTGGAGCCCTAGCAAATAGCCTTGCAGGAGATGAATGATACTCATATGAATAAGCGAGAAAAGTTCTTAGTTCTATGAACATAGCGGTTTGAATACACACGCTCATATTCATAAATTTGAGTACGGTTTCCTGCAAAACATTGGCGTTAGGGTGACTCGTGTGAGTCCTCCGTTCATATGAAGCCTTTGGACCATATGACGCCTTAGGTCTGGGTTTGTCTTCTTCCTGTGTGGTGTCATGATGACATTCACCGGAAGATTCTCAAGACAGCTTTTGGGAACCCGGATCTTCTTCATAGGTGGTCCATTCCTGCAGCTTAGTACCAATATAAGCGGCAAACACTTCACCATTCGATTCTTGAACAGCTTATAGTTTGCATCAAAGGATTCATCAATGATAATAGGGTTAGCATAGGTAAAGCCAGATAAGGTGGATGGATCCATTGAAGGTCCCTTTGCAAAGAACCCATGTGGTTTTGGGATACATTTCGGGCTTCCAAAGGTGGGAACCATCAACATTCATTTTCCTCTCGAACCCAACACCCTCTTTCCTAGGGTTTCGTTCGTAATCGCTTTTGAGGACATCGCAGTGTCCGATGCCCTTTCGGACTTTTATACATCCCTGTTTCAAGCAATGTCTTCAACCTAGCATTTTCATCGGCAATAGCGGTGGTATCCTCCGCAGAGGGGTTAGTTACCACATTAGTAGTTGAAGACAATGCAACAAGTAGCAGCTTGAACATTCAAAGAATGAGGTAGCGATATCACGCTCAAGACATTTTAGACATGGTGGTTCAAATCCATCCCGAGCGGAACTGATCTGTTGAGCGCTGGTGACTCATTCTCTTTTGAAGATCTTCATGAGCCGCTCTCAATTTCTCAAGCTCTTGCTTCCTTTGAAGATAATCATAGGAGAGCTTTTCATGAGTAGTTGAGAGCGTTTCATGACGACTTTCAAGTTCTTGGTACTTAGCATGAAGATTTTTAATGTCTTCAACTAAGGACCTGAACGTGTCATTTCCGCGTCCAATGTGTCATTGCTTTTTTCTAACAGTTTTTGAGTATGTTCCATAGCTCTTTGTTGTTCGGTTGCAATTTTAGCAAGTGTTTTGTAGCTGGGTTTGGATTCACAATCAAAGTCATCTTCACTTGATCTTTGAAAGTAAGCATCGCGTGAGTTTACCTTGGCACCGCGTGCCATGAAGCAGTAAGTGGGAGCAGAGTCATCCTTGTCACTGGCATCAGCGTTGGTGATGGATACATTGTCTTCAGTGTTGAAGATGGACTTGGCAACATAGGCTGAAGCTAAAGCTAGACTTGCAACGCCAGAGTCAGACTCCTCCTCAGACTCCACCACCTCTGCCTCCTCAGAAGCAAACTCCTCCTCTGAATCCATTTCCTTGCCAACAAAAGCACGAGCCTTGCCAGATGAACTTTTCTTGTGTGATGAAGACTTGGAAGAGGACTTGGAAGAAGACTTTGAAGATTTCTTCTTCTTCTTGTCATCAGAATCATATTCCTTGCTCTTCTTCTTCTTCTTCTCATTGTCCTACTGTGGACACTCAGAGATATAGTGTCCAGTTTTCTTGCACTTGCGACATGTTCTCTTCTTGTTGTCATGAGTGGAAGCTTCATCATTTCTTGAGCTGGATCATGAAGACTTTCTGAAGCCTTTCTTCCTAGTGAACTTCTGGAACTTCTTTACAAGCATAGAAAGTTCCTTTCCAAGTTCTTCAGGATCATCGTAACCGCAATGATTCTTCTTCGTGATGAGGAAACAACTTTTGCCTTCAAAGCGCCGAGTTCGGCCATAGTTGGGACCATAGATATCTCTTTTCTCGTAAAATTTGGAACTCATGTGTGTTGAGCCTCTCAAGTATATCAGACGGATCGAGTGCCTTGAAGTCAGGGTGTGCTTGTATCATGAGGTCAAGGGTGTCAAAAGAGCTGTCAAGTGATCTCAGTAGTGTCTTTACAATTTCATGCTTGGTGATCTCAGTGGCGCCGAGAGCATGAAGCTCATTTGTGATGTCAGTGAGGCGATCAAACGTGAGCTGGACATTTTCATTGTCGTTTCTCTTGAAGCGGTTGACGAGGTTGCGAAGAACACCGATCCTTTGATATCTCTCGGGTTGAGACGCCTTCGTTGACCTTGGATAGACAGTCTGCACTAGCTTAGACGCGTTTCAGAGCACTCACACGGCCATACCGTCCTTTGGTTAGATGACCACAGATGATGTTCTTTCCAAGAGAGTCCAGTTGAATGAACTTCTTGACATCGGCAGGGTGACACCTTCACTAGTTTTGGGAACGCCCGTTCTTGACGACATACCGTAGGTCGACATCAATGGCTTCAAGATGCATGCGCATCTTATTCTTCCAGTAGGGATAGTCAGTTCCATCGAACACGGGGCAAGCAGCGGAGACTTTGATTATCCCTGCAGTCAACATAGCTAAAACTCCAGGTGGTTAAACCGAATCACACAGAACAAGGGAGTACCTTGCTCTGATACCAATTGAAAGTGCTAGTTGTCGACTAGAGGGGGGTGAATAGGCGATTTTTAGGGAAGTCTTCAAAACACGGATGTTTCAAAGACAAACAATAGAAATGACCTAATTGATATGCAGCGGAAGATAAACTACAACAAGCAAACCATAGTCAAGTATGTAATAACGTGAAAGTACAAGACTGATAGCAGCTTGGTAGTAAGGATCAAGATGGAAGATAGTGAGAAGCCAATCAACAAAAGTAGTCAAGCAATGAAGTCAAACAGTATGATAGATAGGCAATGACTTCACGAAGACAAACTCTAAGTAAGGAGAGGGAGAAGATAGAACCGATCACTTGTTGAAGACACATGATTTGTTGGACCAGTTCGATTCTTTGTGACAACTGTACATCCGGGTTAGGGAGGCTGAGATTCAACACAGAAGACCGCATCTTCACCTTATTCCCCTTGAGCTAAGGACACACAGTCCTCGCCCAATCACTCTGGTAAGTCTTCAAGGTAGACTTCCGAACCTTCACAGACTGCGTTCACCGGCAATCCACAATGACTCTTGGATGCTCAGAACGCGACGCCTAACCGGATGGAGGATTCACAGTCCTCAAGTGTAATAAGTCTTCAGGTCACATGATGTAAACACTTCAGTGATGCCTAACACTCTTTGGCTCGGGTGTTTGGGCTTTGTCCTCGCAAGGATTTCTCTCTCAAAGGCTTCGAGGTGGGTTGCTCTCAAACGACAAAAGCCATGCACTAACTCTAAGCAGCCACCAATTTATGGTGTAAGGGGTGGGCTATTTATAGCCACTAGGCAACCCGACCTGTTATGTCCGAAATGACCTGGTCACTAAGGAACCGACACGTGTTCCAACGGTCGATTTCAAACACACACGGCAACTTTACTTGGGCTACAAGCAAAGTCGACTCATCCAGCTCAAGATAAGTTTTGCTCTCATAGTCTTCGTCGAAGACATAGGATTTGGGTTGAGCATCACTTGATCATTCTGACTTTGATCACTTGGACCCCACTTAACAGTATGGTGGTTCCTATGACTCAACAAAGAAGAAAAGGAAACAACTAAACGACACAGTCTTCGCGCTCCATAGTCTTCACTCAATGTCTTCTCATGTCATAGACTTAAATATGAATATCTTCACATACCACCATTGCCGTCAATGTCTTCATACATTTTTAGGGGTCATCTCCGGTAGGTAAACCGAATCAATGGGGGACACTACCTGCGTTATCCTGCAATTCTCACAAACGCATTAGTCCCTCAACCACATTTGTCGTCAATACTCCAAAACCAACTAGGGGTGGCACTAGATGCACTTACAGGGTCCTTTCTCAAGGAAAAGTTTCTCTTGAAAGAATTGAGTGGGAGGATGGTGGAGACTTGATGAGGTTATTGAACCGTCACTTCAACTAGTGTGTAGCAGGGCACAGGAAGTTGTTCCTATGGCGCCTATACCAATTGAAGTGGAAGCTAATGATTGTGATCATGAGACTTCAGATCAAGTCACTACCAAACCTCGTAGGTCGACAAGGATGCGTACTACTTCAGAGTGGTACTTAATCCTGTCTTGGAAGTCATGTTGCTAGACAACAATGAACCTACGGGCTATGGAGAAGCGATGGTGGGCCCGGATTCCGACGAATGGCTCGAGGCCATAAAATCCGAGAGAGGATCCATGTATAAAACAAAGTGTAGACTTTGGAAGAACTACTTGATGGTCGTAAGGTTGTTGGGTACAGATGGATTTTAAAAGGGAAGACGGACAATGATGGTAAGTGTCACCATTAAGAAAGCTCGACTTGTCTTTAAGATGTTTTTCGACAAGTTCAAGGAGTTGACTACGGCGAGGCTTTCTCACTCGTAGCGATGCTAAGAGTCTGTTGGAATTGGATTAGCAGTTACTACATTAGTTATGAAATCTTGCAGATAGGATGTCAAAACATTGTTTCCTCGACAATTTTCTTGAGGAAAGGTTGTATGTGATACAACGTAAGGTTTTGTCAATCCCGAAGATGCTAACAAGTATGCAAAGCTCCAAAGAACCCTTCTAAGGACTAGAGTAAGCATCTCGGAGTTGGAATGTAAGCTTTGATGAGATGATCAAAGATTTTGGGTTTGTACAAAGTTTATGAGAAACTTGTATTTCCAAAGAAGTGAGTGGGAGCACTATAGAATTTCTGATGAGTATATGTTGTTGACATATTGTTGATCAGAAATGATGTAGAATTTCTAGAAAGCATATAGGTTTATTTGAAAAGTGTTTTTAATAGAAAACCTGGATTAAGCTGCTTGAACATTGAGCATCAAGATCTATAAGGATAGATCAAAAACGCTTAATGGTACTTTCAAATGAGCACATACCTTGACATGATCTTGAAGGTGTTCAAGATGGATCAGTCAAAGAAGGAGTTCTTGCCTGAGTTGTAAGGTATGAAGTTAAGACTTAAAGCTCGACCACGGCAGAAGAAAGAGAAAGGACGAATGTCGTCCCCTATGCCTTAGCCATAGGCTCTATACTGATATGTCATGCTTTGTACCGCTTTGATATGTGCCTTGCCACGTGTCCGGCAGGTACAAGAGTGATCCAGGAATGGATCATTGGACAACGATCAAAATTGTCCTTGGAGTAATAAGGACATGTTTCTCGATTATGGAGGTGATAAAGAGTTCGGCGTAAAGGGTTACGTCGATGCAAGCTTTAACACCTATCCGAATGACTCGAGTAGCAAACCCGGATACGTATAGTGGAGCAACCATTTGGAATAGCTCCAAGTGGAGCGTGGAAGCAGCATTTACAATATGACCTAGAGATTTACGAAGTACATACGGATCTGAATGTTGCGAGACCCGTTGACTAAAACCTCTCTCACAAGCAAAACATGATCGGACCCGGAACTCATTGAGTCTTAATCACATGATGATGTGAACTAGTTTATTGACACTAGTAAACTCTTTGGATGTTGGTCACATGGCGATGTGACCTGTGAGTGTTAATCACATGGTGATGTGAACTAGATTATTGACTCTAGTGCAAGCGGGAGACTGTTGGAAATATGCTCCAGAGGCAATAATAAATTAGTTATTATTATATTTCCTTGTTCATGATAACCGTTTATTATCCATGCTATAATTGTATTGATAGGAAACTTAGATACATGTGTGGGTGCATAGACAACACCATGTCCCTAGTAAGCCTCTAGTTGACTAGCTCGTTGATCAATAGATGGTTACGGTTTCCTAACCATGGACATCGGATATCGTTGATAATGGGATCACATCCTTAGGAGAATGATGTGATGGACAAGACCCAATCCTAAGCCTAGCACAAAGATCGTGTAGTTCGTATGCTAAAGCTTTTCTAATGTCAAGTATCATTTCCTTAGACCATGAGATTGTGCAACTCCCGGATACCATAGGAATGCTTTGGGTGTACCAAACGTCACAATGTAACTGGGTGGCTATAAAGGTGCACTACGGGTATCTCCGAAAGTGTCTGTTGGGTTGGCACGAATCAAGACTGGGATTTGTCACTCCGTGTGACGGAGAGGTATCTCTGGGCCCACTCGGTAGGACATCATCATAATGTGCACAATGTGACCAAGGAGTTGATCACGGGATGATGTGTTACGGAACGAGTAAAGAGACTTGCCAGTAGCAAGATTGAACAAGGTATCGGCATACCGACGATCGAATCTCGGGCAAGTACTATACCGGTAGACAAAGGGAATTGAATACGGGATTGATTGAATCCTCGACATCGTGGTTCATCCGATGAGATCATCGTGGAACATGTGGGAGCCAACATGGGTATCCAGATCCCGCTGTTGGTTATTGGCCGGAGAGTTGTCTCGGTCATGTCTGCATGGTTCCCGAACCCGTAGGGTGTACACACTTAAGGTTCGATGACGCTAGGGTTATAGGGAATAGATGTACGTGGTTACCGAATGTTGTTCGGAGTCCCGGACGTCACGAGGAGTTCCGGAATGGTTCGGAGGTAAAGATTTATATATGGGAAGTCATCATACGGTCACCGGAATAATTCAGGGGTTACTGTATTATCTTGGGACCACCGAAGGGGTTCCGCATCCACCGGGAGGTCCACCTACCGGAGGGCCCTATGGGCTGTTTATGGAGAGGGACCAGCCCTTAGTGGGCTGGGCGCCTCCCTTTAGGGCCCATGCGCCTAGGGTTTGGGGAAACCCTAAGGCGCCCTTGCCTTGGGGGTGGGCAACCCGGCCGCCCCCTCCTCAGATTAGATCTGAGGGGCCCAGCCCCCCGCTCTCTTGCCCCTATATATATGTGGGGGGTGGGAGGGCAGCCGCACCCAAGTTATGGCGCAGCCCTCCCCTCTCCCAAGTCCTCCTCCTCTCCGCGGTGCTTGGCGAAGCTCTGCAGATTGCCACGCTCCTCCTTCACCACCACGTCGTCTTTGCCGCCGACGGAGTCTTCCCAACCTCTCTGTCGGTGTCAAAATGGCGGATCTCGGTAGGGGTCCCCAACTGTGCGTCTAAGGCGGATGGTAACAGGAGACAGGGGACACGATGTTTACCCAGGTTCGGGCCCTCTCTATGGAGGTAACACCCTACTTCCTGCTTGATTGATCTTGATGATATGAGTATTACAAGAGTTGATCTACCACGAGATCGTAGTGGCTAATCCCTAGAAGCTAGCCTATGGTATGATTGTTGTATATTGTATATGTGTCGACTAGCCTGGCATCGGTTTATATAATGCACCAGAGGCCTAGGATAACAAGATTCCTAGCCGAATACGCCGGTGGGGGAGGAGTCCTTGTCTTGATCGCCAAGTCTTGTGGAATCTACGACTAGCCTATGAGTATACGGCCATGGGGATCCTCGGCCCAATCCAACTGATCGGGAGAAGACGTGGTGAGTACCCCCTAGTCCGGGACACCGTGAGTAGCCCCCTGAACCGGTCTTCAAGTTAGGGACGCTCCTCGATTCTTCCGAACTGTTCTTCATCTTCGGTCGCCGGTCTTGAAAACTGGTTCAACAAATCTGCTTATCTTTGATCTTGAGGATCGCCTAAGTGCACATGAAGAGTTTACACGTTGGGTATCCGAGGAGCCCCTTTAAGTTTACGGCCTTTATCAATGCCTTGTTATTTTTATGCCACGCCTCGGGTTTGAAGTTATTCCCGGGCGGCAGCATCCTCTTGCGTCCGAACTCCAACGCCGGACTGCATTCGAGGTATCTTTTGCAGCCGAGCACCAATGTCGGACTGCTTCCCAGCTCTAACGCCGGACTATGTATCTGAGCTCCGAGCTCCAACGCCGGACTGTATCCGAGCTCCAACGCCGGACTATGTATCCGAGCTCCAACGCTGGATCAGATGTCGAGGTGTCGTAAATCACCTTGGTTCAAAAGAAGTTTGAAGGAGTTTAGCCGAGCTTAATGTCGGAAATGCCCTCTATGGAGCCAGCCACTAGCGCCCAAGCTTTATGCCGGATCGCTTCGAGGTGGTGCACCACCCGAATGTGGGCCGATTTTTGTCAATATTTTTGATTGGTGCAATTTATTCTCTGCCGAGATACATAGCGGTAGCCCTCAAGGTGGGTATCGGTCTAAAACCCAAGATGCACATGAAGGATGACATAAGACCGGCGATCCACAGCGGCCGAGACTCGGGTTGATTTGCAAAATCGGTCGAGGATCAAGTCCTAACTCGACAGAATACTTTGGGACACAAAAGCGGCGTGCTCGATCCTCGAGACTCGGGTTGGAGTGCGGCCGACCAACCCGAGGATCAAAATCTCCTCGAAACTGTATTGCACTTAAATTTTTTGCATAGAACAGCAATGCAGTAGCCCCGAGACAGGTCGGGTGGCAACACCAGATCGAGGATTGATGTGCCCTTTAATATTTGTAAATAATAAGCCCGAAGCCCAAGTGGCCCCGAGCCTTAATGCGGCACGGGTGGCGAATTAAGGATCGATATCCATAGTAAAATCACAAATTATGTGTAATGACTCAATGTATCCAAGTACTTTATGTCATTAATGCTCGGATCCGCATTGTACAAAACTTTGTTGACCGACCATCGGCTTCAACCTCCTCGGCCAGTAGCTGAGGAGTGTTTGTCCTACTTTATAAAGCCTTTATGAGGGCAAAGATTTACGACAAACAAGGCAATCTGGCCATACGGTTTTATAAACAAAGGTACGCGGAGAGATATGTTATATGACTGTTTAACAGAAGAAATGTCTTCCAAAGAAAATAGTCCCGCTATCGGTTCCTTTCTTTGGGTTGTCATGCTAAGCATGATCATGAAACCTCAGCTCCAATGTAAGAGCAAAATATTGAGGATTTAGTTTGGGAGGCCAGTTACTAGCCCCTGGTAGTGTTCGTCGACAGTCGAGGTCAAGCCGGAAACACTTCGGCCAATTTTATGAATGGCCCGTCATTTAATATAGTCATCGGATCGCTGACCAGTTTACACCTATTGTGACGATCGGTTTTCGGCTTTCTCCACCGAGGTGCTTGACCATGTGAGCCGGAAGCACAATCACAAGTGGTTCTCCTTTGCACACCTAGCCGAACAAAGCGGGCGTAGGAGGCAAGCGCGAGCCGGGCAACCCAACTATTGACCGAAGACACAATTCAAAACTGATGCATATATAGCAATATCCGAGAATGTTTTTGCGAATCTCTAAAGGTGTCCGGCGTTGCTGCGAGACTTGTGCTGAAAACACACAAATAGTTTAAAAGTGCCAAAAGCTTGGAAAACCAAAAAAGCGTCGATACAAACATGACGTCCTAACAAGATCAAGTGTTCGTGCCAATCCAAAAATTGGACTTTAGAAAAAAAGTGCTTCTGTCGTGCTTTAACTCTGCAACGACTAAGAAGAAAAACACTTAGTATGAAACGGCTCAAATAAACATAAGAGCCCCCAAGTGACTTGGGTAAAAGTTGACTATATAATGTAAGGTGACATGTAGAATGCCTTCTAGCCAGATTGTAGATCGTTTGTCGTAGCGGACCTTTTCGCTTCAACCTCTGGACCCAATAGTCCGGAGTGTGTCCGAATACCCTCGCGGTTATAAAAATAGGGCATGCGTGGAGACCAGGCGTAGGGGCCATTAGTGCTTTATCAGACAAGTGCCCAACTAGTTATGTTATATTACATGGTTAGTAAGAAACATCTTCTAGGGAGAATAGTTCCGTTAGGGGTTCCTTTCCCTGGGAGGCATGCCCTAAAGTGCATGTCCGGACTGCGAAAAGAGCAGAAAAATATATGGGGGTAGGTAAATAATAGGTAAGAAATCCTCTTTTAGTTCACTGACCGAGTATTCCCTTAAGAACGCTAGCTTCCGGCTTCACCCAGTCTGAGTTACACATCCGGCTGACCCGGCAGTAACAATCGCAGAGGTGCTCCCTTTACCACCTAGTCGAACAATCGGGAACGTAGGGGTAAGCACAGGAGTCAGGCAACCCAGCTTGGCCAAAACTTAAGTCATATCGATGCATATAATGGTGAATAAAAGGTACATGCGGAAGTGTGACACATGTGTTGGGCATGAAGCCCGTATTAATAAGCTTCATTAAAGAAGCCCCAGTATAATGAGCGGGTAGCGCGTCAAGTATCGGGACAAAGTTTGGACAAGGAAAATTTTTACAAGCAACTTTTTTTCCAAAAAAGTATAATGCTTGGTCGAACCGAACACAAGTTAGAAATTTAAAACTTTGAGCATGAAGGCAACTTAGCTGGTTGATGTGTTCGGTATTGACGACGCGATCCGAGCTTGATGCGGGACAAGGTTCCATCCCCCAAGCCGATCCCGAGGTGGCGGAGCAAAGAGCTCGGCACTCCGAAGTGGTGACATAGCATGGTCAATGCAGGACGGCAGAGTGATGTCGAAGTCCCTGGCATGGGGTAATGAAGTGTTGACGAAGCCCCCGTCCGGCCGAGGTGACGCTAAAGGATATAGTCCGGTGGATCATTTTCCCATGCACAAAAAATAGTGCAGACCGGAGATAATAGTAATAATGATAATTAAAAAAATCGTTGAATAATAAATAATTTATGCAAAGTGAGTAATAAAAGAAATATGGCCTGGCGCCAAAGTCAATGTCGATGCAGGTCGTCGGCGTAATGCAATAAAAGCGTGGCAAAGCACGGATTCACAGTGTCGGTCCGAAGTTAGGATGCGGCGTTCACGGACAATGTACTGAACCGACCGAACCAAAGATGCGATCGTCGTTAATGCGCCACCATTTGATAGACACATGTACATATGATGGACAAACCAGAGTAATAATTCCTTGGGAAAATGAACCCAAACAAGCAAAAAATACTGGGATTAATAGCACCTGGTTTATTTGTTGTAGCAATCCGAAGGGAGGTGATTCCCAAAATTGGGACTCGATCCGCGCACCCATTGCCTGATGGGCGATAAAGCGACGGCATGGCAATGCTGGCAAAGTCCTCGGTCCAGCTAACGTGACGGAGCTGGTCGGCTAGCGACGCCGAAGCGTCCGGAGTAGGTTGATGAAGAGATGGTGAAGCCCCCGGTCCAGCCGAGATGTCGAAGTAGGTCGGCGTGATGGACACCAGCTTGAAGAAGCAATAGTGCGGCCCTGCCCATGCAGGTCGTTACGTGGTCGATGCCGGCTTGATGAAGTGACCGTGCGGTGATGCCGGTATGCCCGCTCTGTGTAATCGTGGGGCGGCGATGTGGGTGATGATTTACCCTTCGCGATGCCGGACTCTTGATCGGCTTGCCGAGATGATGATCCGAAGAAGTTGAGCTCGGCTCAACAAAGTGACGACGTGTCTAGCGTAGGTCGGCAGCCATGGAGCAATATTGCGGTGGTTTGACACCAGCATGATATTGAAGATAGTGGGATGTGTTTGGAAACAAAACACAACACCCCATACAAAACTTCCTTCAAAAAGGATGTCCGAAGTCCCGTTCATAAAAAAGACGAACTCGGGTCGGATTCATTTTCGCGTAGAAAACAGATCCGAAAAGTGATGCACTAATCGGAAGGTTCCTGGAGTTTGGACGGTCGGATCGAGCTAAAATTTTGAGGGGTGGTAGATATAGGAATTCCGCAGCCGATCAACGGTTGGATCTTCTAAAGGAAGTCCAAGCTAGAAGCTAGACACCACGCCCTAACTCGTCCAGATTATCGTCCAGATTCAATGCGGCTCCGGTATATCGGAGATTGCCAGAGATTCCTCCATCGGAACTCGACGAAATTTTCCAGGGTTGTTGTAGACTCAATTCCGCATAATTCCACCGAAGCAATCGTTAAAATGACGCTTGAGGAGGCGGTGGCGGCGGACACAAGTCCATTGTCCAGAAAAATAGTACGGTCGCCCGAGGGCAATGTTGACGTTGAGCCCCCGGGCTCCCTGGATGATTCCTCCATGATCTTGATAGAGATCGGAGTTGATGTTGATGAAGGCCCTCATCCGAACATGACGATCGGAGGTAGGGCGCAGTCCTTGGTCGAACCAAGGTCACCAGTCAAGCTAGTCGCGAAGATCTGAAAGTCGCATGATTGATCTGCGAGCGAGCCATCGACCTTTTGCCGAATACACAATGGAACTCTCAATGAAAGCACCAATGTCGGTGTAAAAAGCTGGCGGATCTCGGGTAGGGGGTCCCGAATCATGCGTCTAAGGTGGATGGTAACAGGAGACAGGG
Source organism: Aegilops bicornis (assembly GCA_021605145.1). Classification (NCBI taxonomy): domain Eukaryota; kingdom Viridiplantae; phylum Streptophyta; class Magnoliopsida; order Poales; family Poaceae; genus Aegilops; species Aegilops bicornis. Next base: position 712,400,135 of record CM038671.1, read on the forward strand.
GACACGATGTTTACCTGTGTTCGTGCCCTCTCTATGGAGGTAATACCCTACTTCTGCTTGATTGATCTTGATGATATGAGTATTACAAGAGTTGATCTACCACGAGATCGTAGAGGCTAAACCCTAGAAGCTAGCCTATGGTATGATTGTTGTATATTGTATATGTGTCGACTAGCCTGGCCTCGGTTTATATAATGCACCAGAGGCCTAGGATAACAAGAGTCCTAACCCGAATCACGCGGTGGGGAGGAGTCCTTGTCTTGATCGCCAAGTCTTGTGGAATCTTCCTTGTATGCGGCAACTGTCCGGACTAGCCCATGAATATACGACCATGGGGATCCTCGGCACAATCCAACTGATCGGGAGACGACGTGGTGAGTACCCCCTAGTCCAGGACACCGTCACTCTCCTTCTCCCCTTGCTGGATCAAGGCGTGGGAGACGTCAACCGGCTGCACGTGTGTTGAACGCGGAGTCGCCGTGGTTCGGCGCTTAGATCGGAATCAACAGCGATCTGAACCACTACGAGTACGACTCCTTCATCCGCGTTCTTGCAACGCTTCCGCTTAGCGATTTACAAGGGTATGTAGATGCACTCCCCTTCCCCTCGTTGCTAGATTACTCCATAGATTGATCTTGGTGATGCGTAGAAAATTTTAAATTTCTGCTACGATCCCCAACACTTTCAGCAGGGACATCAAGTTCTCCTTTCCTTACTTTGTTCCTATTATTCCACCAGTACCACCACATTGTAACAATGTGCACTCGCTTTCTTTCATCGATCCCCCAGAGATAATCAAGCATTTCATGCGCACCTATGATTTCCTCCATTGCAACTCTTTCTTTCTCCAGTGCCAACTGTCGCCAGACTTCCTTGATGGATTTACATTTTATGAATAGGTGGGCACCATCCTCTTCAGCAATCCCACAAAAACATTTCGACCGCTCTAGTTTCATTCTCCTTCTCACAAGGTTTGTACAGACAGCCAATGCTTCATGCTTCATCCACCATACGAACATCTGGATCTTCCTAGGGCATGGTAGCTTCCAGATTCTTTTCCAAGAATCCTCCTGTGTACTATCAAATTGGCCGCTCATGGTTGAACTATTCCCTGGTGCACCATTTCGCTCAAGTTTGTTCAGGTGTACATGGAGTTTGTATGCACTTTTCATGGAATGCCTTCCTTTTGGGTCAAAATGCCACGCCGTGAAGTCGTCCACCCCCTCTCTTAGTGGGATTTGTAGGATGTGCCAGACATCATCCGGCCAGAAAGGTGTCCCTGATTAATCTTTCATCCCATGTTCCTGAGATGGGAAAAATGAGTTCATTGACCCTAGTTAGCAGGCTTGCCCCCCTCGGTGTGATCACTTGACGAGACCAAGCTCTCGGGATCCATGGATCCGTCCATATATTCACCTGTGCGCAGTCTCCAATTTTCCATATGTATCCGTGCTTAATCAATTCCAGGCCTTGTAAGATGCTCCTCCATGAGTAAGAGATCCCATATCTCGGTATAGCTTGCATCATTATTGGGGAAACACCGTGCCTTCAGCAGTTGGGCACACAAGCTACTCGGATTCTGCAGTAACCGCCACCCTTGTCTCGACAACATGGCGATGTTAAAACTGTGCATATCTCGGAATCTGAGTCCCCCCAACGCCTTAGGCTGTGATAATTTCTCCCAGCTGATCCAGTGTAGTGTGCTTTGTTTGTCCTGTTGGCTCCACCAAAACCTCCCAAGCAGAGTGTTCACTTCAGTACAAAAAGTTTTTGTCGGGTCAAAGCACGACATGGCGTACGTGGGAATCGCTTGTGCGACCGTTTTCACTAGCGCTTCCTTGCTTTCCTTGGCCAATAACCTCTCCTGCCATCCATAGACTCGATCACAAATATCTCTACTCCTAAATGGAGCAGTTGGTAGTCTCCGCCGGTCAATTTTCGTCCCACCACTTTCGTCCGGTTTTTTTTGTAGGTTAACCGTCGTAGATTTGTTTTCATCGCCTCCCCCACTTCATCGTTTTATTTTCACTTCACCCTCTCACACAACGAAAAAAACTGAATGGATCAGAACTTTCCATACTGACGCAAATTATTTAGTAATGTCTTTATGTAAAAGAATCAATCACAATCAATCTCTAAAGATCGAATCTAAATTAATTAATCTTCATAATGTTTGTTTCCTTCTGAATCACGTCCATAACTTTCCTTCCTTGTTTGGGCAGAAACTGTTTGGTAGCAGAGATTAGGAAGCTTCCTATGAGTGTAGTAATAGGAAGTGTTCTTTTTCTTGATGATTCATTTCCATGCATGATGATAGTAAATTAGGCCAACATTCACCACTATTTATCAACGTCATCAATCGTATCCATTCCTACCAGTTTTAAGGGAATCTGCTCGCTATGTCTTTTTTAAGGGGATCCACTCGCTAAGTCGTAAATGCATGCGTTATTTTCACAAGCAATTCCCTAAAAACACAGCGTCCTACCTCGACTTCCCTACCTGGCCGCCGCCACCCACCGATCTCGCCGCCTCCCGTGATCCCTCCTCCCTCCCGCAGCTCGAACGACCCACTTTTTGGCCACAAGCACCGCTTTGCCTCTTCGCCCATGTGTCACCCTCCTCTTCACCATAGCCACGAGCACCATCCGAGGCGGAGCATAACGCCTCCACAGATGCGGCGGAGACACCATATCCAGTGGGGACGGCGGTGTAAATCTTCTACTCTGCTCCTTCCCACAGTTACCCGGCTGCTCCACGTCCCCTCTACTTTGTGTGGATCTGCTCATGTGCAGCAGTAAACTTTATTTAGGTAGAACTATTCTTCTAGGCCTTTTTTTTGTTACTTACAAATTGACTTTTTGAGCCAATGCTTACGGCATGAAGTATACCTAGAGTTCCTTAATCAATCTGCTTGTCCATCGTTTCATTTGGTTCAATTACTATCAGCAAGAACGCATTGTGAAACCGTTAGCTTATGAATGTGTGCTCTTCCTGCAATAATAACATTTGCAATTTAAGGGCCGAGGCACACCCATGCATCGTGATGATGTGCACCACGTGGGAAGTAATACTAATATGGCCTAAGTGGATAATGAAATATCCAAGGATACACTTGATCTGGATCAATTTTTTCTCTGGAATTGTTCCTCATGATGCGCAGATGTAGATGCTATATTTTTAAAATTTCAAATCACCTATGCATGCCAATGTGATTCTTATCCTTTTCATTAGACGGTGTGTTCCCATCAATCCATCCATGCACCGAACCGATTTTTTTACTCTATTCAGGTTGCAATTACGAACAAGTAGCATATGTATGCACCGAACTACTTGCATAAGACGGTGAAATACTTCTTACTCGCGTGAGTGGAATTTTGGAATAGAGAAAGAACATACAACAGAGATCACATAATTAATTGATTACATAAACCGAGATCACGTAAAACAAGTTTGATAGGTCCGTTGCATCGCACGGGCATTTTTGCTATATGTACTAACATGTTCTATTTATTTCCTTTGATCGGTCAATACTCCTATGTCCTATGTAGTTAAGAATGAAAGATAACCTAAGGGTACAGCCGGCTGAACAGTCAACGGCGAGCTTCATCGCCAGCGTACGTCGTAGTACACAGCCATCACCGGTACGGGGCATCGAGGACTTAACGCTGGTGAAGAAGGCACAGGTATTGGTAGAGCTCCAAGAATCTTCCCTTCGCCCTGCCCGTCGTCTTCACCATCGGTCCCGGGTGACCACCACGGAACTTCGGCGACGCTACCAAGGCGACACGGTCCGGGTTGGTTCGGTCCCTCATCGAGCCACCATTTGGACCGGCCAACCACCACCGGCGTCAATGTGCTGGGGCAGCGGCGAGGTGGGCTGCGTGTGCGGGTGCTGTGGCGAGGTGGTGGACATGCGGGAGCGCCAGCGATGAGGTCGGTGATATGCCGCGGCTGTTAGCCATGAACCTTCCGTAGCAGTTTTTTTCATGAGCCCATGTTTTTTTGTGTTCGGGCCTTGCTATAATTAGCGGATTAACCATGAAAAAAAAACATGGCGTTCAGTTTGTTGTCAAATGGTGCCGTGATTTTCGGATCAAGCCATGTTTCTCTTGTACTTCATATTTCCTGTTCGACTGAATAGAAGTGCAGAAAGTGAACACACCAACACGGTCGAAAGCGGTCATATTCAGCTATAGAGGTATACATTTATACAAGATATACACAGAGTGCGGCGGTAACCCAACTAACTCCTGAGCTGACCTTGCTAATCCTTTACTCGCGATAAAAAGCGAGCGATAAGGAAAGGTTGTTACGGAGAGAGCAATGGGAGACGGAGAATCACGTGGCGGCGGTGGACTGAACATATGCTTCAATAAAGAAAACGGCAGCGTAGGATCATGGTGCGTGATTATAGGCGAGGCTATTAAATCTCACACGGAAATCACGGCTGAGCGATTCTCGCACGATCCGAAGTTCACACCCAATCAACCGTTTTCCCCGATTGATGGCCTGCATGTGTGTTGTGCTAAAGCGGTCGCCGCCATGGCGGCAAAACCCCGCAACTAGAACGCTGCCAACGCCAAGTTGAGAACTCGAGATCGTCAATGGTGCATGCCCGACAATGCATTTAGAGGCTATGGTGCATGGGGAGGAGAGAAAAGAAGGAGAGAGGAAGCTTCGGGGACATGGTAGTTTACCGGGGCTACCGGTCGACCTGGCCGAGAACGAATGGCGGCGGCGGTGACATTTTTCCTCGATCCTCTTGGTCGGACCGATTGAAGACCGGACGGATCGGACCGACAATTTTCGAGCCGATTTTAGCGAGACCATATCGTCCATTTTCTCTAACAAGCCGGGACCGGCGTGTGAAACACCGATTGAGCCGAGCGATGCGTCAGCCACCTTACCGTCGAGCGAAGCTCCTACTCCACATGAAGTTGATCGCGTTGTTGCACTTTCGTCTGGTAGGAGCCACGGGCACGACATGGTGAAGGGCTAAGCGGCTGATCGAGGTGAGACCCGGATCTTTGGTGGCGCAACTAACCATGGGCGAGATCTTCACCTGCACCAAAAAGTTCAAGCAGGAGGTGTTCAAAGCGTGCGAAGGATCTGGACCAATTTGGCCTCTTCATCTACAATGCCACCGTGAAGCGGTGGTGGACATCTTTGAGGCATGAGTACTTCTCCTACCTCGGCGAGAAGACACAACAGAGGAGGCGTGGCGGGGCCAAGGTGCATGTTTGTGGGCGGGATGGCCTCACGTGCGAACGCCGCCAAAGTGGACGCCGAGAACAAGATGCTCTCTGCAAAGCCAGGCGAGGCGCTCAAGGAGAAGGTCAAGGTCAAGGCGGAGGTGCAGGTGTTTGAGAACACTAGGAAGGCCGACAACGCTGCCTCAATGACCAACCTCGCCATGAAGGGGAAGGCTGGGACTGGCAGGCCAAGGTCGCCGAGGTTGAGGCCGCCAAGGCTGTCGCAATCCGCGATGTCGAGCTGCAGATGGAGGTTAAGACGAAGAACGTGCTCTACCAAACTGACAAGCTCAAGGTCGAGCAGCTCAGCAAGTCCATAGTACACTACGACACACAAGTTGGTTATGCAATAAGCATGTATAAAAATATAGTACTAGGGACAAGAGAAATTCATACTTATTGACCTCATCATTTTATATTTTATAGGTTCAAGAATCGAACACGTTCTTCTACAATTTGGCGGAAAGGCGGCGGATACGACATTGTATAAGGAGATGAAGGCAGCGGTGAGGTGAAGCAGCCGAAAGCGTAAACACATGCATGTCTCGATATGGGAGGAAAGGGAGGGAGATAAGGCGAGGGTTAGCGGTGCAACATGCCACACGAGGAAAGGGGTGAAGGGATGACCTTGAGGAGGGAAGTGAGCTCAGTCCATGGCATGGGTCAGAGTAGAGGAATGTTGATCCATGGTTTGGCCAAAGGGTGATGAGCGAGGGAGAAGTAGAAGGCCCCCTCTCATATCTTGGTGCACGAGCAAGTCTGTCGACGTGGAAGAGGCCTGTCATTTTATGATGGCGTTGGTGACCTTGGCGTGATGTTGTTCGCCGGTCTCGATCCCCCTTCACTAATTTTGGTGAGAAGAGGGAGGGATGAAAGGGTGGAGGGTGGGAGATGAGGTCGCCGATTACATTGGTTGTGGGGCGAGTGCGGAGAGAGGAGAGTGAGCGGCGCGGTGAAGTCTATGGATCTAGAGAGGAGGAACAAGAGAGTGAGTGGTGCGGAGAGGGAGTGGATAGAGTGCGGTCGTGCGGGACAGGACAACAAGTCGTATAGGAGGGGTATAATGGGAATATCATAAAAATAAAGCTTTATTTATACCTGTACACTATATATATATATATATTCAGGATAGCATAAAATATTTTCTCAATAAATTACTTAAAAATATCCAAGAAATTACGGATGACCGACTATTATTATATAAAGAGGAAATCCGTTCTTTGCTCGTGGAGAAATGTAACACAGTTTTTATATGGGCAATATACCACATACCCTAAATAGTAGATATTCGTGAGAATAACCATCAACATGTGATTTAGAGGAATCGGCCGGCCTCATGCCCATCACCCAGGTCTCCATCTGGGTCGCGAGGCCTTTTTAAGCAGATTCAAGGGGAAGTGCTTTCACTGCCTCAGTAAACACCATCGCCGCAAAGACTGTCGTGATCCACTCCGATGCATCATCTGTGAGCTCCAATGCCATTTCGGCCGTGATCGCCCGCAAAATCCACGCATAGCGGCGGCCCGAGGGCTCGGCGCCGCCAGATTGGGGCGGTGCACTGCTCGGGTGCCGGTGAGGATCGGCTCGCCGACCAACAGCCTGCGACTGCAACGCCACGCTTCCCGACCATGCGGCGCTTCTCCCACGTCGGACCGGGCGGCGCCCACGCTCAAGCAACAAGATGGTGGTCGCCGCCCGGCCTTTGGAGCACGCGGAGTACATCCTCCGGCCGACGCATCACGCTCCACGGTAGCGGACGGGCACACGCCACGAGCCCGATGGCGGTCGGCAAGGCCATCGACGAGCATTGCGTACTCCCGCACCGGCTCGAGGTCACGGCGCACCACCGAAGCCTTCTGGTACACTTCGACATGCACTGCTCACCGAGACAACGCGGTGCGCCGCGGCATCATCAAGGTCGACGGAGCAAGTACTACGTCCGCTGCGTGGCACCACAGCGACCACGCCGCCATCCTCAAGCTGACCCTGCACGTCACATCGTCGTCGAGAATCTGCCGATGCAGTTTTGGAGCCTGGAGGGTGCGGACGAGGCGTTCGGAGATTTCGCCCGCATCGACCGCCTTGACAGCCGCACCTTCGAGCGCGGCCACACAAAGACTTTTATGCGTCTTTGGGTGTGGTCTTTGGGGCGTCGCCCACATCCCCACCAAGCGAGCCCGTGGTGTCTTGAAGAGGGAGCCGGCCGCGTCGACGAGATCCTCGGCTTCTCCCTGCTGGACCGCGACGTGCCTCCCCCGCCGGGCATCCACCGCTACGACCTGCTCATCCATGTGGATCGGGTCGAGGACTGGACCCCGCTCTCGCCGCGATCCTCGCACTCCGGCCAGAGCGGGCTCCCCTCCTCTGAGGACACCGACGACCGGCCACTCCCGCGCACGGAGACGGGCGACTGGACGGGAGGCGTTGAGGATGGGCAGGCGAGACCGAGGCGCAGCGTTCTTCAGGTGGCAACTTCAGGATGCAGCAGCTTCCCCAGCAACAATGACCACCGCGACCAAGACGGAGATGATCAGGGCAACCGTGGTGGCCGCTCACTGAAAGAAACTCTCTGGGCGTGGCCGTCGATCCAGAGCAAGGCGCCCCTAGCGAGCGCACCCGAGCACGGAGGACCCGACGCCATCGCGCCCGGCCGCGAGGGAGGCGGCGCTCCGTGGAGCAACGTTGCTTCCCGCCCGCTCCGGCCTCGACCCTGCGCGCCACCCGCCGCTTCCTCTGGCGCCAAGGCCAGCTCCAGCCGAGACCCGATCACGGCCTTCTTCTCCGACTCCGGAAGGGTGTTCCCACCGCCGCCCGGCTCGACGGCGTCATGCGGCTAGAGTTCGAGAATGCCATGCTTGAAGCTCTCGAAGCCAGCTGGATTTCGACAACGACGATAGGCTGCATGGTTGATCCACCTGCCCTGTAAGAAGCCGTAGGCGTAAGAAGCACTCCCCTCACCGCTCCTCGACGTGCTGCCATGCATCGCCATGCCCACCCCTCCCGCCAGTCGAGCTCCAAGTCGGCTGCCATAACGCAGCAGTCAACCACTGAACATCATTCTTGTGAACACCGAGGCTCTTCACCAAAGATACCAGCTCCCCTCTGGCCACCCCAAAGCCGCCACGCACATCTGCACCGCCCAAGACCAGAGCCACCTCAAGACCATCCGGATGCACGGCGCAAGACAAAGCGGCAACAAACAGCTACGTCCGGTGTCGCGTGAGCTGCCCCGCACATTGTACAGAGCTCGGGATGCCGGACCGAAGGACAAGATGACACTGAAGATCTTTGCGGCCTGATCAAGAGTTTTGACGAGCCGCTGTCCGAGGAAGATATCGAAGCAATCGCCGCCTCACCGACCTCGGCGTCGAAGCTCACGAAGGTTGCAATGACCATGGCTAGCCTCAAGGCGCTGCCTGGCGGCGTGAGTAATTTCAAATGTTAGTTCCCATTTGTAGTCTTAAATGACGGTGGCCCTAAGCCGATTAGAGTTAGGTTGCATTTCCATGTTTAGTGCTAAGGTAGTGAGGACGGCTAGACGATGATGGGGTTTTGGGCTTATTGGTGGCCATCGTCGCCCCCAGGAGAGCTTGTTGGTGTACTGTTTCCATCTTAATAAAAATGTTAGTCGACGGAGAATTGCTTGGTGTTTCCATGAGTAGTCATTGCTGCAATATTTTTTCCTGGAATGTAAGAGGCCTCAACGCTCCGGCTAAGCGTACGACGATCAGTGAGGTCGCCGTTGCGCACAGAGCAGCAATTCTCACTCTGCAAGAGACAAAGATCGAGCAATGGACTACTCAGATCGCCAAAGAGGTTGGCGGAGCATCCCTCCAGGGATGTGTAGTGCTCCGACAATTGGGGACGAGAGGAGGTGCGGCCATTTTCTGGAACAAGGACATCGTGTCGGTCTCTTCCCATGCCATTGGCAGATTCTCGATCACGGCCGAGTCACGAATCGGGAAGAAGCGAGCTGTTCTGGTTGACAACTGTGTATGGACCAAATGACGACACTCTCAAGGAGGATTTCCTGCAGGAGTTTGCTGCCTCTGCCCCACCCCTAGGCGAGTCATGGCTGATCACGGGAGATTTCAACATGATTTACGAAGCAAGAGACAAGAGCAACTTAAACCTGAGAAGAAGGATCATGGGAAGATTCAGAAAAGCCTTAGACTTGGCAGGGTTAAAGGAGATTAAGTGCGACAATGAGAAGGTTTACATGGAGCAATGAAAGAGAGAACCCGGTGTTCAATAGCATCGACAAGTTCTTTTGCAATGTAGAGTGGGAAACATCTCATGATGGTTTCTTCTTAAGTCTTTGCAGCCACGTCATTCTCAGATCAACGCCCTATGTTGCTCTCCCACGCTGCAACCCCGCCAAGACCGAAGGTTCAAGTTTGAAATTTTTGGCCCCAGTTCCAACACTATAAGGAGATGGTGCAAAGACGCTGGAAACGAGCCGGTAAATCATTCCTGCCCATTCATTAGGCTGAAGATAAAAATGCAGCGAACAACAAAGGACCTAAGAATTTGGAGCAGATCTCTATTCGGCAAGGTTAAGCTGCAACTCCACATAGCACACGAGGTGATCCTGAGATTGGATACTGCCCAGGAGAAGCGGCAGGTTATCAACGAATTCTCCCTAAGAAAAAGCTCAAGAACAGTGTTGGGGTTGGCTGCGATTGAGAGAGCGAGGAAAAAACAAGCCTCAAGAGTAACTCGTCATGGCTGCAGGCGACGCGAGCACAAAGTTTTTTCATGCCAAATACAATGCCAAGAAAAGGAGAAACTACATACACTCAATCACATCTCGGGAGGGAGGGTCTTTGACAGAGCATGCGGATAAAAGTCAAGAAATTAGGAAGCAATTCACGGCCCTCCTAGGATCGGGAGAGCAACGACATCACACAATCAATTGGACTGCTTTGCAAATGCCAAGGATCGAGGTTGGAGGCCTGGATAATCCTTTCTCTGAAGATGAAGTTTGGAAAGCGGTTGTGGCCTCTCCGGCGAAAAAGCACCGGTAGGCAGACGGTTTCTTGGCAAATTTTTGAGCAAGCTGGGACATGGTAAAGGACGATGTGATGGCTGTTTTCAACAAGTTTTACCACCTTGCAGGGGAAAACTTTGAGGAGATCAACAAGGCATTCATAACTCTAATCCCCAAAAAAGAAGAAGCCTCTGAAGTCAAGCACTTGGACCAATTAGCCTAATCATCTCGGTTGCTAAGCTGGTTGCAAAGGTTACATCTATGAGATTAGCTAAGGCTATCCCGGATATCATCTCATCAGCTCAATCGGCTTTCCAGAAGGGCAAGTGCATCCACGACAGCTACTTGTATGTCCAAGGAAATGAGAGATCATTGCAGCGAAGAAAAAAGCCAGCCCTGCTCTTCAAGCTAGATATTCAAAAAGCGTTTGACAGTATATCTTGGGATTACCTTTTGGAGGTGTTGTAGAGATTAGGTTTTAGCACTAGATGGAGAGAATGGGTGGCAATCCTGCTGTCCACGGCTACATCTTCCTGTCGCTAAGCGGAGATGCGGCCTCCCGATCATGCACAAGAAAGGTCTCTGGCGGGGTGACCCGCTCTCACCTTTGCTTTTCATCATCGCAATTGATCCCTGCACCGTCTCCTTGCATTGCGATTGCTCGGGGTATCTTAGAACCTCTCCCGGGGAGGGGCGAGCATGAGAGTAAGTCTCTCGCCGATGGCGCCGTGATCTTCGCAAACCCGACCCGGAAAGGAGGTGCAAACTTTGCTTGAGATACTACACCTTTTCGGCGACGCAACAGGCCTTAGACTGAACCAGGAGAAATCGTCAGTAGCCCCAATTAGGTGTGAAGGCATAAACCTCTTGGAGGTGCTGCAGGATTTTGGGGGAAAAATTGTAGACTTCCCGATGACTTATCTGGGTTTGCCGATCTCTTCACGTAGGATTAGGCTAGTGCATCTCCAGTTCATTTTAGATAGGATTAGGGCTAGGCTTGCTGGATGGAAAGGAAAGCTTATGAACATAGCCGGTGAAGCGAGTTTTAGTTAGCGGCGTGCTCTCCATAATGCCAACTTTTGCATTAACAATGATGCGGCCACCAAAGAAGTTGTTAAAAGAGATTGACAAGGCAAGGCGAAGATTTACGTGGGCACAAGAGAAGCGAGGCAACAGGTGCAACATGCAAGGTTAGCTGGAAAATGGTTTGCACTCCAACGGAGAAAGGAGCGCAGGAATCCCGGACCTCTGAGCATGAGTAGAGCCCTTCGTCTACGCTGGTTATGGCTGGCCTGGACGCAGCCAAATAGCCCCTGGACTTGCTTCCCAATGCCATGCGATCAAGCGGACAAGGATATATTTGCCAAGGCTACGAAAGTCACCATTGGAGACGGCAAGAAAGCAAGGTTTTGGACACTGCTTCTTTGGTGAGAACGAGCAGCATGCACCTCCTTCCCTCGGCTATTCAAGCAATCAAAGAGAAAATCACGATCGGTTGCTGCGGCACTCCTTGATCACCAATGGATTAAGGATCTTCAAACCGGGGACTGGGAATCTACTATCACTGATTTTGACAGGATGGCGCAAAGGATCAGAGCACATGGGCGATTCTTTGCGGGGAATAGCGGAGGACACAATTCTTTGGACTGCTAGCGACAAGGGAGTCTATCTGACTAAATCAGCGTACAAGCTGCGGTTTCAAAACACGCCCCCACGGAGATGAACAACTTGATCTGGAAAGTTTGGGCCCCGGAAAATTAAGCTCTTTGCGTGGCTGCTCCACCTTGACAACTCTGGTGTAATGATCGGCTACAAAGGAGGCAATGGCCAAATTCCTACTTCGCCAATTGTGCCTTAGAAACCTAGAATCTTCAACCCACTGTTTGGCTGCTTTCGGTCTCGCGTGCGATTTGGCGAAGCGACAAGCTGGAGGCACCGCTCTTCACTTGACCGAAAGCAACAGAAGACAACACTACAACATCGGTATCCACTATCATCTCCAAGGCAAAAAAGGAGGAAAAGAAAGGTGTCAAAACAATGATTATGGCGATAACACAGGAGGCTGTGGAATGAGAGGAACAACTGGACTTTTAGGGAGAAGACAACCTGCCCAAATGACATCCTCACGGCCATAAGACGCACAATGGAGCAGTGGCGACTCGCGGGGGCGAAAGATATTGAGACCCCTTTCGGGGACATACTTGCGAGATAGTTGCGAGATAGAGTTTTTAGAAACCACCGGGGGGGGGGGGGGGGGTACCCCAACACCTCCCTGCTCTCCTCTTCTCTTTCATGTTCTTGATCGCTTGATCACAATTTGTAACCCACTCTCTTTTGCTCAATCTAATGAAGCCAGCAAATGCTGGATCTTTCAAAAAAAAGTCATTGAAAGGGGACAAAAATTCACCATGTTTTATACAACAAAAAGATGTGCAAGTGATGATATCCCACAACAACGACGCACTCAAAATAAAGCAAACCGGCTGGAATTACGATAAATGTTTATGGCAACATTTATTTCCAACTGGTATTCCAATGAGTAAGTTCAATGATGTTCACATAACTCAAGAAAAATATTTTAAAAGCCCGTAGCAACGCACGGGCATTCTACTAGTTTCCTTTAATATACAAAAAAGCTTTCCTCCTTGAGCGACCGACATGCACCGGCAAACCGAGGTATTTCTCGTTCCAATTTTCACTATGGATTGCCAAAGCTTGCTTCACAGATGCTCTAGCCACCGGATCAGTGTTTGGACATCACAGCAGACTTCCAAAATGTCCACTACTTTTTTACTATTTGAGAGAGAGAAACTTGAGCAAACACACTCCTACTCTCTCTTTTTTTTTCAGGGGAACTCCTACTCTCTCTCGATCGATCCGCTTCGTCTATCCGCTCTCGGCCCACAGAGGAAGAGCGCTCACACCTCACGGCCCAGCAGTCCTCACTCCCGAACCCAAACCCCTGCGATTTTGCCTCCTCCTCGGTTCTCGCCGTCGCCGTAGCCACCGCCACCGCCGTACAAGTCTGCCCCCCCGCGCCACCGCCCCCCTCCCCGTCCGTGCTCGCCCTCGCCAGGCCGGTGCCGCCCCTTCCTAACCGCCTCGTTCCTCGCCGCGCCGGCGCTCGCTTCGCCAGTAAACGACAGAGGTAGGGCGTGGCGACGATGTCTTCGTGGGAGGACGAGGACTCCGCCGCCGCGTCGGCCGCGGCGACAACGGACGTGGAGCTGCTGAAGCGGGCCTGGCGCAACGAGAAGGCCGCGCCGGAGATCCTCCACTTCGACTCAGCCCTCGTCTCCCGCGCCCGCGAGCAGATCCAGCTCCTCGTTAGCCCTCCCACCCCCCTTCTCGCTTCACTGCCTCTATTGGTTGCCTCCCGTTCTTCACAATTCGGAATGTTTCTGATTCTTGACGACCTGTGCGGCGATACCAGGAGGAGACGCTCGATGACTTCACGGATAACGGCGTCGACGACCTGGTGGTCTCGCTGTACCAGATGGACCTCGACCGCACGCTCTTCCTGCTCCGCTCCTACCTACGCCTCCGCCTGCAGAAGGTAAGACTGAATCCAGCCTCTGTAGTCCGTGCCGCACAGTGGTTCAGTTACTGACCGAAATGTTGCATTGTTCGCAATTACCTGACCTCATCGTGCTGCTGTCTGTAGATTGAGAAGTACATGTCCCACATCGCCAATTCTGAGGACCTCTTGAGCCGGCTGTCGCAGCAGGAGCAGCGATTTGCCAAGAGGTACCTCTCTACTCAATTGGACCGTCTAGTGGTTGTTTGTGCTTGTTTTGTGGCTGAAGTGACGCTCCCTTGTTGGGTTTGATCTGTCGGAAGCTGCAAGGAGATCATGGAGAAGCATCTCGAGCAGTCGGTGCTGTCGAAGCTTCCCTACGGCTATGACTCGGTAACGAGGCAATCCTTGTCGAGCACGGAGGATGACATGGGTATTCCACTTGATCTTGAAATTAACACGTTTCTTTGGCATGCTTTACTACACCACCTGTTTATAGCTTCAGCCATCACATAAGCTACTCAGTATGATGGTTAGCACTTCACCATTTTAAGCGGCCAACTTGATATGTTCGCATGTTTACATTTTATTCAACTAATCTGTGACAAATAGATTTTTGGATCCTTGTCAGGGCATCACTAACGAACATGTACTTGCAAATTGATTTTGAATAACATAACCAAGTTGCCAGGTTCATAGAAGAGCCTCACTACACACATGCCTCTTGAAGGCTCATTTGGTGCTGTATAGTTCAGTGTACATTGTACTGATACATAAACCTTGTCTGAAATATTCCTTGCAGAAAATAATGCTCATTACTAAATACTAATGAAGCAGTAGAAACTGTTTTCTAAGAATAAAATGGCCTGCATCACTGAAATGTAACTATTATTTGTTCTATAAAAGCATTTGATCATAGTAATGTGCCTTATAAGCAGCTTATCTTGAATGGTTTTACCATTCGTTTCTTGTCTCCTACCTGAGCTTGAAATTTCTGTATGCAATGTAGATTTATTGGAATCCTCACGCTTGACTTCATCATGTACTTCAATAATATTATGATGCAATTTGAAAGTGAAAAAGCAAGTGCATGATTGCACAACATTTTTTTTCCATGCGCCTCTCAAATGAGAGCCGGGTTCCATTATAAAGCATAATGGAACAAGTAGTTCAAATACAAAGTAAAAGAAGGATCCAAGGGTTCCTAAAGAAACTTCAGAGACGCGAAAGACAAAATAAAAAGTAGCACCAACATAACCAAATTCAGGGCAACAGCTACTGCCACTACCAAACCAAGACAAGGCACCTAGTTTAATACAGAGCCAAACCAGACTAGGCCAGAAATATAAAGCAATTGGGTGTTTACTACACACAGGGGAGATAGTGACTTAGGAAAAAAGAACCCACAATCAACCTAGACGCCCATCCACACGTCTTCTACTCTTCTTTACATGCCATCTTCATCTCCAGATGATGAATCCTCGTCCTCGCTCCTCCCAGGATCAACGTCACTGATCTGAAGACGTCTCCCCGCAGCGACACTGCCAGCCGCATCGTGTGCCTGCAGAGCAGCGCGCTGCAGTGTAGTTGCTCCCTCCAGAAGAATCTTCTTATCCCCGTCTTTCTGAAGACCTGCCCACAAGCGCAAAAACACACACATGTAGCAGATCAGCTCAACAGGGGCCGATGGCAATTTTTTCTCAAAACAAGCTTTATTACGAGTTTTCCAGAGGGACCAGCAAAAGGCCGCAATCCCAACTATATGAAAATTAGCGCCAAGAAGCAGCTTATCAGCAACCCAAAGAAAGTATTGAGTAAAGCAAGATGGTTGATCCGCGGCATTGATAACATGACATATAGCACTCCACATATATGAAGCAGCAGAGCATGAGAAGAACAAATGATGAATGTCTTCATCCTTCTCACAAAAGCCACAGGAATAGTCACCAACCCATTTTCTTTTTTTCATGTTGTCTTTTGTAGCTATAGCGTTATGCCAAATCATCCATAACCAGATTTTGTTCTTAAGAGGGATTTTAGACTTCCAAAGCTGTTTGAAAGAACGATCAGGATAACCACAATGTAGGTGGTTTATACATAGATTTCACAGTAAAAACAGAGTTTTTAGTGAACTTCCATTTTGGGCAGATCTCTGTTGGTGCGGAGGACCACAGTACCCAATATGGTTTGTAGATTAGTATATTCAGCTTGCAAGTCAGGTGATAGCCACCTTCTGAATTCCAAAGCCGAGTTACCAGCAGCCACTTTAGCCACTGTTTTTTCTTGAGTGGTACAGATGTTAAACAGCCCCGCAAACTTGATACATAATGACACATCACCACACCAAGTGTCCTTCCAGAAGTCAGTCATGACGCCATTGCCCACTAGCATCTTCCTCCCCTGAAGGTAAAATTCTTTAACTTTAAGCAAGTCAGTCCACATAGCAGAATCATTATGCTTATGTCTAAGCAACCTGATCCCCCTATAGACCTGATATTTGGCCCTGACCGCTCTTGCCAAGGGCCATCCTCAGCTTCAAGCTTCCATCACCACTTGCACAACAGGCTTATGTTAAACAGTTTTAGATTTTTCACCCCCAAGCCACCTTTAGATTTAGGCCTACAGACGAGGGCCCATTTAACCATATGACATTTCCTTTTAGAACTACCACACTGTCAGAAGAATTTTCTCAGAATTTTGTTCATTTGTTCAATCAGTGTCGTTCAAAAGAAACATGGACATGTGATATACCGGTGTACTGCACAGTGTGGAGCATGATTGCACAACATGACAGGGAGCCTGGGGCAGTAGTTACAGAGCTGTAAAACACTAAGATACATTACAGGCAAATAGAGCATGACAAGTTAGGGGAGTCAATCTTGGACTGTGATGGTGCATCTTTCTATTATTTCTAAGATTAGTCACCACTCACCAGATTTTCATGAGTCCCCTCATTCAGCCAAAGATTCATGCTGACAATCTTATGGTTTGTAACAATGGTTGCAAAATGTAACCTGGTTCTCCAGTTACTGCTGTATATTCAGTTAAGCATTTTAACTTATCAGCAATAACCAACAACTGACATGGACGTTATGGAGCTGATTCAGTACTCAGTACTCCATCTAGGCATTAGCGAGAATAGGAACCTGAACCTCACTTTTCAGCAAGTACCAAGAGCAAATAAAGTTCATATAATAGCTATGCTGTCCAATGCTAATAACAGATGTTGGGACATCTTTTTATTGTCATTTACGTGTTTTTATTGCTGAAAATGTTTCTATCATTTTTGTTGCTGATTTGCTGAAGATGTGAGAGAAATGTGTTGGTCGCATGTAATCAGCTTTGAGACACAATCTTACTTGGTTTTTGAATGCTTCATGCAGTTCCAGAGCCTCAGCTTGACACATTTGTCTTCTGCAAGACCAAGAGTGACGTAGGAGCATTCCAGCTAGATGACGTGTAAGTGTCTAAGCACACATGGTTTTTATCATTGCACTTCCTTAAACTGTGCTAACCTGTGATGCTTGCTTCCATGAAGAGGGGAGGAAGTTGTGGACCTGGTTGCTGATGACTTGTATGTCCTTCGGTACAAGTCCATCAAGGGCCTTGTCGAGGCTGGCCGAATTGACCTTATTTGATGTGAGCCACAAGGCTTAAACAGAAGACAGGTGCCAGAATCTTCTGAATTCTAAACAGAATCTTCTGAATTCTTGGTAAGGTAGAAATGAAGTGGTTCTAGTGTGTGTACTCCAGAATGACCAGTTAGGAGACTGCACTATCTTTGTATGTATCAGTATTTCTGCTTCTTTCTAAATTGTCGTCAACTCCTGTTCTTCAAGAATCAAGATTGTTATGTTGTTCCTTAAAAAAATTGTTATGTTGTTGATAAGATGCATTCAGATCACCAGTGAGGCAGTGATCATCAAAAGATTTGCGTTGTCCAACAACTTAAGATCACCATCAACCAACCAGTTGAATATTTGCTTTAGGCATTGATGTATCTACATACAAGCATAAGTACCACGAGAAAGGAGACTTTTTTTTGCGTTGGACATGTATTTGCCTTTGGTGGCGACCCGTTGCTGGGAATACTATATGATGGTCACTTAAAAACTAGGGATCCCAATGGTGTACTCCACTCTACTTCTGAAGCTCAATATTTGCTTCGAAAAAAGTTTCAGCTGTTTAGCCACAGAATGATGATACCGTGATGATTGATGAATTCCCAACATTCGACAGGATGAACCGTGCTGCCGATTTAGAACGCTGGTCGTGTACAAAAGAATTACGTTGAATATGTATCGCGATCAAAGTACTGACCTGCAGCCATTGATAAGTGATAACCATGAAATGGATCACCACGGCAGCACGGCTTGCGATGGCGAAGGGCGGCAACTCGCCGACGCCGTCAAGGCTCAAGCAATCGCATATCATAAGCAGCACGCACTGATGCCCGCATGACGCGGCAGTCGCCACGCTAGACGCCGAACCGACGCCGAGCTCAGCCCGTCGTGCACCCGGCGGCAATGGTCGTGCCGCCCGGCGTGGCCTACAACGCGGCCATCTCCCGCTGCTCCCGGGCCGGCCTGCACCAGCGCGCGCTCGCCCTGCTCCACGAGATGCGCGCCCGGGGCCACCACGCCGACGAGTACACCCTCCCGCCCGCCCTCAACTCCGCCGCGCTCCTCCGGCTCCCCGCCGACGCGCTCCACTGCCTCCTCCTCCGCGCGGGCCTCGCCGCGCACCTCCACGTCGCCAACGCGCTCGTCGACGCCTACGCCAAGCTGTCCCGCCACGGCACCGCGCGGGCCGTGTTCGACGAAATGCCGCGCCGCGACGTGGTCAGCTGGACCTCCCTCCTCACGGGGCTCGGGCGCTCCCGGTCCCACGACTCGGCCATCCAGGTCTACCGCGACATGGTCGCCGCGGGCGTCGGCCCGGACGAGTTCGCCGTCGCGGCCGCGCTGAGCTCGTGCGCCGGGGCGACGGCGCTCGAGCTGGGCCGGTCAGTGCACGCCGCCGCGGTCCGGCTCGCGCTCGACCCGTTCCTCTCCGTCGGGAACTCGCTGGTCTCCATGTACGCCAAGACCGGCTCGCTCGGCGAGGCCAGGAGGGTCTTCGACGCGATGCGGGTCCGGTGCGACCGCATCACCTGGACGGCGCTGATCGTCGGGTACGCGCAGAACGGCCGGGGCAGGGAGTCGCTGGAGATCTACGGCGAGATGGTCCGGTCCGGGTGCCGGCCGGACTACGTGACCTTCATCGGCCTTCTCTTCGCGTGCAGCCACGCCGGCCTGGTCGACGCCGGCCGGGCGCACTTCCGGTCCATGCAGGCCGACCACGGCATCGCGCCCGGGCCGGACCACTACGCGTGCATGGTGGACCTGCTCGGCCGCGCCGGGCAGCTCGACGAGGCCATGGACCTGCTGAACCGGAGCACGACGAGGCTGGACGCCACGGTCTGGAAGGCGCTGCTCGCCGCGTGCCGGACGCACCGGAACGCCGAGCTCGCGGAGCACGCGGCGGGCATGGTGTGGAGGCTCGACCCGACGGACGCCGTGCCGTACGTCATGCTGTCGAACCTGTACTCGCGGGCGGGGAGGTGGGGCGACGTGGCGAGGGTCCGGACGTCGATGAAGGCGAGAGGGATCACCAAGGAGCCCGGCTGCAGCTGGGTGGCGGCGAACGGCGTGACGCACCTCTTCTACGTGGAGGACCGAGGGCACCCGCGGGCGGCCGAGATCTACCGGAAGGTGGAGGAGATGACGGAGAGGATCCGCGGCGAAGGGTACGTGGCGGACACCGCCTGGGCGCTGCAGGACGAGGGGCCGGAGGGCAGGGAGAAGGGCCTGGCGCACCACAGCGAGAGGCTCGCCGTGGCGTTCGGGCTGCTCGCCGTGCCGGCCGGCGCGCCCATCCGCGTGTTCAAGAACCTCCGGGTGTGCGGCGACTGCCACGCCGCGATCAAGATGGTTGCCAAGGCGTACGGCAGGGAGATCGTGCTGAGGGACGCCAACTGCTTCCATCACATGAAGGATGGCGCGTGCTCGTGCGGCGACTACTGGTAGGTAGGTTCAGCCGGTCCACCGATAGGCTTCAAGTCGAGCATGAGCTAGCGCGCCATGCACAGCAGTGGCGGCCACCTTTTCGTCGACACCTGCATTATTTAAGGCACACCACACCACATAGACATTAGGATGGACTGAGCATGAAACTTAGCATGGAACTAATCAAGTACTCCATGCTTGTATATATGATTTTTCCAGAGAGGAAGCGCTTGCCCGGCTTTAGCGAACTAAACCCCTTAAATCGTTTACAACAAAGAAAATATGCGGTGTCCATGAAATAATAAAAGGGAGTTCGATACAGACCCGAAGGCCAAGGCACTAGGCCGAACTGAAAAAGAAACTACGAGCAGCAAAGGATGCGGAAGCTGCCGCGCCAATCACACTTGAAGATCGTTGGGAACCCTGTGTTCTCGAACCCTGGCTGCGAGGTTCTTGAACTTGTCCATCAGCTCCTCAATGATGGACGCATCCTCCGACTTGCTCAAGAGTTTCCATGGCTTCAAGAAAATGATCATTTTGTATATGGCATCAGCAGGATGTTTGATGAGTTTTCCTTCAATTACAGCTTTGTTTCGGATTTGCCAGAGGGCCCATGCTATGGCCGCGAACACTATCCAAGTGATCCTGCGGGTACGTCCGGACGATCTAGATGCTAAAGTGTGGAACACTCCGATCGATGTCGGTACCCAATTCATGTATTGTGTATCCTCCATCCTCTTGCAACTGTAGTTTCCACAAGGAAATATATCTCCGGTAAGGCAAGAACAATATAGTATCGATCATGATCAAGACCCGAGAAAGAGGCCCCGGAAGCTGCATCCCTCACGTACAGGCATTGCCATTTCTGTTTAGACCGTGGTTGACACAATCAGATAAAAGAGAAAAAGAAAACTCTCAACACATTTCTTTTGGAGATTGTAAATTAATCGAAGCAAAGAACCGGAAGTTGCTGGCTTTGCTTATCAAGCACTCTGTGCCCGGGCTTCTCCTCGCCTCGCCTCCTGTAGCCGCTATATACGTTGTCCCGAGCTTCTCTGAGACCAACGGCGTGCCCCACCCTTGCCTTCTCTCCACGTGGTCCGGGTGCCATAGATGCTCCTCCGGCTGGACGGCGGCATGCCTCACCGGCAGGGCTGGCCCTAGCATTCTCGAGGCCCGCAAATGAGGTACGACAGACCTACAAAACTATATTATAGTAACACAAATATTTTCAATGTTATATATCACATCATGAAAAAATCATTATAAAAGCAAAAAATAAATTTTAAAATGTAATTTTAACTAGTACATTAAGTATTAACTAGTAATTTGCACGTGCTTTGCATGTCGGATTATTATGTAATAGAAAACACTAAACCATTAGAATTAAAACTAAAGCACCAATGTTATGATAAATTCAAGTCGAGCATGAGCTAGCAGCAGTGGCGGCCACTTTTTCGTCGACACCTGCATTATTTACAGCACACCACACCACATAGACATTAATTATGATGGACTGAGCATGAAACTTAGCATGCAACTAATCAAGTACTCCATGTGTTAAAAAAAACTAAACAAGAACTCCATGCTTGTATATATGACTAGCACAAATGCCCGTACGTTGCAACGGGAGGATATCACAAACTCTAACACAATATGCACGGCTCAAAATCCCCACATATTCAAATCATCTTGCGAGATGACAACTATTTTAAAAATATAGTTGTTAGTTTGAAGTTATTCAGTCAGAAGATGAATTCTTTATCCCTTTGAATACTACATTGTTCAACTTTTGTGTTGCTTTTATTGGATGGTGAAATTCATAAACTCGCCCCATTATGCATATTTCTGACGTATAAAAGAGCCAACGCTTTTTAACGAGAAAAAAATATTGAAAAGTTTATGTTATTGTGACAAACACCAACATCTTGTTCATGTCCCTTTTCTTCATCGATCCGACAACATCACACCAATAGATTACTTTTCTCTATATGGGATATGCTGTATCCATCTTAACCCTCGTAAGAATACCATCATGCAACAATCATTAATTTTTAATATTTATTAAATTCAACGATGAAGCAATGAATGAATCCAGTCCATCACAATATGTTTTGTATCCATCTTAACCCTAATAAGAATACTACTCATGCAACAATTAATTTTTAATATTTATACAATTCAACGATGAAGCAATGAATGAATCCAACCCATCACAATATGTTCTGTAAACAGGGTTGGCAACCCTATTGACCCCGCATGACCTGTGCGATATGATCAGGTCGTCGTGCAGGCACACTGCGCACGGGTGTTTGCTTTGTTTTTTCTTGGTTGTGATGGTCTATTTCCCACGGATACGAAGGCGAGTCACCATACATTTTTTGGGTTTAAATCTTGCACGCCTCAACTTTTCACATACGTATCTCTCTCTCTCTTACATATTTTTTTATGCCTCTACCTCTCACGTTTCTCTCACTTCTCATGTATCATTCTCTCTCATGTGTCTCTCTCAAACTCTCAGATCTCTCTCTCTCTATCATCTATTTGACTAACCCGGACGGCATACTAAAAATCCTGGATGACCAAATTAAAATCTATGAAAATTTTTAGGAAATCATTCGAGCTTTCCTTCTATTTTATTCAAAATTCCTTTTCAATTTTCTTTTGAGCCTTTACAAACATCCCATGCCTTTTTCTACTTCAAGGTATACCTCCAAACTTTGCCGATATTTCTTCCATCTTTTTCCCAAGTTCCACCAAAAATCTTAATATTTTTAGACACTTATAGAACCTAGTCGAAGAGTTTTAATTTAAATTTCAATCATGCCCATTTATATTTTATGGATCAAGATCATTTTTTTGAGTCAGAAAAAAAACTGAAGGAAGAGAGAGAGAGAGAGCAGCGCCAGCTAGCACTTTTGGCCCAAGGCCCAGCGGCACCTCGTCAACCCTAGCCGCCAGGGAGAGCCTCGCTCGATCCCGATCCCCATTCTTTTGACCCCCTCGTCCTCCTCTCCATCCCCAGCCACCAGAGACACGCACACGAGAGAGAGGTTCAACCGTCGCCGCCCCTCGCGCGCTTACCTCCCGCCGGAAACGCCACCGCCCGATGTCGCCCTACCGGTGAGCTCCTCCTCTTTTCCTCCCGTTTCCCTTCTCGCGCCGTTCTGCTCGAAGCAGCCATGCTCTGTCGCAGTCTGCGGCGAGCGTCGCTAGCCCCGCTCCTTCCCTGCCGCTCCCCTCCTCCCATGGCGCTCCTCTACCCTGTTGAGTACGAGGCTGGCGAGTCCTGCCGTCGTCCCGAGCCAATCCGCTGCCGTCCCTCTGCTCGTTCCCTTTCTGTTCTCTGCCATGGCCACCCGCAGGAGCTCGAGCTCACCCCACACCTCCTTCCTATCGTCCTGCTTGCCATCGCCTGGATCCGCGCCTCCCCATGCCCTGCAAGTCCCGCCATGCCACCCTCATGTGCATCGAGACGCGCCGCCGCCTCAAGTGCCTGCCTCGCCTCCCCGTGCGTGGATCCGGTCTCCCTCGAACCATGTTGGAATCCCGGCGTGATCTGGCCGGAGAATGAACGCCGCCGCGTCTGGTCTTCTTCCATGCCGGCGCGGGTTGGAACCTCCCCTACCTGCATCTTCGGCAAACAATCATTAATTCTTAATATTTATAAAATTTGACAGTGAAGCAATGAATGAATCCAGCCCATCACAATATGTTTTGTATCCATCTTAGCCCTCATAAGAATACTACTCATGCAACAATCATTAATTCTTAATATTTATAAAATTCAACAATGAAGAAATGAATAAATCGTCGAGCAGGCACACTGAGCACGGGTGTTTGCTTTGTTTTTTCTTGGTTGTGATGGTCTATTTCCCACGGATACGAACGCGAGTCACCATACATTTTTTTGGGTTTAAATCTTGCACGCCTCAACTTTTCACATACGTATCTCTTCCTCTCCCTTACATATTTTCTTATGCCTCTACCTCTCACGTTTCTCTCACTTCTCATGTACCATTCTCTCTCATGTGTCTCTCTCAAACTCTCAGATCTCTCTCTCTATCATCTATATTGGCTAACCCGGACGGCATACTAAAAATCCTGGATGACCAAATTAAAATCTATGAAAATTTCCACGAAATAATTCGAGCCTTCCTTCTATTTTATTTAAAATTCCTTTTCAATTTTCTTTTGAGCCTTTACAAACATCCCATGCCTATTTCTACTTCAAGGTATACCTCCAAATTTTGCCGATATTTCTTCCATCTTTTTCCCAAGTTCCACCAAAAATCTTAATATTTTTGGACACTTATAAAACCTAGTCGTAGAGTTTGAATTTAAACTTTCAATCATGCCCATTTATATTTTATGGATCAAGATCTTTTTTCTGAGTCAGAAAAAGAAAAAAAACTGAAGGAAGAGAGAGAGAGAGCAGCGTCAGCTAGCACTTTTGGCCCAAGGCCCAGCGGCACCTCGTCAACCCTAGCCGCCAGGGAGAGCCTCGCTCGATCCCGATCCCCATTCGTTTGACCCCCCCCCCCTCGTCCTCCTCTCCATCCCCAGCCACTAGAGACAGGCACATGAGAGAGAGGTTCGGCCGTCGCCGCCCCTCGCGCGCTTACCTCCCGTCGAAAATGCCGCCGCCCGATGCCGCCCCTCCGGCGAGCTCCTCCTCTTCTCCTCCCGTTTCCCTTCTCGCGCCGTTCTGCTCGAAGCAGCCATGCTCTGTCGCAGTCCGCGGCGAGCATTGCTAGCCCCGCTCCTTCCCTGCCGCTCCCCTCCTACCATGGCGCTCCTCTACCCCGTTGAGTACGAGGCTGGCGAGTCCTGTCGTCGTCCCGAGCCAATCCGCTGCCGTTCCTTTGCTCGTTCCCTTTCTGTTCTCTGCCATGACCACCCGCAGGAGCTCCCCACACCTCCTTCCTGTCGTCCTGCTTGCCGTCGCCTGGATCCGCGCCTCCCCATGCCCTGCAAGTCCCGCCATGCCACCCTCCTGTGCATCGAGACGCTCCGCCGCCTCAAGTGCCTGCCTCGCCTCCCCGTGCGTGGATCCGGTCTCCCTCGAACCATGCCGGAATCCCGGCGTGATCTGGCCGGAGAATGAACGCCGCCGCGTCTGGTCTTCTTCCATGCCGGCGTGGGCTGGAACCTCCCCTGCCTGCATCTTCGGCAAACTATCATTAATTCTTAATATTTATAAAATTCAACGATGAAGCAATGAATGAATCCAGCCCATCACAATGTTTTGTATCCATATTAACCCTCATAAGAATACTACTCATGCAACAATCATTAATTCTTAATATTTATAAAATTCAACGATGAAGCAATGAATGAATCCAGCCCATCACAATATGTTCTGTAAACAGGGTTGGCAACCCTATTGACCCCGCATGACCTGTGCGATATGATCAGGTCGTCGTGCAGGCACACTGAGCACGGGTGTTTGCTTTGTTTTTTCTTGGTTGTGATGGTCTATTTCCCATGGATACGAACACGAGTCACCATACATTTTTTTGGGTTTAAATCTTGCACGCCTCAACTTTTCACATACGTATCTCTCCCTCTCTCTTACATATTTTTTATGCCTCTACCTCTCACGTTTCTCTTACTTCTCATGTACCATCTATCTCATGTGTCTCTCTCAAACTCTCAGATCTCTCTCTCTCTATCATCTATTTGGCTAACCCGGACGGCATACTAAAAATCCTGGATGACCAAATTAAAATCTATGAAAATTTCCAGTAAATCATTCGAGCCTTCCTTCTATTTTATTTAAAATTCCTTTTCAATTTTCTTTTGAGCCTTTACAAACAACCCATGCCTTTTTCTACTTCAAGGTATACCTCCAAACTTTGCCGATATTTCTTCTATATTTTTCCCAAGTTCCACAAAAAATCTTAATATTTATGGACACTTATAAAACATAGTCGTAGAGTTTGAATTTAAACTTTCAATCATGTCCATTTATATTTTATGGATCAAGATCATTTTTCTGAGTCAGAAATAGAAAAAGAAACTGAAGGAAGAGAGAGAGCAGCGTCAGCTAGCACTTTTGGCCCAAGGCCCAGCGGCACCTCGTCAACCCTAGCCGCCCGAGAGCCTCGCTCGATCCCGATCCCCATTCTTTGACCCCCTCGTCCTGCTCTCCATCCCCAGCCACCAGAGACACGCACCACGATAGAGAGGTTGGTATGTCGCCGCCTCATGCGCACTTACCTCCTGCCCGAACGCCACGCCCGATGCCGCCCCTCTGGCGAGCTCCTCCTCTTCTCCTCCCGTTTCCCTTCTCGCGCCGTTTTGCTCGAAGCAGCCATGCTCTGTCGCAGTCCGCGGTGAGTGTCGCTAGCCCCGCTCCTTTCCTGCCGCTCCCCTCCTCCCATGGCACTCCTCTACCCCGTTGAGTACGAGGCTGGCGAGTCTTGCCGTCGTACCGAGCCAATCCGCTGCCGTCCCTCTGCTCGTTCCCTTTCTGTTCTCTGCCATGGCCACCCGCAGGAGCTCGAGCTCACCCCACACCTCCTTCCTGTCGTCCTGCTTGCCGTCACCTCGATCTGCGCCTCCCCATGCCCTGCAAGTCCCGCCATGCCACCCTCCTATGCATCGAGACGCGCCGCCGCCTCAAGTGCCTGCCTCGCCTCCCCGTTCGTGGATCCGGTCTCCCTCGAACCATGCCGGAATCCCGGCGTGATCTAGCCGGAGAATGAACGCCGTCGCATCTGGTCTTCTTCCATGTCGACGCGGGCTGGAACCTCCCCTGCCTGCATCTTCGGCAAACAATCATTAATTCTTAATATTTATAAAATTCAACGATGAAGCCATTAATGAATCCAGCCCATCACAATGTTTTGTATCCATATTAACCCTCATAAGAATACTACGCATGCAACAATCATTAATTCTTAATATTTATAAAATTCAACGATGAAGCAATGAATGAATCCAGCCCATCACAATATGTTCTGTAAACAGGGTTGGCAACCCTATTGACCCCGCATGACCTGTGCGATATGATCAGGTCGTCGTGCAGGCACACTGAGCTCGGGTATTTGCTTTGTTTTTTCTTGGTTTTGATGGTCTATTTCCCATGGATACGAACGCGAGTCACCATACATTTTTTTGGGTTTAAATCTTGCACGCCTCAACTTTTCACATACGTATCTCTCCCTCTCTCTTACATATTTTTTATGCCTCTACCTCTCACGTTTCTCTTACTTCTCATGTACCATTCTCTCTCATGTGTCTCTCTCAAACTCTCAGATCTCTCTCTCTATCATCTATTTGGCTAACCCGGACGGCATACTAAAAATCCTGGATGACCAAATTAAAATCTATGAAAATTTCCAGTAAATCATTCAAGCCTTTCTTCTATTTTATTTAAAATTCCTTTTCAATTTTCTTTTGAGCCTTTACAAACAACCCATGCCTTTTTCTACTTCAAGGTATACCTCCAAACTTTGCCGATATTTCTTCTATATTTTTCCCAAGTTCCACAAAAAATCTTAATATTTATGGACACTTACAAAACATAGTCGTAGAGTTTGAATTTAAACTTTCAATCATGTCCATTTATATTTTATGGATCAAGATCATTTTTCTGAGTCAGAAATAGAAAAAGAAACTGAAGGAAGAGAGAGAGAGCAGCGTCAGCTAGCACTTTTGGCCCAAGGCCCAGCGGCACCTCGTCAACCCTAGCCGCCAGGGAGAGCCTCGCTCGATCCCGATCCCCATTCTTTTGACCCCCCCTCGTCCTGCTCTCCATCCCCAGCCACCAGAGACACGCACACGATAGAGAGGTTCGGCTGTCGCCGCCCCTTGCGCACTTACCTCCCGCCAGAAACGCCGCCGCCCGATGCCGCCCCTCCGGCGAGCTCCTCCTCTTCTCCTCCCGTTTCCCTTCTCGCGCCGTTCTGCTCGAAGCAGCCATGCTCTGTCGCAGTCCGCGGTGAGCGTCGCTAGCCCCGCTCCTTTCATGCCGCTCCCCTCCTCCCATGGCGCTCCTCTACCCCGTTGAGTACGAGGCAGGCGAGTCTTTCCGTCGTCCCGAGCCAATCCGCTGCCGTCCCTCTGCTCGTTCCCTTTCTATTCTCTGCCATGGCCACCCGCAGGAGCTCGAGCTCACCCCACACCTCCTTCGGTCGTCCTGCTTGCCGTCACCTGGATCCGCGCCTCCCCATGCCCTGCAAGTCCCGCCATGCCACCCTCCTATGCATCGAGACGCGCCGCCGCCTCAAGTGCCTGCCTCGCCTCCCCGTTCGTGGATCCGGTCTCCCTCGAACCATGCCGGAATCCCGGCGTGATCTAGCCGGAGAATGAACGCCGTCGCGTCTGGTCTTCTTCCATGTCGACGCGGGCTGGAACCTCCCCTGCCTGCATCTTCGGCAAACAATCATTAATTCTTAATATTTATAAAATTCAACGATGAAGCAATTAATGAATCCAGCCAATCACAATATGTTTTGTATCCATCTTAACCCTCATAAGAATACTACGCATGCAACAATCATTAATTCTTAATATTTATAAAATTCAACGATGAAGCAATGAATGAATCCAGCCCATCACAATATGTTCTGTAAACAGGGTTGGCAACCCTATTGACCCCGCATGACACATGCGATATGACCAGGTAAATGCGTGCGAACACCACGAGCACGGATGTTTGCTTTGTTTTTTCTTTGTTGTGATAGTCTATTTCCCACGGATACAAACGCGAGTCACCATACATTTTTTTTGGGTTTAAATCTTGCACGCCTCAACTTTTCACATACGTATCTCTCCCTCTCTCTTACATATTTTTTTATGCCTCTACCTCTCACGTTTCTCTCACTTCTCATGTACCATTCTCTCTCATGTGTCTCTCTCAAACTCTCAGATCTCTCTCTCTCTATCATCTATTTGGCTAACCCGAACGGCATACTAAAAATCCTGGATGACCAACTTAAATCTATGAAAATTTCCAGGAAATCATTCGAGCCTTCCTTCTATTTTATTTAAAATTCCTTTTCAATTTTCTTTTGAGCCTTTACAAACATCCCTTGCCCTTTTCTACTTCAAGGTATACCTCCAAACTATGCCGATATTTCTTCTATCTTTTTCCCAAGTTCCACCAAAAATCTTAATATTTTTGGACACTTATAAAACCTAGTCATAGAGTTTCAATTGAAACTTTCAATCATGCCCATTTATATTTTATGGATCAAGATCATTTTTCTGAGTCGGAAAAAAAAACTGAAGGAAGAGAGAGAAAGAGCAGCGTCAGCTAGCACTTTTGGCCCAAGGCCCAGAGGCACCTCGTCAACCCTAGCCGCCAGGGAGAGCCTCGCTCGATCCCGATCCTCATTCTTTTGACCCCCCTCGTCCTCCTCTCCATCCCTAGCCACCAGAGACACGCACACGAGAGAGAGGTTCGTCCGTCGCCGCCCCTCGCGCGCTTACCTCCCGCCGAAAACGCCGCCGCCCGATGCCGCCCCTCCGGCGAGCCTTCTCTTCTCCTCCCGTTTCCCTTCTCGCGCCGTTCTGCTCGAAGCAGCCATGCTTTGTCGCAATCCGCGGCGAGCGTCGCTAGCCCCGCTCCTTCCCTGCCGCTCCCCTCCTCCCATGGCGCTCCTCTACCCCGTTGAGTACGAGGCTGGCGAGTCTTGGCGTCGTCCTGAGCCATTCATTGCCGTCCTCTGCTTTCGTTCCCTTTCATTCTCTGCCATGGCCACCCGCAGAGCTCGAGCTCACCCACACCTCCTTCCTATCGTCACCTTGCCGTTGCACGGATCCGCGCCTCCCCATGCCCTGTAAGTCCCGCCATGCCACCCTCACCATGCGCCGGGGCCAGCTGCAGCCTCAAGTGCCTGCCTCGCCTCCCCGTGCGTGGATCCGGTCTCCCTCGAACAATGCCGGAATCCCGGCATGATCTGGCCGGAGAATGAACGCCGCAGCGTCTGGTCTTCTTCCATGCCGGCGCTACACACCCCACTGTTTTCTAAAAATTGAAACGTTTTTCTTAGATTAAAAAAAGACTGAGGGTTAATTCCTAAAAAGCACAGGGACCTTTGTGTAAAACGCCGCGACGGTGAACCCGAGACGCTCAATCCGTGCTTTATTATTATTATTATTATTATTAGGGAAAGATTTTTCTTGAGAGGAGGCGCTTGCCCGGCTTTAGCGAACTAAACCCCTTAAATCGTTTACAACAACGAAAATACACGGTGTCCACGAAATAATAAAAGGGAGTTCGATACAGACCCGAAGGCCAAGGCACTAGGCCGAACTGAAAAAGAAACTATGAGCAGCAAAGGACACGGACGCCGCCACGTCAATCACACTTGAAGATCGTCGGACACCCTGTGTTTTCGAACCCTGGCTGCGAGGTTGTTGAACTTGTCCATCAGCTCCTCAATAATGGACGCATCCTCCGACTTGCTCAAGAGTTTCCATGGCTTCGAGAAAATGATCATTTTGTATATGGCAAGAGTTTCCATGGCTTCGAGAAAATGATCATTTTGTATATGGCATCAGCAGGATATTTGATGAGTTTTTCTTCAATTAGAGCTTTGTTTCGGATTTGCCAGAGGGCCCATGCCATGTCCGCGAACACTATCCAAGTGATCCTGCGGGTACTTCCGGACGATCTACTCCCTCCGTTCCGCTTGTCACACATGTGGATGTATCTAGATATATTTTAGTTCTAGATATATCCATTTCAGCGACGAGTAATTTGGACAGAGGAAGTAGATGCTAAAGTATGGAACACTCCGATCGATGTGGGTACCCAATTCATGTATTGTGTATCCTCCATCCTCTTGCAACTGTAGTTTCCAGAAGGGAATATATCTCCGGTGAGGCAAGAACAATATAGTATCGATCATGATCAAGACCCGAGAAAGAGGCCCCGGAAGCAAGGTATGTAACAACATGCAACTGCATCCCTCACGTACAAGCATTGCCATTTCTGTTTAGACCGTGGTTGACACAATCAGATAAAAGAGAACAAAAACTCCCAATACGTTTCTTTTGGAGATTGTAAATTAATCGAAGCAAAGAACCGGAAGTTGCTGGCTTTGCTTATCAAGCACTCTGTGCCCGGGCTTCTCCTCGCCTCGCCTCCTGTAGCCGCTATATACGTTGTCTCGAGCTTCTCTGAGACCAACGGTGTGCCCCACCCTTGCCTTTTCTTCACGTGGTCCGGGCGCCAGCGATGCTCCTCTGGCTGGACGACGATACGCCTCACCGGCAGGGCCGGCCCTAGCATTTTCGAGGCCCGCAAATGAGGTACGACAGACCTACAAAACTATATTATAGTAACACAAATATTTTCAACGTTATATATCACATCATGAAAAAATCATTATAAAAGCAAAAAATAAATTTTAAAATGTAATTTTAACTAGTACATTAAGTATTAATACATCATGGGTATGTGATTATAAGATACATGTACTCAATCATAAAGAACTGTTGAATAAATACAACATGATGAAAATGGGAGGGGGGGGGGGGGACGCCCCCTACACACTTGTTGTTATGTTATCCAAATCACATATTTTTCATTTATTTAGATATGTACATGTATTAGGTCTTTATTTAAGATGGACCCTAGGCCCAAGGCCAGGTTCGGGTGCGCCTACTTCTTCATCGTGGCCTTTATCATCTTATGCGGATAAAAACTGGATCAAATGACAAAGACATTGTTTGTGGAGAAAGAGGTGGGGTTGCCTCCTCCGTATCACAAAATCTTCTTGCTCTATATTTCAAAATTTTGATCCGTAGAACAGTGACAAGGGACAAGATTGCACTTAAATCCATGCTTACGAAATGATTTCAATCTTTTGATTCTGTGGTATAGTGAAGGGGCAACAAGGCTGCACTTGAAAGGACACGGAGTATCTACTCCGAAGCTCAAATGCTCCCCTATAAACAGTAAAATGGAAAGAATAGTAAAAAATCAAAAAGTCTGAATTTTTTTTGTGGTAAACTCTGACAAATGTTTTGTATGCTTGCAAAAATTCAGAAAGAAATGCCATTCGTGGAAGGCGTGGCAGAAAAAACAAAATCAACACTCCAAAATGTTTTCAAAACTAGCATTTTTGGAACATCGATTTTGTTTTTTTTTCACGACTTCCAAGAATGTCATTTCGTGCTGAAATTTTGCAAGTACGCTAAACATTTGCCGAAGTTTACCATAAAAAAATTCAGAATTTTTGATTTTTTTTCTTTTGATTTCACTGTTCATAAGTGAGCATTTGAGCTAGGGAGCATAATAGGACTTTCGCACTTGAAACCTCTATTCACAGAATCAATATCGCCAACAACAACTCTAAAATTTCAAGTGTGGATGCGAGGTATAATCATTATAAAAAAATGGAGAATATGATGAACCCTTTAAATTACTGATTGTCCAACAAGTGGATTGGAGCTTCTATTGGATTATATTGTAATAATATTACTTGCAAATTTTGAACGATTGTATATGTGACGAAAAATACGGTGGGCCTAAGCCAGCCTGAACACTTCATTCATATACCAGAATGCACTTGCAGGAGATTTTATGTGTTTCCGAAACTATATATTGGAAAAGTGTGTATTGTTGTAACTGAATATATAATTGATGCAACATATATGAAAGAAGGTCTAATATGTTGATTAAAGAGGCACACGGATTCACCTTTAAGGCATACTGACTCGTGAAGAATACTATTTTAAAAATATTTCAAATTATTTGTCTGTCAAATTTTAAGTATTGTACTCGTGAAGAATACTATATTAAAAATATTTCAAATTATTTGTCTGTCAAATTTTAAGTATTGTGCACTTTGTCTGCATTTCAAATTTTCTTGGATGTCTAATACAATGTACATTTGTTTAGACGTGTGTTGCACGTGCACGCTTACTAGTAAAGAAAAGTAATACAATATTCATTATTGGATGATAATTAGTGGTTTATAACTTTCGGAGATCCCCCCCTGAACTATGCAAATTTCGAAGTCATATCATACCAATTCCGTGAATACATTTTAGGAATGCCGACGTTGGTGAATACTTTGTGAACAAATCTGCTAGAATGTCACGTGATTTGGTTTGCAAAGTATCAATTTCTCCATTCTTTTGTAATTCACGAGGAAAGAACAATTTAGGAGCAATATGTTTTCTGATATTACTTTTTATATAACACTTGTTCATTTGAGCAATACAAGTGACACTATCTTCATAGATAATAGTTGGTGATCGTAATGAACTAACACCACGTGAAGTTTGGATGTTGTTAATCACTCTACGAAGTCAAACACATTCTCGTGATATTTCATACTCCCTTCGTTCCATAATGTAGTGCATATCGATTTTCTGAAAAGTCAAACATTACAAACTTTAACCAAGTTTATAGAGAAAATTGTCAAAATTTGTAAAGTTTGACTGTTCAAAAAATCTATACACACTACATCGTGGAATGGAGGGAGTATAATGTATTTATTTCAGAATGATTAGTGGAAGTTACTACTAAAGTCTGTTTTGTTGACTTTCATGGAAAGACAGCTCCACCATATAAGAGCAACTCTAGCAGACCCCGTATAAGTCGTGAACTCGCAAAATTCCGATGAGTATACAGGCTCGGCCCAATTCTCTGGCCAGAACAGAGCCCGTATACTCGCCCGGCCTGTAAATTTTTTAACGCGACCCGCACCCCCACCCCCGCCCCCTCCCCCCCCCCCGAAGCAGTATATCTACGGGTTCACGGGGCAGATATGGGTCGAAACCCTATGCTCCCGCCGCCGCGTCTCACCACAATTCCCCACTCCCCCCTGACATTTCTCGCCGCCGGTAAGCCCCCTTCCGCCTCCAGCCGCATGTGGAGCTCCGGCGGGGCGGCGTGTCCGCCCTGACGGCGTGAGGAAGCGCGCGGCAAGGAAGTGGACGAATAAGGGCCTCGAGCCGCCGCCGAGGCTCCTCCTTCGAGAGACAGAGGAGTACGACCGTCGGCACGGGCGTACGCCCTCCTCGGCCGCGGGCTCGTCCTCCGCCGTGAGATCTTCCCACGTCGCGAGCTCTTCCTCTTCCGGCGCGGGGATTCTCCCTGTGAAGAGGGAGTGGTCAGAGGAGCCGGAGGAGATCGAGCTTGTTGTCGTCAAGCAGGAGTGAGGGAGTCCTAGATTAGGGGGTCCTCGGGCGTCCGACCTGTTATACATGGGCCAGACTGTTGGGTTGTGAAGATACGAAGACCGAAGATGATGAGAACATCCCTACTATTCTTTCATCTCATGATGTTGACCAACCAATTGATGCAAAGAAGAAGTCCAATGATGGAATCAGAATTGGACCTATTACAAGAGCCCGTGCAAAGCTAATAGAACAATAGGTGAATTTGCTCTTAATATATTCTGATTATTTCATTAATAAGAATTGTTTACTGCCTAAGTCTTTGTGTGTTTGCATACTTAGTTCATGGGAGAAGACGGCATAGCACGAGGGAACGAGGAGTTGAAGCAGCTAGAGCAAGACGTGGTGATCATGCACATGGACGCGAGGGAGGAGAGGGAGGACGGCGACCAACATGAGGAGGAGGACACCATGCAGGAGGCCACATATGGCGCACTGCAAGTGGTTGTGCGCCTACACATACTGACATCTTGGCGCCCTAGTTGGCTGCACCCAACCATTGGGTCAGTTTGTATCTGTTTGAGTCGAACCGAGTCAGTTTGGGCTGAACCCAAGTTGGGTTCGGGTTTGGTTTGAGTGGTGGACGCCCCCACCTCTATAAGTACTCTTGGGGCGCCCACAATTAGGGTTAGACCAAGTTGGGTTCGGGTTTGGTTTTACTGTAGCAACCATACAAAAAAAAGAGTGAATCAAAAAAAAGAGAAAAAGAAAGCGTGAATAAAAAAAAGAGGAAGAAAGAAAAGAGAGAGACATTGGCTAGAAGTTGCTGCTATCTATTGCAGTGTTGGAATTAGATTATTTTGGTATTTGCACTAGTAGTGAGCAATCTTGTGCCCATATACCCTGAGCTTTTTGCTAGCGTCTCTCCCTGTGCATTGCAACACGAGCATTACTCCGACACATACATCAAATTTACGCTCATTTTTAGAGTTGCAATTGCCCCATTTATCTCCACTGC
Organism: Aegilops bicornis; assembly: GCA_021605145.1. Taxonomy (NCBI): domain Eukaryota; kingdom Viridiplantae; phylum Streptophyta; class Magnoliopsida; order Poales; family Poaceae; genus Aegilops; species Aegilops bicornis. The sequence goes on from CM038671.1 coordinate 712,435,047, forward strand.
GTGAGTTTCTTTGGGTGTGTATCACACGATCAGCACTAGGACTTGTCTTCGGTGTAGATAGGGTACCATACCTACAGCTCCACCAAATATAATCCTGCTCTGTCGTGTGGTAGCTCTTATACCCTGGTATTCACTTCATCACATCCGTGCACTAGTCTTCTATCCGACCTGGTAAGTGTGCATTGCTATTCACTTTGGAACGGTAAGATTTCCTTTTCTTGTCAGTTTTCAGTGAGTTGTGAGTGTGCCACCAAAACGATTTTTGATTTAGTACACTAACCTGCTAATCATGTCTGAGAATGGTGTTGATGTGATGCAGAAAAAGGATGGTGATGAGTGTGTTACATGGAAGGAATATGAAGCTCTCCGTGATCATTTGACAGGGCTTATCAATAGATCCACTGGAATATTGATGCTGATATTCAAGCTGTACAAATGAAAGTGGATGCAACTGAAACTACAGTCGATGCTATGCAAACACAAGTCAATGATCTCCAAACAAGCATACAACAATTGACAACTTCAGTCAATGGAATGCGTGTAGCTATTGAGCAACACCAACATGAGGGCCATGGCGATGATCATAGTGTCCATGGAGACAATGAAAACATGATGGGCAATAACGGCCGTGGGCGTGGCTTTCAAGGGCCTGTTCGCCCACCACCACCTGGTGCTCGACATGTACCACTTCAGGAGGATGATGGTTTGGGCAAGCCTAAGTTCACAATTCCCAGATTTGAAGGCTCCACTGATGTAGAAGAGTACCTCACATGGGAGCTCAAGATGGAGAAACTATGGCGTTTGCATGATTACACTGAAGATAGGAAGATCAAGCTTGCTTCCTCAGAGTTTGATGGTTATGCTTTGCGTTGGTGGGATAGCATTGTGCGCGAACGACTGGAAGACAATGAGTTACATATTCTTACTTGGCGCAATATGAAGGAGATCATGCGAGCTCGTTTTGTTCCCACTAATTACTTGCGGACAATTTATGATAAATTGACACAATTGAAGCGAGGTTCCATGACGGTTGATGCATATTACATGGAGATGAAGATGTTGCTGCAGCGTGCACGAGTTAGAGAATTTGTTGAGATGTCTATGCAACGTTTTCTCCATGGGCTGAAATATAACATCAAGGGTATTGTTAGGCATCACCAATATAATACAATGAACGAGCTGCTACATCATGAAAGAGAAGCCGAGTCCCAGTTGGCCGAAGAAGCTCAAATTAAAGCCTCTTATGCTACAGCTCGGCGGTTCTCCAACAGAACACAGCCGCCCCCTTACACGTCTGGTGAGGGTGCTGCCAGTCGCCCCTCTTCTTCTGCAACTGAAAGCACAAGTGCTCCCTAGGTGGTTTTGGTAATTAATGACAACATATCTCTTGTTGGACTAACACTTTTATCTAGTATGTTTCAGATAAGTTCAACATTGGAGTGGAATGGACTAAAGGATGTGGGAACTCCTTCAAGATGCTAAGGACAAAGGATTGGCTCAAGCTTCAAGCTCAAGACTCTTCATTTTCCATTTTAGTGATCCAAGATCACATTGAGTCTATAGGAAAAGACAATACTATCAAGGAGGGATGAGGTGTTGCTTAATGAGCCTCTTGCTTCATGTGCTTAGTGATATGCTCCAAATACCCTCAACTACTTTCCCATTTCCACACATATGTCCTAAACCTAAAGTCAAACTCATTGCCTCACTGATTGTTTCTATCCGGCGCCACCGAGTTTGGATGTCTTAGCCACTGCCACAAACCCTAGGAAAATCGGTCTCACCGATAGGGATCTCGGTCTCACCGAGATGGGATTGTAATCTCTCTGTGTATGTCCATTATCAAAATCGGTCTCGCCAAGTTTGAGCAATCGGTACTACCGAGATTACAATGCAAACTCTCTGGTTAACTTATTATCAAAATCGGTCCCACCGAGTTTGATAATCGGTCAAACCGAGTTTGCACGACCAACTCTGGAAAGCTTATTACCAAAATCGGTCCCATCGAGTTTGTTTAATCGGTCTTACCGAGATTACGTTATGCCCTAACCCTAACCGAATCGGTCCCACCGAGTTGCATTCCGGTCCCACCGAAAACCCTAACGGTCACATTATTTGCTAAATCGGCCTGACCGAGTTTAACGATTCGGTCCCACCGAGTTTGGTAGATTGTGTGTAACGGTTAGATTTTGTGTGGAAGCTATATATACCCCTCCACCTCCTCTTCATTCGTGGAGAGAGCCATCAGACTGAACCTACACTTCCAACTTACCAATTTCTGAGAGAGAACTACCTACTCATGTGTTGAGGCCAAGATATTCCATTCCTACCATATGAATCTTGATCTCTAGCCTTCCTCAAGTTGCTTTCCACTCAAATCATCTTTCCACCCGATCCAAATCCTATGAGAGAGAGTTGAGTGTTGGGGAGACTATCATTTGAAGCACAAGAGCAAGGAGTTCATCATCAACACACCATTTGTTACTTCTTGGAGAGTGGTGTCTCCTAGATTGGCTAGGTGTCACTTGGGAGCCTCCGACAAGATTGTGGAGTTGAACCAAGGAGTTTGTAAGGGCAAGGAGATCGCCTACTTCGTGAAGATATACCGCTAGTGAGGCAAGTCCTTCGTGGGCGGCGACCATGGTGGGATAGACAAGGTTGCTTCTTCATGGACCCTTCGTGGGTGGATCCTCCGTGGACTCGCAAGAACTGCTACCCTTCGTGGGTTGAAGTCTCCACCAACGTGGAAGTACGAGAGCACCACCTATCGAAACCACGCCAAAAACATCCGTGTCTCCAATTGCGTTTGAATCCTCCAATCCCTTCCCTTTACATTCTTGCAAGTTGCATGCTTTATTTTCCGCTGCTCATGTACTCTTGGCATGCTTGCTTGCTATATGTTGTGAATGTTAAACTTATCCCTAAACTCCACTCAAACTTCAAAGAAACTTAAAACTGCAACTTTGGTACTTAGTGTCTAATCACCCCCCCTCTAGACACCTCTTCTCAAGGTCCTACAAGTGGTATCCAGCATTGGTCTCCATTGCTTTGGTTTAATGACCATTGGAGGAAGATGGATGAGTCTACTTTGGGGAGTCTTAGTCATAGAGTGCCTATTCTTGATGGAGAGTATTTTCGTGAGTGAAAAAATGAGATGCTTGTTATTTTCAATTAATATCATTTTAACAAGTACATTGCTAATCCTTGTGCACCTTGTGTTGATCCTATGCATCCTACCCTTGATGAAGCTATTGACATGACTAGGAACCTTAGAACTGTTAATCTTATCACTAGAGGCTTGCCTAGAAACTTGATTAGAATCTTGCCTACTTTTGAGTGTGCCTACACTATTTGGAAATTTCTTGAGGAACGATTTCCTGATTATTCCTTGAAAAATCTTGATGAAATTCTCTATAAGTCTATTGCTTTGAGCAAAATGAATACTAGTGATCCTATGTTTGGTGATCGTCTATTTGAGCTTACAAACCTTATGCGTGCCAAAGGAAATGTTGGTATTATTAGTGACATTATTTCCGAAGCTATAAGAATTCATAAGCAAGATATGTGTCAAACTCATTCTAATGAATCACCCTCTCTAGGATTTGATCCACCACATGACGATGTTGAACATGGATACTATGATGAGGATGATGAGAGTGACTTGATCTTGATGATGCAATGAGACATTTTGGTCTTATGGCAAATCTTGAGGATACATGTCAGGAGGAAAGGAATGGGTTCTTGATAGTGGATGTACCGATCACATGACCAGAGATAAAGACATGTTTCGTGATCTTGCAGAAAATGATGGTCCTCGAAAGTTTGTCACTTTCGGTGACAACTCAAAGGGTAGGTGGTTGGCCTCGGTAAGGTGGCCATCTCACATGATAGCTCCATACAAAATGTCATACTCGTTGAATCTCTTGGCTACAACTTACTTTCAGTATCTAGACTTGCTGATTTCGGTTTCAATGTTCTATTTACTGAAGTAGATTGCCAAGTGTTTCGTCGAGATAATCATAAAATGGTCTTCTTGGTGTACGTAGAGGTGATCTATACATTGTTGATTTCACTAAAAAGGCTCAACCTAAAACTTGCTTCATTGCTAAATCCTCAAAAGGCTGGTTATGGCATAGACGATTAGGTCATGTTGGTATGCGAAACCTTGACAAGCTTATTAAAGGAAATCATATCCTTGGAGTTAATGATGTCATATTTGATAAGGATAGACTTTGCAGTGCTTGTCAAGGTGTAAACAGGTTGGAGGAAGGCATCCCGTGAAGAACATCATGACCACGAAGAGGCCACTCGAGCTACTTCACATGGATCTCTTTGGTCCCAACTCTTACAAGAGTCTCGGTGGAAATTCTTTTGGTCTAGTTATAGTTGATGACTTTTCCAGATTTACGTGGGTGTTCTTTCTCGATGATAGATCGCAGGTCCAAAAGATCTTCAAAAACTTCGCTAGGAAGGCCCAAAACCAATTTGAAGTGAAGATCAAGAAGGTTCGCAGCGACAACGGAACGGAGTTCAAGAACGCAAATGTGGACACCTTTCTTGACGAAGAAGGGATTTCACACGAGTTCTCGACTACGTACACACCTCAACAAAATGGAGTTGTTGAGAGGAAGAACCGGACGCTCATCGAAATGGCGAGAACGATGCTTGATGAGTACAAGACACCGAAGCACTTTTTGGAAGAAGCGGTTGAGACAGCTTGTCATGCAACAAATCGCTTGTATCTTCACAAGCTACTTGGCAAGACGGCATACGAGCTACTCACCGGTAACAAACCCCAAGTTGGATACTTTCGAGTATTCGTCTCAAAGTGCTACATTCTTGATAAGCATCGTCGTTCTAAATTTGCTCCTAAGAAGGTTTCCTACTAGGTTATGGCTCAAACTCTCACACTTACCGTGTCTACAACAATTTCACCCGAAAGGTTGAAGAGACGGTAGATGTGAAGTCTGATGAATCTAACGGCTCGCAAATAGAGCAATTGCCAATTGATGTAGGAGACAAAGACCCTTCGGAAGCAATCCAAGACTTGTCTATTGGCAAGGTCCGTCCAACGGAGGTGAAGGAGAGTACCTCGTCCGTCCAAGTGGAAGCTTCTACTTCACGACAAGGTGAACCAAGAGTTGACACGGAAGCATCCACAAGCGGGACACACCAAGATGAAGAAAACGAGGAAGTGCATCAAGATGAACATCAACAACCTCCTTCTCCACCACGACAAGAGAACGACAACGCCAACAATGAAGAAGGCCAAGAAGAAGAACAAGATGAAGAAGATGTTCAACGAATACCCAAGCAAAAGCTTTCATGAGTTCGAGCAAGAATTGCTAAAGACCATCCCGTCGAGCAAATCTACAATGATATTCAAACCGGGAGAATCACTCGCTCTAAAACTCGTTTAGCTAAGTTTTGTGAAAACTATTCTTTCATCTCTAGCATTGAACCTATGAAGGTCGAAGAAGCATTGGAAGATCCGGATTGGATAAATGCTATGCATGACGAGCTACACAACTTTGAGAGGAACCAAGTTTGGACATTGGTTGAGAAGCCCGACAACAACCACAACATCATCGGTACCAAATGGGTGTTTCGCAACAAGCAAGATGAAGATGGACAAGTAGTTCGCAACAAAGCACGCCTCGTCAGCCCAAGGCTACACACAAGTCGAAGGTATGGACTATGGTGAGACTTACGCCCCGTTGCTAGACTTGAGTCCATTCGCATCTTACTTGCCTATGCTAATCACCATGATATCACCTTGTACCAAATGGACATTAAAAGTGCTTTTATAAATGTTGAAATAGAGGAGGAAGTTTATGTTAAACAACCTCCCTGCTTTGTCAATCCTAAGAAACCCAATCATGTTTACAAACTTCACAAAGCTCTTTATGGTCTTAAACAAGCTCCTAGAGCATGGTATAAATGCTTGACCAAGTTTCTTCTTGAAAAAGGCTTTGAAATTGGGAAAATTGATTCTACTCTTTTTACTAAAAGGGTTAATGGTGAACTCTTTGTGTGCCAAATTTATGTTGATGATATTATATTTGGTTCAACTAACCCTCATTTCAAATGAAAAGTTTGGGAAGCTAATGTCGGAGAAGTTTGAGATGTCTATGATGAGCGAACTCAAATTCTTTCTTGGTTTTGCAAATCAAGCAAACTAAGGAAGGTACTTTTGTCTCTCAAACGAAGTACACTAAGGACTTATTCAAGAAGTTCAATATGCAAGAATGCAAAGGTATGACTACACCCATGCCTACTAGTGGACATCTTGACTTAACCAAAGATGGTGAACCGGTTGATCAAAAGGTTTATCGCTCAATGATTGGTTCATTGTTATATCTATGTGCTTCACGTCCCGATATTATGCTAAGTGTGTGCATGTGTGCACGATATCAAGCTCGACCCTAAAGAATGTCATCTTAAGGCCGTGAAAAGGACGGTGAGATACTTAATCCATACACCAAATTTTGGCATTTGGTATCCTAAAAGGGCCTCTTTCGATCTTGTTGGCTATTCCGACTCGGACTATGCCGAGACAAGGTTGATAGAAAGTCCACTTGGTACTTGTCAATTTCTTGGTAGATCTCTTGTGTCTTGGTCCTCCAAGAAACAAAACTCAGTATCCTTATCCACCACCGAAGCTGAATATATTGCCGCTGGTTCATGTTGTGCTCAATTACTTTGGATGACCCAAACTCTTAAAGATTATGGGATATATGTGAGACATGTTCCATTGCTTTGTGATAATGAAAGTGCTATCAAAATTGGTCATAATCCTGTGCAACATTCTCGAACTAAGCATATTGAAGTTCGTCATCATTTCATTCAAGATCATGTTGCTAAGGGTGACATTGATCTTAAGCATGTTCGCACCGAAAAGCAATTAGCGGATATATTCACTAAACCTCTTGATGAGAAAGTGTTTTGTAGGTTAAGAGGGGAATTGAACATCATTGATGCTTCAAACTTGGAGTAGAAACTCCATTGGATACATGCAAGACATGAGCTTATAACTAATCCTTGATATTTCTCTTGGGAAGAAAAACTTATGTCTTGGATATATTTGTATCTTGCATGTTATCTAACCCGTGTAGGTACTTGGTTGAATCAATTCCATGAGATTGTAACCTACTCATATCTTGAGCAATCTCTACATCACCAAGTCTCTACACAAGGTGGTTGAAGACAAGGAAACACGAAACCACTCAAACATATCCTTTGACAAATTCTATGTTGAGTTTCATGATTGTCATTTTTGGATATAAAAGTGCTCTTCCTTGCAAGAACTAACCCATTTAGGTAGATGGACTCAAATTCCAAGTGGTGCTCCAAATTCTTGATGAGCTACATCAACCTTGAGCAACCCACGCAAGTTCAACTACATGGACAACACCACCAACCAAGGTATGTTCTTCCATCTTACAGAAGCTTTACTCCGAGTCATGAGTTAAAGCAACTCGACAAGATGTGAATACATCAAGATGCTTAAACGAAAAATGGAAGCCCCATTTTGAGCTTAAACGATGAGTATGACCTATGATCAAGTGATCTCACTTGACTCCTAAGTCAATATACTCTAACATAGGTGACTTTGTCGCCGACCATCTCTAGATGAAGTTCTCATGTGTTCTTTTCTGAGTTATTGCATTTGACTCATGCATTTGTGTTTCCCCTTTCAAAAAAAACTTCATCTAGATTTCTTTCTGTTTTCTCTGCATTTTCTGCATCTAATTCCTTGCATATCTTTCAGTTAATTCCTTGCAAATCTTTGTGAGATCTTACTAGTCTAGTGAGCTGAGGCGACAAGTGTTTTCTCTGCGATGAACTCGGTTCAACCGATGTGTTGTTTTCGGTCCAACCGAATCCTTTCGGTGCAACCAAGCCTACAACTCGGTGCCACCGATTTCATAACAGAAAAAACACTTTGCCACATATTCTGTGTTTCGTCTGTTCCAGCTCCACTCAATGAATCTTGTCCTCTACAAGCATCACAATTTTATCATTGCTTTATGTTGTGACTCAAGGATCAAACCCATTCACGAAAAATTCCAGAGGGGGAGAGAGAGATTACATATTTATCAAGCCCTTCTTGGAAATTGATGTCAAAGGGGAGAGAGAGATCACATCAAAGCTTATCATTTAGAGAGAGATCACATCGAGAAGGAGAGAGAGATCCTTCAGGGGAGAGAGATCTCCGGGGAGAGGATACTTAAGTAGAAAGTATTTCTCAAGGATCCCAGATGCTTTGTGTTCAAGAGGAGAGATGTCCACATGTCTTCTTGAGGGGAGAGACATGTTCATATGATCTGTTGTGCTAAATTTTGCATTAGCATACATTAGCTCTGAATTTTAGTTCTGATCATCATTCATATCTTTTAGCTCTGCTTTTCCTTCACCTCTGATTTTCTGCTCCCTATCTTCTCCCGGATCCCATGTTAGATTTAGGGGAGCAAGACATCTAAGGGAAAGAGATCATTTAAATTCATTGCATATCTTTACTCTTGGGGACATGTCTAATCCAATGTGGTACTTAGTACTCACTCTCTACATGTCATCCCAGTCTTGGTATTCTTGTGGTTTCTTTTGTTTGCTCTGGCTAGTAGATGCATCTGTGTTATCTAACCTTGTTTACGCAGGTTCATTCCATCCTAAGCCAACTCAAGACTATAAGGTAAGTATATGCATCACAATCATGTGTATGAGGAATTCTTGCTGATGTACATACTGTTTGCAAGAAGGACTCATGGGCATGAAGGTATTCTCTTTTATACTTTCTGCTCGATGCATATAGCCAAGATACATGTAACACATTTCCTGCTCTATCATGGTTATGCTATCACATGCTTCTATATTTCATATTCACATGATTGCATACATGTAGGGGAGCCTATGCTTGTTACATGTCTTTCCAAAGCTTTACTTGCTATTCTTTATATCTTTATCTAAAGCTTTGATGTATGTTGCCATCAATTACCAAAGGGGGAGATTGAAAGCACAAGTGCTCCCTAGGTGGTTTTGGTAATTAATGACAACATATCTCTTGTTGGACTAACACTTTTATCTAGTATGTTTCAGATAAGTTCAACATTGGAGTGGCATGGACTAAAGGATGTGGGAACTCCTTCAAGATGCTAAGGACAAAGGATTGGCTCAAGCTTCAAGCTCAAGACTCTTCATTTTCCATTTTAGTGATCCAAGATCACATTGAGTCTATAGGAAAAGACAATACTATCAAGGAGGGATGAGGTGTTGCTTAATGAGCCTCTTGCTTCATGTGCTTAGTGATATGCTCCAAATACCCTCAACTACTTTCCCATTTCCACACATATGTCCTAAACCTAAAGTCAAACTCAGCCCCACTGATTATTTCTATCCAGTGCCACCGAGTTTGGATGTCTTAGCCACTGCCACAAACCCTAGGCAAATCGGTCTCACCGATAGGGATCTCGGTCTCACTGAGATGGGATTGTAATCTCTCTGTGTATGTCCATTATCAAAATCGGTCTCACCGAGTTTGAGCAATCGGTACTATCAAGATTACAATGCAAACTCTCTGGTTAACTTATTATCAAAATTGGTCCCACCGAGTTTGATAATCGGTCAAACCAAGTTTGCCTAACCAACTCTCTGGAAAGCTTATTACCAAAATCGGTCCCACCGAGTTTGTTTAATCGGTCTTACCGAGATTACGTTATGCCCTAACCCTAACCGAGTCGGTCCCACCGAGTTGCATTCCGGTCCCACCGAAAACCCTAACGGTCACATTATTTACTAAATCGGTCTGGCCGAGTTTAACGATTCGGTCCCACCGAGTTTGGTAGATTGTGTGGAACGGTTAGATTTTGTGTGGAGGCTATATATACCCCTCCACCTCCTCTTCATTCGTGGAGAGAGCCATCAGACTGAACCTACACTTCCAACTTACCAATTTCTGAGAGAGAACTACCTACTCATGTGTTGAGGCCAAGATATTCCATTCCTACCATATGAATCTTGATCTCTAGCCTTCCCCAAGTTGATTTCCACTCAAATCATCTTTCCACCCGATCCAAATCCTATGAGAGAGAGTTGAGTGTTGGGGAGACTATCATTTGAAGCACAAGAGCAAGGAGTTCATCATCAACACACCATTTGTTACTTCTTGGAGAGTGGTGTCTCCTAGATTGGCTAGGTGTCACTTGGGAGCCTCCGACAAGATTGTGGAGTTGAACCAAGGAGTTTGTAAGGGCAAGGAGATCGCCTACTGTGAAGATATACCGCTAGTGAGGCAAGTCCTTCGTGGGCGACGGCCATGGTGGGATAGACAAGGTTGCTTCTTCGTGGACCCTTCGTGGGTGGAGCCCTCCGTGGACTCACAAGAATCGTTACCCTTCGTGGGTTGAAGTCTCCACCAACGTGGAAGTACGATAGCACCACCTATCGAAACCATGCCAAAAACATCCGTGTCTCCAATTGCGTTTGAATCCTCCAATCCCTTCCCTTTACATTCTTGCAAGTTGCATGCTTTATTTTCCGCTGCTCATATACTCTTGGCATGCTTGCTTGCTATATGTTGTGAATGTTAAACTTATCCCTAAACTCCACTCAAACTTCAAAGAAACTTAAAAACTGCAACTTTGGTACTTAGTGTCTAATCACCCCCCCTCTAGACACCTCTTCTCAAGGTCCTACAACAACGAAACCAGCCTCCACTGTTTCATGATATACTATGTCAACAGCCCATAATCACGATATACTATGTCATACATGTGGAGGCAAGGGACACTTCAAGCGAGAGTGCCCAAACAGAAAAGTGATGATTGTGAACGATGACAATGAATATGAGACTGGAGATGACGTTGACCCATATGCTTCCGATGATGATGGGTTCACAAGTGAAGGCGGCATATATGCCTTTGCTTCTCCAGCGCCTACTATTGTTGTCTTGCGGCGTGCTCTTAGTGTGCAGCCACATGCTGATTCACAGCGCTGCAGTCTGTTCCAAACAAAAGCACTAGTTGGCCCCAACAAAGCTTGTAAGGTGACCATTGATGGAGGTAGCTGCCACAATCTTGCAAGCAAGGAGTTATGTGCCAAGCTAAATCTGAAATATTTACCACCCAAATCCATATTACATACAATGGTTGAGTGACAATAGTGAGATGAAGGTGAATCATATGGTGCGCGTAAATTTTGAGATAGGACCATACAAGGATTCCATTGAATTTGATGTGGTTCCTATGATAGTTTGCCATCTTTTATTGGATCGGCCATGGCTCTACGACCGCCATGTGCAACACAATGGTCGTGCCAATACCTATCACTTGGAGTTCAAGAGCAAGAAAATCAACTTACAACCTATGTTACCACAGCAAATTGTGAATGAGTCTCGTTAGAAAACAGAAGTGAATATCGAACAACCACCTGCACGAGAGAACAATGTAATAGCCGTGGGTGACACTATAACAAAAAGTGCAAGAGAGCCTAGTTTGCTTATATTAGCCACCAAAGAAGACATGAGAGAATTTCGAGAGGATCCTACAGCCATGCCTCTTGTGCTTATGTACAAAGGCGAGGTTTTAGTTTCTAATGATATGCAACCTGTTTCTCCTGGTGTGTCTACTGTTTTGCAGGAATATGGCGATGTGTTTCCAGAGGAGGTACCAGCGGGGCTGCCACCATTGCATGGAATTGAGCACCAAATTGATCTCATACCAGGCACTACCCTCCCCAACCGAGCGCCATACAGGACCAACCCCGAAGAAACGAAGGAAATATGTATAAGTGCAAGCACTACTAGACAAAGGGTATATTCGTGTTTCTCTTAGTCCTTGTGATGTTCATGTTATTTTGGTGCCTAAGAAAGATGGTACATGGCGCATGTGCGTTGATTGTAGAGCTATTAACAACATCACTATTCGATATCGTCATCCTATTCCACGCTTGGAGGATATGCTAGATGAATTGAGTGGTGCTGTTGTTTTCTCTAAAATTGATTTGCATAGTGGTTATCATCAAATTAGGATGAAAGAAGGGGATGAATGGAAAACTGCTTTCAAAACTAAATTTGGTCTATATGAGTGGCTAGTTATGCCTTTTGGTCTTACTAATGCACCTAGTACATTCATGAGATTAATGAATCATGTTTTGCGAGAGTTTATTGGCCGTTTCGTGGTTGTATATTTTGATGACATACTTATTTACAGCCGCAATGAATCTGAACATTGCGGTCATATTAGACAAGTTTTGCAAGTGTTGCGTGATGCTAAATTATATGCTAATCTTGAGAAGTGCACATTTGCAAAAGATAAGGTCATATTTCTGGGATATGTTGTATCTAAGCATGGGGTAGAAGTAGATTCATCTAAAATTGAAGCAATTCAAAACTGGCCTACTCCCATCAATGTTAGTCAAGTACGAAGTTTTCACGGTCTTGCTGGTTTCTATCGGCGTTTTGTGAAAGATTTTAGTACTATTGCTGCACCATTGAATGAATTAACTAAGAAAGGAGTGCCTTTTGTTTGGGGCGCTGCACAAGATCATGCATTTGATAAGCTGGAACGTTTGCTAACTTCTGCGCCATTACTTGTGCTACCTGATTTTTCTAAGCAATTTGAAGTTGAATGTGATGCTAGTGGTATAGGGATTGGTGGTGTGTTGATGCAAGAAGGTAGACCTATTGCTTATTTCAGCGAGAAACTTTCTGGTGCTAGACTGAATTATCCTGTTTATGACAAAGAATTTTATGCGCTTGTTAGAGTTCTTGAGGTTTGGCAACATTATTTGTGGCCAAAAGAATTAATCATACATTCTGATCATGAAGCTTTGAAATATCTGAAATCTCAATCTAACTTGCATAGGCGCCTAGCTAAGTGGGTTGAGTTCATTGAGTCGTTTCCCTACATAATTAAGCATAAGAAAGGGAAAGATAATGTTGTTGCCGATGCTCTATCTAGGAAGAACATGTTATTGACACATCTCGATATTAAAATTCCTGGTTTAGAGAGTTTGTGTGATTTGTATGCAATTGATCATGATTTTTCTGAAGCACATCGTTTGTGTATGCTTCGAAACGCATGGGACAAGTACCACATACATGATAGATTTTTGTTTCGTGCTAACAAACTATGTATTCCAGAATCATCGGTGCGTTTGCTATTGTTGCAGGAATCACATGCAGGAGGATTGATGGGTCACTTTGGGCGTGAGAAGACGTTGCTCATGCTAGCTGACCACTTTTATTGGCCCAAGATGAGGCGCGACGTGGACAGGTTTGTTAGGCGCTGCATTACATGTAACAAGTCCAAGTCAAAACTAAAGCCTCACGGTTTGTATACACCACTACCTACACCTACCACACCATGGGAAGATATAAGTATGGATTTTGTGTTAGTTTTTCCACGCACTAAACGAGGTCATGATTCTATATTTGTGGTAGTGGATAAATTTTCTAAGATGACACATTTTATTGCGTGCCACAAAAGCAACGATGCGTCGCATATTGCTAACCTATTTTTCAGGGACATCATATGCTTGCATGGAGTGCCAAAGACTATAGTTTCTGACAGGGACGTGAAGTTTATGAGCTACTTCTGGAAGACCCTATGGGGAATGAGGGAGTCCCGGACTAGGGGGTGTCCGGATAGCCGGACTATCATCACGGCCGGACTCCAGGACTATGAAGATACAAGATTGAAGACTTCGTCCCGTGTCCGGATGGGACTTTCCTTGGCGTGGAAGGCAAGCTTGGCGATACGGATATGTAGATCTCCTACCATTGTAACCGACTCTGTGTAACCCTAACCTATCCGTGTCTATATAAACCGGAGGGTTTTAGTCCGTGGATCGAACAACAATCATACCATAGGCTAGCTTCTAGGGTTTAGCCTCCTTGATCTCGTGGTAGATCTACTCTTGTACTACCCATATCATCAATATTAATCAACCAGAGTAGGGTATTACCTCAATCGAGAGGGCCCAACCTGAGTAAAAACATCATGTCCCTTGTCTCCTGTTACCATCCGCCTAGACGCATACGATTCGGGACCCCCTACCCGAGATTCGCGGTTTTGACACCGACATTGTTGCTTTCATTGAGAGTTCCTCCGTATGTCGCCACCGATAGGCCCGATGGCTCCTTCGATCATCAACAACGACGCGGTCCAGGGTGAGACTTTTCTCCCGCAGACAGATCTTCGTGTTTGGTGGCTTTGCAATGAGCCAATTAAGCAGCCATCCGAGCAGATCGAAAGCTACGCCCGTGCCATCAGGTCAGATTTGGAAGTTTGAACTATACGGCCGATATCCGCGGAGACTTGATCTTCGACGGATTCGAGCCGCAACCAAGCGTGCCGCACTGTCTCGATGGGCATGATCTAGCTCTGCAGCTGAACAGTGCCCTGGGGCCGAACCAGTATCCGCTCAGACCCTTAATCCGTAGCTGGATTCCCCGATCGAGGACGAGTGGTTGGACACCGCCTCGGGGGCTACAATCTCTACGGCGATCGAGCCGAACTCCATCCCTGTCCTTTGCGAAGACCTCGACTCCAGGGTGCTGGACTCCTCTCCGGACTCCGAACCCTCCGCCCCCCTACCAATCGAATCCGATTGGGCGCCGGACATGGAGTTCATCGCCATGACATCTTTCGGCACTCGCCCTTTGGCGACATCCTGAATTCACTAAAGTCTCTCTCTTTATCCGGAGAGCCCTGGCGGACTACGGACAGGAAGGTTGGGATGCGGACGCCAAGAAATTCAACGCCCACCCACCACCCACTTTGTAGCCACCCGATGATTTAACCGACATGCTAGACTTTGACTCAAGACATCGACGGTATGAGCGGCGATGTCGGAGATTTACTCAAGACCCAGCGCCTACGAGGGCCTTTGAAGGCCACCTCGTCATATGACATATATATGGTGGACATCCCAAAAGATGGGAACGGCGATGGAACAACGGAGGATGACCCCTCCAAGAAACAGCCTAAGTACCGTCGTCAGCCTAAATCCCGCCACAATAAAAACGGCGATTCCGGCACGGGAGATAATAACACCCCGGGA
The DNA here is from genome assembly GCA_021605145.1 of Aegilops bicornis. Lineage (NCBI taxonomy): Eukaryota > Viridiplantae > Streptophyta > Magnoliopsida > Poales > Poaceae > Aegilops > Aegilops bicornis. The sequence goes on from CM038671.1 coordinate 712,450,107, forward strand.
CGGTTGCCAAGAGAACCCCCTCGGCGGGACTCGGTAGAGGAGGGAGAAGCAAAGTCCGCCGCGATAGTGCGGCAGAAAGAGAGGTCGAGGACAATAATTACGCGCCTCCCTTCAAGATGAGGCAAGCCTCAACGATTTACGAATTTGTCGTGCTGAGGATCCCACCGAATAGGAGGCGTTTCAAACGCAGGCTTATAGCCACGGCAAGCAGCCTCAAGAAAAGCAGCAACAGCTTAGAGCTGATCAAGACCTGCTAGGCTGACGGATGGATCAAGTCCTTGCAGCCGAAGAGTATGAACTCGAACGCCCTCCAAAAGCTACCCCAAACGCAGGCCGTTGCCTCGACTAGAGGAGGAAGCACCCAAGTCACCAGCGACGACATGGCAGAGCGGCCACCCGTGGCAGCGACAGAAGCCTCTCGCCCTCCGCTCAAGCCACACCCCGACGCTCAAAAAGTACCAAGGCACGGAAAACGCCGGACTTGCGAGATATATTGGAGGATAAGGCAAAACATACAAGATCGATCTACGGATCGCGTGGGCCTAACGACGCGGATGATTACCGTCGCGCCAGATACAAAGAAACCCGGCCGGGCGAACACGATGAGACAAAGCTCATATGAGCTACGCCGTGATATAGCCCAATACAGAGGCGCCAAGCACACCCACTATGCTTCACAGATGAAGTAATGGATCATCAAATCCCCGAGGGCTTCAAACCCGTAAACATCGAATCATACGATGGTACCACAGATCCCGCGGTCTGGATCGAGGCTTATCTCCTCCATATCCACATGGCCCGCGGTGATGATCTACATGCCATCAAATACCTCCCACTCAAGCTTAAAGGACCAGCTCGGCATTGGCTCAACAAATTTGCTAGCGTAATCAATTGGTTGTTGGGAGGACACGGAAGCCGCATTCCTTGATAACTTCCAGGCACATATGTGCGACCACCAGACGCCGATGACCTTAGCCACATAATTCAGCAGCGGAAGAATCGGCCGGGCAATTACGTACACGGTTCCTCACAAAGAAAAATCAAATCGTTGATCGTCCGGATGCAGAGGCCCTTGCAGCCTTCAAACATAACATCCATGATGTGTGGCTTGCCCGACACCTAGGACAGGAAAAGCCAAAATCCATGGCAGCCCTCACAACACTCATGACCCGCTTTTGTGCGGGTGAGGACAGCTGGCTAGCTCGAAGCAACAACTTGGCCAAACATCCTGATAGTTCGGATACCAAGGACAACAATGGCAAGTCACGTCGCAACAAGAACAAGCGCCGCATTAACGGCGATAACACTTGAAAGGGCATTTCCCTACCTTATGTTTTGGATGATGATGACAACTCTTTGTTGGTCTAATCCTGTGCTAAATGTTTCAGGTTCTCAATGATTAGGCTTTCGTCGCTTGGTGGTTCTCTCTCGAAGGAATCGTTTGAAGACGGAATCCTCTACGCTTTTTATCTCTTTGGTCGTAGGGATCCCGTACTATCAAGAGGGAATCCACTTTAGGGAGTATAGGGGATTCCATTCACGTACACATCCTTCACCCCTCTTTTGTCGAGAGTGTGCCTCCATCTTTTTCTATCCCTTGCTGTGTTTTCCTAGCGGTTGTACCGCTCTTCCGAGCGGTTGTACCGCTGGCTCTTGACGCTTCTCTGTCTTTGTCGGCGGTGGTACCGCTGCCTCCGGCGGTGGTACCGCCACTTGTCTCTGGCACACGCAGCGGTTGTTCCGCCTAGCACCGCACATGTACCGGCACAGGTTACATTGCGATGCGGTGGCTGGGCGGTGGTGGCCCGGTTGCTCGGTTGTTCCTTTTCAACGGTACAACCGAGGTTCGAGCAGTTCTTCCGCTCATACCTTAACCGCTCAAGCGCTCAAGGCCAGCGGTTTTTCGGCCATGCACCGCCCATGTACCGGTCGGATTCTGTTTTGATGCGGTGGCTGGGCGGTGGTGGCCCGGTTGGTCGGTTATTTGCTAATGACCGGTACTACCGCCGATGGTCCGGTTGTACCGCTTTGGTAGGGTTCTGCAGCTACATCGTGTGTCCCGGTTGTCTGGGACAAGGAGCGGTTGTACATTGCAGTACTAAAAACGCAGTAACGGTTGGATGTTTGTGGGCTAGTATATAAGGTGGTTCTTCCACCTACCACACCCACCTCTTACCTCTCTCACTCCTCCATTGATGCTCTCAAGCTTTCTTGCCTGATCTCTCTCTCTCTAGCCACTCAAACTTGTTGATTTGCTAGGGTTTGAAGGAGGAGACCTAGATCTAAACTTCCACCAAAGGATATTTAGTTCCCCCATACTTTCTAGTGTGAATTTTGTTACTCTTGGGTGTTTGAGCACCCTAGACGGTTGAGGTCACCTCGAGGCCATATTCCATTGTGGTGAAGCCTCGTGGTTTCGTTGGGAGCCTCAATTGTTGTGGAGATTGCCCCAACCTTGTTTGTCTGGGTCCGGTTGCCGCCTTCAAGGGCACCATTAGTGGAATCACGGCATCTCGCATTGTGTGAGGGCGTGAGGAGATTACTGATGGCCCTAGTGGCTTCTTGGGGAGCATTGTGCCTCCACACCGCTCTAACGGAGACGTACTTCCCTCAAAAGGAAGGAACTTCGGTAACACATCCTCGTCTCTACCGGCTCCACTCTTGGTTATCTTATCCCTTTACTTGTGCAAACTTATTTGTGTTCCTATCCTTGCTTGCTCTTGTGCTTGTTTTGTTTGCATCATATAGGTTGTCCACCTAGTTGCACATCTAGACAACCTTTATTATTGCAAAGTTTAAATTGGTAAAGAAAAGCTTAAAATTGTTAGTTGCCTATTCACCCCCTCTAGTCAACTATATCGATCCTTTCAATTGGTATCGAGCCTCGTCTCTTTTTAAGGACTTTATCGTCCAAGAGTATGAGTTGACGTCGTAGATGATGTGGGGAGCACTCCGGTCTTGAATCCGACATCATCTACGGGAGATGGGGGTACCTCGATCTCTCGTGAGGAATCCAATGTGGCGTTGGACACATTGAAAAACTCCATGACGAGCGAGGTCAAGGACATGTTTAAGGAATTCCTAGAAGGGCTTAAACTTTCCACACGTGAAAGTGGGTGATCCCGCCAACACGGAGCGGATGCTAACTCGATAAGGGGAAGCTACTAGTGAGAAAGCCCCTCGTCTAGTGGTAAGAATGGCACCGCATCTTCGCCCATGTGCAACCTCCCATTTATGGTGGACCGATTCCTTCCACTCATTTGAATCATGCCGTCCACCACCTAAGATTGATAAAAAGGAGGATTTTGATTCTTGGGTTTATCGTTTTAAGCGTCATTTAAATCATGTGAACACTAACCTTTGGAGAATCATTGAAGAAGGCTTCTATCCGCATGATCCGAGCAACTTTTCTCCTAGAGAGGTCGTGGACCATCAATTCAATGAGAATGCTCTCTTCATCATCCAAGAAGCAATCCTTCCGAAGACCTCCCTCATCTCCGCCTTACACCCGTGCCAAAGATGCTTGGCTCAAGGTGGTTTCCATGTATTGAGGAAGCGCAAGCATTCAACGTTCAATTATGAAGTGGTCCAAGATGAAGCCGATGAGTTTGCAATGAAGGAAGAAGAAGAACCTCGTGAGCTCTATCGAGAGTAACCAAGCTTGCTGTCTCCCTCCGGGATCATGGAAGTAAGGACACAGATGACAACCGGATCAAGCGCCAAATTTCTCAAGGCAATGATGCCCTACCACAAAGCCATGTCCTCTGTCATCCGTCAACGACCGGACTTCCACACCTTGTCCTCAAGTGATGTGTTGGATGAGTTTGTGGCTATGAGCATATTGGACAAGACCGCCGACAATGCGGTGCTTCGCTCTCAAAGAGAAAAGAAGCCCAACCTCGCTTTGAAGGCCAAAATTTGTGTCGAAGAAGATGGAGAGGAGGAAGAAGAAGAGAGCAACCTCGAAGATACTAAGTATGATTATCATGAACACATGGCTCTTGCTTCAAGACAATTTTGGAGCAAGAAGAACTCAAGGCCCAACTTCAACAAGAGCAATTCAAGTGGCTCTAAGGGCAAGCAACGAGTGAGGACATGTTTCAATTGTGGAAATGTGAGTCACTTTGTTGCGGAGTGTCCATATGAGAAGAGCGAAGACAATGGTGGCAAGCTCATCCGTAAGGACAAGGCCAAGTCTTTTCCCAACAAGAGCAACTTCCCAAAGAAGACTCCTCACAAAGCCTTAGTGGTTCAAGAAGAGTACAATGAGGATGATGATGATGATGAGGATGGTGAATCGGTTGCCATGGCATCCGTGGCCATTGCAATGACTCCTCGGGTGTCTCTCTTCGGTTCACCCAATGAAAGCATCACCGCCAAGTGCCTCATGGCTAAACCACCAACAAGGTAACCCCCAACACCAAAACTACCTTCATCAATCATTCTTCTTTGACGGATTGCATTGATGAACATGAGGGGTCTAATGTAGAGGACAATGAATTTGAGATCTTTATGAGTAAACTCAAAGGGAAATCCAAGAAGCACTTCGTTGCTCTCTTGGAACAACTTGGTGAAGCCAATGTCATGATCGAGACTCATGAAGAAACCATCTCTAAGATGGAAGGGCATAGTCGTGACTATGCCGATGAGATTTCAGATCTTTCCAATGCTCTTGAGGAAGAGCGTGATCTTCGTTTGGCTCTTGAGGAGTCACACAACGATGATCACACTAAATTAAAGAAAGACCTTGATCATGCTCTTGTTGTGTCTCGTGTGCTTAGTTCCGAGAAGGCAAAGCTTGGAGTTGATCTTGCTAGACTCAACGAGGACTTTGACACTCTCGACAAGGCTCACAAAGTCTTGAAGGGTGCTCATGCTAGTCTCAAAGAGTCTCATGATCAACTCCAAGTGAAGCTAACCAAGGAGAAAGCCACCTTTCCTCATATGATATTGATTGATAATGCAAATGCTACTAACCCTTGTTGTGAGCATGTGCATCTTGTTGAGGAGAATGCTAAGTTGAAGGAGCAACTTGAAAAGGGCCTTGTCACATGCATTCAAGGTGAGAAGAACCTTAACGACCTTTTGAGTAATCAAAAGGAAGTTGTGGCCAAGGAGGGATTGGGTTCGCGCCCAAGCCCAAGAGCAAGAAGAAGAATGACAAGACCAAGCAACCTCCCCTCTCAAGAAAACTTTTGTGAGGGAGGGAGAGGGTGCTTCGAGGAAGAAGAAGAACCGTGCAAAGGGTGGCAATGTCAAGAAGGACAACGTCATCCCCATGAACATAGCCGGCGACTTTAACCCCTCTTATGTGTTGTGCCGTGCTAGTGATGGGCATGTTTATGCTAAATTTGTTGGTTCTTCTTATGAGTACATTGAATGGTCTATTTGGGTTCCTAAGACCCTCGTTACTAACATCAAAGGACCCATTACCAAATGGGTACCTAAAACCAAGCATTGATCTCTTGTAGGGGTTTGCTTAGGTGGGGATCATGGTTGCTCGATAGTGGAGCAACAAATCATATGACCGGAGCAAGGACATGGTGGTGGACGTGCAAGAGATTCCATCTATGCCCACCGATGTCGAGTGGGGTGATGCGTCACATTCTAAGGTATTGGGTCTCGGCAAGGTTGTCATTTCTCATGATCTTACGATCGTGAAAGTCATGCTTGTTGAGTCCCTTGCATACAATTTGCTTTCCGCTCACAACTTGCAGTCATGGGTTTTGCTACTTTCTTTGACATTGATACCGTGGCCCTCTTGTGGAGCAAGACTCTTAAAGTAGCCTTTGTTGGGCATGTCGAAAACGGTCTCTATGTGATTAACTTTTCGGAGCGACCCACTAAGACCGCGACATGCCTAATGGCTAAAGTTGGCGTGGGATGGCTTTGGCATCGCCGTTTAGCCCATGTCAATATGAGATCTTTGCAAAGTCTTCTCAAGGGGACCATGTCCGTGGACTAACAAATGTTAGTTTTGCCAAAGACCGTGCTTGCGATTGCTTGTATTGAAGGAAAGCTTCATGAGAAGGCTCACCCTCCCACGACTATCATATACTCAAAGAGACCCTTGGAGCTCCTTCACATGGATCTCTTTGGGCCACCATCATTTGATAGTCTTGGAGGAAGAAAGTATTGCTTGGTGATCGTGGATGACTATTCGAGATACACTTGGGTATATTTCTTCAAGAGGAAGAGTGAGACCCAACAAACCGTCATCGACTTTGCAAATGAAGCTCAACGTCAACATAATGCAAAGATCTTGACTATAAGAAGTGACAACGGCACCGAGTTCAAGAACTACACCTTGGATGAGTTTCTTAGTGATGAGGGAATCAAGCATCAATATTCTGCACCATATACCCCTCAACAAAATGGTGTGGCGGAGAGAAAGAACCGGACGTTGATGGATGCGGCAAGGACCATGATGGCGGAGTTCAAGTCTCCATACAACTTTTGGGCGAAGCCATCAACACCGCTTGTCATGCATCCAATCGGCTCTATCTCCGCAAAGGCTTGAACAAGACTCCTTATGAGATACTCACCGCAACAAGCCCAACCTCAAGTACTTCCGTGTTCGTGTAAGTGTTTCATTCTCAAGAAAGGTGTTCGTTTGTCTAAATTTGAAGCTAGAGCTCATGAGGGCATATTTGTTGGTTATGCTACAAACTCTCATGCTTACCGTGTCCTCAATAAATCCACGGGACTTATTGAGGAGGCGTGTAACATGGAGTTTGATGAGAATAACGGCTCCCAAGTGGAGCAAAGTGGCACTTGTGATGTAGGTGATGAAATTCCTCCCCAAGCCATAAGAAGAATGGGAGTTGGCTTTATCCTACCCATTGAGGAACCCCTTGTGGCGAAGGAGAAGGACAATGCTCCACTCAAGTGGAGCCATCACCAACCCAAGGCCCACACGCTTCCGAAGAACAAAGTGAAGGCCCTCAACCTCAAGAACAAGACCAAGGGCAAGATCGTGCTCAAGATGATGATATCACCATAAATGATGTCCAAGGTCAAGTTCTCTCCCCCGAGCATGCTCAAGATGAAGGTCATGCTCAAGACGGCGCTCAAGATGATCAAGTGACCCCTCCTCATCGCACCTTCGAGGAGGAATTAGAGCGTCGTGCCGCCAAGATTGCTTCCAAACTCACTACCAAAGGCCATCTCATGGAGAATGTGGTTGGAAGCCTAAGAAAAGGGGTAAGCACTCGTAGACAATTGGCAAACTATTGTGAACATCACGCGTTTGTCTCTTGTGTTGAACCTCAAAAGGTCTATGAGGCGCTCAAAGTCTCGGATTGGCTCAATGCCATGCATGAAGAACTCAACAACTTTGAGTACAACAAGGTGTGGAGATTGGTGCCAAGGCCATCGGAGAACCTAACGTCATTGGAACCAAGTGGATTTTCAAGAACAAGCAAGATGCTCATGGGAACATCATTCACAACAAGGCAAGATTGGTAGCACAAGGCTACTCCCAAGTCGAGGGTATCGACTATGGTGAAACCTTTGCTCCCGTTGCTCGTCTTGAATCCATTCGTTTGTTGATTGCTTATGCTTCCCATCACAACTTTAAGTTGCAACAAATGGATGTAAAAGTGCTTTTCTTAATGGTCCCATTAATGAGTTGGTCTATGTCAAGCAACCCCCCGGGTTCGAGGACCCCTACTTCCCGGATCATGTGTATCAACTCGATAAGGCACTCTATGGACTTAAACAAGCCCCACGTGCATGGTATGACCACCTTACCGAGTTGTTACAAGATCGTGGTTTTGAAGTGGGGAAAATCGATCCCACTCTTTTTACTAAGAAGGTCAATGGGGAGTTGTTTGTATGCCAACTATATGTTGATGATATTATCTTTGGTTCTCCTAACAAAGCTTTCAATGAGGAATTTGCCGCTCTCATGACCTCCAAGTTCAAGATGTCTTCGATGGGAGAGTTGAAGTTCTTCCTTGGTTTCGATATCAAACAAAGAAGAGAAGGAACCTTCATCAACCAAGCGAAATACACTCAAGACATGCTCAAAAGATTCAAGCTAAGTGATGTCAAGCGGCTACTACACCAATGCCCACCAAGTGCCAACTTGACATTGATCCCAATGGTAAAGCGGTGGATCAAAAGGTATATCGCTCCATGATTGGATCCTTGCTTTACCTTTGTGCATCTAGACCGGATATCATGTTGAGTGTGGGAATGTGTGCACGGTTTCAAGCCGCACCGAAGGAAAGTCATTATGTGGCGGTCAAGCGAATCTTTCGATATTTGGCTCATACCCCAAACTTTGGCTTATGGTACCCAAGAGGAGCAAACTTCAAGCTTGAAGACGGATTCCGATTGGGCGGGAGACAAAGTGGATAGGAAGTCCACTTAGGAGGGTGCCAATTTCTTGGTTGCTCCTTGGTAAGTTGGTCTTCCAAGAAGCAAAGTTGTGTGTCTCTCTCGTCCACGAAGCGGAATATGTGGCGGCGGTAGTTGTTGTGCTCAACTCCTATGGATGAGGCAAACCTTAAAGGAGTACGGTGTCATTTGTGACAAAGTGCCTCTTTGGTGTGATAATGAAAGTGCCATCAAGATTTCTCTCAACCCGGTGCAACACTTCAAGGCGAAGCACATCGAGATTCGGTATCATTTCATCCAGATCACATTAGGCGAGGAGAGATCAAGCTCAAGTATGTCAACACTCAGGATAACCTTGCAGATATATTCACGAAGCCCTTAGATGAAGCAAGATTTAGCGAGTTAAGGCATGAGCTAAATATCATTGATTTGAGCAATGTGACTTGAGCCCGTGCACTACCCACCACACTCAACTTGATGTCTTGTTTAGGTGTAGGCCTGGACATTGGGGGAGTGTTGTTCTCTCAATGAGCTCTCCCTCCCCCCATCATGCATAAATCGATCACCTCTTTCGCATTAGCCATTTTTGATGGTACTTGTGCTTCAAAGACGAATTTTGGTCATGGGCCCAAGGATAATTCTTCGCGGTGCCATACCATTTGACTCAAACATAGGTGGCTTCGGCCATCGCCCTCTCTTCAGAGAGAGGATTGAGCTCGCTCTGCTTGTGTGCGATTGCTTGTGTTTTCCTTTCGTTCTTTTCCCTATTCTTAGTGTTTGGTTTCTCTTATTTGTTGCTCCGTGTGTCTTGTTCTCTTCCTTTTGGTCTGGGCATTGGTGGTTGGGCGGTACAACCGGTGTCACGGGCGGTTCTACCGCTGATACATGGTTGTGCTGCCCCAGTTGAGTTGCTTTCGGTGCTTGGGCGGTTATACCACCCATTCTCACTGGGCTTCTCCGTCCGGTAGTACCGGTTGTCTCCGAGCGGTACTTTCGGACTTGCGGTACAACCGGTCCTAGGAGCGGTTCTACCGCCGCGCGGCTATGGGCCTATTTATATCTGACGAGGAGAAGGGTTTCTCTTTTTTTTTTCCTTCGTCCCCATTCGCCTCCTCCTTGCCCTAGCCGCAGGTCACCTCTGCCCCGCCCCGGAGTGCGCCCCGCGCTTCGGACCCGAGGGCTCTCCGTGGAAGTCTTCCGGTCTTCTCCCATGGATGGTGGTAATGCCCTTGTTCTTCGTTCTTTGATTCTAGGTTTCCATCTTGCTTTAGGGCATTACTTTTCCCTCCTAGTTTAGTTTTCGTTCTTTGGTTGGGAGAGATCGTTGTTGTTGTCTTGTGTCTGCATGCGATTACCTAGAACTCCGAATATTGCTTGGGTGATTTGCACATCTTGAACAGATCTAACTTCCTGGTGGTGCCAGCTTTGTCGGTGGTTCTACCGCCAGATGGGCGGTACAACCCGGGCGGTTCTACGGTGGGAGATCCGGACAACCGGATTGTCTCGCACCTCTCAAAGACTGTTCTGGTTTCTATGGTGTTGCATTTTGCGTATGCTTTCCTCTCATTCTTGTTGGTTTTCGCGTGTCCTCTTCGTGTTTGTGTTCAGGTGGCTCCAGTTCTCGCCCTGCTCCTGCAAGACCAAGAAGAGGGTTCGAAGGGCTCCACGCCCGGCTGATTCTGAAGAGGAAGTCGTGATCCCTACCAAGCCCACTCGCCGTGAAAAGTCTGCCGCTATCAAGCAACGTGTGGTAATGCCTCTCCACCGTTGGAAAGCCAAGGATTGGGAAGCCTTCCACTCAAAGAATCCTTATGTGGTTCCCATAGCTCCTCGTTGGACCACTGTTTAGTTTCGGAATGAGATGCAAGTACGAATTGTTCATGAACTCTTTGAGCACAACAAGAACAGATATGCCAAGCAGTGGACCATCGATCTTGATCATTGGCGGAACAACATGGAGTATTTTGGTGAGGCTTTGGCTCTCTGTGAGGAGGTTGATCTTGTCAAGCTCATGTCCGTCTCTGTGACTTTGATGTTCAACTCATCCATCAGTTCTATGCCACCGTTCACTTTGGAGAAGATGACGCGCGCACCCTCACTTTCATGTGTCGTGACGAGCTCTTTCACGTTCCCTGGAGGACCTTCTGCAATGCTATTGGGTACGATGATACCGGTCTGGAAGGAAGGGGTGGCATTCGCCCACATGATCATCCTGAGCCCATGCCTAAGGAGAAGCTTGCCCCTCTGTACATTCGGGGCCGTGGTATTATTGGTGAATCTAAGGATTTGGTGAAGGTCTATGACATCATGCATCGTGTTTTTCGCAATGTGCTTCTGCCCAAAGTGGGGAATCAAGATGAAATCCATGGCTATCTTGTTAACTTGATGGTTGCTATGAAGACCAAGGTGGGATCTGGGGAGGCGTTTGATGTGTCCAATGGTCAGGGTACGAGATGTACAACATGGTCATCTACAGGAAGGTCCCCATTTATGCTCCGTTTGTCATGTGCCTTTTGAACTCCGTGTGGGCGATTCGCCGTCTGGAGAGCCCCTCACCTCTCCTGACAATCTTACCACTCATGAAGTCAAGCTCCTTAAGAAGAAGAAGCACGCCGAGCCACGTTTCCCTGCTAATGCTGCTGAGGATGTCTATGCCACTTCTGATGATGAGGATTTTGAGTTGGAACTAGGGGCCAAGCCCTCGTGGGTGGACAAGCTCGCTGCCAAGGTGAAGAAGACTTTCTGCCTTCAGTCTAACATCCAGAAGAGGCTGTATGAGGCACATGTCAATGAGAAGCTTGCGGCGTCGTCAAATTGCTATGATGAGGCACCTCAACATGTCGGTTCCGAGTGGTTACGAGAAGAGCATCACACCGGAGGAGCGTTGGATATCTTCCCACAAAGACTGGACTGATGATGAAGCCCCTCCTCAGCCCTCCACCACCATTCCTGCTGCTGATGATATCATGGAAGACTCAGATTGGGACGATGATGAAGTTTCTGTTGATGGTGAAGATTCTGACAATGATGAAGATCCAGATGCTACCGAGGAGTCAGAGGAGGAGGATCGAGCACAGGCGATAGCTTCGCTCTCTTCCTTTTTGGTGTCCTGATGCCAAAGGGGAGAGAGTGTGATAGGACTTCGGGAGTTGCATGGGTGGTTGCGTAGTGTGTGTCTCTCTCAGATTGAACTTGTCTGAACATGTTTGTGGTCTCCAGTTGAACTTTGGTCGTTCTCGTTTGCTTTGTGTGGATTTTGTGCCACTCCTGCTATCTTATCTTTATGCTTGTTGGTCTTTAATGGCAGGATTGCTCCTATTTCATTTTTTTGGCTACCTTCTTGTTATATGCTCTTTGTGGCGATCTATAAAACCTAGGGAGTCTCGACACAGGGCTCACATCTAGGGGAGCTCCGTCTAGTTTCTATAGACTTCTATCTTATATCGTGTTGTTGTCATCATCCACCAAAAGGGGAGATTGAAAGGGCATTTCCCTACCTTATGTTTTGGATGATGATGACAACTCTTTGTTGGTCTAATCACATGCTAAATGTTTGGTTCTCAATGATTAGGCTTTAAATTAAACTTGGTGGTTCTCTCTCGAAGGAACCGTTTGAAGACGGAATCCTCTCGCTTTATCTCTTTGGTCGTAGGGATCCCGTACTATCAAGAGGGAATCCACTTTGGGGAGTATAGGGGATTCCATTCACGTACACATCCTTCACCCCTCTTTTGTCGAGAGTGTGCCTCCATCTTTTTCTAACCCTTGCTGTGTTTTCCCAGCGGTTGTACCGCTCTTCCGAGCGGTTGTACCGCTGGCTCTTGACGCTTCTCTGTCTTTGTCGAGCGGTGGTACCGCTGCCTCCGGGCGGTGGTACCGCCACTTGTCTCTCTGGCACAACAGCGGTTGTTCGACCCTAGCACCGCACATGTACCGGCACAGGTTACATTGCGATGCGGTGGCTGGCGGTGGTAACCCGGTTGCTCGGTTGTTCCTTTTCAACGGTACAACCCGGAGGTTCGAGCAGTTCTTCCGCTCATACCTTAACGCTCAAGCGCTCAAGGCGAGCGGTTTTCGGCCATGCACCACCCATGTACCGGTCATGATTCTGTTTTGATGCGGTGGCTGGGCGGTGGTGGCACGGTTGGTCCGGTTATTTGCTAATGACCGGTACTACCGCCAGTGGTCGGTTGTACCGCTGGTAGGGTTCTGCAGCTACATCGTGTGTCCCGATTGTCTGGGACAAGGAGCGGTTGTACTGCAGTACTAAAAACACCGATAGCGGTTGGATGTTTGTGGGCTAGTATATAAGGTGGTTCTTCCACCTACCACACCCACCTCTTACCTCTCTCACTCCTCCATTGATGCTCTCAAGCTTTCTTGCCCGATCTCTCTCTCTAGCCACTCAAACTTGTTGATTTGCTAGGGTTTGAAGGAGGAGACCTAGATCTACACTTCCACCAAAGGATATTTAGTTCCCCATACTTTCTAGTGTGGATTTTGTTACTCTTGGGTGTTTGAGCACCCTAGGCAGTTGAGGTCACCTCGAGGCCATATTCCATTGTGGTGAAGCCTCGTGGTTTCGCTTGGGAGCCTCAATTGTTGTGGAGATTGCCCCAACCTTGTTTGTACTGAGTCCGGTTGCCGCCTTCAAGGGCACCATTAGTGGAATCACGGCATCTCACATTGTGTGAGGCGTGAGGAGATTACTGATGGCCCTAGTGGCTTCTTGGGGAGCATTGTGCCTCCACACCGCTCTAACGGAGACGTACTTCCCCTCAAAAGGAAGGAACTTTGGTAACACATCCTCGTCTCTACCGGCTCCATTCTTGGTTATCTTATCCCTTTACTTGTGCAAGCTTATTTGTGTTCCTATCCTTGCTTGCTCTTGTGCTTGTGTTGTTTGCATCATATAGGTTGTCCACCTAGTTGCACATCTAGACAACCTTTATTATTGCAAAGTTTAAATTGGTAAAGAAAAGCTTAAAAATTGTTAGTTGCCTATTCACCCCCCCCCCCTCTAGTCAACTATATCGATCCTTTCAACACTGAAGATACGACCGTCAATGCCGGATTCAGAGGCTCTAAACCCGGTCAGCGGAAGAAGCCATTGAAAAAAATACCCAGGGCCCGTCCAACTTGGACCGAATACTCGATCGCTTGTGCCAGATACATGGCACCCCGAAACCAACCAATCACACCAACAGATTGTTGGGTGTTCAAACAAGCGAGCAAGTTAAGTGCGAACTCAATGACAAGGGGCTGCATAGCGATGGCGAGGAAGAGCCCGACCGCCCGAACAATAGAGGATGAAGGGTTTTCCCACGCAAGTGTGGACGGTGAACATGATATACGCAACCCATATACCCAAAAGGGGCGAGCGTGCACTAAAGGGGCGTATATGCGATGGAGCCGATGCCTGAAGTTCAACCCATGGTCTTCCTGCTGATCACCTTCTATCGAAGGACCACCCCACTAGCATCCGTCATGGCGGTTTCGCGCATTGGTTCTTGACCCAATTATCGACGGATTTCACCTAACCAGTCCTGATGGACGGCGGCAGCCCTGAACACTGCTTTATCGGGATACGGTCGCCAAAATGGGCATAGACCCTCAAGGATTAAACCTACAAAACGACCTTTAAAGGCGTCATACCGGGTGTAGAGGCGGTTATGCGGGCTCGATTACACTCGAAGTGGTCTTCGGATCCCGGATAACTTCGGCGAAGAGTTAATCTTCGACATCGTCCCATTCGCGGCAGCTATCATACCTTTGCTCGGACGAACCGCATTTGCAAAGTTCAATGCGGTGCCGCACTCGCATACCTCAAGCTCAAGATGCCAGGCCCTCGAGGAGTAATCACGGTCAATGGAAACACCGAACGCTCTCTCCGAACGGAGGAGCACACGGCGGCCCTCGTGGCGGAGGTACAAAGCAACCTCTCACAGCAATTCTTGAGTCCGGCCACTAAGCGTCCGGACACTGTCAAGCGCGCCCGGAGTAACCTACAACAAGACCGCCTGGCACGATACAAGCATCGCAGCGTAGCAATCCGCCCCAACCCCGCCCTCGCGAAATTGCGAAGCTAGTATTACGCGTACATAATTACGCTCTGGAGATACCATGGGCATATGGGGAGGGCAAGACCACGGCACGCCAAGAATGCGGCTCGACCGCACTGTGGGCTCCGATTGTGTCATTCTTTTTCTTTTTCCTTTTTTCTTCCTTTCTCTTACTTTCAGGACTCCGTCTTTCATCAGTCCTGTCCGGCACTAGAACCGCCGAACTCACGATGCAACAGCCAGGGAAGCAGAAAGCCATGTCAAGTGTTCAGGTGGTCTCTATTACGAGAATTACACCTGTTTTACATACCATCCCGCAGCTTACCCCTGGAGGGGGACATGTTAGATAGTCCCATCCCTTGCTTATCGCACTATTTGTATCGTTCTGCTCCCATTGCAGCACCTTTTTTGAATAAACAATACATAGCTTTTGCTTAGTATTGCTCTACTTCCTTTATACATACATATGTTCATTTCACGACATGTTGCAACCGTACACTTTGGTACGGCCAATACACCAGGGGCTTAAGTATCCCAAAATTATGGTGTGATAAGTCCGAACACTTTCACAAGTGCGGCACCCCGAACTTATAACATTATATGAATTGGCTCGAATCATGTCTTGGGTCAATAGTTGGGTTTGCGGCTCCGTGTTTTGGTACCTTACGTTCCGCTATATCGGCTAAGGTAGCACCGGGAGAACCATCGCGATTGTGCCCAGTTGAGCTGGGTCGAGCACCTCGATGGGAAAGCTAAAATGACCGTCATGATAGGGCGAGAGCCGATCGCTGTTCGAGGGGTTTTTCGGGTCCCTAAAGACCTATGCCGCTTAGAGCGAGGAACTGAATTGTCCGCCAAGGCGTGGATAGCGCCCGAACTTCGGTCTTCTGAATACTAGGGGCTTCACGAAATTTAAATTATAGAATTCTATGGCTAAGTGAGAGTGTTCAAGCATTATAAGTCCGGTTGCCTTGTTCATTGTGTTGGCGCCTCCTAGATGGACCCAAGAATGGGAACAAGAGTGCTCAAGTTTATCCCGAACACCCCAAAGCACTACGTGGCATGGGGCTGAAATAACGACTTGCCATCTCTCAAATTTGATAAACGGCCGCACAGAAGGTAATATTTTAAATTAATAAGCGTTGCTTAGCGCATATGAACAAGTTTTCAGCGAACAGGATAACAAATGCGAGTTTATTCAAAAATTACATCTTTGGAGCACTCATCCGCTATTCGGCGGGCACCCTTCAGGAGGCCCTCATAGTACATTTTGGGCGTGCGATGCTCATGACCCTTTGGTGGCCCGTCCGTCACAAGCCTCTCCGCATCCAGCTTGCCCCAGTGCACTTTAGCACGGGCAAGGGCCCGACGGACACCTTCAATGCAGACGGAGTGCTTGATGACTTCAAGCCGCGGACAGGCATCCACCAGCCGCTGCACCAAGCCGAAGTAGCTCCTGGGCATGGCCTCCAATGGCCACAGCCGCGCTATAAGGCCCTTCATGGCCTGTTCGGCGACCTTGTGGAGCTCGACCAGCTGCTTCAGCTGGTCGCTTAGGGGCACCGAATGTTCGGCCTCAGCATACTGAGACCAGAACACCTTTTCCGTCGAGCTCCCCTCCTTGGCGCGGTAGAATGCGGCAGCATCAGACACACTACGGGGCAAATCTGCGAATGCTCCTGGAGAGCTCCGAATCCGGGTAAGTAATAGGTAATTCACTTTCACATGCTTGCTTTGCATAAAGAATGCCTTACCCGCCGCTATCTTCTTCAACGACTCAATTTCTTGGAGGGCTTTTTGGGCCTCGGCCTTAGCAGCTTTGGCACTTTCAAGAGTCGAGGCGAGCTCGGACTCTCGAGTCTTCGAGTCACGCTCCAAACCCTCGTGTTTTTCCACGAGAGCTTGGAGCTCTTGCCGCATTCTGGCCAGCTGCACCTCCCCTTCTCTCGCTCGGTGCGCTCATGGCAGCTTTGTTTTCGACCCACGGACACCGCCTCCTTCGTGGTCGCCACCTCGTTCGTGGCCCTGTAATACCCAAGTTATTCCTTTTATTTTTGCAACCAAAACCTTTTTCAGAAGGTATTTCTTTAATAAGGTATTACTTACCTTCTTTGTCCTCGAGCTGCTTCTTGGCTTGTCCGAGCTCGTTCTCGAACCGCTCGAGGTTACGCTTCAATGCATTGACCTCTGCGGTCGGTCTTGGCAGAGGTCGGCGGCGGCCTGCATTCCCATATTGACATACTTATGTTAGACTCCTGCGTATATCTTTTTAGATCCTTAGTCCGGCTTTTCTTTCCGAACACCGAACTAAGCATCGAGAACTACCGCTATCTGCGGTAATATTATTACTTATTCTAAACTTACCTCAAAGCCTGTTAGAAGGCTGAGTACAGGCTTGGTCGATCCGCTCTTGGCGGATCGAACTGTCTGGATCACGGCACTCATAAGCGGTGCTCCTCCTTGATGGAGGCGTTGTTGGCGCCTCCGATAAGCAATCCGGTGCCTCCGGTTGGGCCGGAGGACACGGCGTCTTACCCTTCTTGCGAAGGATCCGCTGTCCGGACTTCAGAACCGCTGATGGTTCCGGCATGGAGTCCGGACGAGGGTCTGGCTTAGAGCCCCTGGGGGTCTTGCCCCCCGCGCGCCTGGAGTCCGGGAGGTTGCCTTGTGGCACCTCCTGCGCTACCTCCTCTTAACCAAGCCCCCCTTGGGGCCCCGCCACAGTGTCGTCCGCAGTGTGAGGCGAGGAGGCGGTCGGAAGCGAAGCGCTCTCCATTTCCGACGAGCCCAGGGACCCGCTCGATGAATCGGCGAACTCACCCTTGGGCAGGCTGCACGGTTGTTCCACATTAGAGAACACTCTACAATAATAAAAAGCCATGGGTATCCGGACACTTACGATCTCGCCAGGGGCTTGGCCCTTGTAGGCCAATCCTCCTCGTCGTAAATGCGACATTGGTGGAGAAGTCCGGAGGAAGGGTTCTTCCTTCTTGGATCCTCCGCCTCCCGGTTAGGCGGCCTTCCTTTTCTTCTCCTCCCCCGCTGGGGGAGGAGCTTCTTCTTCTTCCTCCTCGTCCTCAGGAGAAGATTCTGCTTCAGAATCTGATAGCACCTGGCGTCGGGAGCTCCTTCGAGTTCCCGTGGCCTCCTTCTTGGCCTTCTTCTCCGGCACCACATGGGGCGCCGGAGCCAGCAGCCCCGTCAATCGGGCGTCCTCCGGGTCTTTCGGCAAAGGAGCCGGACAGTTAATCTGTCCGGACGTCTTCAGCCAGTCCTGTCAAAGATTAGGGAGTTTTAGATCCCACATAGAGTCAATCTATGAAAAAAGAGTCCCGTAAAGGGTAAAATAACTTACCTCGCCGGCTGGACGCCGCGAGCTGTATCCGCGATCTTTGGTAGCGAATCTTTGGGGCTTCAGCCAGCCTTGAACAAAGCACCTTCCGCACATCTTCGTGACGTAGTGTCAAGAGCCGGCTCAAGGTTTGGTGTTGTGCGAATCGAACTCCCACAGTTGAAGGCCCGTTGTTGGCATGGGAGAATCCGCGGATGAGCATCACCTGGATTACGTCGACAAGCCCGAGATTCTTGTCCACCAGGTTTCGGACGCATGTCCGAGTCCGGATAGCTCTTCCGAATTCCCCACGTCCGCCCGTCTCTTTCCATGACGAGAGCCGTGTGGGAAGCCAGATCTGAATTGGGCCGCCACCCATTCGGGGTCACGTGGCTCGGTGATGTAGAACCACCCCGATTGCCACCTTTATTATCTCCACAAAGGCGCCCTCGAGCCATAGGACCTTGGCCATCTTGCCAACCATGGCGCCTCCGCACTCCGGCTGACCGCCCACTACCTTCGGCCGGACGTTGAAGATCTTCAGCCATAAGCCGAAGTGGGGCTGGATGCAGAGGAAGGCCTCACACATGACGATAAACACCGAGGTGTTGAGGATGAAATTCGGGGCCAGGTCGTGGAAGTCCAGGCCGTAGTAGAACATGAGCCCCCGGACAAATGGGTGAAGTGGAAAACCTAGTCCGCGGAGGAAGTGGGGGAGAAACACCACCCTCTCATGGGGCCTGGGGGTTGGAATGAGCTGTACCGCGTTGGGCAGCCTATGCGCGATGTCGCCGGACAGGTATCCGGCCTCGTGCAGTCTTGTGATGTGCCCCTCCGTGACGGAGGAGGCCATCCACCTGCCTCCCGCTCCTGACATGGTTGGAGAAGGTTGAGGTGGGATGTGCGGACTTGGGCGCTGGAGCTCGAAAAGTCTTGTGAAATGGATAAGCAAAGGAGGAAGAAGGCGTGGGTGAAAGGGTGGATCCTTATCCCTTATATGGACGGACGAAGCTATGCGTCCCCCACCAGCCTGGTAAAACTCGCTTATTTCCCAAAGCGCCGTAATCAATGGCGCGGATGGGTTACCCACGTCCGTATTGATGAGAATCCCGGAATAAGGGGGCACGATCTATGCTTTGATAAGACGTGCCAAGGAAACCGCCTCGCTAAACACGCTGAGGTGGAACAGTAAAAACGATTCATATAAAGGCCTGGCCGTGGTGTGATGTCACGCCGCGGAATACGCCAGCAGATCTGTGCAAAAATTATTCTCTCTACGGTGTTATGTGGAACTTGTTTTGCGAGCGGACACTATCCTTGTGTTCAAAACCTTCTATGAAGTATTCAGAGGAGGAACCCACCTTGCAATGCCGAAGACAATATGCGCCGGACTCGTCGTCATTGAAGCCTGGTTCAGGGCTCTTGAGGGAGTCCGGACTAGGGGTGTCCGGATAGCGGACTATCATCACGGCCGGACTCGGGACTATGAAGATACAAGATTGAAGACTTCGTCCGTGTCCGGATGGGACTTTCCTTGGCGTGGAAGGCAAGCTTGGCGTCACGGATATGTAGATCTCCTACCATTGTAACCGACTCTGTGTAACCCTAACCTATCCGGTGTCTATATAAACCGGAGGGTTTTAGTCCATAGGACGAACAACAATCATACCATAGGCTAGCTTCTAGGGTTTAGCCTCCTTAATCTCGTGGTAGATCTACTCTTGTACTACCCATATCATCAATATTAATCAAGCAGGAGTAGGGTATTACCTCCATCGAGAGGGCCCGAACCTGGGTAAAAACATCATGTCCCTTGTCTATTGTTACCATCCGCCTAGACGCACAGTTCGGGACCCCCTACCCGAGATCCGCCTGTCGGTGTACTAGAGTAGGGGTACCCTAGTATCCCGTACTCGTGCACGGACAGTTGCAGCACCCCGCGGCAGGGTTTGCCTGGTCACCGCCAAGATCCTCCGTGGCTCCTTTGGAGCCATTCAAGAACAAAGTATTTGACTAAGAAGACGAGGCCCCGGCAAGAGGAGCTTGCCGGGAAGGCCATTCGAGGCATGCAGACGACAAGGCCCCGGCAAGAGGAGCTTGCCGGGAAGGCTCGGAGCGCGACAAGCCTCCGGACGCGACAAGGATTCGGCCGTGGCAAGGCGCTTGCCGCGGCAAGCACCCACACTCCATCGCCGCACCTGCTCATCCAAAGAACGTGGTCGCCATGGGACCATTCCATGCGCCAGCGTGTCAAGAGGCTGTGCAGCCAGCGGAGAGCAGCGATAAGCGGCACGACAAGCTTGCCATCGTGGCGGCGGTGGCGCACCTGACGGTCTCTGTGGCACTGTTTGGGCGACACTGACGGGCATTTATTGCTTTTGTCCCTTGCCGTCAGAGTTAGGTATTTTGCACTGTACACTGTTCAAGTAGGTGTACCAACTCCCGTTTTTACATTTGTACCCTCATATATGTTGCCGCCTGTCGGAGACCCCTTGAGCATATAAAAGGAGGCCCATGCGCAACGTAGAAAGGGTTCGGTTCATTCGACTCACTCGAGACCAGATATGCTCACGCTAGGTTTTGTAGCTTGCATCGCTCCCTAGCAAGAACAGAATACATCAAACAAGCAGCAGTAGGAGTTTTATCTCTCCGGAGAGCTCCGGAGCTGGGTAAACTGCTCGTATGCTTCGCCTCGATCCGCTCTTCGTGCGATCTCTGCCCCCCTCCGAACCACAAAGGGGCCTGGTCCGCCGGCCCCATAGGTGTCCGTGGGTACGATCAGCCTCCCCGACATCTTTGGCGCGCCAGGTAGGGGGCGTCGAGGCCGTGTGAGTCTGATCCGGCGTTCACACGAGCAGCGTCTTCAACATCTTCCTCAACATGCCACCGAAGAAGAAGGCTTCGGCAGAAGCAAAGCTGCCCGTCGTACCCACCCTCACCGCAGCAAACGGGTGGTGGGGCCGGCGCTGGCGGAGGAACGGGCGCCGACGGAGGTGTCCGCGACGTTGCCAAGTCCAAGGACAAGGCCCCGCAAACCTCGGCGTCCGCGCATCCCCCGCGCCCGTCTCAGGAGACGGGGGACCAACAAAGTCATGGCGTTCACAATGCCATACGTTCGTTGGATCAAGACCCTCAAGACCAGCATGCGTGCCAACATGCTGGCACGAGTGAGATACGGTCGCTGGACGGGTGCTGCTCCTTCTAACATAGTTAGAAGTCCGAGCATATCCCGCTCCTCGCACTGCTCGCCATGCCGCCCACTACTCCAGCAGAGAGCTCTGGCGAGAGCTCACCGCTCCTCGACTACCTCCAACGGCCGACAAGGTCGACGAGTGGAGGACCACTATCCGTAGCCTCATCGGCTTTGCCAGCGGTGACGCTCGCGGCAACTAACGCCATCATTGCCGCGGCAAGACGACAAGGCACGAGCCGGTGGCGGCAGAGATCGTCGGAGGTGCAACTACCGTGCACTCTCCGCCCGAAGGCCAAGATCACCGACTCACCGGATCCACCTTGACAGCGACTCCACCGCGTCGCCGGATCCGCGAAGCTCGCCGCGCGATCAGCGCCAAGTTCTTCATGAGCGACAACAAGAGGACGCCGAACTCGCATCGAGCACCGGAGAGAAGCGCGACGTCGGTCGACAAGCGCCACTGGCCTTCTGTTGACATGCGCGGCGCCGGAGGAGCCAGCGACTTGTCAGACGCGTAGGTTGCCCTGCGTTCACTCGTGAGCTGCGGCAAGTCCAGCGGGCCCAGCCGTAAAAACTTCAAACCAGACGCGTCGGAGAAGTATGATGGCAGGACGCATCCGTCGGAGTTCCTTAGCATCTACACCATCGCGGTGCAGGCTGCGGGGGGACGGGACGACAAGATCCTCGCCAACTACTTCCCGCCCGTGCTCAAGCCCAACGTCAGATCTCGGCTAATGCACTTGCCGGACAGCTCCATATCCTCTTGGGAAGATCTGTGCCATCAGTTTTTTGGCGCCTTCACAGGTGGCCACAAACCTCATGGCCAAGAGAGTGACCTTCACTTGCTGCGCCGGAAGGAAGGAGAGTCCCTGCGCAAGTTCATTCAGAGATTCAGCCGTGTGCACTACAACATCCCAGATGTCCACCCTGCCGCGGTGATCAGCGCGTTTCATCCGAACGTGCGGAACCGCAGGATGAGGGAGGAGATGGTGATGTGCAAAGTCAAGGACGTCAATGAGCTGTACGCCTTGGCCAACAAGTGTGCACGCGCTGAGGAAGGGAGGAGACTCGGGAGAGAATGCGTAAGCAGGATCTCGACAAGGAGGAGACCGCCCGGCAAAGAAGAGCCAAGCGAGGCAACAGGAAGAAGAAAGGCGAGAAGTGCTAGCTGTTGAGCAGTCCGCAACGGAGGTGGCGACAAGAACGCCAAGGCTGGTGGCTCCGGCAAGGAGGTTGCCGACGCCAACCACCGGGCCTGTGGCGGCCGCCGACAAGCAGGACAACTCCAGCAAGCAGTACTGCAAGATCCACCGCACCAAGGGCCACGACCTCCAGAGCTGCAAGAAGATCGAGCAGCTTGTTGAGCAGCAGAAGGCTGAGTATGAGCGGCGCGACAAGGAGAAGGCCCAGGAAGGTGCTGGGGGAGCAGGCAAGAAACGTCCCGGCCGGGGAGGGCGCCGCGGCAAGGCCAAGCAGCGGCAAGGAGACAGACCTCCCTGCGGCCGCGACAAGGATGAAGATGATGACGACGACGAAGATATGGAAGACGACGACGCTGATGAGCAGGAGTTTCAGAAAGCCACAGAGGTCCTCTGCGTTGACGGAGGTGCTTCCTGCATACCTCCCACCGCCAACTCAAGCAATGGATGCGGAGGTCAATGCAGCGGAACCATCCGTAGAGTCACGCAAGCCTACGAAGTGGTCCAAAGACGCCTGTCGTCTTTGATATTGAGGACCACCCTGATCGCATAACTGCGGTCGGATGCTTGCCGATGTTGGTCTCACCAACCATCCGCAACCTCAAGGTCACCAAGATGTTAGTCGACGGCGGGGCCGGCTTGAACCTGATCTCCTCCGCGGTGCTCCAGAAGCTTCAAATCCCTGACAGCGAGCTCGAAGAGACTGGCACCTTCCAAGGAATTAATCCGGGAAGGAGCAAGCCGAAGGTGTAGATTACGTTGCCGGTAACATTTGGCAGCGAGCTGAAATTTAGGACTGAGAGGGTCACATTCGACGTTGCTGATTTCCCATTGCCTTACAATGGGATACTTGGCCGTCCAAAGACTCGCCAAGTTCATGGCAGCCTCTCACTACGCCTACAACTTACTCAAGATGCCAGGCCCGATAGCGTCATCTCTGTCCATGGCGACAAAAAGGATGCCCTTATCTGTGCCGACAAGATCTACCGGGATGCAGCAGCGGCGACAGATTGCCAAACACTTGCCGCTGAAGCTCCCGGGGGGAAGAAGACAAAGTCCAAGTCCGGCAAGAGCTCTGATGCCCACTCCGGCAAGCGCACCTCTTCGGAGTGCTGCGCTACCGTCGAGGACGCACCATCGAGCTCCACCGGCAAGTGCAAGCATGGTAGCTCCACCAAAGACCAAGAAGGTGCCCACCAAGGAGGACGGCACTGGTGGTACCTTCACCATCAGCGCCTCTCTCGACCCTAAATAGGAAGGCGCGCTCGTTGCTTTCCTGCGGGCGAATGTCGACGTGTTTGCATGGCAACCGTCTGACATCCCCGGCGTTCGAGGAAAGTGATTGAGCACCGCCTGGCCGTTTGTCCTCATGCGTGGCCCGTCAAGCAAAAAGTCAGGAAGCAAGCAGTGGAGTGCCAAGAATTTATAGCAGAAGAGATCAAGAAACTGGAAGCAGCAGACCTTGTCAGAGGAGTGCTCCATCCTACGTGGTTGGCCAATAGCTACCGTCGAGGACGCACCATCGAGCTCCACCGGCAAGTGCAAGAAGAAGATGGTAGCTCCGCCAAAGACCAAGAAGGTGCCCGCCAAGGAGGACGGCACTGGTGGTACCTTCACCATCAGTGCCTCTCTCGACCCTAAATAGGAAGGCGCGCTCGTTGCTTTCCTGCGGGCGAATGTCGACGTGTTTGCATGGCAACCGTCTGACATCCCCGGCGTTCCCAGGAAAGTGATTGAGCACCGCCTGGCCGTTTGTCCTCATCTTGCGCGCCCGTCAAGCAAAAAGTCGAGGAAGCAAGCGGTGGGCGCCAAGAATTTATAGCGTAAGAGATCAAGAAACCGGAAGCGGCAGGCCTTGTCGAGGAGTGCTCCATCCCTACGTGGTTGGCCAATCACAGTAGTCGCATAAAGCAAATGGGAAATGGAGACTTTGTATTGACTTCATGGATGTTAATAAAGCTTGTCCCAAAGATCCATTTCCCTTACCGCGCATCGACCAGATTGTTGACTCCATGGCTGGATGTGATTTGCTTTTGTTTCTTGATGCATACTCAGGATACCATCAGATCTTCATGGCTGAAGAAGATGAGGAGAAGACCGCATTCATTACACCATGTGGCACATCTTTGTTTCATCACGGATGCCTTTCGGTTTGAAGAATGCTGGTTCAACATTTGCAAGGGTAGTCCATGGCGCTTTTGAGCCGCAAATGCACAGAAATGTAAAGCCTACATGGATGACATAGTGGTCAAAAGCAAGGACAAAGCAACTCTGGTTCAAGATTTGGGCGAGACCTTTGCAAATCTGCGCAAGATCAACCTCAAGCTCAACCCCGAGAAGTGCGTGTTTGGAGTCCCTTCCGGCAAGCTTCGGGTTCTTCGTGTCTCGGCGAGTTGAAGCCAATCCCGACAAGATCAAGGCCATTGAGCAGATTGAAGCACCAAAGCGCGTCAAGGATGTCTGAAGACTTGCGGTTGCGTAGTCGCTGCTCTCAGCAGGTTTATTTCTAGGTTCTTTGGCGGCGCCCTACCGTTTTCAAAATCTTGAAAAAGGCAGGTCCAATGAAATGGACTCGAAGCGGAGGCTGCGCTGCAGACTTAAAGATATACCTGTCCTCCACTCCAACACTTGTCGCACCTAAACCACAAGAGAAGTTGCTGCTATATATAGCAGCAATCAATCAAGTGGTTAGTGCTGCGTTAGTAGCGGAGAGGGAGGCGGATGACGAGCCAGCAACCACGGCAAACACATTCGGCGACAAGCAGGGGGCTTCGCCGACAAGCTCTGGTCCCGACAAGGACGAATCCGCGCAGACGCATGACCATATGCAGAAAAGGATGGTGCAGCGCCCAGTTTACTTTGTCAGTTCCCTCCTGCAGGGGGCTAGGTCAAGGTACTCTGGTGTGCAGAAATTGCTTTTCGGCCTCCTCATGGCCTCGAGAAAGTTGCGCCATTACTTCCAAGCACATGAGATCACAGTTGTCACTCGCTTTCCGCTGAAGAGGATACTGCAGAATCCAGAGGCAACAGGCAGGATTGTCGAGTGGGCCTTTGGGCTGTCAAGCTTTGGTCTCAAGTTTGAAAGCACTTCAACTATCCAAAGCGAGCATTGGCAGAATTCATAGCGTAATGGGCGCCAACGCCGGATGAAGAGATTCGGAGACGCAGCATTCCCGTCAAGGAAGCAAGCAAAGAGTGGCTAATGTACTTTGATGGTGCCTTCTCGCTGCAAAGGCGCCCGGTGCGGCGTCTTTGCTTATCGCACCCACCGGAGAGCACCTCAAGTACGTGGTCCAGATGCACTTTCCCAAGGAGCAAGCAACAAACAATACTGCAGAGTATGAAGGTTTGCTTGCCGGTCTCAGGATCGCCGTAGACCTTGGGATCAAGAAGCTTATTGTTAGGGGTGACTCGCAGCTTGTCGTCCGCCAAGTGAACAAAGATTATCAGAGTCCGTTGATGGAAGCCTACGTCGATGAAGTGAGGAAGCTAGAAGAGCACTTTGACGGCCTGCAAATGGAACATGTTCCAAGAGCTCGAGAATGATATTGCTTGTGACTGTCAAAGTCTGTTGCACTTAAGTTGCCTGTGGAACCAGTGATTTTCGTGCTCAGGCTGACTCAACCAACCGTAACACCGTCGACTGGACAGAGCAAGAAGAGGAAGTTGATCTCTGGTGACTACTTTCCGGCGGAGCTTCCCGAAGCCGTCGTTGCGAAGGTCCCCAAGATCAACTCCAACGGTCTTTGAGGCGATCTGCTCCGACAAGCCCGAGGTTTGTTTCGTTGAAGCGAGCGCTCCCGACAAGTTTTGCTCCGCCAAGCTTGCCGGGAGCATCAAGCTCCGGTGAGCCGAAGGTTCTTGCCGTAGAAGCTGATGTTCCGCAGCAGCGAATGTGCCTTTAGTCCTCGTTGTCGAGCCGCAAGCTCCAAGCATGGCGCCGATTGTCCTTTTCCTTGAGCGGAGAACTTCCCGAAGAACAAGAAGAAGCGGAAAGAGTAGCCCGGCAGTCCGGTATGTACCAGGTTTATGTCGACAGCATACTGTATAGAAGAAGACTCAACGGTGTGAAATTGAAGTGTATTCCGGGGAAGATGGATGAAGCTGTTGGCGAAGATACACGGAGGCATATGTGGTCACCACATTGGCGAGAGCACTTGCCGGCAAAGCTTTCCGGCAAGGTTTCTTCGGCGACAGCCCTCCCAGATGCAAGCGCACAAGTAACCAAGTGTGAAGCATGCGGTTCCATTCCAAGCAGATACACCAACCAGCTCGAGCTCTCCAGACGATCCCTTTATCCTGGCCCTTCTCGATGCAGGGGCTCGACATCCTCGGCCCCTTCCCCGAAGCCGTCGGGGGCTTTGAGTACTTGTATGCGTCGCCATCGACAAGTTCACAAAGTGGCGGAAGTGGAAGCGATGAGGAAGGTGACAGCCACGGTCGGCGGTCAAGTTCTTCAGTCGATTGTTTGCCGCTTTGAATCCCTAACGGGATCATCACCGACAACGGCACACAATTCTACGAGTCGCACCTTCATGCAAAGACGTCCAAGATCTTGGCGCCAAAGGTCGCTTTGCTTCCGTTGCTCACCCGAGAAGCAGCGGTCAAGCGAGAGGGCAAATCTTTGAAGTGCTGCGCGGGCTCAAGACCAGAACTTCGACGAGGCTGCACAAGTGCGGAAGAAACTGGATCGAGGAGCTGCTGGTGGTTCTTTGGTCGATCGGGCGGCGCCAAATCGAGCCACCGGCCGGACACCTTTTGCTCTAGTCTATGGAGCGCAGGCAGTTCTCCCCACGGAACTTCGTATATGGATCGCCTCGAGTGCTCGCTTATGATGAGCTTGAGCAAGAGCAGCTGCGACAAGATGACGCGCTGCTCCTTGAGGAGGATCGCCTTCAGGCATTTGTCTGCTGCTCGCTTCTGACAAGCTTTGCGTCGCTACCATAGCCGCAAAGTTAGTGCCGAAGTCTCGAGGAAGGCGACCTTGTTCTTCGGCGTTCAGTCCGCCAAGAATTCAAACAAGTTGACGCCAAAGTGGGAAGGCCCTTATCGGGTGAAAGCGAGTCACAAGGCTGGCGCTGTCGCCTTGAGACCGAAGATGGCATCCCGTGAGCAACTCCTGGAACATTGAGCATCTTCGTAAGTTTTACCCATAGGCGGCGGTTGCGGAACTGTTCCGGCAACCACCTTTTGTACAAGTCTTGCCGCTGTTGCATGTAATCCTTTGTACAAAGCGGGCGCAGACCCGATGCATCGAAGAAGCTCACGCGTTGCGCACAACGTGTCAGATTGATGCTTTCATCATTTTATTGCATGTTTTGGCTAACACTTTGTGCAAAGAACCGCACCCGGTAAGCAAAATCGAGCCACTGGGCTCCATAACTCTATTTTCTCTTCTTTCTCTTTTCTCAAAGAAAGGAAGGCTCCCTCGCGCACAAGTTAACCAGGGGGGAAGGATAAGATAATATTACGGACCAGGCATCGCTCGAGGAAGTCTCGCCTTATCGGGAAGCAAAAGACAGAGCCTTATCGGGAAGCAAAAGACAAAAAAGCTAAGTTGCCAAAGTTTGAGCAATCAATTTTTAAATTGTTAAGTTATCTTCCTCGAACGAGAGTACTTTGTATGGAAAACCTGTGCGCAGAGGAACCAACTCGCAGGCTAGTCGCGCCCTTACTTTGTTTCGAGTCCGCTCAACAACTTAAGTGAGCTGCGGCTAGTCGCGACAAGGTTGCTTGTCGGGGGCGGCACTGCCAGCAGGCTGCTGACGTTCCGCACTCAGCGCTCGCGGCAAAGGTGCCCGCACCGACAAGTCCCCCAAATGCGTAAGGCAGAAACGTACAAAGGAAGGAATCAAGTAGAGGAAATAACGTTGCATTGATCGCCTAAGATAGAGTATATTACAAAATAACTTGTCGCTGATCTAACAAAGTGTTCTAAACATGATCGGCGGCGACAAGGGAAAGATAAAATTGGCGGCCTAGTCTCTGCGGTCGCCATCAATCCGCTTGATCTTGTTCACCTTGTCCACAATGGGTGCGACAAGGGCTTTGAAGCTCCTCCACGTTGGCATCGGCGGCAAGGATCCGAGGGCGCCCGTTAAGGTTGAGGCCGGATTGCGGAAGGCCACCTTTATCAACACCTTCTCGAGGGCTCCTGCACAGATCTGGCGTGATTCCTCGGCCACCTGCTTTGGGACCTCTTCCGAGTCAGCTGGAGGCCCGTCCACGCCTTTGAAGAATAAAGCGAGTTTGGCGCTGGGTTGGAGATGCTCGTCGGAGGAGTATCTGGTCCGCCATCCCAGCTCCATCATTTCGTTGTGGATGTCGTAGCGGTGTCCACAAGACCTTCGATCCAGTGCTCCACACTCTCCCTCAAGGCGCTCTGGGTGGAGACAACATTCGCTAGCAGCTCCTCTTTGGCCTTGATCGTCTCCAACAAGCCCACCTCCCGCTCTCTGGCGCCGTCCAACGTCTGCGTCAGAGTGGTCAGCTTCAGCTCAAGATCCGCCTTGGAATCCTTGGCGGCGTCGAGCTCCTTGCCCCTATCGGCGAGACGACTCTGCAGCTCGCCAAGAGTGTAGGCGTCCTTCTGGCGCTTCGTGCTTGGCGCGGCAAGCTCTTCGCCCGCTCTTCTTGAGGCTGGCCTCGGTATGCCACCTTCACCTTCAACTCTTCCTTGGCGGCCTCGGCGGCTGCGGCAGCATCCTTCGCTTCCTTAAGCGCCCCGCCAAGTGACTCCTCGCGCGCGGCAAGGTCTTCTTCGTGGCTGTCCAGGATGAAGGCCGTGCACTCTTCTGCAAGTTGCCCCCGCGCTTCTGCTACGTCGCGGAGAGTTTCTTGGTTGGCGCTCCGGAGCTCTTCTGTGCGCTTCTCCATGTCCGCTCCTGCCCTCGCGACAAGTGCTTCCCGGGACTCCAACTTGGCTTGCCGGGCGCGGTAGAGCCACAGCGGCTTCTTCAGCAGCTGCTCCTCCTCGACTTCGCCGCTTTCTTTGCTTGGCGTCCACCAGCGTCGGCCAATGGAGGCGAGTAGCTTCGCCGTCAGCCTCTCCTTCGACCCGGCGCCTGAGCTCGACTCGGGGGAGTTTGATGAAGACACCCTCGCCGCCTTTAGGTAGGCGCCGGGTGGGCTCCTCGGAGCCTGATGCTGCAGCGGCGGGGAGTCGGTTGTCGGTGTATGGCGCTGGCGCTCCTGCGGCCCTCGGGGCCGTCGGTCACGATCGCCCGACCCCTCGCCAGCTCCTGCGTCGGCAGCCTCGGTGGCCTTCTCGCCAACAGGCTCGTCGGCGACGGCCTCTTCTTCCACAGCAACGGCCTCTTCTTCCACAGCAACGACCTCTTCTTCCACGACGACGGCCTCGTCGGTGTTGCCGCGCGCTTCCTCCTCGCCGGCGACCTCGACCTCCATCGGTTCTGCGTCAGACGAAGAAAGAGCAGTCAAGCAAATGTTCAAAAAGAGAAACAAAAGAAGACAAGCCCAAGGGAGATTTTCGTGTAAGGAAATTACCTGCAACGGAATCCGCAGCCATGGCCTCGACCACTGGAGGGTCACTGGCGCCGTCCCTTGCCGGGGTGGCCTCCCTTGCCGGAGTGGCCTCCCTTGTCGGAGGGCGCTCCCTTGCCGGAGAATCCTCCCTTGGCGGCATAGTGGCAGCAGACATGATTTGAGCGGCTTCCGAGCCCTCTGATGAGGCTGCTCTGCTCCCTCATAAGCAAACAATCAGGTATCAACGAAGAAGGAGCACCCCTGCACACCTACAAGAAGAAGAAAACCGCACACTTACTCTGGGGGGCTGTCTTTGGGGCTGCTCACGAGGAAGGGTTGCGGGTCCGGCAAGGGGTCTCGAACGCGTCCCTGTTTCCACGGGAGAATCGTCCTCAACGACGACCGTCGGGATCTTGGCCCTCTTCGACGCTCTGGGCGGCGTCACGAAAAGGAAAGAGTCCAAACAAAGCAAATCAGATTCAAGATGAAGCAATAAAATTGAAGAAATACAAAGCACAATCTCAAAAGCTTACTCTTCATCTTCCTCCTCGGAGCTGAGCGCAGAGAAGTCAAACTCCGGCTCGCCTCCAGTGCGACGAGGCGGAGGAGTGGGCTCTCTTGGCCGCTTGGCAGAGGCGTCGGCGGTGGCCTAGGAAGATCCCGCCCCAGTTGTCGCAGCAGTGTGAGGCGCTCCCGCGGCAACATCGCTTGCCGCGGTAGAGCGCGTCGCGCGGCGCTGCTGCTGTGGGCCAGTCTGCCGCCCCGACTCATCTCCGGCCTTGCGGAGACACCTCTTCGGTGGAGCCGGTGGCTCCGCTGGCGGCAAGTCGCTGGGTGGTGGAGAAGAAGCGCCCTCGGCGGGACCACTCGACCCGGCCTCGGGCTCGACAAGCTCGTCCTTGCCGGCGATCTCCCTTCGCTCGGCAAGGCTTGCCGCCTTCGCAGCGTCCGCCTCTTCCACGGTGTACCCGAAGGCTCCATCGGCAGCGGCTGCTGCCACCTCCTCCACCCTGGTGGCAATACGCGCCATCTCCTCGTCGGTGGTGTCGCGAGTGAGCCTTTTCTGCTCGTCGGAGCGGATCGGCACTTCTTCCAAGTCGTCGAAGAACTGCTGCACGACCTCGTCGGGAGGCTCCTGCCAGGTTGGAACGATCCCATGGGAATCGCACAACGGCATCATGGCGCGGATGCGGTCAAGCGCCGAGTTGTTGCACAATGGGACGACCCCCCTCGGCAACCTAAACCACTCAGGGTGATCGGGGTCGTTCTTGAACAGCTCTAGCAGCATCGCATCCAGCTCGGGGCGGTGAAATTCCAATTCAGGCCCGGTCGCAACCTCATGATGTCTGCCGCATTTTGGAACTCCCAAGCAGGCCTCCTCCTCTCCTGCAAGGGAAGCGTCTGGCGGCGAAGGAAGTCTCGCCAACTTCGCCTCACGGTTAGTCCGGCAAGCTTTGGCGCAAAATTCGTCACAGCTATCTTCAACCTAGCATCCTCCGGCGCCAAGTTACTCCAATCTCTGCCGCGCACTATTGGGGTTTGGCGCCTGCAGCGATCGAAGGCTGCGGGTTCTCCTCTGACCCAACACCAATTGGCTCTCCACTCCTCCCACTTGTTGCGGAACTCCCCTTCCAGATAGGCTTCTTTCTTGCCGATCCTGGAGACCCAAGCTATCCCTCCGGCAAGTGGCTCTCCTCTCTCGACGCGGGGCACGAAGAAGTGGCGGAAGAGTGCCACATTTGGGTGGACTCCGACAAAGTTTTCGCAAAGATGTGCGAAAACCGCCATGGTCAAGACAGCGTTGGGGGTGAAATCAAGGAGGCGGAGGCCATATGTGTTCATGATATCGCAGAAGAACTCGGAAAAGGGCGGGCAAAGCCCGCAATAGAAGAAAAGGGCAAAGAAGGGTTACCCAGTTGGGGCCAAATCAGAAGCGGAGGCGGGAGTACCTTCGTAGCGGATGCGCCTGGCGTCTCCGTCGACCAAAAGAGATAAAGACATCCTGCAGCTCCCTTGCGCCGAAATGAGGGGAAGATGGCCCGCTCCTTCTTGCCTTGGCGCATGAGCTGGCCTCAGCCGACTTGACGCCCTTCTCCTTGTCGGCTTTCGGAGCCATGGCGAGGGCGGCGGAGGAGGCCGACGGCGGTGAGTGCGCTTGTGGCGAAAGGGGGCGGGGCGCTGCTCTCTTCGCACTGGAGAAGAAGGGGGGAGCGGCGGTGGTTTTCTTCACAAGACAACAATGGCGGAGTGGGCGGCCTACCCCTGTTTCCTCCGCTTATAAAGAGGGGGAGGGGGCGGACGTTCCGCTTTTCCTAATAGCGAAACCCCCCCGACCACGCCCACGATCTTCGCCGACGCATAGCGTTCGGTGCGTGCCGTTAGTGGGGGTCGTGGTGGGTCCGGGGCGAGTTGCGGCGTGATCGAGGCCGCGTGTGACCGTGCACTATTTTGGGCCTGGCCCGACAGCGCTCGGCACCGTGTACGGCCCAGGCCCGGGGGCTCCTGTCGGTGTACTAGAGTAGGGGTACCCTAGTATCCCGTACTCGTGCCGCAGACGATTCTTGACACCCAGCGAGGTTTGCCTGGTCACCGCCAAGATCCTCCGTGGCTCCTTTGGAGCCATTCAAGAACAAAGTATTTGACTAAGAAGACGAGGCCCCGGCAAGAGGAGCTTGCCGAGAAGGCCATTCGAGGCATGCAGACGACAAGGCCCCGGCAAGAGGAGCTTGCCGGGAAGGCTCGGAGCGCGACAAGCCTCCGGACGCGACAAGGATTCGGCCGGGGCAAGGCGCTTGCCGCGGCAAGCAACCTCTCTCCATCTCCGCTCCAGCTCATCCAGCAACGTGTCGCCATGGGACCATTCCATGCGCGCGTGTCAAGAGGCTGTGCAGCCAGCGGAGAGCAGCGATAAGCGGCGTGACAAGCTTGCCATCGTGGCGGCGGCGGTGGCGCACTGACGGTCTCTGTTGCCTTTGTTTGGGCGACAGCGACGGGCATTTATTGCTTTTGTCCCTTGCCGTCGAGTTAGGTATTTTGCAATCGCATACCTGCTGTTCAAGTAGGTGTACCAACTCCGTTTTACATTTGTACCCTCATCTATGTTGCCGCCTGTCGGAGACCCCTTGAGCATATAAAAGGAGGCCCATGCGCAACGTAGAAAGGGTTCGGTTCATTCGACTCACTCGAGACCAGATACGCTCACGCTAGGTTTTGTAGCTTGCATCGCTCCCTAGCAAGAACAGAATACATCAAACAAGCAGCAGTAGGAGTTTTATCTCTCCGGAGAGCTCCGAAGCTGGGTAAACTGCTCGTGTGCTTCGCCTCGATCCGCTCTTCGTGCGATCTCCGCCCCCCTCCGAACCACAAAGGGGCCTGGTCCGCCGGCCCCATAGGTGTCCGTGGGTACGATCAGCCTCCCCGACACCGCCGGTTTTGACATCGACAGGGAAAGCTTGGAACGAAGCTGTTGTTCAGTACTACATGTCATCCCAAACGGATGGTCAAACAGAGGTGGTGAATCGAACATTGTCACAATTGCTGCGAGCTATGATCAAGAAACATCTACGTGAGTGGGAGGAGTGTTTGCCACATGTTGAGTTTGCATATAACAGAGCGGTGCACACTACTACCCAGCTTTGTCCTTTTGAGGTGGTGTATGGTTTCAAACCTATCACACCACTAGATTTGTGATACGTCTCCAACGTATCTATAATTTTTGATTGCTCCATGCTATGTTATCTACTGTTTTGGACCATATTGGGCTTTATTTTCCACTTTTATATTACTTTTGGGACTAACCTATTAACCGGAGGCCCAGCCTGCAGTGCTTGTTTTTGCCTATTTCTGAGTTTCGACGAAACGGAATATCAAACGGAGTCCAAAATGAATGAAACCTTCGGGAACGTGATTTTCTCACCAAACATGATCCAGGAGACTTGGACCCTACGTCAAGCAACCAACAGGGAAGGCACGAGGTGAGGCGCGCCCTCCCAGGCGCGCCCTCCACCCTCGTGGGCCCCCTGTTGCTCCACCGACGCATTTCTTCCTCCTATATATACCTACGCATTCCCAAGCGATCGATACGGAGCCAAAAACCTAATTCCACTGCCGTAACTTTTTGTATCCACGAGATCCCATCTTGGGGCCTGTTCCGGAGCTCCGCCGGAAAGGGAATCCACCACGGAGGGCTTCTACATCATCATAGCCTCTCCAATGAAGTGTGAGTAGTTTACCTCAGACCTTCGGGTCCATAGTTAGTAGCTAGATGGCTTCTTCTCTCTTTTTGGATCTCAATACAATGTTCTCCCTCTCTCGTGGAGATCTATTCGATGTAATCTTCTTTTTGCGGTGTGTTTGTTGAGACCGATGAATTGTGGGTTTATGATCAAGATTATCTATGAGCAATATTTGAATCTTCTCTGAATTCTTTTATATATGATTGGTTATCTTTGCAAGTCTCTTGAATTATCCGTTTGGTTTGGCCAACTAGATTGGTAGTTCTTGCAATGGGAGAAGTTCTTAGCTTTGGGTTCAATCTTGCGGTGTCCTTTCCCGATGTGATGAGGGGCAGCAAGGCACATATTGTATTGTTGCCATCGAGGATAACAAGATGGGGTTTTTATCATATTGCATGAATTTATCCCTCTACATCATGTCATCTTGCTTCAGGCGTTACTCTGTTTTCATTAACTTAATACTCTAGATGCATCTTTGGATAGCGGTCGATGAGTGGAGTAATAGTAGTAGATACGGTGAGTCGGTCTACTTGTCTCGGACGTGATTCCTATATACATGATCATACCTAGATACTCTCATAACTATGCTCAATTCTGTCAATTGCTCAATAGTAATTCGTTCACCCACCGTAGAATACTTATGCTCTTGAAGAAGCCACTAGTGAAATCTATGGCCCCCGGGTCTATTCTCTATCATATTAATCTTCCATCACTTTCTTATTGCTTTGCTTGTTACTTTGCCTTTTATTTTACTTTGCATCTTTATACCAAAAATACTAAAATTATTATCTATCATCTCTATCAGATCTCACTCTCGTAAGTGACCGTGAAGGGATTGACAACCCCTAATCGCGTTGGTTGCGTTGAGCTATTTGTTTTGTGTAGGTATGAGGGACTTGCGCGTGGCCTCCTACTGGATTGATACATTGGTTCTCAAAAACTGAGGGAAATACTTACGCTACTCTGCTGCATTATCCTCTCCTCTTCGGGGAAATCCAACTCAAGCTCAAGAGGTAGCAAGAACAATTTCTGGCGCTGTTGCCGGGGAGTCTACGCAAAAGTCAACATACCAAGTACCCATCACAATCCCTTATCTCTCGCATTACATTATTTGCCATTTGCCTCTCATTTTTCTCTCCCCCACTTCACCCTTGCCGTTTTATTAGCCCTCTCTTTTCCGTTCGCCTCTTTTTTCGCTTGCTTCTTGTTTGCTCGTGTTGCTATGTGCCTTCTATATGCTTGCATCTTCGCTTGCTGAAAATCTATTGATATGGATCCACTTAAAGTGTTCTACTTGGATCATCTTTGATCCTTATGCGCTTGTGCTGAAACCCCAACTGGCCTAGCTGATGGGAAATCTTTAGATGAGCATGCTCATTTTGTGCGTCACCGTTTATCTGAAAAAGGGAGACTCTTATGGTATCATATAAATAGTTTGCTATACTATGCTTGGAATCTTTGTGAAATTTGTGATTTTACTTGTCGCTCTAAGAACCCTAAAAACACCTTCCCTACCTATGTGAGTTCAATGATAATGAAATCTTATCTTCTTATGCAATGGGTGTTTATAGTTACTATGATATCGAACAAATTGAAGAATTTGTCGTTTTTAAGGGTGCTCATGAAGTTGCTTCCTTGATTGAAAAGTATGATTTTACTCTCAACAAATCAGAAAATTCCGTCATACTTAAATATTGCAATGAAAACCTTGCTCATAATGTCTATGTCCAAGAATTTATTGAAAGAATGACCGTTGCTTCGGAAGAAAATAATGATATGCATGAATCTATAGATAATTGTGATTCCGATGATTTGGTTGAAATATCCCTTGATGAACATGATGCTTGCTATTCCTGTGGCCATGATGCCAATATTTATGAAGACGAATTTGCTATAGTTCCTTATGTTAAAAATGAGATCGTTGCTATTGCACCCATGCTTGATAGTTCCTTCGATGAAAAGCATGATTGCAATGATTTTACTATAATTTCTCTTGATGTCAAATGTGCTAATAATATGCAAAACCCTAAGCTTGGGGATGCTAGTTTTGCTATGTCTACTACTTGTTGCAATGATCATGATTGGGGTGATTCTTCTTATGATCTTGAAAATTTATTTAATCCCCATGATGAATATGAGATTGATAATATTGTTTGCAATAATATTGAAAGTGGGTTTGGAAGAGTGTCAACTTTAGACCCCACATATTTGGAGAATATTCAATCTTATGAAATTTTTGATAAAAAAGTGGGTTTGGAGAAGTCATGACTTTAGTTAATGATAATCCCACTATTTTGGAAGAGTGTCAACTTCGCATGCATGTGGATCGTGTTGAGAATATGTTATGTGATAGCTATATTGTTGAATTTTCTTATGATCCTACATGTAATTATTATGAGATAGGAAAATATGGTTATAGAAATTTTCATGTTACTAAATTACCTCTCGTTATGTTGAGATTGATATTGTTCCTTTCCGCTTCCTTGCATATGCTAGTTTTTGCTTGCTACGATAATTTGTTTGCCTATAATATGCATATGCATAGGAAGTATGTTAGACTTAAGTGTGTTTGTCACATGTTTTATGATGCTCTCTTTGTGCCTCAATTCTTGCCTTTCTTGTGAGCATCATTGAAATCTCAATGCCTAGCCAAAAAGGCTTTAAAGAAAAGCGCTTGTTGGGAGACAACCCAATATATTTCCTTGATGCCTAGTAATAAATAATCCATCTACCTTCTGTTTAGATGTGGTTTAATGTTTTAATTAGTGTTTGTGCCAATTTAAACCTATAGGATCTTCTTGGATGATAGTTATTTGATCTTGCTGTAATTTACAGAAACTTTTGTTTCACGAAAACAATTGTTAAAAATCACCAGAACGTGATAAAATAGTGATTCCAATTGCTGCTGATCAATAAACAAGTTGCCTAGGCCTTCCTATGTTTGATTGATTTTTCGAGTTACAGAAGTTTGCGTTAGTTACAGATTACTACAGACTGTTCTGTTTTTGACAGATTCTGTTTTTTGTGTGTTGTTTGCTTATTTTGATGAATCTATGGCTAGTAAAATAGTTTAAAATCCATAGAGAAGTTGGAATACGGTAGGTTTAACACCAATATAAATAAAGAGTGAGTTCATTACAGTACCTTGAAGTGGTCTTTTGTTTTCTTTCGCTAACGGAGCTCACGAGATTTCTGTTGAGTTTTGTGTTGTGAAGTTTTCAAGTTTTGGGTGAATTTTTTTGATGGATTATGGAGCAAGGAGAGGCAAGAGCCTAAGCTTGGGGATGCCCATGGCACCCCCAAGATAATCTAAGGACATCAAAAATTCAAAGCTTGGGGATGCCCCCGGAAGGCATCCCCTCTTTCGTCTACTTCCATAGGTAACTTTACTTGGAGCTATATTTTTATTCACCACATGATATGTGTTTTACTTGGAGTGTCTTGTATGATTTGAGTCTTTGCTTTTTAGTTTACCACAATCATCCTTGCTGTACACACCTTTTGAGAGAGCCATACATGAATTGGAATTTGATAGAATACTCTATGTGCTTCACTTATATCTTTTGAGCTATATAGTTTTGCTCTAGTGCTTCACTTATATCTTTTAGAGCACGGTGGTGGATTTGTTTTAAAGAAACTATTGATCTCTCATGCTTCACTTAGATTACTTTGAGAGTCTTAAATAGCATGGTAATTTTCTTAATAATAATAATATGCTTGGTATTCAAGATTTGTAAAACTTTATTTTGAGTGCGTTGAATACTAAGAAAAGTTTGATGCTTGATAATTGTTTTGAGATATGGAGGTAGTAATATTAGAGTCATGCTAGTTGAGTAGTTGTGAATTTGAGAAACACTTGTGTTAAATTTTGTGATTCCGTAGCATGCACGTATGGTGAACCGTTATGTGATGAAGTCGGAGCATGATTTATTTATTGATTGTCTTCCTTATGAGTGGCGGTTGGGGACGAGCGATGGTCTTTTCCTACCAATCTATCCCCCTAGGAGCATGCGCGTAATACTTTGCTCTGATAACTTGTAGATTTTTGCAATAAGTATATGAGTTCTTTATGACTAATGTTGAGTCCATGGATCATACGCACTTTTCTCACCCTTCCACCATTGCTAGCCTTTCTAATACTGCGCACTTTTCGCCGGTATCATACACCCACCATATACCTTCCTCAAAACCGCCACCATACCTACCTATTATGGCATTTCCATAGCCATTCCGAGATATATTGCCATGCAACTTTCCACCGTTCCGATTATTATGACACGCTCCATCATTGTCATATTGCTTAGCATGATCATGTAGTTGACATTGTATTTGTGGCAAAGCCACCATTCATAATTCTTTCATACATGTCACTCATGAATCATTGCAATCCCGGTACACCGCCGGAGGCATACATAGAGTCATATTTTGTTCTAAGTATCGAGTTGTAATTGTTGAGTTGTAAGTAAATAGAAGTGTGATCATCATCATTTCTAGAGCATTGTCCCAAGTGAGGAAAGGATGATGGAGACTATGATTCCCCCACAAGTCGGGATGAGACTCCGGACGAAAAATAAAATAAAAAAATAGAAAAGAGGCCATAAAAAAAGAGAAAAGGCCCAAATAAAAAAATGAGAGAAAAAGAGAGAAGGGACAATGTTACTATCCTTTTACCACACTTGTGCTTCAAAGTAGCACCGTGATCATCATAATAGAGAGTCTCTCATTTTGTCACCTTCATATACTAGTGGGAATTTTTCATTATATAACTTGGCTTGTTTATTCCAATGATGGGCTTCCTCAAATTGCCCTAGGTCTTCATGAGCAAGCGAGTTGGATGCACACCCACTTAGTTTCTTTTGTTGAGCTTTCATATACGTATAGCTCTAGTGCATCCGTTGCATGGCAATCCCTACTCACTCACATTGATATCTATTGATGGCATCTCCATAGCCCGTTGATACGCCTAGTTGATGTGAGACTATCTTCTCCCTTTTTGTCTTCTCCACAACCACCATTCTATTCCACATATAGTGCTATATCCATGGCTCACTCTCATGTATTGCGTGAAGATTGAAAAAGTTTTGAGAATGTCAAAAGTATGAAACAATTGCTTGGCTTGTCAGCGGGGTTGTGCATGATTTAAATACTTTGTGTGGTGAAGATAGAGCATAGCCAGACTATATGATTTTGTAGGGATAACTTTCTCCGCCATGTTATTTTGAGAAGACATGATTGCTTTGTTAGTATGCTTGAAGTATTATTATTTTTATGTCAATATTATACTTTTGTCTTGAATCTTTTGAATCTGAATATTCATACCACAATTAAGAAGAATTACATTGAAATTATGCCAAGTAGCACTCCGCATCAAAAATTATCTTTCTATCATTTATCTACTCGAGGACGAGTAGGAATTAAGCTTGGGGATGCCTGATACGTCTCCAACGTATCTATAATTTTTGATTTCTGCATGCTATATTATCTACTATTTTGGACCATATTGGGCTTTATTTTCCACTTTTATATTACTTTTGGGACTAACCTATTAACCGGAGGCCCAGCCCAGAATTGCTGTTTTTTGTCTATTTTTGAATTTCGAAGAAACGGAATATCAAACGGAGTCCAAACGGAATGAAACCTCCGGGAACGTGATTTTCTCACCGAACATGATCCAGGAGACTTGGACCCTACGTCCAGCAACCAACAGGGAAGGCATGAGGTAGGGGGCGTGCCCTCCCCCCAGGCGCTCCCTCCACCCTCGTGGCCCCCCTGTTGCTCCACCGACGTACTTCTTCCTCCTATATATACCTACGTACCCCCGAATGATCAGATACGGAGCCAAAAACCTAATTCCACCACCGCAACCTGTATCCATGAGATCCCATCTTGGGGCCTGTTAGGAGCTCACGAAGGGGAATCCACCACGGAGGGCTTCTACATCATCATAACCTCTCCGATGAAGTGTGAGTAGTTTACCTCGGGGCGTTAGGGTCCATAGTTAGTAGCTAGATGGCTTCTTCTCTCTTTTTGGATCTCAATACAATGTTCTCCCCGTCTCGTGGAGATCTATTCGATGTAATCTTCTTTTTGCGGTGTGTTTGTTGAGACCGATGAATTGTGGGTTTATGATCAAGATTATCTATGAACAATATTTGAATCTTCTCTGAATTCTTTTATGTATGATTGGTTATCTTTGCAAGTCTCTTGAATTATCCATTTGGTTTGGCCAACTAGATTGGTAGTTCTTGCAATGGGAGAAGTGCTTAGCTTTGGGTTCAATCTTGCGGTGTCCTTTCCCGATGTGATGAGGGGCAGCAAGGCACGTATTGTATTGTTGCCATCGAGGATAACAGGATGGGGTTTTATCATATTGCATGAATTTATCCCTCTACATCATGTCATCTTGCTTAAGCGTTACTCTATTTTCATTAACTTAATACTCTAGATGCATGCTTTGGATAGCGGTCGATGAGTGGAGTAATAGTAGTAGATACAGGCAGGAGTCGGTCTACTTGTCTCGGACGTGATGCCTATATACATGATCGTACCTAGATACTCTCATAACTATGCTCAATTCTGTCAATTGATCAATGGTAATTCGTTCACCCACTGTAGAATACTTATGCTCTTGAGAGAAGCCACTAGTGAAATCTATGGCCCCCCGGTCTATTCTCTATCATATTTATCTTCCATCACTTTATTATTGCTTTGCTTTTTTACTTTGCCTTTTATTTTACTTTGCATCTTTATACCAAAAATACCAAAAATATTATCTATCATCTCTATCAGATCTCACTCTCGTAAGTGACCGTGAAGGGATTCTCGCGTTGGTTGCGTTGAGCTATTTGTTTTGTGTAGGTACGAGGGACTCGCGCGTGGCCTCCTACTGGATTGACACCTTGGTTCTCAAAAACTGAGGGAAATACTTACGCTTCTGCTGCATTATCCTCTCCTCTTCGGGGAAATCCAACGCAAGCTCAAGAGGTAGCAATTTGCTGCCTCTTCCATTGCATGAGAGAGTAAACATGGAGGCATCAAAACGAGAATATTATGTGAAGAATATTCATGAGAAGACACGGGAGGCTATTGAGAAGAAAGCCAAGAACATTGCTGCTGCAAGACACCAATCAAGAAAGCAAGTTTTGTTTCAGCCTGGAGATATGGTTTGGGTGCATCTACGCAAGTATAGGTTCCCACATATGTGGAGTTCCAAGTTGCGGCCGCGTGGAGCTAGTCCTTACAAGGTGCTAGCCAAGATAAATGACAATGCCTACTTGATTGATATTCCTATTGCTGAGTTGGGTGGCATTAGCAACAACTTCAACGTTGCTGATTTGTCGTCGTATGATGGAGAAGACCTTGGAGCGTCGAGGTCGACGCCTTTTGTAGGGGGGGGGGGAGATGATGAGGACATCCCTACTATTCTTCCATCTCATGATGTTGACCAACCAATTGATGCAAAGAAGAAGTCCAATGATGAAATCAAAATTGGACCTATTACAAGAGCCCGTGCAAAGCTAATAGAACAACAGGTGAATTTGCTCTTAATAGATTCTGATTATTTCATTAATAAGAATTGTTTACTGCCTAAGTCTTTGTGTGTTTGCATACTCAGGTTCATGGGAGAAGAAGGCATAGCACGAGGGAACGAGGAGTTGAAGCAGCTAGAGCAAGACGTGGTGATCATGCACATGGACGCGAGGGAGGAGAGGGAGGACGGCGACCAACATGAGGAGGAGGACACCATGCAGGAGGCCACATATGGCGCACCACGAAGTGGTTGTGCGCCTTACACATACGGCATGCGCGCCTAGTTGGCTGCACCCAACCATTGGGTCAGTTTGTATCTGTTTGAGTCAAACTGAATCTGTTTGGGCTGAACCCAAGTTGGGTTCGGGTTTGGTTTGAGTGGTGGACGCCCCGACATCTATAAGTACTCTTGGGGCACCCACAATTAGGGCTAGTGTCGTGGAATTGTCACGGCAGGTGTCCTCATGAAAGGACTTAGTCGCGGGGCCATCGTACGGGTTAACTTAGAGGGGTTAAAGCGGACACAAAGACACGAGAGTTTATACTAGTTCGGCCCCTTCGATGAAGGTAAAAGCCTACGTATAGTTTGTGATGGGATTGATGTGATTTCGGCGACTAGGGAGCAATAGCTTCGCCTAAGCCTTGAATTGTTGTTGTCTGTCCTCAAACCGCCGCCGGGTCGTCCCCTTATATACATGGGTTGAGGTCCGGCCGGTCTACAGAGTCCCGAGGCCGGCTCATACAAGTGTCCGACTCGGTCTCTTCTTTCTCTTATCTTACAACACAAGTTACATGGTTATGGCGGTTTTACCATTATGGGCCCTAATTCGCCACAGGCTCCGGCCTCTAAGCTCTACAGCAATTGCCACCTTCTGAGTCTTCGTGGACCCCAATTATGGCCGAGGGTAAACCGGCCCCTTCAGGGCGGTTTATATTCAGTAGATACATCCCCAACATTAGGCCCCAGTTGACTTGAACCTGTTCATGTTAATCTTCAACATCTTAGGAAACTCAATATCTTCCTTCATATTTCGTAAACCGCCATCTGCTTAAACCGCCGTGACATCATCCTCCCACCACAAAGAACAGAAAGCATCTTGACGTCATCTTTATTAAAGAAGCCCAAACAGTAAGATTCCCTTCATTTAATACTATCCCGGAAATCGAGGCGACCGCTGCGCCGTCTGCCACTTTCAACTCCTCCATTCTCGCGCCTGTTAATTACTCTGTCTCATTATAAATAGACCGAAGGCCCTTTCTCTTCTTCCTCCTTCCGCGCTTCTTCTTCCTCGCGACGCTCCAGCTCTGAAGCTCCGCCCGTCGCCTCCGACCTTCGAACGTCAGCGTTAGTGCAAGGTCACTGCATCAACCTGGTTGTACAGAGACTCTCGGCGCTCCTCCGCTGTTCTGTGCATCGGGTAAGGCTCCTCCTCATGCCCTAGATCTGCATCTTGAGGCTCCTGTTCATATCGTCGTTCATAGGTGTTCATCCCTAGTCTCTTCATACCTGCTCTGCCATGGCTTTTTAATCCAACCTTAGCATATATCCTGTGTAGTAACTACTCCGCCTTCAGTTTAGCACTTTGCACATCTTTCTTTTTGTTCAGACCCTCTTGTTAGAACGCACGAACTTCCCTGCCCTTTATAAGGCTTGCATGGGTCGCAGAAATTTTCCTTCATCAATCTTCGTAGATCCAAATTAACTCCATTCATATGTGAAACCTGTTTCGCCCACACTTAGCAGATTTTCGATTCTGTCTCTTCCTCCTAAGGGCGGTTTAATTTTTTGATAGCTAATCTGCCATACTCCATTAGTCCTCGCTAAATCGGAAATTGGAACTGATCGCCGGTGCCGGTTTAGCATTGTATAATATGTTCGAACTGTTAACGGTGAACCGTTTTTACTTTTCCTTTCGCAGCTTTCTTCTTCCGGAATGGCCAAACAATTCTCGCTTGCAATTGGGTCCGGTCCAAGATCACCGAGACACAACTCAATGGATATGTCACCACCGCACTTTAGCCTCCAAAATGTCCTCCATTGGCGTGTTCCGGATGCCGAATGCCCTCCTGAACCTCAAGAAGGAGAAGTAATTGTATTTATGCAGCACTTAGACCGGGATTCAGCCCGCCGGATCAAAATTCTTCCGGATGTCCTCGCAAGTTTCCAACTCCATCCACAAGATATTGGTCCGAACTCAGATCCAATATATGCAATTTCCAAGTTTTCTGTGAAGTCTATCTTCAAGAAGAACCATCTGTGGAGCTGTTCC
Organism: Aegilops bicornis; assembly: GCA_021605145.1. Lineage (NCBI taxonomy): Eukaryota > Viridiplantae > Streptophyta > Magnoliopsida > Poales > Poaceae > Aegilops > Aegilops bicornis. The sequence goes on from CM038671.1 coordinate 712,493,755, forward strand.
GGGATTTCTTTCATTTTAACCGCCGTACGGAGTTTTCGGATGGTCCTAACACGGAACTGGGTGGTGTTTCAATCCATAAAAGGAAGGAAGTAGACTTTCCTCACGCAAAACACCATAGCCATCCGAAAGATTGGAACCAAACCTGGTTCTATTGCCGGAATACCGCTCCTAACAGCGAGAACCCCTTGCCGGGCTACCGCCCTCACCGGCTTAGCAACCATCACCCATTGCCTTTACGCTGGACCGCCGCAGAACGGAAGAAATTTGCGCCTCAAATTATCAAACTCCTGGCTCTAATGGCCAATGGCTTAACCGGTATTGACCTTGTTCGATGTTGGGTTTCTTGGGGCATCTTGCCATTAAGCCGCCGCCCGGATTGATGCATCGAATACACCGGTAGCGTCAAAGACCCTCAAAGACGTCACGAGCTACCAATAATCGAGCTTGAAGTCACCGAGACAAGGAAGAAGATGCTCGATGAGCCGATCTCCGTCTGCAGCCAAACCGGGTTGGCCCCATTCTGTGTTTCCAACAAACCGCCTGCGGTAAGGCTCCGCTCATCGCTCTTCTGATATTAATGCCTTATTGATATATATTAATCCTTGTTACTTCTCAGGCTAACAGCTCCTTCTGGAAACGAACCAAACCGGCCCGGGTTCCTCGTGTAAAGTCCAAGACCACCAAGAAAGCTGGTAAGAGGAAAACCGCCGAGTCTTCTGATCCGCCGGAAGAAGAAGATTCAGAAGCTGAGGTAAAGCTTGATTTACTTTGTCCCTTTTATCCTTCATCCTATTGACGGTTTCAATTCCCGGGATGATCTTTGAAGCGATCATGCCGATCCCGTTGAGGTAATCCTTCTTTCTTCCGAATCTGATCTTGTGCGGTTAAAAGAATTCGCCGCACAGTCCGGAAAGTGAAAAAATCTCACTCCGTGCTCATTTGAATCCGAACCTTTCTTTGAAGACACAGCAGGTCAAGAGCGCCCGTCACGACCCGCACATGATCAACAAATTACATCGTCCGGTTTACTGACACCCCAACCCGGAAGCGTCGTCCAAAGGTGATTTGTTCTCCTGGCGTTATCCTTTGAAAGGTTTCTTCCGATGTCCTCTCAATCCGTCTGATCCAATTATCGTGCCTCTTCCAACTCATCTGTCGGTTCATCAACCACTCAACCGCCTCCTCTTAAAGTTCTTTGCTTGGGTAAGCATAATGCTCTTTTTGTTTTCTTCGCATTTGTCGGTTCATCACACTCTAACTCTGAATATTGCAGCACCAAGGCTCGCTTAAGTAAGAAGGCGAAAACCCTTGACCCTCATGGATGTTGATCCGGAGAAGACTCCAGAGCACCATGGCGAAAAGCCTGAAGTTGCTAAAAACATTCTGCCGGGTTGAACCAAGACGACAATGCTAATCCGCCAGAGGTTGAACCGGATGCCCAAGTAGAAACCTCACATCCTGCTCCACCGAGTCCTGCAGCGGAACAGGTAGCAGTTGCTGAAACGCCGAGCCTAGGTATGAAAACACCAAGCCCAAGGAAGAATGCCAATCCGGCCAGCCCGGCCAAAGATGATGATGTCGTAGTGACGGGCACCGCCTATACCGCCCCTGGCAATCCGGTCGCTTTATCAAAACACAGCGCCAAGGAAGAGTCTACTGCCATGAGTAAAGAGAAGGGAAAAACTGATCTGTCAGCTTATGATAACTTCTCTGCCCAAGAACTTCACTCTGGCTTCCTGAACCGACTCTACACAAGTCGTGACTTCGAAGCCGGTCTGGTGAATCGTATGAAGGAACGCTATGAGGTAAGGAGTTATGCCTCTCTTGTACTTTTGTTGTGTAGTAGCCCCCAAGGGCCGGTTCAACTGAGCATAGTTAAACCGGGACTTAATATAAAACTCATACGTCTCAAACTTCAGTGCTGTAGCCCCCAAGGGCCGGTTCAACTTAGCATAGTTAAACCGGGACTTAACATGTATCACCATAGCAAGATGAGATCAATTAGCCATTAGCCCCCAAGTGCCAAGTTGAATACATGTATTGAGCTTGGGACTTCATAATGAAACAACTAACGTGATCCATTTTTTATCAGAGTGAGATATACCAGCAAACCGTACAACTCAAGGACCTGCGTGCCAATCTGAAGACTCAACAAGCAGAAGCCACCAAGGCCAAGGATGAATTGAAAACTGCCTTGACCACTATGGAGCAGCTCAAGGAGTGGTACAAATCCGAGCAAGCCAACTGGGACACCGAGAAGGCTGGTTTGCTAAAACGGGCGGAAGATGCTGAAGCGGCTCTTAAACCGGTGACAGAAAATCTCACCGGACTAAAGCGCCAAATTAATGCCATGACCTCTGCGATCTTTGGTAAGAGATTTTTCACTGATTACTATTTCGTTTTGATATTTCCGCCAGTTTAACCTGCGCTGTCTTAAACCAGTATAGGGAAGCGTATTGCTCATCTGGGCTCTGATATGCGGAAGAAGCTCAAGGATGCATACACGCTGATTGAGCAGCTGTATACCGGCACCCAGCGAGTCATATGCGCTACATCGTATGATAACACAACTCCGTCCTTGATCAAAGATACGCTGGACCGGCTATCCATGATTCCGGCACAACTTGAAGAGTTGAAACGATCCGCGGCCCGGGCTGGCACTTTATTGGCTCTAACTCGCGCCAAGGCGTGGATAGCGGACCTTGATCCGGCTGACATAGCCAAGGGCTTCCCCGGCGCTCAAGAAAACGGCGAAGCCTTTGAAAATGACGCCCTCAAACGAATAACAAAGGAGATGCGTCCTCTGGCGAGTCAACTGGCAGCAGAAGCCAACCTGGCGGTTTACCGGTCTTTCTATGATGCAAACAACAGGCGGGTGGAATTTGTCATTCCGTAAGTGCGTAACCTTGTTCCTCCAATCCGTAAGCACACTTATGCCCCGACGTTGATCCGCTGAGCTTATAAGTGAAGAGGCTGTCTTCGTGCTTTAAACCGGATTGATCGTCTACCAATGACTTCCGCCATTGGGTGATGAAGAGGAAGAAGCTGAACCGGCGCTGAGACGACCCATCTTCTTCACGCCAACCCGGCGAGGCAGCATACTCCGGCAAGCCGGTGGATGCATCATAAGCTGCTAGACATAACGCCATTCGAAATGTTGGGCCTCGGAAGGCCTTGTAATAGAATAGCCAAAGCACTTTTGTTTTTGAATATGCCTTTATGCCTTTAGTCTCGCAACCTTCAAGCAGAGGTGCCGATACTTTTGATTGAATAATCGAAACCTTCAATCTATTTTGCCCGCAATCACAAATTCTTAATCTGCCACGGCGGCTTGTGTCGCCAAACTTGTGACGCTCATATGTATATGTAAGGAAATATTGAGGTATATGATCAAAATTTTGTGATACAAAAATACCCGCCAGCGTCGGGCTTGCAGTTGGCTGAGCCAACCATGAAGCGGAGGTTGTATAAACCATTACCGTCAAAGGAGACAACAGCTCCTATGTTTAGAATGCCGGTTTACCAGGTAAACCATGCCGGGTCATGTTAAGCCCCTGTTACTCCATAATGGGATGTTTAACAGAAAATCAAACCGGAAAAGTTATCTCCGGATTAAAAAATAAACCAAATTCCGTCAATGGACTGGTTGAACTGATTTTAATAATAGTTATAAAAAAATACGGAAGCAAAGGCAATGATAAAACCGTTTGCAAAAAGAGGCTTTACTGAGCCGATCGATGATGGCGTTACCATGATCGGACACGACCAAGCTCCCAATAAGGTGTAGCTATGGTTCAAGTCAGCCAGTCCCCAATCAAACTGTGGCATTATGCCGATCAAGTGGCGTGGCAATGGTTCGGGTTCGACCAAGCCCCCAAGTGACTCTATGACCTCAGCCGACCAAGAGGCGTGGTGGTTCAGACTTGACCATGTCCCCAAGTGATCTGGTGGCTTTCGCCTATCAAAAGGTGTTGCATTGGTTCGGACACGACCAAGCCCCCAGATGACATCTAAAAGCTTCTGAAGATCAAGCTCAAGGGATGACATCTAAAAGCTTCTGAAGATCAAGCTCAAGGGATAAATCAAACTCCATGTACCCAAGCCGGATTTTTACAGAACGGATACCCCGCTTTAGCCGAGGCTCCAGTTTATTGCTTTTATTCATAATATATACATTGTCATAATATGTACATAAGGAGAGCCGATGGCTCAGGTATAATAAGGTCAAGATGAGCTATGTTCCACGGCCTGTTGGTCTCCTCTTCGGCGTGCGTGAGTCTTTATGCTCTCGAACATCAATCGAGATAGTATGACCCGTTGTGCGATTCTTCTTGACCACAAAAGGCCCTTCCCAAGGTGGGGATAGCTTGTGCATATCTGTTCTGGTCTTGAATGAGCCAAGCACCAAGTCTCCTTCTTGAAAGGTTCTGGTTCTCGACCACGACTGTGATACCGACGAAGATCCTGCTGGTAAATCGCCGAGCGAGCAGCCGCCATATCTCGTTCTTCATCCAGTTGATCCAAAGCGTCCTGCCATGCTGCCTCGTTATCTGCCTCAACATAGGCTGCCACACGAGGCGAGTCATGACGGATATCGCTGGGGAGGACCGCCTCCACTCCATAGACCATAAAGAACGGTGTGTATCCAGTGGATCTGTTAGGGGTAGCATTTATACTCCATAACACAGATGGTAGCTCTTCTACCCAACAGCCCGGCGTCCTCTGTAAAGGGACCATAAGCCGGGGCTTGATACCTCTCGTGATCTCCCGATTAGCTCGTTACTGCTTGACCATTGGACTGTGGGTGAGCTCTTCAAGAAACGTCAAGCCGGATGTGCTCACGTTCACAAAACTCCTTCATGGCACCTTTGGACAAATTGGTACCATTATATGTGATGATACTGTGTGGAAACCCAAACCGGAAGATCACCCTTTTGATGAACTGAACCGCCGTGGCCGCATCACACTTGCTAACGGGCTCTGCCTCGACCCACTTTGTAAATTTGTCGACTGCTACCAGCAAGTGTGTCTTCTTGTCCTTGGAGCTTTTAAAAGGTCCCACCATGTCCAGCCCCCAAGTCGCAAACGGCCAAGTAATTGGAATCATCCTCAATTCTTGGGCGGTACATGAGCACGTCTAGAAAACTTCAGCAACCATCACATCGCTCGACCAGATCTTCCGCATCGGCATGGGCAGTCAACCAATAAAAACCATGGCGGAACGCCTTAGCCACCAAGGATTTTGAACCGGCGTGGTGACCACAGTCCCTTCGTGGATCTCACGCAATATTTCACAGCCTTCCTCGGGGACACACAACGCTGAAACGCCACGACACACTGCAATGATGCAACTTCGCCATTAACAATGGTCATAGACTTAGACCGCCGAACTATCATCGGACCCAACGTCTCATCTTCTCGTAACTTCGCCCGGCTCATGTACGCCAAATAAGGGAGCGCCCAATCCAGAATGACATGCAGGCTGCCACCAACTGAGCCTCCGGATCAGGAATAGCCAAATCTACTTCATCAGGAAGCTTGACTGACGGATTGTGCAGTACATCAAGGAAGACATTGGGCAGGACCGGTTTGCGTTGAGAGCCCAACCGGCTTAAAGCGTCCGCCGCTTCATTCTTCCGACGATCCACATGGTCCACCCGATAGCCTTTAAAATGACCTGCAACAACATCCACCTCCCGACGATATGCAGCCATGAGTGGGTCTTTGGAATCCCAAGTGCCTGACACTTGTTGGGCCTCCAAGTCCGAGTCACCGAAGCACTTAACCCGGCTTAGATTCATCTCCTTAGCCATCCGAAGACCATGGAGCAAGGCTTCATACTCAGCTGCATTGTTAGTACAAGGGAACATTAAGCGGAGGACGTAACAAAACTTTTCACTTCGTGCTGAAGTTAACACAACTCCAGCCCCCGAGCCCTCCAACTGCCTGGACCCGTCAAAGTGGATGGTCCAATAGGTATGATCCGACTTTTCTTCAGGCGCTTGTAACTCCGTCCAATCATTAATGAAATCCACAAGTGCCTGGGATTTTACTGCCGTCCGAGGCACATACCTTAAACCGTGCGGCCCAAGCTCTATGGCCCACTTAGCAATCCGGCCAGTCGCCTCCCGGTTCTGTATGATATCACCTAAGGGAGCTGAACTGACCACTGTGATGGGATGCCCTTGAAAATACTGCTTCAGCTTCCGGCTTGCCATAAAACTCCATACACTAGCTTCGCCAATGCGGATATCTCTGCTTGGACTCAATGAGCACCTCGCTGATGTAATAAACCGGACGTTGAACCGGATACTCCTTCCTGCCTCCTTTCGCTCTACCACAATGGCTACGCTTAATCGCCCGGCATTAGCAGCAACATATAGCGTAAGCGGCTCCTTGTCAATGGGAGCGGCGAGAACAGCGGGTTGGCCAATTGCCGCTTTAAATCCTCCAATGCTTCATCGGGCGGTGAACTCCGGACAAACTAATCCGTCTTCTTGACATCTGGTACAAACGAATGGCCTTCTCTCGAGGCGGTGATAAACCCTGCTTAGCGCGGCAATCCTACCCGCCAAACTCTGGACATCAATGACACACATCGGCTTAGAAGAGGAGGTGATAGACGTAATATTCCCCGGATTAGCTTCAATCCCCCTGTTGTACACAAGAAAACCCAATAACACTTGCCGGAACACGAAAACACATTTGGCGGGTTAAGCATCATCTTGTACACCCGCAAGTTGTCAAAGGTTTCTTTTAGATCCTCAATCAGTGTCTCCTTCTTCCTTGATTTAACCCCAATATCATCCACATAAGCATGCATGTTACGGCCGATCTGTTCGTGCAAGCAATTACATGCAACGCCGATAAGTTGCTTAGGCGCTCTTGAGCCCAAAAGGCATAGACACATAGCGTAAGGCTCCAAAGGGGTGATAAACGCTGTCTTCTCCTGGTCCTTAACCGCCATTTTGATCTGATGATACCCGGAATAAGCATCCAAAAAGCTCAAACGCTCACAACCCGCCGTAGCATCAATAATCTGGTCAATGCAGGGGAGGGCGAAAGGATCTGCTGGACAAGCCTTGTTAAGATCTGTGTAATCCACACATGCGCCAAGTGCCGTTTTCTTAAGGACCAACACCGGATTAGCAAGCCACTGGATGGAAAACTTCAACGATAAAACCTACTGCTAAGAGCCCGCAACCTCTTCTCCAATGGCCTTGCGCCTTTCCTCGTTAAATCAAGCGAAGAAACTGCTTTACCGGGTTTGTACTTGGGATCAACATTAAGAGTGTGCTCAGCGAGTTCCCTCGGTACACACAGCATGTCGAAGGCTTCCATGCAAAATGTCCCGATTCTCACGGATGAACTCGATGAGCGCGCTTTCCTATTTAGGATCCAAGTTAGCACCGATGATGAACTGCTTGGACGAATCACGGGCACAAAGTCAACAAGTTTAGTCTCACCACGATTTAAACTTCAGATCCGGATCGTGCTCAGTAGTTGGCTTCTTCAACGGTGTCATATCCTCCGTATCAACATTGTCTTTATAGTACTTTAGCTTTTCGTTGGCACAAACCGACTCTGCGTAAGCCGCATCACCTTCCTCACACTCTAAAGCGATCTTGCGGCTCCCATGAACCGTTATCGTCCCTTTGTGACCCGGCATTTTTAGCTGCAAATAGACATAACAAGGTCGCGCCATAAACTTGGCATAAGCCGGCTGCCCAAACAGGCCGTGGTAAGGGCTTTGAATTTTCACCACTTCAAATGTCAATGTTTCCGATCTGGAGTCATGTTCATCCCCAAAGGCCACCTCCAGAGCTATTTTACCAACCGGATATGCTGACTTGCCAGGCACCACACCATGAAACACTGTATTGGACGGCTTGAGATGTTTATCCGTTAACCCCATACGACGGAAGGTCTCATAATACAGGATGTTGATGCTGCTCCCTCCGTCCATAAGCACCTTGGTGAACTTGTATCCTCCCACCTGAGGCGCCACCACTAGGGCTAGCTGACCCGGATTGTCAACCCGGGGAGGATGATCCTCTCTACTCCATACAACAGGCTGCTCGACCAAAGATAGGTAATGCGGCACGGCCGGTTCAACAACGTTGACTGCCCGCTTCAAGTTTCCGCCTCGCTTGTCCAAGCTAGTGGTGAAGACGTGATACCGCCCACCATTCAACCGCTTCGGATTGCTTTGATAACCCGATCGCTGCTGCTGCTGATTGTAACCACCTTGGTTGTTCTCGATTGTTACGCCCGCCGGATTACCATTAAACCCTGGACCGGAATTTCCTCCACCGTAACCGGGCGGACCACGAACCGCCGGGCCCTTGATCATACCGGAAAGCATTAGAACTTTTGAACTCCTGCATAATGTAACAATCCTTCCAGAGGTGGTTTGTTGGCGCCTCCTTCGTCCCATGCTTGGACAGGTTGATTCAGCAGATAATTCAACCCGTCCGGATTGTGATTAGGCGCACCACCTCGGTTCGGATGTTTACCCTTGCGCCGTTGACCCTTGTCCTGCACGTTGGTGTTGGCTACGAAGCCCATGTTACCATTCGCCTTACGCTTGTTTCCTCCATTACCCGCCGACTGATGCTGCTGGCCTCTGGAGTTGCTGTTCTGTTTTCCCTTCCCTATTTCATCGTCCTCCTCAGACTCGGGATCCTTGGTACTATCAGAATCAGCATACTTCACTAAAACGCCCATGTCATTGCAAAAACGCTTCATGCGACCCAGCTTCAATTTTAAAGGTTTGAACCGGCAGTTGCCTTCTAGGGTTAAGATCGCAGAATCAGTGTTGATCCGGTCTGAAGAATGTAAAACTTCCGAAACGCGGCGTACCCAACGGGTTGTGGATTCTCCTCTGCTCGGACACAAGCCGCCAAGTCCACCATGCATATGGGCTGCTTACAGGTGTCTTTGAAATTTTGAATGAACCGGGTCCGCAATCGGGTCCATGAATCGATGGAATTGGGTGGCAAGCTTTTCAACCAAGTACGGGCCGTGCCTTCAAGCATCATGGTGAAATACTTTGCACACGCAACTTCATCCACATCCAGCATCTCCATGGCCATCTCATAGCTTTCTATCCAGGGCCGTCCTAAGGAGCTATTTGACCCTGCGTGTTTCTACCGCCTGTGGTGAATCGCCTTCGATTGGAATCGCCTCCAACCGTGCTGCAGCCGCAACAAGGCTATCCATCGGGTTGGAGTAGTGACCTGGAGGTGTTTGCACAAATTTCGAGGCGCTACCGGCATGATGGCGAGGCAGATCTATCACACGGGCTGAATCGGCGCGCCTGCCCCAGTGCTTCCGCCCAGCTCACCACCGCGGCGGATTACTGGTCCTTGCTCCCGGGTGTTGAAGAGGTCTCTTCCTCGAAAACCGAGGGCAAACGGGATCTGTACTTTCTTTTCATGACTTCATGCGACGCTGCTCGATCCAAAGATGAGCCTATAAGCCTGCGCATCCAAAGCGGCCCGCTCTGCCATCATCCTAACGTCTGCGGCTACCAGATCCGTTTTAGCCTGAGTGATCTGCTCCTTCACCTTTGCAATCTCCAGTCGATGACTCATCATCCGAGTAGACAACGGTTTTGCCACCTGATGCTGATCCGTCCTCGTAGTTTCTTCCGTGGATGACTCCCACGAAAGCACGCTTGACAGCCGGTTTAGCCAGGGCAGGTTTCGCCCGCTGAGCCGTCTCGACGAGGTCGGTGCAGATGTCCGGCTCAGGCCCTGGCTCACCGATCTTGCCGATGAACATGTGTATGCTACCAAAGGGGACCCGGTACCCGTACTCAATCGATCCGGCCTCGGGGCCCCAGCCTACATCGTTGATGTAGAGCTTGCCGCGATGACTCTTGGTCATCCGGCCCACAGCATAGCCTTCGAGTCCTTCGAACTTGCCCTCTAAGATCATCAAACCATCATGCGATAGCCCCACGGTGGGCACCAACTGTCGTGGAATTGTCACGGCAGGTGTCCTCATGAAAGGACTTAGTCGCGGGGCCATCGTACGGGTTAACTTAGAGGGGTTAAAGCGGACGCAAAGACACGAGAGTTTATACTAGTTCCGCCTTCGATGAAGGTAAAAGCCTACGCCTAGTTTGTGATGGGATTGATGTGATTTCGCGACTAGGGAGCAATAGCTTCGCCTAAGCCTCGAATTGTTGTTGTCTGTCCTCAAACCGCCGCCGGTCGTCCCCTTATATACACGGGTTGACGTCTGCCGGGTTCTGAGTCCCGAGGCCGGCTCATACAAGTGTCCGGCTCGGTCTCTTCTTTCTCTTATCTTACAACACAAGTTACATGGTTATGGCGGTTTTACCATTATGGGCCCTAATTCACCCCTGGGCTCCGGGCCTCTAAGCTCTACAGCAATCGCCACCTTCTGAGTCTTCGTGGGCCCCAATTATGGCCGAGGGTAAATCGGCCCCTTCAGGGCGGTTTATATTCAGTAGTTACATCCCCAACAGTTAGACCACGTTAAAATTAAACCCTAGTTTCGTTGAACTTCCTATCAATCATTCATGTGAAATTGCATCTCCAATTCGTATCGATTTGGAGATTTGAACTACAAGTTGAGTGTAATCTGCTGTTCCATTGGGAATTAGTGAATTGCAATTATACCGTTTCGTGGTCGATGGCTACGTTGCGCAAGTGTGTGAAGTCGTGAATATCCGAAGGGTAGAGAGCTGTTGCATTGGCATCAGGGATCTAGAGAGGAGAGATCATCGGCGACACCCAGTTATCTATCATCTTCATCATACCACCACGAGCTTACTGAGAAGATCGGGCCACCCCATATCAGAAGACTCTACCCGTGTCCGGATAGGACTCTCCTTGGCGTGGAAGGCAAGCTTGGTGACCAAATATGAAGATTCCTTTTTCTGTAACCGACCTTATGTAACCCTAGCTCCCCCCGGTGTCTATATAAACTGGAGTGCGAGGTCCATAGAGGCCGATCATTATAATCGTAGTCATACATGCTAGACTTCTAGGGTTTAGCCATTACGATCTCATGGTAGATCAACTCTTGTAACACTCATATTCATCAAGATCAATCAATAAGGAAGTAGGGTATTACCTCCATAGAGAGGGCCTGAACCTGGGTAAACATTGTGTCCCCCATCTCCTGTTACCATCGATCCTAGACGCACAGTTCGGGACCCCCTACCCGAGATCCACCGGTTTTGACACCGACATTGGTGCTTTCATTGAGAGTTCTGCTGTGACGTCGAAGACAGGGTGGATGGCTCGCCTTGTTGTCAAGGATAATATCACCTCCGGAGGAGTCCTAGCTCCGGGCCAAACCCTCGGACTTGGCGGCTTTACCATCACCGCCTGTTCGGCCGTTAAGCCGACGATGACCTCTCAAGTCATCGAAAATCGTCTCCGCGTTGACTCCGAATACTCCAAACGGATGGATCCGGCGGAGTTGTCGTCTTTGAATGAAATCCTAGATCGCATCACCATCTTGGGGGTTGCTACGGACTACGATCGGATTGGGCTTAAACCTGATCAGAGAGAAATCAAATCTCCGCCGATCACCCATCAGATAGCGGTAGTGGAGGAGCAAGACAATAACTCTTCCCTCATATTGAGGATGAACTATGTCCGGGTTGCCGATCTCAAGGAGCCGGATACCTGTCCGCGGAACGGCATGCCCTACCCTCCGAACCTAGAATCGGACGTAGGCCCAAAACGTCAGTTGATATCCCGGAGTCCGAACCATGAAGTTCGGAGGATTTACAAACTCCGGATCCCAAATCGGATCAGGGTTTAGATTTAAAACCACCCACCCACCCAGCTATACGTGATCTTATGTACATACGACAACAGTCTCAGGAAACGGTCCATCACTTTTGGGCCAGATTCCTCCTTGTCAAAGACAAGATTAAATATCGCCGCGATGAAGACGCGATCTCAGCATTCTGCAACAATTGCATGGACAAAGGAATCCTCAAAGCCATCAATCGACATCGCGTATTACACTTTGCTGACTTGGCAAGCATAGTACAGAAGTAATGCGCAATGGAAAGCGCCTGGAAAACTCAGGCAGCTCATTGGGAACCGCCAGCTTCAACTCAGCCCCTCGTCCGGGCAAAAAGGACGCACCCTCGTGGGGTGCCTGACCCAATAGTAAATAAATCAAAGACCATTATGGGGCGCGGAACTGTTCTGGAGGGATGGCTCGACAGGCCATGCAAGATACATACAACACCGGACACCACACCAACCCACATCAGCATGTTGGATACTCCGGCAAGTGGCCAAGAGCGGCGAAGATCTCCTCACCAAAAATACCCCAGAACAACACCCCCCAGAAGACGACGACCTCAGAGTATTGACGGTCTTCGAGACCTTTGCTTCAAAAAAATCAGCGCAAAAGGGCACTCCACGACCTCGCGGAAGTCTGCCAAGTCGCAGCAATAAACCCCTGGAACGACACGGCCATAACTTTCAATGCCGATGATGAACCAAAATTCAGGACAGTCCGGGCACCAGCCGCCTTGGTCCTCAGCCCAATCATGGATGGCTTCCGGCTCACCAAAGTGCTCATGGACGACGACAGCGGACTAAACCTCATCTACGAGGACACACTCATAAAAATGGAAATAGATAGGAGCCACATTGAGCAAAGTAGCACGACCTTCTGGGGAATCATTCCCAGTCGGGAGGCACGATGCGCGGGAAAAATCACGCTCGACGTTGTATTCGGCACGAAGGAGAATTATCGGTCTGAAGAGATAACCCTCCAAGTGGCCCCTTTCAACAGCGGATATCACGCCCTACTGGGGCGGGACGCATTCACACGCTTCCAAGCCATACCCCATTACGGGTACATGAAGCTCAAGATGCCTGGGCCCAATGGAACCATCACTCTTGCCAGTGATCCAGACATAGCACTGCGCGTCGAAAATAAAACCGCATCCCTGGCCCTCGAGGCATTGTCTGAAGCCCTCGCGACCGAAGAGCTGACCGCGCTGCGCTCCACTGTGGATAGGGATGATGTAATCCTGGACAAGCGACCCAAGTCCACCTCTTTCAAACCAGCAGACGAAATAACCAAATTTCAAGTCCACCCGACAGACCCCAAGAAGACAGCATCCATCGGAGCACAACTCGACCCAATGATCGATGTCGTGCTACGAGAGTTCTTGCGCGAGAACTGGGACATATTCGCCTGGCACCCTTCGGATATGCCAGGAATCCCACGCAGGTTGGCCGAACACAGCCTTAATATCTTGAAGGGATATAAACCAGTCAAGCAAGCATTGCGGCGTTTTTTCGAACCTAAACGACAAGCCATGGGAGAGGAGCTAGCCAAGTTACTGGAGGCCGGATTCATCAGGGAAATAAAACACCCGGACTGGCTAGCAAACCTGGTGATGGTACCAAAGAAGGATAAATCCAGGCGCTGTAAGGCCGATTTCAAAGACCTCAACAAGGCCTGCCCTAAGGATCCCTTCCTCCCTCGCATAGATCAGATTATTGACGCGACCACAGGACACGACTCATCATGTTTCCTCGACGCTGCATCTCGGATACCATCAAATCAAGATGAAGGAGTCCGATCAAGCCACAACGGCATTCATTACCCCATATGGGCCTTTCTGCTTCAACACTATGCCTTTCGGGCTCAAAAACGCTGGCGCCACTTACCAACGCATGATTCGAACATGCTTGGAGAAACAGATCGGCAAGACAGTGGAAGCATATGTGGATGACGTCGTCATCAAAACTAGGCACGTCGAGTCATTGATAGATGATTTACGTCTTACATTCGACAACATCCGTACATATGGCATCAAGCTCAATCCAGGAAAGTGTGTTTTCGGCGTCCCCGCCGGAAAATTGCTGGGCTTCATCGTTTCCAATAGAGAAATTGAAGCAAATCCAGCCAAAAATCTGAGCTTTGTCACAATTGGCTACGACAACAGGCCTTAAACAGGTCCAAAAACTTGCGGGATGCATGGCCGCTTTATCTCCAGATTGGGAGAAAAAACCTTGCCACTCTATCGCCTTCTCCGACGCACCGACCACTTCGAGTGGACGGATGTGGCAACGGCCGGATTGGAGGAAATAAAGGCCCTTTTGACGAGCAACCCAATCCTGGACACGCCAAACGTCGGTGAACCCATGTTATTATACATATCGGCAACACACCAGGTGGTGAGTGTCGTGCTCGTTGTCGAGCGAGAGCAGGACGGACACAAGTTCCCACTCCAAAAACCGGTATACTATGTATCCACTGTCCTCACACCATGCAAATCCCGGTACCCTCATTACCAAAAAAAATAACATATGCGGTTTTCATGGCATCCCAGAAGCTACGACACTACTTCCAAGAGTGCTCAATCACGGTGGTCTCCGAAGTACCACTCAATGACATAATAAACAACCACGACGTGATAGGCCGGATTGCCAAGTGGGCCATCGAGCTCCTTCCATTCGACATAACATACAAACCACGTCGGGCCATCAAATCCCAAGTACCGGCTGACTTCGTCACCGAATGGACAGAGGCCGAACTTCCTAAAGAGTACGGCACGTATTCCAACTGGGTTATGTACTTCGATGGTTCCAAGATGCTGGCGGGATTAGGGGCGGGCATTGTCCTAACGTCCCCCACTGGAGACATAGTTCAATATGTACTCCAAATATTATACACCGACTCCAACAATGCAGCCGAATATGAGGCCTTGGTACATGGACTTCGGATGGCTGTCTCCATGGGCATACAACGCCTGGAAGTGCGCGGGGACTCAAACCTCGCAATATCTTAAATAAATGGAGATTTCGATGCCAAAGATCCAAAAATGGCAGCTTACCGCAACGCCGTTCTTAAAATCTCGGCCCGCTTCCAGGGGCTCGAGTTCCATCATGTGGCTCGAGAAAGTAATCAAGCAGCGGACGTCCTTGCTTGCATCGGCGCCAAGCGCGACCCCGTCCCACCTAACATATTTCTGGAAAGGCTCTTCAAGCCGTCCGTGGTGTGGCAAGGGGAGAGCGGCAACAACAGTCCGGAAACAACTATAACCTCAGATGTCGAACACACCGATATCATCGGGGGCTCAGCCACCGCAATAACACCATCAACCCATCTCATAATGGCAGTCATTGCCCCATGGACCTAACCCTTCTTGGCCTACCTTACTAGGCGGGAACTCCCTGAGGATCAGAATGAGGCTCGTCACATTGTCCGGCGCTCTAAAGCCTACAAGGTCCATGATGTAGAACTCTACAAGAAAAGCGCTACCGGAGTACTCCAAAGATGTATCTCCGAGGAAGAGGGGCGGCAGCTCTTGGCTGAAATTCATGCCGGTCTGGGCGGTCACCATGCTGCAGCTCGGGCCCTTGTAAGCAAGGCTTTCCGTACGGGTTACTATTGGTCGATGGCCCGAGCAGACGCATAGGACCTTGTCCAACATTGTGTCGGATGCCAGCTTTTCGCCAACCAGAGCCATATGCCACCCACCGCTCTACAAACAATCCCCATGACCTGGCCTTTTGCAGTCTGGGGGCTTGACATGGTTGGACCCCTTAAAGGAGGAAGCCATAAGAAAAAATATCTACTAGTCATGGTGGATAAATTCACTAAGTGGATAGAGGCCAAGCCAGTTAAAACGGCTGAGGCCGGACCAGTGATAGACTTTATATCCGGTGTTGTACACCATTATGGTGTCCCACACAGCATCATCACCGATAACGGCTCCAATTTCACAGCCGACGAGGTGAAAAACTGGTGCACCAATCTGGGCATTAAGCTCGACACGCTTCGTCTATCACCCGCAAAAAAACGGTCAAGTCAAACGAGCCAATGGTCTTATTATGAGCGGCATCAAACCTAGACGGGTGCGGTCTTTGAAAGAATCAGACAAGCACTGGGTTGAGGAGCTCGACTCCGTACTCTGGGGGCTGCGGACCATGCCCAGTCGCACTACCGGATATACACCTTTCTTCATGGTGTACGACACAGAGACTGTGTTACCCTGTGATATTATTCACGACTCACCTCGAGTGCGCATGTACAAAGAGAGAGAAGCCGAACTTGACCGGCAGGACAGCTTAGATGCCCTGGAGGAGGATCGAGATGTCGCAAAAACTCGTTCCGCATTTTATCAACAACAAGATCGCAGGTATCAAAGCAGAGAAGTGTGGGCCAAGACTTATAATGTTGGCGAACTTGTTCTACGCCTACCGGAGAAGAAAAAGGACAAACTCAAGCCCAAGTAGGAGGGTCCCTTCATCATCGACGAAGTTCTCACTGGAGGAGTGTACCGCCTACATGATGTGTCAGACAATCGCCTAGAGCCGAACCCCTGGAACGCGGCCAGACTCCGAAGCCTATTCGTCTCCTTCTCCCCATTCTTTCCATTACTTTTTCCTCTCTTTTCGCTTTTTCCTTTTTTAGCCTTAAAGCTTTTTGTGCGGTTAAACCGTGCACTTGTGACATACACATCCTCAAATATGTACGTCAATTATACCTACGGGCTCCTTTGACAGAAGCTTATTATTGCTATTTTCCGAGCATCAAGCTCAGCACATATGCGTGTTTTCCCCATATGTACCTTTTCTTCACCACTATATGCATCGATATGACTTAAGTTTTGGCAAAGCTGGGTTGCCTGGCTCCTGTGCTTATGCCCTACGTTCCCGTTAGTTCGGCTAGGGCATAAAGGGAGCATATCTACGATTGTTACTGCTGGGTCATCCGGATGTGTACCTCAGACTAGGTGAAGCCGAAAGCTAGCGTTCTTAAGGGAATATTCGGTCGGCGAACTAAAGATGTTATTACAGTCGTTAAAATATGAACCCCCAGATGTTGTACATACTGCGATTTTTTCAATCATAGTTCGGACATGCACATTAACGCATGTACACCCAGGGAAAGGAACCCTTAACGGAACTATTTTCTCTGGAAGATGTTTCTTACAATCACAATGTAACATAACATAGCTAGTCGGATACAAATTGTCTGTTCAAGCAACTATGACCCCTACGCCTGGTTTCCACGTATGCCCCGATATATTTTGCCGCTCGGGTATTCGGAAACACTCTGCACCTTCGGACCCAGAGGTCAAAGCAAAAGGTCTGCCATGACAATTGTTTTTACAATCCGGCTAGGGACAAATATGTCAAGGAAAGTGCATAGTCACTTGGACTCATAAATTTCCTCCTCTATACCGTCTAACAGGTTGTCTAACTTACAATCCTGCTGGGAATACCTGGCGGCTACTTCTACTTGGTCATACACCAAATTTATGGGAATCTCTTTCCCATCTGATCCTAGAGGTCCGACCCGGGCCATATGATTTGGATCAAGCTTGGTATACCGTGTTTTTACCATGGCCCAGGCTTCTCGTGCACCTTTCCGGCAGGCTGGTGTCTTCCATAATCGGAAGCGCCACCGCGCTCCCTTGAATAGCTCTATAAGCTCCTCCATCCTTCCTGGAGGGGAGGCAGATGGCCATAAAGCCTTGGCAACACTTCGCATCGCCTGCCGAGCTTGCTCGTGCATCTGCGACAGCTCTTGCAGTAGATCGCCCGAGATCCCGGACATTTCCTCTTCGGGATGGCCAGTCAGCATACCTACAAATATAATTCGGTTAGTCCCTTTCATCTCCAAACTACAGGGGGGTAAGTGTGACCACATACCGAATATACCGCCGCACAACCTTTTATTTTCCTTCGCAGAATCAGCCAGCTGGGCCCGTACATCTTTCAGTTCTTCGCCCAGCTGGGTGTGGGCATCCTCCAGCTTGTTTTTCTCATTTTTGACTTGTGTCAGTACACGTTCGCCCGCGGCCAGTAGCCTTTTGGCTTCTTGTTCTTCCGTTTGGGCGGCTTTCAGTTGCTCCTTCAGTTGATCTGACGATCCAGTCATAAGATGAGCAACAGTATCTGCATCGCTGGTATATAATCATGTTTTCTCGATGGAGGGGAACATTACCAGGTGATGCCTTCTTGGACTTCTCCAGTTCGGCTGTAGCAGCATTTATCTGGGTCCGACACTTTTCTAGTTCCTGAGACAACAGGCTGTTCTTCTCCGTGAGCGCCTGGTTATACAATGATCCTTAAATCAGTTGTATTCACTGCTTCAAGTCTCGGGGGCTACCGGTATATGATTATCAGTTTTGTATGATATAAATTTACCCGCATATCTTTTAAATGTTGGCCTGTGGCTCTGGCAAGTCCGTCTCGAGCAGCTTGGATATATGCATCAGCCGAGCTGAAGGCATTGAATGCCTCGTGCGTAAAGCCGGGGTCACGTAGAATGGCTCTTCGGCGCAGATGATTCATGACGCTCTCCACTACCGAGTTTGTGATGGATACATCGTCCGACTCCTCTGCCGAAAGACATTCCGGCGTCACCCCTATATCGGCCCTTGCCTTTAAAGCAGGGTTGGGAACCTAACTCATGGAGGCACGGCCGGTAAGATTCCTGGACATAGTCCGACGAACGCTTTTCCTGATAAGTCACAGCGGATAATGTCACATGTGGATGTGACTGCCAAAGGGCATATTTACAAATCCATACCTCTTTGATGAAGGCTCGACTGTGCCTTCGTTGGCCTTCCGCTTCGAAGGCTTGCCCGGCATGGGGGCCGCTCTCGTTGGAGTAGTCTCTGAGGTAGCATGGCGCGCCGAACGCCTCCCCTTTTGAGCGCAAAACAGTGCGGTGGGTGAGGCAGAACGAGGGAACTCTTTCAGAGGCGATGTCTCCTGATTACTTACGTGCGAAGCGGGGAGAAGACCGGGATCGTCCGCAGTGATGCCACTTCCGTGTCGTCATAGCTCGCCTGGTAAAACACTCCATCCTCAGGCACCACGAATATATCCGGATCCTCTTTGAATCCGGGGTCAAGATCCCGGTTGTGGCCCTCTAGCTGCGGGGCGGGGCTGTGAAGCCCCTCGGAAATTATTCTCCAGTGCTGTTATAAATGGATGGATTAAACACTCATTGAAAGTGGCTCGAGGAGTGGAGTGAGTAAAGCATAGGGGTTGGGACTTACCCAGCTAGGAGGATTGTACATTGAAAATCCATCTCTGCGCTTGATACGAAGAAATTCCTCTTCCTCCCCTTTGAACAGTTCGGCCAACATTTTGGCCAGAGCAGCGGGGGTGTCCGGACCCTTTCGGCCGCAGCGGGAGGCGTCATCCTCCCCATTGTAGTGCCACATGGGAAGCCCTCTGTATTGGAGTGGATGAGCCCCCCGTACTATGGCGGTCGCCATTACCTCAACAATTGACAATCCGGATTGGGTGAGCGTCTTTATCTTCCTCATGAGTTGACGAATGATATGTCTCCAACGTATCTATAATTTTTGATTGCTCCATGCTATTATATTATCCATCTTGGATATTTTATGGGCTTTACTATGCACTTTTATATTATTTTTGGGACTAACCTATTGACCCAGAGCCCAGTGCCAGTTCCTGTTTTTTCCCTTGTTTCAGTGTTTCGAAGAAAAGGAATATCAAACAGAGTCGAAACGGAATGAAACCTTCTGGAGAAGTTATTTTTGGAAGGAAAGCTACCCGATAGACTTGGAGTGCACGTCAGGAAAGAAACGAGGGGCCACAAGGTAGGGGGGCGCGCCCACCCCCTAGGGCGCGCCCTCCACCCTTGTGGGCCCCTCGTGGCTCCTCTGACGTACTTCTTCCTCCTATATATTCCCATATACCCTAAAAACTTCGGGGAATAGAATAGAACGGGAGTTCCGCTGCCGCAAGCCTCTCTAGCCACCAAAAACCAATTGGGGCCCTGTTCCGGCACCCTGCCGGAGGGGGGGTCCCTCACCCGTGGCCATCTTCATCATCCCGGCACTCTCCATGATGAGGAGGGAGTAGTTCACCCTCGGGGCTGAGGGTATGTACCAGTAGCTATGTGTTTGATCTCTCTCTCTCGTGTTCTTGATTTGGCACGATCTTGATGTATCACAAGCTTTGCTATTATAGTTGGATCTTATGTTGCTTCTCCCCCTCTACTCTCTTGTAATGGATTGAGTTTTCCCTTTGAAGTAATCTTATCGGATTGAATCTTTAATGATTTGAGAACACTTGATGTATGTCTTGTCATGCGTATCTGTGGTGACAATGGGATATCACATGATTCACTTGATGTATGTTTTGGTGATCAACTTGCGGGTTCCGCCCATGAACCTATGCATAGGGTTTGGCACACGTTTTCGTCTTGATTCTCCGGTAGAAACTTTGGGGCACTCTTTGAGGTTCTATGTGTTGGTTGAATAGATGAATCTGAGATTGTGTGATGCATATCCTATAATCATACCCACGGATACTTGAGGTGACATTGGAGTATCTAGGTGACATTAGGGTTTTGGTTGAATTGTGTTTTAAGGTGTTATTCTAGTACGAACTCTAGGGCTGTTTGTGACACTTATAGGAATAGCCCAACGAATTGATTGGAAAGAATAACTTTGAGGTGGTTTCGTACCCTACCATAATCTCTTCGTTTGTTCTCTGCTATTAGTGACTTTGGAGTGACTCTTTGTTGCATGTTGAGGGATAGTTATATGATCCAATTATGTTATTATTGTTGAGAGAACTTGCACTAGTGAAAGTATGATACTCCCACTATTCTGAATGAGAAGAATTTAGCTTATGTGGAGAGTTGTAAATTTTCTATGCTTGTAGATCATGAAAAGAATGCTTTAGGTGCTGGTTATATTGTTGAATTCATTCATGATGCTACTGAAAATTATTATGAGGGAGGAATATATGCTTGTAGGAATTGCAATAATATCAAGTTTCCTCTCTGTGTGCGTAAAGTTTCGAAGTTATGCTTGTTTTGCCTTCCTATGCTAGTTGATTATTGTTCCCATAAATTGTTTGCTCAAAAAATCCCTATGCATAGGAAGTGGGTTATACTTAAATGTGCTAGTCATATTCTTCATGATGCTCTCTTTACGTTTCAATTCTTATCTTTTATGTGAGCATCATTGAAATCATCATGCCTAGCTAGGGGCGTTAAACGATAGCGCTTGTTGGGAGGCAACCCAATTTTATTTTAGTTTCTTGACTTTTGGTTCTGCTTAGGAATAAATAATCCATCTAGCTTCTGTTTTGATGTGGTTTTCTGTTTTGATTAGTGTTTGTGCCAAGTGGAACCTTTGGGAAGACTTGGGTGAAGTCTTTATGATCATGCTGTAAAAAAAACAGAAACTTTAGCGCTCACGAGATTAGCTAAAACTTTTTACTGGAGAGTGATATTTATTTGATTCTTTTTGCAGATGATTACTAGACAAATTCCTCAGGTCCACCAATTTATTTTAGAATTTTTTGAGTTCCAGAAGTTTGCGTTAGTTACAGATTACTACAGACTGTTCTGTTTTTGACAGATTCTGTTTTTCGTGTGTTGTTTGCTTATTTTGATGACTCTATGGCTAGTAAAATAGTTTATAAACCATAGATAAGTTGGAATACAGTAGGTTTAACACCAATATAAATAAAGAATGAGTTCATTACAGTACCTTGAAGTGGTGTTTTGTTTTTTTTCGCTAATGGAGCTTACGAGTTTTCTGTTAAGTTTTGTGTTGTGAAGCTTTCAAGTTTTGGGTAAAGATTCGATGGACTATGGAATAAGGAGTGGCAAGAGCCTAAGATTGGGGATGCACAAGGTAACCCAAGGTAATATACAAGGACAACCAAGAGCCTAAGCTTGGGGATGCCCCGGAAGGCATCCCCTCTTTCGTCTTCGTTCATCGGTAACTTTACTTGGAGCTATATTTTTATTCACCACATGATATGTGTTTTGCTTGGAGCATCATTTACTTTTATTAGTATTTGCTTGCTGTCATTTAGAATAATGTTTTTCATCTCTAGTTTCAATAAAAATGTCAAGGATAGCTTTTACCATGCTTATTTTGCAAGTATACATGTTGCTGTTTCAAAACAGAAAGTTTACCACTCTTGCAAAAATTCCCTAGAAAAGTCAGAATGTGATAAAATGTTGAAACCTTTGGCATAAGAAGATCTGATAAATTTACTACAGTGGGGATTTTCTTTCATAATTTTTGGAGTTAGGGAAGTATGATGAATCTTGCATTCTTTACAGACTGTACTGTTTTGGCAGATTGTTGTTATGTTTGTATTGTTTGCATATGTTTGCTTGTTTAATGATTCTATTTGAGGATAGGACTATTAAATATGCAGAGGCATTTATTATGCAATTTTGAATAATAATTTTAGTGATTTGCTACATTATAGTATGATAAGGTTTTTGCATTGATTTATACTAACCTATCTCACGAGTTCTTGTTGAGTTTGGTGTGGAGGAAGCTTTCGAGATTTAGGAAACCGTGATATAAAAGGAATTAAGGAGACGCAAAAGTTCAAGATTGGGGATGCCCAAGGCACCCCAAGATAATATTTCAATAAGTCTCAAGCATCTAAGCTTGGGGATGCCCCGGTAGGCATCCCACCTTTCTTCTTCAACAATTATCGGTTAGTATCGGTTGAGCCTAAATTTTTGCTTCTTCACATGATGAGTGCTATCCTTGAAATATCATTTTATCTAGTTTTTCTTGCTGTTTGAATAAAATACCAAGATCTGAAATTCTTAAATGTTAGAGAGTCTTCACATAGTTACATAATTATTCAACTACTCATTGATCTTCACTTATATCTTTCAGAGTAGTTTGTCATTTGCTCTAGTGCTTCACTTATATCTTTTAGAGCATGGTGGTGGATTTGTTTTATAGAAACTATTGACCTCTCATGCTTCACTTAGATAATTTTGAGAGTCTTAAATAGCATGTTAATTGCTTAAATAATCCTAATATGCTAAACATAAATGATTTGTAAAAATTCTTATGAGTCTGTTGAATACTAAGAAAAGTTTGATGCTTGATAATTGTTTTGAGATATGAAGATGGTAATATTAGAGTTGTGCTAGTTGAGTAGTTGTGAATTTGAGAAAGACTTGTGTTAAAGTTTGTGATTCCCGTAGCATGCACGTATGGTGAACCGTTATGTAATGAAGTCGGAGCGTGATTTATTTATTGATTTTCTTCCTTATGAGTGGCGGTCGGGGACGAGCGATGGTCTTTTCCTACCAATCTATCCCCCTAGGAGCATGCGCGTAATACTTTGCTTTGATAACTTGTAGATTTTTGCAATAAGTATATGAGTTCTTCATGACTAATGTTGACACTACTAGATTTCCCATTATAACCGAGGGTCAAATTACCGTCGGATATTTTCCTTCACCGTCATCTTTCTTTATAACCGACGGTACACCGTCGGCAATCTCCCGTCGGCTATGCTTGGTCGGCCATTACAATTATAGCCGACGGTACCGTAGGGTAATACATTTTTCCACGGTATTTAGTCAAGCGGTGAGCCGTCGGTCATGTTTTGGTCATGCCAGCTCCCCAAAACTCGACGATTCTCATATCTCGACGGTTTCCGTCGAATTTATTTCGACAATTATCAATTCCCTCGGCTTTTGCAATAGGTGACAACATACTTGGCCCTCGGGGTTCATTATAACTAAGAGGAGAACCAAACTGTCAGCTAGTATAATCGCTGGTTGTGCATACACCCTTCAGAGATTCCTATAGTTGAGAGGCCGACGAACACCCTCAATATACATATATTTAACAACGGTGAGAAGTTGGCATATTGTGTAGCTCAGATGTTCGTTGCATGGTAGGCCATTAGTCACCCTTAGAGGATTGCTTTTCATTTCAAATATATCACAGAACTGCACAGTCCACACATGACCAAGTAACATATATTGTATATCGCACAGCTTTCAAAATATCAGAAGAGTTGCATCAAATTTACATTGATCATGATGAACAATCTAGGAAGTTTAAAAGCAAAAAATACAAAAAATTGTAACTAAGATATAGTGGTCCAAGCATTATACATGAGCTAAATTGACCAAAACCCCATGATTTCACTTTGTTGAACGTCTTGAAGAAAGATCACTAGACTCGTCACCCTTCATCACCATATGGATCATAATGCTCGTCACCAAATAGATCATAACAATCACCATAGACATCGTCACCCTTGCCATAGATCACGATTCTTCCAGTACTGTCCCATTCCTAAGAAATTATTAGACTAGATGTAAGGGAGATGAAAATGACGTAATGTAGTTGAAATTTAATTGAGGATACAAAAAAAGGAACTTATATGTTCTAATTGACTGGTTAGATATCTAACAGTATGACTACGTATTCACCTTTTGATCCTTCACATGCAATTTTCAGGGTTACATGAATCAGCAGGAACGCAACTCCAAATAATAGAATGAGTACTACATGTTGCTCTGTGTAGAAAAGGAATATACCAATAAACTGCACTAATGTCAATTTCATTATAAGTTTGCAACAGTTCAGAACACATCATGCTTTTCAAATTACTTGTAACATTAATATAATTCGAAGCACATGACATTTTTCTAATTAACTGTAACAATCCTATGTCCAGAACCCGCATGTGCTATAGTTACACCAAGATGGCCATGTGATACAGGTAAAAAAAAAACCTTATCTGAAAGACACATATGTCGTGTCGATAATCGATTCATTGGCTTGCTGAAGTTGTAAAATGATAACCAAGTACAAATGTACAACGGACATCTGCAACCGCACTGAAGTATATATACTAGCGCTTATATTTTGCAGTCTGATGACACAACAGAAGCAGTAGACTAGCATAACACTATTGGCTAGTTTGGGCATACAATAAATACAAAAAACAGATTAAGAATGCCATGTAAAGAAAGATATAAATATAATTTTTCATTCAAACAAATTAAATAGCAGTAGTACACTAATCTCCACCAACAATAGTGTAGGTTATATTGCGCATACCAAATTAAGCAACTTCTTATGTTTCGTATGACAGGTCACAATCATTCTTCATGTTAAGCTACCACTATTTCTGTATGCACTTCCAAAAAAAATTCAATACTGTCCACTTTTTTAGATAAACAGAGAGGCACCCCCCTGGTTCCATTACTAAAATGAAACCAAGTTTGCCTGACATTCTCAAAAGCATCAAGGTCTGGAAAGCTGAAGACCGAAAGTGGCAAAGCTAGTACAGGGAAAAACAAAAGCTAGAAAGGAGGACGCCTGACAAAGGTCAAACATGCCAGATCATATTGTCTAATGTTGAAATATTTTTCTCTGTGTAAATGATTTTACTGTAATTGATTATAGCAACATCTTTTCCTATATGAGTTCAACCAAATTGTGCCATCGCACCTTAATTAAGATGGATTTAATAGATAGATATCTCAGTTATGAGCCACATCTGGGAAAATAGGGCATAAGCAGGTGCATACATCATATATAGTACAACAGTACCACGTAGGCAATGAGGTAAGCTAAGAAATCAGGCTCAAATAAAAGAGCATGTCTCAAAGCAAGTTATCCGCAGCATGCTCATGTTGTCCAGAACTAAATTGGTGCATAACTAAATGGGTAAGACATGATGGACTAACCTTTTCAGTTAGTCTTGACGCGCATCATCTCACCCCTTTCAAAGCCGCCTTCAGAATCTGATGTGGCCTGTATTTATCAAACAGTAAGAACCCCTGCTCTACATCTTTGAGAAAGAACACACGGGACATGATGTTAACATGTCAGTGGCTGCTTTAGCCTTAGGCATACAAGTTAAATGTTACAGAACAACAAAATACTGAGAAGAAAAGCAAAAGCGAGATTACAAAACTTACAATTACAACTACGAACCAAAACTGAAGGAAAATAACTAGGAATGTACGTACTATGACATGAATGGAGGACCTCTTCAATGTTAGTTGGTTTGCTTACAGGGACTGCTAGTTAAGCTATACAGTAGTATCAAGTATACATGCCAGTCCTGATTACACACGCCGATACAGGGTCTCTTCTCTTATGTACTATTCCCAACTGCTGCAACTAGCTAGCCTTGACCAAACATGCATGCATCAACACAAGCTAGTCAGCTCAACTCACCGGCGCCAAATGGCCACTTGCTAGTTAATCAAACTATTTTTCAACACATAGGCTTGACTTTATTTTCCAAACTAATAGGCTCGGCTTTGTTTTTCAACAACCATACAAAAGGAAAAAAGACCTAAACAGACATGCAAACAACCATGGCCTCATTATAGAACTTGAACCTCACCACCACACTAGCCCTTCATGGCACCATCTCCCCGCTATTCAACTTGAACAACAGGAGCAAATCCTGCACCCCAACCACCAGAACACAATCCTACCATCCATTACAAAAGCACACGTACACACGCCACTTATATGACCTGCTCGACGAATTGCGCAAAGCCCAAAGGAAGAGGCGACCGGACCTGGTACAGGCGGGCGGAGGCGGGAGTGGGCGTGGTCCACTCGGCGAGGGCCACCCGGATGAGAAGCTTCAGGAAGGGGCCGATACATGGCGTAGGAGCTGAAGGGAGAGAGAGCCCATGAAGAAGACCGCCGCGGTCCCGAGGAGCGGCGTGGAGCACCTATTGGATGGGGGCGACGAGGTCAAGCCGGCCAGAGCTCGCAGCGTCGTGGCCGAGGGCTGCCAGATCTGCGGGCCAACAAGACGGAGACGGGAGTCAAAAGGACATTTTCGCGTCGGGAGGAAAAACTAAGGGGCTGGGTGACGTTGCTGGACCAGGGAGAGAGACGAGGGGTGGAAGTGCGCGCCGGATCGACGGGCGACGGCGGGGTTGGGGCGTGGTGGCGAATCATGGGGATGGGGAAAGAGAAGGAGCGGCGTGGGAGGTTTCATCAGAGGGAAAAGGGGGTGAGAGATGGGAGGACGTGGCCACGTACGATGAATTTTGTTATCAAGAGGGGAATATTAGCCGGAGTATGTCAGAAGTACAGTAATTATTTTTAGATTTTCTATAAAAATTAATTCCATGATGGAAATTACCCTGCCCGATCCTTGTACGATTGGCTGATGCTATAGTCACGTGTGTTGGACCCAAATCAGCTCGAAAAAAATGACCCAAATCAGGGAATCAATCTATATTTGACATGAATCGTTGTACTAAATCGTACTGCCTCTGTAAAGTAATATAAAAGCATTTAGATCACTACTTTATACAGTATGTTATAGCAGCTCTCTTTAATAATACTCCTTCGTTTAAAATAAGTGTCGCAATTTTATACTAATTTTAAGACACTTATTTTGGGACGGATGGAGTACATTGTTATGCATATATAAAGTTGTAGTTGAATGTGTGTGCTATACCGAAAAAGGCTTTCGCCTCTTTATTATATATAAAGAAAACCACAAATTACAACCGGCCATACAACAAGAAACGAAAAAATGAATCAACAGGATACACAACTCCACGGAACAACAAAGGCCTCAGATCATGTCATCAACGACTGCAACAAGGGAGCTATTCACCGCCGGACAAAACCACAGTTTGTGCCTCCCAAGGTCAAACTTGTTGTCTCATCGCTGCCTCCGAAGAGGGCACCGCTGCCCTCTCATCCTGGATCGAAGGACGTCGTCCCGTCGGCATGCAGAGTAGCTAACCCCCCGAGCATGAATGGACAGGCCAACCAGTTGTCGAGGATGGGACAACAGTCGTGGCGAGCTCACCCCTAAAGGAAACCCATACATCGCCACCGTTTCCGGCCAAGACTCAAACACCGACCGCAGCTGCCGAGCATGGACACTACTAAAGACCAGCAGACCACCACCGCACTGAGCCCTGACCACAAAGAGCTTCCAAGGTGGCACCTTTAAGAAGAAAGCAACGCCGATGCGTCATCGTCGCCCAATTCGGAGATTTTGGGCTTTCACCCGGGACCAAGAGGCGGAGGGCCAGGTGTAGGTCTGCCCACAAGAAGGAAAACGGTGCCATGGGCGTCGCCAACATCGTGACCGGCCTCAGAGCATCTCCAGCCGTTGTGTCCCCCCAGGGACGTTTTTGCGTCCGGCTGGGGATGCACCGGCGCAAATTTTGGGCTTGGGGGGGGGGGGGATTTTTCCAGCCGTCTCCACCCCCAAGCATCTCTGCACCTCGATGAGGAGGACGCGTGGCGCGCAGCGAAGAAGAGACGGATGAGCACGGCCACGACGGAGGCGACGAGCAACAGGTTGACCACCAGCCTGCACCGCCTCTCACCGGCGCCCGACCTCTTCTTGTTCTTCTTCCATGGCGTCATGGAGCACTGGTTCGAGCCTCCTCCGCCTCCAAAGCAAGTCGCGCTGTGGCGGTCCTCGGCAGCACGGCGCGGCGACGCCTCCTGCTCCATGACGCCCTCCGCTGCACGCCTTGGGCGCTTTGCGCTGCGCCGCCCGATCTGGCGGCGGTGTGCCTTGCGCGGCTACATCGCCGACGCGTGGCCGGTGTGCCTGGACGCGAGCCGGCGGCGGAGCTTGGAGGAGGTGCTACGGGAGACGGGAGCAACTGCGCCCGCGCCGCTCCGCCCGGCGTGTGGTTATACCAGGTGATGTTGATCTTTGCTTTGTATATAAAGCGGGGCGAAAGCCTTTTTTAGGTAAGTCTCTAAATGTTTAATTTTGATTTCTCGTGAGCCTCATAAGTCACCGGCCACTTGTAGGAGGCGGCGGGAGTGCACTCCACTTTGGAAAGATGCATATACCACACGGTGATGATCCAACCTAGACCCGACATTGTATATACAAGACTATACTAAGCACATTTTCCCATCTCTACTCCAACCGGCGATGTCGTAGGAGAAGATAAGGATTGTGTTGTGGATGACAACTTCTTCTCGACTCTCAACGGGGTCTTCCACATGATACTTTGTAAGTGCATTTTTTTTTCAAAGATGTGCTTTTAAAACCTTTCTATTTACAGTATATAGTTTGGGACAATTTTTAATAGAAGTGAAAAATAATAAAATTCACTTACGATAGAAATGTTAGTTCCTAATTCTTGGAAATTTTCTTATACGGGAATTATCTGGAATATTAATATTGGTCATTCACATGTTTATTGACGTCATCCATTCAAGCATATCACCGAGAGTGGAAGTTAACAGTCGGTTATTGCTATCCCCCGTCGGGTATTTTCCAAATAACCGAGAGTCACATATGTACCATCGGCCATTTCCACTAATAGTTGAGAGTTTTATTTTCACCTTCGGCTCTTAAATTACAATCGTCGGGCATTACATGTAATCCCCGAGGGTGTAGCAAAAACCATCGGACATTATAATGAACCGTCGGGCATTTAATTGGATATCCGAGAGTTGGATTTTTACCGTCGAGCAATCTAGTATACCGTCGACTATTGGTAGTAATACATGTGAGTTGGCAATAACGGTTGGCCATTGGAACTACCGTCGGCTATTACTCTAATAACCGACGGCCCGTCGGCCATTATATTTCACCGTCGGGAATATGGGGATTTCTAGTAGTGTGAGTCCATGGATTATACACACTTTTCTTCCTTCCACCATTGCTAGCCTCTCTAATACCGCACACCTTTCGCCAGTATCATACACCCACCATATACCTTCCTCAAAACAGCCACCATACCTACCTATTATGGCATTTCCATAGCCATTCCGAGATATATTGCCATGCAACTTTCCACCGTTCCGTTTATTATGACACGCTCCATCATTGTCATATTGCTTAGCATGATCATGTAGTTGACATCGTATTTGTGGCAAAGCCACCATTCATAATTCTTTCATACATGTCACTCTTGATTCATTGCATATCCCAGTATACCGCCGGAGGCATTAATATAGAGTCATATTTTGTTCTAAGTTTCGAGTTGTAATTGTGAGTTATAAGAAAATAAAAGTGTGATGATCATCATTTTAGAGCATTGTCCCCAGTGAGGAAAGGATGATGGAGACTATGATTCCCCCACAAGTCGGGATGAGACTCCGGACGAAAAATAAAAAAAGAAAGAGGGAAAAAAAGGAGGCCATAAAAAAAGAGAAAAGGCCCAAACAAAAAAACAAAAACAAAAAATGAGAGAAAAAGAGAGAAGGGACAATGCTACTATCCTTTTACCACACTTCTGTTTCAAAGTACCACCATGATCTTCATGATAGAGAGTCTCCTATGTTGTCACTTTCATATACTAGTGGGAATTTTACATTATAGAACTTGGCTTGTATATTCCAATGATGGGCTTCCTCAAAATGCCCTAGGTCTTCGTAAGTAAGCGAGTTGGATGCACACCCACTTACTTTCTTTTTGAGCTTTCATACACTTATAGCTCTAGTGCATCCGTTGCATGGCAGTCCCTACTCACTCACATTGATATCTATTGATGGGCATCTCCATAGCCCGTTGATACGCCTAGTTGATGTGAGACTATCTTCTCCTCTTTCTTCTCCACAACCACCATTATATTCCACCTATAGTGCTATGTCCATGGCTCATGCTCATGTATTGCGTGAATATTGAAAAAAGTTTGAGAATGTCAAAAGTATGAAACAATTGCTTGGCTTGTCATCGGGGTTGTGCATGATTTAAATATTTTGTGTGGTGAAGATAGAGCATAGCCAGACTATATGATTTTGTAGGGATAACTTTCTTTGGCCATGTTATTTTGAGAAGACATGATTGCTTTGTTAGTATGCATGAAGTATTATTATTTTTATGTCAATATTAAACTTTTGTCTTGAATCTTATGGATCTGAATATTCTTGCCACAATAAAGAAAATTACATTGAGAAATATGTTAGGTAGCATTCCACATCAAAAAATCTGTTTTTATCATTTACCTACTCGAGGATGAGCAGGAATTAAGCTTGGGGATGCTGATACGTCTCCAACGTATCTATAATTTTTGATTGTTCCATGCTATTATATTATCCATCTTGAATGTTTTATGGGCTTTACTATGCCCTTTTATATTATTTTTGGGACTAACCTATTAACCCAGAGCCCAGTGCCAGTTCCTGTTTTTTCCCTTGTTTCAGTGTTTCGAACAAAAGGAATATCAAACAGAGTCGAAACGGAATGAAACCTTCTGGAGAAGTTATTTTTGGAAGGAAAGCTACCCGATAGACTTGGAGTGCACGTCAGGAAAGAAACAAGGGAGCCACGAGGTAGGGGGCGCGCCCACCCCCCTAGGGCGCGCCCTCCACCCTCGTGGGCCCCTCGTGGCTCCTCTGACGTACTTCTTCCTCCTATATATTCCCATATACCCTAAAAACTTCGGGGAACAGAATAGATCGGGAGTTCCGCCGCAAGCCTCTGTAGCCACCAAAACCAATCGGGACCCTGTTTCAAGACTCGACGGAGGGGATCCCTCACCGTGGCCATCTTCATCATCCGGCGCTCTCCATGACGAGGAGGGAGGAGTAGTTCACCTTCGGGCTGAGGGTATGTACCAAGAGCTATGTGTTTGATCTCTCTCTCTCGTGTTCTTGATTTGGCACGATCTTGATGTATCATGAGCTTTGCTATTATAGTTGGATCTTATGTTGCTTCTCCCCTCTACTCTCTTGTAATGGATTGAGTTTTCCTTTGAAGTAATCTTATCGGATTGAGTCTTTAATGATTTGAGAACACTTGATGTATGTCTTGCCGTGCGTATCTGCGGTGATAATGGGATATCACGTGATTCACTTGATGTATGTTTTGGTGATCAACTTGCGGGTTCCGCCCATGAACCTATGCATAGGGGTTGGCACACGTTTTTGTCTTGATTCTCCCAGAGAAACTTTGGGGCACTCTTTGAGGTTCTATGTGTTGGTTGAATAGATGAATCTGAGATTGTGTGATGCATATCCTATAATCATACCCACGGATACTTGAGGTGACATTGGAGTATCTAGGTGACATTAGGGTTTTGGTTGATTTGTGTCTTAAGGTGTTATTCTAGTACGAACTCTAGGGTTGTTTGTGACACTTATAGGAATAGCCCAACGGATTGATTGGAAAGAATAACTTTGAGGTGGTTTCGCACCCTACCATAATCTCTTTGTTTGTTCTCCGCTATTAGTGACTTTGGAGTGACTCTTTGTTGCATGTTGAGGGATAGTTATATGATCCAATTATGTTATTATTGTTGAGAGAACTTGCACTAGTGAAAGTATGAACCCTAGGCCTTGTTTCAATGCATTGCAACACCGTTTACGCTCACTTTTATCATTAGTTACCTTGCTGTTTTTATATTTTTCAGTTTACAAAAACATATATCTACCATCCATATTGCACTTGTATCACCATCTCTTCGCCGAACTAGTGCACCTATACAATTTACCATTGTATTGGGTGTGTTGGTGACACAAGAGACTCTTTGTTATTTGGTTGCAGGGTTGTTTGAGAGAGACCATCTCCATCCTACGCCTCCCACGGATTGATAAACCTTAGGTCATCCACTTGAGGGAAATTTGCTACTGTCCTACAAACGTCTGCACTTGGAGGCCCAACAACGTCTACAAGAAGAAGGTTGTGTAGTAGACATCAACGAACTTCCGCATTATCTTCCTCCTTGAAGCTTCGGGGCCGCCAACTGTGGCGTTTCTTCAAAGGAACGCTTGTGAACTCGGGAAGACCCCTCCGAACTAGGTCAGGAAGCGCGACGTCCTCAATATAGAACCATTCGGAAGGCCATTCATCGAATGCTTTCTTCGGTGTGCCGGACAGGTATCCGGTCCCGGCGATGCGTCATACCTCGGCTCCGCCCACTTCAAATATGGATCCCTCGTGGTTACGCGGGACGAGACAGAACAACTTCCTCCACAATTCAAAATGAGCCTCACAACCCAAGAACAGCTCACAGACAGCGACGTAGCCTACGATATGCAGGATGGAGGCGGGAGTGAAGTTGTGCAGTTGGAGGCCATAATACTCCAGAAGCCCTCGGAGGAACGGGTGAATTGGAAATCCGACACCTCTTAGGAGATAAGGGACGAAGCACACTCGCTCCCCCCCTCCCCAGATGGGTTGGGGAAATTCTCCGCCTGGGCCTCGCCATTGAAAGAGGTCAATCCAGCCCGAACAGGGACCAGATCCACGGGGGAAAGAAATCCTTGTGTTTGCAGTGTCACTAGCTGACCTTGGGGTACGGAATACCTCTCCCAATCACCTTTTTCTGGGCCGTGGGGACGGGAGGAGGAACTGGGAGCGTTGGCCATGATGGAATGGGTTTTCCTAGCAAGCTCTGAGGATTTTTTGCGTGATGAGAAACGAATCTGAGATCCAATCCTGTTAAATAGACACTGTTTTTACATGGCCAGGGTGCTATGTGCAAAAATACCCTGACCTCTCGCATTCGCTCGACACGTGGAAGCTGAAGTTGTCGACGCACAGAAGCTGAGGAGAGCGACATTAAATGAAGCGTCGAATACATCTCTTTGAAAGTCGTCGGAGGAAGAACCCGCCTTGCAATGCCGAAGACAATCTACGCGCCGGAGTTATCGTCATTGAAGCCTGGTTCGGGGGCTACTGAGGGAGTCCTGGATTAAGGGGTCCTCGGGCGTCTGACCTGTTATACATCGGCCGGACTGTTGGGCTGTGAAGATACGAAGACCGAAGACTCTACCCGTGTCCGGATAGGACTCTCCTTGGCGTGGAAGGCAAGCTTGGCGATCAAATATGAAAATTCCTTTTTCTGTAACCGACCTTATGTAACCCTAGCTCCCCCCCCCCCCCCCCGGTGTCTATATAAACCGGAGGGCGAGGTCCGTAGAGGCCGATCATTATAATCGTAGTCATACAGGCTAGACTTCTAGGGTTTAGCCATTACGATCTCGTGGTAGATCAACTCTTGTAACACTCATATTCATCAAGATCAATCAAGCAGGAAGTAGGGTATTACCTCCATAGAGAGGGCTCGAACCTGGGTAAACATTGTGTCCCCGTCTCCTGTTACTATCGATCCTAGACGCACAGTTCGGGACCCCCTACCCGAGATCCGCCGGTTTTGACACCGACAAGGAGCCGTAGGAGATCGAGTGTCGAGGGCTTGTCGGGCCCGAAGATTTCATGGCCAATGTCAGACGCGGTCGCGGCCGCTATTGCCGAACGGAGCTTGCGCGAGGAGGCAGAGCGCCGGCGCCACGACAAGGAACTCGAAGACCTCATCCTCAAGCAGGCAGTCGTGGCCAACCTTCCCGCGAAGGACAAGGACGACGAGTGGTGGCGCATCCGCGAGGAGCAGAGGGAGAAGTTCATCGATCTTGTCAGCTCCGACGAGGACTAAGCTCCTCCACCGCGTTGTCCTCGGCCGCGAGCTCGTCCATTTTGGTATATCGACCCCGACCTTGCCGCCACGAGCACCCCCCTCTAGTAGTAGTAGTAGAATGCAGTATGTATGATAATGTAGTATGTGATGAACTATGAATGATCATGTAGTATGTGATGAACTAGTGTGGTTGCAATTTCTCCCGTGAAGGTTTTTTTAAAATTATACAGTTTCATATACGGGTTCTACTCTGCCGCGCACGATTTCGACCCGCAAAACAGTTCTTCGTCGAACTGTAAACGCCTTATGCGGGTCGCGGTTTTAAGGGGTCTACTAGAGATGCTCTAAGAATACAAAACATGTCTATGACCTGACCAAGCATTGTGGGGATTAGAGAAATAGCCAGCGTTTGTATAGCCTATCATAGTCATGTCTTGTTATTTTAATAAAACTAGTAAATGCGCACTTGCAACGCACGTTAATATTTAGACAATATATTATTACACGCGGATATTGGGTATGCTATTATTTGTGTGTTAATTCTATGATTAGTGAAATATTTGATATGCCATTAATTGCATGTTAAACACGTTGAACGCTCACCATTGGAGCAGTCTAGCTCGTTGGATTGACTTAGTTTGATGACAGAGATCAGTTGGATCTGCCTCTTTGGGTCTTTTTATATTGATATAGATATAGATAATCCAAAAAAATTTGTGCCATGTAAGTATATGAGGATATTTTTCACTCACGTCCAATGACATTTTGTTGGAGCAGCGCTGTGCCTAGCTAGTAAATTTACCACAAACGCAATATCAAGTCTGGTGCAATTTGCAAGGTACGTTAGAGCTCCCTGGCACTGAGATAGTTGGGTTTTGGATGGATATGATTTATCCATGTTGATATTTTCTAAAATCTTTTGAATGTAAGTAGGTTGGCATACTAATATTCTTGAGAGAAGATGCCACAAGCCTAAGGAGAACCTCCGGTGCGCGGCGACTGCCACACCGCGATCAAGATGGTCGCACAGGCGTACGGTTATACCGAGGGATGCCAACTGCTTCCATCGGCCATCGCATGAAGGATGCGCGTGCTCGTGCGGCAACTACTGGTAAGTTCGGCGCTGGCAGAGCAGGTAGAACAACAAACAACCCTCGCCTCATTTTTTATTTTTGACAGATCCAGCGTAGGGATGTGTATGGGAGAGCTGGATGAGGACACTGAGAAGAGACGTTTCCCCCATTAGATTGCACCAAAAGATGCCAGTGATGTGGACACTGAGAAGAGACGTTTTCCCCCCTCTGATTAGATTGCACCAAAAGATGCCAGTGATGTACATTCTCGTGCTACTTTGCTATTTGAATGGCCCTTTTGCTATGTAATCCTACCATTCTATTCGTCGTCAATATCCTTTACAGCATCCTGGAAAACAATGGGGAGAAGCAGTTAGCAATAGTAGCCGAGGTTGACAGAAGGAAAATAACACATCTCAGTAGTTGATTCCCACTGTTATATACATATACCACAAAAGCTTAATTACCTTAGCAAGCCGTGTTACATAAGTAGCAGCAACGGCTGTAACTAATAGCCCTATGCCCAGTGTCAATAGCTGGTTGTTTCCTCCCAAACCGATTTCCGTCTCATCTTGCTGCAAAATGAGGGGGGCATGTCATGGTTCCAAAAAATCTCATCAACCTTATGAGTTCATCATTGTTTCACTCAAGAAAGTTTGAACTACGGTCACATTGCTTTATGAGTTCATAATTGTTTTTCACTTTTTCTATAGTTCACCCGTCTTGACTACACAATACACATACAACTGAATTTTCAAAATACTCCCTCCGTCCCAAAATTCTTGTCTTAGATTCGTCTAGATACGGATGTATCAAGATACATCCGTATCTAGACAAATCTAAGACAAGAATTTTGGGACATCCGTATCTAGACAAATCTAAGACAAGAATTTTGGGACGGAGGGAGTACCAAATGAAAACATCATGTACTGATTCTTTACTGAAATATTTGAGCTCCTAACAGCAACACCAAAGCACACTGTAGAGTAAGGGATGCCTTGAGTTGGATTAAGATGTCTGCATTTTGATATATACAAGTGTTATTCAATTCTGGACACTTCACTAGAAAGCAGATACCATTAACATGCTGCGAGACACCCCCATATCCATGGGAGGACATGATTCTTATGAGCTACTGTTCTATATAAGAGAAATAGAGAACACAGACAGTATGCAGGGCATTCTTATTAACAAGTTAGAAAACATTGCATATCAGCTATTGGAAGATTACGCAAGCAAAAATAAAATAAAATTGGAAGATGCAAAGAGCTTGATGGCTTGAAAGAGTATAGTGGAGCAGTATCCCTGTTGTAGTGACAAAAGCAAGTTTGCAAAGAGAAGATGAACTAAGAAAAGATCGACGGTTTACAAACTTACAATTATAGCTCGTCCAAATGCACCAGCACTGACATAAGCCCATGTTCCTGGAAGCATACCCAACCAACTGCATGTGTACAAAAGCAATATCTGAGCTCACATTGCTTGATAGAAAAACAATATACTGGTGACAAGTTTTTCAGTGTAATAATCCTTCACAAAGGAATGCTCAATTTGTAGTGGATCAGAAAGTGGTCAGTCCCTTGACCAGGTATATGATATTTGCTACAACTTTGATTTTGTAAATGGCATGCATCCGGAAGAACATTACTGCACTACGTAATGAATCATGCAAATGAAACTTTTAAGTTAACAGGTTGTTAAGAACAGCTAAATTTCTCAATGAATGCAGTTTGCTCTGTGGGATAGAAGGTTAAGGCTATGTACTTAATTTTTCTGTGTGCAGGAATATATACGGTTCACGGAGAATGCTAAAATAAAATAAGGAAGTGTGAAGGGAGTAGAAACTAACCTTCCCAACACGTAGGGTAAGAACTTGACTGAAGTCAAGCCGTACAGGTAGTTCCCAAGGGAGAAAGGTAATAGGGGACTCAAACGAAGCAGAGTCACAACCTTGAATCCATTTTCACCTATTGCTTTATCAATCGCCAGAAACTTCTTGTTTCCTTCAACCATCTTAAGAATACGCTCTCTGGCAAAGTATCTAGCAATGAGAAAGGCCACAGCGGCAGCTAGCTATACAGTCAACAAAGTTCAATGAGAAAATGCATAACGGCAGAATGAAAACAGAAATGTTCTTCATGTTGAAGTTACTTACTGTCCCACTGATTGAAACCATAATAGTACCAGTAACACTACCGAATAATAGACCTGCCGACATGGTCAACGGTACTGCTGGAATTGCAAGAACCTGAATCAAACAAACACCATCATTAGGATTAATCCAAAGTTACAACCCTAAATTCTATGACAAGATCAAGATATGTAGTGGACTAACTAGTTTAGGTGGAAATGATCATAAGCCTTGGCAAGAAGGTAGAGAAGTAACGTTGATAACTCAAG
This sequence comes from Aegilops bicornis, assembly GCA_021605145.1. Classification (NCBI taxonomy): domain Eukaryota; kingdom Viridiplantae; phylum Streptophyta; class Magnoliopsida; order Poales; family Poaceae; genus Aegilops; species Aegilops bicornis. Next base: position 712,531,380 of record CM038671.1, read on the forward strand.
AATATACCTCCAATCCTGCATAGGCAAGTATAAACAACGCGTACCCAGCAGTGCCATAGCCTGTTCATGCAAAGTAATATAAAAGTTAAACCAAAATGTCCAAAGAAGGCGTTTACTTGAAGGATTTCATAATGATTAAACAGGAATCAGCAGATATGCATATGGCTAGTTCTACAGTCCAATAGTCTTGCTATCATGCCACTATGGAGTAGCACTAGAATCACCAGCTATATTTTGAACGCAGAAGATATTTCTCTAATGTCAGTACTAAGAGCTATAGGTTGAAGCAGAATTCGCACGAACTCCATTTAACTAATTTCTGTATTTCAGAGCTTAGGCCAAAGCAGCAGTAGTACAAAGAAAGCAGAGCTAGGAGCACAGCTCAATCATTCCATTACCCTCAATGAACCCGGAGAAGTGCGTGAGGAAGGTATTGATCTGGTCCTTGTACACGTACCCGGCGGCCCCGAACCCCCCAACGACCCCGACCAGCACCGCCCCGGCGAGCAGCGTCCCGGTGAGGGCCCCCGAGAACCCTTCGCCCTCTTCCTCCTCCTCCTTCTCCTTCTCCTTCTTCCCCTTCTTCTCCCGGTCGGCGGCGGAGCGGCGGTCGTCGGGGCTGCGGCCGCCCCCGCCGCCGAGCCGGAAGGGGAGGTTGGGCGAGGCCTTGCGCAGCGTGCCCTTGTCGGACTCCCGCAGCGAGGAGAGCGGCGGGTGGAAGGCCCGGCGGTGGCGCCACCGCCACGGCGAGCCGCCCTGCGCCGCGCAGGGCGGCGAGAAGTGGGGGGAGAGGACGGGCGAGGGGGAGAGCCGCTGCGGCGAGAGGAGGTGCGGCTGCCTCATGGGGTCGGGCTGTCAGGCTTGCTTACCGCGCGGGGTGTGCGGCCATGAGAGCTCGGAAGCGATAAGAGAGAGAGAGGGGGAGGGGGGAACGGAGAGGGAGGAAGGCGCTGGAGAGTGAACGGGGAGCGGCATGTGGATTGTGGGCGCGGTGGCTGCGGCGCGGGCCCGCTGTCGCTGCTCTGCTCTCTGCCGTTCCGTGGTGGCCGAAAGCCAGCAGAGCTGCTGAGATTCCAAAACCCGAGCGCGTGGCCTGTGATTGGTGCAGCGGAATCTGTGATCGAACTGGGAAAGATGCCCCCACATTTCCCCGGTCTGGGCTCAAAAATCCTCCACCAGCTGTCTCTAGTGATATCTTCTATTCCTAAATAGGTACAACTCATTATCCTAAATAGGTACAACCCACTAGCAAGTACTACTGCATTCAAGTCATAAGTTACATTGTTTTTGTTGGAAAAATGAGCAATTTATCGAATAATTTTACTAACGGAAATACTAGATAAAGCGTGACTAATATAGCAGAGATAAAGCATGTCATGCAATCTGACAGAGAGAAGATAAATAGCATATGCATATATGAACTAGAACCGAACACATCTAGAATATACACTAGAGCAAGAAGTTGTGGCAGAACCTCTAACAGAAAGAGTATGAGAACGTACGGAACGGGAGCAGAAGCACCGGTCTTGGGGTTGGTGTCCTCGCCAGCCATGTCGTCGAGGAGGTTGTAGACGTCGGGGAAGAAGTCGTCGTCGGGGAAGTAGTCATTGGAGTCCGGGGCGTCCGTGACAAAAAGTCAGTAGTCGCGCGGAGCGCTCTTCAAAAACCTTATCACTCTTCTCCCGTACATGACTAAAAGAGATGCGTTTTGGAGGCCTACTGTCCCGACTCACGGTGCACGCCGCAAGCCAGGATGAGGAAGACATCAGCAGCTCAGAGATTGGAACCGGTGGCGAGAGGAAGAAGAAGTTCGGGTGCGTCTCTCTAAAAGGAGCGACCTCCCTTTTATAGGCGCGAGAGAAGGAGGCGAGAGGGTAGCAACGTGAGGTGAAACGAAGAGAGGGAGGCGAAGTGAACAGCCAGCAGCCGAAGGGATGCGCAATTCGCATTCAGCACTATAGCAAAAATCTTTTCAGCTTCTGTGTGACCTTTCGTATACCAGTCGTGCGTGGTAAAAATTTATACATCGGCTCGGCTCATTCCCGCAACCCGCGACGAGGTGTGGCGTGGCATGGCGAGGCGGGCAGCGGAGGAGGAGCGCGCGTGAATGTCCATCTTGTTCTCATGCTCATACATGTGAGGAAGCATCCTCCCTTATAAAGAGGTCCAACTCCCACCAAACTAGCAATGTCAGACTAAACTTTAGTTCCACCTCTTGCCTTGCACGAATGGGCTGCGTGGGCCTCTAGGATTTATTAGGAATTTCAAAGCTGCTATTGGGCTGGCCCAAAATAGACAAAATTCCAGCAATCCCCACCGGATCCGAGAGGCACACAAAATTTGCCTTTGGTTCCAAAACACTGCTTTTATATACCTAAGATCAGAAGTGGAGACTGTTAAGTTGAACTTCCACCTAGAACTCTATGCTACACTAGTAAGCAACTTAAACAGTGGACTGGGCCTTGAACTGCAAGTTTTCTGCAAATCTAGATTCACACAAAGCCTTAACCGATACGTGGCTACCGTGGGTCTTCCCATGGTGGAGCTTATCGTCATACTCGAGACCTTTCATGAGTTTACTAGAGAGAACCCTACTCTCATAGATTGCGACGTTTAACAATCATACTCATATAGGTGCGTTCTTCAAAAGATGTTCTGCAGGACAACATATCTGCTTCAACGAGCCACTTAGAACACATTAAGATATACATCAACCTGCCATGCAGATTTAGGAGAGTATTGCATCTTCATGGAGTGGTATTGTTAACAGTAAGGATACTCTCCTCTAAGTTGACCAACAGCTTGTCTTCCGCATCTAATTCACGGGATCTCCGATCACATAGACTAGGTTACCATTGTGAACAACCCATATTGTGGGTCTCATACCCATCTCCCTCGATGCATTATCTATCACATTACGTGATAGACCCTTAGTAAAAGGATCTGCCAGATTTTTAGACGTTTGGATATAATCCAATGCAATAACTCCGGAGTTTTTCATTTTTCTGACAGACTTTAACCTTATCTGAACGTGTCTTGATGACTTCATGTTATCCTTTGAGATGCTTACTTTTGTGATCACAGTTTGATTGTCGCGGTTCATAAGGATACCCGGTACAGGTTTCTCAACAACCGGCAAGTCATTCAAGAGCCGACGAAGCCAATCTGCTTCGACCATAGCCGTATCTAGTGCTGTGAGTTCTGCTTCCATTGTTGACCTTGTTAAGATGGTCTGCTTGCAAGACTTCCAAAAAACAGTGCCACCTCCATGAGTGAATACATATCCGCTCGTGGCCTTTATCTCATCAGCATCTGAGATCCAATTTGAGTCACTATACCCTTCAAGCACCTCTGGGTGCCTAGTGTAGTGAATTCCATAATTCGCAGTGCCTTTCAAATAACGCAAAACTCTCTCTAGAGCTTTCCAATGCACATCTCCTGGTTTTGAGACAAACCGACTCAGTTTGCTAACAGCAAAAGAGATGTCAGGTCTTGTAGCACTGGCTAAGTACATAAGTGATCCAATAATCTAAGAATATTTCAATTAATCTCTAGCAATTCTTCGATTCTTTCGAAGCAACACACTGGCATCGTATGGTGTTCGAGAGGGCTTGCACTCACTATAGCCAAAGCGACTCAAGATCTTTTCCACATAGTGAGATTGAAGCAATGTAATCCCACCATCATCGTGTCTCAACAACTTGATGTTCAGGATGACATCAGCCACTCCTAGATCCTTCATCTCAAAACAACGAGATAGGAAATCCTTGACCTCCTTAATAAGATTCAGATTTGTTCGGAAAATCAGTATGTCATCAACATACAAGCAAAGGATAACTCCCTCGCCCCCACCATGGCGATAGTACACACATTTATCAGCTTCGTTTACAACAAAGCATGCAGTTGTTAAAGTTCTTTCAAACTTCTCATGCCACTGCTTGGTGCTTGCTTAAGTCCATACAAAGACTTCAGCAACTTGCACACTTTTCCTTCCTGACCATCTACTACAAACCCATCTGGTTGTTCCATGTAAATTTTCTCATCCAACTCTCCATTTAGGAAAGCAGTCTTAACATCCATTTGATGAACGAGAAGACCATGTGAGGCTGCTAGAGAAAGTAGTACTCGAATAGTGGTCAGTCGAGCCACAGGTGAGTAAGTATCAAAGAAGTCTTCACCTTCCTTTTGGGTATAACCCTTCGCGACGAGATGTGCCTTGTATTTCTCAATAGTACCATCAGGGCTAAGTTTATTCTTGAATACCCATTTGCACCATATAGGTTTGCACCCATAAGGACGATCAGTGATCTCCCAAGTTTCATTTGCCAAGATGGAATCCATCTCACTACGGACCGCTTCCTTCCAGTACTGAAATAGAACTGGGAGTGTCATCTATGAGATACACAAGAAAATCATCACCAAAAGACTTTGCCGTCCTCTGTCTCTTGCTCCTAGTAGGAACTTCATTGGTCTCCTCCACAAGATTTTCAAAGTGTTCCATCAAAATGGCAGGTTCAGTAATTGCAACTGGTTCCTGATTCGATGAACTAGGCATCTCCTGATTAGACGAGGTAGCCATATCCTTCATGGGAAAAATATCTTCAAAAAAAGTCGCATCATTCGACTCCATGATCATACCGACATGCATGTCAGGTACCTCAGATTTTACAACCAAGAATCTATAATCAATGCTATGAAAAGCATATCCCAAGAAAACACAATCCACAGTATTTGGTCCGAGCTTGTGCTTCTTTGGAATTGGCACGTTGACTTTCGCCAAACAATCCCAGGTTCGTAGATAAGAGAGCTTTAACCTTTTCTTCTCCCATTCCTCGAATGGAGCTATCACTTTGTTCTTTGTGGGAACTCGATTTAGGACATGACATGCCGTCAATATCGCTTCCCCCCACCATGCCTTGGAGACACCCGATGTGTCTAACATAGCGTTAACCAAATCAGTTAGAGTATGGTTCTTTATTTCGGCCACCCCATTTAACTGAGGTGAATAGGGAGGCGTCCTCTCATGGATTATACCATGTTCCGCACAAAAGGAATCAAATTCATTTGAGAAATACTCTCCACCACGATCGGACCTAAGCCTCTTGATCTTTCGATCAAGTTGGTTTTCCGCATCAGCTTTGTAGATCTTGAAATAGTTCAAAGCCTCATCCTTAGATTTCAGAAGATACACATGAAAGAGTCTAGTGGAGTCATCAATTAACGTCATAAAATACTTCTTTCCACCTTTTGTCAAAACACCATTCATTTCACATAGATCTGAATGTATGAGCTCTAGTGGTGCAAGATTTCTCGTTTCCGCAGTCACATGAGACTTACGAGGTTGCTTAGCTTGCACACACTTGACACTTAGATCCCTTTGACAAGGTCGAACTAGGGATTAAGTTCAACTTCACTAGTCGCGACATGCAACCAAAGTTAACATGACAAAGACGTGAATGCCACACATTTGATTCACTATTGTTGCAAACATGATTAACAACTTTATTGCAAACGTCTGATAAGGATATACGAAACAGGCCTCCTAACTCATAGCCTTTACCAACAAAGGTTCCATACTTGGATATTACAAATTTATTCGACTCAAAGACAAGCTTGTAGCCATCTCTACACAGAAGAGATCCTCTAACAAGATTTTTATTGACGGAGGGGACATAATGCACGTTCTTCACCAAGACGATCTTCCCAAGTAAACTTCAGATCGACCATTCCAACACCATGAATGTAAGCACTTGAACTGTTGCCCATCAAGATGGTGGAAGTCCTGTGATGCGATAAGACGAAAACATGGAAATATCACCGCATACATGTACATTAGCACACGTGTCAATCAACCAATCAGGAGAATGGCATACTGAAAGAATAGTGGGAAATATACCATACCCAACATCCTTCATGTCAGTGTATCCAATGTTGGAAATATGAGCAATTTACTGAATGATTTTATTAACAGAAATATTAGATAAAGCATGACCAATATAGCAGATATAAAACAAGTCATGCGATCTGACAGAGAGAAGGTAAATAGCATCTGCAAATATGAACTGTAACCAAACATGTCTAGAGCAGACGGTGGAGCAAGTTGCATATATGAAGTAGAACCTAACATATGTAGGGCAGACAGTAGAACAAAGAACTGTGGCAGGACTTCTAAGAGAAAGAGCAAGAACACATACAGGACAGTAGCAGCAGTAGCAGCACTTGACTTGGGGTCGACATCCTCGCCAGCCATGTCGTCGATGAGGTTGTTGACTTTCGGGAAGAATTCGTCGTCGGGGAAGTAGTCGTCGGAGTCCAAGGGTCCATGATGAAGAAGTCAGTAGTAGCGCAGAGCGCTCCCCAAAAACTTTATCACCCTTCTCCCATACAGGACTCAAAGAGGTGCAGTTTCGTAGGCCTACTGTCCCATCCTGTGGTGCATGCCACAAGCCGGGATGGGGAAGATCGTAGCAGTAGCTCAGTGGTCAGGAACTTGGAGGCGAGAGAGGTTTTGTTGATCTGGTGCGTCTCTCTGGGAGGAGCGACCTCCCTTTTATAGGCGCAAGAGAAGGAGGCGAGAGGCCAGCAACGGGAGGTGAAGCAAAAGAGGGAGACAAAGCGAACAGACTTTAGCCGAAGAGGCGCGCCGTTCAGATTCAGTGTCCACTACAGAAAAACGTTTCAGCTTTTGCGTGACCTTTCGTATACCCATCGTGCGTGGCAAAAATTTAGACATCGGCTCGGCTCATTCCCGCAACCCGCGGCGCGTCGTGAAGAGGCGTGGCGTGGCGAGGCGGGTGGTGGAGGAGGAGCATCCTCCCTCAATACCTCGAGCACATGTGTCCTTTGCTCTCGCCTTTTCTTCCACATAAAGAGTACCAATGAGATCCGGAACGGAAAACTCCTGTCTCTTATGCTTCAGTAAGGTAGGAAAGTTCCTCCATGAAGGAGGAAGCTTAGTGATTATACCTCCAGCAACAAACTTGTCTGGTAGCATGAAGGAAATATTCCCTAGAGGCAATAATAAAGTTGTTATTTATATTTCCTTATAGCATCATAAATGTTTATTATTCAAGCTAGAATTGTATTAACCGGAAACTTGATATATGTGTGAATACATAGACAAAACAAAGTGTCCCTAGTATGGCTCTACTTGACTAGCTCGTTAATCAAAGATGCTTAAGTTTCCTGACCATAGACATGTGTTGTCATTTGATGAACGGGATCACATCATTAGGAGAATGATGTGATGGACAAGACCCATCTGTTAGCTTAGTATAAATAATCGTTAAGTTTTATTGCTATTGCTTTCTTCATGACTTATACATATTCCTTTGACTATGAGATTATGCAACTCCCGAATACCATAGGAACACCTTGTGTGCTATCAAACGTCACAACGTAACTGGGTGATTATAAAGATGCTCTACAGATGTCTCCGAAGGTGTTTGTTGGGTTGGCGTAGATCGAGATTAGGATTTGTCACTCCGAGTATCGGAGAGGTATCTCTGGGCCCTCTCGGTAATGCACATCACGATAAGCCTTGCAAGAAATGTGACTAAGGAGTTAGTTGAAGGGTGGTTCATTACGAAACGAGTAAAGAGACTTGCCAGTAATGAGATTGAACTAGGTATGAGGATACCGACGATTGAATCTCGGGCAAGTAACATACCGATGACAAAGGGAATGACGTATGTTGTCATTGCAGTTTGACCGATAAAGATCTTCGTAGAATATGTAGGAACCAATATGAGCATCCAGGTTCCGCTGTTGGTTATTGATCGGAGATGTGTCTCGGTCATGTCTACATAGTTCTCAAACCAGTAGGGTCCGCACGCTTAACGTTCGATGACGATTTGTATTACGAGTTATGTGTTTTGGTGACCGAAGATTGTTCGGAGTCCCGGATGAGATCACGGACATGACGAGTAGTCTCGAAATAGCCGAGAGGTAAAGATTGATATATTGGACGATAGTATTCGGACACCGGAATGGTTTCGGAGTGTTTCGGATATTTATCAGAGTACCGAGGGGTTACCGGAAACCCCGGCGGAAAGTAATGGGCCACTATGGGCCATAGGGGAGAGAGAGGACAGCCCACAAGGGGTGGCTCCCCCCCCCATGGGCAGTCTGAATTGGACAACGGGAGGGGGCGTGGCCCCCCTTTCCTTCCCCCTCTCCCTCTCCTTCCCCCTTTCCCCCTCCGAAAGAAGGAAGGGGGGCCGACTAGGACTAGGAGTCCAAATCGTTCCCCCCATGGCGCTCCACCTAGGGTCGGCATCCTCACTCTCCTCCTTTATATACGGGGGCAGGGGCACCCCAAAGCACATCAATTGTTCTCTTAGCCATGTGCAGTGCCCCCCTCCACAGTTTACTCCTCCGGTCATATTGTCGTAGTGCTTAGGCAAAGCCCTGCGCGGATCACATCACCATCACCGTCACCACGCCGTCGTGCTAACGAAACTCTCCCTCGACACTTTGTTGGATCAAGAGTTCAAGGGACGTCATCGAGCTGAACGTGTGCAGAACTCGGAGGTGTCATACGTTCGGTGCTTGATCGGTTGGATCACGAAGACGTTTGACTACATCAACCACGTTAAGCTAATGCTTCCGCTTTTGGTCTACAAGGGTACGTGGACACACTCTCCCCCTCTCCTTGCTATGCATCTCCTAGATAGATCTTGCATGATCGTAGGATTTTTTTTGAAATTGCATGCTACGTTCCCCAACAGTGGTATCAGAGCCAGGTCTATGCGTAGATGATATGCACGAGTAGAACACAAAGAGATGTGGACGATTGCTACCTCTTGAGCACTGCGTTGGTTTTCCCTTGAAGAGGAAAGGGTGATGCAGTAAAGTAGCATAAGTATTTCCCTCAGTTTTTGAGAACCAAGGTATCAATCCAGTAGGAGGTCACGCTCAAGTCCCTTGCACCTACACAAACAAATAAGAACCTCGCAACCAACACGATAAAGGGTTGTCAATCCCTTCACGGTCACTTACGAGAGTGAGATCATACAGAGATGATAAGATAATATTTTTGGTATTTTTATGATAAAGAGTAAAAGTAAAGAAAGCAAAGTAAACAGTAATGGAAATAACGGGAGATTAATGTGATGGAAAATAGACCCGGGGGGCATAGGTTTCACTAGTGGCTTCTCTCAAGAGCATAAGTATTACGGTAGGTGAACGAATTACTATCGAGCAATTGATAGAATTGAGCATAGTTATGAGAATATCTAGGTATGATCATGTATATAGGCATCACGTTTGTGACAAGTAGACCGACTCCTGCCTGCATCTACTACTATTACTCCACACATCGACCGCTATCCAAAGATGCATCTAGAGTATTAGTTCATAAGAACGGAGTAACGCTTTAAGCAAGATGACATGATGTAGAGGGATAAACTCATGCAATATGATATAAACCCCATCTTTTTATCCTCGATGGCAACAATACAATACATGTCGTTTCCACTACTGTCATTGGGATCGAGCACCGCAAGATTGAACCCAAAGCTAAGAACTTCTCCCATTGCAAGAAAGATCAATCTAGTAGGCCAAGCCAAACTGATAATTCGAAGAGACTTGCAAAGATAACCAATCATACATAAAGAAATTCAAATATTGTTCATAGATAATCTTGATCATAAACCCACAATTCGTCGGATCTCGACAAACACACCGCAAAAGAAGATTACATCAAATAGATCTCCAAGAGAATCGAGGAGAACTTTGTATTGAGATCCAAAGAGAGAAGAAGCCATCTAGCTAATAACTATGGACCCGAAGGTCTGAGGTAAACTACTCACACATCATCGGAGAGGCTATGGTGTTGATGTAGAAGCCCTCCGTGATCGATGCCCCCTCCGGCAAGACACCGAAAAAGGCCCCAAGATGGGATCTCACAGGTGCATAAGGTTGCGGCGGTGGAATTAGGTTTTCGTGGTGCCCTTCGATGGTTTGGGGGTACGTAGGTATATATAGGGGAAGAAGTAGGTCGGTGGAGCCACGAGGGGCCCACGAGGGTGGAGGGCGCGCCTGGGGGGGCGCCCCCTGCCTTGTGGCCGCCTCGTTGGTTGCTTGACGTCCACTCCAAGTCCTCTGGATCATGTTTGTTCCAAAAATCACGCTCCCGAAGGTTTCATTCCGTTTGGACTCCGTTTGATATCCTTTTTCTGCGAAACACTGAAATAGGCAAAAAACAGCAATTTGGGCTGGGCCTCCGGTTAATAGGTTAGTCCCAAAAATAATATAAAAGTGTATAAATAAGCCCATTAAACATCCAAAATAGAATATATAATAGCATGGAACAATAAAAAATTATAGATACGTTGGAGATGTATCAGCGATCATAGTCATACTGCTTACCGCCAACGTCTTATTTTGATTCGGCGGTATTGTTGGATGAAGTGGCACAGACCAACCTTACATGACCACGTTCATGAGACCGGTTCCACCGACAGACATGCAACTTGTTTTGCATAAAGGTGGCTGGCGGGTGTCTGTTTCTCCAACTTTAGTTGAATCGAATTTGACTACGGCCGATCCTTGTTGAAGGTTAAAACAACACACTTGACGAAAAATCGTTGTGGTTTTGATGTGTAGGTAAGAACGGTTCTTACTATAAGCCCATAGCATCCACGTAAAACTTGCATCAACAAAGTAGAAGACATCTAACTTGTTTTTGCAGGGCATGTTGCGATGTGATATGGTCGAGACATGATGTGATATATGTTATTGTATGAGATGATCATGTTTTGTAAAAGTTATCGGCAACTGGCAGGAGCCTTATGGTTGTCGCTTTATCGTATGAAATGCAATCGCCATGTAATTGCTTTACTTTATCACTATGCGTTAGCGATGGTTGTAGAAGCAATAGTTGGCGAGACGACAACGACGCTATGATGGAGATCAAGGTGTCAAGCCGGTGAAGATGGAGATCATGACGATTCTTTGGATATGGAGATCAAAGGCACAAGTTGATGATGGCCATATCATGTCACATATTTTGATTGCATGCGATGTTTATATTTTATGCATCTTATTTTGCTTAGTACGGCGGTAGCATTATAAGATCATCCCTCACTAAAATTTTAAGGTATAAGTGTTCTCCCTGAGTATGCACCATTGCGACGGTTAAATGCGTCTTGAGACACCACGTGATGATCGGGTGTGATAAGCTCTACATTCACATACATCAGTGCAAGACAGTTTTGCACGTGCAAAATACTCGGGTTAAACTTGGCCGGGCCTAGCATGTACGCATATGGCCTCGGAACACTGAGACCGAAAGGTCGAACGTGAATCATATAGTAGATATGATCAACATAGAGATGTTCACCATTGAAAACTACTCCATCTCACGTGATGATCGGACATGGTTTAGTTGATATGGATCACGTGATCATTTAGATGACTCGAGGGATGTCTATCTAAGTGGGAGTTCTTTAGTAATATGATTAATTGAACTTAAATTTATCATGAACTTAGTCCTGATAGTTTTTGCATATCTATGTTGTAGATCAATGGCCCGTGCTACCGTTCCCTTGAATTTTAATGCGTTCCTAGAGAAAGCTAAGTTGAAAGATGATGGTAGCAACTACATGGACTGGGTCCATAACTTGAGGATTATCCTCATTGCTGCACAAAAGTGAAGTATGTCCTTGATGCACCGCTAGGTGCAAGGCCTGCTGCAGGAGCAACTTCAGACGTTATGAACGTTTGGCAAGCTAAATCTGATGACTACTCGATAGTTCAGTGTGCCATGCTTTACGGCTTATAATCGGGACTTCAAAGACATTTTGAACGTCATGGAGCATATGAGATGTTCCAAGAGTTGAAGTTAATATTTCAAGCAAGTGCCTGAGTTGAGAGGTATGAAGTCTCCAACAAGTTCTATAGCTGCAAGATGGAGGAGAACAGTTCTGTCAGTGAACACATACTCAGAATGTCTGGGTACCATAACCACTTGACTCAGCTGGGAGTTGATCTTCCAGATGATAGTGTCATTGACATAGTTCTTCAATCACTGTCGCCAAGCTATAAAGGCTTCGTGATGAACTATAATATGCAAGGGATGAACAAGACGATTCCCGAGCTCTTTGAAATGTTGAAGGCTGCGGAGGTAGGAATCAAGAAGGAGCATCAAGATTTGATGGTTAACAAGACCATGATGTCTACTACACAAGTTTATTCTTGTAGACACGTGTTGGGCCTCCAAGCGCAGAGTATTGTAGGACAGTAGCAATTTTCCCTCAAGTGGATGACCTAAGGTTTATCAATCTGTGGGAGGCGTAGGATGAAGATGGTCTCTCTCAAACAACCCTACAACCAAATACAAGAAATCTCTTGTGTCCCCAACACAACCAATACAATGGCAAATTGTATAGGTGCACTAGTTCGGCGAAGATATGGTGATAAAAGTGTAATATGGATGGTAGAAATATATTTTTATAATCTGAATAAATAAAAACAACAAGGTAGCAAATAGTAAACGGGCACAAAGACGGTATTGCAATGCTTGGAAATGAGGCCTAGGGTCCGTACTTTCGCTAGTGCAATCTCTCAACAGTGCTAATATAATTGGATCATATAACCACCCCTCAAAAGTGCGATGAAGAGTCACTCCAAAGTTCATATCTTGCGGAGAACATATGAAGAAATCGTTTGTAGGGTACGAAACCACCTCGAAGCTATTTTTTTCCGATCGATCTATCCAAGAGTTCGTACTAAAATAACACCAAATAATTTCAGATTCATAATACTCAATCCAACACAAAGAACTTCAAAGAGTGCCCCAAGATTTCTACCAGAGAAACAAAGACAAGAACGCGCATCAACCCCTATGCGTAGATTACCCCAATGTCACCGCGGGAATCCGCGAGTTGAGTGCCAAAACATATATCAAGTGAATCAATACGATACCCCAATGTCACCACGAGTATTCATATGCAAGACATATATCAAGTGTTCTCAAATCCATAAAAGTATTCAATCCGATAACAATGAAATCTCAAAGGGAAAACTCAATTCATCACCACAAGATAGAGAGGGGAAAACACCATATGATCCGACTATATTAACAAAGCCTACGATACATCAAGATCGTGACATCTCAAGAACGCGCGTGAGAGAGAGAGAGAGAGAGATATTAAACACATAGCTACTGGTACAAACCCTCAACCCCGAGGGTGGACTACTCCCTCCTCATCATGGTTGTAACATCCCAAATTTTCAATTTGGAATGTTATACATAGGTCATCCATGCATATCCTATTTTATTGCATCTTCGTTCCGCAATCCTCGAAATCCTAAGCAACTCAAGGACCCTCGGAGAGAGTTGGGGATTTTCCGGTTTTCATATTTGATTTTTATCAAATAGCGAAAACGAGGATTTTTTATTTTAATTATTTTTCTCTCCGGAAAAATATTTCATATTAAAAATAAATGAGGGGAGATAATATGACTTCTCCAAAACAATTGAAATATTGGAGGAAAAAATGTTAAAATCATTTGTTTGATTTTATTCGATTTTATTTGGATTTTATTTGCATTAGAAAAATTGCACGTTTTTAAAATTGCATTTTAGGGCCAAGAAAATGTCCATCTCGTTCTAAATATTTCATTTAGACGGTGAAAATTTGTTTTGGAATTTTTAGTTTTTTATTTTATTTTATAGGAGTTTTTTTCTGTTGGCGGAACCCTTTAAAAACTCCTCAAGGCTCGATTGTGCCTAGGGCTCACCGAAAGTGGCTCACCGAGTCGCCACCACCGCCTCAAGGCCACGCCATCACACTCGAACCGAGTCCGAGTTGGACCTCGCCTCCGCCGCCTTGCCCTCCTCCAAGCCGAGCCCCCTCTTAAATACACCCCCACCCCGCCGCCACCACCAACCACTCAAAGACCACTGCGCTCACGAGTTCGAGCCGAGCCCGAGCCCGAGCCTCGCCCGCCGCTTTCCGCCATTGCCTCCTGTCAGCCGAGCCCCGCCTCGCTGGACCTCTCGCCGGATCCGAGACCGCCAGTTTTTTTAAAAAAACGTTCGGTTTATTTTTTTTCGAAACCCTAGTTTTCGTTTTTTTAAATAGATCGGTTTTTTTCTCCGGTTTATTTATTTAGCGAGCGTTCGCTCGTTCGTTCGTTTTAAAGAACGCGTTCTTCGTTTAGGTTCAGTTAACGAACGTTCGTTCGTTGAGCTGTTCGTCGTTTTTCTCTTTATCAGATTTATTCCGCGATTTTTCTGACCGTGATTTCTGATCCGATGTTCGATCTAGTATAACTTTTCGCTCGTTTATCGGAATCAGGCGATTCAAGCGCCTAGAGTTTTGCCTCGAAACCCTCTTTCCGAATAACCAACTCAAACAAGTTTTTTCCTCTGTAAAATTTGCCCCTAGTTCAGATTAGTAAACGGATCTTATTTCTTTCGCCATTTGAGTTTTGTTGCTTCGTTTGGTTTGATTCTTTTTGCGAACCGGAGTTCTTAAGTTGAACTTTATGGTCAACCCCTTCTATTTGAGTTTTGCTTGTGCATATTTGCTTGTTGCTTATGTATGTTATTGTTTGCTTGCGATAGAATTCCCGGAGTGCGAAGCGTGTTACTACGAGTCTCTAGGATTTGTGGATCGTCAGCAAGGCAAATAACACATTGACCATACTCTTTTCATACCCAATTTTTATGCATTAGCTCAATCCTCAAACATTGCATGATTAGGATGTCATTAACTTGTGGGTTGGGAAGTAGTAGTTGAGGTAGAACCTATTGCCCTGTTGCTATCAAACCCTTGGGAGTTACTTCTGCGTGTTGCTTATATTGCTATGCTCGCTTCAGAGACGTGGTTTGGGTTTGAGTGAATCCATGATAGATGTGAGATTGTTAATTAATGGTTTAATTTAAGGTGGCAACTTTAATACACATCTGGGTGGATTGAGGCACCGGGGAACCCAAAGTGTTGTCTGCTTTATTTTTGGAAATCCCGGGTACCCGTGTGATCTTCCTATGGACCGCCACCTGTGCTCAAAGGGAATCGAGATTATTCATGCTAGAAACTTCCGTGTGCAGCCACAAGCTATTATGGGCTCTAGCATAGTTGAGTAAGTTACGTGAAGCTCTTGAAGAGGTAGATCAGCAGGTAGTGGGTTTTGTAGGTTTGGTATGGTCTACCCTGAGTAGAGAGTTAATGTTTCTGAAAGACTGTGTCTCGGTCATCCGTTTCTCAAACACCATGTAGTGCGAGAAATCAACGGAGGCGATCGAGTCTTGTGGGAAAAGTGCACAAACCTCTGCAGAGTGTACAATCTAATCATGGTTAGCCGTGTCCCCGGTTATGGACAATTTTGAGTATCTAGTACTTGAGTATTCACATGTATCTCATCACTCTTAATTAATATTGTTGGGTTGTTAACTACTTTAAATGGGATTGAGTTGGGGTTATACCTTCTCAATGTTTCAACCACCATGATAGTTAAATGAAATTTATTCTTTTGTTGTAGGGAAAAATTGGCTTTTCGCAAAACTATAACCATAGAGCTTTCCACTAGCCAAATATGCATGTAGTGATAGCATTATCCTGTTCTTGCTCTACTGTGTTATATTGCCAGCATATTCCATGTGTTGACCCGTTCTCGGGCTGCAACGTACTATGTTGCAGACTTTTCAGACGAGGAGTAAGGATCGTTTGGTCGTTGCCGTGCAGCTCAGCTATGCCGTTGGAGTTGATGGACTCACTTTATCTTCCAAGCCTTCCACTGTTATCGCATTAGATGGCCTTAAGCCATATTATTGTAATAAGTTCTCTTTTGAGACATTCGATGTAATAAGTGTGTGATTGCTACTCATTATAAATCCTTCGAGTAATCGTGTGTGTCAAAGATTCTTGATCTAGGGATGACACTGAAGCACAGAGACTTGACCATCTGAGGTCGGGTCGCTACAATGGTGGCCGTCGGGATGATGAAGATGGCCACCGGAGATGATTCCCCCTCCGGCAGGGTACCAAAAAGGGTCTAGATTAGTTTTCGATGGCTACAGAGCCTTTCGGCTGCGAAACTTCTGATCTAGGGTTATTTCTGATGGTTTCTCTATTTATAGGATTTTTGGGTGTCAGTTTCACGCGAAGATGGGCCTCGAGGTGAGCACAACCCACCGGGGCAAGTCAGCCCACTGTGCACGCCCAGTGGGTTGTGCCTCCTCGTGGCTCTTCCGCCCTCCCACAAAGCTTCGGGGTCCCTTTTGTTCCAAAAAAATCACAAAAGTTTTAGCTCATTTGTAGAACTTTCATTTCTACACAAAAAACAACACCACGGTAGTTCTGCTGAAAAGAGCGCCAGTCCGGGTTAGTTCCATGGAAATCATACCAAAACCCTATAAAATTGTTGTAAACATGGCATGAATACTTCATAAATTATAGATACGTTGGAGACGTATCAGCATCCCCAATCTTAATTCCTACTCGTCCTCGAGTAGGTAAATGGATAAAAGAAATAATTTATGAAGTGTGAATGCTAGCAAAGTGCATAAGTTTGATCAATGATAATTTCAATCGCTTTTCCTAGCATCATAACAACATCTATTTCTTTATAAACTTCTCATGTTAAAGTAGCAACCAATTCACATGTTAAGGTTCAAACGATGAATTCTCTTGAAACTCAACAACGTATGTTCTCAGTCACCAAGCAGTTTCAATTCAACTTATTCAACAGAGTTTAAGTAAGAGCTCCACATACTTAACCATCATATAGTCTTCTATGATTGCTAACACTCACCGCATACACATGAGCAAAACATTTCAACCGGACACATAGAGAGTTAGGGGCTTATAATTTCGCCTCCCAACGTATTCACCTCAAGGGTGATGTCAACAATAATAACTCATGCTACCCATATCCAACTGGATATATGTGCCTAGATCTTTCCTCACCACATGATGCTTGCCAAAAGAGAAAAATAAAAAGGAATAGAGAGAAAAACTTTGACTCTTGCATAAAAGTAAATTCATAAAAGTAAAAGATAGGCCCCTCGCAGAGGGAAGGAGAGGTTGCCATGCGCTTATTTGTTTGTATGCTCAACCCCTTAGTGCAAAAAAACCTCAGGTTATAGTGCCCCTTATGATAGCAACCTTTATTATGCAGTCTGTCACTTTTATTCTTTGCCATCACAAGTTCGTACAACACTCAATTTTCTCTTACACTAAATGATCTAACACTTTTAGAAGCAATTTTTATTGACTTTTTGCACTGATGACAACTTACTTGAAGGATATTATTCAATCCTTAGGTAGGCATGGTGGACTCTTGAAAATAAGATTTGGGTTTAAGGGTTTTTGGATGCACAAGTAGTATCTCTACTTGGTGCAGAATTTTTGGCTAGAAAAGATGGGGGGGGGGGGGAAGCACCACATGTTGAAGGATCTATGACAATATAACTTCCATGTGAATATGAACAAACATAAACCATTACGTTGTCTTCTTGTCCAATGTCAACAATTTTGGCATATAATATTTTGATGGGGCTCACAATCACAAAAGATTCCCAAGATAGTGTATTTGCATGTGATAGTTCTCTTCCTTATACTAATTATTCATGAATTGCTTGTATGACCAATATTGTGATTGTCAAGCTCAAAAGATTTCACTTTCTAAACCCAATGTGAAGCTACCACTAGGCATGATATGATTTCAACTTCATGACATTCACTTTATTCAACAATTTACTCATAGGATATAAGTGAAGCACAAGAGTAAATGACAAGCTACTCCAAAAAGATATAAATGAAGATCATGAGCATAATATTTCTTTCTCTTAAATTAATTTAAGTGAAGCAAGAGAGAATTTCTTCAAAAATACTAAAGCACACCATGCTAAAAAAGATATAAGTGAAGCACTAGAGCAATTCCATAGAAAAGAGCTTCGTTGATGGGATGTGCGTGCCGCTTACCTAGCCTCCCTGACAACTACTTGAGGACTCTATTTTATTAAAAAACTTTCATATCTAAGTACTTTATTAAAACAGCAAGAAAAACAAAATAAAATGACATTCCAACGATAGCACACATCATGTGAAGGAGCAAAAACTTTGGCTCAACCGATACTAACCGATAATTGTTGAAGAAAAAAGCTGGGATGC
The DNA here is from genome assembly GCA_021605145.1 of Aegilops bicornis. NCBI lineage: Eukaryota > Viridiplantae > Streptophyta > Magnoliopsida > Poales > Poaceae > Aegilops > Aegilops bicornis. The sequence continues at coordinate 712,549,505 of CM038671.1, forward strand.
CTACCGGGGCATCCCCAAGCCTAGATGCTTGAGACTTATTGAAATATTATATTGGGGTGCCTTGGGCATCCCCAAGCTTGAGCTTTTGTGTCTCGTTAATTCCTTTTATATCACGGTTTCCCTAAATCTTAAAAACTTCATTCACACAAAACTCAGGAAGAACTCGTGAGATAAGTTAGTATAAACCAATGCAAAAACCTTATCATTCTCTACTGTAGAAAATCACTAAAATTATTATTCAAAATTGCATACTAAATGCCTCTGCATATTTAATACTCCTATCCTCAAATAGAATCATTAAACAAGCAAACATATGCAAACAATGCAAACATAACAACAATCTGCCAAAACAGTACAGTCTGTAAACAATGCAATGTTTATCATACTTCCCTAACTCCAAAAATTCTGAAAAACTGACATAACTTTAGAAAATTTATCAGAGCTTATTTTACAAAAAGTTTCAACATTTTATCACATTCTGACTTTTCTAGGGAATTTTCGCAAGAGCGGTAAACTTTCTGTTTTCAAACAGCAACTCATATACTTGCAAGATAAGCATGGAAAAGGCTATACTTGACATTTTTGTTGAAAAGAGTTACGCAAAACATTATTGTAAATGACAGAAAGCAAATCCTAACAAAATAAATTGACTCTCCAAGAAAAACACATATCATGTGACGAATGAAAACATAGCTCCAAGTGAGGTTACCGATAGTGTTGAAGATTTAAAGAGGGATGCCTTCCGGCATCCCTGTGCTTAGTTGCTTGGATATTCCTTGAATATTACCTTGGGGTGCCTTGGGAATCCCCAAGCTTAGGGTCTTGTCACTCCTTATTCTCCTCATATCGATATCTCACCCAAAACATGAAAACTTCCATCACACAAAACTTAACGGAACTTCATGAGATGAGTTAGTATGATAAAGACAAACCATTCACTATGGTACTGTCAAAGACAAGATTCATAATTGTTCTCACACTATTCCTACTGTACCTCATCATTTCCACAATTTATATTGAGCAATATAAGCCATAGAAACTAGAAAACAAGCCAATTATGCATTGAAAACAGAATCTATCAAACATAGAACAGTCTGTAAAGATCTGAATATTAGTCGTACTTATACTACTCCAATTTTTTTGAAAATGTAGGCATAGAGAATTTGTATATCAATCGTCTGTAAAAAATTCAGAATTTTTCGACGCTCTAGTGAATTTAAACAATTATGTTTCTGGAAGCAAAAGTTTCTGTTTTTGCACAGATTCAGGTCAACTATCATCCACACTATCTCAAAGGCTTTACTTGGCACTTTATTGAAACAAAAGCTATAAAACATGATTACTACAGTAGTTTAATCATGTGAACACACAAAAACAGTAGGGGTAAATGTTGGGTTGTCTCCCAACAAGCGCTTTTCTTTAATGCCTTTTAGCTAGGCATGACGATTTCAATGATGCTTGCATAAAAGATAAAGATTGAAACACACAAGAGAGCATCATGAAGCATATGACGAGCACATTTAAGTCTAACCCACTTCCTATGCATAGCGATTTTGTGAGCAAACAATTTATGGGAACAAGAATCAACTAGCATAGGAAGGCAAAACAAGTGCAACTTCAAAACTTTAAACATAAAGAGAGGAAATTTGATATTATCGAGATAAGTAAAAGCATAAGTTCCTCTCTCATAATAATTTCCAGTAGCATCATGAATGAATTCAACAAAATAACTATCACATAAAGCATTATTTTCATGACGCAAAAGCATAGGAAACTTATTACTCTCCACATAAGCAAATTTCTTTTCATCAATAGTAGCGGGAGCAAACTCAATAAAATAACTATCATGAGAGTGAAAATTAAAATCATGATGACAAGTTTCTGAAGGAAATATGCCCTAGAGGCAATAATAAAGTTGTTATTTATATTTCCTTATATCATGATAAATGTTTATTATTCATGCTAGAATTGTATTAACCGGAAACTTAGTACATGTGTGAATACATAGACAAATAGAGTGTCACTAGTATGCCTCTACTTGAATAGCTCGTTGAATCAAAGATGGTTAAGTTTCCTAGCCATAGACATGAGTTGTCATTTGATTAACGGGATCACATCATTAGAGAATGATGTGATTGACTTGACCCATTCCGTTAGCTTAGCACTTGATCATTTAGTATGTTGCTATTGCTTTCTTCATGACTTATACATCTTCCTATGACTATGAGATTATGAAACTCCCGAATACCAGAGGAACACTTTGTGTGCTATCGAATGTCACAACGTAACGAGGTGATTATAAAGATGCTCTACAGGTGTCTCCAATGGTGCTTGTTGAGTTGGCATAGATCGAGATTAGGATTTGTCACTCCGATTGTCGGAGAGGTATCTCTGGGCCCTCTCGGTAATGCACATCACTATAAGACTTGCAAGCAATGTGACTAATTAGTTAGTTGCGGGATGATGCATTACGGAATGAGTAAAGAGACTTGCCGGTAACGAGATTGCACTAGGTATTGAGATACGGACGATCGAATCTCGGGCAAGTAACATACCGATGACAAAGGGAACAACGTATGTTGTTATGCGGTTTGACTGATAAAGAACTTCGTAGAATATGTAGGAACCAATATGAGCATCCAGGTTCTGCTATTGGTTATTGACCGGAGATGAGTCTCGGTCATGTCTACATAGTTCTAGAACCCGTAGGGTCCGCCCGCTTAACGTTCAGTGACGATTGGTATTACGAGTTTATGTGTTTTGATGTACCGAAAATAGTTCGGAGTCCCGGATGTGATCACAGACAAGACGAGGAGTCTCAAAATGGTCGAGACATAAATATTGATATATTGGATGACTATATTCAGACACCGGATGAGTTCCGGGGGTCACCGAATAATTATCGGAGTGTCGGGGGGTTATCGGAACCCCCGGGGGGAACTAATGGGCCAACATGGGCTTGTGAGAGAGAGGGGGGGCCTTAGGGCTGGCCGCGTGCCCCCCCTTGAGGAGTCCGAATTGGACAAGGAGGGGGGGCGGGGCGGCGCCCCCTCTTTCCCTCCCTCTCTCCCTCTCCTTCCTTCCCCCTTCCCCCTCCTAGTTGGACTAGGAAAGGGGGAGTCCTACTCCTACTAGGAGGAGGACTCCTCTCCTCCTTGGCGCGCCCTAGGGCCGGCCGGCCTCCCCCTTGCTCCTTTATATACGGGGGTAGGCGGGCCACCCTAGAACATACAAGTTGATCATTGATCTCTTAGCCGTGTGCGGTGCCCCCCTCCACCATAATCCACCTCGGTCATATAGTTGCAGTTCTTAGGCGAAGCCCTGCGCCGGTAGCTTCATCATCACCGTCATCACGCGTCGTGCTGACGAAGCTCTTCCTCGACACTCAGCTGGATCAAGAGTTCGTGGGACGTCACCGAGCCGAACGTGTGCAGATCGCGGAGGTGCCGTACTTTTGGTACTAGGATCGGTCGGATCGTGAAGACGTATGACTACATCAACTGCGGTGTCATAATGCTTCCGCTTACGGTCTACGAGGGTACATGGACTACACTCTCCCCTCTCGTTGCTATGCATCACCATGATCTTGAGTGTGCATAGGAATTTTTTTGAAATTACTGCGTTCCCCAATAGTTTCATGGTTATCATTATTTTTTATAGCGTACTTGTCATCACCATAATCATCATAGATAACAACTTTGTTATCATAGTCAATTGAAGCCTCATCCAAAATGGTGGATTTATCACTAAATAAAGTCATGACCTCTCCAAATCCACTTTCATCATTATAATCATCATAAATAGGAGGCATGCAATCATTATAACAATTTTTCACATCATCTCGGGGGACTAAAAATATCATCTTCATCAAACATAGCATCCCCAAGCTTATGGCTTTGCATATCATTAGCATCATGGATATTCAAAGAATTCATACTAACTACATTGCAATCATGCTCATCATTTATGGCAAACATTTTATTGAATTCTTCTTCTATCAATTGAGCACAATTTTCCTTTCCATCATTTTCAAGAAAGATATTATAAAGATGATCAATAATATGATGCAACCTCAATTCCATTTTTTATGTAGTTTTCTTTTATAACTCAAACTAGTGATAAAACAAGAAACTAAAAGATTCAATTGCAAGATCTAAAGATATACCTTCATGCACTCACCTCCCCGGCAACGGTGCCAGAAAAGAGCTTGATGTCTACTACGCAACTTTATTCTTGTAGACACGTGTTGGGCCTCCAAGCGCAGAGTTTTGTAGGACAGTAGCAATTTTCAAAATCCATAAATAATATTTTATAAACTAATTCCGTGCTTGGTGCATTTTTTATAGTTACTGCCCAATTTTTATAATTACATCCCATTTATTATTTTTTAAAGTCCATTTTCCTGTTAAGCCTAATCCATCCCTCCTAGGAAAGATTTGCAGCCCAGCGGGCCGGAGAATAACAACTTGACCTTGCGTGGGTATTCCTCAAAAAAACGTATAGCTGGGCTAGCCATTTTCATCTTGAAAAAAATTTATATCTGGGCTGGATATCTGTCCTGGGCTAGACGGGCCAGAGCCCTCCCAGTTAATACCCTGCTCTCCTCTGAACAACAACGAAAACATCGCCAAGAAAAACTCTGCAGTGCTCACGCCTCAAAAACACAAATACTGCTCGAGCTGCTTGGTCCAGCTGTCGGCCGCACCTTGTGCAATTCTCTCGCTTATTGACTACATAGCTTGACAATGGTGTGGGACCGTGATGTGAGGAAACCAGGAGGAAGCAAAAAATATATATAGTTGTACATAACAAGGAGGCACTTGCATACGTACGGCTATGGCCCTAGTGGGTCCCTACTGTCAACCAGTCAAAATAAAGTCATCTCCTGAATCCTCATGTTCATTGACCATGTTAACAATGCTCGGCGCCACGGCGAGCGCAACAACTCGAAGGACGATGGAGAGGGCCTCGCAGGCCCTACGGATGGTCTGATACATCGCCCGCTGCTTATTCAGGAAGCCAGGATCATCGGACACCTATGAGCACCTTCGAGAGACTAAGACGACATGAAACGGTAAGGCCGCGCTTGGGAGTCTGGTTTATTTCACACCTGTATTAAGATACAAGTGTAATTTACTCGTCATCTGAAACAACGCGTAAAATACAGGCGTAATGAAACCGAGGGCCCGAGGTCTGTAAGTAAAACCGGCGGGTTACGCGTGTGATTTGAGAGACCGGTGTATATCTTATATTTACTAATTGGAGGCACCTTTCCAGCCTTCTCACTAATCCACATCTTCAAAATTATTTACACCGTTGGATTGTAGAATTTACGTCTAAGATAAAACAAAAACTTACGTAACACAGTTGCTCCAAAAAATTCACCTGGCACGTTTAACATTGGAAAAGAGAACAAAAAAATCAGCCTGGTTCCATAAAAAAGATAGGCTCCTTCCATAAATATTGGGCACTGAAAAAGAAGAAAAACAAGGAAAGAGTCCACATTTCCCTCAAAAAAGGATAATCTCCTTCCATTAAAACTCCAACGATCAAAACAAGGAAAGAGTCCACGGTTTCCTAAAAAAGGGATAATCTCCTTCCATAAAAACTCCAGCGATGAGAAAAAATCAGATCTGTTTGATTACGCTTTTAAAGTCCATCGGTAAAATCTTCCTTTTCCCGATTGAAAAGAAAAAAAGTCACGCAAAAAAGGAAAAAATATCTGTCTCACGACTCCTCATGGCTGAAACTTATATGTAACATATATATGGCACGGCCAAAAAAAAACACCTACACGTAACAGTGACGGGAAAGAAAGACATCATCAATGGGTTCCTTATATAAAAAGGATAGCTTCCACCGATGGAAAGAAAAAGAAACAGATTCCTAATATGTGTTTGCAAATATAGTACGTATATACATGTAATTTTTTATCCTAATAAAAAAGATAGAAATAATAGCTATTAAAACATCATTATTTACATATAACTTTCTGAATTATTAATAAAAAAAGATTTTGATTGTATCATGTGGCACAATATCTCATATAAATAGTGCAGTTTTTCTACAGCCACTACTTTCCCTCTCATATTAACATGATTGTCTGTGCGATATATATATGTATAGTGTGGATAGAAAATATTAAAATCTTCCCATGCAGATTAATTACAAAAGAAATTCTTTAAAAAGTTTCCGGTATAGACAAGAACTTATAATCGTAATATCTATGGTGCTTATAGTATAATAAGAATATACAACAACCCCCAACCCCGCGCAAAAAAAGAGAATATACAACTGCCTCCTTTTTAAATATGTACATTATTCACTACGATAGTGTATGTGTCCATTATACTATATAGAAACAAAGTCTTTTTAATTCTACCGTGCTTCCATTGCAAAAAGGAAGACATATGACTTTTTTAGATTGAATAAGAAAGTAAGATATATGCTACAATAGGGTACTTCATCTTTATACCTTTTAGAAAATTTTAAATCACGAGTACATATGATACATGCAACAACTTCTGCGTTTCTAACCATGTTTTGTACCAACATAACAGCCATAAATATGACGTGGTTCGCCATCACATAGCGATATTACTTATACTGACACAATTGGATGCAAACAATCTAATCACAAAATAATCGAAGCAATGTAACTTCATTGGACCGTATGTGCATGTGTGGTAATAATAGCCTATATCAACATATGTAAATTAGTGTTTCAAATTTCCATTTTCTCAAAACTTTGTTATATCTAATATTAAAATTGCTAGCTCGTGCAGGTGCATGGGTTGACGACTAGTTTTACTAGTCGAAATCGACCAACCAAGCGCTTCGCCCGAGACCATCTGCTTTTATTTACAAGCGTCAGTTTTACAAGCGGTTTTGGTTGGAAAACGAGGATCCAATCACGGCCTAAGATGATGAGTTGGTCGGAAGATCATATGGTTTGACGTCTAACCTACCCGACTTGTTGTATAGGCTATGAATGAAACATAAGACGATGAACTTCTTAAGCACGGAAATAACAGAAGAGGATGATCTTCCGAACAAGCAAATCACTGGCATTAGATCGACATGCAAAACAATATGAAGCATTATTCTCGGGAGGCACGGTGAACAACTCGTGATGCCACATGCCACAACATTCCAAGCTCAACTTTGCAATCAAACACAAGGCCTGGCATTACATAGACAATATTCAGAACAAACTCTTAAAATATCTTACATAAGTCAACATTCATGTGACTATGCATCTCAGCAGAGTAAATATTTACTTCTGAACTGAAGACAGGAATAGGAAGAAACGATCGACGTTGCTCACAGCAAAGGGCGTCCCACTCAAAAATATCAAATGCATGTCTTCTGGCTAACATCAATCAGCAAAAATTGACAAGGTTTTCCAATTCCAATATATTAAACTAATGTCAACTTTGACAAGCTTTTCCCATTCAAAATATGTAATGCCTATGATTGTGGAACGGGTAGGGTTTGTCATCTGATAGTACGGTGGCTCAAGGTGACGACGAATGATTAGAGAACCATTCGATGCATTGTGCATGATGAAGTATTATTATGGAGGACACGAACCATCTGAACATTTTGTGCAGTTCCACTAAAATCAAGCTGAGCATCCCTGTGGATTTCGCATTTATATGCTGCCAGAAAACAAAGACACATCAGCACACACATGAATATTGGCCCCAGTGTCAACCCACCAATCGGTGGACTAACAAACTGAAAGTACGGTAAACAGATTACCATACCCAAATGCCCCATCATTGTTGCTTAGAGTGACATTGATAGACTTGGAGTCCTGTCCTGGCTTCTTGGTACTTGTTTGGGCACTTGTTTGCCCAGTGTTCCTCCGAACCACAATTAAAGCAGCCATCTCTGCAGACTAGTCATGTCACCAGCGTCTACTAATACTCTGTAAAGCTTCTCGATCATTCCTTGTGTAATGTAGCGCAAAAAGTGACTGCTTCTTTCTGCAAAGTGGTAAGACCAACTGGACCCACTAATGCATCAGTTTGCCTTAGACACATTGGCTCCTTTTGTGGAGTTCAACTAAAATCAAAGTCGGAATAAAACCGAGCTTTAATTTTGATATCCCTGTAAGCAACAAAAGGTATAAGGGAAAATTACTGAGAAATAATGGTTGATGACTTGTACTCCCGGAAGAAAAACATCTACCGATCTACCTTATCTTAATGGGAAACAAAGCGGAGAGTAGCAATTCTCAATCGGTGTGATTCATTCATATTAAGCGAGACATTATCTTAACAATGCCTTGTTTCAACATGTATAAAGAACGACAAAGCGTAAAAGTATCATTCCTAAAACAATGCGGTGATTCATTTTAACATAGACATTATCTTAACAATACCTTGGTTAAACATGTAGAAAGAACTACAAAGCATGATAGTACCATTTGTAAAACAACAGAATCGATATATAATAACTTGAGTAGACATTATTTGAACAATACATTTCTTAAACATGTACTCCGCCGATCCCTAACGTAAATGGTACTCCATGATCCCTAACAAGTGTTGCAGTTTTGAACTAAGATTCAAGAGTTAATTCTGAGGAAAGTATGTACTGACCTTTCAAGACCAAGATTTGAAACAACGCCTGAGGTGGATCTAAAAGAGATCTCAACACATATATGGAAATCCGGTCTCATTTTGTGCAGTCCCACCAAAATTAAGCGCAGCAAAATGTCGCAATAGCAACAAGCTGAATAGATATCCCTGTTTTAACAGAGGCAAAAAAGGAATCAACTACTGGCCAACAAAGGAGGATCAAACATGCGGCCACAAAAATGGTAATCCCGCCAATCCCTAACAAGTGTTGCAGTTTTGAAATAAGATTCAGTAGTTAATTCTGAGAGTGGCATTGCTTAATTTTACCAACGACATTAGATTAACAAAAAGCATAAACAGTTCCAAGGGAGAGTGGGCGCAACAACAACATGTGCTTCCATCTACTTATAAAGGGGGTGATGCAGAGTTTGTTGTAACAAAGCAACGAGCATAATGTCTGGGTTGGTCCCATTTTTGTTCACTACTTAATGGGAAAAGACAGCAATACAATAGCTTCAATTCAACATTTATTTAAAACAGTACCAATACAAGTAGCACAACATCTCAAAACACACTGCACGATCATGTGGATGAAGGCAAGTACCAACCTGTCATGACGCACACAAGATCACGTACGAATCTGCCAACATGAATAGGAAATCCAATCTCATTTTGTGCAGTTACTCTGAAATCAAGTAAAGTTGCCGGTGAGACATTTAAGTTTGCTATAACAACAAGTTGAATAGATATCCCTGATTTACCAGAGGCAAAAAAGGAAACCATTACTGCCAATAATGGAGGATGAAACATGCGGCCACAAAAAGAAGCATCTACCTTATCTTGATGGAAAACAAAGTATAGGACAGTAGCATTTCTAAAGCGGTTGCATTGATTCATATTAACAGAGAAATTCTCTTAAAATAGTTCAGTAGTTAATTCTAAGAGTGGCATTGCTTAAAATACAATAGCTTCAATTCAACATTTATTTAAAACAGTACCAATACAAGTAGCACAACATCTCAAAACACACTACACGATCATGTGGATGGGACATGGGACATGCCAACACCATGTGCGTCCACACGTATAAATGGGTGATGCAGAGTATGTAGCCAAGCAACATATCTACGTTGGTCCCGTATTTGTTCTCTTTGAAACTTTTTCCGATGTGAGGGCTGCAAATCTAGTCCTGCACAAACTACCCGACCCCCCAGTTTCTTTCCCTTTTCAACAAAGAGTCGGGTTCCTTACAGATGTGTGTACTGAGTTACCCCCTTTTTCCCTTTTCGACCAACAAAGCGGCTAGATAGCTAGTCTATACTACTTTCCCTCCCTCCTTTCCTCATTGAACCACGAACTATATTCATGCTCCACCCCACCGCACCCTTCTTTCCTCTTTGAACCAAGACCTAGATTCGACTACAGAATCGAAAAAGATCAGCATGCAGCTAGATCAATAACGGTTTCAAAGAAACTATACCTTAGGGTCGTCGGGATGTGGCAAGGCATGCGGCGGGAGGTCGGATCTGCCCACACTACATACGATAGTGAGGAAGAAGGGGTCGGTGGCCCTCCCGCACAGGCGCTGGGTGAAAGAGAAAAGCACAACCGGTAGTGGATTGCCTCCCTCGCCGAAGGCGATAGAGTGAACGCTGCACCTCCTCCCCTTCCCAGTGCGACGGGATCCAGACGCCTCCTTCGCTAGCTGTCTGTGAGGGGGTGAGAGAGCCAGAGGCCACAACACAGTCTTGTTTAGATCTGGTGAAGAGGGTGAGAGACAGTGAATATAGCAAAACCCTAGCAAAGGAACGCTGAGCCTCCAGCATGTGTATATATATATATATATATATATATATGTAGAGCGGCGAGAGTGTGGAGAGTGCAAACCCTAGCGAATAAGCGCTGAGGCTCCAGCTTATATATATACTGTAGTACGGACTAAGCTCCGGTGCCTTAACTACACCTGCTATTGGCTGTATGACAGGTGGGCTAGCCACATTTTGGGCCCACCTGTCATAAACCCAAAGGCAGGTGCATTAAAGTCAATGAAGCTGCGTCCATATAATACTCATGTATACGACTAATATATAGTGGAGTGGTTTTCTTATTCTCTCCATAACAATCGTTTTAAATTATGTAAGTACGAAATGAAACTCTTTATTCAACGTACCAGTCGGTGTACAAAAAGAGGGGCACACTTTTGTACCCCTTTACCTGTGCACGGGCAGTCAGAGCCGCGCACACGACCACACCAAACAGAGCAGGGGAGGTGACCCAAGGTAAGACCGAAGCCCAAGATAATCAGAGCAACGCCAAGGCTATCGGTGTCAAAACCGGCGGATCTCGGGTAGGGGGTCCCGATCTGTGCATCTTAGGCTAATGGTAACAGGAAGCAAGGGACACAGATGTTTACCCAGGTTCGGGCCCTCTCGATGGAGGTAAAACCCTACTTACTGCTTGATTAATATTGAAAATATGGGTAGTACAAGAGTAGATCTACCACGAGATCGTAGAGGCTAAACCCTAGAAGCTAGCCTATGATGGTATGATTGTAATTGTGTCGGATTTCGGGTTCCCGCAGACCCTCTAGGTTCGAACTCTGGTGTGCACGCGGAGATCTCGCCCCCTTCCTACCTGCACCTCATCGCCTCGCAAGGATCTAAATTACACAAAGAGCAACACAAGGAGCACAAGGTTTATATTGGTTCGGGCCACCATTGTGGTGTAATACCATACTCCAGTGTGTGGTGTGGTGGATTGCCTCTGGGGCTGATGATGAACAATACAAGGAAGAACAGCCTCGCGAGGGTCTGTTCTTGGCCGGTCTTGACTGCTAGGGGGAGTTCGGTCGCTCTCTCTCTCTCTCTCTCTCTCTCTCTAGATTGCTTGACCTCTAGCTCTGTTCTGGATTCCGGATCCTCCATTCCGGATCCTCTACCCTGTGGGTGGCTAGTCCTATTTATAGGCAGAGGCCCTGGGCCTCTTCCCAAATATTGAGCGGGAAGGGCGCCAACAATTGGCCATTTTGAAGGGGAACATCTAGTACACTTATCCTGCCGAAAGTTGGTCCTCGCCTGTCAAAGGCTCTGACGGTGACGCCGGCTTGGGCTCCACGATGACCTCCTTCCTGCCGTTGTGATGGTCTTGGTCTTGTTGCACCGAAATGGTTGCCTTTGCTTGATGCTCTTGCCTGCGCTTGCCTCCCTTGCATCAAAGAGGAAATGAGGACACTGTGCGGGCTGGCGCCCTTGGTCGTCATGGCTTGCGTCACGAGCACCTCGCGAGCCAGCCTGACGAGGCCGTGCCTGAGGAGACTTCCTGTCGTCCGCCCCGCGAGGCTTGGCCCCTCGCGAGGGTCTTGAGCTTGTGCTGATGAAGATGGGCCGTCTTTGGGCCACCCTTGAGCCACGCCGCAAGCCGCAGCGAGCAAGTCTGGTACCCCTGTTCCCGACGCCGACAAGAGCCGCCGGGCCCAAGGCGCGCCTGGACTTGGCTTAGCAGAGAAGCGAAGGGGCAAGTGCGAAGCGCCGCGGGCCCTAACAGCCTGCGGCCTCGGGCGCCGCGTGGCGGTTGATTGGACGTGGGTGTCTCTGCTTCCCCGCGACGCTTAGCAACTGTGTGAATCGACAAAAGAGCGGCACCCGTCTAGGCTTTACCTCCTTTGCCTTCTCCAGTCATTGCCCAGATCCCCTTTCTTGCGCCTATCCTTCCTGCTTCCGAAATCTCCAGATCTACTTCGACCGCGTGCCCTAGCAAGTCATGGCGCCTCGTCAGACCCCGGTCGGGGCTTGGTACGCACCTGCTTTGGACTCCCCTAACGTGTCGGAGAAGAGCCTTGCCCGGGCGCGCCGGATGGTGGCGGTGCAAGGCAACAACGGGGCAGCGGTGCTCAGGGCTGGCTCCGCCCTTCCCGAGGACCAAGGAAGCACCTTCTATCCGCTCTTCGTGAGCGCCATTGCTACCGGTCTAGTGCCTCCCTTTTCTGAGTTCTTCTTTTTTGTCCTCCGCCATTACAAACTGCAAGCTCTGCACCTCCACCCCAACTCTGTTCTTCTCACAGGGATCTTCGCCTACTATTGTGAGGCTCATGTCGAGGTGCAGCCCTCGGTGGCCTTGCTGCGCCACTACTTCTACCTTCGGGCCTCTCGCGCCCCATCATCACCGATCTTGTGAGCTTTGTCAGACTGGCAGCTCCAACACCATCTCGAAGCCCGGAAGAGGATTGAAGGCTTGAGGAGCAAGTGGGTCATGGTAGATGCTTTGGGCGCATCCATCCTCGGCTGATTCTGCCCACGTAGCAGCCACGCCCATCGACGATTGGTCTCGCGCAGAACTTCGTGGATCCCCGCCAAGCCGATCTTTGGAGAAGATGAACAGCGGACTGTGGCCGGGCAACATGGCGGCAACAAAGCTGACCGGGCGTCGCTCTGAGGGAGTTCTGGACCTGGAGCATCGTGTGGCCCCTGCCCGTCGATTTCGCTTCATTGTGGAGGCCTCGCCGAGCCTTGTAGTCTTGGCCGACGAAGATCTGGCGGCCCTCCATTCTTTGGTCGGGGAGACGTGGCGAGGCCGGAGGGCACTCTGCACTGTTCCTTCGAGATGATTGGGAGCAGGTGGTGGACTCCATGCCCGCTTTCAACGGGGACGGGCCTGTGCCCGCGGAGGTTCCCGAGGACCCGGTGGCCCTGGCGACGGTGAATGTGTCCTCCGGCGACTCTAGCGGAGAGGAGGAAGAAAAGGAGCGGAGAGGGGGCCCGACTCCGAGGCGACCGACGGGGAGTCGAGAGCGCCCCTCCCCCGGCGCAGGTCCCGCGCTCTCCGCCTCTTGCAGGACGACGATGAGGATGGCGATGAGCGGGGCGGCGAGAGCTTGCCCCTGATCCCGAAGAAGGACAGGACGGGGCTGGTCCCCCGTGGGTCTGCCCCGGCTTCGAGGCGATCTGCAGACGCGCCTCCTGCTCCCGAGCCTCTTAAGGCTGATCCCTGCAGCCGGCTCTCGGGTTTCAAGTTCAGCCGGAGGTTGCTCGAGCCCACGAGCGATGACCAGTAAGTGCTAGATTCTTGTTTTATTCCTTGCTTTGCCGCTGAGGCTTGATATCTGCATTCCTTGGCTAGCTGGCGCGGCAGAAGTGAAAGGAGCTCCACGAGGGCTTCGTCCGGGGCAGCGCCTCCGTCCGCGAAAGAAGGTGACGGCAAGACACGAGCATCTCCTGCCCGGTCATCCTCGCGAGGCCTGGCGGAGCTAGCTGGGGCGAGCTCAGCCCCCATGGCCCAAGCGACTCCCGAGGTATCCTTGCATGATGCCACTGCCGCAGTCGTCGGGGCGCAGAAGGCCCCGCCTCATGATGCTGTGGTTATGCTGCCGTCCTCTCCTCCTACACCGCCAACTGTTGTCTCTCCGACTCCTCCTACTGTCCTGGATCGTGCTACTGCTGAACTGGACTGGCTGAGGCAATATCTTTTGGGCATCGACCCTTGCTTGGTGGCCGGAAGCTTGGAGCTGGCCTCCGGCTGGGTTCGCTCTGATGCTTCGATTCGAGCGGCGCTGGTTCAGGCCGCGACGGCTTGCGACGAGGAGAAACAGGCCGTCCTTGGGGCAAAGGCCGCTCGCAACGCCGCCTTGGGGGAGCTAGCCGATGTCCGAGGTCGCTGCAAGGCGCTGGAGAGCGAGCTGCAGGGCCTGCACGACCAGCTTGCCAAGGAGGCCCGCATCCGCCAAGAGGAGGAGGAAGACATGAAAGCTCGTGAGGCGGCCGCCAAGGACCGGGATGCCAAGCTTGACCGGCGCCGTGACCGCTTGGGTGCGCTGGAGCAGGAGTTGGAGGCGAAGAGGATCGAGCTGGACGGCAAGGCGCGGGTCCTCGCCGAGGACCGCGTGGCCTTCGCGGAGCTGGAGGCGAAGGCTCGCACCTTGCTGAGGTCGCTGGCGATAGCTCGAAAGCTCACGGGCGCCGAGGACGCCCCGCCAAGCCTGCTTCCTTCCCCGGTCCACGCCTTGAAGATGTCACCCTTGGCCTTGGCCCCACTACGGCTGAGGCCAAGGCGCGGTCCTGTCTTTTCCGCGAGCCGACGCTGGCCCACCCATCGCCTACCTTCACACCCGACGCCGACCTCGACAACTTTGGAGCCCGTGAGCGGCGAGCTTGCCACCGACGCCGAGGCCGTGAAGGGTCGAGCCGAGGCTCACTGGGCGAAGTTCCGGCCTTCAAAGACCAAGTCAGCAAAGCGCTGCCGATCCTGAGGCTTCACGAGGCGAATCACCGCCGGTAGCTCCGCCGCCAGCCGATGGTGCTGCCAACAAGTGACTCCTTTGTGGCTCTGTCACGCTTTCAGCTCCTGCAACATGCATCATGCCTCGGGGAGGCGTTTAAACTTGCGTTTGGCGTTGTGAAAACAGTTATGGCCTGTAATATTTGCTTTTGAATTCCTTGAGATTTGCGCTTTTCCTTCCTACTTGCTTATGTTCTCTGTTGTGAGCCCGGCCCGCATACCTCAGTCGCCGTTAGCCCCGACCGGAAACCAGGACGGGACCAAGGGGTGAGGGGCTACGTGACAAGTTAGGCTCCTGAGTCGCTATGCTCAGGAGTCCCCCTTGGCGCACGAACAGCAAGTAGGGAGGTGAGATGTATGGGTGAATTTACCATTCTACGTCTGCAGAGCTCGGCCCCGCGCATACCCCAACCGTCATTGGCCTTTCAGAACTAAGGGGTGAGGGGCTACGTGACCAGTTAGGCTCCTGAGTCGCGATGCTCAGGAGTCCCCCTTGACGTTCAAACGGCCTTCATACCTTGGCTCCGCTCGGGGAGGGGCGTCTGACGAACCAGGCTGAGGGGCCTGGCTGGGTGGCGTCGTCTGGGCATGACCCAGCGTAGCCCGTGCCCAGCCCTCGCGGCACTCCCGAGGGGAGGCATTACGATGAGGCCGGACCAGCTCTGGGCTCCACGAGGTTGATGCGGCCGGGGCCACCCTCGATTGTTTATCACCGGTAGAGCATAAGCGCTTCCGTATGTGTGCGGGCATAGCCGCTCCTCGGCGGTGTCGTCGACCAGACGGAGCATGGTGCTTCCATCAGTGCGTGGGAGGGCTCCTCCTGGGAGGAGCCCCGAGGCGTCTGACCCACCGACACGTGGCTGGCACGGTAGGGCCTGACGAGGTGTATCTGGGCACCCGTGTGCTAGCACGGGACTCACGGGGCCCTACCTCAAGGCGGGTTGCGCCTGGCACTGGGCCTTAACTTGTGGTGTGTTCCTGCAGATTTGGTTAGATGTCGACGCTCTACGTCCTCGGGTCCCGGCCCTCGAGAGGGTCTCAGCCGTCGCTGGTATGCGTGTCGCGATGCCGTGGACAAGGCCAGAGGGTGAGGGCTGGAGAGCCAGAGGAGCCCATGAGTCACCATGCTCGGTACCCCCTTTAACGTGCAAGCGGCCGACATGAAGGAAGAAGGTGCCGTGGACAGGCACCAAATAACAATCATGATGGGTCAATTGACGCACGACCCGAATAAACGCAAGAGGGGTACATGCCACTGGTGCAGCCCGAGTGGCTTGGGATGATGCAACGAGGGGCGCCCCCAATAAAGTAAGCTAGGAACATGAAGCAAAAGGGATACACGCCGCAGGACGGACCCACGCTGCCCGGGAATGATGCAGCCACAGGGGCGCTCCAAATGAAAATGAAACTCGAAGGATGTCACGTGATAACGTTGAAGATGAAGGGATGCTGAAGTAGCGGACGTCGTGGGATGCGGAAGCTGATCTTCACGAGCCCCCAGGCCCAGGGAGCCTCGGGAGGCTCCGGAGGCGCTGGTGGCTCCTCGCGGATCATCTCCATCTCCGCCAGGACTGCGGAGCGCTTGGCCTCTTGAGATTCCAGGATGCTTCCTATGAGGCGCTGGCGTGTGGCAGCCGCGTTCAGCAAACCATAAGGCATGCGAACGTAGCTGTGGGGTGGACCTTCACAATGCCCCACGCGTGAGGGCCAGAGGCGCTCCTGAGAGGCGGCTCGGTTGAGCCCTGGTATGTAGATGCAGACGCGCAGCCCACCATCCTCGCCTGGATGGGGAGCCTTGGTGGGTAAGCGGCGGCTGCCACTCATGACTCTTGACTCCTGCAGCTCGTGAATGATCTGGCTGACGAACTCCTGAGGGTTTGGCCCTCGTTGCCTCGCTCCTTCCTGATGAAAACGTGCTTTGAAACACGCCTCCAAGTGGTTCCCAAGCGCCTCCCTTGTGAGCTTAGCAAGGTCGGTGGCCCTCTAGGAGAGAGCCCCCGAGCCTTGCTCGAGGAGGGCGCCGGGCGCGCCTTCCTATGCGACAGAAGGAGGTGCCCCCTGAACAGGCGCGTACCCCGAGGGGCCTGCCTCCCGAGGGGGCGGGCCAGGCGATGTCTTCTTCTTCTTGGGAGAAGCCTCGGGGAGCCTCCCGCTCCTGCAATCTGGGTCTTCAAGCGACGCGGCTTGAAAAGCACGCTCCAGGGAGCACACTGCGTCCCTCTCTTCACAAGGCACCGTGATGACTCCACCACTTTCTGGCATCTTGAGGACGTTGTAGCCGTGATGGGTCACGACCATGAATTTGGCCAGAGCTGGGTACCCGAGGATGGCATTGTATGGCAGGAGAATGTGGGCGACGTCGAAGTTGATGAGCTCGGTGCGGTAGTTGTCGCGCGCCCCGAAGGTGACAGGGAGGCGGACCTGCCCAATCGGAACTATGGAGCCATCGTTGACTCCGGAGAAAGGCTTGATTGGCTGAAGCTGATTGTAAGGCACTTGGAGATTGTTGAATGTCTCTACGGATAGGACATTGAGCCCTGCTCCGCCATCGATGAGGGTCCTGGTGACTTGCACATTGCTGATGATTGGGGAGCAAAGCATCGGGAGGACTCCGGCCGTGGCTGCGCACTTGAGCTGATCCACTGAGCTGAACGTGATGGCGCACGCTGACCACCTGAGAGGGCGCGTGGCTTCGAGCTTGGGGAGGACTGCATTCACTTCACGGGCGAATTGCTTGAAGATCTGTTGGGAGGCTGGGGCTTGAGCTCCGCCTAGGATGCAAGCGATTGCGCGCGGCTCCTGGAAGCCCCTAGCCCCCTCGTCCTGATGATGGTCTTCGTTTCTCCTTGGCTGCGGTGGCAGAGGAGGGAGGCCTGCGTTGCCTTGCGGGCGATCCTCGCGAGGCTGATCCCTCCAGCCTCCCTCGCGAGGCTGATCCTGCCAGCGGTCCTCGCGAGGTCGGTCGCGCCACCCTTGGCGAGGTCCGTGGTCTTCCCAAAGGCCCTGCGTTTCTTCCTCCTCCTCGGTCGTAGCCTCGATCACCGCGGTCGGGCGTCGACCAGTCGCCTTCTCGCACGGCTCGGAGTTCTTGACATTCGTTGGTGTTGTGGGTGTGGAGGTCATGGTACACGCAGTACCGGCTGCCCTTGGAAGGCTCAGGCTGATCCCTGCCTTGCTTGGTGTTTGGTTCTGCCGCGAGAACGGCAGCCCCCTTGCGCTTCACGTCCTTGACCTTGGGCTTCTTCTCCTCTGGGTCTGCAGCCGGCAGCTCGAGGAGGGAAAGGCGTCCTTCCTCAGCCCTGGCGCACTTGGTCGCCAAGTTGAACAGCTCCAAGGATGTGCACAGGTCTTCATGCATCGTCAGTTCCTCCTTCATCTTGACGTCACGCACACCGTCGGAGAAGGCTGAGATGATGGCCTCCTCGGTCACCCTGGGAATCTTGAGGCGTGCATTGTTGAAGCGCTGGATGTACTTCTGCAAGGTCTCTCCTGGCTACTGCGTGATGCAGCGCATGTCACTCCCGGCAGGAGGCCGGTCGCGAGTGCCTTGGAAGTTGGCGATGAAGCGGGTGCGCATCTCGTCCCAGGAGGAGATCGTGCCAGGAGCTAGGTTCACGAGCCAGGTGCGGGCACTGTCTTTGAGTGCCATGGGAAACCAGTTCGCCATGACCTTCTCGTCCCCGTTGGCGGCTTCGATGCCCAGCTCGTAGAGCTGGAGGAACTCCGCAGGGTTGGCCGTGCCGTCGTAGCGAGGAGGCAGGTCTGGCTTTAACTTGCTGGGCCACGCGACGCCACGTGCTCGGCGGTGAAGGCGGCAGCTTGCAGTGGGCCACGGAGGCCTTTGGTGACGAAGGGCTTGGTCTTGTGGGTCCCCATGCGGCTGCCAGGGAGCAGCGTGGGGTCTTGGTGTGCCGGAGCAGGAGCGCGGTCGTGACGGGCCGGTGCAGGGTGCAGTCGGGCAGCTTCTTGGGGGCAAGAGACCTCTTGACAGCTGTGCTCTTGCCTGGCTGGTCTTGAGACAGTGGGTTCCGCCAGGGGCCACGTGCCTTGGGGCCAAGGCGCCTTCTTGAGGGGAGGCGGCGAGGCGCCGAGTTTCATCGCCCAGCGCAAGGCGGGCGGTGCAGGAGAAGGACGACGCTGGGAGCCTTCGCGGCGCGGACGAGCTCGGCAACGCGGTCGAGCCACTCCCTCGTAGACGTCGTCGGCAGGAGGTAGCGCAGAGCCCGTTTGCCGCGATGAGCGCGGCTCGAGCCTCCATGGCGCGCGGCGCGAGACGAAGAACCAGCTGGGGCGAGCGAAGGAGTAGCGGTACGGCCGTCTCGCTTCACGGACGGATGCTGGGATGATGCTTGTTGCTCGTTCCCCGCCGGGCCGGTGGTGGCGTTGACGACAGGCGACGGGGAACGGCGGGGGCAGCCGCCGACGGGGTCCGTCTGGGCGACGCGGGTGGCGAGAGTAGCTCGGCGCTCGGCGCGGGCCCGACGAGCGTCCGACATGTGTGCGATGGGTGGCAAAGAACAGGGCGGCGGAAGACGGATTCCGGTGCACCCCTACCTGGCGCGCCAAATGTCGGATTTTGGGTTCCGGCAGACCCTCTAGGTTCGAACTCTGGGGTGAACGCGGAGATCTCGCCCCCTACCTACCCGCACCTCGTCGCCTCGCAAGGATGTAAACTACACAAAGAGCAACACAAGGGACACAAGGTTTATACTGGTTCGGGCCACCATTGTGGTGTAATACCCTACTCCAGTGTGTGGTGTGGTGGATTGCCTCAGGGGCTGATGATGAACAATACAAGGAAGAACAACCTCGCGAGGGTCTGTTCTTGGCCGGTGCGACGAACTGCTAGGGGGAGTTCGGTCGCTCTCTCTCTCTCTAGATTGCTTGACCTCTAGCTCTGTTCTGGATTCCGGATCCTCGATCCCGGATCCTCCATCCCGAATCCTCTACCCTGTGGGTGGCTAGTCCTATTTATAGGCAGAGGCCCTGGGCCTCTTCCCAAATATTGAGCGGGAAGGGCGCCAACAATTGGCCATTTTGAAGGGGAACATCTAGTACACTTATCCTGACTAAAGTTGGTCCTCGCCTGTCAAAGGCTCTGACGGTGACGCCGACTTGGGCTCCACCATGACCTCCTTCCTGCCATTGTGATGGTCTTGGTCTTGTTGCACCGAAACGGTTGCGTTTGCTTGATGCTCTCGCCTGCGCTTTCCTCCCTTGCACCAAAGAGGAAATGAGGACACTGCGCGGGCTGGCGACCTCCTGGCGCCCTTGGTCGTCATGGCTTGCATCACGGGCACCTCGTGAGGTACCCCGCCTTGATCTCTCCGCCTCCTCGCGAGCCAGCCTGACGAGGCCGTGCCTGAGGAGACTTCCTGTCGTCTGCCCCGCGAGGCTTGGCCCCTCGTGAGGGTCTTGAGCTTGTGCTGATGAAGATGGGCCGTGCTGGGCCACCCCTTGAGCCATGCCGCAGGCCGCAGGCAGGCAAGTCTGGGTACCTCCGTTCCCAGAACGCCGACAAATTGTGATCAGCCTTCTAAGGACCAACCTCATCGGTTTATATAGACACCGGAGAGGGCTAGGGTTTACATGGAGTCGGTTACAAGGTAGGAAATACAATATCCGGATCGCCAAGCTTGCCTTCCATGCCAAGGAGAGTCCCATCCGGACACGGGATGAAGTCTTGAGTCTTGTATCTTCACGCTTCAATAGTCCCGATGATGCGTATAGTCCGGCTGTCCGGATACCCCCTAATCCAGGACTCCCTCAGCAGCCCCTGAACCAGGCTTCAATGACGATGAGTCCGGCGCATAGTCTTGTCTTCAGCATTGCAGGGCGGGTTCCTCCTCCGAATGATCCAAGGTAATTATCGAACACTTGAACCGTGTCCGGAGCCACAAAATGATCTTCACACGTCACTGTAGATAGAATGGTATTTCACAAATGCAATCTGCTGACAACTTTTAGGCAACGCAACGTGTCATTACGGTCGGGCCATTATTCGAACCGTTTTCCCACAACCAGCCACGGCGCATATTGCGAGGCGGTTTCCTTTGCACGTCTTGTGAAAGCAGAGATCGCGTCCCCTTATCACGGGATTCTCATCAATACGGGTATGGGTAATCCAACCACACCGCTAATCGCGGCGAGCGAGAGGCAAACGGGTTCCACCAGGCAAGTGGGGAGGCGCAAAGCGATTCGCCCCTATAAAGAGACAAGGCCTCTTTCTTTTTACCCACGCCTTTCTCCTTCCGCTAGCTTATTCCCCTCTTTTCGAGCCCTAACGCCCAAGCACTCTTCTTTTCCACCAAAGAGAGGTTTTCCAAAGATGTCCGGATCCGGAGCAGGAGGCAGATGGATGGCCTCTACTGTCCGGGAGAAGGATATCAAGAAGCTCCGGGACACCGGGTATCTGGACCAGAAGATCGGCCACCGTCTCCCACCGGCGGGACAGGTCGTCCCCACTCCGGGACCTCACGAGAGAGTCATGTTCCTTCCCCATTTTGTCCGTGGGCTTGGATTTCTCCTGCACCCATTTGTTCACGGAGTCATGTATTACTACGGGATTGATTTTCATGATCTTTCCCCCAACTCCTTCCTCAATATCTCGACGTTCATCATCGTGTGCGAGGCTTTTCTTTGGATCTCACCTCACTTCGGCCTGTGGCTGAAGATTTTTAATGTGAAGCCCAAGGTGGTGAGTGGCGAACACGCCGAGTGCGGCGGTGCCATGGTGAGCAAGATGCCCAAGGCCGTTTGGCCGAAGGGCGCTTTCAACGACTCCGTCAAGGAGTGGCAGCAGCAGTGGTTTTATATCACCGAACCACATGGCAAAAAGTGGGCTGCAGCTCTTGAGTTCAGATCTGGAGCTCCATTGCGGCTCACGTCCTGGCCCAAGAAGGGCCCGAACTGGTCCTCGTCCGATGAGCTGTCATTGCTCCAGACGCACGTCCAGAGTTTGGTTGACAGGGACGTCAAACTCGTCGACGTGGTCCAGGTGATGCTAGTTCGCCTGGTTCTCCCTTGTCGGCCGAGCACGCACTCTGTGGGAGTTCGACCCAACCGAGCACCAAACCCTTCAGAGCTCTCGACTCCTCCCACAAGGATATCTGGAAGGTGCTCTTCAAGTCCGTCAAAAGCGTGGCGGGCTCCGGCCGAGGACCGTGGGTATCAATTATCCCATGCTTTGCAAGCTCGGTAAGTTACTGACCACGCTCGTCGTCTACGCCGGTTGGCATGTCATGAGGGAGACATCTTAATCGTGTTTCGTCATGACCTCGGGGATGGATAAAGAAGGTGGAGCGGATTCATTGTCCGCCCGCTGCCGGAGGAACTGGCCGACTTCTTCTGACGAAGATGCTGGTCCCTGCGCCTTACGAGGCGCCAAAGAAGGAGGCCTCCAAGAAGGTCAAGAAGACCCGGAGTGGCCTCCGTCACCGCGAGGCTTCGGACGCAAAATCCGAAGACTCAAGCAACGCTCCTTCTTCGGAAGACGAAGAGGAAGAAGCAGAGGAGGATGAGCCTCACTCTGAAGGTGGGAATAAGCGTGTAGCTTCCCCGTCCCTGGAGGCCGAATCGCCCAAGAGGAGAAAAGGTTCCCTCCCAGAGGCATCCACCACGGCTGCCGATAGCAGCCCGGAGTGGGATCCCAGGGCCCAGCCCTGGAGAAGTCGTAAGTATACAAAATTCGAACACGCATATGCGTCTGGGATTTTTTTTGGGTATAGTAGTTTTAACTGTTGCTATATTTTGCACAGTCCGGCAAGGTCTCGCGCCGGACAGTCCTCATCCGAGGATTCGCTGAGCTCGGACGCCTTGGCGAGCGAGACGCCTCCAGAGGCCCCTTCCCCAAAGTCCCGGCGCGACACTGAGGTGTCGTCTCAACGGGGCCCAGACCAGGGGGGGCATATCACTGGATCCGGACACACGGGAGCGATAGACCCTGAGTGTGCCGTCAGCGGGGGCAATCTCGGGTTCAGCCCACAGCCGGACAAGGTCCAGGAGACCTCTAAGGCTCCCGGATCAGGCGAGCAGCCACCTCCAACGGTGGGAGGCCTGCCTACTCCGCCGGCAACCTCTGTTCAAGCAGAGTTGCTAGGAGGTCTATCGACAGTGTTAAAGAACGCATCTATCATCGATGAACATCGGACCCTTATGGGTGTGGTGGTTGAAAAGATTCAGTCCGCCAAGAGCGGGCTGAACGAGTCCTGCCTTGGCCTTATAAAGGCCTTTGAGGTATGTTTCCTAAGAAACCTTTGAGGAATCGTCATAATATGAGTAGTAGCCCCTGATACACTGTCCCGCGAAAGAGAGGGAGCCGGGCAGGGGATCGAATCCTCTCTTGTCGTGGGGACTTATGTTAATGACGTGTACCTCTTTGTTTGAACACAGGCGTCTGCGGAGAAGACGACCACTCATAATGCGGAAGTGTCCGAACTGAAGCGGAGCCTGGAACAGGCCGAGGAAGAACTTGGTCGCGTGAGGAAGCAATTAGAAGATAAGCAAGGTATGTTGAAACATTGTCTTGCATTAGGCACGAATAAGTAATTGTGCTTATTGAAAAGTATTTGTGTTGTATGCCCTAGGAGCGAGTGACGGATATGAGGCACTGAAGAAGGCTGTGGATGATCCCAACGAGAAGGCTGCCACCGAACAGGAACTTCGTGAAAAACACGAGGCCAGGGTTGTCACAGCTGAGCGGGAGCTCCAGGAGGCTGTGAAGAAAAGCGAGGGCTTGGAGCAGAGTCTAATAGGGAAGGAATCCGAACTCGCCCAAGCGCTCCAAGCCACGGAAGATGCTCGGGTAGAAGCCCGAGGTCAGTCTGGGACATTCAAGAGGCCCGGAAAGTTGCGGCTGGTAAGGCCTTCGTATTCTTAGCCATTTGTTCATGATAATGGGAAGAATTCTAAGCAGCAAGCTGAATTCTTATTTTTCGAGGCGTTGCGGATCTTCCTCGCAGCATATCGAGATCTTGGCCCAATTCTACCGAACTGAGGAGAAGAAGTCTATGGAGAGGGATTTCTGGTCGCAGTATTTGGCACCGAACTATCCGGTGCCCTTTATCGATCAGCTGAAGTAGCTGGTCGAACTGCACCAGGTGGCCGAACTAGTCATGAAGGACTTGGTTGTCCGGCTGTGGCCGGTGGAGCCAATTCCGAGCAGTTACTTCGGGCTCGTGAAGCGGATTGTGGGCGCCTGTCCTCGGCTTGATGCTGTTTTCCCGTGCAAAAGTGCATTGGGGGAAGCTTGACGCGGAGAAGCTGATGACTGAGGGGCCGCCAGAGGGTAAGGAGCACCGCAAGCCCGAAAAGTACTATGAAGGTGTATTGAAGGGAGCCCGCCTTGCGGCGGATAAGTGTCCCAAAGACATTATATTTCCCTGAGGGCATTCGTGCCACTTTTTGTAATATGGGATTATGGCATTTATATATTGCTTGTTTTGTTTGAAGATATGTTCTTCCTGTGCGGCTGTTTATTGTATGTAAATCCTGAGAGTTGGCGATCGGCTTAAACCCCTTTACGTAAAAAGAATACGGGGTGTTCGGGATATATCTGAGCGCTCTTTATCCCATAGTTGGGTCCTTTTATGGGCGTTTCTCACCACGAACCAGGCAATCGGACTATAAGGCTTTATTACTCTCACTTAGCCATAGGAATTGAGTATGGCGGCGCAGCCCCTAGTGTTCTAAGGTCGAACTAGGGGCTCTATTGGTGCTTGATCAGAAGACCGATCCGTCGCACTCTACATTTATAATGGCGTTGTGCGGAATAAATCTTTAAGGATTTTACAACCTCTCGAACAGCTGACCAGCTCTCGCTATATCATGACAGTCGGTTTTCGGCTTTCTCTACTGAGGTGCTCGTCCGGCAGATCCGGACACAATCGCGATAGTTCTCCTGCGCTACCTTAGCCGATATAACGAGCGTAAGGTACCAAAACAAGGGATCGGGCAAACCCAACCAATGACCCAAGACATGATTCGGAGCTGATGCATATAGTGCTATAAGTTCGGGGTGCCGAGCGACCGAGAAGGTGGTCGGACTTTATTGCCGTACTGTGAAGCCCCTGGCATAATCGGGCGTAACACGAGGTGTCGATGAAAAGTGACGGCCGGTAAGTGTTATTTAAGTCTACGCATCGTAGTAAAATTATATGTCGATGCATATGAGTACGATGTATGATTATGAAAAGAGTTGTTTTTTTGGCGGAACCTGTGATGGCCGGACTGGAGGGAGTTGTGAGTGGATCAAGAGTGAATCCGGACTGCCTTCTTTTAGGGGGGCTCCTTGTGTGTCCTGGCCGATTCCACGTCACCAATCCTGTTCTGCGTCAAAGTTAGTTTGTAAGGCAAATACTCGGAGGTAGCCGAGCGTCCTCTTGTGGTTGGTCTGAGGGTTCCTGATCGGACCCTGGTAGACCCAGCCGTTATACCGTTGGGTAGCGCGGACTCCTCAGTTGGTGTCCGGATAGTTGGCTGTCATATCAAAATTTTGATAGGCATGCGTGACTCGCTACTCCGACAATTTGTATGATTTCCATACGAGGCGGGTTCGCCTGCCCATAGGTGTGATTGCATCACATGGTGTTGGCCTGAGTGATTTACCACGTGGAATCTAGTCAATGTGGTTCGTCCCGTTAGCATACGGTAAATTACCGCATGGTGGGAAGGTGCCAAAGATTTATTCTTTGGTGTAGCATTTTTTGGTGATCCGAAGACAACCGTTTAGAGTGATGGGCCAGAAAAACTTGGCCTTTGCCCCTAGCATCTTTTAGGAGATGTTGTTTGTGATTTCACACCTGCGGGGTTTTTATGTGTTATGGAGCCCCCGGTTTGCTATGTCCAGAGGTACTGCAATTGAGTTGCTGTGGTTAATGCGGTCGGGGGCGATCGGCCATACTTTTATGCTATGGGGGTGGGGGGCTCTTGACCAGATGCCTCCCTTCATTGTTTCCGGCATGCGACCAGCCGCTTTGTTTTGAGGATCCGGCATTCTCTATTGGTATGCTTTGCCGTCCTTGTACCATGAATTTCACATGGTTGATCGAGTGTGTGGCTCGGCCGGATAGGTCTGAGCTGTTCTTTGTCCGCTGACCGGACTGGGAGTTGCTGGAATTAGCACCAGCTTTCCTGACTTGACGCCTATGACCATTGCACCGAGGCTTGAGGATGCTTCTTCTTGTGTCCTTCGTATTGTTTTGGACCGTAGTGGTGTGTTGACGTCGGGGCATGTGCCTTGGGTTCCCCTGCTTAGGTTGGGGTGGCGGTTGTGCCACCTGTGTGCCCTTTGTCGGGCGGTCGGGTCCGTATCTTTCGGTGGCCGGGACATTGGTCCATCATCCACCAGCAAATCTTGGTCAGCTTTAAGCTGCTTTATTTGCTTCCTTCTTGAGGCTCTTTGCCGTGGCCATGAGCCGTCGCTCGAAGCGAACTTGTTCCACTGGATCTTGAGACCACGCCCGAATTGTCATTGTCGAGGCTTGCCTGCGTCCTCGGGGCGTATAGTTGTCCCTCTCCAAGTATCCCACAAGGCCATCCGGCCTTACGAAAACAAGCCGACTAGGGTTATATTCATCTTTGGCGCCATCCGGATTGTTTTCGTCTTCTGGGCCGGTATTCCTGTGACGGGGCTTGGGGCGGCGCTGACGTCGCCCATGCTTTGCTTTTATCCCTGAGGGATTATCCTCCGCTGCCTCATCGCCATTGGTTTCCTTCGGAGTGTATATATATATATATATATATATATATATATATATATATATATATATCATAGGGATAGGCGGCTGTCCACCGCCCAGTGAGCGGTGCTTCATGTTCTTCTCCTGCATCATCGTCTATTCCGTCGATGTCTTCCGAGTTGAAGTCCAGTACGCCGGTTAAATTCGACTGTGGCAATGAAGTGGGTGGTGGGTGGGCAACGAATTCCTTCATCGCCTGCTTCCCACTCGAGCCGGACATAGTTCGGCCAAGAGCCTCCTGACAAAGAGAGAGACTTTAATGAGTCCAGCATGTCGCCGAAGGGCGAGTGCTGGAAGATATCCACAGCGGTGAACTACATTACCGGAGCCCAACCTGGCTCGACTGGATCGGGAGTGCGCAGACCGGAACCAACATCCGGATACAGATCCAGGGGTCTGGATTCACAGGCCACCACAGAGGTGATGTCTACTACACAACCTTCTTCTTGTAGACGTTGTTGGGCCTGCAAGTGCACAGGTTTGTAGGACAGTAGCAAATTTCCCTCAAGTGGATGACCTAAGGTTTATCAATCCGTGGGAGGCGTGGGATGAAGATGGTCTCTCTCAAACAACCCTGCAACCAAATAACAAAGAGTCTCTTGTGTCCCCAACACACCCAATACAATGGTAAATTGTATAGGTGCACTAGTTCGGCGAAGAGATGGTGATACGAGTGCAATATGGATGGTAGATATATGTTTTTGTAATCTGAAAATATAAAAACAGCAAGGTAACTAATGATAAAAGTGAGCGTAAACGGTATTGCAATGATAGGAAACAAGGCCTAGGGTTCATACTTTCACTAGTGCAAGTTCTCTCAACAATAATAACATAGATAGATCATATAATAATCCCTCAACATGCAACAAAGAGTCACTCCAAAGCCACCAATAGCGGAGAACAAACATAGAGATTATGGTAGGGTACGAAACCACCTCAAAGTTATTCTTTCGGATCGATCTATTAAAGAGTTCGTACTAGAATAACACCTTAAGAAACAAATAAACCAAAACCCTAATTTCACCTAGATACTCCATTGTCACCTCAAGTATCTGTGGGCATGATTATACGATATGCATCACACAATCTCAGATTCATCCAACCAACACAAAAGTACTTCAAAGAGTGCCCCAAAGTTTCTACCGGAGAGTCAAGAAAACGTGTGCCAACCCCTATGCATAGGTTCATGGGCGGAACCCATAAGTTGGTCACCAAAACATCCATCAAGTGGCACGTGATATCCCATTGTCACCACAGATAAACACGGCAAGACATACATCAAGTGTTCTCAAATCAAAGACTCAATCCGATAAGATAACTTCAAAGGAAACTCAATTCATCACAAGAGAGTAGAGGGGAGAAACATCATAAGATCCAACTATAATAGCAAAGCTCGCGATACATCAAGATCGTGCCATAGAGAGAACACAAGAGAGAGAGAGAGAGAGATCAAACACATAGCTACCGGTACATACCCTCAGCCCCGAGGGTGAACTACTCCCTCCTCGTCATGGATAGCGCCGGGATGATGAAGATAGCCACCGGTGATGGGTTCCCCCTCCGGCAGGGTGCCGGAACAGACTCCCCAGAGGTTTTTGGTGGCTACAGAGACTTGCAACGGCAGAACTCCTGATCTATCTTCTCCGTGGATGTTTTTAGGGTACGTGGGACTATATAGGCGAAATAAGTCGGTCGGGGGGTGCTCGAGGGGTCCACGAGATAGGGGGCCGCTCACAGCAGGGGCGCCCCTATCTCCTGGGCTCCTCGAGGATCTTCTGACTTGATCTCCAAGCCTCCAGGATGATATTCTTCCAAAAAATCACGATGCTGAAGGTTTCATTCCATTTGGACTCCGTTTGATATTCCTTTTCTTCGAAATAATGAAACAGGCAATAAAATAGCAATATGGGCTGGGCCTCCGGTTAGTAGGTTAGTCCCAAAAGTAACATAAAAGTGTATAATAAAGCCCAATATTGCCCAAAACAGTAGATAATATAGCATGGAGCAATCAAAAATTATAGATACGTTGGAGACGTATCAAGCATCTAAGCTTAATTCCTGCTCGTCCTCGGTAGGTAAATGATAAAAAGATAATTTTTGATGTGGAATGCTACTAGGCATAATTTCAATGTAATTCTTCTTAATTGCGGTATGAATATTCAGATCCGAAAGATTCAAGACAAAAGTTCATTTTGACATAAAAATAATAATACTTCAAGCATACTAACAAAGCAATCATGTCTTCTCAAAATAACATGGCCAAAGAAAGTTATCCCTACAAAATCATATAGTCTGGCTATGCTCTATCTTCACCACACAAAGTATTTAAATCATGCACAACCCCGATGACAAGCCAAGCAATTGTTACATACTTTTGACATTCTCAAACTTTTTCAATCTTCACGCAATACATGAGCATGAGCCATGGATATAGCACTATGGGTGGAATAGAAGGGTGGTTGTGGAGAAGACAAAAAAGGGAGAAGATAGTCTCACATAAACTAGGCGTATCAGCAGGCTATGGAGATGCCCATCAATAGATATCAATGTGAGTGAGTAGGGATTGCCATGCAATGGATGCACTAGAGCTATAAGTATATGAAAGCTCAACAAAAGAAACTAAGTGGGTGTGCATCCAACTCGCTTGCTCACGAAGACCTAGGGCATTTTGAGGAAGCCCATCATTGGAATATACAAGCCAAGTTTTATAATGAAAATTCCCACTAGTATATGAAAGTGACAACATATGAGACTCTCTAACATGAAGATCATGGTGCTATCTTGAAGCACAAGTGTGGAAAAAGAGATAGTAGCATTGTCCCTTCTCTCTTTTTCTCTCATTTTATTTCTTTCTTCTTTTATTTTTCTTATTTTTTTCTTTTTCTTTGGCCTTCTTTTTTTTCTTTTTGTAAAGTACGAAGTCTCATCCCGACTTGTGGGGGAATCATAGCCTTCATCATCCTTTCCTCACTAGGAATATGCTCTAATAATGAAGATCATCACACTTTTATGGATTTACAACTCCAAGCTAGAACAAGATATGACTCTATATGAATGCCTCCGGTGGTGTACCGGGATGTGCAATGACTCATGAGTGACATGCATGAAAGAATTATGAACGGTGGCTTTGCCACAAATACGATGCCAACTACATGATCATGCTAAGCAATATGACAATGATGGAGCGTGTCATAATAATCGGAACGGTGGAAAGTTGCATGGCAATATATCTCGGAATGGCTATGGAAATGCCATGATAGGTAGGTACGGTGGCTGTTTTGAGGAAGGTATATGGTGGGTGTATGATACCGGTGAAAGGTGCGCGGTATTAGAGAGGCTAGCAATGGTGGAAGGGTGAGAGTGTGTATAATCCATGGACTCAACATTAGTCATAAAGAACTCATATACTTATTGCAAAAATCTACAAGTTATCAAAGCAAAGTATTACGCGCATGCTCCTAGGGGATAGATTGGTAGGAAAAGACCATCGCTCGTCCCCGACCGCCACTCATAAGGAAGACAATCAATAAATAAATCATGCTCCGACTTCATCACATAACGGTTCACCATACGTGCATGCTATGGGAATCAAAAACTTTAACAAAAGTATTTCTCAAATTCACAACTACCCAACTAGCATGACTCTAATATCACCATCTTCATATCTCAAAACAATTATCAAGCATCAAACTTTTCTTAGTATTCAACACACTCATAAGAAAGTTTTTACTATTTTTGGATACCTAGCATATTAAGATTATTTAAGAAAATTACCATGCTATTTAAGACTCTCAAAATAATATAAGTGAAGCATGAGAGTTCATCTATTTCTTCAAAATAAAACCACCACCGTGCTCTAAAAGATATAAGTGAAGTACTAGAGCAAATGACAAACTACTCCGAAAGATATAAGTGAAGATCAATGAGTAGTCGAATAATTATACAACTATGTGAAGACTCTCCCATTTAATAATTTCAGATCCTGGTATTTTATTCAAACAGAAAGCAAAGCTAAAGAAAATGACATGACGCTCCAAGCAAAACACATATCATGTGGTGAATAAAAATATAGCTCCAAGTAAAGTTCTTGATGAGCGAAGGCGAAAGAGGATGCCTTCCGGGCATCCCCAAGCTTAAACTCTTGGTTATCCTTGAATATTACCTTGGGGTGCCTTGGGCATCCCAAGCTTAGGCTCTTGCCACTCCTTATTCCATAGTCCATCAAATCTTTACCTAAAACTTGAAAACTTCACAACACAAAACTTAACGAGAAAACTTCGTGAGCTCCATTAGCGAAAGAAAACAAAACACCACTTCAAGGTACTGTAATGAACTCATTCTTTATTTATATTGGTGTTAAACCTACTGTATTCCAACTTCTCTATGGTTTATAAACTATTTTACTAGCCATAGATTCATCAAAATAAGCAAACAACACAATGAAAACAGAATCTATCAATAACAGAACAGTCTGTAGTAATCTGTAACTAATGCAAACTTCTGGAACTCCAAAAGTTCCAAAATATATTTGTGGACCTGAGGAATTTGTCTAGTAATCATATTAAAAAAGAATCAACTAAATAGCACTGTCCAGTAAAAAGTTGAAGCTAATCTCGTGAGCGCTAAAGTTTCTGTTTTTTACAGCATGATCGAAAATACTTCACCCAAGTCTTCCCAAAGGTTCTACTTGGCACAAACACTAATTACACATCTAACCAGAATCTAGATGGATTATTTATTCCTAAACAGAACCAAAAAGCAAGAAACTAAAATAAAATTGGGTTGCCTCCCAACAAGCGCTAACGTTTAAAGCCCCTAGCTAGGCATGATGATTTCAATGATGCTCACATAAGAGATAAGAATTGAAACATAAAGAGAGCATCATGAAGAATATGACTAGCACATTTAAGTCTAACCCACTTCCTATGCATAGGGATTTTGTGAGCAAACAACTTATGGGAACAATAATCAACAAGCATAGGAAGACAAAACAAGCATAACTTCAAAAATTTAAGCACATAGAGAGGAAACTTGATATTATTGCACTTCCTACAAGCATATGTTCCTCCCTCATAATAATTTTCAGTAGCATCATGAATGAATTCAACAATATAACCAGCACCTAAAGCATTCTTTTCATGATCTACAAGCATAGAAAATTTACTACTCTCCACATAAGCAAAATTCTTCTCATTCAGAATAGTGGGAGTATCATAAGAGACTTGAACACTAAAAATTGTTTCCACATTAAAAGAGTAATTTTCAGTAAAAGGGTAATCATAATCATGACAAGATTTGCAAATATAATCATCATTACTTTTTATAGCATAAGTTTCATCACAATAATCATCATAAGTAGCAACTTCGTTCTCATCATAATCGATTGAAACCTCTCCCAAGATAGTGGAATCACTAAATAAAATTGACACTCTTCCAAATCCACTTTCATCAATATAATCATCATAGGTAGGAGGCATGCTATCATCATAACAACTTTTCATATCAAAACTTGGGGTGCTAAAAATATCATCTTCATTAAACATAGCATCCCCAAGCTTGGGACAAACATTAATTTCAGAAAATATATTCTCAAATATTTCATCCTCATCAAACATAGCTTCCCCAAACTTGGGCTCTTTCATATCATAAGCATAATCACTCTCATCATTAAAAATATGGATAGCACCAATAGTAAAGCAATTATCATCATCACAATGAGTAGTAGGGGCAACATCATTTGGGAAGGATACCTTTCTACCTTTGTTGCTCCTTGTTTTCTTTTTCTTCTTCACATTATGTGTAGGTTCAACCTTCCTCTTTGAGCTCCTTATTGATGAGTTTGGTTGAATAGAAAGCTCCTCGTCGTTACCTGATTCATCATAAGAAATAATAGGAGGAGATTGGGAAGTCTCTTCCCTTTCATTAGTATTCTCATCATCTTCCATTTGCTTTCTTTTCTTTAGGTAATTGGCAATATAAGGATTTTCAATGCAATTCTCCGCACAAAACATATAAATCTTTTCTAGATCAATATCAAGAAAATGCTTAAGATTAAATTCTGGAATAGGCTTAGTTAAACGTTTCAACTCTTCACAACCCAAAAGCAATCTAAGTTCATTGTAATGAGAAAGGGAGATCAAATCATCACAATTTTTGGACACGATCCGATCATGAAACAATTTGCATTGGAGATGTAAATGATCTTGTTTATTGCAAAATTCACAACGGGAAAGATATCTTAAATTCTCCGCACTCTTATCTAGACTTTCTTGCAACTTCTTAGTTTCTAAATACTTATGCCTCTTGCAATATATATCTTCTTTATTTGGCGTGTTAATGCAAACATGCACTCCACAAAAGTTGACATGCTTATGAGAGATATTTTCATCATGACTAGAGCAATCATCATTAGTACTATGGATATTAAAGGAGTTTATACTAACAACATTGCGATCATGCTCATCATTCAAAGATTTAGTACCAAGCATTTTAAAGCATTCTTCTTCTAGCACTTGAGCACAATTTTCCTTTCCATCGAACTCACGAAAGATATTAAAAAGACGAAGCGTATGAGACAAACTTAACTCCATTTTTTTGTAATTTTCTTTTATAAACTAAACTAGTGATAAAACAAGAAACAAAAAGATTTGATTGCAAGATCTAAAGATATACCTTCAAGCACTCACCTCCCGACAATGGCGCGAGAAAAGAGCTTAGTTGACGGGTGTGAGTGAGTGCCGCTTACCTAGCCTCCCCGGCAACGGCGCCAGAAAAGAGCTTGATGTATACTACACAACCTTCTTCTTGTAGACGTTGTTGGGCCTGCAAGTGCACATGTTTGTAGGACAGTAGCAAATTTCCCTCAAGTGGATGACCTAAGGTTTATCAATCCGTGGGAGGCGTAGGATGAAGATGGTCTCTCTCAAACAACCACGCAACCAAATAACAAAAGAGTCACTTGTGTCCCCAACACACCCAATACACTGGTAAATTGTATAGGTGCACTAGTTCCGCGAAGAGATGGTGATACAAGTGCAATATGGATGGTAGATATAGGTTTTTGTAATCTGAAAATATAAAAACAGCAAGGTAACTAATGATAAAAGTGAGCGTAAACGGTATTGCAATGATAGGAAACAAGGCCTAGGGTTCATACTTTCACTAGTGCAAGTTCTCTCAACAATAATAACATAGATAGATCATATAATAATCCCTCAACATGCAACAAAGAGCCACTCCAAAGCCACTAATAGTGGAGAACAAATGTAGAGATTATGGTAGGGTACGAAACCACCTCAAAGTTATTCTTTCGGATCGATCTATTAAAGAGTTCGTACTAGAATAACACCTTAAGACACAAATCAACCAAAACCCTAATGTCACCTAGATACTCCATTGTCACCTCAAGTATCTGTGGGCATGATTATACGATATGCATCACACAATCTCAGATTCATCCAACCAACACAAAGTACTTCAAAGAGTGCCCCAAAGTTTCTACCGGAGAGTCAATAAAATGTGTGCCAACCCCTATGCATAGGTTCATGGGCGGAACCCGCAAGTTGGTCACCAAAACATACATCAAGTGGCACGTGATATCCCATTGTCACCACAGATAAACACGACAAGACATACATCAAGTGTTCTCAAATCAAAGACTCAATCCGATAAGATATCTTCAAAGGAAACTCAATTCATCACAAGAGAGTAGAGGGGAGAAACATCATAAGATCCAACTATATAGCAAAGCTCGCGATACATCAAGATTGTGCCATAGAGAGAACACGAGAGAGAGAGATCAAACACATAGCTCTTGGTACATACCCTCAGCCCGAGGGTGAACTACTCCCTCCTCGTCATGGATAGCGCCGGATGATGAAGATGGCCACGGTGATGGGTTCCCCCTCCGGCGAGGTGTCAAAGCGGACTCCGAGAGATTTTGGTGGCTACAGAGGCTTGCGACGGCGGAACTCCCGATCTATCTTCTCCGTGGATGTTTTAAGTGCATTGGGACTATATAGGCGAAAGAAGTCGGTCGGGGGGTGCTCGAGGGGTCCACGAGACAGGGGGCCGCGCCCTGTAGGGGGGCGCCCCCTATCTCCTGGGCTCCTCGAGGATCTTCTGACTTGATCTCCAAGCCTCCAGGATGATATTCTTCCAAAAAATCACGATGCCGAAGGTTTCATTCCGTTTGGACTCCGTTTGGTATTCCTTTTCTTCGAAACACTGAAACAGGCACTAAAACAACAATATGGGTTGGGCCTCCGGTTAGTAGGTTTGTCCCAAAAAGTAACATAAAAGTGTATAATAAAGCCCAATATTGCCCAACACAGTAGATAATATAGCATGGAGCAATCAAAAATTATAGATACATTGGAGACGTATCAATAGGGAAGGCCCGTGTTCGGCTCCACCGCCGCTAAGTGCGCGACCTGCGGGGCAGGGACCAGCCCCCCGTCCTCCGGCAATGCAGCCTGCTCCAGATTTAGGTCCGAGGCTACTGCGGGGGTGATACCCCGAGCTTTGTCCGACAGCAGGTCTAAGCCGTGCTCGTCGTGATTGTCCGGTACTCCTGGCATAGGCCCGAATCCGTCGAAGATCAAGTCTCCGCGAATGTCCGCCGTGTAGTTCAGGTTTCCGAACCTGATCTGGTGGCCAGGGGTGTAGCTGTCGATCTGCTCCAGATGGCCAAGCGAGTTGGCCCGCAGGGCGAAGCCGCCGAACACGAAGATCTGTCCGGGGAGAAAGGTCTCACCCGGGATTGCGTTGTTGATGATGACTGGAGGATCCATCGAGCCCTATAGTGACGACACAGAGGAACTCTCAATGAAAGCACCAATGTCGGTGTCAAAACCGGCAGATCTCGAGTAGGGGGTCCCGATCTGTGCGTCTTAGGCTGATGTTAACAGGAAGCAAGGGACACAGATGTTTACCCAGGTTCGGGCCCTCTAAATGGAGATAAAACCCGACTTCCTGCTTGATTAATATTGAAAATATGGGTAGTACAAGAGTAGATCTACCACGAGATGATAGAGGCTAAACCCTAGAAGCTAGCCTATGATGGTATGATTGTAATTGTGATCGGCCTTCTAAGGACCAACCTCTCCGGTTTGTATAGACATCGGAGAGGGCTAGGGTTTACATGGAGTCGGTTTAAAAGGAAGGAAATACAATATCCGGATCGCCAAGCTTGCCTTCCACGCCAAGGAGAGTCCCATCCAGACACGGGACGAAGTCTTGAGTCTTGTATCTTCACGCTTCAATAGTCCCGACGATGCATATAGTCCGGCTGTCCAGATACCCCCTAATCCAGTACTCCCTCAAAGGCCAAGACCACAAAGAGCAGAGGGACGAAGCAGGTTCCCCTGGCAAGACCCTTGCCGGGGCAACCTCAGTGGCCCCAGCAAGATCCTTGTTGGGACAGCTCGCCCCACACCAACAGAGCGAGCCACCCTTGAGCCCACGGCCGCCAACACAGTCAACAACGTGGGGCCAGGGCTCGGGAAGGCACCTCTGTGGTGGCATGCAGATCTTTGTGAAGACATATTCAAGATCATATGAGGATTAGAAGACGATGATCCTCGGCAAGATCCTTGCTGAGGAAGGTTACTGCACCCGGCAAGACCCTTGCCGGGGATAACAACGCCACGGCAAGACCCTTGCCAGAGCCACGGCAAGACCCTTGCCGGGCCACCCGGCAAGGCCCTCACCAAGGACGCCGGCGGGACCACCGCCAGGCCTGCGACAGCCAAGCTTCCACCGCCATTCCCATACAGCTGCCAGCCCAATCCGCTGGGCGGGCACCTGTGTGGCAACATGCAGTTCCCAGGCCAACTCATCAAGCGCCCGCATGGCGGCATGCAGATCTTTGTGAAGGCTCCACCATCGCGCCACCTCAGCTGCCTGCCTGCCTACATGGCACCGCACTCATCACTGGCCGGGGCGCGTGTCGAAGCGAGGAGGAGCGGTGACGGACGGGATGGGCCTCGCCCCCGTCCCCGATAAAGCAAGGGGACACCCATGCCACGCATTAAATGCGTCTTGTCCTGTAATACGAGTGATAAGCTCAGGGCACTATACGCCTTTCCATCTCCTGTGTGCCACTGTGGCAGCTCCTTCTGACTATAAAAGGAGGCCCATGGCATACTGGAGAAGGATTCGGCTCTTTCGAACCACGCTCCGACCACAGCTAGTTCGAGAGCTCAAGAACTCTCAGAAATACGCCCAACAAAGCAGGACTAGGGTTGTACGCATCCTCGCGGCCCGAACCTGGGTAAACGATCCTTGTGTTGTCTACTAGCCCTGCTCTCCTCGCAACCCTACGCCCCAGCAACCGTAGTAGGGATTCTTGTGATCCCATAGGTGTCGTTCCACACCGACATCTTTGGTGCGCCAGGTAGGGGGCGCAATTGTGAGAATCTGGTCTGGTAGTTAGCCTAGCAGTTCTTCGTCGCTTTCGGTTTCTGAGAAGAAGGCGGCTGGAGAAACGACGCCGGCTCGGCAACAGAAAAGCTAAGTTATTCAGAGCCTTGGATTATTTCCTTTTACACTTGAGGTTATCGTCCTCGGAGATCCGCATATGTATGGGAAACCTGCGCGAAAGGCCCCCCGCGATTGGCAACGCCTTTGTTCTGTTTCGTGTCCGCTCAACAGCTCAAAGCTGCCGTGTCGAGAGCGGCGGGGTAGCCTTCCGCACCTGGCAATGCTCCTGACTCTGACTCGAGTCAAACTCGACAGTTCGGGCGGCCGCGCTAAGGGCGGTAAGGTGGTTTGCCCGGCAGCAAGCACACCCGGCAGGCTAATGGGGATCCGTCCCCAAGACGCCGCCACAGGTTCTGGCGTCGGCAAAGCCTACCCGATTCGTGAGGGTGGACATACAAAGGAAAATCGACCGGAAAATAACATGCATAATACTGAAAGTGCTGCAGAGTTATATTACATCAAATTGTTGCTGCGGTTCTAACTAGAGATAGCGATTGTCTTGGTTGTGAACCTGCAGCGGCGATAAAGGACGGGATGCTTAATCCAGGCACTGGCCCTCCACCCTCAGAATTCCGCCGACACGGCTGATGATGGGCTTGATGCGCTCGAGCGGGCGCGAGGTCAGTACCCTCAGGCAAGCTCTCCAGCGCGGCGTCAAAGTCGAGGTCGGGGTACCAGTGCGCCACCTTGGTGAGAACCTTGGTCATGGCACCCTGGCAAAGCCTCCAGGACTCTTCGGCCAGCGAGGCCGCCCAGTTGGCGTGGAGCCGCTCCAGAGCACCGACGACCCTTTCGAAGAACATGGTTAGGCTGCAATTGGCGCTCACGCTCCGCTCTGGGATGTACCTCACATCTGGCATCCCCATGATGGCCAGCTGCGCGGCGGCCTGGTTGGCGACGGTGGTGAGGCGATCGAGCCAACGGTTCTCGCCCGCCACGTGAACCGCAAAGTTAAGGCCCTCGTTCTCCCGCGACTGCTTCTCGGCCTCCAGCTCCTTGGCCAGGGTCCCCTCTCGTGTCTTGGCCTCCTCCAGCACCTTCTCGAGACCCTCCAGCTTCAGCTTGAGGTCCTTGATGGAGTTGTTGGCCTCGGAGAGCTCCCCAACCTTGCTGACGACTGCGCCCTGCACCTCTCTCAGAGCACTGTTAAGCGTGTCCCTCTCTTGGGACAGCTTCAGCGCCTGCTCCTTCAGCCTGTCGCGCTCCGCCTCCAGCTCCTCCACCTTGCCGGCGTGAACCTGGGCCTGGGCATTGAGTGCCTCTTCGTGCCTCTGCTCCAGCTCACTGGTCTGCTGAAAGACAAGCTTCTCCACCTCTGCATCCTTGCCACGAAGCATGGCGGCGAGCTTCACCTCGCGTGCGGCGAGGTCCTCCTCTTGGGAGTTTAGCGCGGCCTCGCGCTGGGTCCGAACGGCTTCGGTGGCCGCGGCCAAGTTCTTCACCGTCTCCTGAGCTTTCTCGATGTCGGCGAGCTTCATGGTGAGCTCCATGTCGCGCTTGGCCTGCTCGCCCTGGGCAGCCTTGAGCTCCTTGTGGGCCTCGCGGAACCAGTCCTGCGCCTCGGTAACGCGCTTCTGGAGGTCCGCCTCCGCCTTCTCCACCATCGCCGTCCTGGACTTAACCTTGTCCAGGCGGGCGCGGTGGAGCGCCTGGAGCTTCCGAAAGCTGGCGCCCATGGCATGGAGTAGCCGCTCCTCATGCGAGCCGTCGCCACCAACGATCGGCTCGTCGACGACTTCAAGCCCGGCAGCGGCGAGCACTTCGCCGTCGAACACCTCTCCCTCAACAGGTGTCCTCGTGCTCGACGCGCCTGGAAGGTGGACGAACAAGTCGTCACTCACCCTCAGGTACTTGCCGGAGCTGGAAGCAGCAGAGGAGGAAGGCTGGTCACGAGCCTCCTCCTCCTCCTCCTCGGCAGCAGCCCCACCGGCTTCCTCCCAGGCCCCTTGTCGGCCTCCTCAGCGGTAGCCTTGCCGGCCTCCCCGGTAGGCCCCTTGGCGGTGTCCTCAGCAGCGTCCTTGAAGGCCTCCTCGGCGTCCGCCTCGGCGGCCTTGGCGACGGCCTCGATGACGGCGTCCACGTCCTCTGGGTTCACCGAGGAGGAATCTGGGCACCAAAGAAGGGGGTGAGGCAAGGCCAGGACCAAAAGCCAGAAAGGGAAATGACGGGGACGAATGGCGGACGACTTACCTGTGCCAGTACCCGGCTGGGAAACGGAAGTCCCCTCCCCGCCAACATTCGGCGTCGAGGCAAAGCCACCGGCGCCCAAGTTCTCCTCCCCCTCCTCCATGTGTGTGGGCCCGGTGCCTGGCGCCCTTGCCGGGGACGCCCCTCGGGGCGGCGTGGTCGATGGGGGTGGCGTGTTGGGAGCGGCCCTTTGTGGCTCCTCCTGCTGCTGCTCTCCTCCTGGATACCTGGCAAGGTCAGCACCAAAGTGTCGTGCCCCTGACACATGTCGACGAGGGAAGAGTCATGAACTTACGCTGGGGGCTGTGCCGGGGGTTGCTGTCCGGGCTGCTCAACACCACCAGAGGCGGCCTCGAAGTACCAGCCGAGGGCTGGCCACCCGCCGAGACCTTGGCCCTCTTTTCTCTTTGGGCCAGCGTCTCCCCGTCCCTGCAAAGATGAAAACAGATCAAGGCAAGGAACGCAGATTGAGGAGGCAGAGATAACGAAAAGGAACCAGATACTTACTCGTCGTCCGCCTCCTCCTCAGCTGTCTTCCTCTTCCTCCTCGGGCTGAGGGATCCATAATCAAAAGTAACCTCCGTATCAACATTTGACGGAGGAGGAGAAAGGGGTGGTGTCTGGACACGCGCGGACGAAGAAGGGGCAGTTGTCTTCTTCTTCACCACAGCCTTCGCCGGCTTCTATGCCGCCGTGGCCCTCGTGTGGCGCCCGGGCCCCTCCAAGGTCAGTTGTGGCCGCGCAGCCCTGCTGGGCTGGACCGGCTCGCCGGAACTGGCCCTCCACAGGACTCGCCCCCTCCCCGTAGGTGGCGTTGGGTCTGCGATCTCGGCCTCCTCCTCCGACGACTCGCCGATCACATCTTCAACCAAAGGAGCCTCAGTGCCGGCACTGCTGGCTCCCCTGGCGGCCACCGCCCATCAGGCGAGCTCCTCCTCCTCCGCGGTCGTCGCGGCCTTGTCCTCCACACCGCCCGGCCTTGCCCGGCCTCACAACAAGCTGTGCCTCCCTCGCCACAGTGGCGATGTAGTCCAGCTCCGCGTGGTGTCCTGGACAAGCAGCCGATGTCGTCGGTGTTGACGCATTCTCGTGACAGGTGTCAAAGAACTGCTGCACTTCGGCGTCCTCCGTCTCCTTCCAGCTCGGGTCGGGGCCATGCGCGTTGCAGTTCGGCATCATGGCGATGATATCGGACCGACGCGAGTTATTGCACAATGGGACCACCCCCGTCGGTAGCTTGAACAGAGGCCCCTTGAGGACCTTGCCGGCCTTCGCGGTGGCCCTCGCGACCTTGCCGGTCCTCTCGACCTTGCCGTTGCGGCCCACGTCAAGCTGGAAGAGCCGCTGGCAGAAATGGGTGTGCCCCATCACTGTGAAATTGTGGTCGAGGCCGGGACGAAGCCGCATGATATCAGCGGGGTTCGTGAAGAGCCAGGTTGGCCTCCCCTTGTTATGCAGCGGAGCAATCCGGCGGCGGGTCAAGTCCGCCCCGATCATCTCAAGGGTGAGGCCGGCCTCGGTGAGCCGGTGGATCCTGGTGGTGGCGACCGTGAGCTTCTCGCCGTCAGCATCGACAGTGCTCCAATCGCTTCTGCGGACCGACGGCGCCAGGCGAACATCGCAGAACGCCGGCGGGTCCACCTATCATAAACTCAAAGGCAGGTGCACTAAAGTCAATGAAGCTGCGTCCATATAATACTCGTGTATACGACTAATATATAGTGGAGTGGTTTTCTTATTCTCTGCATAACAATCGTTTTAAATTGTGTAAGTATGAAACGAAACTCTTTATTTAACGTACCAGTCGGTGTACAAAAAGAGGGGCACGCTTTTGTACCCCTTTACCTGTGCACGGGCAGTCAGAGCCGCGCCCACGACCACACCAAGCAGAGCAGGGGAGGACAGCTCACCCCACACCAACAGAGCGAGCCACCCTTGAGCCCACGGCCGCCAACACCGTCATCAACGTGGGGCCAGGGCTCGGGAAGGCACCTCTGTGGTGGCATGCAGATCTTCAAGATCATATGAGGATTAGAAGACGACGATCCTCGGCAAGATCCTTGCTGAGGAAGGCTACCAGACCCCCGGCAAGACCCTTGTCGGGGACTACCGCGCGCCAAGGCAAGACCCTTGCCGGGCCACACGGTAAGACTCTTGCCGGGCCACCCAGCAAGGCCCTCACCAAGGACGCCGGCGGGACCACCGCCAGGCCCGCGACAGCCAAGCTTCCACCACCGTTCCCATACAGCTGCCAGCCCAACCCGCTGGGCGGGGCACCTGCGTGGCAACATGCAGTTCCCAGGCCAACCCACCAAGCGCCTGCGAGGCGGCATGCAGATCTTCGTGAAGGCTCCACCACCGCGCCACCTCAGCTGCCGCCTGCCTACATGGCACTGCACGCATCACTGGCCGGGGCGCGTGTCGAAGCGAGGAGGAGCGGCGACGGACGGGACGGGCCTCGCCCGTCCCGATAAAGCAAGGGACACCGTGCCACGCATTAAATGCGTCTTGTCCTTTAATACGAGCGATAAGCTCGGGGCATCAGACGCCTTTGCACCTCCTGTGTGCCACTGTGGCAGCCCCTTCTGACTATAAAAGGAGGCCCATGGCATACTGGAGAAGGATTCGGCTCTTTCGAACCATGGGCCGACCACAGCTAGTTTGAGAGCTCAAGAACTCTCGAAAATACACCCACGAAAGCAGGACTAGGGTTTTACGCATCCTCGCGGCCCGAACCTGGGTAAACGATCCTTGTGCTGTCTACTAGCCCTGCTCTCCTCGCAACCCTGCGCCCCGGCAACTGTAGTAGGGATTCTTGTGATCCCATAGGTGTCATTCCACACTGACACCAGTGAATAAAACTACTACTCCCTCTGTTCCTAAATATTTGTCTTTCTAGAAATTTCAACAAATGACTACATATGGAGCAAAATGAGTGAATCTACACTGTTAAATATGTCTATATACATCCATACGTGGTAGTCCATTGCAAACCACTTGAAAGACAAATATTTAGGAACAGAGGGAGTACTTCCGATGAACTAACGATCCACGCGTCCTGGTCGCACTTCCTGTCCTTCACGTGCGGTACACTACCCTCCCTTGAGTGAACAACCACACATGCACCAAATTATCGGAAACGTGTGAGAGTGTGTACAAATAAAGAATTTTAATTTCAATTATCAGAAAGGTTTGAGAGTATGTACAGTTTGCCCTCTCTAATAGTTATGGTTTGTTGTGTTCGGCCTAAACTTTGTCAAATTTTACAAAGTTTGACTTCAGTCAAATCTAATATGCGGAGTAAATAAAAATGGAGGGCTACTACGTCCATCCGGGTTTTTAGTCCACACCATTTTTTTAATCAAAGTTAATAGCTGGACAAATAAAATTACAGGGGAGCCGGAGACAAAGTTGTGAGAAGGCTCAGAAATCAATACAAAATTTATGCTCTTAGTACCAACGTCGATCCTTCTTTGAGGAAACATTTGGTTCATAGCCAATTGTGTGATAAA
This sequence comes from Aegilops bicornis, assembly GCA_021605145.1. NCBI lineage: Eukaryota > Viridiplantae > Streptophyta > Magnoliopsida > Poales > Poaceae > Aegilops > Aegilops bicornis. The sequence goes on from CM038671.1 coordinate 712,592,282, forward strand.
ATTGCACCAACGTGAAAGACGACTGTGTCTCCAACGCAACCAAGGTGAACTGACGAAGGATATCATCTTTGTGGGTAACAAGCAAAGTGCACTGATGGAAGACAGCTTGTTTTTCATTGAAAACCGATCAGCTTCACCAGCCGACACAACCATGAGGCGCAACCATGAGCATCGATAGGCCATCGTGGTTGTCGGTGTCAAAACCGGCGGATCTCGGGTAGGGGGTCCCGAACTGTGCGTCTAGGCGGATGGTAACAGGAGACAAGGGACACGATGTTTTTACCCAGGTTCGGGCCCTCTCGATGGAGGTAATACCCTACTCACTGCTTGATTAATATTGATGATATGGGTAGTACAAGAGTAGATCTACCACGAGATCGAGGAGGCTAAACCCTAGAAGCTAGCCTATGGTATGATTGTTGTTAGATCCTCACGGACTAAAACCCTCCGGTTTATATAGACACCGGATAGGTTAGGGTTACACAGAGTTGGTTACAATGGTAGGAGATCTACATATCTGTATCGCCAAGCTTGCCTTCCACGTCAAGGAAAGTCCATCCGGACACGGGACGATCTTCAATCTTGTATCTTCATAGTCCAAGAGTCCGGCCAATGGTGATAGTTCGGCTATCCGGACACCCCCTAATCCGGGACTCCCTCAGTAGCCCCCGAACCAGGCTTCAATGACGATGAGTCCGACGCGTTGATTGTCTTCGGCATTGCGAGGCGGGTTCTTCTCCAAATTCCATATACTTGTCGAATGGTGTCCGGCTTCTGATAAATGCTGCGCTCCTTGGCTTCTACACCCAATAATGGCCATCTTCCACGTGTTTGAATGAATGCGAAAAGCCAGGGTATTTTAGCACTTACCCCCTAGCTGCGCAAATGAGCTGCCTATAAAAGCGGCGAGGATCTAGATCTGAGTCACACCATCCCTCCTTCATGAGCTTTCATCGGAGCGCCTCGACCAAAGCCCATTCCATCATGGACAGTCGACGGCTCCTCCTCTCGCGCTCCCAGCCCTCAGCACAGAAATTGGGAGAGATGCTCGATCCGCATAGCGAGCTAGTTATACTCCAAACCAAGGGATTTCTTCCCCGGCCTTCATGGTTCCGGTTCGAGCGGACTTGCCACCTACAAGGGCGGAAAGCAAGCGGAGAGTGTCCCCGATCCCTCTAAAGGAGAGCGGGTATGCTTTATCTCTTATCTAGTAAGAGGACTCGGATTTCAATCCATCCGTTTCTCCGGGGCTCTTGGAGTTCTACTGACCTCCGATTGCACCACCTTCGCCTGCCTCCATTTTGCACATCGCGGGCTTCGTGGCCCTTTGCGAACTGTTCTTGGGCGTCGAGGCTCATTTCGCTACCGTGGAAGAGATTATTCTGCCTAGTACCCCGTTCTCATGAGGGGTCAATATATCAAGTGGGCGGAGCGAACTATGGCGCATCGCCGGGACGGTATCTATCCGTAACCACGAAGAAGGCGTCCAAGACCGGCCTTGAATGGTTTTACATGGAGGACGTCCCGCTGCCGGATCTTGTTCGGATCGGCCTTCCGGAGTTTAGTAATGCTCCTCTGAAGAAGCGCCTAAGCTGGCGCCCTCGGAGCCCCAGAGGGAAAATGACCGGGATGTCCTTTACTTGATGAGCCGAATAAGTTTACTGGCTCATGCCGGATTGACCATGATTGGAGTCACGGCAATCTGCATTATGAGGGGAGTGTAGCCGCTCCAATATAGGGGCCACCCCATGTGGGACTTCAACGGGGAGGACGATGCCACCCGCCATGTCCGCAAAGGGCCGGGTTCGGTCACCGAACTGGTGAAGACCTTGTCTGCCATGTATAAAGGGGCGGAGGAGGATTTTCTCCGTGTTAACCCACTGAGCGAGTTTTCTTCGAATAATCTCGAAGTTGGGTAAGCAAACATCTTTCTGGCCTGTCCGATCCATGTTCCCGTGATTAAATATCTCATTTCATGGTTTCTGCGCAGAAACTGCGCCGGCCGTGGAGAAGATACACAGCCGCCCCACAACCCGAGGATCCGGAACGGTCCCTCGATCCGGCCTCCGAAGAGGATCCTGATATAAAGGTGGAGTTGATCGACGGGGTGTTCTACCAACTTAGCATCGACAATGCTTTGGTTGCCATTACGGCCGATTACCCTGGAATACTTCCAGCCTCGCAGGTAACTACGAGGTCCCAATACTCTGATAATGACCCATCCGTGCTTATTCCTTGATCACCGTATGCCAATGGTGTTTCGTAGGGGGTACCTTCGAGGCAGGAAGCCGAGCCCGCGGCGGCTAGCCAACAAGGGCAACGCCCGCAGTTAAAGAAGTGCGGTCCGGATCGAAGCTCCGCATAGCGGTATGGCGTGTCACCATATTCCCAGGATTGATTCCTGGAAGGCGTACTAACGCTGGTGCTCTTTCTAGGAAAAAGAGCGCTCGCCGGACTGAGTCTGGAGAGGTTGTCAATCGAACCTCCGCCAGCCAGGCTCCAAAGTCGGGTCCGGAAGCGGAGACGAGCACGAGGCGCGCGTCGGATGCTCCTCGGACAGAGGATGCCGACAGGTTTTCCGCCACCAACTCCGAGGTGGAGAGCGCCATGAATCACAGGCGCCGCCGTATAGTTCTTCGTGACGCATGTTTCTCCCAAGAGGCCTTGAATGCCTTCAATTCGGGAGATGCGCACCTCCGTGCCGCTCAAGATGGTCTAGCGAGCCACGGAGCAGTATGTAAAGGACATACGGGTGAGGAAATTTGACAATTATATATGCCAGTAGCCCCCGAGACTTAAAATAGTTAGAATAACTGATTTAAGGATCATTTGTTATGCAGGATCTTACAAAAAAGAGTACCCGACTGTCCCAGGAGCTTGAAGAATGCAAGGCCCAACTTGAGGCCACACTAGCCGCTACAGGGGGAGCCACAGAGACCCCCTCTGGTAATATATGCTTCAAAAGATAAATAGTTTATGAAGTGCGCGGGTGTGTAGATCGACAAAAATATTGCAGATGGCGCGGACTAGATCCGGACAAGCAACAGCTCTTGCGCCCGGCTAAAAGCTGGCGAGAGCGTGCTTACGAGGGTGCGGCGGAGAAAAAGTAACCTCCAAGATGCCAACACCAAACTGGGTGAGGAACTAAAGGATGTTCGTGCCCGGTTGTCCGACTCCGTAAAGGAGAATCGGCAGCTTCGTCGCGACATTTTCGATGAGTGCTTGAGCGAACTTTGAAAGAGTTCGGCGAGGAAGGCGACTAACATAAACATGTATGTAGGTTTGCTCACGAGTGTCGCCCCGAGGAGGAGATGCCCAGTTCTTGGTGATCTTCTTCGAACTGCGTCGGCTACCGCAGACGAAGTTCGGCAGGTGATGAAAGGAGTCAGCCAGGCCTTGTGGCCATCTATCTCCCTGCCCGAAGGCATTGGGGAGCTGGCAGAGCGGCTTCAAGGAGCACGGCGGCACTTCCGACTATGGAAGATATCGGCCTGCCGTCAAGGCGCCAGGGAGGCCTGGGCCATGGTAAAGACGCGGTACACGAAGGCTGACCCAAACCACATGGCCGAGGTCCGACCTGTGGGGCCTGATGGGAAGGAGATCCCTGTAAGCTTAGTGTACGGCCAAGTAGAATTGGCCGCCAAGTATTCCCAAAGAAGATTGTAAATTAGATAGCCTATTAGATGGCATTGAGGAGGAATACAATGAGTCGAGTTGACTATGTAATTGAATATGACATAAAAAATGTCTTCTAGCCGGATTGTAGATCTTTTGTCATAGCGGACCTTTTCGCTTCGACCTCGGGACCCAACAGTCCGGAGTGTGTCCGAATACCCTCGCGGTTATATAAGAACCGGGGCATGCGTGGAGACAAGGCGTAGGGGTCATTATTGCTGTATGTCGGACAAGTGCCCAACTAGTTATGTTATATTACATGGATAGTAAGAAACATCTTCCAGGAGAATAGTTCCGTTAAGGGTTCCTTTCATTTGGGAGGCATGCCCTAAAGTGCATGTCCAAACTGCTAAGAAAGCAGAAAATCATCTGGGAGCAGATGGATAAATAGTTAAAAATCATCTTTCAGGTCACCGACCGAATATTCCCTTAAGAACGCTAGCTTTCAGCTTCACCCAGTCTGAGGTACACATCCAGCTGACCCGGCAGTAACAATCGCAGAGGTGCTCCCTTTACCACCTAGCCAAACAATCGGGAACGTAGGGGTAAGCACGGGAGCCGTGCAATCTAGCTTGGCCAAAACTTAAGTCATATCGATGCATATAATGGTGAATAAAAGGTACATGCGGAAGTTTGACACATGTGTTGGGCATGAAGCCCGTATAAATAAGCTTCTGTTAAAGAAGCCCCCAGGCATAATGAGTGCGGACAGCGCGTCAAAATATGTGCGAACAAAGCGCGAAGGAGCCTCTAAAGGCTTCAAGGAGAAGGAGGAAGAAGGAGAGAAATAAAAGACAACAAAAAATAGAAAATGTGGACGGAGGAAGGAGATGAACTTGGAGTCCGGCGCTTAGGCGTAGAATCTTCATAGACGGGCTGCATTCCATGGGTTCGGTCGAGTCGGTTATCCGATGCGTTTCGCAGACGGTATGCTCCTTGATCGGGACCTGGTCGACGATGAAGGGACCTTCCCATTTGGGCTTGAGTTTGTCCTTTTTCTTGTCCGGCAGGCGTAGAACTAGTTCGCCAACGTTGTAAGCTTTGGCCCGTACTTCCACCTTTGATATCTTGAGCTGCTTTGTTGATAAAATGCGGAACGAGCTTTTGCCACGTCGCGCTCCTCCTCCAATGCGTCCAAACTGTCCTGTCGATCGAGCTGGGCTTCTCTTTCTTGATACATGCGCACGCGAGGTGAGTCATGAATTATGTCGCAGGGCAGGACTGCCTCTGCACCATACACCATAAAAATGGTGTGAATCCGGTAGTATGATTCGGCGTGGTCCGCAGCCCCCAGAGTACAGAGTCGAGCTCCTCAACCCAGTGCATGTTAGATTCCTTGAGGGACTGCACTAGTCTGGGTTTAATGCTGCTCATGATTAGACCGTTTGCTCGCTCGACTTGGCCGTTGGTTTGAGGGTGATAGACTGAGGCGTCGGGCTCATGATTAGACCGTTTGCTCGCTCGACTTGGCCGTTGATGCCCATGTTTTTGCACCATAATTTGACCTCATCGGCCGTGAAGTTGGTGCCGTTATCAGTGATGATACTGTGGGGGACACCGTAACGGTGAACTACCCCTGATATGAAGTCTATCACCGGTCCGAATTCGGTCGTTTTAACAGGCGTGGCCTCTATCCATTTGGTGAATTTATCCACCATGACCAATAGGTATTTTTGCTTGTGGGTTCCTCCCTTAAGGGGTCCAACCATGTCAAGCCCCCAGACATGAACGGCCAAGTGATGGGTATGGTTTTGAGGGCGATGGGTGGCATGTGGCTTTGGTTAGCGAAGGCGGCAACCGACGCATCGTTGGACTAAATCCTGCGCATCTGCCGGGCCGTTGGCCAATAAAATCCTGTCTGGAAGGCCTTGCCTACAAGGGCACAGGCTGCGGCGTGATGCCCACCCGGTCCGACATGAATTTCAGCCAGGAGGTTTCACCCTTCCTCTTGAGATACACCTTTGAAGGACTCTGTAGTGCTTTTCTTATAAAGCTCTCCCTCATGGACTTTATAGGCTTTAGATCGCCGTACTATGCAGCGAAGCCTCATTTTGGTCTTCGGGAGTTCTGCCTATTTAGGTAGGCTAGGAATGGTTCCATCCATGGGGCGATAACCGCCATTATTTCGTGGGCGGAGGGTGTTATCTCGGTGGCGAGGCTCCGATTGTGTCGAGTGTTGGCGTCGAGGCGGTCTTGGTGAGTCCGGATTGTTATTTCGGACTCCCCTTCCCATAGTAATGCGGATGGCTTGAACAGCCGTTCCGGGGAAAGATGTTGGGCGGGGCGACATCGCGTTTTGCACCGATGCGTGCCAATATGTCCGCCGCTGGTGGTTATCCCGGGCTATATGATGAAATTCGAGCCCTTGAACTGTCTTTGACATTTTTAGGACCGCATTGCGATACGCTGCCATTTTCGGATCTTTGGCATCAAAGTCTCCGTTTATTTGAGATATCGCGAGGTTCGAATCCCCGCGCACCTCTAGGCGTTTAATGCCCATGGAGACTGCCATCCGGAGGCCGTGCAGAAGGGCCTCGTATTCGGCTGCGTTGTTGGAATCCGTATACATTATCTGAAGGACGTATTGGACTGTGTCCCCGGTTGGGGACGTCAGGATGACGCCAGCCCCCAGGCCGGCCAACATTTTGGAGCCGTCAAAGTGCATGATCCAATTGGAGTATCGCGCCGTACTCTTTAGGGAGTTCGGCTTGATCCATTCGGCCACGAAGTCGGCCAAAACCTGCAACTTAATAGCTCGTTGTGGCTTATAAGTTATGTCGAATGGAAGGAGCTCTATGGCCCATTTAGCAATCCGGCCCGTCACGTCGCGGTTGTTTATAATGTTGTTAAGAGGTACTTCGGAGGCTACCGTTATCAAACACTCTTGAAAGTAGTGTCGCAGCTTCCGGGATGCCATGAACACCGCGTATGCTATCTTTTGATAGTGTGGGTACCGGGACTTGCATGGAGTTAGGACAGTGGACAACATGCTCGAAGGCTATGAGTTGGAGTGGCGCCCTCTGTGCTATGAATTTTGTAGGGTCCGTTTAGCCAACCCTCCAGTACGGTTCCGTACCCTTTAGGAGGTTTTGGTTTTTTGGTGTTTAACCCAGGTGCTTGGTAATGATGCACCCTTTTATTTCGGACTAGGGATGTATTCGGGGCCGGATTATCCCAAAATTTACTTTCGGTTTTCCAGGCGCTCTCCATCGCATAGTACTTTTATACTATGGTCACCAAGTCAGCAAAGCGTGTAATTTTGCGACGACTTATGTCGTTTAGGATTCCCTTGTCCGTGCAATTATTGCAGAAAAGTGGGATTGCGTCCTCCTCTCGGCAGTCCTTTATCCTGTCCATAACCGGAGGAATCGCCCGATAATGATGTCTTTGTTTCAGCGGGCTCTTGCCAAATTCGGGATAGATCGCTAATGTTTGGGTGGGTGGGTGGAATCGATCCGGAACCCCGTCAATTTAAGACTCGAGAGGCGGGAAGTTTCGAACTTCGGAAGTTTGGATTTTGAATGCTATCCAATGAATCCATCCCGTCGCCTGACTTTAAGTTCAGGGCTTGATCGACATCCGTCCCTCTGCGGGAATCCGGCATGGAGGGATCGGGAATCCGGACGTAGCTAGTCCTTAAGATAGAAGAAGAATCGCCGCATTGCTCCTCTATCACAACAACATGATGGGTAGCCTGGGGAGAGTTGATCTCTCTCAGATCGGTTTTAGGCCCAATCCGGTCGTAGTCTGTGGCGACTCCCAGGGCGGCGATGCGATCCAAGAGCTCGTTTACGGAGGAGAGCTCGATCGGATCTAACTATTCGGCAAGTTCCGAATTAACATGAAGATTGGTTTTGATGACTCGAGAAGTCATCGTCGGTATGATGGCGAGCTGGCGGTCATAAGAAAACCACCTAGCGAAGAGTCGACCGATGGCCAAGGCTCCTTTGGCGATAGTATCGTCTTTTAAAGACGGATGAGGCATCCTTCCCGACGGCTGACGGCAACGCAGGAACTCTCAATGAAAGCACCAATCTCGGTGTCAAAACCGGCGGATCTCGGGTAGAGGGTCCCGAACTGCGTCTAGGCGGATGGTAACAGGAGACAAGGGACACGATGTTTTACCCAGGTTCGGGCCCTCTCGATGGAGGTAATACCCTACTCACTGCTTGATTAATATTGATGATATGGGTAGTACAAGAGTAGATCTACCACGAGATCGAGGAGGCTAAACCCTAGAAGCTAGCCTATGGTATGATTGTTGTTCGTCGACTAAAACCCTCCGGTTTATATAGACACGGATAGGTTAGGGTTACACAGAGTCGGTTACAATGGTAGGAGATCTACATATCCGATTCGCCAAGCTTGCCTTCCACGCCAAGGAAAGTCCATCCGGACACGGGACGAAGTCTTCAATCTTGTATCTTCATAGTCCAGGAGTCCGGCCAACGGTGATAGTTCGGCTATCCGGACACCCCCTAATCCGGGACTCCCTCAGTGGTGATGCATCATCCATTTGGCATCAAGTTTGGGTGAGGCACCTATGAAGTTCGACAAATCCTCACCATGGTCTGTTTCTTCTTAGTAGTCAAGCTCGAGGAAGGAAGAACCACGTGGCAGAGGACAGTGAGGCGGAACAACAATGGCCATCCAATTTTGTGCAGTTCCACTAAAATTGAGAAGACATGCCCGGGTATGGAGATACGCATCGTTGTTTCCAAAAATAAAAAAAAGGGATATAGTGTTGTTACTTTTGTTTTACAAGATTAACAATGACATCTCAATTGTCAATAAGAATTATGAAAAGTACACCAACAAACAGAAGTATCATGATTATCTTGATGGGAACTAAACCAGGATACCCGAGAAAAAAAGCATTTCTTCATTTAACCAATGATAGTATTAGATTAGCACCAGCAATAGGAGCATATGGACAATGACCGCACAACCACCATGTACTTTTTGTTGAAACAAAATGTATACCTCCAGCGAGGCATAAATCAGGACAACTTTTCGAGTTGCATTTCCTCTATAATAGTAGGTGATGTTGGACCAGCCGACGAACCCTAGCTACTATACATGGGGAGCTGGGGAGTAGTCGCATAGAAGAAAACCCGCATGCAGCGACCTGGGGAGCTAGACCAGTACAAGAAGTTATACCTCAGGTGGGCGAGATGTCGCTTAGGCGGGCGAGCGGGGTCTACCCACACGAGGCAGTGAACAAGGGCGCGGAGGACCTTCATCCGCGCCAGTGCCGGCTCCGAGAGGACGGTGCGCATCGACTTCCTCCATCGCCGACGGCGACAACGTCAACGCTGCACCTCCTCACCTCCCGCAGCGGACGAGATTCGGCCGGATCTATGACCACCGGTGAGGAGAGAGATAGTGTGGACACTGTCATCTTGTTTTGATATGGAGAGGGTGAGAGAGCGAGACACGAGAAACTCTATCAAACAAGAGGCTATAATGGAGTAAAACAATCTCTCCATAGCAGTGTGGTTTTAAATAGAATACGCACGTTCCCGGAAAAAAGAAACGAAAACTGGCGGACAATTCATAACGTACCAAGAAAGAAAACTCGATCAAAAACACGCCCCCGCTTCCTGGTCACGAGAGTCGTCGCGCACATACGGATAGACATAGACATGCATATCTGTGTTTACGTAAAATTCCATTTCCATCTCCATCTCCAATAATATTTGTCCAACTCGCACATTATTTATACACACGGCAATATTAACGTACACCATCTCTTGTTTGCGGGCGTCCGGACCGCTGCCACGGACGCTCCTGACCAACCCGAACTATCTTCATCACCCGTGCGTGCTTCCCGCCCGAAACGGTCAGTGCCGCATTCATGCCCGGCCAGAGTGGACGCGACCTCTCACTGGCGCCGGCATTGAAGCGGCACGCCGGTCGAGAGAGCGTCGCCCGTTCCGCTTCCTGGTGCACACGACTGCTCCGCGTTCAAAGGTCGCAATAGCCGGCCACAACATGCATGTAAAAAGTTCCTGGGAGTCCGTGCTACAGCTAGCTGCCCTCCCCAAGTCGTCAATCTCTTCCAGTAGTACTAGTACTCCATGGCGCGATCCATCGACAAGCAGGTGGGAAAGTTATCGTATACTTGGTTTGCGGTGAGTGGCATGTCGAGCGACCGTGTGGGGTCGAGCCGTGGAGGAGGGTGAGACACGAACGCGGCAGACGTTATTTAAACGTTGGTTTTGCTCGGCGGCGCGATCCAACGAAACGAAACGTTGGTTTCTCTCCGATTCCATTTTTTCTCTGGAAAAACGGAAACTTTCCACTCCATTTTCATTCCTACTCCAAGGTTGCCCCTTTACAACATTCCATCAAATACAAAGGAAAACTAACACACATGCTGATGCATCTCAATGATTCACAAATCATAGCCAATATTTACTTCACATCTAAAGACAAAAGTTGTGAGAGCGTGTACGAAAGAAAAACTACTGATGGAGTCACTACGACTTAAACCCTAAACCCTATACAGGATTTAATTTCCTGGCCAGGTAGAACCTGTCGAAGGAAAGACGGCTGGCACCCTCAGATCATACGAAGCTTTTCTGAAGTTCCACTAAAATCGAGCTGAGCATCCATGATGGCAAAGATATTGAAGAAGTGTGATTAGAATAATAGTGCTGGCACTAGTTCATGAGACATAAACTCATCACAAGTAGAAGCCGGTAGAAGTAGAGAAAGATCGACATGGAGATGGAGCTACGTGGGGAGCTGCGGCAGTGGAGCAAGCCAGCTCCAAAAGGAAGATGGACTACCTGGGGCGTCGGGCTGTAGCTAGAAGGGCGGTTGGTACGCAGCATCGTCCCATACCGCGGTGACCCCCGATTGGGACGCACCGACTGTTGTAGGATCTTGAGAAGAGGTGTCTAGAGGGGGTGATTGGACACTAAGTACCAAAGTTGCAGTTTTTAAGTTCTTTTAAGTTTAAGTGGAGTTTAGGCACAAGTTTAACATTCTCAATACATAACAAGCAAGCATGCAAAGAGTATATAGGCAGCGGAAAATAAAGCATGCAACTTGCAAGAATGTAAAGGGAAGGGTTTGGAGAAATCAAACGCAATTGGAGACACGGATGTTTTTGTCGTGGTTCTGATAGGTGGTGCTATCGTACATCCACGTTGGTGGAGACTTCAACCCACGAAGGGTAACGGTTGCGCAAGTCCATGGAGGGCTCCACCCACGAAGGGTCCACGAAGTATCAACCTTGTCTATCCCACCATGGCCGTCGCCCACGAAGGACTTGCCTCACTAGCGGTAGATCTTCACGAACTAGGCGATCTCCTTGCCCTTACAAACTCCTTGGTTCAACTCCACAATCTTGTCGGGGGCTCCCAAGTGACACCTAGCCAATCTAGGAGACACCACTCTCCAAGAAGTAACAAATGGTGTGTTGATGATGAACTCCTTGCTCTTGTGCTTCAAATGATAGTCTCCCCAACACTCAACACTCTCTCATAGGATTTGGATCTGGTGGAAAGAAGATTTGAGTGGAAAGCAACTTGGGGAAGGCTAGAGATCAAGATTCATATGGTTGGAATGGAATATCTTGGCCTCAACACATGAGTAGGTAGTTCTCTCTCGTAAATAGGATCTTTGGAAGTGTAGGTTTGTTCGATGGCTCTCTCCACGAATGAAGAGGAGGTGGAGGGGTATATATAGCCTCCAAACAAAATCTAACTACACACAATTTACCAAACTCGGTGGGACCGAGTTATCAAACTTCAGTAGGACCGATTTAGTAAACCTAGTGACCGTTAGGATTTTCTGTGGGACTGACATGCATCTCGGTAGGACCGATTTGGTTAGGGTTAGGGCATAACGTAATCTCGGTGAGACCGATTACACAAACTCGGTGAGACCGATTTTGGTAATTAGTTAACTAGAGAGTTGGTCAGGCAAACTCGGTGGGACCGATTACTCAAACTCGGTGGGACCGATTTTGGTAACAAGTTAACCAGAGAGTTTGCATTGTAATCTCGGTAGTACCGATTACACAAACTCGGTGAGACCGATTTTGGTAATGGACATACACAGAGAGATTACAATCCCATCTCGGTGAGACCAAGATCCCTATCGGTGAAACCGATTTGCTTAGGGTTTTTGGCAGTGGCTATGACATCTGAACTCGGTGGCGCCGGATAGAAAGAATAGGTAGGGCCGAGTTGGACTTTAGGTTTAGGTCATATGTGGATGTGAGAAAGTAGTGGAGGGTTTTGGAGCATATCACTAAGCACATGGAGCAAAAGGCTCATTAAGCAACACCTCATCCCTTCTTGATAGTATTGGCTTTTCCTATAGACTCAATGTGATCTTGGATCACTAAAATGTAAAATGAAGAGTCTTGAGCTTGAAGCTTGTGCCAATCCTTTGTCCTTAGCATCTTGAAGGAGTTCCCATCCTTTAGTCCATGCCACTCCATTGTTGAACTTATCTGAAACATACTAGATAAAAGTGTTAGTCCAACAAGAGATATGTTGACATTAATTACCAAAACCACCTAGGGAGCACTTGTGCTTTCAACTGTGGATTTTCTCCCTCACCGATGTCGACCGTGTCTACGCAAAACATTGTTCCCTTCCCCCAGGTGTGGGATCAGGCCGGATATGTGACCAGGGGTGTGGCCACCGTCGTTTTATGCTTGTGAAGAAAGCAAGCCAAGCAAGCAAGCTTGTAGCTTAGGCTGCTGCTAGTGTATATATAGTGGTTTTCTTTTTTCTCTCCATATCAACCATTTTATATTGTGAACGTGTCATTGAAGAGTGAAATGATGGTTGCTTCTTCCGACTAACTTACTGTGTGATTTGACTGCTCCTTTAGTGGCCCCTACACGTACTCCCCCTACGTGTATGCAATAGTCCTGCGTACACATGGATGCAAAAGCAGCGGCGCCCTAATGCATGCATGTCCGAGCACCTGACGGAACACACACGGTCACGCTCAAGTGCTCAACCTACACGTGCATGCACACACATACTCGGCCGAGGTGAGCTAGTGACCGTATAAACACCGGAAAATGTATATATTGAGCGCAATGAGCATATTATGAAGTCCATCGACCGTATTTTTACAAATATACAAAGGATGAGAGTGTATTTATCTCGTTTGAAATTAAGCCATATTAACCGGAGAGGAGGCGGTATGGACTAGCATTACTTTCTTGTGTCCCGTCAACTTGCCGAACGAGGAGAAGCTTGCGAGGGCGGGAGAAGCTTGCGCGGTGGCTCGCAGGATAAGGAGAAACTTTTGACTAATGCAAGCTGTCCTTTGCACAGGCGGTGGACGTGCAACAGTTAATTCGGTGTCAGATTGCCAGAAGCATACACTATACTAGTACTATTATTGTTGCACTTCCCGAGGAGGCGAACAGCCAAGTGCAGAGTTTACTAGTACTACTACTATAGTCTATAGAGGTACGATACTAGTACTAGGAACCGGATGGAGGAGCGTCTGCACTCTTATTATATTTTTAAAATGTGATAAAGCAATCTTCAACCCATTTGGTTCTTTTCGAGGGTACTCGTATGTGATAATGGAAGTTGATTGCATGGAACACTTTCCACAATTCTCGCTTAATTCTGGCTCATATCCTATTACAAATAGGAGCGCTCGGTAACATTTCCTCTCTTTTTTGTTATTCATCATGTAAACAGGTCAGCAAACCTTGCGGCGCATCTTTGTGCGAACCGTGCTTGCTGCACTTTGAATGTGGCCGAGAGCTGGCTTGATGAAACACCTCGCTTCCTACTTCTTTTTTGCGGGGTACCTCGCTTCCTGGTGACCAGTGTCTTGGCTGATCGTCCTAAGAATGCTTGTATATGAATAAAGCTCTCTCATTTACCCGCAAAAAGATTAAGCCATATTAACCGAAAAGGAGGGAGTATGGACTAGCACTACTTGTTGGTGTGTCCCGTCAACTCACAGAACGAGGAGAAACTTGCAGGACAAGGTGAAGCTCGCTTACGCCTTTTGACTAATGCAACGTACCCTCGCCCAGGCGGTGGACATGCATCAATTCATTCATTGTCAGATTGCCAGATGCATACACTATAGTACCGAACATGCGGAGTACCATCATTGTTCGACTTCACGAAGAGGCGAAGAGCCAAGCGCAAGGTTTAGAAGTACGAGTAGTACTACTACTAGAACCGCATGGTGGAGCCTCTGTACTCTTATTTTTCTTAATCTTTGATAAAGTACACATTTATTCCAGAGAAGGGCGGAAAATGGCAGCCAACATGTAATGATGATATCGATCAACCATGCTCGAATATATCTTGGCCTCCCTGCGAGCCTGTATGTGTGTTCTCGCTCCTTGTCTCTCTCAAGGAACGGCGGGTTGGCCATTTTGGCGTCAATTGAGATCGGTTTGCTCACACTCCGGTCCCACATGTCAGTGATATGCCAAGAGGAGGTGCGTTGACCGACTGGCCATACGCGTACTTGGTTTTGCACCTTCATACTACTCCTCCCTTCGTCACAGTTTATGCATTTCTCTCAATGCATTTCCACCACCAGAGAGACTTTAGACGTGTTTGGTTTAATGCTCAATTAATTAGGGCGTGGTAACAACAATTTTCTCTCGATGTAGTACTACGGAGTGGAGTAAGTGCATGCATGTGTCTATCCGGGGTGGAAGCACTGCATGCATGTGTGTATGCATTATTTTCTCTAGTAATAGACGTCGTGCTATAATTCAGGCCGATCGCTAGTCGCCTTGGTCCCAGAGATTTTCAGGCCGATCGCTAGTCACCTTGGTCCCAGAGATTTTCTGTTTTTCTGAAGCGCGCTCTATAAACAGTGACAGATGGACTAGTATGAGCGGATTCAAAGAAGAGCGTATTGATGGTTGCTTCTTCCGAGAAACTTACAGTGGGAAAGGTGGGGCTTATGATTTGACTGCTCATTACTCACTATTAATGCGGCGCAACGACCGGTCTGGGTCTCCCATGCGGCTGTGCACTACCCCCTCGGTTCTTAAATATACTCTGGAGTATTTGTCTTTCTAGAGATTTCAACGAGTGACTACTCAAATATTTGTCTAGATTCAAATGGACTACTACATACGGATGTATATAGACATATTTTAGAGTGTATATTCACTCATTTTGCTCCATATGTAGTCACTTGTGGAAATATCTAGAAAGATAAATATTTAGGAACGGAGGGAGTACACATACGAAGAAAAATGAGTGAATCTACACTCTAAAATATGCCCATTTGAAATTTGTAAAAAGATAAATATTTAGGAACGAAGGAGTATAATTTTGTGCATGGCACATGGACCCGGATGCCGAAGAGGCTTCTGGCAATGCTATCAAGCTTCCAGCATTTGTTTACATAATTGACGTACTATACAAATAATTTTCCAGCGACATAAAATTGTACAGTGATGTGAGCTTTCAGCTTTTGTTTCGTGTGTCTTGCCATCGATGCTCTTTCGGAAACAACAAAAAACTAACTTCCTTGCTAATCAGAGCTAATATTTACATCACAACTGAAGAAAAAGTTGTGAGAAGGTGTTAAATTAAAATTGATCCATGCTTTCATTAGCAGCAACGTCCCCCCAGCTCTATCTAAATCAACAAGGCATGTTGGGAAAAAAGTAGCTGTCTGGAGCATGCAACATTCTGATCATTTTGTGCAGTTCCAGTAAAATAGAGCTGAGCATCCCTGTTCCAAAGATATTAAGTGTGACTACGATAATAGAGGACTGCTGATGAAACAATAATCACACAAATAGAAGCCAGTCACCTTTACAGTCTCTCTTAAGACTAACTAGTTGGAGAAGATTAGGCTCGGAGTTGGATGAGGAGGATAGAGCAAAACCAATCTCCCTTTGTGCAGTCGCAATGAAATGTAGAGACGTTGCCCATGTGACATTTTGGCAGAACTGCACAAAACACTCTTAAGAAAAATTGATTTGTGCAGTTCACCAAAAGGTCGCAATAGAACCGAGGTGAAATGGATAGCCCTGTTTGCAAAAAAGAGGTAGAAAGGAAACAATTACTAGCCAATAACAGTTGATGACACATGCGACGACAAAAAAGAAGCATATTCCTTGTCCTAAGGGAAGATAACAACACGGTTTGTGTTTGTCTAAAACGTTGTGAGGACGAGATTACAATATGGAAAGTACGCCGGACGAGCTATGTTTTGGGCAAAGAACTACGGAAGATCCACATGCAGCAACGTAAGACGGGCAGTGGAGAAAGGCCGGAGGGGATACCTGGAGGTCGTCGGGATTTAACTAGGTGAGCGGCGGCGGGCGGAATCTGCCCATACTGCGGCAGCAAGCAGGTGGCATAGGCCCTACCACGCCGGAGCTTGGTCAGAGAGAACGACGTGTACTATAGATCGGGACGTGCTGCCTCGGCACCGTCGGACGGAGAAACGATGCACGTCCTCCCTTTCCGCCATCGGATGGGATGCGGCCGGATCAGTGACCA
Source organism: Aegilops bicornis (assembly GCA_021605145.1). Taxonomy (NCBI): domain Eukaryota; kingdom Viridiplantae; phylum Streptophyta; class Magnoliopsida; order Poales; family Poaceae; genus Aegilops; species Aegilops bicornis. The sequence continues at coordinate 712,608,442 of CM038671.1, forward strand.
ACGATGAGAGAGAGAGAGGCCACCGCAGCCTTGTGTGAGATACTCTGAAGAGAGACAAACCAGGCAGGCAGGCTCCATTGTATATAGTGGAGCGGACTACCTTTTTCTCCATCAAAATCGTTTTATATTCTTTTGTAATGCGCCATTGAGCGATATAACTTTATTTAAAAATAACGCGTAACGCATCAAGCCGAACTTTGTTTCGTGCACGCGTGGTACACGACCTCCGTAGGTAAACAACCGCTACACGCATTCAAATTAGCACGTGGGCTGCCATTTCATACAGAAATGAGCTCCACCATGTACCCGCGTGGGTGTGGCAGGGCACGAAGCATGATTATGTGCATTGTGAACCTATTCTCTTCTTGTATACGTACGCCACCTATGTGGGGTTGTGTGAGAGAGATACAAACGTAGAGAGATATAGTGTGTGGGTTCGTGAGAGTTTTTTTTGGGGGGGGGGGGTGGGGTCAATAAAAAATGTAACATTTGCAATATGTGTGAAATAAAGTCCTGGATATATCATATATATAGAGGGGGCGATCCACGAGAAGAGAGTGGAGGTATCATCGGCTTGAGGTGTCCATAGAATCGAAGAGAGGGATGATGTGTGTGTGTGCGCGCGTGATCTATAAAGAGTGCCATCGAATTTTGTATGTGCCCACGTCAAAGATATAGAGTGGCTGGCCTACTGGAATGTGAGAGGGGACAGGTGCAGTTTGTCTCTGTGGCATGGATACCTACCTACAACACTCGACTATCGGTGTGTGGTGGGGGGGGGAGGGAGGCCTAATTAACTATAGAGGTACAATGGCTGGTATATGTGTGGAGGAGAGAGGCCTACCTCATGTATTAAGGGAGATCGATCTACCTCATGTATTAAGGGAGATCGATCGCCATCCATGCATATGTGTAGGAGAGGAATAAGGTTGGGAGAGAGACAGAGCTAGAGTGTTGGAGGGGGTGGTAGTGGAGTTGCTTCTAACAAATGGTGGGATAGGCTTGCTAGACAACCGGAGGGCACGCCTGCAATATCAATAGGAGAGGGGATGGCTGCCTGTCTGTGCACATGCGTGTGAGAGACGGGTCAGGAGGCATGCACGAATGATGCGGGGGGGGGCGATATGGATGTGGTAAGCAGACATAACTACATAGGAATATCAATCGTCCTTTGTCAGAGAAAGGAGAGACATAACTTGTGAGGTACGTCGATCGATGGGGGGGATAGTTAAAGTTGACCTAGGTATATGTTGGGAGATCGATCGATATACATGCATGTGTGTGTTAGAAGCAAATGAGGCACGGGGAGAAGGATAGATAGAGAGGGATGCATCTAGGAGGTGGTGCGAGAGTCGTACTATATCGAGGGGGGAGAAGTGTGCGAGTACGAGATCGATGAAAAGAGTGGTGGGAGTGAGGCATGGACGGTGATAAGAGAAGACGGGAAGCTTGTGTTTTGTGCTAGGCACACCTGGCTAGAGAGGCATATCAATCGATGTGTGTCGTAAAGAAGGAGCTGGGGGCCTACACACACCATGGGTGAAAGACCTAAAGTGAAAAGACGAATTTGCACGATGGAGCTAGAGAATGTTGAGGGAGGGTTAGAGGGATGCGGGCATCTGCATGCACGAGAGAAAGTTAGCGCTAGCTAGCTACAAAGATAAGAGGACTGTGTGGGTGTAAAAGACGAACAGAGATCATACTTCATTATAAAAAGCGAATTCGGATATTTGAAGAATTTATCATAGTGTTTTAAAGCGGCGCATGTGTGAATATATATAACGGTGATACACATGGTGTGGTTATGAACATGTTATACTACATATAATATATTTTATCTCTACTCTTATAAAAAACGGAGTTGTTAATGATGGTGCCATCCTGCAATATAGGCCGTCCGATTTATATCTGACGGATAGGAAGGAAACTATGGCAATTTTGAAAAAAGATACCCACACCCCTCTCCGTATTTGCAAATTAGGCCTCCCCTTGATCATGTTGATGTTCTATGGAACGCATGGGCATCTTGCTAGTACTACGTATAACATATAGAACATTGATCATAATTTGGGCTAATGTGTGGCTTTTGCATTTGAGGTCTAAATACTTGTCATAATGTAGAGGCGGGGCACTATACTATGTGTGATAAACACGGTGTACACGTATGGAACATGGTTTAGATTATGAATATATAGTTAGTACATCAAATGTACTATTATTTGGAATCAACATCAAGTGTATTCAAAAAATAGAATTCAAGTTCATGTAGTACACATAGTTCATATCTATCTCTATAGTAATCATGTGGTGTGTTATTAAGGTAATACACGAATGATGGTTGAAGTTGGCAACAATCATGATTGTAGATTTGTTATTGAAATAGAGAAACGAATTCAAATACAGTTCGAATTGCAGCGGTAGTATAGACATTTGGAATGCACTAAAATGTTGGTATGAGTAGGTTACATGCATTATACAACAAGCAAAAAAAAATTAATTGGACATACTATGGATTCATACTACCGAATAGTATTTAATTGCACTAAATTGTTGGTATGAGTAGCTTTAAATAGCATTTTTATAGTAAAACGGGGCAAGACTCTCTCTTTGTGTGGTGTGAATAGTTTTATTTTTTTGTTTTCTTTTTGGTTGAGGGAAGTGCGAATTGATTTGAGTACGCATTACAAGTACAATATTACACGTTAGGTTTGTCCCTAAAATTCAACCAGCGCCTTGTTATATCTCGAAAATGCAGATATCATGCTCCCAAAACTGGCGCCTTCACAACCCGCGCCTTGCTATCCCGAAATTACAACGCGCGCGAAAACTCCCTCCAGCTGCCAAATCCCGACACGCAAAATCCCCCTTCTAACCCTGAGCCGAAAGGGCCGCTAGTTCAACTCGGTGCGGGGTACTTTTGTAACACACCCTACATTTTGGAAAGCGCATCCCTAAGTCATGGTTCACCCCCTCCCATCGCCTCCTTTTTGCCATTAGAAATCCCAGGCCGCCATAACCTCTTCGCTCCAGCCGCGAAACCCCACCCTCCTCCGTCTGCCACCTCACCGCTGCCTAGCCGGAGCCTCTTCCCCGACAACGTCGTCCACCGCAACAGCTCGACGTCCCTCATCCACCTCCCCGGATTAGGATCCATCGTCCATCTCGTCGTCCCGCCGGTTCAGCCGCCCCGCCTCCACCTCCAAGGAGGTGCTCCGACGATCGCCTCGTCTATCACGGCTGCTCCATCCCCACAGCGCCGCCTTAACCTGCTCCACCGGAACCGCAGCATCCTCACAGACTCCTCGGACGAAGCCAAGGCCTACTCGGCGCCACCAAAGAGGTTGTACACTCATCGCATCGCACCTTCTCCTTAGCTCGATCTCCCGGCGCCGACGGTGCTCCATCCCGCACCCCCATGGAGCGGCTACCTTGGCTTGGCGCGCGGCGCATCTCCGGCGGCTCTCCCCGGTCTGAGAGCCCCTTTGGCGGCAGCGTCCATACCAGCCGGATCTGCTTCTTTCTGCTCTGGCTCTCGCTTCGTCCTTTCCTTCGCCCAGTACTGCTGCTCGCTCTCACTTTCGCTTTCGCTTTCGTCTTTCTTTATTCTTGCTCAGCTCTCCTTTCGATCCTTCGCTTCCTTGTTCTTCTTGCTACTCGGCTCTCGCTTCGCTCGCTCACTTTGATCTTTCTTGCTGCTCTCCCCTACGCTTCGTCTTCTTGCTCTGCTCGATTAGCTTCACCTTGATCGGTGAATCGACTTTTGGAGTCAGTTGATTTTTAGGGGTGGGGGCTCATTGAGTTAAGGAAGAACCACCCTTGTGAGGGACGGGGCTCACGGAGAGGTACCCCACTATCTATCATAAGGTTCAGGATGGGGGCGGGGGGCCTATAGGGCTGGCCGTGGCGGCGGCGGAGCGCCGGTGGGGAGTTGTTTCGGGGTGGCGAGGCGGCGCTGGGGCCGGCGGTTCGGCCGGTGGTGGCTGGCGGCTCAGGGGGGTGCAGGTTGAAGATGAACTGCATGCCCTCCCTAAACTACATGTCAAGTGCCTCTCTGCTACCATTGCGTTCAGTTTTGACAAGAACATTCAGATTCCACAATGAAATTTCAGTTTCGGCGATTAAGTTCGAGTCAACAGTTTTTACCTCATTTGTTGTGGTCGGTGGTTTTTGGTGATGTAAATTTTACATCTATTTTACATCATCTATTGGAGATGCTATTATAATCCCACTTGAGATTGACGATGTACATCTTGTCTTTGCTTGACCTTGACGTCTTCTGACTCACGGGGCTGCTTGACCTTGGCGTCTTCTTGGCACATATCGAGGAAGCGATGAATAGTATCTATGTCTAATATCTCGTTCACCTAGGGTATGCCTATGTTGTTCATCTTGGGTGGGAAACAAATAGTAAAGCAATCATCATCTGTCTTTTATTAAATTAAAGGAATCATCAGACTGCTATCATTATTTTTGGATCCATCCTTTGGTTGTTACCATCACTCTAAATTTTTGCATGCTCTTCTTACATAATCTCACCATATTTTTTTCGTATGCATGTCGATATTGTACACAGTCATGCTTTGAACATGTAGAGAAAAAGAAGAGTTCTTGTGACAATACAATGGCATGCGAGACATCGCTCCATGGTTGGTTCAATGGCAAACCCTCCCCACCCCTCTCCAGTTGTAATCGAGGAGGAAGATATCTGTTACGAGGTGGATTGACGCCCGTGACCACTCTTATTTACCCCCCAAGGTGTTTGCTCTACCTTGGCATGATGATGTTAGTCATATCATGCATATGTTGCCTTGCAGTGCCTACTTTTGACATCACATATGCCATCTGCTTAGTTTAGACATGTTCTGTAATGCCACCTGTTTAGTTTCTATATCATATATGTGAATTGTGCAATCTCATGTCTTTTAGCCAGCCATAATATACGTGAAATGTGCAATGCCATCCTGTTTAACCAGGCATCATATATTTGAATGATATCTTGCCCATCCTTTTCTTCATTACATTTCCATTTGTCGACAATGTTTGTACATTAAACTACTCTTCCTGTGAATCAGCCATTTGGGTGGGAGATTGAAAAATCTGGAGTGAAAACAAGGCCTTGGCAGTGACGAGCTACTGTCAAGCGGATCTCTTGTTGGGGCCGATAGCTCCTCGAGATGGATTCGAGACAGATGACCAGCCCTATTCCACCACCGAGGTGTATGCTCTAACTTGGCACGTCGTTTTAGTTATTCATCATATCTTTGAATTATGTTATGCTATGCTATCCAGTTTAGATAGACATCATATATGTGAAATTATGTCATGCTATCTGTTTTAGTTAAAAAATATACATGTCAACTATTTCATGTCCTCTTTTTTCCACACTATCTATTGCATCTGTCTCTCATACAATGTTTGTACATTCAACTATGTTTCTTGTTTATCAGCCATTTGAATTGGAGCGGGTGATGCCAGCATCTAGCGGACCAAAAACACGGTGTTCAAATAAAACAGTGCTACCTCTTGGTGGAGATAGCACCCCGTTTGTACATGCACGAGAACCAGCCCTACCACACATAACCCAAACTCTTGCAGATTGTACCCCTACTGCGATGGACAGAGAACCAGCTTCACCCAATCTAACCCCAACCCCAGTAGATAGTAACTCAGTTCTTGTTTACACAACACCATCTCCACCACAGAGCTCCCAAACTAGAGCAGTTAGTAAGGCAGCTCCAGTTCCCAAAGGGCCAGTACTACCACGGCGAACCCCAACTCCACCAGTTAGTACGCCTATTCCTGTGGAGGAAGCACAACCAGCTAGTCGTAGTTTAGCATCTATCGCATTTGATGTTGTTAAATCGTATGTGCGTATCTTCCCATCTTGGAAATATTATACTGAAGCTGAAGGAAAATGTCAGTTGCAGGTGTTTGTCCAGGGGTTATGTGTAAGTAATGTTATTCATAACAATTACTTTGCTTTGTCCCATACATCCTACCTCCATGATGGTTATAGTACAGCAAAATTTTCCCATTTTTCTCTATAGAGAAGGACCGATTTGGAAACTCACGATGAGGTAACCTATGCTAATACCTCTGCTATCTTCAAGAATGCTTGGTGGCAGTATCAGAATTACCTAAAGAAAACGTACTTCACCGGCAAAGAAACTCATCAAATTCCCTTACGTTCTCCTAAGACACATTTATTGGACGATGACTGGGAACGCCTTGTTCTGTACTGGTCCCGAACCAAGAATGTGGTATGGTCTATGAGCTCATTTTCTATTTTAAGTACTATATTCTTGCGTCTTACTGTACTCTGTTCATGTAGAACAAGTGCCTAAACCTGAAGAACAACTGTTCTAATTTAAGATTCCATTGCTATCATAGTTCAAAAATGCACTAGGCGTTAATTGTGCGTTTTGCCACCGCCTTGCGCTTTACTGACCAAAGCGCATGCTTATGCGCAGTTATGCACAGATTAAGCGTAGTTATGTGCAATGCGTTTAGCCAACGCCTAGAGCCTAAGCGGCTTAAGTCTTTCGCTTAGGCGCGCCTTTTTCAACTATGATTGCTATCATGGATACTGCTTTGCTCTTGTATCACTGTATTTACTCATACAAACTTATTTTTAAATTGAAGGATCCAATCGAAACTCCAATGGACAGCAGGTATGTTCACGCATGTTTCTTTAACAGGCTTGCTCTTATCAATAGCTCTGTTGATTTCCATTTCAATTGTGTATACAGTTGACTTCTCATATCATGCACATTACTAGCATCACAACAAAGCAAATAGTGTTGTTGTACATGTAGACCCGTGGTACCCATCTGAAATCTTGTTGTGCCGTGTAGTTTCCCACACTTTGTATTCTTTCACTGCCGCTTTGTCTTGAACTGATATGATTTGAACCGTGTCTCTATTTTGATTTGGCAAGACAATGCAGTGACCATAGGACATAGATATATGTTTTTTTGATGCTTTTATTATGTACTAGTACTTGGCAATAGAAGACTTGGTAGTTTAATCTTGTCCACCTTACTAATGAACTGGTTCACAGAAATGAGTTTCATATACTAGTACATGCTAAACTGTTATGTGTCTGCTTGTTTCTTCTTTTAGAATGCTGACAGAATATTGGGGAAGAGTGCCTTATTAAGCAGTGGTAAAGGAAGTAATGCAGATAAGGTTTAGGATAGTAACACATCCTTGTTGGTCTCCAACAAAGCTAATAAAACAGCTAAGGAAGACTATCTCGAAGGCAGTGAGACAACCCCAAAGTCCTGTCTTGGTTTAGTGTTGGAGTTACTGGCCACTACCGCTTGCACAAGCTATTCAAACTCACTTTATGCGAATCAGTTTGGTTTCTTGAGTCTCAACTACAAGTTGAAAGACATCGATCGGTGTCTTTGCGACAACAAGCGGAAGGATTGCGGAAGTCCACGGAGCATTCGGATACATACTTTCGGTGCAATGACAAGCGTTGGAGGATTTTAGCGCCAAATAGGACAAAGCTAATAAGCTTGCTAAGCTTATTGCCAGCATGGTGGATACCACGTTTCTTGAGCTCTTCTGAAGTTGTTTCAGTTATGCTCTTGTTTTGCTGCCGCGTTTTGCTGCTTTGTTTCCTATATTTGCACTGGTGGCGAACTTTGATGCCCAGTGGATGTAATATGTGTAATAGCGGTAATAGGCTAGCGTTAATTTCTTGCTTATTTATTTCCTTATTGTCTTTTTCTGTGTTTTTCTAGTGGCCACAATAACCTATCTTTGGAAACTAGGCCAGAATAATCATGGCAACACACGGACTGTTGTAACCATGGGCCTCCTGCAGGCCGTATGATCCATGGGCCTTCTACGGGCCGTAGGATCCATTGGCCTTCTATACGGGCCGTAGGATCCATGGGCCTTCTACGAGCCGTACGATTCATGGGCCTTTTACGGGCCATAGGATCCATGGGCCTTCTACGGGGTGTATCATCATTTCGCCAATCATGGGTCGTACTATTCGTGGACAATAACGGGCCGTTAATAGGCCGTATTTGATAACTCTATGAAAATAGCCCAACAGGTTTTTTTTGACATGAAAACGGCCCAACGTATTATCGGGCCACAAATGGGCCGGATCAGAATTGGCTGAATTTGGCCACAAGCGAAAATGACAAGAACGGGCCGTAAGTAAGCGAATGTGGAAATGAGCCCAAGAATAAATGGAGCCCCAAGAAGGCCGAAGATAACATGAGTGGAAATGGCCCAGCGGAATAATGGGCCGTTAATGGGTATAAAGTGATACCTTTATTCATTACAGCCCGGTTCTGCGATGTCGTTAATGGGTATAAAGTGATACACTGTTCATTACGGGCCAGTTTTACCATGAGCCGTTAATGGGACGAGAGTAACAAGGGCCTCATATGGGCCGAAAGACGTCATGGGCCATACATGGGCCGAAAGTTAAAACGGGCTGGAATTATATTGGACGGCCCAGATGACGATACTGGGCCTAATTCGGATAGGCCGTAAACGGGCCCTAGGTTAGCGGGCTGTAAATGGGCTATATGCAAACAGGCCATTCACAGGCTTGCCGTGGGCCGGCCCGCCACATTTTGACCAAGTCAAACTGGCCGACCTTTTCACGGGAATGGGCCTCTGTTGGGCCGTGCCACATGTCGATGTATCATAGGCGCTTTGGGTCCAATGAGTGGACGACACGTGTTTCCTCCAGCCAATGGTGATTTTACACATGGAAAATCCCCATTGGTCGGGGCTGTTAACGGGTTATCGGATCCAAAACCGGACCCGATAGCTTAACGGTGTTCCGTTACGGTGGATGCCACGTGTCGGTCACCCTTGACGAAAAGCACTTCGCGGACGCGATTTATCTTCATGGAAGTGGACACTTCGTGATGATAATTTTGGTAATGTCATGGAACACTTCTCTGACGACACTATGACTATCTTGATTCTGTCATAAATTTGTCTTGGATGTACATGCATGACAGAAAACGTGACCTACTAAGACAAACACGTATCATCACGGAAGTGTATTTTTTTGTAGTGGTTTTATTTATTTGGAGCCGGCGATAACTTTTTGCCTCATCTATGTCGGTGCAACAAACCTGGGTCTGTTGCCCAGACAGTGCACATGCACGGGAACAAGATTGGAGCACCAGCCCAAGTCAGAGTGCAAGGAATCAAGAGATTCAAAGGACCAACATGCAGATCAGAGAGACCAAGATCGAGCCAGAGAAGAAGGATATCGCCAGGAGAAAGGCCTCCTTTGCCGGGCAGGCGAGCCCAGCAAAGGGTGAGGCCACCCCTAGAAGCAAGCAACCGAAGCGCCCTGGCAGGGCCTGCCAGGGCACACGAAGGCAAAACCACTTCACCACCCACTCAGCCACGACCCACGTCGTCAACCAGTGTGGTGTCAAGCCGCAAAGTTACTGAGTGGCAGTCATTCGCCACATGGCTGCCTCTCCTTACAGAAGAAACCTATAGATGACAGCCGTCCTGCAGCATGTCAAGAGAATAGGCGCGGAGCTAGCAAGATAGCCCGGCAGGCCTTGCCAGGCAACCAGTGATGTGACACTAAGCGGTGCATTTAATGCCCCCTGTCAGCCCATAGAGTTAGGTATGATAGCACTGTTTGCTATCATATCAGTGCATAATGACTACTTTGCCATTGTGGTGACCCCTTGATCTTTAAAAGGAGGCCCATGGCAACCATAGAAAGGGTTAGAAGGTTGGATAACTCACACCCCCATACACACATAGTCGATGAGGCCCCAAGGCAACCCTGTCGGGCAAGTGTACTACGCCCACCACCACCTTTTCCACCATCAATCCACCAAAGGAGGAGTAGGGTTTTACGCCTCACGGCGGCCTGAACCTGGATAAATTGCCTGTGTGATCTCTGCCGTGTTGCCCCACGCCCCTCTGCTCTTTGTGCAACACGTCGGCCCCCTGCCAAACCAGCAAGGGGTCTCCTGGTCCCATAGGTGGTCGTGGTTTCCCGCGACATCTTTGGCGTGCCAGGTAGGGGGCTCGCTTGTGCGAACCCGAAGGGGTTCGCAGCGCGTCATCTTCATCACAATTGCCATCTTTGACGACGCCATCGACCATGGCGCCCAAGAAGAAGTCCAGCCCTGCAACTCACCCATCCACCTCAAAGGCTCCGCCGCCCGCGGCCTCCAATGCTGCGGGGGGTGCGGAGGCGCACGAGGACGCGGACGCTGCTGGGAAAGTGGTCGAAACAGGCGGCGCTGAGGGAGTCCTGCATTAGGGGGAATCTAGACAGCCAGACTGTATACATCGTCCGGACTATTGAAGTGTGAAGATACAAGACTCAAGACTTGTTCCCGTGTCCGGATGGGACTCTCCTTGGCGTGGAAGGCAAGCTTGGCGATCCGGATATTATATTTCCTTCCTTGTAACCGACTCCATGTAAACCCTAGCCCTCTCCGGTGTCTATATAAACCGGAGAGGTTGGTCCTAGAAGGCCAATCACAATTACAATCATACCATCATAGGCTAGCTCTTAGGGTTTAGCCTCTACGATCTCGTGGTAGATCTACTCTTGTACTACTCATATCGTCGATATTAATCAAGCAGGAAGTAGGGTTTTACCTCCACCGAGAGGGCCCGAACCTGGGTAAACATTGTGTCCCTTGCTTCCTGTTACCATCAGCCTAGACGCACAGATCGGGACCCCTACCCGAGATCCGCCGGTTTGACACCAACATTGGTGCTTTCATTGAGAGTTCCTACATTAATACGTTCTTTGCAAGGCTCGATGGCTCCTTCAATTATCATCGACGACATGGTCCAGGGTGAGACTTTTCTCCCCGGACAGATCTTTGTGTTCGGCGGCTTCGCACTGCGGGCTAATTCGCTTGGCCATCTGGAGCAGATCGATAGCTACGCCCCTAGCCACAAGACCAGGTTCGGAAACCTGAACTACATGGCGGACATTCACAGAGACTTGATCTTCGACAGATTCGGGCCTATGCCAGGAGCACCGGACAGTTACGACGAGCACGGCTTAGACCTGCTGTCGGACAATGCTCGGGATATCACCCCTGCAGAAGCCCCGAACCTAAATCCGGAGCAGGCTGTGTGGCCTAAGGACGGAGGGTTGGATCCCGCCGCGCAGCCGTACACTCATAGGCGGTGGAGCTGAATACAAGACTCACTTCTGAGGGAGCCTGCGACTCCGGACCCCCGGACTCGTGTCCGGTTGTAGGTTCCAGTCCGCACACCCCCGAGCCCGCCGAGCCTGGTTGGGCTCCGGTAATAGAGTTTATCGCTGCGGATATCTTCCAGCACTCGCCCTTTGGCGACATGCTGAACTCATTAAAGTCTCTCTCTCTGTCAGGAGGCTCTTGGCCGAACTATGTCCGGCCCGAGTGGAAAGCAGGCGACGAAGGAATTCGTTGCCCACCCACCACCCACTTCATTGCCACGGTTGATGATTTAACCGACGTGCTTGACTTCGACTCCAAAGGCATCGACGGGATGGATGACGATGCAGGAGAAGATTCTGAATCTCTAGGGCACTGGACTGCTACCTCGTCACATGATATATACATGGTGGACACGCCCAAGGAGGGCGACGGCGACAATCCGGAAGATAAAACCCCTGGGCAAAAGCCAAACGACGGCGCAGACGCCGCTCAAAGTCCAGCAACAGTAAAAATAGCGGCAAGAGCGCCAGAAGGATCGACACCCTAGTCAACTCCGAAGGCAACAATGACCATACGGACCCAACGATGGAGCAGGACGAGCCAGGTCGTGCCGAACACAGTTCGGAGCGGATGCCCGATCACAATGATCCCGAGGGACGAGTTCATCAAACTGCTCCAGGACAAGAATAAATTCCGGATGACGACACATTCATCATCCCGGAAACACGCGTGGAACAAGATAACCTCCACAGAAAGCTTATGGCCACCGCAAGAAGTCTAAAGAAGCAGAAGCAACGGCTAAAAGCCGCACAGGAAACGCTCAATCGCCGATGGAATAAAGTGCTGACACCTTTGAAGAAAGATATGGCGACGATCGCCATACAAAGAGCTATCCAAAGCGTAAGCTACTGCCAGAATTTGGCAGCGAGGCCGTTCCACCAAGAATAACATGACCAGGAGGCCAGACGTGCAGCTTCATAACCGCAATAGGCGGCTACAAGCGCCAGCCACGACTTCCGTGAGCACCTTGATAAGAAAGCCGTCTCGGCCAGGTCCATCTACGGATCTAAAGGACACACCCCGGCGAAGGACTATGGTCACCAAAATGATCATACCAACCAAATACCAGTTCGGAATACGCACCGGACACAGCAACAGCCGACGGCATGCCACATCACGTCTAGATACAGAGGGGCTGCCCACCCCACATGCTTCACCGAAGAAATCTTGGACCATGAATTTCCACAAGGCTTCAAACACTGTGAACATAGAGGCATCTGACGGAGCAGCAGACCGAAGTGCGGATCGAGATTTTATCCTGCATATTCACATGGCTTGTGGGGATGAACTCCACGCCATCAAATACCTTCCCCTCAAATTGAAGGGACCAGCTCGACCTTTGGTTGAAAAGCCTCCCGAAAATTCAATTGGGAGTTGGGAGGAACTCGAGGACGCTTTCAGGGCCTATTTTCAAGGGACTTATGTCCGGCCTCCGGATGCGGACGATTTAAGTCACATAATCCAACAGCCCGGAGAGTCCGCCCGCAAGCTTTGGAACAGATTCCTCACTAAGAAGAATCAAATTGTCAATTTTCCGGATGCCGAAGCGTTAGCAGCATTAAAACACAGCATCCGCGACGAGTGGCTCGCCAGACACCTCGGCCAAGAAAAGCCAAGGACAATGGCAGCCTTAACAAGCCTTATGACCCGCTTTTGTGCGGGTGAAGACAATGGCGAGGCCGTAAAGGCACCAGTGATCCCAGCACATCCGAAATAAGGGATGGCAACGGGAAGCCACGGCGTAATAAAAACAAATGCCAAAGCAAGGAAGAGAGCCCGGACAACACAATGGTAAACGCCGGATTCAGGGGCACTCGACCCGATCAGCAAAAGAAGCCACTTAAAGGTAGTAAAGAGGGACCGTCCGGTCTGAACAGAGTTCTGGACAGACTGTGCCAAATTCATGGCACCCCCAACAAACCTGCGAACCACACGCACAGAGAGTGCTGGGTCTTCAAGCAGGCCGGCAAATTAAATGTCGAACACAAGGGAAGGGAAACACCAAGTGAAGACGAGGATGAACCTCGTCAGCCGAACACTGAGGGACCGAAAAAATTCCCACCGAGAGGTTAAAAGCGATGCGCGTGATCCACGCGACTCACACATCCACGAGAAGCCGCGAGCGTGCGCTCGAGACAGCGTCGCTATAGAGCCCATCGTACCCACACCTAACTCTTTGGATGGCTTGTCCGATCACCTTCGATCACACGGACCGCCTAACTAGTACTAAGCGCGGAGGATCGGATGCCTTGGTGCTTGACCCAATAATCGGCGGATACCATCTCACCCACGTCCTTATGGGCCGGTGGCGATAGTCTCAATTTAATATACCCGAGGACACTGTCCGCAGAATGGGGATAGACCCATCCAGAATCAGCCAAAGCAACACCACCTTTGAAGGGGTAATACCAGGCGTTGAAGCCTACGGCAGGGGCTCCGTCGTACTGGAGGTAACATTCGGCTCCCCAGGCAACTCCAGAAGCGAAGAACTACTCTTCACCATCGCACCCTTCCAAAGCAGCTATCACGCATTGCTTGGAAGAGCGGCCTTCGTCCGCTTCAACCCAATACCGCACTATGCCTACCTTACACTCAAGATGCCCGGTCCACGTGGCGTCATCACCGTTAAAGGAAACACAGAGCGCTCTTCACGTGCAGAGGAACACACGACGGCCCTAGCGGCCGAACTCTAAGCGGCCTCCGATACCAAAACGCATGACTGGTCGTCAAGACCACGGACACGGTTAGACGGGTCCGGCAGCCTGGATAAAAATGAACCAGGGTGTCGTATATGTAATCCCATAGAGGACACCAGGGGCTATAAATATTTAACATAGCCCCACACTTGGCTCAACCTTATTGGCAGGCCAACGTCTTACACTTTTACTATCCATCGCATGCTTGTACTCTCCTACACGAGTTTTTTTTACAGACACAACGCGTGCGATACCCTTCCAGGAAACGGCACTACGGAGACAAAGGCGCAGACGTGCAGTAGGGCCCCGCTCAAAGGTTTCTTTTTAGATTAAGCCCCTGTGTAAACCTTTTATATTGCCTCTTGTTGTTCACACATCCCATGGGTACTACACCCACAGAGGATACTGCCGTTATTGGCATTTCGCCATGACAGATTAACGCACGTACCTGGAAATAAAGGGTTTATAATGAAAGGGCATTCTTCATCCCATTTTCTGTTACAAAGTCCGAATACCTTCGGGAGTGTTCGGCGTCACGAGTTTGGCCTTATATGCATCAGCTCCGAATCATGTCTTTGGTCAAATGTTGGGTTTGCCCGGCTCCTGGGTTTGTCGCCTTACGTTCCGTTCTTGTCGGCTAAGGAGGCCAAATGAGAACTACTGCGATTGTGCCCTGGTTATTCCGGATGAGCACCTCAAGAGAGAAAGCCGAAAACCGATCACATGATACAACGAGAGACTGTTCAACCACCCGAAGACTTATCAGAATCTTTAGGATCCCTCTGCAATAAAGAAGGACCATTTCCCGGTCATGTACACCCGCGCCCGTATTCGGATGCACGCGAAAGTACCAGGGGCTACATAGTAGCCCCACCGTTAGACTCCCATGGCTAAGTGAAGGTGTAACAGCTATATAGTCCGGTTGCCTAGTTCGACGTGCGATCACCTCCTTAATGGACCAAGACGTTGGATCAAGTGTGATTGTGCATATTTTTTGCGAACACCCCTGCATTGTATGCGTGGGGGCTGAAGCCAACGACTGCTAACTTTCGGATCATATATATATATATATATATATATGTATGTATATATATATATATATATATATACACGGCCGCACAGGAGACACAATAATACTTTCGGCAAAAAGTATAAATATAGCCTTACAACCAAAATAACATTGTTTTTACAAGGGTTCGATCTGTCACTTGAATAAGACATTCTTCGCGCACTGCGCCTCTATTAAGCGGGCACCTTCTGTTACCTACGCCAAATAGTGCTCGGCCGGATACTGTCCTCCCGCCGGATTCTGGGTCGCTACAAAGGTGGCCTCCATATCTGTCCAATATGCTTTAACGCAGGCAAGAGCCATTCGTGCACCCTCTATGCATGCCGACCTCCTCATGGCATCGATCTGAGGCACGGCCCCAAGGAACTGCTGCACCAAACCAAAGTAACTGTCCGGCTTAGGCCCCCTTGTACAAAGATGGTCTATTACAGACCGCATTGCAAGCCCGTACAACCTGTGAAGCTCCGCCACAGCAGCCATCTTCTCACTTAACGGCAGCGGACGCGCGGGAGCATTGAAATGCGACCAGAAAAGCTTCTCCACTTCTTTATCATCTTGATCCTCGAAAAACTTGGCTGCATCAGCGACACTCTTCGCCAAGTCCGCATACGCATCTACAGGACTCCAGCGTCCATCCAGGGGAGCATACTTCGGATCCAAAAACTTCGTCCGCTTGATAAGTAGGAGCCCCCGGCCGCGATTTTACCGACTGTTGAAGCTCCTCCGCACACCCCCGACCTCGGTCCGCATCTCCTTGGTGGCACTAAGTGCCTTGTTCAGTCATCGAATTAGCCTTATTCTCCTTTTCAAGGAGTTCATACCGATCGTGGCGTTTTCAACTCCACGGCCATTTCGGCTATCTTTTCCTTGCTTGGCGATGAGCGACTGTTCGGCTCTCAATTCTTGACCGTCTTTAGGGCAGCCGCTTTGCTAACCCGAGCTTGCTCCTTGGCACAGGCAAGTTCCGCCCTTAGGGCTTCCACGGCGGCACCATCTGCAGTCCAAGCATATTGCATTAATATTATGCCCGTCTCTTATTTTCCTATACAACATAATAAGGAAAGTAGAGCACATACCTTGTGAATCGTCCAGCCGCTTGTTCACCAGTGTGATATCGGCATCAATCGATCTGATCCGCCTCCTTAGCTCAGCAACTTCAACGGAGTGGTCGACTGCCGGACCCTTAGATACCTGCGCATATGCACAGTACAATCATTACTATATGATCCCCCGTTTGCCGCCTAGGGCGGGTAACCAGAGTCTCAGGGGCTACTATCCATATGGAGCACACCTAGCGCGTGCCTCACAGCTAAACAATAGTGCATTTATTCACTACATACCTCAAAGCCTCTGAGCAGGCTCGTAAATGCTTCATTCAAACCGCTTGTGGCGGATGAAATCTGCTTGAGCACCGCGCTCATTAATGAGCGGTGCTCCTCCGAGAGTGCAGCTCGCTCCAGAAGGCCTATCAGTATGTCCGTCCGGACATCGAACTGTGTCGGGCCCTTCTTATCGCCCCCCGTGGGAGCCAAACGCTCCGGGCGCAGGGCGGCTGACGTATTGAATTCCGGCTTCGGCAGATGCGGACTCCTCCGTGATGACGCCTCGGTGTCGCCCGCTTCCTGAGGCGGAGAGGTGGGTGGGGTCTCGCTCTCCATCATCTCCGGAGGAAGATCCCCCGAAGACGAACTCTGTTGAGAAGAGCTGCTAACGGACTGCAAAAGACGAATCCTGGTTATTGATCTCAGAGAAACGCAGTACCTTAAAATTAACGATTAACTTACAGCTCGATGGAGGGCTGGCCCGTTGGCGGGCATGACGCGGTGAGGGCGCCCGTCGTGGCAGAGCCCCCTGGTGATACCTTTTTCCCTGGTTTGGGCATCTCCATCTCCAAGTCTTTGGAGGCAGCCCTTTTCTTCCCGCATGGGGAGGAGGCTTTAGCCTCCCCTTCCCGACTATCCTCCTCAGGGGAGGTAACAATTCCCCCGGTTCGGATGCGCAACGTGTGAAGTTCGGTTTCTTCGTTCTTCCCCTTGTCTTTCCTTGAGGGCATTTTGCCGAGCACCCGGTCAAGTATCTTGGCAATGGTGGGATTAGGCGAGCCTTCGGGAAGTGGCGCCGGACACCTGATTCTCTCCGCCTTACTGAGCCATTCCTGGCCACGGATGATTTTCAGAATAACAACTATGACCAATATAAAACAAAGTGTCCGGTATCAAGGTTTCTTACTTGGGTATCTAGGCGATTGCAGCTTAGGCCCGCATCCTCGGTGGTGTCCGGACACTCTACTTGTGGTCCAAAGAATAATTTACATCCCTTGAACTTCAGGCCAAAGAAGTGCTTAACAGTCCATGGACCCTCTGGATTGAACTCCCACATCCGGAGAGGCGGCGTTAACCTGCAACAACATCCGTCGGATTAACATCACTTGAATTATGCTGACAAGGTTAATGTCCCTCTCAAGAAGCTCCCGGATGCGGTTCCGCAGTACTGGTACATCACCAGCGGGCCCCCAATTCCGTCCTACGTCAATCCAAGATGCCAGTTGTGACGGAGGGCCCGAGCGGAACTCGGGGGCGGCTACCCACTTTGTGCCTCTGGGAGCCGTAACATAAAACCACCTCCGTTGCCATACATCGGATACTTCTGGGAAAGAACCCCCCGGCCACGGGGCATCGGCGATCCTGCTTATTATGGCACCTCCGCACTCCGCATGTCTCCCCTCGATCATCTTCGGCTTCACATTAAAGGTCTTGAGCCATAAGCCGAAGTGTGGAGTGACGTGAAGAAAAGCCTCGCACACAATGATGAACGACGAGATATGGAGGATAGTGTCCGGAGCTAGATCATGAAAATCCAACCCGTAATAGAACATGAGCCCCCTCACAAAGGGATCGAGGGTGAGGCCCAAGCCGCGGAGGAAGCGAGGAACAAACACGACGCTCTCATTGGACTCTGGTGTAGGGATGACCTGCCCTGGAGCGGGAAGCCTGTGCTGGATGTCGGCGGTCAGATATCCGACCTCCCTAAGCCTCGCAATGTCCTCCTCTTGGATCGAGGAGGCCACCCACCGGCCTTGAGGGTTGGATCCGGACATATTGGAGGATCTAGGGCGTGGGAGCTTAGGTCTCGGGTGTTAGAACTCGAGGTGCAAGAAGGCGCGAGGGAGTTGGAAAAGAGGCATAGGCCTCGGCCCGTTTATAAAGAGGGTGAATATCAAGAGTCCTCAGCGTGACCGCTTGAAGCTTATCTAAAAACACACGGAGTCATACCAACGGTCGTTGTAGGGTTACGCACGCCCATATTGATGGAAGATCCCGTAATAAGAGGAACATGATCTCTGCTTTGGCAGGACGTGCCAATAAAACCGCCTCGCAACACGAGTCGAGGTGGGGCGAGAAATGCCGGTTCGTGTTGGACCAGGCCACGATGCAAAGGCCCGACGTACGGAGATTGCCAGCAGGTCAGATTTATGCTATGTTCCCTGCGATGGTATGTGAGAATCTCCTCACTGATCCAGACACGGTCTAAGTGTTCGATAATTACTTTGGAGTATTCGGAGATGGAACCCGCCCTGCAATGCCGAAGACAAGACTGCGCGCCGGACTCGTCGTCATTGAAGCCTGGTTCAGGGGCTACTGAGGGAGTCCTGGATTAGGGGGTATCCGGACAGCCGGACTGTATACATCGTCCGGACTATTGAAGCGTGAAGATACAAGACTCAAGACTTCGTCCCGTGTCCGGATGGGACTCTCCTTGGCGTGGAAGGCAAGCTTGGCGATCCGGATATTATATTTCCTTCCTTGTAACCGACTCCGTGTAAACCCTAGCCCTCTCCGGTGTCTATATAAACCGGAGAGGTTGGTCCTAGAAGGCCGATCACAATTACAATCATAACATCATAAGCTAGCTCTTAGGGTTTAGCCTCTCTGATCTCATGGTAGATCTACTCTTGTACTACTCATATCGTCAATATTAATCAAGCGGAAGTAGGGTTTTACCTCCATCGAGAGGGCGAACACAGGTAAACATTGTGTCCCTTGCTTCCTATTACCATCAGCCTAGACGCACAGATCAGGACCCCTTACCCGATATCCGCCGGTTTTGACACCGACAGGCGCCACCATCACTTCTCCCGCCGCTGAAGCAGGAGCAGGAGGCACTGGAGGAGAGCAGCATCAGCAACACCATGACGGTCACGCTCCCCAAGGTACGGGTGAGGGGGGTACTCCATCTGTGCCCCTCTCCCCTGTCGACGGGCACAGCCATAGCAACGGCGCTCGGACCGGGGGGAACCGCCGCCCTCCGGCCGCCCCCACCACGGGTGCGTTCGTTGCACATGCACCTCCCCCCGGACGGGCCGACCAAGCCGCTGGCCCTAAAGCGCCTTTGCAGCACCACGCCCAGGTGGTTGCCCCCCATCGATAGCGGGGGTGCAGTACTACCGCCGCTGGCACCATCAAGAGTCGCGCGACGGTACGATCGACTTCATCGACATCCATGCCAGGCACTGATTCGGAGGCCATGGCGCGAGCTCAGCTGCTGCTGAGGTTTCCGCCAGCGGCCGAGCAGATGGCCGAATGGCATGCCACCATCCAGACGATGCTCGGTTTCGCCGAAGCTGGGGGCTCGCGGTGAGCTGGCCTGCCTCAACCTCCCCAAGCGACAGCAGCAGCTCGTGCTACTGACCGTACGGAGGGGGCCATCCCCACGGTGCATTCCCCACCACGGCAGTCAGCGCGAGCGCAACAAAATCAAGATCACGACAATGTCTCGATGGCATCTTCTGACCCTCGAGTACGTCCAGGCTGACGTCGAGCCCCGGAGGATGGGCGGAGAGGAGACGCGCGCGTCGTCATCGAGTAGTGCCGCGACGACCTCCGCCGGACCGACGGGTGCGACGGCCTCACCGTCGATGAGCCTGCACTCGGTGTTGGCGGGATCCTCCCATTCGAGGTTGGTTGCCCTTCCTTTACACAAGAGCTACGGCAAGTTCGTTGGCCGTCCGTTCGCACGTTCAAGCCAGAGATACCTGAGAAGTATGACGGGAGGCTGAACCCGGCAGAGTTCCTGAGCATCTACACCATCACTGTTCAGGTTGTCCGGGGAAGAGATGAGAAGGTGTTCGCCAACTACTTCCCTTTGGCCGTCAAATCCAATGTGAGGTCTTGGCTGATGCACCTACCGGAGAACTCCATTTCATCGTGGGCCGACCTATGCCACGAGTTCATTGGCGCCTTCACTGGCGGTCATCAAGAACCCGTCAGGCCCAGCGATTTGCAGCTTCTCCAGCAGAAGGAAGGAGAAACCCTCCGTAAGTATTTACAAAGATTCAGCAAAGTTCATAGAAATATCCCAAATATCCATCCGGTAGCCGTAATAGCTGCCTTCCAGTCCAATGTGTGCAACCGTCGTATTCGTTCCAAGATGAACGTGCAGTTGCCCAAGACTGTGAATGAGCCTTACACATTAGTGGATAAGTGTGCTCGGATGGAGGAGGGAAGGAGGTTGCCCGGAGAGGAAGATTGCACCAATGTTGATTCTGAGGATTAGGATGAATCAACTAGTCAAAAAAAGAGCAAGAAGCGCAGTAAGAAGCGGGGAGATAAGGCAGTGATGGCTGTTGAAGGACCTGGTACGCCTAGTACCGGCAAGAAGGCCAAAGCTGAGGCCCCCGGCAAGGAAGCTGCCGTGTGCACTGACTGCCGGGAGGCTGCGGCTGCCGAGAAAGCTGGGAAAGGTGATGGGCAGTACTGCAAGATTCATCGGACCAAGGGCCATGACCTTCAAGAGTGTTACCAAGTTGAGCAGCTTGTCAAGAAGCAGAAAGCAGAATATGAGAAGTGTGACAAGGAAAAAGGTCAGAATGTTACTGGCGGTAAGGGTCGAGGTGGTGAAGTAAACCGCCCCCGCAAGCCCTTTTGGAACCATGGAAAGCCCGCCAGAGGTCAAGAAAAGGAAACCTGTGATGATGAGAGTGATGGGGGGATGAAGACGAGACCAGTGAGCAAGAGTTTTAGAAGGCCACGGACGCACTGTGCATTGACGGAGGTGCATCTTTGCACACTTCTCACCATCAGCTCAAATGGTAGGCACGAGAAGTCAATGCCGTGGAACCAGCGCCAGAGGCCCGGAAGCCGCTCAAATGGTCCCATACGCCCAACATCTTTGACGAGGAGGACCATCCTAGCCGTACCACTGTGGTATGATGTTTGTTGTTGTTGGTCTTCCCAATAATTCGCAACCTCAAGGTCACAAAGATGTTGGTGGGCGGCGGGGACAGGTTGAATCTGATTTCCCCGGCAGTCATCAACAAGCTTCAGATAGGATGAGATGAGCTAGAGGTTACCGGCACATTTCAAGGAGTTAATCCCCGCAGGAGCCATCCTAAGGGAAAGATCACATTGCCGGTAACGTTTGGGGGAGAACTGAACTACCGAACTGAGAGGATTGTGTCTGATGTGGTTGATTTCCCCCTGTGGTACAATGGGATTCTTGGACGCCCGGCCCTGGCTAAGTTCATGGTAGCATCCCACTATGCCTACAACACCTTGAAGATGCCCGGGCCACCGGAGTCATCACCATCCCATCGAGATGAGAAGGATGCAATTATTTGTGTGGACAAGATGTACCGGGACGATGTCATGGCGGAAGGCAGCGGCAGCAACAATTCCCGCCAAGGAAAGCAAAGGAAATAAGAGAGGCTGTAAGGCCTCCGGCAAAGAGTCCGGGAAGCGTGCCCCCACCGAGTGTACGGTACCCGTTGATGACGTGCCAGAGTGTTCTAACAACAAGAGATCCAAGGTTGCTGCACCCCAAGTGAAGAAGGTCCCAGCAGGGCTGGTTGGCGTTGATGGTACTTTCACTAGCAGCGCCACCCTCGATGACAAATAGGAAAGCGCGCTCGTTGCCTTCCTGTGGGCGAATATCGATGTGTTTGCCTGGCAACCATCTGATATCCACGGTGTTCCCAAGGAGGTAATCGAGCACCACCTTCTTGTCTGCCCACATGCCTGACACATCAGCGAAAGTCCTAGCGATGCCTTGGAGAGGCAGCAATTCATTGCAGAAGAGATCAAGAAACTTGAGGAAGCTGGTTTGGTCAGAGGAGTATTGCACCCCACGTGGTTGGTGAATCTAGTGGTAGTCCGGAAGGCTAATGGGAAATGGAGGCTTTGCATAGATTTCACAGATCTCAACAAGGCTAGCCCGAAGGACCCATTTCCCTTGCCGCGCATCGACCAGATTGTGGAAAACTGAACTACCGAACTAAGGGAAAGATCACATTGCCGGTAACGTTTGGGGGAGAACTGAACTACCGAACTGAGAGGATTGTGTCTGATGTGGTTGATTTCCCCCTGTGGTACAATGGGATTCTTGGACGCCCGGCCCTGGCTAAGTTCATGGTAGCATCCCACTATGCCTACAACACCTTGAAGATGCCCGGGCCACCAGGAGTCATCACCATCCCATCAGATGAGAAGGATGCAATTATTTGTGTGGACAAGATGTACCAGGACGATGTCATGGCAGAGGCAGCGGCAGCAACAATTCCCGCCAAGGAAAGCAAAGGAAATAAGAGAGGCTGTAAGGCCTCCGGCAAAGAGTCCGGGAAGCGTGCCCCCACCGAGTGTACGGTACCCGTTGATGACGTGCCAGAGTGTTCTAACAACAAGAGATCCAAGGTTGCTGCACCCCAAGTGAAGAAGGTCAGCAGTGCTGGTTGGCGTTGATGGTACTTTCACTAGCAGCGCCACCCTCGATGACAAATAGGAAAGCGCGCTCGTTGCCTTCCTGTGGGCGAATATCGATGTGTTTGCCTGGCAACCATCTGATATCCACGGTGTTCCCAAGGAGGTAATCGAGTACCACCTTGCTGTCTGCCCACATGCCTGACCTGTCAAGCAGAAAGTCCGGAAGCAGGCCTTGGAGAGGCAGCAATTCATTGCAGAAGAGATCAAGAAACTTGAGGAAGCTGGTTTGGTCAGAGGAGTATTGCACCCCACGTGGTTGGCGAATCTAGTGGTAGTCCGGAAGGCTAATGGGAAATGGAGGCTTTGCATAGATTTCACAGATCTCAACAAGGCTAGCCCGAAGGACCCATTTCCCTTGCCGCGCATCGACCAGATTGTGGACTCCACTTCAGGTTGTGATTTGCTCTCCTTTCTGGACGCTTACTCTGGGTATCACCAAATCTTTATGTCCAAGGAAGATGAAGAGAAGACGTCGCTCATCACGCCATGTGGTACATATTTCTTTTTCCGCATGCCATTCGGATTAAATAGTGCCGAGTCCACTCTTGCAAGGGCAATCTAGATTGGTTTTGAGGCACAGCTACACAGAAACTTAGAGGCCTATATGGATGATATTGTGGTCAAGACCAAGGATAAGGCCACCCTTATTCTAGATTTGGAGGAAACGTTTGATAATTTGCGCAAGATCAATCTGAAGCTCAACCCGGAGAAGTGTGTATTTGGTGTTCCCTCCGGCAAGCTGCTTGGGTTCTTTGTATCCCACCACGGGATCGAAGCCAACCCCGACAAGATCAAAGCCATTGAGCAGATCCAAGTGCCAAGGACAGTTAAGGATGTGAGGCGCCTGACAGGATGTGTTGCCATGCTTAGCAGATTTATCTCCAAGTCTGCTGAGCGCGCTTTGCCGTTCTTCAAGATCTTGAAAAGGCCGGCCCTATGAAGTGGACCCCAGAAGCAGATGCAACTTTGCAGGAGTTGAAGGCCTACTTGTCCTCTGTGCCTACCTTGGTTGCTCCCAAACCCCCGGAGTCGTTGCTGCTATACTTGGCGCCAACCAACCAGGTGGTTAGTGCAGCCTTGGTAGCACAGAGAGAAGTGGATGAGGCAGAAAGTGAGCAGAGACCGGCAGAGTCAGAGAAGGATCAGGATAGCAGTGAGCACGACAACGAGAGCAACCCCAAGGACGCGGCAAGGAAGAAAGTGGTGCAGCGCCTAGTGTACTTCGTCAGCTCCCTATTACAGGGGGCTAGATCGAGGTACTCTGGTGTGCAGAAGTTGATCTTTGGCCTCGTTATGGCCTCAAGAAAACTTCGTCACTACTTCCAAGCCCATGAGATCACAGTTGTTACTCGTTTCCCGTTGCAAAGGATACTCCAAAACCCATAGGCTGCCGGCAGAATAGTGGAGTGGGCTTTGGAATTATCCAACTTTGGTTTGAAGTTTGAGAACACATCAACTATTTAGAGTAGGGCGTTGGCAGAGTTTATTGCATAATGGACGCCAACCCCTGATGAGGAAGCAACAGAGACAACTATCCCCGGCAAGGAATCGCCCCAAGAATGGATTATGTATTTTGATGGTGCCTTTTCCCTGCAAGGTGCAGGAGCTGGCGTGCTTCTTGTCGCCCCCTCCGGGGAGCACTTGAAGTACGTCGTCCAAATGCATTTTACCCGGGAAGAGGCAACCAACAATACAACTGAGTATGAAGGACTCCTTGCCGGGCTCAGAATTGCAGTTGAATTGGGAATTAAGAAGTTGATCATTCGAGAGGATTCACAACTTGTGGTGAGACAAGTCAACAAGGATTACCAAAGTCCATTGATGGAGGCATATGTTGAGGAAGTGAGGAGATTGGAGGAGCACTTTGATGGATTGCAAACAGAGCACGTACCCTGTGCGGAAAACAGCATTGCTGATCATCCATCAAAGTGTGCTGCGCAGAAGCTTCCTGTGGAACCAGGAACTTTTGTTCTCCATCTCACTCAGCCCTCCGTATCCCCAGCAACAGTGGCCCGGAAGAGGAGAAAGTTGGACACCGGAAAGCCTCTCCCGATAGAGTCGTCTGCTCCCAGCAGATTCCCTGGCGGAAACAACTCCTCACAGCCTACCGGACCACCCCCTCCAGCCGGGTCCACGAACCCCGCGAACGAGGCTGGTGCTCCCGCTGTAGAGGAGGTGCCGCTAGTCCTCGTTGTCGAGCCCCAGACTCCAACTTGGGCAAGGCACATTGTCCACTTTCTCCAAACTGGAGAGCTTCCCGGCGACCAAAGATGAAGCTGAAAAAGTAGCCCGGAGGGCCAGTATGTATCAGTTTGTCGATGACACTCTGTACAGAAGGCGACCCAACGGTGTGAAATTGAAGTGTGTCTGTCGGGAAGAAGGAAAGGAACTGTTGGCTGAGATTCACAGAGGAATGTGCGGCTCCCACATTGGATTAAGGGCATTAGTTGGGAAAGCATTCCGGGAAGGATTATATTGGCCCACGGCCCTCCAAGATGCGGCCGAGCTAGTCACGACATGTGAAACCTGCCAGTTCCATTCCAAGAAAACACACCTTCCTGCCCAAGCTCTTCAAACAATCCCTCTATCATGGCCATTTTTGGTCTGTGGGCTCGATATCCTCGGCCCCTTCCCCCGAGCAATCGGGGGCTTTGAATTCTTGTTCGTTGCCATCAACAAGTTTACAAAGTGGCCGAAAGTGACTGTCGTGAGAAAGGTGACTGCTCAGTCAGCTATCAAGTTCTTGAAAGAATTGGTGTGTCATTTTGGAGTTCCAGCAAGGATCATCACTGACAACGGCACCCAGTTCACGAGCTGCGCCTTCATGCAATATGTTCATGCCCTTGGATGCAAGATCTCATTCACCTCTGTGGCACACCCCCGGAGCAATGGACAAACTGAGAGGGCGAATGCTGAAGTGCTGCATGGACTCAAGATGAGAACTTTTGTTAGGCTACAGAAGCACGGCAGGCGGTGGATCGAGGAGCCGTCGGTGGTTCTCTAGTCCCTCGGAACAACACCAAACCAAGCTACCGGACAGACTCCCTTCTCCCTGGTCTACGGGGTAGAAGCAGTTATCCCCATGAAACTCATTTACGGGTTGCCTCGAGTGCTTGCCTATGATGAAGTAGCGTAAGATTAGCACCGGCGTGATGACGTTGTGCTACTCGAGGAGAACCGTCTCCAGGCTGCTACGCGTGTTGCACGCTATCAGCAAGCCCTGCGTCGCTATCACAGCCGCAGGGTTCACACCTGGTGTTTTGAGGAAGGTGACCTTGTCCCTAGGCGCGTTCAGTCTGCCAAGGGTACACACAAGTTGTCACCAAAGTGGGAAGGCCCTTACCAGGTAGTACGAGTCACCAGACCTGGTGCAGTCTGTCTGGAGACCGGAGATGGCACTCAGTTGCAAAACTCATGGAATATTGAACATTTCTGCAAGTTCTACCCGTAAGGCGCGGTTGTTGGGCCCTGCCCGGCAGCCACCCTTTTGTACAGGCCTTGCCTCAGCTGCATGTAACCCCTTGTACAAAGTCGGGGCAATGACCTCGTGCAAGAGAAAAAAGAAGCGCTGTAGGGGGGGGGCAACTAAGATTGCATGCATGCATGAGCACACTGATAATCCACAAGTATAGGGGATCGCAATAGTTTTCGAGGAGTATTCAGCCCAAATTTATTGATTCGACACAAGGGGAGCCAAAGAATATTCTCAAGTATTAGCAGTTGAGTTGTCAATTCAACCACACCTGGATAACTTAATATCTGCAGCAAAGTATTTGGTAGCAAAGTAGTATGGAAATGTAACTTGATAGCAGTAGCAAAATGTGATGGCAGTTTTGTAGTAATTATATGATGTAGCAGTAAATTAACTAAGCAAAGAGCAATATGTGAAAAGCTTCGTAGGCATTGGATCGGGGATGGAGAATTATGTCGGATGCGATTCCTCATGCAATAGTTATAACATAGGGTGACACGAACTAGCTCCAATTCATCAATGTAATGTAGGCATGTATTCGAATATAGTCATACGTGCTTATGGAAAAGAACTTGCATGACATTTTTGTCCTACCCTCCCGTGGCAGCGAGGTCCTATCGAAACTAAGGGATATTAAGGTCTCCTTTTAATAGAGTACGGACCAAAGCATTAACACTTAGTGAATACATGAACTCCTCAAACTACGGTCATCACCGGAGTGGTCCCAATTATTGTCACTTGAGGTTGCGGATCATAACACATAGTAGGTGACTATTGACTTGTAAGATAGGATCAAGAACTCACATATATTCATGAAAACATAATAGGTTCAGATCTGAAATCATGGCACTTTCGGGCCCTAGTGACAAGCATTAAGCATAGCAAAGTCATAGCAACATCAATCTCAGAACATAGTGGATACTAGGGATCAAACCCTAACAAAACTAACTCGATTACATGGTAAATCTCATCCAACCCATCACCGTTCAGCAAGCCTACGATGGAATTACTCATGCACGGCGGTGAGCATCATGAAATTGGTGATGGAGGAAGGTTGATGATGACGACAGCGACGGATTCCCCTCTCTGGAGCCCCGAACAGACTCCAGATCAGCCCCCCCCCCCCCCGAGAGAGATTAGGGCTTGGCGGCGGCTCCGTATCGTAAAACATGATGAATCCTGCTCTCTGATTTTTTTCTCCGCGAACGTGAATATATAGAGTTGGAGTTGAGGTCGGTGGAGCACCAGGGGGCCCACGAGGCAGCGGGGCGCGCCCAGGGGGGTAGGCGCGCCCGACCTCGTGATGTGGTGTGGGCCCCCTGGCCTTGATTCTTTCGCTAGTATTTTTTATTAATTCCAAAAATATTCTCTGTGAAGTTTCAGGTCATTCCGAGAACTTTTATTTCTGCACAAAAATAACACCATGGCAATTATGCTCAAAACAGGGTCAGTCCGGGTTAGTTCCATTCAAATCATGCAAGTTAGAGTCCAAAACAAGGGCAAAAGTGTTTGGAAAAGTAGATATGATGGAGACATATCAACTCCCCCAAGCTTAAACCTTTGCTTGTCCACAAGCAATTCAGTTGACAAACTGAAAGTGATAAAGAAAAAAAATTACAAACTCTGTTTGCTCTTGTTGTTGTAAATATGTAAAGCCAGACATTCAAGTTTTCAGAAAGATTATGAACTAACCATATTCACAATAACACTTAGGTCTAATATTTACTCATATCAATGGCATAATCAACTAGCGAGCAGTAATAATAAATCTCGGATGACAACACTTTCTCAAAACAATCATAATATGATATAACAAGATGGTATCTCACTAGCCCTTTCTGAGACCGCAAAACATAAATGCATAGCACCTTTGAAGATCAAGGTCTGACTAAACATTGTAATTCATGGTAAAAGAGATCCAGTCATAGTCATACCCAATATAAATTAATAGTAATGGATGCAAATGACAACGGTGCTCTCCAACTGGTGCTTTTTAATAAGAGGATGATGACTCAACATAAAAGTAAATAGATAGCCCCTTCACAGAGGGAAGCAAGGATTTGTAGAGGTGCTAGAGCTCGATTTTGAAATAGAGATAAATAATATTTTCAGCGGCATACTTTCATTGTCAACATAACAACCGAGAGATCTCGATATCTTCCATGCTACACACATTATAGGCGGTTCCCAAGCAGAATGGTAAACTTTATACTCCCCACCACCAACGAGCATCAATCCATGGCTTGCTCGAAACAACGAGTGCCTCCAACTAGCAACAACCCTGGGGGAGTTTTGTTTGCAATTATTTCGATTTGATTTGTTTAGAGCATGGGACTGGGCATCCCGGTGACCAGCCATTTTCTCGTGAGTGAGGAGCGGAGTCCACTCCTCTTGAGAATAACCCGCCTAGCATGGAAGATACAGACATCCCTAGTTGATACATGAGTTATTCGAGCATGCAAAACAGAATTTCATTTGAAGGTTTAGAGTTTGGCACATACAAATTTACTTGGAATGGCAGGTAGATACCACATATAGGAAGGTATAGTGGACTCATATGGAATAACTTTGGGGTTTATGGAAGTGGATGCACAAGCAATATTCCCGCTTAGTACAAGTGAAGGCTAGAAAAAGACTGGGAAGCGACCAACTAGAGAGCGACAACAGTCATGAACATGCATTAAAATTAATAAA
Source organism: Aegilops bicornis (assembly GCA_021605145.1). Lineage (NCBI taxonomy): Eukaryota > Viridiplantae > Streptophyta > Magnoliopsida > Poales > Poaceae > Aegilops > Aegilops bicornis. The sequence goes on from CM038671.1 coordinate 712,637,367, forward strand.
CATGGAGTGCAAGCATGAGTAGGATATAATCCACCATGAACATAAATATCGTGAAGGCTATGCTGATTTTATTTCAACTACATGCGTGAACATGTGCCAAGTCAAGTCACTCGAATCGTTCAAAAGAGGATACCACCCTATCATACCACATCACAACCATTTTAATAGCATGTTGTACGCATAAGGTAAACCATTATAAACTCCCAGCAAATTAAGCATGGCATGAGCAACTATAATCTCTAATTGTCATTGCAAACATGTTTCATTCATAATAGGCTGAATCAGGAACGATGAACTAATCATATTTACAAAAACAAGAGAGGTCGAGTTCATACCAGCTTCTCTCATCTCAGTCAGTCCATCATATATCGTCATTATTGCCTTTCACTTGCACGACAGAACGGTGTGAATAATAATAATAATAATAATAATGCACGTGCATTGGACTAAGATGGAATCTGCAAGCATCTGATACAAAGGAGAAGACAAGGTAATATGGGCTCTTTGTTAAATCAACAATAATGCATATATATAAGAGCCATTTCAACATTTTCATCATGGTCTTCTCCTCTCGACCCCCAAAGAAAAGAAAGGAAATAAAACTATTTACACGGGAAAGCTCCCAACAAGCAAAAGAAGAACAAGAAATCTTTTTGGATTTTCTTTTAATTATTACTAATACAAGCATGGAAAGTAAACTAACTAAGAGCTACAACTAATTTTTGTTTTGTTTTTCTTAAGGTTTTTCAAACACACAAGAAGAAGGCTAGAAAAAGGAAAATAAACTAGCATGGATATTACAATGGAAAAGTATGAGCACCGACAACTAGCATGAGTGTGTGAACATGAATGTAATGTTGGTGAGAAATATGTACTCCCCCAAGCTTAGGCTTTTGGCCTAAGTTGGTTTATGCCCATGGATCAAAGTTGTAGTTGGGGTCATACTGAGATGCAGCAGCTATTGCCTCATGAGCTGCCGCTTGGAGGCGAGCCGCCTCCGTCCTCCTCTTATACTCGTTCGCCTCCTCCCTGGTTATAGTATATCTCCCTTTTTCCTGAAAGTCAAAGAAAGTAGGAGCAGGGAGAGCAACATGGAAAGTCTTGGCGCTGTCAAACATTAGTCGGTACTGGAGAGGCTGTTCATTCCTCTCAATAAACTGATGGCGACCCATAGCATCATAATCTAGATAAGCGGGAGGCAATTCCATATCATTTTCATGTATGGGTATCTCAAGAAAATTATCCACACGGGTTGCATAAATCCCACCAAACAAGTCTCCACTTAAACCATTATTATGCAACCTTCATGCAACAATGGCCCCCAAGTTATATTGTTTATCTCCTAAAACAGCACTCTTGAGAACACTAAGATCTGGAACACACATGTGACATGCCTCATCCTTACCGTTTATGCATCTACCTATAAAGAGAGCAAAATAATGTATAGCAGGAAAATGAATGCTCCCTATGGTAGCTTGTGTTATTTCCCTAGATTCCCCCACAGTGATACTAGCAAGAAAATCCTTAAACTCAGATTTGTGAGGTTCACTAACACTACCCCACTGCGCAAGTTTACAAGCAGTATTAAAATCTTCTAAGTCCATAGTATAAGATTTACCATAGAGATCAAATAGGACAGTGTGAGAATTACATGAAGATGAAATTTTGAACCTTCTCACGAAGGAATCAGTTAGGTGATAATACTGAGGGCACTTATCTAGCATGAAGCCCTCGAGTTCAGCATTACACACATATGCATCAAATTCCTCCTTAATTCCTGCTTGAACCATGAAATCTTCTGACAACCATTCACAAGGACGCACTTGAGATTTTCTTGGTGGTTCATGGTCCGGCTCACGTATTGCGGGCCTGGGTCCTTGCTTCCTTGAAGAACCACCTTGGTAAATTTTCCTAAACATATTACTTCCTCTGAAAAATTTCTGAAAATTTTAGTAACTTTAAATAAGAGTGAACCAAACTCAACAATATTGATAGCAACTACTCCCACAAGTGCCTAGAGACTATATCATGCATTAGAACTACTTGGGACCATATAAATTTGACATGCAAGCTCAAGAACAGGGTCATCTAGGCAGCAAAAAATTTCAATTAATAAAGCACTAGAACAAAAACTAATTGGACCATTGGAGGAGTCACATGCCGAAGAACAGTCCCCCCAAGCAGTTTTGTGAGTGGAGCTTTGAGAAAGGAGATCGAAAATGGTAGCAAGATGAGCTAGAACTCGTGCTTGAGCTGGTTGGTGATTTTTTTGGGAGGAAGAAGGAGTGTGTGGTTGCTGGAATAAGTGGAGAGGGGCCACCAGGGGCCCACGAGGCAGGGGGCGTGCCCAGGGGGTGGGCGCGCCCTGCACCCTCATGGCCAGGTGGCTGCTCCCCCTGATGTGTTCTCAATGCCAGATATTCTCAAATATTCTAGAGAAAATCATATTTCATTTTCAGGGCATTTCGAGAACTTTTATTTTCGGGGTATTTTTTATTGCACGGATAATTCAGAAAATAGACAGAAAATACTAATTTTGCTTTATTTAATCTAAATAACAGAAAGTAAAAGGAGGGTACAGAAAGTTGTGCTTTCTAACTTCATTGATCTCATGCTCATTGATGACCCACAAGTATAGGAGATCTATCGTAGTCCTTTCGATAAGTAAGAGTGTCAAACCCAACGAGGAGCAGAAGGAAATGACAAGCGGTTTTCAGCAAGGTATTCTCTGCAAGTACTGAAATAAGTGGTAACAGATAGTTTGTGATAAGATAAAGTGTAACGAGCAATAAGTAACAAAAGTAAATAAAGTGCAGCAAGGTGGCCCAATCCTTTTTGTAGCAAAGGACAAGCCTGGACAAACTCTTATATAAGGAAAAGCGCTCCCGAGGACACATGGGAATATCGTCAAGCTAGTTTTCATCACGTTCATATGATTCGTGTTCGATACTTTGATAATTCGATATGTGGGTGGACCGGTGCTTGGGTGCTGTTCTTACTTGAACAAGCATCCCGCTTATGATTAACCTCTATTGCAAGCATCCACAACTACAACAAAAGTATTAAGGTAAACCTAACCATAGCATGAAACATATGGATCCAAATCAGCCCCTTACGAAGCAACGCATAAACTAGGGTTTAAGCTTACATCACTCTAGCAACCCATCATCTACTTATTACTTCCCAATGCCTTCCTCTAGGCCCAAATAATGGTGAAGTGTTATGTAGTCGACGTTCACATAACACCACTAGAGGCTAGACAACATACATCTCATCAAAATATCGAGCGAATACCAAATTCACATGACTACTAATAGCAAGACTTCTCCCATGTCCTCGGGAACAAAGCGGAACTACTCACAAAGCATATTCATGTTCATAATCGTAGGGGTATTAATATGCATAAAGGATCTGAACATATCATCTTCCACCAAATAAACCAACTAGCATCAACTACAAGGAGTAATCAACACTACTAGCAACCTACTAGTACCAATCCCGAACTTGGAGACAAGAATTGGATACAAGAGATGAACTAGGGTTTTGAGAGGAGATGGTGCTGGTGAAGATGTTGATGGAGATTGCCCTCTCCCGATGAGAGGAGCGTTGGTGATGACGATGGCGATGATTTTCCCCTCCCGGAGGAAGTTTCCCGGCGAGCAGCTGCCGGAGCCCTAGATTGGTTCCGCCTCGTGGCGGTGGAGTCTCATCCCGAAAGGTTGCTTATGATTTTTTCCTTGACGAAAGACCTCATATAGCAGAAGATGGCCATCGGAGATCCAACAGGGGGCCCACGAGGCAGGGGGCGCGCCTGGGGGGTAGGGCGCGCCCCCACCCTCGTGGCCAGGTGGGCCCCCCTCTGGTGAATTTCTTCCGCTCAATATTTTTTATTATTTCCAAAAATGACTTTCGTGGAGTTTCAGGACTTTTGGAGTTGTGTAGAATAGGTCTCTAATATTTGCTCCTTTTCCAAATTTCAGATTCCAGGCAAGATTCTCCCTCCTTATGTAAACCTTGTAAAATAAGAGAGAATAGGCATAAGTATTGTGACATAACATGTAATAACAACCCATAATGCAATAAATATCGATATAAAAGCATGATGGAAAATGGACGTATCACTCATCAAAAGGAATCCACTAACAAGGTTGATCAAGTCTTGTTAACAAACTCTTTTCGAATAACATGGAACTGGAGAAATTTCGAATAACACTAGGTTACCTCAACGGGGATATGCACATCCCCAACAATAAGAATATCATATCTCTTCTTGACAGTAGGAAGAGGAAATTCAAAACCTCCAATAGTAATAGTTGAAAATTTTCCAATAGAATTGATATTGTGGACTTGAGGTTGTTTCCTAGGAAAGTGTACCGTGTGCTCATTGCCATTAACATGAAAAGTGGCATTGCCTTTGTTGCAATCAATAACAGCCCCTGCAGTATTCCAAAAGGGTATAATCGACATACTATCGTCCTCGGGAATATCAAGAATAACAAAGTCCGTTAAAATAGTAACATTTGCAACCACAACAGGAACATCCTCACAAATACCGACAGGTATAGCAGTTGATTTATCGGCCATTTGCAAAGATATTTCAGTAGGTGTCAACTTATTCAAATCAAGTCTACGATATAAAGAGAGAGGCATAACACTAACACCGGCTCCAAGATCACACAAAGCAGTTTTAACATAGTTTCTTTTAATGGAGCATGGTATAGTTGGTACTCTTGGATCTCCAAGTTTCTTTGGTATTCCACCTTTAAAAGTATAATTAGCAAGCATGGTGGAAATTTCAACTTCCGCTATCTTTCTTTTATTTGTAACAATATCCTTCATATACTTAGCATAAGGATTCATTTTAAGCATATCGATCGACGCATACATAAAAGATAGGTCTAATCATTTCAAAGAAAGCGCTCAAAATCCTCATCATCCTTTTTCTTGGATGGTTTGGGAGGAAAAGGCATGGGTTTACGAACCCATGGTTCTCTTTCTTTACCGTGCTTCCTAGCAACAAAGTCTCTCTTATCATAACATTGATTCTTTGATTGTGGGTTATCAAGATCAACAGCAGGTCAATCTCTACATCATTGTCCTTACTAGGTTGAGCATCAACATGAACCTCATCGTTAACATTATCACTAGGTTCATGTTCATCACCTGATTGTGTTTCAGCATCAGAAATAGAAATATCATTGGGATTCTCAGGTGTGTCAACAACAGGTTCACCAGAAGCATGCAAAGTCCTATCATTTTTCTTTTTCTTCTTTTTAGAAGGACTAGGTGCATCAACATTAGTTCTCTAAGAATCTTGCTCAAATCTCTTAGGGTGGCCCTCAGGATACAAAGGTTCCTAAGTCATTTTACCCCCTCTAGTCATAACTCTAACATCATTATCATTCTTCTTATTATTTAATTCATTGAGCAAATCATTTTGAGCTTTAAGCACTTGTTCTACTTGAGTGGTAACCATAGAAGCATGTTTACTAATGAGTTTAAGTTCACCTTTAACTCTAGACATATAATCACTCAAGTGTTCAATCATATAAGCATTACATTTCAATTGTCTACCAACATAAGCATTGAAGTTTTCTTGTTTAACAATAAAATTATCAGACTCCTCTAAGCATTGGCTAGCAGACTTATAGCGAGGAATATCACCTTCATCAAATCTATAGAGAGAATTTACCTTTACTACCTGTGTAGGGTTACCAAGACCATGTATTTCTTCAATAGGTGGTAAATTAAGACCATGTATTTCTTCAATAGGAGGTAAATTCTTAACATCATCAGCTTTAATACCCTTTTCTTTCATAGATTTCTTTGCCGCTTGCACATCTTCAGGACTGAGAAATAGAATACCCCTTTTCTTCGGAGTTGGCTTAGGAGTTGGTTCACGAAGTGTCCAATTATTTTCATTAGTCAACATATTATTCAATAGCAATTCAGCTTGATCATTTGTTCTTTCCCTGAAAACACAACCAGCACAACTATCCAGGTGGTCTCTAGAAATCATATCCTGGGGACTACGCACACAACCAAGATCAAGAGAATTAAACCATGTTTTAGCATCACCCTTTAATGAGAACGGAAATAACTTAAGGATATAGTAGTAGCGAGTTTTCTCATTATTAGTGAATAGGGTGGCTATATCATTCAATTTAGTAAGATGTGCCACAACAGTTTCAGATTCATAGCCATAAAAAGGATTGGATTCAACCAAAGTAATTATCTCAGGATCAACAGAGAAATCAGTATCCTTATCAGTAACGCAGATAGGTGAAGTAGCAAAAGCAGGGTCATATTTCATTCTAGTATCCAGAGACTTTTCTTTCAGCTTAGCTAATAATTACTTAAGATCATTCCTATCATTGCAAGCAAGAAAATCTCTAGCAGTTTCTTCATCCATAACATAACCCTCGAGCTGTGAGCAATTTTTATCTAGGTGGAGAATCTTCATCATCACTTTCATCAATATTATCAGTCTCAATAATTTCATTCTCTCTAGCCCTAGCAAGTTGTTCATCAAGAAATTCACCTAATGGCACAGTAGTATCAAGCATAGAAGTAGTTTCATCATAAGTATCATGCATAGCAGAAGTGGCATCATCAATAACATGCGACATATCAGAATTAAGAGCGGAAGCGAGGTTTAGGTGTCGCGAGCTTACTCAAAAGCAGAAGGTGAATCAAGTGCGAGCTAGATGGCAGTTCCTTACCTCCCTCGTAGTTGAGGGAAAATCTTAGTTCTTTCGTCTTTCAAGTTCCTCATAGTGACCAACAGATATAAATCCCAAGTGACTCAAAGAATAGAGCTATGCTCCCGGACATGGCCTTGGAAAATAGTCTTGATAACCCACAAGTATAGGGGATCGCAACTGTTTTCGAGGGTAGAGTATTCAGCCCAAATTTATTGATTCGACACAAGGGAGCCAAAGAATATTCTCAAGTATTAGCAGTTGAGTTGTCAATTCAACCACACCTGGATAACTTAATATCTGCAGCAAAGTATTTGGTAGCAAAGTAGTATGGAAGTAACGGTAACGGTAGCAAAAGTAACAGTAGCAGTTTTGTAGTAATTGTAACAGTGGCAACGGTAAATTAACTAAGACAAGAGAAATATGTGAAAAGCTCGTAGGCATTGGATCGATGATGGAGAATTATGTCGGATGCGATTCCTCATGCAATAGTTATAACATAGGGTGACACAGAACTAGCTCTAATTCATCAATGTAATGTAGGCATGTATTCCGAATATAGTCATACGTGCTTATGGAAAAGAACTTGCATGACATCTTTTGTCCTACCCTCCCGTGGCAGCGGGGTCCTATTAGAAACTAAGGGATATTAAGGCCTCCTTTTAATAGAGTACCAGACCAAAGCATTATCACTTAGTGAATACATGAACTCCTCAAACTACGGTCATCACCGGGAGTGGTCCCGATTATTGTCACTTCGGGGTTGCCGGATCATAACACATAGTAGGTGACTATTGACTTGCAAGATAGGATCAAGAACTCACATATATTCATGAAAACATAATAGGTTCAGATCTGAAATCGTGGCACTCGGGCCCTAGTGACAAGCATTAAGCATAGAAAATTCATAGTAACATCAATCTCAGAACATATTGGATACTAGGGATCAAACCCTAACAAAACTGACTCGATTACATGGTAAATCTCATCCAACCCATCACCGTCCAGCAAGCCTACGATGGAATTACTCATGCACGGTGGTGAGCATCATGAAATTGGTGATGGAGGAAGGTTGATGACGACGACAACTGATTCCCCTCTCCGGAGCCCTGAACGGACTCCAGATCAGCCCTCCCAAGAGAGATTAGGGCTTGGCGGCGGCTCCGTATCGTAAAACGCGATGAATCCTTCTCTCTGATTTTTTTCTCCCCGAACATGAATATATAGAGTTGGAGTTGAGGTCGGTGGTGCACCAGGGGGCCCACGAGGCAGGGGGCGCGCCCAGGGGGGGGGGGGTAGGCGCGCCCCCACCCTCGTGGACAGGGTGTGGGCCCTCTGGCCTTGATTCTTTCGCCAGTATTTTTTATTAATGCCCAAAATATTCTCCGTGAAGGTTCAGGTCATTCCGAGAACTTTTATTTCTGCACAAAAATAACACCATGGCAATTCTGCTAAAAACAGCGTCAGTCCGGGTTAGTTCCATTCAAATCATGCAAGTTAGAGTCCAAAACAAGGGCAAAAGTGTTTGGAAAAGTGGATATGATGGAGACGTATCACACACCAAGATCACTGCATAAGCATTTCATGAGCATTTGCATATGCATATAGATAGGATCGCATCTTGCATTCATTCTCATCTATATGAAGGTGTAGGTTCCTACCGTGAACTTGGCTTCGACAAGGAGTTGAGAAGATTGCCTGGCGCAGCAATCCCCGACAAGCCAAACTGATAAGTTTTACCTTCTGTCCATTAGTGTTCTGTAAGGCTATAACTTAAGCATGAGAAAGCCCCGCCACTCTTTTCAGACTTAGGTGCTCCCATCCACGACTCGAACGTTGCTTCGGTCAGAATGGTCGCAGTAGCCTTTGGGAAAAAGAAGTTGGCGGGGGGCTGGTCCCTCTGTCCGTTCCTCGGCAGACGATGCTCTCCAGCAGACAAAGGGGGCGCCGGCAGGATAGCCTACTGGGGAAAACTCGTTTATTTACATTAAAGAGGCATTTCGCCTCTGCATGGACATACACATGCACGAGTTCCCGACAAGGTTCGTCTTTTTCATTCATATGCTAATACAAGTACAAGCATTACAGAACACAAAGATTACATTATTTGAATTAAAATTTCGCGATTGCCTACAAGTTTAAGATTGAAAAAAGATAAGTGCTCTGTAATGCCCTTTCTTGTCCTTCTCCTCCTAGGCACGACCGTCGAAGGCGAGGAGGGCAAAAGGAGCGCCTAAGCGGGAACCCAGCCCGCTCCCATCGGGCTCCAGGAGAGGTAGCCCGGCGGGAGCGGGAGTGCAAGGGAACGCCTCGATGGAGAGCATGGCGGAAGGCGGCCGCGTCAACCACCGTCACCAGGGACAGCAGGACTCAGCAGGGCTAATGGAGCTGCAACCCGAGAGGAAGCCTGCCGGAGTCCAACTGGAAGACTGCTGGAGGAGCCCGGCAGCACCATCTGCACCTCTTCATCTAACTCCCCGGCAAATCGCACTATCGGGGAGGAGATGCAGATGCAGATGATGGTGTTGCCGCCTGATGAAGATGGTGCGGGCGAGATCAGCCGGAGTCAGAGTCGTCGCTCCCCCGCCCGCTGTCGTCGTCATCGCCGTCACTGTCCTCCTCGTCGCTTTCGCTCCAGTAGGAGCTTTCGTCATCGGTTGAGCTCTCCGTGCAGCACCCTAAGTGACCTCCCGAGCGCCCGAAAATCTTGACGGAGAGCAGGCCGTTCTCCATTAATTTGACTGGAGAACGTGCCCCTCTAAGAAGCCGTGGGCACGGGCAAAGGTCTTCCAGCCACGACGGAGATACATCACATGAGGGGCGGGGAAGTCGACGTCAACCCTCATACCTCCGTTCCCACAGCCCCTCATGTGCAGCCGCAGAGCGCGCGGTTTCTCGAGCTCCATCTCCCGCGCAAAGGGAGTTGGGAGGCGAAGATGACCACACAAAGGCTTGTATAGCCTGATGATGAAGTCCCGAGGTTGGTCACCGACGTGGCCTTCCATTGGGGGAGGAGCCGCCGGCGGGGGCGCCACCAAGGCACCGCCGCGCCCTCCTCCTCGAGCGCCATGGCGACCGCGGCCTCGTCCCCTTCCTCCCCTCCTCGCGGGCAATTCCGCTGCCTCAGGATCCACGGGAGGAGGGGTGCACTGTCGAGCAGAAGCCCTCGTCGCCGCCACCGGGGCACCGCCGCGCCCTCGCCCTCGCACCATGACGAGAAGAGAAGGATAACAGAGAGGAAGGAGAAGTGTGTGCATGGAAGCACTGCCCCGACTCCTTTTTTTAGGGAAACGTGGCCGGGGCTAGCTCCTAATACAGGAAACGGTCGCCCCTCTCCTCCAATGCAGCCTCTCTGCACCCGCTGTGACTCTGAGGACCGAGGCCGATCCTCTGCTCCAACCATCAGCGCTTGGTTTTCAGCCATGGCACTCCTTCCGTGACCTCCGCATCCACCACCTACCACGCCTACTGCATGCGTAACACGTGGCAGGTGCGTGCGGAACAGGAGGCAAGTGCGAAGGCAGTTTCTGCCCCGTGATCATGGGACGAGGAGAATCCATGGGACACGATCGAAGATTTTCCACGACGTCGCACACGACGCGCGGAGAAACCGGAAATCGGCCGGAATCAAGGCTAATGAAGAAGCAAAATAGACCTCAAGAGATTAGCCTCTTCAAGCAACCCTTGCATGTGCACTTATTAGGCCCTACCCCGACGATGCTCGGCAGCGCGTTCGGGGCAGGCCCGGGGGCTTCTGTCGGTGCAACAAACCCTGGTTCTGTTGCCCAGACTGTGCACAAGCACGGGAACAAGATTGGAGCACCAGCCCAAGTCAGAGTGCAAGGAATCAAGAGATTCAAAGGACCAACATGCAGATCAGAGAGACCAAGATCGAGCCAGAGAAGCGGGATATCGCCAAGAGAAAGGCCTCCTTTGCCGGGCACGCGAGCCCGGCAAAGGGCGAGGCCACCCCCAGAAGAAACAAGCAACCGAAGCACCCCGGCAGGGCCTACCGGGGCACACGGAGGCAAAACCACCTCACCACCCACTCAACCATGACCCGCGTCGTCAATCAGTGCGGTGTCAAGCCGCAAAGTTACCGAGTGGCGGTCATTCGCCACATGGATGCCTCTCCTTACAGAAGAAACCCATATATGACACCCGTCCTGCGACGTGTCAAGAGAACAGGCGCGGAGCTGTCAAGATAGCCCGGCAGGCCTTGTCGGGCAACCGGTGATGTGACACTAAGCGGTGCATTTAATGCGCCCTGTCAACCTGCAGAGTTAGGTATGATAGCATTGTTTGCTATCATATCAGTGCATAATGACTACTTTGCCATTGTGGTGACCCCTTGATCTATAAAAGGAGGCCCATCTCAACCGTAGAAAAGGTTAGAAGGTTGGATAACTCACACCCCCATACACGCGTAGTCGCTGCTGTCCCAAGGCAACCCCTGCCGGGCAAGTGTATTACGCCCACCACCACCTTTTCCACCATCAATCCACCAAAGCAGGAGTAGGGTTTTACGCCTCACGGCGGCCCGAACCTGGGTAAATTGCCTGTGTGATCTCTGTCGTGCTGCCCCACGCCCCTCTGCTCTTTGTGCAATGCGTCGCCCCCTGCCGAACCAGCAAGGGGCCTCCTGGTCCCATAGGTGATCGTGGTTTCCCGCGACAATCTATTAGTTAAGAAGAAGAGATTTGTCTAGTTAACTAACGAAAATCCGGGCAAAAACTGTCGTAACCCGCTGATTTGGCATACTTAAAATACAACACACACACACACACACACACCCACCCACTATGAAGAAGTCTTGTTGAGGTTGCACATTGATGTCATCGTCAACACTTCTCCATGAGCAAGCGACTCTAACTTCGTGCAAACGACCGTCGACCAAACCCACATCGCAAGTGTAGGATCAAAATTATCAACCAAAGGAGTGGCGATGAATGAGAGATTTTAATTAATTCTTTATAAATACAATATAATTCGGTAAAACAAAAGAATAACATGATACAAATATAGCAGTTCTAGAAAAATTTACTAGTAGAATTAGATAAACTTAGAGGCATGCAACAAAACTACTAAGTAAGCATAACAACAAAACTAGTAGTAGGACTAGAGAAACTCGCTCTCGCCCTCCCTTGTTTCATATAGTGAGCACGACGATGAGAGCTCTAACGACATCCCGGTGGGTACATGCGCTGCAAAAGGATGAGGACGGCCAGAATCAGAGGTGGTTCTAGACGTGGCGGGGGCTTTGTGGAGGACAAACACATAGGTTGTGCTGCAAGTTAATTTGAGCGGTTTTTTGGTGGCTTATAGCTGGTTTCCTTGAAAAAATGTGTCACGGTAAGAGTTTTCAAAACATTACTTCGATCATCATACCGGAAGAGAACACGTATGCCACAAAATAACATAACATGCCGACCCATGTCACACCATCTTTTCCTAAGATCGATTGTCCTTGGGCAACCGTGTCAATACTTGAGGCCAAAAATGTTCAAAGGGGAAGCTAGGTCCAATCAACGAGCACACTGGCCATGCATGCATGCCCTTTCCATTGTTCAAAGCATCTAAAGCGAAGGAAAGTTGCCCAGGTCACGGCCAATCCACAATCATCCTCACTAGCGAAGTTGTGTGCATGCCAAGGGGGGAACTGTCCCTCCCTCAAGATCTGGAAACAAATGTAAATGGTAAATATATTAGGGTGGCCTAAATGGGAAAATGCATCTCCTCGTCAGATCCTCATATTTCCTTTAGCCCCCCGGGCCTCGAAAGTATTTATCTAGCTCAACCGCTCCCCTCAAATCCTCGGCTGTCTATTGTGCTTTGTTCACTTTCATAATCTAGAAAAAAAATTCTTGATTGGGTTGTTTCAACACTATTCCTCTTTCCTCCCACTAATTATACCGAACATATCCTGTCAAAACTACGCAAATGGTACCGACAAAGCTCTATGCTTCTTACTCCCTCCGTCTCCCCAATGGGGATCATTAAATTTTCTTTGAAGTAAAATGGCTCAAAATTTGACTAAGCTTGTTAGAAAAACAACCAATAACTATAATACTACAAGCTAATTTTTTTGCTAAATATACATAATATAAAGTTTTACTATACTACTAACTATATGTAATATAAACATTTACTTTATTAGTGTATTTAGTGATACCATTTTTATAGTAGTTTTTGCCTCTTTCTGTTTTAAACTTTGTCAAAGATTGCACCGTTTGACTTTAAACATAATTTATACTAGATGGTACCCCGTGCATTATTGAGGATATTGTCAGCAACATATTTCAATGACATTTGATTGTACTAGCAAGATGCTCGTGCGTTGCACGGAACATCAAGATCTTGTGGGAGAAAAGGATGAACTAGGGAAGGCCTTATCTGCAAATGTGGAGAGGAATGCGGGTAAATTGTCATAGTTTCCTTCCTATCCGTTAGATATAGATCGGACGGCCTATATTGTAGGATGGCAGGCACACCATCATCACCAACTCTGCTTTTTATAAGAGTAGATAGATTAGCATGAATATATGGATCAATAATATATAAACTAAATATTAAAATACTTATTATATATTGTATTTGATTATTCGTATAGGTAGCATAATGATGGAAACATTTCCATGCATGTTGTGGTGGCCCTTTTATGAGTTGGCATGTGTGATGAAGTGGAATGTGTGCATATTGAGAGAAGTAGTGGGATCAACTAATAATGAAAAAACTTTTCACATGTATGTTGAGATGGGCCTTTGATGATATGACATGTGTGCATATTGAGATAAAATAGAACTTAGTGAGGATCAACTACTTAGGTATACTATAAGATACTCCATATGTTATTACGGAAATATTTTAGTATTTTGAATGGGATTTATTTATATGAAACATGAATAATACGAGAATAGAATCTGGAAAATACAAAATAATTTATTGTGTTTATTTTGTATATTCGTCAATATTTGTTAAGTATAAATAGCATAATAGAATGACAAATTTAATGCATGTTTTCATGTTGAGGTGAGATTTTTCCTATTTATGATTGCATGTTAAAGTGTGCCTTTTTATATGGATGATGCATGATGAGGTGCCATGCGATTGTTTTTTTGCGAACGATGAGGTGGCATGCTCGCAAGTTAAGAAAATAGGTTAGTAGCAACTGCTCCCTTCGTCCCATAATATAAAAGGTTTTTTTTACACTACATCCATTTAGATATAGAAAATTGGATCACCACCATTTTAGGGTGGTATCAAATTAAGATTCTTTTAGACAATGGTATAAATTAACTTTTTTTTTCAAAGGCCACGTTAAGGCCGTCATATACTAGGCCTAAAGTAAACTGGACCCAGATGTCCAGGACACGTTTAGTTGCGTCCCAGTCCAACTTTTTGTAATAAAAGCCTAATTCTGCCGCCGTCAACTGGTTCATGACCCAAAACCCACTGTCTCTTCCGAGCTCGCAATTGTTTCGCCTCACGAGTGCTATTTCTCGCTTTATGCAAGTTTGAAGGGATAGTTTATGGCGACGCTAGCCACTGCGCTATGTGTGGAGTTCGTGATGAACTGTAGGGCGCAACCTACTTGAGGTCAAAGAGCTTTTTTCTCTCCTCCGTTTTTCTCTCTTTTATTCAGTTTTCTTTGTTTTTTGTTTGCTTTTCATTTTTCTTCTCCATTTTCTGTTTGGTTTTCGTTTTTCTTCTCTATTTTTTGGTTTTCATTTTTTTTTGGTTTTTCTTTGTTTCTTTTTCTTTTTCATTCTACATTCTTATATACATGATCAACATTTTTTCAAATACTTGTTCAAAAAAATTTAAATGCACGATTGCCATTTTTCTAAATATTATGTAAAGTATATTTTTGTAATATATATATGTTTAGACTACTTGAAAGTGTAAACAAACTTAAAAAATGGAATAAAAAATGAAATAAAAACGTGAAAAAAATAGAAAAGAAAACGAGGCAGTGTAGTACACGTTAACCTGGGCCGGCCTATATGCTCGCGCGCTTCAGCGAGTCGGAACGCGAGACATAGCGATGCCCGTCTCGCCTGGCCTCCCTCTTCCAGAGTCGGGACGCGGATTTTCCTTCCAGAGTCCCGTCTTGCCCGCTAGACGAGTCCCCCGCGTCCCCGCGCCAAAACCAGAACCCTAGCCCACCCCCACCAATGGCGGAGACCGACGCTAGCGCCAGGACAAGCGAGCCCCCGCAAGCGACAGCGCCGGCCACGGCTACGGAAACGGCGTCTGAGACCGTGCCGACGCCGATGGCGGAGGAGGGGGCGGTGCCTCCACCCGGTCTCGATTGTAAGAGGAAGCTTGGCGGGACAGAAGGGGAGGAGGCGATGCTGCCGATGGACGCGGAGCAGGGTGGAGGCGCCGGCGAGGATCGGGCGGGGGTGGATCGGGCGGGGGTAGGAGGAGAAGGGGAGGAGGAGACGGCGGAGACAGGGTCCAAGCGGCCGCGCGGCGACGGCGATGGCAACGAGTCAGGTATATTTTTCGCAGTTCTCGTGTTTTACATCGTCTCGGGTTGATGCGCGTTGTATTTATTTGTGTAATATGTCTAGGCGTGCTAGATTTTGCGTGATCTCTAGGCTGATTCGCGTTTTTTTCGGAGCAATGCCAATGAGGGTCGAGTTGGTATGGGTAAGGATTGCATATGGTGCTCTTGCTCAATTTTGCAAGCAATCAAAAGGGTTAAAGAATTTATGTCGTCAGTGAGTTGTTTGTGTAATTGCTATAATTGTTGACTTATAGCGAATATGAGTTGCAATTGTTGTATTACTACATTATACTCCCTCCGTTCCTAAATATAAGTCTTTGGAGAGATTCTACTATGAACCACACACGGATGTATGTAGATGCATTTTAGAGTGTGGATTCACTCATTTTGGTCCGTATGTAGTCCATAGTGAAATCTCTACAAAGACTTGTATTTAGAAACGGAGGGAGTACATTGTTATCATGAATAAGATTGTTTAATTTTTCTTATCTGCGCTAGGTTATACTAAGTTATTAACTGAAGTGCATGAACCTGAAACATCAGAAGCGGTGAATGGGGATGCTCCTGTCGATGAAAGCATGCTGTGTAGCTCTGAGGTAAACATTCCAAAAGAATGTTCAGAACATCATCAAGAGGACAATGTACCCTCACCAGAACAGCAGAGTGCTGTGGCGCTTACCCAAGAAGTGACACGGAAAATTGACATTACTCAAAGCAAGGTATTGTCTACTTATCCTTGTTATTATGTCCAGTGCTTATTTCTGTGTGAATATACATATTCTAGTTGCTGCATTGCCCCCAAAATATCCGATCATTTAATGTGAATTATCCAATAGGCAATAATTAGGTCGTAAGCAAGTAAGAGACACATTTTACTTGGAAGTTAATTTGCGATGGTATTTCTATGCACGTATTCCCCAAAATCTTTAAAATGGCATTCACTTTCAGACCAGTTCTCCATTTTGTTAAGCTAAGCTGTTAGCTGAATGTGGAAGACGAGCGTATTGTAGGTAGGTGTTTTGATTGGTAAATCTGAGGAAACTATCAGGTGCCTGGAGATCACCTCAGATGCTAAATGTGGAATATGATGAAGCTGATCCAAATTAAATCATATTCTTTCTCAGGTTGATGTAGGTGATTCATCTACACCTGCTGCTAGAAGTTTTGGGACTCCGCAATCTGGTGCTGAGCAAGTGGACATCCATGTCCCAAATGAGAAGGTGAGGCTTAAAAAAACATCTCGGCCATAAAATTTACTCAAGCGCTCTGATATATTTCCTTTTATCATAATATGTAGGCTGGGTTGGTCATTGGGGAGGGAGGTGAGACCATTAAGGCTCTAAAAACTAAGTCTGGGGCCGACATTCAGGTTAGTGCTATGACTATGTGCATGCATCACTTCAAAATGAAAACTAATATCCTTTTTTGCAGTTAATCCCACAACATCTCCCTGAAGGTGATCTTTCCACAGAAAGAAAAATACGACTTGCCGGGAATTGGAATCAAATAGAGATTGCAAGAACAATGGTCATAGAACTCATCAGTCAGGTGCTTCTCGTACTTATCTATATTTGTATCTATAATCTGTTACATTGCTCTCGATGCTATTTGAAGATTTTAAGGGGAACTATATTTGTTTTTTAGCATTATAAATGTAGGATCTGCGTGAAGTTAAAAACCATGTTTGCTAGATGCACTTTGTGTTTTCAAATGTTGCTTGCACCTTTTATGTTATCATGATTGAGCAAATATTCGAGTTTTACTAGACTGCTGGCATTAGCTATCCATCTTGATTGTAAGGCATAATAAGTTTAACTAGACTGCTGGCATTAACTTGTAACTTATCATGTATGTTGATCGTATGATATCTCCATGACAGTTTTGCATCTGATTATTGTAACCTTCATTGATATCCCTGGTAGCTATGAACCATATGATAGGTATTTTTTCTTATCCATCAGTGCAGAAAGTTGTATGCTCTTCAACTATGTGATCACAATGTCAAGGCCTTATCGTTTTTCGTTGTTCATGACCCCTGGGATCTTAGAAAGATAAATTATAAAAAACTAAATTGCTTTATTTTAAGAGTTCTTTTTTGGCTAGATGATGGTTCACCATGCTGATACAGCTCTATAATATGTTTGGGTTCAGTAATTCATTATTCTCCATCACCCACTGTTGTACAGAAGATGGTAGTCGGGCTTTGTTCTTCAGCAGTGGTAAGACCTAAGTCACTTACGTCTGTGATACATGCCTTGTGACATTACTGGCATATCACTTTGATAATCATTTTTTCCCGACAATTGGCATCCTTATGTTTGCAGAGTTCTGTGTCATGTTTGGAAGTATACATGACATTCTACGTGTCTCCATTATGCATCAGATAAAGTGAATCTAAGCCAACCTTCTTTTTTCCTGTGTAAACTTCTTGCCCATTCTTGCCTTTTGGATTATTCACCATGGAAACTTTACATGCCCATCTATTGGGTTTTCTATATTGGCTTATTATATATTTATTCCTTTTTAGAGGAATGATATATATTCTGTCAGCTCAGTAACACTTCATGTTTTATTGTGGTTATTTTGTGCCTGTAGAGGTTTTACTACATCTCTTGAGTTTGTTATGCAGGATAATTCGTTGTGTTCATCTTGTAAATGTTTGTTCATTTTTAATCTTTGCAAGTTATCGAAGTAGATTCATGTAGTCTATAGTCGCGAGTCCTGCCCATTCAAGTATATCCTTCTAGTTACAGCAGACTAGTTTGGTGTATTTCAGTTCCCTTGCTTATGTTTAAATCTGTCTTCTCTATCTGATAGTCTTGTGGTTTTGTGTGTTCAGCTCCCAAGATCCAGTTCACAGATGGGTGGGCATGAGCCTGGTAGAGCGCTTCAATGGGGTTCTTACAATGGTCATGACTATTCGGGAGGTATGTATTATCAGAACCCACAGTACCATCTTGATGGTATATATTCTGAGCAGACTGCATCAAGAGGTGGCATGGATACTGGCTGGAACCAAATGCCAGGCGGCGGTACAGGTCGGGCACCTTATCAGGGTGTTTGTTATGACTATTATGCTTCTTACAACACATACTCTGCTAGAGGTCCTCCCAGTGGAGTTCAAGCTCCAATGTACGACTCACCTAGAGGTCCTAGTGATGCTCAAGCTCCAATACACTACCGCAACTGGAGCGCGCAAGTACCTGTTGGTTTTACTAGCAGTTACCAACGCACTGCCCCGGGCCAACTTACATATGCGCAAGGGTATAATGGGCAGTGCCACAGGCAGCAGTCGATGAATTTTCAGCCAGCATACCAGTCTTACCCTCCACAGCGAGATCCCTATGGAAAGTCTCCTTTTGGTGGAGCTCAGCAAGGCTACGGCGTTCCTATGCCAGGCACAAACTACCAAGGACCAACTCCAGCCCAGCAGCCATATGCATCACAGAGCTCGATCGTGCCACCTCAACCAGGCCTTGGTTATGGTCAGCCCTACGGTGCAGCTGCTGGTGCTACTCATGGGTGCGTGCAATCTTCAAGTGGTTATCAGCAGCCAACGAGCCAGGCCACTTGGGTCTACCCCCAGCTAGGAATGCAGCCTGACGTCTATGGGCAGTATCCATCGACTCTGCCAGGTTACATTGATCAGGCGTTTGCTAACAATGCAAACTATCATCGGCAGCAGCCAGCGAGTCATGTTGCATCGGCTTACCCACAACAAGGAATGCGGCCCGGTGTCTATTGGCAGTATCCATCGACTCAGCCTGCGTATACCAATCACACAGTTGCTAAAAATGCAAACTATCAGAGGCCAGCGAGCCATGGCGATCCGGGCTACCCGCAGCAAGGAACGCAGCCTGCTGTATATGGGCAGTATCCATCGACTCAGCCAGCGTACACAGGTCAGACGGTTGCTAAGAATGAAAACTATCAGCAGCTAGCAAGCCATGCCGCTGCGGCCTACCCACAGCAAGGGTTGCAGCCCGGAGTTTCTGGGCAGCATCCATTGTACGTACACTGGTCAGGCGGTCGCTAACAGTCCAAGGAATGCAGCCCGGTCCGTCGACCCAGCCGGGGTACACTGATCAAGACGGGTGCAACGGGGGGCTCAACTGAAGCTACTGCAAATGTCAACAAGCCTGCGGCAGGACATGATTCAGTTCCAGAAGGCGAGCCTCATGAAACTGGCGATGAGCAGCCTGATGCATCTTCCACCTCGCAAGCCAGTTGAGTGAGCTAGATAAGACTCTGATTAGCTCTATAGAATTTTTGGCACAGGAGGAAATGTTTTTCTGACGGAGAAACAAGCTGGGTCATCTGAATTTTGGTTTCGGGAGTATTTGACTGGATGATCTGTTTAGCATCAGTCTAACGTTTATCTCCCCATGATTTAGTTCGTACGTACTGTGCATGTATGGGTGCGCTTGTGATTGATTGACGCTAGGTCGTGTGTTTTTGCTTCCTCGATGGTAAGCAGCTCTGCAGATTAGAGATAATAAAAGCATTTCATAATAGAACAATTTTTTTTCAAACCAACCATGCAAGAGGACTGCATGTTATGCATACAACATTAGATAATGAAAAGCATTTCAAGATCAAATTTATACATCCAAACCGACGCTCGAGGAAGGACACGTCCGCTGTGGACCATTCGATCACCGGAGAATGGCGCCGCCTTGCTTGCGCAACTCGACGTTCAGTACTGGGTCGTCCTCACCGCGAGATGCCGGCATGGATCATCATCAAAGCAGTGGCAACTGGACGGTCCCGGAGCGTGAGGAGTAGTCAGGTGTCGTTGACGTTGAGGCCATTGTCGAGGAAGAACTGGTGCTACCCGTAGCGTTGCCCCGCCGGTTCACGGGCGCCACTGCTCCCGGCACATCTGCAACAATAACAACCTTGAGCACCGCAGAATGTGCTGTAGTTGGTCACCTGTCGAAAGCTAAATAATGGGTCGGATAGCCAGACGCCCAGACCAAATCAGGTCTCGTCACCATTTTGTCGCAACGCCCAGCGACCGTGAGCAGCAAACATAACCGATGTAAACAAGCCTACTCCATCTACAATCCTACACCTTTAACCCCAGAAAACTGTCTTACACCGTACAGATCAGAACATGCGTCATTCAACCGCTAGCACTACCCACATTACAGACTGACAGTCTATGTTGCCTGAAACAACGAACAGATCTCTAAGTTCAATCGGAGGAATCACACTAGTAATATATTGAGGGCTACAACGGTTTCATGGAAACATTTCCCGCTGCAGAGTTTAGACGACAGACACGAAGGGGAATCACCGTCGACACAGCAAAATTCCCTGCGTACAGACTGCAGGGTGGACAGATGAAACACGACGGAAGTCACGGCGATATAACAGAATGAAATTTGGACCTAAGTTGCGCAGGTCGGGCTGTTTGGGACGAGATAATCCGTCTTCTCGGACAGCGCATCCATGTCGTCCAAGTTAACCAGGCTGTCATCCTCATCGCTGAGTGCTCTGTTCATCAGCTCCTCCCAGAAATCATCATGCAACACCCCCTGGGCTCTGTTCTGCTGCGCTTCACAGGTACCGAGACCAAAATCCTGTGGCTTTACACCGTTAGTGTCGACGCCTGAGTCGTTGAGATCAGATGGAATCACATCAACAAGGAGTTCCGCCACACCTTCCAGGCCAGGTGGGATCCCATCAGCAAGGAGTGCCACCGGACTTTCCAGCTCAGGTGAGACGCCGTCAGCAAGGAGTTCCACCGACACCTCGCCAAGAAGTTCCACTGACTCATGGGGATCAGACAGAACAGGTGAGTCTTGCTCC
Source organism: Aegilops bicornis (assembly GCA_021605145.1). Lineage (NCBI taxonomy): Eukaryota > Viridiplantae > Streptophyta > Magnoliopsida > Poales > Poaceae > Aegilops > Aegilops bicornis. The sequence continues at coordinate 712,658,394 of CM038671.1, forward strand.
AGGCTGCCACTAGCACTCATGTCATCAGCTTCAGGACCCTGATCGATGCTACGCCTCCTTTTCTTTGACATAGCGTCAGCGAGCTCCTTCCTCACCCCATTCAGGGAAATCAGTTGCTTCAATAATTCAGGGTTCCGGAAGACACGTGCCAGGAATGCTGTCATTTGCTGCTGCTTCAGCTCGGTTCCATGTAGCCTCTTCTCCATGCCTTTCAGGTGCGCTTTCATGCTCTGCTGTTCCTGCCTTAGCTTCACCACTTCTGCCATCAATAGTTGCTTGTCCCTTTTCAGCTGGTCGGTATCTGTATGATTTCCAAAGTGTCCCACCTCAAGGTATGATCCAAGAGATTGCTGATTTGGAGCAGTATTAGCGGGAGGTCTTCGACGTCTGATGTTCTTCAGAAGGTGCCTCTGTCCACGTAAAAAACCCTCGTTGGCAAACTCCCATCGATCAGGATCCACCTTTCTGAAACCCTGACAAGCGAACAAACAGCATATCAGGGAAAAGTTACTTCCAGGAGACTTCTAATGCAAGTGTGTAGCAAAATGTTAATTCTTTCTCAACATCGAAAAAACAACACGCTATTCTGGACCATAAGCCGCAACAGTACGAAGAGATGGAACTGCAACAGGGTATCTTCTGGCTACCTCTTTAGAACATGTTTAAGTAAACCGTTTCAGTTGTTTCTTCCTTACATTTGTTCAAAACTCTTCTTTCATCTTCATCCTTTTTTCTTTTGAGGAAAAAAATGAAAAATGTAGTAAAAAAGAAGAGAACTATCGACTCTTATAGAAGAATAAAGATGTTGATCGATAAAATGTTGAAGTAATTTTAGAATACAGCCTTTATTCGGTGAAAAGGTCCCAAAATTGAGAGGGGGAATGCACATTAACCACTAAACAGGGAGCGCGGGTAACAACAGTGCAACAAGCATCAGTTTACCTAACGTTAAGTGAATTTACTCATAAATATAACACTAGCAGGGTAAAGAAAAATGAATGTGAACACACGGCTTTAACATTTTGCTCACAATGTTGATTTCCTTTTTATGGTAACATGAGAAAAAAGGAACTTAGGAAAGTAATTCACGAGAAATTCTTACAATACAGCTTTTACTTATATCTCACCGAAGTTCTATTCAACTAAAGTGTGTCAATATGCTTCTTTATTAACTTCAGTTTTTCTGCTTGGGATTCCCTATGCTTTTCTAAAGAATAATACTGTAATAGGACATTATATCATTCCTATTCACCTTTGGGAGTTAGCTCTGCTTGTTTGAGTGTACTACCAACATGTTCTTAAGTAGTAAACAAATCACCCTAAACATAAAGAAGGAGAGCTGATATCTGCAGTATTCACCAGACTAGTTAATACTCCCTCCATATCACAAATAAGTGACACTAGACACTGACACGCTATTCAATGTAACTTTGACCACTGATTTATAATACAATATATGTGCAAGCCTTACAAAATGTAATATTCTAGAAATACCTTCCGAGACAACTATATAACATATCAATTTCAAATTTGCAAATGGAATAATTAGAATCTATTCATAGTTAAAGTTTTAAAAGTTTGACAGAAGGTGTGTCTAAAACGTCACTTATTTATGGTATGGAGGAAGTAACATATAGCAACCTTCAACATCCAACATTTTTATGTACTTCGCCAAGTTGGGCAAAAAAGGAAGGAGACTGCAACCATAACCGCTGCATTGTGAAAGTAGGTAATAGCACAGTGTAACAGCCATATGAATTATGAAGATAAACATTTCACAGTGACATATGACCTACGATGGCACCATGCACATGCTCACAAATAAGTCCAAATAATGTGGTACTCCACGAATGTATTCCAACTGCTATTAATTCAGCAAGAGGAGGCTCTAATACGAAGGCATGAAATACGCAACTGCACAACACATGCAAGACAATGTTGCAGTTCATTATCTTATGAAAAAAATATGACACTAGCAGGGTAAGGATAAATGCGTGTGAAGGCAGAATGATCTTTTTTCTCAACAAGTTCCTTTCTCTTGATGATGACATAAGATATATAGTACGTTGGAGCAGTAGTCCGCAAGAACAGGTAAAGTCCAAGGTTTTACCAGCACATCCAGCCCAACAGGCAAAACTTTGAGAATGTGTTGCCTTCTTATTAACTGAAGTTTACTAGCGAGGGGTTCCTGTGCACTTTTCTACATAAATACTCCCTCTGTCTCAAAATTTAAGACGTTGACTATTATGTAACTGGGTACATAAAGTCCTATGCACTTCTAGGATTTTGTTTTGTTTTGAAGCTGTTATGCACTTATAGGATTCAGGTCTGCTTGTTTAGTTTAATACCACCAATTTTCGGAAGTGCAAGATGTCCTGCTCATAGTAAACAAGAGATGACATCCCCACTGTTGAACCAGAATACTCAATAGTATTCTGCAGTTGTAACTGACTCTTTTTCTGTAGTTCCCTTCACCAAATTTGGCAACACAATCTCAATGGCTAAATCACATAAATTTCACAGGTAACAATCACAGCATTGTATTTGGCAGCATCAAGAACATGCAAAAGCGGCAAAATTCACTCGCATCGAGGCATAACAAATCAGTTGCATTGCAAATTTGCAAGAGGGGTCAAGGGAATCGGGCTTGGTAGCTTACATAGGTGTTGAGCTGCTTGACAAAGCTGGAGAAGTTGCTGTGCTTGAAGTGCCTCGGCAGCAGCACTGTGGAGAAGTGGTGCAGATCCCACACGACGAGGCTGTTGTTGCCAGCGCTCCACGACACGACGTCGTCGGTGCTCCGGTCGTCGACCATGTCGTACGTCTTTGTCAGGAAAAGCGACGGCTTGGCACCGCGCAGCCCCTCCAGCGGCCTCGGTGCCGCCGTGAACCCCCGCGAATCGCCTGTCCCGTCGCCATCCTCCTCCTCCTCCTTGATCAGATTCAGCATTGGGTCCATACACCCAAACCCCAAGAACCCTCCCTACCAAGCAACCACGCCAAAACCCTCCTCGCCGTGCCTCTGTTCGCCGGCCCTAATGGAGAAGATTGCGGTGGAGCGCCTGCTGTGACGGGATCGATCTCTCCTCTCGGCGGCTGGAGCGGCGGCGAGGGAGCGAGGAGCGGCGGGGAGCGGGGAGGAGAGAGTCAGCCATTTGGGGAATGGAAGGTTCTGGAAGGCGTTTGGAGGAGGATGAACGGCGGCGCGGGCCCGTGTCGGGAACTGGGCCTCATATGGGCCGGCGCGACAAGTGCCAGCGTGGCTGCTGGCTGCACCTTGTGAAGATTGAGAGGGTCTTCTAAAAAAACCTAAAATTCTAAAAAGTGCAGCTGCACTTTTTGGAGCTGCTGGGGGCATGCCCTTCTGCGCCGTCCGATGACGATCGCATCGTCCAGGTGCTGCGCGGTCGGGCTTGAGACAGTTTGCGACGCACTTCAAGTGTCGCATGGTCGGGGTGGGATACCGTTGGTGCGCGCATCAATTTCAGACGAAGCGACTAACTAAGGGCCCCCACTTCTCTTCTCCGTCGCTCCACCCCATCGCTCCCAATTCGAAACTGTAGTTCGTTCTCTCCTCATTTCCTCTAACAGTTCCTTCTCCGCCATCTCAAATCTTCGCGGTTCGTGCTAGTTCCCCAAATTGGCAAGGAGTCGTTGTGTTCGTCGAATCCTCAAGCGATTCCACTGAGTGTACAGTGATTCCGCTCGTCGAGCTGGGGAGATTTTGAGAAGAGTAGTAGTGGAGGAGTCAAGGGTGTGCGGGACCAACAGGTTGCAGCAGGAGAGAGACCAGGGTACCGCTTCTCCGTGCGCCGCATCCACGGAGGGAAGCACTTACCAGGCTCGGGGGCGGGCGGCGGGGGTGGGATAGGCTGGCGTGTTATTTCGAACTTACTTTTTATTTTCTAATTTGAAATTGGATGGAATTGACAACACGGTTATCATCTTTGTTTATACACGTGCAAAACCTGTCATCTCTCTGCTTGTTTCAGGGTGATATGCCTGATAACATGCACAAGTCTGCTGAAGACTGTGAGACAAACCCAACATATATTGCAGCAAAGAAGGCAAAACATCTTGAAGATAGCGAGACAACACAAAATCTTGTCTTGATGCAGCGTTCAAGTTACTTGAGACTAGCAGTCAGACAAGCTCACAGAATTGTGCAATCGGTTCGACTTCTTCAGTCCCAAGTTCTAGCAGAAGGCATTCTGCAACTCAACTTCGACTTGAAGTCCTATCTCTAAGAAAGATTGCGGAGAACACCAATGAGAACCTCATTGCTAAACAGCTACACCTGAAAGCTATGACTGACATGCTAGGCCGGGTCTCACAACCTTGCTCAAGACTTATGCAGTTAGCCTCAAAAGGCTAACCTTTCTTGAACTGTCTTGGAAGTGGTCTTGATTCAGTATTATTTTGTTATGCTGCAATGGTGCCTAGTTTTTGTAATCTGCTTCTTCGTTGCGCTTTATGATCACCGGTGGCGAACTTTGATGTCCAGTGGATGTAATATACCATAAATCCTTTATTGTATAGTGTAGATTTATTCTAAGTTACTATGCCGTAATTTCTTTATTGTATAGAGTAGCTTTGTTCTTAATTCCTACTAGTTACTGTCATCATTCGCTATCTGAAAAAATGGAGAAAATCTGATGTAGTCGACCGGGCCGAAACATTCGCCTCTCACCGGCCTCGCTTTTAGCGGGCTACAATTGGGCCGGCCTGCAACTTTCTTGGGCCTGAAAGGCCATTGGGGCTTTCACACTTTGCGCCAGGCCCACAACTTACACGGGCCTATATTAGGCCCAAAGTTTAGTTGGGCCTTTAGTGGACCCAACGCTTAGTTGGGCCCATGTAGTTTTGGGCCATTAACAGGCTGAATATTCTGCTGGCTTGTTGCGGCCCAGAAGAAACCATGGGCCTTTAGAAAGCCGAAATGCATGTTGGGCCTCAATTTTCACTAGTCCTCGACGGGCCTTGAGCAGGCTAAAATGTAGACTGGGCCTTTTTTGGCCCAGTTATATGACGTGCCATACCAGGCCGAAACATATCTCGGGCCTTAGTTGGCCCGCTGATATCATGGGCCTTTAAGAGGTCGAAAGCTTAGTAGAGGCATCAACGTGCCGAATTATACGACAGACCTTTAACATGCCCAAAGTCACGTTGGGCTGAACTGTTGCCACCTTTATCACGGGCCTTTAGAGGGCCGGATGTCGCGTTGGACCATATATGGCCCATGGGCAACACGGGCCATTCCCAGGCCGAAGGACACACCGGGCTGAAATGGGCCCATGTCTACATCGGGCATCTTACATGTCGAAATGTCACTGGGCCGTAATTGGACCCAAATATTCGGCGGACAATTAACGGGCCAGATCTGGCTTTGGGCCGTAAATGGGCCATGTTTAAACAGGCCATTATTGGGCTGGCCCACTAGTACCCGAGTAAATACTGCGGGCCTTTGACTGGGTCGGCCTTTTTAACCTATATGGGCCTTTGTTGGGCCCTGCCACGTGTCGACGTATCATAGGCATGTCTCCTCCATTGGAAGGACGGCATCTGGCCCACCGAGGAGCCGACACGTGTTTCCTCCAGCCAATGATGATTTTACACGTGGAAAATCCCCATTGGTCCCGGCTGTTAATGGGTTATCGGAACCAAATCGAAACCCGATAGCTTAACGGTGACCCGTTATGGTGGATGCCACATGTCGGTCACCCTTAACGAAAGCACTTCCATGACGCGCCATTTATCGTCATGGAAGTGGACACTTCCGTGATGATAATTTTGGTATTGTCATGGAACACTTCTACGACAGCACAGGTATGACTATCTTGATTCTGTCATAAAATCGTCATGGATGTACATTGAAAGTGCGTTATATCGACTAGAGGGGGGGTGAATATGCGATTTTTATGAATTCTTCACTGAGGAATTTCAGGGTGAGGAAATTACTAAGTGAAGAACTACTTGCAGCGGAATAAGTACTCAGATGTAAACATAACAGAACATAGGCATGGTCATCATGATGAAATGAAGACAAGCACAGAGTACAGAAAGCGTAAACACGGGATAAAACAAGATGAAGACAAACAGACTGAAGAAATTGAACTGAGGAAATTGAGAAAGTATTCAATCAAAGTCTTCAAACAGATATGAACAAGCACACAACAACTGTAATGAGGAAATGAAAGAGTTGAGGAAATGGAACCAGTAAGCTTGGTGAAGACAATGATTTGGTAGACCAGTTCCAATTGCTGTGACAGTTGTACGTCTGGTTGGAGCGGCTAGGTATTTAAATCTGAGGACACACAGTCCTCACCGTATTCTCCTTGAGCTAAGGTCACACAGACCTCGCCCAATCACTCGTGGTAAGTCTTCGGGTGACTTCCAAACCTTCACAAACTTGGTCACTCAGCGATCCACAATTTCCTCTTGGATGCTCTAGACCATGACGCCTAACCGTCTGGAAGAAGCACAATCTTCAAAGGTAACAAGCGTCGGATCTACGCAAGATCAATCTCTTCAGTGATGCTCAATCACTTTGGGTTTGTAGGTGTTTGGGTTTGGGTTTTCCTCACTTGATGATTTTCGCTCAAAGTCCTCGGAGGATGGGATGCTCTCAAATGACAAGTGTCGGTTTCTCTCGGAGCAGCCTACCAGCTAGTGGTTGTAGGGGGCGGCTATTTATAGCCTAGGGAGCAGCCCGACATGATAAGACATAAATGCCCTTCAATGATATGACGGTTAGGTAGGTAGATATTTTGGGACAGCTGGCGCATAGCACAACAACGGTCGGAAATTTGAGTATCAAATTCCTCATGGCTATCATGTTCCTCATTGTGTAGGCAATCTGCACTGGCGAATTCCTAACTCTTCAGTCAGAACAAATTCCTCAGCGACCAGAAGAACTTCGTCTCTGTCCTTGAAGAATATGACTGAACTGTACGAGATTTCCAATGTCTTCACTCGAAGGGATTGGTAGGTGTAGGATTTTGAGTTGAGCATCACAAGGAAATTTTTCCTTAGTATTTCCTCGACCCCCTTTAACATTACGGTGTTTCCTATGACTCAAAAAAGAGAAAATGAAACTACGAAAACAAAAGTCTTCACGCTTCATGTTCCTCGAATGAATACCAAGTCTTCAGGGTCACACCAATTTCTTCACTTTCAAAGTCTTCAGAAATCCAAAGTCTTCAGTCGAAGAACTTCATTTTTAGGGATCGACTTTCTCTGTAAATATCAAACTCCTCGTAGACTTATAGACATGTGTACACACAAACGCATCAGTCCCTTAACCTCTAAGTCTTCAATACACCAAAATCACTAAGGGGCACTAGATGCACTTACAATCTCCCCTTTTTGGTGATTGATGACAATATAGGTTAGGTTTTCAACGGGGATAAACATATGAAGTGTAAATACGGATATTGAGGAATTTGATTGCAAGATATAGAAGAACCCCCCCCTGAAGATGTGCATAGTGAGGATTTTGCTTTTGAAGCAATGCACACTTGAAGAGTAGAATCATGGAGATCTCCCCCTATATCTTGTAATTCATACACGCATTTGACATATAATATGAAGAATTTGAAATGCATGATGAAATATGGTGACTGATGTAATTCAGCATGCGTGCATTAATATTGATGAGGAATAAGCATGCAGAAAAACACAGCAAAAGTATCAGGCCACCATAGAGTTTAAGTTTAAAACTCGATCCAACAAAGTCATCAAAAGAACGAGAGTTGTAACTTCGCAAAAAACGCCCATATAAGATAGAACCGCTTGAAGACTAACTCAAATTTCTCCCCCTTTGTCATCGAATGACCAAAAGGGTTAAAAAATGAGGACTAACGCCCCTGAAGAAAATCATGTTGATGAAGGAGCGCCAGCGTTGTTGGGGTCGGTTGTCGTAGTAGGGCCTGCCGCAGTGTCTTCCAAGTCTTCATGCTCGTCGGTTTCACGCGATGAAGAATATGAGCTGGCCACCAAGGAAGGAACCTTGACCTTCTTGTATTTCTTCGGTGGAGGTGCAGACCAGTCAAAGTCCTCCTTGAGACCCATTTGCTTCAGATCTTCTTCACCGTACAGATGAGATAAGATAGCCCAGGTGCGACCGAAGACTTCATGGAGGTAGTAGTGGTTTTTCTTCACTGCATTATGTGTAGCAGTCATGTTGTGAAGAATAGAACCAAACTGACGCTTAAACCATTTATGGTTTTGATCCACCTTCTGGTGAAGACTAAGAAGCAGCTCACAGTCAGTCATCACTCGAGGAGCAGTGGCTTGAGGATTAGGCTTGGATGCATTGGCAGCAGAATCATGAGTGGCAGAGTCATCATTGGTGGAATAAGATGCAGCTTTACGAAACTGACCATCCAATGGACGAATGCCTTCATCAAAGACAGCAGGTGCCTTACCCTTTTCATCAGCTGAGGAATATGTTCGCTTGAGGACTTCAATTGGGGGCAAGTAGCTGAGGTGATTCTGAAAATCAGCCTTGTAGTTGAGTGAAGACCTTGTTCTGAGGAATCTCATAATCCAAGGAGCATAAGGCTTCAACTCAAACGGAGAGAGTGCAACATTGGCCAGAGTCATCATGAAGAAATCATGATAGTTGACAGGAATGCCATGCATGATGTTGAGTAGTAGATTCTTCATGATGCCAACGACTTCTTAATCAGACGAGTCGTGGCCTTTGATAGGACTCATTGTCTTTGTCAGAATGTGATAGACTGTTCTTGGCACATATAGCAATTCCTTCACGAGGAATTTGGTCCTTGGGGCTTGACCGGGCTTCAGAGGCTTCATAAGCACTTGCATGTAATGAGCAATGAGCTCAGGCTCTTGGTACAGACAACGAGCACCTTCAAGGGGAGGACTGATTGGCAGGGCGTGAAGTAATTCAGAGGCCGGTGCTTTATAATGAGTGTTTTCGGTCATCCAGTCCAAAACCCAAGAGTTCACATGGTCAGCATCTCCTGTGATGTGCATCGTTGCGTAAAATTGAAGAATAAGCTCTTCATTCCAATCAACAATGTCAGAGTAAAAGTTGAGGAGGCCTGCGTCATGAAGCACACTGAGGACAGGTGAGAAGCATGGTAGTGATTCCATGTCCACATGAGGAATATGCTCGTGGTCGAAGACTTTATCCTTGTTCAAGAGCAGTGAAGAATAGAAATTGGCCTGGCTGGCAGTCCAGAAGTGCTTCCTTCTAAGACGAGCAGAGTCATAAGGATTATAATCAGTGAAGAACACGTGCTCGCCGAAGAAGTCATCATCCTTGAACTTTTGCTTCTTCGAGAAGGGATCCTTTGGCTTGGGCTGAGGAGTATCAGTCAATTGCATCACCACCTCAGGAATCGCAATCTCAGGATCCACAGGATGAGGAATTTCAGGTTCTTCTTCAGTGACAGCCTGGGTCTTCAATTCTCCATTTACATTTTCATTAGCACTAGTCGCTAGAATTTCTTCATGGTTAGACGGGGTTGCACGTGGTTCTTTAGATCCCATTTGTACTTCAGTAGTGACAGGGGACTGAGGAATTTGTTGCAGAGGTGTGAACAGAGGAGAATTGGGGTGCTGACTTTCCCAAAAGTCATCATTCATCACTAGAGTAGTGCTTCCAATGTCCACATCTTCCTCTTCTTCACTCATTTCTTCAAAGCCTGCCTCTTTAGCAGTGAACTGAGGCATGGGTGATGAGACTAGTGGGGTTGAAGGGATTGCATCCACTTCAATTTCTTCATCCAACTGCTCTGAAGAAGCAGCAGAAGGAATGTCATCATCAGATTCATTTGGAATCACATATTCTTCATCAAAAGGAACAAGGTCCTTTGATGGCATAGATGAGACATGAATAGCATCAATTGGGTTGTCAAATGAACTAGTCAGCGGCTTCATCTTCTTCAGAGCTGAAGAATCTAATGAAGTTGATGCCTTCCTTTTCTTCGCCGCTGCACGCTCTGCAGCCTTGGTCTTCTTCACATCTGATGCAGATGGAAGGATCGGAGTTGGTGTAGGCGCTGGAGGAGCAGATGAAATTGGTTGAATTTCTTCAGGTGCAACTGATGCAGTTGCCCTGACTTCTTCATTTTCTTCAGGCACAACCATTGAAGCTTTAGCTGTCCTGACATTTTCTTCAGGCGCAACACTAGTGGTTGCCCTGGCAATTTCTTCGATGGATCGAATGCAGCCATCAGCCTGGTACTGAAGTTTCTTGATGAGTTCGAATGTCATCGTGGTGCTGGCATTTTCTTCAATCGGTGAGCAGATGCCTCACCGAGGATTTTCTTGTTGTGTTGGGGCTGCAACATTGGAAGTGAACTTTTCAACAAATTCACAAACTGACTTTGTCTCCAAGCCCGGTCGATAAAGATACGTCAAATTCATCACAGAGTTTCTTGATCTCAGATTGAATATTGACAAGTTCTTCAATTGTCATAGAGACAACGTGTTTCTTCAGGAAACGCTCCTTCTTGTACTGCGCTTTCTTGATCTGCCTGGCCTTTTCAAATTTCCATTTTTCTTCTTGAATGAAGGCAGTCAGCATATGACTTTGGCCAGGTGTCAGCTTGAAATCAGGCATAGGAGTGTTTGGGTCCTTGTGCCAGAGATCAATGTAATCAAGGATCAGTTTCGGATCCAAAAGCAGAGGCACATTTGTGCCCTTGGCTCTAGTGGCCCTGAGCTGCCTGTCTTTGATGATTTTGGCAAGTTCCTCATCATCAGCTTCATCTTCATCGGATGGTACTTGAAAGGCGACCTGCTTATTGTGAGGACTTGGTCGAGAGCCTTGTCCAGCAGTGGCCTTTTTCTTCAGCAAAGAGGGGCCAGTTGATGAATTTGGTGCAGCTGAGGAACGGGCAGATGCTCCTGAGGCAATAGAGATGCCTGTTGTCCTTTGGCGCGTGGCGATATGCACAGGTGCAGAAGATTTGGTTGGAGCAGCTGAGGACTTTGGTGGAGGAGCTGAGGACTTTAGAGGAGCTGGAGCAGCTTGAGGAGTTGGCCGTGAGGGCTTTGAAGAATCTGGCCATGAGGGCATTGAAGATGAAGCACTTGGCTTATGAGCAGGCTTCTTTGACATGGCCTTCTTCGGCTTGCTTGCAGAGGCCTCAGCAGTGGTAGCAGCAGCAGCAGAGTCTTCATTAAATTTCCTCACTGCTTCCTTAGCCATTTTGGCTAGCTTGGCCTGGCGCTTGGCCCATTCGTTAGAATAATCCTCACCACGCTTGAGGCTAGTGGGATCAGCTTCTTGGCCAGGTGCCAATGGAGGTCTTGGGCATGGAGGATTTAGAGCAAATTTCTTCATACACTTGGGAGTAACATATATGTACTTCCTCCACTCCCTTGCCCATCTCCTCTCTATTCTTTGAATGCGCACCTTGCGCTAATTTTTGTCCTCCTTGCCAAACTTGGCCTCATCTGGAGTACAATAATCTTTGTATATGTCATCAGGGATCTCGAAAGCAGTATTGATTTCAGGCCTCTTTCCTCCCTTCTGTGGCTTCTTTCCATCAGCCATTTTCTTCAGCTGAGGAATTTGAACAATGGAATTCTCTGAAGAGGTGTGCAACTTTTCTTCGAGGAATGCTGCAAATGAGTTAAGTTGATGAGAACCTAGTGATTCAGCAGCGGACATGTGTACCTGTGAACAGAGTATAGTTGCGAGGAATTTGGAGAGGTCATATGCGTTCTCGTAAGTTTTTAAAAAGAACAAGTTTGAGGAATTTGACCAGACGAGTCTTGAAGAATTTCACTAAGCGTTCATGGTCTTAGGTTCCAGAGTTGTATAGATTGAAAATCCACACAATTGAGGAATCTTGAAGAACAATGTAGCTTAGAGAAACGAATCAAGAACAGATGACATGTGAGGTGTTTAGTGTGTGAAGATTTGAAGAATAAACACCTTTTGAAGATTTTGAAGAAAACAATTGAATTAAAGAGGGCAGTAAAAGTAACTTTTAATTACCCTGGACGAAGAACATGACGAACTGGGAAGTGTAGATGTGAAGTTCGTCAGTTCAGATCTTCCACGCCCTAACTTGGCTGAGGAAGACAGCTACGGCGGCGGCGGAGTGAAGAAATCCGCGGCCGACGCGAGTACGACGAGGAGGTCGAGGCAGTGAAGCTCTTCCTCACCGGCGATGATGAAGCAGCGGCGGCGCTAGGGTTGGAGAAGCTCGAGCGGGAGAGAGATCGAGCGGAGTAAAAGTGAAGTGAGGAAGGGGAGGGGTATATATAGCCACGGTGAAAAACTGTTCGCCCAAAGAAATTGGACGAACGTGCCCCTGACCCTTCTCATTTGCTTGACATGTGTTACCCACGGACTGAGAGGTGGTGATCGTGTGAGATCGTGGGTGAATAGATAAGTATTATCGTGGGATGTGGAACGGTTTGAGCGGCAAAGCCGAAAATTTAGATAAGATAAGTTAAAAGTTCCGTTCGCAAATTCTTCAGCTGACAAGGACATAGTGAAGATTTTGAACGAGTTTCAAATATAACGCACATGAATAATTTGTGAATAGATTGGGTTAAGTATAGGATAGAGGGGAAGGGTCTGATCACATTCACTTAGCAGAAAAATCAACTTGAAGAATTAGCAATAAGTGAATGCTGTAGAGGACATAAACTCATATATATATATATATATATATATATATATATATATATATGTATATATATATATAGCAAATGAAGAAAAATGACGGAAACAGTGAAGACAATGCAAAGTTGAAGAAAATGAACAACTCAGGAATTTCAAAAACTGAGAAAAAACTCAAATTGAAGATTTTCAACTTTTAGTGGTGGCGTAACACACCGTATAAGAATGATGATTTCAGACACCGCGTACAATTGTCATAGGGCTCTGAGAATCAAATTCTTCGTTAATTTCTTCACACTTAGAGTGTTAGTCTTCATTGATTGAAGAAAAACGTTTCTTCGCATGTTGCACATCTAAGTCATCAATTTTGCATAAGTGTTAGGATGAGTGTCCTTTTCAAAGAACATTCGAAGATTCTAAGATATTTAGCTCACACCACAACTTGCTAAATTTCTTCTCATCCAAGGGCTTTGTGAAGATATCGGCTAGCTGTTCTTCAGTCTTCACATGCTCAATAGAAATGTCGCCCTTCAACACATGATCACGAAGAAAATGATGACGAATCTGAATGTTCTTGGTCTTCGAGTGCTGAACTGGGTTGTGAGCAATCTTGCTGGCACTCTCATTGTCACAGTAGAGAGGCACATTCTTCACGTTGACGCCGTAGTCCTTGAGAGTTTGCTTCATCCACAGTAATTGAGCACAACAAGAACCAGCAGCAATGTACTCAGCTTGATGAAGCGGTGATACGCAGTTCTATTTCTTCGAGGACGAACAGACCAAAGATCGTCCGAGGAAATGGCATGTGCCAGATGTTGAATTGCGATCCACACGATCACCAGCATCAGAGTCTGAATATCCAATGAGATCAAAAGTAGAGCCCTTGGGGTACCATAGTCCAAGTGTTGGTGTGTGAGCTAGATATCAAAGAATATGCTTCACAGCCTTATGGTGTGATTCCTTCGGTGTAGCATGAAATCGGGCACACATGCAAACACTAAGCATAATGTCTGGCCTACATGCACATAAGTACAATAAAGAACCAATCTGGAGCGGTATACCTTTTGATCGAAGTCAATACCATTTTCATCAGTGCATAGATGGCCATAGGATTTAGTGAAAAGAGTAGGGTCAAGTAAACCGGGTTTGAAGCCTTTCTTCATGAGGAATTCCTTCAAAGTAGGCCATACAGGGCCTTATTGAGTTTGAAGACTTTGTCAGGATGCTTTGGATCTTCAAAACCTGGGGGTTGAGCAACATATACTTCTTCCTCAAGCTTACCATTGAGGAATGCACTTTTCACATCCATTTGATATAGAGTGATATCATGATGGTTAGCATAATCAAGTTATATGCGAATAGCCTCAAGTCTAGCAACAGGTGCAAAAGTTTCATCGAAATCAATTCCCTCAATCTGTGTTTAGCCTTGAGCTACAAGCCGTGCCTTATTCCTCACCACAAGGCCATTTTCATCTTGCTTGTTGCAGTAGATCCACTTTGTGCCAATGATATTGTGCTTGCGAGGATCTGGATGTTTAACCAGTTCCCAGACGTTGTTGAGCTCGAACTGATGTAATTCTTCTTGCATAGCTTGAATCCACTCAGGCTCCAGAAATGCTGCATCTACCTTAGTGGGCTCTGTGATAGATACAAAAGCAAAGTGCCCACAAAAGTTAGACAAATGTGAAGCTTTCGAGCGTGTGAGAGGACCTGGTGCTTCAATGTCATCGATGATTCTCTCAATCTGCACTTCATTTCCAACACGAGGATGAGCTGGTTGTCGTCGAGGAATTTGATCAACATTTTCTTCAGCACTATTTTCTTCAGGTGCATCAGCTCGACGTTCTTCACGTTCTGGAATGAATTCTTCAGCAGATTCTTCGGTAGGAATGACATCCTCAGTAGCCTTGAACTTGATAGTTTCCTCAGGTGCTGGTTCATCTATCACAGAAGGTAGGTGCTCTCTTTGTGAGCCATTAGTTTCATCGAACCGCACATCTACAGTTTCAACAACCTTGTGATGAACGTTGTTGAAGACTCTGTAGGTGTGTGAGTCCTCTCCGTAACCAAGCATAAAACCCTCATGTGCTTTCGGTGAAAATTTAGAGTTGTGATGAGGATCTCTAATCCAGCATTTAGCACCGAAGACTTTGAAATAACTCACATTGGGTTTCTTGTCAGTGAGGAGTTCATATGCAGTCTTCTTGAAGAATTTGTGAAGATATACCCTGTTGATGATGTGGCATGCAGTGTCAATTGCCTCAATCCAGACACAACGAGGCGTCTTGTATTCATCAAGCATAGTGCGAGCCATCTCAACAAGAGTCCTGTTCTTGTGCTCCACGACGCCATTCTGCTGAGGAGTATAAGGAGCAGATAACTCATGAGTAATACCAAGTTCATCAAGATAGTCATCAAGTCCAGAATTCTTGAACTCAGTTCCATTGTCACTCCTGATGTGCTTGATCTTCACACCAAAATTGGTTGAAGCCCTCGAGGAAAATCGTTTGAAGACTTCCGTACTTCATGTTTTTAAGTGACAATATGCACCCATGTGTAACGAGAGTAATCATCAACAATAACAAAGCCATATAGAGATGCTTCATTTGTAAATGCAGAATAGTGATTAGGACCAAAGAGATCCATGTGAAGCAATTCAAATGGTCGAGTAGTAGTCATGATAGTCTTCGCTGGATGCTTGGCCTTAGTCATCTTTCCAGCTTCACAGGCTCCGCATAAGTGATCCTTGAGGAATTTGACATTCTCAATGCCAATGACATGCTTCTTCTTCGCAAGCGTGTGCAAATTCCTCATGCCTGCATGACCAAGTCGTTGATGCCATAGCCAACCTTATGAAGCTTTTGCAAGTAGACATACGGCTGGTTGTGGTCCTGTAGAGAAATCAACAATATACAAGTCTCCTCTCCTAAAGCCTTTGAAGACTTTGGAATGGTCAGCTTCCATGATCACAACACAACGATACTTGCCAAAGACAACAACCATATCAAGATCACAAAGCATTGATACAAACATGAGGTTGTATCCTAAGGACTCGACAAGCATGAATTTGTCCATGTGCCGATCCTTTCAGATAGCAACCTTACCTAGACCCAATACCTGACTTTTGCCTTTGTCAGCGAAGATGATATGCTTCAGATGCGATGGAGATAAGGGAGCGTCCATCAATAGATTCTTGTCACCAGTCATGTGATTTGTACATCCACTATCGAGGACCCACTCAGTGGCTTTGGGTTGATCATCCTGCAGATGAATTAGTGCAGCTTACGAACTCATATACTTCATCAGTGAATAATATGACATCAAGTTCATTAGATCAATTTCATCAAGCAATAGAACAGATAAAGAAGTATGAGGACGTGAGAAATGAAAGTTCATTTCTTCATGATTAGCCTGCGTCCTTTCAGGCATTTTCAAGTCTCCAGCAAATTCTTCAGACGTTTAAGCACGCCCGAGACCTGACCCTGCATAAGAGATTAGTTCTTTTTCTTCACTACCCACATCTGAAGGGGTGGCAAAGAGTTCATCACTCTGTGAGCTCCATACGAGAAAGGTGGCATAGAAGCCAATCCATTTCGTTTCATATAAGAGGAGTTAGGATAAGCATATGAATAAGAAGAGAAATTCTTCGAGGACTTATGAACATAATGGTTAGAAGAGTAATGCTCATATTCATAGCCCTTAGCTCTTCCCTCAAATGTAGGGGTTAGCACGATGATGATCATATGAGGACTTTGATCCATTTGAGGAATTTGATCCACGTGAGGAATTTGATCCGTATGAGGACTTGGATCCATATGAAGAATTTGGTCCATATGAAGAATTTGATCTGGGGTTCCTATTCTTCACTGGTGGTGTCATGATGACATTCACCTGAAGATTTTCAAGGCACCTTTTGGGAACCCAGATTTTCTTCATAGGAGAACCGTTCTCGCAGCTTAGTGCCAACATATCTAGCAAATACTTCACCATTCTGATTTTTGAACAGTTTATAGTTGGAGTCAAATGACTCATCAGAAGAATGAGGAGATTCACATGTAAAGCCAGATAGATTAGATGGATGTACTGGAGGTCCCTTTGCAGCAACCCATGAGGTTTTGGGGTACTGCTCAGGCTTCCAATAAGTACATCAGCATTGAGTTTCCTCTCAAAGGCAATAACCCTCTTTCCTAGGGTTCCTGTTGAGGATCTGCTTTTTAAGCACATCACAAAGAGTCGGATGCCCTTTGAGGCTTTTGTACATGCCTGTCATGTACAATTCCTTCAGCCCTGCATCACCATTGATACTAGCAATGTCCTCAGGCGAGGAATTAGTGATAGCAGAGACAGTTGAAGAATTTGTAACATTAGAAGCATTTGAGCATTCAGGTGAAGAATTAGCAGATTCACGTTCAATGCACTTCAAGCATGGAGGAACAAATTCTTCTCGAGTAAGCTGATATGTTGAGGAAGTAATGAATCGCGCTCCTTCTGAAGATCTTCATAACTCACTCTTAGCTTTTCAAGATCTTGCTTTCTCTGAAGAAATTCATAAGAAAGCTTCTCATGATCAGATAAGAGAGTGTTATGATGACCTTGAAGGTTGTCAAACCTGGACTGAAGTCTCTGAAGATTTTCAGTTAAGGTTTTAGTACGATCCATTTCTTCACCCAACATATCATCACTTTTGTCTAGCATATTTTGAACCTTTTCAAAAGCCTTTTGTTATTTCACAACAATCTTAGCAAGTTTAGAATAGCTGGGCTTTAGGTTTTCATCAAATTCATCCGCACTAGATTCAGAGGAGGTATATTTGAGTACCTTGGCACCCTTTGCCATGAAGCAATAGGTGGGAGCATAGTCATCATTGCCTTCATCAGCCTTGTTGGTGAAGCCATTTTCTTTAGAGTTAAAGATGGACTTGCTGACGAATGCAGAAGCGAGAGCTAGGCTCGCCACACCGGACTCGGACTCCTCAGATGCCTTCTCTTCCTCATGTTCCTCAGATTCAGCCTCAGAGTCCATTTCCTTGCCAATGAATGCCCAAGCCTTCTTGGAGCTGCTCTTCTTGTGAGATGAAGACTTCGAGGATTTTGATGATGAAGACTTTGAAGATTTCTTCTTCTTCTTGAGTCATCGAGCTGTAATCCTTGTATTTCTTCTTCTTTGATTCCTTTTCCCACTGAGGACAATCTTGAATGTAGTGGCCAGGTTTCTTGCATTTGTGGCATAGCCTCTTCTTGTAGTCACTAGATGAGAAATCATTGCTCCTTGAGGATTTTCCAAAGCGACCATGTCTTGAGAACTTCTGGAATTTCTTCACGAGCAGTGCTAGCTCCTAGCTCAGTTCTTCAGGATCACCAAGGCTACTACCAGAATCTTCACCTTCAGATTCAGAGACAGCCCTGGCCTTCAGTGCACGTGATCTGCCATAGCTCGAACCATAGAGATCTCTCTTCTCAGCAAGCTGGAACTCATGAGTGTTTAGCCTCTTGAGGATATCAGCGGGATCAAGTGACTTGTAATCAGCACGTTCTTGTATCATCCATGCCAGAGTATCAAATGAGGAATCAAGCTATCTCAGCAATTTCTTCACCACCTCATGGTCGGTGATGTCACTGGCACCAAGTGCTTGAAGCTCATTTGAGATGTCAGTGAGGCGATTGAAGGTTTTCTGAACATTTTCATTGTCGAGTCTCTTGAAGCGGTTGAAGATATTGTGAAGAATGTCAACACGAGAGTCACATTGAGTTAAGACTCCTTCATTCACTTTGGACAGCCTATCCCAAATAAGCTTAGCAGTTTCCAAAGCACTCACTCTTCCATACTGCCCTTTGCTCAGATGGCCACATATGATGTTCTTCTCTTGAGAATCAAGTTGCTTGAATCTCTTCACATCAGTAGCGTTCAGAGAAGGTGTGACTGAGGGAACACCATTTTCCACAACATACCAGAGATCATTATCAATTGCCTCAAGATGCATTCGCATCTTATTCTTCCAGTAAGGGTAGTCCGTCACATCGAAGGTAGGACACCCAGCAGAGACCTTGATCATACCTGTGGTCAACATAACTAAAACTCTAGGCGGTTAAACCAAAATCACACAGAACAAGGGAGTACCTTGCTCTGATACCAATTGAAAATGCGTTATATTGACTAGATGGGGGGGGGGTGAATAGGCGATTTTTTTGAATCCTTCACTGAGGAATTTTAGGGTGAGGAAATTCCTAAGCGAAGAACTACTTGCAGCGGAATAAGTACTTAGATGTAAACATAACAGAACATAGGCATGGTCATCATGATGAAATGAAGACAAGCACAGAGTACAGAAAGCATAAACACAGGATAAAACAAGATGAAGACAAACAGACTGAAGAAATTAAACTGGGGAAATTGAGAAAGTCTTCAATCAAAGTATTCAAATAGATATGAACAAGCACACAACAACTGTAATGAGGAAATGAAAGAGTTGAGGAAATAGAACCAGTAAGCTTGATGAAGACAATGATTTGGTAGACCAGTTTCAAGCTAACTGTGACAGGTTATGCGTGCAGTTGGAGCGGTTAGGTATTTAAACCTGAGGACACACAGTCCCGGACACACAGTCCTCACCGTATTCTCCTTGAGCTAAGGTCACACACACCTCGCCCAATCACTCATTGTAAGTATTCAGGTGACTTACAAACATTCACAAAGTCGGTCACTCGGCGATCCACAATTTCCTCTTGGATGCTCTAGACCATGACGCCTAACCGTCTGGAAGAAGCACAGTCTTCAGAGGTAACAAGCGTCGGATCTACGCAAGATCAATCTCTTCAGTGATGCTCAATCACTTTGGGTTTGTAGGTGTTTGGGTTTTCCTCACTCGATGATTTTCGCTCAAAGTCCTTGGAGGATGGGATGCTCTCAAATGACAAGTGTCAGTTTATCTCGAAGTAGCCAACCAGCTAGTGGTTGTAGGGGGCGGCTATTTATAGCCTAGGGAGCAGCCCGACATGATAAGACATAAATGCCCTTCAATGATATGACCGTTAGGTGGGTAGATATTTTGGGACAGCTGGCGCGTAGCACAGCAACGGTCGGAAATTTGAGTATCAAATTCCTCAGGGCTATCATGTTCCTCACCGTATAGGTAATCCGCACTGGCGAATTCCTAACTCTTGATCGAACAAATTCCTCGTGACGGAAGAACTTCGTCTCTGTCACTGAAGAATATGACTGAACTGTATGAGATTTCCAATGGCTTCACTCGAAGGGATTGGTAGGTGTAGGATTTTGAGTTGAGCATCACATGGAAATTTTTCCTTAGTATTTCCTCGACCCCCTTTAATAGTACGGTGTTTCCTATGACTCAAGAAAGAGAAAATGAAACTACGAAAACAAAAGTCTTCACGCTTCATGTTCCTCGAATGAATACCAAGTCTTCAGGTCACACCAATTTCTTCACTTTCAAAGTCTTCAGAAAGTCTTCAGAAATCCAAAGTCTTCAGTCGAAGAACTTCATTTTTAGGGGTCGACTTTCTCTGTAAATATCAACCTCCTCATAGACTTATAGACCTGTGTACACACACAAACGCATCAGTCCCTTAACCTCTAAGTCTTCAATACACCAAAATCACTAAGGGGCACTAGATGCACTTACATACATGCATGACAAAAAATGTGACCTACTGTGACAAAGACGTATCATCACGAAAGTGTATTTTTTTTGTAGTGTTAGTAGCCCAACTCTCCCTCCACCACTTGGCCTTTTAAGACATGTTCATATTTAATTAAATATAAATGCCTTCTAACAATTACTAGAGCCTTTTATTATTAATTTAGCATCATCAAAAACATTTTCCACCTATATATTCTTGATTGCTTGTATCTGCGTTAGTATTTCCCTAAAGAGGAGAGGATGATGCAACACATCAACGATAAGTATTTCCCTCAGTTATGAAACCAAGGTATCAATCCAGTAAGAGAACCAAGCAACACTATGTAAACGACAACTGTACACAAATAACAAATACTTGCAACCCAACGCGAAAGAGGGGTTGTCAACCCCTCCTCGTTTTTGAGATAGATTAAATTGTATGATATTGGATAAATAAATCTTACAGAAACACAAAATAAAATAAGTAAAGAAAAACTGCAGCAAGATATTTCTAGGTTTTTGGAATAATAGATCTGAAAACAATATGATAGAAAATAAATCCGGGGCCCGTAGATTTCACTAGAGATTTCTCTCAAGAAAATAGCAGACGGTGGGTAAACAAATTACTGTTGGGCAATTGATAGAAGAGCAGATAATTTTGACGATATCCAAGGCAACAATCATGTATATAGGCATCACATCCAAGATTAGTAGACCGGAATGATTCCGCATCTACTACTATTACTCCACACATCGACCGCTATCGAGTATGCATCTAGTGCATTAAGTTCATGGAAAAACTGAGTAATGCAATAAGAACGATGACATGATGTAGAAATTATCTATTCATGTAGGAATACACCCCATCTTTTTATCCTTCATGGAAACGATACATGTGTGTCATGTCTCCTTCTGTCACTAAGAATAAGCATCGCAAGATCGAACCCATCACAAAACACCTCTTCCCATTGCAAGAAAAATCAATCTAGTTGGCCAAACCAAACTAAAGTTTCAGAGAAGAAATACGAAGCTATAACAATCATGCATAAAAGAGTTCAGCAAAGACTCAATTAATATTCATAGATAGATCTGATCATAAACTCATAATTCATCGGATCCTAAGAAACACACCGCAAAAAGTCATTACATCAAATAGATCTCCAAGAACATCGAGGAGAACATTGTATTGAACATAAAAAAGAGAGAAGAACCCATCTAGCTACTACCTACAGACCCGTAGGTCTGTGGTTAACTACTCACACATCATCGGAGGAGCACCAATGAGGATGATGAACCCCTTCGTGATCGTTTTCCCCTCCAGCAAGGTGCCGGAAAAGGGCTCTAGATTGGATCTCGTGGTTCTGGAACTTGCGGCGGCTGGAATTGTGTTTCAACGACTCCCCTAGGGTTTCTAGAATATCTAAGTATTTATAGAGCTGAGAGGCGGTGGAGGAGACTCACGTGGGCCCCACTACCCACCAGGGTGCGCCAGGGGCCTCTGGCACGCCCTGGTGCCTAGTGGGCCCCACGGGCTTCCTCTGGTGCAACTCTTGGGCCTCCTGGGTGTCTTCTGGGCAGAAAAAAATCTCCAAAAAGTTTCGCTGCATTTGGACTTCGTTTGATATGGATATTCTGTGAAGTAAAAAACAAGCAAAAAACAGCAACTGGCACTGGGCACTATGTCAATAGGTTAGTCCCAAAAAATGATATAAAGTTGCTAGTAAATGAATATAAAACATCCAAGAATGATACTTTAATAGCATGGAACAACCAAAATTATAGATACATTGGAGATGTATCAATTACTTATCAATAATACCCGATATTGTCCGATTAGCTCTGAAACCCTTCCGGTGACCTCGAAACACTTCCGGTTCCTCTTGAAACTATTTAAAAATGAAACAATTCCACAAATAAATCCTTGATACTCTCGTCCTACTAACACTCAGCAAATTGTGATTACCTTAAACTTGTGGCCCTGTAGGTTTGGTAAAACATAGACATGAACGAAACCCCGTCATTCAATGACCGATAACGGAACGTGCACGTCCATATCGATCTCTATGAATACAAGGATGACATTCGAGTAAAACTTTGGTTATCATATGTTGTTCCCCTTGCTTCGCTATACTTTACAAAACCCGAGGTGAGATGTATCGGTATCCTCTTGAGTCATACACATGCTCACTATACCGGTCTCCTCATTGCCGGTTTTGTTCTTCTTTCTCGTTGACATGTTCTGGCAAACCCGTGACATAGTCACCTGTGTCTGGCCAGATGACGATGGATGTTGTCACATCGAGAGGGCCCTAAGAATATCTCTGCGTCGTTGGAGGAGCAAATTCCACTCTCAAGCTATCGTGTCCCTTGTCAAACTTTCCGATGAGCCGTAAGTTGTCGTTATGATCACCGTGTTACAGATGACGTTTGGGCAACCCCAAAGCTCATCGTATGATAAGAAGTGACTACGATACTCTCATGGTCTAAGGAACTAAATCACACGTTAACACTCCATGTTATAACAATTGACTTATGATGATTTCAACTCTAAGTATAACAAAAAAGTTTGGGTCGATTCAATATGATCATTTTTCTAACCTCATACTCTCAGTGTTGTTTTAGGACTAACATTATACTTAACGATATCCTAAGATCCAAAAAATGTGATTACTACAACACTTGAGCCAGTCTTAGAGGTGAGACTAGGAACCTTATTTTATCGTTTATCTTTCTACACGCGCACATGAGTTTTCTACGGAATCGCATATTTCAGGATTTTAGCAGTTAAAGCATAGAATATAAACTCTTAATTATGGACATAAAAATATAATAATACAATAGTATCACCTTTAGGGCATACTTCCAACACGACGTGCACGCTCTCCAACGACATAGCGCATGATCTGTTCAGGTGTGCCACCTGTGGTTGCCACACACCCTCCACTTGTTATCAGAAGATAACCCAGGCTGAAAGAGGAGGTGATGTTGCTGTGTCATCCGTGAGGTGGCACCCGCAGGTGCCACACTTGAGCAGGTTGTGCAATTTATCGTCGGAGAGCACACACGTTGGAGGGCCGCGACCATGCCTAGAAGCTTGATACAGGAGCAAAACCATCAATAAAATAAGCAGAACCACATGGGATGGGATTTATCCGGTTTTGACACATGCTTTATCTAGTTCTGGAGTTTAGGTGGATTTCGTGCTAGTGCCGCTACTCTGAAGACAGAAGTAGAACTGACGGAATACGTCTTCAGAAGCCAGACACGGGTTGACGAAGGAGGGAATGTGGTGTTCGGTTCAAAGGAGTAGTTGGGCTGTGAATGTGTCCCATATGCTCATGGGTGCAGTGTGTCAGCCCAGTAGATTTGTGTAGGCCTGGGTATATAATGTGCAGTGACTGATGGACTCGGGTCGATTAGATGAACTGTTTCCATCTTCCTTTGTCTTTCTCTAGTCTTACCTCTAGCAACTAGTGCACCAACATCTAGCAGATTTCTCGCTATCAATAGATTAATGTACCAGCCGTCAGCAGTAATCGCACTTGATGACCGAAAGTTGCATCCTTCCTACATACAATTTTAAGCAAACAATGAGTTTCAAATTGATACAAATCCGAAGAGCAACCGCACAAAATGGCACCCACTCCGTCCTTTTCACACTTGTAAAAAACTCATCCGAGATGTGTCGGCATGCTTGAGACAAGGCGCAGCACCAGCCGTCAGCAGTGATCGCACTTGATGACCGATAGAGGATCGGTTAGAGATGCTCTAACACACATCCCCTCGAACGACTCAGGCTAATCTAGGGAGAGCCCCTGCACTCCTTCCTGGCCTTGGTCTGTTTAGTGCTCGCGTGGTGCAATAGAGGGTGTCTCTGACGTTGACGTATAAATTTCTAGCCCATATTTTCTCATCAGTTTGAGCTTTTGGGTGAACTGGCTGGTGCGTGTAATTCTATTTGATATCGGTTTTGAGTTTAAGACTCGGCTGACGCAATTTAAAAAAAAAATTGAGGGAGTGTTGACGTTAAATGCATAGCCCACCTTTCCTCGTCAAATTGAGTTTTTGGGTGAACTGGCTGGTACGTGCAATTCTACATCTGATCTGTTTTCATGGAGATGTCTTCGGATGGAAGGCAAAGGAGAGTGAGGATGGTTGAGGATCTGCTGAATCGTCTCGATCTACATGAAGATGATGGCGATCACTTCAGCCTATCCACTGCCCGGTGCATCGGCACAGCCGGGGCACACTGATCAGGCCGGGTGCAAAGGGGGCTCAAGCTACGGCATATGCCAACAACAAGCCCTGCGGCAGGACATGGTTCAGTTCCAGAAGGCGATGCTGTCAACCAGGAACAAGGGAGGAAATGCACAGCCTCATGCAACTGGCGATGAGCAGCAAGATGTGCCACCAGCATCGGCAACCTCGGAGGCCAGCGCAGATTATAGTACTACTAATACTAAGTAATAAAATCAGTTCATTGATCCAACATCCAGGTCGTGGTTCATAATACAATCCATTTCCTTAGCTTATTTGCCATCACATCGATCAAGGCACAAATTAACACGAACCAGTATTCTAGTCACTGGACGATGGTGCCATCCGCCTTGCGCACCTCGACGCTGAGCACCGGGTCGTCGCCGCCGGCGTCCCGCACCAGCTGGAAGAAGCAGATGTCGCCGACGCGGAGGCCGTTGTCGACGCGGAACCGGTTCCACCCGTACCTCAGCGCCGTGCGGGTCCTCGCGTTGCCCTTGCGCCGGTTGCTGTGCTTGAGGCAGACGGTCCACTGCTGCCCGCGCATCCGCAGCACCACCCTGCCCTTCTCCGTGAACCCGTGCGACTGGCTGAACTCCACAGGCACGTTCTGCTTAACCGGCAAAGAGTGGTCAGAAACCAAAGATGCGAGGAGGAGGGGCGCACGTTTACAGCCACACACCAGGTACTGCTTCTTCTTGGTGCCCAGGTGGCACTGCCCCAGCGTCACGGTGAACCGACTCGGCGCGGCGCCGCCCCCGCCGCCATGGACGTCGGCGTCGCTGCTGCTTCCACTCCCTGGCAACGCCGGTGGCGGAGACTCCTCCTCCTCTGCTCAACTCAACCGCGCACTGTCAGTTCCAGACTGCAAGGGAGGGAAGATACAAGGGAAGGGAACGTACCGGCGCTGTCATCTTCCTCCTCGCGCTGGCAGCAGTGTCTCCCGCACTCGGAGTCGTCGAACACCTTGACGGTGAGCAGGGCGGCGCCGTCGTAGCAGAAGACGAGGAGCTGCCCCAGCTCTATGCCGTTGGCGCGGACGAACTCCTTCCAGCCCCTGCCGAGGTGCATGTCGCCGTGCTCGTTGGCGACGACCTCCGCGTCCCACGCGCGCGCCCCTCCGCCCTCGACCCGCAGCTTCACGCCCCGGAGCTCGCGGCCGTTGAGCTCGCTCGCGAACTTGTCAGGCAGCACCTGCAGTTCAGACGGGCGGCAAGAAACAGTAAGCAAGCAGAAAGATGAGAGAGAGACGAGGTCGTGCTTAATGAACATGCTAGGAGAGCATGTGCAACTAATCACCAGCTTCTCCCAGGACATTCCGGCAGCCATGAGCTTGTAGAACTGGAAACCAGCCAGGTCCGGGCTGCCCTGCGCCATCTCCGTGTCCCTGTGCTCGGAAAATCAGACCGATGAAGCAGCCAAGAAGACGGCAGAAAGTCGACACGTCAAAGCAAGCAGATCGAACTGGTGGTGCTCCCTTCCGGTGGCCGCACCGCCTACCTGTGAGAGCGCAGAATCACCATGGGGCAGCACGGACGAGGGGGCGATCGACGACGAGGGCACCGGCTGGTCTCACTGATGGGAGCCGGGAGGAGGAGGAGGATGCGAATCTTGTGATGGATGGAGTGGGATGGGAGGAGGAGAGGAATCTCTTGTAAATAAAACGTTGGGATCGATGTAACTGCGCAGCACCAACACATACGCACCCATCACGTACGTCTCATTTGCCACTTCTTAGCAAGAAGCGGCACACAGGGGACACACACAAGATGGGCTTCGCTTTACTGGCAGCGAACACCAAAAGGGTGTCAAGCTGCGCGGCGTGTGTGGTGTAGCCTTTGGAGCTCACATGGCTCTATGCATGCATGCTCGGTTGTGTTATGCTTATGTGTGCGGGCCAAGCGCTTGGTGGTTTCTCATCTTTCAATGCGTGCGAGCGGCCTCACGCCTACAGGCTACAGCTACTCTTCCCCGCGCATGTTTCGTGGTGTACGTAGCTGGATATGTCCTGTGATGTAATGTAAGGCGGCTTGTAGAGAAAGTACGTAGTTATATTTGATATGTAAATATCTATTTATGGGTCATCATATTCTCTACGCAGAGCCAAACCAGAATAACTGAAGAAAAAACAGGTTAAGATGCTGGGTAAATGACCAACCCCTGGCTGCCCGGGAGGAGTGGAGGGACATGGGGTCACTACCACCTTTGAGGTGTACTAGACCCTTGAAAAGATCTTTTTAAAGAAAAATGAACTACACTCATACAACATGTACATACCATGTCACAAGGTTATAGGTCAAAATTCAAGGAACAGAAGGATAAGTTTCACTGTGAACAGAACAACATGGGACTTATTCGCTTCAGGTTCAGGTTTTCACTTCTGTTTGAGAGCTTGCAATTTTTATGTGCCGTGGCTTTTGAGTTGGCAGGACACCATGCCCATCTGTATGCCAGACAAGTGCTTTGCTTGTGATTCTTGATCTTAATTCGCGCCTTGACACCTGCAGCACCTTGCTTTCCATCTCGTGTTTCATTGCGTGCTTCCCCCAAAAATGTTTTAGGGAAATACTTCATGGTATACCTAGCTAGTTTCTTCGTCTAATGCTGCTCTGCCAAGAAATTATTATGTTTAATATGCATACCTACTTACTGATGGCACATCATTTTCTCTGTGATCCAGAATGAGGGTAATTTGAAATGTGCAGAGGACGAGGCTGAGTAACTGAATGAAGTAGCATCAAAGGTTAACAGAAAACAGGAAGAAACCATGCGACACTTCCCATAATAACAAGCTAAAACGCTGGAAGGCTTCTCTGTACTTTGAGCAAAACAGGGTCGTGCTATATCAAAAGGTAACACACTATTGATAGCTTGCTCCTGACGCAGTTCTTTTACTGTCACTTGCACATTTATCTGAATTGCCCTCGTTCTGCAACTGCAGGCGGAAGATGCGACGTGCTTGTTATAAGCCAACTAGTCATGGTCTGACTGCCTTAAACTTTCAGCCTCAAATGAAAGTATAAATATGTAGAGACCATGATGATAATTGTGGGAAAAATGGAGAAAACATGCTCATGATGATGGCCGTGGTTTCTGGCCCATGTCAGAGGGGAAGATGATGGTGAGCTGTTGCAATATTGCGCTGGTTTCCTTTCCCTGCACTCTGCACTCACATGGCTGATGTGGTGGCTATGGCTGAACCTTACACCAGAATTGGAAACTTCAGACCAGGGAACGCATCAACACCACATCACTGCCCCTGCAGCTAAGTGCTGTCCAGTTGTGCAGGGTCTTAAATTTACCCCATCCACCATGTGACATCTCATTGTCCGAGTTGGTGTTCGTTCGTAGTACAAGCTACGATGTGTGCTCAACCCATAGGTATTTGTAGGGTATTTGCATATTCGGTGCCAAAGAAAAAAGTATATATAAGTATGCAGCGCACAAGATTGTTGAGATCTACTGCCCAACCAAATGCCCAAATAGCTGAGCATCATCAACAACAAAAGGTTCACAACAGGCCTGAGAAACGGCCATTATAGCAGCACATTTTGCTGAAGAAAGGAAACCATCGTAAGGAGAAATGCTACCGAACTTTTAACTGTCTCGGCGATGCACCCCGTCAAACCAGAGCGACACCGTGGAAATGTCTATTTTTATTCACTTTAGGGCCATGGCAGCAAAACAAGGCCCTTTCAAGCCGTGACGCTCTTCAGGTATGCGATGAGATCAGCACGCTCCTGGGGCTTCTTCAGTCCAGGGAACACCATCTTAGTTCCAGGGATGTACTGCACATAAGAGAATAGTAATTGGAATTTTATCAGGAGATCATTTTTTTAAAACGGCTCAGGAGATCATACAAAACCATTGAATGTCATTCTACGAGTCTAAGAAATAATCATGGCTAAGATATCCAGCACATGAACGAGTAAGGTTCAAACGGTGGTGTTAACAGGGAAATGTTGCTCCCAATCCAGGGTTGCAAAATCCTTTCAATGGTAGCAAGTACTACCAGGGAATCCTGGTTATTCCCCCAAGTAAAGCTCTTATTAGAAATCTTAAATTTCAATAGGCCATGCTTATTAATCCAATTATTACATAAAAAGGCCTAGTGAGAATTAAAGTTACCAGTGTTCTTATCTTGAGAAAATCTGATAAGGTTAAAAGTCACCACCCGCAAGGGTAGGACTATCAACCAGATTTATGGCATCCTCTGAGATCAAATCAAGTTTATACAGTTCATTATTTTACAGAATGCATTTTTGGCTCAGTAAAAAGCATAAACATTGTCCCTGCTAATATGAACAGAATGAATGATAGGAAGTAATAGACAGTTCTAAAGAAATGGACATCTCTAAGTAGAGGTCAAGGAGTTCCAGGTACATATACCTATAACATGGCTAAGCAGAGATATCAAATAATCAGGTAAATTCAAGAGCAACTAGATTAAACTAGAAGAGCACAAAATGAAGAAATGTGTCATCAGTGTACAATGACCTCGAGGAAACTAGAAGAGCACAAAATGAAGAAATGTTTCATCAGTGTACAATGACCTCGAGAATAGAAATAGTCAACAATTTAGCTCTACGAAGCAATTATAATCAATCCTCTTAAAAGAACTTCCAAGACACTAAACTCTCAACAATTCCTCAAAAAAACATTAACTCTTTAACAGGGAATGCTAGAACACTGCCCAAGTATCTGATTACAAGTGCACAGCACAAGGCAGCAGGTCTCACATACCCACAGGCCACTGATGACAAAATATAGAAGTGGCCATTAACCATACCTTCTTTGGATTAAGCAGGTAGTCATACAGTGTTTTCTCCTCCCAAACCACAGCCATGCTCTTGTTGGCCGTGGAGTAAGAGTATCCAGCAGTTGTGCCAGACTGCCTCCCAAACAGACCATTCAGGTTAGGGCCTGCAGATCAGAATGACTGGCAT
This sequence comes from Aegilops bicornis, assembly GCA_021605145.1. NCBI lineage: Eukaryota > Viridiplantae > Streptophyta > Magnoliopsida > Poales > Poaceae > Aegilops > Aegilops bicornis. The sequence continues at coordinate 712,687,846 of CM038671.1, forward strand.
TAACTTGGCATTTGGTTAAACAAGATCTGGCTTTGTACAGCGGCGACATGTGGCAAACGAATTTAGTTCCAACAGTGTATCGGCTGTTCAAAACTAGTATGTGCCCTGCAGATATTACTAGAGATGTTCTCTCAGAAAATTACACAAAACTGAAAGCCTACAGAAGACTACAAACAAATAAACATTGAATACATGTATGTAATTGCAAACGCTCTTTCTCCTTAATGAATTGACAGTGCTCCTGCTTGTTTGTCAAAAAGAAACATAAATACAGACCAAACTATCGGCAAGGCTAGTCACTGAATTATAACACTGAACACACATACATTCAATGCGGTGTCATGAATAACTGCAAAAGGTATTCTATTAAATCATACGAGTAACACCAGTAAGCACATTGCGTATTTTTTAATTGTTCATATTTTTTTATGAAATGCAGCAAGACTTGAATTGTTCATTTCAAGTGCCTCTTTCAGATAACTTGCTATCGGTGGAAAATCATCATTGTCATGAATCTAATGCGTTTTGGCATCTACATTGAAAGAAAGGCACGCCATCCGGCAATTCACCGATCCAACAACATATTTCACCCAGACAGACGGATTCGCCCATTTCACGAATCAACGAACACTCGCTCGGGCCCAACCAAGTTCACGAACCGCACGGCAGCCGACCGAACAACCGGGATCCAAGCGCGGAGAACGCGCAGGATTTACGATCAATAGATGTGATTCATCCCTCCCAGATTCCCGTCGGGCGCTCACCTTGCTTGTGGCCGGCGCCCTTGTCGACGGTGTGGCACTGGGCGCACTTGGTCTTGAAGATCTTCTCGCCGGCCGCGGGGTTCCCCGGGGGCGCCTCCGAGAACGACGCCATTGCCGGGCTAGGGTTAGGGATCCCTGGGCTGGAGGAACGGAACGCGATCCGGGTCGCAAGAGGCTGGAGGCGGCGGGGAATGGTGATCGGGCTCGTTCTGGCCTGTTATGGCTCTGCCTGTTTTAAAGCGGTACCGCGAGATTACGAGAGACCGACAGCCGTTGAGGTCGAGGGGCTACGAAAGTACCATACTACCCCTGAGGCTTCGCAGGAGCTTGGCCAGTATTGTTCGAGGGGGCGCAATGGGCGGGGGCGACCAAAACCATGTTTTTTCTTTTAAGGGGGCCAAAACCGAGTTTTCGGCTGATATCAGGGGCGGCGCTAGGGGTTTCTTAGGTCTTCATGTGAATACCCATAATTTTTACAAAACAATATTGATTTTGGTAAAGCAGTGATAATTTTTGAAAAACAACAACGATTTTAACAAAATAGATACACATGAATACCCGGTTGCAAATTTCTGAAGCCGCCACTGGCTGATATGGCTGGATATTTGGCCCATATTCTCAAGGGGTATTTTCATGGACGGGGCCACTGGCCCAGGATGGCACTGCCAAAGTTCCGTCGCCTGTCATTCCTCTTCTCGCCTATCCACCAATTATGTAGTTTGAGAGGTAATCTTAAGTAAACTGCTTCGAGAACCACTGCAAAGAAAAAAATATTCAGACATTGTCATCTAACATAACTCATTATAGGCAGTAAAAAGAAGGTTACAGAGTTCTTACTTACCGTGCTGCAGTTCACTATTATTTTAGATAAAGTGTAAACAAATAGTTTAATTGCCATCTTTTGACCCATTTTACTAACAATTTTTGCTTGGTGTTATAGGACCAACCCAATACTATAGTTACACGCGAGTTCTTTTTTCTGTACTTTTATTGCTTTTCACAGTTTTGCATAGTTTTCTTTGGTTTTCATATTTTTTTTCCTTGTTTCTTTCTTTGGTTTTCACCAGTTTTCTTCGGATTTATATATTTATATTTCTTTTTTCTTGAAGACAAAACATGTGTAATTTTTTCATACACATTGTATATTTTTTGTTTAAATTAGTAATATTTTGTATGTGTGTTTAACATTTTTCAAATACACGATCAATCTTTTTTCAAATACTATATGTTTTGATGTCTAATTTTTATACACATTTACATTTTTCATATTAAAAAATTTATATGTACATTTAACATTTTTTCAACACATGATTAAAATCATTGCAACCACATGCTTTGAACATTTTTTTGAATACATGTTAAAAAAATGAAACACACATTCAAACATTTTATAATTATATGAACATTTTTAAATTTTACAAAATGCAAGAACCATTTATATATTGTATAAAAAGTTTCAAAACATGTCACGGAAATATTTTTTTGGAACGCGTGTACATTTAAAAAAATTAATGTACATTTTTTAAAATGGTAGATTTTTCTTAAATTACCCAAAAGAATCTTACACTGTATAAATATTTTTTTTTAAATGACACATAAATTATTTTGGAAACATGTGAACATTTTTAAGCATTATAAATATTTCACCTAAAGCTTTTAACATTTTTAAATACATATACATATTTTGAGTACGTTTAACATTTTTTAATTAATGGTTTTTGACTTTTTAGTAATTAAATTTTGAAATATATGCATAGATTTTTCCAAAAATATAAGCAAAAGTGAATTTAAAAAATGAAGAAACAAAAAAGGATAAAACTAACTAGGAAGTTGGGCCGGCCCAATACTAGCGACTTGGAGGGCACTCCTTGAAGCAAGACCTTGCTCACTCTTGCATGAGCGATACGCAGCCGCGTCCCCCACTTAGAGGCCATTTCGTACATAACGCATACCCCACCGGAACTAACGGGCTAGCTAGGGTAGTAGATGGATTCCACGCTAATACGAAAGTAGTGTGCTACACTGGATCATCATCTGGCGAATGGCGAATATATTTTCTTGCACAAAGTCTTCAGGTACACGAATCAATGCACGAACCCATGAAAGTTGTCACGGTGATGGTAACACAATGAAATGCAGAGCAGAGGAGCCACATGTACAAGTGTAAAAAAACTAAAAAATAAAGCTCAATTACTCACTTCATTCTTCGGCGAGAAGAAGATGCATTGGAGAAGAAAGAGTAAAAAAGGGAAAATGATTTCTTTGAGTTCATTTGATGCAATTTACGTAGTTCAGGGTGACTATTGAAAAGAAAAAGGGAAATTAACTAATGTGGGAGAAATTCTTCCACCAAGCCTCCCTTGTTCAACGTGTCACCATTTAACGCGCCAGCTGGGATGATCAAACAATAGCCGGTCAAATGTGGGTATAGACAACTCCTTGATTGCATTTTCAGATTTGGTTGATGATTTTTCTAAGTTTTAAGACTTCACTGAGACACTGCTACGAGCTGTTTGGGAACATTTGATGCACTTGACTCCAGTACAAAAGTGGTGAGCTACATGGACTCGTCGTCTACCGGATATATTTGCATGCATTAAAGTCTTCAGTACTCAATTTGAACACACTGACGCATCAACACTGAAATTGTGGTGACATCACAATGAAGTGCACACCAGAGAAGCTACATTTCACTAGAACGTGGAAGCTCACACCCGCTTTACCATGTCCATAGGATAAAAATTATAGCCTAGAAAGCAAGACCTAATTACTAGATCAATTCTTCGACAAGAAGAACACACAGCGAAGAAGAAAAGGCAAAATGATTGTATTGGGGTTCATCTGAGGCAACATATATAGTAGAATTGTTATTGCAAAAAAAATATGAAAACTCAACTGAATTTCGTGGGAGATGTGCCGCCAAGCCTCCCTTGTTGGAGTTGTCCCCATTTAATGTGCTAGATCGGTCGGTCAAACAATATGAAGGAAATAATGGATACACATGACTCATTAATTTCACTTTTGAATTTGGATGGTAATATTTTTAAGTTTCAAGACTTATGTGAGAGACTTGAAACAACTTTGGGACATATGAGGGACTTAACCCTAATACAGGAGTAGTGAGCTACATGGACTCGTCGTCTACCCAATAAATTTGCAGGCACAAAAGTCTTAGGTACTCAATTTGAACACACATATGCTCCAAACGCACAACTGGGGCGGCATCATAATGAAGTGTTGAGCAGACGAGCCACATCCCACCAAAACCTGGAAGCTAGTTGTATTACGTAGAGCGTGACGTTGAGCCAGTACTAGCTCACACCTACTTTATCTTTTTTTTGAAACGGAGCTCACACCTACTTTATCAACTATGTGCATGCAAGAAAAAACTATAACCTGATAAACAAAACCAAATTTTTAGCTCGATTCTTCTATGAGAACTATACACAGAGGAGAACAAAGAAGAAAGAAGGAAAAATGATTTCTTGGGGTCCATATGAGGCAGCATATATAGCAAAGGACGGCTATTGCCAAAAAAAAAACTCAACCGAATTTGGCAGGAACTATGCCACTAATTAAGCCTCCCTTGTTTGTGGTGTCACCATTTTACGTGCTAGATAGGATGACCAAATAGTATCGAGGCACCTGTAGATATAGATGACTCATTGATTGCACTTCTGGATTTGGATGAATTTATTTAAAGTTTCAAGACAATGTGGGATACCCTAATACAAAAGTAGTGAGCTACATTGGCTCGTCATATACCGACTATATTTGCATGTGTGAAAGTCTTCGGGTACTTAATTAGAACACAATGATAATCCCCAAGTGCAGGGAATTATTGCAACACTTCCCAATGTGAAGATGGAAGTATGGAGTGTCCATATATCAAATGAGCTAAATGTAGGAATTTTGTTCTCTCATGTTCTATCCACCAATGGAACATCAAACATTTGTTGTACCATGACTTCTAGTAAAAGATAATTTTTAGTTATAAAGGAGGAAGTATGCAAGATTACAAGGTGCAATAAATGAAAGTTAAGTACTGAAATTTAAGGCTCCAGTAATAAAGTACAACAAAGCGAGTGTGGAACTGGAAATAGTGGTGGCAGGTGTTGCGGTATTGTTCCTAGGCCAATTGCGATACTATAACCGATAACCATGCTTCGCATTTTTACTTGTGGAAGAGGCCTATGCTAGCATGTTGCAGAATTTATTGACTTATATGTCTTGCGATTGAAGCACTTAGCAAGCATCCACAAATCCTAGAATTCATTATGGTAAACTTAACCATAGCTTTAAGTGTATGTGTCCTCTTATGCTTTGACTTCTATACTTTGGTACGGTAATATCTGTCACTCCGTCCACCCTATGTATAATCTCATCTCAACATGTTTAACTGTTTTTTAGTGAAAGAACAACCTATAGTTACTCTGAAACAGAATTCCAATACGTATCCAACAACTCACACAAACACAAAGGCATGTCTGCTATCAATTCCTGGCCTCTTGTCTCCTAGCAAGAGCTGCTAGTTCATGTGCCATAACATTTTGGTTCCTTCCAATAGCCTGAACATGATACGAAGCGAACTAAAACATAATCGTTTTGACATCGGCTACAATTGGGTGGCACTCGGATCGAACAATGATCTTCATATTCAATTCTTTCACTGCCACAGAGCAGTCCATCTCCACGATCATCGACACCCTTACAACCATGTCATCGCTATTCAAGGTACTTGATTTCATGTTAACAAATATACTATTCAAGGTGTCACTATCACTAGTTAACTTGCCAGTTGGGATGGGCAAACGGATACCGACACAAATGTGGATATTGACGACTAACTGATTGTACATTTTTTATTTAGCTGGCATTTTTTTTCAAAATTTCAAGATGTACGTGAGACACTCAAAAAAAATCCGTGACATATGATGGACTCCACGCTAATATAGAAGAAGTGGCTAACTGGATCATCATCTAGAGAATATATTTGCTTGTAGAAAAGTCTTCGGGTACACAAGTTAACGCACAATCCCTTCAAAGTTTCCACAGTGGCGGCAACACAATGAAATGCAGAGCAGAGGAGCCACATCACACTACAACATGGAACCTATATGTATCTCGTATTGCACGACAAAGAGCTAGACCCAGCTCACATCTGCTTTGCTAGCTATGCAGACACGAATAAAACTATATGTAAAGAAGGAAATCCAATCGCTTGCTCGATTCCTCGATGAGGAAGAATACATGAAAGAGAAGAAAGAGGAAACAAAGGCTAAATGATTTCCTAGTCTTTTATTAGAGGCAACACATATTGTTGGTATTGCAATAAATCTCAACCGAATTTGTTGGGACTTATGTCGTCAAGCCTCCCTTGTTTGAGGTGTCACCTGTTACGTGCCAACGTGGTGGTAAAATGGTATCGGAGCAAATATGAATCTAGACAACTCACTAATGCTATTTTTGGATTTGATGATTATTTTTTAAAGTTTCAAGACATGTGGGCAACACTTGAAACAATTTGGGGACATATGATCCACTTCGCTCTAACACGTAAGTAGTGAGCCATATGGACATCTTCTATTCGAATATAGTTGCCAGCACAAAAGTCTTTGGGTGCTCGATTTGAACACGCGAACCCTAAAGATTGCAACAGTGGCAACATGACAATGAAGAATAAAGCAGAGAAGCCACATCTCTCTAGAACATGGAACCTACTTGCACCTCATAGCACGCGATGTCGATGAAGTCCCAGCTCACCCCTTCTTTACCAACTATGTATATGCGAATAAAATTATAAAAGGAACTAGTAGATCTAGCTCAATTCTTCAACAAGAAGGAAGAATACAGAAGGAGAAGTAATCATAAACAAAGGCAAAAATGATTTCTAGGGCTTCATTTGATGCAACCTATATAACTCGTGGTGGCTACTGCAAGAAAAAAAACTCAACCAAGTTTAGTGAAAACAATGACGAGGTACCACCAGGCAACACACTAGCTGGGGCAGTCAAGCGGTATCGAGACTAATTTGGACCAGATGATCCACCAGTCGCACCTTTGAGATTTGGACAACAATTTTTCAAAGTTTTAAGACGTATGTAAGAAATCAAAACAATTTAGGAACATCTTCAGTCTAATACAAAAGTAGTGACTTAGAGCAACTTTAGCAGAGTAACCAAAATGTCGGATCACCATAATAATCGTTCGTTTTGCATTCGAGGCCAAAAGCGGATATAGTGGAGTGACCATATCAAACTCGACCTCCATAATTTTTGGAGGCTGCTCCAAATTGAGCTCGCGAACCTTAAATTTTCAGGCTAGGGGTGTTGATATGAAGCAAGCTCTAAACCCAACCGATCACACTGGAGGAAAGTTATTCACAAAAAAAAGGAATGTTTTAGCTCGTTTTCTTTGTCCCATGCACCTTATATATGATTGCCACTTCCACTCCTACCAATTGTGCAATCGCTTTTTCACTAGAAAGAGCATCCCCCCTCGGCGCACGCTCGTTACCGTCCTTGTCTTGGACGTTGGTCGGAGGATGGATTATGTTGAGTATACGTGTTATGTGCATATTGTGTATTGGACCCGCCTCCTTCCAGTTCCTTGTATAGTTAAGATGCGTGACCCACCTTTATACATCATATATACGTGCCTATGCACGAAGAGCAATACATCAAGCAATCATCACATCTTACATAGTATCAGTTTCCGGGATCTAATCCTAGCCTTCCGCCGCCGCCGCCGCCACCTAGCCGCCGCCGTTCGTGCGCCCTCCGCGCCAGCCGACCCTTAGCCTTCCGCCGCCGCCGCGCGTCTCCTCTGCGCCGCCGCCGCCACTGCCACCCAGCCGCCGTCGTTCGCGCGCTCTCCGCGCCGGCCGCCGCTCCCACCTCTTCCTGTCGCGCGCGCAATCCAGCCGCCATCGTTCCTTCCACCGATGTATCCCTCTGCAGCCGCAGCCTCCCGATCCCAACCCGGCGATCGCTAGCCTGCTGCCTCCCGCGTCGCTAGTGCTACCCGCAGCCTCCCGATCCCACGGTCGCCCGCTTGCCATCTATCCAATCCGGCGTCTCCTGCTGTTCGTATGTATTCCGGCGAGATTGCTCGAAGCGTGTACGTGCGTATAGCTAGCTAGTGCAAAGCTAGCTTACGTGAAGGATCGACTCAGCTGCTTGCTGGTCGTACGTGACTACGTGTGCGTTCTGGCCGGAGTATCAATTGATCTAGCGATCAGGTTGTGCACTTGTGCGTCTCTTCGTGCGTGTGATCTGCTATGACCAAAAGTATCGACCAGAAAATGTGCCCTAGAGGTAATAATAAAGTTTTTATTTACATTTTCTTATATCATGATAAATGTTTATTATTCATGCTAGAATTGTATTAACCGAAAACTTAGTACATGTGTGAACACATAGACAAACAGAATGTTTCTAGTATGCATCTACTTGACTAGCTTGTTTATCAAAGATGATTATGTTTCCTAGCCATAGACATGTGTTGTCATTTCATGAACGGGATCATCATTAGAGAATGATGTGATGGACAAGACCCATCCTGAAAGTGCTAGTTATCGACTAGAGGGGGGGGGGGGGTGAATAGGCGATTTTTGGGAAAGTCTTCAAAACACGGATGTTTCGAAGACAAACAATAGAAATGACCTAATTGATATGCAGCGAAAGATAAACTACAACAAGCAAATCATAGTCTAGTATGCAATAACGTGAAAGTACAAGACTAATAGCAGCTTGGTAGTAGGATCAAGATGGAAGATAGTGAGAAGCCAATCAACAAAAGTAGTCAAGCAATGAAGTCAAACAGGTATGACAAATAGGCAATGACTTCACGAAGACAAACTCTAAGTAAGGAGAGGGAGAAGATAGAACTAGTCACTTGTTAAAGACACATAATTTGTTGGACCAGTTCCAGTTGCTGTGACAACTGTACATCTGGTTAGGGAGGCTGAGATTCAACTCAGAAGACCGCGTCTTCACCTTATTCCCCTTGAGCTAAGGACACACAGTCCTCGCCCAATCACTCTGGTAAGTCTTCAAGGTAGACTTCCAAACCTTCACAGACTGCGTTCACCGGCAATCCACAATGACTCTTGGATGCTCAGAACGCGACGCCTAACCGGCTGGAGGATTCACAGTCCTCAAGTGTAATAAGTCTTCAGGTCACATGCATGTAAAGACTTGATGATGCCTAACACTCTTTGGCTCTGGGTGTTTGGGCTTTGTCCTCGCAAGGATTTCTCTCTCTCAAAGGCTTCGAGGTGGGTTGCTCTCAAACGACAAAAGCCGTGCACTCACTCTGAGCAGCCACCAATTTATGGTGTAGGGGGTGGGCTATTTATAGCCACTAGGCAACCCGACCTGATATGTCCGAAATGACCCTGGGTCACCAAGGAACTGACACGTGTTTCAACGGTCAGATTTCAAACACACACGACAACTTTACTTGGGCTGCAAGCAAAGCTGACTTATCCAACTCTGGATAAGTTTTGCTCTCATTGTCTTCGCTCGAAGACATAGGATTTGGGTTGAGCATCACTTGATCATTACGACTTTGATCACTTGGACCCCACTTAACAGTGCGGTGGTTCCTATGACTCAACAAAGAAGAAAAGGAAACAACGAACGACACAGTCTTCGCGCTCCATAGTCTTCACTCAATGTCTTCTCATGTCATAGTCTTCAATGTGAATATCTTCACATGCCACCATTGTCGTCAATGTCTTCATACATTTTTAGGGGTCATCTCCGGTAGGTAAACCGAATCAATGGGGGACACTACCTACGTTATCCTGCAATTCTCACAAACGCATTAGTCCCTCAACCACATTTGTCGTCAATACTCCAAAACCAACTAGGGGTGGCACTAGATGCACTTACAATCTCCCCCTTTTTGGTGATTGATGACAAACTAGTTGAAGTTTTCAATGGGGATAAAGTATGTGAAATTGTAAAGGATAGGGAATTGTCTTCATAAGTGGCAAAGGCTCCCCATGAAGATGTGCATATAAGTAGTTTGTTTTTGGAATGCAAATGCACATGGCAGGTTGTACTTGTGGAGATCCTCTTCAACTTATGAAGATAATTCATCATGCATGAAATGATATAACTAAGAGAATGACATGCATAATGAAAAATGGACGTCTGCAGAATGATCTAAGTGCGGAAGTTATCATCGCACATGCGGAATTTATCATCGCACCTTAGTAAAGCAAATAAGTAGCAGGCGACCATCGAGTTTAAGTGTTACAACTCAAAGAACCAAATGTATCAAAAGCGAGAGTTGTAAACACTAGGCAAAATATTATGCAGCCGCCCTTATGAACCCGCTTGAAGACTATCAAACTCATATGCTTCTCCCCCTTTTGTCAGTAAGGACCAAAAAGGTTTGAAGACATAGAGCGTCTACTCGTCTTCTTCAGAATTAGATGATGCAGCAGGGTTGTCGTTGTTGGTTGGCGGTGCAGACGAACTTGGTGCAGTGTCGATGTGTGCAGAAGTAGGGGGCGGTGAAGTAGCATCATCTTCATCATTGATCACTCTGGCATTGACAGTTGCCGCGGAGGAAGAATAGTCGAGTCTTCAAGTGATGGAGTTCGTCGTAGGACTGCATTCCGTGGAGGAGTGGAGTCAAACTTGAAGCGTTTAGTGAAGCCATCGTCTTGAAGATCCGCTTCAGCACTGAGCAGGGTCAAACTCTTCCATGATCGCCGACAGGTCTCGTGAGTGACAAAAGCATTCTTGGTGGCAAGGTTTCGAATGCGATTGACGTCCACCAAGAGGCTTTGCATTTGTCGCTTGAGCCAGAAGTGATGCTTATCTTGTTTCTGATGCAGTGCGACAAGAAGTTCTCGATCATTGAGGATGCGAGAGCGCTTCCGAGGCCTTTGTGCAATAGTGCTCTCAGTAGCTTCAGTGTGCGCACGGTGAGGCAGACGAGTGTTCCCAGCCAGAGGATAGACACGAGATACTTCTTGGACGCCTTCCATGGGTTGAGAGAATGAAAGATCGTGGATGTCGCCTAGAGGGGGGGGGGGGGGGTGAATAGGCGCTTTAAAATAATTACGGTTGAGGCTTGAACAAATGCGGAATAAACCTAGCGGTTAATTTGTCAAGCACAAAACCTACAACAACTAGGCTCACCTATGTGCACCAACAACTTATGCTAAGCAAGATAAGCAACTATGTGATAGCAAGATATATGACAAGAACAATATGGCTATCACAAAGTAAAGTGCATAAGTAAAGGGCTCGGGTAAGAGATAACCGAGGCACGCGGAGACGACGATGTATCCCGAAGTTCACACCCTTGCGGATGCTAGTCTCCGTTTGGAGCGGTGTGGAGGCACAATGCTCCCCAAGAAGCCACTAGGGCCACCGTAATGTCCTCACGCCCTCGCACAATGCAAGATGCCGTGATTCCACTAAGGGACCCTTGAGGGCGGTCACCGAACCCGTACAAATGGCAACCCTTGGGGGCGGTCACCGAACCCGTACACTTTGGCAACCCTTGGGGGTGGTCACCGGTACCCGTCAAATTGCTCGGGGGATCTCCACAACCTAATTGGAGACCCGACGCTTGCCCGTAGCTTTGCACCACAATGATTGAGCTCGAACACCACCAACCGTCTAGGGCGCCCAAGCACCCAAGAGGAACAAGCTCAAGGGCGCCAAGCACCCAAGAGTAATAAGCTTCTCAACTTGTAACTTCCACGAATCACCGTGGAGAACTCAAACCGATGCACCAAATGCAATGGCAAGGGCACACGGAGTGCCCAAGTCCTTCTCTCCCAAATCCCACCAAAGCAACTAATGCTAGGGAGGAAAATGAGAGGAAGAACGAAAGAAGAACACGAAGAACTCCAAGATCTAGATCCAAGGGGTTCCCCTCACTTAGAGGAGAAAGTGATTGGTGGAAATGTGGATCTAGATCTCCCCTCTTTTCCCTCAAAAACTAGCAAGAATCCATGGAGGGATTGAGAGTTAGCAAGCTCGAAGAAGGTCAACAATGGGGGAAGAACACGAGCTCAAAGGATTAGATCTCAAGGGGGAAGAAGACCCCCTTTTATAGGTGGGGAGAAAATCCAACCGTTATCTCCTCACTCAGCCCGCACGACGCGGTACTACCGCATGGAGCTGCAGTACTACCGAGGTCGGCTGCGGTACTACCGCTGCAGGGTTCTTGATACTACCGCAAGTGCAAGATCGCCGGCGGATGAAGGCCTGTTGCGCAGAGTAACGAACGGTAGAACCGCCGGAGCGGTACTACCGCCGCCCCACGGTACTACCGTAAGGCAGGCAACACTAGTCAAGAGAAAGCACGGAAGTAAAAATTACTTCCGCATCTACTTCCGCCGAGGAGGACTGCGCAAAATCCGCACGGTACTACCGCACACGAAGAGCGGTACTATCACAGAGGCGCGGATGTAAAATTACATCCGCCTACTTCCGCTCATGCTGCTAAGCCTGGCGAGCCACGGTACTACCGCGCCAAGCGCTGGTACTACAGCGTGGGACGCGGATGTAAAAATTACATCCGCCCCTACTATCGCCGAGCAACAAGGCTGGCGTTAGATGCCACTGCGGTACTACCGCTCCCACAGAGCAGTACTACCGTGAGCACCCGCAGTACTACCGCAGGGGACTACGGTACTACCGCAAGGGCCTGCGGTACTACCGCTCCGGAGAGCAGTACTACCCGCATGCCCCAGATTAGCAACACTGTCCTTCATTTTGCAGAGAAGACAACAGAGGGAAACAATAAAACCAGAACTGCCATAACTTCTACAAATGAGCTCAGAATTGAGCAAACTCAAGCTTGTTGGAAACAAGACAACGAGTAGCATCGAAACAACGAAAGGATATAGTAAGAAGAGGCAGAGGAGGTATGCCTAACGAACAAAGGAGTGAAACCTCCAACAGAGAAGAAACGGCATATCCTCCAACATCGAAAACATCATAGAAGATGCAAGTGAACTCCGTTTTCGATGAGCTCGAGCTTGTCATAAAAATGACCATAAGCTCCAAATCTCACAAGGAGAAGAACCAAACAAGAACCCAAAAGATGATGCAAGGATGCAATGGTTTGAGCTCTCTATGAATGATAGGATCAAGCTACTCATCGAGAGCCCCCTTGATAGTAATGCGGCAATCGATCCTATACCCGGTCTCCCAACTACCATCATGAGACCGGTAAAATAGAAAACCTATCAAGGGCAAACCTTTGCCTTGCACATGGTCCACTTGAGCTGAGACGATGATGATCTTGACTCCTCAAGTTGGACCACCTTTCTTGATTGCGTTGGCTCAAGAAGACTAGTTGATTGCTCCCCCATACTCCACTATGGGTGAGCCACTCTTCCAAGACATCTTCACAAGTCCATTGTCACCAAATGGACGGCAAGCTTCAAGCATTTGATCTCTTCGTGATGCTTCACTTGAATTTGCACACCGCAACCTAACCCCACAAAGAACTCTCACGAAGACCATGGGTTAGTACACAAAGCGTAATGGACAATGCTTACCATACCATGGGATCACTTGATCCCTCTGTCCATCTTATGCGCTTTGTGTGTTGATCAACTTGATTCACTCTTGACTTAGTCTTGATCAACCTTGATTCTTTCCAACTCTCTTCATATGGATGATGTATGACCAATCTTTGGATAATTCCTTAATAGCACCTTGGTCAACACATAAACTCCTTGAAACCAACACATGGACTTCAAGAAAAGCCTATGGACAAATCCTTCAAATGTAACTCAATGCAACCATTAGTCCATAGAGAATGTCATCAATTACCAAAACCACACATGGGGGCACCGCATGTCCTTTCAATGAAGCTATGGTGATCTGCATTCTAAAGACAAAGTGGCGTTTTGGCAGGCTCAGGGTATATGGCTTCAACAGACATATCAACCTCTGGTAGAAAAATCAGATGATTGCGAGCAGAAGGCTGATAGTTGATAGCAGAGTGCATCTTGATGAGGCGCATGACCCATGGAGCATAAATTTCAGACCAAAAAGATCTGATCCAGACGCAGCCAATTGTTGGATGAAGAATTCTTGCGTATTGAAGCTGATGCCATTGAGGATGTAAAAGACCAATGTCTTCATGGCTCCTTCAAGTTTTCCAGATGATGAATGCCCTTTGATTGGCCATAGAGTTCGCCTGATGATGTGATATATTATACGAGGCAGATACTCAAGGTCATCAACAAAGAAGTCCTGAGGGTATTCAGCGTCATGTGGTAGTGGCTTCATCATGCTCAACATGTGACTCATGTTGGGCTCTGGCTTATGGAAGATGCTCTCCAGTGCATCGCGGTGGAGTTGACAACCAGGTTCAAACAGCTCTCCGGGAGTGGGTAGGCCTGTGAGCTCAATGACGTCAAGAGCTTTGGCTTCATGATGAACATTTCTTGTCATCCACTCGAGAACCCATGTCTTCGTATCTCTGTAGTAGCCGCGGAGGTGGAGGGTAGCATAGAATTGAAGCACAAGTTCTTCATTCCAGTGTTCTTTGTCTGTTACGAAGCCGAGCAGACCTGCATCACGAAAGCAATCAAGTGTTTCTTCTAAGCACGACAGTCTGGCAATGGCTTCAGTGTCGAGGCGCATATGAGGGAAAATGCGCCCTTGATCATACAGAACGCAGGAGTAATAGCTTCGTTGCTGATAGCTCCAGAAACGGTCAGATGATATCCTTGGCTTGTGTAGGGGTTCTTTGCTCTGTCAAATAAAGTGTTGTGGGCTTTGAAGCCATTTGCATTGAAAGACCCTGTAGAGGTGGCAGTGCCTGGAAACCTTGGCAGTCGTGGCTTTGGTTTCTGGACCTGAGGCCTATGCGCAATATGATATTCAAACTGAGGACCAGAGGCATGAGGCGGAGGGACCAGAACGGGCCATCTTAATGTGATTAGTTGACCATAAGTGTATGCTTGCTCAATTGTGTAGGGCCTTGGTGGCGGAACTGGAGCAGTGGCAACAACTGAGGCTTCAGGCTGCTCAGCAGATGCTTCAGGAGCAGTTGCCTCATTGGCTTCAGGCACATTTCCTTCATTGGCTTCAGGAGCTGTTGGTGCAGGCTCCACATTTACTTCAGCCATGACCACGTCATGGGCTTCATTGGTGTTGGAGGTGGCAGCCTCAATGTTTTCAACCTCCACTTGAGGAGCTGGAGGGTCTGGCACTGGCACGTTGATATCAGGAATAACTTCTTCAATAACAGGGGGTGTAGGGACACGTTCTTCTTCTTCTTGGGTGTCTTCGGCTGATGCAGCCGGATTGTCTTCAACAGCTTTGGCTTTAGACTCGGAGACATTCACAGTTGGAGTGGCTTCTGAAAACACTTGACGTGCAACAGGTTGGTGGTGCACTTCTCCTTCTGGAACGCTTGAGAGAGGTACTTGAGGCCTTTGACCTTTGCGAAGCCTGCGAAATGCGGGCGACGCCTTTGGAGATGGGGTTGGATGGGCCTCAAAGTCTTCCTCTTCTTCTTCTTCTTGTTGTTGTTGGGGAGTGACTTGTTGTTGGGGAGTACTAGGGGAGTCTTGTTGTTGCGGGCTATCAGCCCATGAAGCATCCTGAGCAATTGGCGTCAGAGGACGACCAATGCTGATGAGTTCGATGTTCGTATTTAAATGCGCAGATGATACCACATTGTGTTCAATCTGAGGAAGAACTTCATCATCTTCAACATTGTCATGGTGACCAATGTCTTCAGCAGTGATGGGATCAACTGCTGGAATCTCTTCAGCTTCATGAGCCTCTGTGGAAGCAGGCTCATGAACAATCATACGTAGTTCTTGGTTTGCAGATGCGTGATCTAACCATCAAATAGGTTCAACAACCAAGGGCTCTGTGGGAGCAGCCCGATTCTTCTTGGTCTTGAGCTTCTTCTTGGAGGGAGCAGCATCGGAGGCTTCGTGGATTTTTCCTTTTTTCTCGCTTCAGCCTCGGCAGCCTCGCCTTCTTACATTGAAGCGGTTGATCGACCTTTGGCTTCGAGCCAGTCATGCTGCTTGGGAAGACTATGCGGGGTTCTTCCTGCCTTGAAGGTGCAGCTTGGTCAGTTCAAGACTTCTTCCTCTTTGCAGCCATTCTGGGGTCAATGCCAGGATGGCCAAGAGCCTTGTGCTTCTCAGCCTCATTGTAGGCCAGCACACACTTGTCAGCCAGACTCTTCATGCGCTCACGAGAGCCTCTGGCTTCTTCGCGCTTCTTGAGAAAGGCTTCTTTGAGGTCGTGCAGCATGACCTTGAAGTTTTTGACATCTTGCACGCTGAGTGCAGCCATATGCTTCTTGAACTGAGCCTTCTCATAGTCAATCTTATGCTTCACTTCAACAATGCGCTGAGCAAGAGCTAGCTCAGAAGCAATGGCTCCATTGAAGGAGACTCTGAGGCCAATAGGAAGTTGCAGATATTCAAAGCTGATGTTTGGGGTGTCAAACCACTCATCAATGAAGTGATGGATGATTGCCACATCAAAGAGAGGCAAATTTTTGAAATTTTTTGCTTCTTCTTTGCTCTTGATAAGTTGCTCAAGGGCATCATCTGTAAGATCTTCATCACTGGACAGATCAATGTGCTCTTCACGCAGAATGGCAGCAGGAGTCAGTGTCAGTTCAGTATTCTTGACAATTTTCTTTCTCTTCTCCGTTTTCTTGGAGATACGGGATTGATCTTCAGACTGCATTAATCGGGCTTCAGGAGGTGCAAGAGCTGGCTTCACACGTGAAGCTTTTGGAGGAGCAATGACTTTGAAGCCTTGACTTCTGTTGCTTCGCGGCTTTGGAGCAGAGCAGGAGCAGGAGCCGAGGCTTCATCAGTCAAGATTGTCATCGAGTGATCCACTTTGGCACCTTGGACCAAGATGTAGCGATGAGGCCATCAAGGTTTGAAAAGGGGCCGATGACATTGGGTTACGCATCACGGGAGCCGTTAGCGCAGGGAAGCGAGAGGGACCAGGTTGAAGTCTAATCCCAATGACTTCTTGTTTTCCTTGGCGAAGCCTTTGCGTCTTTGGAAGTTGCGCTTGAAGAGATTATCGCCACGACACCGTGAAAGCAATGACGTTGGGTCGGCATTCTCGGCCGAGGTCCACGGACCATACAAGGATAGAAAC
Organism: Aegilops bicornis; assembly: GCA_021605145.1. Taxonomy (NCBI): domain Eukaryota; kingdom Viridiplantae; phylum Streptophyta; class Magnoliopsida; order Poales; family Poaceae; genus Aegilops; species Aegilops bicornis. The sequence continues at coordinate 712,704,755 of CM038671.1, forward strand.
CTGTGCAATAGCTTCACCATGTTCTTGGGTGGAAGGCCTCGAAGAGAATATCACCCCAAGGGCTTCTGATAGCATTCTTCTCGGCGTATTCCTGGGTCACAAAATTGTACTTGAACCATTGTTCAGCCCAATATCGACGAATCCATTGGATTCGCGTCTTGCGCTGATTGTAATTCTCTTCGAGATCTGTCTTGTAAAGCTCATGAGGTCATCAGGAAGATCTTTTGAGGTTCCCCCACGATGCTGTCTGCCGCACTTCCGAACTGATTTATCTGCAGCCATGAATTTCAAACTGAATGGCTTCAATACGTTCAGAGGCTTCAAAGGCTTGCGTTTCTTTGGACAAACAGGATCCGGCCGGAGAGTTAAGTTGATCTTTGTAAGAATTCTGCAAACAAATGCGCACTATGAGAACCAAGGGATTCTCCCACGGACATGTACCGTGACAACATTAGAGATGCGAGGGAAGGGAAGAGGTCATATGCATTCTCGTAAGATTTTGAAGATAAATCAGTTTGAAGACATTGACCTCATGATGCGAAGACATTCACTTATACTGTTGAGAGTTGGTTCCAGATTTGTACGAATCCGTGAATAAGTACAAGTGAGGAATCTAACTAGTTGTGAAGCTTAAGTTAATATACTAGGCAGTATGAGATGCGCATGTAATAGATCTAACATTGTATAGGCAGAAACCAATTTTGGTAAGTAGGATGAATCTTTAAGGATAAAAAAGATGGTAAAAATAGAGTTATATTTACCACTCGAAGAACTGCTAGACGGGAAGAGAAGGAGGCCGAGAAGTTTAATCCACCGTGCCCTAACTTGGCGACGGAGGACACCTACGGCAGCGGCGGAGAGGACGTTGTTCGCGGCCGGCGTGAAGACGGCGTCGGAGAAGTCGCGACAGCTAAGCGCTTCGTCGCCGGCATCGTCGAGAGCTAGCGGTGGCGCTAGGGTTTTGACGAGGTGGAGAGGTGGAAGAAGGTTTTCTTTACCGCAGGGGACATGTATTTATAAGGAGGTGTGCGGCATAGCGCAATTACGCAGGTGCCCCTGGCTGTTCACATCTGAGGTGCACGTGGCAAGCATGCAACATACTCTGAGATGTCCCACGTTCCCACGTCCGCCAGGTTTGTCGGATGGTCGTTCCGGCTTCTCCGGATTTCAACAATAAGGATGAATCATTTAAAACAGACTTAAAGTTTGTCTCTGTGTCTTCTGCTGACAAGGACGCAGAGAAGACATTCGACAGTTTCAATAGAATGCATATGATTTGGACAGATAGAGTTTGAGATAGAAAGCATAGAGAGATTAGGGTCCGATCACATTCACTTAGTTCAAAAGATTCAACTTGGAAGACATAGCTATAAGTGAATGCTGTAGAGGACAGAACAATATATATATATATATCAGACAGCAACCAAATCAACATAGTGAAGAAAATCATGAAGATAGGTTGAAGTTGAAGACAAATCAAATGCGAAGATATTGCAGAAATAACGCCATGAGCGAAACACTTCAAACAAAGAAATTTGGTGGTGGCTTTACCCACCGTATAGGAAGTATTATACCCAGACACGGTGCACAATTATCGTGGCGCTCCGAAGTCAAATTCCATGTTAATGTATTCACACTCAGAATGTAAGTCTTCATATACTTTACTTCGTGTGTTGCACATCTAAGTCATCAACATGCATAAGTGTTAGGATGTGTGCTTGATCACAGGACATTTGAGGATTCCAAGATATTTAGCTCACACCGTAACTTGCAAAACCTTTTCTCATCCAAGGGCTTTGTGAAGATATCTGCCAATTGCTCTTCAGTGTTGACATGAATGATGTCAATATCTTTCTTCATGACATGATCCATGAGAAAATGATGACGAATTTCAATGTGCTTTGTCTTCGAGTGCTGGAATGGATTGTTGGCAATCTTGATGGCGCTTTCGTTGTCGCAGAAGAGAGGTACTTGTTTCAGATTGATGCCATAGTCCTTGAGAGTTTGCTTCATCCATAGAAGCTGAGCACAAAGAAGATCCAAAGCACAATGTATTCAGATTCAGCAGCTTGAGAGTGATACACAGTGCGCTTCTTTGAAGACCAATAGACGAGTATCGTCCCGTAAAGTGACATGTGCCCGATGTAGACTTGCGATCCACCTTGTCACCAAAGATAATCAGCATCCGAAAATCCAACCAAATCAAATTTTGAGCCCTTTGGATACCATAATCCGAGTGTTGGGGTGTGAGCCAAATATCAAAGAATTAAACTTCACGCCTAAGTGATGCGATTCCTTTGGTGCCTCTGCCCGAAAAAGAAGATGATCCGATGCCCTGTGCCTCTCCTGCCCAAGGCCCTCAAGGCTGGCCTGAGCCTGGCCTGGGCGAAAGCTCAGCCCTTGACCCAAAGCGACTCCCGAGGTGGCCTTGCTTGGCGCTGCCTCCACTGTTGCCGTGGCGCCGCTGGTTCCGCCTCAAGGCGCAGTGGTTACGCCGCCGCCATCTCCTCCTACTCCACCAACTGCTGTCTCTCCGACTCCTCCCACTGTCCCGGATCGTGCTGCCGCTGAATTGGACCGGCTACGGCAGGATCTTCTGGGCGCCGACCCTCGCTTGGTGGCTGGGCGCTTGGAGCTGGCCTCTGGCTGGATTCGCGCCGACGCTTCGATTCGGGCGGCGCTGGTCCAGGCCTCGACGGCTTGCGACGAGGAGAAGTAGGCTGTTCGTGAGGTGAAGGTAGCCCGCGATGCTGCCCTGGGGGAGGCAGCCAAGATCCAAGGTCATTGCGAGACGCCTTGGAGGGCGAAATGAAGGGCTCTGTAGAACCAGCTTGCCGAGGAGGCCCGCCTCCGCCAGGAGCAGGAGGAAAGCATGAAGGCTCGCGAGGCGGCCGTCAAGGACCGGGAGGCCAAGCTGAAGAAGCGTCGTGACCGCCTAGGCGCGCTGGAGCAGGAACTGGAGGCGAGGAAGGTCGAGCTGGACGACAAGGCGCGGGTTCTTGCCGAAGATCGCGTGGCCTTCATGGATATGGAGGTGAAGGCTCGCGCCTTGCTGAGGGATCTTTACGATAGCGGCCTGGAGAGCCCACTGGCCTGCGCAGAGGACGGCCCCGCCAAGCTGCTTCCATTCCTGATTCGTGCTCTTGAAGATGTCTCCCTTGGTCTTGGCCCCACGGCTGAGGCCGAGGCGCATGTCCTGTCTTCTGCGGCACTGACGCGGATCCTCACCCACATCTATCTTTGCGATCCCAGCGTCGACATGGACAGCCTGCTGGAGCCAGCAAGCGACGAGCATGCAGCTGCCGCTGCCGAGGCTGTGAAGGGTCACGCGGAGGCTCTGTTGGGGAAGTTCCGGGCCTTCAGCACCAAGCCGGGCTTAGGCGCCAGCCCTACTGCTTCATGAGGCGAGCCCACTCCGCGCTGCTCCACCACCGACAAGTGACTCCGTTGTGGCTCCTGTCTTGCTTTTAATTCCTGCACATGTATCATGCCTCGAGGAGGCGTTTAAACTTGCATTTGGTATTGCGATAACAGTTTGGACTGTAATATTTGCTTTTGAATTCCTTGAAATTTGTGCTTCCTACTTGCTTATGTTCTACGCCGAGAGTTCGGCCCCACGCATACCTCAGCCGCCGTTAGCCCCGACCGGAAACCAGGACGGGACCAAGGAGTGAGGGGCTACGTGACAAGTTAGGCTCCTGAGTCGTGATGCTCAGGGGTCCCCCTTGGCGCACGAACAACAAGTAGGGATGTGAGACGCGGGCGGATCCACCGTTCTACGTCTGCAGAGCCCGGCCCCGCGCATACCTCAACCGCCATTAGCCTTTCGGAACTAAGGGGTGAGGGGCTACGTGACCAGTTAGGCTCTTGAGTCGCGATGCTCAGGAGTCCCCCTTGACGCTCAAACGGCATTCGTACCTTGGCTCCGGGGGGGAGTGACGTCTGACGAACCAGGCCCGAGGGCCTGGCTGGGTGGCGTGTGTCAGGCGTGACTGGCGCAGCCCGTGCCCAGCCCTCAAGGCGCTCCCGAGGGGAGACGTTGCGGCGAGGCCGGACATCGAGCTCTGGGCTCCCCGAGGTTGATGCGAACCGGAGGCCACCCTCGCTTGTTTATCACCGGTAGCGGAGCATAAGCGCTTCCGCATGCGTCTGAGCATAGCCCGCTCCTCGGCGATGTCGTCGGCCAGTAGCGACATGGTGCTTCCACTAGAATGTGGGAGGGGGCTCCCCTCCGGGAGGAGCCCCCGGGGCGTATACAGCCCCACCCTGACACGTGGCTGGCATGGTAGGGCTGGACAAGGTGTATCTGGGCACCCGTGAGCCAGCCAAGGACTCACGGGGCCCTACCTCAAGGCGGGTTGCGCCTGGCTCTGGGCCTTATCTTCGAGTGTGTTCCTGCAAATTTGGCCAGATGCCGGTGCTCTACATCTTCGGGTCCTGGTTCTCGGGCTGGTCTCAGCCGTCGCTGGCAAGCCAGGTCGCGATGCCATGGACAAGACCAGAGGGTGAGGGCCGGAGAGCCGGTAGGAGCCCTGAGTCGCGATGCTCGTGCACTCCCCCTTTAACGCAAGCCGGATTAGATGACGCAACTCTCGTCCTCGGGTCCCGGATCTCGGGCTGGTCTTAGCTGTCAGCCGGCAAGCCAGGTCGCGATGCCATGGACAAGACTAGAGGGTGAGGGCGGAGAGCCGGTAGGAGCCACTGTCGCGATGCTCGTGCACCCCCTTCTTTAACGCAAGCTAGGTCGGATGCAACAACTCTATCGCCCTTGGGTCCCGGCTCTCGGCTGGTCTCGATCGTCAGCCGGCAAGCCAGGTCGCGATGCCATGGACAAGACCAGAGGGTGAGGGCGGAGAGCCGGTAGGAGCCCTGAGTCGCGATGCTCGGGCACCCCCTTTAACGCAAGAAGCTGGGTTAGATGACGAAACTCGTCCTCGGGTCCCGGCTCTCGGGCTGGTCTCAGCCGTCGCTGGCAAGCCAGGTCGTGATGCCATGGACAAGACCAGAGGGTGAGGGCCGGAGAGCCGGTAGGAGCCCTGAGTCGCGATGCTCAGGCACCCCCCCCCTTTAACGTGCAAGATTCCGTCACCCAGGAAAAGGCACCAAATAACAAGCATGGTGGAGCGAGAGCATAATCCTAAGGAAAACGTAAGAAGGATACATGCAGTCACTGGATCGGCCCGAGCGGCTTGGGGATGATGCAGCCCGAGGGGCGCCCCCAGCAGGATAAGCTAATGACATGAAGTAAAAAGGGATACATGCCGCAGGGACGGACCCACGCAGCCTGGGAATAATGCAGCCCTGAAGGCGCTCCCAACCGGAAATAAAACTTAAAGATGTCACCTGGTGATGTTGGGGATGAAGGGGTGTTGGTGTAGCAGACTCGGTGGGCTGCGGGAGCCGATCCTCACGAGCCCCCAGGCCCGGGGGCCTCAGGAGGCTCCGGAGGCGTTGGCGGCTCCTCAGGGGCCATCTCCATCTCCGCCAGGGCTGTGGCGTGCCTGACCTCTTGAGCCTTCAGGATGGTCCTCATGAGACGCTGGTGCGCAGCAGCCCGCGTTTACGTGCCATAAGGCATGCGTACGTAGCTGTGGGGCGGACCTACGCAATGTCCCACTCGCGAGGGCCAGAGGCGCTCTTGAGATGCGGCTCGGTTTGAGCCCTGGTATGTCGATGCAGACGCGCAACCCACCATCCTCGCCTGGATGGGGGGCCACAGCGGGTAGGCGGCGGCTGCCCCTCATGACCCTTGACTCCTGTAGCTCCTGAATGGCCTTGCTGACAAACTCCTGAGGGTTCGGCCCTCCTTGCCTTGCTCCTGCTTGTGGGAAACGTGCTTCGAAACACGCCTCCACGTGGTGCCCAAGCGCCTCCCTCGAGACCTTGGCGAGGTCGGCGGCCCTCCAGGGGAGAGCCCCCGAGCCCTGCCTGAGGAGGGCGCCGGGCGCGCTTTCCTATGTGATGGAAGGAGGCTCCCCCTGGCCCGATGCGGGCCCTGAGGGGCCTGTCTCTTGAGGAGCCGGGCCGGTCGATGTCTTCTTCTTCTTGGGTGCGGCCTCGGGAGGCCTCCTGCTGCTGTGGTGCAGGTCTTACAGCGATGCGGCTCGAAAGGCTCGCTCCGAGGAGCACACTGCGTCTCTCTCTTCACAGGGCACCATGATGACCCCGCCGCTTCTGGCATCTTGAGGACGCGTTAGCCATGGTGGGTTACGGCCATGAATTTGGCCAACGCTGGGTACCCGAGGATGGCGTTGTAATGCAGTGAATGTGGGCGACGTCGAAGTCGATGAGCTCGGTGTGGTAGTTGTCGCGAGCCCCGAAGGTGACAGGAAGGCGAACCTGCCCGATCGGGACCGTGGAGCCGTCGGTGACTCCGGATAAAGGCTTGGTTGGCTGAAGCTGACTGTAGGGCACTTGAAGATTGTTGAATGTTTCCACGGATAGGACGTTGAGCCCTGCCCCGCCGTCGATGAGGGTCTTGGTGACCAGCACGTTGCTGATGATTGGGGAGCAAAGCATCGGGAGAACTCCGGCTGTGGCTGCGCACATGAGCTGATCCGCTGAGCTGAACGTGATGGCGCATGCTGATCACCTGAGAGGGCGCGTGGCCTCGAGCTTGGGGAGGACTGCATTCACTTCACGGGCGAACTTCTTGAAGATGCACTGAGAGGCTGGGGCTTGAGCTCCGCCCAGGATGCAGGCGATCGCACGCGCTTCCTGGAAGCCCCCAGCCCCCTCGTCCTGATGACGGTCTTCGATTCTCCTTGGCGGCGGCGGCGGCGGAGGGAGGCCTGCGTTCCCCTGCGGGCGATCCTCGCGAGGCTGATCCCTCCAGCCTCCCTCGCGAGGTGGGTCTTGCCAGCGGTCCTCGCGAGGTTGGTCGCGCCACCCTTGGCGCGGGCCGCGGTCTTCCCAGCGTCCTGCATTCCTTCCTCCTCCTCGTAGCCCCGGTCGCCGCTGCGCCGGGCGCTTTGCCGACCCTTCCTTCAGCGCATGGCCCGGAGCTCTTGACATTCATTGGTGTTGTGGGTGTGGAGGTCGTGGTACACGGCAATCGGCTGCCCTTGGAGGACTCGGGCTGATCTCTGCCTCGCCAGGTCTCGATTCGGGTCAGCGAGCACGACAGCCCCCTTGCACTTCACGCCCTTGGCCTTGGACTTCTTCTCTTCGGGATCCACGGCAGTGCAGCTCGAGGAGGAGAGACGCCCTCCTCAGCCCTGGCGCACTTGGTCGCCAAGTTGAACAGCTCCAGGGAGGTGCACAGATCTTCATGCATCGCCAGCTCCTCATTCATCTTGACGTCGCGCACGCCGTCGGAGAAGGCGGAGATGATGGCCTCCTCCGTCACCCTGGGGATCTTGAGGCGCGCATTGTTGAAGCGTTGGATGTACTTTTGCAGGGTTTCCCCTGGCTGCTGCTTGATCCGGCGCATGTCGCTCACGGCGGGTGGCCGGTCGCGAGTACCTTGGAAGTTGGCGATGAAGCGGGTGCGCATCTCGGCCCAGAAGAGATCGTCTGGGGCCGTATTCAGAGCCAAAGTGCGGGCTCCGTCCTTGAGCGCCATGGGAAACCAGTTTGCCATGACCTTTTCATCCCTGTTGGCAGCCTCGATGCCCAGCTCATAGAGCTGGAGGAACTCCGTAGGGTCAGCTGTGCCGTCGTAGCATGGAGGCAGGTCTGGCTTGAACTTGGCGGGCCACGCGACACTGCGTAGCTCGGAGGTGAAGGCGCGACAGCCCGCCGTGGCCGCGGGGGGCCTCGGACGGCAGAGAGCTTGGTCTTGTGGGCCTCCCTGCGCCGCGGTTGGGGGCAGCGCAGGGTCTTGACGTGCCGGAGCGGGGAGCGCTCGGGCAACTTCTTGAGGGCGAGGAACTTCTTGACAGCTCTGCTCTTGCCAAGCGCTGGTGGAACGGGTTCCGCCAGGCCGCACGCTTTGGGGCTGTGGCGCCGTCTTGAGGAGGAGGCGGCCGAGGCGTCCGGGAGCTTCACCGCCAGCAAGGCGGTGCGGTGCAGCAAGACGGACGGGCGCGGGTCGCCTCTGCAGCATGGACGAAGCTCGGCGCCTCGGTCGAGCCATTCTTCGTAGACGCTGTCGACGGGCGGTAGCACAGAGCTCGTTAGCGCGATGAGTGCAGCTCGGGCCTCCATGGCGCCGCGCGTGGACGAAGAACCAGCGGGGTGAGCGAAGGTGTGGCGGCGTCCCACCTCATGGACGGGTGTCTGACGACGATGTTGCTCGTTCCCGCCGGGCCGCGTGGCGGCGTTGACAGGTGACGGAACGACGAGGGCGCCGCCGACAGAGCCGTCTGGGCGACATGGGAGGCGAGGGCGGCTCGGCGCTTCGCAGCCCGACGGGCGTCGAACATGGTTATGCGGTGGTCGGGGAAGAACGCGCGACGGAAGGCGATTCCGGCGCACTCTACCGGGCGCGCCAAATGTTGATTTCGGGTTCCGCGCACCCTTGAGGTTCGAACTCTGCGGGTGCGCGGAGATCCAACCCTCCACCGCCTCGTACCTCGCCGAATCGCGAGGACCTAAACTACTAAAATGTAGAACAGCACAAGAGACACAAGATTTATACTAGTTCGGGCCACCGTTGTGGTGTAATACCCTACTCTAGTTTGTGGTGTGGTGGATTGCCTCTTGGGGCTGATGAGGAATAAGATAGGAAGAACAGCCTCGCGAGGGTCTGTTCTTGGTGGGTGTGATGAACTGCTAGGTGGTGTCCCGTCGCTCTAGCTTGAGGATCGGGTCTCTATCTCTCTCTCTGGATTCCAAATGCCAGCCTCTCTACTCTGAGTGTGGCTACTCCTATTTATAGGCGAAGGCCATGGGCCTCTTCCCAAATATTGAGCGGGAAGGGCGCCAACAATTGGCCATTTTGAAGGGGAACAGCGGGTACACTTATCCTGACTAAAGTTGGTCCTCGCCTGCCAAAGGCTCTGGTGATGACGCCTGCTTGGGCTCCAGGATGACTCCCTTCCAGCCGTTGGGGCTGGTCTTGGTCTTGTTGCACCAAAACGGATGCCTTTGCTTGATGCTCTCGCCTGCGCTTGCTCCCTTTGCACCAAAGAGGAAAGGAGGACGCTGCGCAGCTGGCGCCCGACTGGCGCCCTTGGTCGTCATGGCTTGCGTCATGGGCACCTCGCGAGGTATCCTGCCTTGAACTCTTCGCCTCCTCACGAGCCAACCTGATGAGGCCGTGCCTGAGGAAGCTCCTTGTCGTCCGCCCCACGAGGCTTGGCCCCTCGCGAGGGTCTTGAGCTTGCGTCGATGAAGATGGGAAGTCCTGGGCCTCCTTTGAGCCATGCCGCAGGCCGCAGGCAGGCAAGTCTGGGGACCCCCATTCCCAGAACGCCGACACACACACACCTAAGATAAACACCGAGGCGCTGCTTCCCCGGCGTAATAGGCGGACTAGCGCCTGTTACGCTGGGGAGTGCTTCCGTTAATTGGGAATCAACTGACCAGGAATTGAAATTCAGGGGGTTGACGGACCTCTAGCTAAGGTGAAATAGTATATGAGGAGAAACCTTGTGCATCGCGAGTTACTAGGAACATCTAGTATCAAGAAGAAGCGGTCAACTAGTGTCTTCTGTGGGATGAATACAGTGCAAGCAGACACGTAAGATTTGCACGAATAAGGGTAGAGGAGTACCATTTTCGGTTGCTGGTGTGGTCGTCTCCACATGTTACACCGATCTTCTTTTTTCTGCCGGGGAAACCGATGTTCTGGAGGGTGCAGGCTTGGACAAACCCATGGACAAATTGTTGACTGTGTTGCCGTGGCCGTATGTCGGCAGAGGGGAATCAGATCCGAGGCGACGAAGGACGGCGTAGCAGGAACAGCTCCGGTGCGGTGGAGGGCGTCGAAGTTGGAGCGGCAGCGGTGAGGCGCAGGACAGCGTGGTTGAACTGGCTCGGGTACGGACGACTCGGCCTCGGCTCCAACTACTAGCCGTGGAGGGTGTTGCGGTGGACGACGACGTCGGGGTATCGGCTCCGGCGTGATGGAGGAGGGCGGCGGTTGATGGGTGGAATGGGGTGGCGGACGGAGGACGCCGGGGTTTCGCGGCTGGTGGAGAGGTAGTTTTTGCGCCCACGGAGTACGAATGGGGAATCGGACGGGTGGGCGGGGGGGGGGGGGGAGGGGGAGAACCATGTTTGATGCAGGACACGCTTGTTTTTGACTTTTTGAACAGAAGATGGGACGCGCTTGTTTGAAATTTGGGGAAAGTACAAACTTTGCCCCCTCTTAAATTCGGACCTCATCATGAAGTCGGGGGTAGGATGGTAATCCCAGGTGTCCCAAATAGTGGGCGGAGCGATTTGACAAGGCATGTGCGCTTAGGCGGCCATTGTGCATGAATGTTTTTCGGAGGCGGTTGCGTGGCGTCTAGATGAAGCTACAAACCTACCCCGGTTTAGACCTTTGGACGTCGGCCCGGTAGGTTTCACGGGTCGGAGTTATTAGAAAAGTAATTTCCTTGTACTACCAAACATTGGTCTCACGCGGTTTCTAAGTAGTAGAGGCTCTTTTGGTAGCGTCGTTCAAATTTTGAAACACAAGCATTCACGTTTAGAGTACTCTTGAACTTTGAGGATTGACCTAAATAGACAACGTTAAATTTGACCTTGTATGTTTGAAAACCTCATTAAATTATCCGCTTCTTTCTGAAATTTTGACACTTGAAAATCCTATAACTACGATTATTTTGGAATGGAGGAGCTAAATTAGAATCTATTTTGTACACGACTACATATGCTATTATGTACAAAATCAGAGCAAATATTGGTGCCCCCATAATTTAGGTATGATTTACAAATGCCATGATATCAAATTCAAATAATTGAATGGACTTCATGTTGAATTCGAGTTTTTAAAACCACCTTCAGTTGAATTCAAATGTATGCTAGTTCATAGGTAGCTATTTATAATGTTCATTGTGTAACTTTCGTATGTATAATGTGCTTTACACACACAACATGAACTATACTCATGTTTATATTCGATTGCTAAAGCGATGCATTTTCTGGAGTTCAAAAAACTAACTATGTGGATCAATTGTGTCGAATAATAACATAGACATGCTCAAATTCGATAGAATCTAGATGTCTGATGGATCAATGACCGTTCCTTTACGCTAATTGCAAATATCATGATCCCATCCTAATATTTGGATACTATTTATATTTTTAATCAATGTGTACAGCAGTCTTGTACGTGTAGTTTCACTCTCCATCGGTGGTCTCTCACACATGCTCACACACTCTCTCCCGAGGTGTCTTTCTCGCACACATGCTCTCGATATAACCCTCCCTCCCTCTCGTAACCATTTACGACTGTTTTCATTAACCTTTATCACAAGCACTCTTCCTCTTGCAACCATACACACGCAGAATCCCCATCGACCCTTTCTATATACCTATACCTGCCTACATGTCTCCTGTACGAACATTATCTTTAGGCTTGTGTCTCACGCATTGTCTCACACCTCTCTTCCTAATCGACGAGTATGATTCTAGCAAAGCATTTTGTAGGATGCCCCTTAAAGTTAGGTTGGATGAATAGTAATATCAGAGATAAAGAGGTTACCTTAGTCTGAAAACCTAGGGTTACAAATCCTAGCCGGCTTTGTCAGTGGACATAGAGTCCTTCACAATTATGCTATCTTTGTCTTATACGACTAGTCATCCATGGGTCTCCCTAAATGCTTCACGGGCCGACCAATGTGGCGCAGGACGGAACCGAACGAAGGGCCTCACCTCGACCCACCGGACCTCACGCGGTGACACACCCTCTGCCCCCCACGTCACGTTATCTTCTCACACCTGCACATACCAACACAGACACCACACACAAAAAATATATTCTCCTGGTGCCTCTATCCACTCCCCCTTGCATATACACACTCAAGGGAATCTCTCGTTGTGACGTCATATTCGTCTCTCTCTCTCTCTCTCTAGACCACTCTCATTTCTCGTGCTATCTCCCCCACGCCCCCTGTCGGCCCCTCTATCCATGCCTCTCTCGAATACGTAATACACACACATACCTCTCTAGGCCCCGCCAAATGCATCAACTACACATTCACACATGTTACATCACGTACCCCATTGATCTAAAAGGCCCTCTCTTCACGTTTATTTCGCATACAACATTCCTTTTGAATAAAGTGTGGCCAAAAAATATTTTAGAATTTCTACATATATACAACATTACAAAGTTATATGGAGGAGTATGAACGCTTGCATTGCATGGTGCCCACAATGATATTTATTCCGCACTGTGAATTTGTATATTCTTATACTATATATAAAGTTAGTCATAATAAAGAGAAACGAAGAGCATCTCTCTCTCTCCATCGCATACCCCCTCTCTACGTGCCTTTCACATACGCACACAAACTATCTCCAAGTCTTCTAAAAGTAAGCCCCCATCACATTCACGCATGTTTCATATTTCTCTCGCGATATATACAGTGACGATCATTGTATTTGAAGCGAAAGCACGATACGTACATTGGACTTCAGAATCCACTCATTACAATCACCATTTATGTTTTGTGGTTATTATACAGTCAAGGGCTCACCGTACAACTTTGTATTTGCTCAAGACAGGACTAGTTGACCAGTTAAACGGTCCACGTGGCACCTCTAGTGTTGCATCACATTATCTCACTACCATCGGGCCCGCCTGTCGGCTTGTATCTACTCTACATCTACACTCTTATAAAATACTAGCAAGATGCCCATGCGTTGCACGGAACATCAAGATGCATTTGTATGAGTAGTTTATCTTGTGGGAGAAAAGGATGAACAAGGCCTTATTTGCAAGTGTGGAGAGGGGTGTGGGTATCTTTTTGCAAAATTGCCATAGTTTCCTTCCTATCCGTCAGATATAGATCGGACAGCCTATATTGCAGGATGGCAGGCACACGATCATCAACGACTATGCTTTTTATTATAGTAGGGATAAAATAACTCTTATAAAAACAGAGTTGGTGATGATGGTGTGCCTGCCATCCTGCAATATAGGCCGTCCGATTTATATCTGACGGATAGGAAATAAACTGTGACAATTTTGCAAAAAGGTACCCACACACCTCTCCACATTTGCAAATAAGGCCTTCCCTCGTTAATCCTTTTCTCTCACAAGATAAACTAGTCATAGAAATGCATCTTGATGTTATGTGCAACGCACGGGCATCTTGCTAGTAAGAATGAAAACAAACGACAAAAAATATTGGACGGTGGTTTGAAGTCATGACCGCGGGCACAACGGACAAGGTGGCCTTGTATTGGTATGTTGAGCCGTCTGTTTTAACACACATGAGCTGGTGTGGTGATTATACACACACACACGCATGCACACGAACTGCATGCACGCAACACTCACACGAATACATGCACCCACGCACGCACGCAACACTCACATGTACACACACAACCACGCATGCACGCAACACTCACACGCACACACACACGCATGCATGCACACACCAGTACACCACACGACCAGCACACACTCTCACACTCAAGTGCTCAACCTACACGTGCATGCGCACACATCAGGCCCTGACAGACACATACACAACCAGGTGATTCCTACGCACGGGGTGGAGTCTTGTTGCGCCTGCGTAAATTTGTGTTTATCTGACCTTTTCCCTATGCGAACTGACAGGTGGGACCCACAAGGAACGTGGTCAACTTAACTAGTCAACATGGTACCACGCAGACTATTTGGCCGGTCAACAGAGTGCAATCCGATGCTGAACCATGAGCAAGTGACCATATAATCACCGCAAAACTTATATAGTGACCGTAATCATCTTATTCTGAAGTTCGGTGAACGTATTACGCTTTTCTCTCTGTAGGCCCTCCAAAACTACATCTCTACACGTTCTTGCATGTTACATCTAATAACTATGCAATACAGCACTACTACTACACTCTAACAATAAATCATATGTGTTATTGGTTTTACTAGATATCATATTGTTACTTAATTATTCAGTTTGCATACATTAAAATTGCCTTTGAAATGTATGGCCAATATCATATACCGCGCGGGAAAAATCCCGCCCTTTCATGTTTAATCGGGTTTGTATCGATGGATCGTGCGAAACAGCAAAACTATAGTACTATATACAGTAAAGTGACAGTTCACTGGGCCGTCGTGTCGTGTACTCCTCCGTCGTAAGAGTGGAGCGCTCTCTTTCATAAATCTTCTAGTCCCTTTCACCGACATGTGGGGCATCAAGCTACCGGATCCACGTGCCATACCGGAATCTGATTACCAAAGCAGCCGGGTGAAGCACCCAGTCATGGCGCGCCGGCGTAGTAATGAGCAATGAGGCGTCAAATCACAAAGCTGCACCTTTCCTGCAGCTAAGTTGGAGGGACAAAGTAATAATGCTAAAGAAAAGAAGTTGGAGGACAAAGCAACCATCATTTCACTCGTTCTGTTGAATCCGCTTCTCCCTCATCTTCTTCAAGTTAACCACGTGTTGCTTCTGCCGTTGTTCTCGCCTCATGTGGGAAGCGGATCGGCTTGGTAAAGCAATCGACATGTGGGACCGCATGTTAGCAAACCGCCAGGACAAAGTCCTCTAAAAATAAGAAACCTCCCCCGCCATCCGCGCGGCAAAATCACCTCCTTTTTACTAATCTTGATTCTATAATTGTTTAGATCAATATAATTGAGATTTGTATAGATAGCACTAATAACCCACAAGAGTAGGGGATCGCAACAGCTTTCGAGGGTAGAGTATTCAACCCAAATTTATTGATTCGACACAAGGGAGCCAAAGAATATTCTCAAGTATTAGCAACTGAAGTTGTCAATTCAGCCACACCTGGATAACTTAATATCTGCGCAGCAAAAGTATTTAGTAGCAAAGTAGTATGATAGTAGTGGTAACGGTAACAAAAGAGTAATGAAAGCAAAAGTAATATTTTTGGTGTTTTGTAGTGATTGTAACAATAGCAACGGGAAAGTAAATAAGCGTAGACCAGTATATGGAAAACTCGTAGGCATTGGATCGATGATGGATAATTATGCCGGATGCGGTTCATCATGTAACAGTCATAACATAGGGTGACACAGACCTAGCTCCACACTACTAGGGAAAACCTTATACACAGAATCTTAGCAGCAGCGCGGTTTAAAAACAAACGCTACTGCTAATTAGCAGCAGCGAGCTTGAGGAAACCGCACTACTAATAACCCGATAGTAGTAGCGCAGGTTTTTACCCCTCGCTACTACTAAGTGATTTCCACCGTGCCTTCCGGGACCAGCCGTAGTAGTAGCATGGGTTATAAACCCACGCTACTACTAAGTCGATAGTTGTAGCGCAGGTTATAAACCACACGCTACCACCGTGATCTGCTCCCACCCCACCAACCATCCCACGCCATGTCTCAAAAAAAACACTCAACGCCCGGTCCAGATCCCCAATCCCGTCTCCGCTCCCACCTCCTCTCCTCCTCTCCCAAGTCCCGACCCGCCATGGAGGGGGAGCCGCCCACAGGCCCGCCTCAGCGCCCGGCCGCCACGGCTCCCGGGCGGCGGGAGAAGGGTGCCCTGCGCCGAGTGCGGGAGCAGCCGTGGAAGTACTGGTGCCGGGCTGCTCCCGCCTCACCAGTAGCCTCCCCTGCGTGCAGCCCACAAGCGCCGCACCGCCTCCCCCCTCCACAACTCGCCCAAGCCAAACCCGTCCCCGCCACCAGCCACTAGAGAGCGAGTGATTCGCAGCCCTTGCCACGGCTGTCGAGCCCCGAGGGACCGACCTCCCTAGACCCCACCGGCCTCCGTCCCGCGGCCCCCTCACGGGCGCAGCGCCTGCCTTGGGATGAATCGCGCCCGCCCGCCTAGGGTTTCCGCCGCCGCCGGGGAGGGGGAGGAACAGAACCGGGGCGAGATGGTACGTGCGCCGGCCTCTCGACCTCTCTCTCTCTCTCTTTCACTCTCTCTCTCTCGATTTGATCCCTCCTCGAGGTTTGGATTGATTTGATTGGGTGATTCGGCAGGCCGGACGGCTCCTCGGGCAGCTCCTCGTCATGGGCGGCGCCGTCGTCGGCAGGGCCGTCGTGCAGGCCTACCGCCAGGCCATCGTCAGTGAGTGCACCCCTCTCCCTCTTCCCCTCTGCAAAAAATATTGGTTCCCTGCTTCCCTTCCATTACCTGCCCCTGACAATGTGAATGGATCCACGGTAGTACTGCATTTGTTTGCCGTGAAGGATAGCTGTAGCGGCAATTTTTTTGCAGCTCTTCCTAGATGGCTGCATATCTGGCTCACAGCGTCCATGGCAAAAGATGCGTCTTTTACCCCTTTTATAGACATGTTGTGGTGTTCCTTGCTGTCCGAAACCGATTGGTGGTGAAATGGTGGTGATATGATAGGATTTGTTTTAGACTTGATGGGCATAATCTGCAATTTGGAATGCTTCACTACCAAAAATGTTTGCTATTTTGTAATCATGTGTTACCTTCCACTTTACTTGTGTTCGTTCTTATCATGTATACTTACCATTTACTCCCTCCTCGGCCGATGTCTCGTCAGTGGCCGTGCTTATGCATAGGCGCCGCCAGCCGCAGCGTCTAAGTTAGCCTATCAAGAACATGAGCAGTCTGCCCACCCTCTCCCCATCGGGAATTTAATCTTGCTATCTTGAAGTCCAGCTCTTTGATTATGCCTTTTCATTGTAGATTCTTTCATGTTAACTAATTGGAACAAGTTCTAATTAGGTCATAGATTTTGTCTTGAATAAAAGTGTTGTTTAGAGACAAGAATGGTTAAGGGCAAAACCATTGATTTTACAATTTGTACCACAAGTGTCGAGCGTGCATTTTATACTTTGAGGTTATTTAGGCAAGCTACAGTCATATGGTGGAAGGTGTTTTTCTATCCAACAGGTTGTAGCTAGTAAGCATAGAGTAAAATAATAGATGAAGATTTCCTTATGCAATTTAGGAGCGGAAAGAAACATATAGCTGATTACTCTGTTTCAGCCAAACATTTTTTTGTTTGTTCATGTTTGAGGAAGAAAACCAAACGTATAGCAATTTAAGGTAGTTCCGTTTTTTGTCTTGTGACAAAGCATGACGACTATGGCAATTGGCGCCAAATCCCGGCTTTCAACTGGAACATGTTTGAAGAAATGCCCGTCACCTAGTACTTCAAGCGGTGGCCACCTTCTTCTTCACCCGTAAGAAGGTGAGAGTTATACCGTGGGTGTTGTCCTTATTGATTCTTTACCCAATCCATAGTGAAGTAATCCTGGGAAATTTTCCACACAACAAAGAAGAGGCTACTTTCTGTTATGTCCAGTGTTTTCTAGCCATATCTTATAGAACTGTTGATTTCCTTGGATTCACAACGGGATATAATGTTGATACGTTAGGATTAGTTTCCTAGTGCAAATGCACTAAGGAAAATCTATATCCAGTTGGTAGGTGCTAGTACTTAAACCATATTTAAAATTTAAGCTTAGTGTTATCTATCTAGTCTGATTTATACACTGCATTCCTAAGCTGAAATATTTTTTGTAACTGAAATATATAGTTTGAGTTTCATTCAGTTATTTGTCACTTATAGTGCATATTCGCATTGTATCGTAATCTTAGTCCATGTATCTCCCGTATCATCCGAGATTATGCTTCCTCTCCATTTATTGATAAAATGTATATGCCTTCTTGATGCTCATTTCCATCGATGCGTGATAATGAGATGTTGAAGCGGCATAGTGAATCCATGAGACTGCAGTGCAATTGCACCGCTCCATTGAATATTACTCAGGAATAAGGACATTCCAATGGCAGATTAGCTCTATTTTTCCTTTTCATTTTTCTTACTATTGGAGTGAGGACATGTAGAATGAGAAACTGTGTGGTAGCAGATATGGCAACTGTGTGATAGTAGAATCAAGAATAAGGAATATGGCAACTGTGTGATAGTGACATTTTTTCATCACTATTGTTTCTTGGAATTGTATGCATAAAATGGAATTGGTTGATTTTATTTTTTAAAATCCTAAATAGTTAGTAGTAGCGTGGGAACAAATTGAGCGCTACTAGTATTTAGGATACTAGTAGCGCTGGTATTATAAGCACGCTGCTACTACTACGCTACTAGTAGCGCGGTTCTGTAATAGCAATAGCGCGGGTGTCACACACGCTACTACTAACAAAGTTAGTAGTAGCGCGGGTCTACCGCGCTACTACTAACTATTAGCTGTAGCGCGGGTACCCGCACTGCTAGTAGCCATTTTACCCGCGCTGCTAGTAGCCTTTTTCCTAGTAGTGCCAATTCATCAATGTAATGTAGGCATGTATTCTGATATAGTCATACGTGCTTATGGAAAAGAACTTGCATGACATCTTTTGTCCTACCCTCCCGTGGCAGCGGGGTCCTAATGGAAACTAAGGGATATTAAGGCCTCCTTTTAATAGAATACCGAACCAAAGCATTAACACATAGTGAATACATGAACTCCTCAAACTACGGTCATCACCGGAGTGGTCCCGATTATTGTCACTTGGGGTTGCCGGATCATAACACATAGTAGGTGACTATAGACTTGAAAGATAGGATCAAGAACTCACATATATTCATGAAAACATAATAGATTCAGATCTGAAATCATGGCACTCGGGCCCTAGTGTCAAGCATTAAGCATAGCAAAGTTGTAGAAACATCAATCTCAGAACATAGTGGATACTAGGGATCAAACCCTAACAAAACTAACTCGATTACATGATAGATCTGATCCAACCCATCACCGTCCAGCAAGCCTATGATGGAATTACTCACGCACGGCGGTGACCATCATGAAATTGGTGATGGAGGATGGTTGATGATGACGACGACGATGAATGCCCCTCTCCGGAGCCCCGAACGGACTCCAGATCAGCCCTCCCGAGAGGTTTTAGGGCTTGGCGGCGGCTCCGTATCGTAAAACACTAGAATGTTTGTTTCTGCACATAAATAACACCATGGCAATTCTGCTGAAAACAGCGTCAGTCCGGGTTAGTTCCATTCAAATCATGCAAGTTAGAGTCCAAAACAAGGGCAAAAGTGTTTGGAAAAGTAGATATGATGGAGATGTATCAACTCCCCCAAGCTTAAACCTTTGCTTGTCCTCAAGCAATTCAGTTGATAAACTGAAAGAGATAAAGAAAAACTTTTACAAACTCTGTTTGCTCTTGTTGTTGTAAATATGTAAAGCCAGCATTCAGGTTTTCAGCAAAGATTATAACTAACCACATTTGCAATAATTCCCAGGTCTCATATTTACTCATATCAATGGCATAATCAACTAGCGAGTCATAATAATAAATCTCGGATGACAACACTTTCTCAAAACAATCATAATATGATATAACAAGATGGTATCTCGCTAGCCCTTTCTGAGACCGCAAAACATAAATGCAGAGCACCTTTAAAGATCAAGGACTGACTAGACATTGTAATTCATGGTAAAAGAGATCCAATCATAGTCATAGCCAATATAAATTAATAGTAATGAATGCAAATGACAGCTGCTCTCTCCAGCTAGTGCTTTTTAATAAGAGGGTGATGACTCAACATAAAAGTAAATAGATAGGCCCTTCGCAGAGGGAAGCAGGGATTTGTAGAGGTGCCAGAGCTCGGTTTTGAAATAGAGATAAATAATATTTTGAGCGGCATACTTTCATTGTCAACATAGAAACTAAGAGATGGCGATATCTTCCACGCTATACACATTATAGGCGGTTCCCAAACAGAATGGTAAAGTTTATACTCCCCCTCCACCAACAAGCATCAATCCATGACTTGCTCGAAACAACGAGTGTCTCCAACTAGCAACAGTCCCAGGGGGAGTTTTGTTTGCAATTATTTTGATTTAGTTTGCATAAAGCATGGGACTGGGCATCCCGGAGACCAGCCATTTTCTCGTGAATGAGGAGAAGAGTCCACTCCTCGTGAGAATAACCCGCCTAACATGGAAGATAAGGGCAGCCCTAGTTGATACATGAGCTATTCGAGCATACAAAACATAATGTTTATTTGAAGGTTTAGAGTTTGGCACATACAAATTTACTTGGAACGGCAAGTAGATACCGCATATAGGAAGGTATGGTGGACTCATATGGAATAACTTTGGAGTTTAAGGGATTGGATGCACACTACTAGGAAAAGGGCTATAGATGATATGGCCACTAATGGCGCACTAGACATGTGGTGCACCACTTCTATATAGCAGTGGCGCACCATGAGTTGGTGCGCCATTAGTGTGATAGACACTAATGGCACACCAAACCCACGGTGCGCCACTAGTAACAATTTTTTTTCCAAAAATACTAATGGCGCACCAGGTCACAGTGCGCCACTACTATAATTTCTTTTTGCAAAACTACTAATGGCGCACCACAAGTTGGTGCTCCATTACTAACCAGGGTTACTAGTGGCGCATTTGTGGGTGGTGCGCCATTAGTAACCTGGGACCAGCTAGATATTTTGGACAGCCACACCTGCACACTCACTTTCCCCACTTCATTCTCTCCACGTCCTCCTCCAAGCTTGTCTCGGCTGCCTCCTCCTCCTCACCTCATTTGCACCATAGATTCATCCAAATTAAGTGGTTAAATTACCTTTTTTTGATAGGTAATTAAGGGGAAAGCTATCTTTATGTTGTAGATCTACTTTTTTTCTCCCTCCAACAACGTGCACGTGCACTTTTTATGGCCTAGCTAGATCTATGTACGTTTGTGGTGTTGCATATGTTTGTGGTGTTGCATATATGTTTGTGTTTGCAGGTACCGGTATTTGAAATGCGATAGTTGCCAATATTTTGCCGGAATGTTGATTCATTTCCGTTTTGGCGAGAATTTTGGCACTATGCTTTCTTTTTGGTCCTATTTTTAGGGAAAGTCATGCCAAATTTTTTCTTGGTTCTAAAATATCGTTTTGCTCTACCCCTTGGCGACCATGGTCCGCATACGATGACCGAAGGCATCGTGAATAGGTTATTGAGCTCGCGAAGGCCGAGATGCTTCAAAATAATGAGACGGAGATAAGATGTCGATGTCGAAGATGCAAGTGAAGAGCCTTCATGACCCGGATTCCGGGCAGGTGCGGGACCACCTGCTCTTGCGTGGTTTAATGGATGGCTATCCGTGGCAAGGTGATGAAGATGACTATGAAGTCGTCCATGGGGGCCGGGCAAGAAATAAGGAAGGGCAGCAAGACAACCACCGCGGCGAGGGCGGGCGAGAAGACGAAGTATCTCCAGGACATGATCACGACGGTGATGCTGTACACATTCATCATGTAGAAGATGCCAGACATGATGATGAGGAAGATCAAGACGAAGGGCATGATCATGAAGATGAAGATGCTGGAGCAGACGACGATGGTGGCTGGGTGCAGGACCCTCATATTCAAGAGCTGCTTCCCAAGCAGCCGGATAACGCAAGATCTGCCACCCGAGAGAAAGCCAAGCTGGATCAACTGGAGATAGACGCGGTTACTCCATTATATGAAGGATGCAGGCCCGAGGATACCCGCCTGAAAGTAACGCTCATGGCTTTGGAGATGAAGGTAAAACACAAAATGACCGAGGCATGCTTCGACGAGAACATGTCATTCTGGCACGAACATCTTACCAAGGGGAACAAGTGCCCGACCAGTTTCGAGGAGGTGAAGAAAATCGTGTGTCCTCTGGGTTTACCGCACGTGAAATACCATGTGTGCATGAACAATTGCATCATTTATCGGGACGAGCACGCGGAGTCTACCATATATATCTGTCTTGGCGCGTCACTCGATACAAGAAGAGGAAGAAAGCTCTTGGAAAACTGGTGTGGTACTTTCCGATGACTCCTCAGCTGCGGTATTTCACGGACCCTAAGCTAGCAAAGCTCCTGCTGGCACGCCGGATAGGGAGGAGAAGAAGCGAGAAGATGACGGAAATGATCCGGAGATAAATAAAAAGACAAGATGCTGAGTCACCCTAAGGATGCGAGCCAGTGGCAAGCGTTGAACTTCGAACACCCAGAATTTGGGGACGATCCAAGAAACATCATGCTGGGCGCGAGCACCGATGGAGTCAATCCATTTGGCAGCTAGAGAAGCACACATAGCACCTGGCCTGTGTTTGTGTGGATGTACAACTTTCCCCCCTAGTTGTGCATGAAGAGGAAGTACATTCACATGAGTATGCTAACTGAAGGGCCGAAACAACCAGGGAACGACATCAATCAGTATCTAGGGCTGCTGAAAGAGGAGCTAGACACGCTGTGGAAAACGCCACCAATACGTGGGACGCCACAGAAAGAATATTTCCCTATGAGAGTCGTGACCACTCACGACGGTGCACGACTATCTCGGTTACGGATATCTCGCGAGGCAGGTGGTCCACGGATTTTCTGGATGCGTCAGGTGCATGGATGACACAACGTATCGCCTGCTAGATAGAGATCTCGGGTATTTGAAAACCGTGTCCATGGGACATCGAAGGTGGCTTCGCGATGATGACCCATGGAGAAAACACAAGGATCTGTTCGATGGTGAAACCGAACCCCGAAGACGCACGCGTACGAGGAGCGGTGAAGAAATAGACGAGCTGTTGAAAAATTGGAAAGATTTCCCACTGCCGGGAAAGAAGCAAAGGGACCAGAGCCGGGAAAGTAGCGAAAGGTGCCAGAGCCGCTGCTGAAGGTATGGAAAACGAGGTCTATTTTCTGGGACTTGCCGTACTGGAAGATCCACCATGTGCCTCACAGCCTTGATGTCATGCATATCACGAAGAACGTGTGTGAGAGTCTGCTTGGTACCCTGCTCAACATGCCACAGAGGACCAAAGATGGGCCAAAAGCAAGGGCAGACTTGAAATCAATGGGCATCAGGGAGGAGCTTCACGCTAATGATGATGATGATGATGATGAGGCGAAGCAGGACACGGAAAGTCATCGGAAAGGCAAAAAGGCCAAGAAGAACGGAAATGACTACCCTCCCGCGTGCTTCACTCTAAGTCAGGAGGAGATCGAGCAGTTTTTCACCTGCCTCATAGGAGTAAAACTAACTTACGGTTACGCGGGGAAGATAAGCAGATACCTACACCCAAATAAGCGAAGTTCAGCGGGATGAAGTCTCACGACCGTCACATGCCGATGACGCAGATATTTCCGGGCCAGTAATCCATGGGATCATCGACGCCAAGACGTCCGTGAAATGCTATTTGGCCTATGCAACTTTTTCGATGTCATCTCTCGTAAGTCGGTTGGCGTGAGGCAACTCGAAGGCTACGAGGAAGAGATCGTGGTGATACTATGCGAGCTTGAGATGTACTTCCCGCCCGCATTCTTCGACGTTATGGTGCATCTGCTGGTCCATATCATGGAGGATATCATCCAACTCGGGCCGACGCTCCTGCACAAAGATGATGCCGTTCGAAAGGATGAATGGTGTCATCAAAGGATATGTTCGCAACATGTCACTTCCAGAGGGAAGCATAGCCAGGGGCTTTCTGACCGAAGAGTGCATCTCCTACTGCACGAAATATCTAGGCATCGAGAACCCCATTGGTCTGCCCGTCAACAGGCACCTCAGCAGGCTCGCTGGATGGGGTCGCTGCGAAATGCATGTCGACTTCGAGGGTTGAGTCGCCGACTTTGAAAGAGCAAACCTAGTCGCGCTACAACACATAGACGTGGTTGATCCTTGGGTGGGAGAGCACAAAACCTATATTGAGAAGATGTACAATGACCGAGGCCAACAGAGGACGGGCGGAGATATAATCAAAGAGCACAACTCATGTTTCACGTGTTGGTTCAAGCAGAAGCTTCATTGCATCTTTTACATGAGGATTCTTTCGCGGAAGAACAACTCATATTCGCCTTGTCATGTGGCGCCGAGCACAACCTCGATGACCTATGAGGCGTCATTTATATCAACGGCCACACATTCTACACCGAGGACAAGGACATGAAGAGCGATGGTTATCGTAACTCCGGAGTAACAATGGAATCCTACACCGTAATGACAAGGACAGATACTATGGAAGGATCGAGGAGATCTGGGAGCTGAGCTACCGGAGAGAAGGTCCCGATGTTCCGTGTCGATGGGCCAAGAGCGTCCTAAAAGAAGACTGGTATTTCACCACCATGGTTATACCCAAGCCAAATCCAAGATCAAGGGCGCATAACGTCACCGTGAAAAATGAGCCATGGGTACTGGCTTCCCAAGTGGACCAATGCTTCTTCATTACCGACCCGTCAAAGCCCAGTCGTGTTGTCGTGAGGAGAGGCAAAAGGAAGATCATCTGAATGGCTGGAGTCACCAATGAGCAAGACTTCGACAAGTACAGCGCCCCGAAGATGGAACATGACGACGACGATGAAGTGCCATACACCACAAGAAGAACCAGGACCACCCTACCTAAAGGACGTCCGTTCAACAGAAGAACTCCATTCGCGAAAAAGAAGGGCAAGAAGATTGTGAAAAGATAGCTAGCTAAGATTGATTGTATTTAAATCATAGTCTTGATTTCTCGATTGTATTTCATGGGCGCTTTTTGAACTCACGAATATTTTTAAATTTCATGGGCACTTTTTGAATTCATGAATATTTTTTCAAATTTGATGATATTTTTTCATATTTAATATGAAAAAATATTGAATATTCATGAGGACACTCGATCTCGATCCCCCTCCATCTCGATCGCTATCCCCCCTCGCCAGATCCCCCTCACCGCCGAGCACCCCCCGCACCCTCCCCCGCTCCACCGCCACCGACGACCCCCCACACCCTCCCCCGCTCCACCGCTGCCGACGACCCACCGCACCCTCCCCTGCTCCACCGCCGCTGACGACCCATCGCACCCTCCCCCGCTCCACCGCCACCGAGGACCCCCGCACCTCCCCGCTCCACCACCGTGCCGACCCCCGCACCTCCCCGCTCCACCGCCGCCGACGACCCCCCCACCCACCCCCGCTCCACCGTCACAAATGAATGCAACAAAAAATAAAAAAAAAAATTTGATTATATTTTCAAATAACAAAGTTTATGATATTTTCAAATAACAAATTTGATGATATTTTTTCATATTCGTAAATATTTTCAAATAACAAATTTGATGATATTTTTTAAAAATTATTACTGTTTTTATAAAAATTTATTACTATTTCATATTCATATTCATTTTCTAAAAAGATATTAGATGCAACAAAAAAAAAATAATAAATTACTTATGGCGCATCGCTGGCTGGTGCGCCATTGCTATCTAAAAAAAGATTACTTATGGCGCACCGCTCGGGGGTGCGCCATTGCTATAAAAAAACATACTAATGGCGCACCGCCAGGGGGTGCGCCATTAGTAATCTTCCCCCCTAGCTAATTTGCTCGATCCCTTCGTCCCTCCCTCGCCAGATCCACTTCCCCCTCGCCACACCCTCATGCGCGCCCCTCCTTCCGCCGCCCGGTCGTCGTCCCCCGACGCCATAGCCGTGCCACCGTGCTCGCCCTCTCGCCCTCTCCCCCGCTCGCCTTCTCCGCTAGATCCCGAGCCTCGCTACCGTGTTAGCCGCGGCCATCGCCGTCCCCGCACCTCGGCGGCCGAGCCAGACCCCTCCCCTCGCGCTGCTTCACCCGACTAGGTCAGTGCCATCCATCTCCTCCCTGGCACCTCTCTCTCCGGCCATCTTTCCCACCCCGTGCCGCTCTCAGCTCGTCCTTCCCCCTCTGTCCTGGACCCGGGTCGCCCCGCCCCCCGCCCCCCCGCCCCCATCCCACCCCTAATCCCCATCGCTGCGTCCGTGGTGGGCTGCTCGGCGCTGCCGTCGTCTCGGATCTCTGCCGCCTGCTACCTCCCCATCTCCGTCCCTTTCCTATGACCTAGTACTGTCCCTGCCTCCTCCCGAGCCCCATCTCCACCCCTCTCCATTCGAGCTGCTCGACATGAACCACGATTTGTAAGTGCATCTAGTGCCCTTAGTGATTTTGGTGTATTGAAGACTTATAGGTTAAGGGACTAATGTGTTTATGAGTGTACACAGGTCTATAAGTCTATGAGGAGTTTGATATTTACAGAGAAAGTCGACCCTAAAAATGAAGTTCTTCGATCAAGACTTTGATATTCAAGACTTTCTCAAGACTTTGAAAGTGAAGAAATTGGTGTGACCTTGAAGACTTGGTATTCATTTGAGGAACATGAAGCGTGAAGACTTTTGTTTTCGTAGTTTCGCTTTCTCTTTCTTGAATCATAGGAAACACCTTATTGTTAAAGGGGTCAAGGAAATACTAAGGAAAAATTTCCATGTGATGCTCAACTCAAAATCCTACACCTACCAATCCCTTGAGTGAAGCCTTTGGAAATCTCATACAGTTCAGTCAATTTCTTGATGTGAGAGGCGAAGTTCTTCCTGTCACGAGGAATTTGTTCGACCGAGGAGTTAGGAATTCGCCAAAGGTCGGATTGCCTACAAGGAGGAACATGATAGCCCCGAGGAATTTGAGAGTCAAATTTCCGACTTCTGTCTTCTTGGCGCTAGCTGTGCCAAAATATCTTATCCACCTAACGGTCATATCATTGAAGGGCATTTATGTCTTATCATGTTGGGCTGCTCCCTAGGCTATAAATAGCCGCCCCCTACAACCACTAGCTGTTGGCTGCTCCGAGAGAACTTGACACTTGTCATTTGAGAGCAATCCATCCTCCGAGGACTTTGAGTGAAATCATCGAGTGAGGAAAAACCCAAAAACCAAACCCCTACAAACCCAAAGTCCTCGGAGGATGGATTGCTCTCAAATGACAAGTGTCAAGTTCTCTCGGAGCAGCCAACAGCTAGTGGTTGTAGGGGGGGTCTATTTATAGCCTAGGGAGCAGCCTGACATGATAAGACATAAATGCCCTTCAATCATATGACCGTTAGGTGGATAAGATATTTTGGAACAGCTGGCGCGGAGCATAGCAACGGTCAGAAAGTTGAATCTCAAATTCCTCAAGGCTATCATGTTCCTCATCGTAGCCAATCCAAGACTGGCGAATTTTAACTCCTCGGCCGTAACAAATTCTCACCGTAAGAACTTCGCTCTCACATCAAGAAATTGACTGAATCAGTATGAGATTTCCAAAGGCTTCACTCAAGGGATTGGTAGGTGTAGGATTTTGAGTTGAGCATCACATGGAAATTTTTCCTTAGTATTTCCTCGACCCCCTTTAACAAAGACAAAGGTTTCCTATGACTCAAGAAAGAGAAACGAAACTACGAAAACAAAAGTCTTCACGCTTCATGTTCCTCAAATGAATATCAAGTCTTCAAGGTCACACCAAATTCTTCACTTTCAAAGTCTTGAAAGTCTTCGTAATATCAAAGTCTTCAAATAAGAACTTCATTTTTAGGGTCGACTTCTCCAGAATATCAAACTCCTCATAGACTTATAGACCTGTGTATACTCATAAACACATTAGTCCCTTAACTTATAAGTCTTCAATACACCAAAATCACTAAGGGCACTAGATGCACTTACAATCTCCCCTTTTGGTGATTGATGACAATATAGGTTAAGTTTTCAACGGGATAAACATATGAAGTGTAAATACTGATATTGAGGAATTTGATTGCAAGATATAGAAGAACTCCCCACGAAGATGTGCATAGTGAGGAATTTGCTTTTGAGGCAATGCACATTTGAAGAGTTGAATAATGGAGATCTCCCCCTATATCTTGTAATTCATACACGCATTTGACATATAATATGAAGAATTTGAAATGCATGATGAAATATGGTGCTTGATGAAATTCAGCATGCGTGCAATTACATTAATGAGGAACAAGCATGCAAAATAACGCATGAAGAGTATCGAAGCACGATGCATCAAAAGTATCGAGCACAATTGCATCAAAAGTATCGAGCACCATCGGGTTTAAGATTACAACTTCGATCCAATAAAAGTTTCGTAAGAACGAGAGTTGTAACTTATCAAAAATTTCCCATATAATAGACCCGCTTGAAGACTAACTCACATTTCTCCCCTTTGTCATCGAATGACCAAAAGGATCGAACCGAGGACTAACGCCCCTGAAGAATTTCAAGTTGATGAAGGAGCGCCAGCGTTGTTGGGGTTGGTTGTCGTAGTAGGGCCTGCCGCAGTGTCGTCCAAGTCTTCATTTTCATCAGTGTCTCGCGATGAAGAATGGGAGCTGGCCACCAAGGAAGGAACTTTGACCTTCTTGTATTTCTTCGGTGGAGGTACAGACCAGTCAAAGTCTTCCTTTAGACCCATGGTCTTCAGTTCTTCCGCACTTTGGACATTAGAAAGAACATACCAGGTGCGTTTGAAGGTTTCATGGAGGTAGTAGTGGTTTTTCTTCACTGCATTGTGTGTAGAGGTCATGTTGTGAAGAATTGAACCAAACTGACGCTTGACCCATTTATGATTGCGATCAACCTTCCGATGAAGACCGAGGAGTAACTTCACGATCACCATCACCACAGGTCTTGTGGCTTGAGGACTTTGCTTGGCTGAGGTATTGGCGACAGAGTCATGTGTGGCAGAGTCATCATTGGTGGAGTAGGATGCAGCTTTGCGAAACTGACCATCCAATGGACGAGTGCCTTCATCGATCACAGTAGTAGCCTTGCCCTTGTCATCAGCTGAGGAAAATGTCCGTTTGAGGACTTCAATCAGGGGCAAGTAGCTGCAGTGGTTCAGAGTATCAGCCTTGTAATTGAGTGAAGACCTTGTCCTGATGAATCTCATAATCCAAGGTGCATAAGGCTTCAAATTTCAAAAGGTGACATAGCAATGTTTGCCGAGTCCTCATGAAGAAATCATGGAAGTTGACGGAACGCCATGAATGATATTGAAAACCATATTCTTCATGATGCCAATGACTTATTCATCATTTGAGTCGTGGCCTTTGATAGGACTCATTGTCTTCGCTGTAATCCGATAGACAGTCCGAGGCACATACAATAATTCCTTGACGAGGAATTTGGTTCTTGGGGCCTGCCCTGGCTTCAAAGGCTTCATCAGCACTTGCATATAGTGATTTGAAAGCTCAGGTTCATTGTAGATACAACGAGCGCTATCAAGGGGAGGACTGAGTGGTAGGGCACGAAGCAATTCAGTTGTTGGTGCCTTGTAGTGAGTGTTTTGAGACATCCAGTCCAACACCCATGAGTTCACATCTTCAGCGTCTCCGGTGATGTGCAGCGTCTCATAGAATTGAAGAATGAGTTCTTCATTCCAACCACAGATATCAGTGCAGAAATTCAGAAGTCCTGGATCGTGAAGAACACTGAGGACTGGCTCGAAGCCTGGCAGAGATTCCATGTCCACATGAGGAATATGTGCATGATCGAAGACTTTATCTTTGTTGAAGAGCACTGAGGAATAGAAATTGGCTTGACTAGCAGTCCAGAAACGCCTCTTCCTTATGCGAGCAGAATCATATGGATTGTAATCAGTGAAGAATATGTGCTCGCCGAAGAAATCTTCAGCCTTGAACTTTTGCTTCGTTGAGAATGGATTCTTAGGCTTTGGAAGTGGAGTGTCAGTGAGTTGCATCACGACCTCTGGAATCACAATCTCAGGTTCTTCAGGCTAAGGAATTTCTGGTTCCTCTACATGTGCGCATCGAGGATCAGCGAAGAAAGTTCATCGCCGCTAGTGGCTGGAATTTCTTTATGGACAGATGAAGTGGGATGAGTTTCTTCAGAGCCCATTTGAACTGTTGGAGCAGGGACTGAGGAATCTGTTGGATTGGGGGTGAAGAGTGGAGAATTTGGATGCTGAATTTCCCAAAAGTCATCGTTCATCACTAGCGTTGTGCTTCCAATATCCACATCTTCTTCAATTTCCTCAACACCAGCCTCTTCAGCTGTGAACTGAGGCATATGCGAGGAAATGATTGGGGTTGAAGGGGTTGTTTCCACTTCAATTTCTTCATCAATCTGCTCTGATGAAGCAGCAGACTGATTTTCTTCATCAGATCCGCTTGGGATCTCATAATCTTCACCAAAAGGAACAAGGTCCTTTGATGGAATTGAGGAAATTGGAATAGCATCAATGGGATTGTCAAATGAGCTGGTCATTGTCTTCATTTTCTTCGGTGCTGAAGAATTTGAAGCAATAGATGCTTTCCTTTTCTTCACTGCAGCTCGTTCTGCAGCCTTGGTCTTGTTCACATCAGATGCAGATGGAAGAATTGGAGTTGGTGTAGGTGCAGGAGGAGCTGAGGAATCTGGTTGATTTTCCTCAGGCGCAACTGATGCAGTTGCCCTGACTTGTTCAGTTTCTTCAGGCGCACCACTAGTGGATGCCCTGGCAATTTCTTCAACTGGAATGGGATCATCAGCCCTGAACTGGCATTGTCTTCAAAGAGCCTGAACTTCATCGGTGTCAGGCATGTTCTTCGATCGGTGAGCCGAGGCTCCAGCCTGAGGAATTTCTTGTTGCGTTGGGGCTGCAACATTTGAGAACTTCTTTGTCAGATTGACAAATCTGACTTTGGCTCCTTGCCAATCAGCATGGTATGAGTCAAATTTGTCGCTGAGGGCTTTGATGTCAGCTTGCATCTTGATAAGTTCTTCAGTTGTCATCTTGACAACGTTTTTCTTCAACAGTTTCTCCTTTCTGTACTGCGATTTCTTGATCTCTCTGGCTGTATCAAATTTCCATTTCTCCTCTTGGATTGAAATGAGTTAGCATGTGACTTTGGCCAGGTGTCAGATTGAAGTCAGGCATAGGAGTGTTTGGGTCCTTGTGCCAGAGATCAATGTAGTCTAGGATCGCTCTTGGATCCAACAGCAGTGGCACAGGTGTGCCTTTGGCTCTAGCGGCCCTTTCTTGACTGTCTCTGATGGTTTCCGCAAGTTCATCGTCATCAGCCTCATCATCTTCAGGTGGCTCTTGGAAGGCGACCTGTTTCTTCTTGGGACTTGGCCGAGGACCTCGTCCAGCTGTGGCCTTAGTCTTCAGCAGAGTTGGCCCAGATGAAGAATTTGGTGCAGCTGAGGAACTTGCTGAAACACCAGAGGCAATTGAGATGCCTGCAGTCCTTTGGCACGTGGCCAGATGCACAGGTGCTGAGGACTTTGTCGGAACTGCTGAGGACTTGGGAGGAGCTGCTGAGGACTTTGAAGGAGCTGAGGATTTTGGAGAAGCAGGAGCAGCATGAGGAATTGGCCGTGAGGGCATAGCTGAGGAACTTGGCCGTGAGGGCACTGTTGGTGAAGCACTTGGCTTGTGTGCGGGCTTCTTTGCCATAGATTTTCTTGGCTTGACAGAGGCCTCAGTGGCAACAGCAGATGTGAGTCCTCATTAAATTTCCTCACTGCCTCGTTGGCTTGTCTTGCCAATTTGGCTTGGCGCTTGGCCCATTCTTCAGGAAAGTCCTCACCACGCTTGATGCTGGTGGGGTCAGCTTCTTGACCAGGTGCCAGAGGAGCTCTTGGGCATGGAGGATTGAGAGCGATTCTTCATGTACTTTGGAGTAACATATATGTACTCCCTCCATTCCCTTGCCCATCTCCTTTCAATCCTTTGAATGCGCACCTTGCGCTGATTTTTGTTTTCCTTTCCGAACTCAGCTTCATCGGTGTGCAATAATCAGCATAGATGTCCTCGGGAATCTCAAACGCATCATGACCTCAGGCCTCTTTCCTCCTTTCTCGTGGCTTCTTTCCTTCTCGCCATATTCTTCAGGTGAGGAATTTGAACAATCGAATTCTCTCAAGAAGTATGCAATTTTTCTTCGAGGAACGCTGCAAATGAGTTAAGTTGATGAGAACCTAGTGATTCAAAGAATGACATGAGTACCTGTGAATGCAGTATAGTTGCGAGGAATTTGGAGAGGTCATATGCGTTCTCGTAAGGTTTTTCAAAAGAACTAGTTTGAGGAATTTGACCAGATGAGCCTTGAAGAATTTCACTAAGCGACCTTTGTCTTAGGTTCCAGAGTTGGATAGATCGAGGATCCACACAATTGAGGAATCTTGAAGAAAAATCATTGCTTAGAGAAACGAATCAAGAGCATATTTTGTTTGAGGTGTTCATATGTGTGAAGATTTGAAGAGTAAACACCTTTGAAGATTTTCAGGAAGGTTTGAGAATCAAAGCGAGTAATAAAAGTAACTTTTAATTACCCGAACTGAAGAACACGACGAACTGAGAAGAACAGTTGGGAAGTTCGTCAGGTTAGATCTTCCACGCCCTAACTTGGCAGAGGAAGACAACTACGGCGGCGGCGGAGTGAAGATTTCCGCGGTCGGCGCGAGTACGACGGTGACGAGGTCGAGGCAGTGAAGCGCTTCCTCACCGGCAACGATGGAGTAGCGGCGGCGCTAGGGTTTGAGAAGCTCGAGCGAGAGAGAGAGCGGTCGAGCGGAGTAAAGGAAGTGAGGAAGGGGAGAGGGGGTATATATAGCCACGGTGAAAAACTGTTCGCCCAAGATTTTGGACGAACATGCCCCCTGACCCTTCTCATTAAATCGACATGTGTCACCCACGCATCGAAAAGTGGAGATTGTGTTAGATCATGGGTGAATAGATAAATCTATCGTGGGATGTGGAACGGTTTGAGCGGCAAAAACGAAAGTTTGCATAAGATCAGTTTTAAAGTTCCGTTCGCAATTTCTTCAGCTAACAAGGACGCAGTGAAAATTTTGAACGAGTTTCAAATAGAACGCACATGAAGAATTTGTGAATAGATTGGGTTGAGTATAGCATAAAGGGGGAAGGGTCCGATCACATTCACTTAGCAGAAAAGCAACTTGAAGAAATAGCCATAAGTGAATGTTACAGAGGACATAAACCCACATATATATATATATATATATATATATATATATATATATATATATAGTCAATGAAGAAAGACATCGGAAACAGTGAAGATTTTGCAAAGTTGAAGAATTTAAAAAACTAGAGAATTTCAAAACTGAGGAAAAACTCAAATTGAAGATTTTCAACTTTGGTGGTGGCGTGTCCCACCGTATAAGAATGATGATTTCAGACACCGCGTACAATTGTCGTAGGGCTTTGAGAATCAAATTCTTCATTAATTTCTTCACACTTAGAGTGTTATTCTTCATTGATTGAAGAAAAACGTTTCTTCATGTGTTGCACATCTAAGTCATCAATTTTGCATAAGTGTCAGGATGTGTGTCCTTTTCAAAGGACATTAGAAGATTCTATGATATTTAGCTCACACCGCAACTTGCTAAATCTCTTCTCATCCAAGGGCTTTGTGAAGATATCGGCTAGCTGTTCTTCAGTCTTCACGTGCTCGATGGAGATGTCGCCCTTCAACACATGATCACGAAGAAAATGATGACGAATTTGAATGTGCTTTGTCTTCGAGTGCTGAATTGGGTTGTGAGCAATCTTGATGGCACTCTCATTGTCACGATGAGAGGCACATTCTTCACGTTGATGCCGTAGTCCTTGAGAGTTTGCTTCATCCACATCAATTGAGCACAACAAGAGCCAACATCAATGTATTCAGCTTCCGCAGTAGCCAGTGATACGCAGTTCTGTTTCTTCGAGGACCAACAGACCAAAGATCGTCCGAGGAAATGACAAGTACCGGATGTTGACTTGTGGTCCACACGATCACCAAAGATAGTCGAGTCGAATATCCAATGAGATCAAAAGTAGAGCCCTTGGGGTACCATAATCCTAGTGTTGGTGTGTGAGCTAGATATCGAAGAATATGCTTCACAGCCTTATGGTGTGATTCCTTTGGTGTAGCTTGAAATCGGGCACACATGCAAACACTAAGCATTATATCTGGCCTAGATGTACATAAGTATAATAGAGAACCAATCATGGAGCGGTATACCTTGTGATCAAAGTCAATACCATTTTCATCAGTGCATAGATGGCCATTTGTGGGCATAGGAATTTTGACGCCTTTACAATCTTGCATGCCGAATTTCTTCAGGACATCTTTGAGGTATTTCTCCTGAGATATGAATATGCCATTGTGTTGTTGAAGAATTTGAAGACCTAAGAAGAATTTCAATTCTCCCATCATAGACATTTGATATTCTTCACTCATCATATAGGCAAATTCATCACTATAACGTTGGTCAGTACAGCCAAAGATAATATCATCAACATATATTTGGCACACAAACAGTTCACCATCATATGATTTAGTAAAGAGAGTAGGGTCGAGTGAACTGGTGTGAAGCCATTCTCCACGAAGAATTCCTTCAATGTATCATACCACGCCTGTGGGGCCTGTTTGAGACCATAGAGGGCCTTGTTGAGTCTCAAGACTTTGTCGGGATTCTTTGGGTCTTCAAAACCTGGGGGCTGAGCAACATATACTTCTTCCTCAAGCTTACCATTGAGGAATGCACTTTTCACATCCATTTGATATAAAGTGATATTATGATGATTAGCATAAGCAAGTAATATGCGAATAGCCTCAAGTCTAGCAACAGGTGCAAAAGTTTCAT
Organism: Aegilops bicornis; assembly: GCA_021605145.1. Lineage (NCBI taxonomy): Eukaryota > Viridiplantae > Streptophyta > Magnoliopsida > Poales > Poaceae > Aegilops > Aegilops bicornis. Next base: position 712,739,213 of record CM038671.1, read on the forward strand.
CGAAATCAATTCGTTCAACCTGTGTGTAGCCTTGAGCTACAAGTCGTGCCTTATTCCTCACCACAAGGCCATTTTCATCTTGTTTGTTTCGGTAGATCCACTTTGTGCCAATGATATTATGCTTGCGAGGATCTGGACGTTTGACCAGTTCCCTGCACATTGTTGAGCTCGAATCGATGTAATTCTTCTTGCATGGCCTGAATCCACTCGGGCTCAGAAATGCTTCATCTACCTTAGTGGGCTCTGTGATAGAGACAAAAGCATAGTGCCCACAAAAGTTAGATAAATGTGAAGCTTTTGAGCGTGTGAGAGGACCTGGCGCTTCAATGTCATCGATGATCTTGTCAAATTGCACTTCTTTTGCAACGCGAGGATGAGCTGGTTGTTGTTGAGGAATTTGATCAGCATTTTCTTCAAGCACCATTTTCTTCAAAGATTATCCTCAGTGCATCAGCCGACGTTCTTGGCGTCTGAGGAATGAATTCTTCAAAGATATTCTTGAAGGAATGACATCCTCAGTTGCCTTGAACTTGATAGATTCCTCAGGTGCTGGTTCATCTAACATAGAAGGTAGGTGCTCTCTTTGCGAGCCATTAGTTTCATCGAACCGCACATCTACAGTATCAACAATCTTGTGAAGAGCAATGTTGAAGACTCTGTAGGTGTGTGAGTAACCAAGCATAAAACCTTCATGTGCTTTCGGTGCGAATTTAGCATTGTGATGAGGATCTCTAATCCAGCATTTAGCACCGAAGACTTTGAAATAACTCACATTGGGTTTCTTGTCAGTGAGGAGTTCATAGGCAGTCTTCTTGAAGAATTTGTGAAGATATACTCTGTTGATGATGTGGCACGCGATATCAATTGCATCAATCCAAAAATGACTAGGCGGTTTGTATTCATCAAGCATAGTGCGAGCCATCTCAACAAGAGTTCTGTTCTTGCACTCCACGACGCCATTTTGCTGAGGAGTATAGGGAGCAGATAACTCATGAGTAATACCAAGTTCATCAAGATAGGCATCAAGACCGTAATTCTTGAACTCAGTTCCATTGTCACTCCTGATGTGTCTGATCTTCACACCAAAGTTGGTTGAAGCCCTCGAGGAAAATCGTTTGAAGACTTCCGCACTTCATTTTGTAAGTAACAATGTGTACACATGTGTAATGAGAGTAATCATCAACAATAACAAAGCCATATAGAGATGCATCATTAGTGACTGCTGAGTAATGATTAGGACCAAAGAGGTCCATGTGAAGCAATTCGAATGGATGAGTAGTGGTCATGATAGTCTTCGCTGGATGCTTGGCCCTGGTCATTTTTCCAGCTTCACAGGCTCCACACAAGTGATCCTTGAGGAATTTGACATTCTCAATGCCAATGACATGCTTCTTCTTCGCAAGCCCTGCATGACCAAGTCGTCGATGCCATAGCCAGCCTTCTGAAGCTTTTGCAAGTAGACACACGGCTGGTTGTGGTCCCGCAGAAATCAACAATATACAAGTCTCCTCTCCTAAAGCCTTCGAAGACTTTGGAATTGTCAGCTTCCATGATCACAACACAACGATACTTGCCAAAGACAACAACCATATCAAGATCGCAAAGCATTAAGACTGACATGAGATTGTATCCTAAGGACTCAACAAGCATGACTTTGTCCATGTGTATGTCCTTAGAGATCGCAACCTTACCAAGACCCAATACCTGACTTTTGCCTTTGTCAGCAAAGATGATATGCTTCAGATGTGACGGTGATAAGGGAGCATCCATCAATGGATTCTTGTCACCAGTCATGTGATTTGTACATCCACTATCGAGGACCCACTCATTGGCTTTGGGTTGATCATCCTGCAGATGAATTAGTGCAACTTATGATCTCATATACTTCATCGATGAAGAATATGATATCAAGTTCATCGATGAATTTCATCGAGGCAAGATAATAGATAAGCAAGATGAGGACGTGTGAAATGAAAGTTCATTTCTTCATGATTAGCTGCGTCCTTTCAAGCAATGTTGTCGTGCCCCAAGAAATTCTTTCAGACGTTAAAGCACGCCCGAGACCTGACCTCGCAGAGGAAATTAGTTCTTTTCTTCACCACCCACATCTGAAGGGGTGGCAAAGAGTTCATCACTCTCACGAGCTCCATATGAGAATGGTGGCATAGAAGCCAATCCATTTCGTTTCACATAAGAGAGGTTAGGGTAAGCATATGAATAAGCAGAGAAATTCTTCGAGGACTTATGAACATATTGGTTTGAAGAATAATGTACATATTCATAGCCCTTAGCTCTACCCCGCGAAATAGAGTTGTTAGCACGATGATAATCATATGAGGACTTTGATCCTTTTGAGGAATTTGATCCACGTGAGGAATTTGGTCCATATGAGGACTTGGATCCATATGAAGAATTTGGTCCATATGAAGAGTTTGATCTGGGGTTCCTTTTCTTCACAGGTGGTGTCATGAGGACATTCACCTGAAGACTTTCAAGACACTTCTTGGGAACCCAGATTTTCTTCATAGGGGAACCGTTCTGCAGCTTAGTGCCAACATATCTAGCAAATACTTCACCGTTCTGATTTTTGAACAGTTTATAGTTGGAGTCAAATGACTCATCGGAAGAATGAGGAGATTCACATGTAAAGCCAGATAAGTTAGATGGATCAATCGAGGTCCCTTTGCAGCAACCCATGAGGTTTTGGGGTACTGCTCAGGCTTCCAATATGTTCCATCAGCATTGAGTTCCCTCTCAAAGGCAATACCCTCTTTCCTAGGGTTCCTGTTGAGGATCTGCTTTTTAAGCACATCACAAAGAGTCTGATGCCCTTTGAGGCTATTGTACATGCCTGTCATGTACAATTCCTTCAGCCCTGCATTGTCAGTTATACTAGCAATGTCCTCAGATGACGAATTAGTGATAGCAGAGGCAGGTGAAGAATTTGTAACAGTTGAAGCATTTGAACATTCAGGTGAAGAATTAGCAGATTCACGTTCAATGCACTTTAAGCATGGAGGAACAAATTCTTCACGAGAAGCGCTGATTTGTTGAGCAAGTAATGAATCACGCTCCTTCAAGATCTTCATAACTCACTCTTAGCTTCTCAAGATCTTGCTTTCTTTGAAGAAATTCATAAGAAAGTTTTTCATGATCGCACAAGAGAGTGTTATGATGACCTTGAAGATTGTCAAACCTAGACCTGAAGTCTCTCAAGATTTTCAACGGGGCTTTAGTGCGATCCATTTCTTCACCTAACATATCATCACTTTTATCTAGCATGTTTTGAACCTTTTCAAAAGCCCTTTGTTGTTTTACAGCAATCTTAGCAAGTTTTGAGTAGCTGGGCTTTAGATCTTCATCGATTCATTTTCACTAGATTCGGAGGAGGTATATTTGAGTACCTTGGCACCCTTTGCCATGAAGCAATAGGTGGGAGCGTAGTCATCACTATCTTCATCAACTTTGTTGGTGAGGTCATTTTCTTCAGAGTTGAAGATGGACTTGTCGACGAAAGCGATGGCGAGAGCTAGACTCGCCACACTGCACTCAGATTCTTCCGATGCCTCCTCTTCCTCATGTTCCTCGATTCAGCTTCAGAGTCCATTTCCTTGCCAATGAATGCCCGAGCCTTCTTGGAGCTGCTCTTCTTGTGAGAAGAAGACTTTGAGGATTTTGATGATGAAGATTTCGACGATTTCTTCTTCTTCTTAGCGTCATCAGAACTGTAATACTTGTATTTCTTCTTCTTTAATTCATTTTCCCACTAAGGACAATCTTGAATGTAGTGACCAGGTTTCTTGCATTTGTGGCAAAGTCTTCTCTTATAGTCACAGGATGAGGAATCACTGCTCCTTGAGGATTTTCCAAAGCGACCACGTCTTGAGAACTTATGGAATTTCTTCACGAGCAGTGCTAGCTCCTGGCTCAATTCTTCAGGATCTCCAAGGCTACTACCAGAGTCTTCACACTCAGATTCAGACACAGCCTTGGCCTTCAGGGCACGTGATTTTCCATAGCTAGAACCATAGAGATCTCTCTTTTCAGCAAGCTGGAACTCATGAGTATTTAGCCTCTCGAGGATATCACCGGATCAAGTGACTTGTAGTCGCACACTCTTGTATCATCAAGGCGGAGTATCAAATGAGGAATCAGCGATCTCAACAATTTCTTCACCACCTCATGGTCGGTGATGTCAGTGGCACCAAGCGCTTGAAGCTCATTTGAGATGTCAGTGAGACGATCGAAGGTTTGTTGAACATTTTCATTGTCGAGTCTTTTGAAGCGGTTGAAGAGATTCCGAAGAACATCAACTCGGGAGTCACGTTGAGTTGAGACTCCTTCATTTACTTTGGACAGCCTATCCCAGATAAGCTTAGCAGTTTCCAAAGCACTCACTCTTCCATACTATCCTTTACTCAGATGGCCACATATGATATTCTTCGCTTGAGAATTGAGTTGTTTGAATCTCTTCACATCAGCAACATTCAGAGAAGGTGTGACTGAGGGAACACCATTTTCCACAACATACCAGAGATCGTTGTCAATTGCCTCAAGATGCATTCGCATCTTGTTCTTCCAGTAGGGGTAGTCCGTCCCATCAAAGGTAGGACACCCAGCTGAGACCTTGACCATACCTGCGGTCGACATAACTAAAACTCCGGTGGTTAAACCAAAATCACACGTAACAAGGGAGTACCTTGCTCGATACCAATTGAAAGTGTGTTATATCGACTAGAGGGGTGAATAGGCGATTTTATGAATTCTTCAATGAGGAATTTGCCGGTGAGGAAATTCCTAAGTGAAGAACTACTTGCAGCGGAATAAGTACTCAGAAGTAAGCATAAGAGAATGCGAGCATGGTCATCATGATGAAATGAAGATAATCAAAGAGTACAGAAAGCGTAAACACAGGATAGCACAAGATGAAGACAAACAGATCAAGAATTGAACTGAGGAAATTGAGAAAGTCTTGATCAAAGTCTTCAAACACAGATATGAACAAACACTCAACACAAGAATGAGGAAATGAAAGGGTTGAGGAAATAGAACCGATTAGGTTGGTGAAGACAACGATTTGGTAGACCAGTTCCAACTGCTGTCTCGGTTATGCGTCTGGTTGGAGCGGCCGAGTATTTAAACTCGAGGACACACAGTCCGGACACCCGATCGGCCGAAAGCACGCAGCTCAGGACACCAAGTCCTCACCATATTCTCCTTGAACTAAGGTCACACAGACCTCGTCCAATCACTCGTGGTAAGTCTTCAGCGACTTCCAAACCTTCACAGACTTGGTCACTCGGCGATCCACAATTCCTCTTGGATGCTCTAGACCATGACGCCTAACCATCTGGAAGAAGCACAGTCTTCAAAGGTAACAAGCATCGGATCCACGCAGGATCAATCTCTTCAGTGATGCTCAATCACTTTGGGTTTGTAGGGGTTTTGTTTTGGGGTTTTTCCTCACTCGATGATTTTCTCTCAAAGTCCCTTGAGGACGGGTTGCTCTCAAATGACAAGTGTCAAGTTTCTCTCGGAGCAGCCAACCAGCTAGTGGTTGTAGGGGGCGGCTATTTATAGCCTAGGGAGCAGCCCGACATTATAAGACATAAATGCCCTTCAATAATATGACCGTTAGGTGGATAAGATATTTTGGAACAGCTGGCGTGCAGCACATCAACGGTCGGAAATTTGAATCTCAAATTCCTCAGGGTTATCATGTTCCTCACTGTGTAGGCAATCCGCACTGGCGAATTCCTAACTCCTCAGTCAGAACAAATTCCTCAGCGACCAAAAGAACTTCGTCTACATCCTTTGAAGAAATTGATCGAATCAGTATGAGATTTCCAAAGGCTTCACTCGAAGGGATTGGCAGGTGTAGGATTTTGAGTTGAGCATCACATGGAAATTTTTCACTTTAACAGTACGGTGTTTCTATGACTCAAGAAAGAGAAAATGAAACTACGAAAACAAAAATCTTCACGCTTCATGTTCCTCAAATGAATATCAAGTCTTCAAGGTCACACCAAATTCTTCACTTTCAAAGTCTTCAGAAAGTCTTCAGAATATCAAAGTCTTCAGTCGAAGAACTTCATTTTTATGGGTCGACTTTCTCAGTAAATATCAAACTCCTCATAGACTTATAGACCCGTGTATACTCATAAACACATTAGTCCCTTAACCTATAAGACTTCAATACACCAAAATCACTAAGGGGCACTAGATGCACTTACATAGGTGAATGTCCTCATGACACCACCTGTGAAGAATAGGAACCCCAGATCAAACTCTTCATATGGACAAAATTCTTCATATGGATCCAAGTCCTCATACGGACCAAATTCCTCACATGGATCAAAGTCCTCATATGATTATCATCATGCTAACAACTCTGTTTCGCAGGGTAGAGTTAAGGGCTATGAATATGTGCATTATTCTTCAAACCAATATGTTCATAAGTCCTCGAAGAATTTCTCTGCTTATTCATATGCTTACCCTAACCTCTCTTATGTGAAACGAAATGGATTGGCTTCTATGCCACCATTCTCATATGGAGCTTGTAGAGTGATGAACTCTTTGCCACCCCTTCAGATGTGGGTGGTGAAGAAAAGGAACTAATCTCTTCTGCAGGGTCAGGCCTCCAGACGTGCTTTAACGTCTGAAGAATTTGCTGGGGGCCTGACAAAAATGCCTGAAAGGACGCAGGCTAATCATGAAGAAATGAACTTTCATTTCACACGTCCTCATACTGCTTATCTGTTATACTGCCTGATGAAATTCATCTGATGAAATTGATATCATATTCTTCACTGATGAAGTATATGTGATCGTAAGTTGCACTAATTCATCTGCAGGATGATCAACCCAAAGCCAATGAGTGGGTCCTCGATAGTGGATGTACAAATCACATGACCGGTGACAAGAATCTTTTGATGGATGCTCCCGTATCACCGTCACGTCTGAAGCATATCATCTTTGCTAACAAAGGCAAAAGTCAGGTATTGGGTCTTGGTAAGGTTGCGATCTCTAAGGAAATACACATGGACAAAGTCATGCTTGTTGAGTCCTTAGGATACAACCTCATGTCAGTCTCAATGTTTTGTGATCTTGATATGGTTGTTGTCTTTGGCAAGTATTGTTGTGTTGTGGTCATGCAAGCTGACAATTCCAAAGTCTTCGAAGGCTTTAGGAGAGGAGACTTGTATATTGTTGATTTCTCTACAGGACCACAACCAGCCGTGTGTATACTTGCAAAAGCTTCTGAAGGCTGGCTATGGCATCGACGACTTGGTCATGCAGGCATGAGGAATTTGCACACGCTTGCGAAGAAGAAGCATGTCATTGGCATTGAGAATGTCAAATTCCTCAAGGATCACTTGTGTGGAGCCTGTGAAGCTGGAAAATGCCCAAGGCCAAGCATCCGGCAAAGACTATCATGACCACTACTCGTCCATTCGAATTGCTTCACATGGACCTCTTTGGTCCTAATCATTACTCAACAGTCACTAATGATGCATCTCTATATGGCTTTGTTATTGTTGATGATTACTCTCATTACACATGGGGTACACATTGTTACTTACAAACATGAAGTGCAGGAAGTCTTCAAACGATTTTCCTCGAGGGCTTCAACCAACTTTTGGTGTGAAGATCGTGCACATCAGAGTGACAATAGAATTGAGTTCAAGAATTCCAGTCTTGATGACTATCTTGATGAACTTGGTATTACTCATGAGTCATCTGCTCCCTATACTCCTCAGCAAAATGGCGTCGTGGAGCGCAAGAACAGAACTCTTGTTGAGATGGCTTGCACTATGCTTGATGAATACAAAACGCCTCGTTGTTTTTGGATTGATGCAATTGATACTGCGTGCCACATCATCAACAGAGTATATCTTCACAAATTCTTCAAGAAGACTGCCTATGAACTCCTCACTGACAAAAAACCCAATGTGAGTTATTTCAAAGTCTTCGGTGCTAAATGCCGGATTAGAGATCCTCATCACAATGCTAAATTTGCAATCAAAGCACATGAAGGTTTTATGCTTGGTTATGGAAAGGACTCGCACACCTACATGAGTCTTCAACATCGCTCTTCACAAGATTGTTGATACTGTAGATGTGCGGTTCGATGAAACTAATGGCTCGCAAAGAGAGCACCTACCTTCTATGTTAGATGAACCAGCACCTGAGGAATCTATCAAGTTTAAGGCAACTGAGGATGTAATTCCTATTGAAGAATCTGCTGAAGAATTCATTCCAAAATGCGAAGAACGTCGAGCTGATGCACCTGAAGATAATGCTGAAGAAAATGGTGTCAAGAAAATGTCGACCAAATTCCTCGACGACAACCAAAGCTCATCCTCGCGTTGCAAAAGAAGTGCAAGTTGACAAGATCATCGATGACATTGAAGCACCAGGTCCTCTCACACGCTCAAAAGCTTCACATTTATCTAAATTTTGTGGGCACTATGCTTTTGTCTCTATCACAGAGCCCACTAAGTTAGATGAAGCATTTCTGGAGCCTGAGTGGATTCAGGCAATGCAAGAAGAATTACATCAGTTCGAGCTCAACAATGTCCTGAACTGGTCAAACGTCCAAATCCTCGCAAGCATAATATCATTGGTACAAAGTGGATCTACCGCAACAAGCAAGATGAAAATGGCCTTGTGGTGAGGAATAAGGCACGACTTGTAGCTCAAGGCTACACACAGGTTGAAGGAATTGATTTCGATGGAACTTTTGCTCCTGTTGCTAGACTTGAGGCTATTCGCATATTACTTGCTTATGCTAACCATCATAATATCACTTTATATCAAATGGATGTGAAAAGTGCATTCCTCAATGGTAAGCTTGAGGAAGAAGTATATGTTGCTCAACCCCTGTGTTTTGAAGATCGAAAGAATCCCGACAAAGTCTTCGTGACTCAACAAGGCCCTCTATGGCCTCAAACAGGTTCCACGGGCGTGGTATCATACTTTGAAGGAATTCTTCATGAAGAATGGCTTCACACCGGTTCACTCGACCCTACTCGTTACTAAATCATATGATGGTGAACTGTTTGTGTGCCAAATATATGTTGATGATATTATCTTTGGGCTGTCTTGACCAACGTTATAGTGATGAATTTGCCTATATGATGAGTGAAGAATATCAAATGTCTATGATGGGAGAATTGAAATTCTTCTTAGGTCTTCAAATTCGTCAACAACACAATGGCATATTCATATCTCGTGAGAAATACCTCAAAGACGTTACAAGAAATTCGGCATGCAAGATTGCAAAGGCGTCAAAATTCCTATGCCCACAAATGGCCATCTATGCACTGATGAAAATGGTATTGACTTCGATCACAAGGTATACTGCTCCATGATTGGTTCTCTATTGTACTTATGTGCATTTAGGCCAGATATAATGCCTAGTGTTTGCATGTGTGCCCGATTTCAAGCTACACCGAAGGAATCACACCATAAGGCTGTGAAGCATATTCTTTGATATCTAGCTCACACACAAATGCTAGGATTATGGTACCCCAAGGGCTCTACGTTTGATCTCATTGGATATTCTGACTCTGACTATGCTGGTGATCGTGTGGACCGCAAGTCAACATCTAGTACTTGTCATTTCCTCGGACGATCTTTGGTCTGTTGGTCCTCGTAGAAACAGAACTTCGTATCACTGTCTACTGCGAAAGCTGAGTAAATTGCTGCTGGCTCTTGTTGTGCTCAATTGTTGTGGATGAAGCAAACTCTCAAGGACTACGGCATCAACGTGAAGAATGTGCCTCTCATCGTGACAATGAGAGTGCCATCAAGATTGCTCACAACCCAGTTCAGCACTCGAAGACAAAGCACATTCAGATTCGTCATCATTTTCTTCGTGATCATGTGTTGAAGGGCGACATCTCCATCGAGCATGTGAAGACCAAGAACAGCTAGCCAATATCTTCACAAAGCCCTTGGATGAGAAGAGATTTAGCAAGTTGCGATGTGAGCTAAATATCTTAGAATCTTCGAATGTTCTTTGAAAAGGACACACATCCTGACACTTATGCAAAATTGATGACTTAGATGTGCAACACATGAAGAAACGTTTTTCTTCAATCAATGAAGAATAACACTCTAAGTGTGAAGAAATTAATGAAGAATTTGATTCTCGTAACCCTACGACAATTGTACGCAGTGTCCGAAATCATCATTCTTATACGGTGGGTCACGCCACCACCAAAATTGAAAATCTTCAATTTGAGTTTTTCCTCGCTTTTGAAATTCTTCAGTTTTTCAAATTCTTCAACTTTGCAAAATCTTCACTGCTTCCGTTGTCTTTCTTCATTGACTATATATATATATATATATATATATATATATATATATATATATATATATATATATATATATATATATATATGGGTTTTTGTCCTCTACAGTATTCACTTATGGCTATTTCTTCAAGTTTCTTTTTCTGCTAAGTGAATGTGATCGGACCCTTCCCCCTCTATGCTATATTCAACCCAAGCTATTCACAAATTCTTCATGTGCGTTCTATTTGAAACTCGTTCAAAATCTTCACTGTGTCCTTGTCAGCTGAAGAAATTGCGAGCGGAACTTTTAACTTATCTTATCCAAATTTTTGGCTTTGCCGCTCAAACCGTTCCGCATCCCACGATAAACTTATCTATTCACCCACGATCTAACACAATCTCCACTTTTCAGTACGTGGGTGACACATGTCAAGCAAATGAGAAGGGCGAGGCACGTTATTCAAAATCTTCGGGCGAACAGTTTTTCACCGTGGCTATATATATACCCCCTCTCCCCTTCCTCACTTCCTTTACTCCGCTCGACCGCTCTCTCTCTCGCTTGAGCTTCTCAAACCCTAGCGCCGCTGCTACTCCATCATCACCGGTGAGGAAGAGCTTCAGTGCCTCGACCTCGTCGCCGTCGTACTCGCGCCCGACCATGAAATCTTCACTGCCGCCGCCAGAGCTGTCTTCCTCCGCCGAAGTTAGGGCGTGGGAGATCTGAATCGACAAACTTCTAATCTACACTTCTCGGTTAAATCGTGTTCTTCAGTTCGGGTAATTAAAAGTTACTTTTATTACTCGCTTTGATTCTCAAACCTTCCTGATAATCTTCAAAGGTGTTTATTCTTCAAATCTTCACACATATGAACACCTCAAACGAAATATGCTCTTGATTCGTTTCTCTAAGAAATGATTTTTCTTCAAGATTCCTCTATTGTGTGGATCCTCGATCTATACAACTCGAACCTAAGACAAAGATCGCTTAGTGAAATTCTTCAAGGCTCATCTGGTCAAATTCCTCAAACTAGTTCTTTTTGAAAAACCTTCTGAGAACGCATATGACCTCTCCAAATTCCTCGCAACTATTCTCTGTTCACAGGTACTTATGTCCGCTGCTGAATCACTAGGTTCTCATCAACTTAACTCATTTGCAGCGTTCCTCGAAGAAAAGTTGCATACTTCTTCAGAGAATTCGATTGTTCAAATTCCTCACCAAGAATATGGCGTAGGAAAGAAGCCACGTAAAGGAGGAAAGAGGCCCGAGGTCATGACTGCTTTCGAGATACTGAGGACATATACGCTGACTATTGCACACTGATGATGCCAAGTTTGGCAAGGAAAACAAAAATCAGCGCAAGGTGCGATTCAGAGGATTGAAAGGAGATGGGCAAGGGAATGGAGGGAGTACAGATATGTTACTCCAAAGTACATGAAGAAATTCAGACTGAATCCTCCATGCCCAAGAGCTCCATTGGCACTGCCAAGAAGTCGACCCCACCAAAGCATCAAGCGTGGTCGACTTTCTGAAGAATGGGCCAAGCGCCAAGCCAAGTTGGCGAGACAAGCCAAAGAAGCAAGGAGGAAATTCAATGAAGACTCACATCGCTGCTGCCATCGAGGCCCCCTGTTTAGCCCAGAAGATCAATGACAAAGAAGCCATCGCACAAGCCAAGTGCTTCACCAACAGTGCCCTCACAGCCAAAATCCTCAGCAATGCCCTCACGGCCAGAATCTTCAATGCCCTCACGGCCGGTTCCTCATGCTTCTCCTGCTCCTCCCAAATCCTCAGCTCCTACAAAGTCCTCACCAGCTCCTCCGAAGTCCTCGACTGCATGCATCCGCCACGTACAAAGGACTGCAGGCATCTCCATTGCCTCTGGTGTCTCAGCAAGTTCCTCAGCTGCACCAAATTCTTCATCAGGCCCACTCTGCTGAAGAAATAGGCAACTGCTAGACGAGGTCCTCGGCCAAGTCCGAAGAAGAAACAGGTCGCCTTCCAAGTACCATCTGATGATGAAGCTGATGATGACGAACTTGCAGAAATCATCAGAGACCGACAAGAAAGGGCCTCTAGAGCCAAAGGCACACCTGTGCCACTGCTTTTGGATCCAAGGGCGATCCTCGAGTACATTGATATCTGGCACAAGGATCCAGAGACACCTATGCCTGATTTTGATCTGACACCTGGACAAAGTCACATGCTGACCCATTTCATCTCTGAAGAGAAATGGAAATTTGAGAAGGCAAGGCAGATCAAGAAGGCTCAATTCAGGAAAGAGAAGTTCCTAAGGAATAACGTTGTCATAATGACAACTGAGGAACTCCTCAAGATCTAGTCTAAAATCAAAGCCCTAAGTGATAACTTTGATGCTTATTATGCTGATTGGCAAGGAGGCAAAGTCAAAATTTTCAATTTGACAAAGAAGTTCACAAATGTTGCAGCCCCAACGCAACAAGAATTTCCTCAGGCTGGAGCCTCTGCTCAGCCTGCTGAAGAACATGCCAGCACCACTGATGATTTTCAGCCTACTGAAGACAATGCTAGTTCCAGGGCTGATGACTCCATTCCAGCCGCTAAAGAAATTGCCAGGGCATCCACTAGTGGTGTGCCTGAAGAAACTGAAGAAGTCAGGGCAACTGCATCAGTTGCGCCTGAGGAAATTCAACCAGATTTCTCAGCTCCTCCCGCGCCTACACCAACTCCAATCCTTCCATCTGCATCTGATGTGAAGAAGACCAAGGCTGCAGAGCGAGCTGCAGTGGAGAAAAAGGAAAGCATCAGCTGCTTCAAATTCTTCAGCCCCGAAGAAAATGAAGCCTATGACAAGCTCTTTTGAAAATCCAATCGATGCTGTTCCAATTTCCTCCATTCCATCAAAGGACCTTGTTCCTTTTGGTGAAGAGTATGAGATCCCAAGCGGATCTGATGAAGAAAATAATTCTACTGCTTCGTCAGAGCAGATTGATGAAGAAATTGAAGTGGATTCAATCCCTTCAACACCAATCATTTCCTCGCCTATGCCTCAGTTCACAGATGAAGAGGCTGGTGTTGTGGAAATTGAAGAAGAAGACGTGGATATTGGATGCACCATGCCTGTGATGAACGATGACTTTTGGGAAAGCCAAGATCCCACCTCCACTCTTCACCCCAATCCAACAAATTCCTCACCCCTGCTCCAACGGTTCAAATGGGCTCAAGAAACTCATCCCAACTCATCCGTGCATGAAGAAATTCCAGCCACTAGTGTCAAGAACCCGTCCGCTGCTGATCCTATGAACACGCAGACTGCATATGAAGAGGAACCAGAAAATCCTCAGCCTGAAGAACCTGAGATTGCGATTCCAGAGGTTGTGATGCAACTCACTGACACTCCACTGCCAAAGCCAAAGAATCCATTCTCAACGAAGCAAAAGTTCAAGGCTGAAGATTTCTTCGGCGAGCATGTATTCTTCACTGACTACAACCCTTATGACTCTGCTTGCATAAGGAAGAGGCGTTTCTGGACTGCTAGCCAAGCCAACTTCTATTCCTCTATGCTATTCAACAAAGACAAAGTCTTCGATCATGCACATATTCCTCACGTGGACATGGAATCTCTGCCAGGCTTCGAGCCAGTCCTCGGTGTTCTTCACGATGCAGAATTGCTGAATTTCTGCACTGACATCTGTGATTGGAATGAAGAACTCATTCTTCAATTCTATGCGATGCTGCACATCACCGGAGATTCTGAAGATGTGAACTCATGGGTATTGGACCGATGATGTAAAATACTCACTACAAGGCACCAAAGAATCGAATTGCTTCGTGCCCTCCCACTCAGTCCTCCCCTTGATGGTGCTCGTTGCATCTACAATGAACCTGAGCTTTCAAATCATTACATGCAAGTGCTGATGAAGCCTTTGAAGCCAGGACAGGCACCTCGAACCAAATTCTTCGTCAAGGAATTACTGTATGTGCCTCGGACTGTCTATCGCATTCTGACGAAGACAATGAGTCCTATCAAAGGCCACGACTCAAATGATGAAGAAGTCGTTGGCATCATGAAGAATATGCTTTTCAATATCATTCATGCCGTTCCCGTCAACTTCCATGATTTCTTCATGAGGACACTGGCAAACATTGCTATGTCACCTTTTGAGCTGAAGCCTTATGCACCATGGATTTTGAGGTTCATTAGGACAAGGTCTTCACTCAATTACAAGGCTGATACTCTGAACCACTGCAGCTACTTGCCTCCAATTGAAGTCCTCAAATGGACATTTTCCTCAGCTGATGACAAGGGCAAGGCAACTGCTGTGATAGATGAAGGCATTCGTCCATTGGATGGTCAATTTCGCAAAGCTGCATCCTACTCCACCAATGATGACTCTGCCACACATGACTCTGCCGCCAATACCTCAAGCCACAGCACCCAGGGTGATGACTGATCGTGAGTTACTCCTCAGTCTTCATCAGAAGGTTGATCGCAATCATAAATGGGTCAAGCGTCAGTTTGGTTCAATTCTTCACAACATGACCTCAACACACAATGCAGTGAAGAAAAACCAATACTACCTCCATGAAACCTTCAACCGCACCTGGGCTGTTCTTTCTAATGTCTACATCACAGAAGAATGAGACGGAGATAAGATGTCAGTGTCGAAGATGCAAGCTGAAGAGCCTTACTGTGGACCCGGATTCCGGGCAGGTGCGGGACCACCTGCTCTGGTGTGGTTTAATGGATGGCTATCCTTGGCAAGGTGATGAAGATGACTATGAAGTCGTCCATGGGGGCCGGGCAAGAAATGAGGAAGGGCAGCAAGACAACCACCACGGCGAGGGCGGGCGAGAATACGAAGAATCTCCAGGACATGATCACGACGGTGATGTTGCATACGATCATCATGTAGAAGATGCCGGACATGATGATGAGGAAGATCAAGACGAAGGGCATGATCATGAAGATGAAGATGCCGGAGCAGACGGCGATGGAGGCTGGGTGCAGGACCCTCATATTCAAGAGTCGCTTCTCAAGCGCACGGATAACGCAAGATCTGCCGCCCGAGAGAAAGCCAAGATGGATCAACCGGAGATAGACGCGGTTACTCCATTGTATGAAGGATGCAGGCCCGAGGATACCAAAAGTAACGCTCATGGCTTTGGAGATGAAGGTAAAACACAAAATGACCGACGCATGCTTCGAAGAGAACATGTCATTCTGGCACGAACGTCTTACCAAGGGGAACAAGTGCCCGACCAGTTTCGAGGAGGCGAAGAAAATCGTGTGTCCTCTGGATTTACCGCACGTGAAATACCATGTGTGCATGAACAATTGCATCATCTATCGGGACGAGCACGCGGAGTCTACCATATGTCCCTGTGCGGCGTCACTCGATACAAGAAGAGGAAGAAAGCTCTTCGAAAAATCGGTGTGGTACTTCCCGATCACCTCGTCTGCAGCGGTATTTCATGACCCTAAGCTAGCAAAGCTCCTGCGTTGGCACGCGGATAGGGAGGAGAAGAAGCGAGAAGGTGACGGAAATGATCCGGAGATAAATAAAAAAGACAAGATGCTGAGTCACCCTAAGGATGCGAGCCAGTGGCAAGCATTGAACTTCGAAGACCCAGAATTTGGGGACGATCCAAGGAACATCATGCTGGGCGCGAGCACCGATGGAGTCAATCCATTTGGCAGCCAGAGAAGCACACATAGCACCTGGCCTGTGTTTGTGTGGATGTACAACCTTCCCCCCTGGTTGTGCATGAAGAGGAAGTACATTCACATGAGTATGCTAATTGAAGGGCCGAAATAACCAGGGAACGACATCAATCTATATCCGGGGCTGCTGAAAGAGGAGCTAGACACGCTGTGGAAAACGCCAGCCAATACGTGGGACGCCACAAAGAAAGAATATTTCCCTATGAGAGTCGCACTGCTCACGACGGTGCACGACTATCTCGGTTACGGATATCTCGCGGGGCAGGTGGTCCACGGATTTTCTGGATGCGTGAGGTGCATGGATGACACAACGTATCACCAGCTAGATAGAGATCCCGGGTCTTTGAAAACCGTGTCCATGGGACATCAAAGGTGGCTTCGCGATGATGACCCATGGAGAAAACACAAGGATCTGTTCGATGGTGAAACCGAACCCTGAAGACGCCCGCGTACGAGGAGCGGCGAGGAAATAGACGAGCTGTTGAAAAATTGGAAAGATTTCCCACTGCCGGGAAAGAAGCAAAAGGTGCCAGAGCCGGGAAAGAAGCGAAAGGCACCAGAGCCGCTGCTGAAGGTATGGAAAACGAGGTCTGTTTTCTGGGACTTGCCGTATTGGAAGATCCACCGTGTGCATCACTGCTTTGATGTCATGCATATCACGAAGAACGTGTGTGAGAGTCTGCTTGGTACCCTGCTCAACATGCCAGAGAGGACCAAAGATGGGCCAAAAGCAAGGGCAGACTTGAAATCAATGGGCATCAGGGAGGAGCTTCACGCTAATGTTGATGATGATGATGATGATGATGATGATGATGATGATGATGATGAGGCGAAGCAGGACACGTAAAGTCGTCGGAAAGGCAAAAAGGTCAAGAAGGACGGAAATGACTACCCTCCCGCGTGCTTCACTCTTAGTCAGGAGGAGATCGAGCAGTTTTTCACCTGCCTCGTAGGAGTAAAACTTCCTTACGGTTACGCGGGGAAGATAAGCAGATACCTACACCCAACGAAGCAGAAGTTCAGCGGGATGAAGTCTCACGACTGTCACATGCTAATGATGCAGATATTTCCAGTTGCAATCCATGGGATCATGGACGCGCACGTCCGTGAAACGCTATTTGGCCTATGCTACTTTTTCGACGTCATCTCTCGGAAGTCGGTTGGCGTGAGGCAGCTCAGAAGGCTACAGGAAGAGATCGTGGTGATACTATGCGAGCTTGAGATGTACTTCCAGCCCGCATTCTTCGACGTTATGGTGCATCTGCTGGTCCATATCGTGGAGGATATCATCCAACTCGGCCGACGCTCCTCGCACAAAGCATGATGCCTTCCGAAAGGATGAATGGTGTCATCAAAGGATACGTCGCAACATGTCACGCCCGTAGGGAAGCATAGCCAGGGGCTTTTCGACCAAGAGTGCATCTCCCATCGCACGAATTATCTAGGCATCGAGAACCCTATTGGTCCGCCTGTCAACAGCACCTCGGCAAAGCTCGCTGATGGGGTCACCGCGAGGGTCGCCGCGAAATGCATGTCGACTTCGATGGTCGACTCGCCGACTTTGAAAGAGCAAACCTAGTCGCGCTACAACACATAGACATGGTCGATCCTTGGGTGGCAGAGCACAAAACCTTTATTGAGAAGATGTACAATGACCGAGGCCAACAGAGGACGGGCGGAGATATAATCAAAGAGCACAACTCATGTTTCACGCGTTGGTTCAAGCAGAAGCTTCATTGCACCCTTTACATGAGGATTCTTTCATGAAGAACAACTCACATTCGCTTTGTCACAGTATGCCGAGCACAACCTCGATGAACCATGAGGCGATTTATATCAACGGCTACACATTCTACACCGAGGACAAGGACATGAAGAGCGATGGTTATCAGAACTCCGGAGTAACAATGGAATCCTACACCGGTAATGACAAGGACAAATACTACGGAAGGATCGAGGAGATCTGGGAGCTGAGCTACGCTGGAGAGAAGGTCCCGATGTCCCGTGTCAGATGAGCCAAGAGCGTCCTAAAAAAAGACTGGTATTTCACCACCATGGTTATACCCGAAGCCAAATCCAAGACCGCGGGCGCAAACGTCACCGTGAAAAATGAGCCATGGGTAGTGGCTTCCCAAGTGGACCAATGCTTCTTCATTACCGACCCGTCAAAGCCCAGTTGTGTTGTCGTGAGGAGAGGCAAAAGGAAGATCATCAGAATGGATGGTGAGGGAGTTGCGGACTAGGGGGTGTCCGGATAGCCGAACTATCATCATCGGCCGGACTCCAAGACTATGAAGATTAAAGATTGAAGACTTCGTCTCGTGTCCAGATGGGACTTTCCTTGGCGTGGAAGGCAAGCTTGGCGATACGGATATGTAGATCTCCTACCATTGTAACCGACTGTGTAACCCTAACCCTATCCGTGTCTATATAAACCGGAGGGTTTTGTCCGTAGGGACGAACAACAATCATACCATAGGCTAGCTTCTAGGGTTTAGCCTCTTTGATCTCGTGGTAGATCCACTCTTGTAACACACATCATCAATATTAATCTAGCAGGACGTAGGGTTTTACCTCCATCAAGAGGGCCCAACTCAGGTAAAACATCGTGTCCCTTGTCTCCTGCTACCATCCGCCTAGACGCACAGTTCGGGACCCCCTACACGAGATCCGCCGGTTTTGACACCAACATTGGTGCTTTCATTGAGAGTTCCTCTGTGTCGCCACCGATAGGCCTGATGGCTCCTTCGATCATCAACAACGACGCAGTCCAGGGTGGGACTTCTCTCCCCAGGTAGATCTTCGTGTCCGTCGGCTTTGCACCGCGGGCCAATTCGCTTGGCCATCTAGAGTAGATCGAAAGCTCCCTGACCGCCAGGTCAGATTCGGAAGTTTAAACTATACGGCCGATATCCGCGGAGACTTGATCTTCGACGGATTCGAGCCACAGCCAAGCACGCCAGACCGCCTCGATGGGCATGATCTAGCTCGCAGCCGAACAAAGGCCCTCGAGGTCGCACTGAATCCGCTCCGACCCTTAATCCGGAGCCGGACTCCCCGACCGGGGACGAGTGGTTGGACACCGCCTTGGGGGCTTTAATCTCTACGGCGATCGAGCCGAACTCCATCCCTGTCCTTTGCGAAGACTCCGACTCCAGGGCGCTGGACTCCTATCCGGACTCCGAATCCTCCGCGCCCTTGCCGATCGAGTCCGATTGGGCGCCCGTTATGGAGTTCACGGCCGCGGACATCTTTCAGCACTCACCTTTTGGCGACATCCTGAATTCACTAAAGTCTCTCTCTTTATCCGAAGAGCCCTGGCCGGACTACGGTCAGGAAGGTTGGGATACGGTCGACGAAGAAATTCAACGCCCACCCACCACCCACTTGGTAGCCGCTGTCGACGACCTAACCGACATGCTAGACTACGACTCCAAAGACATCGACGGTATGGACGACGATGCCGAGATTTACCAAGACCCAAATACCAGGGCACTGGAAGACCACCTCGTCATACGACATATACATGGTGGACATCCCAAAAGATGGGAACGGCGATGGAACAACGGAGAATGACCCCTCCAAGAAGCAACCCAAGCGCCGGCGTCAGCGGCGCCGCTCTAAATCCTGCCACAGCAAGAATGAAGATTCCGGCACCGGAGATAACAATACACCGGACAACGCCGAAGACAATCCACTCCAAAGAAGATCCATCGTAGGAGGATGGAGTCGCCAGCCCTCATGAGAGAGCGGCATACGAAGTGGTAGAGGATTATATGCCTCCCTCCAAATACGAAGCAAGCCTCGACGACAATGAATTCGTCGTGCCTGAGGATCCCGTCGAACAAGAGCGTTTTAGACGCAGGCTTACGGCCACGGCGAACAGCCTAAAGAAAAGCAGCAACAGCCTTAGAGCTGATCAGATCTCGCTAGCCGACAGATGGACCGAAGTCCTCGCGTCAAGAGCATGAGCTCGAACGCCCTCCAAAGCTACCCTAAACGCAAGCTGCTCCCCGATTAGAGGAGGAGGCTTACGAACCCACATCACCAGGAGACAATACGGCTGACCGACCACCCCGTGGCCGAGACAGAGAGGCCTCTAGGCCCTTCACTAGAACCGTACCCCGGCATCGCTCAAAAAGCACACGGCCAAAGGGGAACGCTCCAGACCTGCGAGATATATTGGAGGACAAGGCAAGACAATCAAGATCGATCTATCGATCGCGTGCGCCCCACGGTACATGACGACAACCGTCGCCGGACACAAGAAGTCCGCCGGCCGAACAAAACAGACCAAGCTCTTTTGAGCTCCGTCAGCGATATCGCCCAAAGACATGAGGCGCCAAGACACCCACTATGCTTCACAGACAAAGTAATGGATCATCAAATCCTCAAGGGTTTAAACCCGTCAATATTGAATCCTATGATGGCACAACAGACCCGCGGTTTGGATCAAGACTATCTCCTACACATCCACATGGCCCATGGTGACGATCTTCACGCCATTAAATACCTCCCCTCAAGCTTAAAGGACCAGCCCGGCATTGGCTCAACAGCTTGCCGGCCAGAGTCAATTGGGAGCTGGGAGGACCTAGAAGCCGCATTCCTCGATAACTTCCAGGCACTTATGTGCGACCACCGACGCCGATGACCTAAGCCACATAATTCAGCAGCCAGACGAATCGGCCAGACAATTCTGGACACGGTTCTTAACCAAGAAAAACCAAATCGTCGACTGTCCGGATGCGGAGGCCCTCGCGGCCTTCAAACATAACATCCGCGACGAGTGGCTTGCCCGGCAACTAGGACAGGGAAAGCCGAAATCCATGGCAGCCCTCACATCACTCATGACCCGCTTCTGCGCAGGTGAGGACAGCTGGCTAGCACGCAGCAACAACCTCAGCAAAAACTCTGGCAGTCCGGACTTCAAGGACCAAAACGGCAGGCCGCGTCGTACCAAAAACAAACGCCGCATTAACGGCGACAATATTGAGGATACGGCAATCAATGCCGGATTCAAAGGCTCTAAACACGGTCAGCGGAAAAAGCCATTCAAACGAACTACTCCGGGTCCGTCCAATTTGGACCGAATACTCGACCGCTTGTGCGGATACACGGCACTTCGAAAAGCCAGCTAACCACACCAACAGGGACTGTTGGGTATTCAACAGGCAGTGCAAGTTAATTGTCAAAACAATGACAAGGGGCTGCATAGCGATGACGAGACCGAGACCCAACCGCTGAACAATAGAGGACAGAAGGGTTTCCCCCCACAGGTGCGGACGGTGAACATGATATACGCAACGCACATACCCAAAAGGGAGCGGAAGCGTGCACTCAGGGATGTCTACGCGATGGAGCCAGCTTGCCCCGAAGTTCAATCCATGGTCCTCCCGCCTGATCACTTTTGACCGAAGGACCACCCCACCAAAGATCCGCCACGGCAGATTCGCCAGACCGTCCTAGACCCAATCGTCGATGGATTTCACCTAACCGTAGTCCCGATGGATAGGTAGCAGCCCTGAACCTGCTTTACTGTGATACAAGGTCGCAAAATGGGCATAAACCCTCAAGGATTAAACCTACCAAAATGACCTTTAAAGGCGTCATACCAGGTGTAGAAGCCAATTATACATGATCAATTACACTGGAAGTGGTCTTCGGATCACCGGATAACTTACAAAGCGAGGAGTTAATCTTCTACATAGTCCCGTTCATGGCGGCTATCATGCCTTGCTCGGACGCATGCTGCGTTGCAAAGTTCAACGCGGTGCCGCACCACGATACTTCAAGCTCAAGATGCCAGCCCTCGAGGAGTCATTACGGTCAACGGAAACACCGAACGCGTTCTCTCAAAGACGGAGAAACATACTACGGCTCTCGCGGCGAAGTGCAATGCAGCCTCTTAAGGCAATTATCGAGTCCGGCCAGTTAAGCGGCGGACACAATAGCGCCGCCCGGAGTAACTTACAACAAGACCATCCGCATGTTCGAGCACACGTGAGAAAAGGCGGTCCCCAGCCCCGCTCTGCGAAATGTCAACGCAGAGGTCCTTCGCAGACACCATTACGCTCTGAAGATACCATGGGCATGGGGAGGGGGCACGACCACAATAAACCCAGATCAAGGCTCAACCACACAAGGGGCTCTCAAGTGTGTCGCTTCTTTTTCTTTTGGTTTTACCGTTTAATTTTTAACCACAGGACACCGTTTGCCAGAAGCCCTGTCCGGCAGCAGACCGGCCGAACTCACGATGCCACAGCGGGGAAGGATAAAGGCTACAAATCGAATATACAGGTGGTCTCCATTACGAGCATTTTCATACACCAATCTGCAGCCTACCCTCGAGGGGGGACATGCTTAGCAGCCTCCTACCTTGCTTATCGCACTATTTGTATCGCTCGCATTCGTAGCAGCACTTATTGAATAAAACAATGCAGCACCTTTTTGCTTATAATTGCATTTCTTTTTCATACATATGTTCATTCACGACATGTTGCATCCGTACACTTTGGTACGGCTAATATACACCAGGGCTTATGTTTCCAGCGTTATGGTGTGATGAGTCCGAACACTTTCACAAGTGCGGCACCGAACTTATAGCACTATATGCATCGGCTCCGAATCATGTCTTGGGTCAATAGTTGGGTTTGCCCGGCTCCGTGTTTTGGTACCTTACGTTCCGTTATATCGGCTAAGGTAGCACCGGAGAACCATCAAGCGATTCCGCCCGGTTCGGCTGGGTTAACGCCTCGATGGAGAAAGCTAAAACTGACCGTCATGATGAGGCGAGAGACCGGTCGCTGTTCGAGAGGTTTTCATGAGTCCTTAAAGACTTATGCCGCTTAGAGCGAGGAGCCGGATACTGTCCGCCAAGGCGTGATAAGCGCCCAAATTCGCCTTCCGAAGACTAGGGGCTTCATGAAATTTAAAATTATAGAATTCTATGGCTAAGTGAGAGTGTTCAAGCATTATAAGTCCGGTTGCCACTGTTCACTGTGTTGAGCGCCTCCCTAGATGGACCCAAAAATGGGAACAAGAGCGCTCAAGTTTATCCCAACACCCCAAAGACTCGTGGCATGGGGGGTCAAGCCGACGACTTGCCATCTCTCGATTTGATAAACAGCCGCATGTAAGGTAATATTTTAAATTAACAAGCGTTGCTTAGCGCATATGAACTAAGTTTTCAGCGCACATGATAACAAAATGCGAAGTCTACTCAAATATTACATCTTTGGAGCACTCACCCGCAATATTGGGCGCCCTTCAAGACACTCTTATAATACATCTCGGGCGTATGATGCTCCTTGCCCTCCGTGGCGGGTCCACACGAGCTTCAGGCATCCATCTTGCCCCAGTGCACCTTTATGCGGGCAAGGGCCAGCGGGCACCCTCGATAAAAGTGGAATGCTTGATAACTTCAACCCACGGGCACGCATCCACCAGCCACCGCACGAGTCAAGTAGCTCCTGTGCATGGCCTCCTTAGGCCACAGCCAAACTATGAGGCCCTTCATGGCCTGCTCGCTGCCTTGTGGAGCTCGACCAGCTGCTTCACTGGTCGCTATAAGCACTGGATGTCCGGCCTCGATATCGAGACCAGAAGACCTTCTCCGCCGAGCTCCCTCCTCGGCCCGGTAGAATGCGGCAGCATCGGACACGCTGCTAGGAAGATCTGCGAACGCATACAGAGAGCTCCGAATTCGGGTAAGCAATGTAATTAACACTCACATGCTTACTCGCATGAAAAATGCCTTACCTGCTGCTATTTTCTTCACCGCCTCAATCTCTGGAGGGCCTTGTAGGCTTCGCCTTAGCGGTTTTGGCACTCTCAAGAGTCGCTGCAAGCTCGCACTCTCGAGCCTTGAGTCACGCTCCAAGTTCTCATGTTTTTCACGAGATCCTGGAGCTCTTGCTGTACCTCCGCCACCCGCGCCTCCTGCTTCTCGCTTGGGTGCGTTCCGCGTCAGATTACGCTCGCCGCGGCCACCGCCTCCTTCTGTGGTCGCCACCTCGTTAGCGGCCCCTACAATACCCACGTTATCCTTGTCATTTTCTTGCAACCAAATCCTTTTCTCAGAAGGTACAATTTTCGTAAGGTATTACTCACCTTCTTTTCCTCGAGCTGCTTCTTGGCATGGCCGAGCTCGTTCTCGGACCGCTCGAGGTTTTCCTTCAAAGTATTGACCTCCGCAAGATCGGCGGAGGTCAAGAAAGACACCGCAATCCCATATTGACATATTTTTATGACTCCTGCGCTTATCTTTCTAAAGATCCTCAGTCCGGCTTTTCTTTCCGAACACCGAACCGAGCATCAGGGGCTACTGTCTATGCGGTACCATTTTACATATATTGAAATTTCTTACCTCAAAGCTCGATAGAAGACTGGTACAGGCTTCGGTCAGCCCGCTCTTGGTGGACTGAACTGTCCGGATCACCGCACTCATAACAGCGTGGTGCTCCTCCTTGATGGAGGCGCCGTTGAGCGCCTCCAGTAAGCTATCCGGTGCCTCCGGTTGGACGAAGGACACCGGCGTCTTACCCTTCTTGCAAAGGGATCGCTTACCGGACTCCGGAACCACTGAAGGTTCCGGCATGAAGCCCGGACAAGGGTCGGGCTTAGAGCCCGTGGGGGTCTTGCCCCCCACGCGCCTGGAGTCCGGGAGGTTGCCTTGTGGCACCTCCTGCGCCACCTCCTCGTGACCAAGCCCCTTTGGAGCCCCCGCCATGGCGTTGTCCGCAGCATGAGGCGAGGGGCGGTCGGAAGCGGCACTCTCCATTTCCGACGAGCCCGGGGACCCGCTCGATGAATCGATTTAACTCGCCTTTGGGCGGGCTGCACGATTGTTCGACATTAGAGAACACTCTGCGATAATAAAAAGCCACAGGTATCCGGACACTTATGATCCCGCCAGGGGCTTGGCCCTCGTAGGCCGATCCCCCTCGTCGTCGTCGACGTTGGTGGAGAAGTCCGGAGGAAGGGTTCTTCCCTTCTTGGACCCTCCGGCCTACCATTTTGGGGCGGCCTTCCTTTTCCTCTCCTCCTCACCGGCGGAGAAGCTTCTTCTTCTTCCTCCTCATCTTCGTGGAGAAGATTCTGCTTCAGAATCCGGCAAAGACTGGCGTCGGGTGCTCCTTCGAGTTCCCGTGGCCTCCTTCTTGGTTTCTTCTCCGGCACCACATGGGGTGCGGGCCAGCCTTCCGTCAATCGGGCGTCCGCTGGTCTTCGGCAAAGGAGCCGACGGTTAATCTGTCCGGACGTCTTCAGCCAGACTGTCGAAGAATAGGGAGTTTTCAAATCCCACGTAGAGTCAATCTATGGAAAAGGAGTCCCGTAAGGGTAAAATAACTTACCTCGCCGCTTGACGCGCGCGAGCTGTATCCGCTGATCTTTGTTAGCGGATGCGGGGCTTTGCGCCCTTGAACAGCACCTTCCGGGCATCTTCGTGACGTGCTATCGAAGAGCCGCTCAAGGTTCGGTGTCAGCCGGATCGAACTCCCACAAATTGAAGTCCCGTTGTTGGCATGGGAGAATCCGGCGGATGAGCATCACCTGGATTACGTCGACAAGCCTGCGATTCTTGTCCACCAGGTTCCGGACGCGTGTTTGGAGTCCGGGTAGCTCGTCCGAATCCCCCCACTTCAGGCCCATCTCTTTCCATGACGAGAGCCGTGTGGGGAATCCAGATCTGAATTCGGGGGCCGCCACCCATTCAGGGTCGCGTGGCTCGGTGATGTAGAACCACCCCGATTGCCACCCCTTTATTGTCTCCACAAAGGAGCCCTCGAGCCATAGGACTTTGGCCATCTTGACGAACATGGCGCCTCCTCTCTCTGCTTGGCTGCCCTTCACAACCTTCGGCTTGACCCTGAAGGTCTTGAGCCACAAGCCGAAGTGGGGCTGGATGCAGAGGAAGGCCTCGCACACGACGATAAACGCCGAGACGTTGAGGACGGAATTCGGGGCCAGGTCGTGGAAGTCCATGCCGTAGTAGAACATGAGCCCCCGGACAAATGGGTGAAGTGGAAAACCTAGTCCGCGGAAGAAGTGGGGGAGAAATACCACCCTATCATGGGGACTGGGGGTTGGAATAAGCTGCCCGTCGGGCAGCCTGTCTGTGATATCGCCGGACAAGTATCCGCCTCCCTTGCCTTGTGATGTGCCCCTCCGTGACGGAGGAGGCCATCCATCTGCCTCCCGCCTCGACATGGTTGGAGAAGGTTGAGGAGAAAGTGCGTGCTTGGGCGCTAGAGCTCGAGTGCTGGGAATGGATGAGCAAAGGAGGAAGAAGGCGTAGGTGAAAGGGTGGATCCTTATCCCCTTATATGGGCGGACAAAAACATGTGTCCCCACCGGCCTGGTAAAACTCGCTTATCTCCCAAGCGCCACAATCAATGGTGTGGTTGGGTTACCCACGTCCGTATTGATGGGAATCCCGGAATAAGGGGAACACGATCTCTGTCTTGATAAGACGTGCCAAGGAAACCGCTTCGCTAAACGCGCTGAGGTGGAACAATAAAAACAATTTGAATAAAGGCTTGGTAGTGGTGCGACGTCACGCCACAAAATACGTCGTGATTGATCTTGTGTAATATTATTCTCGCCACGGTGGTATGTGGAATTTATTTTTGCAGAGCCGGACACTATCCTGGTGTTCACAATCTTCTATGAATTATTCGGAAGAAGAACCCGCCTTGCAATGCCGAAGACAACATGCGCGCCGGACTCATCGTCATTGAAGCCTGGTTCAGGGGCTACTGAGGGAGTTCCGGACTAGGGGGTGTCCGGATAGCCGAACTATCATCATCGGCCGGACTCCAAGACTATGAAGATACAAGATTGAAGACTTCTTCCCGTGTCCGGAGGGGACTTTCCTTGGCGTGGAAGGCAAGCTTGGCGATACAGATATGTAGATCTCCTACCATTGTAACCGACTCTGTGTAACCCTAACCCTATCCGGTGTCTATATAAACCGGAGGGTTTTTGTCCGTAGGACGAACAACAATCATACCATAGGCTAGCTTCTAGGGTTTAGCCTCTTTGATCTCGTGGTAGATCCACTCTTGTAACACACATCATCAATATTAATCTAGCAGGACGTAGGGTTTTACCTCCATCAAGAGGGCCCGAACCTGGGTAAAACATCGTGTCCCTTGTCTCCTGCTACCATCCGCCTAGACGCACAGTTCGGGACCCCCTACCCGAGATCCGCCAGTTTTGACACCGACAGATGGAGTCGCCAATGAGCAAGACTTCGACAAGTACGGCGCCCCGAAGATGGAACATGACGACGATGATGAAGTGCCATACACCACAAGAAGAACCAGGACCACCCTACCTAAAGGACGTCCGTTCAACAGAAGAACTCCATTTGCAAAAAAGAAGGGCAAGAAGATTGTGAAAAGATAGCTAGCTAAGATTGATTGTATTTAAATCGTAGTCTTTATTTCCCGATTGTATTTCATGGGCGCTTTTTGAACTCATGAATATTTTTAAATTTCATGGGCACTTTTTGAATTCATGAATATTTTTTCAAATTTGATGATATTTTTTCATATTTAATATGAAAAAATATTGAATATTCATGAGGACACTCGATCTCGATTCCCCTCTGTGGGAGTCCTGGATTAGGGGGTGTCCGGATAGCCGAACTATCATCGTTGGCCGGACTCCTAGGCTATGAAGATACAAGATTGAAGACTTCGTCCCGTGTCTGGATGGGACTTTCCTTGGTGTGGAAGGCAAGCTTGGCGATACGGATATGTAGATTTCCTACGATTGTCACCGACTCTGTGTAACCCTAACCCTATTAGGTGTCTATATAAACCGAAGGGTTTTAGTCCGTAGGACGAACAACAATCATACCATAGGCTAGCTTCTAGGGTTTAGCCTCTCTGATCTCGTGGTAGATCTACTCTTGTACTACCCATATCATCAATATTAATCAAGCAGGAGTAGGGTGTTACCTCCATCGAGAGGGCCCGAACCTGGGTAAAAACATCGTGTCCCTTATCTCCTGTTACCATCCGCCTAGACGCACAGTTCGGGACCCCCTACCCGAGATCCGCCGGTTTTGACACCGACATTGGTGCTTTCATTGAGAGTTCCTCTGTGTCGTCACCGATAGGCCCGATGGTTCCTTCAATCATCAGCAACGACACCGTCCAGGGTGAGACTTTTCTCCCCGGACAGATCTTCGTATTCGGCGGCTTTGCACTGCGGGCCAATTCGCTAGGCCATCTGGAGCAGATCGAAGCTCGCCCCGCCATCAGTCAGATTTGGAAGTTTGAACTATACGGCCGATGTCCGCGGAGACTTGATCTTCGACGGATTCGAGCCACCCAGCGTGCCGCCGACCGTCTCGATGGGTATGATCTAGCTCGCCACCGGTCATTGCCACAGGCCGCACCAGCATCCACTCCGACCCTTAATCCGGAGCCGAATTCGCCGATCGAGGACGGTTGGTTGGACACCGCCTCGGGGGCTGAAATCTCTACGGCGATTGAGCCGAACACCATCCCTGTCCTTTGCGAAGACCGTGACTCCAGGGTGCCGGACTCCTCTTCGGACTCCGAACCCGCTGCGCCCCTGCCAATCGAGTCCGATTGGGCGTCGGTCATGGAGTTCACTGCCGCAGACATCTTTTAGCACTTGCCCTTTGGCGACATCCTGAATTCACTAAAGTCTCGCTCTTTAACTGGAGAGCCCTGGCCGGATTACGGTCAGGAAGGTTGGGATGCGGACGACGAAGAAATTCAACGCCCACCCACCACCCACTTTGTAGCCACTGTCAATGATTTAACCGACATGCTCGACTTCAACTCCGAAGACATCGACGGTATGGACAACGATGCTGGAGACGACCAAGAACATATACATGGTGGACATCCCAAAAGATGGGAATGGTGATGGAACGGTGGAGGATGACCCCTCCAAGAAACAACCCAAGCGCCGACGTCAGCGGCGCCGCTCTAAATCCCGCCACAGCAAAAACGGTGTTTCCGGCACGGGAGACAATAATACCCCGGACAGTGCCAAAGACGACCCCCTCCAGCAGGACTCAGCGCAGGAGGAGGGAGAAGCGAGTCCGCATACGACGGTCTTGGCGAGTAAAGAGAGGTAGAGGACAATAATTATGCGCCTCCCTCCGAAGATGAGGCAAGCCTCGACGATGACAAATTTGTCGTGCCTGAGGATCCTGCCGAACAGGAGCATTTCAAACGCAGGCTTATGGCCACGGCAAGCAGCCTCAAGAAAAAGTGCAGCAGCCTTAGAGTGACCAAGACTTGCTAGGCAGATGATGGATCAAGTCCTTGCAGCCGAAGAGTATGAACTCGAACGCCCCTCCAAGAGATACCCAAAACGCAGGCTGCTACCCCATTTAGAGGAAGCAGCACCCAAACCTACATCACCAACGCATGATGCGGCTAACCAGCCACCCCGTGGCCACGACAGAGAGGCCTCTAGACCCTCCATTCAAGCCGCACCCCGGCGCCGCTCGACCAAGGCACGGGCAAACGCGCCAGACCTGCGAGACATATTGGAGGACAAGGCAAGGCAAACAAGATCGATCTACGGATCGCGTGGGCGCCCCACGATACGTGATGATAACCATCACGCCGGATACAGCAACTCCGGCCGGGCCGAACACAGTAGACAAAGCTCATATGAGCTACGTCGTGATATAGCCTAATACAGAGGCGCCGCACACCCACTATGCTTCACAGATGAAGTAATGGATCATCAAATCCCCGAGGGCTTCAAACCCGTAAACATCGAATCATACGATGGTACCCACAGATCCCATGATGCGGATCGAGGACTATCTCCTCCACATCCACATGGCCCGCGGTGATGATCTACATGCCATCAAATACCTCCCACTAAAGCTTAAAGGACCAGCTCGGCATTGGCTTAACAGCTTGCGGCCAGAATCAATTGGTTGTTGGGAGGACACGGAAGCCGCATTCCTTGATAACTTCCAGGGCACATATGTGCGACCACCGCATCGCCGATGACCTTAGCCATATAATTCAGCAGCCAGAAGAATCGGCCAGACAATTCTGGACGCGGTTCCTAACAAAGAAAAATCAGATCATCGACTGTCCGGATGCAGAGGCGCTAGAAGCCTTCAAACATAACATCCGCGACGAGTGGCTTGCCCGGCACCTAGGACAGGAAAAGCCGAAATCAATGGCAGCCCTCACAACACTCATGACCCGCTTTTGCGCGGGAGAGGACAGCTGGCTAGCTCGAAGTAACAACTTGGCCAAACACCCTGGTAGTTCGGATACCAAGGACAGCAACGGCAGGTCGCGTCGCAACAAGAACAAGCACCGCATTAACGGCGATAATTGCTGAAGATACGGCAGTCAATGCCGGATTCAGAGGCTCTAAACCCGGTCAGCGGAAGAAGCCATTCAAAAGAAATACCCAGGGCCCGTCCAACTTGGACCGAATACTCGATCGCTTGTGCCAGATACATGGCACCCCCGAAAAACCAGCCAACCACACCAACAAGGATTGTTGGATGTTCAAGCAAGCAGGCAAGCTAAGCGCCGAAAACAACGACAAGGGGCTGCATAGCGATGACGAGGAAGAGGCCCGGCCGCCGAACAATAGAGGACAAAAGGGCTTTCCCCCACAAGTGTGGATGGTGAACATGATATACGCAACCCACATACCCAAAAGGGAGCGGAAGCGTGCACTAAGGGACGTATACGCGATGGAGCCAGTCACCCCGAAGTTCAACCCATGGTCTTCCTGCCCTATCACCTTTGATCGAAGGGACCACCCCACTAGCATCCGTCACGGCGGTTTTGCTGCATTGGTTCTTGACCCAATTATTGACGGATTTCACCTCACCGGAGTCCTGATGGACGGCGGTAGCAGCCTGAACCTGCTTTACCAGGATACGGTCGCAAAATGGGCATAGACCCTCAAGGATTAAACCCACAAAGACGACCTTTAAAGGCGTCATACCAGGTGTAGAGGCCAATTATGCGAGGCTCGATTACACTCGTAGTGGTCTTCGGATCCCGGATAACTTCCGAAGCGAAGAGTTAATCTTCGACATAGTCCCGTTCGCAGTGGCTATCACGCGATCGCTTGGACGAACCGCATTTGCAAAGTTCAATGCGGTGCCGCACTACGCATACCTCAAGCTCAAGATGCCAGGCCCTCGAGGAGTAATTACGGTCAATGGAAACACCGAACGCTCTCTCCGAACGGAGGAGCACACGGCAGCCCTCGCGGCGGAGGTGCAAGGCAGCCTCTCACAGCAATTCTCGAGTCCGGCCACTAAACGTCCGGACACCGCAAGCGCCCGAGTAACCTACAACAAGACCGCTGCACGATCCAAGCACGCGTAGTAATCCGCCCCAACCCCAGCCCTCGCGAAATTGCGAAGCCCGATTACTACAGCGTACATAACTACGCTCTGGAGATACCATGTGCATAAGGAGAGGGCACGACCACGGCACACCTGCACGCGGCTCAACCGCACTGTGGGCCCCGATTGTGTCATTCTTTTCTTTTTTCTTTTTCTTACTTTCGGGACTCTGTTCTCCGAAGCCTAGTCCGCATTCGCGCCGAACTCACGATGCAACAGCCAGGGAAACAGAAAGCTACGTCGAGTGTCCAGGTGGTCTCTACTACGAGCATTATACCTGTTTTACATACCATCCCGCAGCTTACCCCTGGAGGGGGACATGTTAAATAGTCCCATCCCTTGCTTATCGCACAGTTTGTATCGTTACGCTTTTATTTGCGCTTTCTTTTTAAATAACCAATATATAGCTCTTGCCTATTATTGCATTCTTTCCCATTATATATGTTCATTTCATGACATGTTGCACCCTTACACTTTGGTACGGCCAATACACCAGGGGCTTAAGTACCCCAAAAGTATGGTGTGATAAGTCCGAACACTTTCACAAGTGCGGCACCCCGAACTTATAGCATTATATGCATCGCCTCCAAATCATGTCTTGGGTCAATAGTTGGGTCTGCCCGGCTCCCATGTTTTGGTACCTTACATTCCGTTATATCGGCTAAGGTAGCACTGGGAGAACCACTGCGATTGTGCCCGGTTGAGCTGGGTCGAGCACCTCAGTGGAGAAAGCTAAAACTGACCGTGATGATAGGGCGAGAGCCGGTCGCTGTTCGAGAGGTTTTTTCGAGTCCCTAAAGACTTATGCCGCTTAGAGCGAGGAGCCGGCATTGTCCGTCCAAGGCGTGGATAGCGCCCCGAACTCGGTCTTCCGAATACTAGGGGCTTCGCCGAAATTTAAAATTATAGAATTCTATGGCTAAGTGAGAGTGTTCAAGCATTATATGTACGGTTGCCTTGTTCGTTGCGTTGAGCGCCTCCCTCGATGGACCCAAGAATGGGAACAAGAGCGCTCAAGTTTATCCCGAACACCCAAGCACTCGTGGCATGGGGGCTGAAGCCAACAACTTGCCATCTCTAAAATTTGATAAACGGCCGCACAGAAGGTAATATTTTAAATTAACAAGCGTTGCTTAGCACATATGAACAAGTTTTCAGCATACAGGATAACAAATGCGAGTCTATGCAAAAATTACATCTTTGGAGCACTCATCCGCTATACGGCGAGCACCCTTCAGGACGCCCTCATAATACATTTCGGGCTTGCGATGATCCTTGCCCTTCGGTGGCCCGTCCGTCACAAGCTTCTCCGCATCCAGCTTGCCCCAGTGCACTTTAGCACGGGCACCTTCAATGCAGACGGAGCGCTTGATGACTTCAATCCATGGACTGGCATCCACCAGTCCGCCCCGCAGCCCGAAGTAGCTCCCAGGCATGGCTTCCGATGGCCACAGCCGAACTATGAGGCCCTTCATGGCCTGTTCGGCGACCTTGTGGAGCTCGACCAGCTGCTTCAGCTGGTCGCTCAGGGGCACCGGATGTCCGGCCTCAGCATACTGAGACCAGAACACCTTTTTCGTCGAGCTCCCCTCCTTGGCGCGGTAGAACGCGGCAGCATCAGACACACTACGGGGCAGATCTGCGAATGCTCCTGGAGAGCTCCGAATCCGGGTAAGTAATAGGTAATTCACTTTCACATGCTTGCTTTGCATAAAGAATGCCTTACCTGCCACTATCTTCTTTATTGATTCAATTTCTTGGAGGGCTTTTTGGGCCTCGGCCTTAGCAGCTTTGGCACTCTCAAGAGCCGAGGCAAGCTCGGACTCTCGGGTCTTCGAGTCACGCTCCAAACCCTCGTGTTTTTTCACGAGAGCCTGGTGCTCTTGCCGTACCTCCTCCAGCTGCGCCTCCCCCTTCTCTCGCTCAAATGCGCTCCATGGCAGCTTTGTTTTGAGCCGCGGACTCCGCCTCCGCCGAGGTCGCCACCTCGTTCGTGGCCCCTACAATACCCACGTTATTCCTGTCATTTTTTGCAACCGAATCCTTTCTATAAGGTATTTCTTTAATAAGGTATTACTTACCTTCCTTGTCCTCGAGCTGCTTCTTGGCAAGGCCGAGCTCGTTCTCGGACCGCTCGAGGCTCTGCTTCAATGCATTGACCTCCATGATCGGTCTGGCAGAGGTCAGCAGCGCAGCCTGCATTCCCATATTGACATTCTTATGTTAGAGTCCTTCGTATATCCTTTTAGACCCTTAGTCCGGCTTTTCTTTCCGAACACCGAACTAAGCATCAGGGGCTACTGTCTATGCGGTAATATTTTTACATATTCTAAACTTACCTCAAAGCCTCTTAGAAGGCTGGTACAGGCTTCCGTCAGCCCACTCTTGGCGGATCGAACTTTCTGGATCACCACACTCATAACAAAGGCGGTGCTCCTCCTCGATGGAGGCGCCTGTTAAGCGCCTCCGATGCTATCCGGTGCCTCCGGTTGGACGGTGGACACCGGCGTCTTACCCTTCCTACGAAGGGGCCGCTTGCCGGACTTCGGAACCGCTGAAGGTTCCGTTATGGAGTCCGGACAAGGGTCGGGCTTAGAGCCCCTGGGGGTCTCGCCCCCCCCCCCCGCGCCTGGAGTCCGGGAGGCTGCCTTGCGGTGCCTCCTGCGGCACCTCCTCTCAAGCAGGCCCCTCTTGGGGCCCCACCTCGGCGTTGTCCGCAGCGTGAGGTGAGGAGGCGGCCGGAAGTGAGGTACTCTCCATTTCCGACGAACTCAGGGAGCCGCTCGACGAAGCGGCGAACTCGTCCTTAGGCGGGCTGCATGATTGTTCAGCATTAGAGAACACTATGCAATGAAAAAAAGCCATGGGTACCCGGACACTTACGATCTCGCCAGGGGCTTGCCCTTGTTGGCCACTCCTCCTCGTCGTTGTCGGCTTTGGTGAAGAAGTCCGGAGGAAGGGTCCTTCCTTCTTGGACCCTCCGGCCTCCCGGTTAGGCGGCCTTCCTTTTCTTCCCTCTCCCCGCTGGGGGAGAGGCTTCTTTTTCCTCCTCCTCTTCCTCAGAGGAGGATTCCGCCTCCGGGTTGTCGGGCGATGAGTCCGACAGCCCCTGGCCCCGGGAACTCCTTCGAGTTCTCGTGGCCTCCTTCTTGGCCTTCTTCTTCGGCACCACGTGAGGTGCCGGAGCCAGCAGCCCTGTCAATCGGGCGTCCGCTGGGTCTTCTGGCAATGGGGCAGACGGTTAATTTGTCCGGGCGTCTTCACCCGATCTGTCAAAGGTTAGGGAGTTTTAGATCCCGCATAGAGTCAAACTATGAAAAAGAGTCCCATAAAGGGTAAAATAACTTACCTCGCTGGCTTGACGCTGAGCTGAATCCACGATCTTCGGTAGTGGATGTAGAACCTCGGCGACCTTGAAGCAACCTTCCGGGCATCTTAAATGCGTAGTGTCGAAGAGCCTTTTAGAGTCGAGTCTTTGTGCGGATCAAACTCCCACAATTTGAAGGCCCGTTGTTGGCATGGGAGAATCCGTGGATGAGCATCACTGGATTATGTTGACAAGCCTGAGATTCTTGTCCACCAGGTTTGAGACGCTTGAGTTTGAAGTCCGGACAGCTCGTCCGAATCCCCCCACGTCGGGCCCGTCTCTTTCCATGAGGTGAGTCGTGTGGGGAAGCCAGATCGGAATTCGGGGGCCGCCGCCCATTTAGAGTCGCGCGGCTCGGTGATGTTGAACCACCCCGATTGCCACCCCTTTATGGTCTCCACAAAGGAGACCTCGAGCCATAGGACTTTGGCCATTTTGCCAACCATGGCGCCTCCGCACTCCGCTTGGCGGCCGCCCACTACCTTCGGCCTGACATTGAAGATCTTCAGCCATAGGCCGAAGTGGGGCTAGATGCATAGGAAGGCCTTGCACACGACGATGAACACCGATATGTTGAGGATGAAATTCGGGGCCAGATCGTGGAAGTCCAGGCCGTAGTAGAACATGAGCCCCCGGACAAATGGGTGAAGTGGAAAACCTAGTTCGCGGAGGAAGTGGGGGAGAAACACCACCCTCTCATGGGGCCTGGGGGTTGGAATGAGCTGCCCCTCGTCGGGTAGCCGATGCGCGATGTTGCTGGATAAGTATCCGGCCTCCCGCAGCTTTGTGATGTGCCCCTCCGTGACGGAGGAGGCCATCCACCTGCCTCCCGCTCCGGACATAGTTGGAGAAGGTTGAGGTGGGGTGTGCGGACTTAGTATTTGGAGCTCGAGTCTTGGCGGAAATGGATGAGCAAAGGAGGAAGAAGGCGTGGGTGAAAAGGTGGATCCTTATCCCTTATATGAATGACGAAGCTATGCGTCCCCCACCAGCCTGGTAAAACTCGCTTATCTCCCAAGCGCCGTAATCAATGGCGCGGATGGGTTACCCACGTCCGTATTGATGGGAATCCTGGAATAAGGGGGCACGATCTATGCTTTGATAAGACGTGCCAGGGAAACCGCCTCGCTAAACGCGCTGAGGTGGAACAGTAAAAACGATTCGTATAAAGGCACGGCCGTGGTGTGATATCACGCCGCGGAATACGTCAGCAGATCTGTGCAAAAATTATTCTCTCTACGGTGGTATGTGGAACTTGTTTTGCAGAGCCGGACACTATCCTTGTGTTAAAAACCTTCTATAAAGTATTCGGAGGAGGAGCCCGCCTTGCAATGCCGAAGACAATATGCGCGCCGGACTCGTCGTCATTGAAGCCTGGTTCGAGACTCTTGAGGGAGTCCTGGATTAGGGGTGTCCGGATAGCCGAACTATCATTGTTGGCCGGACTCCTAGACTATGAAGATGCAAGATTGAAGACTTCGTCCCGTGTCCGGATGGGACTTTCCTTGGCGTGGAAGGCAAGCTTGGTGATACAGATATGTAGATTTCCTACCATTGTAACCGACTCTGTGTAACCCTAACCCTATTCGGTGTCTATATAAACCGAAGGGTTTTAGTCCATAGGACGAACAACAATCATACCATAGGCTAGCTTCTAGGGTTTAGCCTCTCGATCTCGTGGTAGACCTACTCTTGTACTACCCAGATCATCAATATTAATCAAGCAGGAGTAGGGTGTTACCTCCATCGAGAGGGCCCGAACCTGGGTAAAAACATCGTGTCCCTTGTCTCCTGTTACCATCCGCCTAGACGCACAGTTCGGGACCCCCTACCCGAGATCCGCCGGTTTTGACACCGACACCCTCCATCTCGATCGCTATCCCCCCTCGCCAGATCCCCCTCGCCGCCGAGCACCCCCCGCACCCTCCCCCGCTCCACCGCCACCGATGACCCCCTGCACCTTCCCCGCTCCACCGCTGCCGACGACCCCCCGCACCCTCCCGCTCCACCATCGCCGATGACCCACCGCACCTGCCCGCTCCACCACCACCGAGGACCCCGCACCTCCCCACTCCACCTCCGTCGCCGACCCCCGCACCCTCCCCGCTCCACCGCCCGCCGACCCCGCACCCTCCCCCGCTCCACCGTCACAAATGAATGCAACTAAAAATAAAAAAACAAATTTGATTATATTTTCAAATAACAAATTTAATGATATTCTCAAATAACAAATTTGATGATATTTTTTCATATTCGTAAATATTTTCAAATAACAAATTTGATGATATTTTTTAAAAATTATTACTGTTTTTATAAAAATTTATTACTGTATCATATTCATATTCATTTTCTAAAAGATTATTAGATGCAACAAATAATAATAATAATAATAATAAATTACTTATGGCGCATCGCTGGCTGGTGCTCCATTGCTATCTAAAAAAAGATTACTTATGGCGCACCGCTCGGGGGTGCGCCATTAGTAATCTCCCCCCCCCCTAGCTAATTTGCTCGATCCCTTCGTCCCTCCCTCGCCAGATCCACTTCCCCCTCGCCACACCCTCACGCGCGCCCCTCCTTCCGCCGCCCGGTCGTCGTCCCCCGACGCCATAGCCGCGCCACCGTGCTCGCCCTCTCGCCCTCTCCCCCGCTCGCCTTCTCCGCCAGATCCCGAGCCTCGCCGCCGTGTTAGCCGCGGCCATCGCCGTCCCCGCACCTCGGTGGCCGAGCCAGACCCCTCCCCTCGCGCTGCTTCACCCGACTAGGTCAGTGCCATCCATCTCCTCCCTGGCACCTCTCTCTCCGGCCATCTTCCCCACCCCGCGCCGCTCTCAGCTCGTCCTTCCCCCTCCGTCCTGGACCCGGGTCGCCCCCCTCCCTCCCCCACCCCACCCCTAATCCCCATCGCTGCGTCCGTGGTGGGCTGCTCGGCGCTGCCGTCGTCTCAGACCTCTGCCGCCTGCAACCTCCCCATCTTCGTCCCTTTCCTATGACCTAGTACCTGTCCCCGCCTCCTCCCGAGCCCCATCTCCACCCCCTCTCCATTCGAGCTGCTCGACATGAACCCTGACTGTTAGTGCATCTAGTGCCCCTTAGTGATTTTGGTGTATTGAAGACTTATAGGTTAAGGGACTAATGTGTTTATGAGTGTACACAGGTCTATAAGTCTATGAGGAGTTTGATATTTACAGAGAAAGTCGACCCCTAAAAATGAAGTTCTTCGATCAAGACTTTGATATTCTGAAGACTTTCTGAAGAATTTGAAAGTGAAGAAATTGGTGTGACCTTGAAGACTTGGTATTCATTTGAGGAACATGAAGCGTGAAGACTTTTGTTTTCGTAGTTTCGTTTTCTCTTTTTTGAGTCATAGGAAACACCGTCTTTGTTAAAGGGAGTCGAGGAAATACTAAGGAAAAATTTCCATGTGATGCTCAACTCAAAATCCTACACCTATCAATCCCTTCGAGTGAAGCCTTTGGAAATCTCATACAGCTCAGTCAATTTCTTCAGTGACAGAGACGAAGTTCTTCTGGTCGCTGAGGAATTTGTTCTGACTGAGGAGTTAGGAATTCACCAGTGCGGATTGCCTACACAGTGAGGAACATGATAGCCCTGAGGAATTTGAGAGTCAAATTTCCGACCGTTGATGTGCTGCGCGCCAGCTGTCCCAAAATATCTTATCCACCTAATGGTCATATCATTGAAGGGCATTTATGTCTTATCATGTCGGGCTGCTCCTAGGCTATAAATAGTCACCCTACAACCACTAACTGGTTGGCTGCTCGAGAGAACTTGACACTTTTCATTTGAGAGCAACCCATCCTCCGAGGGACTTTGAGCGAAAATCATCGAGTGAGGAAAACCCAAAAACCAAACCCCTACAAACCCAAAGTGATTGAGCATCATCAAGAGATTGATCCTGCATGGATCCGACGCTTGTTACCTTTGAAGACTGTGCTTCTTCCAGACGGTTAGGCGTCATGGTCTAGAGCATCCAAGAGGAATTGTGGATCGCCGAGTGTCCAAGTCTGTGAAGGTTTGGAAGTCGCTTGAAGACTTACCACGAGTGATTGGATGAGGTCTGTGTGACCCTAGTTCAAGGAGAATATGGTAAGGACTTGGTGTCCTGAGCTGCGTGCTCAGCGACTGGGTGTCCGGGACTGTGTGTCCTCGAGTTTAAATACTCAGCCGCTCCAACCAGACGTACAACTGAGACAGCAGCTGGAACTGGTCTACCAAATCATTGTCTTCACCAACCTAACTGGTTCTATCTCCTCAACTCTTTAATTTACTTATTTTTGTGTTGAGTGTTCGTTCATATCTGTGTTTGAAGACTTTGACTGAAGACTTTCTCAATTTCCTCAGTTCAATTCTTCAGTCTGTTTGTCTTCATCTTGTGCTATCCTATGTTTACGCTTTCTGTACTCTTTGATTGTCTTCATTTCATCATGATGACCATGCCTACATTCTCTTATGCTTACTTCTGAGTACTTATTCCGCTGCAGGTAGTTCTTCACTTAGGAATTTCTTCACCGGAAAATTCCTCATTAAAGAATTCATAAAAATCGCCTATTCACCCCCCTCTAGTCGACATAACGCACTTTCACTGACCTCTGCTGTTTGTTTTTTCAGGTTTAGCTACTGTTCTATCCGAGATTGCCAAGCTGTACTGTTGGTTGTAGTGGTGTTGTTCTCCCAGGTTGAAGGTATTTTGCATCATGTGGTCTTGCGGTAGCATATCGCAGTACAGAGCCCCATGTCCATTCGAGCAGCTCGACATTAACCCTGATCCTCTGCTGGTTTTTATTTCGCAGGTTGACCTACTGTTATGTCCGAGATTGCGGTGGTGAACTGGTGGTTGCAGTGGTAATCTTCTCCCAGATTGCAGTGGTGTTCTTCTCCCAGGTTGAAGGTAATTCTTGATCCAAACTTATGCAAATTCTTTATCTTTGTCTTCTTGTATGCTATGCATGTTTTATTGTGTGCACAACATCTTACAATTAGATAATTGCAATGTAGTAGAATCATGCGAGATCAATTAGATTTGGTTTCTTGCATATGCATTGTGTTTAACTAAGCGGAACTTCCATGCCTTGTGCACCATCTTGCGTGAGAAGTGTCAACTCTATGACAGTGTATATGTTACCGTCAAAGAAAAGGCTGCTATCTTCTTGTTGGTAGTTGGACATAGTCTCAAAATGAGGTTGCTGCGTGGTGCTTACAAGCGGTTTTTAGAGACTATTAGTAGGTATGATGTCTTAACAACCATTCTTTCTCTAACTGGGGAGTTCATTAAGTTTCCTCATGCTTTGGTTCAACCTCCTGATGATTACAAGTGGAAGTGGTCTGGCAATGCACTTGGAGCACTAGATGAGTTTCATGTTGATGTTTGTGTTTGATGTATGTGGTCTGTCCTGTTCGTGCACTTGGATTGGGCTTCAGGAGTGATTAATCTGCTATAGGGGATTCATCTACTATGTATGGACATTTGGATTAGGGCATCTTTGCCTTGAATCGGCTGGCTCATTTTGTTTGTATATGTATATGAAAATGCTCAATTGGTTCACAATGGGACACCAGAGAACACCACAGAAGTGCCCTGTTGTAGGTGTTAGATCGCCTCACCATTTTATGAAGTTGTGTTTTCAGTTTCTTTAGATTAGAGTTTCAAGTAGTGTTTTGTTTCTGTGTTTGAATAGGCAGCAAACTTTCTATTCTTGCTCTGTAGTTGTATGCTCATTTAGGGTTCCAAATCACATTTAAGTTACCTGTCAATTATCATGTAGGTTCTAGTTTTCAAAGGTAATTTTTAGTGGATTTTATCTGTACTATGGTAGTGTAATTACTGTTTGTTGTCGATTGCATTTTTAGTGTGTTTTAGTGTAAATATTATATGTAATTGCACCTTTGTTATTTGACTGCATTTTGACTGTAATTCAGTGGTTTAGTCTTGCATTTGTTCCAGTGTACTTTCAATGCAATCTCATTGTAATTGCAGTGCACTTCAATTTCATTGTTTAATGTAATCTTTGATGTAATTACAGAGTATTCTTGCTGTAATTACTTCTTTAGCTGCAATATTTTTGTTGTAATTTCAGATTAATCTCTCTGTAATTATAAAGTGAATACACAGTGTAATTACATATAAGAATTTTAGTGGTGTTAGTAGTGGAATTTGCTCTGTTGTTCTAGGGGGTATGAGTTGGTTGTTTGTCGTGAACTTTGTGTAAATGTGTGTTTGCTCCAGAGTGTAGATTTCCGCTCTTCTTCAGCTAGATTTCCGTATGTTATGGGGGGACAACAGATGTTGCTATATGTTCATTCTTGAGGGTACAGACTTGCTAAACTATTGATGATTTTTTGTTGGGTGACCTATTAGATCTGGAATGGAAGCTCACATAAGTTGAGCTGATTTTTGTCCATATGAAAGCAGAGGACCATAAGGTCTGTGGACTTTTCATCAATATGAAAGTAGAGGCACATTGTGTTACTAGTTTGCTGGGTTTTGTCTCCGACCATTGTGTCGTGATTAATTTGCAGGTACCCTGAGAGTCCCTAGAGTTTGCAGGAATGTCGATTAACTTCCGCTCCGGAAAATTGGTACTCCATATGTCCTATTTTCAGCAAAGGTCATGCTAAATTTTTCCGTGAATTTTAGCATGACTTTGCTAAAAATCGGACATATGGGGTACTTGCTACTAATGCATGGGTCGGGGTATCTTAGTACTTAATTAAGTAGGATCAACTGCCTCTTGTGTTATGCATGGGCCTCAGCGTCGACAAACCCTAAATGATAAAACCTTGGCTTTTAGGGTGCCTCGGTGTCGATAAAAACCTAAATGATGAAAGCTTAGGCTTTTAGGGTGCCTCGGCATCGACAAACCCTAAATGATAAAAGCTTAGCTTTTAGGATGCCTCGGTGTCGACAAACCCTAAATGATGAGACCATGATCTTGTTCCTTGACAATAACCAACTTTTTGACCAAACTTTTTTCCTATTTAGAGCAAAACATGGCCCACAACGATGAGGCCGGCGGTTTGGGCAAGTAATTCTGGGAGCTGTCCCAGGAGATGGAGGAAGAACCTCACCGCTATGAGGACGCCGAGTAAGACACCAATCCTGACTACACAACCCCTAGTGGCGTCGGGGATGACACCACTGATGATGCCGCCGAGGATGCCACCACTGATGATCGCAGCGCATGCACAGATGGCAGCCAACCGAAGAGGCAACGAAAGGACCGGCGCCCGAACATGCTCGGCACCGTCAAGGAGGAATTTACTGAAGTGAACTCCGACGGGCATCCAACGGTCAATTGCACGCCCGCCGTTGGCGGTGCCTCGGCATTAGCCGAGCTCGACGCCATCACAGTAACTAATTAAGGCTCTCGGCCGAGGACTTCATGTCCTTGCCTTTGACTGGGCATCCCTGACGCCCTACATGTTTTCGCAGGGCGCCGCCGATGTTCCGTGCACTCTCCTGCACTTCATGAACAACGAGTTGGTGGATGTCGCCAAGGGCAGAATCGTTCAACCGGGCAACCCTGTCTTCCATGGTAATCCGATGCCACCCACCGTGTATAGGGTTCAACTGGTTCGAGTGCTGCCAGGCTGCGACGAGTTGTTACCTCCGATTCGACCCGCCGGGGCCGACGAAGATGATGTGATGACCCTCAGCGCCTGCATAAGCTGGCCCCTGCTTTGGCCGAAGAGTTAGATTCATTTGGGGGCGGGGGACACCACCCCAAAGACAACACCGCCAGTCGTGCCGGCGCCAAGCCATGGCAAGACCACCGCAACGCTACCGGACATGCCGGACATCCCTATGGCACAGGATCTGAACATGCATATGGCACAGGATCCCGTCGACGACGACAACAATGATGGTACATTTACCAATGTCGATAAGTACTTTGCCGAACATGGGTACGATGAAGAATTCTTGGGGCCTCCTTCTCAAGAACCCAACCCTACAAAAGACGATCGCGATCTAGCTGGTACCCCGGAGAAACCCAATTGCAACAGGCGTCCTTTGGTGTTCAGTTCTCGGAGACGCCTTCAGCTGCCGCCTTCACCGAGCCTCAGATAGCCGAGGTGTGAAATATTATCTGCCCCAACACACTCAAGAAGGCGGTCTGTGAACAGAACTCGATCCAATACAGCAAAAGAAGAAGGGACGGAAAATAAAGAGTAACAAGGGTGCGAGCCAGCCGGCACCGAGTACGATCCGTGCTCAGGATGGTCCACCTTCACCTAAGGATATCTCGAGGAGGGTGCATGTGGCGGGTAGGCCGATGCTACCGACTAATCTGCTCAATGCTGCAACCGGTGCTATGCGGAGTCTGCATGACAGTGTTCTTTCTTTGGAGAAGCGACGTCTCACCGAGAATGATGTGGCATACCCGGTTTTCGTGGCCAAGGTGCCAGAGGGCAAGGGCTTTGTGGATAACACCATCAGGGGTACGATCGTCCTGCGGTTTGATGACATCTTCGCTATGTTTAGCCTTCATCCGCTGCACTACACCTTCGTTCGGCTATTTTCGCCGAGTATGGAGTGTTGGAGATATGCCCTAGAGGCAATCATGTATGATGATATTTCCTATGTGTTTATGAATAAAGATAGTCCTTGGACATTATCAATGATGTGTATCAGCAAGTACGTGACTTGTTTGTGGGATTATGCATTGTATGATGACTGTCCTAAAAGGTCCCTAGTCGAAAGGGCTGTATGGACGTGCAGCCGACTAGACTAGCACATGACACGGTCGGTGACTTGGTCTCACTAGCCATGGAGCATTGGATGCTAACCGGATAATATGGACTTGGAAAGGTCTGGTCGGATTCGCGTAGTCGGATCCGAGTCGAGATAAGGTCCGAGTCGGACAGACCCAACTATGAGATGCAGCGATATGTCATCTGTGAGTCTCTAGTACAACATACGTTCTATGTCCTAAGACCTGAGCTGACGCATGTACTCGGGATGGTGACAGACTTGGTTTGGGCCGACCAAACGCTACTCCGTGACTGGGTAGTTACAAAGGTAGGTTTCGGGTTTGTCCAGTCCCATGCTGCGAGACATGGTCAAGCAAGATGGGATTTGCCCCTCTGATCAGGAGAGATATACTTTGGGCCCC
The DNA here is from genome assembly GCA_021605145.1 of Aegilops bicornis. Lineage (NCBI taxonomy): Eukaryota > Viridiplantae > Streptophyta > Magnoliopsida > Poales > Poaceae > Aegilops > Aegilops bicornis. The sequence continues at coordinate 712,783,108 of CM038671.1, forward strand.
TCGTGTGATCCGACCAGGATAAGCATGGCCATGCGACAAGGATTATGAGATAATCCGGATTGTGGTCGGTATCACTGGAACGAGAAAGAGGTCGGGCTAGCACAAGGATGATAGTCTCGCCTTGAGCCCGACAACATATATCGTGCGGCAAAGGGAACAGAAGTGTGACATGTTGTACAGGTTCGCCTAACCAGCTTCATAGTCTGCTAGGTGGTCGGAACGCCTTGCTAGAGGCTGCTACCAACCGTGCAGGTCGGAGATGATCCGAACTGTGACCAAGCCGACTTGAACCTAAGGGGTCGCGCGCTTAAGGGAAGGAACCTACGAGGTCGGTTCGTAGGACATTGGTCGGATGTGATCCGAACTGGACTAGGAACGTGACCGAGTAGACTTTGGGCTTTAGGGTCCGTGCGAGGCCCAAGTGATGAGCCTGCGACGGACGCATATATAAAGTGGAGGTGCGGCACACTCTTGTGGTTGATCGCTTCGGCGCTGCGACTAGGATTTGCATGTGTTGCTAATAGCCACCTCCACTCGCCGCCGACTGTGTGATCGGACCTAGCAGTCCGCCGCACGGTGTTCCTCCTACACGCGCGGATACCGTTAGAGGCGGTGCACTTGCGCCGCTCCGGCGAACTCGTACGTGGGATCGGACGACCGGCTGTTCGAGGGAGATCGGACGTGGAGGAGATGATCCACGCGGACGCGCTGCCTCAACTCTTCTTCCGCTGCACGACACTGCGCGTCTAGTGGTAACGAACTGTGATCCATCTCCCGTAGCATGTTCCTGGACGTTCTGCGCATAGGAAAATTTTAATTTGCAGTCGACGCATCCTACCGTAGAACCCAACATGGAGATGCGGATCATTAGAGACAAGACCCCGGACATCGTGATAGTCGACCCCTTCTACATGTGTGCCAAGATCTTGGGCAGCGCTGGGGACTGGCAAGTTGCGAGTTCATACCTCGAAGGCGTCATTCTGGCAAACCCAGATAAGGATAACTTCCCCGTGCCTTACTTTCCCGAGTAAGTCATCCCCTCACCGCCCCGTAACATATGATTTCTTAGATTTCGATCATTCTTTTTTTTCTAACATTCCGTGTTTTGCGCAGTGACACACATTGCACACTCTGCAACCAAACCACCTTCTACAACCAAATAATCTCAAAGATTGGGCCACACGCTTGTCGACAATCCATGACGCGGACATCAGACAAGAATTCTTTCGCATCCAGTCGGAGTTTGCAGAAATCATCCATCAAGATGTCCTTCAAACCTCGGGGCAGTTCTACCTCAGATATCAACCGTCCAACAGTGATATAGACACAACGCTACAAATGTAGGCTGACAACGCCATGACTTCATGACCATCACGAGACGGCGGCTTCATCCATGCTCCGGTCCCTGAGTCGAGTCAAAAGTAGTGATGCTATGTGTAGTTCTGAAACATCGATTAGCTCATGTTGTAATTAAAATTTAATGAACTTGTATGTCTCTTTGGTTTGGACAGTCGTTCAACTTAGATGTAATCGATGCTATTTATTAGTAGGACCATGAATCGTGCTATTAATGTCTTGCTTTTCTCTTCCGATCCTTTTGTTGCATACTTATATATTGCTTATGTATTGTCTGTGAATTGCTACTAACGTTTTGTTTGGCTAGTGCATAGAGATGCCGTCATATGTCGTGTACAAGGGTAAGGTTCCCGGAGTCTATGACGACTGGGAGGAGTGTTGGAGACAGGTTCACCATTTCAGTGGTAACAGTTACAAAGGGTACACCACTAGGGCGGAGGTGGAATCTAGATACGCGCGCTATCTAGCGGGAGAGAGGAGGGAGCATTGGAGGAATCGGATGAAGAACAGTTTCATCGCGATGATGCTCATCGTGATGACTGCAGCTCTCTTCTATGTGATGGTAGTTTAGATGATCGATATCGACTTGTAATGTGAAGACAAACTCGGTACTCGCGGACTCGAGACTTGTAATGTTCTATCTTTGTTCGGTATTTTGAATTCGGAGACTAATATGATGAATTGTATTGGAGACTAATTTTCTATTGTATTCGATGAATCTGCTGTTGTTGTGTGGTGCTGTCTATATTCTGTCCAATAATATATTTTGTAACCTGTGAAAATATCAGGAAAGAAAAAAATCCCTAATATTCATACTAGTGGCGCACCACTCAGCACACTAATGGCGCACTGCAAAAAGGACTCTAATGGCGCATCATCCACTAGTGCGCCATTAGTATGCCAAAGCACATGGGTGAAATGGCCCCCTGCGAGGCATACTAATGGCGCACCGTGGGCTATACTAATGGCGCACTGCGTGCTGCGCCATTAGTAAAATATTCTAATGGCGTGGTGCTAGTAACGCACCTGTAGTGCGCCATTAGTAGGCAAAACAGGTGCGCCACTAGTAGGCCTTTTCCTAGTAGTGGCACAAGCAGTATTTCCGCTTAGTACAAGTGAAGGCTAGCAAAAGACTGGGAAGCGACCAACTAGAGAGCGACAACAGTCATGAACGTGCATTAAAATTAATAAACATTGGATGCAAGCATGAGTAGGATATAATCCACCATGAACATAAATATCGTGAAGGCTATGTTGATTTGTTTCAACTACTGTGTGAACATGTGCCAAGTCAAGTCACTTAAATCATACAAAGGAGGATACCACCCCATCATACCACATCACAACCATTTTAATAGCATGTTGCCAGCAAGGTAAACCATTATAACTCATAGCTAATCAAGCATGGCATAAGCAACTATGATCTCTAATTGTCATTGCAAACATGTTTATTCGTAATAAGCTGAATCAAGAACGATGAACTCATCATATTTACAAAAACAATAGAGGTCGAGTTCATATCAGCTTCGCTTATCCCAATCAATTCATCACATATCGTCATTATTGCCTTTCACTTGCATGACCGAATGAAGTGAATAATAATAAGAGTGCGCGTGCATTGGACTAAGCTGGAATCTGCGAGCATTCAATAAGCAGGAGAAGACAAGGCAATATGGGCTCTTGGTTAAATCAACAATAAAGCATGTAAGAGCTACTTCAACAATTTAATCATGGTCTTCTCCTATCGACCCCAGAAAGAAAAGAAAAGAAATAAAACTATTTACACGGGAAAGCTCCCAACAAGCAAAAGAAGAACGGGAAATATTTTTGGGTTTTCTTTTTAATTATTACTACTACAGCAAGAAAGTAAACTAGCTAGAAGCTATTACTAATTGTTTTGGTTTTTCTTAAGGTTTAACAGACACACAAGAAGAAAGCAGGAAAAAGAAAAATAAACTAGCATGGATATTACAGTGAAAGAGTATGAGCACTGACATCTAGCAATGAGTGTGTGTAAATATAAATGTAATGTCGGTGGGCATTAGGTACTACCCCAAGTTTAGGCTTTTGGCCTAAGTTGGTTCATTGCCAGGGATGGCCTGGCGGATATCCATAGGTGTAGCTGGGGTCGTACTGTGATGCAGCGGCTATCGCCGCCTGAGCTGCAGCATGGCGTCGGGCTGTCTCTGCTCTCCTCTCATACTCATGTGCCTCCTCTCTGGTAATAATGTATCTTCGTTTTGCCTGATAGTCAAAGAAGGCAGGTGCAGGGAGAGTAATACGGACAACACGCCGTTTGTCAAAGATTAGTCAATATAGGAGAGGTGATTCATTCCTCTCAAAAACTGGTGAGAGACCATAGAATTAAAATCTAAATAAGTAGGAGGCAACTCCATATCATCCTCCTGAGCGTCCACCTCAAGAAAATTAGCTAAGCGGGTTGCATAAATTCCTCCAAAGAAATCTCCATTATATCTATTATGATGCAACCTCGTGCTACAATGGCTCCCATATGATAAGATTGGTCTCCTAACACAAAGCACTCCTAAGAATACCGAGGTCGTGCACACACATATGACATGCTTCATCCTTACCAGTTATGCACCTACCTTTGAAGAGAGCAAAATAATGTATAGCAGGAAAGTGAATGCTCCCTATGGCAGCTTGCGTTATATCTCTAGATTCCCCTACAGTTATAACAACAAGAAAAAGTCTCTAATTCAGATTTACAGGGATCACTAGCACTACCCCATTGTGGAAGTTTGCAAGCAGAAGTGAAATCCTCTAAGTCCATGGTATAAGATTTGTCATAAAGATCAAACATGACAGTAGGAGAATTACGTGAAGATGAAAATTCAAACCTCCTCACAAATGAGCTAGCGAGTTGATGGTACTGGGGGCATTTGTCCGCCTCAAAGCTCACAAGATCGGCGTTACGCGAATATGCGTTAAATTCTTCTTTGACTCCCGCTCGATCCATAAAATTTTCCGAAGGCCATTCACATGGCCGCACTGGAGCATCTCTTGGTGGTTCCTCGTCAGCATCACGTATTGCAAGCCTGGGTCCTTGCTTCCTTGAAGAACCACCTTGGAATATTTTCCTAAGCATATTTCTTCCTCTGAAAAATTTCTGAAATTTTTAGTAACTTCAAACAAAAGTGAACCAACTTCAATAAAATTGATAGCAACTACTCCTACAAGTGCCTAGAGCCTCTATCAAGCATTAGAACTACTTGGAACCATATAAATTTGTCATGCAAGCTCAAGAACATGGTCACCTATGCAGCACAAATTTGCAATGAATAAAGCACTAGAACAAAAACTAATTGGACCAATGGAGGAGTCACATACAAAGGAACAATCTCCCCAAGCAGTTTTGTGAGAGGTGCTTTGAGCAAGGAGATGGAAAATCACAGCAAAGTGAGCTAGAACTCGTGCTTGAGCTAGATATTCGTGTTTGTGGGAGGAAGAAGGACTGTATAGGTGCAGGAATAAGTGGAGGAGCGCCACCGTGGGCCCACGAGGCAGGGGGGCGCGCCCTCCACCCTCGTGCCCAGGTGGTTGACCCCCCTGGTGTGTTCTCAATTCCATAAATCCTCAAAAATTCTAGAAAAAATCATATTTCATTTTCAGGGCATTTGGAGAACTTTTATTTTCGGGGTATTTTTATATTGCATGATAAATCAGAAATGACAGAAAAATACTATTTTTACTTTATTCCAACTAAATAACAGAAAGTAGAAAGAGATGTAGAAGGTTGTGCCTTCTAGTTTCATCCATCTCATGCTCATCAAAAGGAATCTACTAACAAGGTTGATCAGGTATTGTTAACAAACTCATTCCGACTAACATGGAACCGGAGAAATTTTGAATAACACTATGTTACCTCAATGGGGATATGCACATCCCCAATAATAAGAATATCATATTTCTTCTTGACAGTAGGAAGAGGAAATTCAAAACCTCCAAATATAATCGATGGATTTTTTCCAATAGAGTTGATACTATGAACTTGAGGTTGTTTCCTCAGAAAGTGTACCCAGTGCTCATTACCATTAACATGAAAAGTGACATTGCCTTTGTTGCAATCAATAACAGCCCCTGCAGATTCGAAAAAGGTCTTCCAAGAATAATAGACATGCTATCGTCCTCGGGAATATCAAGAATAACAAAGTCCGTTAAAATAGTAACGTTTGCAACCACAACAGGCACATCCTCACAAATACCGATAGGTATAGCAGTTGATTTATCAGCCATTTGCAAAGATATTTCAGTAGGTGTCAACTTATTCAAATCAAGTCTACGATATAAAGAGAGAGGCATAACACTAACACCGTCTCCAAGATCACATAAAGCAGTTTTAACATAGTTTCTTTTAATGGAGCATGGTATAGTGGGTACTCCTGGATCTCTAAGTTTCTTTGGTATTCCACCCTTAAATGTATAATTAGCAAGCATGGTGGAAATTTCAGCTTCTGGTATCTTTCTTTTATTAGTGACAATATCTTTCATATATTTAGCATAAGGATTCATTTTGAGCATATCAGTTAATCGCATACGCAAAAAAATAGGTCTAATCATTTCAGCAAAGCGCTCAAAATCCTCATCATCCCTTTTCCTGGATGGTTTGGGCGGAAAAGGCATGGGTCTCTGAACCCATGGTTCTCTTTCTTTGCCATGTTTCCTAGCAACAAAGTCTCTCTTATCAAAACGTTGATTCTTTGATTGTGGGTTATCAAGATCAACAACAGGTTCAATTTCTACATCATTATCATTACTAGGTTGAGCATCATTATGAACATCATCATTAGCATTTTCACTAGGTTCATGTTCATTACCAGATTGTGTTTCGGCATCAAAAATAGATATATCATTTGGATTATCAGGTGGTTCAGCAATAGGTTCACTAGAAGTTTGCAAAGTCCTATAATTTTTCTTTTTCTTCCTTTTGGAAGAACTAGGTGCTTCAATATTATTTCTCTGAGAATCTTGCTCAATTCTCTTAGGGTGGCCTTCAGGATATAAAGGTTCCTGAGTCATTCTACCAGTTCTAGTAGCCACTCTAACAAAGATAATCATTTTTATTACTATTCATTTCATTGAGCAAATCATTTTGAGCCTTAAGTACTTGTTCTACTTGAGTGGTAACCATAGAAGCATGTTTACTAACAAGTTTAAGTTCACATCTAACATCAGCCATATAATCACCCAAGTGTTTAATCATATAAGCATTTTGTTTTAATTGTCTACCAAAACAAGCATTGAAGTCTTCTTGCTTAAACATAAAGTTATCAAACTCATCCAAGCACTGACTAGCAATTTTAGTAGGAGGGACTTCAGCTTTATCATATCTATAGAGAGAATTTACCTTTACTACCTGTGTTGGGTTATCAAGACCTGGAGATTCTTCAATAGGTAATGGATTAAGATCATATGTTTCTTCAACACGCGGTAAATTAAGACCATGTATTTCTTCAATAGGAGGTAAATTCTTAACATCTTCAGCTTTAATACCTTTTTCTTTCATAGATTTCTTTGCCTCTTGCATATCTTCAGATCGAGAAATAGAACACCTCTCTTCTTCGGAGTTGGTTCAGAATAGGCTCGATGGTGGCTCAGAGCTGGCTCAGGAAGTGTCCAATTATTTTCATTTGTCAACATATTATTCAATAGAATTTCAGCATCATCCGTGTTCTTTCCCTAAAACAGAACCAGCACAACTATCCGTAATCTCTGGAAGCATCGATTAGTCCATTATAAAAGATATCAAGTATTTCATTTTTCTTAAGAGGATGATCAGGCAAAGCATTAAGTAACTTGAGAAGCCTCCCCAAGCTTGTGGGAGACTCTCTTCTTCAATTTGTACAAAGTTGTATATTTCCCTCAAGGCAGCTTGTTTCTTATGAGCAGGGAAATATTTAGCGTATAATAAATCATATCCCGGGGACTACGCACACAACCAGGATCAAGAGAATTAAACCATATCTTAGCATCACCCTTTAATGAGAACGGAAATATTTTAAGGATATATAAGTAACAAGTTCTCTCATCATTAGTGAACAGGGTGGCTATATCATTTAATTTAGTAAGATGTGCAACAACAGTTTCAGATTCATAGCCATGAAAAGGATCAGATTCAACCAAAGTAATTATATGAGGATCAACAGAGAAGTCATAATCCTTATCGGCAACACAAATAGGTGAAGTAGCAAAAGCAGGGTCAGGTTTCATTCTATCTCTAAGAGATTCCTTACTCCATTTAGCTAATAACCTTCTAAGCTCATTGTTATATTTGCAAGCAAAAATAGCAGCAAAAGCTTCTTTATCAAGGAATAGCAGGCATATCTTCATCATCACTTTCATCAACACAATCAGTTTCAATAATTTCTTTCTCTCTAGCCTTAGCAATTTGTTCATCGAGAAATTCACTAAGGGGCATAGTAGTATCAAGCATAGAAGTAGTTTCATCATAAGTATCATGCATAGCAGAAGTGGCATCATCAATAACATGCGACATATCATAATGAATAGCAGAAGCAGGTTTAGGTGTCACAAGCTTACTCAAAACAGAAGGTGAATCAAGTGCAGAGCTAGATGGCAGGTTCTTACCTTCCCTCGTAGTTGAGGGATAAATTGTTGTCTTAGCGTCTTTCAAGTTCTTCATAGTTGTAAGTGCATCTAGTGCCACCCCTAGTTGGTTTTGGAGCATTGACGACAAACCTGGTTGAGGGACTAATGTGTTTGTGAGAATTGCAGGATAACACATGTAGTAGTCCCTCCTTGATTCGGTTTACCCTCTTTGGAGATGACCCCTAAAAATGTGTGAAGACATTGAAGACAATGGTGGTCTATGAAGATATTCACATTGAAGACTATGACCACGAGAAGACATTGAGTGAAGACTATGGAGCAAGACTTAGTTGTTTCATTGTTTCCTTTTCTTCTTTGTTGAGTCATAGGAACCACCGCCTTTGTTAAGTGGGGTCCAAATGAACAAAGTCGAGTGATCAAGTGATGCTCAAACCAAATCCTATGTCTTCGAACGAGGACAATGAGAGCAAATCTTATCCTGTGTCGGATAAGTCAGCTTTACTTGTAGCCCAAGTCAAGCTGCCGCGTGTGTTTGAAATCTGACCGTTGCGACACGGGTCATTTCGGACAAATCCGGTCGGGTTGCCCAGTGGCTATAAATAGCCCACCCCCTACACCATAAATTGGTGGCTGCTCAGAGTTAGTGCATGGCTTTTATCGTTTGAGAGCAACCCACCTCCGAAGCCTTTGAGAGAGAATCCTTGCGAGGACAAAGCCCAAACCACCCAGAGCCCAAAGAGTGTTTGGCATCACTGAAGTCTTTCTGTCTGCATGATCTGAAGACTTGTTACACTTGAGGACTGTGAATCCTCCAGCCGGTTAGGTGTCACGTTCTGTGCATCCAAGAGCCATTGTGGATTGCCGGTGAACGAAGTCTGTGAAGGTTCGGAAGTCTACCTTGAAGACTTACCATAGTAATTGGGCGAGGACTGTGTGTCCTTAGCTCAAGGGGAATAAGGTGAAGACGAGGTCTTCTGAGTTGAATCTCAGCCTCCCTAACCAGACGTACAGTTGTCACAACAACTGGAACTGATCCTTGTCCTTCTGAAGCCACTGGTTCTATCCCTTACTCCTCTGTACTTGAAGTTTGTCTTCGTGAAGTCATTGCCTGCTTGTATTATCTGTTTGACTTCACTGTGTGACTATCTGTTCTGATTGGCTTCATACTATCTTCCATCCTGATCTTTACTACCTAGCTGCTATTAGTCTTCATGCTTTCACTTCATTGAATAATTGACTATGGCTTGTCAAGTGTAGTCTACCTTCCGCTGCATTAGAATAGTGTTGTTTATATTGTCTGTCTTCGAAACTCCCATGTTTTGAAGACTTTCATAAAAATCACCTATTCACCCCCCTCTAGTCGATAACCAGCCCTTTCAATAGTGACCAGCAGATATAAATCCCAAGTGACTCAAAGAATAGAGCTATGCTCCCCGGCAACGGCGCCAGAAATTGGTCTTGATAACCCACAAGTGCAGGGGATCGCAAAAACTTTCGAGGGTAGAGTATTCAACCCAAATTTATTGATTCGACACAAGGGGAGCCAAAGAATATTCTCAAGTATTAGCAACTGAGTTGTCAATTCAGCCACACCTGGATAACTTAATATCTGCAGCAAAGTATTTAGTAGCAAAGTAGTATGATAGTAGTGGTAGCGGTAACAAAAGAGTAATGAAAGCAAAAGTAATATTTTTGGTGTTTTGTAGTGATTGTAACAATAGCAACGGGAAAATAAATAAGCGTAAACCAGTATATGGAAAGCTCGTAGGCATTGGATTGGTGATGGATAATTATGCCGGATGCGGTTCATCATGTAACAGTCATAACATAGGGTGGCACATAACTAGCTCCAATTCGTCAATGTAATGTAGGCATGTATTCCGAATATAGTCATACGTGCTTATGGAAAAGAACTTGCATGACATCTTTTGTCCTACCCTCCCGTGGTAGCGGGGTCCTAATGGAAACTAAGGGATATTAAGGCCTCCTTTTAATAGAGTACTGGACCAAAGCATTAACACATAGTGAATACATGAACTCCTCAAACTACGGTCATCACCATGAGTGGTCCCGATTATTGTCACTTGAGGTTGCGGATCATAACACATAGTAGGTGACTATAGACTTGCAAGATAGGATCAAGAACTCACATATATTCATGAAAACATAATAGGTTTAGATCTGAAATCATGGCATTCGGGCCCTACTGTCAAGCATTAAGCATAGCAAAGTCATAGCAACATCAATCTCAGAACATAGTGGATACTAGGGATCAAACCCTAACAAAACTAACTTGATTACATGATAGATCTCATCCAACCCATCACCGTCCAGCAAGCCTACGATGGAATTACTCACGCACGGCGGTGAGCATCATGAAATTGGTGATGGAGCATGGTTGATGATGACGACAACGACGAATCCCCCTCTCCGGAGCCCCGAACGGACTCCAGACCAGCCCTCCCAAGAGGTTTTAGGGCTTGGCGTCGGAGGAGCTCCAGGGGGCCCACGAGGTAGGGGGTGCGCCCTAGTGGGTGCGCCCCCACCCTCGTGGATAGGGTGTGGGCCCCCTAGTCTTCAGCTTTGGCAAGGATTTTTTATTATTTCCGAAAAGTTGTTCCGTGGAGTTTCAGGTCATTCCGAGAATGTTTGTTTCTGCACATAAATAACACCATGGCAATTCTGCTGAAAACAGCGTCAGTCCGGGTTAGTTCCATTCAAATCATGCAAGTTAGAGTCCAAAACAAGGGCGAAAGTGTTTGGAAAAGTAGATACGACAGAGACGTATCAAGCACACAGGAGCAAAACCAAGTGGTACGGTTAAGGGCATCCACAATGTGTAGCCAAATGTGAAAATAGCTTTTGGCATCATGGCAACCATTGTGGACGGTGTTGCCAAAGCCAAAAGGATGGAACCGAAGCTCCCTGATTGATTGATTGAAGGAATAGAAAAATGCAACATCTCTCCTCTTTCTCCCGTGCTTGGACGCATGTACAATATAGAGGACAGAGTCTACTCCCCTGTCCCTTCTATCACAAATCACAAAGCAAAGGAGGCGTCAAATCACAAAGCACCTGGACGAAGCAACCATCATTTCACTCTTCACGACTCCGCTTCTCCATCGTCTTCTTCGAGAAACCATCTCACCGCACTAAAATTTGAATGACGGCGCTATTGTGTATGAGTAGTACTAGTACATTTACGCGTCCTTTGGTTCAACGGACTTCCTGGATGCAAATAAGGCGGTTGTCTCGGCTTGCAAGCGGCACTTGAGAACGACTGACTTACCGTGGTGTCCCTCAATGGTGTTCTCCGTCGAACGCACTTCGCCAAACCACAACGTTCGAGATATCATCGATGTCACCGCAATGGGGAAGGAAGTCAAATATAGTTACTACCTCCATTTTTTTACACAAGGCCAGTATATCAAAATTACTATTTGCAAAAGGCCACTAACACTAATCGAGGCAAAATTGATGGGGTTTGCCTCGTACTAGTAACCAAGGACATTAATATCCCCTGCATGCATGCAGAAGTGAGAAGGTTGGTTTGCATGGCGCTGCATTAATCCAGCGATGAGGAGTGAGATGGTTAGCTCTTTGGGCTTTGGAGAAAACAAATGCGCATTAATTGACACGTGAAACGAGGATTTGTATCGATTAATCCCGCGAAGGAAAGCCCCTCCTTTCTTTTTTAACGCTAGCACTCCTAGTACATAGTACTACGTACTTATCCTGTTTGGGTCTAGGCCTTGCATTGCCATACTTGGCCACACATTTTTGCCAAGTTTGCCTAAAGTTTTCAAAATGAAAAGGAGGTACAGTTGCGCACGGCTGTCGCGGTCGCACCACACCCTCACACGGTCGCTCCTGCACGCTGCGGTCGCACCGCACCCTCACATGCACAGTCACTCCTGCACGCCGCAAACCCAACCAAGGGAACACGCCCTCACTGACACGTGCTGTCGCATGTGAACAAACCAAACTCAGCCATCCTACCGCTGACACATATTTTTTTTTCATAGAGTATGTTTATACAACCACATGTTGGGGAGTATCCGTACCACCCGTGCGGTGGTCTGTTGGGGAAGAAGAATAGGTGAGGAAGAAGGGTTAGGAGACATAGGATATTCATCCAACTGCCTGAAATGGTAGACTGACCCAAGTCAGGAGACTTGCATAACAATATATGTTTTTACACCGCAAAATATCCATAAAAACAACAACATAAAGAAAAACTATCACTGCTCGCGGAACAAGACAGCCTCGTCATCTTTGGCTGCCGGCACGAACCAGCCGTAGCTGCCGACGTGTGTCTCCTCATCGTGGTTGTCCTCGGCCTCTAGCTACTCATTCACGCGGAGCATGCGGGCGCTCTGCACGGACGAGAGAACCGGCCGGTTCAAGTCGAGGACGTCCGGTTCCGCTTGCAGGAGGGCCTCGATGGCAGCGGCATCCGCGCACTCCGCGTCGAGTCGAGCCTCCGCCGCCCGGTTCAAGTCCAGGATGTTTGGTTCCGGCTGCAGGAGGGCCTTGATGAGAGTGGCATCCACACGGTCCGCGTAGAGTTGAGCCTCTGCCGCCCGGTTCAAGTCCAGGACGTCCGGTTTCGCCTGCAGGAGGGCCTCGATGGCAGCGGCATCCGCGTGCTCCGCCTCAAGTTGAGCCTCTGCCGCCAGGTTCACATCCACGACATCCGGTTCCGCCTGCAGGAGAGCCTCGATGGCAGCAGCATGCACACGCTCCGTGTCGAGTTGAGCCTCTGCCTCCTGGTCCTCCTTTAGTATCGCCAGGTTGAACCGCTGGTCCGCCTGCACCATGGGGGACTCGGACGCCGGCACGAAGTCGACGTCCATTGTCTCATACCCATCGGGGGCCTTCTGCGCCGCGACCTCCGCCATGAACATTGGATCGGCTTCCTCCTCCTCGTAGCTTGGCTCCAGAGAACTCGGAATTGGCCCGCCGCAAAGCGAGCTTGGGAACGGAGGTCTCTGGCGCCGACCGCCGCCGTGATTTCCGCGCGGTGCTCCAGCGTCAGCATCTTGTAGTACGTGATCTTGCGGCGCACCATGGCTTTCCGATGAACTAGGGGACGCTTGATGCGGGCTAGGGGATCGAAAGGTGGGGGAAGGGGCTGGAGATTAGGTGTGGTTTTAGGGCAGTGGCTGGCGTTGGCCGAGCAGCGAAGGTTCTGGTGTGAATAGTGGTTCCGGTGACGAGCGGTCAATCGGTTTTGACTATACGTCGCTCTTGTCGCGTTCGCGTTGCAGCCCGGCACGCTGGACCCTCCACGTCACTCACCTAATGGAACATGCTTCATCTTGCGTTTTCACTCGCTTGTGGGACCGCAGTTGAGAGCAAACCGACGTCCCTCCCCCTCCCCGCCCACGTCATTTTATGCGGAGTAAATAAAAACAGAGGGAGTATACTACGGATGAGCATCCCCTGACGTGGCCGAACCCATTGAGTAACTGACATGCGGGGCCTAGCAAGCATGGGGTCCGCCAGTAAGTGACCGAAAAGGAGGGTAAGGTAGGGATACGTATGTGAAAGGAGCTTCCAATGATATTATTTTCACATTATACATCTCATGTACTATTAATCTTGTCAATAATCAAATGCGGTTTTGGAAAACGCATTAGAGCATGGTTAATAATATAGCCAGTCGATGACTATAAGGAACTGCCATGTCATCTATAGCCATCATCTATTATATGCACTCATACAGTAGTGTGGGCTATAAGGTTGGCTATTTCCCGCAAAAAAAATTTATAAGGTTGGCTATTGTATTAGTACTTTTTTTCATCTCCTCTTCATCTCTTTCTTCATATTTATTGTACGTATTTAACTAGGAATGCTTATATAGCTAGGCTTTTGCATGAGAGCTCACTCCCCTTACTTTTTCACATCTCTCTCCTCCACATAGGCCCTATATAAATGGAAGGAGGGAGTACAACTATGAGCGTTGCATACTCTAGTACAGATATTGTCAGTACTCCACTGGTACTGTTGGAAAGGGAGCTTAAATTTTTTTACTATTGGACTGGCTATACATGGAGAAATCCTAGTAGGAAGAGCATGCGCGAGAACAAGCACATTCACGTGCTTGAAAACAAATTGGAAACCATCTCGAGTACAAATCTAGGAGTACGTACGAATCTAACAATATTGATTGGGCGTTGTTGAATGTTGATACTTTTTTTTATCAAAGTAGAGATACTTTGAATACACTATGTAAACTAGAAAGAATAGGAGGGAGTATATTGTACGTTCAAAAATGAAACAAACATTGAATACCCTTTATATATGATTTGCGGATGCTATGATCACCGGTTCAAAATTTTGAATCCGCCTTAGGTATCACACATGCCCCCACTCGTTCTCTCTCGATTTCATCTCTGGTCCGGAGATCGATTGAAAGAGGACTAGGGTGGGTACAATATGTTCGTTTCGCTTATGAACGTACAATATAATCCCTCCGATCCCCACAGACACCCCCCTCCCGCGGGTCATTTCTATCATAGAAACAGACCAAACCTTTATCTCCTTGCATGACACGCAATTGATCTCTGAACATCAATCGATCTCGTCAACATGTGTCGGGGCATGAACCGAATGGGATGTCAATACTAAGACGCAAAGTGACACGTAGTGGAGGCAAAGTGAAACTTTAAACGAACCGTTTGTTTGTATGCATGTCGGACATATTACAAATAAACATTGGAAATACAAGCATGGTCTAGGCCCACGTGCGAATGATACTCGGCAGAATGTTCATATGAGGCATGCGGGAGAATGGACTCGACCGGAGGGCGACATGATCGATGGAGAAGAGGGTTGGAGAGGAATGAGAAATAAGCAAACGCCACATGATTATACTTGAACGGCTCAAATAAACAATAACTTGTATCGCTTGGCCTACATAGTGAAAGGCCTAATGCGCAACGCGGAGCACTGACGCTCGAATACGGCTGGGAAAACAGGGAAACCGACATGTGGGGCACCTGTCGGGACGACGTAGCGCAAACTAGTCCAATGGAGGAGCTGGCCCACGACCTCCTCGCCACCGGCAACCGTTCATGTGGGTCGTGGGGGCCAACAACATGGTGCAGATCCAGCACCGCCTCTGGATGCGGCAACCGCAGTGAGCGACACGCTCATCGCCGCTAGACACGGTCGGTTTCAGTGTGCCGAGGGTGGCGTTAGTGCCCTGGCACACCAAAAACCCTTGTCCCTCGCACCGTCACGCGGTGTGTTCCCAGCCGGCGCCAGCTGCCCGCATTCATGCCGTCCGTCCATATGCCGTCGTTAAGAGGCTCGGTGCCCGAGGAACCAACTCCGGCGACTTAATGATGCACCAGGACGCTTGGCCTCACCGGAATGCGCTACTTAAAGCGGCAACGCCCGGCTAACCTCCACACCATAGCGCATTGTCCTCCTACCTGGCACCACATCCGCCATGACCGCAAGTGCGAACGCTCTACGGGAGAGCTTGTCTTCGGGGATGGAGCTCGAGGTCGCCGCCCTCGCTCAAGTCGCCGCTGGCGGTGGCCACGCTGGCGGCCGACGACGGGAGCACCGTCAGTCACGCGTCCTACTTGCCACCGTCCAACGTCCGGCACCACCGAGGTCGGGGACTCCTCCGAGGATGAGTACAGAATGGGAGGCGGCAGGGCATGGTGTGCCAACTGGCCGGTCCGTCTCCCGTGTTCTAATTTTCCTCGTCGGAGACCGCACCTTCACTTCACGGGTCTTGAACCCCGCCCCCGTACATGGAGATCGCAGATGGAGGACGTCGGTCGCCGCCATAGAATAGGTTTAGGGTCGGGTTTCTTTTATTTTTCTGTCCTATAAAAGTTCGAAGTGTAATGAAAATCTGCTGTGTTTGCCTTAATCTCGGTCGGTTTATATGAACTTTCACAATAATATAGTATATGTAGGAGTACTAGCAAGATGCCCGTGCGTTGCACGGAAGATCAAGATCTTGTGGGAGAAAAGGATGAACGAGGGAAGGCCTTATCTGCAAATGCAAATTCACGCATTTCACATTTTTCTACATCTATGGGAACCTACGAAAGGGTTAACGTAAATTGCCTCTCTCTCTCTCCTCCCCTGATTTTCATGGTGGTGGGCCCCTCCCTCCCCCAATCTACAATCAACAGCTCACATGTTTCACATTATGTTAATTACGTGAATCGGGACTACGTAGGTGTAGCATTACTCGTCCTAAAAACCCAACTAAGCCAACCTCCCAGCATATCGCGCGGGAAAAGACCCGGCCGTGCCGTTTTAGTCGGGATTACTGGATTACTAGTAGTAGTATCGATGGATCGCGCGAAGCAACAAGTTTTTTTTTGAGGGGGCGAAGCACCTAGTTTAAAAGGAAAAAAAGGCGGTACACTCATAGCACCCCTGTCGCAGTCGCATTGCACCCCACACACGTTCGGTCCTGCACATGGCTCACGCAAACGGCACGCGCTTAGGGTTGCCTCTTCACTGACACGTGGGACTGCACTTGGAGAAACCGACCATGCGCCAAACTCCCCCCGTCCCCCTCCACTCCATTCGGTCCGCCAAAGCAGCCCTCCCCGCCACGCTGATACATCAGCGCATGGTTCCTCGAGGGACACGGCGATCCTCTCGCTCCCACAGTACGCTCTCATAGACTGCCGTCCTCTAGCCGCGCCGCCACCGCTGGCGACGTTCTTGTGGAGGCGCACGGCGGTCAGCGCCGCCACCACCGGGCGACGTTAGGTGGAGACGCACGGCGGTCAGCTTCTCCCATGGTACGCGCATTCTAGACTGAGGCCCCATGCATGTCGGTGTAGCGCTGAATGTTAGCTGATAGACGCTGTTAATCTCACTGTTTGCCGAAGTAGTTTACAGTCAATATTCTCTGCTTAAGAAGCTTCCTTGCCCTGTTCTGCACTCAATATGCTTAGTTGAGATGGCATGCCAAGGCCGATTAGTTGCTAAAATATCCTACCATATATTTATTGTGACGTAGATTGCCATGGTCTAGTAGGCAATCTGTTAGGTGAAATAGCTCTACACCGTTTTATACTCGATCTTTGTTGCTGCGATGGCCTTTAATAGTTCGATGGCTGTGTGCTCGGCCTCATTGACTGCTGAAATAGCCTGCCATAATTTAGCACTCAAATTTGTTTGCTGAATTAGCTTTACATATATTTCGTTACTTAGATCTGCTCATCCAAATATCTTGCCATAGCTTTAGACATCGACCTAGGTATTTTCTTCTGGACTTCATAAAAGAGCATATATGTTTTTCCTGTAATATCTAGTAGAAGAACTAATTTGTATGTCTAATAGATGGACAGGACTTGGATAACTTCTGCTCGAAGATTCTCCGCTGCATACGTCGAGGGGGTTGAAAACTTCATGAACTTTATCAGAGCTGAGTATGGTGGTCCGAAATCAGATGTGCTCTGCTCGTGTAGCAGTTGTATGAATACGGTGGTCCGAAATCAGATGTGCTCTGCCCGTGTAGCAGTTGTATGAATTCAGTTACAAGATCCCAGTCAACTGTGCAAAATCATCTACACTTGTATGGGATGTCGGTCACATATACTAGGTGGGTTCATCATGGTGAAGCTGTGAATGTCAATGTTATCGACTACGTGGAAGCAGCAGATCACTATCTTGATCTGCCTGATGCTCAAGTGGAAGAGGAGGAGGAGGAGGTGGTGGCGGAGCCAGTGAGTTTGACCAACATTGAAACAATGCTATGAAATGCTCGTGCATTCCATGAACTTTCACCTGCCGAAGAAAAACGGTGGGCCCTCATGTTGGAAAATGCAACGTGGCTATTACCCCAGGAAATAAGCTATCAGTATTCTCAGCTATGGTCACCTTTCTTAAGGTGAAGACATCTGAGTGGATGACCAAAAAATCATTCGATGCGATGTTGGCAGCTTTCCGCAAAGCTTTCCCAGATGCGTCTGAGCTGCCACACACTACTGCCTCTTGAGCACTGCGTTGGTTTTTCATTGAAGAGGAAAAGGGTGATGCAGCAAAGTAGCGTAAGTATTTCCCTCAGTTTTTGATAACCAAGGTATCAATCCAGTAGGGGGCTACGCGCGAGACCCTCGCACCTACACAAAACAAATAAATCCTTGCAACCAACGCGATAAGGGGTTGTCAATCCCTTCACGGTCACTTACGAGAGTGAGATCTGATAGATATGATAGGATAACATTTTGGTATTTTTGTGATAAAGATGCAAAGTAAAATAAAAGCAAAGGAAATAACAAAGTGTTGGAAGATTAATATGATGAAGATAGACCCGGGGGCCATAGGTTTCACTAGTGGCTTCTCTCAAGAGCATAAGTATTTCACAGTGGGTGAACGAATTACTGTTGAGCAATTGACATAATTGAGAATAGTTATGAGAATATCTAGGTATGATCATGTATATAGGCATCACGTCCGAGACAAGTAGACTGACTCCTCCCTGCATGTACTACTAGTACTCCACTCATCGACCGCTATCTAGCATGCATCTAGAGTATTAATTTCATGAAAACAGAATAACGCCTTAAGCAAGATGACATGATGTAGAGGGATAAATTCATGCAATATGATAAAACCCCATCTTGTTATCCTCGATGGCAACAATACAATACGTGCCTTGCTGCCCCCTCATCCTTGGGAAAGGACACCGCAAGATTGAACCCAAAGCTAAGCACTTCTCCCATTGCAAGAAAGATCAATCTAGTAGGCCAAACCAAACTGATAATTCGAAGAGACTTGCAAAGATAACCAGTCATACATAAAAGAATTCAGAGAAGATTCAAATATTGTTCATATATAAACTTGATCATAAACCCACAATTCATCTGTCTCAACAAAGACATCGCAAAAAGAAGATTACATCGAATAGATCTCCATGAGAGAGGGGAAGAACATTGTATTGAGATCCAAAAAGAGAGAAGAAGCCATCTAGCTAATAACTATGGACCCGAAGGTCTGAGGTAAACTACTCACACTTCATCGGAGAGGCTATGGTGTTGATGTAGAAGCCCTCCATGATGGATGCCCTCCCGACGAAGCTCGAACAGGCCCCAAGATGGGATCTCATGGAGTACAGAAGGTTGCGGCGGTGGAATTAGGTTTTTGGCTCCGTGTCGATCGTTTGAAGTGCGTGAGGTATATAGAGGAGGAAGAAATGCGTCGATGGAGCAACATGGGGCCCACAAGGGTGGAGGCGCGCCCCCTACCTCGTGGCCTTCGGAAGCTTAAACACGTGGGGTCCAAGTCTCATGGATCATGTTAGTTCCAAAATCACGCCTCTGAAGGGTTCATTCCTTTTGGACTTCGTTTGATATTCTTTTCTGCGAAACTCGACATAGGCAAAAATAGTAATTACAGGCTGGGCCTCCGGTTAATAGGTTAGTCCCAAAAATAATATAAAAGTGGATAATAAAGCCCAATATTGTCCAGAACAGTAGATAATATAGCATGGAGCAATCAAAAATTATAGATACGTTGGTGACGTATCAAGCATGCCCAAGCTTAATTCCTGCTCGTCCTCGAGTAGGTAAATGATAAAAACAGAATTTTTGATGTGGAGTGCTACTTGGCATAATTTCAATGTAATTCTTTTTAATTGTGGTATGAATATTCAGATCCGAAAGATTCAAGATAAAAGGTCATATTGACACAAAAATAATAATACTTCACGCATACTAACTAAGCAATTATGTCCTCTCAAAATAACATGGCCAAAGAAAGTTCATCCCTACAAAATCATATAGTTTAGTCATGCTCCATTTTCTTCTCACAAGAATGCTCTCATCATGCACAACCCCGATGACAAGCCAAGCAATTATGAACGGTGGCTTTGCCACAAATACTATGTCAACTACATGATCATGCTAAGCAATATGACAATGATGAATGTGTCATGATAAACGGAATGGTGGAAAGTTGCATGGCAATATATCTCGGAATGGCTATGGAAGTGCCATAATAGGTAGGTATGGTGGCTGTTTTGAGGAAGATATAAGGAGGTTTATGTGTGAAAGAGCGTATCATATCACGGGGTTTGGATGCACGAGCGAAGTTTGCACCAACTCTCAATGTGAGAAAGGGCAATGCACGGCATCAAGAGGCTAGCAATGATGGAAGGGTGAGAGTGCGTATAATCCATGGACTCAACATTAGTCATAAATAACTCACATACTTATTGCAAAAATCTACAAGTCATCAAAAACCAAGCACTACGCGCATGCTCCTAGGGGGATAGATTGGTAGGAAAAGACCATCGCTCGTCCCCATCGCCACTCATAAGGAGGACAATCAAAGAACACCTAATGTTTCAAATTTGTTACATAACGTTTACCATACGTGCATGCTACGGGACTTGCAAACTTCAACACAAGCATTTCTCAAATTCACAACTACTCAACTAGCACGACTTTGATATTATTACCTCCATATCTCAAAACAATCATCAAGCATCAAACTTATCTTAGTATTCAACACACTCATAAGAAAGTTTTTGCTAATCTTGAATACCTAGCATATTAGGATTATTTAAGCAAATTACCATGCTATTTAAGAATCTCAAAATAAACTAAGTGAAGCATGAGAGATCAATAGCTTCTATAAAACAAATCCACCACCGTGCTCTAAAAGATATAAGTGAAGTACTAGAGCAAAACTATATAACTCAAAAGATATAAGTGAAGCACATAGAGTATTCTAATAATTTTCAAATCATGTATGGCTCTCTCAAAAGGTGTGTACAGCAAGGATGATTGTGGTGAACTAAAAAGCAAATACTCAAATCATACAAGATGCTCCAAGCAAAACACATATCATGTGGTGAATAAAAATATAGCTCCAAGTAAAGTTACCGATGGAAGTAGACGAAAGAGGGGATGCCTTCCGGGGCATCCCCAAGCTTTGGCTTTTTGGTATCCTTAGATTAACTTGGGGGTGCCATCGGCATCCCCAAGCTTAGGCTCTTGCCACTCCTTGTTCCATAATCCATCAAAATCTTTCACCCAAAACTTGAAAACTTCACAACACAAAACTCAACAGAAATCTCGTGAGCTCCGTTAGCGAAAGAAAACAAAAGACCACTTAAAGGTACTGTAATGAACTCATTCTTTATTTATATTGGTGTCAAACCTACTGTATTCCAACTTCTCTATGGTTTATAAACTATTTTACTAGCCATAGATTCATCAAAATAAGCAAACAACACAAGAGAAACAGAATCTGTCAAAAATAGAACAGTCTGTAGTAATCTGTAACTAATGCAAACTTCTGGAACTCCAAAAAATAAGCCAAAATAGGACGACCTAGGCAATTTGTTTATTGATCAGCAGCAATTGGAATCAGTATTTATCACGTTCTGGTGATATTTAACAATTGTTTTCGTGAACAGAAAGTTTCTGGAAATTTCTGCAAGATCAAATAACCATCATCCAAGAAGATCCTATAGGTTTAACTTGGCACAAACACTAATTAAAACATAAAAACACATCTAACCATAGGCTAGAACAAATATTTATTCCTAAACAGAAGCAAAAGGAAAAAAAATTAAAAAAAATTGGGTTGCCTCCCAACAAGCGCTATTGTTTAACGCCCCTAGCTAGGCATAAAAGCAAGGATAGATCTAGGTATTGCCATAATAATGGTACGGCAAGTCATGAAAACTTTCCTCATATTTTTTATGTTCAGCAGCAAGTTTTCTTTGAGTCAAGCAAAAATAATCAAAAGGGCTAAATATAATGGGACAAAAGTCCCCAAGATCAATCTCGGGAGGTATGGGTTCCTCCCTAGGCCCTTTGTATTGCACAACCAATTCATCATTACAAGAATTCTTTTGGAAAAAAGTCACTAGCCTTTGTTCAAGAGGAAAACCTAATCCATTATTCTGAATAGCAAAATCATCATTAAGTTCGGAAATTCTATCAACTTGAACATCGGTGGGAACCTTTTTCCTAAGATTTTCGTTATAAGCAATATGATCCAAAGATTATAAACGCATCATGTCTTCTTGATTAAAAAGGATAGCCTGTATGGGAGGATGGCTAGCATCTACCCTATAATGCGCAAAGATTTCTCTAGCCTCTTTCATTATGAATCTAAACTCATGAGCCAAAAAGATAGTGGCAGCACGCTTAACAGAAGAATGCTCAATATTACAAAAATCCTAGGAAATTTCTTTGTATGCAAGGATGCATATGAAGAAATTGCCTTTCAAGTTCAACTACAAGCAAAGATATTGCATCCGCAAGGCTACTAGTTTTATGAAGAATAGAGGTACCCATAATGGGCAAAGCGCCGGCACAAGTAAAGAAATCTTGAATAACCCCTTTCCCAATAATATTACCGCTACCGACTCGAAATTTTTTGGTGTGCAAGATAGTAGGTTCCTCAAGATGATCATCGAAAGCATCAAAATATCCCAAGTTGTTATTATTGCCTTCATTAGAGATAACCTCCCCAGATTCAGACATGGCGAAAGGAAGACGAGCGAAAAGAGGCGAACGAAAAAGAGAGGGCGAATAAAAAGGCAAGGGTGAAGTGGGGGAGAGGAAAACGAGAGGCAAATGGCAAATAATGTAATGCGGGAGAAAAGGGATTGTGATGGATACTTGGTATGTTGACCTTTGCGTAGACCTCCCCGGCAACGGCGCCAGAAATCCTTCTTGATACCTCTTGAGCACTGCGTTGGTTTTCCCTTGAAGAGGAAAGGGTGATGCAGCAAAGTAGCGTAAGTATTTCCCTCAGTTTTTGAGAACCAAGGTATCAATCCAGTAGGAGGCTATCTTGTGAGTCACTCGCACCTCCACCAAACTAATATATCCTCGCAACCAACGCGATAAGGGGTTGTCAATCCCTTCATGGTCACTTACGAGAGTGAGATATGATAGATATGATAGGATGATATTTTTGGTATTTTTGTGATAAAGATGCAAAGTAAAATAAAAGCAAAGTAAAAAAGCAAAGGAAATAACAAAGTGTTGGAAGATTAATATGATGAAGATAGACCCGGGGGCCATAGGTTTCACTAGTGGCTTCTCTCAAGAGCATAAGTATTTTACGGTGGGTGAATGAATTACTGTTGAGCAATTGACAGAATTGAGCATAGTTATGAGACTAGGTATGATCATGTATATAGGCATCACGTTCGAGACAAGTAGACTGACTCCTTCCTGCATCTATTACTATTACTCCACTCATCGACCGCTATCCAGCATGCATCTAGAGTATTAAGTTCATGAAAACATATGTAAGTGCATCTAGTGCCCCTTAGTGATTTTGGTGTATTGAAGACTTATAGGTTAAGGGACTACTGCGTTTATGAGTGTACACAGGTCTATAAGTCTATGAGGAGTTTGATATTTACAGAGAAAGTCGACCCCTAAAAATTAAGTTCTTCAACTGAAGACTTTGGATTTCTGAAGACTTTGAAAGTGAAGAAATTGGTGTGACCTTGAAGACTTGCTATTCATTTGAGGAACATGAAGATTGAAGACTTTTTTTCATAGTTTCATTTTCTCTTCCTTGAGTCATAGGAAACACCATACTATTAAAGGGGGCTGAGGAAATACTAAGGAAAAATTTCCATGTGATGCTCAACTCAAAATCCTACACCTACCAATCCCTTTGAGTGAAGCCATTGGAAATCTCATACAGTTCGGTCAATTTCTTGATGAAAGAGACAAGTTCTTACAGTCAATGAGGAATTTGTTCTGACCGAGGAGTTAGGAATTCGCCGGTCTTGATTGCCTACATAGTGAGGAACATGATAGCCCGAGGAATTTGAGCCTCAAATTTCCGGCCGTTCTTTGTCTTCTGCCAGCTGTCCCAAAGTATCTTATCCACCTAACGGTCATATCATTGAAGGGCATTTATGTCTTATCATGTCAGGATGCTCCCTAGGCTATAAATAGCCGCCCCCTACAACCACTAGTTGGTTGGCTGCTCCGAGAGGAACTTGACACTTGTCATTTGAGAGCATCCCATCTTCCGAGGACTTTGAGCAAAAATCATCGAGTGAGAAAAACCCAAACCCAAATACCTACAAACCCAAAGTGACTGAGCATCACTGAAGAGATTGATCCTGCGTGGATCCGACGCTTGTTACCTTTGAAGACTGTGCTTCTTCTAGACGGTTAGGCGTCATGGTCTAGAGCATCCAAGAGGAATTGTGGATCGCCGAGTGACCGAGTTTGTGAAGGTTCGGAAGTCACCGAAAGACTTACCACGAGTGATTGGGCGAGGTCTGTGTGATCTTACCTCAAGAAGAATATGGTGAGGACTGTGTGTCCGGGACTGTGTGTCCTCAGGTTTAAATACCTAGCCGCTCCAACCAGATGTACAACTGAGACAACAGTTGGAACTGGTCTACCAAACCATTGTCTTCACCAAGCCAACTGGTTCTATTTCCGCAACTCTTTCATTTCCTCATTACTGTGTTGTGTGCTTGTCATATCTGCGTTTGAAGGCTTTGACTGAAGACTTTCTCAATTTCCTCAATTCAATTTCTTCAGTCAGTTTGTCTTCATCTTGTGTTATCCTGTGTTTACGCTTTCAGTACTCTGTGCTTGTCTTCATTTCATCATGATGACTATGCTTGTCTTCTTTTATGTTTCCTGTTGAGTACTTATTCCACTGCAAGTAATTCTTCGCTAACGAATTTCCTCGTAAGCAAATTCCTCAGTGAAGAATTCATAAAAATCGCCTATTCACCCCCCTCTAGTCGATATAACGCACTTTAAATTGGTACCAGAGCAAGGTACTCCCTTGTTCTGTGTGATTTTGGTTAAACCGCCTGGAGTTTTAGTTATGTCGACCGCAGGTATGATCAAGGTCTCTGCTGGGTGTCCTACCTTCGATGGGACAGATACCCCTACTGGAAGAATAAGATGCGAATGCATCTTGAGGCAATTGATAACGATCTCTGGTATGTTGTGGAAAATGGTGTTCCCTCGGTCACACCTTCTCTGAATGCTGCTGATGTGAAGAGATTCAAGCAACTCGACACTCAAGCGAAGAATATCATATGTGGCCATCTGAGCAAAGGACAGTATGGAAGAATGAGTGCTTTGGAAACTGCTAAGCTTATCTGGGATAGGCTGTCCAAAGTAAATGAAGGAGTTTCAACTCATTGTGACTCTCGAGTTGATGTTCTTCGCAATCTCTTCAACCGCTTCAAAAGACTTGTTGCGGATATGACTATTTGTGTAAGCCGCCCAGGAGGGGCCGGGTTACGCAAAGAGGGACTCATCAGAAGAAGCCCAAGACCAAGCATGAAGATGGCGGTTCAATAAAGGGTCTAAGGCCCATAGGCGACTTAAGGCCCATAGTGATAAACCGCCATGATGGCATGACATGTATTATAAGGTAGAATTAACTAGTCACCGAGCCGGACACTGTCTATAATCCGGCCGGGACTCTACAGCAGGGCGTCAACCCGTGTATATAAGGGGACGACCCGCTGGCGGCTTAGGGCAAGAAACAACTCATCGAGAGCCGGGCATAGCGTATCTCGCTCCCTGGTCATCGAAACATCAAGCAATACCAACCCAACTAGACGTAGGCTTTCCTTCACCGCAAGGGGCCGAACTAGTATAAAACCTCTCGTGTCCTTTGTCCCGATTAATCCCTTAAGCTTCCTAGTTGCGATGGCTCCATGACTAAGTCCTTGCAAGAGGACATCTGCCGTGACAATTCCATGACAGTGGCGCCCACCGTGGGGCCAGCGCACGGTGGATTTGAGTTCTTGAAGGGCAGCTTTGAAGGGCTCAAGGGATACACAGTGGGCCGGATGACTAAGAGCCATCGCGGCAAGATCTACATCGACAACGAAGGCTGGGGCCCCGACACCGACTCAATTGAGTACGGGTACCGGGTCCCCTTTGGCGGAATTCACGTCTTCATCGGCCGGATTGGTGAGCCAGGCCCTGAGCCGGACAACTGCACCGACCTCGTCGAGACGGCTCAGCGTGCGAGACCCGCCCGAGCTCAACCCGTCATGAAGCACGCCTTCGAGGGTTGCGTCCACGGAGAAGAACTTTCTGAAGGATCTAAAGATGGTGGTGAGACGGCCGTCCCCTCGGATGACGATTCGTCCACCGGTTCAACAGATTCATTATATCAAGTGCAAGATGGCGTACTTGGAGGCTGTTCCGATGGCTCCAGTATTCCGGACCCCTATGAGCCGCCAAGCTGGACAGGAGTCTTCATGGCTGGGACTCAACCCGGCCAAAACTCTACGGCTGCTATGGCAATAACGTCCGGGTCAGGAGCGGCCGGGGCAGGAGGCCCTGTGCGCCCGCCGGCTCAGATACTGATGGATCTCATGGATAAGCTTACGGCCCTGTTAACCGCCACGGTTATTCCTGCAAATCAAGATGAGCATAACGCAGAGGTGGCACAGGTGCGTGAAGCGATAGCTCGAGCCAAGGAGGCCTTGGAAGCTGAGGACACCAGGTTAGCTACAGAACGAGTGGCTTTAGATGCACGGGCGCGGCTCCGGTCGGAGGCTTTCCGGCTTAATATGAGCTGAACGCATCTAATGAGGTAATGAGAAGGAGGCACCAGAAAACTCAATCCCGTTTGCCTCCGGTTTACGACCCTCGGAACCTTTTCGCTACACCCGGTGCCGGCCCTAGCAACCCGCCCGAGGCAAATCAGTTCACAACAGCCGGAGCGGGAGGACCGACTCAGCTTCGAGAGATGGCACCTCCTCATGGGAGCATGGCCCCGCCCCGCTATGTACCAATACCACCAGGTCACTTTTCCAACCCCATGGAGAACTTAATCGCAGTGTCGGCCCATTTGGCGGCTCTCCCAGTGGACGATGGTGATCCGACAGTGGTGGAGTCCCGGAGGATCAAAGAGCTTATTCAGACGGCCCTGGCGCAGAAAGAGACCTATTCTTACAGCCGGGACATGATTCATTCAACTCCTCCGCCTTGGCTTGCACTGCCTCGTCAAAACCGGAGTCCGAGTTACAGCAGGCACATGGAGTCAGAAGTTTTGTCAAGAAATGCCCAGCGTCGTAACCAGCCCCGTGCCTATAACCGGTGCAAGACCGAATACGTCAGGAGGACGAGCGGGCAGCTCAGCTAGCGGCTCAGCAGGTGGCTCATCAAGATCTCCCAGAGTATCCGGCGACTTCTGTTGGAGCAGGAGTGGCTACTAGAACCGGCGGTGTTCCTTGTTTGGTGCCGGCTCTGCGGGATGTACGTCTACCCAAAGACTTCAAGGGACCTCGAAAGGTGCCGAATTACACGGCCGACTTATAGGTCGGAGCATGGATCGAAAGTTACGAGATGGCCATGGAGCTACTGGAGGTCAGCGACGCAACAATGGCTAAGTACTTCACCATGATGTTAGACGGAACGGCCCGGTCTTGGTTAAAGGGTTTGCCGCCCAACTCCATTAGCTCATGGGCAAAGCTAAAGGCCCGGTTTATCCAGAACTTCAAGGACACTTGCAAGCAGTCCATGTCAATTGTGGACTTGACCAATTGTAAGCAGGAGGAGGGTGAATCCAAAACTCATTGGGTGTGCCGGGTCAAGGAAATAATACATTCGTCCGGTAAGATGGATGCCGGCTCTACAGTCCTCATGTTGGAGAAGAATTGCCGTTTTGAGCCGCTGAGGCAGAAACTGGGGCGCCTTAAGCGTGATTGCAATGATATGGGTACGCTGATGGCGGCTTTAGTCAAATACGCCGATTCTGATAGTACCAAGGATCCCGCGTCTGATGAGGAAAAGACAGGGAAGGGAAAGAAGAACGTCAATGGAAAGGGTCAGCAGCATAACCCGGTAAATCAAGGAGGCAACAAGCATAAGGCGGAGGGTAACTCGGAGTTTGTGGCCAATGCCAATGCATAGGGTAACAATCAAAGACGTAAGGGAAAACCGCCCCCCTCGATCTGGCAGGTCAGGCCCATCTCTTGAGCAGCTTCTCAATGAGCCTTGCCCGAGACACGGTACTCGGGAACGACCCGCCACCCACTTATGGAAAGATTGTGCGATCATGAAGGCTTTCAAGAATTCCAACATGTTTGATGGCAATCATGGATCGGGCGGCGGTTCTGGGGCCGGTGGCTTTCATGGCCCGGGCGACGGTTCAAGGTCCGGCTTTCAGGGAAGTCAAGGCGGCTATAATGAACAGCAGCCTGGTCAAGGGGGACAACAGCGGCAGCAGTCGGGTTATCAAAGCCATCCGGAGCAGCTAAATAGTGGGCAGTATCATGTGTTCACCACTAGTTTATGCAAGCGAGACCAGAAGGTTCGAAAAAGGGCCGTGAACTCTGTGGAGCCAGCAGTTCCCTGTTACTTGAGGTGGTCAGAGCAGCCTATTGTATGGAGCAGGGAAGATCACCCACCCTGGGTTGATAATCCGGGTCAGTTAGCCTTGGTGGTGGCGCCTCAGGTCGGTGGATACAAGTTTACCAAGGTACTCATGGACGGAGGTAGCAATATTAACATCCTCTATTACGAGACCTTTCGACGCATGGGTTTGACTGACAAGGACTTGAGGACATCCAACACCATTTTCCATGGCGTAGTGCCTGGTAAGTCGGCATACCCGGTCGGTAAGATTGAATTGGAGGTGGCCTTTGGAGATGAATATGATTCCAGGGCTGAAAAAATGACGTTTGAGGTAGTCAAAATCAAGAGCCCGTATCATGCTCTGTTTGGGCGGCCGGCTTATGCCAAGTTCATGGCACGACCGTGTTATGTTTATCTGCAGCTTAAGATGACGGGTCACAAAGGCACCATCACTGTGCATGGGAGTCGAAAGGTAGCCTTGGAATGTGAGGAAGGCGGCGGCTTATCTTTGAGTCTGTTTGTGCAGCAGAAGAGCTAAAGTTTTATCAAAATAATGTTGACCCGGCGGATATGACCTCTTTAAAGAAGCCAACTACGGAGCAGGACCCGGCGTTGAAGTTTAAATCGGCCGCTGAAACAAAACTTGTTGACTTTACGCCAGGCGACTCTTCCAAGCAGTTTAGCATCAGTGCCAACTTGGATCCTAAATAGGAAAGCGCGCTCATCGAGTTCATCCGTGAGAACCGGGACATCTTTGCATGGAAACCTTCTGACATGCCGGGTGTCCCGAGAGAACTCCCTGAGCACACTCTTAATATTGATCCAAAGTATAAGCTGGTCAGGCAATTTCTTCGACGGTTCAATGAGGAAAGACGGAAAGCTATTGGGGAAGAGGTCGCCCGGCTCTTAGCGGCTGGGTTCATCGTGGAAGTTTTTCACCCGGAGTGATTGGCTAACCCGGTGTTGGTACTTAAGAAGAACGACACTTGGCGGATGTGTGCGGATTACACGGACTTAAATAAGGCTTGTCCAGCTGATCCCTTTGCCCTCCCCTGTATTGATAAAATCATTGGCCTTCTGGCGGGTTGCGGCGATTGAGCTTTTGGATGCTTACTCGCTATCATCAGATCAAAATGGCAGTTAAGGACCAGGAGAAGACGGCTTTCATCACTTCGTTTGGAGCCTTCTGCTATGTATCTATGCCATTTGGGCTCAAGAGTGCCCAGGCGACTTATCAGAGATGTGTGCGAAACTGTCTCCACAATCAAATTGGGCGCAATCTTCATGCTTATGTGGATGACATCGTGGTGAAATCCAGGGAGAAGGAAACTTTAATATCTGATTCAAAACAGACCTTTGATAATCTTCGGGTTTATAAGATGATGCTTAACCTGGACAAGTGTGTGTTTGGTGTACCTGCAGGCAAGCTTCTGGGCTTTCTGGTCTCAAACAGAGGCATTGAAGCTAACCCGGAGAAGATCAAGGCAATCACCTCCTTGGCTAAACCGGCGTGCATCAATGATGTTCAGCGACTGGCGGGTCGTGTTGCCGCTTTAAGCCGGTTTATAAGCCGGTTAGGTGAGAAAGCTCTACCACTGTATCAAATAATGAAGAAGACGGACACTTTTGTCTGGAGTGACGCTGCTAACACTGCCTTTGAAGATTTAAAGAGGCAGCTATCTGAGCCACCAGTCCTTGCTGCTCCCATTGATAGAGAGCCATTGTTGTTATATTGGCTGCTAACGCCCGAGCCGTCAGTGTGGCCATCGTGGTGGATCGCACGGAGGCTGGCGAGGAGCATCCGGTTCAACGGCCGGTTTACTACATCGGTGAGGTGCTCATTGAGTCCAAGCAAAGGTATCCACATTGGCAGAAACTTGTTTACGGAGTGTTTATGGCAAGCCGGAAGCTGAAGCAGTATTTCCAAGGTTATCCTATCACTGAGAATAGAGAGGCCACAAGACGAGTCGCCAAGTGGGCCATTGAGCTTGGACCCCATGCGTTGAAATACATGCCTCGGACCACTATCAAGTCTCAAGCCCTGGTGGACTTTATCAATGATTGGACAGAGTTGCAGGCACCTGAGGAGAAGCCAGATAACACATATTGGACTATTCACTTTGATGGGTCCAGGCAGTTGGAAGGCTCGGGGGCTGGAGTTGTTTTAACTTCCCCTCGAGGTGACAAACTTTGTTATGTGCTCCGGCTTATGTTTCCCTGTAGTAAAAATGCATCTGAGTATGAGGCCTTGCTCCATGGTCTCCGGATGGCCAAGGAGATGAATTTGAGACGGGTAAGATGCTTGGGCGATTCAGACCTTGTAGCTCAACAGGTGTCAGGCACGTGGGACTCCAAGGATCCCCTTATGGCGGCTTATCGTCGTGAAGTTGATGCGGTGGCTGGGCACTTCAAAGGTTATCAAGTGGAGCACATTGATCGGAGGAGGAATGAGGCGGTGATGCCTTAAGCGGCTGGGATCTCGGCGTAAGCCGGTGCCGCCTAACACCTTTCTTGATGTTTTGCATAACCCTTCTGTCAAAGTGCCTACAAAGGAAGAACTAGTAGTGCCAGACCCGGAGGCACAGCTGGTGGCGGCTCTCCATGCTATCCCGGATTGGACAGTCCCGTATTTGGCCTATATGACCTGGGGAGAGTTGCCTGAGGATGAGACCATGGCAAGACAAATCATAAGGCGGTCCAAATCTATGACAATTGTTCATGGCGAGCTACATCACCGCTTGATTATTCTTTGAGGCGTTTCAACGTTGTGTGTCGCCTGCGGAGGGTCAGGAGATACTTCATGAGATCCATGAAGGAGATTGTGGTCATCATGCCGGCTCAAAATCTCTAGTGGCCAAGGCTTTCCGTCATGGTTTTTATTGGCTGACGGCTCATGCTGATGCGGAGGATCGGGTCAGCAAATGTGATGGATGTCAAAAAATTTCACGACGAGCTCATGTGCTGGCTCAAGAGTTGAGGATGATTCCAATTACTTGGCCGTTTGCAGTCTGGGGGCTTGACATGGTTGGACCTTTCAAGAGTTCTAAGGATAAAAAGACACACCTCTTGGTGCGGTGGATAAATTCACGAAGTGGGTTGAGGCAGAGCCGGTCAGTAAGTGTGATGCAGCCACGGCGGTTCAGTTCATGAAAAAGGCGATCTTTTGTTTTGGTTTCCCACACAGCATCATAACTGATAATGGTACTAATCTCTCTAAGGGTGCCATGGAAGATTTCTGTCAACGAGAACATATCCGGCTTGATGTTTCGGCTATTGCTCACCCTCAATCTAATGGTCAAGTAGAGAGAGCTAATCAAGAGATCTTGAAGGGTATTAAACCCCGACTCTTGGTCCCCTTACAGCGAACTCTGGGTTGTTCAGTGGAGGAGCTACCCTCTGTACTATGGAGCATCAACACAATGCCTAACAGATCTACAGGTTATACACCTTTCTTCATGGTGTACGGGGCAGAGGCAGTCTTGCCAAGTGACATCCGGCACGACTCACCCTGCATGGCGGCTTACATTGAGGCTGATAACGAAAAAGCTTGTCAGGATGCACTTGACTTGTTGGATGAGGAGCGAGACTTGGCAATAGCCTGCTCGGCGATTTACTAGCAAGACCTGCACCGCTATCATAGCCGCCGGGTTAGAAGCAGAGCCTTTCAGGAAGGCGACTTAGTGCTCCGGCTCATCCAGGATCTGTCTGATATGCACAAGCTATCCCCTCCTTGGGAAGGACCCTTTGTGGTCGATGAAGAATCTGAACAACGGGTCATACTACCTTATCGATGTTCGAGAGCACAAAGACTCACGTAAGTTGGAGGAAGAGACCACGCCGTGGAACATAGCTTATCTTCGGCCTTACTATACTTGAGCCACCGGCTCTCAAGATATATATATATATATATATATATATATATATATATATATATATATATATAAATTTTTGACAATGTATATATTATATAAAGAAATAAAGCAGGACCTCTTTTCTTTTCACCCTCAAAGGCTTATATATCTTCTTTACCAGGTGGTGGAAACAACCAACAGGGAGTGGATCATATCTGAATCCGTCTTTCCTGTTGGTCTAGCTTATGATCATATCTGAATCTAGCCATGGTCACTTGGGGGCTTCCTGTTCAAACATAGGTCGTATTCGAACCAAAGAGAACATAGCTGTCGATACCCAATTGATCGGCATACTACCAAACCCACTTGGGGGCTTCTTGATCATATTTGAATCATAGCTTAACCCCTTTAGGTCTGACGTCGATCGTATTTGAATCAGCGTCATTAAACAACTCTCATGGTCACTTGGGGGCTTCCTGTTCAAACATAGGTCGTATTCGAACCAAAGAGAACGTAGCTGTCGATACCCACTTGATCGGCATCGCCAAAGCCACTGGGGGCTATATGATCGTATCCGAATCTTAGCTTAACCCCTTTGGAACGGTTCACTGATCGTATTCGAATTAGAGGCCTTTTTAAAATTCAGTTTATTATTCATTATACTTTGTAAGGCGTAACTGTTATTTAAGGTCATGTGAACATCATATGTGCCAATTTTCAGGAGTTAAACTCACTATCAAGATTTGGGTCACATAAGCCGGTGAGAATACCAAAAAGATCGGAGGTATGCTATTGTGATTATAATCATGAGCCGGCTTTTATACGATGTTTTGATTCGTACTCCGGGTTATCAATACTTTATGTGACCCCGGATGCGATAAGTCGCCAAGGGAATTCTGTTTTGTTTTATATGCAGGAAAAGCAAGAAAAGTTTTTAACATCAAGGAAAGATCAACATAAGCTGGAAGTATATAGCGATGGCGGCTTACGAAAGTATTAAGCGTCACAAACATGCGCGAAGGCATGACAAAGTTGAGAGGTTTTTCTACCCTATTACAAGACTCCCCGAGTCTAAATAATGAAGCATTGTTTTTGCAAAGTTATAACGCCAGGCGGTTCAGTCCTTTGGCGGGCTTGAAGATTCCGGGTTATCCTTCTCCGCCTCTCCGTCTGTTGCCCTGTCCTGGAAGGTTGACGAGGTCCAGTCAATGCCGCTTAAGGCTTCACACTCAACTTCATCATCTATTAAACCGGCTGGGTCAACTTTAGGGGCAAAGGTGTGCTTACGAGTTGGAGGGATCAGGCTGACGTCATCATAGTGAGGTGTTGGAATTCTCCGGTTCTCACTACCATAGCCCGGCTGATACTTGGTAAGATCAATATCATTCCCAATGATGGTAGCCATAGGACGTACGACTCTCACACAGGCGGTAAAGTCTGTTTCGTCGAATACAGAGCCGTCTTCCTTCAAGCTGGGATATCCAAGAGCAAGTCTGCTAGGTCTAACTCTGGAAGCAACGATTTGTCCCGGCTTAAGGCAGCTATGGCCCCGGTTCTCGCAGGTGCCCGCCTTAGCTCTTGAATCCGCTGAGGTAGCACAACAAGCCGCTTTAGCACATCTTGCAGGAGATGGGGAACGTCATTTGATAAAGCCACAATGGCCAAAGCATGTTGTGATCCGGCGTACAGCTGATCCACTAGAGTGTAAACCCCCTTTAGCTTGATCAGCATATTCTGCTTGAGGTTTGTGCTCCTGGGGCCTGCGTTTATACACATAAGGTGAGCCGGAGATGACAATTAAAATAGTCATCAAAGGAAGGATTGCGATTGAGGGAGTCCTGGATTAGGGGGTGTCCGGATAGCCGGACTATCACCGTTGGCCGGACTCCTGGACTATGAAGATACAAGATTGAAGACTTCGTCCCGTGTCCGGATGGGACTTTCCTTGGCGTGGAAGGCAAGCTTGGCGATACGGATATGTAGATCTCCTACCATTGTAACCGACTCTGTGTAACCCTAACTCTATCCGATGTCTATATAAACCTGAGGGTTTTAGTCCGTAGGACGAACAACAATCATACCATAGGCTAGCTTCTAGGGTTTAGCCTCTTTGATCTCGTGGTAGATCCACTCTTGTACTACCCATATCATCAATATTAATCAAGCAGGAGTAGGGTTTACCTCCATCGAGAGGGCCCGAACCTGGGTAAAAACATCGTGTCCCTTGTCTCCTGTTACCATCCGCCTAGACGCACAGTTCGGGACCCCGTACCCGAGATCCGCCGGTTTTGACACCGACATTGGTGCTTTCATTGAGAGTTCCTCTGTGTCGTCATCCTTAGGCCCGATAGCTCCTTCGATCATTAACAACGACGCGGTCCAGGGTGAGACCTTTCTCCCCGGACAGATCTTCGTATTCGGCGGCTTTGCACTGCGGGCTAATTCACTTGGCCATCTGGAGCAGACCGAAAGCTACGCCCCTGGCCATCAGGTCAGATTTGGGAGTTTGAACTACAGGGCCGACATCCGCGGAGACTTAATCTTCAATGGATTCGAGCCACAGCCAAGCACGCCGCACTGTCTCGATGGGCACGATCTAGCTCTGCCGCCGAACAGTGCCCTAGAGGCCGCACCAGCGCCCGCTCCGACCCTTAGCTCGGAGCCGACTCCGCCGATCGAGGACGAGTGGTTGGACACCGCCTCGGGGGCTACGACGTCTCTGGCGATTGAGCAGAACTCCATCCCTGTCCTTTGCGAAGACCGTGACTCCTCTCCGGACTCCTCTCCAGACTCCGAACCCTCCGCGCCCCTGCCAATCGAATCCAATTGGGCGCCGGTTATGGAGTTCACTGCCGCGGACATCTTTCAGCACTCGCCCTTTGGAGACATCCTGAATTCACTAAAGTCTCTCTCTTTATCAGGAGAGCCCTGGCCGGACTACAGTCACACGAAGGTTGGGATGCGGACGATGAAGAAATTCAACGCCCACCCACCACCCACTTTGTAGCCACCGTCGATGATTTAACCGACATGCTCGACTTCGACTCCGAAGACATCGACGGTATGGACGACGATGCTGGAGACGACCAAGAACCAGCGCCTACAGGGCACTGGAAGACCACCTCGTCATACGACATATACATGGTGGACATCCCAAAAGATGGGAACGGCGATGGAACAGCGGAGGATGACCCCTCCAAGAAACAGCCCAAGCGCCGGCGTCAGCGGCGCCGCTCTAAATCCCGCCACAGCAAAACGGTGATTCCGGCACGGGAGATAATAACACCCCGGACAGTGCCGAAGACAACCCCCTCCAGCAGGATTCAGCACAGGAGGAGGGAGAAGCCAGCCCTCATGATAGAGTGGCGAGGCAGGAGGTGGAGGACGATAATTATATGCCTCCCCCCGAAGATGAGGCAAGCCTCGACGACGACGAATTTGCCGTGCCTGAGGATCCCGCCGAACAGGAGCGTTTCAAATGCAGGCTTATGGCCACGATAAGCAGCCTCAAGAAAAAGCAGCAGCTTAGAGCTGACCAAGACTTGCTAGGCAGACAGATGGACTGAAGTCCTTGCAGCCAAGAGTACGAACTCGAACGCCTCCAAGAGATACCTGAAACGCAGGCTGCTACCCCAATTAGAGGAAGTAGCACCCAAACCTACATCACCAGCGCATGATGCGGCCGACCGGCCACCCCGTGGTCGCGACAGAGAGGCCTCCAGACCCTCCATTCAAGCCGCACCCCGGCGTCGCTCGAAAAATACCAAGGCACGGGGAAACGCGCCAGACCTGCGAGACATATTGGAGGACAAGGCAAGGCAAACAAGATCGATCTACGGATCACGCTGGCGCCCCACGACACATGATGAGAACCGTCATGCCGGATACAACAATTCCGGCCGGGCCGAACACAGTAGACACAGCTCATTTGAGCTGCGTCGTGATATAGCTCAATACAGAGGCACCGCACACCCACTATGCTTCACAGACGAAGTGATGGATCATCAAATCCCCGAGGGTTTCAAACCCGTAAACATCGAATCATACGATGGCGCAACAGATCCTGCGGTGATGATCTACACGCCATCAAATACCTCCCACTCAAGCTTAAAGGACCAGCTCGGCATTGGCTTAACAGCCTGCCAGCAGAATCAATTGGTTGTTGGGAGGACCTGGAAGCCGCATTCCTTGATAACTTCCAGGGCACATATGTGCGACCACCAGACGCGGATGACCTCAGCCACATAATTCAACAGCCAGAAGAATCGGCCAGACAATTCTGGACATGGTTCCTAACCAAGAAAAATCAAATTGTTGACTGTCCGGATGCAGAGGCCCTTGCAGCCTTCAAACATAACATCCACGACGAGTGGCTTGCCCGGCACCTAGGACAGGAAAAGCCGAAATCCATGGCAGCCCTCACAACACTCATGACCCGCTTTTGCGCGGGAGAGGACAACTGGCTAGCTCGTAGCAAGAACTTGACCAAAAACCCTGGTAGTTCGGAAACCAGGGACAGTAATGGCAGGTCGCGTCGCAACAAGCACAAGCGCCGCATTAACGGCAATAATGCTGAAGATACGGCAGTCAATGCCGTATTCAGAGGCTCTAAACCCGGTCAGTGGAAAAAGCCGTTCAAAAGAAATACTCAGGGCCCGTCCAATCTGGACCAAATACTCGACTGCTCGTGCCAAATACATGGCACCCCCGA
The DNA here is from genome assembly GCA_021605145.1 of Aegilops bicornis. NCBI lineage: Eukaryota > Viridiplantae > Streptophyta > Magnoliopsida > Poales > Poaceae > Aegilops > Aegilops bicornis. Next base: position 712,819,947 of record CM038671.1, read on the forward strand.
AAAACCAGCCAACCACACCAATAGGGATTGTTGGGTCTTCAAACAGGCAGGCAAGTTAAATGCCGAACTCAATGACAAAGCGATGACGAAGAGGAGCCCCGGCCGCCGAACAATAGAGGACAGAAGGGCTTCCCCCCACAAGTGCGGACGGTGAACATGATATACGCAGCCCACATACCCAAAAGGGAGCGGAAGCGTGCACTAAGGGACGTATATGCGATGCAGCCAGTCGCCCCAAAGTTCAACCCATGGTCCTCCTGCCCGATCACCTTTGATCGAAGGGACCACCCCACTAGCATCCGCCACGGTGGATTCGCCGCATTGGTTCTTGACCCAATCATCGACAGATTCCACCTCACTAGAGTCCTAATGGACGGTGGTAGCAGCCTGAACCTGCTCTATCAAGATACAGTGAGCAAAATGGGCATAGACCCCTCAAGAATTAAACCCACAAAGACGACCTTTAAAGGCGTCATACCAGGTGTAGAGGCCAATTGTACAGGCTCAGATACACTCGAAGTGGTCTTCGGATCCCCAGATAACTTCCAAAGCGAAGAGTTAATCTTCGACATAGTCCCGTTCATGGCGGCTATCACGCATTGCTTGGACGAACCGTGACGGTAAAGTTCAATGCGGTGCTGCATTACGATACCTCAAGCTCAAGATGCCAGGCCCTCGAGGAGTAAGCACGGTCAATGGAAACACCGAACGCCTTCTCCGAGCGGAGGAGCATACGGCGTTCTCGCGGGCGGAGGTGCGAGCAACCTCTCACAACAATTCTTGAGTCCGGCTATTAAACGCTCAGACACCGCTGCGCGCCGAGTAACCTACAACAAGACCGCCTGGCACGATCCGAGCATGCGTAGTAATCCGCCCCAACCCCAGCCCTCGCGAAATTATGCGAAGCCGATTACGCCGTACATAACTACGCTCTGGAGATACCATGGGCATAAGGGGAGGGCACGACCACGGCACGCCTGCACGCGGCTCAACCGCACTAGGGGCTCCGATTGTGTCATTCTTTTCTTTCTTCTTTTCTCTTACTTTCGTGACTCCGCTTTCCGTAAGCCCTGTCCAGCACTAGAATTGCCGAACTCACGATGCAACAGCCGTGGAAGCGTAAAGCTACGTCGAGTGTCCGTGTGGTCTCTACTACGAGCATTATACATGTTTTACATACCATCCCACAGCTTACCCCTCGAGGGGACATGTTAAATAGTCCCATCCCTTGCTTATCGTGACTATTTGTATCGTTCGCTTTCATTGCAGTACCTTTTTGAATAAACAATACATAGCTTTTGCCTATTATTGCACTCTTTTCTTTATCTATATATATGTTCATTCATGACATGTTGCACCCGTACACTTTGGTACGGCCAATACACCAGGGGATTAAGTACCCCAAAAATATGGTGTGATAAGTCCGGACACTTTCACAAGTGCGGCACCCCGAACTTATAGCATTATATGCATCGGCTCCGAATCATGTCTTGGGTCAATAGTTGGGTTTGCCCGACTCCCATGTTTTGGTACCTTACGTTCTGTTATATAGGCTAAGGTAGCGCTGGGAGAACCACTGCGATTGTGCCCCGGTTGAGCTAGGTTGAGCACCTCAGTGGAGAAAGCTAAAACTGACCGTCATGATAGGGCGAGAGCCGGTCGCTGTTCAAGAGGTTTTTTCGGGTCCCTAAAGACTTATGCCGCTTAGAGCGACGAGTCGGCACTGTCCGGCCAAGGCGTGGATAGCACCCCGAACTCGGTCTTCCGAATACTAGGGGCTTCACCGAAATTTCAAATTATAGAATTCTATGGCTAAGTGAGAGTGTTCAAGCACTATAGTCCGGTTGCCTTGTTCGTTGCATTGAATGCCTCCCTCAAAGGACCCAAGAATGGGAACAAGAGCGCTCAAGTTTATCCCGAACACCCCATCACTCGTGGCATGGGGGCTGAAGCCAACGACTTGCCATCTCTCAAATTTGATAAACGGCCGCATGTAAGGTAATATTTTAAATTCACAAGCGTTTCTTAGCGCATATGAACAAGTTTTCAGCGTACAGGATAACAAATGCGAGTCTATTCAAAAACTACATCTTTGGAGCATTCACCCGCTATAAGGCGGGCACCCTTCAGGATGCCCTCATAGTACATTTTGGGCTTGCGATGCTCATTTCCCTTTGGTGGCCCCTCCGTCACAAGCTTCTTAGCATCCAGCTTTCCCCAGTGCACTTTAGCACGGGCAAGGGCCCGACGGGCACCTTCAATGCAGACGGAGCGCTTGATGACTTCAATCCATGGACAGGCGTCCACCAGCCGCGCAGACTAGCCCGAAGTAGCTCCTGTGCATGGCTTCCAATGGCACATCCAATTATGAGGCCCTTCATGGCCTGTTCGGCGACCTTGTGGAGCTCGACCAGCTGCTTCAATTTGGTCGCTCATAGGCACCAGATGTCCGGCCTCGATATCTTGAAGCCCAGAACACCTTTTCCGTCGAAGCTCCCCTCCTTGGCGGTAGAGAACGCGCAGCATCGCATACACTACGGGGCAGATCTGCGAATGCTCCTGGAGAGCTCCGGATTCGGGTAAGTAATAGATAATTTCACATGCTTGCTTTGCATAAAGAATTCCTTAACCGCCGCTATCTTCTTTAATGATTCAATTTCCTGGAGGGCTTTTTGGGCTTCGGCCTTAGCGGCTTTGGCACTCTCAAGAGCCGAGGCGAGCTCGGACTCTCGAGTCTTCGAGTCACGCTCCAAACTCTCGTGTTTTTCCACGAGATCCTGGAGCTCTTGCCGCACCTCCGCCACCCGCGCCTCCTGCTTCTCTTGCTCGGTCCGCTCAACGGCCGCTTTGCTTTCGGCCGTGGACACCGCTTCCTTCAGGGTCGCCACCTCGTTCGTGGCCCCTACAATACCCGCGTTAGTCCTGTCATTTTTGCAACCAAATCCTTTCTATAAGGTATTACTTTAATAAGGTATTACTTACCTTCCTTGTCCTCGAGATGCTTCTTGGCAAGGCTGAGCTCGTTCTTGGACTGCTCGAGGCTCTGCTTCAATGCATTGACCTCTGCAGTCAGTGCGGTAGAGGTCAGTAGCGCAACCTGCATTCCCATATTGACATACTTATGTTAGACTCCTGCGTATATCTTTTTAGATCCTCAGTCCGGCTTTTGTTTCCAAACACCAAACTAAGCATCAGGGGCGACTATCTATGCGGTAATATTTTTACATATTCTAAACTTACCTCAAAGCCCGTTAGAAGGCTGGTACAGCTTCGATCAGCCCGCTCTTGGCGGATCGAACTTTCTGGATCACCACACTCATAACAGTGCGGTGCTCCTCGTTGATGGAGGCGCCGTTAAGCGCCTCCAACAAGCTATCCGGTGCCTCCGGATGGACGGAGGTCACCGGCGTCGCAGTCTTGCCCTTCTTACGAAGGGGCCGCTTGCCGGACTTCGGAACCACTGAAGGTTCCGGTACGGAGTCCGACACAGGGCCGGACTTAGAGCCCTCTGGGGTCTCGCCCCCTTTGCGCCCGGAGTCCGGGAGGTCGCCTTGCGGCGCCTCCAGGACCACCTCCTCCTGGCTGGGCCCCTTTTGGGACTCCATCGCGGTGTCGTCTGCATCACGAGGAGAGGAGTCGGTCGGAAGTGAAGTGATATTCACATCCGGCGAATCCGAGGAGCCGCCGACGGCAAGCGAAGCTCGTCTGGGCCCCATGGCTACATGGTTATATTCGGCGTTAGAAGACACTATGCGACAAATAAAAAGTCATGAGCTATTCCGGAGTCCGGACACTTACGATCTCGCCAGGGGCTTGGCCCTTGGTGGACACTCCTCCTCGTCGTTGTCGGCGTTGGTGGAGAAGTCCGAAGGAAGGGTCCTTCCTTTCTTGGACCCTCCGGCCTCCCCAGTCGGGGCGGCCTTCCTTTTCTTCTCTCCCCCCGCTTGGGGAGAGGCTTCTTTTTCCTCCTCCGCGTCCTCAGAGTCGTCGGACGATGAGTCCGACAACACCTGGCGTCGGGCGCTCCTTCGAGTCCCCGTGGCCTTCTTCTTGGCCTTCTTCTCCGGCACCACGTGAGGTGCCGGAGCTAGCAGCCCCGTCAGCGGGCGTCGCTGGAGTCTTCTGGCAAGGATCCAGACAGTTAACCTGCCTGCACGTGTTCACGCCAGTCCTGTCAAAGGTAAGGGAGTTTAGATCCCACATAGAGTCAAACTATGAAAAACAAGAGTCCCGTAAAGGGCAAAATAACTTACCTCGGAAGCTTGGCGCTGCGAGAAGAATCCGCGATCTTGATGGCGGATGTAGAACCTCGGCGCCCTTGAAAGCACCTTCCGAGGCATCTTAAATGCGTGAGTGTCAAGAGCCTTTTCAAAGATTTGGTGCTGTCTTGGGATCGAACTCCCACAATTTGAAGGCCCGTTGTTGGCATGGGAGGATCCGGCGGATGAGCATGAGCATAACTCTGACTACATTGACAAGCCCTGAGATTCTTGTCCACCAGGGTTCGAGACGCAGGTTTGGAGTCCGGGACAGCTCTTCCGAATCACCCCACGCCGGGCCCGTCTCTTTCCATGATGTGAGCCGTGTGGGAAACCTGATCGAATTGGGGCCACCGCCCATTGAGAGTCGCCATGCTCGGTGATGTAGAACCACCCGATTTCCACCTTTATGGTCTCCACAAAGGAGCCCTCGAGCCATAGGACTTTGGCCATCTTGCCAACCATGGCACCTCCGCACTCCGGCTTAGCGGCCGCCCACTACCTTCGGCTTGACATTGAAGGTCTTCAGCCATAAGTCAAGTGGGGCTGGATGCAGAGGAAGGCCTCGCATGACCTGACGATGAACACCGAGATGTTGAGGATGAAATTCGGGGCCAGATCGTGGAAGTCCAGGCCGTAGTAGAACATGAGCCCCCGAACAAATGGGTGAAGTGGAAAACCTAGTCCGTGGAGGAAGTGGGTGAGGAACACCACCCTCTCATGGGGCCTGGGGGTGGGAATGAGCTGCCCCTTGTCGGGGAGCCGGTGCGCAATGTCGTTGGACAAGTATCCAGCCTTCCGCAGCTTTTTGACTTGTCCCTCCGTGACGAAGGAGACCATCCACTTGCCTCCCGCTCCGAACATGGCTGCAGGAGGTTGAGGAGGGATGTGCGGACTTGGGCACTGGAGCTCGAGTGCGCGGAAATGGATGAGCAAAGGAGGAACAAGGCGTAGGTGAAAAGGTGGATCCTTATCCCCTTATATGGACGGATGAAGCTATGCGTCCCCCGCCAACCTGGTAAAACTCGCTTATCTCCCAAGCGCCGTAATCAATGGCGCGGTTGGGTTACCCAAGTCCGTATTGATGGGAATCCCGGAATAAGGGGGCACGATCTCCGCTCTGATAAGACGTGCCAAGGAAACCGCCTCGCTAAACGCGCTGAGGTGGAACAGTAAAAACGAGTCGTATAAAGGCCTGGCCGTGGTGTGATGTCACGCCGCGGAATACGTCAGCAGATCTGTGCAAAGGTTATTCTCTCTACGGTGGTATGTGGAACTTGTTTTGCAGAGCCGGACACTATCCTTGTGTTAAAAATCTTCTATGAAGTATTCGGAGGAGGAACCCGCCTTGCAATGCCGAAGACAATATGCGCGCCGGACTAAATGCGTCATTGAAGCCTGGTTCAGGGGCTACTGAGGGAGTCCTGGATTAGGGGGTGTCCGGCTAGCCGGATTATCACCGTTGGCCGGACTCCTGGACTATGAAGATACAAGATTGAAGACTTCGTCCCGTGTCCGGATGGGACTTTCCTTGGCGTGGAAGGCAAGCTTGGCCATAAGGATATGTAGATCTCCGACCATTGTAACCGACTCTGTGTAACCCTAACCCTATCCGGTGTCGATATAAACCGGAGGGTTTTAGTCCGTAGGACGAACAACAATCATACCATAGGCTAGCTTCTAGGGTTTAGCCTCTTTGATCTCTTGGTAGATCCACTCTTGTACTACCCATATCATCAATATTAATCAAGCAGGAGTAGGGTTTTACCTCCATCAAGAGGGCCCGAACCTGGGTAAAAACATCGTGTCCCTTGTCTCCTGTTACCATCCGCCTAGACGCACAGTTCGGGACCCCCTACCCGAGATCCGCCGGTTTTGACACCGACAGCGATATTCAAGGTTATATATAATAACCTACCGAAGATTGCTGAGACCATTTGAGATATCTGGCGCTTTAAGCCAGACAGCTCGGTTGTTGCTTCTGCAAGTGACGTTTCTGTTGTCTCGGCCCGGGTCACCCGTGAGGCCTTTTCATCAGCCCAGATTTTCTTCTCCGCATCAAAATTCTTCTTCAACTTCTCTTGTTCAGAGACGCTGAATGCAAATTTGGAGTTGGCCTTTTGAATTTCAAGTCCTTGAGCTGCCAGGCGGTTCTTCAGGTCAGCAATCTCCGACTCAAATTGGCTTGTGGTGGCCTGCGTTGATGCCGGGTTATAATCAAGATTATGGTAAGATATCATTAAGTCTCAACCACTTTGCAAGCAAAGGTACTTGACACTTGGGGGCTAATGAATGCTGAAGAAGTTTAATGTACAATGCCGGTTCATGAGAAATTAAGTCCCAAGCACTTTGCAAGCAAAGATACTTGAGACTTGGGGGCTAATGTGTATTGCAAATTCAAGGTATCATGTTACAGCCGGGTTAAATATTTTCATATAAACCGGACAAGGCAGTGCTAAGCAGGTTTCTAAGTCTACAGCATATTCAGTCATAAGCAATAGACTTGGGGGCTGATACAGTAAGTATGATTAAGGAAAGTAGCATAAATTGTACCTCAGATTTTTGCTCTATTTGTTTCACCATATTAATTTCCAGGTCACGACTGCTATGTACTTGATTGATATAGCGAGAGACTATATCTCCAATGCTCAAATTAGTATAATCTGCAATATCTAATCTGGCCTTTCGGCGCTCCAAAAGCTCTTCTTTGGCAGAACACTTGGCAAGGACGGTGGGCTGACTTAGCTCGACAAACTGAGTCTTGGTAATTTCAACCTCCGGATCAATTGTCTTGACTGGGCTAGGAGCTTCCGGTTTATCGGAGCCGCCAAAAGTTTCTTCAGCGGGCGGATCAGAGGATGGTGCTGGAATTTCATAAGCCGGTTTAGGCGGCGGTTGATGGGTGGAAGTGTCAGGGGCGGCTGTTCCGAGTTCCGGTTCAGTTACTACCGGATCTAGGGATGGTTTATTCTTTTTTGCCCTCTTACTGGGCTTCACTTGCACTCTGTGGACAAGGTAGAAAGGATGAGTACAAAAGCATGAGTAAGGTACAGCATAAGGTAAACAAGGTTACATTACCTGTGGCGGTTTTGAAAGCCGGCATGTTAGATTGCATAGACTTCATGGGAGGAAGGAGAGGTATCCTGATAATTCGAGTCGATGAATTGAGAGGTTGTGAATTAAACCCGCCAAAGGGTAAAATGTAATCGAATCGTAGATAACCTCAGCCGACGCTTCCTCGGTTACGCCGTGTTTTGAGGAGAGGTCTATATCCTTGTTGGTCGGTTCGCCTCCGGCTTTCAAATTGCTATTGCTTCAAAAGAAACTGAGGATCTTGGTAAGCCAAAGGATGTGAAAATCTTACTTTCCGGGTCACTCTTCGAATTTTCTGACGCGGCAGGGGCTCGGAGTCGGAGGAGATTATAGTTACCTCTTCCTCGACGGCTTGGCTGTTCCCCGTATCCTCCTGGAAAGATTAAGGGTCAGCAAGGTGATGATAACGAGTCAAGGGAGTTAAAAGTTACCTCTTCTTCGTCGTCAGAAGTATCATCCAATTTAAGTAAATCGGAAGCGCTTGGCTTCCTTTTCCTTGAATTTCCCATCTTGGTGGCTCTCCTCTCAGTTCTTTTTGGCACTCTGGCTAGTTTTGCCGCCTCGTGGTCGTATTTGACCTTCCAGAAGTCGTCATCGTCCTGTGAAAAATGATAAAGGATTATGAGTAAAATCAAGGTGTCAAATAATAAAGAGTATTCATTGAAGTTGATGACTCACTGCGGGGGCTGGGTTTTTGTTGCAGAAGGGAAGTAAGCCAAAGGCGTTACTAGTTACTGTGCCCTCTTTCAACAATGTCTGGGTTGTAGCCTCCATCACATCATCTGGTAAGTCGTCGGGACTATGACGCAGTGGGTCATTCTTCTCGCCTGAGTAGGTGCACATTAAGCCGGGGCGGCGGCTTAACGGAATCACCCGCCAAGTGACCCAAACCCGGACCAGGTCAGTACCATCTAAGCCGTTTCCCAAAAGAGCTTTGGTTTTGGTAATGGTGGGAGCAAGTGGCAGACGCTCAACAGCAGTCAGTTTATCCAGCAGTGGGTGGTTGGATTCAAGGCGCAAGGTGCGAAAGCCAGGCAGAGGATTTTCGTCAGCCGGAGAAGTATCTTCGCAGTAGAACCATGTCTGATTCCAATCCTTTGGATGACTCGACAGTTCAGCATAAGGAAAAAGGCAATCTCTCCGCCGCTGAATCGAGATGCCACCAAGTTCCAGACTCGGCCCACATGCTGCGTTCATTCTGCCGGTTTAAGTAAAACAATTCCCTGAATAAAAATATGCTAGGTTCTTCTCCAAGATACACCTCGCAGAAAACTTGGAAGTTGCAAATATTTGACACGGAATTGGGCCCGATGTCCTGAGGTCTAAGGTCGAAGAAATGCAAAACATCCCTGAAGAATTTGGAACCAGGTGGAGCGAAGCCCCGGTTCATGTGATCAGTAAAAACGATCACCTCTCCCTCTTTGGGTTGAGGCCTCTCCTCTGACGGGTTAGGAGCACGATAAAACATGACTTCTCTCTTGGGCAGGTGGCCGGATTTCACAAAAGTCGGACAAGGTGCTTTACAGGACAAAGGATTTGACCCAATTGCAGGTCACAGGAGCTTTGGGGGCCTTGGGTGCCATTGTATAAATTGAAGCCTATGACAAAATAAGAAGTTCCGGGTCAAATTTAACCCGGAGGAAAGCATTTTAACGTTTGTTCAAATGGCGGCTTAAGAAGGGGCCTAATGACATATGGGTAACTATGTAGTAATATTTAAACTGTTACAGGTATCAAAGGCACTTAAATTTTCTTAAGTCGCCGGAACAAGCGAGGTTGACAACCGGTGTTTTCTTAAACCGGTTGTGTAGGCTACCATGGCTAAACAGATTCAACAGATGCAGTTTTTGGCTAAGGGTGGAACAAACATGTTTCATGATTTTCCGAAATTATTTTGGATCAATCGGTTGCTCTAAAAAGAAAAATTTCTAGACCTAAAACAGTGCAGAGAAGCTCATACACTCGAAGAGGGCTTCCGAACAAGGGAAATGAGATCTGTTTCTATGCAAGTTAAGCACAAACAATCACCGCAGCAGTTCTACGTTGTTTTTACGATCTAACAGGGCATTGGAGGTAAAAACTATCGAGGGTTTACAGCAGGCGGCGATGAACACCGACGAACTCAAAAAATTTCCAATGCAGATCTAAGAAAGGGAAGAAGAGGAACTCACGGATGTGGACGAGCTGCGGAGATTTGCCGTCGTTTTCTGGTCAGAGTCAGGTTGATGTGGCGGCCTGAGTCGGTGAAGACGGGGAGTTTGACGGCGGTGGCGGCGGAGTTCGAGAGACAGCGAGGCAGCAAGAGGAAGAAGATGACTGAAAGAGGGGAGAATGGAAGACCTAGGTCGTGCCTATTTATAAGGGAAGTCCAACTGAGACGGCGCGAGAAACGAGGAGACCAAACATCATTATTCAGCGGCCCCGACGCCTCGGTTTTCAGAAGGGTCAGTAAAGGCAAAGATCCGTTGGAGGATACGACGGAGTAAAATATGAATTTAATTGAAGATAACGTCACGGCGGGTTAACGTGGATCCAGAAGATGATGTCACGACGGGTTATGACCTTTTCGTAGGACTGAAGACAGAAGGACTGGTTGTCAAGGTATTTTAAGATTGACATGAACCTGTTCAAATCAATCTGGGGCCTAATGTTGGGGATATGACTATTTGTGTAAGCCGCCCAGGAGGGGCCAGGTTACGCAAAGAGGGACTCATCAGAAGAAGCCCAAGACCAAGCATGAAGATGGTGGTTCAATAAAGGGTCTAAGGCCCATAGGTGACTTAAGGCCCATAGTGATAAACCGACATGATGGCATGACTTGTATTATAAGGTAGAATTAACTAGTCACCGAGCCGGACACTATCTATAAGCCGGCCGGGACTCTGTAGGCTGCAGGGCGTCAACCCGTGTATATAAGGGGACGACCCGCTGGCGGCTTAGGGCAAGAAACAACTCATTGAGAGCCGGGCATAGCGTATCTCGCTCCCTGGTCATCGAAACATCAAGCAATACCAACCCAACTAGACGTAGGCTTTCCTTCATCGCAAGGGGCCGAACTAGTATAAAACCTCTCGTGTCCTTTGTCCCGATTAACCCCTTAAGCTTCTTAGTTGCGATGGCTCCACGACGAAGTCCTTGCAAGAGGACATCTGCCGTGACAATTCCACGATAAGACTCGACAATGAAAATGTTCAACAAACCTTCGATCGCCTCACTGACATCTCAAATGAGCTTCAAGCGCTTGGTGCCACTGACATCACCGACCATGAGGTGGTGAAGAAATTGTTGAGATCGCTGATTCCTCATTTGATACTCTAGCATTGATGATACAAGAACGAGCTGATTACAAGTCACTTGATCCCGCTGATATCCTCGAGAGGCTAAATACTCATGAGTTCCAGCTTGCTGAAAAGAGAGATTTCTATGGTTCAAACTATGGTAGATCACGTGCACTGAAGGCCAAGGCAGTATCCGAGTCTGAAGATGAAGACTCTGGTAGCAGCCTTGGTGACCCTGAAGAACTGAGCCATGAGCTAGCACTGCTCGTGAAGAAATTCCAGACGTTCTCAAGACGTGGTCGCTTTGGAAGACCCTCAAGGAGCAATGATTCTTCATCCAGTGACTACAAGAAGAGGCTTTGTCACAAATGCAAGAAACCTGGACACTACATTCAAGATTGTCCTCAGTGGGAAAAGGAATCAAAGAAGAAGAAATACAAGGATTACAGTTCTGATGATGCGAAGAAAAATAAGAAATCCTCAAAATCTTCATCATCAAAATCCTCAAAGTCTTCATCTCACAAGGAGAGCAGCTCCAAGAAGGCTCGGGCATTCATTGGCAAGGAAATGGACTCTGAGGTTGAATCTGAAGAAAATGAGGAAGAGGAGGCATCTGAGGAGTCCGAGTCTGGTGTGGCGAGCCTAGCCCTCGCTCTGCATTAAATCGACAAGTCTATCTTCAACTCTGAAGAAAATGACCTCACCAACAAGGATGATGAAGGCAATGATGACTACACTCCCACCTATTGCTTCATGGCAAAGGGTGCCAAGGTACTCAAATATACCTCCTCTGAATCTAGTGAGAATGAATCTGATGAAAACCTCAAGCCCAGCTACTCTAAACTTGGTAAGATTGTTGTGAAACAACAAAGGGCTTTTGAAAAGGTTCAAAACATGCTAGACAAAAGTGATGATATGTTGGGTGAAGAAATGGATCGCACTAAAACCTTGACTGAAAATCTTCAGAGACTTCAGAACAGGTTTGACAATCTTCAAGGTCATCATAACACTCTCTTATCTGATCATGAGAAGCTTTCTTATGAATTTCTTCAAAGAAAGCAAGATCTTGAGAAGCTAAGGGTGAGTTATGAAGATCTTAAGAAGGAGCGCGATTCATTACTTGCTCAACAAATCAGCGCTGCTCAGGAAGAATTTGTTCCTCCATGTTTGAATGCATTGAACGTGAATCTGCTAATTCTTCACCTGAATGTTCAAATGCTTCTAATGTTACAAATTCTTCACCTGCATCTGCTATCACTAATTCCTCATCTGAGGACATTGCTAGTATCACTGATGATGCATGGCTGAAGGAATTGTACATGACAGGCATGTACAAAAGCCTCAAAGGGCATCAGACTCTTTGTGATGTGCTTAAAAAGCAGATCCTCAACAAGAACCCTAGGAAAGAGGGTATTGCCTTTGAGAGGAAACTCAATGCTGATGGTACATATTGGAAGCCTGACAGTACCCCAAAACCTCATGGGTTGCTGCAAAGGGACCTCCAGTTGATCCATCCAATTTATCTGGCTTTACATGTGAATCTCCTCATTCGTCTGATGAGTCATTTGACTCCAATTATAAACTGTTCAAAAATCAGAATGGTGAAGTATTTGCTAGATATGTTGGCACTAACTGCAGGAACGGTTCCCCTATGAAGAAAATCTGGGTTCCCAAAAGGTGCCTTGAAAGTTTTCAGGTGAATGTTCTCATGACACCACCTGTGAAGAATAGGAACCCCGATCAAATTCTTCATATGGATCCAGGTCCTCATACGGACCAAATTCCTCACGTGGATCAAATTCCTCAAAAGGATCAAAGTTCTCATATGAATATCATCGTGCCAAAAACTTTGTTTCGCAGGTAAGAGCCAAGGGCTATGAATATGAGCATTACTCTTCTAACCATTATGTTCATAAGTCCTCGGAGAATTTCTCTGCTTATTCATATGCTTACCCGAACTCCTCTTATGTGAAACAAAATGGATTGGATCTATGCCACCTTTCTCATATGGAGCTCGCAGAGTGATGAACTCTTTGCCACCCCTTCAGATGTGGGTGGTGAAGAAAAAGAACTAATCTCTTATGCAGGGTCAGGTCTCCAGACGTGCTAAAACATCTGAAGATTTTGCTGGAGACCTGAAAAATGCCTGAAAGGACGCAGGCTAATCATGAAGAAATGAACTTTCATTTCTCACGTCCTCATACTGCTATATCATCTTCTTATCGCTTGATGAAATTCATCTCGATGAATTTGATATCATATTCTTCACTGATGAAGTATATGAGTTCGTAAGCTGCACTAATTCATCTGCAGGATGATCAACCCAAAGCCACTAAGTGGGTCCTCGATAGTGGATGTACAAATCACATGACTCGTGACAAGAATCTATTGATGGATGCTCCCTTATCACCATCGCATCTGAACCATGTCATATTCGCAGACAAAGGCAAAAGTCAGGTATTGGGTCTAGGTAAGGTTGCGATCACAAAGGATCGACACATGGACAAAGTCATGCTTGTCGAGTCCTTAGGATACAACCTCATGTCTTTCTCAATGCTTTGCGATCTTGATATGGTTGTTGTCTTTGGCAAGCATCGTTGTGTTGTGGTTATGGAAGCTGACAATTCCAAAGTCTTCGAAGGCTTTAGGAGAGGAGACTTGTATATTGTTGATTTCTCTACAGGACCACAACCAGCCATGTGCCTACTTGCAAAAGCTTCAGAAGGCTGGCTATGGCATCGACGACTTGGTCACGCAGGCATGAGGAATTTGCACAAGCTTGCAAAGAAGAAGCATGTCATTGGCATTGAGAATGTCAAGGTCCTCAAGGATCACTTATGCGGTGCCTGTGAAGCTGGAAAGATGACCAAGGCCAAGCATCCAACGAAGACTATCATGACCACCAATCGACCATTTGAATTGCTTCATATGGATCTCATCGGTCCTAATCATTACTCAGCAGTCACTAATGATGCATCTCTATATGGTCTTGTTATTGTTGATGATTATTCTCATTACACATGGGTACACATTGTTACTTACAGACATGAAGTGCAGGAAGTCTTCAAACGATTTTCCTCGAGGGCTTCAACCAACTTTGGTGTGAAGATCAAGCACATCAGAAGTGACAATGGAACTGAGTTCAAGAATTCTGGTCTCGATGACTATCTTGATGAACTTGGTATTACTCATGAGTTATACGCTCCTTATACTCCTCAGCAAAATGGCGCCGTGGAGCGCAAGAACATGACTCTTGTTGAGATGGCTCGCACTATGCTTGATGAATACAAGACGCCTCGTCACTTCTGGATTGAGGAAATTTACATGCCACATCATCAACAAGGTATATCTCCACAAATTCTTCAAGAAGACTGCCTATGAACTCCTCACTGACAAGAAACCAATGTGAGTTATTTCAAAGTCTTCAGTGCTAAATGCTGGATTAGAGATCCTCGTCACAATGCTAAATTTGCACCGAAAGCACATGATGGTTTTATGCTTGGTTATGGAAAGGACTCGCACACCTACAGAGTCTTCAACAACGTTCTTCACAAGGTTGTTGAAACTGTAGATGTCTTGGTTCGATGAAACTAATGGCTCGCAAAGAGAGCACCTACCTTCTGTGATAGATGAACCAGCACCTGAGGAAACTATCAAGTTCAAGGCTACTGAGGATGTCATTCCTACCAAAGAATCTGCTGAAGAATTCATTCCAGAACGTGAAGAACGTCGAGCTAATGCACCTGAAGAAAATGCTGAAGAAAATGGTGCTGAAGAAAATGCTGATCAAATTCCTCAACGACAACCAGCTCATCCTCGCGTTGCAAAAGAAGTGCAAGTTGAAAAGATCATCGATGACATTGAAGCACCTGGTCCTCTCAACCGCTCAAAAGCTTCACATTTATCTAACTTTTGTGGGCACTATGCTTTTGTCTCTATCACAGAGCCCACTAAGGTAGATGAAGCATCTCTGGAGCCTGAGTGGATACGGGCCATGCAAGAAGAATTACATCAGTTCGAGCTCAACAACATCTGGGAACTGGTCAAACGTCCAGATCCTCGCAAGCACAATATCATTGGCACAAAGTGGATCTACCGCAACAAGCAAGATGAAAATGGCCTTGTGGTGAGGAATAAGGCATGGCTTGTAGCTCAAGGCTACACACAGGTTGAAGGAATTGATTTCGATGAAACTTTTGCACATGTTGCTAGACTTGAGGCTATTCGCATATTACTTGCTTATGCTAACCATCATGATATCACTTTATATCAAATGGATGTGAAAAGTGCATTCCTCAATGGTAAGCTTGAGGAAGAAGTATATGTTGCTCAACCCCCAGGTTTTGAAGATCCTAAGCATCCTGACAAAGTCTTCAGACTCAATAAGGCCCTCTATGGCCTCAAGCAGGCCCCTCGGGCATGGTATGATACTTTGAAGGAATTCCTTATGAAGAAAGGCTTCAAACCCGGTTCACTTGACCCTACTCTTTTCACTAAATCTTATGATGGTGAATTGTTTGTGTGCCAAATATATGTTTGTCGGATTTCGGGTTCCGGCAGACCCTTAAGGTTCGAACTCTGGGGTGCGCGCGGAGATCCAACCCTCCACCGTCTCGTACCTCGCCGAATCGCAGGGACCTAAACTATTAGCAAGAACAACACAAGAGACGCAAGATTTATACTGGTTCAGGCCACCATCGTGGTGTAATACCCTACTCCAGTGTGTGGTGTGTGGATTGCCTCTTGGGCTGATGAGGAACAGTACAGGGAAGAACAGCCTCGCAAGGATCTGTTCTTGGTGGGTGTGATGAACTGCTAAGTGGTGTCCCGTCGCTCTAGCTTGAGGATCGGGTCTCTATCTCTCTCTGGATTCCAAAATGCCAGCCCGGGGAGGAGAGACTCTACTATGGTGGCTAGCTCTACTTATATAGATGAAGGCCCTGGGCCTCTTCCCAAATATTGAGCGGGAAGGGCGCCAACAATTGGCCATTTTGAAGGGAAACAGCGGGTACACTTATCCTGACTAAAGTTGGTCCTCGCTTGCCAAAGGCTCGTGATGACGCCTGCTTGGGCTCCATGATGATCGCATTCCAGCCGTTGGGGCTGGTCTTGGTCTTGTTGCAATCAAAGCGGGTATCTTTGCTTGATGCTCTTGCTCGCGCTTGCTCCCTTTGCACCAAAGAGGAAAGGAGGACGCTGCTGGCCGGGCGCCCATCGGCGCCATTGGTCGTCATGGCTTATGCCACGGGCACCTCGCGAGGTACCCTACCTTGAACTCTCCGCCCCTCATGAGCCACCGACGAGGTCGTGCCCGAGGAAGCTCCCTTGTCGTCCGCCTCATGAGGCTTGGCCCCCTAAGGGTCTTGAGCTTGTGTGGATGAAGATGGGCTGTCCTGGGCCTCCTTTGAGCCACGCCGCAGGTCGCAGGCAGGCAAGTCTGGGGACCCCCGTTCCCAGAACGCCAACAGTAGCCCCCGGGCGCGCGGCGCGCCCGAACTTGGCCGAGCAGAGAGGCGAAAGGGCAAGTGCGAAGCGTCGTGGGCCCTAACAGCCTGCGGCCTTGGGCGCCGCGTGGCGGTTGATTGGACGTGGGCGCCTCTGCAACCGCGCGGGTTGATAATAGAGCGGCATCTTCCTTGCCTCCTTTACTTTATCAAGTTGCTGCTCAGATCCCCTTTCTTGCGCCTCTCCTCCCTGCTTCCAAGACCTTCAGATCCACTCCGCCTTCGAGCCCTAGCCAGCCATGGCTCCTCGTCAAACCCCGGCCGGAGCCTGGTACTCTCCTGCCTTGGACCCGCCGAATGTGTCAGCGGCGAGGCTTACCTGGCGCGCCGGTTGGCGGAGGCGAGGGCGTCAATGGAACGGCGGTGTTCAAGGTCGGCTCCTCCGCCCCGAGGGTCGGGGAGTACCTTCTACCCGTTCTTCATGGCGCCATCATTGCTGGTCTGGCGCCTCCCTTCTCGAAGTTCTTCTTCTCTGCCCTCCGTCACTACAACATTCACGCTCTGCACCTTCATCCCAACTCCGTCCTTCTTCGCAATCTTCGCTTACTATTGTGAGGCCCATGTTGGGGTGAAGCCCTCGATGGCCTTGCTGCGCCACTACTTCTTCCTCCGACTCTCCCGTGGTTCCGCTCACAGGCGCTGAAGCCATTCCATATGGCGGAGCCATTGCCATTTCAAACACTGGGAAGCGGATTGAGGGCTTCAGGAGCAAGTGGGTCTTGATGGATGCTGGGCGAATCCACCCTCGGCTGATCCTGCCCACGGAGCCCGCCGAGAGCTCCGATGACTGGTCCCGAGCGAAGCTTCGGGATCCCCGCGCGAAGTTGGTGCTGGAGAAGATGGATGCAGATCTGAAGCAGACGGCCAGCGGCGGCAAGGCTGACCGATGCGTCGCCGAGGGAGCTTCTAGAGCACCAACTGCTCCGCCCGCCCGATTTCGCTTCGATGTGGAGGCCTCACCCGAGCCTCGTGGCCTCGGCCGGCGAGGATCTGGCGGCGATCCTCCAGTCCTTGGTTGGGGCGATGTGGCGAGACCGGAGGGCTCCCAGCGCCTGCTTTCTTCATGAGGATTGGGAGCAGGTTGTGGGGTCCATGCCCGCCTTCAATGGGGACTGGCTCGTGCCCGGAGGCTCGGAGGACTCAGTGGACGTGTCCTCTTCCGACTCCGGCGAAGAGGTGGAGGAAAGAGAGCCAGGAGAGGGGGTTGATTCGGGGGCGAAGTCAAGGGCTCCTCCCCTGCGGCGCAGGCCCTGCGTTCTCCGCCTCCCCGAGAGTGACGAAGACAAGGATGAGGGTGAGTAGGGAGGCAGAAGCCTGCCCCCGGTCCCGAAGAAGGACCGGATTGGGCTGGCCCCCCGCGGGTCCGCCCCGGCCCCGGGGCGATCCGCAGACGCGCCTCCCGCTCCTGGTTCCCTTGAAGCTGATCCCTGCAGCCGGCTCTCGGGCTTCAAGTATGGACGGAGGCTGCTCGAGTCCACCAGCGACGACTTGTAAGTGCCTGCTTCCCGTCTTGATTATTGTTTTGTCGACGAGATCTGATGTCCATGCTCTTCGGCCAGGCTGGAGCCTGCGGCGAAGAAGCTGAAGGGGGCTCCTGAGGCCCCATCCGTGGCGGCGCCTTTGCCCGAAAAGGAAGATGACCCCGACGCCCAGGCCTCTCCTCGCCTCGGGCGTCCCTCACGATGCTCGGGCTGAGCCTGGGCGAAGCGCCAGCCCCTTGGTCCAGGCGACCTCCGAGGTGCCCTTGCTTGGCGCTTCCTCCACTGTTGTCGTGGCGCCGCTGGTTCCGCCTCAGGGCGTAGTGGTTACGCCGCCGCCATCTCCTCCTACTCCACTAATTGTTATCTCTCCGACTCCTCCCACGGTCCTGGATCACGCTGCTGCTGAACTGGACTGGCTGCGGCAGGATCTTCTGGGCGCCGACCCTCGCTTGGTGGCCGATCGCTTGGAGCTGGCCTCTGGCTGGATTCGCGCCGACGCTTCGATTCGGGCGGCGCTGGTCCAGGCCTCGACGGCTTGCGATGAGGAGAAGCAGGCTGTTCGTGAGGCGAAGGTAGCCCGCGATGCTGCCCTGGGGGAGGCAGCCAGCATCCAAGGTCGCTGTGAGACGCTGGAGGGCGAGCTGAAGGGCCTGCAGAACCAGCTTGCCGAGGAGGCCCGCCTCCGCCAGGAGCAGGAGGAAAGCATGAAGGCTCGCGAGGCGGCCGTCAGGCGACCAGGGGCCAAGCTGAAGAGGCGTCGTGACCGCCTAGGCGCTACCGGAGCGTGAACTGGAGGCGAGGAAGGTCGAGCTGGACGCCAAGGCGCGGGTTCTTGCTGAAGATCGTGTGGCCTTCATGGATATGGAGGTGAAGGCTCGTGTCCTGCTGAGGGAGCTTTATAACAGCGGCCTGGAGAGCCCACTGGCCGGCGCAAAGGACGGCCCCGCCAAGCTGCTTCCCTTCCTCATCCGCGCTCTTGAAGATGTTTCCCTTGGTCTTGGCCCCACGACTGAGGCCGAGGCGCGGGTCTTGTCTTCTGCGGCATTGACGCGGATCCTCACCCACATCTATCTTCGCGATCCCAGCGTCGATGTGGACAGCCTGCTGGAGCTGGCAAGCGGCGAGCATGCAGCTGCCGCTGCCGAGGCTGTGAAGGGTCGCGCGGAGGCTCTGTTTGGGAAGTTCCGGGCCTTCAGCACCAAGACGAAGCGAGGCGCTGCGGCCCTGCTGCTTCACGAGGCAAGCCCACTCCACGCTGCTCCACCGTCGACAAGTGACTCCGCTGCGGCTCCTGTCTTGCTTTTAATTCCTGCACATGTATCATGCCTCGGGGAGGCGTTTAAACTTGCGTTTGGTACTGCGATAACAGTGTGGACTATAATATTTGCTTTTGAATTCCTTGAAATTTGTGCTTCCTACTTGCTTGTGTTCTCTGCCGGCAGAGTCTTGCCCTCACAGATACCTCGGCCGCCGTTAGCCCCACCGTAAACCAGGACGGGACCAAGGAGTGAGGGGCTACGTGACAAGTTAGGCTCCTGAGTCGCGATGCTCAGGAGTCCCCCTTGGCGCACGAACAGCAAGTAGGGAGGTGAGACGCGGGCGAACCCACCGTTCTACGTCTGCAGAGCCCGGCTCACAAGATACCTCAACCGCCGTTAGCCTTTCGTAACTAAGGCGTGAGGGGCTACGTGACCGCTAGGCTCCTGAGTCGCGATGCTCGTGGAGTCCCCTTGACGCTCAAACGGCATGCGTACCTTGGCTCCGCTCGGGGAGTGACGTGCGACGAACCAGGCCCGAGGAGCCTGGCTGGGTGGCGTGCATCTGGGCGTGACCCAGGCGCAGCCCCCGTGCCCAGCCCCCTCGCGCGGCGCTCCCCGAGGGGATGCGTTGCGACGAGGCCAGACACTGAGCTCTGGGCTCCCTGAGGTTGATGCGACCCGGAGGCCACCCTCAGGTGTTTATCACCGGTAGAGCATAGCGCTTCGCATGCGTACGGGCATAGCCGCTCCTCGGCAGTGTCGTCAGCCAGCATGGAGCATGGTGCTTCCACTGGAACGTGGGAGGGGGCTCCCCTCCGGGAGGAGCCCCCGGGGCGTATACAGCCCCACCCTGACACGTGGCTGGCACGGTAGGGCTGGACGAGGTGTATCTGGGCACCCGTGAGCCAGCGCGGGACTCACGAGGCCCTACCTCAAGGCGGGTTGCGCCTGGCTCTGGGCCTTATCTTCGAGTGTGTTCCTGCAAATTTGGCCAGATGCCGGTGCTCTACGTCTTCGGGTCCTGCCTCTCGGGCTGGTCTCAGCCGTCGCTGGCAAGCCAGGTCGCGATGCCATGGACAAGACCAGAGGGTGAGGGCCGGAGAGCGGGTAGGAGCCCCGAGTCGCGATGCTCGTGCACCCCTTTAACGCAAGCTAGGTTAGATGACGCAACTCTCGTCCTCGGGTCCCGGCTCTCGGGCTGGTCTCGGCCGTCAGCGGCAAGCCAGTCGCGATGCCATGGACAAGACCAGAGGGTGAGGCCGGAGAGCCGGTAGGAGCCCTGAGTCGCGATGCTCAGGCACCCCCCTTTAACGCGCAAGTTGGGTCAGACGCAGCAACTCTACGTCCTCGGGTCCCGGCTCTCGGGCTGGTCTCAACCGTCGGTGGCAAGCCAGGTCGCGATGCCATGGACAAGACCAGAGGGTGAGGGTCAGAGAGCCGGTAGGAGCCCTGAGTCGCGATGCTCTTGCACACCCCCGTTCACGCGCGAGATGGATTGGATGACGAAAACTCTACGTCCTCGGGTCCCGGCTCTCGGGCTGGTCTCTGCCGTCGCTGGCAAGCCAGGTCGCGATGCCTTGGACAAGACTAGAGGTTGAGGGCTGGAGAGCCGGTAGGAGCCCTAAGTCGCGATGCTCAGGCACCCCCCTTTAACGTGCAAGATTCCGCCACCCAGGAGAAGGCACCAAATAACAAGCATGGTGGAACGAGAGCATAATCCTAAGGAAAACGCATGAAGGATACATGCCGCTGGGACTGGCCCGAGCGGCTTGGGGATGATGCAGCCCGAGGGGCGCCCCCAACAGGATAAGCTAAAGACATGAAATAAAAGGGATACATGCCGTAGGGACGGACCCATGCGGCCTGGGAATAATGCGGCCCTGAAGGCGCTCCCAGCCGGAAATAAAACTTAAAGATGTCACCTGGTGATGTTGGGGATGAAGGGTTGTTGATGTAGCAGACTCGGTGGGCTGCGGAGCGATCCTCACGAGCCCCCGGGCCCGGGGACCTCGGGAGGCTCCGGAGGCGCCGGCGGCTCCTCATGGGCCATCTCCATCTCCGCCAGGGCTGCGGCGTGCGTGACCTCTTGAGCCTCCAGGATGTTCCTCATGAGACGCTGGTGTGCAGCAGCCGCGTTTGGCAGGCCTTAAGGCATGCGTAGTAGTCGTGGGGGCGGACCCTCGCAGAGTCCCACTCGCGAGGGGCCGAGGCGCTCTTGAGATGCGGCTCGGTTGAGCCCTTGTATGTCGATGCAGACGCTGCAGCCCACCATCCTCCCTCGGATGGGGGCCACAGCCATGGCGCGGCTGCCCCTCATGACCCTTGACTCAGTAACTCCTGAATGGCCTTGCTGATGAACTCTTGGGGTTCTGTCCTCCTGGTCTTGCTCACCTTGCTATGGAAGCGTGCTTCAAACACGCCCACGTGGTGCCCAAGCGCCTCCCTCGAGACCTTGGCAAGGTCGGCGGCCCTCGAGGTGAGCCCCGAGCCCCGCCGAGGAGGGCGCCCGGCGCTTCCTATGCGATGGAAGGAGGCTCCCCCGGCCGGTCTGCGGGCCTGAGGGCCTGTCTCTTGAGGAGTCGGGCCTGCCGATGTCTTCTTCTTCTTGGGTGCCGCCTCGGGAGGCATCCCGCCGTGGTCTGGGTCTTCAAGTGATGCGGCCTGAAAAGCTCGCTCCAGGGAGCACACTGCATCTCTCTCTTCATAGGGCACCGTGATGACCCCGCCGTTTCCTGGCATCATGAGGATGTTGTAGCCATGGTGGGTTACGACTATGAACTTGGCCAACGCTGGGTACCCGAGGATGGCGTTGTACGGCACGCGAATGTGGGCGACGTCGAAGTCGATGAGCTCGGTGTGGTAGTGGTCACGGGCCCCGAAGGTGACGGGAAGGCGAACCTGCCCGATCGGGACCGTGGAGCCGTCGGTGACTCCGGAGAAGGGCTTGGTTGGCTGAAGCCGATCAGAGGGCACCAAGATTGTTGAATGTCTCCACGGACAGGACGTTGAGCCCTGCTCCGCCGCCGATGAGGGTCTTGGTGACTAGCACATTGCTGATGATTGGGGAGCAAAGCATCGGAAGAATTCCGGCTGTGGCTGCGCACTTGAGCTGATCCGCTGAGCTGAACGTGATGGCGCACGCCGACCACCTGAGAGGGCGCGTGGACTCGAGCTTGGGGAGGACTGCATTCACTTCACGGGCGAACTGCTTGAAGATGCGGTGAGAGGCTAGGGCTTGAGCTCCGCACAGGATGCATGCGATCGCACGCGCTTCCTGGAAGCCCCTAGCCCCCTCGTCCTGATGACGGTCTTCGACTCTCCTTGGTGGCGGCGACAGCTCAGGGAGGCCTGCGTTCCCTTGCGGGCGATCCTCACGAGGCTAATCCCTCCAACCCCCCTCGCGAGGTGGGTCTTGCCAGCGGTCCTCGCGAGGTTGGTCGCGCCACCCTTGGCGCGGGCCGCGGTCTTCCCAGCGTCCTTCATTTCTTCCTCCTCCTCGGCCGGAGCCCCGGTCGCTGCGCTCGGGCGTCACGACCCTTCCTCAGCACGGCCCGGAGCTCTTGACATTCATTGGTGTTGTGGGTGTGGAGGTCGTGGTACAAGCAGTACCGGCTGCCCTTGGAGGACTCGGGTTGATCTCTGCCTCGCTTGGTGTCTGGTTCGGCCACGAGCATGGCAACCCCCTTGCGCTTCACGTCCTTCGCCTTGGACTTCTTCTCTTCGGGATCCGCGGCAGGCAGCTCGAGGAGGGAGAGGCGCCCCTCCTCAGCCCTGGCGCACTTGGTCGCCAAGTTGAACAGCTCCTGTGGAGGTGCACAGATCTTCATGCATCGCCAGCCTCCTCCTTCATCTTGACGTCGCGCCGCCCGGAGAAGGCGAGATGATGGCCTCCTCCGCTACCCCGGGATCTTGAGGCGCGTGTTGTTGAAGCGTTGGATGTACTTTTGCGTGGTTTCCCAGGCTGCTGCTGATCCGGGCGATGTCGCCACAGCCGGGTGGCCGGTCGCGAGTACCTTGGAAGTTGGCGATGAAGCGGTGCGCATCTCGGCACAGAAGAGATCGTTCTGGGGGCCAGATTCAGAGCCAGTGCGGCTCCGTCCTTGAGCGCCATGGGAAACCAGTTCGCCATGACCTTTTCATCCCCGTTGCCAGCCTCGGTGCCCAGCTCGTAGAGCTGGAGGAACTCCGTAGGGTCAGCCGTGCCGTTGTAGCATGGAGGCAGGTCTGGCTTGAACTTGGCAGGCCACGCGACGCTGTGCAGCTCGGCGGTGAAGGCGCGGCAGCCCGCCGTGGCCGCGGGGGGCCTCGGACGGCAGAGAGCTTGGTCTTGTGAGCCTCCCTGCGCCACGGCTGGGGGCAGCGCAGGGTCTTGACGTGCTGGAGCGGGAAGCGCTCGGGCAACTTCTTGCGGGCGAGGAAATTCTTGGCAGCTCTGCTCCTGCCGCGCCGGCGCCTAGCGGAACGGGTTCCGGCCAGGGCCGCCGCTTTGTGGCGCCGTCTTGGGAGGAGGTGGCTGAGCCGCCCGGAGTTTCATCGCCCGCAGCGAAGCGGTGCGGTGCGAGACGGACGGCGCGGTCGCCTCTGCAGCCTTGACGAGCTCGGCGACTTCGGTCGAGCCATTCTTCGTAAACGTCGTCGGCCGACGGGCGGTAGCGCAGGAGCTCGTTAGCGCGATGAGTGCAGCTTCGGGCCTCCATGGCAGCTGGGCGCGCGCGACGAAGAACCAGCGGGTTGAGCGAAAGGCGTGGCGGTGCGGCCGTCCGCCTCATGGACGGGTGCCGACGACGCTTGTTGCTCGTTTCGCCGGGCCGGTGGCGGCGTTGACAGCATGTGACGGAACGACGAGGACGCCGCCGACGGAGCCGTCTCGGGCGACATGGGAGGCGAGGGCGGCCTGAGGCCGCGCTGGGCCCGCCGTCGAGCATCGACATGGTTGCGGTGGTCGAGGAAGAACGAGGCGGCGAAGAAATTCTGGCGCACCTACCGGGCGCCAAATGTCGGATTTCGGGTTCCGCGGACCCTTAAGGTTCAACTCGGGTGCTAGCGGAGATCCAACCCTCCACCGCCTCGTACCTCGCCCGAATTGCGGGGACCTAAACTACTAGCAAGAACAACACAAGAGACGCAAGATTTATATCGTTCGTGCCACCATCGTGGTGTAATACCCTACTCCAGTGTGTGGTGTGTGGATTGCCTCTTGGGCTGATGAGGAACAGTATAGGGAAGAACAGCCTCGCGAGGATCTGTTCTTGGTGGGTGTGATGAACTGCTAAGTGGTGTCCCGTCGCTCTAGCTTGAGGATCGGGTCTCTATCTCTCTCTGTGGATTCCAAAATGCAAGCCCGGGGAGGAGAGACTCTACTATGGTGGCTAGCTCTACTTATGTAGACGAAGGCCCTGGGCCTCTACCCAAATATTGAGCGGGAAGGGCGCCAACAATTGGCCATTTCGAAGTGGAACAGTGGGTACACTTATCCTGACTAAAGTTGGTCCTCGCCTGCTAAAGGCTCTGGTGATGACGCCTGCTTGGGCTCCACGATGACTGCATTCCAGCCGTTGGGGCTGGTCTTGGTCGTGTTGCACCGAAACGGGTGCCTTTGCTTGATGCTCTTGCCTGCACTTGCTCCCTTTGCACCAAAGAGGAAAGGAGGACGCTGCGCGACTGGCGCCCGACTGGCGCCCTTGGTCGTCATGGCTTGAGTCACGGGCACCTCGCGAGGGACCCTGCCTTGAACTCTCCACCCCCTCATGAGCCAGCCTGACAAGGCCGTGCCTGAGGAAGCTCCCTTGTCGTCCGCCCCGCGAGGCATGGCCCCTCGCGAGGGTCTTGAGCTTGTGTTGATGAAGATGGGCTGTCCTGGGCCTCCTTTGAGCCACGCCGCAGGTCGCAGGCAGGCAAGTCTGGGGACCCCCGTTCCCAGAACGCCGACAATGTTGATGATATTATCTTTGGCTATACTGACCAACGTTATAGTGATGAATCTGCCTATATGATGAGTGAAGAATATCAAATGTCTATGATGGGAGAATTGAAATTCTTCTTAGGTCTTCAAATTCGCCAACAGTGCAATGGCATATTCATATCTCAGGAGAAATACCTCAAGGATGTACTGAGGAAATTGGGCATGCAAGATTGCAAAGGCATCAAAATTCCTATGCCCACAAATGGCCATCTGTGCACTGATGAAAATGGTATTGACTTCGATCATAAGGTATACCGCTCCATGATTGGTTCTTTATTGTACTTATGTGCATCTAGGCTAGATATAATGCTTAGTGTTTGCATGTGTGCCTGATTTCAAGCTACACCGAAGGAATCACACCATAAGGCTGTGAAGCATATTCAACACTTGCATTATGGTACCCCAAGGGCTCGGCTTTTGATCTCATTGGATATTCTGACTCTGACTATGCTGGTGATCGTGTGGACCGCAAGTCAACATCTGGTACATGTCATTTCCTCGGACGATCCTTGGTCTGTTGGTCCTCGAAGAAAGCGAATCATGCGTATCACCGCTTCATCGCTGAAGCTGAGTACATTGCTGATGGTTCTTGCTGTGCTCAACTGCTATGGATGAAGCAAACTCTCAAGGAGTACGACATCAATGTGAAGAATGTGCCTCTCCTCTGTGACAATGAGAGTGCCATCAAGATTGCTCACAAACCCAATTCAGCACTCGAAGACAAAGCACATTCAGATTCGCCATCATTTTCTTCGTGATCATGTGTTGAAGGGCGACATTTCTATTGAGCATGTGAAGACTGAAGAACAGCTAGCCGATATCTTCACAAAGCCCTTGGATGAGAAGAGATTTAGCAAGTTATGTGTGAGCTAAATATCTTAGAGTCTTCGAATGTTCTTTGAAAAGGGCACTCATCCTAACATTTATGCAAAATTGATGACTTAGGTGTGCAACACATGAAGAAACGTTTTTCTTCAATCAATGAAGAATAACACTCTAAGTGTGAGGAAATTAACGAAGAATTTGATTCTCAGAACCCTACGACAATTGTACGCGGTGTCTGAAATCATCATTCTTATATGGTGGGTCACACCAGCACAAAAGTTGAAAATCTTCAATTTGAGTTTTTCCTCAGTTTTGAAATTCCTCAGTTGTTCAAATTCTTCAACTCTGCAAAATCTTCACTATTTCCGTCATTTTTCTTCAGTGGCTATATATATATATATATATATATATATATATATATATATATATATATATATATATATATATGAGTTTATGTCCTCTACAACATTCACTTATTGCTATTTCTTCAAGTTGCTTTTTCTAATAAATGAATGTGATCGGACCCTTCCCCTCTGTGCTATAATCAACCCAATCTATTCACAAATTCTTCATGTGCGTTCTATTTGAAACTCGTTCAAAATCTTCACTATGTCCTTGTCAGCTGAAGAATTTGCGAACGGAACTTTTAACTCATCTTATCCAAATTTTAGGTTTTGCCGCTCAAACCATTCTGCATCCCACGATAGACTTATCTATTCACCCACGATCTAACACGATCTCCACTTTTCAGTACGTGGGTGACACAGGTCATGCGAATGAGAAGGGTCAGGGGCATGTTCGTCCAAAATCTTCGGGTGAACAGTTTTTCACCGTGGCTATAAATACCCCCTCTCCCCTTCCTCACTTCCTTTACTTCGCTCGACCTCTCTCTCCCGCTCGAGCTTCTCAAACCCTAGCGCCGCCCCTACTTCATCATCACCGGTGAGGAAGACCTTCACTGCCTCGACCTCGTCGCTGACGTACTCGCGCCGGCCGCGGAAATCTTCACTCTGCCGCCGAGGTAGCCATCTTCCTCCGCCGAGTTAGGGCGTGGAAGATCTGCACTGACGAAATTCACTTCTCCACCTCATAGTTCGTCATGTTCTTCGTTTAGGGTAATTAAAAGTTACTTTTACTGCCCTCTTTGATTCAAATGATTTCTACAAAATCTTCAAAGGTGTTTTTCTTCAAATCCTCACACACTAAACACCTCACATGTCATCTGTTCTTGATTCATTTCTCTAAGCTGCAAATTTCTCTTCAAGATTCCTCAATTGTGTGGATCTTTGATCTATACAACTCTGGAACTGAAGACAAAGAATGCTTAGTGAAATTCTTCAAGACTCATCTAGTCAAATTCCTGAAACTTGTTCTTTTTGAAAAACCTTCTGAGAATGCATATGACCTCTCCAAATTCCTCGCAACTATACTATGTTCACAGGTACTCATGTCCGCTGCTGAATCACTAGGTTCTCATCAACTTAACTCATTTGCAGCGTTCCTCGAAGAAAAGTTGCATACTTATTCAGAGAATTCAATTGTTCAAATTCCTCAACTGAAGAAAATGGCAGACAGAAAGAAGCCACATAAAGGAGGAAAGAGGCCTGAAATCGACACTGCCTTTGAGATCCCTGATGACATATACAAAGACTATTGCACTCTGATGAGGCCAAGTTTGGTAAGGAGAACAAAAATTAGCGCAAGGTGCGCATCTAGAGGATAGAAAGGAGATGGGCAAGAGAGTGGAGGCAAGACAGTATGTAACTCCCAAGTACATGAAGAAATTCGCTCTAAATCCTCCATGCCCAAGACCTCCATTGGCACCTGGCCAAGAAGCGGATCCCACCAGCCTCAAGCGCGGTGAGGACTATCCTGAAGAAAGGGCCAAGCCAAAGCTGTTGGCCAAACAGCAAAAGAAGCGGTGAGGAAATTCAATGAAGATTCTCTACTGCTGCTGCCACCGAGGCCTCTGTCTGTCAAGAAATCTATGGCAAAGAAGCCTGCCAGAAGCCAAGTGCTTCACCTTCAGTGCCCTCGAGGCCTAGTTCCTCAGCAATGCCCTCATGGCCAGAATCTTCAAAGCCCTCAAGGCCAATTCCTCATGCTGCTCCTGCTCCTTCAAAATCCTCAGCTCCTCCAAAGTCCTCAGCTTCTCCGACAAAGTCCTCAGCACCTGTGCATCTTGCCACGTGCCAAAGGACTACAGGCATCTCTATTGCCTCAGGAGCTTCAGCTAGTTCCTCAGCTGCACCCAATTCTTTAACGGGACTCTCAGTGCTGAAGACAAAGGCCACTGCTGGACGAGGTCCTCTCCCTAGTCCTCAGAAGAAGCAGGTCGCCTTCCAAGTGTCGTCTGAAGAAGATGAAGTTGATGATAAAGAACTTGCTGAGATCATCAGAGATAGGCAAGTCAGGGCCGCTAGAGCCAAAGGCACAAATGTGCCACTGCTTTTGGATCCAAGGTTGATCCTCGACTATATTGATCTCCGCACAAGGACCCAAACACTCCTATGCCTGATTTCAAGTTGACTCTGGCCAAAGTCACATGCTAACCCATTTCATCCAAGAAGAAAATGGAAATATGAGAAGGCCAGCAGATCAAGAAAGCGCAGACAGAAGGAGAAATTTCAAGAACAACGTTATCTCTATGACAACCGATGAACTTGTAAAATCCGATCTGAAATCAAAACCCTCAGCGATGATTTCAATGCCTTCTATGCTGATTGGCAAGGAGCCAAAGTCAGGTTTGTTAAACTGACTGAGAAGTTCACCACCAATGTTGCAGCTCCAACGCAACAGGAAATTCCTCAGGTTGAAGCATCTGCTCAGCCAACTGAAGAACATGCCAGCACAGCTGATGACTTTCGGACAGCTGAAGAAAATGTGAGTTCCAAGGCTGATGACTGCATTCCAGCCGCTGAAGAAATTGCCAGGGCATCCACTAGCGGTGCGCCTGAAGAAAATTAAGAGGTCAGGGCAACTACATCAGTTGTGCCTGAAGAAAATCAACCAGATTCCTCTGCTCCTCCTGTGCCTACCCCAACTCCGATCCTTCCATCTGCATCAGATGTGAAGAAGACCAAGGCTGCAGAGCGTGCAACTGTGAAGAAAAGGAAAGCATCAGCTACTTCAGATTCTTCAGCTCCGAAGAAGATGAAACCTTTGACCGGTTCGTTTGCAAATCCCATTGATGCTGTTCCGATCTCTACCATGCCATCAAAGGAAATCTTCCCTTTTGATGAAGAATATGTGATCCCTAGCGGATCTGATGAAGAAAATCCTTCTGCTGCTTCGTCAGAGCAGATGGATGAAGAAATTGAAGCGGATCAAATCCCTTCAACACCAGTTGTTTCCTCGCCTATGCCTCAGTTCACAGCTGAAGAGGCTGGCGTTGAAGAAATGGAAGATGAAGATGTGGACATTGGCTGCACCACACCAGTGATGAATGATGACTTTTGGGAAAGTTAGCATCCCAACTCTCCACTGTTCACACCTTTATAGCAAATTCCTCAGTCCCCTGCACTGTTCAAATGGGCTCTGAAGAAACTCACCCCACCTCGTCTGTACGTGAAGAAATTCCAGCCACTAGTGTTGAAGAAATTGCTGTTGCTGATCATCTGAAGACGCAGACTGCTGCTGAAGAGGAACCAGAAATTCCTCAGCTTGAAGAACCTGAGATTGCGATTCCTGAGGTTGTGATGCAACTCATTGTCACTCCTCTGCCCAAGCCAAAGGATCCATTCTCAAGGAAACAAAAATTCGAGGCTGAAGATTTCTTCGGCGAGCACATATTCTTCACTGACTACAACCCCTATGACCCTGCTCGCATAAGGAAGAGGCATTTCTGGACGGCCAGCCAGGCTAATTTCTATTCCTCAGTGTTGTTCAACAAAGACAAAGTCTTCGATCATGCACACATTCCTCACGTGGATATGGAATAACTGCCGTGCTTCGAGCCAGTCCTCAGTGTTCTTCACGACGCTGGATTGTTAAATTTCTGCACTGACATCTGTGATTGGAATGAAAACTTATTCTTCAATTTTATGCGACGTTGCACATCACCAAAGATTCTGAAGATGTGAATTCATGGGCTGGACTGGATGTCTGAAAACACTCACTACAAGGCACCAACTACTGAATTGCTTCGTGCCTTACCACTCAGTCCTCCCCTTGAAGCTGCTCGTTGCGTCTGATGAACCTGAAGCTTCTGAGATCATTACATGCAAGTGCTGATGAAGCCATTGAAGCCAGGGCAGGCCCCTTGAACCAAATTCCTCGTGAAGGAATTAATGTATGTGCCTCGGACTGTCTATCGCATTTTGACAAAGACATTGAGTCCAATCAAGGGCCACGACTCGAATGAAGAAGAAGTCGTTGGCATCATGAAGAATCCGCTTTTCAATATCATTCATGGCGTTCCTGTCAACTTCCCTGATTTCTTCATGAGGACTCTGGCAAATGTCGCTATGTCACCGTTTGAGCTGAAGCCTTATGCACCTTGGATTATGAGATTCATCAGAACAAGGTCTTCACTCAACTACAAAGCTGATACACTGAACCATTGCAGCTACTTGCCTCCGATTGAAGTCCAAACGGACATTTTCCTCAGCTGATGACAATGGCAAGGCCGCAGCTGTTATAGATGAAGGCATTCGTCCATTGGATGGTCAATTTCGCAAGGCTGCATCCTACTCAACCAATGACGACTCTGCCACTCATGACTCTGCCGCCAACACAGCCAAGCAAAATCCTCAAGGTACAGCACCCAGGGTGATGACTGATCATGAGCTTCTCCTCAGTCTTCATCAGAAGGTTGATCGCAATCATAAATGGGTCAAGAGTCAGTTTGGTTCAATTCTTCACAACATGACTGCGACTCACAATGCAGTGAAGAAAAACCACTACTGCCTCCATGAAACCTTCAATAGTACCTAGGTTGTTCTGTCTCATGTCTATAGCGCAGAAGATCTGAAGAAAATGGGTCTCAAGGAAGACTTTGACTGTTCTGCACCTCCACCGAAGAAATACAAGAAGTTCAAGGTTCCTTCCTTGGTGGCCAGCTCCTATTCTTCATCGCGCGACACCGATGAGCATGAAGACTTGGACGACACTGCGGCAGGCCCAACATCAATAAACGACCTCAACGACGCTGGCGCTCCTTCATCAACTTGATATTCTTCAGGGGCGTTAGTCCTCATTTTCAACCCTTTTGGTCATTCGATGACAAAGGGGGAGAAATTTGAGTTAGTCTTCAAGCGGGTCATTCTTATATGGGCATTTTTTTACCAAGTTACAACTCTCGTTCTTCTGATGACTTTGCTAGATCGAGTTGTAAACATAAACTTTATGGTGACCTGATACTTTTGTTGTGTTCTTCTGCATGCTTATTCCTCGTTAATGTTATTGCACGCATGTTGAATTACATCAGTCAACATATTTCATCATGCATTTCAAACTCTTCATATTATATGTCAAATGCGTGTATGAATTACAAGATATAGGGGGAGATATCCATGATTCTACTCTTCAAGTGTGCATTGCTTCAAAAGCAAAATCCTCACTATGCACATCTTCAGGGGGGGGGGGGGTTCCTCTATATCTTGCAATCAAAATCATCAATATATGTATTTACACTTCATATGTTTATCCCCGTTCAAAACCTAACCTATATTGTCATCAATCACCAAAAAGGGGAGATTGTAAGTGCATCTAGTGCCCCTTAGTGATTTTGCTGTATTGAAGACTTAGAGGTTAAGGGACTGATGCGTTTGTGAGTGTACACAGGTCTATAAGTCTATGAGGAGTTTGATATTTACAGAGAAAGTCGACCCCTAAAAATGAAGTTCTTCGACTGAAGACTTTGGATTTCAAGACTTTGAAAGTGAAGAAATTGGTGTGACCTTGAAGACTTGCTATTCATTTGAGGAACATGAAGCGTGAAGACTTTTGTTTTCGTAGTTTCATTTTCTCTTTCTTGAGTCATAGGAAACACCGTCTTTGTTAAAGGGGTCGAGGAAATACTAAGGAAAATTTTCCATGTGATGCTCAACTCAAAATCCTACACCTACCAATCCCTTTGAGTGAAGCCATTGGAAATCTCATACGATTCGGTCAATTTCTTGATGAAAGAGACGAAGTTCTTACAGTCAATGAGGAATTTGTTCGACCGAGGAGTTAGGAATTCGCCGGTCTTGGATTGCCTACATAGTGAGGAACATGATAGCCCCGAGGAATTTGAACCTCAAATTTCCGATCTTTGTCTTCTGGCCAATTTGTCCCAAAGTATCTTATCCACCTAACGGTCAGATCATTGAAGGGCATTTATGTCTTATCATGTCAGGATGCTCCCTAGGCTATAAATAGCCGCCCCCTACAACCACTAGCTGGTTGGCTGCTCCGAGAGAAACTGACACTTGTCATTTGAGAGCATCCCATCTTCCGAGGACTTTGAGCAAAAATCATCGAGTGAGAAAAACCCAAACCCAAACACCTACAAACCCAAAGTGACTGAGCATCACTGAATCATGTTCGTTCCAAAAATCACGCTCCCGAAGGTTTCATTCCATTTGGACTCCGTTTGATATTATTTTTCTACGAAACTCTGAAATAGGCAAAAAACAGCAATTCTGGGCTGGGCCTCCGGTTAATAGCTAAGTCCCAAAAAAAATATAAAAGTGGATAATAAAGCCCAATATTGTCCAAAACAGTAGATAATATAGCATGGAGCAATCAAAAATTATAGATACGTTGGAGACGTATCACACACCTAGAGTAAAATGAAGAATTTCCTTCGTGCAGTTGGAATTGGATATGATATGATCCATGTTTGTAAGAATAATTGTGTTACATTAGGAAGGATTATGCCAACTTAAGTGAATGCCCGAAATGCAAATCATCAAGATGGAAAGATGGCGATGCTGTGAAGAGGATTCCTCATAATGTTACGAGACATTTTCCAATTACACCAAGATTGTAGAGGTTGTTTCATGATCTTTGAAACAAGAGAGGATGTCTTGTGGCATTCTAGGAACCAGGAGTACAGAGATCAAAATCTAATGAGCCATCCATCACATGGAAGTGAGTGGAAAAGCTTCAATCAGAAGCACGAAAAGTTTCCTGCTGACCCAAGAAACATTATACTTGGCTTAGCTTGGATGGATTTAACCCATTTGGCCACCGAGCGCCACATATAGCATGTGGCGGTGCTTGTTATCCCTTACAACATGCCTCCAAATGTCTGCACCAAAGAATCAAACTACATGATGGCCTTGCTCATCCCAGGTCCAAAAAGTCCTTGGAAGGATTTTGATTTGTTCATGGAGCCTCTTGTGGAGGAACTTCAACAGCTATGGAGTGGTGTTCTCACTCGAGACCTATATAGCAGCCCACCAGCTGATTTCTTTCTACGTGCTATTATAATTTGCAGCATCCA
Organism: Aegilops bicornis; assembly: GCA_021605145.1. Classification (NCBI taxonomy): domain Eukaryota; kingdom Viridiplantae; phylum Streptophyta; class Magnoliopsida; order Poales; family Poaceae; genus Aegilops; species Aegilops bicornis. Next base: position 712,853,040 of record CM038671.1, read on the forward strand.
TGATTATCCGGCTTTGGGCACTATGTCAGGGCGAACGACACATGGTTACAATGCATGTGTTAGCGATGTGAAATCATCATCATACACAATACTTAGCAAGATCTGTTACATTGGACACCGTCATTTCCTTACCAAGGACAAGTCGCATCCTAGAAAATACCGAAGACATGTGTTCAATGCAAAGCATGAAAACCATGATGCGCCAAAGAGGTCACCGCCGATGAGTTGCAAGTGGAATTAGAGAAGTTCAGGCATATTACACCAGGAAACCATCCTGATAATGGTAGCGGGAAAAGGAAGCGTGGCAGGGCAGAAGAGAGATTATTGTTTACCCGCGGGTCCACTTTGTGGGACTTGGAGTATTGGAAAGATTTGGATCTGCAGCATAATCTTGATGTGATGCACATCGAGAAAAATATATGTGACGGCCTTATCGGCACACTTCTTAATATTGAAGGTAAGACAAAAGATACCTTAAAATCTAGGATTGATTTGACACACCTGGGTAACAGACAGGATTTGCAGGTGCAAGATGAAGGTAAACCACGGGATATGGAACCAGCTGTGTTTGTCTTGGACAAGGTAAAAAGAAAAGAATTATGCTAGGTCCTGTCACGTGTGAGATTCCCACATGGATTTGCTTCCAACCCTGAAAGGAGAGTCAGTGCAGATGGAGACAAGGTACAAAGGTTGAAAGCTCATAACTGCCACATCCTACTTCAAAGGGTTTTACCTGTTATCCTTAGAGGATTGTGCATACTGACTTATACAGTAGTAGTTGCAAGAGTTGGGACAATTCTTGAGGGAACTCTGCAGTAGAAATATCGGGATAGATGCTTTGGAGCCGTCTTAGAGACAAGATACCAACTATCCTATGCGACCTTGAGAAGATATATCCTCCACTTTCTTTGATGTGATGGTGAATTTGGCTGTTCATCTACCGATGAGGCACTACTTAGAGGTCCAAGACAAGATGGCTGGATGTACCCTATTGAAAGGCGGCTAGGCACTTTCAAGGGCTATGTTAGCAACAGAGCTAGACCCGAGGGTTCCATTGCAGAGGCCTACATTGCTACTGAGCGTTGACATTCTGCTCAAAATACATTGAAACAATTGATCAGCTTAGCAAAGACGTGGATGTAGACAATCCTGGGCTCAATGTTTTCGACTATTCTATTCGAGTTACAGGGAAGAGTCGACAAGAGGACAAACCTAAAGATTTGGACAAAATGGTTTGGTATGTGTTGAATAACTATCCTGAGATACTACCTTATATCAAGTAAGTGCTAAGTACTGTAGCTTATACATCATAATCTACTAAACTTGCAGCACATTCTTATATATTTAGATGTTTGACGTGATCACTATGTTGTGTAGCATCTACAAAAAGGACTTACTGCCGCAAAATCCAAGAAACATTGACAAACTGGTTATGGCAGGATTTGCGAAATGGTTCAAGAGCCATGTAAGCTTCTGAATTGCACTGTCAGTTTTTTTAATATATTGAGTACATAAGATGATCAGCTTGTATATTTCTAACCATAGGTTAAGAAGATGCGGGAGGATGGGCAGGCAGTTGATGATGCCCTTTACTCACTAGCAATGGGTCCTGATACTTGGGTAAGACATTATGAATCTTGTGTTGTTGGAGATGTGCACTACAACACCCTTGCACGAGACGAAGGCATGAAGACACAAAATAGTGCCATCATGAGCACGGATACGTATGACAAAGAGACAACTGAAATGTATGCTAACATAATGACATTGTTCGGTTGCGATATATCTCCACCGAGGATCATCGGTATGTGGTTCTGTTGTGTTGTCATTGGTATAACTTGTTTTCCGGGATCGCAAAACCCAGAGCTGATGATTATTTCAAATCCATCAACGTCAAGGCAGCATACCAGACCAATGAGCCTTTTATTTTGGCAAATCAAGCAACACAGATATTTTTTTTCGAAGACACATTTGCACGTAGCGATGACTAGAGAGTAGTGCAAAGGTATGAGCAGAGGAATTCATTTAATGAAGTTGCACAACAAGATGATGCTTACACTGCTCCTGATGTACAAGATAACACAGATGTTCCTAATATCTTTGAGAACCATCACATCAATGACGCCGGCGAAAAGATTGCATGTCGTGTTGTGGACATACAAGAATTGATCAAGAAGAAGCCAACGTTCGAGGACGTTGAGGACGAAGAAGAAGATGACACCGTGGGGAATTACGATTCAGACTGATACACATGGCGAAGATGTTGACGATGCTGCTGTGGATGATGATTACATTGCTTTTGTCGTATTTGCCTGTCAGAAGACGTATTTTATCTACTATGTGAAATTGTGTTTGCTATGACACCTGAAACCTGATGAACATGTTGTTTAGTATTTTCCTGTGAGAACATCACTTGTTATGTATGCCGATTTGTGTTTGGTGATTGTATGACGACTAAAACATGATGACATTGTTGTTTAGTTGTACTCATATTTGGCTGTGAAACTTGAATTTGATGACATAGTTTGCTATTGGACTGCAATTTGCTCGACGTCTTCGAATGAGATCAAAGCTGACCTGACAGGTCCTCTGCTAATTTATTTATTTATTACCAAAAGAGCTGAGGGAGTCCTGGATTAGGGGGTGTCCGGTTAGCCGGACTATGACCTTTGGCTGGACTCCTGGACTTTGAAGATACAAGATTGAAGACTTCGTCCCGTGTCCGGATGGAACTTTCCTTGGCGTGGAAGGCAAGCTTGGCGATACGGATATGTAGATCTCCTACCATTGTAACCGACTCTGTGTAACCCTAACCCTATTCGGTGTCTATATAAACCGGAGGGTTTTAGTCCGTAGGAAGAACAACAATCATACCATAGGCTAGCTTCTAGGGTTTAGCCTCTCTAATCTCGTGGTAGATCTACTCTTGTACTACCCATATCATCAATATTAATCAAGCAGGAGTAGGGTTTTACCTCCATCGAGAGCGCCCGAACCTGGGTAAAAACATCGTGTCCCTTGTCTCCTGTTACCATCCGCTTAGACGCACAGTTCGGGACCCCCTACCCGAGATCCGCCGGTTTTGACACCAACATTGGTGCTTTCATTGAGAGTTCCTCTGTGTCGTCGCCGTCGGGAAGGATGCGTCATCCCGTCTTTAAAGACGACACTGTTGCTAAAGAAGCTTTGGCTGTCGGCCAAACTCTCCGGCTAGGCGGTTTTCCTATGATCGCCGTTCGCCGCTGCCAAGCGATGACTTCTCGGGTCATCGAAAGCAATCTTCACGTTAACTCGGAGCTCGCCGAGCAGTTAGATCCGATGGAGCTCTCTTCCTTAAACGAGCTCTTGGATCACATCGCCGCCGCGGGAGTCCCTACAGACTATGATCAGATTGGGCCTACACCCGATCTGAGAGAAATTAACTCTCCCCAGGTTAATCACCATGTTGCTGTGGTAGAGGAACAATACGGCGACCCTTCTCCCATCTTAAGGACTAGCTACGTCCGGATTCCCAATCCCTCCATGCCGGATTCCCGCGGAGGAGAGGACATCACTCAAGCCCTGAACCTAAAGTCAGGCAGCGAGCTAGATTCATTGGACAACATCCAAGAATCCAAGCTTCCAAGTTCGGAAGATCCTTGGCCCTTAAGTCTCAGATTGGGCGCGGTTCCGGATTTAATTCCACCCGCCCACCCAAACATAAGCGACCTATCTCAAATTCGGCAAGAGCCCGCAGAAAAAGTACACCATTACTGGGCCAGATTCCTCCTTGTTATGGACAGGATAAAGGACTGCCGCGAGGAGGACGCAATCTCATTATTCTGCAATAATTGCACGGACAACGGGATCCTCAACGCTATAAGTCGCCATGACATTACATGCTTTGCCGACTTGGCGTCCATAGTACGAAAGTACTGTGCGATGGAAAGCGCCTGGAAAACCGAAGCAAGATTTTGGGACAATCCGGCCTTGAATACAAACCCAGTCCAAAATAAAAGGGTGCATCATCGCCAGTCACCCAGGTTAAATACCAAAAAGCAAAAACCCTCTATAGGGCATGGAACCGTACTGGAGGGATGGCTCAACAGACCCTGTAAAATTCATACTACAGAGGGCGCCACACCAACTCATAGCCTTAGAGCATGTTGGATACTACGGCAGTGGCCAAAAGTGGCGAAGAGCTTCTAGCTCTAGAGCACCAACCCAGGGATACCAAGATGCAGGTATTAACAGTCTTGAGACTTTCGCATCAAATAATATGCAGAAAGCGAACACTCCGTAGCCTTGCGAAGTCTACCAAGTAGCAACAATAAACCCATGGAGTGACACGGCTATTATTGTAGCGACCCGACCTCGACGGTCAAGCCTCGTATTCTTGTGCCATCCACAGATCAAGATATCTTTGGCACACACAGTACATCAATGTATATATCAAAGTGCAATCACATGTATAAATAATGTAAAACTGATATATACCTCATAATACTCAGCGGAAACAATCAAACGGGTGTGGAGTCCCATCAACGCCATCGGCGGGTTGAGTGTAGACCGTAACCACTGCAGTACTCTTACTCAGAGGAAATATACGCAACATGATACGTTGCAGCCGTGTAGGTCGAGACATTGAATGTACCGCAAGATCACAATATGAGAAAACAGATGATAAAACTATACTATATGCAATATGGCTTTATGGCTCAGATCTGAGTTTTGTTTATGTAAAAGCTGATTTTATTTTACCTACATCAAAGGAATAAAGGAAGTCTGTACTATGGAGTTTTCTATCATGACATGGTTCCGCCAACCGATGTCTCATAGCCCAAAATCATCATATGTTGCCCATAATTAAGTTATCAATCCGGTGTTGAGAGTTCCGAGATAGATCCAAGTCCGGATGCTCAAATTGTCCGTAATCGAGGACACGGCTAATCGATTAGGTTATAACCCTCTGCAGAGGTTTGTACACTTTACCCGCAAGATTCGATCCCTCTCTTTACGTTCTCGCACTTCAGAGTGTTTGAGAACAAGATGACCGAAACATGGTCTTCCAAAGAGTTCCTCTGACCACTGTCCGGTACCCATCCAATCCTACCGTAGTTCTACATCTGCTAGCACCGTCCCAGCCAGAGTCACAACTAAGGTCAACCAAGCCAGAGCCCATAATGACTTGCGGTTGCATGTAAGCTTCCGGCGTGAAGTATTCTTCCGTCTCTTTGAGTCTGGGTGAAGCTTTCCATAAGATGTCATGGCGCTTCTCCATGCATCCGGCCAACCACTGGGTTCTCCATGGTGCCCGTCAACCGTCCTTCACCCAGTAGTGTGTATTGAATTCCTGTCTCGAGTCTTGAAGTCTTGAGGTCTTGAAGATGCAGTCCTTGCAGATTCCATCATGGAGTTGTCGTCATTGACGTAGAGTCCTCCATTCTCACACCACTCCCGAGTACTCATACCAACCCCGTCTACTATAGCGTAGCATAAAAATAAATTATCGTCCCGGCTTGGTAACAGGGAGATGGGTTCCTACCTCATGCATACTACTCAACTACAAGGATTCAATACCACTCGAGGGATGGTTGCAAAGATGTCACTAAATGCAATAAAAACATAGGTATGAAAGCATGGTCAAAGTGAACTTGCACGGTAATACTTGATGAAGATAACAACGCTGTCAGGAAAATGACTTGGTAGAACTAATCGTCACTCCGTTGAAAATCTATATAGTCAAACATAGCATTCACATAAGCAAACATCCTAGCAAACAATTTTAGCACTCGAAATAACAATCAAAACAGCAAGGAAAATCGATAATAAAACTCAAACAAAATCAAAAGAAACTTGAATAAAACTACAAAGAAAAACTACTAACGAAGATCTATGACTTTGCTACAAACATCTAATATAGTTTTGCCGTAAGTAAAAACTTAACAACAATTAAAATACTAAACTAATAAATTAACAGAAAATAAAATGTAAAATAACTAATTTAACAGAAAGTATTTTTTCCCATAAAATTTTATTTGCAAAAAGAAACAAATAAAAAGCTTTTATAAAACTCTAACTATGACCTATAGAAGGTTTCATACAAAACTAAGGAAAATAATTTTTTTAAAATAAAAATAAATTTTCTCCTGTTGTCTAACAGAAACACAACTAATTTTGTCAAAAGTGACAAAAAGAAATAATTTAAAACTAATAATAAAACAATAAATAAAAAGCTAAAACAGAACTAATATTAAAACAGTACTGTTTTGCTGAAAACCTAATTTAAATTAACCTGAAAATAAAATACTAAATACTACTGGATAAAAAAAGGTCCTAGAGACCAGGAGCAAAAAGAATTAATTAAAAACCTATTTTTAAACTCCCGGAATAAGCAAAACAAGCTTCAATTCAAATCTGATCTAACTCAATTTTTATAAATCCAAACATAGACAAATTATATATTTTTGGAAACTACAAGAAAATTGTGATCTAACGCAAAAATAATCAGCATCATTGGACTTCTAGATCAAAAGTTATAAGCTAAACAAGAACGGAACTAAATCTGTTACGGAAATAAATCTGAAAAAACGAAAACGGAGTTACCTATACGTGAGGCAGAGATGGCAGGAAGGAGACGGCGATGTGGAGGGCTGCTCCGGCGAGGGGGGGCGAGGTCGCCGGCGAGGGTGGGGTGGCGGAGGAGGGGGTCGGCGCTTGGGGAGGTGGCGCTGGGCGCCCTCAGGTGCTGCTCACTCCTGGCGTCGGGCTCCTGGTGAGCGTTTCTAGGCAGGAAAAGGAGGACGGTGGCAAGGAGGCTACGGGCAGGGAGGGGGCGTGGTGATGGGAAAAATGGAATGAGGAGAGGGAGGGGGTTTTATAGGCGGTCTCGGGAGGCGCTGGGATGGAAAGACGAGGGAGATCGGGAAGGTGGAGATTCCTGTCTCCATGGATATGGAAAGCTTCTGTAACGTGAGAGGAAACATAGGAAGGAGATGATCTCTTGTTGGGCTAGAATAGGAAAGTGCTTAATGGGCCAGCAGGTTTTCATAATAAAAACGATTTCATTCCTATTTTTAAAATTAGGAAACTAAAACAATAAAAAGGAAATCAAATCAATTCGGAATAAAGAGTTTTTATATACTAAAATTATCAGAAAAATAAAATGTAGATGATGAGCATTGTTCCACGGCCAGAATAAAAACTTAAAAAAAATGTTTTTCAGAAAATCCCTAAAGGCTTTATTTCTTTTTGCAAATAAATTTTAAATAAAAACTTTGGTTTTTTTTTGCTCAAATATTTTAAAAAATGCCCCTGATTTTGGAGGGTCATTTTCCTCCGCTCTTTCTTGCTTGCAAGAATTTATTTTTCGGGGTATTTCTCGGGGAAGAAAAATAGAGAAGCAAGTGCAAATATTTGAAAGAATTAAATTGCAAAACTCCGTTCAAATTCTTTATAGTTGAAGAAGTCATGTCATCTTCTCTCATTGATTTTAATAGGATGAATTTGAATTTACCGGAGAAGGGAAAGTCATTTTATTCCCTCTCATTCAAAAGTTTTTGAAAAGGTTCAAATTTCACTCAAGTTTAATTCACTCAAGCAAACAAACAAACAATTCAATTAATTATATTAACATTCCAAAATTTGGGATGTTACAAACCTACCACACTTAGAATGAATCTCGTCCTCGAGATTCGAAGAGGCTAACAAGAAAAGGTTAGGGTTGGGGTCTTCTAGCAAATGTCTTGGTCGAGAAAGGTCGTGGGTGCTACCACACTTAAAAACAAGGTCATGGTTCCAATAAACTCAGATATTTCCTCTGGAGGGCTGACAATGTATGTCTCTTCACATATCTTACAATAGCTCCGTCATTAAAGCTCTTACATCGTAAGCATAGAGTTTTCCTCAAAAGCTTGGGTCGGTTCGTCAAAGTTGAAGTTCGTCCGAGACCGGATCTTCTTAGCTGATGGGTGCATGTCCATTCTAAACAACTATCGAACACTCATGGTGGTCTACAATTTATGGTTTTCTCCTGCAGAAAGCAGGTCCAGGTTGAACCTCACCGTATAACCTACGTTTGGCAACGGTTGCTGTAAAGGGTTCCATCGTCCTACCATTCTATGGTTTTATGGCTTATCGTGTCGACACTCTTCTAAGGTTTTCGAGGCTCTCTGATTTTCCATCAACATATGTTAGTTCATGATAGAAGTCTCCGGTATGGGGCCAATCCATCCCGTACTTGAATCATTACCACATACGTAAATATCGAATCACGTATTCTAACACTTGGGCATTCTCACAAGCATTGCAGAAATTTTTCTTGTTCCCGAACTGGTTTCGAGTAAATCCATGGTTTCTGCAAGCCAAACAAAACATCTATCGTTACTTCACCACTCTTAGGTTTTTGCGTAACCTCCTACGAAACTTATGCTGATTGGATCACTGATTCTTCCAAATTTCTTCCTTCATCAAGGTTACATCTGTTCCTTTTCAAAATCCTGGGCCTGTGGGTTATGGTCCACTTCAACACTAGTGCAGCTTTAGCTCATCCTTGGAGTAACTCCCATATTACACCTCCTTTTAATCTAGTAGTACTTTGTTTCTTCATACCATCATATCAAAAATAAAACTTCAACTCATTTTTTCCAAACTCCAACCTGTGGGACACATTTCCATTTCCATTGGTCTAGTGTTCTTCATAGGGTACTTTCACCCTTAAAATGGAATTCACAAATCCATCCATAGACCATATTTCTCATATCCTTGAAAATGGTCAAAATCTTTGTTCACAGAGTAACAACTCATACAATTAAACATATGAAAACACGTCACCTTAACTTTATTGATTTCATGAATCCATTACAAACTCTGAGCACCCATTACATAACTCAACTCATTGAACTCATGAAAATGAAATTGCTTTCTACTACTCTTGTTTCCAATATTAAAATTCCAACTACTCAACTCCAGCTTTCATCTTGTTGTGACATTTAGTAGCATAATGTCCTGCTTCCTTGCAGCGAAAACAAATGACTTCCGACATGTCTCGGGGCTTCTTTGTGATTATGTAGGCTCCTTGGATTCTTGGCTTCTTTTCTGGACATTTACTAGCGTAATGACCTAAATCCTTGCACCTGTAACAAGTGATATGACTTAGGTCCTTCTCTACAAAAATTGTGTTGTTCTCGGGTTGCCTTCTTTTTCTCTTCTGGAATTCTCTGTAATGATCGAGTTTCTATCTCAAGAGGGTCAAACTTCACTTCATTGTCGGGAAATATCCTGGATACTCTTTTCTTTCCTTGGTGCAATCTTGTGAAAAATGTCCTTCTTCTCCACATGAATAGCAGGCATTGGAGTAAAATCTGTCGAGACCTTCTCCCTCCAGGTCTTCAACACTTTCATTCATTACTGGTTCTTCTAGATCTTCCTTGAGGGCTTCTTTCATTCCATCTTCCTGCTTCGGAATAGTTTGTTGCACCATGGGGTAAATGTGACACTGAGTCGGGTAGTGGGTGGTTCCTTCACACAAGAAACAAGTCACCTGACTAGTTGGGCATTCCTCAGCTGGGTGTTTCTCCTCACAATGAGGGCATACATCCTTTGTGTTCCTCCACTGGTGTGTCCTATTTCTCCATAAATCTTACAGGCACAAGGTTTGTTTCTTGGTGTATCATGGTGCTTAGGATAAGACGAGATCTTGTCAGAGTCTTCTTGAATTCTCCCCAAGTCTTTGCTCCATTCCATCCCTGTATAGCTTGATGCATCTGCCACCATGTTGCAGCACTTCCTTCAAAGTACTGGAGAGCGTAAGATACTTCATTCTTCCTTGAAACCAAATTGCTCCCGAAGTGATTCTCCATGTTCTGAATCCATAGCTCTGCCTCCGGCTGGGTTTTTTGGTCCAGAGAATACCGGTCCAACTTCATTCATCATCTAATGAGTCCAAAAGTTTTGGGATGAGATATGAGAGAGGTGGGGAGGGATACACACAATACAAAGCGATAGTTTTGAAGAAACAAGTTTTACTTTGTGGCTGTCGGAAAACATCAAACAAATGACAGCTCACAAATCGTCGCATCTAACGTAGGTGTATAACAGGGTTTGGTCTCTAAAGGTCAAATAATTCTTCAAGTCTTCGGAGTCTTCAATTGTTGCAGCTGCAATTCTTCCAACGCATGGTGAAATCCTCTTTACTCTGAAATGGCCATCAGTTGTCCGATATCTTTAATTCTTGGAGCGACTTCAGTTGATCTTCCGTGTGGTCAAAAGGAAAAGGTGTATATTCTAACTATTTGAGGTGAGAGTGTCTATTTGATAAAATCAGAAAAGATGAGGAGTAAGAGTCTTTTTGAAAATAAAGTTTTGAGATATCCTGTCCAAGGGGCTTTCTCGATTTCTAGGGTCACGTCCTACAGTCAACATGTGCTCGATACCATTTTCAGAAGCGACCCGACCTCGACGGTCAAGCCTACGTATTCTTGTGCCATCCACGGATCGGTATCTTTGGCACACACAGTACATCAATGTATATATCAAAGTGCAATCACATGTATAAATAATGTAAAACTGATATATACCTCATAATACTCAGCGGAAACAATCAAACGGGTGTGGAGTCCCATCAACGCCATCGGCAAGGTTGAGTGTAGACCGTAACCATCTGCACTCTTACTCGTAGAGGAAATATCTGCAACATGATACGTTGCAGCCGTGTAGGTCGATTACATTGAATGTACCGCAAGATCACAATATGAGAAAACAGATGATAAAACTATACTATATGCAATATGGCTTTATGGCTCTGTATCTGAGTTTTGTTTATGCGTAAAAGCTGATTTTATTTTACCTACAGAAAAGGAATAAATGAAGGCTGTACTATGGAGTTTTCTATCATGACATGGTTCCGCCAACCGATGTCTCATAGCCCAAAATCATCATATGTTGCCCATAATTAAGTTATCAATCCGGTGTTGAGAGTTCCGAGATAGATCCAAGTCCGGATGCTCAAATTGTCCGTAACCGGGGACACGGCTAATCGATTAGGTTATAACCCTCTGCAGAGGTTTGTACACTTTACCCGCAAGATTCGATCCCTCTCTTTACATTCTCGCACTTCAGAGTGTTTGAGAACAAGATGACCGAAACATGGTCTTCCAAAGAGTTCCTCGACCACCGTCCGGTACCCATCCAATCCTACCGTAGTTCTACATCTGCTAGCACCGCCCCAGCCAGTCACAACTAAGGTCAACCAAGCGAGCCCATAATGACTTGCGGTTGCAGGTAAGCTTCCGGGCGTGAAGTATTCTTCCGTCTCTTTGAGTCTGGGTGAAGCTTTCCGCCAAGATGTCATGGCGCTTCTCCATGCATCCCTGCCAACCACCGGGTTCTCCAGGTGCCCGTCACAAATCCTTCACCCAGTAGTGTGTATTGAATTCCTGTCTCGAGTCTTGAAGTCTTGAGGTCTTGAAGATGCAGTCCTTGCAGATTCCATCATGGAGTTGTCGTCATTGACGTAGAGTCCTCCATTCTCACACCACTCCCGAGTACTCATACCAACCCCGTCTACTATAGCGTAGCATAAAATAAATTATCGTCCGGGCTTGGTAATGGAGATGGGTTCCTACCTCATGCATACTACTCAACTACAAGGATTCAATACCACTACTGAGGGATGGTTGCAAAGATGTCACTAAATGCAATAAAAACATAGGTATGAAAGCATGGTCAAAGTGAACTTGCACAGTAATACTTGATGAAGATAACAACGCTGTCAGAAAATGACTTGGTAGAACTAATCGTCACTCCGTTGAAAATCTATATAGTCAAACATAGCATTCACATAAGCAAACATCCTAGCAAACAATTTTAGCACTCGAAATAAATATCAAAACAGCAAGGAAAATCGATAATAAAACTCAAACAAAATCAAAAGAAACTTCGAATAGAACTACAAAGAAAAACTACTAACGAAGATCTATGACTTTGCTACAAACATCTAATATAGTTTTGCCGTAAGTAAAAACTTAACAACAATTAAAATACTAAACTAACAAATTAACAGAAAATAAAATGTAAAATAACTAATTTAACAGAAAGTATTTTTTCCCATAAAATTTTATTTGCAAAAAGAAACAAATAAAAAGCTTTTATAAAACTCTAACTATGACCTATAGAAGGTTTCATACAAAACTAAGGAAAATAATTTTTTTTAAAATAAAAATAAATTTTCTCCTGTTGTCTAACAGAAACACAACTAATTTTGTCAAAAGTGACAAAAAGAAATAATTTAAAACTAATAAAAACAATAAATAAAAAGCTAAAACAGAACTAATATTAAAACAGTACTGTTTTGCTGAAAACCTAATTTAAATTAACCTGAAAATAAAATACTAAATACTACTGGATAAAAAAAGGTCCTAGAGACCAGGAGCAAAAAGAATTAATTAAAACCTATTTTTAAACTCCCGGAATAAGCAAAACAAGCTTCAATTCAAATCTGATCTAACTCAATTTTATAAATCCAAACATAGACAAATTATATATTTTTGGAAACTACAAGAAAATTGTGATCTAACGCAAAAATAATCAGCATCATTGGACTTCTAGATCAAAAGTTATAAGCTAAACAAGAACGGAACTAAATCTGTTACGGAAATAAATCTGAAAAAACGAAAACGGAGTTACCTATACGTGAGGCAGAGATGGCAGGAAGGAGACGGCGATGTGGAGGGCTGCTCGCGAGGTCGCCGGCGAGGTGGGGTGGCGGAGGAGGGGTCGGCGCTTGGGAGGTGGCGCTGGGCGCCTCAGTGCTGCTCACTCCTGGCGTCGGGCTCTGGTGAGCGTTCTAGGCAGGAAAAGGAGGACGGTGGCAAGGAGGCTACGGGCAGGGAGGGGGCGTGGTGATGGGAAAAATGGAATGAGGAGAGGGAGGGGGTTTTATAGGCGGTCTCGGGAGGCGCTGGGATGGAAAGACGAGGGAGATCGGGAAGGTGGAGATTCCTGTCTCCATGGATATGGAAAGCTTCTATAACGTGAGAGGAAACAGAGGAAGGAGATGATCTCTTGTTGGGCTAGAATAGGAAAGTGCTTAATGGGCCAGCAGGTTTTTCCTAATAAAAACGATTTCATTCTTATTTTTAAAATTAGGAAACTAAAACAATAAAAAGGAAATCAAATCAATTCGGAATAAAGAGTTTTTATATACTAAAATTATCAGAAAAATAAAATGTAGATGATGAGCATTATTCCACGGCCAGAATAAAAACTTAAAAAAATGTTTTTCAGAAAATCCCTAAAGGCTTTATTTCTTTTGCAAATAAATTTTAAATAAAAACTTTGGTTTTTTTTGGCTCAAATATTTTAAAAATGCCCCTGATTTTGGAGGGTCATTTTCCTCCGCTCTTTCTTGCTTGCAAGAATTTATTTTTCGGGTATTTCTCGGGAAGAAAAATAGAGAAGCAAGTGCAAATATTTGAAAGAATTAAATTGCAAAACTCCGTTCAAATTCTTTATAGTTGAAGAAGTCATGTCATCTTCTCTCATTGATTTTAATAGGATGAATTTGAATTTACCGGAGAAGGGAAAGTCATTTTATTCCCTCTCATTCAAAAGTTTTTGAAAAGGTTCAAATTTCACTCAAGTTTAATTCACTCAAGCAAACAAACAAACAATTCAATTAATTATATTAACATTCCAAAATTTGGGATGTTACAATTACCTTTAATGCCAGTGACGAACCTAAATTCCGAACAGCCCGAGCACCAGCCGCATTGGTCCTCAGTCCGATAGTGGACGGCTTTCGCCTTACCAAGGTACTCATGGACGGTGGCAGCGGATACAACCTCATTTACGAGGAAACCCTCCGAAAAATAGAAATAGATTGGAGCCGCATTAAGCGAAGCAGCACAACCTTTAGAGGAATAATCCCCAGTCGGGAAGCACGCTGTACAGGAAAAATCACACTGGATGTGGTGTTCGGCACGCCGGATAATTACAGGTCCGAGGAGGTCACGTTCCAAGTGGCCCTGTTCAGCAGCGGATACCACGCTCTATTAGGGCGAGAGGCATTCACAATTTTCCAAGCTATACCCCATTATGGGTACATGAAGCTCAAAATGCCCGGGCATAATGGAATCATCACTCTTGCTAGTGACCCGGACATAGCACTCCATGAAAATAAGACAGCCAAGACCGCCCTTGAGGCACTATCCGAAGCCCTAGCAGCCGAGGAACTCACTGCGCTGCGCTCCACGGTGAATAGGGACGATGTGATACTCGATAAGAGATCCAAGTCCACCTCCTTCAAACCAGCGGACGAAATAGTCAAATTCCAAGTCCATCCAACGGACCCTACAAAACGGCATCCATCGGGGCACAATTAAATCTGATGTAGACGCCCGCACTAAGAGAATTCCCTCTACGAAAATTGGGACATTTTGCACGGCACCCTTCAGACATGCCAGGAATCCCACGCCGACTGGCCGAGCATAGCCTAAACATCCTAAAAGGGTTCAAGCCAGTCAAACAGGCTCTTCGGCGTTTCTCCGAACCCAAGAGACAGGCCATGGGAGAGGAGCTAGCCAAACTATTGGAGTCCGGATTCATCAGAGATATAAAACATCCGGACTGGCTAGGAAACTTGGTGATGGTACCAAAGAAGGACAAATCCTGGCGCCTATGCGTCGATTTCAAGGACCTCAACAAGGCTAGCCCAAAGGATCCCTTCCCCCTTCCACGCATTGATCAAATCATCGACGCTACCACATGACACGATTCATTGTGTTTCCTCGACGCATACTCCGGCTACCACCAAATTAAGATGGCAGAGCCTGACCAAGCCGCAACGGCATTCATCACACCATACGGCCCATTCTGCTTCAACACAATGCCCTTCGGGCTCAAAAACGCCGCGCAACATATCAACGCATGATTCGGACATATGTCCGCAAACCAGATCGGCAAAACAGTGGAGGCATACGTGAGACGATGTGGTCGTCAAAAGCAAGCACGTCAAAACTCTAGTAGACGACTTGAGGCTCACATTCAATAATCTCCAACATATGACATTAAGCTCAACCCGGAAAATGCGTTTTGGGCGCATCAGGAAAGCTCTTGGGCTTCATTGTATCTGGTAGAGGAATTGAAGCAAATCCAGCCAAGATCCAAGCTCTGTCACAATTGGATATCCCAAAAGACCTCAAACAAATACAAAAATTGACTGGATGCGTGGCGGCTCTAAGCCGCTTCATCTCCCGTTTGGGAGAAAAGGCATTACCCTTTATCGCCTCCTCAAGCGCAAAACACTTGAGTGGATTTGATGCCGCCACGGCCGGACTCGAAGAAATAAAAGCCATATTGGCAACAAACTCGGTCCTGCCACGCCCAACATGGGCGAACCAATACTATTATACATCGCGGCAACTCATAAAGTTGTAAGCGCGGTGCTCGTTGTCGAACGAGAAACGGACGGACACAAGTTCCCCCTTCAAAAACCAGTTTACTACGTGTCCACTGTCCTAACTCCATGCAAGTCACGGTACCCGCATTATCAAAAGATAAGCGTCTGGCGGTGTTTATGGCATCCCGGAAGCTGCGACACTACTTTCAAGAGTGTTCAATAATAGTAGCCTCCGAAGTACCCCTTAACGACATTATAAACAACTGCGACGCGACGGGCCGGATTGCCAAATGGGCCATTGAGCTCCTCCCGTTTGACATAACCTATAAGCCACGCAGAGCTATTAAGTCACAGGTTTTGGCCGACTTCGTCGCCGAATGGACCGAAGCCGAACTCTACGGCGCATATTCCAACTTGTTATGCACTTCGACGGCCGCAAAATGTTGGCTGGCACAGGAGTCGGGCGTCGTTACGACGTCCCCAACCGGAGATACTGAGTTCAATACGTACTCGAGATAATGTATACGGACTCCAACAACGCGGCGAATCTGAGGCCCTTCTACATGGTCTCCGGATGGCGGTCTCCATGGGCATTCAACGCCTAGAGGTGTGCGAGGATTGAACCTCGCGATATCCCAAATAAATGGAGACTTTGATGCCAAGGATCCAAAAATGGCAGCCTATCGCAATGTCGTCCTAAAAATGTCAGCTCGGTTTGAGGGGCTCGAATTTCACCATATAGCCCCGGATAACAACCAGGCAACAGACATGTTGGCACGCATCAGCGCAAAGCGCGATGCTGTCCCCCCAACATCTTCCTAGAGAGGCTGTTCAAGCCATCCGTATTATAGGAGGGAGAGTCCGGAAATAACAACCCGGACCCAACCGCACTGCCCCACACCGAACATTCTGACACAGTTGGTGGTTCTACCAACGAAATAACACCCTCAAATTTCACGTAATAATGGCAGTCATTGCCCCGTGGACAGAACCATTCCTAGCCTACCTAACCAGGCAGGAACTTCCCGAGGACCAAAACGAGGCCCGCTGCATAGTGCGGCGATCTAAAGCCTATAAATTCCATGTGGGAGAGCTTTATAAGAAAAGCACAATCGGAGTCCTTCGAAGGTGTATCTTCGAAGAGGAAGGGCGGAATCTTCTGGCTGAAATACATGCCGGACTCGGCAGGCACCACGCCGCAGCCCGGGCCCTGGTAGGCAAGGCCATCCATACAGGATTTTATTGGCCGACGGCCCGGGCAGATGCTCAGGACTTAGTCCAACGATGCGTCAGATGCCAGCTCTTTGCTAATCAAAGCCACATGCCACCCACCACCCTCAAAACTATACCCATCACCTGGCCCTTTGGAGGGGGGCTTGACATGGTCGGACCCCTTAAAGGGGGAACCCACAAGCAAAAATACCTACTGGTCATGGTGGATAAATTCACCAAATGGATAGAGGCCAAGCCTGTCAAGACAGCCGAATCTGAACCGGTGATAGACTTCATATCAGGGGTCGTACACCGTTACGGTGTCCCCCACAGCATCATCACTGATAACGGCACGAACTTTACGGCCGACAAGGTCAAACTCTGGTGTAAAAACATGGGCATAAAGCTTGACTACGCTTCGGTCTATCACCCTCAAACTAACGGTCAAGTTGAGCGAGCAAATGGTCTAATTATGAGCGGCATCAAACCCAGATTAGTGCGGTCCCTCAAGGAATCTAACACGCATTGGGTAGAGGAGCTCTACTTCGTACTCTGGGGGCTGCGGACCACTCCGAATCGCACGACCGGATTCACACCATTCTTTATGGTATATGGTGCAGAGGCAGTTCTGCCCTGCGACATAATTCATGACTCACCTCGCGTGCGCATGTACGAAGAAAGAGAAGCCGAGCTCGATCGGTAGGACAGTTTGGACGCCTTGGAGGAGGAGCGTGACGTAGCAAAAGCCCGTTCCGCATTCTATCAACAGCAGGCTCGAAGATATCAAAGCAGCAGAAATGCGGGCCAAAACTTACAATGCTGGCGAGCTAGTTCTACACCTGCCGGACAAGAAAAAGGACAAACTAAAGCCCAAATGGGAAGGTCCCTTTATCATCGACAAAGTCCTGGCCGGTGGAGCATACCGTCTGCGAGATGCATCGGATAACCGACTCGAGCCGAACCCATGGAACGCAGCATGTCTCCGTAGATTCTACGCCTAGCGCCGGATTCTGAGTTCGTCTCCTTCCTCTGTCCATATTTTACATTTTAGTTGTCTTCTATTTTTTTCTCCTTCTCCCTCCTTTTTCTTTCAAGCCTTGGAAGGCTCGTTAGCGCATTGTTCGCACACACTTGACGTGCTATCAGCGCTCATTGTACCTGGGGGCTTCTTTCACAGAAGCTTATTATAAGGGCTTCATGCCCAATACATGTGTCACACTTCCGCATGTACCTTTTATTCACCATTATATGCATCGATATGACTTAAGTTTTGGCCAAGCTGGGTTGCCTGGCTCCTGTGCTTACCCCTACGTTCCCGATTGTTCGGCTAGGTGGTAAAGGGAGCACCTCTGCGATTGTTACTGCCGGGTCAGCCGGATATGTACCTCGGACTGGGTGAAGCCGAAAGCTAGCGTTCTTAAGAGAATATTCGGTCGGTGAACTAAAAGAAGATTTCTTACCTATTTATTTATCTGCCCCCAGATGTTTTTCTGCTTTTTTCGTAGTCCGGACATGCACTTTAGGGCATGCCTCCCAGGGAAAGGAACCCCTAACGGAACTATTCTCCCTGGAAGATGTTTCTTACTAACTGTGGGAATTCCGGACTAGGGGGTGTCCGGATAGCCGAACTATCATCATCGGCCGGACTCCAAGACTATGAAGATACAAGATTGAAGACTTCATCCCGTGTCCGGATGGGACTTTCCTTGGCGTGGAAGGCAAGCTTGGCGATACGGATATGTAGATCTCCTACCATTGTAACCGTCTCTGTGTAACCCTACCCTCTCCGGTGTCTATATAAACCGGAGGGCTTTAGTCCATAGGATGAACAACAATCATACCATAGTCTAGCTTCTAGGGTTTAGCCTCTTTGATCTCGTGGTAGATCCACTCTTGTAACACATATCATCAATATTAATCAAGCAGGACGTAGGGTTTTACCTCCGTCAAGAGGGCCCGAACCTGGGTAAAACATCGTGTGCCTTGTCTCCTGTTACCATCCGCCTAGACGCACAGTTCGGGACCCCCTACCCGAGATCCGCCGGTTTTGACACCGACATTGGTGCTTTCATTGAGAGTTAAATGCGTATGCGTCACCAGCAGGCCCGATGGCTCCTTTGATCATCAACAACGACGCGGTCCAGGGTGAGACTTTTCTCCCTGGACAGATCTTCGTGTTCGGCGGCTTTGCACTGCGGGCCAATTCGCTTGGCCATCTGGAGCAGATCGAAAGCTACGCCCCTGGTCGTCAGGTCAGATTTGGAAATTTAAACTATACGGCCGATATCCGCGGAGACTTGATCTTCGACGGATTTGAGCCGCAGCTGCCGCCGCCGCACTGTCTCGATGGGCATGATCTAGCTCTGCAACCGAACAGTGCCCTGGAGGCCGCACCAGAATCCGCTCCGACCCTTAATCCGGAGCTGGATTCCCCGATCGAGGACGAGTGGTTGGACACCGCCTCGGGGGCTTTAATCTCTACGGCGATCGAGCCGAACTCCATCCAAGTCCTTTGCGAAGACCTCGACTCCAGGGTGCCGGACTCCTCTCCGGACTCCGAACTCTCCGCGCCCTTGCCAATCGAATCCGATTGGGCGCCCGCTATGGAGTTCACGGCCGCGGACATCTTTCAGCACTCGCCCTTTGGCGACATCCTGAATTCACTAAAGTCTCTCTCTTTATCCGGAGAGCCCTGGGCGGACTACGAACAGGAAGGTTGGGATGCGGACGATGAAGAAACTCAATGCCTACCCACCACCCACTTCATAGCCATCGCCGAAAGCTTACACGACGTGCTCGATTTCGACTCCGAAGACATCGACGGTATGGACGACGATGTAGGTGACAACAATGAACCAGCACTTATAGGATGCTGGACAACCTCATCCCATGATGTATACATGGTGGATACACCTAAAGGAAATGAAGACGAGGAACAACGGCATGCCGCGTGTCAGGACCCCGATTCCAGGTCACATCGATCTAGCCGGTAACACCTCATATCACTTTGCGACCTCACGCACGGTATTCCCACGGGTGTCGCCTTACCATGGCCCGGGACCATTTGCGTCTTTTGGCTCACGTATATGATAGTGTCGCTAGCATCCATATGACAAAGAACCCGGGCCGACATGGCTAGTCGTGAACCCAAAGCGGCACTAACCTATGGGAACAGGCATACATGAATCACATCGAGCATGTCGGTCATCAACGTATAAATTCAGGCTGTAGCACTGGGCTAACAGGACTCCGGTATTCGGGCTGTAGCAGGCTAGGCAGGACTCGAATAACACCGCGTGACATTTCCCGAAGGGACAGGACATAGGAACGAAGTGAAACACATGCCCGCTATCAAGTGTCCAAGCGAGTAATCTTGGGCTAGCGGGACTCGTGAACCGGGAACATGTAGCGGACTACTATCGCTCGTAAGCACGAGACTACATTTCCCCATATGATAGGCTGCCAAGGATAAACAACTAGTTTGTCGGATCCCACACATACCAAGCATTTCAAACATACACACAATATGCTCAATATGTGTAGATACAACATGGCATCACAACATAACTCTACGACTCAAATATTTATTCAATAGGCTCCGAGGAGCGAGATATTACAAACATGGGTCTCATGACCCAACACTCGAAACATACAAGTCAAAGCACAAGCGGAAGCTAATCATGTCCGAGTACGCATAACTAAAAAAGAAGGTGAGGAGCGACTATCTACCGAGATCCTGCCGAGGACACAAGATCGTAGCTGAGGTAACAAGCTAACCGTCAAGTCCAAGCGGAACTACTAGCGAGACCGAAGTCTCTCGCAAAACGTAAAATAAGCAAACGTGAGTACAAACGCATTTCAGCAATACTTACATCAGAACTAACTACATATGCATCATTATCAACAAAGGGTGTGGTGGAGTTTGACTGCAGGAAGCCAGCTTTGACTCGGTGGCTATCCTGAACTACGACTGCAAGTAACTCTTTTGAGGTGGCGCACACGAGTCCACATATTCACCATATCAATACACCACTATGGATCCGCTCCCGTCTCCCTACGAGAACGCCATCCATAGCACTCATGCTTATCTTGCGCATTTTAGAGTATCCACTTTCACTTGTCTATGAACTGATATAGGCAACCCAGAAGTCCTTCTCCGTGGACACGGCTATTCGAATAGATCATAGTAACCCTGCAGGGGTGTACTTCTTCACACACGCTCTCACCACTTACCGCCGTTTACACGACATGTACTCGGCAACCTTCAAGCGGAAGCCCAACGTGGGTGTCGGCCACGGCCTACCTAAACACTCAAGTCCCAAGTCCTGGTTTATCGCCTATTCGGGTTCCATCCGCAGGGTGTCCGCCGAGGTTTCCCATACAGCCCCGAACGATGTGTATGGGTTCCCGAGACACCAAGCAGGCGAATCGGTACACCGGGCCCACGGTGCCTACCGCAACACAACCCACCCCTATGGTCAGCGTTATGCGCGGCCCCCAAAGATACTACAAACGCCAGAAACTACTTGCAACTCCCGGACTGAGGACAAGGGTGGTTAAGAAGCCGAGAGGGTCAATTAAGGATCCCAATGCGTGGTAGTAACTGTTTCATGGATCACAAACACAGAACTCAGTTCCCGAGGACGGCTGCAATGAGACAACCCACCATGTACTCCTACATGGCCTCTCACCGCTACCTTTACAAAATCGTGTTCACACACTTAGCTCACACACAATAGGACATGTTCACACAACCACTCCAATTCATTCCCGATGAATCAGACCTGACTCAACTCTAAGCAAAGGCAGGCATGACAACAAGCATGAATGAGTAGGCACAACATGGCTCAAACAACTCCTACTCATGCTAGAGGGTTTCATCTAATTCTTGTGGAATGACAGGTCATGCAAGAGGATAAAGGAGTTCAGCTACAGCGCAAGTAACACATGAGTCGTTGTTGTCCTAATGCAGTAAAAAAGAGCAGGAGCGAGAGAGTGGGATTATAAAGGAAAGGACAAGGGGGTTTTGCTTTCCATGCACTTCTGAATATAAAATAGTTATTCATAGGTGTCATCGAACAATCGCTTTAACGTCGTCTATCGAGAGGAGGCAATTACCGGCAAACAAGAGAGAACACAATTAATGCAATGCACATTCACATGAATGACATGTCATGTTAAGGTACTGAATTTACCTAATGCAATATCTAGCCAAGTTAATTGAAGTGGAATTCAAACAAGGTTAAACTCCAACTCCAAATGTTATTTCATAATTTGCCCTAATCATGATTCATCCTATTCAGTGAGGTTAACTTGTTCAATCATGCATGAAAATGCCAAAAACAGATTCTTCATATTTTTCTGATCATGTTTCATATATAAATTATTTAATTTGGAGTTACAGATTAAAAGTTATGAATATTTGAAGTTTGGGGTGTTTTCTGAAATTTCCTGAATTAAATTAAATCCAGAAAAGGGGTTTACTGCGTCAGCATGACGTAGGTGTGACGTCAAGAGGTCAACAGGGCTGGTCCGGTCAAACCTGACCAGGGGTTGTAACGCCCCGATGCGGCTATATCTCCCACGTGTCGAGGCACGACTTAGAGGCATAACCGCATTGAAAGCAATGTCGCAAGTGAGGTAATCTTCACACAACCCATGTAATAAATAAGGAAAGAGATACATAGTTGGCTTACAATGCCACTTCACACAGTACATAAATAAACATCCATCATTCGTAGTACACTCAAGGTCCGACTACGGAACCAAAATAAAAGAAGATACCCCAAATGCTACAGATCCCCGATCGTCCCAATCGGGCACCACTCATCGATCATCGTGAAAAGACACATAGTAACGACCACGTTCCTCGTCGAACTCCCACTTGAGCTCGGTTGAGTCACCTGCACTGGCATCGTCGGCACCTGCAACTGTTTTGGGAAGTATCTGTGAGTCACGGGGACTCAGCAATCTCACACCCGCGAGATCAAGACTATTTAAGCTTATAGGAAGGACAGAGTAGTATAGTGGAGCTGCAGCAAGCGACTAGCATATATGGTGGCTACTTCACAAAAGAGAGCGAGAAGAGGAGCAAAGCACGGTCGTGAAGCTAGTAGCGATCAAGAAGTGATCCTGAACTACTTACGTCAGACATAACTCCAACACCGTGTTCACTTCCCGGACTCACGAGAAGAGACCATCACGGTTACACACGCCGTTGATGTGTATTTTAATTGAGGTCAACTTCGGGTTTTCTACAACCGGACATTAACAAATTCCCATCTGCCTCATAACCGCATGCACGGCTTTCGAAAGATATTACCTGCAGGGGTGTCCCAACTTAGCCCATAATAAGCTCTCACGGTCAACGAAGGATATTCCTTCTACCGAAGACCCGATCAATCTCGGAATCCCGGACTACAAGACATTTCGACAGCAATAAAACAAGACCAGCAAAGCCACCCGTTTGTGCCGACATATCCCGATAGGAGCTGCACATATCTCGTTCTCAGGGCACATCCAGATGAGACAGGCTACGAGTAAAACCAAGCCTCGAAGTTTCCCGTGGTGGCCCCAGCGGGCTCGGTTCGGGCCAGCACTTGAAGGAGCACCGTCCGGGGGGTTAAAATAAAGATGACCCTCGGGCTCGCGAAAACCCGGGGAAAAAGGCTTAGGTGGCAAATGGTAAAACCAGTGTTGGGCCTTCTTTGGACGAGTCTTATTCAAAGCGAACTGTCAAGGGGTCCCATAAATCACCCAACCGTGTAAGGAACGCATAAAATCAAGGAACATAACACCGTATGACGGAAACTAGGGTGGCAAGAGTGGAACAAAACACTGGGCATAAGGCCGAGCCTTCCACCCTTTACCAAGTATATAGATGTATTAATTATAGCAGATATATATTGTGATATCCCCAACAAGTAAACATGTTCCAATAAGGAACAACATCTCAATGTTCCAACAAGGAACAAACTTCAACTTCACCTGCAACTAACAACGCTATAAGAGGGGCTGAGCAAAGCGGTAACATAGCCAATCAACGGTTTGCTAGGAAAGGATGGTTAGGGGCTGACATGGCAATATGGGTGGCATGATATAGCAAGTGGTAGGCATCACAGCATAGGCATAGCAAAAGAGCGAGCATCTAGCATAGCAAAGATAGAAGTGATTTCGAGGGTATGGTCATCTTGCCTGAGATCCCACAAGGAAGAAGAACGAGTCCATGAAGAAGACAAACGGACGTAGTCGAACTAATCCTCACAACTCCGGAAGGAAACCGAAGCTAACGAGAGAAGCAACCCGGAAACAAACAAACAACATAATAAACACGCAATCATAAACATGGCATGATGCACAATCAAGTATGATGCATGTCCGATTTAATGATTCATGGCATGGCAATATGCACAAACAAAACTACAAGTTAAATGAAGCCCAATATGCAACTCGTTGCATATTGACGAAACACCACATCAATTATTTAGTTCACTCCCGATTAGGTACTCAACAATATTAAATGTTATTAAACATGGCAAGAGATGAAGCATAAATAAACTAACTATCTAAACAATTTAAATGGGGCCGGATATAAAAAAACAACAAATCCGGTAAATCCCCATATGCATTTAGCAATTTAATGCAACAACAATTTTAGACATTTTAAATGTTGTTATCATGATGCGGATGACATATACAAGTTTTATGCAATTTTATGAAAATGTTGACAAGAGCATTATGAAGCATTTGTCGTCGTGGCGGAAACGAAAAAGGGTGCCACGGCAACGACAACGGAAATGGTGCCACGGCAACATTCCAGTTCCGATAACTCGATTGAGATACCGGTGCAAAGGAAAGTGTGGACGTGAGCGAGTCATGCAAGATGGTGGGGTGATCCCGATTACCGGGTTCCCACGGAACGGTGGCATGGCAAAAGAGGGGCCTCGCAAGGACGATTCGATCACGGTGCAAAACTCGAGCATCTCATACAACACATGCATTCGATCCACGGGTGATCATCTCGGGATTATACCTTCGAAGCGTGCATTTTCGAAGCGAATCGGTTCGGAGGGGAAGTAGTCGTTCTCGTGACGGTCGTAGAGGAAGTAGTTGTACACGTTCGTTTTCGGGGAGGAACTTGATGAATCCAACGTCTTCGGGACGACGGTAGAGGTACTCGCGACAGTAGTGGTACACGTTCGTACACGTTTCGAAGAGGGACTTGACGCATCCGATGTCTCCGGGGTCGACGGTAGTGGTACACGGGTCGTAGACGAACTTGGCATATCCATGCGTAGGGGTACTTGGCGATCCGTAGATGCACACGGCAATCGTAGTGGTACTTGACACTCGTAGACATCTAGGGTCATCGAAGCTGTACTTGACGTCCACGGAACTAGCAGCGGAGCGCCCGGGTCTCGGGTCCTGATCTTCAGGAGGTCAGCGGTGGCTGCATGAATATGGGGAGGCTACACCGGGGCCCAAGGCAAGCATGGCCAACGGCACAAAGCAGCAGAGATGGCAGCAGTGCCATCGGGGTGCGTAGGAGGTGGAGCTCGAGCAGAGGAGGCTCGAGGCGCCGGAGTTTCCCTGGTGGTCGCGTCACGGCGAGGAGAAGGCATGAGGGCGGCTGGGGACGAGGCCGCAGGCAGCCAAGCTGCTCCGGTGGCCGACAGACGGGCTCCAGGAGAGGTGGAGAAGGGCGGCGAGGGGCTCGGCGACGGGGACGCCTGATGCAGGAGGAGGAAGGGCGACGAGGACGGCCCTGCGGGGCTGGCTGGCGCCATGGACGAAGGGAGCATGAGCTCGGGGAGGAGGCCGAGCGCTGGCGAGGAGGAGGCAGAGGGACTTGGCGGCCGCGGCCGATGGCGGGGGACGATGGATCCGGCAGCGGCCAGCTCGGGAGCCTTCCCGAGCGAGACGAGGACAGAGAGGGCCGAGCGAGAGAGGAATGGCAGCTGGGAGAAGGAAGGGCGAGGGGATCGGGCGATGCGGGGAGAGATGGGGATCGGGCGAAGGGTTGCGGCGCTGAGGGAGGAGACGAGGGAGAGAGATGCGGGCTAGGGTTAGGAGGGGGTTAGGTGGGCTGGACCTCCAAGGGAAATGGGCCGGCCTGGTTGCTGGTTAGGCTGCGGGCTAGAGGCCGGTTTGGATGGTCGGGCCTAAGAGGCCTGGCTGGGCTCTCTCTCTATACTTTAAATTAACAGAGAACTGGAAGAAAGGAAAGAGAGAAGAAAAGGTTTAGAGGAAGAATTTGGGCATGCGGGTAATTTTCCGAGCTCACAAAAATGAGCTTGAACCAGGAAAATAGAAGTGGGCATGACCGAAAGTTTAAATTCAAACTCATTTGATTTAAATTCAAATGATTTGAATAGGAAGTGAGGTTTGGGAAGGTCCAAAATGTTCGGATTTTGGTGGGGCTCCGAAAATGACGAAATAATTTATGGGCAAGGTTGGAGACCAAGAATTGAGATAACAACGGCATGTGATATTTTGCAAGTGGGTTATGGTGATTCCAAAACAATGGAATATTTTTATAATATCTCCCTAAATATCGGGAGGGTATGTTTTAAAGAGAACCCACCATGTGAGTTTCCTCGATTTAAATGGATCGAAGATCCATACGGTTTATTTAGTTGAGTTTTAAAAATTAAATGACATGCTGGCATGATGACATGATGCAATGCAAAATAAATAGAGCAAGCACAAATAAAAAAACACACGGAGGTCACAAAATATGGAAGTCTTCTGGATCGTCGGTCTTGGGGCGTCACAACACTCCACCACTACGAAAGGATCTCGTCCCGAGATCTAGTATGGCACCGGATAGAAACACGGAAGAAGAAAGAGGTAAAACTAAGTTGCTTCTTTGACAAAAGAGTGAAACCAACGAACCTTGAGAGGTTGACAAAATTGAAAGAAAAAAAATACAATGAAGATGACGAGATTGCAAACACTGCGGTAGAAAAGAGAAACAAGGAACATTACTAGAACCTTGTAGGTTAAAAGACATAAGAAAAAAGGGTTGCAATGGACAAGAAGTACGTTCAAGCACTCCACTCCGGTAGAAATGAGGTGTACAAGGAACGATAAGGATCAATTACGACAACACTCCGGTTTGAAATGGAAGATAAAGAATATGAGCTTGGCAAAATGAAAGCACTTGGATGAGACTCCGGAACAAAAGAATAGAAGCTAGGTTGTTGGGAAGAAAAGAACAGAGAAGAAAATGCCAACTTCTACCACAAATGAGCTTGGAAAGCACCCTTCCAAGAAGGTTAGAACGGAATTGTTGGAAAACCAACAACGAAAAGAACAAGCTTGTAGTGGGCTTATGGAAAACTTCTCAAAATTGAGGCGTAAATACTGCCACTATGGAAACAAATAATATAATTGATAACACCAACGAGATGAAAAATTTCTTCACCGAGATGATAAAGAGATAACTTGGATCATAGACAAGCACCACAAATAGCAACATTCCCAATGGAAGGCTTTTAGGTGAAATCTATATCAAGATACTCCAACGAAGAAATTATGATGGGTTGAAACAACTCATGATGGAAGAGAAAATGATGGTTTTAAAATATCTCCTTCTTGAAAACTTGTGAATCATGAAACATGAAGAGAAATTGTCGAGGATGACATAACACCATCTCAAATGATAAAGTAGAAAGAATTGCACTTCGGAATGCAAGATGAAGAATGCTTGAACTCCTCAAAACAAAACATGTGTTGAGCACCATGTTTATTTTTAGAGTATAGCTTGGCGGGTCATAACTTCGAGAGAAATCTTGAAGAACAATTGAATAATTAAAAGAATCCTTGACGAACCACCATGTAGAACCTCCATGAAGAACTCCGTAATACAAGGATGATAGAAAGAAAGAGAAGTTGAAAACACAAGGTGAAGTCTCTTAATGATTTAGATGGAGCTTTGACGAGATAATGCGGAAAACATGGAACTCCGGAAAGAAAGATGAACAAATGAAATCAAGAATTTTGATGAACCTCCGGAATAAGGAATCGAATTTACTAGATGAAACAAGAATAAGAATTACATTATGCTCATCCTTCGCCACTTAAATTGATGACAAGCAATGGATTTGGCCTACTACTTATTCTTTTTGAGGGATTGAAAAGAGATATAATGCAAACTTGACAAGGTATTGATGGAACCACTGGTGGAATTTGGAAACAACGAATGAATTAAAATGATAACAAAGGAAGTGAAATCTTGAACGAACCACCATAAGAATTGAAAATGAACGTAGCAAAGGCACAATTCACCGGGAAGAATTGGAGAAAAAGAAAACGAAGATACTTGAGAGGATTTAGATACAAGAGAATGAAGAGATCATGAACTGATTAGATAATACTTGAATGATGCACCAGTAAGATTTGGAGAACGAGAGCTGAAAGATGAGAATGAATAAACCCAAAATGATGGCCTTCGTAGGAATAAAATGGAAAGAACTCATGAAATGCTTCGGGTGGGTGTGAAAAGAATTCTCACAACCGAAAACAATTATGAGGGGATGGCATCAAGCTAGAACCATGAATCTTGAAGAGAATGGAGCAAGATTTAAGAGAAACTCTTCTTCGGTCTTCAAAATCCGAGAATGACGACGAGAAACACCACCATGAATTGTTGAGATACTCCGGGATGAAAATTAGAAAGGTTGAACCAACGATGAAAATAATTTGGAAGGTCTTGGAGAAATACATTTGACTGATGATAACTCATTCTTACGTCAAACTTTGAAAAGAATTTTAGAAGCTCCGGGAAAATTAGAAGAGTCAGGTAAGAACCTAGGAAAAGACCTGTGGGTTAGGGCCCACTCAAAAGAAACACCGTTGAACGATTGCTTGAAATAAAGATTGCACCGGTTGAATTAAATGACTTGAATGAGATAATAATCCCCAAATAGCTTGAACGGATCTTGAATGAAAAGACGAGCCTTCGGAGATATCTTCAAAGACTCCGTAACAAATCAATAGCGAAGTGAGTGATTGATAGGTGCACCGGTATGAGAAAGCATTTGAAACGAGGAAAATGATATGATCGACAAAGCTTGAATTGAATCCACCGGAGAAGAAAATTAGAATGGAACAACAATAAGGTTGAAGCTTCCTTAGCGTCTTCATGAGAAATCACCGGATAAAACATTAAAGGAAAAGAATGAAGAAACTTCACAGCAGTAAAATGGATGCTTGATTAAGAAATCTGAGTCCTTGAAGAAAAAGGGGTGGGAGGGTGGGAAAACAAAGGCAACTTGGGTCGGATGAAACGCACACCGTTGAGAAAAACTTAGAATTGATCTCAGAATGTTGAAATGATCGGATCCACTTGAAGAGAAGCGCACCGGTGAGAAGAAATTGAGATGACAAACTCGATGTTCAAGAAGGATTAGTATTCACATAGAAATATGAGAACACTGTTTAGAATAAGGTATGGAATCAACACTTGGCATTGAAGCAACTTGAATACCACAAAACGAAACAAAAACAAAGGATTTGGCTTGTAGAATAAGCCGGAAACAAACATATGATAGAGATTTACCCAATCCCATATCATGCATCTGTCGGAAAGATATTCTAGGAGCTACTTGAATTCCCACCTATAAACTCCCGAAACTTTCTGGTTATGCAATCTGGTGTTGGGGATACAGGGGACACAAAATATATCACCCAAACTAACAATACCTAGATCCAAATTGTATCCATCCGTCAACACATAACCAAGAAATCCTCGGAAATCATGTACCTCGACCTTCAAAAACATCCGTTATACAAGTCATGGCAATACTCCACTTTTCGCCTCAAGATCTTGGGCTATCGTGGTTATCTCACCAACAACTGCACAAAAGAGATTTCGATGTCGGCAAAACTCGTGTATTCCGTAACTGCAACGATAAAATTGTGACGACAACACCTCGGAGCTCAACTCCCCGGACACTGCCACAACCCCTAAATGTCAGGAGGCACCAAGAACAATGTTCTCGTCACAAAACCATCGGAACGATTCCAAGATACCCACGTGATCCTAAAAAAAAATTTAGTGAAATTTGAGGAGCGAAGAGTCAAAACACTACGTCAGGATACCTCACAGAGCGACGAAGGGACTGGGGAGTAAAAAGAATCCTACTCTCCGATATATATAATCCTAAGACTCAAAACATTTTTCCATTCTAGACTCAACAACGCCAAAGAAACAATCAAGTAGGGGGCTCCTAAGTCAGGAAGGCTCTGATTACCAACTTGTAACGCCCCCGATGCGGCTATATCTCCCACATGTCGAGGCACGACTTAGAGGCATAACCGCATTGAAAGCAATGTCGCAAGTGAGGTAATCTTCACACAACCCATGTAATAAATAAGGGAAAGAGATACATAGTTGGCTTACAAATGCCACTTCACACAAGACATAAATAAACATCCATCATTCGTAGTACACTCAAGGTCCGACTACGGAACCAAAATAAAAGAAGATACCCCAAATGCTACACGGATCCCCGATCGTCCCAACTGAGCACCACTACTGATCATCGTGAAAAGACACATAGTAACGACCACGTTCCTCGTCGAACTCCCACTTGAGCTCGGTTGAGTCACCGCACCGCATCGCCGGCACTGCAATCGTTTTGGGAAGTATCTGTGAGTCACGGGGACTCGGCAATCTCACACCCGCGAGATCAAGACTATTTAAGCTTATAGGAAGGACAGAGTAGTATAGTGGAGCTGCAGCAAGCGACTAGCATATATGGTGGCTACTTCACAAAAGAGAGCGAGAAGAGGAGCAAAGCACGGTCGTGAAGCTAGTAGCGATCAAGAAGTGATCCTGAACTACTTACGTCAGACATAACTCCAACACCGTGTTCACTTCCGGACTCGCCGAGAAGAGACCATCACGGTTACACACGCTGATTGATGTGTATTTTAATTGAGGTCAACTTCGGTTTTCTACAACCGACATTAACAAATTCCCATCTGCCTCATAACCGCGGGCACAGCTTTCGAAAGATATTACCCTGCAGGGGTGTCCCAACTTAGCCCATAATAAGCTCTCACGGTCAACGAAGGATATTCCTTCTACCGGGAAGACCCGATCAATCTCGGAATCCCGGACTACAAGACATTTCGACAGCAATAAAACAAGACCAGCAAAGCCACCCGACTGTGCCGACAAATCCCGATAGGAGCTGCACATATCTCGTTCTCGTGGCACATCCAGATGAGACAAAGCTACGAGTAAAACCAAGCCTCGAAGTTTCCCGTGGTGGCCCTTGGCGGCTCAGTTCGGGCCAGCACTCGAAGGAGCACTGGTCCGGGGGGGGGGGGGGTAAAATAAAGAAGACCCTCGGGCTCGCGAAAACCCGGGGGAAAAAGGCTTAGGTGGCAAATGGTAAAACCAGTGTTGAGCCTTGCTGGACGAGTCTTATTCAAAGCGAACTGTCAAGGGGGTCCCATAAATCACCCAACCGTGTAAGGAACACAAAAATCAAGGAACATAACACCGGTATGACGGAAACTAGGGTGGCAAGAGTGGAACAAAACACCTGTCATAAGGCCGAGCCTTCCACCCTTTACCAAGTATATAGATGTATTAATTATAGCAGATATATATTGTGATATCCCCAACAAGTAAACATGTTCCAATAAGGAACAACATCTCAATGTTCCAACAAGGAACAAACTTCAACTTCACCTGCAACTAACAACGCTATAAGAGGGGCTGAGCAAAGCGGTAACATAGCCAATCAACGGTTTGCTAGGAAAGGATGGTTAGGGCTGACATGGCAATATGGGTGGCATGATATAGCAAGTGGTAGGCATCACAAAGCATAGGCATAGCAAAAGAGCGAGCATCTAGCATAGCAAAGATAGAAGTGATTTCGAGGGTATGGTCATCTTGCCCGAGATCCCACAAGGAAGAAGAACGAGTCCATGAAGAAGACAAACGGACGTAGTCGAATCGAATCCTCACAACTCCGGAAGGAAACCGAAGCTAACGAGAGAAGCAACCCGAAACAAACAAACAACATAATAAACACGCAATCATAAACATGGCATGATGCACAATCAAGTATGATGCATGTCCGATTTAATGATTCATGGCATGGCAATATGCACAAACAAAACTACAAGTTAATGAAGCCCAATATGCAACTCGTTGCATATTGACGAAACACCACATCAATTATTTAGTTCACTCCCGATTAGGTACTCAACAATATTAAATGTTATTAAACATGGCAAGAGATGAAGCATAAATAAACTAACTATCTAAACAATTTAAATGGGGCCGGATATAAAAAAACAACAAATCCGGTAAATCCCCATATGCATTTAGCAATTTAATGCAACAACAATTTTAGACATTTTAAATGTTGTTATCATGATGCGGATGACATATACAAGTTTTATGCAATTTTATGAAAATGTTGACAAGAGCATTATGAAGCATTTGTCGTCGTGGCGGAAACGAAAAAGGGTGCCACGGCAACGACAACGGAAATGGTGCCACGGCAACATTCCGGTTCCGATAACTCGATTGAGATATCGGTGCAAAAGAAAGTGTGGACGTGAGCGAGTCATGCAAGATGGTGGGGTGATCCCGATTACCGGGTTCCCACGAACGGTGGCATGGCAAAAGAGGGGCCTCGCAAGGGGCGATTCGATCACGGTGCAAAACTCGAGCATCTCATACAACACATGCATTCGATCCACGGGTGATCATCTCGGGATTATACCTTCAAGCGTGCATTTTGAAGTGAATCGGTTCGGAGGGGAAGTAGTCGCTCGTGGACGGTCGAGAGGAAGTAGTTGTACACGTTCGTTTCGGGAGGAACTTGATGAATCCAACGCCTTCGGACGACGGTAGAGGTACTCGCGACAAGAGTGGTACACGTTCAGACATCGCTTCAAGAGGGACTTGACGCATCCGATGTCTCCGGGGTCGACGGTAGTGGTACACGGGTCGTAGACGAACTTGGCATATCCATGCGTAGGGGTACTTGGCGATCCGTAGATGCACACGGCAATCGTAGTGGTACTTGACACTCGTAGACATCTAGGGTCATCGGTTGTACTTGACGTCCACGGAACTAGCAGCGAGCGCCTGGTCTCGGGTCCCGATCTTCGAGGTCGTGGTGGCTGCATGAACACGGGAGGCTACACTGGGCCCAAGGCAAGCATGGCCAACGGCACAGCAGCAGAGATGGCAGCAGTGCCATCGGGTGCGTAGGAGGTGGAGCTCGAGCAGAGGAGGCTCGAGGCGCGACGGAGTTTCCCGGTGGTCGCAGCTGGCGCGACGAGGAGAAGGCCGTGGGGACGGCTGGGGATGAGGCCGCAGGCAGCCAGCAGCGGCTCCGGTGGCCGACGGACGGGGCTCCAGGAGAGGTGGAGAAGGGCGGCGAGGGGCTCGGCGACGGGGACGCCTGATGCAGGAGGAGGAAGGGCGACGAGGACGGCCCTGCGGGGCTGGCTGGCGCCATGGACGAAGGGAGCATGAGCTCGGGGAGGAGGCCGAGCGCTGGCGAGGAGGAGGTAGAGGGACTTGGCCGGCGGCGCGGCTGATGGCAGGGGACGATGGATCCGGGCAGCGGCCGCGGCTCGGGAGCCTTCCCCGAACGAGACGAGGACAGAGAGGGCCGAGCGAGAGAGGACTGGCAGCTGGGAGAAGGAAGGGCGAGGGATCATGGCGTCTGCGGGAGAGATGGGGTCGGGCGAAGGGTTGCGCGCCGAGGGAGGAGACGAGGGAGAGAGATGCGGTCTAGGGTTAGGAGGGGGTTAGGTGGGCTGGACCTCCAGGGCAAATGGGCCGGCCTGGTTGCTGGTTAGGCTGCGGGCTAGAGGCCGGTTTGGATGGTCGGGCCTAAGAGGCCTGGCTGGGCTCTCTCTCTAAACTTTAAATTAACAGAGAACTGGAAGAAAGGAAAAGAGAGAAGAAAAGGTTTAGAGGAAGAATTTGGGCATGCGGGTAATTTTCCCGAGCTCACAAAAATGAGCTTGAACCAGGAAAATAGAAGTGGGCATGACCGAAAGTTTAAATTCAAACTCATTTGATTTAAATTCAAATGATTTGAATAGGAAGTGAGGTTTGGGAAGGTCCAAAATGTTCGGATTTTGGTGGGGCTCGAAAATGACGAAATAATTTATGGGCAAGGTTGGAGACCAAGAATTGAGATAACAACGGCATGTGATATTTTGCAAGTGGGTTATGGTGATTCCAAAACAATGGAATATTTTTATAATATCTCCCTAAATATCGGAGGGTATGTTTTAAAGAGAACTCACCATGTGAGTTTCCTCGATTTAAATGGATCAAGATCCATACGGTTTATTTAGTTGAGTTTTAAAAATTAAATGACATGTTGGCATGATGACATGATGCAATGCAAAATAAATAGAGCAAGCACAAATAAAAAACACACGGAGGTCACAAAATATGGAAGTCTTCCGGATCGTCGGTCTTGGGGCGCCACAGGGTCCCACATGTCGTGTGTGATTAGCTTAATCAAATTAATTAAGCTTAATTCTAAATAGTCACAGGCTGGGCCCCACCTGTCATTGACTCAGAGAGTCAACCGGGCCCACCGGGTCAAAGTCAAGGTCGGCCGCTGGCGTTTAACCGCCGGGCGCGACGCCGCGGGAGTGGTTTTTGCCGTTCCGGCCACCAAAAGGGTCGCGGAGGGTATCTACGTGGAGCTGGGGATGAGCTGAGGCTCTTGGTGGAGTGGCTTGAGCTCGGGGCGGCCGGAATCGGCGCCGGCGATGTCGTAGGCGGCCGCCGGAGTTCGGCCAACGGCGGGTTAGGCGATGCAGGGCGCTAGGGGGGGTGTTGGTGCGTGCTACGTGCTCCTGGTGAGGTGTGGAGCACGGTGGTGTGCTCAAGCCGAGCCACGGTGGCTCGCCACGACGGCGACTCGGCACGTCGGCGGTGAGCCTGGGCCATGGCGGAGTGTGGGGCTAGATTATGCAAACGCGCGGTGGGAGATGAGGGGATCGACGCAGCAGATCACAGCGATGACGACGGACGCCGGGCGAGGTCGGGACGGCCGGAGCCGACGAATCGGGCGACGGCGACCGGCGGGTCCGAGAAGGGGAAAGGCGTCGGGGCGGCGCCTCGGGGCTTCTCCGGTCGCGAGTGACAGCGGGGAGGGCGAGGATGGAGTGGCGGGGCTTGTGGGCAGGTCGGGGAAGCGAGGGGGAGGCGGTGGCCGCGGCGAACGGCGACGGTGGCGACGGGGCCGCTTTGGTGGTCTGCAAGAGGGAAGCAGAGGAGGAAATGGGGTCCAGGGAGAGAGGGAAGAGGACGAGGGGGTTCGGGGAGGCGCGTGGCGTCTCCGGGCGTCGAGGGGGAGCCAGGCAGGCTGGGAGGGAGGAGGTGGCGTCGGTGGGCGTCGGGCAAGCGCCACGCCTCGCCTCTGCCTACTGGCAGAGGAAGACGACGAGCGGCGAGGCGGTGGTGGGCTGGGCCACCACCGGGCCAGCCGAGGGGGAAGGTCGGTTCGTGGCGCCAGGTAAGTGGGCTGCCAGGTGAGCTCTCTCTCTTTCTCTAATTATATTCTGTTTTCTATTATTCTGAAAACTCTGCGGCTTTATTAAAAATATCCAGGCACTTTTAAAAATCACCAAACTGTGCATGCCCAATGTATAGAATATATCTAACATGGAACATTTTAGTTTAGGAGTATTTGGACATTTAAGATATTTTATAGAATTTAAATGTCCAAATTCAAATACTTATGATTTAATTTAAAGATCCAAATGTCATGGAAAAATGTGCAACATCTCCGTTATCAAGCTTCAAGATTTTTCCAAAAATGGTGAACATTTTTGAAGGCCATTTGGGTTACTGAAAATATTTTGAAGTTGAACCTATTTGCATTATTTTGGTGCTAGGGGTTTAGGCAATCCCCATTTCAGGTTTCATGAAAATTAAGCATGATGCATGGATGCAATGCCCCTAGTTACAAGCAAGCTCTAGGGCTGTGACAACTCACCCCCACTAAACAAGAATCTCGTCCCGAGATTCAAGACGTGAGGTAAGAAGACAGAGGGGGCACAAACTAATAACATGAGCTCCAAGATCCAACTGTCTTCTCGAGGTGTTGATCTGTTGACTCAAGACAATCTTGACGCCTTGCTCTCAAATCTTCACTCAACACGACAATATAAAGAAGGGGAAACCCTACAGGATTTGATCTTCTTGAAGATCGAGCAACTCAAGATCAGTTCATGGAGAGACGTAAGAACAACTCTTGAGTTGAGACACCAAACACACATTAGGAATGATGGTAGAGAAATGGATGACGAAGGTTCAAATTGGTAGGCAACCATTCCATGCGTAAGTAAAATGGTGCATGGTTTCAAAGTAACAAGGAGATGATTTCCATGACTCCATAACGGGACACCTTAGGAAAAGTGACTGTTGGACTGTTCCCTTAAGTGGCAAAAAGAATTACTTTTGATCCATAGATCCTTGGAACTCTTCATACCAGCTTAAGGCAATTTACAATTGATTGATTGAGAGAGCTCGAGGTAATGGCATACTCGGACTAGAATGGATGATGTGGACTACCTTGTTGAAGACAACATAATGGATGATTTTGCTTATCACCGAAAATGGATGGGACCCATGGTAAGTCCACTTTTGAAGATAATATTGGACAGCAACTACCGAGAGAGGCAGCCCATGGGGAATTGGCACCATAGGGTGCAAGCTGGAACAAAATGCAAATGCTGGAATGTTCCAACCATCATATCTGCCTGAGATTCAGATCCGATTGGTAATAGGATACCTCCATCAAAGATGTCTGAAAAGAAAGGTCGCAACACAAATCGATTTAGATAATGTTGCGAGATTCTCGGATATGAACTACGATAGCAAGCTCCAAAACATGAGCTGGTTCTCACACACATGTGAACACGTTGTCCCGCATAAGCATGACCACAAGGTAGTCTTACAACAAAACACTACCGAGTTCAGGTGGGGAACCATCTTCGAGGATAACGAAGTCCTAACTTAAGTCATGACTAGTTGTTATGAAGGAACTCCTTCTCCTTGAACAAATCAATCAGTGGCTTGGTGTGCTAGGAAACACATATGGAGTGGAGGCGGCCAACCTATCAAACCATAGAGCACCTCGCACGTGCATGACTGACTTGAGATGGTACCATAGGAAACAAAACAAACCTTTCTCAAATTCACGGCGGCAACTTGCATCGATGCACATGAATTAGAGGAGGTCACTACTTTCATCCAAACATATGCTTCATGAACAAAACACGAAGAAATGCTTACACAAATTTCCAACACTAGGTTGATGTTCAACATGACTCATGGGGAGACAAAATGCTACCGATGGGCTCAACAAAGAACTCATCGGAATTTCCATATCAATCGGACTTCCACCATCATGTGAACACGGTGATAGTATTGGTCGCACCAAAAGATGTAATGGTGTATGCTCGAGGGGTCAATCACGAGTAAGACAACATTACGAGCATCGTTGGTACTGATTTGATTTGACGATAGCCCACACTCAAATCAAAGGATTGATGAGACCATAGGTCCAAAGAATCGATCACAGGACCAATCGATGAAAATATCATCTTTCTTCAACACACACTACACAAGAATATCCCTTTGGAACGAATCTAAGTCAGGCAAGCTTTTATCCTCCAACTCTCCAAGTTGTTGTTTGGCTTAACCAACTAGCTCGTGGATATCCAACACAGATTCTTTGAGAAAGGGTGGTTCACAAGAAACCAACTTGATCACGAGCTCAACATAATACCAGGGACAACTCGTAATACTTCCAGAAGATATTCGAAAATCACAAACCACCGATATGTTACTAAGCTCGAGAACAACCTTGCTTTTGAGGGCAAGATGATATGATCAAATGAGTGAGGACTTGATATAATCCTAACTCATCAATCGAAGTGTGCACCGTAAATAAGGACTAGGTAGCACGATCAATCTTAGGATGATGATTTAACAACCAACACGCTAAGAGTGAGGATATTGTCCACTAGCTGCCAAGCAACTAGTTGCTCGGAGTATTGATTTCACACATCACAATTCACTCGTCGGCATTCCGGTTTCAAAAACTCAGAACCGAGGAATGAATAATGATGGCGAGAAGTATCACTGCATCAAGAATTCATAAGAGAAGGTGCAATTCTCATGACATTCTTGACATAAGATGGTAACACTCCAGGTGGAACAGCATCAAAAGCTGAATTGGCATTTTGATCTGCAGGATACAACTACTTTGACCCAATCCTGAAAATGGATGAGGTACTGGAGTTTGTTTCTCCTAGTCATTCCAGAACAGAATGGCTTGACGGACCACAAGGATAATAGACATCGATAAACACGATCGCACACATACCCTTGACTATCAATTGATAGGACGAGAGTCGGATACAACTAAAGAGGGACAACTCAAGAAACATATAATTTTCTGAGTTGTGGATGCATAGATTAGTACGTCGAGCAAAGCTCAACATTTCTTCCGGATAATCCATGCAGAGAAGGTAGAACCGCAGATTCACAATTATGAATGGAGAACTACTCAAGAGTACTGATTGTGATCTTTTAGTTCAAAGAACTTCCGCCTTAACTAGTTCATGGTATTTGGAAGAAGGAAATGCCACGAACCTCGAGGACTATCACAAAGTTACTAATATCCTAAAGGAACTAGCAATTACTAACAACATGAAGTAGGGTGAATCTCGGTTCAAGAACCCGTGAGTAGAATGCCTACTAACCGATAACATCACGGGATGCTTTCAAGAATAATGGCCGTAATCATCACACTGGGGATACAAAAGCATTGCTAAATTACTAGGTGACTTCCTAACAACTAGGGTCATAATAATAGCTCCAACATCTATGCCGAGGCAACAAAGTACCTCAACTTACCGATTAGTGTGCTTATTCGACCAAAAAGGACATCGAACGGAAGGAAAAGACTTGCAAATGCATCGGACTATTTAGAGACACTGATGACTTTGACAAAGCATAACGGCTGTAAATGTTCAAAATGATTGGGGACATCCTCAAAATGGTGGCATAGCCACTCAACATCACAATAACAAGGTTCCGAGATCAACAAAGAATCATACGTAATTAGTAGGAACTGAACCGGGCTTAAAACCAACAATCTTATAAGTCTATGGATTAGTAACACGTCATCCTCGATAGATAGATGAGAAGCCTAATTCTTAACCCCGTAGAAGAGAAGAGGTTGACTCGCATCGTAAGGCCATGAGGTATAAGGAGTAAAAAGAGGCTTACGCTCCCTTCCACAATCAATTCCCTTACATAACTAAAGCATTTCTAGACTCAACTTCGACCAGTTTGGCTTAGTAATCCCACAGCAACAAAGCTCGATACCAACGCCGTCGGGACCCGATTCCGTGTCACATCGATCTAGCCGGTAACACCTCATATCACTTTTGCGACCTCACGCACGGTATTCCCCACGGTGTCGCCTTACCATGGCCCGGGACCATTTGGCGTCTTTTGGCTCACGATATGATAGTGTCGCTAGCATCCATATGACAAAGAACCCGCCGACATGGCTAGTCGTGAACCCAAAGCGGCACTAACCTATGGGAACAGGCATACATGAATCACATCGAGCATGTCGGTCATCAACGTATAAATTCAGGCTGTAGCACTGGGCTAACAGGACTCCGGTATTCCGGGCTGTAGCAGGCTAGGCAGACTCGAATAACACCAAGGTGACATTTCCCGAAGGGACGTATATAGGAACGGCGAAACACATGCCGCCGATCAAGTGTCCAAGCAAGAGTACTGGCTAGCAGGACTCCGGTGAACCGGCAGAAGCGGACTACTATCGCCGTAAGCACGAGACTACATTTCCCCATATGATAGGCTGCCAAGGATAAACAACTAGTTTGTCGGATCCCACACATACCAAGCATTTCAAACATACACACAATATGCTCAATATGTGTAGATACAACATGGCATCACAACATAACTCTACGACTCAAATATTTATTCAATAGGCTCCGAGGAGCGAGATATTACAAACATGGGTCTCATGACCCAACACTCGAAAGCATACAAGTCAAAGCACAAGCAGAAGCTAATCATGTCTCGAAAGTACGCATAACTAAAAAAAGAAGGCCGAGGAGCCCGACTATCTACCGAGATCTCGCCGAGGGCACAAGATCGTAGCCGAGGTAACAAGCTAACCGTCAAGTCCAAGCGGAACTACTAGCGAGACCGAAGTCTCTCGCAAAACGTAAAATAAGCAAACGTGAGTACAAACGCATTCAAAGAAGACTTACATCGTAACTAGCTACATATGCATCATTATCAAAAGGGGGTGGTGGAGTTTGACCGCAGCAAGCCAGCTTTGACTCGGTGGCTATCCCGAACTACGCACCGCAAGTAACTCTTTTGAGGTGGCGCACACGAGTCCACATATTCACCATATCAATACACCACTATGGATCCGCCTCCCGCCTCCCTACGAGAACGCCATCCATAGCACTCACGCTTATCTTGCGCATTTTAGAGTATCCACTTTCACTTGTCTATGAACTGATATAGGCAACCCAGTAGTCATTCTCCGTTGACACGGCTATTCGAATAGATCATATTAACCCTGCAGGGGTGTACTTCTTCACACACGCTCTAACCACTTATCGCCGTTTACACGACATGTACTCGGCAACCTTCTAGCGGAAGCCCAACGTGGTTGTCTGCCACGGCCTACCTAAACACTCAAGTCCCAAGTCCGTGTTTATCGCCTATTTGGGTTCCATCCGAGGAGTCCGCCGAGGTTTCCCATACAGCCCCGAACGATGTGTACAGGTTCCCGAGACACCAAACGGGCGAATCGGTACACCGGGCCATGGTGCCTACCGCAACACAACCCACCCCTATGGTCGGCTATGCGGCTCCCCAAAGATACTACAAACACCGAAACTACTTGCAACTCCCGGACCGAGGACAAGGGTGGTTAAGAAGCCGAGAGGGTCAATTAAGGATCCCAATGCGTGGTAGTAAGTGTTTCATGGATCACAAACACGTAACTCAGTTCGAGGACGGCTGCAATGAGACAACCCACCATGTACTCCTACATGGCCTCTCACCGCTACCTTTACCAAATCGTGTTCACACACTTAGCTCACACACAATAGGACATGTTCACACAACCACTCCAATTCATTCCCGATGAATCGCACTGACTCAACTCTAAGCAGTAGCAGGCATGACAACAAGCATGAATGAGTAGGCACAACATGGCTCAAACAACTCCTACTCATGCTAGAGGGTTTCATCTAATTACCGTGGAATGACAGTCATGCAAAGGATAAAGGGGTTCAGCTACCGCAGCAAGTAACACATGAGTCGTTGTTGTCCTAATGCAGTAAAAATAGAGCAGGAGCGAGAGAGTGGGATTATATCGGAATGGACAAGGGGTTTTGCTTGCCCGGCACTTCAAGATAATATAGTTCTTCATCGGTGTCATCGAACAATCGCTTAACGCCGCTCATCGAGAGGGGGCAATTACCGGCAAACAAGAGAGAACACAATTAATGCAATGCACATTCACATGAATGACATGTCATGTTAAGGTACTAAATTCACCTAATGCAATATCTAGCCAAGTTAATTGAAGTGGAATTCAAACAAGGTTAAACTCCAACTCCAAATGTTATTTCATAATTTGCCCTAATCATGATTCATCCTATTCAGTGAGGTTAACTTGTTCAATCATGCATGAAAATGCCATAAACAGATTCTTCATATTTTTCCGATCATGTTTCATATATAAATTATTTAATTTGGAGTTGCTGATTAAAAGTTATGAATATTTGAAGTTTGGGGTGTTTTCAAATTTCCTGAATTAAATTAAATCCGTAAAAGGGGTTTATCGTCGGCATGACGTAGGTGTGACGTCAGAGTCAACAGGGCTGGTCCGGTCAAACCTGACCAGGGGTCCCACATGTCGGTGTGATTAGCTTAACTGAAATTAAT
Organism: Aegilops bicornis; assembly: GCA_021605145.1. Taxonomy (NCBI): domain Eukaryota; kingdom Viridiplantae; phylum Streptophyta; class Magnoliopsida; order Poales; family Poaceae; genus Aegilops; species Aegilops bicornis. Next base: position 712,894,664 of record CM038671.1, read on the forward strand.
TAAGCTAATTCTAAATAGTCACTGTGGCTGGGCCCCACCTATCGACTCAGAGAGTCAACCGGGCCCACCGGTCAAAAGTCAAGGTCGGCTGCCGGCGTTTAACCGCCGCGAGCCAACGCTGCGGCGAGTGGTTTTTGCTGCCCGCCACCAAAAGGGTCGCGTGAGCCTCGGCCATGGCGGAGAGTGGGGCTAGAGCATGCAAACGCGAGGGGGAGAAGAGGGATCGACGCAGCAGCTCACAATGATGACGACGGACGCCGGGCGAGGTCGGGACGGCCCGGAGCCAACGAATCGGGCGACGGCGACCAAGTGGTCCGAGAAGGGGAAAGGCGCTGGGCGGCGCCGGGCTTCTCCGTCGCGAGTGACAATGAGGAGGGCGAGGATGGAGTGGCGGGGCTTGTGGGCAGGTCGGGGAAGCGAGGGGGAGGCGGTGGCCGCGGCGAACGGCGACGGTGGCGACGGGGCCGCTCGGTGGTGCGCGCAAGAGGGAAGCAGAGGAGGAAATGGGGTCCAGGGAGAGAGGGAAGAGGACGAGGGGGTTCGGGGAGGCGCGTGGCGTCTCCGGGCGTCGAGGGGGAGCCAGGCAGGCTGGGAGGGAGGAGGTGGCGTCGGTGGGCGTCGGGCAGCGCCACGCCTCGCCTCTGCCATCGGCAGAGGAAGACGACGAGCGGCGAGGCGGTGGTGGGCTGGGCCACCAGTGGGCCAATGAGGGGGGAAGGTGGGCAGTTCGTGGCGCCAGTAAGTGGGCTGCCAGTGAGCTCTCTCTTTCTCTAATTATATTCTGCTTTCTATTATTCTAAAACTCATGCGGCTTTATTAAAAATATCCAGCACTTTTAAAATCACTAAACTGTGCATGCCCAATGTATAGAATATATCTAACATGGAACATTTCAGTTTAGGAGTATTTGGACATTTAAAATATTTTATAGAATTTAAATGTCCAAATTCAAATACTTATGATTTAATTTAAAGATCCAAATGTCATGGAAAAATGTGCAACATCTCTCGTTATCAAGCTTCAAAGATTTTTCCAAAAATGGTGAACATTTTTAAGGCCATTTGGGTTCTTGAAAATATTTTGAAGTTGAACCTATTTGCATTATTTTGGTGCTAGGGGTTTAGGCAATCCCCATTTCAGGTTTCATGAAAATTAAGCATGATGCATGGATGCAATGCCCCTAGTTACAAGCAAGCTCTAGGGCTGTGACACCGCGAAGGATAAATCCCTCGAAAAACAGTCAAAACGGCAACGTAAACGCCGAACAAAGTCCCGCCTCAACAAAGACCCAGCCATACAGCAGGGCGAACCGGTGGACAACGAACAAGCTATCGAGCAATCGTCCGAACAAGACAACTTGGATAAACAACCTGTCCCTGGCGAAGACAACAGTCCGGACGACCTCACGCCGGACAAACCATTGGATCAAAATGACCTCCAGAAAAGGCTCGTCGCCACTGTGCGTAGCCTGAAAAAGAAGAAGCGGAAGCTCAAAACAGCGGAAGATGCACTCAAGATTAGATGGAGCAAAGTATTCAGCACCGCAGATAAGTACGGCGACAGTCGGCGAACAAAGAGCTACCCGAAAAGAAAGCTATTACCCGAATTCGACGAGGAGGCCTTAGAGCCCCCACAATTGAAAGCAAGAAGGCCACCCGGTCGGATGGACGACCTCACGGCAAAAAGAGAGCGGCGAATGGTGCCGCACACAAGCCAATATGCGATCCGCTTAAGGATTCACATCAAAAGGATGGCCCAGTTAGGTCCATCTATGGGCCAAGAAAGCACGCCACAAAGCAATGCAACACGCCAAAATTCCGAAAACCACGGCACACCCAAATATAGGGCGCCAAGCACACCCCTATGTTTCATCGATGAGTTCTTTGGATCATGAATTTCCAGCGGGATTCAAACCCGTAAACATAGAGGCATACAACGGAACAACAGACCCTGGAGTCTGGATTGAGGACTACATCCTCCACATACACATGGCTAGAGGAGATGATCTCCACGACGTAAAATACTTACCCCTTAAACTCAAAGGGCCAGCTCGGCATTGGCTTAAGAGCCTCCCAGAAAATACCATTGGAAGCTGGGAAGAGCTCGAGGATGCATTTCAGGCAAATTTTGGGGACCTCGTCCGCCCTCCCGGACGCAGACGATCTAAGTCACATAACTCAACAGCCCGGATAGTCAGCTCGGAAATTCGGAACAGGTTCCTTACTAAAAGAACCAAATAGTCGATCGTCCGGACGGCGAAGCCTTAGCAGCTTTCAAACACAACGTCCGAGACGAATGGCTCGCCAGACACCTCGCCAAGAAAATCCAAGAACAATGGCCGCATTAACAAGCCTCATGACCCGCTTTGCTAGGGAAGACAAATGGCTGGCTAGATGCGCACCAATGACCGAGTACATCCGAAATCAGGGAGGGAAATGGGAAATCACGACGCAGAAAAGATCAGCGCCGGAATAAGGAAAACGGCCCAAATAGTATGACGGTCAACGCCGGATTCAAAAGCTCTCGGCCGAACAACAAACCACTGCCCCTAAAGGAGAACAGTGACGAGCTATCCAACCTAAACAAGATTCTGGATAGACTGTGCCAAATACATGGTAGCTCCGGGAAGCCTGCAAACCATACCCATAGAGATTGTTGGGTCTTCAAGCAGTCCGGCCGACTTAACGTCGAACACAAGGGGCTCGACACACCAAGTGAAAGTGACGAAACCCAAAAGCAGCACTTCGGAAAACAAAAGACTTTCCAACTAAAAATCAAAACAGTGAACTCACTTCATGTGATAACACACAGCACGGCACCTGCCATACCAGGACACCGTCCGCATAATGGGGATAGAACCCACCAAAATTCGCTATAGCAGCACTTCCTTCAAAGGAATGACGCCTTGAGCCTTCTTTATTATACAGTGCTCGTACCACTAGAGGTTGTGTTCGGTTCATCCGACAACCCCGTCATGAAAGCTCACTCCCCATCGCCACATTCAGCAGTAGCCCTTAAGCACTACTGAGGCGTACAGCTTTCGCCCGCTTTTATGCAATACCACATTATGCATCTCTAACACTTAAAATGCCCGGTCCACGCGGCATCATCTCATTAAAAGGAAGTATTAAGTGTCACTTGAGCACGGAAGAACGGGAGACTGCCTTGACAGCCCCACAGCTATCCGGCTCTGCTAGGCAAAGAACCTGAATCGTCCATTCAAACCCCGGACTCGGTTAGACGAATCAGGCGCCTACTAGCGGCATACCCCCATACGAGGGGCTGCATACATGTATAACAAGAGACAATAAAGCTCAATTTTATTTAATTCTTCGAACCATACTCTGTTTATTTAATAAGTACACCTTTCGCACGACCCTTTTTCTTTCAAACTAAGTTCCTCTCTTTTACAGATGAACAACGTGCTACACCCGTCCAGGATACGGCACAACGGAGACACAGCGCGCAGGCGCAGTAGGGACCCACAAGGATTCTTTTCAGATTAAGACCCTGCGTAAACCTTTTTTCACTGCCTCTTGTTGATATACATCCCCGGTTCCTTAATATAACCGAGGAGGAGGCTGGTGCTTTGGCATTGGCCGCACTGCAGAATTTTTTGCGCATACCTAGACACCAGGGCTTAGGGCATTATTCTGCCCATTTTCATAAAGACCGAATACCTTAGGGAGTATTCGGCGTCTCGAGATTAGGCCTTATATGCATCAGCTCCGAATCATGTCTTTGGTCAAATGTTGGGTTGCCCGGCTCACGTGTTTTGCTGCCTTACGTTCGTTTTTACGGCTAACGCGGCACCAGGAGAACTATCGCGATTGTGCCCCGGTTCGCCGGGCGAGCACCTCGAGAGAAAGCCGAAAACTGATCATCATGATATAGCGAGAGGCTGGTCAACCACTCGATGACTCACGGGAATGTTTAGGATTCCTCCTCATTAATGAAGGACCGGTTTTCGGTCAGCACATACGCACCCGAATTCGGGAGAGTGCGGTGCCCCTGTGGGCTATATAGTAGCCCCACCCTTGAACTCCTATGGCTAAGTGAAAGTGATAAAGCATTATAGTCCGGTTGCCTGGTTTGCTACGCTATCACCTCCTTAACAGGACCAAGACGTTGGATTAAGTGTGAAAAAGCGCCTTCTTTTGCAAACACCCCCGCACTTTGTGCGTGGGGTCTGAAGCCAAGTACTGCAATCTTTCAGTTTATATACACATATACATAAACGGCCGCACAGGGAGTAGTTTACTACTTGTACGCACAAGTATAAAAAGCACTTATATTACATTGAAACATTGTTTTCACAAATCATACATGTCATTTAAACATAATACCCTTCGAGCACTGCGTCTCTATTAAACGGGCGCCCGGCATGACTTCTTCAAAGTAGTGCTCGGCAGGTACTCAGCCTCTGTCTGAATCCTGGGATGCAACGTCAGTGGCCTTCATCTTTGCCCAGTATGACTTGACACGGGCAAGAGCCATCCGCGCTCCCTCAATACACGCCGATCGCTTCATTGCGTCGATACGCGGCACCACACCAAGAAACTGCTGCACTAAACCAAAATAGCTCTTCGGTTGGGGTTCGTCCGGCCACAAGTGAGTCAAGACATGCTTCATGGCAAATCCGGACAATCGATTCAGCTCGGCCCATTCGGTCAACCGATCGGTCAGCGGCAGAGGACGCTCCGGACTATGGAATTGTGACCAATATAGCTCTTCCCTTCTGTGCCCCTTCTGGCCCCGGAAGTGCTCAAACGCGTCCACAGCGCTCGCCGCCAAGTCCAGATAAGCATCCTCTGAACTCCACAATTTATCCAACTGAGCATACTTTGGATGCAGCATATTTCTGCGGCAGAAACAGTTTTCCAGCCGTAATTGCCCTGGCCTGACTCAGCTCCTCCTTGGCAGCTCTCAAAGCCGATTGGGCATTCTTGGATTCGGCAACGGCCTTCTTTAGGCCTTGTTGTTCCGCTTGACGTTCCTTTTCAAGAACTGCACAGCGATCGGTAGTATTCCTTAACTTTTTGGCCATATCGGCCATCTCGTCTTTGCTTCGGCAGTGAGCAGCCGGTTCAACTTCTAGCTCTTCGGCCGCTGTTACAGCGGCCGCATTACTAATTCTGGCTTGCTCTTTCGCTCGGGCGAGTTCTGCCCGCAGCTCCTCCACGGCAGCGACACCATCTGCATTAAGCATACAAACAGTAAGACATGGGCGTCAAGCTCCCTTACAAGGTGTCCGCATAGAGGTCGCATACCTTGTGACTCGTCAAACCGTTTATTGACCAGCGATGTCTGCATCCGCCTCGTCAAGTTGCCGCTTTAGTTTGGTATATTCAGCAGTCCGGCTGGCCTCCGGACGCCCCGCCACCTGTTCAGGAGCGGCGATATGTTATAACTGAGAATTTGATCCTCGGCACATTGTCAAATTTGACGACATACCAAGTCTCAGGGGCTACTATCTATACAGGACGCATTTATATGCATAATCGCTGAAGGTACATCATTTTGCATACCTCAAACCCCGTCAAGAAGCTTCTGACGGCTTCATGCAATCCGCTCTCCGCGGATGCAATTCTTTCAATCACCGTACCCATTAGAGCATGGTGATCCTCTGAAATAGCCGCTCGCCCGAGCAGATCCTTCAGCTCCACCGAGCGCACGCCACTTGGCGCCTGACCTTCCGGCCCCGCCGGACTTGGGGGAGCCCTCCGCGACGACACCTCCAGGTCGTCCGCCTCACATGAGGGTGCGACAGGTGGAGGCGTTTCGCTCTCCATCATCTCCGGAAGAAGATCCCCCGAAGACGAGCTCACGAGAAGGGCTGAGGTCCGAACTACAAGGTACAATTTCGGTTATCTTCATAAATAAATGCAGGATGTTCCTTATTTACAAGACCCCTTCTTTTTACTTACGGCTCATTGGAGGGCTGATCCCTTGGGGAAATAGTTGGCTGGGTTACTTCCCAGCCGGACTCTCCGAAGATTCCTTTCCCCTCTTGAGGCCTTGACCTCCGGATCTTTCAAGCAGTCCTCTTCCCTCCTCGAAAGACGGGACCTTTAAACCCTCCTTCCTTGATAGCCTCCTTCATGGGGGCAGTCGCTTCCCCGCTCCCCCCTTCGCCTTCTTCAAAGGGCGCGACCTTCAACATCTTGGTCGGCATGGGATCCGGCGTGGTCTCTGGGAGGGGAGCCGGACACCTTATTAACTTTGCCTTGGCTATCCACTCCTGTTCAAGAAACGGCTCCTTTAAAGGGCATATATATAAAATTAATGGATGAACAGCTTGTCCGGTTACAGGACTACTTACTTGAGTATCTGGGCGATTGCAGCTTAGTCCTGCGTCCTCGGTCAAGTCCGGACACTTCTCTTGTGATCCGAAGAACAGTTTATACATCTCCACGGGCGTCGTGCCCATAAAATGTTGGAGAGCTCGTGGTCCCTCCAGATTGAATTCCCACAAGCGGAGGCGGCGTTCTTGCAGGCTGAAGGCGCCGGATCACCATAACCTGCGCCATCGCAGCAGATTGATCCCACTTTCCGGAGGTCTCGAATACGGCCCCGCAGCTAGGGGAACGTCCTTGGGCGACCCCAACGAGCCCCTTGTTGACCCATGATGCCGGCCGCTGTGGTGGACTTGAGCGGGCGGGGACCGCCGCCCATTTGGTGCCCACCGAGCGGTGATATAAAACCATTCCCGTTGCTACAAACCAAGCTCCTCTTGAAAAGAGCCCTCGCCACGGAGCATCAAGACATTTGCTTATGACCGCCCCTCTGCACTCGCTTGTTGCCCTTGATCATCTTTGGCTCCACCTTGAAGGTCTTGAGCCACAATCCAAAGTGGGGGTAATATGGAGGAAGGCCTCACGTACGACAATGAATGACGAGATATGGAGGATGGACTCTGGATTCAAGTCATGGAAATCAAGCCCATAATAAAACACGAGCCCCCGCAAAAGGGATCCGTCGAGAAGCCTAAATCCCGACGGAAGTGAGACACGAACACCACGTTCTCGCCGGGCTCGGGAGTGGGAATGACCTGCCCTGGGGCAGGTAGCCTATGCGAGATCTCGCCAGTTAGATACCTGGCGTCTCGCAGCTTTAGCACCTCTTCTTCTGTGACGGAGGAAGAAATCCATCGGCCGTGCTGGTCGGAGCCGGACATCATCGAAGGTCCGAAGCGCCCGAATCTGAAACTTTCGGTGTTGGAACTTGAAGCGCGAGGCGAACTCGATAGAGGGTGTAAAAAGGAGAGGGCCTTGGTCTCGTTATAAAGAGATTGAATACCAAGAGCCCACCCCGTGGTCGACTAGGACTCGCCTTTGATAGAGGAGGCATTCCAACGGGCACGGTTGGGTTATCCACGTCCGTATTGATGAGAATCCCGGGATAAGGGGGCACGATCTATGCTTTAATAGGGCGTGCCAAGGAAACCGCCTCGCTAAACACGCTGAGGTAGAGCAGTAAAAAACGATTCATATAAAGTCCTGGCCGTGGTGTGATGTCATGCCGCGGGATACGTCAGCAGATCTGTGCAAAAATTATTCTCTCTACGGTGGTATGTGGAATTTATCTTTGCAGAGCCGGATACTATCCTGGTGTCCACAATCTTCTATAAATTATTCGGAGGAAGAACCCGCCTTGCAATGCCGAAGACAATATGCGCGCCGGACTCGTCGTCATTGAAGCCTGGTTCAGAGACTACCGAGGGAGTTCCGGACTAGGGGTGTCCGGATAGCGAACTATCATCATCGGCCGGACTCCAAGACTATGAAGATACAAGATTGAAGACTTCGTCCTGTGTCCGGATGGGACTTTCCTTGGCGTGGAAGTCAAGCTTGGCGATACGGATATGTAGATCTCCTACCATTGTAACTGACTCTGTGTAACCGTACCCTCTCAAGTGTCTATATAAACCGGAGGGTTTTAGTCCATAGGACGAACAACAATCATACCATAGGCTAGCTTCTAGGGTTTAGCCTCTTTGATCTCGTGGTAGATCCACTCTTGTAACACATATCATCAATATTAATCAAGCAGGACGTAGGGTTTTACCTCCATCAAGATGGCCCGAACCTGGGTAAAACATCGTGTCCCTTGTCTCCTGTTACCATCTGCCTAGACGCACAGTTCGGGACCCCCTACCCGAGATCCGCCGGTTTTGACACCGACACTAACCATGTAATATAACATAACTAGTTGGGCACTTGTCTGATAAAGCACTAATGACCCCTACGCCTGGTCTCCATGCATGCCCCGGTTTTTATATGACCGCAAGGGTATTCGGACACACTCCGGACTATTGGGTCCCAAGGTTGAAGCGAAAAGGTCCGCTAACACAAACGATCTACAATCCGGCTAGAAGGCATTTTACATGTCACCTTAAATTACATAGTCAATTTGACTGATTGTATTCCTCTTCAATGCCATCTAACAGGCTGTCTAGTTTACAGTCCTGCTGGGAATAGTTTGCCGCCAATTCTACCTAGCCGTACACTAAGCTCACAGGGATCTCCTTCCCATCTCGGCCCCCACAGTCCGACCTCGGCCATGTGGTTTGGGTCAGCAACCGTGTCTTGCATCTTCACCATGGCCCAGCCTCCTGGTGCCTTAACGGGCAGCCGATATCTTCCATAATCGGAAGCACCTCCGGCTCCCTGAGCCTCTCTCGCAAGCTCCCAAGGCCTTGGGCAGGGAGACAGATGGCCACAAGGCCTGGGCGACGCCTTTCATCACCTGCCGAACTCGTTCGTGCAGTTGTAAGAGCTCGGGAAGAAGGTCACCCGTAGAACCGGGCATTTCCTCTGCAAGACGGCCTGTGAGCATACCTACAGACATAACTCTGTTAGTCGAATTCCTCGCCGAACTCTTTTTTCAAAGTTTTTTTAAGCACTTACTAAAAATGCCGCGTCGAAGCCGCCGGTTCTCCTTAACGGAGTCACACAACTGGGCACGAACATCTTTTAGTTCCTCACCCAGCTGGGTGTTGGCATCTTGGAGATTATTTTTCTCCTGCCTCACCCTCGTAAGCACATTCTCGCCGGCCTTTAACTGGCGCAAGAGCTGTTGCTTGTCCGGATCTACCCCGGTGCCATCTGCAATGTTATTATCAGATCTATATACACGCCGCACTTCACAACATACTTATCTTTTAAAAGCGTATATTACCAGAGGGGGTCTCTTGGGCTTCCCCTGTCGCGGCTTGTGCAGCCTCAAGTTGGGCTTTGCACTCTTCAAGCTCCTAGGACAGTTGGGTATTCTTTTCTGTAAGATCCTGCAAAATAAATGATCCTTAAATCAGTTATTCTAACTATTTCAAGTCTCGGGGGCTACTGGCATATATAACCGTTAAATTTTCTCACCCGTATGTCTTTCACATACTGCTCCGTGGCTCTGGCTAGACCATTTTGAGCGGCACGGAGGTGCGCATCTCCCGAATTGAAGGCGTTCAACGCCTCTTGGGAGAAACATGTGTCACGAAGAATTGTCCGGCGGCGCCTGTGATTCATGGCACTCTCCACCTCGGAGTTGGTGGCGGACAATCTGTCGGCATCCTCTGTCGGAGGAGCATCCGACGCACGCCTAGTGTTCACCTCCGCTTCTGGGCCTCGCTTTGAAGCCTGGCTGGCGGAGGCTCGATTGGCAACCTCTCCGGATATGGTCCGTGGCGCTCTTTTCTGAACAGAGCACGGCGTTAGTATGCCTTCCGGAATAAAACACTGGGAATAAGGCGACACGCCATACCGTTCTTGGCGCTTCAATCCGGACCGCACTTCTTTTTAGCCTGCTGGGCCGTGCTGCCCCTTGTTGGCTAGCCGCCACAGGCTCGGCCTTCCGCCTCAACGGCTCCCCCTGCAAAACACCGTTGGTGTACGGTGATCAAAAATAAGCAAGGATGAATCATTCTCAAAGTATTGGGGCTTCGATCTCAGTTACCTGCGAGGCTGGAAGTATTCCGGGGTAATCGGCCGTAATGGCAACCGTGGCATTATCAATGCTCACCGTGAAATACCCATCGATCAGCTCCACCGATATGTCCGGATCCTCTTGGGAGACCAGATCGAGGAACCGTTCCGGATCTTCGGGTTCTGGAGGCAGGCTATTTATATCCTTTACGGCCTGGCGCAGTTCCTGCGTCGAAATCACAAAATGAGATACTTGGCTATGGGAATATGGATCGGATGGACAAAAAGAAATGTCCGCTTACCCAGCTTGGAGGATTGTTCATAGAAAACCCGTCCTAAGGATTGACGCGAAGAAATTCTTCCTCTTCTCACTGGTACAATGCGGACAAGATCTTCATCATATCGGCGACCGATCCCGGCCCCTTACGGCCATGGCGGGTGGCATCATCCTCCCCATTGAAATCCCACATGGGGTGGCCCCTATACTGGAGCGGCTGCACTCCCCGCATAATGCATGTGTCCATGACCCCGATCATGGTCAGTCCGGAATGAGCCAACAACCTTATTCGCTCATCGTAAAGGATGTCCCTGTCATTTCCTCTCGAGGGCTCCGTGGACGCCAGCTTAGGGCGCTTTCTTCAAAGGAGCATTATCGAACTCCGGAGGCCGATCCGAACAGTGGTCCGGCAGGGGACATCTTCTATATAAAACCATTCTCAAGGCCAGTCTTGGACGCCTTCTTCGGGAGTTCTGGATAGATACCGTGCCGGGCGATGCGCCATAGTTCGGCTCCGCCCACTTGATATACCGACCTCCCCGAGAACAGGGTACGAGGCGTAACAACCTCTTCCACGGTAGCGAAATGAGCCTCGATGCCCAAAAACAGCTCGCAAAGGGCCACGAAGCCCGCAATATGCAGAATGGAGGCAGGCGTGAGGTTGTGCAACTGGAGGCCATAGAACTCCAGGAGCCCCCGGAGACCCGGATGAATTGGAAATCCGAGCCCTCTTATCAAATACGGGACAAGGCATACCCGCTCTCCTCGGGAGGGACTGGGACGCCTCCGCTTGTTTTCCGCCCTTATAGGTGGTGAGTCCGGCTCGAACCGGAACCATGAAGGCTGGGGAAGAAACCCTTGGTTTGGAGCGTCACTAACTTTCGCAGTGGGACGGAGCATCTCTCCCAATCTCCAGCCGAGGACTAGGAGGGCGAGAGGAGGAGCCGCGTCGACCGTCCATGATGGAATGGGTTTCTATCGATGCGCCCGATGAAAGCTTCATGAAGGGAAGGTGGTGTGATTCGGATCTAGATCCTCGTCTCTTATATAGGCAGCTCATTTGCGCAGCTAGGGGGTAAATGTAAAAATACCCTGGCTTTTCGCATTCATTCAACACATGGAAGATGGCCATTATTGGGCGTGGAAGCCAAGGAGCGCGATATTTACAAGAAGCCAGACACTATTCAACAAGTACATAGGATTTGGAGAAGAACCCGCCTTGCAATACCGAAGACAATCTACTGGCCGGACTTGCGTCATTGAAGCCTGGTTCGGGGCTACCGAGGAGTCCTGGATTATGGGGTGTCCGGATAGCCGGACTATGACCTTTGGCCGGACTTCTGGACTTTGAAGATACAAGATTGAAGACTTCGTCCCGTGTCCGGATGGAATTTTCCTTGGCGTGGAAGGCAAGCTTGGCGATACGGATATGTAGATCTCCTACCATTGTAACCGACTCTGTGTAACCCTAACCCTATTCGGTGTCTATATAAACCGGAGGGTTTTAGTCCGTGGATCTAACAACAATCATACCATAGGCTAGCTTCTAGGGTTTAGCCTCTCCGATCTCGTGGTAGATCTACTCTTGTACTACCCATATCATCAATATTAATCAAGCAGGAGTAGGGTTTTACCTCCATCGAGAGGGTCCGAACCTGGGTAAAAACATCGTGTCCCTTGTCTCATGTTACCATCCGCCTAGACGCAGAGTTCGGGACCCCCTACCCGAGATCCGCCGGTTTTGACACTGACAAGGGCCTCTGCTATTTATTTATTTATGAGCAAAAGGGTATACCCCCAGATTTCCGATAATAGAAATCATTAGATGTTCACAATACTACGCCAGCCTGCTACACAGGTTTCATTCATTACTAGTTTCAGCAAAGTGCTCATGTCATAGCCACTGAATACATCACGAGTGCTACATACACTGCAAATAAAGAGACAATCATCCTACAGAGCACATTGATTTTGCCCATTATCTTCGCAAGCTCTTTCATCTCCTCATCGCTGTCAAGGCCGTTCAGTAGTTGTTGCTTGGCCATGATCAGAGGAACTGCATCTTTAACCTTGAGTCAGCTTTCCCTTGAGTCGCTCGTCCGTGGAGACCGACTCTATGACTAAATCCGTCTCTGGTCGTGGCAGTTTTGACTTTCCCATGTCCGGGTTTCTTTCTGAGTACTCCTGGTTAATCCGTCTGATGATAGCAGATCGATCTTGCTGATGAACACGGCGACTTGATGCGGAGGCGGAGTCACTTGGCAAAACCGGCTCGGAGAAAAGGCCGCTCGGCGGAAGGTCATGGCGGCGATTTGGCAGCGAACAACCAAGATTGCCTGCTAGTCCGTTTTCCGAGTCATATTTAATTTGTCCATCCACGTCCGGGTCTTCGTCCAGCTCATGGACCCCACTCCTTTTGTTTCTTTCTTTTGAAAAATACCCTGATGATGATCCGGCAACAGCTCTTGGACTTTTCGGACTCAGATGGTTGTAGTAATCCGATCTAGTAGCACTCAAGTAGCACTAGTATTGATCATGTACTTGTTGATTTTCCAGTATTTTACTATCCTTCACGCCAGGTTAACAAGGTAGCAGCAGACTATTGATCCCACGGCCTGGGAGCAGTAATAGAATTTCGGCGGATTAGGCTGTAGCCTCGGATGACTTGCAAATGTATAGAACTCTTGTCGATTTCGGCCTAGGCAGTGTTCCAAACATTGATCTGGCTTCGGATCGCTATACTTATGGATCCCAAATCTGAACTGATGACCTTTGAAGTTTATGCAAGTCCTTTCAAACCAGCTCATCCAGAAAATTGCAGACTTCCCGATCCCTGGAAGAAATCCCTCCAAGAACTCAACACCACCGTGCACAGGCCCCACGGTGGGCGCCAACCGTCATGGAATTGTCACGGCAGATGTCCTAGTGTGAGGACTTAGTCGTGAGGCCAACGCATCTATGTAGTAGCTTGAGAGGGGTTGAGCGAAACCGAGAGACGCAACACACAAGACAAAGATTTAGACAACTTCGGGCCCCGGGAAACATCATCCGGTAACAACCCTACATGTTGTTTGTGGCTAGGTCTCATTATCATCAGGAGGGAGACGCCGTAAACCGGCTCTCCTAGTTATGTCTAGCCCTAAGATTCCTTTCTCCCCCCTCTTGGAGTGCCCTGCCCCTCCTTATATAAGCTGAAGGGGCGGGTTACATGTAGAGTCTAACTCGGATTAAGACTTAAACTATTCTGACTTCTCTTCATGGGCTTCTTAACATCTTGGGCTTCTTAACGTCTCGGGCTTCATAACATCTCGGGCTTACTAACCCCAGGCGACTCTGTCTGCCGGGTTATGACTCCTGCCGGTTGATGATTGTCTGCCGGGTTATGACTCCTGCCGGTTTATGATTGTCTGTTGGGTTATGACTCCTGCCGGTTTATGATTGGCTGCTGGGTTATGATCTGACTTAACACCTACCGGGTTATCATCTGACTTAACACCTGCCGAGTTATCGTCTGACTTAAGACCTGCCGGGTTATCATCGGACTTAACACCTGCCGGTTTACCAAGTCCCAGCAGGGTTATAACTCCGGCCGGGTCATACCGCGGGGTATATCCCCGACACTTCTGCTCTGCATCTTCCTCTTCTGCCGTTCCTTCAGTTACTTGTCCAACACCCCAACCTGCTGGTATTGGGATTCCTCGGCTAACCAAATAGTCAGCGTAGTTGCACTCCCCCACATCAGCAACTTCCCAAAAATACAAATCACACGAATCTTCCCTTTTCTACATGAATCAAATTGGAAGATCATCAACCAAAATATTAAAAAAATCAGCAACTAAAAGCAGCAGAACAACACTTAAACATATTATTACCCCATGATTCGGGCATTTGTAGAAGACTCGGCCAAGGTTGAGGATTGTGGTTGAGACTCGACGGATGACTCTGCGTGATTTGCAGCAGTGGCACCACACCAACGGCAGCGGGTTGTGATGAGCAACCGGCTGCGGTGCGCGTGCCGGCGGGGGTGTGATGAGACCCACAGGCGATGGTACGGGTGGCGACTTGGCGCATATTTGGTTGTTGCCTGCTGAAGAGCAGGTGGACGAGCAGCCAGCGGACATGGTTGTTGCGGCCAGAGCTTCTGATGCTAGGCAGAGTAAGTAGAGAAGAGGAGAAGCGAACGTTGGATATGTTAGTTCATTACTTGCGGAGTAGCATATCACCATATATAGTCACAGTCTAGGTTTGTATTCGAACCAAAGCTACTGAGAGCACGCCTCTCTTTTTTCTAAAACTCAAGAACGCCTCTTGACGGGTACACTAGCTTGTTCTCAGACGCCATCTCAAGTCTTTGATTCCTCCACCGACATCTGGGACCCACCGTAAGGGCCTCTCAGATTTCACAAAAAACGTGCCCTCACCGACAGTCGGACCCACCAGCTATCTTCGCACGCAAGGAAGTGCCTCCTTATTATGCACAAAATGAATACTCCCCCCGCCACCGAACCCAAGATCGTGGGAGGCTGACTTGTGGGCCTACCAAGTTGACGGGGACGGAGGGCTTTGTCAACTTAGTCAATATGAACGATTCTAGCTCCAGTTACCGTGCGATGTTCATCCAACGGCAGTAGTGCTTCTTCAACCTCTCGTCTTCTTGCTCCAGTCGCCGAAACCAGCGCCGGTCGGGCCGCGTGCTCCTACCTCCCGTGGCCGGCTGTGATGCTGCGGAGGACTCACCGCCCCTACTACTCCCACCGCTGGCTAGGCCATCCCTCTACTCACCCACACCCACTATTATTCTGCGGCGACGGCAGCCTCACACCGCAGCCGAACCAGTGAACCATCGTACTCCTCTCCGTGTGGGCATCCACTTCCGCATCTTCCCCGGCTCCGCGTCGTCCCCTTCCTAGGCCTTGCCGTCGTCCACCGCCTTGGTGCTCCCGGCGCGGTGTGGTCAATGTGGTCAACGACCAACTTCCATCGGAAGAGTACTGTACGTGGAGAGGCTGACAGCTGGGTCCACGGCCACAGCTGGGTCCACGGAAACAGCCCAATTTTTTTGTGATTTGCCACGTAAGTCGCTTTGTCAAGCCTATTGGGCTGCAAATCTTTCAAGACGAGGAGAGCTGCATTTGGCTGGCCGAGAAAATGGCCTATCAGTAAAGAGAAATGGGTTGTACATTTTTAAAACACATCAAACCGGCAATTAGTTTCAAATTTCTTTTTTTCATTTCAATATTTTAAATTGCATTGATTTTTATGCGTGGACAATTTGTTGGATTTTATATTGATATACATTTATTTTTAAAATCAGTTTGAATGTGACTCAAAATTTCGAGATTAAAAACAGTTCGGACCACACCGAAATATGCAAAAATTCGTATAATTTTTTAACCGTGGACACAATATGGGCTGTAATGCTAACAAAAAGAATATGGGCTCCAAAAAAACCTTAAGAATTAGCACAAGCAGTGACTGTTGGATGTCCATCCAACGGCCGTCGTGCTTCTTCTATCTCTGCTCTTCCTGCTCCAGCCGCTCAAACAAGCGCCGGCGGTGAGGGAGTCCTGGATTAGGGGGTATCCGGATAGCGGGACTATATACATCGTCCGGACTATTGAAGCGTGAAGATACAAGACTCAAGACTTCGACCTGTGTCCGGATGGGACTTTCCTTGGCATGCAAGGCAAGCTTGGCGATCCGAATATTATATTTCCTTCCTTGTAACCGACTCCATGTAAACCCTAGCCCTCTCCGGTGCCTATATAAACCGGAGAGGTTGGTCCTTAGAAGGCCGATCACAATTAAATCATACAATCATAGGCTAGCTTCTAGGGTTTAACCTCTACGATCTCGTGGTAGATCTACTCTTGTATCACCCATATCTTCAATATTAATCAAGCAGGAAGTAGGGTTTTACCTCCATCAAGAGGGCCCGAACCTGGGTAAACATCTGTGTCCCTTGCTTCCTGTTACCATCAGCCTAGACGCACAGATCGGGACCCCCTACCCGAGATCCGCCGGTTTTGACACCGACATTGGTGCTTTCATTGAGAGTTCCTCTTTGTCGTTGCTGCAAGTCTTGATGGCTCGTCTCGTTGTCAGGGACAACATTACTGCGGGGGGAGCTCTGGCTATAGGCAAAACTCTCCGACTAGGTGGCTTCATCATGGCCGCCCCATCGGCTGTCGCACCGATGATGGCCTCTCGATCATCACCCATAAACTTCACATCAATTCGGAACTCGCTGAACAGATGGATCTGATAGAGCTCTCTTCTCTTAATGAGCTCTTGGATCGCATTGCCGCTTTTGGAGTCGCAACGGACTATGACCGGATCGGTTTTAAACCCGACCAAAGGGACATTAAATCCCCACCAGCCACCCATGAGATAGCGGTATCGGAGGAACCACACAAGGAGTATCCCCCTATTTTGAGGATGAACTATGTCCGGATCGCCGAGCTCCCATAGCCGGACACCCGCCCGGGGGAGGATATCACCCAGGTCCCGGACTTAGAACCGGGCACGGGGCCGGAAAAATTGGGCGGCGTCCCGAATCCCGAGCTGTTGAACTCGGAAGCTTCCATGCCCCGGGGTGCTAGATCGGATCAGAATCCGGATTCAGCTATAACCACCCACGCGGACTTAAATCGTCTCTCCCATATCAGTCAAGAGCCCCAGGAGATAGTACATCATTACTGGGCCAGATTCCTCCTTGCGCTAAACAAGGTTGAGGACTGCCACGAGGAGGATGTAGTCTCGCTCTTCTGCAAAAACTGCACGGACAAAGGAATCATTAATGCTATAAGTCGTCGTGACATAGTACGCTTTGCGGACTTAGCAATCATAGTACAGAAGTACTGTGCGATGGAAAGCGTCTGGAAAACTCAAGCTGAATTTTGGGACAGTCCGGCTTTCACCAAAACCTTTGTCCGAACTAAACGGGCGAACTCTCGTAAGTCGGCCGATCCAATCCCCAAGAAACCACCGCCCACCCTGTATGGGAACCGTATTGGAAAAATGGCTCAATGGGCCATGTAAACTCCATGGCACTCCGGACACAGCACCAACTCATAGCCTCAGGGCATGTTGGATACTCCGGCAGGTTGCAAAATGTGGTGAGGATCGTCTTACAGAACAACATCCCGCCAACGAGCACAATACGGTACTAACAGTCTTCGAGACTTTTGCCTCAAACAGTAGGCGCAAGCGAGCTCATCGAAGCTCCGCAGAAATTTGCCATATGGCCAAAATAAACCCCCGAACGACATCGCTATGACTTTTAATGCCGCGATTTAACCTCGATTCCAGATCAGGCGAGCACCAGCCGCTCTGGTTCTTAGCCCAATCGTGGATGCCTTTCGGCTCACTAAAGTGCTCATGGATGGTGGAAGCGGATTAAACTTGATCTATGAAGAGACACTCAGCAAGATGGAAATTGACAAAGGCCGCATTGAACAAAGCGGCACAACCTTCAGGGGAATTATCCCTAGTCGGGAAGCGCGGTGTGCAGGAAAAATCACACTCGGCGTGGTATTCGGCACCCCGGAGAATTATAGGTCCGAAGAAATCACATTCCAAGTGGCCCCTTTTAGCAGCGGATACCACGCCCTTTTAGGGCGGGACGCATTTGCAAGCTTTCAAGCTATACCCCATTACGGGTACATGAAGCTTAAAATGCCCGGGTCCAATGGAATCATCACTCTAGCCAGTGATCCGGACGTTGCACTTCGCGCCGAAAACAAAACAGCAACACTAGCCCTGGAGGCATTATCCGAGGCCCTAGCAGCCGAAGAATTAACAACATTGCGGGCCACCGTGGACAGGGACGATGTGATACTCGACAAGCTACCCAAGTCCACCTCATTTAAACCCGCAGACGAGATAGTCAAACTCCAAGTCCATCCAACGGACCCCACGAAGACAGCTTTCGTCTGGACACAGCTGAGCCCCGCGATGGACGCCTCACTGTGAGACTTCTTACGCGAGAATTGGGACATCTTCGCCTGGCACCCATCGGACATGCCAGGCATCCCACGCAGATTGGCCGAACACAGCCTCAGTATACTAAAAGGATACAAACCGGTCAAGCAGACTCTAAGACGGTTTTCAGAGCCCAAACGGCAGGCCATGGGGGAAGAGCTAGCCAAACTACTTGAGGCCGGATTCATCAGAGATATCAAGCATCCGGATTGGCTAGCAAACCTAGTAATGGTACCAAAGAAGGACAAATCCTGGCGCCTATGTGTTGACTTTAAAGACCTCAACAAGGTTTGCCCCAAGGATACCTTTCCTCCCTCGCATCGATCAAATCATTGATGCCACAGAGACACGACTTCATTGTGTTTCCTCGACGCATACTCTGGATACCATCAAATAAAGATGGCAGAGTCTGACCAAGCTGCAAGAGCTTTCATAACGCCGTATGGCCCTTTATGCTTCAACACTATGCCTTTCGGGCTCAAGAACGCCGGCGCAACCTACCAACCCATGATTCAAACATGCCTGGAAAAGCAAATCGGCAAAATAGTGGAGGCATACGTGGATGACGTGGTCATAAAAACAAGACACGTCAAAACCCTAATAGATGACTTGAGGCTTACATTCGACAATCTTTGGACATAGGACATCAAGCTGAACCCAGAAAAATGCGTTTTTGGCGTCCCCTTGGGGAAACTACTCGGCTTCATCGTTTCCAATAGAGGAATTGAAGCGAATCCGGCAAAAATCTGAGCTCTGTCATAGTTGGCTATACCAATAGACCTCAAGCACATCCAAAAACTAGCCGGATGCGTGGCCGCTCTAAGCCGCTTTATCTCCAGGTTAGGAGAAAAGGCATTACCTCTTTACCGCCTTCTTCGGTGCACCGAACACTTCGTGTGGACGGATGCGGCCGCAGCCGGACAGGATGAAATAAAGACCTTATTGGCTAGTAATCCAATACTAACAGCGTCGAATATTGACGAACCTATGCTGCTGTACATAGCTGCAACGCATCAAGTTGTAAGCGCAGTACTCGTCGTTGAACGAGAGGCTGACGGATACAAATTCCCGCTCCAGAAGCCAGTTTACTACGTATCCACGGTCCTAACCCCATGCAAATCCCGATACCCACACTATCAAAAAATAGCATATGCGGTGTTCATGGCATCCCGGAAGCTACGACACTATTTCAAGAGCGTTCGATTACGGTGGCCTCCGAAGTACCACTCAATGACATAATAAATAACCACGATGCTATGGGTCGGATTGCCAAATGGGCCATTGACCTGCTTCCGTTTGACATAACATACAAACCACGGCGGGCCATCAAGTCGCAAGTATTGTCTGACTTCGTCGCTGAATGGACAGAAGCCGAACTCCCTAAAGAGTATGGCGCATACTCAAACTGGATCATGCACTTCGACGGCTCCAAAATGCTGGCCGGATTGGGAGCAGGCGTAATCCTGACGTCTCCCACCGGAGACACGGTCCAGTACGTCCTCCAAATATTATACACAGACTCCAACAATGCAGCCGAATATGCTCTGTTGCACGGTCTTCGGATGGCAGTCTCCATGGGCATTCAACGCCTGGAAGTGTGCGGGGATTCAAACCTCGTGATATCACAAATAAATGGAGATTTTGATGCCAAGGACCCGAAAATGGTGGCCTACCGTAATGCCGTCCTCAAGATGCCAGCTCGGTTCGAGGGGCTCGAATTCCACCATGTGGCTCGAGAAAACAATCAAGCGGCGGACGTCCTCGCTCGCATCGGCACTAAACGTGACCCTGTCCCACCTAACATATTATTGGAACGGTTGTTCAAGCCATCCGTAGTATGGGAAGGGGAGTCCGGCAATACTAGAACGGATCCGAATACACCCCTAGATTCTGAACTATCAGACATAGTCGGAGGTTCTACCACCGAAATAACGTCCTCGGCCCATGAAATCATGGTTGTAATCGCCCCGTGGACCGAGCCTTTCTTGGCCTACCTAAATAGGCAGGAGCTCCCCGAAGACCAAAATGAAGCACGCTGCAGCGTCCGGCGCTCTAAATCTTAGAAAGTCTACGAAGGGGAACTCTACAAGAAAAGCGCTACCGGAGTGCTCCAAAGATGCATCTCCGAAGAGGAAGGGCAGCAGCTCTTGGCTGAAATCCATGGCGGACTGGGCGGGCACCACGCCACGGCTCGAGCATTAGTCAGCAAGGCTTTCCATACAGGTTTCTACTGGCCGACGGCACGAGCAGACGCACAGGACCTTGTCCAACATTGCGTTGGTTGCAAGCTCTTTGCCAATCAGAGTCACATGCCCCCTACCGCTCTCCAGAACATCCCCATAACTTGGCCCTTTGCGGTCTGGGGGCTGGATATGGTCGGACCTTTTAAAGGGGGAAGCCATAAGAAAAAATACTTATTGGTCATGGTGGACAAATTCACCAAATGGATAGAAGCCAAACCAGTCCAAACGGCCGAATACGGACCAGTAATAGACTTCATATCCGGGGTCGTACACCGATACGGTGACACCCACAGCATCATCACTGATAATGGCTCAAATTTCACAGCCGATGAAGTGAAAACTTGGTGCGCAAAAATGGGCATTAAGCTTGATTACGCTTCCGTCTATCATCCCCAAACAAACGGCCTGGTAGAGCGGGCAAATGGTCTCATCATGAGCGGCATCAAACCCAGACTAGTGCGATCCTTGACAGAGTCGGATAGGCACTGGGTCGAGGAGCTCGACTCCGTACTCTAGGGGCTGCGGACCACGCCGAATGACACCGCCGGATATACACCTTTTTTATGGTGTACGGCACGGAAGAAGTATTACCCTGCGACATAATACATGATTCGCCGTGCGTACGCATGTACGAAGAGAAGGAAGCCGAGTTAGATCGGCAGGATAACTTGGACGCCCTAGTGGAGGAGCGCAACGTTGCAAAAGCCCGCTCCGCATTCTATCAGCAGCAGGCTTGACGATATCAAAGTAGAGAAGTGCGGGCCAAAACTTACAATATTGGCGAGCTTGTTCTACACCTACCGGAGAAGAAGAAGGACAAGCTCAAACCCAAGTGGGAGGGTCCCTTCGTCATTGAAAAAGTTCTCACCGGAGGAGCGCATCGCCACGTAATGCATCCGATAACAGACTCGAGCCGAACCCATGGAACGCGGCCAGACTCCGGAGATTCTACGCCTAACGCCGAACTCAATGTTCGTCTCCTAACCCCTCCTTTTCAATTATGCTCCATCCCTTTTCCCTTTCTTGACCTTTTTTCTCTTCACACAAAATATTCAATACAGTGCGGATTCCCGGATCACTCCGGCCACACTAGGTGTGTAAGCAATACCTGGGGGCTTCCTATACGGAAGCTAAAAATAATTACTCACATGGCTTTCTGCCCAACACATATGCATTATGTTTCCATATGTGCCTTTTCTTCACCATTATATGCATCGATATGACTTAAGATGTGGCCAAGCTGGGTTGCCTGGCTCTTGTGTTTATGCCCTACGTTCCCGTTAATTCGGCTAGGGCATAAGGGGAGCACCTCTGCTATTGTTACTGCCAGTTCAGCCGGATGTGTACCTCAGACACGGTGAAGCCGAAAGCTAGCTTCCTTAAGAGAATATTTGGTCGGTGAACAAAAGATGTATTCATTTATTATAACGTAAATCCCCAGAAGTCTTGTATCCTGCGCCATCGTTCGCAGTCCGGACATGTGCATCGTCGCATGCGTACCCAGGGAAAGGAACCCCTACCGGAACTATTCTCCCTGGAAGATGTTTCTTACTATCCATGTAATATAACATAACTAGTTGGGTACTCGTCTGTTCAAGCAATTATGACCCCTATGCCTTGTTTCCATGCATACCCCGGTTTTGTATAACTGAGTGGGTATTCGGACACACCCAGGGCTATAGGATCCGGGGGCTGAAGCGAAAAGGTCCGCCATGACGAATGATTTTAATCCGGCTAGGGGCTAATTATGTCCATTAAATTACACAGTCACTTGGACTGACTATATTCCTCCTCTATACCGTCCAACAGGCAATCTAGCTTACAATCCTGTTGAGAATACTTAGCGGCTAACGCTACCTGGTCATATACCAGACTCACGGGAAATTCTTGCCCATCGGGCCCTTGATCCTACTTCGCCATATGGTTCGGGTCCAGCTTGGTGTAGCGCGTCTTCACCATAGCCCAGGCTTCTTTTGCACCTTGCCGGCAAGCGGACACCTTCCACAGTCGGAAGCGCCGCCGTTCTCCTTGAAGCATATCCACAAGCTCCCCCATGCCATTTGGCAGCAAGCTTGATGGCCACAAAGCCTGAGCAACACCCTGCATCACTTGCCGAGCTCGCTCGTGCAGTTGCGAAAGGTCTTGTAGTAAATCACTTGCAGATGAGGGCATCTCCTCCTCGTATGCGACCCGTTAACATTCCTGCAAGCAAAATTCTTTCAATATACTTCCCCGCCGAACTATACTACAGTTCGTCTAGGCACTTACCGTAAATGCCATGTCGAAGCCTTTTGTTCTCCTTCACGGAGTCCGCCAGCTGAGCGTGGAGATCTTTTAACTCTACGTCCAGCTGGACTTTGGCATCTTCAAGATTGTTCTTCTCCTGCCTAACTCGCGCAAGAATGCGCTCGCCAGCCTCCAGCTGCCTTTTGAGATGCGATGCGTCCTCTCTTATGCCCTCCGGATTCACCCCGGGATTGTCTGCAGAATTTTCCATTAGCCTTGTCATATCAGCCATTTACTAACTCGTGCATCTTCGTACAATTGCGACAACTGTTACCAGATGAGGGCTTTTGGGATTCCTCTAACTTGGCAACTGCAGCCCTCAGTTCGGCCTTGCATTCCTCCAGCTCCCTAGAGAATTGCTCATTCTTATCTACAAGGACCTGCGCATAAATTGATCCGTAAAACAGTTGTTCCAACCGTTTCAATTCTCAGGGGCTACTGCTACACATGCTTATCTAATTTTCTTACCCGTATATCATTGGTATACTGGTCCGTCGCTCGGGCAAGCCCGCCTTGAGCAGCTCAGATCTTTGTGTCTCCCGAATTGAAGGCGTTAAATGCCTCTTCGGAAAAGATGTTGTTCCGAAGTACGGCCCGTCGGAGCCGATGATTCATTGTGCTCTCTACTTTGGAATTCATGGCTGAGAGCATATCTGCATTCTCTGTTGGAGAACTATGCGGCATCGGCCCCGCTCCCGCCTCTGCTCTCGAAGCCGGTTCTGGAATCCGGCTGGTGGAGGCGTGGTTGGCAGGATCCCCGGATATAGTCCGGCTGCTCCTCTTCCTGCCAGGACACAAAGGGTGCTGTCGTACTTCAAAATACCATAATCACAGCACAAGTTTTTGCCTTACCTCTATAGCGGCGAGTCGACCCTTACCGCCTTCCTCTTGAGCCTGCCTGATCCGGACGCCCTTGGCTGGCGAGTCCCTAGGGGCTCGGCCCCATGCTCCGACCGTCGTCTCTGCAAAAACACGACACTTCAAGGGTAAGGCATGACATCTGAAGGGAGTCCTCTTCGGAGGATAGGGTTTTTCGACTTGGCTTATGCGTGACGTAGGAAGTGGTCCGGGATAGTCGGCAGTAATGGCCACTGAGGCGCCATCGCAGCTCGCTTGATAAAATATCCCGTTGACGAGCTCCACGGTAATATTCGGATCTTCTTCGAAACCTGGATCTAGAGCCCTTCTGGGGTCCTCTGGCTGCGAGGATGGGCTGGAGATTCCTTCTACGGCCCTCCTCAGTTCCTAGTCGGGAATATCGAGGCGGATGATCTTAGCGAAGAACGCCACAATAAGTGACGTAGGGAAAGGAATGACAACTTACCCAGTTTGGGGGGTTGTACATGGAGAATCCATCTCGCGGTTTGATGTGAAGGAATTCCTCCTCTTCCCCTTTGTATAAATCGGACAATATCCTTGCCAGAGCAGTGGTGGAGTCCGGACCCTTACGGACGCAGCGGGTGGCATCGTCTTCCCTGTTGAAGTGCCACATGGGCTTCCCCCGATATTGAAGTGTTTGCACTCCCCGTATTATGCATATTTCCATAACCTCCACTATCGTCAGTCCGGATTTGGCCAGTAACTTTATCCTACTCATCAGGTAATATATTTCCCTGGTATCCTCCTCTTAGGGGCCTCGGGCGCCCGGCTTAGGCGATGCCCTCGACGGGGCGTTATTGAACTGGGGGAGACCTGTCCGGACTGGATCCGGAAGGGGAACGTCGTCAATGTAGAACCACTCTGCAGGACAGTTCTCTGGTGCCTTCTTGGGAGTGCCGGAAAGGTATCCGGCCTTGGCAATTTGCCATACTTTGGCCCCGCCCACCTGACATAGGGATTCTCCCTGATTGCAGGGGACAAGGCAGAACAGCTTCTTCCATAACCCGAAGTGAGGCTCGCAACCTAAAAATAGCTCGCAAAGGGCAATGTGCCCTACTATATGTAGTATAGAGGCAGGGGTGAAGTTGTGTAACTGGAGGCCGTAGAACTCCAGGAGCCCGCGAAGGAACGGGTGGATAGGAAACCCGACGCCCCTTAGCAGATGCGGGATGAGGCATATTCGCTCCTCTAGAGACAGATTGGGAGATCTCTCCGCCTGTTCCCCACCATTATAGGTGGCTATTCCGGCTCGGACAGGAACTATGAATGCTGGTGGAAGAAACCCTTGGGTTTGTAACTCAATCAAACGGCTATGGGGAACTGAACACTCTTCCAAGTCCCCCGGCTTGGAGCGAGGAGAGCGAGCAGAGGAGCTGTGTCGACCGGCCATGTTGGAATGGTTTTTCCGCAGCGCTCTGTTGGATGCTTGCTCGAGGGGGAAGAGTGAGGTTTGGATCTGAGAATCCCGGTCTCTTCAAATAGGCGGTCAGCCCAAAAGATTGAGGGTGGCAACTGCGAAAAATACCTCGGCTCCTCGCATTCACTTGACACGTGGAGATGGTCATTATTGAGGCACTGAAGCCAAGGAGTACAACATAGATGGAGTTCCGAACACTATTCATCATAACGGGTACTTTGGAGTATTCGGAGATGGAACCCGCCCTACAATGCCGAAGAAAAGACTACGCGCCGGACTCATCGTCATTGAAGCCTGGTTCAGGGGCTACTGAAGGAGTCCTGGATTAGGGGGTATCCGGACAGCCGAACTATATACATCGTCCGGACTATTGAAGCGTGAAGATACAAGACTCAAGACTTCGACCTGTGTCCGGATGGGACTTTCCTTGGCGTGGAAGGAAAGCTTGGCGATCCGGATATTATATTTCCTTCCTTGTAACCGACTCCATGTAAACCCTAGCCCTCTCGGGTGCCTATATAAAACGGAGAGGTTGGTCCTTAGAAGGCCGATCACAATTACAATCATACCATCATAGGCTAGCTTCTAGGGTTTAGCCTCTACGATCTCGTGGTAGATCTACTCTTGTATCACCCATATCTTCAATATTAATCAAGCAGGAAGTAGGGTTTTACCTCCATCGAGAGAGCCCAAACCTGGGTAAACATCTGTGTCCCTTGCTTCCTGTTACCATCAGCCTAGACGCATAGATCGGGAGCCCCTACCCGAGATCCGCCGGTTTTGACACCGACAGGCGGGACTGCCTGCTCTCTCCTCCCCGTGGCCGGCTGTGCTGCCACGCAGGCCTCACCGCCCTACCGTACTCCCATCGCTGGCCTAGCCATCCCTCTACTCACCCACACTTGATGTTATTCTCCGGCGACGGCAGACGAACCAGTAAACCCTCGTGCAACGTACTCCCCTCCGCGTGGGAAACAACTGCCGAGTCTTCCTCGCCTCCGTGTCGTTCCTTCCTAGGCCACGCGCCGTCCACCACCACAAGTGCTCTCGGCGCGGCCTGGTCAACGTGGTCAACGACTGACATGCATCTGAAGTGGACTGTACATGGAGAGGCTGATAGCTGGGTCCACGGCCGCACGCAAGGAAATGCCTCCTTATTATGCGCAAAATAAAGATTCCTCCACCTGACATCTGGGACCCACCGAAAGGGCCTCTGTATTCGTGAAAAAAAACGTTACCGCCGCTGACAGCTTGGACCCACCAGCTATATCTTCGCACGCAAGGAAGTGCCTCCTTATTATGCACAAAAAATGAATACTCCCCCTGCTAGCTGGGACCCAGTATAGTGGCAGGCTGACTTGTGGGCCTACTAAGTTGATGGGGACGGAGGGCTTTGTCAACTTAGTCAATATGCACGATTCTAGCTCCAGTGACCGTACGATGTCCATCCAACGGCCGTAGTGCTTCTTCAACCTCTGGTCTTCTTGCTCCACTCGCCCAAACCAGCGTCGGTCTTGCCTCGTGCTCCTGCCTCTCGTGGCTGGCTGCGATGCGGCGGAGGCCTCGCCGCCCCCTACTACTCCCACCCCTGGCCAGGCCATCCCTCTACTCACCCACACCCCCTGTTATTCTGCGACGACGGTAGCCTCACACCAAAGCGAACCAGTGAACCCTCGTACTCCTCTCTACGTGGGCATCAACTGTCGCGTCTTCTCCGGCTCTGCGTCGTCCCCTTCCTAGGCCTCGCCGTCGTCCACTGCCTTGGTACTCTCAGCACGGAGTGGTCAACGTGGTCAAGGAACGACTTCCATTGGAAGAGTATCGTACGTGGAGAGGCTGACAGTTGGGTCCACGGCAGCCGCAAGGAAGTGCCTCCTTATTACGCGGAAAATAATTATTCCTCCACCTGACAGCAGGGACCCACCGGACGGACCACCGTATTTGGCGAAAAAATATTTCCCCCCTAACTGTTGGGACCGACCGGACGGGCCAACGTATTTTGGGAAAAAAACGTTCCCCCGCTATCAGCTCGGACCCACCGCAGCTGCCTCCTTATTACGCACAAAAAAATGAATACTCCCCCTGCTAGTTGGGACCCACCTTGGTGGGAGGCTGACTTGTGGGCCTACTAAGTTGACGGGGATGGAGTGCTTTGTCAACTTAGTCAATATGAACGACTCTAGCTCCAGTGACCGTATGATGTCAATCCAACGGCCGTAGTGCTTCTTCAACCTCTGGTCTTCTTGTTGTAGCCACCCAAAGCAGCGCCGGTCGTGTCGCATGCTCCTGCCTCCCGTGGCCGGTGTCTTTGCGAGAGGCCTCACCGCCCCCTACTATTCCCACCGCTGGCCAGGACCTGCGGCGACGGCAGCCTCACACCACAGCCGAACCAGTGAACCCTCGTACTCCTCTTCGTGCTAGCTTCACTACCGCGTCTTACTCGGCTCCGCGTCGTCCCCTTCCTAGGCCTCGCCGTCGTCCACCTCCCTGGTGCTCTCGGTGCGGTGTGGTCAACGTGGTCAAGGAACGACTTCCATCGAATAATCTTTGTCGTGGAGAGGCCGACAGCTGGGTCCACGGCGGCCGCAAGGAAGTGCCTCCTTATTACGCCATAAAATAATTATTCCTCCACCGACAAGAGGTACCCACCGGACGGGCAATCAGATTTCGCAAAAAAACCTTTCCCCGATCGCTGGGACCTACCAGCTACATCTTCGCACGCAAGGAAGTGCGTCCGCAAAAAACGATTCGCCCCACCGCTGGGACCCACCAGCTACATCTTCGCAGCAAGGAAGTGCACGATAGTCGGGACCCACCTGGTTGAAGCGCACGTGGCGTTGTCATTACGGTCGCGAACGGTAATGCGTACATCGGTCGATGTAGAGGCGCCGCGTGTCGTAGTAGAGGCGCCGCACGTAGCATGTACACGCACGCATACGCCGCCAGTGTGCAAGAAAGAAAATACGGCCACGTACGTACATACAGGCAGGGTCTCGAACGCCTACTCGTGCATATTTACGGTCAGGGCTCGTGTACATGGCTGGGTCAAAACGGAGAAACCGCGTCATCGTCATGTTCATGGGGAGCCAACCGGCTGGGTCGGAATGGAATGCATCATCGTGTTTATCGGGAGGGCTTGTACGGAACAACCAATGGAAATGAGGCCTGGCGTACCGCGGAACGGAGGAAACGGCCTTGTGTTCGACCGACCACGGTCGAAACGGGATCCTGTTCATCGGGAGGGGTCTGGCGTACTGCAAACAGAGGAAACGGACCTCCTACGGTCGAAACGAGGGTCATGTTGATCGGGAGGGGTGTGGCGTACCGCAAAACGGAGGAAATGGAGTTGTGTTGGAGCGCTACGATCGAAACAGGGGTCCATTTCATCGAGGTGTGGCATACCGCAAAACGGGACACCACGGGATACTCTTCATCTCCACCGTCGACCCCCTCCAGCCTCCATGGGCTACTGTTCATCCACCGTCGACCTCCTCTAGCCTCCACCTGCGACTGTTCATCCATGGGCTCCTGTTCATCCAGCCTCCACCGCACGCTACTCCACCGTCTACTGCTCACCAGCCCTCTCCACGGGCTCCTATTCAACCACCCCTCCACGGGCTACTATTCATCCAGCCCTCCACCGTCTACTGTTCATCCAGCCCTCCACAGGGTGGTCCTGTTCATCCTGCCCTCCGCAGGGTCCTGTTCATCCAGCCCCAACTAGCTCGATCGATCGCGGTCCTGTTCATCCAAAGGCAACACCACGGGGTACTGTTCGTCCACCCCCACCGGAAACTATTCATCCAAACCCCCCCCCCCACCAATGCTCACTGTTCATCCAGAGGTAGCATCGATCGGCTTCAGTTAGCAGCAATAGCAAAGGAAACGCTCGATCGGGTTCAGTTAACAGCCATCGATCGATCTCTCGGGTTCAGTAACGCGTAGCCTGCAGCGCAATCGCTCGGGTTCAGTGAGAGCCCAACGCCTCGCTCGGGTTTAGTTAGAGCCCAATGCCTCGCACCCACGCGCGTGCGTGTACGAGAGAAACGCGCATCGCTCGGCCACGACCACCCACCCTAACCGAGAACACCCCGATATTTTCCTCGCCCTCGCTTCTACCACAGTTTTTTCCATCATGGACGGCCGAAAGAATGTCATGCAGCTGCGTCTCCGGCCCGCCCAGGACAAAAATCCCATTTTCTGTCATGATTTTTTGTCATAGAAGTAGGACCCCACCACATCTATGATGATACCGGGTTTTGTCACAATTATCGTCATAGAAGTGTCATAAGTATGACATAAAAAAATTCGTTCGGCCCAAAATGTCATGGATGTGTCTTTTTTTTGTAGTGCTACTCCTACTAGGAGTCGGATTCCTCCCCCCTTGGTGCGCCCCTTGTGGCCGGTCGGCCTCCTCCTCCCCTCCTTTATATACGGGGGAGGGGGGCACCCCATAGACACACAAGTTGATCTTTAGCCATGTGTGGTGCCCCCCTCCACAATTTTACACCTCGGTCATATAGTCGTAGTGCTTAGTCAAAGCCCTGCGCCGGTAACTTCATCACCGCCGTCACCATGCCACAACTCTCCCTTGGCCTCAGCTGGATCTAGAGTTCGAGGGACATCACTGAGCTGAACGTGTGCAGATCCCGGAGGTGTCGTGCGTTTGGTACTTGATCGGTTGGATTGCGAAGACGTTCGACTACATCAATCGCGTTACTTAACGCTTCCTGACGGTGTCCTGGACTAGGGGGTACTCACCACGTCGTCTCTCGATCAGTTGGATTGGGCCGAGGAGCCCCATGGCCGTATACTCATGGGCCAGTCCGGACAGTTGCCGCATACAAGGAAGATTCCACAAGACTTGGCGATCAAGACAAGGACTCCTCCCCACCGGCGTATTCAGCTAGGACTCTTGTTATCCTAGGCCTCTGGTGCATTATATAAACCGAGGCCAGGCTAGTCGATAGACATACACAACAACAACCATACCATAGGCTAGCTTCTAGGGTTTAGCCTCTCTGATCTCGTGGTAGATCAACTCTTGTAACACACATCATCAATATTAATCAAGAAGGACGCAGGGTTTTACCTCCATCAAGAGGGCCCGAACCTGGGTAAAACATCGTGTCCCTTGTCTCCTGTTACCATCCGCCTAGACGCACAGTTTGGGACCCCCTACCCGAGATCCGCCGGTTTTGACACCGACATTGGTGCTTTCATTGAGAGTTCCGCTGTGTGTTCGGCAAAAGGTCGATGGCTTGCCTGCAGATCAACTGCGACTTCAGCATCTTCGTCACCAGTTCGACTGGTCACCTTGGTTCGACCAAGGACTGCGCCCTACCTCTCGTCGTGTTCGGATGAGGGCCTTCATCAACATCAGCTCCAATATCTATCAAGATCATGGAGGAATCATCCAGGGAGCCCGGGGGCTCAACGTCAACATTGCCCTCGGGCGACCGTACTATTTTTCTTGACAGGGGACTTGTGTCCGCTGCCACCGCCTCCTCAAGCGTTGTTTTAACGATTGCTTCGGTGGAATTGTGCGGAATTGAGTCTACAACGACCCTGGAAAATTTCATCGAGTTCCGATGGAGGAATCTCTGGCAATCTCCGGTATACCGGAGCCGCATTGAATCTGGACGAGAATCCGGACGAGTTTAGGGCGTGGTGTCCAGCTTCTAGCTCGGACTTCCTTTGGAAGATCCAACCGTTGATCGGCTGCGGAATCCCTATATATACCACCCCTCAAAATTTCAGCTCGATCCGACCGTCCAAACTCCGGGAACCTTCCGATTAGTGCATCACTTTCCGGATTTGTTTTCTGCGCAAAAACGAATCCAACCCGAGTTCGTCTTTTTTATGAATGGGATTTCGGACATCCTTTTTTAAGGAAGTTTTGTATGGGGTATTGTGTTTTCTTTCCGAACACATCCCACTAACTTTAAAGATCTTTTGAACATGATCTTCAAAATCATGCTGGTGTCAAACCAGTCCGGCAATATTGCTCCACGGCTGCCGACCTGCGCTAGACACGTCGTCACTTTGTTGAGCCGAGCTCAACTTCTTCGGATCATCATCTCGGCAAGCCGAACAAGATTCCGGCATCGCGAAAGATAAATCATCACCAACATCGCCGCCCCACGGATTACACGGAGCGGGCATACCGGCATCGCCGCACGGTCGCTTCATCAAGCCGGCATCGACCACGTCACGACCTGCATTGGCAGGGCCGCACTATTGCTTCTTCAAGCTGGTGTCCATCACGCCGACCTACTTCGACATCTCGGCTAGACCGGGTGCTTCGCCATCTCTTCATCAACCTACTCCGGACACTTCGGCGTCACTAGCCGACCAGGCAATGGGTGCGCGGATCGAGTCCCAATTTTGGGAATCACCTTCCTTCGGATTGCTACAACAAATAAACCAGTGCTATTAATCCTAGTATTTCTTTTTGCTTATTTGGGTTAATTTTTCCCAAGGAATTATTACTCTGGTTTGTCCATCATATGTACACAGGTCTATCAAATGGTGGCCGCATTATCGACGGTCGCATGATGGTTCGGTCAGTTTCCGTACATAGTCCGACGAACGCAGCATCGGGAACTCGGACCGACCTGTGAATCTAGGCTTTGCCACGCCTTTATTGCATTACGCCGACGACCTGCATCGACATCGACTTCGACGTCAGGCCATATTTCTTTTATTACTCACTTTGCATAAATTATTTATTATGCAACGATTTTTTTATCATTATTACTATTATCCCCGGTCTGCACTATTTTTTGTGCACAGGAAAATGATCCAACGGACTATATCCTTTAAGCGTCACCTCGGCCGGACGGGGCTTCGTCAACACTTCATTACCCCATGCAGGGACTTGGCATCACTCTGTCGTCCTGCATTGATCGTGCTATGTCACCACTTCGGAGTGCCGAGCTCTTTGCTCCGCCACCTCGGGATCGGCTTGGGGGATGGAACCTTGTCCCGCATCAAGCTTGGACCGCGTCGTCAATACCGAACACATCAAACAGCTAAGTTGCCTTCATGCTCAAAGTTTTAAATTTTTAACTTGTGTTCGGCTCGACCAAGCGTTATACTTTTTTGGGAAAAAGTTGCTTGTAAAAATTTTCCTTGTCCAAACTTTGTTTGTGACGCGCAAATTCAAATACCCCGTTTACTTGGGGGCTTCCTTCATGAAGATTTTTTCTCTTGCACATGATTATACTTGTACGGCTTCGTTCCTTGTTCGTGTATTATGCCACAATATGCACCATATTGACTTAAGTGATTTGCATGCTGGGTTGCCTTGCTCCTGTGTTTACCCCTACGTTCCTGATTGTTCGCCTAGGGAGTAAAGGGAGCACCTCTGCGATTGTCACGATCGGGTCACCCGAGCCGGACCTCGGGCCCAGGTGAAGCCGAAAGCTAGCGCTCTTACTGTTTTCAATAATGGTCGGCACACAACGGAACTCACGAGTACACAAAATCTATTGCACAAGTCTCATAATAACAATGAGCACCGAAGAAAAGTATCGGTGGGGGTACTATTTTCTTCGAAGATGCTTCTTACACTTTGCAGTAATATAGCATAAGTTCCCTGGCGTGCTTTATGCATTACTGACCTTATGGCCTGATTGCGTGGTTATTGGAAACACCGTCGAGATTCTCGACGGATGGAGTACATAACACTTTTCGGTCCTTGACCGAAGAGGGAGAAGCCGACGGTCGGTTAAGACGCGTTTAAAGTTCGGTTGAACATAGATATGATATAAGTACTTCGGTACATACAATCATTCTTTTACCCAAGTCACTTGGGGGCTCTTATGTTTATTTGAGCCGTTTTATAATAAGTGTTTTTCTTCTTGGTCGTTGCAGAGTTTTTATTATTATTTATCACTCCTTTTCTCGACACGAGTGTGCGGTCACTATCCGGGGAGCCTAATTTCTCTCTCAAAACCGCTAGAGTTTAGTTTTCTAAACTGGCCTAATGAGAAGTCCTCCGCCTTGGGATGGGAGGCTGAAGCCGTAGGTGACCAGCTTGAAGTCTTGAGATAGGATGTGTCATGTTAAAGCACGCAGGAAGCACTTTTTTTTTCTAAAGTCCAATTTTCGGATTGGCACGAACACTTGATCTTGTTCGAGCGTCATGTTTTTATCTTGGCGTTTTTGGTTTTCAAACTTTTGGCACTTTTAAACTATTAGTGTGATTTCAGCACAAGTCTCCCAGAGCAACGCCAGACACCTTTAGATATTCGGCAAAAACATTCTCGCATATTTCTATATATGCAACAGTTTGAATTGTGTCTTGATTGATAGTTGGGTTGCTGGCTCCCGCGCTTGCCTCCTACGTTCCGCTTTGTTCGGCTAGGTGTGCAAAGGGAGAACCACTGCGATTGTGCTTCTAGCTCACATGGTCAAGCACCTTAGTGGAGAAAGCCAAAAACTGACTATCACAATAGGTGTAAACTGGTCAGCGATCCGATGACTATATTAAATGACGGGCCATTCATAACATTGGCCGAAGTGTTTCCGGCTTGACCTCGACTGTCGCCGAACACTACCGGGGGCTAGTAACCGGCCTCCCAAACTAAACCCTCAATATTTTGCTCTTACATTGGAGCTGAGGTTTCATGATCATGCTTAGCATGACAACCCAAAGAAAGGAACCGATAGCGGGACTATTATCTTTGGAAGACATTTCTTCTGTTAAACACTAATATAACATATCTCTCTGCGTACCTTTGTTTATAAAACCGTATGGCCAGATTGCCTTGTTTGTCGTAAATCTTTGTTCTCATAAAGCCTTTATAAAGTAGGGCAAATACTCCTCGGCTACTGGCCGAGGAGGTTGAAGCCGATGGTCGGTAAACAAAGTTTTGTACAATGCGGATCCGAGCATTAATGACATAAAGTACTTAGATACATTGAGTCATTACACGTAATTTGTGATTTAACTATGGATATTGATCCTTAATTCGGCCACCCGTGCCCGCATTAAGGCTCGAGAACCTCTTGGGCTTCGGGCTTATTATTTACAAATATTAAAGGGGCACATCAATCCCCGATGCGGTGTTGCCACCCGACCGGTGTCTCGGGGCTACCGCATTGCACATTCTATGCGAGAAAATTTTAAGTGCAATACAGTTTCCGAGGAGATTTTGATCCTCAGGTTGGTCGGCCGCACCCAACCCGAGTCTCGAGGACTGAGCACGCCGCTTTGTGTCCCGAAGTATTCTGCCGAGCTAGGACTTGATCCTCAGACCGATTTTGCAAATCAACCCAAGTCTCAGCGGCTATGGGGATCAGCGGTCTTATGTCATCCTTCATGTGCATCTCAGGTTTTAGACCGATACCCACCTTGAGGGCTACTGGTTGTGTATCTCCGCAGAGAATAAATTGCACCAATCAAAAATATTGACAAAAATCAACCCACATTCGGGGTGGTGCACCACCTCGGAAGCAGTCCGGCATAAATCTCGGGCGCTAGTGGCTGGCTCCATAGAGGGCATTTCCGGCATTAAGTTCGGCTAAACTTCTTCAAACTTCTTTGAACCAAGGTGATTCGACACCTCGGATCTGATCCGGCGTTGGAGCTCGGATACATAGTCCGGCGTTGGAGCTCGGATACATAGTCCGGCGTTGGAGCTCGGATACAGTCCGGCGTTGGAGCACGGATACATAGTCCGGCGTTGGAGCTCGGATACATTCCGGTGTTAGAGCTGGGAAGCAGTCCGGCGTTGGTGCTCGGCTGCAAAAGATACCTCGAATGCAGTCCGGCGTTGGAGCTCGGACGCCAAGAGGACGCCGCCCGGGAACAACTTCAAACCCGAGGTGTGGCATAAAAATAACAAGGCATTGATAAAGGCGGAAACTTAAAGGGCTCCTCGGATACCCGGCGTGTAAACTCGTCAAATGCATTTCGGCGATCCTCAAGATCGAAGATGAGAAGATTTGTTGAACCAGTTTTCAAGACCGATGACCGAAGATGAAGAACAGTTCGGAAGAATCGAGGCGTCCCTAACGAAGACCGGTTCGGGGCTCTTGACGGTGTCTGGACTAGGGGTACTCACCATGTCGTCTCCCGATCGGTTGGATTGGGCCGAGGACCCCATGGCCGTATACTCACGGGCCAGTCCGGACAGTTGCCGCATACAAGGAAGATTCCACAAGACTTGGCGATCAAGACAAGGACTCCTCCCCACCGGCGTATTCGGCTGGGACTCTTGTTATCCTAGGCCTCTGGTGCATTATATAAACCGAGGCCAGGCTAGCCGATAGACATATACAACAAACAATCATACCATAGGCTAGCTTCTAGGGTTTAGCCTCTCTGATCTCGTGGTAGATCAACTCTTGTAACACACATCATCAATATTAATCAAGAAGGACGTAGGGTTTTACCTCCATCAAGAGGGCCCGAACCTGGGTAAAACATCGTGACCCTTGTCTCCTATTACCATCCGCCTAGATGCACAGTTCGGGACCCCCTACCCGAGATCCACCGGTTTTGACACCGACACTTCCACTTTCGGTCTACGAGGGTACATGGACACACTATCCCCGCTCGTCGATATGCTTCTCCTAGATAGATCTTGCGTGATCATAGGAATTTTTTTGAAATACTACGTTCCCCAACAGTGGCATCCGAGCCAGGTCTATGCGTAGATGTTATATGCACGAGTAGACACTACAAAAAAATACACTTCCGTGATGATACGTGTTTGTCACATTAGGTCGCTTTTTTGTCATGCATGTACATCCATGAGAAATTTATGACAGAATCAAGATAGTCATACCTGTGCTGTCGTAGAAGTGTTCCATGACATTACGAAAATTATCATCATGGAAGTGTCCACTTCCATGACGATAAATCGCGTGTCACAGAAGTGCTTTCGTCAAGGGTGACCGGCACGTGGCATCCATCGCAACGGAACGCCGGTAAGCTATCGGGTCGGGTTTTGGATCCGATAACCCGTTAACAGCCCCGACCAATGGGGATTTTCCACGTGTAAAATCATCATTGGCTGGAGAAAACACGTGTCGGCTCACCGCTGGGACAAATGTCATCCACTCATTGGACAGAAGGCGCCTATGATACGTCGACACGTGTCACGGCTCAACAAGTTTAATTGGGCCGGCCCAATTAAAGGCCCACAAGTTTTGCGGACCATAATGGGCCGGCCCAGCTAAAGGCCCATGATATTTTGCGGGCCATAATGGGCCGGCCCAGGTAAAGGCCCACAAGATTTTGCGGGCCATAATGGGCCGGCCCAGCTAAAGGCCCACAATATTTTTGTGTGCTATAAAGGGCCGGCCCAGGTAAAGGCCCACAAGATTCTTGCGGATCATAATTTGGCTGGCCCAGCTAAAGGCCCACGAGATTTCGCCGACATTAATGGGTCGTCCCAGCTGTAGGCCACAAGATTTTGAGGACCCTAGTAGGCCGGCCCATTAACTGGCTGCCATGTTTTGGGCCAAATGTCGGCCCATATCTGATCTGGTCCATTAATGGCCTGCCATGTTCCGGGCCTAAAAGTGGCCCATATGAGATCCGGCCCGTTATAAGCCTACCACATTCTGGGCCAAATTATGGCCCAGATCAGGTCTGGCCCTTTAAGAGGCTTTGGGCTCAATTATGGCCCATATCAAATTCGACCCGACAATCTGGACACTATGCTTTTGGGCCCACTTGCTAAAGGCCCACTTAGTAATTGACACGATATTAGTTTTGGCCTGTTAAGGGCCCGTTTAACATTTCGGCCCTATATTAATTTCGGCTGTTAAAAGCCCGTCATATAGTTGGGCCTAACTACGATCTGATTTGCATTCGGCCTCCTCGCATCCGATATCTGATTGGGCCAAACAAGGACCAAGAGAATTTTGGCCTGTTAAAAGCCTGTGGTTTGATTCGCACAATCATGGGTCAAGGTTCATTTCGGGCTGCTGCCGGCCCGTGAGCTGTTCGGCACGTTTCAGGCCCAACCTATATCGTGATTGCATGGCGGCCCGATTATGTACCGTAATTTTATGGTTTGGCCAGTTTACTGCGAAGACAGGATATATATACAGTAAAATAACTGCAGCATCGTGAATAAGAAAAAACCTAGACTATACAATAAAGACATATTACATCCACAAGGCATCAAAGTTCGCCACTATGATAATAAAGCACAAGCAGACAGCAGATTACATACACTGGGCATCAAAGATCGCCACCAGTGCAAATAAACACGCCGAAAAAATAATATACAAAACCGACAACACTTTAATAGAGTTCAAGAAAGGTCAGCCTATTTGGGAAACTGACACAAACAAGCGAGCAAGATGATGAGATCAAGGCTTGTTCAACACTTATATCTTCCTCACTCTGAAAGATAAACAAGCAGACAGATGACAAGTTTTGCACATAAAAGTATCAGTGCTGACAATTCATCACATTTCTTACTGACGAATAAAGTGACACAGTTTAAAATTGCATTAACATAATATGGTATTGTTCAGGTCAAGACATGGCAGGAAATGACATTGTGAAGGAGTTGGCAGCTTCACGACAACACTGAATTACAGATCAAGAACTCATAAGTATCAATGGTTAGTGTGCTATCAATTTATACCATTTCAGATTGGCAAATAAAGAGACGGTTTAAATAATAGTAGAATGATATGACATTGTTCATAGTTAAGACATTGCAGAATATGACATTGTCTTTGTAGTGGGTAGGTTCACCACACCACTTTGGATTACGGATGAAGAATGAAGCATACATGCAAAGGCAAAAGAAGATCACTTGCTCAGTATAGTTTAATTTACATGGTATGAAGAAGGAACTTGGTTGTACAACTGAAAACTTAAATTGAGGAAGGACAAACTTTTGTTTATGAACTACATAATAAACTTTAAATAAGCAATTTGATGCAAACACCCAAAAAAACAGTTGTTGCAGTCATGCCTAACCAAATATATACAACAAGGTTTGAAGGCTTGAGATGGACAAACTTACATTATTGGTGAAGACAGGCTCTATAAAGGCCTTGTCCATGCCGATGGTGGGCGAGGGGCAATTCAAGAAGTTCACCACAGAATCTTCTTCAAAAGCATTGCCTTTATTCTACATTTTTTAAGAGTAAATATAGATGTGATAATATACGGAAAAAGGAGAATATTTAAGATAAGATGAAGAGTGATGCTACATAACCAAGTAGCTATAAATGTAAGTGCAGCAATACAGGCAAAAAGTAAAGCCAAGAGCAATGCACAGCTAAACTTCTTCAGTACCAACCTTATGGTAAGAGTAAATATAGATGTGATGTGTAGAAAATGGAGGGCAAAGGAAAATAAGCTGCAGAGTGATGGTACATGAACAACTACATGTCATTATAAGTACATCGATAAAGGACAACATGTACTTACAAGAACAATGCGAGCTAAAAAACATTGGCATTGGATATATTCTACACTAATGTAACCATTCATATAGATCAGATAATTTGGAGCAAACAATTGATAAGCAAGCTATCATCCATACTGCTATCACATAATGAACCAGGTATGTATGCAAGTACAGTGATACAGAACAACATGTACTAACAAGAGCAAAGCAGCGGGCAGCATATTTGTGATATCATGTCGTTCTTTTCAAACCGGAATTCTTCGAGCAGATTTCCTGCAAAAAAGATCCGTAAGGCACATGCCGAAAAGTAGAAGTTCAAATTGTCATGTGATTTCATAGACAGTACCTCATCCTGGGAACGAGACCAGTGCATAACAAGGTTTTTCCATTCAATGTCTTCTAAGTTTAGCACAGGAGACTTCACCGGAAATTATTTTATAGACTCGCCATCAAAGTGTGATTTCCTCAGGTAACACCGATACTGCTGCAATGCTTCCTTGAAAAGCACAAGCAAGCTTTGCTCGTCATGACTATCCAGATTGACCCTCGCCTAGTTACAACAATGTAATGTAAATCATTGATGTGTTCAATCAGCAAAAAACAGGAAAATAATAACCATGAATAATAGCACTTACACGTAAGTTGGACAGGAAGATGTGAAAATGGTGTTTATCTTCACTATAATCTTCCCATGATGGGAATATATGCATGTAGTCCCTAACAACATTGAAAGCATTGTCTTTTAAGCGGGAATAAATGGAATGGGGTTCCAATCTGCAGGAATTGGCCGTCTCTGCGGTTGGGATAGGTCTTCGGCCGGTGGACTTCTTTGTACTTTTTCTTTGGAGTGGATTTTTCTGTGGTACAGCCGGTGCTATGGAAAATGAAATCGGTATACCTTTTCTTTGGAGTGCAGGTCACGTGTGGTGGGGCTAGTGGTGTGGCCGGTGAAGTATGGGTACAGTCTGCTGGAGTCGGTCCCTACGTTTTGTGTCCTTTGGTTGTACAGCCAATATAAGTGGGGTGGTGTCTGATTTCTCTGGCACCACCACGTTTTTCAAGGACTTTCTTTGGTGCTCCTTCAGTTCGACAATCACCCTCTTCCTTTTGATGTCTGATGCACAAGAACAACATTTGAGTGGAAAAACATGGTATGATGACAGATGGAATATGTATTGATAATGGATGGCATGGCATCTCGACATATATGATGAGTAAACTAAGAAGATGGCGGTGCAACAAAGTAGAAGAAACGCAAGACAACATATGCAAGATACCCGCAATCAATAAAACATTGCCAAATTAGAACAGGCACCTTGATGGGTGAACAGGACAGGCCATCTGCCTTTGACTCCTCGAGGTTAGAATAGTCATTAGGATCATATTCTAAACAAGAATCAACAGGTGGGGAGCGTATGAGTTTCATTGCATCCAGAATGGCACTCAATGCCTTCGTGCCAATTCTGTAAGTCATTGCAGTGTTTAGCTTCAAGAGTGGACTGCTGCTAGTGTGACACAAAGCAGCTACACAGACCATAGTGTAGATATAACGGGAAAACCTTAAGCATCAGCGTAAAATCAGCAAAGTGGAACTTGCTGGAATATATGTGCTAGTATTGCCGGTACGGCTAGAAAGGCTTCGGATACCAGCTCTCTTCAAGTGAAGGTGCGGTAGTGTTAATATCAGTGTAACTCTCAAAGGTGACACAGCTCCCCGCATTTCCTTGCTATTCTTATAGGATTCAAGTGGGCAGGCCACTACAAATCCTATTCCTATGTTTACAAGATCCTACGAATCAAAGAGGCTCAAAGTGTCCATCACAACCGACCGTATAGACCTCTACACTGCAAATGTCCCTGCTCATCTTCAGTACAAGGAACATACTGTACTACTAGCATACTCCCTCCGTTCCAAAATATAAGTCTTGGTAGAGATTTCCACTATGGATCACATACAGATGTATCCAGATACATTTGAGTGTAGATTCACTCATTTTGCTCCATATGTAGTCCATGGTGGAATCTATACAAATACTTGTATTTAGGAACGGAGAGAGTACATATTAAAGAAGAATGGAAGAGGAACATGGTAGAGAAGAACAAGCAGATTTTGGATAATAAAATGTTGGTTGTGCAGTGCCCACACATGATGAACCAGAGCGCATTAAGAATGCAACTCCCAGCTGTCTCTCGACCATTTCAGGCGGTAGGATGAAGATCCTACGTCTCCTAACCCTTCTTCTTCCTCGTCTCTGATTCTTCCCATACAGAACACCGCACGGGCCCCTAGCTGGACCACCGGCCCCCACCGCCTGTATTCCTCCGCCACCCCCAATGTCTACTACATAACCTTCTTCTTGTAGACGTTGTTGGGCCTCCAAGTGCAGAGGTTTGTAGGACAGTAGCAAATTTCCCTCAAGTGGATGACCTAAGGTTTATCAATCCGTGGGAGGCGTAGGATGAAGATGGTATCTCTCAAGCAACCCTACAACCAAATAACAAAGAGTCTCTTGTGTCCCCAACA
This sequence comes from Aegilops bicornis, assembly GCA_021605145.1. NCBI lineage: Eukaryota > Viridiplantae > Streptophyta > Magnoliopsida > Poales > Poaceae > Aegilops > Aegilops bicornis. The sequence goes on from CM038671.1 coordinate 712,935,584, forward strand.
CACCCAATACAATGGTAAATTGTATAGGTGCACTAGTTTGCCGAAGAGATGGTGATACAAGTGCAATATGGATGGTAGATATAGGTTTTTGTAATCTAAAAATATAAAAACAGCAAGGTAACTAATGATAAAAGTGAGCGTAAATGGTATTGCAATGCTAGGAAACAAGGCCTAGGGTTCATACTTTCACTAGTGCAAGTTCTCTCAACAATAATGACATAATTGGATCACATAACTATCCCTCGACATGCAACAAAGAGTCACTCCAAAGTCACTAATAGCAGAAAACAAACGAAGAGATTATGGTAGGGTACGAAACCACCTCAAAGTTATTCTTTCCAATCAATCCGTTGGGCTATTCCTATAAGTGCCACAAACAGCCCTAGAGTTCGTACTAGAATAACACCTTAAGGCACAAATCAATCAAAACCCTAATGTCACCTAGATACTCCAATGTCACCTCAAGTATCCGTGGGTATGATTATACGATATGCATCACACAATCTCAGATTCATCTATTCAACCAACACATAGAACCTCAAAGAGTACCCCAAAGTTTCTACAGGAGAATCACGATGAAAACGTGTGCCAATCCCTATGCATAGGTTCATGGGCGGAACCCGCAAGTTGATCACCAAAACATACATCAAGTGTTCTCAAATCATTAAAGACTCAATCCGATAAGATAACTTCAAAGGGAAAACTCAATCCATTACAAGAGAGAAAAGGGGGAGTAGAAACATAAGATCCAACTATAATAGCAAAGCTCGCGGTACATCAAGATCGTGCCAAATCAAGAACACGAGAGAGAGAGAGAGAGATCAAACACATAGCTACTGGTACATACCCTCAGCCCCGAGGGTGAACTACTCCCTCCTCGTCATGGAGAGCGCCGGGATGATGAAGATGGCCATAGGTGAGGGTTGCCCCCTCCGGTAGGGTGCCGGAACAGGGTCCCGATTGGTTTTTGGTGGCTCTGGAGGTTTTGCAGCGGCGGAACTCCCGATCTAATCTCTGTTCTGGAAGTTTTAGGGTACGTGGAGTTATATAGGCGGAAGAAGCACGTCAGGGGAACCACGAGGGCTCCACGAGGTAGGGGGCGCGCCCTAGGGGGGTGGGCGCACCCCCCACCTTCTTGGCTTCCTCGTTCCTTCCTTGACGTGGGGTCCAAGTCCATCCGGTAGCTTTCCTTCCAAAAATAACTTCTCCAGTTGATTTCGTTCCGTTTTGACTCCGTTTGATATTCCTTTTCTTCAAAATACTGAAATAGGCAAAAAAACAGCAAATCTGGGCTGGGCCTCCGGTTAATAGGTTAGTCCCAAAAGTAATATAAGTGGAAAATAAAGCCCAATATTCCCAAAATAGTAGATAATATAGCATGGAGCAATCAAAAATTATAGATACGTTGGAGACGTATCAAGCATCCCCAAGCTTAATTCCTGCTCGTCCTTGAGTAGGTAAATGATAAAAAGATAATTTTTGATGTGGAATGCTAGTTGTCATAATTTCATTGTAATTCTTCTTAATTGTGGTATGAATATTCAGATCTGAAAGATTCAAGACAAAAGTTCATATTGACATAAAAATAATAATACTTCAAGCATACTAACAAAGCAATTATGTCTTCTCAAAATAACATGGCCAAAGAAAGTTATCCCTACAAAATCATATAGTCTGGCTATGCTCTATCTTCACCACACAAAGTATTTAAATCATGCACAACCCCGATGATAAGCCAAGCAATTGTTTCATACTTTTGACATTCTCAAACTTTTCAATCTTCACGCAATACATGAGCATGAGCCATGGACATAGCTAGGTGGAATAGAATGGTGGTTGTGGAGAAGACAAAAAGGAGAAGATAGTCTCTCAACTAGGCGTATCAACGGGCTATGGAGATGCCCATCAATAGATATCAATGTGAGTGAGTAGGGATTGCCATGCAATGGATGCACTAGAGCTATAAGTATATGAAAGCTCAACAAAAGAAACTAAGTGGGTGTGCATCCAACTCGCTTGCTCACGAAGACCTAGGGCATTTTGAGGAAGCCCATCATTGTAATATACAAGCCAAGTTCTATAATGAAATATTCCCACTAGTATATGAAAGTGACAAAATGAGAGACTCTCTATCATGAAGATCATGGTGCTACTTTGAAGCACAAGTGTGGTAAAAGGATAGTAACATTGTCCCTTCTCTCTTTTTCTCTCATTTTTTTATTTTTTTTGTTTAGGCCCTTTTTTCTCTCTTTTTTATGGCCTCTTTTTTTTTCTTTTTTTTCGTCCGGAGTCTCATCCCGACTTGTGGGGGAATCATAGTCTCCATCATCCTTTCCTCACTTGGGACAATGCTCTAATAATGAAGATCATCACACTTTTATTTACTTACAACTCAACAATTACAACTCGATACTTAGAACAAATATGACTCTATATGAATGCCTCCGGCGGTTTACCGGGATATGCAATGATTCATGAGTGACATGTATGAAAGAATTTTGAACGGTGGCTTTTCCACAAATACAATGTCAACTACATGATCATGCAAAGCAATATGACAATGATGGAGCATGTCATAATAAACGGAACGGTGGTAAGTTGCATGGCAATATATCTCGGAATGGCTATGGAAATGCCATGATGGGTAGGTATGGTGGCTGTTTTGAGGAAGGTATATGGTGGGTGTATGCGATAAGGCGAAAAGTGTGCGGTATTAGAGAGGCTAGCAATGGTGGAAGGATGAGAAAAGTGCGTATAATCCATGGACTCAACATTAGTCATAAAGAACTCATATACTTATTGCAAAAATCTAGAAGTTATCAAAGCAAAGTATTACGCGCATGCTCCTAGGGGGATAGATTGGTAGGAAAAGACCATCGCTCGTCCCCGACCGCCACTCACAAGGAAGACAATCAATAAATAAACCATGCTCCCACTTCATCACATAACGGTTCACCATACATGCATGCTACGGAATCACAAACTTTAACACAAGTATTTCTCAAATTCATAATCACTCAAATAGCATGACTCTAATATCATCATCTTCATGTCTGAAAACAATTATCAAGGATCAAACTTCTCATAGTATTCAACACACTCATAAGAATTCTTACAAATCTTTTATGCTTAGTATATTAGGATTATTTAAGCAAATTACCATGCTATTTAAGACTCTCAAAATAATCTAAGTGAAGCATGAGAGATCAATAGTTTCTATAAAACAAATCCACCACCATGCTCCAAAAGATATAAGTGAAGCACTAGAGCAAATGACAAACTACTCTGAAAGATATAAGTGAAGATCAATGAGTAGTCGAATAATTATGCAACTATGTGAAGACACTCTATCATTTAATAATTTCAGATCTTGATACTTTATTCAACCAGCAAGCAAAACAAAAGAATATAAAATGACGCTCCAAGCAGAACACATATCATGTGGTGAATAAAAATATAGCTCCAAGTAAAGTTACCGATGAACGAAGACGAAAGAGGGGATGCCTTACGGGGCATCCCCAAGCTTAGGCTCTTGGTTATCCTTGAATATTACCTTGGTGTGCCTTGGGCATCCCCAATCTTAGGCTCTTGCCACTCCTTATTCCATAGTTCATCGAATCTTTACCCAAAACTTGAAAACTTCACAACACAAAACTTAACAGAAAACTCGTGAGCTCCGTTAGCGAAAGAAAACGAAAGACCACTTCAAGGTACTGTAATGAACTCATTATTTATTTATATTGGTGTTAAACCTACTGTATTCCAACTTCTCTATGGTTTGTAACTATTTTACTAGCCATAGATTCATCAAAATAAGCAAACAACACACGAAAAACAGAATCTGTCAAAGACAGAACAGTCTGTAGTAATATGTAACTAACGCAAACTTATAGAACTCCAAAAATTCTAAAATAAATTGGTGGACCTGAGGGATTTGTCTAGTAATCATCTGCAAAAAGAATCAACTAAATAGCACTTTCCAGTAAAAAGTTCTAGCAAATCTCGTGAGCGCTAAAGTTTCTGTTTTTTACAGCATGATCATAAAGACTTCGCCCAAGTCTTCCCAAAGGTTCTACTTGGCACAAACACTAAATAAAACATAAAACCACATCTAAACAGAAGGTAGTTGGATTATTTATTCCTAAACAGAACCAATAAGCAAGAAACTAAAATAAAATTGGGTTGCCTCCCAACAAGCGCTATCGTTTAACGCCTCTAGCTAGGCATGGTGATTTCAATGATGCTCGCATAAAAGATAGGAATTGAAACATGAAGAGAGCATCATGAAGAATATGACTAGCACATTTGAGCCTAACCCACTTCCTATGCATAGGTATTTTGTGAGAAAACAACTTATGGGAACAATAATCAACTAGCATAGGAAGGCAAAACGAGCATAACTTCAAAACTGTAAGCACATAGAGAGGAACCTTGATATTATTGCAATTCCTACAAGCATATTTTCCTCCCTCATAATAATTTTCAGTAGCATCATGAATGAATTCAACAATATAACCAGAACCTAAAGCATTCTTTTCATGATCTACAAGCATAGAAATTTTATTACTCTCCACATAAGCAAATTTATTCTCATCAATAGTAGTGGGAGCAAACTCAACAAAATAAATATCATGTGATTGAAAATTAAGATCAAGATGACAAGTTTCATGGTTATCATTATTCTTTAAAGCATACGTGTCATCACAATAATCATCATAGATTGGAGGCATGCTTTCATCATAGTAAATTTGCTCATCAAAGCTAGGGGACAAAAAATATCATCTTCATCAAACATAGCTTCTCCAAGCTTGTGGCTTTGCATATCATTAGCATCATGGATATTCAAGGAATTCATACTAACAACATTGCAATCATGCTCATCATTCACATATTTTATGCCAAGCATTCTATGTAATTCTTTTTCTAGCACTTGAGCACAATTTTCCTTCCCATCATTTTCACGAAAGATATTAAAAAGATGAAGCATATGAGGCAACCTTAATTCCATTGTTTGTAGTTTTCTTTTATAAACTAAACTAGTGCTAAAACAAGAAACAAAAAGATTCGATTGCAAGATCTAAAGATATACCTTCAAGCACTAACCTCCCCGGCAACGGCGCCAGAAACTCCTTGATGTCTACTACACAACCTTCTTCTTGTAGACGTTGTTGGGCCTCCAAGTGCAGAGGTTTGTAGGACAGTAGCAAATTTCCCTCAAGTGGATGACCTAAGGTTTATCAATCCATGGGAGGCGTAGGATGAAGATGGTCTCTCTCAAGCAACCCTTCAACCAAATAACAAGGAGTCTCTTGTGTCCCCAACACACCCAATACAATGGTAAATTGTATAGGTGCACTAGTTCGGCGAAGAGATGGTGATACAAGTGCAATATGGATGGTAGATATAGGTTTTTGTAATCTGAAAATATAAAAACAGCAAGGTAACTAATGATAAAAGTGAGCGTAAATGGTATTGCAATGCTAGGAAACAAGGCCTAGGGTTCATACTTTCACTAGTGCAAGTTCTCTCAACAATAATGACATAATTGTATCACATAACTATCCCTCAACATGCAACAAAGAGTCACTCCAAAGTCACTAATAGCGGAAAACAAACGAAGAGATTATGGTAGGGTACGAAACCACCTCAAAGTTATTATTTCCAATCAATCCGTTGGGCTATTCCTATAAGTGCCACAAACAGCCCTAGAGTTCGTACTAGAATAACACCTTAAGACACAAATCAATCAAAACCCTAATGTCACCTAGATACTCCAATGTCACCTCCAGTATCCGTGGGTATGATTATATGATATGCATCACACAGTCTCAGATTCATCTATTCAACCAACACATAGAACCTCAAAGAGTGCCCCAAAGTTTCTACCGGAGAATCACGGCGAAAACGTGTGCCAACCCCTATGCATAGGTTCATGGGCGGAACCCGCAAGTTGATCACCAAAACATACATCAAGTGAATCACGTGATATCCCATTGTCACCACAGATACGCACGGCAAGACATACATCAAGTGTTCTCAAATCATTAAAGACTCAATCCGATAAGATAACTTCAAAGGGAAAACTCAATCCATTACAAGAGAGAAAAGGAGGAGTAGAAACATAAGATCCAACTATAATAGCAAAGCTTGAGGTACATCAAGATCGTGCCAAATCAAGAACACGAGAGACAGAGAGAGATCAAACACATAGCTACTGGTACATACCCTCAGCCCCGAGGGTGAACTACTCCCTCCTCATCATGGAGAGCGTTGGGATAATGAAGATGGCTCAGGTGAGGGTTCCCCCCTCCGGCAGGGTGCCGGAACAGGGTCCCGATTAGTTTTTGGTGGCTCTGGAGGTTTTGTGGCGGCGGAACTCCCGATCTAATCTCCCTTCTGGAAGTTTTAGGGTACGTGGAGTTATATAGGCAGAAGAAGCACGTCAGGGGAGCCACGAGGGCCCCACGAGGCAGGGGGTGTGCCCTAGGGGGGTGGGCGCGCCCCCCACCCTTGTGGCTTCAACGTTCCTTCCTCGACGTGGGGTCCAAGTCCATCTGGTAGATTTCCTTCCAAAAATAACTTCTCCAGTTGATTTTGTTCTGTTTTGACTCCGTTTGATAGTCCTTTTCTTGAAATCTTTGAAATAGGCAAAAACAAAGAATCGGGATGGGCCTCCGGTTAATAGGTTAGTCCCAAAAGTAATATAAAAGTGGAAAATAAAGCCCAATATTGCCCAAAACAGTAGATAATATAGCATGGAGCAATCAAATATTATATATACGTTGGAGACGTATCAACCCCCACCCCCCACCCGCGCCCCAACCCCCACCCGCGTCGAGTTTTCTTCGTTCGGCGAGGCCCCACAACCACCCGAGCCCCTTCGATCGCACCGCGAACTCCGTGAGCTCTGAAAATCGATGACCCAATTTTGAAATTTAGTCTACTGTGATTTAACTATTGTGGAATATAAAAGGGGAAAACCATAAGCATTGGGGGCGGATCTGAAGGTGCAAACCGGAAAAAGGCAACTTCGCAACATGGACAAGAAATCAGAGTATAGCAGTGACGGTCTATTTTTTTGCTGCGATAAATAAGTTGAGAAGATACGAAAGAGTACCGCCTCTGGTGCGGTGCCGTGTACGCATCTGCTGAGAATTTGACGGTGCTGCGGTAGCGATAATTTGTCGGCGTGGAAGCAGATATAGGAGGGTAGACGGTGGCGGCGGGGCACGATGGACGAGAAGGTCATAGGAGCGGCGCCGGCAAGGTGGACGACGGCGGGGATGAAGCGAGAGGACGGGATGCAAGGATCCCGGTCCGAAGGCGTGGATGAGAGAGGTCGATCTCTTGTAATGGATGGCGGCTAAGGGAGTCCCGGACTAGGGGGTGTCCGGATAGCCGGACTATCGTCACGGCCGGACTCCAAGACTATGAAGATACAAGATTGAAGACTTCGTCCCGTGTCCGGATGGGACTTTCCTTGGCGTGGAAGGCAAGCTTGGCGATACGGATATGTAGATCTCCTACCATTGTAATGGCGACTACGTGTAACCCTAACCCTATCCGGTGTCTATATAAACCGGATGGTTTTAGTCCGTAGGACGAACAACAATCATACCATAGGCTAGCTTCTAGGGTTTAGCCTCCTTGATCTCGTGGTAGATCTACTCTTGTACTACCCATATCATCAATATTAATCAAGCAGGAGTAGGGTCTTACCTCCATCGAGAGGGCCCATACCTGGGTAAAAACATCATGTCCCTTGTCTCCTGTTACCATCCGCCTAGACGCACAGTTCGGGACCCCCTACCCGAGATCCGCCGGTTTTGACACCGACGTTGGTGCTTTCATTGAGAGTTCCTCCGTGTCGTCACCGTTAGGCCCGATGGCTCCTACGATCATCAACAATGACGCGGTCCAGGGTGAGACTTTTCTCCCCGGACAGATCTTCGTGTTCGGCGGCTTTGCACTGCGGGCCAATTCACTTGGCCATCTGGAGCAGATCGAAAGCTACGCCCCGCCATCAGGTCAGATTTGGAAGTTTAAACTATATGGCCGATATCCGCGGAGACTTGATCTTCGACGGATTCGAGCCGCAGCCAAGCGCCGCCTTTGTCTCGATGGGCATGATCTAGCTCTGCAGCCGAGCGATTGCCACGAGGCCGCACCGATATCCGCTCCGACCCTTAATCTGAGCCGGATTCCCCGATCGAGGACGAGTGGTTGGACACACGCCTCGGGGCTACAATCTCTGGCGATCGAGCGAAATCCATCCTGTCGCTGCGAAGACCTCGACTCCGGTGCGGACTCCTCTCCGGACTCCGAACCCTCCGCGCCCCCAATCGAATCCGATTAGCCCGGTCATGGAGTTCATCACACGAACATCTTTCAGACTGCGCCCTTTGGCGACATCCTGAATTCACTAAAGTCTCTCTCTTTATCCGGAGAGCCCTGGCGGACTACGGACAGGAAGGTTGGGATGCAGACGACGAAGAAATTCAACGCCCACCCACCACCCACTTGGTAGCCACCGCCGGTGATTTAACCGACATGCTGAACTACGACTCGAAGACATCGACGGTATGGGCGGCGATGCCGGAGGCGACCAAGACCAGCGCCTACAGGCAATCGGAAGGCTACCTCGTCATATGACATATATATGGTGGACATCCCAAAAGATGGGAACGGCGATGGAACAACGGAGGATGACCCCTCCAAGAAACAAACAAAGCGCCGACGTCAGCGGCGCCGCTCTAAATCCCGCCAGAATAAAAACGGTGATTACGGCACGGGAGATAATAACACCCCGGACAGTGCCGAAGAGAACACCCTCCAGCAGAACTCAGCGCAGGAGGAGGGAGAAGCAAGCCCGCATGACAGTGCGGCAGAAAGAGAGGTTGAGGACGATAATTATGCGCCTCCTTCCGAAGATAAGGCAAGCCTCGACGACGACGAATTTGTCGTGCCTGAGGATCTCGCCGAGCAGAGCGTTTCAAACGCAGGCTTATAGCCATGGCAAGCAGCCTCAAGAAAAAGCAGCAACAGCTTAGAGCTGATAAAGACCTGCTAGCTGACAGATGGACTGAAGTCCTTGCAGCCGAAGAGTATGAACTCGAACGCCCCTCCAAAAGCTACCCCAAACGCAGGCCGTTGCCTCGATTAGAGGAGGAAGCACCCAAGTCACCGGCGCACGACATGGCAGACCGGCCACCCCGTGGCCGCGACAGAGAAGCCTCTCGGCCCTCCGCTCAAGCCACACCCCGACGCCGCTCAAAAAGTACCAAGGCATGGGAAAACGCGCCGGACTTGTGAGATATATTGGAGGATAAGGCAAAACATACAAGATCGATCTACGGATCGCGTGGGCGCCCAAAGCAATGCGGGATGATTACCGTCGCGCGGACACAGCAAAATCGGCCGGGCCGAACCACGATGAACAAAGCTCATATGAGCTACATCGTGATATATTGCCCAATACATGAGGCGCCGCACCCACTATGCTTCACGGATGAAGTAATGGATCATCAAATCCCGAGGGCTTCAAGCCCGTAAACATCGAATCATACGATGGTACCACAGATCCCGTGGTCTGGATCGAGGATTATCTCCTCCATATCCACATGGCCCGCGGTGATGATCTACATGCCATCAAATACCTCCCACTCAAGCTTAAAGGACCAGCTCGACACTGGCTCAATAGCTTGCGAGCAGAATCAATTGGTTGTTGGGAGGACCTGGAAGCCGCATTCCTTGATAACTTCCAGGGCACATATGTGCGACCACCAGACGCGGATGACCTTAGCCACATAATTCAGCAGCCAGAAGAATCGGCCAGACAATTCTGGACTCGGTTCCTAACAAAGAAAAATCAAATCGTTATTTGTCCGGGATGCAGAGGCCCTTGCAGCCTTCAAACATAACATCCGCGACAAGTGGCTTGCCCGGCACCTAGGACAGGAAAAGCCGAAATCTATGGCAGCCCTCACAACCCTCATGACTCGCTTTTGTGTGGGAGAGGACAGCTGGCTAGCTCGAAGCAACAACTTGGCCAAACATCCTGATAATCCGGATACCAAGGACAGCAATGGCAGGTCGCGTCGCAACAAGAACAAGTGTCGCATTAACAGCGATAATACTGAAGATACGGCCGTCAATGCCGGATTCAGAGGCTCTAAACCCGGTCAGCGGAAGAAGCCATTCAAAAGAAATACCCAGGGCCCGTCCAACTTGGACCGCATACTCGATCGCTTGTGCCAAATACACGGCACCCCCGAAAAACCAGCCAATCACACCAATAGGTATTGTTGGGTGTTCAAGCAAGCAGGCAAGTTAAGTGCTGAACTCAATGACAAGGGGCTGCATAGCGATGACGAGGAAGAGCCCCGTCTGCCGAACAATAGAGGACAGAAAGGTTTTCCCACACAAGTGCGGACGGTGAACATGATATACGCAACCCACATACCCAAAAGGGAGCGGAAGCGTGCACTACGGGACGTATATGCGATGGAGCCAGTCGCCCCAAAGTTCAACCCATGGTCTTCCTGTCCGATCACCTTCGATCGAAGGGACCACCCCACTAGCATCCGTCACGGCGGCTTCGCCGCATTGGTTCTGGACCCAATTATTGACGGATTTCACCTCACCGTAGTCCTGATGGACGGCGGTAGCAACTGAACCTGCTTTATCGGGATATAGTGCAAAATGGGCATAGACCCTCAAGGATTAAACCTACAAAAGCGACCTTTAAAGGCGTCGTGCGGGTGTAGAGGCCAACTATGCAGGCTCGATCGCTTTTCGAAGTGGTCTTCGGATCTCCGGATAACTTCCGAAGCGAAGAGTTAATCTTCGACATCGTACCATTCCGTAGCGGCTATCATGCACTGCTCGGACGAACCGCATTTGCAAAGTTCAATGCAGTGCCGCACTACGCATACCTCAAGCTCAAGATGCCAGGCCCTCGAGGAGTAATCACGGTCGATGGAAACACCGAACGCTCTCTCCGAACGGAGAAGCATATGGCGGCCCTCGCGGCGGAGGTGCAAAGCAGCCTCTCACGGCAATTCTCGAGTCCGGCCACTAAGCGTCCGGACACCGCCAAGCGCGCTCGGAGTAACCTGCAATAAGACCACCTGGCACGATTCAAGCACGAGTAGCAATCCGGCCCCAACCCCAGCCCTCGCGAAATTGCGATGCTAGTAGTACGCGTACGTAATTACGCTCTGGAGATACCATGGGCATATGGGGAGGGGCAAGACAACGGCACGCCAAGAATGCGGCTCGACCGCACCAGGGGCTCCCGCTTGTGTCACTTCCTTTTTCTTTTTTCTTTTTTTTCTTTCTTCCTTGGCACTCGAATCGCCGAACTCACGATGCAACAGCCAGGGAAGCGGAAAGCCACGTCGAGTGTTCAGGTGGTCTCTATTACGAGCATTATACATGTTTTACATATCATCCAGCAGCTTACCCCTAGAGGGGGACATGTTAGATAGTCCCATCCCTTGCTTATCGCCTTTGTTTGTATCGTTACGCTTCCATTGCGGTACCTTCTTGAATAAACAATACACAGCTTTTGCTTACTATTGCTCTACTTCCTTTATATATACATGTGTTCATTTCATGACATGTTGCAACCGTACACTTTAGTACGGCCAATACACCGAGGGCTTAAGTATCCCAAAATTATGGTGTGATAAGTCCGAACACTTTCACAAGTGCGGCACCCGAACTTATAGCATTATATGAATTGGCTCCGAATCATGTCTTTGGTCAATAGTTGGGTTTGCCCGGCTCCGTGTTTTGGTACCTTACGTTCCGCTATATCGGCTAAGGTAGCACCGGGAGAACCATCGCGATTGTGCCCAGTTATGCCGGGTCGAGCACCTCGATGGAGAAAGCTAAAACTGACCGTCATGATAGGGCGAGAGCCGATCGCTGTTCGAGAGGTTTTTTCGGTCCCTAAAGACTTATGCCGCTTAGAGCGAGGAACCGGAATTGTTCGCCAAGGCGTGGATAGCGCCCCGAACTCGGTCTTCCGAATACTAGGGGCTTCCCGAAATTTAAAATTATAGAATTCTATGGCTAAGTGAGAGTGTTCAAGCATTATAAGTCCGGTTGCCTTGTTCGTTGTGTTGAGCGCCTCCCTAGATGGACCCAAGAATGGGATCAAGAGTGCTCAAGTTTATCCCGAACACCCCAGCACTCGTGGCATGGGGGCTGAAGCCAACGACTTGCCATCTCTCAAATTTGATAAACGGCCGCACAGAAGGTAATATTTTAAATTAATAAGCGTTGCTTAGCGCATATGAACAAGTTTTCAGCGTCTGAGGATAACAAATGCGAGCCTATTCAAAAATTACATCCTTGGAGCACTAATCCGCTATTCGGCGAGCACCCTTCAGGAGGCCCTCATAGTACATTTGGGCGTGCGATGCTCATGGCCCTTCGGTGGCCCGTCCGTCACAAGCTTCTCCGCATCCAGCTTGCCCCAGTGTACTTTAGCACGGGCAAGGACCCGACGGACCCCTTCAATGCAGATGGAGCGCTTGATGACTTCAAGCGGCGGACGAGCAACAACCAGCCGCTGCACCAAGCGAAGTAGCTCCGGGCATGGCCTCCAATGGCCACAACCAGCGCTATAAGGCCCTTCATGGCCTGTTCGGCGACCTTATGGAGCTCGACCAGCTACTTCAGCTGGTCGCTCGAGGCACCGGATAGTCGGCCTCAGCATATCGAGACCAGTAACACCTTCTCCGTGGAGCTCCCCTCACAGGTGCGGTAGAATGCGGCAGCGTCGACGCCTCTGAGGCAAATCTGCGAATGCTCTGGAGAGCTCGAATCCGGGTAAGTAATAGGTAATTCACTTTCACATGCTTGCCTTGCATAAAGAATTCCTTACCCGCCGCTATCTTCTTTAAAGACTCAATTTCTTGGAGGGCTTTTTGGGCCTCGGCCTTAGCAGCTTTGGCACTCTCAAGAGCCGAGGCGAGCTCGGACTCTCGAGTCTTCGAGTCACGCTCCAAACGCTCGTGTTTTTCCACGAGAGCTTGGAGCTCTTGCCGTACCTTGGCCAGCTGCGCCTCCCCCTTCTCTCGCTCGGTGCGTTCCGAACCGCTTTGGTTTCGGCCACGGACACCGCTTCCTTCAGGGTCACCACCTCGTTCGTGGCCCCTGCAGTACCCATGTTATTCCTGTTATTTTTCGCAACCAAAAACTTTTCTATAAGGTATTTCTTTAATAAGGTATTACTTACCTTCCTTGTCCTCGAGCTCCTTCTTGGCGTGTCCGAGCTCGTTCTCGGACCGCTCGAGGTTCTGCTTCAACGCATTGACCTCCGCATGATCGGTCTTGGCGGCAGAGGTCAAGAACTGCATTCCCATATTGACATACTTATGTTAGACTCCTGCGTATATCTTTTTAGATCCTTAGTCCGGCTTTTCTTTCCGAACACCGCACTAAGCATCAGGGGCTACTGTCTATGCAGTTATATTTTTACATATTCTAAAACTTACCTCGAAGCCTGTTAGAAGGCTGGTACAGGCTTCGGTCAGCCCGCTCTTGGCGGACTGAACTGTCCGGATCACCGCACTCATGACAGTGCGGTGTTCCTCCTTGATGGAAGCACTGTTAAGCACCTCCTGTAAGCTATCCGGTGCCTCCGTTTGGACGGAGTACACCGGCGTCTTACCCTTCTTGCGAAGGATCCGCTGCCCGGACTTCGGAACCGCTGATGGTTCCGGCATGGAGTCCGGACGAGGGTCGGGCTTAGAGCCCCGGGGGATCTTACCCCCCGCGCGCCTGGAGTCCGGGAGGTCGCCTGGTGGCACCTCCTGCGCTACCTCCTCTTGACCAAGCCCCCCTTGGGGCCCCGCCGCAGCGTCACCCGCAGCGTGAGGCGAGGAGGCGGTCGGAAGTGAGGTACTCTCCATTTCCGATGAGTCCAGGGACCCACTCGATGAATCGGCGAACTCGCCCTTGGGAGGGTTGTACAGTTGTTCAACATTAGAGAACACTTTGCAATAATAAAAAACCATGGGTATCCGGACACTTATGATCTCGCCAGGGGCTTGGCCCTTGTAGGCCAGTCCTCCTCCTCGTCGTCGACGTTGGTGGAGAAGTCCGGAGGAAGGGTTCTTCCCTTCTTGGACCCTCCGGCCTCCCGGTTAGGCGGCCTTCCTTTTCTTTTCCTCCCCCTGGGGAGGAGCTTCTTCTTCTTCCTCCTCGTGCTCGGGAGAAGATTCCGCTTGAATCGACAAAGGCCTGGCGTCGGGAGCTCCTTCGAGTTCCGTGGCCTCCTTCTTAGCCTTCTTCTCCGGCTGCACCACGTGCGGCGCCGGAGCCAGCAGCCCCGTCAATCGCGTCCATGGGTCTTACGGCAAAGGAGCCAGAAAGTTAATCTGTCTGGACGTCTTCAGCTAGTCCTGTCAAAGATTAGGGAGTTTTAGATCCCATGTAGAGTCAATCTATGAAAAAAGAGTCCCGTAAAGGGTAAAATAACTTACCTTGTCGGCTGGACGCTGCGAGCTATATCCGCGATCTTTGGTAGCGGATGCTGGGGCTTCGGCGCCCTTGAACAGCACCTTCCAGGCGTCTTCGTACGTAGTGTCGAAGAGCCGGCTCAAGGTTTGGTGCTGTGCCGGATCGAACTCCCACAAGTTAAAAGCCCGTTGTTGGCAAGGGAGAATCCGGCGGATGAGCATCACCTGGATTACGTCGACAAGCCTAAGATTCTTGGCCACCAGGTTTCGGACGCATGTTTGAAGTCCGGATGTCTCGTCCGAATTCCCCCACGTCAGGCCCGTCTCTTTCCATGACGAGAGCCGTGTGGGGAAGCCAGATCCGAATTCGGGGGCCGCCACCCATTTGGTGTTGCGGGGCTTGGTGATCTAGAACCACCCCGATTGCCACCCCTTTATTGTCTCCACGAAGGCACCTTCGAGCCATGGGACTTTGGCCATCTTGCCAACCATGGCGCCTCCGCACTCCGCTTGACGACCGCCCTCGACCTTCGGCCGGACGTTGAAGATCTTCAGCCATAAGCCGAAGTGGGGCTGGATGCAGAGGAAAGCCTCGCACACGATGATAAACGCCGAGGTGTTGAGGATGAAATTTGGGGCCAGGTCGTGGAGGTCCAGGCCGTAGTAGAACATGAGCCCCCGGACAAATGGGTGAAGAGGAAAACCTAGTCCATGGAGGAAGTGGGGAGAAACACCACCCTCTCACGGGGCCAGGGGTCGGAATGAGCTGCCCCTCGTCAGAAGCTCATGCACGATGTTGCCGGACAAGTATCCGCCTCCCGCAGATCTTGCGATGTGCCCCTCCGTGACGGAGGAGGCCATCCACCTGCCTCCCGCTCGACATGGTTGGAGAAAGGTTGAGGTGGGATGTGCGGACTTGGGCGCTGGAGCTCGAGTCTTGTGAAATGGATAAGCAAAGGAGGAAGAAGGCGTAGGTGAAAAGGTGGATCCTTATCCCCTTGTATAGACGGACGAAGCTATGCGTACCCCACCAGCCTGGTAAAACTCGCTTATTTCCCAAGCGCCGTAATCAATGGCGCGGATGGGTTACCCACGTCCGTATTGATGAGAATCCCGGAATAAGGGGGCATGATATATGCTTTGATAAGACGTGCCAAGGAAACCGCCTCGCTAAACACGTTGAGGTGGGAACAGTTAAAAACGATTCATATAAAGGCCTTGCCGTAGTGTGAGGTCACGCCGCGGAATACGTCAGCAGATCTGTGCAAAAATTATTCTCTCTACGGTGTTATGTGGAACTTGTTTTGCAGAGCCGGACACTATCCTTGTGTTCAAGACCTTCTATGAAGTATTCGGAGGAGGAACCCGCCTCGCAATGCCGAAGACAATCAACGCGCCGGACTCATCGTCATTGAAGCCTGGTTCAGGGGCTACTGAGGGAGTCCTGGACTAGGGGGTGTCCGGATAGCCGGACTATCGTCACGGCCGGACTCCAAGACTATGAAGATACAAGATTGAAGACTTTGTCCCATGTCCGGATGGGACTTTCGTTGGCGTGGAAGGCAAGCTTGGCGATACGAATATGTAGATCTCCTACCATTGTAACCGCCTCTGTGTAACCCTAACCCTATCCGTTGTCTATATAAACCGGAGGGTTTTAGTCCGTAAGACGAACAATAATCATACCATAGGCTAGCTTCTAGGGTTTAGCCTCCTTGATCTCGTGGTAGATCTACTCTTGTACTACCTATATCATCAATATTAATCAAGCAGGAGTAGGGTATTACCTCCATCGAGAGGGCCGAACCTGGGTAAAAACATCGTGTCCCTTGTCTCCTGTTACCATCCGCCTAGACGCACAGTTCGGGACCCCCTACCCGAGATCCGCCGGTTTTGACACCGACAGCGGCGTCGGGGTATCAGCTCTGGCATGGTGGAGGAGGACGGCGGTGGATGGGGTGGCGGACGGCGGCGGACGGAGGAGGGTGGGGTGGAGAGGGTGTTTTTGCATCCATGGAGTACGAATGGGGAAAAGGGAGGTAGAGAGGAAGGAGGGAACCATGTATTCAGGGCGCGCTTGTCTCAAATGCGAGGAAATTTACAAACTTAGCCCCCGTTTCAAATTTCTACTACATCACAGCAACATTAGTCGGTTGGGGATAGGACGGTAATCTCGCATACACCAAATATTTGCTGATGAGAGTTTGTTTTTGGCGCCCACCGTGTATGAATATGAATCGGGGGGGAGTCTATTTCGGCCGAGGACACACTGTGTTTTGGCGCCCACCGTGTATGAATCCGGGTGAGAGGCGGTTACGACACGTTTGGGTGAAAATACAAACCTACCCCTATCGAAACCTATAGAAATCCAGCAGATAGGCTTTATGCGTGGCGAGGATAGGCAGTAGTGATTTCCATCTCGCATGATTTTGGTTTGGTGATTCTGCGACTTTCCCCGCTTCATTCAAATTTTGCAGAGTGCACATTTACCGTGCCAACTCAATTCGAATCCCGTTTGTATTCTATTTTTTTCGGGCGGGATCCATTTTGAATTGGAATTACATTATATATACATCTTTTTTATATATACTTTCAAAAGCACAACAAAGAATTATGCTCCTTTATATGTATAATATGATTTACAAATACAACGATCTCGAAATCTTATGGTTGAATTCAAAAAAAAATAACCAAATTATGTTCTACTAAAATGTATGGATCAGTAATACCTACATATTAAATAACATATATGTGCGTGAATTCATATGAGTATGCATGTTTGATAGATCAATTTTGGTTCGAGTATGGATTACATGTATCATCATCTCGAATTCAAATATTTGAATCCCTTTTTTGTTCTCTCCTTTCACGTCCATCTCTTTCGCATGCATGCTCCTTCAGGTAGTTATCACTCTCTTTTCTCCAGCTCACCCGCACGCTCACTTCATGTTTCTCCTATCCTCGCAAACATGGTCTCTCGACGTCTCCCTTGAGAAGTGTCACACTCTCCCTATCATTATACATTACACGGTTTTCATTATCTCTCACGTCTCATCGCTCTCCTGGTACTCGGTACCTAAGCTTTCTTTTTCACCGCCACACACACAGTCTCCACTAGTTTTTCACTTTGTCTTTCTCTCTACGGGATTCTCTCACACACCCTATATGTCTCTACATATGACTCATACCACTAAAATTACTCTCTCTCTCTCCCCTGTAGACACAACATTTGTTGCGGTCTCCTTTTTGTCTCCATCCTGCATCGACATTATTCATTTGTTTACCGATCACACAACCCTGACTACCGTCTCCTCTCTCTCTCACACAGACACACACACACAACTCCTGCTTCCACTCCCCTTCCCGACTACCGTCTCTCTCTCTCACACACAAAACTCTCGCTTTCGCACTCCGACTCGTACTTCTCTCACAAACATTTATCGGCTAGCTGGCCTCTAGATAGGTTTATACACCCGCACACTCGTGCTTCCACCATCGCATACATGTCTCTCTCCTGCTCCTTGTATCTATATAGATTTTTCTTCCCTTCTCGAGACACGCCCTCTCGATCGTGCACACACGCACTATCGCCTCATTTTAAGCTGATACATATCGCACACACACTCCTTGTGTCTTTGTCACACATGCACTCCGTCCTCCTCCACTCTCCCTCTCTCTCACACACACATGGGCTTTTTGCAACAACTAGCAAGATGCACATGCGTTATCTGAACATCAAGATGCATTTGTATGAGTAGTTTATCTTGTGGGGAAAAGGATGAGCGAGGGAAGGCCTTATTTGCAAATGTGGAGAGGGGTGGGTATCTTTTTGCAAAATTGCCATAGTTTCCTTCCTATCCGTCAGATATAGATTGGACGGCCTATATTGCAGGATGGCAGGCACACGATCATCACTGGCAATGCTTTTTATAAGAGTAGGGATAAAAAATAGAGTTGGTGATGATGGTGGGCCTGCCATCCTGCAATGTAGGTCGTCCGATTTATATCTGACAGATAGGAAGGAAAATATGGCAATTTACCCGCACTCTTCACCACATTTGCAGATAAGGCCTTCCCTCGTTCATCCTTTTCTCCCACAAGATCTTGATGTTCCGTGCAACGCACGAGCATCTTGCTAGTAAGAGTAGAAATTAGACATATACCACTTCTCGAATCTTGAAACCAACAACATTCCTCCCTTATCGCATCAAAAATGCCAAAGGAATATATTTTGAGTGAAACATAACATATTTTTAGTGATATACGTATTTCAAAACTAGACCTTTTTTTCTATCAAATCGGTTAATATGTAATAATCTACTTTGATCGTGTGGCAACGCATTGGCTTATTGCTAGTAGTTATTATAATTTTTTGGACACCAGACAAACGGTGGAGTACATATATGAAGAGAAGAGGCGCACGCACGCAGTCGGCCTCTTGCTGTCTCGCACACATGAGTGCTACGTAAAGGCGACGTTAACAAATAAACCCTAAAACCCTAGGTGCACGATTGCTGCATTCGCGGGTACCGTGTACGTGGTGGAGCACCTTTGTAGGAGTTGATGGTCGGGACCAAAGATGAACGACTTGGAGCGCGGTGGCTCGCCAGTTGCCACAGATCGAGTAGCCACGTTTAAAATATCGTTTTTTTAGCGGGGTTAAGAGTTCAGATTTTCAATGGCACGTTATAAGTAGTAAGTAGTTTTTAGAACGATTGGTATGGAGAGAAAATGGAATTCATAGTACTACGTACCTCCTTGGCGTATGGTTGTCTGGGTTTATGTTGCGAGATGTTGAACCTGGTAGTTCTAGGGCAAATACTATGGCTTAGATTTAGATGTTGGTTTTCGATGTCGGAAGGAAACCCTTCTTTGATTAAAAAACTACTACCTCCATTCTGGTTTACTAGTCCCCATCGTACTTTGGGTCAAAGTTTGTCCATGAATTTTACTTGTAAAATGTGAATGGAAAGCGAGATTTTGTTATACCCATACAAAAAAGGATGGAGGGAGTGATTGCTCGACACGGACGCGACCTCTCATAAGCGCAGGCATTGAACGGCGTGCCCGCCAAGAGGGCACTTTTCGGCTGCGAGCCGGTGAGCACGCCTCCTTGCCGCGTGCAACCCGACTTAAGACTGCCCCTTTGCCTTCATTGAATCAGCGTGTGGCGGCAACACGTCCTTCCATGAGCGGCAGGCATTTTAGAACACAAAAAAGACTAAAATATAATTAATTTATGCATGGTCTTGACTTGTTACGCTTTCGCCTTTAGTAGCGAGGAACTAGTAGAGGTTTTTCTTTATTTATAACTCTCCTCATATTTTTTTTTTGGCTTTGAAATGAATCATGGTTGTGGACATTATGAATGAAATGTGCAGATATCTGTGAACATGAGTTTGATGTGGAAGTTGAACTTGGAATGTCGGGCTTGCGCGTGAACTATACCATGTCCAATGCTTAAATCTGTTATTGTTTGGAAAGTAATTGTTGTTATTATATGAACCGAAAAAACATTTTGTGCCACATCGGTACATGCACGGACATCACAACAGTGAGCATCTTGTTGGATAAACATTTGAACCTAGCTATTATGAAGGAGATTTTGTATTGACAACAGTTTTAGATAGCAGGAGGCGCCTAGCCTGCTCTGCCTCTGCTAGCTTATTTCTGGCTTCTTCCATCTCTTCTTTGGCTTGGGTGAAGAGAGCATCTGATTGCTCTTTTAAGCTTCTCGTGAACTCAGCTACATTCTCAAGGGCTGCTGCACGCTTTCTTTCAGCCTTCTTGATGCCACGAGGACACGAACAGTGACGACTCCACACGGCTTGTGTGTAATCCAGCATCATCTCGAATTTGCACCTTGTGTGTAATCCAGCATCATTAGGGAACTGGAACCTTGTGTGTAATCCAGCCTCATTTTGGAAACATGATCTCGAGGTTGACCATACTTCCCTCCTTGTAGGAACTGCATCCTGACATGAAGTTACTTCTTTTTTAGATCAATACTCAGAGCAACCTAGATCCATTTAGTAGAAACCAGATAAACAGAACTCGGAGAAGTGAATTCAAAAGGAAAAAATATAAAAACATACTACAAGGTGAGAACACCCACTTCCTACATCAAGCTAAAAACGAAAGCATTAGGACGATTAAGACTCTTCTTATTACACATGAAGAACACGAGGCTACACGAAAGTAATTGAAAGGGTGTTACTTACCAAAGCTCGTTTTATAGGTTCGGTGCAGCTCCTCTTTAACTTGCCATGCTCCTTGAAGATGTCCCGAATATCCTGAGTTTGGTCTTCATTTCTCCTCTGCATGTTCGCACTCGTGGTTTTAAAATCTCAACATGGCAAGAAAAATATACTACTAGTAATACTCGCGCATCTTGTAGGCAACATTAAAGCACTAAATACGCCATGTTAGAGCATCTCCAACAGAATCATAGCATGCCGGGCGCTTTAAAAAGCGTTTACGATTGCTAAGATCAAGAAGTAGATAGAGTAGAGGATAGTTCTCTGCATAGATAGATAAAAAAGATAATTCAACTACTCCTCGTCGTCCGACTCCTCCTCGGTGATGTCCTCCTCCGACGCCCCGATCGTAGGCGTGAAGATACCGATCGTCGTCGGATTCCCAGGGCAACGCTGCTCCTAGCCTCATGTTGAATTGAGCGTCCGCTTTTCGCCTACGCTTGTCCTCGCGATAGGTGGCTCGCTCCGCCCTCCTCTTATCCCTCTCCGCCCTCCTTTGCGCGTAGAAATCGCGCTCGTTGATGATGTCCTACGGGAAGTGTTGCCGCCACAGCGCCATGGCTTCCTCTTCCATCTCGGTGATGCCGAGACGGTGCTCCCGCCTTCGGTTGTCGTGACGATCTTCGTCGGTGCTAAGCCGCGGCAGAGGCGCGAGCTCCTGCGCCCGCTCCCGCGTCGGCACGTTGGGGAAGTTCAATGTTCTATGAGGCCACCAGAATCGCCACGCCGCCGCGTCGTACGCGCGGGCGGCCTCGTTGGTGGAGTCGAAATTGCCGAGGCCGAGGCGCATCCCGCGGAACCAGATCTCAGCAGAGAAGCCGCCGGAGGGGCGCGCGGAGACGCCGCGGTATCCCCAAGTTTCCCGGTGACGCGGCGGCATGGTGGCGCGGCGGTGGTGAGGCGAAAATGAGCGGGGAGAGAGTGGTGGCAAGGCACAGAGCGGTGGGAGGGCATTGGATTTTATAAAGCGCGCCGGATGCCATGCGCCAAAACTAGCGCACGCCCGGCCGCTTTTTTCCGCGCGGGCGCGATCCTTTCCCGGCGTCTCTGCTATTCTACTCTCTTCTCTACTGTTACTAGCAAGAGGCCCATGCGTTGCATGGAACATCAAGATGCATTTATACGAGTTGTTTATCTTTTTGGAGACGAAGATGAACGAGGGAAGTCCTTATCTGCAAATGTGGAGAGGGGTGCGGGTATCTTTTAGCAAAATTGTCATAGTTTGCTTTCTATCCGTCAGATATAGATCAGACGGTCCATATTGCAGGATGGAAGGCACGCCGTCATCACCAACTCGGTTTTTTATAAGAGTAGAGATATTTATTTTATATTTAATATTTATCTCTACTTCCTTTACTATCTATTTTTTTTCTCTATACTTCTTTTCTTGCAATATAGGCCGTCCGATTTATATCTGACAGATAGGAAGGAAACAAATGGGAATTTTGCAAAAATATACCCATACCCCTCTCCAGATTTGCAAATAAGGCCTTCCCTCGTTCATCCTTTTCTCCCACAAGATAAACTAGTCATACAAATGCATCTTGATGCATGCAACGCATGGGCATCTTGCTAGTTCTAAAAACATTTCCATCATTTGCCACACTACTGGTTGCAGATGAAAAACCTACCCAAACACGGTAGCGATACAGGAAGCGGCACAATTACAAGCTGATATTCTGTTGGACAATGGAGGCTATAACCAATTACTTTTACGAGAACAATAGCACCCAGGAAATTTGAAGGGTAGGTATGAACAAAATTTGAACTGCAGATGTACTGCTAAGTGATTCAATACACACATTACCAATCGAGGAGGAGAACGATGGTCGCGGCGGCCTCTGTGAGTCATGGTCGGCAACGGGAGTCAGTTCATTGTCCACGACAGTGGTACTTCTGCGCTTGGCGTCGGCTTCCGGGAAGCAGATCCGAGACCGTGGAAGACGATGTCGGGGAAGAGGCTCCGTGTATGACGATGACGGTGGACCGGCTCCGGTCTGGCGTCTGAGGTCGTCGATGAGGCTGATGCGCTGCGGTGGACGAGTGCGCTGATGTAAAGGGGAGGAGCACGAAGGCTGCGGTGTCGTGGAGAAGTCTATTTTTTGGTGGGGATAGAAAATGGGGAGTATTCAGGTGTACTACTCTGGGTGCCGGGGTGGGGTTGGCTGGGTAGGGTGAACTGTGATTCTGAAAACAGCCCCTACCAAGCGTCATTCGTGAGGCCTGTTCGAAGGCTATGATGGTAACTTCCCTTTGCTCAAATCAGGGTCGCGGGAGATTTTCCGCCGACCTCAAAATTTTGTGACACCGGACTCCCGTGTGGCGTGTTGAGTGATTCGCTAAGCAACTAGCGAGTAGTAGTAGTAAACTCTGCATATTAGGTTTGACGAAGTCAAACTTCCTAAAGTTTGACCAAGTTTATAGAAAAATATAAACATTTACCATAACAAATATGTATGATGTGAAAGTACATTCAATAATGAATCTAATGGTATTTATTTGTTATTGTATATGTTAATATTTTTTGTTATAAGCTTTCCGAGAGTTTACAAAACTTGACTTGGACCAATTCTAATACGCGGACTTAAATAAAAACGAAGGGAGTACACATTTGTTTTCTTAGTTTGTAGTGAACTAATCATTTGTTGAAATTGTGAAATAAATATATTAGGCTATTGACTTCGAATGTAATGGTCTATACAATTCAATAGTTACAATCATTGTTGAATCCCAAGATGTATACAAGGTCTATAGTACTTCACAACATGCTCAAACTCACATAATCCCAGTCAAATGAGAATCTAAATGCATTTCATAGTTATTACTTTGTAGGATGCAACAAAAACAACCATAACTCTACATCAGCCATTGGCCCTGTTTGGATACTCTAACACAGTTAGAGTTAGAGTTATTTTCTAACCCACTCTAATCCAAATAATCACCTCTCCACCAGGATAGTTGGGTTAGATGGAACTAACCCACTCTAACCCTCCCTGTTTGGATACTTTTGGGTTATTTGAGCCCCCAACTAACCCAAACTAGCTCTAACCCCATGATCCAAACAGGGCCAAAGTCGCACCTCGTTACGGATCACCGCTTTCTAGAAGAAGATGAATGTAGACGGAGCAGTGGCGAAGGCACGGAGGAAAGGGGTCGTTGGAGTTCACAAATTTTGAAAAACAAATTCATTGATTTTGAAAAAAAGGTTCATAAATTTGCAAAAAGTTAATTGATTTTGGAAAAAAGCTCATGAATTTGAAAGAAGTTTATTGATTATGAAAAAAGTTCACAAATTTGGAAGAAGTACATCCATTTAGGAAAGATATTCATGAATTTGAAAATTTTGTGCATGGATTTTGGGAAACGTTCATCTGTTCGCAAATTTCAAAAACGAAAGAAAAAAGGGACAGATAAAATGAAAAAGAAGAATGAAGAAAAGAGGTAGAAAAAACATGTATGTAGATAAGCTAGGTGAGGTTGTCAGGGTGGTGGTTGCGTCCGGCACTGATCTCATGCAGCGCGGGTTGGATTCCACAGCTCGCGCACATTATTTAGGTTTTAGAAACAGAAAAAAGAACTTGAAAATGTGCCGGTCCGACATGAGGAGGGGTGTGCGCCATTTTGTAAAAAGGAAATTTGAGAGCACGCCGTTTTGTTAAAAAATGAAGGAAAGGGCGCTTAAGGGCCAAATAGGGGGGCTCGCGTCAAGCAGCCGCCGAATGAGCCGGCCCAGAGGGCACCACAGGCCTTAAGAGCTATGTTTTTCTTTTGTTTTATTTTCACATTTTAGCTTTGTTTTTGTTTTCTTGATTCTTTTACTTTTGCTTATATTTCCAGATATTATAAATATATCTATTATAAAAATCACTAAACATACAGAATTTAAAAACATTAGTCACCCATTTTAAAAATGTTAAATGTGTATAGAAAAATATTTCTTATGTATACAAAAATCATACAATGTATTTGAACAAGTAGAAAACAAAAGCACACACATGTATTATGTATTTTAAAAAATTTAAACGTGTGTAAAAACTTTACTAATGTATACAAAAATACACAATGTATATGGAAGAAAGTAGACAACAAAAATATATATGAAAAATGTTAATCATATATCTCAAAATATCAAACCTGTACTAAAAATGTTCATAATGTACACAAAAAATGTATAATGTGTGTGGAAAAAAGTAGACATCAAAACATATATATGAAAAAAGAATGTTAACCATTTCTTTTCAAAATGTTAAACGTGTATAAAAATATATGTAATTTGTACGAAAAAAAAGTAGAAATTAAAACATACATATGAAAAAAAATTAGCATGTATTAAAAAAGTGCTAAACATGTATCAAAAACTGTTCCTGATGTATACAAAAAATGTGCAATTATTTATGCAAAATTAGACATAAAAATATGTTTAGATAATGTTAAACGTGTATATACAAAATGTCTTGATTTGTAAAAAATTGTGCAATATGTAAGAAAAAATAGTGGACATGAAAACAATATTGTTTATAAAATTAATCATGCATTTGAAAAATGTTAAACATGTGTATAAAAAAATTTCTTGACATATACAAAAGAATAAAATGTGTCAGTAAAAAGAGGCCGACAGAAAATATGTTTGAAAATGTTAATCATGTATTTGAAAAAAGTTCAACATGTACACAAAAAATGTTTCATGTATTTGAAAAAGAGTTGAACGTGTATAGAAAATGTTCCTATTCTATACAAGAAGAGGAAAAAACCCGATGAAAACCAAATAAAGAAACAAAGAAAACAAACAAAAGTAATGAAACCAAAAAAGAAACAAAGTAAATGAAAATCGAAAAAAAAACACTTCAAAAGAATGGAAAACAGTGAAAACACATAAAAACAAAGAAAACAAAAAAAGAACAAAAAATTAAGAAAATAAGAAAGAAAATACCAGTGAAAATCAAGAAAAAACAAAGAAAACCAAAGAAAGAGCCAGGAAAAATCTATAAAGAAACGAAGAAAACAAGACAAGAGACAAAGAAAAGAAATAAAATCAAACGAAAAATGAAAAAGACGCAGCAGTGACACAACCAATGTGAGAAGGAGTGCTAGAAATGGAGTGCTAGAAATGGTTAGGTCCAAGACTATACGCACATGAAAACCTTCAGGCGAGATGGTACGTACTCTCGCTAAAAAGGAGATAACAGTTTGTGCAATAGGCCCATTAGAGGGGTTTTCAAAATGAGACAACAGTTTCTGCGGCCCATTAGAAGGTACAGTTAAAAAGAACAACTTTAAACGGTGCCTCTTAAAACAAGACAGTGCATTTATTTCACTATATCTTTTGAATAAAATCAGTGAAATAATAAGGAGCGTAGTCAAAATATGTTCTTATACATCAAAAGAAATGTCCATTGTTTTTTAGTTATAAATCACCATGTTAGGCTCATATCATTTGCCACCCCCCCCCACCCCCACCCCCAAATTGTAAAAATAAACAATTAGGGAGGTAAAATATCAACATTTTTTCTATTGATTTTCCCCTAGTTTCACATTTATTTTATTTTATTATATTACCCTATTTTAAAATCATTTACCATTTACATTTTTTTCTTTGTTTTCATGAAAGGAATAATATTTTGTATGAGATACAAAGATACTTCTTTTGGAACATGTGTTTTAAACATGTTCAAGTTTACTTAAGATATATGAATATTTATCCTAAGATACATAATCTATTTTCAAATACATGTATTTGCCATTTTGGCCGTTGTTTGAAAACGCCAAGAAAATCGTCGATGTAGAATTTGAAGAAAAGATGAAGAGGTGAGGTGCGCATGAAGCTTTGAGGCTAATCTTTGGGGTGACGTGGCGGTCGTGGTGTCATTTGGCGTGAGGCAAGGACGCGGTTTCTAAGGTGCGGGTGGGGGCTTTTCGATTTTGGCGCCACTTAGATTGGGAGGCAACCTCGCTAGAGGTGGGGGCGACATGGAGAGTCGTGGCGTCGCAACTAGAGACTAAGCGAGGGGACAGGAAGAGGAAGAAGGGTGCCTAATTGTCGGATTTTAATCCGATTGCTTGGGCATACTCGACTTATACAAAGTTTTCAGGAATAAAAATGCTTCTTTCCACTAGGGGCGACGACCAAATCCTAGAGCGCGCCACTGCCTCCTCCTGCCCCCTCCGCCACCACCAAAGAAGGCCTCCTGGGAAGCCTGCATGGTCGTCAAAGCCGATGGCGGCGGTGATCCACTGCTCCGCCTCCATGCAGGGAGCTCTAGATTCCCATGCGACGACTTTAGGTGGAGCGAAGCGCTATCTCTTGACAAGCAGCATTCGAGGGTGCCGCGACACCTCCTCGGCCCTGCAGGCGGCAGATGTTGGAGGATGATGCATTCGTTGTTTTATTTTCCATGTATATGGTGATTATCATTTTTAATTCCTAGCCGATTGGGGGCTTTGTTAATTTTATGTCGAGTTCGTCTCAAGCTTTCATTCTGCGAAGTTGAATTACATGGATTTTTTTGGCGCATCGATGAAATGAATAGTAATTGGCGCCGCGGTGGAGCACAACATCAGGGCGGGTCCTGACGTTTATAGGGCCGGAGGCAAAACTACAACCCGGGGCCCCTCAATATAACTATCAAAATAATATTAGTGTGCGTGTAGTGTTTTCTCGCAAATAATATATAGTTATAAATAAACAATTCAAGTGTGTCCCAAAGAAATATTTGTATTGAATAAGCAGTTAGAGTTAGAGTTATTTTCTAACCCACTCTAATCCAAATAAGCACCTCTCCACCAGGATAGTTGGGTTAGATGGAACTAACCCACTCTAACCCTCCCTGTTTGGATACTTTTGGGTTATTTGAGCCCCCAACTAACCCAAACTAGCTCTAACCCCATGATCCAAACAGGGCCATTATAGAAGCAACATTTTGACATATCCCAATGTGTGAATGAAACATGCAGAGAGAGCTTTTGAAGATGGAGCAGATAGGGCGGGAAAGATTGTATGTATGTGGACGAGAGAGTAGGAGACAAACCTAACGAGATAGAGGGAGAGAGATAGAGAGAAAGAGAGAGGAAGAAGTTAGGTCTGTGAGAAAGATGGAGACATGTAATATACATGAGATGCGTGTGCATCCAGATTCTATATACGTGGAAGGAGAAGAGACAACATGTTTGATGAGAGAGCTGGAAAAACATGGACGAGAGGGGAAGGATCTCGTGGGTTAAGGGATTGACAATTTTGTGCGGGGGAGAGAGGGATTGGTAATTTTATGCAAGAGAGAGAGAGGGTGGGGGAGGAGTCAGTCAGCCATCGTCACATCACTCTGCTTCCAAATGACCTCGCATTCTCTAGCGCGGTGTGGTCGCCGTCTTCGATCTGCTCGATGCCCTCTTTGAAGATTGAGGTGTTGTGCATGTTGGGGTGCAAAGAAGCACAAGCGAGAGTGGTCGCCGTATAACCTTGGATGGGGATGAATTGTGTGCTCGGAGGAGTGTGTGTGTGTTGTGCTGTGTGTGTGTGTGTGTGTGCGCGTGAGAGAGAGAGAGAGAGAGATTGAGAGAAAACAAACCTAAGGAGAGAAATGGGTATTCACAAAGAGATTGTGCGGGCCTTGAGGTGGGCAGGGGCCGGGTGAGGGTGTCAAAATGTGCGCGTTGATGCATGTGTTGCATGCGACCGTCACGAGGGACAGACGAATCGAGAGAGATGGTTGTTGTGTTACGGATGCTCCTCTCTCTCTCTCACACACACACACAAGTAAACTAGAAGACCGTTCTCTCATGTATACACAACGTATCGGCATATCTGTCTATGTCTCACTCATGCATGATCATTTGCACATTCATACCTCTCTATGTCTGTATCACACGCACACCGTATCCACATTGCCCTTCCGCCACAACACACATATGGACACATACACACGTTCTCTCTCAGTCACACACACAAAATCTGTATTAAAGAAACTAGGGCGCACCTAAAACGTCCAAATCCAAATAAACACGAACTGAAGCTAAATTCAAATATATGGAAATATTGCAGCGTCAAGAACTTTCCAGGAAAAAAAGTTGAGTAATATTCGAGGATTGTTTTCACACACACAAAAGGTTCGGTGGATGTCCTTGAAGCGCGACACGGTGGCGCACCATTTGATCGACCGCCGCGGCCCGCGGTTCACGCAGCGCTTACAGGATTCCGTATCGTGGTTGTGGTACTAACTAATAAAAGCGCTGCCTAAGTCTAATGTTTACGTGTACTAGTACGGTTTTCTTTTAAGTTTGACCAACCTTATATAAAACTAAAGTAAGCTCCCACACGCGCACTCATCAATATGTCGCCCGCGCCGTTGTGCATGCGGCGCCCGCCTGCTCCGACCAACAATTTCTCGCCCATCACCGCCCGTGTCGCCGCCATCCCTGTGCCATGAAGCGAAGGCTCGCCCGCTCACGTCGCCAGCAGTCCCTCCTTGCGATGCCGCCCAGACCGCCAAGCACGCGAAAGCTGGTGGAGCAGCGTCTATGCACGCAGCGCATAAAGAGGAGGACGGCGCGTGCTCCGACGCCGGCGAGGAGGAACTAGCATGTCATTGTTGTCTCCGCCTGCGCGGAGGCGCGCATGGTGGCTATCGCGGCGGAAGCTTGCAGGCGTCGTCGTCGAGCCCGCAAACCGGGTGCGGACGCGGAATCTACCTTCGAGACCTTGAATGCCACGTGGATCCTGTAATCTGATGGAGCAATTTGGGGCAGTCGACTCATGTGAGCCATTTGATGCAACATGGATGGCTAGAAGGGCTTCTTCCGGCTCTTCTGTCGTCTTCCTCCTTCGCTTCGTCGAACTTCTTTCACAAATCGACTGACCCAAATTATACTACTAGTACGAACGCATTAAGTACAGTAGGAACACGAAGATACTGACAAGAGTACCAACTGCAAGAAGAACAGTAGTAAGACATAGTACTAGTACTACATGCGTACTAAAGAGTTCAAATAACGAGAAAGAACATACTAAATATAGATCTGCTGGGTCCTCAGAACAACACACCCTTGAAAAAAAACAAAGCAACTAGACCGCTTGACACTGCAGTAGAACCAGAATGAGCGGCAGCATCGCCACCAACTCGAGTCCGAGTCCACGTCTTCGACTTCGTCCTCGTCCTCTTCCTCTTCCTCGTCGCCCGGCCTTCTTTGCTTGAATCGGACACTGGGCTCTGCTTCTTCATCCAACCCTTATAGATATTTAAACAAAGGTAGGCATCCATTGCTGCGTACAGGATGTGATCTTCATCTAATGTCTTCGACTCCCATGCATGATGAAACTTGTGATGAGGTTTATTCAGTTTAGCGTACGAAGGATCAATCATGGCTGCTGCCGAATCAGCATTGAAGGTTGAGAGGAGGACACCGGGCTTGCCTTCTACGGAGATCGAAGGGCTGGCCTACAACGAGACCTATCCGACGCAGGACATCCACATCGTTCTTAAAGCCCTACGATGTGATTTTCACTCTTTTGTCCTTGAGGAAGTTCTTAAAATCCACGGCACTCAACGTCGGCATGGCATATGTGGTAGACCAAGCAAACGTTATGTACGCAAACCTGGATCATGGCAGGCCTCTTCCTCTCTTCGTCCTTTAGATCCTTCTCTCGTCCCAGCACTGTGGTGTACTCAACATCTAGCCCAGCGACCCACTCATCCGTTGAACTGTTGAACATGTGTAGGAAGCGAGCAAGCCATGCTTTCACCATTGCGGATCCACGTGTGTAGATGACGATGAACTGATCGCCAGTGATGGCTCTATCCACGGTACTCGTGGCGACCATGGAGATTTGGGAGGCCATGGATTTTGGAGGAGGGTTAGGAGAAGTTGAACTGTTGTACCCATAAAAGCGGGAGCGAACTAATGTGAAAGGACGGGATGACTGGAGCGAACTGTTGTAAGGTAGTAGAAAGCGGGGATGAGTAGGGCGTGCAAGCGGCATGGGGTTCTTGGCTTGCCGGTGGATAAGCGGCTGCAAGCCCCAAAGAGTTCTCGAGAACTATGCGGGACCCACTAGATGTCATGTCTACTAGACCCATATCGTAGGCCTGACGGTATAGCTTCTGCATGTTACGCCATGCCGGTGCGTGGATGTAACTTCACTTAATTCCGTCAACCGCGCACCTCCCACGACCTTCGCCTCCCTCGCGCGGTCGGGCCCTTTGAGACTTCGACCGGCTATAAATGAGCAATTTTTTTGCCTACTCTGCATGCATGATACTCCCTCTGGTCCTTTTTACTCCCGTCAACCGTTTGCAAAGTGTTTGACCAAATTTATACTTTTTAACACCACCTTATATTAATTAACCAGCCACACCAGTACACTCATTCGATACAATATTCACCACACAAGGCGGTATGTTATTTACAAGAATACCATCTAATCTATTGTCAAAGCTATACTTAGTGATTAAGTGTGCCACCTTACTGTCCGAACGGCTAATCTTTGACAATTGAAGATTGTTGATCAACTTCGAGATCCTCAACACTTTCATCTTGAGTCACGCATAGCGAGACTGTCATAGTCCCCGATGCAAGAGACGCTACCACAAAAGCGCAATCAGTCTCTAAAATTACAGGATTATGAAGAGAAATACCTATGTAGAGACCGGCAATGCAAGCCCTAAGCTCCTCTTCCTCCATGCTTTGACAGCCATCAATGAAATCCCACGACCAAATTTATACTAAAAATATCAATATCTACAATACTGATTATAATGAGTATAAGAACTACGTTTTATAATGAGTGTAAAAATATTGATTTGACATTGTGAATGTTGATACATTTTTCTATAAGTCTGCTGAAAGTAGAGGTACATTGACTTCAGACAAAACTTAAATGCACAATGCAGACTAGTTCCTCCGTCCAGGTGCATGCCACGTCCTATCTTGTCATCACAACAAGGTTAGCTATTAGAGTACCACTACCTCCCTTCTAGTTTAGAGCAAGTACAATAGAGCTAATTCAGCAGGCTATAAGAAATAAACTAGTATATTTCTGCTTAGTTGGAGGAAAGCGAAGAGGAGAGAGAAGGTAAGCGGGCTCTTCGTGAAGAGCCAGCTCTAGCACGTGCTCCTAGGCACTTTGTGAGAATGAAATGTGGGCCACATAATAAAAAGTAGTACACTTTTTTCATCTACTATTGTACATATTGACTATAAGATGGGTTGTAGATGACATGGCACTGGCTTATAGCCAGCAGCTGGCTATACTATTAACCATGCTCTTAAAGGGCTCGATTCAAAATTTTCACCTACTCTTAGCAAGATAGTAGAGGCGGTGGAATAGTTTTTGAAGTCTGCAGAAGTACTCAACTAGTGTTGTCGTTCTTCACACAAAAATGTGTTTACCAATGCATGCATGAACACTAGTTACTCTAACCCCCCCCCCCCTCTCTCTTCTTTAATTCTTTGCCACATCAGCATGTTTGCTACTATTCCCGTGTGCGTGATACCAGCTAAGATACCACCATTATGGCCAGCCTTAATCATCGCATGCAATAATTTAGTGCACCTTGAAATATGAACATGTGTGGGGCGTGTATGTTTTTAATGACTTTAGACTATACCTAGCCCGGCATGCAAGATGACTTATTATGCAGCGTTCCCCATAGATGCAGGTATCCCGTTCGTCTCCAAATCTTTTCCTCTCCATGTGTGGAAACAATATACTGCCAAACTCTCCTTCTCCCTCCGGCGGTCCCACCACCTCACCCCGTGTGAAAAAATCTGCATGCATGACTCTCCTCCCCCCCACGCTCGTCCAATCCGTTGTGACCAGCAATATTTCCACCCCTTCGCTCCCCCGTAATTTACTCCAACAAATATACCCACGTAGATGTTACTTAACTGCAGGTGCATTGGGTCACTAACATATGGGCCCAACAGGTGTTCGGCCCACATGTCAGTGACACAACTGGACCTGCAGATTAATCGATCTGACTTCAGATCCATATCTTACGTAGGTGTGCCATTGCTCGCTATAAATACTGCGCCTCCGACGACATCGCTATCTCCTCCCCCTCACATTCACGTTCATCGCTATCTCCTCCCCCTTCCTCTCACGTTGACCACCATGGCATCGCCCCTCCCAAGCCCTAGGAGCCCCACGCTGCACCGCGCGGACGGTCACGCGTCGTCGTTCCGTTCCTCGCCGCAACTAGTCGAGGAGGACGCGTCGATGTTCCGCTCCTCGCCACTACGCGACGCGTCACTGTTCTGTTCCTCACCGCCACTAGTCGAGGAGGACGCGTCGGTGTTCCGCTCCTCGCCGCGACGCGACGCGTCACCGTTCCGTTGCTCGCCGCCACTAGTCGAGGAGGATGCGTCGGTGTTCCGCTCCTCGCCGCGATGCGTCGAGGTGGACGCGTCGGCGTTCCCAATCTCGCCAGCACGCGCGTCGGAGGACGCGTCGGCTCCCCGCTACGAGGAGAACACCGCGCCGCCAGGCGAGCCCCCCCAGCCTTGAGGAGCTTTGGAAAGAAATGGATGTCGCCTTGTGGGAACCTTTGCCTCCAGCAGAGCGCGCCAAAATAGAGGCGGAGAGGAAGGCCGAGGAAGAGAAGTGCACCGCGGAACAAGCTGCCTAGGAGGCCTATGTCACGTCCGAGAGAGTCAGGCAATTGGCTCTTTGGCAGAAGGCTCGTGCGAGGGCCGTGAGGGTGGCGAAGGACGCCCATGCCGATGCCCTGCGTGCATTCGGGCCCAAGCGCCTCATCTACGCTTGGCGGTACGTGGACCGGGTGCACGCTTCCAGCGAGGCGGAGTACCTGCCGGCGCCAGATCACCACACAGGTGAGATCGCTTCGCCCACGGGACAAGCCGCCAATCAGCACCTCGCGAGTTGCGAGGCTGAGGAAGAGGCGTTGTGTCGGCGCGCTGGGAAACGGCCGTGCACCAGTGCACTCGTGGCACGCCACAAGCACTCCTGCGAGCGCCATGGCTTTTAGAAGGAGTATAATTTTTGCTTCGTAAGGCAATCTCATTAGTTTTGGGACGCAAATGATAAATCATGAACGTTCAGGAATTTTTAGCGTACTTAATTAAGTATGTAAAAGGGAAAGTTTGGAAACCTTGTGTATTAAATGCGCATTTTGCAAATGCGTGCATATAGCACAAACTTTACTATATACTATCTCACTACGTCTCTCTCGATATATGCTTGCAGATCGTGCTACTCCCTCCGTCCAGGTCAATAAGTCATCTTTGGTTGTGCCTTTGTGACCAAGGAGGGAAGACTTGTACACCTAGACGGAGGAGTACTACTATTACTTATATGCGTGCAAATGCACGTTTTAACATTACGATGCGGTTTTTGTAAAAGTAGAAAAACAGCACTAGTCAAGCTTGTGAAGCGATTCAATGCAAAACAAATGCAAAAATGCTCGTTTGATTGTTTACTTTTAGCTTCCTTCTCTGTCGTTATTTCTCTGTCGTACTTTGTACGGAGTATCTCACTGGTTGGAAAGGCATGCAAATTCCCAAACCGCTTCCTACACCCTGTATCGAATTTTTTTGCCTAACAAGTTGTGTCGTGCAATTGGAATTCCAACTTGAGTACTACTACTAGTAGGAGTACCAGGGGCCAGTTCTTTTAGGCTTCTAGATTAGTAATCCCATAACTACTATTACCTCCGTCCTGGTTTATTGGTCCCCATTGTAATCTGTGTCAAATTTTGATCATAAATTTAACTAATGAAATGTTAGTGCATGTCACATGCACTACTCCATCCGTCTAGGCTATGCACCGTGACCAAGGAGGAGGAGAAAACGAGAAACGTTAATGTTTATTTGCTAAATCTTTGGTCAAAATTTAGCACAAATTACAATGGTGAGGAATAAACCAGGATGGAGTAGTAGTTTAGAAGCCCAAATAAATGAGTGAGGCGCCTTATTGTTACTCTCCACTGTGACTAGTCTTGTGGGAAAAGCTGGGGAAGCCGCCAAAAGAACTGGCCCTAGGAGTAGTAGCTAGGGATCGAGTGTCGGAGATGAACCGGAGAAAGTAAATGCAGAGAGATGAAATGCAAAAAAGACGGAGGGATGTGATGGTTGCTTGTCCGTTTATTTTACCAGGCCACTTATTACTGGGAGTGGTTGGGTTTTGTGATATGACGGCTTTACTGCCGCGCCACGAGCGGGGTGAGAGGTGAGACTCCCGTGCAGCGCCGCCCTCTACACTTGTAATACATCGGTCGTGGTTTATTAGTCCCCCATTGAATTGGACTGAAGATTTAACTGACAAAATGTTAGTGCATGTCAACAAAAACTATATCGTTGGATTCGTATTTGAACATAGTTTTGAATGATATAATTTTAGGTGACATGCATCAGTATTTATCGTACTATATATAATGTTAGTTCAATTTTTGGTCGTACTAATCTATAGTAGTAAGGTGCCCGTGCGTTGCACCGAAGAGTGAAATGCATTGATCGGGAGTTGTTTATTTTGACAAAGGATGTGGGGGTCATCTCATGTGTACCGGGTATCGATAGGTTTCATAGGATATTATCTCATCTCTAGAGCTCACAAACATCCGGGTGAAATAGATAAAAAGGTGTCTTTTGCAAACAAAAGCGTTCAACTGTTCAACCTGCATCCAAAACTTGTGAAGAAACAACACTTATTGTGCTTTGCAAGAAATGATCTTTAAGAATTAGTTTTTGAGTATCGATTGTTATACATGTTGGCTACAGATGACATGGCACTTTCTTATAGTCAACAGTTGGCTATACTATTAAGTAATATTAACCATGCCCTTATACACCTAGACGGAGGGATTAAATCTGGATGACTTGCAAGGCGGAGGAGATGTAAGAAATGGTTCATCGCAAGTCTTTCACCAGTACTGTAGTAAAAATTCATACATGGAAGATTCTAGACTAAACCATAAAGGGATACACTTTTATTCATGCGCGATACTCCAATAGAGCAAGATCCTGCATGGAAGTCTCCACATGCTTAGACAGCGGATTACATTGAGCGAAGACTAATGATCAACATTTAACTTGATAATGCGTAATTTTTTTAGAAAAACAGGGAGGCTCCTCCCCGTTTCCATTATCAAATGAAACCCAAAGTGTCTTACATCAGCTCACTGAGAGGAGTAGTTCAAAGGAAGGACTGCAGCGAAAGCCACTCAAGTTTAACGACAAGCTTACAGAATCAAACGCGGCAAAGACACGGGCCATAAGCGCCCACACACACACACTACATGTTTTCTAAGTGCACTTGATAATGCGTATGTCCAGGTGAACCTCCTTGGGGTCCGCGTGCACCGCGTCGGCGGGTAAAGGATGCCATGGGTTTTCCAAGTCCTGCCGAATGGAGTGCAGGAGGGGTGGCTGTAGGGGACGTTGCGGCCGCCGAATGGAGCGCTGGAGTAGCACACGAAGCAGTAGATGGTGTCCTTACTAGTACTCCCTAGTCTCTATCTATCTATATCTATATATATCTACTCTTATAGAAAACCGAGTTGGTGATGATGGTATGCCTGCCATCTTGTAATATAGACCGTCCGATCTATATCTGACGGATAGAAAGCCAACTATGACAATTTTACAAAAGATACCCGCACCTCTCTCCACATTTACAGATAAGGCCTTGCCTCGTTCATCCTTATCTCCCACAACCTCGTGCTCCTCCCTATGTCTCTATCTCTACTACTCTTATTTGTTTTTTATAACAAATCGAATAGTGCTACGCCGTCCATTTGCACGCCTTTGAACACGCCTCCTCGCCTCCATCATCAACAACTGAGTCTTTTATAGGAGTAGGAGTAGAGAAAAAACTGATTTGGTGATGATGGTGTGTCGTGCAATGCACGGGCATCTTGCTATTTTTTGCATATAAGTCCAAACACCACGTAGACACGGTCTTTGAGCATGGTTCGTAGTCGTTCCACGCTCGGGCATTGAAGTTTGTAACTATTTTAGATTAGAATATACTACTACTCCTCCGGTGCTAGTAGTAGAGCAGAGTCCTACTCTACTACTCTACTCTAGCAAGCTAGGGCATAGTATTGTAGTAGCTACTGTAGGGAGTACCAGTACTGTGATCACTCAAGCAAGTTGTCTGGCATCGATATGACCCTACGCTACTGGTATGTGTCTCATAAGTCAAGCGACGTGATGTAGTCATCATCACATGTCCACTTCCCGCATCACATATTAGCTTCTCCATCTTTGTCCGCACATAATCTTGTCCAAGCTTCCATCCCCGCTAAGGCGCCTCCCCCCTCGTTCGAAACCCAAGCACTAACAATGGAAGAAACGAGCAGCGTCCGCCGAAAGAGTGGCTGGAATTCGCTCCCCACAGAGGTAATCAAGCTCATTGTTTCGCGTGTGGACAATCTCAGTACCATGCCGCTCGCCGCGTGCTCGTCAGGGCTGTACCGTTTACTCAAAGCCCTCAGGCCGGAGCTTTTTAAGCCAGCTCCTTGCTTGCTGATGCCGCCTGATCTTCAGAAACGGCGTGTCACGCAGCATAACGATCGTAGGGTGGCGAGCATCAACCCCCTTCACTGTGATCCGATCCCCGTCAGCCTCAGCTACATTAACGGTATGTACTGGGTCGGCATGAACACGTCTTGGATGGTGCTCGTCGACGGTCGCGGCAGCTGGATGCTCGTGGAGGTCTACACCCGGCGATTGATCCCCCTTCCTTCGATTAACGTTGCACTTTGCTTTGGCACCGCGCCCGTAATACTCGGAATCTTCAGTAGCCAACATGATACCAAGTTTGATTTGCTCAAGGTTGTAATCTGCCAAGTGCCCACAAGATCTGCGAATTATAAAGACTTCAGCTAATTGTGTTCTTCAACCGCGGTCTCGCCTATCTCGGCAGTCACTGCGGTAAGTGGATAAATCTGCACGTCCATCGCAGGATCATACATCCTCCATGGTTCTCTGATGCCATTGAACACAAGAGCTTCATTTACGATGTCGACTCCTTCTATGGTTGGACGTATTGCTGGCCTACTCGATCCTTCGCTACAAACGGCTGTTACGGCAAGATGTTACTTTCCTATGATATCATGATGGCTTGCTTATATTCTGTCAACATTTCTTGAAAAAATATTCATGCTCATAACATGTTGTTCTTAAGATTGACTAAATCAAGAGCCCTTTTTTATTTGACTCCAACTTGATATGATGTTGTAGGCCGCCTGGTGTCCCTACCCTTCCTAATCCCAGAACCTTTCAAAGAAAAGCGGCATGGCAGTTGCAGGTGGTTCCTGGCTTGATTAGACAACGGCGAAAGATTGATGATCGTTCGCACATACCAGACGTGTTGTTTCACGGAATACAATCACAGTCACTGCAAGGTCTTTGAGCAGGATCCCAGCTTCTCTGGGCCTTCAGGAATTTTTGACTGGAGGCTGGTAAGTAGCCTTGGTGCACGCTCTCTGTTTGTCAGACTGAATTATCCAATTAACCAGGAGATAACCGATGGCAAGGATCATGATGGCAGCGCGGTTTCGTTCATCAGGCAAAACTGTGTGTACACAGCGTACCATGCGTCTCTGCATGCACCATACCCTGATATGTGCCGCCACGCTCTGCAGCCCAAAGTAGGAGAGAGAGTCGCAAGTATCAGACTTCGACCTATTTGGTGGAGTTTCTCCCGTCGAGCACCCATCCTGGTTCAAGCCGTCGACCAATCTCCACAGCTTAATAAATAGTAACGTCTAAGCGGAGCCGATTAGTTAGATGCGTACACTTGGTGTAGTATGATCTTTATTTAGTTTGATGCATACACTTGTTCTTTTTTGGTAGCCCTTTTGTAATGATGGCTGATGTTTGGTTTGGAAGAGAGAGATGTGTCTTCACTCTTCTGGCCTGCTTACTGCTTATGTTGCACCCCCAGCCCTGGTTGCTACTGCTGTTGTTTTCAATGTACAATCAGTAGTATATTTCGTCTGTTGGTTGAATAAATGTATTGTTAGAACGACAAACACAATGTTTTGGAAGTCGTTGCACGGTTCGATCTTTTGGTGCCCCGTACCGTACGTAGCTCATACTATTTTTTGTACGGAACACATTTTCCACTTGTTGATAAGATGCAGCCCACTGATGAAGGCCCAATAGAGAAGCCCATAATTAACTGGAAGGGAGGTTCTCACATGAATCCGGCCCAGGTACATGCTCA
This sequence comes from Aegilops bicornis, assembly GCA_021605145.1. Taxonomy (NCBI): domain Eukaryota; kingdom Viridiplantae; phylum Streptophyta; class Magnoliopsida; order Poales; family Poaceae; genus Aegilops; species Aegilops bicornis. The sequence continues at coordinate 712,974,493 of CM038671.1, forward strand.
TGTTCCCCTAAACATAAATAAGTAAATAAATAAATAAAGCTAAATGCTAATGCATCAGTTCTTTGGGAAAATATGTAGCCCAGTATTTCTTTTTGAAGAATACCCAAGCTAGGCCTATTTGTTTTCTCCGAATTACTGGGCTGTAAATCTTTCAAGACGAGGAGGGATGCATTCCGTCCTGGCCAAAGAGTATGGTCAATGTCTGTTAAAAGTAATATCAAAAGGGGTTGAAAATTCCAAAAAAAATAGCAAATGGGATATTAGTTTTTTTTGTTTTTGTTCTTCATTGATATCTTATACGTATTTCATTGGATTTAACATGACATAGTACTGATTTATTTTTAAATTATGGCTATTAATTTTTGGATTAATAATATTTCGTTCCCCAGCAAAAATTTGCGAATTTTCAAAATTTCTCACATATTTAGTTAATTTTTCGACACTGGTACTGACCAGAAAATGGCCAGCAATTCTAAAAATGGAAAACAGGCTGCAATAAATTCCATATGAATTAGAAAATGAGTAAAAATTATAAAAATAATAGCAAATGGCTGACTTGTTTACATGAGGCTTTGTTAGTGAACACACGATTCTAGCGGCGATCGTTGGATGTCCATCCAACGGCCGACGTGCTTCTTCAATCTCTGATCTTCCTGCTCCGGCCGCCTAAACTAAGCGCCCGTGAGACTGCTCCCTCCTCTTGTGGCCCGCTGTGATGCCGCGCAGGCTTCCCCGGCCCACCCTACTCCCTCCGCTGGCCTGGCCGCACGCAATCAACTGCCTCCTTATTATGCGAAAAAAATGATTCCTCCCACTGACATCTGGGGCGCACCAGTTGGGAGGCTGACCTGTGGGCCTACTATGTTGACGCGTATGCAGGGCTTGTCAACTTAGTCAACAAACGATTCTAGCAGCAGTAACCGTTGGATTTGAATCGAATGGTCCTGTTGCTTCTTCAATCGCTGCTCTTCTTGCACCAGCCGCCCGAACCAGCGCCGGGGAGACCTCCTGCTCCTGCCTCCAGTGGCGGTTGTCTTTGCCGTTGAGGCCTCATCGCCCCTACTACTCCCACCGCCGGCCAGGCCCTGCGGCGGCAGCCTCACACATGATCGAACCAGTGAACCCTCGTACTCCTCTACGCGTGGGCATCCACTGCCGCGTCTTCCCCGGCTCTGCGTCGTCCCCTTCCTAGGCCTCACTGTCGTCCACCGCCTTGGTGCTCTCGGCGTGGCATGGTCAATGTGGTCAACGACATTCCATCAGAAGAGTAATGTACGTGGAGAGGCTGATAGCTGGGTCCACGGCCACAGCCCAGTTTTTTTGTGATTTGCCAAGTAAGTCTCTTTGTCAGGCCTGTTGGGCTGCAAATCTTTCAAGACGAGGAGAGCTTTCATTCGGCTGGCCGAGAAAATGGCCCATCAGTAATGAGAAATGGGTTGTACATTTTTAAAACACATCAAACCGCCAATTAGTTTCAAATATCTTTTTTTCATTTCGAGATTTTAAATTACATTAATTTTTATGCGTGGAGAATTTGTTGGATTTTATATTGATATACATTTATTTTTAAAATCAGTTTGAATGTGAGTCGAAATTTCGGGATTAAAAACAGTTCGGACCGCACCAAAATATGCAAAATTTCGTATAATTTTTTAACCGTGGCCACAATATGGGCTGTAATGCTAACAAAAAGAATATGGGCTCCAAAAAGACCTTAAGAATTAGCAAATGGGCTGTAAATTATTAGAAATAATGGCAGATGGGTTGTATGCTGTTTTCCACAGATTTGAGGCTTTCGTAAAAAAAAGGTTGAAGCCCAAGCAGTGACTGTTGGATGGCCATCCAACGGCCGTCCTGCCACTTCAATCTCTGCTCTTTCTGCTCCAGCCGCTCAAACAAGCGCCAGCGGGACTGCCTGCTCCCTCCTCCCCGCGGTCGGATGTGCTGCCGCGCAGGCCTCACCGCCCCATCGTACTCCCATCGCTAGCCTATCCATCCTCTACTCACCCACACGTGTTGTTATTCTCCGTGACGGCAGATTTAACCAAGAACCTCAGACAACAGATTCTCCCCTGCGTGGGAAACAACCGCCGAAGTCTTCCTCGCATCCGTGTCGTCCCCTTCCTAGGCCTCGCCGTCGTCCACCGCCGTGGTGCTCTCGGCGCGGCGTGGTCAATGTGGTCAACGACCGACTTCCATCGGAAGAGTACTGTGCGTGGAGACACTGACAGCTGGGTCCACGGCCGCAGCAAGGAAGTGCCTCCTTATTACGCGCAAAATAATTATTACTCCACCTAACAACGGGACCCACCGAACGGGCCACCGTATTTCACAAAAAAAATGTTTCCCTCCTGACTGTTGGGACCCACCAGCTACACCTTCGCACGCAAGAAAGTGCGTTCGGGCAAAAAAATAAAATGATTTGCCCCCCTGACTGCTGGGACCCACCAGCTACATCTTCGCACGCAAGGAAGTGCGTCCGGGCAAAAAAACGATTCGCCCCCCTGACTGCTGGGACCCACCAGCTACATCTTCGCAGGCAAGGAAGTGCCTAACAGTCGGGACCCACCTGGTCGAAGTGTACGTAGCGTTGTCATTCTGGTCGCGAACGTGTACGTACATACTGGTCGTTGTAGAGGCGCGCATGTGTCGTAGTAGAGGCGCGCACGTAGCATGTACACGTACGTACAGCGGCCAGGGTGCAAGAAAGAAAATACGGCCACGTATGTTCGTCTTTCTCTCGGCGCCGAGAATTTTTGACGTACATACGGGCGGGGTCTCGAATGCCTACTCGCGCATACGTACGGCCAGGGCTCGTGTACATGGCCGGGTCGGAACGGAGAAACAGCGTCGTCGTCGTGTTCATGGGGAGGCAACAGAGTGCGTCGTGTTCACGGGGAGGCAACGGAATTCGTCGTGTTCATGGGGAGGCAACGGAATGCGTCGTGTTCATCGGGAGGCAACGAAACGCGTGGGATCCAACCGGCTTGGACGGAACAGGCGATGGAAACGAGGCCTGGCGTACCGCACAACGGAGGAAACGGACCTCCTACGTTCAGAACGGGGTCCTGTTGATCGGGAGGGGTGTGGCGTACCGCAAAATGGAGGAAACGGACCTCCTACGTTCGAAACGAGGGGTCCTGTTGATCGGGAGGGGTGTGGCGTACCGCAAAATGGAGGACATGGACCTCCTACGCTCGAAACGGGGGTCCTGTAGATCTGGAGGGGTGTGGCGTACCAAGAACGGATTTAAACGGACCTCCTACGGTCGAAACGGGGGTCCTATTCATCGGGAGGGGTGTGGCGTACCGCAAAACGGGACTCCACGGGATACTGTTCATCTCCACCGTCGACCTTCTCCAGCCTCCACACGGGCTACCGTCGACCTCCTCCAGCCTCCATGGGCTCCTGTTCATCCAGCCTCCACCGCGCGCTACTCCACTGGCTACTGTTCAACCACCCCTCCACCGTCTACTGTTCATCCAGCCCTCCACACCATGGGGTCCTGTTCAACCACCCATCCACGGGCACCCCTCCAACGTCTCATCGCTCATCCAGCCCACCACACCACGGGTCCTGTTCAACCACCCTCCACGGGCACCCCTCCACCGCTTCATCGCTCATCCAGCCCTCCACCACACCACGGGTCCTGTTCATCCAGAGGCAAACGCCACCGCTCACTCGATCGGGTTGATTAACAGCCATCGATCGATCGCCGGGTTCGATAACGCCGTAGAGTTGCAGGCAATCGCCGGGTTCATTAGAGCCCAACGCCTCGCTTCGGGTTCGATTAGAGCCAACGCCGCACACACGCACGCACGTGTACGAGAAAGCAGCGCATCGCCGCCCCGACCTCCCACCGTAACCGAACTCCCTGAAATTTTCCTCCCTCGCTTCTACTAAAAAATTTCCGTCATGGACGGACCAAAGAATGTCATGCAGCTGCGTCTCCGCCCGCCCAGACGAAAAAGCCCATTTTCTGTCATGATTTTTTGTCATAGAAGTAGGAGCCCACCACATCTATGATGATACCGGGTTTTGTCACAATTATCGTCATAGAAGTGTCATATGTATGACAGAAAAAAATTCGTTCGACCCAAAATGTCACAGATGTGTCTTTTGTTTTGTAGTGAGAACACAAAGAGTTGTGGGCGATAATAGTCATACTTCTTACCAACATGTCATACTTTGATTCAGCGGTATTTTTGGATGAAGCGGCCCAGACCGACATTACATGACCGCGTTCATGAGACTGGTTCTACCGCTGTGCTTCACACAAGGTGGCTAGTGGGTGTCTGTTTCTCCAACTTTAGTTGAATCGAGTGTGACTACGCCCGATCCTTGTTGAAGGTTAAAACAGCACACTTGAAAAAAAAATCGTTGTGGTTTTGATGCGTAGGTAAGAACGGTTCTTGCTAGAAGCCCGTAGCAGCCACGTAAAATTTGCAACAACAAAGTAGAAGACGTCTAACTTGTTTTTTGCAGGGCTTGCTGTGATGTGATATGGTCAAGAGGTGATGATATATAAATTGTTGTATGAGATGATCATGTTTTGTAACAGTTATCGGCAATCGGGCGAGAGCCATATGGTTGTCGCTTTATTGTATGAAATGCAATCGCCATGTAATTGCTTTACTTTATCACTAAGCGGTAGCAATAGTCGTAGAAGCAATAGTTGGCGAGACGACAACGATGCTTCGATGGAGATCAAGGTCTCAAGCCGGTGATGATGGTGATCATGACGGTGCTTTGGAGATGGAGATCAAAGGCACAAAATGGTGATGGCCATATCATATCACTTATTTGATTGCATGTGATGTTTATCTTTTTATGCATCTTATTTTTCTTAGAACGGCGGTAGCATTATAAGATGATCTCTCAATGAATTTCAAGGTACAAGTGTTCTCCCTGAGTATGCACCGTTGCGACAGTTCATCGTGCCGAGACACCATGTGATGATCGGGTGTGATAAGCTCTATGTTCACATACAACGGGTGCAAGCCAGTTTTGCACACGCAGAATACTCGGGTTAAACTTGACGAGCCTAGCATATGCAGATATGGCCTCGGAACACTGACACCGAAAGGTCGAGCGTGAATCATATAGTAGATATGATCAACATAGTGATGTTCACCATTGGAAACTACTCCATCTCACGTGATGATCGGACATGGTTTAGTTGATATGGATCACGTGATCACTTAGATGATAAGAGGGATGTCTATCTAAGTGGGAGTTCTTAAGTAATATGAACAATTGAACTTTAATTTATCATGAACTTAGTACATGATAGTATTTTGCATGTCTATGTTGTTGTAGATAAATGGCTCGTGCTACTGTTCCGTTGAATTTTAATGTGTTCCTGGAGAAAGCTAAGTTGAAAGATGATGGTAGCAACTACACGGACTGGGTCCGTAACTTGAGGATTATCCTCATTGCTGCACAGAAGAATTACGTCCTGGAAGCACCGCTAGGTGCAAGACCCGCTGCCGGAGCAGCGCCAGATGTTGTGAACGCCTGGCAGAACAAAGATGATGACTACTCGATAGTTCATTGTGCCATGCTTTACGACTTAGAACCGGGACTTCAACGACGTTTTGAACGTCATGGAGCATATGAGATGTTCCAGGAGTTGAAGTTAATATTTCGAGCAAATGCCCGGATTGAGAGATATGAAGTCTCCAATAAATTCTACAGCTGCAAAATGGAGTAGAATAGTTCTGTCAGTGAACATATACTCAAAATGTCTGGGTATCATAATCACTTGACTCAACTGGTAGTTAATCTTTCGGTTGATAGTGTCATTGACAGAGTTCTTCAATCACTACCACCAAACTACAAAAGCTTCATGATGAACTATAATATGCAAGGGATGGATAAGACAATTCCCAAGCTCTTCGCAATGCTAAAGGCTGCGGAGGTAGAAATCAAGAATGAGCATCAAGTGTTGATGGTCAACAAGACCACTAGTTTCAAGAAAAAAAGGTAAAGGGAAGAAGGGGAACTTCAAGAAGAACGGCAAGCAAGTTGCTGCTCAAGTGAAGAAACCCAAGTCTGGACCTAAGCCTGAGACTGAGTGCTTCTACTGCAAAGGGACTGGTCACTGGAAACGGAACTGCCCCAAGTATTTGGCCGATAAGAAGGACGGCAAAGTGAAAGGTATATTTGATATACATGTTATTGATATGTACCTTACTAATGCTCGTAGTAGTACCTGGGTATCTGATACTGGTTCTGTTGCTCATATTGGCAACTCAAAACAGGGGCTACGGATTAACCGAAGATTGGCTAAGGACGAGGTGATGATGCACGTGGGAAATGATTCCAAAGTCGATGTGATCGCCGTCGGCACGCTACCTCTACATCTACCTTCGGGATTAGTTTTAGACCTGAATAATTGTTATTTGGTGCCAGCGTTATGTTGGGGAACGCAGTAATTTCAAAAAAAATCCTACGATCACGCAAGATCTATGTGACGCATAGCAACAAGCGGGAGAGTGTTGTCCACGTACCCTCGTAGACCGTAAGTGGAAGCATCAAGTGACGCGGTTGATGTAGTCGAACGTCTTCGCGATCCAACCGATCCAAGTATTGAAAGTACGGCACCTCCGCGATCTGCACACGTTCAGCTCAGTGACGTCCCTCGAGCTCTTGATCCAGCTGAGGCCGAGGGAGAGTTCTGTCATCACAATGGCATGGTGATGGTGTTGATGAAGTTACCGATGCAGGGCTTCGCCTAAGCACTACAACAATATGACCGGGGTGGAAATCTGTGGAGGGGGGCACAGCACACGGCTAAACAATGTCAACTTGTGTGTTCTAGGGTGCCCCATGCCCCCGTATATAAAGGAGCAAGGGGGGAGGCTGGCCGGCCCTATGGCACGCCAAGGAGGGGAGGAATCCTCCTCCTAGTAAGAGTAGGATTCCTCCTTTCCTAGTCCTACTAGGAGGGGGAAGGAAGGAGTGGGAGAGGGGAAGGAAAAGGGGGGGGCCGCCCCCCGCCCCCCTCCTAATCTAATTCGGACTCAAAGGGGAGGGGGCGCATGGTCTGCCCTGTTTGCCCCTCTCTCTCTCTCCACTAAGGCCCATCTAGGCCCATTAGTTCCCCGGGGGGTTCCGGTAACCCTCCGGCACTCCGGTTTTATCCGAAATCACCGGGAACACTTCCGGTGTCCGAATATAGCCATCCAATATATCAATATTTATGTCTCGACCTTTTCGAGACTCCTCGTCATGTCCGTGATCACATCCGGGACTCCGAACTACCTTCGGTACATCAAAACACATAAACTCATAATACCGATCGTCATCGAACGTTAAGCATGCGGACCCTAGGGGTTCGAGAACTATGCAGACATGACCAAGACACGTCTCTGGTCAATAACCAATAGCGGAACCTGGATGCTCATATTGGCTCCCACATATTCTACGAAGATCTTTATCGGTCAAACCACATAACAATATATGTTGTTCCCTTTGTCATCGGTATGTTACTTGCCCGAGATTCGATCGTCGGTATCTCAATACCTAGTTCAATCTCGCTACCGGTAAGTATATTTACTCGTTTTGTAATGCATTATCCTGTAACTAACTCATTAGTCACATTGCTTGCAAGGCTTATAGTGATGTGCATTACCGAGAGGGCCCAGAGATACCTCTCCGACAATCGGAGTAACAAATCCTAATCTCGATCTATGCCAACTCAACAATCACCATCGGAGACACCTGTAGAGCATCTTTATAATCACCCAGTTACGTTCTGACGTTTGATAGCACACAAAGTGCTCCTCTCGTATTCGGGAGTTGCATAATCGCATAGTCATAGGAACATGTATAAGTCATGAAGAAAGCAATAGCAACATACTAAACGGTCAAGTGCTAAGCTAACGGAATGGGTCAAGTCAATCACATCATTCTCTAATGATGTGATCCCATTCATCAAATGACAACTCATGTCTATGGCTAGGAAACTTAACCATCTTTGATTAACAAGCTACTCAAGTAGAGGCATACTAGTGACACTCTGTTTTGTCTATGTATTCATACATGTACTAAGTTTCTGGTTAATACAATTATAGCTTGAATAATAAACATTTATTGTGATATAAGGAAATATAAATAACAACTTTATTATTGCCTCTAGGGCATATTTCCTTCAGTCTCCCACTTGCACTAGAGTCAATAATCTAGATTACGCAGTAATGATTCTAACACCCATGGAGTCTTGGTGTTGATCATGTTTTGCTCGTGAGAGAGGCTTAGTCAACGGGTCTACAACATTCAGATCCATATGTATCTTGCAAATCTCTATGTCTCCCTCCTTGACTTGATCACAGATGGAATTGAAGCATCTCTTGATATGCTTGGTTCTCTTGTGAAATCTGGATTCCTTTGCCAAGGCAATTGCACCAGTATTGTCACAAAAGATTTTTCATTGGACCCGATGCACTAGGTATGACACCTAGATCGGATATGAACTCTTTCATCCAGACTCCTTCATTTCCTCGCTCAAGCAGCTATGTACTCTGCTTCACACGTAGATCCCGCCACGACGCTTTGCTTAGAACTGCACCAACTGACAGCTCCACCGTTCAATATAAACATGTATCCGGTTTGTGACTTAGAGTCATCCGGATCAGTGTCAAAGCTTGCATCGACGTAACCATTTACGATGAGCTCTTTGTAACCTCCATAAACAAGAAACATATCCTTAGTCCTTTTCAGGTATTTCAGAATGTTCTTGACCGCTGTCTGGTGATCCACTCCTGGATTACTTTGGTACCTCCCTGCTAAACTAATAGCAAGGCACACATCAGTGTCCGTACACAGCATTGCATACATGATAGAACCTATGGCTGAGGCATAGGGAATGACTTTCATTTTCTCTCTATCTTCTCAGAGTGGTCGGGCATTGAGTCTCACTCAACTTCACACCTTGTAATGTCTGCAAGAACCCTTTCTTTGATCGGGTCCATTTTGAACTTTTTCAAAATCTTATTAAGGTATATGCTTTGTGAAAGTCCAATTAAGCGTCTTGATCTATCTCTATAGATCTTGATGCCCAACATGTAAGCAGCTTCACCGAGGTCTTTCATAGAAAAACTCTTGTTCAAGTATCCTTTTATGCTATCCAGAAATTCTATATCATTTCCAATATGCAATATGTCATCCACATATAATATTAGAAATGCAGAGCTCCCACTCACTTTCTTGTAAATATAGGCTTCTCCAAAAGTCTGTATAAAACCATATGCTTTGATCACACTATCAAAACGTTTATTCCAACTCCGAGAGGCTTGCACCAGTCCATAAATGGATCACTGGAGCTTGCACACTTTGTTAGCACCCTTTGGATCGACAAAACCTTCTGGTTGCATCATATACAACTCTTCTTCCAGAAATCCATTCAGGAATGCAGTTTTGACATCCATTTGCCAAATTTCATAATCATACAATGCGGCAATTGCTAACATAATTCGGATGGACTTAAGCATCGCTACGGGTGAGAAGGTCTCATCGTAGTCAAATCCTTGAACTTGTCGAAAACCTTTCGTAACAAGTCGAGCTTTGTAGACAGTAAAATTACCGTCAGCGTTAGCCTTCTTCTTGAAGATCCACTTATTCTCAATGGCTTGCCGATCATCGGGCAAGTCAATCAAAGTCCACACTTTGTTCTCATACATGGATCCCATCTCAGATTTCATGGCCTCAAGCCATTTCATGGAATCTGGGCTCATCATCGCTTCCTCATAGTTCGTAGGTTCGTGGTCAAGTAACATGACGTCCAGAATCGGATTGCCGTACCACTCTGGTGCGGATCTTACTCTTGTTGACCTACGAGGTTCGGTACTAACTTGATCAGAAGCTTCATGATCATCATCATTAGCTTCCTCACTAATTGGTGCAGGAATCGATGGAACTGATTTCTGTGATGAACTACTTTCCAACGAGGGAGCAAGAAGTTCTACTTTCCTCCCACTGATAAACCACAAGTATAGGGGATCGCAAAAGTTTTTGAGGGTAGAGTATTCAACCAAAATTTATTGATCCGACACAAGGGGAGCCAAAGAATATTCTCAAGTATTAGTAGTTGAGTTGTCAATTAAAACACACCTGGAAGACTTAATATCTGCAGCAAAGTATTTAGTAGCAAAGTAGTATGGAAGTAATGGTAGCAGTGGCAAAAGTAACAGTAGCAGTTTTGTAGTAATCGTAACAGTGGCAACAGAAAAGCAACTAAGCAAAGGTCAATATGGGAAAAGCTCGTAGGCAATGGATCAGTGATGGATAATTATGCCGGATGCGATTCCTCATGCAACAGTTATAACATAGGGTGACACAGAACTAGCTCCAGTTCATCAATATAATGTAGGCATGTATTCCTAATATAGTCATACGTGTTTATGGAAAAGAACTTGCATGACATCTTTTGTCCTACCCTCCCGTGGCAGCGGGGTCCTATTGGAAACTAAGGGATATTAGGGCCTCCTTTTAATAGAGTACCGGACCAAAGCATTAACACTTAGTGAATACATGAACTCCTCAAACTACGGTCGTCATTGGGAGTGGTCCCGATTATTGTCACTTCGGGGTTGCTGGATCATAACACATAGTAGGTGACTATTGACTTGCAAGATAGGATCAAGAACTCGCATATATTCATGAAAACATAATAGGTTCAGATCTAAATTCATGGCACTCGGGCCCTAGTGACAAGCATTAAGCATAGCAAAGTCATAGCAACATCAATCTCAGAACATAATGGATACTAGGGATCAAACCCTAACAAAACTAACTCGATTACATGATAAATCTCATCCAACCCATCACTGTCCAGCAAGCCTACGATGGAATTACTCACGCACGGCAGTGAGCATCATGAAATTGGTGATGGAGGATGGTTGATGATGACAGCAGCGACGGATTCCCCTCTCCGGAGCCTGGAATGGACTCCAGATCAGCCCTCCCGAGAGAGATTAGGGCTTGGTGGCGGCTCCGTATCGTAAAACGCGATGAATCCTTCTCTCTGGGTTTTTTCTCCCCGAACGTGAATATATGGAGTTGGAGTTGACGTCGGTGAGTCTCAGGGGGCCCATGAGGCAGGGGGCGCACACCAGGGGGGTGGGCGCGCCCTCCACCCTCGTGGACAGGGTGTGGGGCCCCTGATGCTGATTGTTTCGCCAGTATTTTTTATAAATTCTAAAGATATTCTCCGTGAAGTTTAAGGTCATTCCGAGAACTTTTATTTCTGCACAAAAATAACACCATGGAAATTATGCTGAAAACAGCGTCAGTCCGGGTTAGTTCCATTCAAATCATGCAAGTTAGAGTCCAAAACAAGGGAAAAGTGTTTGGAAAAGTAGATACATTGGAGACGATCAACTCCCCAAGCTTAGACCTTTGCTTGTCCTCAAGCAATTCAGTTGACAAACTGAAAGTGATAAAGAAAAACTTTTACAAACTCTGTTTGATCTTGTTGTTGCAAATATGTAAAGCCAGCATTCAAGTTTCAGCAAAGATTATGAACTAACCATATTCACAATAACATTTAGGTCTCATGTTTACTCATATCAATGGCATAATCAACTAGCGAGCAATAACAATAAATCTCGGATGACAACACTTTATCAAAACAATCATAATATAATATAACAAGATGGTATCTTGCTAGCCCTTTTTGAGACCACAAAACATAAATGCAGAAGATCAAGAACTGACTAGACATTGTAATTCATGGTAGAAGAGATCCAGTCACAGTCATACTTAATGTAAACTAATAGTAATGCATGCAAATGACAGCGGTGCTCTCCAACTGGTCCTTTTTAATAAGAGGATGATGACTCAACATAAAGTAAATAGATAAGCCCTTCATAGAGGGAAGCAGGGATTTGCAGAGGTGCCAGAGCTCGAGTTTTGAAATAGAGATAAATAATATTTTGAGTGGCATACTTTCATTTTCAACATAACAACCAAGAGATCTCGATATCTTCCATGCTACACACATTATAGGCGGTTGCCAAACAGAATGGTAAAGTTTATACTCCCCCACCACCAACAAGCATCAACCCATGGCTTGCCCAAAACAACGGGTGCCTCCAACTAACAACAGTCATGGGGGAGTTTTGTTTGCAATTATTTTGATTTAAGCATGGGACTGGGCATCCCGGTTACCGGCCATTTTCTCGTGAATGGTGAGCGGAGTCCACTCATCGTGAGAATAACCCGCCTATCATGGAAGATATAGACAACCCTAGTTGATACATTAGCTATTCGAGCATACAAAACAGAATTTCAGTTGAAGGTTTAGAGTTTGGCACATACAAATTTACTTGGAACGGCAGGTAGATACCGCATATAGGAAGGTATGGTGGACTCATATGGAATAACTTTGGGGTTTATGGAAGTGGATGCACAAGCAGTATTCCCGCTTAGTAGAAGTGAAGGCTAGAAAAAGACTGGGAAGCGACCAACTAGAGAGCGACAACACTCATGAACATGCATTAAAATTAATCAACACTGAGTGCAAGCATGAGTAGGATATAATTCACCATGAACATAAATACCGTGGAGGCTATGTTGATTTTGTTTCAACTACATGCATGAACATGTGCCAAGTCAGGCCACTCGAATCGTTCAAAGGAGGATACCACCCTATCATACCACATCACAACCATTTTAATAGCATGTTGGCACGCAAGGTAAACCATTATAAACTCCTAGCAAATTAAGCATGGCATGAGCAACTATAATCTCTAATTGTCATTGCAAACATGTTTCATTCATAATAGGCCGAATCAAGAACGATGAACTAATCATATTTACAAAAATAAGATAGGTCGAGTTCATACCAGCTTCTCTCATCTCAATCAGTCCATCATATATCATCATCATTGCCTTTCACTCGCACGACCGAACGTGCACGTGCATTGGACTAAGCTGGAATCTGCAAGCATTTAATACAAGGGAGAAGACAAGGTAATATGGGCTCTTGGTTAAATCAACAATAATGCATATGAGAGCCACTCAACATTTTCATCATGGTCTTCTCCTCTCGACCCCCAAAGAAAAGAAAAGAAATGAAACTATTTACACGAGAAAGCTCCCAACAAACAAAAGAAGAATGAGAAATCTTTATGGGTTTTCTTTTAATTACCACTACTACAGGCATGGAAAGTAAACTAGCTAAGAGCTACAACTAATTTTTTGGTTTTTCTTAAGGTTTTTCAAACATACAAGAAGAAGGCTTAGAAAAGAAAATAAACTAGCATGAATAGTACAATGAAAAAGTATGAGCACCAATAACTGGCATGAGTGTGTGAACATGAATGTAATATCGGTGAGAAATACGTACTCCCCCAAGCTTAGGATTTTGGCCTAAGTTGGTCTATGGCCACAGATCGAAGCTACTCTCTCCGATGTACGGAGGAGTGTCCTCTGGGTGCCACTAGTTGGCGATCACCTCCGGATCTCACTGATAAACAGACTGTCAATAAGGGTCAAGTGGTGGCTCTGGCTCTGGCTCTAGATCTTGTGTTAGGCTCCAGTATGCATAAATGGCCTCTAGCAAGATGAGGTACGTGCCTGAAAGTATATTAAACAAAGAAGGTGCAGGCAGGGTAATAACCTCATAGTGAGTTTTACCAAATATCAAATTATACTTAAGCATTTTCTTCTTATTTTTAACAATAAAGTTGTGTGCTACCATACTCTTATAATCTAGAAAAACAGGGGGCACCAACTTTACCTCTTTCTCATAATGCCTAATAGGTATCTCAAAGTGTGCAGCAAGGCGCAAAGCAAAGATGCCTCCGAAGATGGGGCCCTTTGTACGGTTCAAACTTAATCGTTAAGCAATAATAGCGCCTAAGCTGAAAGTTGTATCATGAAACAAAGCATGGCGCAAAATTACTAGATCGGGAGCACTAAGATTTCCATTGTTCCCGCGACCAATTAAGCATCTACTAGCAAATATTGCAAAGTAACATAGAACAGGAAAATGTATACTAGTAATTCTCGCATCGGAAACCTTTCTCGTTTCTCCTACAGCAATTCTATCAATAAATCCATCCACATCACTACGGAGTAGTTCCTCGATGTTGCCCACAAAGGGTATCTTACAGACCCGACAAAAATCATGGAGTGACATCTCCTTTACCTCATCATATAAATGAAACTCCATTGAAGGTGGTGATTTCTTAGCATGGAAAAAAATTGCATGAAAATATTAGTGAGTAGGAGATACTGTTTACGTTGGTCGTGGAGGAAGTCGGTGAGGCCTGCATTCTCAGCCAAGTAATAAAAGTCATCATAAATTTCGGCGGCTCTCAAGAACTCATTACAAGGCCATTCGCACGAGCGAACCTCCGCAGTGCGAGGAAGATTATATTTGGGCTTTTTATCCTCTTCATTTTGCTTATCCTTCGAGCTTCGGCTCGAAGAACCTCTCAACAACCTCTTCAACATTTTCTCCCTCTGAAAATTTCTAAAAAAATTAGTGACTCAAAATAAAAGTGAATCAAACTCAGAAAGATTGACAGCAACTACTCCCACAAGTGCCTATAAGCTATATCATGCATTAAAACTACTTTGGACCATATAAATTTGACATGCAAGCTCAAGAACAGGGTCATCTAAGCAGCAAAAATTTCCAATAAATAAATCACTAGAAAAAAACTAATTAGACCATTGGAGGAGTCACATACCGAAGAACAATCCCCCAAAACAGTTTTGTGAATGGAGCTTTGAGCAAGGAGATCGAAAAAGGCAAAGATGAGCTAGAACACGGGTTTGAGCTATGGGAGGATTTTTTCTGGAGGAAGACGAAGTGAGTGGGTGCTGGAATAAGTGGAGAGGGTCCACGTGGGGCCCACCAGGCAGGGGGCGCGTCCCAGGGGGGTGGGCGCGCCCTGGACCCTCGTGGCCAGATGGTGGGTCCCCCTAGTGTGTTCTCAGTGCCAGATATTCTTAAATATTCTACAAAAAATCATATTTCATTTTCAGGATGTTTGGAGAACTTTTATTTTCAAGGTATTTTTTATTGCAAGCATAACTCAGAAAACAGACAAAAATACTATTTTTGCTTTATTTAATCTAAATAACAGAAAGTAAAAGGAGGGTACAGAGGGTTGTGTTTTCTAACTTCATCCATCTCATGCTCATCAAAAGGAATCCACTAACAAGGTTGATCAAGTCTTGTTAACAAACTCTTTCTGAATCGCATTAAACCGGAGAATTTTCGAATAACACTAGGTTACCTCAACGGGGATATGCACGTCCCCAACAATAAGAATATCATATTTATTCTTGACGGTAGGAAGAGGGAATTCAAAACCTCCGATAGTAATCGTTGAAAATTTTCCAATAGAATTGATACTGTGGACTTGAGGTTGTTTCCTCGGAAAGTGTACCGTATGCTCATTGCCATTAACATGAAAAGTGACATTGCCTTTGTTGCAATCAATAACAGCCCTTGCAGTATTTAAAAAGGGTCTACCAAGGATAATCGACATACTATCGTCCTCGGGAATATCAAGAATAACAAAGTCTGTTAAAATAGTAACATTTGCAACCACAACAGGCACATCCTCACAAATGTCGACAGGTATAGCAGTTGATTTATCGGCCATTTCCAAAGATATTTCAGTAGGTGTCAACTTCTTCAAATCAAGTCTACGATATAAACAGAGAGGCATAAAACTAACACCGGCTCCAAGATCACATTAAGCAGTTTTAACATAGTTTCTTTTAATGGAGCATGGTATAGTTGGTACTCCTGGATCTCCTAGTTTCTTTGGTATTCCACCCTCAAAAGTATAATTGGCAAGCATGGTGGAAATTTCAGCTTCCGGTATCTTTCTTTTATTTGTAACAATATCTTTCATATACTTAGCGTAAGGATTCATTTTAAGCATATCAGTCAAACGCATAAGCAAAAAGATAGGTCTAATCATTTCAGTATAGCGCTCAAAATCCTCATCATCCTTTTTCTTGGATGCTTTAGGAGGAAAAGGCATGGGTTTCTGAACCCATGGTTCTCTTTCTTTACCGTGCTTCCTAGCAATGAAATCTCTCTTATCATAACGTTGATTCTTTGATTGTGGGTTATCAAGATCAACAAAGCAGTTCAATCTCTACATCATTGTCATTGCTAGGTTGAGCATCAACATGAACATCATCATTAATATTATCACTAGGTTCATGTTCATCACCAGTTGTGTTTCAAAGATCGTAAATAGAAATATCATTGGGATTCTCAGGTGTGTCAACAACAGGTTCACTAGAAGCATGCAAAGTCCTACCATTTTTCTTTTTCTTCTTTTTAGAAGGACTAGGTTCATCAACATTAGTTCTCTGAGAATCTTGCTCGACTCTCTTAGGGTGGTCCTCGGGATACAAAGGTTCCAGAGTCATTTTACCCCCTCTAGTCATAACTCTAACAGCATTATCATTTTTCTTATTATTTAATTCATTGAGCAAATCATTTTGAGCTTTAAGCACTTGTTCTACCTGACTGGTAACCATAGAAGCATGTTTACTAATAAGTTTAAGTTCACCTTTAACTCTAGACATATGATCACTCAAGTGTTCAATCATATAAGCATTACGTTTCAATTGTCTACCAACATAAGCATTGAAGTTTTCTTGTTTAACAATAAAATTATCAAACTCATCCAAGCATTGGCTAGCAGACTTATTACGAGGAATATCACCTTCATCAAATCTATAGAGAGAATTTACCTTTACTACCTGTGTCGGGCTATCAAGACCATGTATCTCTTCAGTAGGTGGTAAATTCTTAACATCTTCAGCTTTAATACCCTTTTCTTTCATAGATTTCTTTGCCTCTTGCATATCTTCAGGACTGAGAAATAGAATACCCCTTTTCTTCGGAGTTGGCTTAGGAGTTGGTTC
Source organism: Aegilops bicornis (assembly GCA_021605145.1). Lineage (NCBI taxonomy): Eukaryota > Viridiplantae > Streptophyta > Magnoliopsida > Poales > Poaceae > Aegilops > Aegilops bicornis. The sequence continues at coordinate 712,991,404 of CM038671.1, forward strand.
AAGAAGTGTCCAATCATTATCATTACTCAATATATTATTCAATAGCAATTCAGCTTGCTCAATAGTTCTTTCCCTGAAAACACAACCAACACAACTATCCAGGTGGTCTCTAGAAGCATCGATTAGTCCATTATAAAAGATATCAAGTATTTCATTTTTCTTGAGAGGATGATCAAGCAAAGCATTAAGTAATCGGAGAAGCCTCCCCCAAGCTTGTGGGAGACTCTCTTCTTCAATTTGCACAAAATTATATATTTCCCTTAAGGCAGCTTGTTTCTTATGAGCGGGGAAATATTTAGCAGAGAAGTAATAGATCATATCCTGGGGACTACGCACACAACCGGGAGTAAGAGAATTGAACCATGTTTTAGCATCACCCTTTAATGAGAACGGAAATAGCTTAAGGATATAGTAGTAACCAATTTTTTCCTCATGAGTGAATAGGGTGGCTATATCATTCAATTTAGTAAGATGTGCCACAACTGTTTCAGATTCATAGCCATAAAAAGGATCAGATTCAACCAAAGTAATTAACTCAGGATCAACAGAGAAATCATAATCCTTATCAGAAATACAGATAGGTGAAGTAGCAAAGGCAGGGTCATATTTCATTCTAGCATTCAAAGACTTTTCTTTCAGCTTAGCTAACAGTTTCTTAAGATCATATCTATCCTTGCAAGCAAAAAGATCTCTAGCAGTTTCTTCATCCATAACATAACCCTCAGGCACATCAAGCAATTCATATCTAGGGGGAGAATCTTCATCATCACTTTCATCAATATTACCAGTTTCAATAATTTCATTCTCTCTAGCCCTAGCAAGTTGTTCATCAAGAAATTCACCTAATGGCACAAGATTATCGTGCATAGAAGTAGTTTCATCATAAGCATCATGCATAGTAGAAGTGGCATCATCAATAACATGCGATGTATCGTAATCAATAGCGTGAGTAGGTGTCGCAAGTTTACTCATAATGTAGGTGAATCAAGTGCGAGCTAGATGGCGATTTTACCTCCCTCGTAGTTGAGGGATAAATCTTGGTTTTTTCGCCTTTCAAGTTCCTCATAGTGATCAACAGATATAAATCCCAAGTGACTCAAAGAATAGAGCTATGCTCCCGGCAACGGGCGCCTTTAAAATAGTCTTGATAACCCACAAGTATAGGGGATCGCAATAGTTTTCGAGGGTAGAGTATTCAACCCAAATTTATTGGTTCGACACAAGGGGAGCCAAAGAATATTCTCAAGTATTAGCAGTTGAGTTGTCAATTCAACCACACCTGGAAGACTTAATATCTGCAGCAAAGTATTTAGTAGCAAAGTAGTATGGAAGTAACGATAGCAGTGGCAAAAGTAACAGTAGCAGTTTTGTAGTAATCGTAACAGTGGCAACGGAAAAGTAACTAAGCAAAGATCAATATGTGAAAAGACCATAGGCAATGGATCAGTGATGGATAATTATGTCGGTTGCGATTCCTCATGCAACAGTTATAACATAGGGTGACACAGAACTAGCTCCAGTTCATCAATGTAATGTAGGCATGTATTCCAAATATAGTCATACGCGCTTATGGAAAAGAACTTGCATGACATCTTATGTCCTACCCACCCGTGGCAGCGGGGTCCTATTGGAAACTAAGGGATATTAAGGCCTCCTTTTAATAGAGTACCGGACCAAAGCATTAACACTTAGTGAATACATGAACTCCTCAAACTACGGTCATCACCGGGAGTGGTCCCGATTATTGTCACTTCGGGGTTGCCGGGTCATAACACATAGTAGGTGACTATTGACTTGCAAGATAGGATCAATAACTCGCATATATTCATGAAAACATAGTAGGTTCAGATCTGAATTCATGGCACTCGGGCCCTAGTGACAAGCATTAAGCATAGCAAAGTCATAGCAACATCAATCTCAGAACATAATGGATACTAGGGATCAAACCTTAACAAAACTAACTCGATTACATGATAAATCTCATCCAACCCATCACCATCCAGCAAGCCTATGATGGAATTACTCACGCACGACAGTGAGCATCATGAAATTGGTGATGGAGGATGGTTGATGATGACAGCAGCGACGGATTCCCCTCTCCGGAGCCCCGAACGGACTCCAGATCAGCCCTCCTGAGAGAGATTAGGGCTTGGCGGCGGCTCCGTATCGTAAAACACGATGAATCCTTCTCTCTGGTTTTTTCTCCCCGAACGTGAATATCTTCGTGGACAGGGTGTGGGCCCCTTGATGCTGATTCTTTCGCCGGTATTTTTTATAAATTCCAAAAATATTCTCCGTGAAGTTTCAGGTCATTCCGAGAACTTTTATTTCTGCACAAAAATAACACCATGGCAATTCTGCTGAAAACAACATCAGTCCGAGTTAGTTCCATTCAAATCATTCAAGTTAGAGTCCAAAACAAGGGTAAAAGTGTTTGGAAAAGTAGATACGTTGGATACGTATCACCCACTCACTTCTTTCGAGAGAAACTCCTTCTCTAGAAAGGATCCATTCTTAGCAATGAAAATCTTGCCTTCGGATCTGTGATAGAAGGTGTACCCAACAGTTTCCTTTAGGTATCCTATGAAGACACATTCTTACGATTTGGGTTCGAGCTTATCAGGTTGAAACTTTTTCACATAAGCATCACAACCCCAAACTTTAAGAAACGACAACTTGGGTTTCTTGCCGAACCACAGTTCATATGGTGTCGTCTCAACGGATTTAGATGGTGCCCTATTTAACGTGAATGCAGCCGTCTCTAAAGCATAACCCGAAAACGATAGTGATAAATCAGTAAGAGCCATCATAGATCGCACCGTATCTAATAAAGTGGGGTTACGATGTTCGGACACACCATTATGTTGTGATGTTCCGGATGGCGTGAGTTGCGAAACTATTCCGCATTGTTTCAAATGAAGACCAAACTCGTAACTCAAATATACACCTCCGCGATCAGATCATAGAAACTTTATTTTCTTGTTACGATGATTTTCCACTTCACTCTGAAATTATTTGAACTTTTCAAATGTTTCAGACTTATGTTTCATCAAGTAGATATACCCATATCTGCTCAAATCATCTCCGAAGGTCAGAAAATAACGATACCTGCCGCGAGTCTCAACACTCATTGGACTGCATACATCAGTATGTATTATTTCCAACAAGTCTGTAGCTCGCTCCATTGTTCCGGAGAACGGAGTTTTAGTCATCTTGCCCATAGGCATGGTTCGCAAGCATCAAGTGATTCCAAAAGCCCATCAGCATGGAGTTTCTTCATGCGCTTTACACCAATATGACCTAAACGGCAGTGCCACAAATAAGTTACACTATCATTATTAAACTTATATCTTTTGGCTTCAACACTATGAATATGTGTATCACTACTATCGAGATTCGGTAAAAATAGACCACTCATCAAGGGTGCATGACCATAAAAGATATTACTCGTACAAATAGAACAACCATTATTCTCTGATTTAAATGAATAACTGTCTCGCATCAAACAAGATCCAGCTATAATGTTCATGCTTAACGCTGGTGCCAGATAACAATTATACAGGTCTAAAACCAATCCCGAAGGTAGATGAAGAGGTAGCATGCCAACGGCGATCACATCGACTTTGGAACCATTTCCCATGCGCATCATCGCCTCATCCTTAGACAATCTTCGCTTAATCTGTAGCCCCTGTTACGAGCTGCAAATATGAGCAACAGAACCAGTATCAAATAACCAGGCACTACTGCGAGCATTAGTAAGGTACACATCAATAGCATGTATATCAAATATACCTTTCACTTTGCCATCCTTCTTATCCGCCAAATACTTGGGGCAGTTCCGCTTATAGTGACCAGTCCCTTTGCAGTAGAAGCACTCAGCCTCAGGCTTAGGTCCAGACTTGGGTTTCTTCACTTGAGCGGCAACTTGCTTGCCGTTCTTCTTGAATTTCCCCTTCTTCCCTTTACCCTTTTTCTTGAAACTAGTGGTCTTGTTGACCATCAACACTTGATGCTCCTTCTTGATTTCTACCTCCGCAGCCTTTAGCATTACAAAGAGCTCGGGAATTATCTTATATATCCCTTGCATATTATAGTTCATCATGAAGCTTTCGTAGCTTGGTGGCAGTTATTGAAGAACTCTGTTAATGACACTATCAACCGGAAGATTAACTCCCAGTTGAGTCAAGTGATTATGATACCCAAACATTTTGAGTATATGTTCACTGACAGAACTATTCTCCTCCATTTTGTAGCTGTAGAATTTATTGGAGACTTCATATCTCTCAATCCGGGCATTTGCTTGAAATATTAACTTCAACTCCTGGAACATCTCATATGCTCCATGACGTTCAAAGTGTCGTTGAAGTCCCGGTTCTAAGCCATAAAGCATGGCAGACTGAACTATCGAGTAGTCATCAACTTTGCTCTGCCAGGTGTTCACAACGTCCGGTGTTGCTCCTGCAGCGGGTCTTGCACCTAGCGGTGCTTCCAGGACGTAATTCTTTTGTGCAACAATGAGGATAATCCTCAAGTTACGGACACAGTCTGTGTAGTTGCTACCATCATCTTTCAACTTAGCTTTCTCTAGTAACGCATTAAAATTCAATGGAATAGTAGCACGGGCCATTTATCTACAACAACATAGACATGCAAAATACTATCAGGTACTAAGTTCATGATAAATTAAAGTTCAATTAATCATATTACTTAAGAACTCCCACTTAGATAGACATCCCTCTAATCATCTAAGTGATCACGTGATCTATCGTGGTTTTCTCACGGCAGATGTCCTAGGGAAAGGACTTAGTCATGAGGCCAACGCATCTATGTGGTAGCTTGAGAGGGGTTGAGCGGAATCGAGAGACGCAACACAAGACAAGGGTTTAGACAGCTTCGCCCCGGAAACATCATCCGTAACAACCCTACATGTTGTTTGAGCCTAGGTCTCATTATCATCACGAGGAGTCGCCAGAACCGGCTCTCCTCTAGTTGTGTCTAGCCCTAAGATTATTTCTCTCTTGCTTGTCCCTCTTTGGGGAGCCCTGCCCCTCCTTATATAACTTGAAGGGGGGGTTACATGTAGAGTCCAACTCGGACTTAAGACTTAACTATTCTGACTCCTCTTTATGGGATTCTTAACATCTTGGGCTTCATAACGTCTCGGGCTTCATAATCCCTGGCAACCCAGTTATCACTGTTTGCCGGTTTAAGATGGTCTGCCGGTTTATGATGATCTACCGGTTTATGACTTCCTGCTGAGTTATCATCTGACTTAACTCCTGCCGGTTTACCACCTGCCGGTTTACCGTCCGTCTTAGCCATCTGTCTTAACTGTCTGCCGGTTTACCATCCATCTTAGCCATCTGTCTTAACTGTCTGTCCTAACTGTTTGCCGGTTTACCATCCGCCGGTTTACCAAGTCCCAGCCGAGTTACGACTCCGGCTGGGTCATACTACGGGGTATATCCCCGACATTAGCCCCCGGTTTAATTTGGATTTATCCATGTTAAACTGATCTTGATCCTCTTTAAATCCTTGTCATTTCCTTCTAGAAAATCCGGGTCAATAGGCCAGCTTCATAATCAATTTGCTGACATTGGTTTGTCACAGAGAAATATTGTGAAGAATAACTTCTTTGACTCAACTCCCAATGCTTTAACAAAAATATTGGTCTTTGAAATACTCATCTGATCTTCAGCCGGTTTAAGAATGTAGAACTTTCCGGTTTAATAATGTAGAACTTTGCCGGTTTACAAACATTGATGGCACCGGATCATAACTGTTTGTTAACATCGGCTTTTGAAAATATACCTCTTATATGCCTATCACTTGTAGCCCTCAAATCTTAAGAAGGTAACGTAGTAACAGCTTAAGATTTTCCTCAATATGAATGTCATAAGCTTGAAGAAATCTAGGTTATTCATCTCAATCACTAGTCAGAACTGAGTATTCCACATATGTAGCCCCCAAGTGCCGGGTTGTCATGCTTGCGACAGAACAGGACTTGTAATTTCCTGATGCTCATAAAAACTTCAACCAGTGTAGCCCCCAAGGGCCGGGTCATTATGCAAATAATGAGCAGGGACTTTGAAAATATGATCATGTAGACATTAACAGCAACGTGTAGCCCCCAAGGGCCGGCTCAGTAAGATAATATTGAGCTGGGACTTTATATATACTTCATTGAGAATAACATTATATGATGTAACTCCCATCATGGGGCTTGAACCCACATCCACAAGGTTGAGAGCTGTGTGCTTTACCAACCGAAAGCAAAGGATCCTTCAATAATAGATGAAAATTTGTGTACCTTGAATTGTTGATGTGAGCAATTGTTAGCCCCCAAGGGCCGGCTCATTATGATGTGATGAGTCGGGTCTTCAATAAGACTAATAAAAATGACTTTGCATTAGCCCCCAAGTGTCATGGTGCATGCTTGCAGCGACATGAGACTTGTATATTTGATATAATCTTAGTTGAATAATGTAGCCCCCAAGTGCCGGGTCATAAGCCTGCAGCGACTCGGGACTATTCCTTCAATTGTAAAATAAATCATATCCATTGATAATATAATAGCCATTGCGCTAAAGCAACTTTGAAAACCTTAATAATAATCTTGATTCTTGATAACCATAATAAAATCCAGCCATGTTGGCTATTTGAAGATTTGAATAATATAATCCAATTATTTATGAGTGCATGATTCCAATGGCGCAATCCAAATATATACTGGCGACTTATAGTCGAAATCAGACCGGGTTAATATGCGCCGGATTATAACTTGATCATGTACTGACAACTTGTAGTTGAAAGCCAAGCCGGGTTAATGAACGCCGGTTTAAAAACATCACAAATCTTATCAAAAGAAAGAAAAACTTAGCAAAAGGCAAATAAAAACCGTTGTAGTCGAGGCTTTGAGCCGATCAAGAGGTGTTACTATGGTTTGAATACGACCAAGCCCCCAAGTGACGTTGTGGCATTACGCCGATCAAGAGGTGTAGCTATGGTTCAGATACGACCAAGCCCCCAAGTGATGTTGTGGCATTGCACCGATCAAGAGGTGTTGCTATGGTTCGGATACGACCAAGCCCCCAAGTGATGTCGTGGCATTGCAATCGATCAAGAGGTGTAGCTATGGTTCGGATACGACCAAGCCCCCAAGTGATGTTGTGGCATTGCGCCGATCAAGAGGTGTAGCTATGGTTCGGATACGACCAAGCCCCCAAGTGATGCTGTGGCATAGCGCTGATCAAGAGGTGTAGCTATGGCTCGGATACGACCAAGCCCCCAAGTGATGTTGTGGCATTGCGCCGATCAAGAGGTTTAGCTATGGTTCGGATACGACCAAGCCCCCAAGTGATCAATAATATGATAAGCCAATAAGGCAGGATACCCATGTTTGAACTGCGCATCATGGCAACATCTCCTCTTCGGCAACCTTTAACTTTTTGCAAGAGATAAATTCTTCTTGAACCGGGATTTTGAACCGGATATTGAGAGCGTCAGAGCTTTGTAAGAGATAGATTCCTCTTAAACCGGATTTGAACCAGATACTAAGGGCTTCAGCGCTCTGTGGGAGACGGGATTTCCCTTAAACCGGACTATAAACCAGAAGCATCATTGAGCCAGAATATTTCTGACGGCCTTTAAATTTTCATCAATATAACAGCATCCACCGGGACCGGGTTTCCCTTCAACATCCTGGGGCACTTGAATTTGCTGAAACTAGCAAGACTTGCTGCGTCATATCATCGTAGCCCCCGAGTCTTAAGATGACTCAAGGAGTTGTCTTGAGATTCTCCGTGTTGACCATAGCGTAAGGTATATATCATCAATGTTGATAACGCGATGTGAATCCACGTAAGGTTGAGGTGATCGGCGGGTTATAAATGATCCCGTATGAGCCGTGTCGAACTCGCCAATGGTTCCTTTCAACCGGCTGTTTGAAGTTAACAAAACTGTAGTGGCGGCAACTTGTGCGCTTGTCCATTGAGCCATCCAAATAGCATCGCGGTTCAATAAATAGCTTATGCAGACAGGTGCGGCCCGGTGTGTTGATGTAGACCAGGCCGCGAGAGACGGACGGTAAAGACGACCGCAACATCAGAGGCGGCACAGACAGATGAGTCGGCAGTGGCGTCGTAAGCCGGTGCGAACGGGCAAGTCAATCGCAGGCGCGGTCCCGGCTAGTTGATGTAGATCAAGCCACAGGGGCGGTGACTTGCGCACGTCCATTGAACAGTGAGAAAAAGCGGTCCCGGTAAGTCGATGTAGACCGGGCCGCCATGTCGACGTCTTGCGCACATCCATTTGCCGGGTAATGAGGTACGGACGAATACCGGGTGCAATGTTGCCAGTACATGCTCTATATCCGTGGTATAAACCACATTTGTAGTGAATCATTGTCCTGCGTACAAAAAACACAGCAGGGAGAAGTAGTTGTTTGTCGAAGGAAATCAACATGTACTTAACAAAATATGTAAGATAAATATCACCTGATTTTTAGGCGACAGATGATCATTATATGGCGTCCGTAGATAACCAAGAACTTTTGCGTTGATCCTTTCGAGGGCCTTGCCAAAGTTCGCCATAGTTTGTATAATCTCCACTCCGAGAAATTGGGGCATATTTATCCTCGGGAACGCCTCGTATATCTTCTGCAGGGCCAAGGCGGCCGGGTTAGCACCTGCTGGCTGGCGTAGGGCGTCTCACCGGAGGCCTGAGGCAACGGGGAGGAGCCGGCGCAGTGGTTAATCTTGGAAGCGGGCAGGGCGGCTCGAGGTGGCTGCAGCGCGGGGGGGTAGCTGAAGTGTCGGGCGTGACCTGGAGGCGGCGAAATAGCGTTACACCGGCCCGAGGCGACCGGCATGGCGATGGTAAACCGGTGCCCGGCTAAAGCAGGCGAGTCCACGGCGTTGGTTGAAGGACTCCGACGGGTGTCTCGGCATAGATGGCTCAAATAAGAATGGAGGTGAGGTCAGTTTGCGGTGGTGACTTCAGCAGAGGTCTGGAGACCCGGCTGTCCACGATTGAATCGGCCCCGACGGCAGGGACGGCAACTTGCAGGTGAGGCAGAGCCCTTGGCGACTCGCGGCAGGAGTTGGGTAGGCTGCTTTAACAGCGGCTCGGCGAGGCCCGTAGCTTGCGTGACTTACCCGCGAAGTCGAGGAAGCAGCCGCGGCGACTCATCGAGCGGTTTAAGAGAGAGGGCAGCTCAGAAGACCAGCATGATGGGGGCGGCCGAGTCGTAGACGCAGAGGTAGAGCCAGCACGAGACGAATCGATGGGTAGCGCAGAGGCAGAGGGCGATTCAGCGGAGGCCACTCGTCGGCCGTGGCAGCTCACAAGCGGCGCCGAGAAAGGAGCGCCTCCATACCAGGCTGCAGCGGACATGATGGTGGTTGGAGGCGACTTGTCAGCGGCGGATCGGGAACGGCATACGGCAAGATCAGCTGCCTCCATTAGGCTCTTCCAAGACTCACCATCGAGCTATAGTGTAGGATCCACCAACTTTCTGAACTTTTCCTTCTCAAGCATATTTCTTCTGATGCGTTTTCGTCCTTAGGTAACGAGTCATCATCTCCATTAGAATGACGCCATATGCATAAACGTCCACTTTTGTAGTCACTTTCCCTGTAGTAGCATATTTCAGACTCAGGGTACCAAAATGTGTGAATCACAACCTGCAGCGACGGGGGCGGGTCTCCGGCGTAGCACGCACGCGTCACAGCGGCAGCGGCGGTAACCGGTTTATGCGGCGACTTGGCAGAAGAGATGCTCGGATCGGCGGGGCGGCTCAACACGGCCAGAGACTGAGACGGCTTCAGAGCGACAGCGGTTTAGCACGACAGTTTAGAGGTAAAGCGACGGATTAAAGCGGGTCAAGCGCGAGGTGAGGCAGGTCAACTCTGGCACCAGCGGCGACTCGGCGGTGGCGGTTTGAAGCAGAGGCAGAACGAGAGCGGGTTGCTTGGCCTGATGGCAATTTGAAACGGCAGGGCGCCGCGGTGGTTCAGGCAAGGCGGTTTAGCACGCCACGAGCCCGTACAGTGAGACAGACTGGTGAATCAGCAGCCATAAGAACCACGGCGGACACCGGCGACTCTCGACGACAGGGCAATTCATAGAGGGCGGCCTCGTGGCAAGGGCGGAGGCGCCCATGGTGGCTCTGCGATGCAGGAGCAGCGGGAGGTGAAAGGCGGCGGCGGTTTACGGCGACGGGGCAGGGGCGCCGGCGGTCCGACCATGGAGACGGGCGAGACAACTCGGGGTTGCGAGCCCGGGCGGTTTAGAAGCGGCACGGCGGCTCCATGCAGAACGGTGGCATAGCGACTCGGACCGGTGTTGCGGCTTTCGGCGGAGCGAGGCCGTGGCCATGACGGCCGAATGATGGACGCGGACGGCCCGGGGCGGGTTAAGGCACGAGTTTGTGCTTACAGAGGCGACGGCTCAGCGCGAGGCCGCGGCAGAGTCGTCTGAATCGAGGCTGGGGGTGACTCGCCATCAACTTGGCGAAAACGAACTGGGGCGGTTGACCCCGAGTCCATGCTCATACCCTCCAGATCATGGCTTCTCCTTCTCTCCTTTTTTTTATAAATCTCTTCCTGGGACCCACGCAAGTACTGCGGTTGCACATGGGATCTTCACGTGGGTGGGCATCCATCAGGCGCTACGGATATTTAATTTATACGTGTGTGACCCCTATCAGCAGTAAGGACACTTGATTCATCATACACGTTTGCTAGGTTTATCGATTCGGGAGACCTCATGAGGCCGTAAACCGCCGCTGTGCGTGACACGTGATCGCTGTCTCCAATCAACTCGAATCCGGTTTGTACTTGAGGTAGCCACGGCGACTTGCAGATTACCATAAAGTGGCGGTTTATCTCGGCGAAAATGATCACTTGCCGGTCTTCAGCGGTTCAATGGTGCGGACGGTGCACAACCAAAAACATCTCCTGCTAGCTTTCGACCGGCTGTTGGACGTGGCGATGCATAGATGCAACCCTAAATCTTTCTCAATCTCAATCTTGTATACTGCTGCGGAAACCTTCTTCAATCTTTGACCGGTGAAACTCATAATTGATGTGAATTCTTCCGCGTCTGTTCTTTGCCATCGGACCAATTACGATCTTCTCAAATCCTGGAAAAGATCCCTCCAAGAACTTAACGCCACTGCAAGCGCAAAGCGTCTTCATGATGGGCGCCAACTGTAAATGGTTTTGTCACGGCAGATGTCCTAGGTAAAGGACTTAGTCGTGAGGCCAACGCATCTATGTGGTAGCTTGAGAGGGGTTGAGCGGAATCGAGAGACGCAACACAAGACAAGGGTTTAGACAGCTTCGGGCCCCGGGAAACATCATCCGGTAACAACCCTACATGATGTTTGAGGCTAGGTCTCATTATCACCACGCGGGAGTCGCAGTAAACCGGCTCTCCTCTAGTTGTGTCTAGCCCTAAGATTATTTCTCTCTTGCTTGTCCCTCTTTGGGGAGCCCTGCCCCTCCTTATATAAGTTGAAGGGGCGGGTTACATGTAGAGTCCAACTCGGACTTAAGACTTAACTATTCTGACTCCTCTTTATGGGCTTCTTAACATCTCGGGCTTCATAACGTCTCGGGCTTCATAACCCCTGGCAACCCAGTTATCACTGTTTGCCGGTTTAAGATGGTCTGCCGGTTTATGATGATCTGTCGGTTTATGACTTCCTGCTGAGTTATCATCTGACTTAACTCCTACCGGTTTACCACCTGCCGGTTTACCGTCCGTCTTAGCCATCTGTGTTAACTGTCTGTCGGTTTACCATCCGTCTTAGCCATCTGTCTTAACTGTCTGTCTTAACTGTCTGCCGGTTTACCATCCGTCGGTTTACCAAGTCCCAGACGGGTTACGACTCCGGATGGGTCATACCGCGGGGTATATCCCCGACATGATCCATATCAACAAAACCATGTCCGATCATCAGCAAGATCTATCTAGGAGAAGCATAGCAACGAGCGGGGAGAGTGTGTCCACGTACCCTCGTAGACCGAAAGCGGAAGCGTTAAGTAACGAGGTTGATGTAGTCGAACGTCTTCGTGATCCAACCGATCAAGTACTGAATGCACGGCACCTCCGCAATCTGCACACGTTCAGCTCGGTGACGTCCCTCGAACTATAGATCCAGCTTAGGTCGAGGGAGAGTTCCGTTAGCATGACGGCGTGATGACGGTGGTGATGAAGTTAGCAGCGCAGGGTTTCCTCCCCCCTTGGCGCGCCCCTTGTGGTCGGCCGGCCTCCTCCTCCCCCCCTTTATATACGGGGGAGGGGGTACCCCGTAGACGCACAAGTTGATCTTTAGCCGTGTGCAGTGCCCCCTCCACAGTTTTACACCTCGGTCATATCGTAGTAGTGCCTAGGCGAAGCCCTGCGCCGATAACTTCGTCATCACCGTCACCACGCTGTCGTGCTGACGGAACTCTCCCTCGGCCTCAGCTGGATCTAGAGTTTGACGGACGTCACCGAGCTGAACGTGTGTAGATCACATAGGTGTCGTGCGTTCGGTACTTGATCGGTTGGATTGTGAAGACGTTCGACTACATCAACCGCGTAACTTAACGCTCCCGCTTTCGGTCTACGAGGGTATGTGGACACACTCTCCCCGCTCGTTGGTATGCTTCTCCTAGATAGATCTTGCGTGATCGTAGGAAATTTTTTGAAATACTATGTTCCCCAACAATCCTACGGCACGGCCCCTCCATCGTCGGCGCTCTCCGGCCAGTCGGTCGTCGCCCCGCCGCCGGCACCGCCTCTGCCCGTCGACCCTTTGCTGTTGCGCGGGGCGTTTAACGCGCCCGCTCCCACGTACGGGACTCCTACGTACGGGGCTCCGCCCGTGTACGGGTCTCCCGGGTACTGGTGGCGGCCGTCAAGAGCCGGACTTGTATAGTAGCTCGACGACGCCCGGACTGCAAAGATCTCGTCAGGCCGGGCCAGAGTTTTTCGGCGGGCCATCCGGCCTACCCGGCTCCGCAGTCGCAGCCGGGGCTGCTACCCATACCGTATGGAGAGTACCCACCGCCGCCACTGAGCAGCGGCTACGGCCTTCCCATGGCGCCTCCGTCCCCCTCGCCGGCCCTGCCGCCGGCGCCCTGGGATACGGTGCTCCTCCCCACACTGCATGTCGCTCCTACGGCGAATAACTACACTGGAGGTGGTGATTGGTACATGGACACCGGTGCTACGGCTCACATGTTTGCTCATCCTGGTAACCTTGCATCCTTCACTCTTGTCTCCACCGATCGCTGCATCATTGTTGGCGACGGTTCCACACTTCCTATCACACACATTGGACACACTTCTTTTCCTTCTAGTTCTACTCCATTATCTTTGTCTAACATACTTGTGTCACCTCATCTTATTAAGAATCTCATTTCTGTTCGTTGTTTCACTCGTGAAAATCCTGTTACCGTTGAATTTGACGAGCTTGGTTTTTGTGTCAAAGACGCTCGAACCAGGATGGTACTTCATCGATGTGACAGCCCCGACGAGCTCTATCCGGTGCACTCGCCTTCATCCAGCACCACCACACCGGTTGCTCTCTCTGCTGGAGTCGATCTCTGGCGCGCTCGCTTGGATCATCCCAACCCTGTCACACTTCGTCATATTCTTAGGAGTTTCAGTTTCAGTTGCAATAAGATCGAGGATCACACTTGTCATGCATGTCGAGTCAGCAAACATGTTCGTCTACCGTTTAATAATTCCACCACCATTGCTTCTTTTCCTTTTCAGTTGATTCATAGCAATGTGTGGACTTCTCCGGTTCCCAGTAACTCGGGCTATTTATATTATCTGGTCATTCTTGATGATTATTCTCATTATATGTGGACTTTTCCTTTGCGCAGAAAGTCGGATGCACTCTCTACCTTGACGGCTTTTTACTCCTATGTCCGCACGCAGTTTGGGTGTCCCATCCTTGCGCTTCAGACAGACAATGGAAAAGAGTTCGACAACCTCGCTTTCCACACCTTTTTGTCGCATCACGGTACAGTTTTCCGCCTCACATGCCCGTACACTTCACAGCAGAACGGTCGAGCCGAACGCGTCCTTCGCACTATAAATGACTGCGTTCGCATGCTCCTGTTTCATGCCAACGTGTCGCCTTTTTTCTGACCGGACGCACTCGCCACTGCATCACTTCTTCTTAACATTAGACCCTGCCGCCCACGGCGAAACTACGCACCTCATATCTTCTCTTGGTACGCCCCCGTCTTATGACGACTTGCGTATTTTTGGGTGCCTTTGCTATCCCAGCACTGCCGACACTGCTTCTCACAAGCTTGCACCTCGATCTGTCGCTTGCATCTTCATCGGCTACCCCTCTAACTCCAAGGGATATCGGTGCTATGATCCCATGTCCCACCGTGTGTTCACTTCCCGGCACATTTACTTTGATGAGCATGTGTTTTCGTTTCACCAGGTACCCCCGTCTGTTCATCCCGCCACCGGTGACGCGGGCTCCTCGGCGCCTCTCCTAGGGTGCTCGCGCGCCTCTCTTGGCCCGCCCCTGGCTTTGAGGCACGCACCCCGCATGCGGCGCCTCCTACAGCCATCGCGCTGGCGCCCCCGACGTTGGCGCCCGCGGCCCCCTAGGCGCCGCCGCTGCCCGTGTTCCCCCTGGTGCATGTGGCCGGTCCGGTCACCCGAGCCCGTGCGGGTGTTTTTCGCCCGAGCTCGCGCTACGCTTCGGATGACTACGTCCATGCGGCGTCCACCTCTGAGCCGTCGCCGTTGCCGTCCTCCGTTCGAGCCGCTCTTCGTGACCCGCTCCGGATGGCTGCGATGCAAGAGGAGTTTGACGCCCTGTTGCGCAACCGGACGTGGCAGCTTGTTCCCAGTCCCCGGCACGCCAACGTGATTACCAGAAAGTGGGTCTTTAAATACAAGCTCTGTCCTGATGGTACCCTTGATCGCTACAAAGCGCGTTGGGTCGTTCGTGGCTTCCGACAGCGTGCTGGCATCGACTTCACCGACACCTTTGCTCCGGTCGTCAAGCCCGGCACGATACACACGGTACCCCACCTTGCGATCTCCCGTGCTTGGCCGGTGCACCAGAAGGACGTCTCTAACGCCTTCCTCCATGATCACCTCGAGGAGCAGGTTTTCTGCCTGCAGCCCACCGGGTTTGTTGAGCCGGCACGTCCCGACCACGTGTGCCTGCTTTCGCGGTCCTTGTACGGACTCAAGCAGGCTCCGCGCGCTTGGTACCAGCGCATCGCGGCGTTTCTCCATCAGCTTGGGTTCCGC
This sequence comes from Aegilops bicornis, assembly GCA_021605145.1. Classification (NCBI taxonomy): domain Eukaryota; kingdom Viridiplantae; phylum Streptophyta; class Magnoliopsida; order Poales; family Poaceae; genus Aegilops; species Aegilops bicornis. Next base: position 713,006,689 of record CM038671.1, read on the forward strand.
TCTACCCGCTCGGACGCCTCGCTCTTCGCTCTATCATCGTGGCTCCGACGGCCTACTTGCTGCTCTATGTCGACGACATCATCCTGACGGCATGTACGGCTGGTCTCCTCAGTCAGCTCACGGCTCGTCTTCGCGCTGAGTTCGCCATCAAGGACTTGGGTTCTTTGCACTACTTCTTCGGTGTCAAGGTGGTGCGTCGTCCCAATGGCTTCTTCCTTCATCGCCAGGCATGCTCATGAGCTCTGCCGCCGCATGCTTAACTGCAAGTCCGCCGCTACGCCTGTTGATACGAAGACCAAGCTTTCTGCTACGGATGGTTCTCCTACTTTGGATGATGCTTTCTATCGGTCTATCGTTGGTACTCTTCAGTACCTCACTCTGAGTCGACCGAAGATCCAGTATGCCGTGCAGCAGGTGTGTCTTCATATGCATGCTCCTCGAGACGTTCACTGGGCTACGGTCAAGCGGATTCTCCGCTATGTCTATGGCACTATGGATCTTGGCGTCACGCTTCATGCCTCCGCCGACACCGCCCTCACCGCCTACTCCGATGCAGACTGGGCGGGCTGCCCTGACACTCGTCGCTCCACCTCGGGCTATTGTGTCTACCTTGGACCCTCACTTATCTCGTGGTCGTCCAAGCGGCAGCCTACGGTCTTCCGTTCGATCTTTGAGGTCGAGTATCGCTGTGGCCAACACCGTCGCCGAGTGTTAGGTGGCCGCCGCTTGCCCAGCAGCCTTTCTTGCCCTGTTGACCGTGCTACGGTGGTCTATTGCGACAACGTCTCGGCGGTCAACCCCTCCGCTAACCCGGTGCGTCATCGACGGACCAAGCATATTGAGTTGGATATTCATTTTGTTTGGGAACAGGTGGCCCTTGGCCATATTCGTGTTTTACACGTCCCAACTTCTTTTGTAGATATCATGACCAAGGGCTTGCCTACAGCGTCATTTGAGGAGTTCCGGTCTAGTCTTTGCGTCAGCCGCGGTGACGCTTCGATCGCGCTGAAGTGTTGAGTATATGTGTTATGTGCATATTGTGTATTGGGTCCGCCTCCTGCTCAGATAGTTGAGGTCCGTGACCCATCTTTATACATTATATATACGTGTCTATGCACAAAAAGCAATACATCGTGCAATCATCACATCTTACAGATTCAAAGAGGGAGCGGTGGATTTGAGACTGCATGCCCGTCCTCGACGCTGAATGTAACGCCGTGGGATGGATCAGGATGTTGATGCCGGTTTCTGGACCATCGCGGCGCACAATGTCATCGGCCATGCACGGCCGGCGTGGGACGAGGATGGCCTTGCTCGTTTCCACTGGATTGAGGCACCCAGCGACGCATTCCGCCTGCACAGGCAAGTAGTTTAGTTATAGTCTATTATTGTTGGTTGATTCTATACTTATGCTATGAATGAATTAAGTAGTTTTTTTTTTCTTGCGGCAAGGGGTGCGACTACTTTTCCGCCCCTACTATGGAAATTAAGTCTATCAATCAAATGTGTGCTTGCTCTATGTTCTATCAATGGGGTTGGGGAAGAATAGCCTGCCACAAACTGGTCGAGCCAGCAGCAACTTTTTAGAGGTTCTATCATTTCATAGCCTTCATAAATTATGGCGATCGCCTCCATAAGGCTGGTCACAATGGTCAAGAACATAAGCTAATAACTTACACACTTCCCTAATGTTACCACTTTCATAGTGGGTAGGAACATCTATGTAGTGTCATGCAACGATGTATTTATTAGGTTATAGACTCATTGTTTCTTGGAATGTGTGATGTTTCGGTAATTTAGCTAGTTACCACAAGCACATCTCTCTTCATTAAATATGTCGCGCCACATAAAGAAAGCCAGACGGAGTGTGTGATGTTACTCCTAAGTTCCTTCTTATTGTGACCAGCCTAACGCATTTAGCAATCCAAAATGCGGCGCAATCCGCTAGAGTTCCTCTCACACAACCACGTCACCCACCAACCATATTTACACGCACAAAAGTCTTGGGCACTCGAATGAACGCGCAAGGCCGCGACCACGGACGGCGCCAGCACGACGAAGTGCAAAGCAGGAGCCACATCTCACCACAAACACTAGAATGGAAGCTAGCTGTATCTCATAGCGTGAGACGACTAGCCAGCCCCAGCTCACACCTGCTTTGCCGTGCCATCGATACATGTTCATTCCCTCCACGCGAGCGGGCTCGCGCTGCCGCCGCGCCGCGGTACAGGAGACCGTCCCTCCGATGCGGCTGTCGCCAACCCGGCCGGGCCGGGCCGGCAAGTGAGGCACGGCAGCGTCGACAGCAAGCTGGCGCCCGCTGGTTAAGAGAAGATCCGCCACTATTATACCCGTCCAGTCCAGGCTTCCGATGCAGGAGAAGATATGCGTTCGTCCAACTAGGAAGATTCAGCGGGGACCACAGCAGATCGCCAACACACTTGCTCCATTTCTATTCATCATCCCGTACCCGCAGTACCACCACCGCATCGCACCGGATTTATCTTATTATTTACGCTCGCTCACGCAGCTCACCGTGGACTGTGGAGAGTTGAAGGCGCAAGTGAATGTCGGATCGGCAGCAGGACGTGTGGAGGCCCTGCATACATAAGGGCATGGCCAATGCATAGCCCCAGGGTGATGCCTCACATGCCATGTAGGATCGGATAATAGAAAAAGTAGGTTCGGATGGGGAAGCGGGATCCTCTCCAGGAGGCGGGTGCTTAGAGACAAAAAAAATGTGGTCAGGTCGTAAAGTTGAAAAGGTTGAAATGAAAAGAAGGAATGCATGTGTAGTGAGTCACTTTCATTCTTTCACGAGGCCCACTAAGTAGTAGAACAGACGTAGAAAAAATCAATACATATGCTTCAAATTACTTTTTGTCATGAGGCATGTGTATCCATATGCTACCATTGTACATGCCCTAATTTCGCCCCAGAAAGTTTTTAGCATCAGCAAAAGGACACTACAGGAAAGAAAAAAAGATCCAGCTTGATCTTGTACCACTGCTCGCTATTAACCTTCCCTTGTTCTCCTGTTCAAGCAGCTGTGCGATGATCTCCCGTAGATCATCATCATCATCATCGTCGTCATAGAAAACCCCGGAACACGGCAGCCCCACCGATAATAACTGGCAGGTCGATCCCCCCATGCCCTGCCCCAGGTCACATGCGTGGCTGTACTAAACAGCAAGTGTCACACAGCATGTAAACACAAGTGCCCACACACACTGGCCGGCTACCCCAACTTGAGGGGAATCCTATGTGCATCTACGTGCTGGACTGCCGGTGGTACAAGGCGGCAGCACAGAAGGCACGTTCTCGACTGGGCGAAGAGGAAACTGGACAACAGGGGGCAGTGATCTTGCAGAAACTGGCATGCAGCCACCAAACGAAAAGAAAAGAAAACCAGAGACCACATTGTCCCAGTTGACTGTGCGCAGCAAGCAAGCAACTTTGGATACCAAGCAGCGAGCATCCAGATCACCCGTGGGGAACTAGAATAACAAACAATAAACCGTGATCGCCCGCCCCACTGGTGAATTTTCAATGGGGCATCTGCAGACCATGTCAAAGGATAAAAGACAGGCGCGCCGCGTAACACGGATAAAATAAAATCCACAGCGGCCAGTGACAAAACCGCCTAAAAGACAAGCTGTCAGCAGCAGCAGCAGCTAGCAGCCATAGCAAGCATGCCCAGACATCTATGGTAGATTTCAAGCGGCGACACATCCAGCCCAGGTGAAAGTGAAACATCCTAGGAGGCAAGGGGAAAATAATCAATTCTGCCAGATATTTGCCTACCATCTTCATTTTTTTTTGGGTGCACCCAGCTCTGCATATGCAGCGCTGGATTTCTCCCAAGGCATTTACATCGGACAGCTTCTTTGCACACCTTCAATTCAAGACCAGGTCTCAGAACATAACATATGCTGCCACTACTAGCCTGCATAGCTGTCATGGAGAGAGGCAACTAAGGAACAGACAGACAAGATGAGCCCCATTCCAGCCTATGCCATGGTGGAGCTTATCAGCTAAGACAGCATTGTGGGGGCAGCAAACCAACCAAAAGTGAACTTGCCAGCCAATGCCAGGTGCACAGCTGATGCTTAGCCTTTGCAAGATCTAAGCTACTTGCTACATTGATAAACATGGAACTAGACGACTGATCTAGATGGACGATTCATGCTACTCCAAAACTTTACAAAAACCTTTTGATTGCCACAAAACTGTTATCATTAAGGTAGGTAAGAGGAAGGGGGAGGAGAAAATGGAAGGGGGGGAACATGGTAGAAGAAGGGCAGAAGCCACAGGTGAACACTACTTAGTATCTAGGGACCTCCTTGAGAGGCAGCATCGGCATTGCAGCACTTGGTGAAGAACCGGAAGGCGAGGATGATCCAATATGGACGCCGCTGCGAGAGGAGAAGCCGATCTCATCTGTGCCATCCGCGGAAGCTGGTCTTCCCTGATCATTGTGCGGAAGGATATGGAGCCACGCTTTGTTGACGTGTCAGAGTTCCGCTCGATTTCTCGGAAGCTCTGGTTGGCCACAAGCGACGAGCCCTCATAGTAGTAATCGTCATAAGGCACCATCTCTGCTATCTCCCTGTTGCCTGCATCTTTGAGTGCCAATGAATCATGGACAGGCCAGTATACCAGCAAGAGTATCCCAACAGTTGTAGCGGATAGCATCATCACGAATGACAAGAAGACGATGACCTCAAATGCTTTATCTCCTGGGTCGGGCATCACTGAGAACCCTAGAAGAAGCACCCTGATAGGAAGGAAGAAAAGCACCGACATTATCAGCCAGGAAACCCTCTTTCGCAGCGCCTTGTTGATGACCAAGGATAACACCCGAGATCCAACATAGGAGACATAGCTCATCAGGACGGCATCGATAAGTCCCAGAAAAATGGTGCCAAACAACGGATAGGTGCAAACATTGGTGTCCCCAACTGGCATGGACGTCTGAATGAAGTATTTAGCAAACACTCTCCTTCCCTGTGCACTGTTCTCATCCTTAACAAATGTAGGCCCAACAAACACAAGAAGGGCCTGAACAAAGAACACCGGAACACAGAAAACCAACATGTAGCCAATGGTCTTCAAGTTCCATCTCTGGGTCAAAGTGCCCAACTCCCTCTTCTGTAATGAGCCATGCAGGAGGAAAGCAAAGCCAAAGAAGATGCTTGGTTCAGCAAACCCTAGATTGGAGAGAATGTAGGCGTCACACGCGATCTTCTGCCATACTAAGCTGGAGAACAGTTTTCTCTTCAAGAAGCTCAATCTCACAATTTCCCCTACTCCCCACCAAATAGTGATGAGAATCAGAGCAATGCGAGTCACCCAGGGACCATTAAAGTAACCGAGTGAGAGCAAGGTCCCTTTCCGAATCCGAAACCAGAAGTAGATTGACTGGAAAATGCAGTAGAGGCCCAGAGCAGCAAAGAGAACAAACAGTCCAATCGTCGACCAACCGACTGCATCGGCAGCTCCTCTGCTCAGGTGCATCACCCGAAGAACAGCTGCCACGCATGCTCTCTGCTCGCATCGATAGCACAATGACCCACAAATACCATAGACTCGGCCTGCTTCCAAGTTCCAGCTGTGTCCAGCTTCCACAACACTGTAATCGACAGATAATTACATTAGATCGATTGAGGCAACAATCCAAATTTGGAAGTACAGGTACAGGCAGAAACAAAGCCAGCTCTCTAGCAAAATTGGTTTGGTTTGATTGCACCCTAAACCTCAGGGGCACAAGCCACAGTAATAACAAGTTCCATTAGTTACTAGCATACACGCAGTTCATAAAGACATGGAGTAGTACCGAGACGCCCTAAGCTGTAACAAGCATCACATCCGATTTAACCAGCTAATCAACAAGCACAACCGGGGCATGTAAAACATTGCTCGCATCAAGCAACTAAAACCTTACAATTACAGCACTAAAAGACGGTAACATTTAACCAGCAAACACTCCAAAAACAGCAAGCATAGCACTCGAGCAGCATATTCTGCTCGTTTCCACCAACTAAGCGGCTGGAGACCAGCCCATTAAGCAGCGAGCAAAGCAGAGATCGCCAGAGTAAGCTGGCAGCAGTATTAAGATGACAGCGAAAGGTCCGCGGGAATCACCTCGGCGGGGGGCGGGTGGGCGGGCGGCGGCAGGGGACCTCCCCGGCGGTGGAAGCTGCGGCAGCGGGGACCCCCGATGGGATCCGGTGATTCGGAGGCCGGGCGGGAGGCGGCGGCGAGAAGCTGTGGGATCCGGCGGCGCGCGGAGCGGAGGCGGAATGGGGGCGCTGGCGGTGCAGGTGGGCGGGGGAGTGGGGAATGGGGGAGGTGGAGAAGGTGGAAGGGGAGGGAGGAGAGAGAGAGGGAGAGAGGAGGATGGGAGGAGAGAGAGTCGAGACAGAGCGAAGAAGAGCGGAGGGGGGTGGGAGACAGCCTGTCTCCAGTTGTCTTGCGGCTCGGTAGGTGCCGACCCTCGCGCCTCGGCCGTCCCCACCCGAGCCTACGTGGAGCGGGGCTATGTGCTGGGTGCACCAACGCGTATCGCAAGGTCAACCTAAGACTGATTTTGCCCACCTAATATTGGGTGTCAACCCATGATCAAAATGCAGGTTTTCCTTTCAAACTCATGTGTTTACTTTTTATTTGTTCTAAAAGATATGTTTTTCTCTTGAGCAAGCGACATTCTTTCTGCAGAGAGAACAAGCACGTAGATGGAGAAAACGTATAATGCACGTCGGGCGATATTTGTTTTGTAGGGTTTATTGTAAGGGCTTCGTTAATTTAAAATCGAGCTGTAGCATTTTTTCTAAAGGAATGCACGTCGGCGGGAGTCGAAACGCCACAAACGTACGGTTTCGATGCATCATCGTAGTATACCTACCAAGTCGCCAATCTTTGAACTATTTAATGCGGTTAGTGACTTTTGTGCTATGCATCTTTGCTCGTCAAAAAATATAATTTTGTGTTTTTAATAGAGAAAAACATAATGCATCTTTTTGAAAATTGCACATGTATGTGTCATTTGTAAGAAAATGGTGAAGCTTGAAATATACACATGATTTACCACTTGAGTTGCACCGCTTAAATTTTTCATATGATGCCTATGATCATTTTTGCCATGAATATGTTATATCTTGACGCACATCATTAAATTCTTCAAAGGAAACTTCACAATTTTTGGGTTGGACAAAAATGGACTCGAAGTATTGGGTGGACATCAATTCATGATAAAATGCATTATACAATTCTACTTTCAACATCATACAGTCATTTTTAATGTGATGATCAATAATTTAGATGCGAAGGACTTGCAAGGTGACTTCGTTGAGGTGGTGGTCTAATTTACTACTTGTTGTATATGGAGTATGTGTTATTTGCCTCGGCGGGGAAGAAAATGCATGAAATGAGAAAGGAGAGAGCGCCGGAAAATGCATTGTTAAGATTACTTTGGACAAACACCACACATTGCATATCTTTTGTGCGATCTTAAGAACATAGCGAGTGGTATCTCCATACACCTTGTCTGATTTTAAAAGTATGGCGGATTCATCACGACTAAGTATAGCAAATTAATTGGTTGAGCGCGTAGTCAAGCGACTAGCGTGTGACGCACGGTACTAATTTAGTAATTTGGCAACTAATGATTTTCTTGCAACCCTTTGGCGGCGATTTAATGCCAGCAATTGTCGTGTTTGTTCTTGTGCACAATCGGCTCTAACACACGTCCGTGGTTTTCCTCCAACGGCCTTGGAGTAACGGACACCCGCTCGAGACCCGTTAGCCCTTAAAACTTGGACCGATGGAGTAATGTGTAGACCGTTCCATCGAAATAAACTCCAAGAAATACTCCATCAATATATCTTTCTAGAGCCTATATAGTTTTTCTAAACCCATTTAAAATATAACCAAGTTTATAAGAAAAAAAGCAAGTACACAATTTGTTTTTGCTATGAAGAGAGGAATTGTCTATGTTAATTAACATGTGCTTATGTTGTTCAACACTAGACCAAACATGACTCTGGGAAATATACATCATGTTTTCATGAAAATTACATGGTCAAATTTTATATCATGGCTAAACCGAAGGATCATTTTGCACTTTAAAGATAAACAACATTTCGAGTAAACAAGTACGTAACAAATATATCAGGTACGTTAAAAAACTTAAGACTAACTAAATACTATTATTTCAGGTAGTAAAGTTTATTCGCCTCTACATATATCGAATACATTACTATTTTAGGACTCGCTAAATATTATATAAAGTGGTAAAATTTAATCACCTCTAAAAACATTGCATCCGTTAACAAATTATGATTAGTGAAATATTTTTTAAAGTAGCACTCCCTCCGATCCATATTAATTATCGTTGATTTAGTACGAACCAACGAGAGTTAATATGGATCGGAGGGAGTATAACTTATTCACCTCTAAAAATATCAAATCTACAAAAAGCATTTATGAGTAGCTAAATCTTATTTAAATTAGTAGAATTATTGCTCTGAAAATATCATATACGCAAAAAAGCATTTAGGACTAGCTAAATATCATATCAAGCAGTGAAATCAATTCACACTCTAAAAATAGAATATCACATCCATTAAAAATCATTTATGACTGGCTAAATATTATGTTTAAAGTAGTGAGATTCGCTCACCTCTAAAAATATTGCATCCTTTTAAAGTAGTGAGATTCGCTCACCTCTAAAAATATTGCATCCATTAAAAATATTTTACATTTCCATACGGAGGGAGTACTATTCAAAATAGAATAATACTTCGCCTCTAAGAATACCGGATACATGAATATTATATATCAGCTGGTAAATTCCTTCATATCTAAAAATATTGGATACAATCAAAGCATTCATGGCCGGCTAAATATCATATCGAGCAGTGACATTCATTTCAGCTATAACAAATATTGCATACATAAAGGAGCATTCATTGAGTAGCTAAAACATTTACTCGCCGAATATCACCGGAAGTAATATCGTTTGTACTCATGCTGCAAAAATAGATACTCTACCTTTTTTTAGACAAAAAAAAGATACTCTACCTGGTGTGGCTATAGCAAAGCGTGTGCACCTAGCAGAACCCCCTCGCAGGGCCTTTCCACAAGAAAACTGCTGAGAACATACCGACAGCTCTCGCTGGCCCCGCCATCCAGCTGGAGGCTGAAGCGTGGGGCCCAAAGCAGCCTGCCCGGGCCGCCCACGTGGGCCCGGGGAGTCAGCCGGCGAGGGCGCGCTCTCTCCAGGAAGCGTTTCCGTTGGGCAGAAAGCATGCGCGACGAGGCAGGCAGGCAGACGTGGCAAAGAAGGGCGCGGCTGGTGGGTGGGCCTGGCTGCTTGCTTCGCCGGACCCTACTTTTCAGAGAGAGCGACGCGCAGTCGGCCGCGCCTTTTTTGGTGCGACGGCGATCGGGCCGTACGTACGTGTTCCCCATTCCCCGCGGGCCGTGGGTGGTGGTAGGCCGCGCGAGCCCCGTTCCATCAGCGTCCAGTTTAGAGTCACGTCGGGAATGGGATGGAAAAGAGCCGTATTTCGTGCTGGGCCAGTTTGAAAAATAAGGCGAATGGCGCTATCGAAGCGATTGTTTCGCTGCCCTGGCAACAAAGGGCAGGTCGATCCAACGCTGTACGTGTGCACGTATTGACAGTTTCTCCACGACGGGTGGCTGCACGTGTGCACCTATAGCACAGTTTCTCCACGACGAGCTGATCAGTTGATCAACATACTCCCTCTCTCTCAAAATAGGTGTCTCAACTAACTACTTTTTTTACGAGAGAAACACGAGAAGATCACGTCTCAACCGTAGTATTTTCTATGAGGGAAACACGAGCGGCGTGTTTGGTTACCGTAGTCTACAATAGTTGCATTGCATAGCCTTCTCAATTCAGCCTGACTATGCAAATGCAGCCTTAAATGCATCATCCGCAAGTTGTTTGATTGACTGCATGCCCTCCACTACTAGGAAAATGACTATAGATAATATAGATATTAATGGCATATCACACATGTGGTGCACCACTACTATATACTAATGGCGCACCACATCCACGGTACGCCATTACTAACAATTTTTTTAAAAAAATTAGTAATGGCGCACCACATCCACGGTGCGTCACTAGTAAATTTTTTCCAATTTTTTTTGAAATTTTTTTGTTATTTTTTTAAAACTAATAATGGCGCATCAGGGGATAGTGCCCCATTACTAGTTAAACTAGTAGTAATGGCGCACCACATCCACGGTGCGCCACTAGTAATTTTTTTTCAAGTTTTTTTATTTTTTTTAAACTAGTAATGGCGCACCACTGTGCGTCATTACTAACTTGGCCTAAAAAATCCACCGAATGCAACACCCCCCCCACCCCCACGACCGCCTTTTCAGTTTTAAAAAAATATAAAAAATGATGGAAATGTCAAAAAATAAAAGAAAATAAGTTTTCCATGTGATATGTGGTCTACTTGTTGGGAAAATTTACAAATATGAATTTCGACTTTATTTGCAAAATCTCTCTGAAATTTGTAAAATGGGCATAACTTTTGCATACGAACTCGGATTAAAAAGTTTTTTATATGAAAAATCATCTACTCGAAAAGTTACATCCGAATTTAACCGGGGGAACCCCGTTAAACATTTTTTAAATCCTCAAAAATCTAACAGAAAAAAGTTACGGGGCTTTTAAGATCTACAGGGGAAAAAATGAAAAAAAAAACCAAACTTACTAGTGGCGCACCGTTTGCTAGGTGCGCCACTAGTAACAGAAAAAAAATTTGTTTTGAATTTTTTTTGGGAATTGTTTTTCAAAAAATGATATGTAATATGGCCGGGAAGTTTGAAATATTTTTCAAAATTTCATCATATTCATCAAAATGAACAAAGTCCTAAACATCAACAAGGTTCAGTAGAATTGATATGATAGATATATCAACAACTGCCTGTTAAGTGAGGTGGTGCTGGGGTTGGATATAACTGCGAAGTTAAGCGTGCTCGGGCTGGAGTAGTGTGAGGATGGGTGACCTTCCGGGAAGTTTGACCACTTAGTGTGATTTGACTTGAGATTAAGCATATTGACCCGGGATTAAGCCATAGTGACTCGAGATTAAGAAAAGAAAGAAAAAAAATTTAAAAAAAATTCTGAAAAAATATTTGAAAAAAAATTGTTAGTAATGGCGCACTTCTATGTGGTGCGCCATTACTAAGTCAGATAGTAATAGCGCCAGATAGTAATAGCGCATCGTGTGATATACTAATGGCGTGGTGCTCGTGGCGCACCTGTAGTGCGCCATTAGTAAGCAAAACAGGCGCGCCACTAGCAGGCCTTTTCCTAGTAGTGCTCTTGCCTGTATGGGCAGAACCACACTGCCAGGTGTTTGGTTGCCTGCATGTTAGTGGACAAAACCCAAGGCATGGTGTTTGGTTGTATGCAACGTCTGGTGTGTGGTAAACTCTTTGGCTAGTTGGTGAGGTTACCAGCATACTTCGGCACGACCATGTACCACACATCATAAGCAGAGAGAGCATAAACAGAGCATCAACTACTTAACAGCATAGTTCAGATAACATAGTACCACACATCATAACGATAGTTCAAACAGTTCAACGCATAAACCATAAAGCAGACTTGATAGTACTTATGAAGGAGGTGCCCCGGCCCTAGTCCTTGGCAGCGAAGGCTTCGTCATGCTTCCCGCACTTGTTGACCACCTCAATGCCATCGTTGTCGAAGATGATGACCTTGAGGGTGTCGGGAGTCAGGAGCTTGAACGTCACCATGTAGCCGATCTTGATCTGATGAACGGCGGCTTAGGTGGCCCAACCCTGATCCAGGGTCACACTGCCATTCATCAGCTTCACCGTCACCTTCCAGGAGCAGCCGGTGTTGTTTCTGAGCTTGAACTCCGTCGGCACCACGACGAAGTGATTGGTGAAGTATAGGGGCATGGGGATGCACTCAAGCTTCGGTGCAAAGATGACCTTGCAGAAGTGAGTTGGGCCACCCTCCTCATGGTAGTGGTGGTAGTTGCGGCGCTTGCTGCTGGGGGGCTCCTCCATGCGCTCGTTGTCGCCAACCTCAGGCGTCTTTGGTTCTTCCTCGATGGTGGGCAGTAGCACCACCTTGGGCATTGGATGAACCGGTTGCTTGCCCTTGTTGTCAACGGCCGGGAGCACCTCCGTGCCCATCTCATTGCTCTCCTCGATCTGCAAACAATTCATGGAGTCAGGCACAACACAGAGTTCATGGGTTATTGAAGAGTATGTAGTTAAAACGGCATGATTGTCACTCTTCCTCCTCTCCATTGCGCCTATATTTACTCACCCTGCCCACCACTACTTACCCACCCCCTCTCTTCTCTCACTATCAACCTTCCTCCTCTTCATCGCGATGAACTCCAACTCCAGCTCCAACACCAACCCCTTTCCTTGGGGTATTGGCTGGAGGGCCTTCTTCCTCGGGTGGTCGGCTGGTGACCGCACCAAGTTCGAGAACACCATGGAGGTGTGCTCGAACTTCGGCTCCATGCCTGACATGCAGAAGGAATCTGTTGCAGTGCTCATGAGGGCCACTGCACAAGAGTTGAAGACGTTGGTTCCTAACCCAGCGAAGGGCGCGATGGCAGTCGACATCATTCGCTGGGCCATGAATCAGGCCGTCTCTAACAACGCTAAACAGAGGAAGAGGTGGTCCAAGTACAAGAACTACTGGGCTCCTAATGACCGCCGTGCCGCAGTGTACTGGGAGACGGCAATCGTGCTGCCGGCGGTCAGGGCCGGTCCTGAGATTTCGGGGGCCCGGGGCAAGACAAAAAGAAGGGGCCCTAAGACACATGAACATATGCATTTTTTTTCAATTGCAAACAATTACTCAATACACTATAATTTGTGTTGCCATGTTATCTCGACTATTAAGAAAAGGGCAATCATAATAAAGTCGGTTGCTCTTGAAAATCTACACTTGTACCTTTTCATTAGGTGAATTAGTAACATTTCGGTGCCACCCGCAAGAAAAAAAAACAATTCTGTGCCTACTCAATTTTTATGATCTTGTAACCCTTCCCTGGTTGTTCTTCCACAATAAATAAAGCTAATTCCCCGGAATTCCTAGCAGTAGAAGTACTCTTATTTGTTTGCTGGAAATCAATAGAAGTACTTCTATGTGTTAAAAAAAATGTCAATAGCTCCTTTCTATGACTCAATCAACTCATATGGCGTTGTCGAAAAAATAATCTCATATGCAAGTTTTTTTCCTCATTGTCAGATAGATACTTTCCAGATAAATCTTGCTAAATTAACAGCAATCTTGCTAATTAGCACACGGACATATGATACAAGAAATTAAGAACACTGCTAATTGCATAAAAAATTCTAAGAAAGGCATGCATGAAACAAGGTACCTGGATGGCTAGAAATTAGAAATTGCAACCTTCTGCTCCTGTTTATTTGTCACGAACAGAAATCTGAATTTCCAACAAAGAAAAAGAAATCTGAGTTTTCCTTTTCTAATCCCAATCAATACAAGAAATTAGAGTGTGTGAGAGAGATATGCATGAGGATTAAGTTCAAGAACGGTCTGAGAAGAGAGGGGATTTGCGTTGAAGAGGAGGTTGATGGGATCTGGAAGATAGCGTTACCTTCCTCCACTAATCGCTCCCAGCAGCGAAAATCATAATTAGACGAAGCAGCCGGGGCGCTGTCAACCTCGGCATGACTGATTCACTGCCGATTCGGGAAGAGAAAGACTAGAAGCCCAGAAAAGCAAGCGCGTGCGGCTAAGCCGAGAATTAATCGATCTGTTACGATATTTCCTCTTCTTCACAAATCGATCGATCTGTTACATTTTTATTTTACATTTTTCTTTTGAGAACTACATTTCTTTTACATGGCTATAAACATCACGTACGAGAAACCAAGTCATCGGGGGCCCGGGGCGGCTGCCCCGCCCCCCTCGAGGGCCGGCCCTTCCGGTGGTCATCGGTGGGGAGCGTAAGGAGGAAGAACCAGTGCAGATGCCAGTGAGGGCGTTGGAGCCAGGCCGCCGTACCTGGTAGATCGACCACGACTCCTCCGAGAGCGACGACGACCCGCCGCCCCGCATGGTGATGGACAAGTAGATGAAGGCCAACCACTCGACCCGCCGCTCCGCACACCGGTGACGGCCGCCGCGGTTAGCCAGTGTCTGTTGTGTACCCCCAGTCCCCCAATCCCCCTTCTACTTCATCCGCATCTACATCTATTCCGATCTTGCATGAACTAGTATGAACTACTATGAACTGTCATGCTTATCTACCTCTATTCCCCATTCCCCTCTCCGCCGTGGATCGAATCTCGCCGAATCGAACGCGAAAAAGTAGTGCATGACGAACAGAGAAGTGCTTACCGCCATTGCCGCGGGCCAGGTGATGATCCGCTCGCCGGTGATGGAGTCTGGTGGTCTTCTTGCTCTCTTCCAATCTGCCGCCGCCGGTGAGAGTTGGGAGAGTGGGGAAGAATGGGGAGAGGGGGCGGTGAGGGGCGGTGAGGCTAATAACTGCGGACGCTTCAAGAAGCACGCGGCTTCTCGAGCATGGCCGCGCGCGTGCAGCCACCGCCGCCCACGTGCACCGCTCGGGCCTGGCCCTGGAGAAACTGCCGATTCGAACGTTCCCAGAAAACCAGACCCAGGAGCGCTTTAAGATTCGTGCCATGCGGGTCAAACAGTAAAAGCAGGCAACTAATCGATCCGTTTGCGTCCCGTGTGAGCCAGGCCGGACCCAACCAAACACGCCCGAGAAGATCACCCGTTTCGCAGGCTTGTGGTCGAAGGGCAATGATGGATGGATGCGTGGGGCTTTTCCCTTTGCAACTCTGGCGAGGCGCGCGCAGTGGCAGGGGGTACCACCATCGCACCCTCCCCCAACCTCGTACGTACGACCGATCTGGGCGACCAAAAGAACACTGAGCACGTCCTATGATCCAGTGGCCCTTTTCAAGATCTCATGAACTGCATGCAATTTCCAGAGTGATTGACAAAAAACTACCATTTTAGGGGTTCGCGTCCCATAGAACTATCACTTTAAAAAAGTGACCTAAAACTACCAAAATTTTCTAATTTTGTGACTAAAAACTATCACTTTCAGATAATGACCAGTTTAGACGATTTAAACATGTTTATGACAAAGGGTCCATCATCACAACGCTGATGTGGCGTCAAAGTCAACTTCACAGGAGAGCGGACGCCGGTCGCCTCGCCTATCCCCGAGATCTAGGGCGTCAATGGAGTTTCGCCGGCGTTGAGCTTGAATGATGGCAGGCTGACGATGGGGCGGCCCTTGAGCACGGCCTGGCACGCCTCCCATCTTGGGCCGGACCAGAGCAGTCGGAAGAGCGTCATGGAGGGCCGGGTCAAGCGGCGGCAGGTTGAGCAGCTCGGCGCAGCCAGAGAACTTGGCGAGGAAGACGGTGGCGTTGGCTGCTCGGCTCCGGATCCAAGACAGTGCGAGGCGGATGGTGCAGCCGTCAAGCTCGTCGCCGACCAGATCCGTTGCCTCGCTCTTAGAGTATAAAGTCTATTCGTATTGTAATCTATTTCTATTAGTCTAGTCTTAGAGCCCAAGCTTTGTAATCTATATAAACAGCCCTTGAGGCCTCAATCAATACAACAATTACTTCTTCAATATCTCAATCTATCATGGTATCTGACGCCTAGGTTTTCCGCATCTGGTATGGCTCCGCCACCCGCACCGCCTTACCGATTCGGCCCCTCTTCTCCATGGTCGAGTTCCAGCCGGCGCCCATCCCTACCTCTTCCTCTACAACTACCCAAACACCTCCCCAAACCCGTCATCCACTGCTCACGCCACCAGCCTGGCCATCATGGCCTCCTCAAGATGATCCTTGATCGGCCTCGTCCGAGCTTGGTCGATGCATTGGTCGGCCCCCACGCCAGATGGTGCCCTCTCACAGACACGCAAGCGTGGAGCCCCGGTCTTCGCCCGTACCACCGGCTCTCCGGACTCCTTGGACCCAGTCACGGCCAAGACGCTCACACCGCCACTCCCACTCCGCCTACTGAAGACGCTGCCAGACCGCCGCCATCCAACACCATGCCGGTCTTCTACGGCAACATGCAGGCCCCAATCGCATACTACCCATCCGCTATCCCCT
The DNA here is from genome assembly GCA_021605145.1 of Aegilops bicornis. Taxonomy (NCBI): domain Eukaryota; kingdom Viridiplantae; phylum Streptophyta; class Magnoliopsida; order Poales; family Poaceae; genus Aegilops; species Aegilops bicornis. Next base: position 713,022,862 of record CM038671.1, read on the forward strand.
ACGCCAACATGCAAGCTCCTCGCCCCTCTGCTTCCCCAACAAATGGCTTGGGACCAAGCCGCCTTCATCAACGTCATGAACAATTTTGTCCTCAACGACGCAGTACGGATTGGATTTTCGATTATGGTGCATCAATGCATATGTCTTCAAATATGAATTTATTGTCATTGTTTTCCTTCTCGCTTTCCACTATCACCATTGGCGATGGCTCCACCATCCTGTTTCATGCACCGGTCACTCTTACATCCCTTCCTCTCATGCCAATTTTCTACTCCGCAATATTCTTGTGCTTCCTTCCATCATCAAAATCTTATTTACATAGACAATTTTGCATTGACAAAAAAGTTATCCTGGCCTTTGACCCTTTTGGTTTGTCTATGAAGAATCTGACAACGGGGGCGGTCCTCGCTCGGTACAATAGCACGGGCGATCTTTATCCTCTTCATGACGCGCCCACATCCACCCTTCGTGCCATGCTCGCATCCGTTGATCTATGGCATCGTCGCCTCGGTCATCCCAAAGAAAACACTTTGACGCCTTTACTCCAAGAATTTTGTATCCCTAGTTCTAGCAGTCCCCATAATCCTCTCTCTCGTAATGCATGTCAATGCGGCAAACATGTTAGATTACCTTTTGGAACCTCTACTACCATTAGTACTTTTCCTTTTGAGTTACTTCACTGTGATTTATGGACCTCCCAGGTCCCTAGTGTTTCGGGTTATAAATATTATCTTGTGATCTTAGATGATTATTCTCACTATACTTGGACCTTTCCTCTCCGCTGCATTAAATCTGAAGTACCTGCAATCTTTCTCAACTTTCGACAATATGTAATCACACACTTTGGCTTGCCAATTCGATTTATTCAATGTGATAACGGTCGTGAATTTGATAACACCCAAAACCGCACCTTCTTTCTCTCCCAAGGCATTCTTCTTCGCTTTTCATGCCCTTATACATCTTCTCAAAATGGTAAAGTTGAACGCTGTCTTCGCTCTATTAATGATGTTCTTCGCACATTGCTTTTACAAGCCTCTCTTCCTTCCCGTTTTTGGGTTGAAGCCCTTCACACTGCCACACTCCTTCTTAATATTCGACCAACTAAAACTTGCCCTCTTTATTCGCCTTTCCAATCTCCTCTTTATTCGCCTTTCCAATCTCTTTTTCTCTCCCACCCTGACTATTCTTTTCTGCGTGTTTTTGGCTGTCTATGCTTTCCCAACATCGCCTCTACCGCCTTCAACAAACTAGAACCACGCTCACTACCTTGCATTCACCTTGGTCTTTCTGATGATCACAAAGGATATCGTTGTTTGAACCATCTTCCGGTCGTATCATTCTCTCTTGTCATGTCACATTCGATGAAAATACTTTTCCTTTTTCATCACTACAACCACAACACCAATTCCACCACAATCCGCCACCACCAAAACTCCTTCCCTAGTTCGCCTTCGGTCATCTCTGCTGCCATGGAATCTTATTCCGCCTCTCACCGGAATCGCCCAACATTAGCCACCCTCCCGCCTCTGCCCCCACCTCTCCAGAATCGCATCCTCTACCCCAGCCGTCTTTCCCTCACCACATCCTACCACGGCAACCCCTCGACACCCACCACCTTCCGATTCTTCTTCCTCACCGTCCTCTTCAACCGAAAACCCATCGCCACCCAATGCCGTTCTTATACCATCGCTCACCAATGATCATGTCATGTGCACCCGTGGAAAACGAGGATTTCTTCTCCCACCAAACGTCTCAATCTTACCGCCACCCCAACCATCTCTCCTATTCCAACCAGTTATAAGCGAGCTCTTCTTGACCCTCTCGGCTTTCTCGCTATGCGATGAATTTGAAGCTCTTCAAAGAAATAATACATGGACTCTTGTTCCCAAACCTCCGGTGTTAACATTGTTTACGGCAAATGGGTTTTTCGTCATAAATTTCATTCCGATGGCACTCTCGCCGTTACAAAGCTCGTTGGGTGTGTCGTGGTTTCTCCCAGACACTGGTATTGACTTTGATGAGACTTTTTCTCCTGTTGTTAAACCAAGCACTATTCGTGTTGTTCTTAGTCTTCTTTGTTTCCTCTTCTTGGCCTATTCATCAACTTGATGTTAAAATGTTTTTCTCCATGGCACTCTCAATGAAACTGTTTATTGTCGAGAACCCTCCGGTTTTGAGAATCCTCATCTCCAAATTTTGTTTGTCTCCTCAACAAATCTCTTTATGGCCTTAAACAAGCTCCTCGTGCATGGTTTCAATGCTTTGCTACTTTTATTCAAACCATAGGCTTTATTCCCTCCAAATCCGATTCTTCTCTCTTTGTTTATCAGTCTTCTACTCACACTGCCTACCTCTTGCTTTATGTTGATGATATCATTCTGGCTAGTTCTGATTCTTTTCTTCAACATACCATCTCTTCTCTCAATCGGGATTTTTCCATGACTGATCTTGGTCATCTTCATCATTTTCTAGGTATTCATGTTTCTCGCACAAAATCTTCCCTCTTTCTTTCTCAACGGTCATACATTTTGGACTTGCTTTCTCGTTCTGGTATGTCTGATTGTCAACCCTCTCAGACTCCAAATTGACGTTGGTGCTAAACCGTCACCGATGGTGATCCTCTTCGATCCTACTTTATATCATAGCATCACCGGGCGCTCTTCAATATGCCACTCTTACTCGCCTTGAAATCTCCTATTCGGTTCAAGAAGCTTTGTCTCTTTATGCATGATCCTCGTGCTCCTCATCCGCTCATGTCGACGCATTCTCCGCTATTTAAAAGGCACTCTTGATCACGGTCTCCTTATTAATTCTTCTTCACCTACAAGCTTGATAGTTTATTCTCGATGCGATCGGGCAGGTTGTCCGGATACTCGACGATCTACATCCGGATTTTATGCTTATTTGGGTGATAATCTTGTTTCTTGGTGTTCTAAAAGGCGTAACAGCTTCTGTGTCTTCTTACGAGGTCGAGTATAGGGCGGTTGCTCACGCAGCGTGGCCGAGGCGGTGTGGCTACGACAGCTTCTCATTGAACTTCATCGTCCGCTCCCACGTGCTACCATTGTTTACTGTGATAACATCTCTGCAGTATACATGGCTTCCAATCCAGTTCAACATCGTCGCACAAAGCACATTGAGATTGACATTCACTTTGTTCGTGAAAAGGTGGCTCTTGGCGAGGTTCGTGTTCTTCATGTTCCTACAAGTGCCCAATTTGTCGACATTTTTACCAAAGGACTCGGACCGCATCGTTCACCGACATACGCTCCAGTCTCAACATTGTTTCACCTGACGTTGAGACTGCTGGGGGATCTTAGAGTATAAAGTCTATTCGTATTGTAATCTATCTCTATTAGTCTAGTCTTGGAGCCCAAGCTTTGTAATCTATATAAACAGCCCTTGAGGCCCCAATCAATACAACAATTACTTCTTCAATATCTCAATCTATCACTCGCGTCCGCCGCCTCGCCGGAGTTCCCCTCGGTCGCGCCTCATCTCCGCCTCCCGTCGCTGGTGCCTAGCGCCGTCGCCCACTCGTCTTGATGCACGAGACGACCCATGTCCCTCGCTCGAGAGCAACCGTGTGGGCACCGGGCGGCAGCGGCAAGTCATCGAGTCGCGTCCTCGGCAGTCCGGGCGCGTCTGGTCGGTGGCGCGCTTATTGGGGCCTTTGGCGCGTCTGCGATCGAGGCGGGAGCCGGCGTCCGGCAGGGCAGCTTCGTCGGGGCTGGTGCGAGGAAGCGGCCGCCAGGGCGCACGCCGGGCCCTCCTCGCTAAGCCGGTGGAGGCGGCAGGTTCAATCGCTGGCGATGGCGCGACGCCCTCCCTCCTGAGCCCGGTGGCAAGAAGACCACGGCTCCGGCCTCCCTCTCGCCTCCGGCGACGACCGCCGGGGAGCCGGGATGCACAGAAACTGTTTGTGAAAATGCCAAACAAAGATAGATAGAGGAAGAAGAAGAATGACGTGTGGGTCCCACCTGTAATAACGGTCAACTGAGCGGTCAACACGTTTAAATCGTCTAAACTGGTCATTATCTGAAAGTGGTAGTTTTTAGTCACAAAATTAAAAAATTTTGGTAGTTTTAGGTCATTTTTTTTAAAGTGGTAGTTCTGTGGGACGGTGATAGTTTTTTGTCAATCACTCCAATTTCCACGGCAAATGCCTACATACGACTTCAGGACCAATGGTATATACCACTCATAAAGTTCACTGGACATGCCACATTTCTTACTTTAACGACCTTTAGGCTAATCTTATCTTACATCATCTAAAACATACGTATCTTATTTGATGTATATACAGTATACACTGTTCTAAGTCCCCTGGACGACGAAGCTAAGTACGTACGTATTCACTACTGGTGGATATATGACTTATGAGACATGTACGAACTACACAAGATATTCTTGTAACTGAACGAAGATCGATGAGGGTGCCTGATGGAAATGATCGATACGCAGAAACATCGTACGAGGAAATCGGACACCGCGCAAAGCCCGTGCGGTGCTTTTAGATGCGCGTGTGACGGTGCGGCGCTTCCCAGATCCACCGTTTATGTAGGCCACTAAGCTTGAATATATGCTCCCCTTGCATCAATGCCATTGTGTTGTCGAGGCCCTGCATTGGACATTTGGGTGGGTGAGATGGGCTGAGTTAGACTGTAAAAGAGGATGGTGTTTGAGTAGCTTGTGTTGACATAAGGTAGCTTTTCCAGTGTTCATGATGAGTATAACACCAAGATAAAAAACAAAGTGTTCATGATGAGCAGCCTACTTTGGCTTTCTTCCACCAACTGATGAGCCGCTGACAGTTGGTTTGCTCGTTGTTCTCGACGGACGACGTGGTGGAGGCGGCGGTGTCGGTGGCTGCGAAATCGAGTGGATAAAATGTCAGCATGTATTCCACAGGTATAAAGATGCACATCATAGTACGAATAAATGGATTTCTCAGGATTGTGGCGGGAAGTGCCAATATGGTTATGGATGGTGTGCTGACGAAAGAATGGCGTACGTTTGGTGCCCTGGACTTGGTGTTTCCTATCTGCAAAGGAGTTGTTTTCTTCGATGAGGATGCTCGGGATTGCACTGTCGCCGGAATGCCCTACACAAAGGATCATCATGATCGTTAGCATGTCCATTTTAATTGCTAAGACCAGTACCTTCATGGCCCCATTTCAGTAATAATTATCCCCAGAAGGAATAATGGCAGAGATTGTGGTAAGTGCCAGTCAACAGCACGATAATAACCCATTTGAATCATAACGTTTAGTTACCTCAAAGCTTAGACTATGCACAGTTCAGGTTTGACCGTGTGAGTACTACAAAGAACTGATGCATTCATATTCTCTGTTTTTATGTGCCAACTAGAAGCAAGTTCCGGACCGGATTACTAGGGTTTATGAGCAGGAGACAGAAACTATCCCTCTGAATTCAAACAGGACCCACTGTATCAGTTGTTACTCACATAATTACTTGTAATAACTAGTTCTCAATCATGGAATAACATTAAACTTTTAGGGAGAATGCAACAACATTGATCATTAACAAGTTTTGAGCCAGGCTATGTGTATCTTAACATGCACAATCTAGGAGAGATTCTATTATACGTTCTTTTGTGCAGCTTACCTCTTTCTTTTTCAGCCTAGCAAAAGTTGCTTCTCCAACACTGGAACTCAGCATTTTCCTTGCTGGCAGGTTTACTGAGCTGCATAGTGAGAAGTTTTTGTCAGGAAAATAGGGGTCAAAGCAGCCTTCATTATACATTCCAGTAACACTATTAAGGTTTCCACCTTGATTTTTGTTTGCCAGCCACTTGCAAGTCCATTCTTGCTGGCCTAGTTAAGTGACTGTGCACTGTTGAAGCATCTTTCGATCCTCTCATATTGCTGTTCGTCAAGGCAGTAAAAAGCAATTGAATTAAAAAACAGAAGACAAAGCCAAATCTTCAGAGAATTAAAAAACATGATGACAGGACTAACCTTTTTGGCTCTGGCTTGGTACTTTTAGTAGTAGCATTCAGAAGGGCTGGCTTTTTCAGAGTGCTCTGCATGAAGAGACAAGCCACATGAGATCTAACACCATTATGCTTCCAACGTAAAACATAAGCGCAAAACCCGCATGAATTTCTGTACATTATAGTTATCAGATGAGTGTTAGTTATGTTAACATTGTGGTAAGACAAGAGGATGGAACATACCACAGTGGTCGATGTAACCTTTGGATGTGCCACACTTGATCCTGCTGTCTTGCTAGGAGTTCTCGCACTATCCCTGGTAACAGAGCGTCTTTCTCCTGTAGAGGGCCGACGTGTACCCTCAATATCAGAACGCTTTGCTGCACTTCCTCTGTCGACGGGTCGTCTTTCAGAGGTAGAGGGCCAGCATGGCGTGGCGACAGCGGCTTGCTTCTGTGCACGCTCTCTGGTGACAGGGCGTCTTTCAGCAGTGGAAGGGCGTCCTGGGGTGGAGACATCAGCAGGCTTCTTAGCAGTTGCCCTGGTGATGGGATGCTTCTCTCCGATAGAAGTGACGCGCCCGGCAGCTGAGGAAGGTCTTTTGACACCTGTAACCCCGAGAGCTTCTTTTTCTGTAATCCTGCGAGTCCGTGGCGCGCCGGCCATCTTCTGTGATGCCACACTCGAGCTGCGGACATTGTTCGTCTTGGTCTTCTGGTTTGTAGTCATGCTAGGTTTTGCTGAACCAGGCGTCTGAAATGGTGGTTCAGGAAAAATGTGTTATGACTTACCAAAACATTCAGGCCCTTGCGCATATAAACACAAAATATGTGTTCATGCAGCTAGCTTAAATCAGTCATGTGAGTGTGAAACTGTGCATTAAAAAGAGAGTATCCATAATAAAGCGTCATGTCATAAGTCTATAAGCTCGAGTAGTATAGTAAACGGCAGCAAAATTCTTGACAAGATAAAAGCAGCAGTGATTCAGACTTCAGAGTTCAGAGGGTGATGTACCAAAGCTTGGTGTGTTATTACCTTAGTAACAGATGTGCGGTCCAGAGGGCTGCCTGCAACGGTTTTAACCGATTTTGGTATTATCATTGAAGCATATCTAAGTCTGGGGTCTTTCTCGGTATTTCTTCTAGGAGCCCTTGCATTTTCATAAGCTGCTCCAATACCGTCATGACCAAAACCTGCATTTTCAACATCTCCGGAATCTGAATTATCACCGAGGGCATTTTCTCTACCATCCTGGCCGGTTTGCTGTGAAATTCTGGCTTCTGAAACAATATTGGATGACGAAAGTTCGTTATGGAAGTCCTCATCTTCATGGTCATGGTAGCATTGCATGCCCTGTTCAGTTGTGGTCTCGTGTGCAGCTTCTTCCACATAATCGTACACAATTGTTCCAGATCCTGTGGGAGTTTCAAGCTCTTCGGCCGGCGTATCTTCTGTTTGGCTAGAATCACTTCCATCACCACTGTATTCCAAGGTGAGTTCAGTTTGCTGAATTTGCTGCTGTGAAGCCTTCAGTTCCCTGATCTTCTTGTAGTACTCTTCAAAATATGCCTTCTTCTGAGCTACTAAACCATTGAACTTAACAAACTCTTCATGGCGTTTGTCATTACTAAATACAGACCACTTCTCCCAAGATAGTGACTCAAGTTCAAATCTTCCGAAGGATACGGAACCATGATTGAGTGTCTGGGACACAGAAACTCCCTGAGGAAAGTGGAAAAACAACATAGAGAAGCAGGTGAATCTACTAGCTGGCGGCAACTCTTTCCAGGAACAGAACTGGAATATTATTTTCTACTAATTCAGAATAAAAGCAGCATTTCTGGTTGATTCACATAGTATGCATAATTTACATTACGCGAGGTATGAATATCTTGGAAAACTTACTTCAGAAACACCCAGGTCAGTTGTTTCTCCCTGTGACCACGCAAAAAAGGTTTGATTGACCTCAGTCGCCATCGATTATTTTCTGGCTAATTCATCATAGCTGGGTAGAGTTTTGTTGGTAAACCCTGCAAAAGTTATAGTCGTTAAACACGTTGCAATATTCTAACAAGCAAAAATATGAATAATATAGCCTGCTAGACGTGGACGTTTTCTATCTACAAGGAAAAATATTGCAAACTAAGATTAAGAACACACCAACGCTCATCTAACACCGCGAACAAGGACACAAAAACAGATGTTCAGAAGCATTTTGCAACTCAAGTAAATAACTCAAAACCAAGCTTATTCAAGCCAAAGACATGTGATGTTACTTTCTAAAGAGGCCAGAATCCAAGATACTAAGTAGTGGCTTGGAATGGAGAATTTCCATCAGTGGAAGCTAACCAAGCAGTAGTAAATTAATTCAGAAGGTCAATTATGCTCGAAGCATCCACCTTTAGCGCATGTTCCAACACCAATCCTTTCCTTTGGGGTCAAGATTCCACACACAAATAAAACTCCCACCTTCTGAGCTGCAGTTGAATCCCTCGACCCAGAATCATATGGAGGCAGAGGCTCTACCCCTCTTCTCAACAACCCAGCTCGTGCCATTATTCGCTCACATCACATGCCAACTACCCAAAACCAGTTGCAGTTCCAGATGCAGAGTCCAAGTAAAAGAGAGATACGATACGGAAATCTCTTATAATTCTGAGAATTCGGAGAAAGGCCAACTCGGGCCTGTCCATGAAGCAAATTTCCACCCGAGAAAAAAGATTTTTAGAATACGGGGCGAAGGGGAAAGGGCCCAAAATTGCCTCTGCAGTACTCCGCGCGCAATTTCCGGTCTATGGGAACAGTAAAGAGGCTTGAAGAACATAATTGCCGTTTGGCGAATTGAAAAAGGGGAATTACTTTGCACCAAAATGCATATCGACTTGTACTAACTACCATAAAACGAGGGGAAAACGAAGAGCACTAAAATTGAACTTACGGTGGAAAAGGAAAGAGAAGGCCAAAAGATAGAGAAACAAATTTATCACTTTAGAAGAGCGGCAAAAGCTGCGCTGAACTGAAAAGGGAGTGGACTTCACCCGCAAAAAAAAAAAAAAAAGGGAGTGGACTTTTTGGCGAACACAAGAACCGGATCGTACCACCACCGCCCGTCCCGCCCTGGAAAAGCTGCAAATGTGCAATTCAACTTCTCCTAAAAAGAACCCGCACGGAAAGAAACGAAACAACCATGCGAAGCGCGCAACCTCGCCGGAAATCAACGGAAGAAGCAACAAATATGCAGGGAATCACTTGACTCGCCGCCCAGCCAAGCAAAAGCAGAGGAAGTGAAAAGGATAATCCATGGGTGAAGACAGCATGCAGGACGGAGTTGAGCAAGGAATCCAGCGGAACCCCGCGGCATTGCAGAGAATTCGGCAGCAAGAAAACTGTCGCCCCCCTCGCTACTACAAACCACCCAAGAACAACCACAGAGACCGTGGGAAAAGGACTGAAATCCTCCATTACCTGACGGCTGCCGCCTCGAGCCGCGGAGCGGCTACTAGTGACCCCTGCTCGCGACGGGGATCCCCTCCCTCCGCGCTGCCGTCCCCGAGTTTAGGCTCAGATCAGACGAGACGAAGGCCACGAGAGGCACGCACGCACGCCCGCCGCTTAGCACTGTAGCACTGCCGCTGCGGTTGCGGTGCCACAGGAGAAGAAGAACACAGAGGACGCAGGGTATGGCAAAGGTATGGCGTGCTGCGTTGCGTGCAGCAATGGCTCTTAAATTTGGGCTTTGATTAGGCCGCGCGCGGGGTATAATTACCTCGATTGATTCCTCGCGTAACTACACATGCACGCACCGGCTGGCTTGGGTGTGTACTGGATGTCGTTTGACAGAGGAGAACGAAGCGGCGGGTGCTTCTTCTAGTACTGCGCGCGTCCCTGACAGTGGGCCCGGATGCGGCAGGTCGAGTCGTGGTGGGGGTACGTCTGCTCTTCTCCGGCGCGCCCTCGTGGAAAGTGGAAACTGCTTCGGCGCTCATGAAATCGACATACTACAATATTTTATTTATTTATTAGTTATGCGTGGAAAGTGGAAACTGCTTCGGCGCTCATGAAATCGACATACTACAATATTTTATTTATTTATTAGTTATGCGTGGATAGTAGATTGCGAGTTTGGGTTGAACCTCCAGAGGTTGAGGCTGGGCAAGCTAGGGTAGGCCAAGGCAGGTTGGTGGAGGATAAGGGTTCCTCCAAATTATTGGATCACAGTTGAGATGGGGATGCATGGCATGGTGACGAACAGAAAGCTTTTCCTCCATCATCATCGGCAGCAGCAATTTTCTCCCTGCCCATTTCGGGGTTTGTCTGTTTCCCATCCCGTGGGCCACTCGGTCCATCCCGGTAGTAGTACTTGCTCCGTCCTTCCACTCTTGAGATCTCTCTCGGCCGCATTTTTCCTGCGTCGGTCCGTGGTAGCTAGGCGTCAACCGTCGATGCAAACTTCATCTTCAGCAGACCCCGTAAAACAACAGTACCGCAAATTCGATTCGCATCATATACATCGCCAGAATTCAACAGAGTTCGTACGGCAAACTTAAAACATTACTAGCTTAAAAACCTATAAATCAACTTGTCATCATCATTGTCCTTCTTGACGCCGAGGTGGTGCTCCATCAAGGTGTTGGAGAGGACGAACGCCAGGTCGTACTCCTCCTTCGTCGCTTCAACCCGCACCGTGGCACTTTCGTCTCTGACGGCAGCCGCCTCCTTCGCCTCGTACCACACCCGCTCCGCCTCCCAAAGGCGCTTGACCGCGGGCGAGAAGATCTTGTCGAGGCGGTCGAAGTTGCGCCACGTCCACCGGCCATCGCTACGGGAAAGCGCATCGAGCTCTTGCGCGCCAGTCCTCCACCGTGGGTGGAGGGAGGAGCTCCCGGCCTCGTCGTCATTGTGGCGCACCGCCACGGCCCCCTCGGTCACCCCTCCCGCGACTAGCGCTCGACATCGGGGCGAGCTTTAGGTGCCTGCGTGCGCGGCAAATCGTGGCTTGGGGGGAAGGAGGATTTGTCGCCGGAGCTAACGAATTGCGGCGGAGGGGGATAGGGGAAATAGCAGACAGGAACCCTAAATCACGGCCGCTCCGGTATATATACCGAAATCGCGGGGGGTTTATGGGTCCCCCATAAAAAATTACAGGTCGGTCGTTTTTACTGTATCTGGTCGTACCGGTTTTTTCACGCGACCTGTAAATCTGCCGGAATTTAACGGTCCAGCGAGCTTATACGGGATCTGCTAGAGATGCTCTAAGGACATCTCCAATGCTGACCCATAAATTTTCTCCGGCATCCATCCGCGGACACCGATGCGGGAGCCGACCATCCATCAAATGTTGCCCACATACATCCAACCCAGATTTTTTTAGTCCGCGTGTTCAAATAGTCGCATATATTGTCTAAAATAGTTCAAATGCATTGGTAGTTCTAATTAAAAATGTTTAAATATTACACTCCGACATTGTTGTCCCCCTTAATCGCCCATAGATGCTCAATCAGATCTTCCTTTAGTTGCTCGTGAGTTGCTTGATGCCGAATCTGTTGATGCATTTGAACAAACTCTTCAAATGTGGCCAAATTTTGGTCGAAAAGTTCGATAGGATCACCTATGTTCTCAACTCAAGACCTGCGACAGCATCCTCATCCTCATCCTCACACAACAGGTCATCACCTCCCACAAGGTCTCTGTATCCCATTGTTTAGCAGGTCCACAAACAACAGCAAAACGTGCTTGCAGAACTCCAAAAGCCCTCTCAATATTCTTTTTAGCTGCTTCTTGTCTTTGGGCAAAGTGAAACTTTTTCAGAACAACTAGGTTAGAGACGGTGTTCACAAAGGTAGCCCAAAGAGGATAGATACTACCAACCAGATAGGAGCCCATGTTGTACTCATGCCCATTGACAGTATAGTGGCAAGGAGGAGCTTTTCCTTCAGTCTGCCTAGCAAACAATGGTGATCACTGCAACACATTGATGTCTTTGTGAGACCCGGGCATGCCAAGGAAAGCATGCCAAATCCAAAGATTATGTGATGCAACTGCTTCAAGAATGATGATGGGCTTCTTAACATGACCCTGATATTAGCCTTGCAAAGCTTTCGAGCAGTTCTTCCATTTTTAGTGCAGCAGTCAAGTGATCCTAGCAAACCCGGCCATCCTTTTTTCTTCTGAGATTGCCAAGAGCCTCTCGATGTCTTCCACAGTTGGTTCTCTCAGGTACTGAGGTCCAAACATTAAGACCACGACAGTTGTAAACCTGACCATGGCATCTCCGCGTGTGCTCTCGGACATCCACAGGTACTCGTCCCACAAAATCAGTGGTCGTGCCATATGCAAGCATCCGCGGTACGGCCGTGCACTTCTGGTAACTAGAGAAACCAATCTTTCCCATGACGTCCTTCTTCAAGATGAAGTAGTCATCAAAGGACTGGACGCCATGGTAGAGACGATCAAAGACATTTTTGCTCATCCGAAAGCGCTGGTGAAAATTGTGTTGGGGAACGTAGTAATTTCAAAATTTTCCTACGATCACGCAAGATCATGGTGATGTATAGCAATGAGACGAGAGTGTTGTCTACGACCTCGTGAGACCAAAGAACGGAAGCGTTGACGCAACGTAGAGGAAGTAGTCGTACTTCTTCACGATCCAACCGATCCAAGTACCGAACGTACGGCACCTCCGAGTTCTGCACCGCTCAGCTCGATGACGCCCCTCGAACTCCGATCCAGCCGAGTGTTGAGGGAGAGTTTCACAAGACGACGGGCAGGACGATGATGATGTTCCACGGCGCAGGGCTTCGCCTAAGCTCCGCCACGGTATTTTCGAGGTGTAATATGGTGGAAGGGGGCACCGCACACGGCTAAGGAACGATCTCAATGATCAACTTGTGTGTCATGGGGTGCCCCCTGCCCTGTATATAAAGGAGGGAAGGGAGGGCTGGCCGGCCAAGGAGAGGTGCGCCAGGTGTCCTACTCCTACTAGGAGTAGGATTCCCCCAAATCCTAGTCCAACTAGGTTTCCCCAAGTGGGAAGGGAGAGAGAGGCGCTTCTTCTCCTAGTCCTAATAGGACTAGGGAAGGGGGAAGGTGCACCAGCACTTGGGCCCCTTTTCTCCTTTCCACTAAGGCCCATGTTGGCCCATTAGCATTCCGGGGTTCCGTAACCTCCCTGCATTTGGTAAAATTCCCAATTTCACCCGGAACACTTCCGATGTCCAAACATAGACTTCCAATATATGAATCTTTATGTCTCGACCATTTCGAGACTCCTCGTCACGTCCGTGATCTCATCCGGGACTCGAACAACCTTCGGTACAGAAACATCATAAAACTCATAGTAATCGCCATCGAAGCGTTAAGCGTGCGGACCCTACGGGTTCGAGAACTATGTAGACATGACCGAGACACCTCTCCGTCAATAACCAATAGCGGACCTGGATGCCCATATTGGCTTTACATATTCTACGAAGATCTTTATCGGTCGGACCGCATAACAACATACGTTGTTCCCTTTGTCATCGGTATGTTACTTGCCCGAGATTCGATCGTCGGTATCCAATACCTAGTTCAATCTCGTTACGGCAAGTCTCTTTACTCGCTTCGTAATACATCATCTCACAACTAACACATTAGTTGAAATGCTTGCAAGGCTTATGTGATGTGCATTACCGAGAGGGCCAGAGATACCTCTCCGACAATCGGAGTGACAAATCCTAATCTCGAAATATGCCAACCCAACATGTACCTTCGGAGACACCTGTAATGTACTTTTATAATCACCCGATTACGTTGTGACGCTTTGGTAGCACCCAAAGTGTTCCTCGTGCAAACGGGAGTTGCATAATCTCATAGTCATAGGAACATGTATAAGTCATGAAGAAAAGCACTAGCAACAAACTATACGATCAGGTGCTATGCTAATGGAATGGGTCATGTCAATCAGATCATTCAACCAATGATGTGATCCCGTTAATCAAATAACAACTCCTTGTTCATGGTTAGGAAACACAACCATCTTTGATTAACGAGCTAGTCAAGTAGAGGCATACTAGTGACACTCAGAGGTTTATGTATTCACACATGTATTATGTTTCCTGTTAATACAATTCTAGCATGAATAATAAACATTTATCATGATATAAGGAAATAAATAATAACTTTATTATTGCCTCTAGGGCATATTTCCTTGATCTCCCACTTGCACTAGAGTCAATAATCTAGATTACACAAGAATGATTCTAACACCCATGGAGTCTTGGTGCTGATCATGTTTTGCTCGTGGAAGAGGCTTAGTCAACGGGTCTGCAACATTCAGATCCGTATGTATCTTGCATATCTCTATGTCTCCCACCTGGACCAAATCCTGGATGGAGTTGAAGCGTCTTTTGATGTGCTTGGTTCTCTTGTGAAATCTGGATTCCTTTGCTAAGGCAATTGCACCAGTATTGTCACAAAAGATTTTCATTGGACCCGATACACTAGGTACAACACCTAGATCGGTTATGAACTCCTTCATCCAGACTCCTTCATTAGCTGCTTCCAAGCAGCTATGTACTCAACTTCACATGTAGATCCCGCCACGGCGCTTTGTTTGGAACTGCACCAACCGACAGCTCCTCCGCTTAATGTAAATCGTATCCGGTTTGCGATTTAGAATCGTCCGGATCGATGTCAAAAGCTTCGTCGGCGTAACCGTTCTGACGAGTTCTTTGTCACCGCCATAAATGAGAAACATATCCTTAGTCCTTCTCAAGTACTTAAGGATGTTCTTGACCGCTGTCCAAAGGATCCACTCTGGATTACTTTGGTACCTGCCCGCCAAACTTACAAAGAAGGCACACATCAGTACTGGTACACAGCATTGCATACATGATAGAGACTATGGCTGAAGAATAGGGAACAAATTTCATATTCTCTCAATCTTCTGCGGTGTTCGGGCATAGAGTCTTACTCAACATCACACCTTGTAGCACCGGCAAGAACCCTTTCTTTGCCCGATCCATTTTGAACTTTTTCAAAACTTTATCAAGGTATGTGCTTTGTGAAAGTCCTATCAAGCGTCTTGATCTATCTCTATAGATCTTAATGCCCAATATGTAAGCAGCTTCACCGAGGTCTTTCATCGAAAAACTTTTATTCAAGTATCCCTTTATGCTATCCGAAATTCTATATCATTTCCGATCAAGAATATGTCATCCACATATAATATCGGAAATGCTACAGAGCTCCCACTCACTTTCTTGTAAATACGTGCTTCTCCAAAAGTCTCAGATAAAACCAAATGCTTTGATCACACTATCAAAACGTTTATTCCAACTCCGAGAGGCTTGCACCAGTCCATAAATGGACCATGGAGCTTGCACACTTTGTTAGCTCCCTTTGGATCGACAAAACCTTCTGGTTGCATCATATACAACTCTTCTTCCGTAAATCCATTCAGGAATGCAGTTTTAACATCCATTTGCCAAATTTCATAATCATAAAATGCGGCAATTGCTAACATGATTCGGACGGACTTAAGCATCGCTACGGGTGAGAAGGTCTCATCGTAGTCAATCCCTTGAACTTGTCGAAAACCTTTTGCAACAAGTCGAGCTTTATAGAACATTACCATCAGCGTCGGTCTTCTTCTTGAAGATCCATTTATTCTCAATTGCTTGCCGATCATTGGGCAAGTCAACCAAAGTCCACACTTTGTTCTCATACATGGATCCCATCTCAGATTTCATGGCTTCCAGCCATTTTGTGGAATCTGGGCTCACCATCGCTTCTTCATAGTTCGTAGGTTCATCATGTTCCAAAGAACATGACTTCCGAATAGGATTACCGTACCACTGCAGTGCGGATCTTGCTCTGGTTGATCTCTGAAGTTCAGAGAAACTTGATCTCAAGTTTCATGATCATCATCATTAGCTTCTTCCCTATTTGGTGTAGGTGTCACGAAACTGTTTTCTGTGATGTTCTACTTCTCAATAAGGGAGTAGATACAGATTATCTCATCAAGTTCTACTTTCCTCCCACTCACTTCTTTCGAGAGAAACTCCTTCTCCAAAAAGTTTCCGAATTTAGCAACAAAAATCTTGCCTTCGGATCTGTGATAGAAGGTGTACCCAACAGTCTCCTTTGGGTATCCTATGAAGACACATTTCTCCGATTTGGGTTCGAGCTTATCAGGTTGAAGCTTTTTCACATAAGGATCGCAGCCCCAAACTTTCGTAAAGCTTGACAACTTTGGTTTCTTGCCAAACCACAGTTCATAAGGCGTCGTCTCAACGGATTTAGATGGTGCCCTATTTAAAGTGAATGTAGCCGCCTCTAAAGCATAACCCCAAAACGATAGCGGTAAATCAAGAAGAGACATCATAGATCGCACCATATCTAATAAAGTCACGACACGACGTTCGGACACACCATTACGTTGTGGTGTTCCGGTGGCGTAAGTTGCGAAACTATTCCGCATTGTTTCAAATGTAGGCCAAACTCGTAACTCAAATATTCTCCTCCACGATCAGATCGTAGAAACTTTATTTTCTTGTTACGATGATTTTCCACTTCACTCTGAAATTCTTTGAACTTTTCAAATGTTTCAGATTTGTGTTTCATTAAGTAGATATACCCATATCTGCTCAAATCATCTGTGAAGGTGAGAAAATAACGATATCCGCCATTTAGCCTCAACATTCATTGGACCACATACATCAAGATGTATGATTTCCAATAAATTTGTTGCTCTCTCCATAGTTCCGGAGAACGGTGTTTTAGTCATCTTGCCCATAAGGCACGGTTACATAAGTGCCAAGTGATTCATAATCAAGTGACTCCAAAAGTCCATCAAGATGGAGTTTCTTCATGCGCTTTACACCGATATGACCTAAACGGCAAGGCCACAAATAAGTTGCACCATCATTATCAACTCTGCATCTTTTGGTTTCAACATTATGAATATGTGTATCACTACTATCAAGATTAAGTAAAAACAAACCATTCTTCAATGGTGCATGACCATAAAAGATATTATTCATATAAATAGAACAACCATTATTCTCTGATTTAAATGAATAACCGTCTCGCATCAAACAAGATCCAGATATAATGTTCATGCTCAACGCTGGTACTAAATAACAATTATTTAGGTCTAATACTAATCCGAAGGTAGATGTAGAGGTAGCGTGCCGATTGCGATCACATCGACTTTGGAACCATTTCCCACGCGCATCGTCACCTCGCCCTTAGCCAATCTTCGCAATCCAGTAGCCCCCTGCTTTGAGTTGCAAATATTAGCAATGTAACCAGTATCAAATACCCAGTGCTCTGCGGTATTAGTAAGGTACACATCAATAACATGTATATCACATATACCTTTGTTAACCTTGCCATCCTTCTTATCCGCCAAATACTTGGGGCAGTTCCGCTTCCAAAGGACCAGCCTGCTTGCAATAGAAGCACTCAGTTTGTGCTTAGGACCAGACTTGGGTTTCTTCTCTTGATTAGCAACTTGCTTGCCGTTCTTTTGAAGTTTCCCTTTTCTTTCCTTTGCCCTTTTCTTGAAACTAGTGGTTTTTAACCATCAACACTTGATGCTCCTTTTTGATTTCTACCTCCGCGGCTTTCAAAGATCGCGAAGAGCTCGGGCATTGTTTTGGTCATCCCTTGCATATTATAGTTCATCACGAAGCTCTTGTAGCTTGGTGGCGATGATTGGAGAATTACATCAATGACGCAATCATCCGGAAGATTAACTCCCAGCTTGAATCAAGTGATTGTTATATCCGGACATTACGAGTATATGCTCACCGACAACCGTTCTCCTCCATCTTACAAACTATAGAACTTATTGGAGACTTCATATCTCTCAATCCGGCATTCGCTTGGAATATTAACTTCAACTCTGGAACATCTCATATGCTCCATGGTGTTCAAAACGACGTTGAAGTCCCGGTTCTAAGCCGTAAAGCATGGCACACTTGAACTATAGAGTAGTCATCGACTTTGCTTTGCCAGACGTTCACAACTTCGGCGCAGCCCTTGCACCAGGCCCGGCACCTAACGGTGCTTCCAGGACGTAATTCTTCCGTGCAGCAATAAGGATAATCCTCAAATTACGGACCCAGTCCGTGTAATTGCTGCCATCATCTTTCAACTTTGCTTTCTCAAGGAACGCATTAAAATTCAACGGAACAACAAGACGAGCCATCTATCTACACATCATAGACAAGCAAGATACTATCAGTACTAAGTTCATGATAAATTTAAGTTCAATTAATCATATTACTTAAGAACTCCCACTTAGAAAAATATCCTCCAATTCTCTAAGTGATTGCGTGATCCATATCAACTACACCATGACCGATCATCACGTGTGATGGAGTAGTTTCAATGGTGAACATCAATATGTTGATCATATCTACTATATGATTCACGCTCGACCTTTCGGTCTCCGTGTTCCGAGGTCATATCTTATATGCATAGCTCGTCAAGAATAACCTGAGTATTCTGCGTATGCAACTGTTTTGCACCCGTTGTATTTGAACGTAGAGCCTATCACACCCGATCATCACGCGGTGTCTCAGCACGAAGAACTTTCGCAACGGTGCATACTCAGGGAGAACACTTCTTGATAATTTTAGTAAGGGATCATCTTATAATGCTACCGTCAATCAAAGCAAGATAAGATGCATAAAGGATTAACATCACATGCAATCAATATAAGTGATATGATATGGCCATCATCATCTTGTGCTTGTGATCTCCATCTCCGGCAAGCACCGTCATGATCACCATCGCCACCGGGCGCGACACCTTGATCTCCATCGTAGCATCGTTGTCGTCTCGCCAAACTTATGCTTCTCGACTATCGCTACCGCTTAGTGATAAAGTAAAGCATTACAGTATGCATTGCATTGCATACAATAAAGCGACAACCATATGGCTCCTGCCAGTTGCCGATAACCGGTTACAAAACATGATCATCTCATACAATAAAATTCAGCATCATGTCTAGACCATATCACATCACAACATGCCCTGCAAAAACAAGTTAGACGTCCTCTACTTTGTTGTTGCAAATTTTACGTGGCTGCTACGGGCTTAAGCAAGAACCAATCTCACCTACGCATCAAAACCACAACGACATTTCAAAATAGACTCCGTTTAACCTTCTCAAGGACCGGGCGTATGCACACCTTCAACTAAAGTTGGAGAGACAGGTCTTCCACAAGCCATCTATGTGCAAAGCACGTCGAGGAACCGGTCTCGCGTGAAGAGTACGCGTAAGGTTGGTCTGGATCGTCTGTCCAACAATACCGCTGAACCAAAGTATGACATGTCGGTAGGCGGTATGACTTGTATCGTCCACAACTCACTTGTGTTCTACTCGTGCATATCATCAAACCATAAAAACCTAGGCTCGGATGCCACCGCTTGGGGAACGTAGTAATTTCAAAATTTTCCTACGATCACGCCAAGATCATGGTGATGCATAGCAACGAGACGAGAGTGTTGTCTACGACACTCAGAGACCAAAGAACGGAAGCGTTGACGCAACGTAGAGGAAGTAGTCGTACTTCTTCACGATCCAACCGATCCAAGTACCGAACGACGGCACCTCCGAGTTCTCGCACACGTTCAGCTCGATGGCGCCCCTCGAACTCCGATCCAGCCGAGTGTTGAGGGAGAGTTTCACAAGACGACGGCGTGGTGACGATGATGATGTTCCACCGCGCAGGCTTCGCCTAAGCTCCGCTACGGTATTTTCGAGGTGTAATATGGTGGAAGGGGCACCGCACACGGCTAAGGAACGATCTCAATGATCAACTTGTGTGTCATGGGGTGCCCCCGCCTCAGTATATAAAGGAGGGAAGGAGGGGCTGGCCGGCCAAGGAGAGGTGCGCCAGGTGTCCTACTCCTACTAGGAGTAGGATTCCCCAAATCCTAGTCCAACTAGGTTTCCCCAAGTGGGAAGGGAGAGAGAGGCGCCTTCTCCTAGTCCTAATAGGACTAGGGAAGGGGGAAGGTCTTGACCAGCACTTGGGCCCCCTTTTCTCCTTTCCACTAAGGCCCATGTTGGCCCATTAGCATTCCGGGGTTCCAGTAACCTCCCTGCTTGGTAAAATTCCCAATTTCACCCGGAACACTTCCGATGTCCAAACATAGACTTCCAATATATGAATCTTTATGTCTCGACCATTTCGAGACTCCTCGTCACGTCCGTGATCTCATCCGGGACTCCGAACAACCTTCGGTACAGAAACATCATAAAAACTCATAGTAACTGACATCGAAACGTTAAGCGTGCGGACCCTACGGGTTCGAGAACTATGTAGACATGACCGAGACACCTCTCCGGTCAATAACCAATAGCGGGACCTGGATGCCCATATTGGCTCCTACATATTCTACGAAGATCTTTATCGGTCGGACCGCATAACAACATACGTTGTTCCCTTTGTCATCGGTATGTTACTTGCCCGAGATTCGATCGTCGGTATCCAATACCTAGTTCAATCTCGTTACGGCAAGTCTCTTTACTCGTTCAGAATACATCATCTCACAACTAACACATTAGTTGAAATGCTTGCAAGGCTTATGTGATGTGCATTACCGAGAGGGCCCAGAGATACCTCTCCGACAATCGGAGTGACAAATCCTAATCTCGAAATATGCCAACCCAACATGTACCTTCGGAGACACCTGTAATGTACTTTTATAATCACCCGATTACGTTGTGACGTTTGGTAGCACCCAAAGTGTTCCTCGTGCAAACGGAGTTGCATAATCTCATAGTCATAGGAACATGTATAAGTCATGAAGAAAAGCACTAGCAACAAACTATACGATCAGGTGCTATGCTAATGGAATGGGTCATGTCAATCAGATCATTCAACCAATGATGTGATCCCGTTAATCAAATAACAACTCCTTGTTCATGGTTAGGAAACACAACCATCTTTGATTAACGAGCTAGTCAAGTAGAGGCATACTAGTGACACTCTGTAGGTTTATGTATTCACACATGTATTATGTTTCCTGTTAATACAATTCTAGCATGAATAATAAACATTTATCATGATATAAGGAAATAAATAATAACTTTATTATTGCCTCTAGGGCATATTTCCTTCAAATTGTCAGCGAAGATGGCATTGGGGGCAAAGTAGTAGTCCATCGGCATCAAATGGCCGCGCACCCGGTTGCAGTTGAGCATTCGATGACCCTTGATTGACCCCTTGAAATTGAGAACATGGTCCTTCGCATGCTCCGCGTCTGCAGGCACCGCCTGCAGCATTGAAAGGACATGCGGTGCCCCCATGTGTGGTTTTGGTAATTGATGACATTCTCTATGGACTAATGGTTGCCTTGAGTTTATTTGAAGGTTTTGTCCATAGGCTTTTCTTGGAGTACATGTGTTGGTTTCAAGGAGAGTTTTGTGTCGACCAAGGTGCTATTCAAGGAATTATCCAAAGATTGGTCATGTGAGTGTTGAGCTTATTGCAAGCATGTCTTGAAGAATAAGATTGTGTGATCATTCATGTCCACCTTCAAGACATCATCCAAATGAAGAGAGTTGGAAAGATTCAACACACAAAGCGTACAAGATGTACAGAGGGATCAAGTGATCCCATGGTATGGTAAGCATTGTCCATTACGCTTTGTGTACTAACCCATGGTCTTCGTGAGAGTTCTTTGTGGGGTTAGGTTGCGGTGTGCAAGTTCAAGTAATGCATCACGAAGAGATCAAGTGCTTGAAGCTTGCCGTCCATTGTGGTGACAATGGACTTGTGAAGATGAGCGGAAGAGAGGCTCACCCACGGTAGAGTATGGGGAGCAATCAACTAGTCTTCATCCCGCCAATGCAATCAAGAAAGGTGGTCCAACTTGAGGGAGTCAAGATCGTCATCATCTAGCTCAAGTGGACCATGTGCAAGGCAAAGGTTTGCCCTTGATAGGTTTTCTATTTTACCGGTCTCATGGTAGTTGTGGAAGACCGGGTTATAGGATCGCTTGCCGTACTATCAAGGGGGCTCTCGATGAGTTACTTGATCGTATCGTTAGTAGAGAGCTCAAACCATTGCATCCTTGCATCATCTTTTTGGTTCTTGTTTGGTTCTTATCCTTGTGAGATTTGGAGCTTATGGTCATTTTTATGACAAGCTCGAGTTCATCGAACGGAGTTCTCATGCATCTTCTATGATGTTTTCGATGTTGGAGGGTATGCCGGTTCTTCTCGGTTGGAGGTTTCACTCCTTTGTTTGCTAAGCATACCTCCCCTGTCGCTGTTTTGATGCTACTCATTGTCTTGTTTCAAACAAGCTTGAGTTTGCTCAATTCGGAGCTCATTTGCAGAAGTTATGGCAGTTCTGGTTTTCCTTGGAGTATTCTTTGTTTTCGCGGTAGTGGCTTAAGGTCGGGCGCCAATGATAGTACCGTTGTCCACAAGCGGTAGTACCGAGCACTCAAGCGGTAGTACTCCCGAGCGGTAGTACTGGCTTGGGAGTTTCGGCCGTAGTACCGCAGTGGTTCCGGGGCTACTACCGCCTCGATTCGAGACCGTTGTTTTTTCGTGGTCGGGTTTTACGGTACTAAGTGCGGTAGTACCGCTCCAAGCGGTAGTACTGCGTGCCTACTCCCAGTAGTACCGCTCTGGGGCCAGGGCCTTGACCTCCTCGTCAAGGTCTTGGCAAGATCATTGGGTGAGAGCGGTAGTACCGCCCTGCCCAGCGGTAGTACCGCTCTGTCAAGGATGTTCGATTAGGGGTAACGGTTGGATTTTCCCCTCCTATAAAAGGGGTCTTCTTCCCCATTGAACCTTATCCTTTGAGCTTGTGTTCTTCCCCATTGTTGACCTTCTTCGAAGCTTGCTAACTCTCAATCCCTACAATGATTCTTGCTAGTTCTTGAGGGAAAAGAGAGAGGAGATCTAGATCCACGTTTCCACCAATCACTCTCTCCTCTAAGTGAGGGGAACCCCTTGGATCTAGATCTTGGAGTTCTTGGTGTTCTCCTTCTTGTTCTTCCTCTCATTTTCTTCCCTAGCATTAGTTGCTTTGGTGGGATTTGAGAGAAGGACTTGGGCACTCCGTGTGCCCTTGCCATTGCATTTGGTGCATCGGTTTGAGTTCTCCACGGTGATACGTGGAAGTTACAAGTTGAGAAGCTTATTACTCTTGGGTGCTTGGTGCCCTTGAGCTTGTTCCTCTTGGGTGCTTGGGCGCCCTAGGCAGTTGGTGGTGTTCGAGCTCAATCATTATGGTGTAAAGCTCCGGCAAGCCGGGGTCTCCAATTAGGTTGTGGAGATCGCCCGAGCAACTTGACGGAGTTCCGTGACCGCCCCAAGGGTTGCCAAAGTGTACGGGTTCGGTGACCGCCCCAAGGGTTGCCATTTGTACGGGTTCGGTGACCGCCTCAAGGGTCCCTTAGTGGAATCACGGCATCTTGCATTGTCGAGGGCGTGAGGAGATTACGTGGCCCTAGTGGCTTCTTGGGAGCATTGTGCCTCCACACCGCCTCCAAACGGAGATTAGCATCCGCAAGGGTGTGAACTTGGGATACATCGTCGTCTCCGCTGCGTGCCTCGGTTATCTCTTACCCGAGCCCCTTTACTTATGCACTTTACTTTGTGATAGCCATATTGTTCTTTGTCATATATCTTGCTATCACATAGTTGCTTATCTTGCTTAGCATAAGTTGTTGGTGCACATAGGTGAGCCTAGTTGTTGTAGGTTTTGTGCTTGACAAATTAACCGCTAGGTTTATTCCGCATTTGTTCAAGCATAAACCGTAATTATTTTAAAGCGCCTATTCACCCCCCCCCCCTCTAGGCGACATCCTCGATCTTTCAAGCATCACCATCTCATTTGTATAGTCCTCCTCGTCAGACGACTCAACACAGTGCTCGTATATGTACTCCACACCATTGCTTCAAAGAAGAAGGGACAAGAAAATTAGCTCGGGCAATTCATTGAACAACTACCGGGCACGGTGAGCATCACATGAGTGGATGGTACCTGAGCGGCGGTCGGAGGAGAGGCTCATCCCGGCGGCAGAGGAGAAGTGGTGTGGAGCCAGGGTGTGCCATTGGACGTGACAGACTCGTTGAGTTCCGGCGGGGGCGTGGCGGTCGGGGTGGTGGAGCGGCGGCGAAGGCAAGAGAGAAAACAAGAAAGAGAGAAAATAAGAGGATGGAGGTGCGGGGTGTGTGAGGGGTTTTGGGTGGGCCGGGGGTGTTGCTGTCCTGACTCCCGCAAATGACCCCCCTCCCCCCCCCACACACACACTTTGCCTCGGGTTTGCTAGAAAAACTACGTACAGACCGCTTTGCGGGCTGATACAGGGCTGCGTTGGATGACACAACACGTCCGGACAACGCAATTTAAGATGCCATTACCTCCTAACTTCCCCCGCAAAAAACAAGTTTGACCTCCTAACTTCATTGGATATTATGCTAGCGTGACTTACCCCTTTGCTCTCCTTCAAAGCGAACATAAAGAGGCGGCTAGGGTTTCTCCTCTGGCCTTAAGGCCATGGAGGCGCGGTGGATCTTGACCCTTACCGGCGGGAGGGCTCTGTTTTTATATGTTTTTTTAAGTTTTGCTAGGGTATGTGCCTTGCTGAGAAAGACGAGACGGCAGCGGCTTCCTAAAGATGGAATAAGATTCTCCCCGCCTAGGGCTATCCCGGTGGTGTGTCTAGCATCATCGAAGAACGTGTGGAGGTGTGTCTCCGGCGAATCTAGCGGGAATCGGTCAGTGGTTGTCTTTGGTGGATCCGCTCGGATCCGGTCTTCGTTCGTCTACGTCAGCGTGTCTTCAGGTTGGATTTTTTATCTACACTTCTCATCATCGGTGGCGGTTGTTGTTCTGTTCTACTGGTCCTATGAGGCCTTAGCACGGCGACTTTTTGATTGTCTACTACAATAAGTTTTGCCCGGTTCCGGAGGGGAGGGGTGATGATGGCGGCGCGCCACGGCTTCGGTTCGCTTTAGTGTTTGTAGTCGTCGTTAGGTGGCCTACGAATCTGGACGTAATTTTTATTTTTTCTGGTGTTTGTTCTACTGCCACTGTCATGATTAATGATGAATAAATAGAAAGTTTTCTAAAAAAACTCCATTGGATGTCATGATCACTTGCAACATGCATATATATATATATTCTGGCGAAGGTAAGAATGTACCTCGCCGGCCGGACGGCCGGTAATATTTCGTCCATCATTGCGAAATGTCTGGATTAACCCTACCTTCTCAAGGTTATCCCAAGCACTGGGCCACTGGACTGCAGAAATCCACGACCAGCGAACCTCCTAGCCCGAATGCCTTTTGCCTTTCGCGCCCCTACGGCCCCAGCGACGTCTTTGGCCGATTGATCGTGTCGCATCGCACCCGCGCGGCGAGGTGGATTTGGATGCATCCGTCGGGCGGGACGCAATGCATATGGAGTGAAGTCCAAAATAAACCTTGAACTCGTGCATCTCGTCGTAATCAAACCCTCACCTCTAAATCCCTGAAATCAGTACCCTATACTCTTTGATCCCGGTCAAACTCAACCCTAATACCGGTGTAGATCAGTTTGGTGCACTGGAAAAAGGCCAACCCCCACCGGAATAACTTTTTGCTCTCACTGACTATTCGGTCCCACTCGTCATGTCCATCTTCCCTCTCCCGTGTAACCGTGTTGGTTCACTCCAGAAAAATTCCGCTCGCAGGAGGACTACCCTCCACCTTCCGTGGATCCCGTCGCGGCTTGCCCTTCGCTACGTGAACCTTCTTCATCTCCGAGCAGCTGGCGCCCTACGCCCCACACCGCTCTTGCCGCTATCCTCCATCCCCCACGACTCCCGCTGTCTTCGTCGCCATCTGGAGAGACACTGGGCCAGCACGGCGGTGAAGCGGCTGGTGACGGCGGCCGATCCCGATCTAGGTGGCCGTGAAGACCTCCATCTCTAGCAGCGTGTGTGCCTTTGCGAGTTTGCCGGCTTCGGAAGCTTAGTCAGCCACCTGGATGGCGCCGGCGTAAGTGACGAGGAGGTGCACGAAACGAATCACGGCGTTCTCCTGCTTCCGCATCTGCTTGAGTCCGTGAAGCCAAGTGGACTGTGGAAAACGGCGGCAAGACTACAGAGTAAAGGCGCATACGTAGCCAGGTCAATGCAGTATGCCATGTTGGCAGATGGGTGAGGGCGCTCGCCGGACACGGAAGTGAAGGGGCGGGTTTCATCCATTGCCAGCCGAAGGAAAGTGGCCTCCATGATTCCTGTGTAGTGTATCTCTCCCTTTTAGGCCTTCAAGATTTGAGCTTAGAAATTGCAACATTAGAAGGCCTAATCGAAGGGGAAAATAGGATGTATGATCATGGAAGATTATGAAGGTCTCGTTTTTGCTCACCAGCGTTCAGATCCGCCGTCTCTGGCCATGGATTTGTGGGGTGAGAATTTTAGTTCGGGATAGGACAGAGGGAGCTGGAGGAAGAAGAAAGCACGCACAATGAGATTCCTATTATTTAACTTTTTTTATTAGAATATATGGGTCCCGGCTAATGTTATATACTGTAGCAAAAATCGTTGTAGCTTCGATTTAAGCCGGCGTAAAACTGAACATGTGGAAGATGAAAATGACAGGTGGGGTCGGGATGTCAGTGAGAGTATTCGTTGATCCTGGTTGGGAATGATCGTTTCCCAGTGTGCCAAACAGGGCCAGGGTTAAAATTGATCGGGATCAAAGAGTACAGGGTACCGATTTCAGGGATTCAAAGATAAGGGTTTGATTCCGACAAGGTGTACGAGTTCAGGGTTTATTTCAAACTTTACTCATGCATATGCATGCACGTTGACACTGACACGTTCCCCTGTCTGCCCATGCATGTTACCCTGCCGCGTGCATGCATGCAGCCTCGTATCGTGGGAGAAGGAGCAGGCGTTCGTGCGTTTTGTTTGGACGCGCGCCGAACCAACCGAGCGAACGTGGTGGCGTTCGTCCCCATTCTCTTCTCCCCAACCGTGCGTACTGCGTGGTACTAGCACGAGTTGAGATCGACGGATCCATCCATGTAAGTAGACAAGTAGTAGCAGTAGTACAGGGAGCAGACTGGGCTTGGCAAACGAACAAGATCTAGGATTACTATACTGTTACGGAGGAGGGCGACGGGTTCCCCGGTCACGTGGCTCCGTCCGCGGAACGCTCCCCGCTGCCGCTGTGCCGCGACGTGCCGTGTCGCTCATTGGCTGGCTCCCCCGTTGGGCTTCGGTGCAGTGGCCTGGAATATTCTGACATGCTTTGGTTAAGTAACCTCTTTGACAGCCCAGCGCAGGGATGTTCCGCCGACATGCAAACCGGAGCGATCGGAGTTTACTAGTACCTGAGGCCAACTCCACCGCGCCCCGTCCATTTAGGGTAAAAGAAACAAAAGAGGCGGCCCAGCACACGGCTTTAAACGGATAAATGTCCGAATTTCGTCAGTTTTCGACCCATCCCGGCCCAGACTTGCGCTCGGTTTGGGGTGAAACGAACAGCGCGCGGACGGGCGGGACGCGCGCGCTTGTCCTCCCCTGGCCCGCCTGTCGGTGGGAGAAACCAAAACCCCCCACGCTCATTTGGCGCCATTTGCCCCAAACCCTCCCGCTGCCCCCTCTCTCCCCCGTCCATGGCCGACGCCCGCCGAAGTTCCGGCCTGGCCGTCGATCCGCCCAAGAAGGTGAAGAAGAAGGCGCCAAGGAAGCCGCTTCGGAGTGCACGCCGAGGAGATCACCAAGTTGGACGCGGAATCGGCGAAGAGGAGGAACAGAGAGTGGTCGTCAAGGTCAATGCCGCCACGGCCAAGTTCGCCGCCAGCGAGGAGCTGGAGGTCCGACGGCGCAAAAGGTCAGCCGACGAGAAGGAGGACCTCGTCAACAAAGCGCACGCCATCCTCATGCTTGGCATGGGTCGTCTGCCGGGTTCCTGCGCAGCCGTCGACCAGCGAAAGCAGGCTCGTCGGCCGCCCGGCCTACGATCGCCAAGCGTCGCCGCACCGCGCCATGTCGCCCGGCTTCCCTCCGCCAAGGCACGACGGCCGGACCCGTTCTCGTGGTCGCCGGACGCGGGCTTGTTTCTTGGCCCACACCGCGCCCATGACGCCATCGACCTCAACGTCACGTCAGGTCCAGCGGCGGGCGGCCGTCCGTCGAGATGCTAAGAAAGCAGGCACGGGCACCGTTCACGGGCACCATGCCGGCCCCCCGTGTCTTGTTTGAGGGAATGCCAACCCCAACGCCCGGTGATCGACCCCTTCTACAACCGCTACATGGAGGACGTGATCTTCGACGGTGGGCATGGCCGTGCCTACGACCCCGATGAGACCCAAAGTCAGGATGGCCGCGCCAAGTACGTCCCTGATGAAGAGAGCGACGACCGTGCTGACTACGACCATGATGACTCGTGGCATGAAGACGATGACATCTATGTCGAAGGTGATGAAGAAGAAGAAGGCAATGACGTTGATATTAGTGGTGCGCCATTGTTCATCGACGAGCTCACCCAAAGAGCGGAGGCACAAAAGAAGAGGAAGAGCATTCATGCGGGTTCATATACACAAGATGAGGACAAGTTGATTTGCCAAGCTTGGATGGAGATTAGCCAAGATCCGAGGACCGGCGCAACAACAAAGGGCATTGTTTTTTGGACGAGAGTCCACAAAACATTTCATGAAAGGAAGATGTTTGAGCCCTACCAAACTACAAGCAATCGTGGCATCGGCTCGATTCAAAAAAGATGGTTGTTCATCCAACAAGAGTGCAACAAGTATTGCGCCGCATTTGAGAGCGTTGAAGCACGACCCGTGAGTGGTCTCGGCGTTTGGGACATGGTATGATCTCCTCTTTGTAGCCCTTTCCTTGCTACGGCCATGAGACTTCGGCCGTGTATATGTTTGCATGTTCACTTGTTGTTGATCATGTGGTGTAGGCATTCCAATCTTTGGAGGCATTCAAGGCCCGACACAATGACAAACCATTCACTCTTACGCATTGTGGATGATCATCAACAATTGCCCTAAGTTCAAGGATCAATACCGTGAACTTCAAAGAAAGCGAGGCAAGAAGACGGCCAAGTTCGCCGGAGGTGAGGATGGCGAGGCGTTGAAAAGGCCGAGGGGCAAGACCAACTCCAAGGTGGACGACATACGTGACACCTCATCCATGGCCTTGCATGAAACTTTACATGGCATGATGTCTCAAAAGGATGTGAGGGACGAGAAGAAGCGGCAAAGCAAGGACGAGCAAATGAAGCAATACCTAGACCTTCAAAGACAAAAGCTTGAGATGGAGGATGCGGCCAAGAGGAGGAAGATCGACATGGAGGAGGCGGCCCGGCAAAGGCAGCTCGACATGGAGGAGGCGGCCCGGCAAATGCAGCTCGACATCGAGGCCGACAACGTCAAGGCCAGGCAGAGGCAGCTCGACATCGAGGCCACCAATGCCGCCACCAAAGCGAAGGAGGTGGCCCTTGCGATCATGAGCATGGACTTGTCGAAGATGAGCGACAAGACGAGGGCCTGGTTCGAGGCCGTGAAGAAGTTGCTCGACGCCAAGGCCTGAACTAGGTCGTCCGATCGGGCGTGGCTGTTCTTTTGAGGTCAGCATTGGTGCCGCCACGGCCGGGTCACCGGTAGTGTGCCGTGAAAACATTCATTTTGGAGGCCGATCAGGTTGTCCGGGCCACCGGTCGTGTTGCCGGGCGAGGAGAACTATTCATTTTGGAGGTCGGTTGTGTTGTCGTCACCGGTGATGCCGGCGATGGACGTGTAGGCCGCTTGCTTTGTTGCCGACGTGATGAACCGGGGCCGCCGCTGGCCTGAACTAGGGATTGGCATTTGAAATGTTGCTTTTAGTTTTTTAAGTATACGCGGATAGGATGGGGCAAATGGATGCGGCCGTGCGCATGGCCACCGCATCCCAGGACAGGCCCGGACACGACCCCAAATCCCTATCCAAACGGACAGAAATCGGAGAAAACGGACTTTTGTTTGGGGTCGCGCGGTGGAGTTGGCCTGAGGCCATGTGCATGATGTGTACGTCCACGGAACGAGCCATGGCATCTAGCTGGACAGGTCGGGTCAGGTGACTCAGACTGGACGTGTGACGGTGTGTGCATCGATCGCTGACACCGAGCGTGGCTGCCGCCAGAACAGATCGATCGGTCTCTACGTGTCGGCTCGAGCTGCGCTGGATCCGATGGTTCCAATTGCGAGAGGGACGACGGAAGACGTGGGCTCGGAGAAACGTCCAAGGGATCCAAGGGTAGGAAACCCTTGAGCACATGAAGGCCACGTGCATGGCCTTGCAAGGCATGCTTGTTAGCCCAGGAATCTTTCCCCGGAGACCCGTTATTCTGGCTGGGCATGTCCCAAGGAATAAAAATGTAGTCCCAACTCCCGAGCGAGCACAAACGTCCCGTGAAAGTCAATGCAGCTGGACTCTCTGTCACTGTCAGTCGATCTTGTCCCGAAATTTCACGGTGTACCCCTACCTCGCTAGCTGTTTCAGTTAAACAAATTGTCTATTGTTAACTGTTATGTACGTACACGGCTCTCGCTGGAGAAAGACAGGACGTACGTACTGGTACCGCTCAACCAACGAACTACAGTAATCAGCAGAACGGGACGCTTTCAAAGCAAACTGCGTCCCAGCTGCCGGAAATGGACGTGAGCTTGCCAAACGACGCATCATGCCTAACCTAATCATGCATGGAGGGCCCTAACCCTGGGGAAAAAGGAGCGGAAGGACGGAGGATTCATAGCGCTATCATCATTCTCCACGAACCAAATCTAAGCAACCCGTCCCCTCTACCACCTTTGCACGAGTGCCCTATCATTGAGGGCTCCGGAGCATCAATGACGGCGTCCTTCCGCGCTCCCACTCCCCGGCGGCTTTTCCCGCCTCTAGACGCCACGTCCCCCTTTTCTGGAGCCTTTCTCACCGGTCAGCAGAGCCCAACCGCATGGCCACGGACACGGGTTTAAAAGGGCGGCAAGAAAGGGATGACAGGGGCGAGAGAGCGAGGGACCATCCAAACAGCGTTTGGGTCGCTGATCTTGGACTCTCGTTGCGCTGTCTGTCTGCAGAAGAAACAGGAGTTTGCCGACCGAAAACATACGGCGAGATAGGGCTCTCACCCATAGTAGGAATATTCCACGGGAGAGCTAGCTCATCTGCTAGCCTGGTAGTAATATTTTGGGCGACGCTAGGCGCCGGTGCGCCGGCCCAAACGATTCGGCCGGTCCAGGCCCAGCCATCCGATGCGTTTTGCATGGACCGTTAGATCTGCGTGCATACACGGACTAAAGCAACCGTTGCAGCAAAAAAGAACAGTTTTGTTGCGACCGTGTACGAACAGCCACAACAAAGAAAACAGGGGAGCTGGATCCCCGCGATCGCCTGGCCCTCGATCACGGGCGGCGGCGGCTAGATCCGCCGTTATTCGCTCCCCGCGCGAATCACGTCGACGAGGGCTCCCCACCTATCAAGCCGCCTTGGGATTGCTTCAATCATGTCTTACATACGTCATGACCTCCTTGCCGCCATGGATTCGGGCTCCAAGTTCCGTTCTGACGGTCGAGGTTCTTGACTCGCCGCGAGCCCGTAGCGGCTTCGCCGGCGACCGGTTGCGACATCCGCCCCTGCCTCCCGTCTTTGGATCTCGACGCCGAATTCACGGAAACCCGTCTTTGAGTCGCTTCGGCCGTGATGGATGTAGCAAAACATTATGCGGTTGTAGCAAAAAGCGTGCTAGTTGTAGCAAAACCGCGGCCCCGGCTGTGTGTTGTAACAAAAGCGTGGCGCTAGTTGTAGCAAAATGCTATGCCGCTTATAGCAAAAATCTATGCCGGTTGAAGCATGTAGCAAAACCGCAGCATTTTATCATCTTTTTCCACCTCCAAATTGCCGCTGGTTGAAGCATTCTTATTTTCATAGTGTCTAGTTGTAGCTTTCTCTCTCAATGGTTGGAGTTTTTTCCAACAACCATTGAAGTTTTTCTACCAAAAGTTATAGCTATTTTCTTTTTAGCAGCACTTGGTCAAGGCTTTTTGTGTCGTTTCGGCTGAAGCTTTTTTAGTCGAAGGATGTAGCATTTCATGTCAACGGTTGTAGCTTTCCGGCGATGGCGCTAACCGCTTGTAGCTTTTTCTACATTCGGTTGAAGCTTTTCATCTAGGGGATGAAGCTTTTTTTTAAACGGTTGCAACATGAGGGGGTGCGACGATTCTGCAGAAGCCTCCGGTGTCGACCATCTCCGTCTGGCTCGTCGTGGCGAGCGAAGCCGTGAGCGACGTGGGAGTTGCAACCGCCGAGGATGGGGATTGGTCAACAGGCTGCATCCAATGGCGAACGGGCTGTAAAAGCATGGCGGGTGAGATCTACATCCATGGGCCAGCGAGATTCGATCTTCCATGGCCGACGGCGAGATGTGGCCGCCAGCGCTGCAGGAGATGAGGATGGCGACGAGATCCGCGGAGCTGTGAGACAGGAATAAAGCGAGATTCGCGAGATCCGCAGCGCCACGTGGTTGCTCGCGACTGGGTCACGGCGTGCGCGCGTGGACTGGACCGGTCGAAGCCCCGGCCCCAAACGTTTCCCTAATATTTTGATGGGAGGAAAACAGGCATCGCCGAGCAGAGTCGTGGCTATCGGGTTGGTGTGCCTTTGCTTTCGATCGGTCAAGACGGGGCCCGGTGCTCCAGTTGTTTACACAGTTTTCTGTACTTGAAACCGATCGGTTCTCTGCTCCATCCAATTGTCTAGGACGTGTCAGTCCAGAGGTATGCAATTTAAAATATCTGAGAACAAGTGTACTTGCACATGCATTAGGTGAGTGTCATCGTTCGTGACACATGGGAGGATCGACAGCATATCCTTCCCTCTTGAAACTTAATCATCTGCGTGCCCTGCCACTTTAAAAACTGTTCGTGTAATGAGGTTGGGAGTATGAAAATATGGACAGGAGGACAGAGACTATTGCCATGGGAGTGCTCAAGCTGGGCCACGCACAGGACCGTAGGGGATCTCGTGTAGAAGGAGGAACCGGAATTGTAAATGCCGAAGAACAATCGTTCAAATCACTGCAAAATGCATCTCATTACCACACAAGCAAAGAAACGTAGAATAACCGAAGAACTCAGAGAAAGTTTCACTAGGAACCTAGAAGTAACACAGTGTGTAAGACTGGATATTTAGTGAACATGCATATTCTCAGCTTCCAAGTATGCATGTTCTCCAGTGGCGGTGCCAGGATCAAAACTATGTGATGTCAACCTTCACTAATAAAAAAAATAGATCATAAACAGGAATAAAAACATCGTACTTTATTACAAACTAACATATCTATGGCAGTAGTACTTTGCGACGATGCATACATTGATATGTATGCATAATAGCATCAGTACTAATAGACTGGAATACATCGGCTTCAACATAAGTTATGAGACAATGGTACAAGAAATCATCGCCTATTCTATTGCGCAAATCAGACTTGATATATTTCATTGCGGAAAATGCTCTCTCAACTGTTGTCGTTGCAACCGGCAAGATCAATGCTAGCTTTACCAAAAGGAATACTCGAGGAAAGGTATTGTACTTCTTTGTCTCAACTAGTTTTCTGCAAAGATCACTAACCCCTTTCAAATTGGAGAGTCTTGAATCATCACGAACATTTTCAAGGAAGTTATCAAGTTGGACACTAAGATCTTCAATTTTGCTTTCACTCCTAAAATCATCTAGATACAAACGAGCCATTGCTAACACTTTTTCTTTGTCAAAATTAGCAAACGAATCAGAAGGATCCAAAGAAGCCATCCCAAGAAGCAAGGTTGTGCTGCTTTCACTAAAGCGGTCATCAATCTCTACACGTAACATATCAATAACGGCATACATCACACTTTGGTAGTAATGCTTATTTGATATGCCATCAGTCTGAACCTTACGCTTTGATCTCGATCCTCGGGGAATATGCATAGCATCCATATCAGAAAGTTCAATATCTTGTTCAATGCAAAAAACCAGTAACCTTTTTAATCATACCTTCCCAGCCTTGGTTTCTCATTTCCTGTAGGTCTTTCGGTTGTGTGAAGATACGACACGGCATTCACAATGTCCTGATCCTTCCTTTGCAAAGCAACGCTTAGATCATTAGTAATCCCAAGTATAGCCTTTATCAAGTGCATCATGAAAACAAAGTCATATGTTTGAATAGCGTCCAGTACACCTTTTGCTTTAATCCTATCGAGAGCTTTGCTGGCATTTTGTGCATTATCATCAACAACTTCAATTACCAAGGGGAACATAACAATCATATTCAAGAGAGAGCTGAAATGAGAAGCCCAACGAGTATCCCCAGCTCGTTTAAGTCCAAGTTCTTGATTCAAACCTCTACCAGTTTCAAGTTCTCCATTCTGCAAAGGTGCCGTCTGGACTCTTTTTGCTTGTTTCTCTCTAAGCATATCTCTGTTCTTAAAAGAATTTCCCACTGTGTAGAGAAGAACACTCATCCACTCAAAAAGCCATACCACATCTTCATGGTTTTTTGCAACTGCGACTAGTGTGAGTTGAAGTTGCATTGCTATTAATTAACACACGTTCCAAAGCGGCTCGAGCATCAGTAGGAGTCTGTTCTTCCTCATTCGCAGGTGATTGTTGCTGTGTGGTATTTGTAACATTTGAGTTGGACTGACACTTCTTCACAAATTTATCCATTTATCAAACGAATGACCTGACAAAATAAATCTATTGCTAAGAAAAGGGAAATATGCAATTCTTATTCTTAAAAATAATAATCTCCTACATCCTAAATCTTAATATTGCCAGTGAGAGAAAAACTGGAAAATAATGAACTGTATTGCTGTTTTTGCACATAAAACAAACAAGTAGAAGTAGAAAAGTGGAGGGCCTTGCCTTGTGTAGTTGTGTTGGATCAGATACAGAGTGCAGACTAGTACAGTAGTATTGATCGATGGATTCAAAGTTTCAGACGGACAGTTTGTGTGAAGCTACAGGTGCGCCGCTCGCGGCTCGCCGGACAGCCCAACGTGGTCGTTCCTCACGTCTCACGTCCAGAGTCCAGCCAAAGATTACCGACGCCGGGAGTCCGGGACAGCAAGTCTGAAGGCGATGCGCTCTGCGGCAAATCCATGGTCATCGGCGAGGCGTGTGAAGGAGCCAACAAGATCACGTAATTTGGGGATCAGTTAAGGGATTTGCGATTTCTTCTTGCGATATGGCCCAGTAATGACCCAACTAATTGTTACACAAGCAGAAAAATAAGAGAATAGATGGGCCTGTGTAGTTAAATATTGCCGGTTGCATGGTTCAACGACGTGATATGCAGACCTGAGTGTCGATGTCGTACGAGAAACCTGTGTAGTCAAGCGACTACACAGTTATAGCCTGGCTTCGCCACTGATGTTCTCTATCATTTGTTTCAAAACAATTTCTAGTATTTTTAAAGGATTTGGATCTTTAGGAACTTTCCTATGTTTGTTTGCGTGATTTGTCGGATTTTTTTTCTTAAGAATCATTTGTACTCTATCTAGAATAAAAAAATATCCATCCACTCAAATTTCTTAGCAGAATTCCATTCATATACTTCGGATGTGTTGCCAATAAAATGTCGAATTCCAAGAACACGAAGGGTTTATTTGGCAACAGAAGAATATGTAATGAGCAATGTCAATGATCTCACAACACATATAGGCATCTCATACATAGTATATTTTATAATTGTTTACAACTACAATAGAAAATCTTACGCTTCAAATTATGTCAAGATATTGATATACGTGTATGCTCTAGAAGTCTTCATCAAGATATTTACCGGTACTAAATTTGAAATGGACATATACAAGTACACAAACACATTGGTGGCACACATTAAACTGCAAAAAATAATATCTTGTCTTTTGTTTATTAGGACAGATGAGATCAGTTAATTGAATGAAATCTATTGTCAAATGAATTAAATTTCATGCTACCAAAAATGATTTCATTTTGAAAATAATATATAGCAACATTAAAAGCAAGAATTTATAGATGAAAAATAATCTTAGCATTTGACGGCACTGCTATAACTGAACTAACTATAGGCTATAAATAAGTGAACAAGTTTATTATAAATAGCATCAAGCCTACTAGTTTGGTTGTATTTAAGTGGTTACTTGGATAGCCATGAATATATGAAAAAAATGAGTTTGTAGCTGGCTATTAGAAAAAAGGGTTTTGCAAATTATATTCTGGATAACTACTTTACAAAATATCATGTTTGGGTTTGGAAAGTGTAAAATCGTCCTGTCTATTTCTTTATTTGGGTAGGATACCGACTTGCTTCCTCCCATGACTAGTGCGACCATCTTTCTCTCTCACATTTTCAGTGTTGCCCATTGACAACAGTTTCCCAAGCTCCTGCCTACGATTCCTCCTCCGTCGTTCGTTCTCAGCCCCTAGACGTCGGTGCCCTCCTCGTCCCATCGTCCTCAGCGATCTCTACGATATGGGGCAATAAATTCCGCAGTATTTGCATAGCCAAATCAACAAGATAAAATTACCTGCACATATGGTTTCATAGCACACTCAGAATCTTTATATTAATTCACAAATATATGGTTCATATATTTGTACTTTTTATCTTCAGGAACAACAAAAACCGCACTAGTAACAACCCATCTTATAACAACTTGATCTGGCGCATAAACTTCCCAACGAACAACGCATGAGAATGCCATGTCAAATGACACTACCGCCATTACATTTTGAGAGGGGTGACCATATCTATTTCTATAAGGATTTTGCTTATCAAGCCTGATTTTTACATCAATATGTGTCCCATTAATTACTCACAGGTAATTCCATTGGGATCTTTTGTTAGTCAAACAATAAAGTTTAAAGTTTGCGTGACATAGCATTTAATCATAATTGAAAGGAACATTTGATTGGGCTAGAAAAATATCTTGAAATATGGGCAGAACCTTTATCCACCAATATTTTTGCTAGGACTCATTGCTTGGATCTATTATGAAAACATCATGCAACCCATTGGTGTGCCTTTGCTTTTGATCGGTCAAGATCGGTCGAGACGGGGTCCAGTACCCCAGTTGTATATATAGTTTTCTATGCTTTAGATCATTCAGTTGTCCATCCAATTTTTATGTATAAGAGCGTTTAGATCACTAAATGCTCTTATATTTTTTATGAAGGGAGTACTCCGGAGTATATGTATATACGTACACGGGAGTTCGGATGTATGCATAAAAATATCTGAAAACAAGTGTACTGTCACATGCATTAGGTGAGTGCCGTCGTTCGTGACACATGGGAGGATCAAAGCGTATCCTAGGCTTGGAACTTTTGCTCTCGGAACTTGATCATCTGCGTGCCTTGCTCTTTTAAAAACTATATACTCATGTAACATGATCGGGGAATATGAAACTTTGGACATAGACTATTGACATAAGAGTGTTCAGTTGGGCCAGAGAGATCAGAGAGGTTTCATGTAAAAGAAGCAGAGCCGGAAGGAAGACTAGAGGGGGGGGGGATCTAGTGTAGAACGAACGAGAGGGAGGTAACCAATTAACTCTAAATAATGCTGGAGAACAATTCGTACGCATGATTGCAAAATGCATCTCATTTCCACACAAACAATGACACGCATGCAGGGAAAACTGTACAATAACTCAAGAACTCATAGCAAGTTTCATTGGGAACTGGGAAGTAATACAATGTGTAAGACCAGGTTAAGGGGGCAAGTTTTTTCTTTTAGAAAACTCAGCTTCCAAGTATGCATGTTCTCTATCATTTGTTTCGAAACAATTTGTCTGATTTTTGAAATATTTGGATGTTCAAGAACTTCCCTATGTTCGTTGTTTGATTTGTCGGATTTACTTCTTAGGATTCATTTGTACTCTATCTAGAGGAATACTTTCATGCACTCGAACTTCTTGGCAGAATTCCTTTGTTTTATTGTGATGTCAAACACTCTTTAATCCAAATTTCTATTATCTTCTAATCCTATATGATTCAAAATGTCATCATGTGTGAGAATCCTTGGAATCAAAGAGGCCCAAAAAACACAACTTCCAAGTAGGCTTAAGCAAGATGAACACTACATGAAGCTCGGAATTCCCATGTTTATATATGAATAGTGTGACCTATGATTGAGCAGAAACAAACAAGGGTGCGGAATGTACAATTAGCCTATCTTTCCATAGTTGTGACCATTCAGATGGAAATGGATCACAAAGCAAGCACACTCAGCCGAATTCACTGTTTTGACCCTTTTGTAAACTTTAGCACAATTTGACCTTGGTTCGAGAGAAAAAAAATCGTGATCTGACCCTTTTCGTATCGCCATCGTTTTTGGCGGTAGGACTTGACTGTGCCGTCAATGTCGTTTGATGTTGAAAATACCCTACCGCCATTGTTTTTTACGGTAGGGTATAGAAGATATAAATTATGTGTGTCATGTACTACTAGCAAATCTTTCCGCTGGAATGTTGGCTAGTGCGTGCAAGTTTCATTTGGCTGGTCTTGGCTTCAAGGCTTCCTAAGGCCAGTTAATGTTAGGATATAAATTATTGGTAAAAACAATTTTTACTTATCTGTAACTATTTTGTAAAATTTCCGCAAAGATGTAAACAAATATGATGGGTCAAACGTCTCCTGTATTGTTTTATTGTGGTTTGAGCTCACCGGTGCTGGAAATTTGTAGGAGATGTATGATACACGCATACACACACAAAAACTTATGCATTTCCAGTGTTGCCTACGGCCAGGAGGAAGGAAATAAATGTGCTCAAAACCAGCATGGTTTATTGAATATTATTTTTGGGAATGTACATTAAAACTTGCTAACACTATACTGTAATTCATAGCCATGGTTGGGAGTCGGAACTGTTTTTCAGTGATGTATCCTTTTTTTACTATATACTGCAAGGCAAAAGCCTCACAGTTCTTTATTCAAAAATAAAAGGGAGGGAACAAAAGTCCTGTAAAAGTCAAGTACAACAGCAAAGAGAAAGGAAAGAGAACTTACAACCCAGACAGGGCAACAACTAACTAGGGCAAGTCAGAAATCCAAGTCAGAAGACTATCCTTAAATTACATTTAATCTTATGAGAGAGCAGATACATATCATGGATAAAGTTGTGCCTCCAAGCTCTGAAGGTAGGCCTTCCATTCCTAAAGACCTTACCATTCCTGAGAATCCAGATATTCCAAGCAGCTGTAAAAACCACTTCAGTGAAGAAATTATGGCCAAAATCCTTCCTAGCCTTTACTGCCATCTGGTAAGTAATCATCCCAGGCTGAGGGTCCCAGTTTATCTGCAAATAGTTCCATACTATGAGACTGAAGTTGCATGAGAAGAACAAGTGGGTAGCATCCTCATGGATGAGATAAGAACATTGCACACAAGAGTGATCTTCAACATGCCAGTGCCTCCTTTGAAGCATATCTCTGGTATTTAAACGATCCCTTAACAGCAAAAATCCAAATATTTTAATTTTAAGAGTGCATGAACATCTCCAAATCCATTGGAAAATAGGATCAACAGGAATATCTTGATGCACATGCATATAAAAGGATTTAGGTCTGAAGCATCCCTTATTGAAAGGCCAGATCCATGAATCATGTTCCTCAGTGCAATCATATCCATTCATCATCTGTTGCAGGCTTTCCAGCTCATGAAACGCTTGGGTAGATAAAGGAAGATGCAAGGCTAAGAGAAGCTCCTAGGAGAGAACTTCTGGCACTGATAGTTGTCCATCAACAACAAATGAATAAAGCCTGGGAAATTTGTGGCTGTGGAAGAACCATTGAGCTCAGCACTCAACAGTCTGTCCAAAACATGATAGACCTACCATCTACCAACTTTGGAGAGGCCAGCTGATAGAATTTGTGTGCTAACTTGAACACATCACGCCACCAAAATGACCCACATAGACTGGTAGTGTGAGGAACAGAGCCATCATAATGAATCCTAGATAAGACCAACCCAAGGAATGTCATGGTGATTATAGAATTTATGCAAAAATTTCATAAGCAAAGCCTCATTTTGCACTCTTAAATTTAGCACACCTCCCTTGTTTTTAGGCAAACATACCAAATCCCAAGCAGCAAGAGATTGCCTTGGTGTATCACAGTTCCCTCTCCGAAGGCATTGTCTCTGAATCCTTTCAATTTGCTTCAATATTCCAGGAGGGATGACAAGTGTGCAGAGAAAATATATGGGCATGGAGGTTAGCACAGACTGAAGCAATTGTAACCTGCTACCTTTCAATTCTATGCACAAGAGGCATGACATCCTGAATTGAGGGCCTAGTAGTTCCCATGGGGAGGCCCAAATAATTGAAAGGCATAACCCCCACCTTGCAACCCAGAATGGAATCCAATCTATTAGCTTCATCATTTGACATATTCATAGGCACCATTAGAGATTTTGCAAAGTTCACAGACAACCCTGTTGAGGCAGCAAAAACATCAAGCATATCTTTAAGAGCAACGAGCTGGTAATCTGAAGCAGGCATGACAATTAAGGTATCGTCAGCATATTGCACTATGGGGTAATCTTAACTATGAGTTGGAATTGGTAGTCAAGATTCCCTTAGAACACATGTCATTGACCACAGACTGAAGTAAATCAACAGCAAGCACAAACAGCAGAGATGACATTGGATCACCTTGCCTAACTCGTCTTTTACATTTAAAATGATGTCCATGCAGTGATGTATCCTTGACAGCCATTCCATTCACACCAGCGCATGTGAGGTATTGGCAGTGAAGGAGGCCGATGAGCCAGAGCAGAGACAACCATGACATGTTCTTATAATTCAAGCTGATTTGATCCTACTAAAAATCAGTCACATGGAACTTTATATATTATTATTTAATCTAGGCGCAAAACAAATCAGAGAGTG
Organism: Aegilops bicornis; assembly: GCA_021605145.1. Classification (NCBI taxonomy): domain Eukaryota; kingdom Viridiplantae; phylum Streptophyta; class Magnoliopsida; order Poales; family Poaceae; genus Aegilops; species Aegilops bicornis. The sequence continues at coordinate 713,063,737 of CM038671.1, forward strand.
TTACATCATCACATTTTCCCATTGTAATTTATTGCAACCCAACGAAAACAACGGGAGAAAAAAAGGCTATTAGTAGAGTGTTCATCCCATTACACTTCAGAGAATATACATCCAGAAACATCTATAATTTTCTATGGAACAATATACTTGGTAATAATCTTTCTAGTTTCCATGCTAGATTGCAAACAGAGAACAGAATTACCGCAACAACGCCTAGGCACAATCATGGCAACACATATGTAGTTCATAGTTATGCCCCTCAGAAAAAACGGTTACTCCTTAAGAAAAGGGGGGTGCTGGTTTCTATTAGCTGTATGCATAGGAACTACATGTAAAGAAAGATTATCAGAGTGCTACTGTCTATGATGAGCATAGCTTGTATAGAAAGGAAGATAGTATACTTGTGTAATTCTATAAGCTTCTCTGATATCTAGTATAAGTTTGTTGACAGGCTTGAGTTTGTTTTGAAAGATCTGATGGACAAGACTTTCTCAATTATTTGTAGTACTCGCCATGTTCATATATGAAGCAAGTCGGCTTAGACTTCTGAGCTTACTATGCAGCACCAACATGGTTATTTACCCAGATTATGAAGCCATTATGCAACAAGTACCCACCTTGGGCCATCATATCTCAAAATAGAAAGACAGTATTGGCCGTCCCACGATCAACAGGAGTCTATTTCTGTAAATTTCAACTGTATTAACAACTCAACATCAAACTAGGAATCACAGGTAACGTTCTTAAGCTCAACTATTTTTTTAATAACAAGCTCTAAGTTTGTTTGTAAATTAAGCTCAAGTCTTTCAGCAAAGTTATTTTAAGACTTAGATCCATACGAACAAGTCATTTCAAGATTAGCCTGCAATAACACAAGTTAATAGCTAATTAACTGGACTTCCAGTCACAGATTAGTCTACTCATGGGAGAGATAGGTTAGCGATTTAACAAATCAACCCATATGAATTGCTGCAGCCTCTTTTCTAAAAAATATGAATTGTTGTAGCAAAGAAAATGCAAAAGATGCCGGTAAATACACTTCCTAGACTAAGCTTCAGCCTAGATATTTGCATATCTATATTCGTTTATATTTTTGCGGAAATTTCATAAAACAGTTACAGATAAGTAAAAAATTGTTTTTACCAACAATCCATATCCTAACATTAATTGGACAAATTGTTTATTTTTTACTGGAAAAAAATGGCCTTAGGAAGGCTCGAACCCATGACCAACCAAATGAAATTTGCACGCACTAGCAAACTTGCCAACAGAGCCACTCAGTAATAAGACAGTATTGGCCATCCCACGATTAACAGGAGTCTATTTCTATAAATTTCAACTGTATTGACAACTCAACATTAAACTAGGAATCACAGGTAACGTGCTTAAGCTCAACTCTTTTTTAATAACAAGCTCTAAGTTTGTCTGTAAATTAAGCTGAAGTCTTTCAGCGAAGTTATTTCAAGACTTAGATCCATACGAACAAGTCATTTCAAGATTAGCCTGCAATAACACAAGTTAATAGCTAATTAACTGGACTTCCAGTCACAGATTAGTCTACTCATGGGAGAGATAGGTTAGAGATTTAACAAACCAACTCATATGTATTGCTGCAGCCTCTTTTCTAAAAAATATGAATTGATGTAGCAAAGTAAATGCAAAAGATGCCAGTAAATACACTTCCTAGACTAAGCTTCAGCCTAGATATTGGCAGATCTATATTCGTTTAGATCTTTGCAGAAATTTCATAAAACAGTTACAGGTAAGTAAAAAATTGTTTTTACCAACAATCCATATACTAATATTAATTGGACAAATTGTTTATTTTTTACTGGGAAAAATAAAAATAAACAAAAAATGGCCTTAGGAAGGCTCGAACCGAGACCAACCAAATGAAATTTGCACGCACTAACAAACTTGCCAGCAGAGCCATTCAGTACTAATACACGCTAGACGTTATTTATATCTTATATATGTTGGGGAATGCAGTAATTTCAAAAAAGTTCCTACGCACACGCAAGCTCATGGTGATGCATAGCAACGAGCGGGGGAGTATTGTCCACGTACCCACGTAGACCGTAAGCGGAAGCATTTTATCAACGCGGTTTATGTAGTCGTACGTCTTCACGATACGACCGATCCAAGTACCGAACGCACGGCACCTCCGAGTTCAGCACACGTTCAGCTCGGTGATGTCCCACGAACTCACGATCTAGCAGAGTGTCGAGGGAGAGTTTCGTCAGCACGGCGGTGTGATAACGGTGATGATGAAGCTACCGGCGCAGGGCTTCGCCTAAGCACTGCAACGATATGACCGAGGTGGATTATGGTGGAGCGGGGCACCGCACACGGCTGGAAACAATCAACTTGTGTGTCTATGGGGTGCCCCCTGGCCACGTATATAAAGGATGGAGGGAGGAGGAGGCCGGCCCTCATAGGGCGCGCCCAAGTGTGGAGTCCTACTAGGACTCCCTAGTCCTAGTAGGATTCCACCTCCCACATGGAATAGGAAAAGGGGAAGGGAGAAGGAGAAGGAAGGAAGGGGGTGCCCCCTTTCCATAGTCCAATTCGGATCAGTCCATGGGGAAGGAGCACGGCCACCCTTGGGGCCTTTCTCTCCTTTCCCGTATGGCCCATTAAGGCCCAATACGAATTCCCGTAATTCTCCGGTACCGAAAAATACCCGAATCACTCGGAACCTTTCCGATGTCCGAATATAGCCTTTCAATATATCGATCTTTACGTATCGACCATTTCAAGACTCCTATCATGTCCATGATCTCATCCGGGACTCTGAACTATCTTCGGTCATCAAATCACATAACTCTTTAATACAAATCGTCATTGCTAACATAAAATGTATAAGTCATGAAGAAAGCAATAGCAGTAAACTAAACGATCAAGTGCTAAGCTAATGGAATGGGTCAATTCAATCACATCATTCTCCTAATGATGTGACCCCGTTAATCAAATGACAAATCATGTCTATGGCTAGGAAACTTAACCATCTTTGATTCAACGAGCTAGTCAAGTAGAGGCATACTAGTGACACTCTGTTTTGTCTATGTATTCACACATGTATAAAGTTTCCAGTTAATACAATTCTAGCATGAATAATAAACATTTATCATGAAATAAGGAAATAAATAATAACTTTATCATTGCCTCTAGGGCATATTTCCTTCAGTTCCAAGATTGATATGATCATCATCTCACACTCCCTATACTTTCGGGATTAGTGTTGAACCTAAATAAATGTTATTTGGTGTTTGCGTTGAGCATGAATATGATTTGATCATGTTTATTGCAATACGGTTATTCATTTAAATTAGAGAATAATTGTTGTTCTGTTTACATGAATAAAATCTTCTATGGTCATACACCCAATGAGAATGGTTTGTTGGATCTCGGTCGTAGTGATACACATATTCATAATATTGAAAAGATGCAAAGTTAATAATGATAGTGCAACTTATTTGTGGCACTGCCGTTTAGGTCATATTGGTGTAAAGCGCATGAAGAAACTCCATGCTGATGGGCTTTTGGAATCACGTGATTATGAATCACTTGATGCTTGTGAACCATGCCTCACGGGCAAGATGACTAAAATTTCGTTCTCCGGAACAATGGAGCGAGCAACTGACTTATTGAAAATAATACATACTGATGTATGCGGTCCGATGAGTGTTGAGGCTCGCGGCGGGTATCATTATTTTCTGACCTTCACAGATGATTTGAGCAGATATGGGTATATCTACTTGATGAAACACAAGTCTGAAACATTTGAAAAGTTCAAAGAATTTCAGAGTGAAGTATCATCGTAACAAGAAAATAAAAGTTTCTACGATATGATCGCAAAGGTAAAATATTTGAGTTAACGAGTTTGGCCTTCAGTTAAAACAATGTGAAATAGTTTCACAACTCACGCTACCTGGAACACCACAGTGTAATGGTGTGTCCGAACGTCGTAACCGTACTTTATTAGATATGGTGCGATCTATGATGTCTCTTACCGATCTACCACTATCGTTTTGGGGTTATGCATTAGAGACAGCTACATTCACGTTAAATAGGGCACCATCTAAATCCGTGGAGATGACACCGTATGAACTGTGGTCTGGCGAGAAACCTAAGTTGTCGTTTCTTAAAGTTTGGGACTGCGATGCTTATGTGAAAAAGTTTCAACATGATAAGCTCGAACCCAAATCGGAGAAGTAAATCTTCATAGGATACCCAAAAGAAACTGTTGGGTACACCTTCTATCACAGATCCAAAGGCAAGATATTCGTTCTTTGAGAATGGATCCTTTCTAGAGAAGGAGTTTCTCTCGAAAGAAGTGAGTGGGAGGAAAGTAGAACTTGATGAGGTAATTGTATCTTCTCTCGAATTGGAAAGTAGCTCATCACTGAAATCAGTTCCAGTGATGCCTACACGAATTAGTGAGGAAGATGATCATGAAACTTCAGATCAAGTTACTACCAAACCTCGTAGGTCAACCAGAGTAAGATCCGCACCAGAGTGGTACAGTAATCCTGTTATGTAAGTCATGTTACTAGACCATGATGAACCTGCGAACTATGAGGAAGCAATGATGAGCCCAGATTCCGCAAAATGGCTTGAGGCCATGAAATCTGAGATAGGATCCATGTATGAAAACAAAGTATGGACTTTGGTGGAATTGCTCAATGATCGGCAAGCCATTGAGAATAAATGGATCTTCAAGAGGAAGGCAAACGCTGATAGTAGTGTTACTATCTACAAAGCTCGAATTGTCGCAAAAATGTTTTTGACAAGTTCAAGATGTTGAATACAATGATATTTTCTCACTTGTATCAATGCTTAAAAGTCTGTCCGAATCATGTTAGCAATTGCCGCATTTTATGAAATTTGGCAAATGGATGTCAAACCTGCATTCCTTAATGGATTTCTTAAAAGAAGAGTTGTATATGATGCAACCAGAAGGATTTGTGGATCCTAAAGGTGCTAACAAAGTGTGCAAAGCTCCAACGATCCATCAATGGACTGGTGCAAGCATCTCGGAGTTGGAATATACGCTTTGATAAGTTGATCAAAGCATATAGTTTTATACAGACTTACGGTGAAGCCTGTATTTACAAAAGTGAGTGGGAGCACTACGGCCTTTCTGATAAGTATATGTGAATGACATATTGTTTATCGGAAATAATGTAGAATTTTCTGAAAAGCATAAAGGAGTATTTGAAAGGAGTTTTTCAAAGAAAGACCTCGGTGAAGCTCCTTACATATTGAGCATCAAGATCTATAGAGATAGATCAAGACGCTTAATAAGTTTTTTCAATGAGTACATACCTTGACAAGATTTTGAAGTAGTTCAAAATGGAACAGTCAAAGATGGAGTTCTTGCCTGTGTTGCTAGGTGTGCAGTTGAGTAAGACTCAAAACCCGACCACAGCAGAAAATAGAAAAGAGAATGAAAAGTCATTCCCTATGTCTCAGTCATAGGTTCTATAAAGTATGCTATGCTATGTACCAGATCTATTGTATACCCTACCCTGAGTTTGGCAAGGGAGTACAATAGTGATCTAGGAGTAGATCACTGGACATTGGTAAAAATTATCCTTAGAGGACTAAGGAAATATTTCTCGGTTATGGAGGTGATAAAGAGTTCGTTGTAAAAAGTTACGTCGATGCAAACTTTGAAACCGATCTAGATGACTCTGAGTCTCAATCTGGATACATATTGAAAGTGGGAGCATTTAGCTAGAGTAGCTCCGTGCAGAGCATTGTAGACATAGAATATTTGCAAAATACATACGGCTCTGAATGTGGCGTAACCGTTGACTAAACTTCTCTCACAAGCAAAACATGATCACACCTCAGTACTCTATGGGTGTTAATCACATAGCGATGTGAACTAGATTACTGACTCTAGTAAACCCTTTGGGTATTGGTCACATGATGATGTGAACTATGGGTGTTAATCACATGGTGATGTGAACTATTGGCGTTAAATCAGATGGCGATGTGAACTAGATTATTGACTCTAGTGCAAGTGGGAGACTGAAGGAAAGATGCCCTACAGGCAATAATAAAGTTATTATTTATTTCCTTATTTCATGATAGATGTTTATTATTCATGCTAGAATTGTATTAACCGGAAACTTGATACATGTGTGAATACATAGACAAAACAGAGTGTCACTAGTATGCCTCTACTTGACTAGCTCATTGAATCAAAGATGGTTAAGTTTCCTAGCCATAGACATGAGTGTTCATTTGATTAACAGGATCACATTATTAGGAGAATGATGTGATTGACTTGACCCATTCCGTTAGCTTAGCACTTGATCGTTTAGTTTACTGCTATTGCTTTCTTCATGACTTATACATGTTCCTATGACTATGAGATTATGCAACTCCTGATTACCGGAGGAACACTTTCTGTGCTACCAAATGTCACAACGTAACTGGGTGATCACAAAGGTGCTCTACAGGTGTCTCCGATGGTACTTGTTGAGTTGGCATAGATCGAGATTAGGATTTGTCACTCCGATTGTCGGAGAGGTATCTCTGGGCCCTCTCGGTAATACACATCACTACAAGCCTTGCAAGCAATGTGACTAATGAGTTAGTTGTGGGATGATGCATTATGGAGCAGTAAAGAGACTTGCCGGTAACGAGATTGAGTTAGGTATTGAGATACCGACGATCGAATCTCGGGCAAGTAACATACCGATGACAAAGGGAACAACGTATGTTGTTATGCGGTTTGACCGATAAAGATCTTCGTAGAATATGTAGGAACCAATATGAGCATCCAGGTTCTGCTATTGGATATTGACCGGAGATGTGTCTCGGTCATGTCTACATAGTTCTCGAACCCGTAGGGTCCGCACGCTTAAAGTTCGGTGACGATCGGTATTATGAGTTTATGTGTTTTGATGTACCGAAGGTAGTCCGGAGTCCCGGATATGATCACGAACATGACGAGGAGTCTCGAAATGGTCGAGACATAAAGATCGATATATTGGACGACTATATTTGGACATCGGAATGGTTCCGAGTGAGATCGGGAATATCTAGCACCGGAGGTTACCGGAACCCCGGGAGGTATATGGGCCTTATTGGGCCTTAGTGGAAAAGAGAGGAGAGGAGCAAGGAGGCGCCCCCAAGCCCAATCCGGTGGGAGGGGCCGCCCCTTCCTTCCTCCCTCCTTCCCTTCCTTTCCCTCTCCTACTACAACTTGGAAGGGGGGGGGGGGGGGTCCTACTCCCGGTGGGACTAGGACTCCCCTTGGCACGCCCTCCTCCTGGCCGGCCGCCTCCCCCTCCTCTACTACTTTATATAGGGGAGGGGGACACCCCATGGAGACACAACAATTGATCATTGATCTCTTAGCCGTGTGCGGTGCCCCCCTCCACCATATTCTACCTCGGTAATATCGTAGCGGTGCTTAGGCGAAGCCCTGCGTCGGTAGCATCATCAACACCGTCATCACGCCGTCGTGCTGACGGAACTCTCCCGTAAAGCTCTGCTGGATCGGAGTTCGTGGGATGTCATCGAGCTGAACGTGTGCTGAACTCGGAGGTGCCGTGCATTCGGTACGTGGATCGGTCGGATCGTGAAGACGTACGACTACATCAACCGCGTTGTCATAACGCTTCCGCTTTCGGTCTACGAGGGTACGTGGACACACTCTCCCCTCTCGTTGCTATGCATCACCATGATCTTGCGTGTGCGTAGGATTTTTTTTGAAATTACTACGTTCCCCAACAGGAACCACTTCCAACACACATCGTCACTTCACCCTTAACTAGTCTCTGTTCATTCTGCAACTCCCTTTTCGAGTTACTACTCTTAGTAACTGAACCAGTATCAAATACCAAGGGGTTGCTATAAACACTAGTAAAGTACACATCAATAACATGATATAAAATGTAGCTTTGTTCACTTTGCCATCCTTCTTATCCGCCAAATACTTGGGGCAATTCCGCTTCCAGTGACCAGTCCCTTTGCAGTAGAAGCACTTAGTCTTAGGCTTAGGTCTAGATTTGGGCTTCCTCACTTGAGCAGCAACTTGCTTGCCGTTATTCTTGAAGTTCCCCTTCTTCCCTTTGCCCTTTTTCTTGAAACTAGTGGTCTTGTCAACCATCAACACTTGATGTTTTTCTTGATTTCTACCTTCGCTGATTTTAGCATCGCCAAGAGCTTGGGAATTGTTTTCGTCATCCCTTGCATATTGTAGTTCATCACGAAGTTCTAGTAACTTGGTGATAGTGATTAGAGAAATTTGTCAATTACTATCTTATCTGGAAGATTAACTCCCACTTGATTCAAGCAATTGTAGTACCCAGACAATCTGAGCACATGCTCACTGGTTGAGCTATTCTCCTCCATCTTGTAGGCAAAGTACTGTCAGAGGTCTCATACCTCTCTACATGGGCATGAGTATGAAATACCAATTTCAACTCTTGGAACATCTTATATGCTCCGTGGTGTTCAAAACATTTTTGAAGTCCCGGTTCTAAGCCGTATAGCATGGTGCACTAAACTACCAAGTAGTCATCATACCGAGCTTTTGTCAAAACGTTCATAACGTCTGCATTTGCTCCTGCAATAGTTCTGTTACCTAGTAGTGCATCAAGGACATAATACTTCTGTGCAGCAATGAGGATAATCCTCAGATCACGAAGCTAGTCCGCATCTTTGCTATTAATGTCTTTCAACTTATTTTTCTCTAACGGGGAACTACAACGCGAGCTATTGATCTACAACATAGATATGCAAATACTATCAGGACTAAGTTCATGATAAATTAAAGTTCAATTAATCATATTACTTAAGAACTCCCACTTAGATTGACATCCCTCTAATCATCTAAGTGATCACATGATCCAAATCAACTAAACCATGTCCGATCATCACGTGAGATGGAGTAGTTTTCAATGGTGAACATCACTATGTTGATCATATCTACTATATGATTCACGCTCGACCTTTCGGTCTCAATGTTCCGAGGCCATATCTGCATATGCTAGGCTCGTCAAGTTTAACCCGAGTATTCTGCGTGTGCAAAACTGGCTTGCACCCATTGTATGTGAACATAGAGCTTATCACACCCGATCATCACGTGGTGTCTCGGCACAAAGAACTGTCGCAATGGTGCATACTCAGGGAGAACACTTATACCTTGAAATTTTAGTAAGGGATCATCTTATAAAGCTACCGTCGAACTAAGCAAAATGAGATGTATAAAAGATAAACATCACATGCAATCAATATAAGTCATATGATATGGCCATCATCATCTTGTGCCTTTGATCTCCATCTCCAATGCACCGTCATGATCACCATCATCACCGGCGCGACACCTTGATCTTCATCGTAGCATCGTTGTCGTCTCGCCAACTATTGTTTCTACGACTATCGCTACCGCTTAGTGATAAAGTAAAAACAATTACATGGAGATTGCATTGCATACAATAAAGCGACAACCATATGGCTCCTGCCAGTTGCCGATAACTCTGTTACAAAACATGATCATCTCATACAATAAAATTTAGCATCATGTATTGACCATATCACATCACAACATGCCCTGCAAAAACAAGTTAGACGTCCTCTACTTTGTTGTTGCAAGTTTTACGTGGCTGCTACGGGCTGAGCAAAAAACCGTTCTTACCTACGCATCAAAACCACAACGATATCTCGTAAAGTATGTGATGTTTTAACCTTCAACAAGGACCGAGCGTAGCCACACTCGATTCAACTAAAGTTGGAGAAACTGACACCCGCCAGCCACCTGTGTGCGAAGCACGTTGGTAGAACCAGTCTCGCGTAAGCGTACGCGTAATGTCGGTCCGGGCCGCTTCATCCAACAATACCGCCGAATCAAAGTATGACATGCTGGTAAGAAATATGACTAGTATCGCCCACAACTCACTTGTGTTCTACTCGTGCATATAACATCTACGCATAAACCTGGCTCGATGCCACTGTTGGGGAACGTAGTAATTTCAAAAAAAAAATCTTACGCACACGCAAGATCATGGTGATGCATAGCAACGAGTGGGAGAGTATTGTTCACGTACCCTTGTAGACCGTAAGCGGAAGCGTTTTATCAACGCGGTTGATGTAGTCGTACGCCTTCACGGTCCGACTGATCCAAGTACCGAACGCACGACACCTCCGAGTTCAGCACACGTTCAGCTCGGTGACGTCCCACGAACTCACGATCCAGCAGAGTGTCGAGGGAGAGTTTCGTCAGCATGACGGCGTGATGACAATGATGATGAAGCTACCGGCGCAGGGCTTCGCCTAAGCACTGCAACGATATGACCGAGGTGGATTATCGTGGAGCGGGGCACCGCACACGGCTGAAAACAATCAAACTTGTGTGTCTATGGGGTGCCCCCTGGCCACGTATATAAAGGATGGAGGGAGGAGGAGGCCGGCCCTCATAAGGCGCGCCCAAGTGTGGAGTCCTACTAGGACTTCCTAGTCCTAGTAGGATTCCACCACCCACATGGAATAGGAAAACGGGAAGGGAGAAGGAGAAGGAAGGAAGGAGCCTTCCCCTTTCCCTAGTCCAATTCATACCAGTCCATGAGGAAGGGGTGTGGCCACCCTTGAGGCCTTTCTCTCCTTTCCCGTATGGCCCATTAAGGCCAATACGAATTCCTGTAACTCTCCGGTACTCCGAAAAATACCCGAATCACTCGGAACCTTTCCGATGTCCGAATATAGCCTTCCAATATATCGATCTTTATGTCTCGACCATTTCGAGACTCCTCATCATGTCATGATCTCAGCCGGGACTCTGAACTATCTTCAGTCATAAAATCACATAACTCTTTAATACAAATCGTCATTAAACATTAAGCGTGCGGACCCTACGGGTTCGAGAACTATGTAGACATGACCGAGACACATCTCGAGTCAATAACCAATAGCGGAACCTGGATGCTCATATTGGCTCCCACATATTCTACGAAGATCTTTATCGGTCAAACCGTAGCACAACATACGTTGTTCCCTTTGTCATCGGTATGTTACTTGCCTGAGATTCGATCGTCGGTATCTCAATACCTAGTTCAATCTCGTTACCGGCAAGTCTCTTTACTCGTTACGTAATACATCATCCCCCAACTAACTCATTAGTCACATTGTTTGCAAGGCTTATAGTGATGTGCATTACCGAGAGGGCCCAGAGATACCTCTCCGACAATCGGAGGGACAAATCCTAATCTCGATCTATGCCAACTCAACAAGTACCATCGGAGACACTTGTAGAGCACCTTTGTGATCACCCAGTTACGTTGTGACGTTTGGTACCACAGGAAGTGTTCCTCCGGTATTCGGGAGTTGCATAGTCTCGTAGTTATAGGAACATGTATAAGTTATGAAGAAAGCAATAGCAACAAACTAAACGATCATAGTGCTAAGCTAACGGATGGGTCATGTCAATCACATCATTCTCTAATGATGTGATCCCGTTCATCAAATGACAACTTATGTCAATGGCTAGGAAAATTAACCATCTTTGATCAACGAGCTAGTCAAGTAGAGGCATACTAGTGACACTCTGTTTGTCTATGTATTCACACATGTACTAAGTTTCCGGTTAATACAATTCTAGCATGAATAATAAACATTTATCATGAAATAAGGAAATAAATAATAACTTTATTATTGCCTCTAGGGCATATTTCCTTCAATATACCCACCGCCAAAGACTATTCAAACGACCGTGACGGCACGGTCAAGTCCTACCGTCGTAGCCCTCGGCGGTAGGCTGTGTTACCCTACCGCCAAAGACGATGGCGGTAGAAAAAGGGTCAGATCATGATTTTTTTCCGAACCGAGGTCAAATCGTGCTAAGTTTATAAAAAGGGTCAAAACAGTGAATTCAGCCAACACAGTGTGGCAGTGTCTGTTGTTCAGATAGTGGAACACAAAGATGAGTTGGATGAGCTTCATCTCATATACTTTACCCGCAGCACTGCACGACATAAAATGGCAGCTCGATTAGTTGCACAAAACATTGAAGTGCAGTTGCTAATCTTCTTTACTATTAACTTCCTGACGGTCCATAGCAGTTGCTTCTTTTGTGTTCTCTTTGTAGCTGAAAACTCTTTCCCCTCTCTTCATCTGGTGGAAAACGCCTCGCGTGAGGGGGATACAAATATGAGATGATTATAACTACCGAGACGATGACTACGAGTCAGATGCCTCGAACTATCCCCTAGCCTCGCCCTATAAAGAGGGACGAGAGCTAGGACTAACAGTTTCCTAATTGACCTTAAGCCTTGATCATTTGAGGGGTCCTTGGTTTGCACTCCAAGAGGAAGAGTCTTCCAGAAGTTGGGCCTCTAATCGAGTGAAGGCCCCTCACCACGGCTTGATCTCCTCGGCCGTGAGGCCGGCCCATTAACGGGCCTCCCATTTGATGGGCCACCCCTGGTATAGTACACCGCTAGGAGAGTTACCCTCCTACTGAGGTCATTGAAAGTGCATTTGTCTCTAAATGGTATTTGGCTGTGATAACAATATGGTTAGTGGAAACTAATGATGGGTAATAAATTTTATCTCATGTCATTGCTTTTTTGGAGGTTATTTTAAGGAGATGTATGACCCCCACCCCACCCACATGAAAAGGGAAAAGGCGTAGTTTTCGACGACACGAAGTTTTGTTTTGGTTTATTTGAGTCATAGGAAAATTGCACTATTATGAGGGGTCGAGGTTCTTGAAAAAAGCGTGAGATCACACAAAACATATATCCCAATTATCCTACACCTAACACTCGGTTTAGCCTAAAATCCACCTTATTTGTGCCCACGTGGTCCAGTGGTTTCTACCTTGTGTGTTTTCTTGTGTAGCTTGTTGGCTTGTTGTAACGCATAATAGGGGGGGGGGTATCACCTAGTTGTATATCCAGAGTTACATTTCCCCACTTTTCTCTAAAAGCAACTAAGAAAAATATTAAATTTGGTACTCGCCTGTTCACCCCCTCTAGTTGGCATATAGGGCATCTTTTATCCTTCAAATTGTCTTGGTCATATTCTGGCCATTCACAATGGAGTTGCAAGGTGGAGCAGTACAACTAGCTAGCCTTACAAAAGTATGAGATCTCCGTGGGATAATGATGTCACTGGGAGATCTAGGAAACTGAAAGTAGAAATGCCAAATCCACAAATATTTGGAGGCAACCGCTTCCAAAAGACTTGTTGGATCATGGCATTGCCCACTGAATTGTCTCTGCCAAGGTACATGGCACTTCTTCCACCTCCAATGCATGCAGTCAACACTCCATAGCATATCTCATGCCATCCACTTGTAGCATCCATCGCTAAAAGCATTTCCATGTCCTCGACATTGGGTGCTTGATGATACTGCTCTACATGAACCCTCACCATAATTTCAGCGAACACTTTCGTGCTAATGATTGTATCTTCGGCCATTTGAAGATACTTATCCAATTCATCTACAAGAACGCTATATGCAATCGTCTGAGGTGTCGCGATCACCTTCTGAGAAGGGAAAATCCATTAGATCAACGATTCTTTGTTGTTGGAAGAAAGGTGTTTATTGGCTTCCATGGCATCGACAATTCGATGGAACAACCGTACGGTAATGTGGGCCATCGAAGAAACATGTAAGCAGGGAAGATACAACCAGACAAAAAGTAGTCACACATGACCTTCTTGTGGCCTTCAGTTCTGTTCCGATGAAATATTGCACGACCAACCGTCAATCTTGCATGCTTCCTCTTTGTTCCGGCTACCGCTATCCAGTCAGCAACCACTATGAGAACCTCGTCTTCTTCGGCGTCTATGACTTCACTCTCGGACTTGGAGTTTGAATCCTAAGATAAATCATCAGAAAATAGCTCTACCAACGGAATGTACACATAATGTGAATCCTATGTCATGTACATGAATCTATGAGCCGCTAAACTTAATTTACAAGGATACGTTGGGAAAATGTACCTTTTGTCAATTCGTCGAACACCTTGAGGTTGCGCGGAGAAAGGGGTGGCGCGGCCGGATGACATGAAGTAGGCACAGGGCTGCGGTGAAACGTGTTGGGAAACGTAGCATGCAATTTCAAAAAAATTCCTACTCTCACGCAAGATCTATCTAGGAGATGCATAGCAACGAGAGGGGGAGAGTGTGTCCACGTACCCTCGTAAACCGAAAGCGGAAGCGTTTGACAACGCGGTTGATGTAGTCAAACTTCTTCTCGTTCCGACTGATCAAGCACCGAACGTACGACACCTCCGAGTTCTGCACACGTTCAGCTCGATGACGTCCCTCGAACTCTTGATCCAGCAAAGTGTCGAGGGAGAGTTCTGTCAGCACGACGACGTGGTGATGGTGACGATGAAGTGATTAGCGCAGGGCTTCACCTAAGCACTACGTGAATATGACCGGAGGCGTAAACTGTGGAGGGGGCGCCGCACACGGCTAACAATGTTTGATCTGTCTTCTAGGCGCCCCCTCCCCACGTATATATAGGTGGGAGGGGGAGGGGAACAACCCTAGGGCGCCCCAAGTAGGAGGAATCCTACTTGGGGGCCTAGTCCAATTCGCCCCCCCCCCCTACCATGTTTTCCGGAGAGGGAAGGGGGAGAGAGGAGGGAAGGAAGGGGGAGGCCGAACTGCCTCCCCTTCCTTCTCCTTTCCCCTTTCCCCTTCCCCTTCCTATTCGGCCAACAAGGGGGGCTCAGCAGCCCTTGCTGGCTGTTGCGTTTCCCCTCTTGGCCCAATAGGCCCATATCTTTGTCGGGGGGTGCCCGGAACCCCTTCCGGTGACCCGATATGTACCCGGTAACCTCGGAACACTTTTGGTGTCAGAATATCATCGTCCTAAATATGAATCTTTACCTCTCGACCATTTTGAGACTCCTCGTCATGTTCGTGATCTCATCCGGAACTCCGAACAACATTCAGTCACCAAATCACATAACTCATATAATACAAATCGTCATTGAACGTTAAGCGTGCGGACCCTACGTGTTCGAGAACTATGTAGACATGACCGAGACTCCTCTCCGGTCAATAACCAATAACAGAACCTGGATGCTCATATTGGCTCCCACACATTCTACGAAGATCTTTATCGGTCGAACCCAACATACGTTATTCCCTTTGTCATCAGTATGTTACTTGCCCGAGATTCGATCATCGGTATCTTTATACCTAGTTCAATCTCGTTACCGGCAAGTATCTTTACTCGTTCTGTAATACATCATCCCGCAACTAACTCATTAGTCACATTGGTTGCAAGGCTTATTATGATGTGCATTACCGAGAGGGTCCAGAGATACCTCTTCGATACTCGGAGTGACAAATCCTAATCTCGATCTATGCCAACCCAACAAACACCTTCGGAGATATCTGTAGAGCATCTTTATAATCACCCAGTTACATTGTGACGTTTGATAGCACACAAGGCATTCCTCCGGTATCCGGGAGTTGCATAATCTCATAGTCGAAGGAATATGTATTTTACATGAAGAAAGCAATAGCAATAAAACTGAACGATCATTGTGCTAAGCTAACAGATGGTCTTGTCCATCACATCATTCTCCTAATGATGTGATCCCGTTCATGAAATGAAAACACATGTCTATGGTTAGAAAACTTAACCATATTTGATTAACGAGCTAATCTAGTAGAGGCTTACTAGGGACATGGTGTTTTGTGTATGTATCCACACATGTATCAAGTTTCTGGTTAATACAATTCTAGCATGAATAATAAACATTTATCATGATATAAGGAAATATAAAATAACAACTTTATTATTGTTCCTAGGGCATATTTCCTTCAAAACGTTGGAGGTCCAGGAATGTCTTTGCGGAGGCGACCGAGGCCAAATCACGGCGGTCCGGGCGGCGAGGTGGCACCAAAACGTCGGCAGCGCAGGAATGAGGTGTGGGTGGCGCGCGAGTCCTGGAATGTCTGTGGTGCCAAGATTTGGATGGACGGAGGGCGTGCTATATCGCGCCGCCCAACTGCCAAATATGGAGGCTCACGTGTTCAATTTGGAGAGGCCTCCAAAGATTATGTCGACCGAGCATGTGATGGTGGATCTGCTGGAGCGTGTTTTTGGCGAAAATCACCACACTAGTGGTTATTACGACTACTGGACCGATGCGACGACTTAGCTAGAGTTGCTCTTATGCAAGGGGAGGTAACTTTGCAACTGTTAAAATTTCCAGCTAGATTTGGATAATTTATTTACCTCCTCTAAATGCTCTATTTGATCGTTCGGTACGTCTCAAGTTTTTCCTTGGTTGGCCAAACTTTTTCTTCAACCATTGAACATTTCAGAACTAGAAATTAAAATATGCAATGACTCAGGTTTGTGGAACGAACTTTGGAACCACTCCAGGTCTGTGAGAACAAAGTTAGTGACAACTGTTCTAATCAGAATGCTACTGTAACCTGCATCAGTGGCTATTAATCCTCACCCTTTCGAGTATTTTCCAACACTCCTCTAGTCTTGTGCCTATCAGGTTCAGACGGAGCTCTCAGAAAATTTCAGCCTGAACCGTGTCATTTGCGTCAGCTGAACAGTTAATCCAGAAGACCAACCGAGAGATGATATAGCATGAAAAGAGCTCGTGTTCCGCCGTCGATCCTAGTACGTCCCATGCATTATGTTATTTCTAGGTGCACCTAGCCTTAGCAGCAGGAAAGAGCTGAGCGTGATACACGAGCTACCGTTGCTAACGCCGACTGATTGATCGTACCAAGTAGACCAAGAACACCGAGCCGCGAAATCAGCATTCATGCGTGATTGAAGTGACAGCGACGAAAGAAGAAGAAGATAATTATTAGTCCTATCACACAGACATGATATTTCTTCTAAGTTCCAGCTGATTATGTAGCCACAATCATTACAGGAGGATTCTGAAATCCATGGGTTCAGTACTTCATTAGCTCACCTTTTTGTCCCACGGATAATGAGTAGTTAAACCCTGGAGACGAGCCGGTGAGAGGTGCAGCTTATGTATAGGGTTATTGTCGATTCTCCCTGAAAAAAAAAGAAAATATGAATTTGGTCTTTTTTTGTAGGGTTTATTGTTCTTCCAGTGCCGCGTATATTAGAAAAAAACTGAAAATGCATGATTCGGTTGACAGTGCTGCGGGGTATCTATTTTCTGATCCTGTTTTGAGCTGTAGTTTTTACAAATCTGAAATTGGATACTAATGATGCCACTTAAATTTTAAACATGTACTACTAATTTAAAGGGCTGCCGCATCTAGGAGCACATGAACAAAATTCTCATACTGGAAATCAGGTACTCCCAAATGGCGCGTAATTGGTGGGTACTGTTAAACATGCATGGAGACAAAGTCTTGCAACCCCACGCTTTGCATGAAAACCACAATGATGATACAACAGGAGAGAGTTGCAACCAACAGATTCAAGAAACAATACAGAGTAGCAAAGGATAGTTACCACAAACGAGAGCAGCCAGCAGCAGACTCAATGGGCATCACATAGTACAGAAGATATTCAGAGCACACTGTCGCCCTTGTGTGGCAATCGCCTATAGAAGTTCCAAGCGAATGACGGCGCCTTCCGCCGAAGCTTGGGGTGCCTCATGGTGTAGATTCCAACCAGCACGACGAGAATTTTCCACGGTGTAAAACACATGGTAACGGCTGCTGCTAAAGTAAACAGCACAAATACTGCTGTTGCTGTAGGATCCCTCCATGTTGTCAATGCAGTGATCCTCTCGCCACATGATGCTACATCTCCCATGACAGTCTGTATCCTGCTGGCAAGGCACCTTAGCCTATCATACCTCATCCTTGTTAAACTAGAGCTCCGAGAAGTAGGGAAGGTATCAAATTCCTCGTCAAGCTCATCTGGGTGTACATTGTCTGTCAAAGATATCTTGATGTCGACGTGGGAAGGATGAGTAGGGCGATGCCGGTAGTTCCATACTATACTGAAGAAGGTAAATAGGAGTGTTGACGGGAGTATGAATTGATGGAACATAAGAGCCAAGAGGAAAACAGCATGGACCAGCAAAGTGATCATGAGGTTCTCCCATGAACAAACATAGAGAAACCGCTGCCAAAATGTGATGAAGATTGAGAAGGCGGACATGATCCTGTAGAAGTTGACCTTGCTTTTCCGCATGCTCCACAAGTAGCTTTGCACATCACACATGTATTCCACTGCTTCCTTGCGTGGGGTGGATCCATCTGGCTCAGTCGGAATGCCACAATCTGGACAGCATGAAACTGCAGATCTTCTATCAGAATCTGCAGTGGGTCCCGATGGCGCATCTTTGGTAGATTGGGGGAGCCATACATACGCACCATGTTTGTTAATGATTTTGATGTAAATCTCACCGACAGGCACAGTTCACCCATTTTCTTCACACCTGAAGGCTGTAGAACAAGAAGAGGGTATGCATGACAATATATCCGACCAGGTTGGAGATCGGAAAGATGTATCCTTATTTTTCCTATGTTGACACCCTTGTGCCTTCCTGAACTTGACTCTTCCACCTGGGCATTATCAAACACTCCAACGATCAGGACTGTTGCTGTATCATAAACATCCCATGAGTACTGCTCTTGGAATAAAGGATCGCGGTTGTTGATGATGGTACGAGTTCGTACCCACTTCCGGCCATATCTCGCCACACAATATGGATGCAACGACAATCTCCCATTTTTCCTTTTTATAGGAGGCAGGCCCCGTGCTCCAATGATGCCAACCTCAAGCAAGCCAACAAGTGGAGGATTTGAGATTTCATCCGTGTGGTCTCCAGAGCCATAGTGGGCACCGTATTCACTGTCGAGGTAGGTAGTGAGATGAATGCGGCACGATGACACAGTCAACTCATCCCCAGCACCATTGGCAACTGCTGCATTGGGTGGAACTTGAAGATCATGCCATTGATTCTCGAGTTCGGCAGACGACAGACTTCCAACTTGACGCTGAACTGTTTGCACGGGTATGATGATTCAGCCGACAACCTTGTCTCTGCCAGGCCCTAGATGTGCTTGGATAGAAATTTGAAGGTCATCCTCAAATGGCTCTGCAGCAACGAATGTCAGTTCTTCATCCCAGACATAATGGGCTAGTGGCTTCTTCATTCTCTTCGTCGTCTTTCGCTGACCACCTACCACCACTGTGACATATGCCTCCACAATTTTGCTTCCACATGCTAGTGCAATACATTTGAACTCAATTATATGGACCCGCAGACACCACAGCCTGGGTAAGCTATACACTTTGGGCACAATGTGTGGTCGCACAGCCCCGCTCGCCTCTAACCAGTCGGACTTCCATGAATCACAGAATGCCTCATCAGACTGCATGCCCTTCCAAACCGAAAGCATCAACTCACCTTGTGCTGTCCTTCCGCTTTGGTCAATAAGTTGGTGCCACTTCGGTACTAGTGGTTTGTCATTTCGGGAATGCTCAGGAATGTCACTTAGGTCAAATGAGATCAACCCAACAGAATCATCTGTGAACCCGTCATAGACAACAATATAGATTCTAGTTATCTGTGCATTGTCCAACTGGCGTCTGGAGAAAGCAAAAGTCAAGTTCCACTCTGGGTTCTGCTCCTCAGGTACAGAGTTTGTGATGCTTCTAAGGTTACCAGCATTTACCTCTACATATGGATCAGGCTTTTGGTCAACATCCACATCAGGCAAGCATCGAGCCTTTACCACACGTACAAACAAGTAGCATATACGCCCAACAATCATTCCATCTTCAAAGTTTGGTTGAATGTACTTGACTAAAGCATTCGCGGGTGCCTGTACAGGAAGTCCCAGAACAGGAGAGGGTATAACTTGTGAGACAGGGGCTTCATTTTTCAGAAATACTCTTAAGAAGCAACACTCCCTTCGATCGCTTGAACACCCGACCCTTCAACTGATAGTCTTTGACAATTTCATCAGATGAGTCAGAAAAGCTAGCCCCAGAAATCCGGACCTTACCAAGGAAAAACTGGCAGCCATCAATGACATTATAGACATAAGCTTCAAGAGCAAAAGAAGGTAGCCTTTCCTTGTCCAGCACATCAAACATGGTCTTCTCAGACCATACAGGGCATCGAACCCTCCTCTTGACCGACGTAGTGAAACTTTGGCCAGCAAAACGAAGCTCAACACAGGGACTCGGTAGCTCAAGACTGTCCGAAAGGCCATTGGCGCTTACAACTTCCACAAAGAGTTTCTGTCTCAACATTATTTCTTCAAATATGACCTGATTATGGCCTGCAAAAGTTAATACGATTTTCATAATTTCTTCCAATTGGACGATGGCCTAAGAGAATTATTAGATCTTTCAAAAAGACACAGCAAACAGTAGAGTACCACTACTAGGAAACAAAAGGATCAAATTATTACATACTAGGTATGCATAATTTGAAATCATTCTAAATACAATAAGCATATCTTCTGAAACATGTTCGAATAAATTCTGACAATGTATATCTGGATACAGACAAAAGCTAACTGAAACGGAACAAGTAATCTCACCAATCATCTGATCGTGTATGCAGCAGAAATAGTGAAATACTAGATCAGAGTATTCATACTTTGAAAATTTTGGAATGCACCCTGCTCCTTATTAGGTTAATGTTCCAGTTACTTAGGATCAGTTACTTCTTTTTTTGACGGATTAGGACCAGTTACTCTTAAACCTTAAGTAAATGGTTTGCTCTTTAAATAAGATTTTGAACTGTAGCACTCAGGCTAAAGAGCAAATATTGCCGATTACTACCATCACTTTATTACAGTGAAGTTGGCATGCCAATTTCGAATACAGAACCCAAAAGTTTTTTTTTCCACCGATACAAAATCTAAAAGTTGATTACTTCACCCCTTTAATCTGATCTTGAACATTTTACTTCTCAGGAAATTAGCAGCAATATGTGCGTCTCTTATTTGGACTTATTTTTTCTAGGTCAGCAATGTAAATTTAACCAAATTTTAAGTAAATAGACAGGGGTACATTTTAAAGGCAGCAGGAAGAACCACATATCCAGTTGGACTTATTTGAGAAAACTTTGTCTTTCGATTTTCATTTTTATGACTGGCCGGCACACTTCATCCTCTGTTACTTTTTTGACAGAGTGGTTGATTTTCGCATGTCATTCGATTACACATTTGAAGAGACTATGCAGGTGGTATTTAGCCCTCCGAGTTTGTGGCTTTTTGAATGTTCTCTGGTTGTTTGGAGTGTGTACATGATTGAACCGGTTTCACATCAGTTTATAAAGCATAAGTGGCCGAACTGACAACTGAAAATTTCAGCTGTCGTGCAACTTGTGATCTTTCAGGAACCAGACAGCCTAACATTGTGATCAGGAAACAGAAATGTCAAGCTTTAACAAGTTCCATCTATTTTGCAAGCTCAATGCCATAGTTTCATATATGCTGCCACTTGCAAGTACTTATATGACATATCCTTAAGATTCCAAAATGCAGGTTTCAGAATGATGCAAATTTCGATTGATTCCGCGGATAAAGAAATAATATGAACCTGAGTTTGGGATTGAAGGTAGCAAAAGTCTCAGGGAAAGGATTTCGGGGAGGAAAACTGAAGCACCTGGACGGCCGAATGGCACAGCGCCATCGGTGGCAGACCTCGCTCAGCTGCTGCTCCCGGCCGCCGCCGCGATAGGTACTGCAGCCACGCCCACGCCTGCGCCCGGCTTCCGTCCGCGTCCCCTTGCTCGGACGGCGGATGCGGTCGCAACGGAAGACGCGGAGCCGATGCCATCTGCCGGCATCCGAGGCGGAAACTAGAGGCATGGCTACCCGACGGCAACGTCTAGTTTGAGGTTACGCCCCTACATCCCCGGCCCGCCCCCGCCCGTGGCCGACGCACTTGCGCCGCCGCGCGTCAGCTCGCCCGCCGCCGCTCGGAATTGGGGTCAGCGGGCCGGAGCACAGGCCGCCGTTACCACAGTGGTAGAGTGGATACACCGTACACGGGGATTTTTGGTTTTGATGATTTAACCATGGAAATTTCAGTTCCTCAGTTTTTGTTACTGATTTACCCCTGGAGTATCTGAAACTGGATGACATCTTTCTTCCCCACCAAAGTTTTTCCTTACTGGATTTCAACTTGAATTTCAACTAATTTAACATGAATTTACAAAATGGATTTCAAGATGGATTACACCTAAGGATTTGGACAACCTTAAGACTACGGTTATTTACTAGTTGAACTATGAGTTTTTTATCCTCTTGGAAGGACCTCGTAGACGACGGAAGCATCGGCTATCATGACTTCCATGGCCACGAGGTCGACCAATGCATGTACGTCTTTGATGCGGGATAAGGCCACAATGTTGAAGGTTCACATGAGTATCGCGTTTATTTCTACCTAGGCAGGCATCGACATGCGGCCTAAGTAGTCAAAAGTGGCGGGTAGGCGAGTCTCTCTCTCTCTCTCTCTCTCTCTCTCTCTCTCTCTCTCTCTCTCTCTCTCTCTCTCTCTCTCTCTCTCTCTGCGCGGTCTTCTTCGGCCTCGCTCGGGAAAGGTCCACGCGGAGAGTGCGGTAGCACCAAAATGATCAATGGGGTTAATCTTTTTTTTAATTGTGCTCTTCAATATTTAGGCCACTATCTCTTGGTTCCTCAGCGATGGGGAAAGGGGAAGAGAGGGGTTGGGTGGCGGTCGGCGAAGGGGGCCATGGGGTATATATATCTGTGAATGACCGCACTCGGTGGGAAACATAGGAAGATTTGTCCGTCGGTAGATGGGAAACGAGTGCAAAACGTGGCGTCGGACATCAGTTAGCGCTCTTCACGGTGAAAAAGTGGTTGGAGCATTGGCAGCGGCGCGGGAGGGGGGGTATGGGTTGGCGGCAGGCATATGAACAACGGTCCCATTGACCGTGCTATGCGCAGGGGAAAGAGGCCGGGCTGGAATTTCTCTCCCGCACAAGTGGTTGCTGACGGAGGTCGCCCATATCAATGTCCATCAGCCTCCAAATATGAGGTTCACGGGCTTGATTTCCGTAAATTATGCAAGATGAGAAGCGTATGATGATTCTGCTAAAATGGACTTTTCAGCCAAAATTGTTGTATCGACGATTATTATGCTAATCGGAATGATATGACTACTCTGCTATAGCTGCTTTAAAGAAGCTTAACTATAAAGGACGTGAAGTATCTACACCCGAGCTCAAATGCACCCTGATGAACAGTAAAATTAAAAAAGTTCTAAAATGTTTTTGGTGCAAACTTTGATGAATGTTTTATGTGTGTGCAAAAATTTATCATTAAACAAAATTCCTGAAAGTTGTGGTAAGAAAAACAAAATTGATGCTCCCAAAATGCTATTTTTGAAAGCATTTTAGAGTACCGATTTTGTTTTTTTGCCCTTCCTTCCACAAATGTTTGTTCTGGGGCTGAAAATTTTCATGCACTAAGAACTTTAGTGAAAGTTTACACCAAAAATATTTCAGATTTTTTGATTTTTTTTGAATTTACTATTCATCCCGAGCTCAAATGTGCTTGGGAGTAGAAGGGTACTTTCGAACTACAAAATGTTCCAATAAGTATAGCAAAATACCCCGAGCCGCATTGATATAGATACAGCTAAACGGTTAGTGCTATGTGTCCACATTGGTACATAAAGACACGACTTTGGTGTCATGCGTCATGTCTCCTTGTCATTTGTGTCTTGAGATTGGACAAGTCGAGTTGGGTGCCACTGTAGTCATGGTAGGTGTGATTGCTAACCCTATGGATTGAGATTGGACCGTCTATAGAATTAATATACCTCTTTATGGTATATTCTCTAAAGAGGGAGGTGATAGTTAGAGTGTGCTTGGATTCAAGGGACTATTTTTAGTCTGACTAAAAATATTTTTTTTTAAAAGGCTAAAGTTCTAAGCACCCCTGACTAAAAAGAGGTTAGGACTAGTCTTGAGGTTAAATTTTTTTAGTCATAGGAAACCTACTAAAATATGCATTAGCCCTCTCTCTCCTCATTTAATTCCTTTTCTTTAACACATGCGAGTTCTGAATTGGATAGTTTGAAAGATAATAAATGCTCAATAACTTGATTTTAGTCTCTTTAGTATTTGGATCCAAGCATGGATGAGGCTAGCAAGTTTTAGTCCCACTACTTTTAGTCATGAAACTAAAACGTATCCAACACCCTCTTAGTGTCTTATGAATACGGTAGAATTCTGACATGTTATGTAGAAAAGTACGCGAATATGCATAAAATCATAGTAATTAGCCAAAAATCACTTAAACCTAAAGTTTTTAATAATTATCACATGTATTAACTAATGTATACATAGAGGTTAGCCTATTTGAATTATTTTTGCATTTTAATAATATATATTTTAGGTCTTCTTTTTTAATTTATAAACCTAGTGAAGTGTATTGTTAGAATTATTTTGAAATCGTTGAAGTATTATAGTGGAGTGGAGTTCGAATGTGAACTCACTTGTAATTCATATTTATACATAGTTTGAGCAGAAATAAGAAACTCCACTTCGGTTAACATTTTAGAGGGAAAACCACCTTGGGCTTTTTTCTATGAAATAGGATTCCCCCCGCTTTGTATTGCAAAGCAATCATCACCGATATAACCAATGATAGGTGTTGTGGTGGAAGCAGCACAGACACGCCCAAAGAAACGAAAGAGAAAATACAAAAGAAACAAATGATGACAATGGCGGATCAACAAAAACGAAGAATCATCACGACCTCTGCGCCCACCGGGGATCTTCCACCAAGCTCTGAGCCTGAAGCGCCGGTACCACACAACACCTCCAAGAAGGAACGCGACGATGATGAATCTGCTGCAAGGGTTTCCCCTAGTACGGACTAAGATAAAGGAAGGATGGCACCCAACGCCCTCCAGGAAGGTCCGACAGCACCCTCAGGCGCCGCCGCGTCAGAGTCGGGCAGGCCGACAAGGATTTCTCCCGATCCCAACCATCCTCCCAGGCGCTCCGGAGCATGCCACCATACCGTCCACCACCCTGCGCCAACACGGTCTTGAGTCTCCCACGCTATCTCACCACGGCACCGCGTAGTGGGACCTGCACAGCGAAGAAGAGAACCTGGGACTTGGAGCAGTAGCACCGTCGGCACGCGGGAGGGCCCAACCTCCATCGTCACCGACGGAATCCGACTGGACGCGACAGCAGGAGCATACCAGGCCCGGCCAGGCCCTCAAATGCCCGTAAAGCTCCCACCGTCGCGCTGCAGAAGGCATGCCATCGGCGTCGCCGCTCCCTGTTCGAGCCACCCCTCCACTTCGCCACGCCGAAGGCAGCAAGGCCACGTCGGCGGCGGCCCACTAGGACCCAGATAGGGCCCTAAGGGCCCATATCTGGGCCGGGGTCACGCTGCCGGCCACGCATCGCCACTAGGTCGCCCCGCCGGCAAGTGGTCGCGCCACCACCGCGCCGCCGCCGACCCCCGCCAGACGCCAGACCGCCGCCGCCGCTTGCCCCCGCTAAGCCCTGCCCGAGAAAGTGCGTCATGCGCCGAAAAGGAAGGCCCGCCCGTTAAAGCCACCCGGCCAGATCCAAGGGCGCCGTCCGACGGTGGGGGGAGGGGGGGAGAGGGAGGACGGAGGGGTGGGGCGAGGAGGGGATGCGGGGGAGCCGCCCCGACCGCCAGCCGGGGAGGCGACGCGAGGCGGAGTCGGGAGGGGAAAGGAGTCGCGAGGCGTCTTTCAACTCGGCCACCTTTTTCTGGAAGGTAGCCACTTTCCAAATCGGGCCGCGTCCAAATCTGGAAATTCCAGATCTGGCAGTTGCCATTTCTGTCCACTTCCATTTTGGGCAGTATGTTTGCAAATACATTTGTGAGCATTTTCATACATGGACATATGTATATTATATGTGAAATAGGGGTAGAAAAATCCAAATAATCCATTTGTGGAATTAGTTTTGTCATTTGAGCAAGTTTTTCTGCATTTCATATTTACACAATTTTCCATTTTGTTATTTGTGTGTGAATTAATACAATCCACATACGAGTAGACTTTGTACATGAAGTAGAGCATTATCATGCCATCTTACTGTTATAATTTAGTTCATGCAATTATATGCCTAGAGGTGACTGCCACAAGCTTGTTAACATGCTAAGATAATATTGGCGTTTTCTACTTGTTTAAATCTGTTAAGTATGAAACTACCAGTAATAAAACTTGCCATATTGTCTTGTTGGTTCCCACTAATCTACAACTAATCTGACCGTGCTCAGTAATCATGTTTTGTTCTATGTTACCAGTACACTCATGCCATGCCATTTGATGCCTTGTAATACTACTGTAGCATGTCGTAAACTTGCTCTAAATATGCCATGATGATGTTATTGAGAGTTTTGCATGGATATTGTTTTGCTCCCCGTTTGAGATCCGTGCATCCGTTTCCGGTGATCTTCATATCATTTTCATCTCAAATCTTCCATTCTTTCTAGTGGCATACTTGGATTGCCAAGAATTTGCCATATCCATCTTGTCTTCGTAATTTCCTTCCCGACATCGTAACCTTCGTTCCGGTAGAACCGTAGCCCCGATCGTAACATTCTTCATATGCATTCACGATAGAATTGTATGCAGAACATGTTCATTGCCATTCCTTGGTTGTTTATTTGGATGCTTGTTCTTCTTTGGGTAGTACCAGGAGACGAGTTCGAGTCCGGGGACCCTGTCGAGTACGTTAACGAGGAGCAAGGTTTCGATATCACCGAGGAACAATCAGGCAAGATGATGATTCATTGATATCACTACTATCTTTGCTTTGCTATATATCTTATTTCTATCGCTATGTCGCGCTACCTACTACCTGTTTGACAACCTCCCAATTGCCATGCCTCTAACCCCACCTTCCTAGCAAATCGTTGTTTGGCTATGTTTCCGCTTTACTCAGCCTCTCTTATAGCGTTGCTAGTTGCAGGTTGTTTCATGTTTGGTACATGAATATCATGGGATATCACAATATCTCTTATTTAATTAATGCATATATATACTTGGTAAAGGGTGGAAGGCTCGACCTTTATATTGGTGTTTTGTTTCACTCTTGCCGCCCTAGTTTCCTCATATCGGTGTTATGTTCCTTGACGAGCGCTCCTAACACATGTGGGGTATTATGGGGCCCCCTGTCCATTCGCTTAGGTTTTAAACTCCTCCAGCAAGGCCCAACTTGGTTTTAATTTGCCTAATAACAACTCAAATTGCATAGGGAGTAATTAACCTGGGGATTCTTAATCAACAAACTGGGCCAGTGCTCCTCATGAATGTTGGTTCACCTACCTAGCAGTCGGCGGTGCCGCCTCGGGGAAACTCGATGGTATTTTGGTTGTCGTCCACTTTGCATAGACGGTGTTGTCCTGAGAACAAGATACGCGCGGCTCCTATCGAGGTGATGACACACCGGGTGGTCTTGCTGGTTTAGTTTTGCCTTTGCTGAGTGGCTTGTCCACCGGAATTCCTTATCGTAAGCATCGTGTTCTTCATGGTGGAAGGATGTTCCATCGGTTGCGCGTGGTAATTTATAATGGATCACCCCTGCAGGGTTAAATCTTTTCGAAAGTCGTGCCCGCGGTGGGCTTTAATTGGATCGGCGGGTTTGGTTAAGGATATCTAATGCAACTAGCCGAATCAAATGTTTGACTTAACATTTCAAATTTCTAATCAATGTTCAATATCCGATGAATAGATAATCATGGGTGGAGATCCTAAAAAGAAAAAGATAATCATGGGTGGAGGCGATTTCTTCGGAGGTGGCGAGCTGAGCGTAGCTCAGACGATCTCTTCGAGCTGGGGATTGTTTGATTCCCAAGCCACCATGAATAGATAACCCACGACCACGAGCCTGTGTATAAATCACAGATCCACTATTCCACATCGCGCCACCTCCGAAGAGATCGTCTCCACCCATGATCCCCACCCCATGACACTAGTTTCCGGATGCAAGCTATGCTAGGCTGAAGCTCACACAAACTAGTAAATACTACTATGCACCAAACCAAATCACGAAGGAATGTGATGATCGCGGGCTAATTGACCGGTCGATCCGTAGTTCCGTACAAGCAGCAACGCAGCATTGCCGCTGCAGATCATCCAGCAAAGAAGCCAAACGAAATGAAAAAAAGGCGAGCACCCATGGAGTTAGTAGCGACAGTACCTTGCCGGGGTGGCTCTCCGAGGTTGACTCCACCGATGGGTTGCGGCAGCGACAGCCGACGGACGGCTCACTTCGATGAGACTCGCTCAGTCGCTCGCTCTCGGAGCTTGAGCGTAGTTCTGTTGACTATTGGTGCCCGGAAGAGAGAAAGCACCAACACGCGGTCCATTAATGGCGTTGGCTCAAAAAATGTCAAGTCAACTCGCGGGCGGCCAACGTGTAGGGCGCTTGCAGCTCGATCAATCATCACGTGCATGCATGGTCCATGGGTTGGCCAGATCGCCCATGTTTATTTACTCTCTCCGTCAAAATGCCTTACATTATGGGATGGAGGGAATATTACATGAAAATGTTTCTGTAAAAAAAGTAGGATAAAGAAAAAAAGAGTGAAACTGACTACTAAGAATCTACTCCAAAGCTTGCCGCTCCAGCAGCTGCGTTCATGCGATTTGGTTGAGTCAATTACAATTAGAGTTTGCTTGGCCGGTTACAACAATGTGATGGCGCTAGTAGCATACAGATCAAGGATAAGATTTCCCCAATTCCTAGTCCAGTCTGCGATGGTCTTGTCGGCGGCATGAAGGAGGGTGAGGGGGTCGTCTGGTCACTGCTCTTATAAAGTGATGGGCCTGGTTGTGCCTTCGTGTTACAAAGATAGTCCTTGAAGGCGTCTTCTGGCGGAGAGGACGTGCCGCTTTATGTCTTGACCCTCTGGCTCCTTCTTCGATCGACGACGTTCGACCAATTTCTGCGCCGTCGGGAAGTTTGTGAGGTTATGTTTCCCTAGATATGACGGACCTAGGGTAGTTGTCAAGCCCTGTTTTGTCATGTTCAATCTGTTTCTATAGTAAATAAATCATCTCTGCTTAAACCTAGTTGCACCAACTCATCCTTCAAGTTATCAATAGTAATTGTTCCTGGACGCCAAGGCCCAAGACTAGGTTGAAGAGCAGACTGTATATATACACAACGAACCTAAGCAACCACCACTGATCCATGTGCAAAAGACAAAATCAACAGTACCTTACTAACTGAATTTTGTAAACACCTATAACTGAATTTTGACATAAATAACTGCACTTTTTTGACACCTTAACTGAACTTTGACACTAATCGCAAGTTTTAGTGCTTCAACCCTAAACCCTAACTCTCATCTCTTACAAATAGTTGTATTTCTGCAAAGATCCTTACGCACACCATCAAATCCAGCAGTAAAACACATGAATAACTATTCAAAGGCATTGTGTTAGGGGCTAGGGTTCTGGCCTGCCTAGGGCGTAGGCTATAGGGGAAGGAGGGAGCTGGGCGAGGGCTGAGCCTTGGCGGCGTGACGCCGTCACCTTGATTGGGCGGCCAGGCGCAAGAGGAAGGCGGCTAGGGTTTAGGGTTCCGACTCCTCTGGGAGCCGGGCAATAGAATAGTCTTATTGCCTAATTCTCAAAATAGTCTTACAACTTGTATATATAACCATAATCTGAAAATAAACCTAAGATAACTTGGGCCTAAGCCTGCCCAGTGGGCCTCCGGCGGCCATAGACCTGGCCGGTCATAACATCTCCCCCCGCCTGCGCAAACAGCTCGTCCTCGAGCTGAAAGTCGGGTTAGTGCTGGTGGAACTCCTCGCGCTGCTCCCAAGTAGCGTCCTCCTCTGGTAGTCCAGTCCACCGAATCAACACGTACCAGGAGCCTCAGCGCATCTGAGCCTTCAGCACCTTCTCGGGCGCAGGAAGGAGACGCCCGTCCGTGGCCGGCGGAAGTGCCGGCGGTGCTGCGGGTGGATCGCCGCGGAATGGCTTGAGCAGCCCGACATGGAAGACATCATGGATGCGCGCGCCAGCCGGAAGCTGAAGACGGTACGCCACTTTCCCAATGCGTTCCAGGATAGCAAAGGGACCGGCATAGCGAGGACGGAGCTTCTTCCTCGCGTGGGTCCAACGACTGCGTAGAGCGGTGAAGTAGACGCAGCCAGACCCAATCTCCCACTGCAAACTCCGCCTCGCGATGGTGGCCATCATAGTATCGTTTGGCCAACTGCTGGGCCTGGAGGAGTCGTTGCTGGACCTCCGCGAGCATCTCATCACGGCTCCTCAGAAGAGCCCCGGATGCCTCGGTCCGTGCCGAGGCCGGATCAACCGGCAGGATCGGCGGGGGCGGCCGACCATAAACCACCTCAAAGGGCGTACGAAGGCGGAGTGATAAGAGGTGTTGTAGCGATTCGCCCACGAGAGCCATCTCACCCAAGCGCCGAGGGCGATCACCGTAACACAACGCAAATACATGGCAATCACCTTGTTAACGATCTCGGTGGCCGTCCGTGCGAGGGTCGGCGGCGGTGCTCGGCGGAGCTTCACGCCCGCCCGGTAGGAAAAAGGTCGCGCCATACATGGCATGTGAACACAGGATCCCGATCACTGACGATCGAAGAAGGGAACCCGTGGAGACGGACAATGCCATCGAAGAAGGCCCGTGCGACAGATGCCGCTGAATATGGATGGCCAAGGGCGATGAAATGAGCATACTTGGAGAAGCGGTCGACCACCGTGAGAATGACGGATTTGCCGCCCACCTTGGGAAGGCCCTCGATGAAGTCCATGGAGATGTCCGCCCAAACCTGAGATGGGACCTACAATGGCTGAAGCATGCCACCGCCATGATGTCTCTGTTTTGTTGCTTGCACGTCACACAAGACCGTACCCAGTCACGGACCAGGGCACGATCACCTGGAATGTAGAAGTCGGCGGAGACGATGGAGCGTCTTCTGCACTCCCTCATGGCCCGCCGAGTGGGCGAGACGCAGCACCTGCTGATGAAGATCGTCATGCGCAGGAACGAAGACGCGGCGCCCGTGGAGAAGCAGGTCGTCGGCTAGACGCCACGGCTCCTCCAGCTCGCTCGCCGCCGGTTCTTCTTTGCAAGAGGAGGCGTCGGCCAGCGTCGATGGCGGATGTCGGCGTGAAAGGCGAATGAGGGCCCGGTGATGATGCGAAGGCCGCCCCTCGGCCGCACCGTCGTCCACATCGGCGTCACGCCGGGACGAAGCGTCGGCGACGGTGTTAAGGCGACCGGATGGTACTCGGACGGTGAAATCAAAGCCAAAGAGTTTCTTGATCCATCTTGCTGGGGACCGTCGAGAGCCTCGATCCAAAGATGAACTTGAGGTCATGGTGGTCCGTGCGGATCCTGAAGGAACGATCCCAAAGATAGGGCCGCCAATGGCGTACTGCCTGCACCAACCCAATGAGCTCCCGCTCATACGCCACCAACTTAAGATGGCGTGCAGCAAATGGGCGGTCAAGAAGGCGAGGTCCATCGCCATACGATGCGAGACCGCACCGAACCCTGCCGGAGGCGTCGCAGTCGACGGTGAAGGGGAGGTCGAAATCCGGCATCTGTAGTACGGGTCCCGTCGTGAGGGCCCCCTTGAGGGCCTCGAATGCTGAAGTGGCCTCCTCATCCCAAGAGAAGGCGTCGCGACGGAGGAGACGCGTGAGTGGGGCCGCGATTAGGCCAAACTCCCGGATGAACTTCCGGTAGTACCCATAAGGCCAAGGAACCCGCGAAGAGCCCGCGGAGACTGCGGGATCGGCCAGGCGGCGACGGCCGCCACCTTGTCGGCGTCCATGGCCACACCCTCGGCCGAGATGACGTGGCCGAGGTAAGCGACCGAAGGTGTCCCGAACAAGCACTTTGTGTTAGGGGCTAGGGTTCTGGCCTGCCTAGGGTGTAGGCTATAGGGGAAGGAGGGAGCTGGGCGAGGGTTGGAGCGCGGCGGCCGGCGGCGAGGCGCCGTCCTTGCGGTTGGGCGGCGGCGGCGCAAGAGGGAGGCGACTAGGGTTTAGGGTTCCGGCTCCTCTGGGAGCCGGGCAATAGAATAGTCTTATTGCTTAATTCTTAAAATAGTCTTACAACTTGTATATATAACCATAATCTGAAAATAAACCTAAGATAATTTGGGCCTAAGCCTGCCCAGTGGGCCTCCGGCGGCCATAGACCTGGCCGGTCATAACACATTGCCTTTATCTCTCATTAAACCCTATCTTCAGCAAAAAGATCCTTCTTTTTCCAATCAAACTTCTAAAGACCAGATCCAGACCATGACATTTCCACACCATACAGAGCACAACCAGCAGATCGAACATATGGAGATGGAGTAGAAGAAACAGAGATGAGGCCGTGCTTACCAGGACATTGACATGGAGATGGAGGAGAGCGAGCATTGACAAACTATAAATGACATTAAATTCACTCACAAATTTTAGAAAATCATAAATGATTCATTATAACTCAGAATGAGGGTGATTCTCGCACCTAAAATCTCATATGCTTTGATCCCACCCAAAAACTGAACTTAATGTCAAGGTTGGGTTGTAAATTCAATCTGAGAGTTAAGCAGTGCGCTCTAATCAACAGAAGCAACAAGCATCAACAAATAAGCAGAAAATGGCCAGAATAGGAGAGCTAAGCGCTTGCTCTACAAGCATTCGGTCCTGATTAATCAATGATGTTGCGGGAGGAACTGCAATCCAGCATTGCATAAGAGAGAACACCAAGCACAACCACAAGAGCACTGCTTAATAGTGAACCTAATTTAGGCAGCCGATCGTGGAGCCCTGTGGGCGAGGAAGACGTCGGTGAGAACGGTCTTGGACTGCAGCGACGCCTGGAGAATCGCCAAACCCTGCAGATCAACATGCAGTAATTGACACACTCAAATTCATCCATCTATTGTGCTTAGGCAATCGAGAATTCACGATGGATGGTGGTGTGGGATTGGTCACCTCCTTGTAGCCGATCCACACGGTCTTCTCCTGTAGCGCGCTGAGGTCCCTGACGCGGAAGGTGTTGAGCAGGGTGATGCTGGAGATGGCGGACATGGGTGTCACGGTGAGGTTGTCCATGACCGTGTACGTCACGACGCCCTGCACGAACCCACTCGCTCTTCCTGTGGCGGCGGAGACCGCCGCCTGCCCAGAGCCGCCGGAGTCGGACCGCGCCCAGTGCATCTCCTTCGTCATCGGCTTGGCGCAGGTCGGGCACTTGCCACCGCTCGCGTCCGTCACGTAGTTGTGCTTGGGGCACCCGTAGCTGTAGCCGTAGCTGCGGCTGTGGTCCTCGCCGCACCAGAAGAATCGCTTGGACGCGGCCGACGAAGACGGGCCGGGCAAGCAGAGGAGGGAGATGTTGGAGGCCGCGGCCGGCGAGGGGACGGCGGGGCGGAGGAGCGCGTCGATGTCGGCGCCGGGCAGGAGGTAGTCGGCGTCGAGCCTCTGGACGCTGGCGTAGAGGTCGCCGGCGCTGCCGGGCATGCAGCGCTTCCCGAGCAGGCTGACGGCGGTGCCGACGGGCAGGGCGAGGAGGGAGAAGAGGAAGTCGACGACGTCCTTGCCGGCCTCCGCGAACAGCACGCGCCCCGCCTTGGTGTCCACCAGCAGCTTCATGCTCATCGCGGGGCTCGCCCTGCCGGTGGTGGTCGCCATCCCTGAGATCTCTCGCCCGCCGAAGAGAAACAAACAGGCGGCCCGGTGGTGTACTGTCAATGGCGAAGCCGGTCGCTGGGGAAAGCAGTCAAATATCTGGCGTGGTGCTCCAACCCAACCTGCTCCCCTGACAAGCCAATGGAGGACGGTTCTTCTGCTTTCTCTGAAAAGGCAGCAAAACGGTGGCAGGCTTTCGGAAGAACGGGACGGGACTGCGTTCCTCTCAAAACAAGGTCAGAAACAACGCTCTCAAGTCTGAAGCACGTCAAGGCAAATCTGGGTTGTGTTTCTGAAGCAAATTCGTGTGCGCTATGAACCGGTGATATTCTGGTTCACATTTTTTTTTTGAGAATTATATTCTGGTTCACATGGGGCGTGTTTGGTTGCCCGCATCGAGCCCAACCAGGCCCGCGCGGGATGAGTGTGGGCTGTTTGGTTGCCTAGTTTTACTATTGGGCCTGCATAGCACGATGTTTAAAGCAGCTCTGGGCCCGAGCGGTGCACGTGGGCGGGTGCGGTTGCACGCGCGCGGCCACCCTTGAGAAGCCGCATTGCTTCGCGAAGCACCGGCAGTTATTAGCCTCACCATCCCTCACCGCTCCCTCATCCTCACTCTCCCAACTCTCACCGGCGGCGGCGGATCGGAGCAGAGGAAGAAGACCACCAGACTCCATCACCGGCGGCGGCGGATCGGAGCAGAGGAAGAAGACCACCGGACTCCATCAATGGCGGTAAGCACTTCTCTCTTTTCGACATGCACGCTAGATTCGATCCATGGCGGAGGGGAATGGGGAATAGAGGTAGATAAGCATAGGGGTAGTTCATACTAGTTCATAGCAGTTCATACGAGTTCATACATGCAAGATCGGAATGCATAAGGTAGATTTCGGGATTGGGGGATAGGGGAATAGGGCGAAAGGGGGTACACAACGGACACCGGCTGACCGCGGCGGCCACCGGCGTGTGGAGCGGCTGGTCGAGCCGGTGGCCTTCATCTTCTTCTTCATCGCCGTGCGGGCCGGCGGGTCGTCCTCGTCGTCCTCGGCAGAGTCGAGGTCGATCTGCCAGGTAGGACGGACTGGCTCGGCGCCCTAGTCAGCATGTGCACCGCCTCTTCTTCCTCCTCCTTAGGCTCCCGCCGATGACCGCCCGTGCGCGATAGCCGTCTCCCGATTACTGCGGCACGGGCGGTCATTAGGAGCCCAGATGGGTCTTGTACTTGCACCACTTCGCCCTCTGTTTAGGGTCGTCGGAGACGGCTTTGATTCATACCCGGCGAATGATGTCAATCGCCATCGCGCCCTTATTTGGGTCAGGAATCAGCGTCTTCAGCTCTTCTTTAGTGGCCTTCATGGCACGACATTTGATTCGTTCTGCATGTCCGGCATGGAGCCGAAGTTCGAGCACACCTCCATGGTGTTCTCGAACTTGGTCCGGTCACCAGCCGTCCACCTGAGGAATAAGGCCCTCCAGCCAATACCCCAAGGGAAGGGGTTGGCGTTGGAGCTGGAGCTAGAGCTCATGGCGATGGGGAGGAGGAAGGTTGACAGTGAGAGAAGAGAGGGGGTGGGTAAATAGTGATGGGCAGGGTGAGTAAATATAGGGGGTGGAGAGGAGGAGAAGAGTGAGAGTCATGTCGTTTTAACTACAAGCTCTTGAATTAGCCATGAACTCTGTGCAATGCATGACTCCATGACTTGTGTGCAGATCGAGGATAACAATGAGATGGGCACGGAGGTGCTCCCGGCTGTTGACAGCAAGGGCAAGCAGCCCCTTCACCCAATGCCCGACGAGGTTGAGTTGCCGTCCACCGCCGAGGAAGACCCAAAGACGCCTGAGGGTGGCGACGACGAGGGCATGGAGGAGCCTCCCAGCAACAAGTGCCGCAACTACGGCCACTACCATCAGGAGGATGGCCCCAACTCACTTCTGCAAGGTCATCCTTGCACCAAAGCTTGAGTCCATCCCCATGCCCCTGGACTTCACCAAGCACTTCTTCGTGGTGCCGACGGAGTTCAAGCTCAGGAACAACACCGGCTGCTCCTGGAAGGTGACGGTCAAACTGATGAACGGCAGGGTGACCCTGGATCGTGGTTGGGCCACCCACGCAGCCGTTCATCGAGATCAAGATCGGCTACATGGTGACGTTCAAGCTCCTCACTCCGACACCCTCAAGGTCATCATCTTCGGACGACGATGGCATTGAGGTCGTCAACAAGTCTGCGGGAAGCACGGCGACGCCCTACGCCGCCATGCAATGGGCAGCCACCTCTTTCGAAGCGCATTTATCGAATTATGCTAGTTGATGGTTTATGCGTTGAACTGTTATATCTGTGGTACTGCTTATATCTGAATTATGCTAGTTGATGCTCTGTTTATAGTCTGTTGTGCTTATGATGTGTGCCACCGAAGTGTGGTGGTAACCTCACCAACTAGCCAAAGAGGTTACCACACATCAGGCCTTGCATAAAACCAAACACCATGCCTTGGGTTTGTGGACTAACATGCAGGCAACCAAACATCAGGCAGTGTGGTTCAGCCCATGCAGGTAAGAGGGCATGCAGGCAACCAAACAACATGCATATGGTGCATTTGAGGCTGCATTTGCATAGCCAGGCTGAGTAGAGAAGTGTATGCATTGCAGGCACTGTTGCACACGGCAACCAAATATGCCAATGGTCTCTTTTGTTCAGAGGAGCGATTTTTCATAATCCACATGGGCAGATTTCCCGATCGCTATTGGATAGTACAATAAACGAGGGTGAAACAGAAAGGACGAATGTAGCTGCTATCTGCGAGACTGGTTTCGAAGCACTATACAATAAAAAGCACTTGACCAGCTACAGGAATTCAACTCCCTGCAGAGAACAAGGCTACAGAAACTCAACTTTGGTATACACAAAAATACTTTCAATGCCATGCTAGAGCATCTATAGCCGGACTTGATAAATCCAACACTTCATATGCCCGCAGACGCGGCCAGGCGCGTCCGCGGATAGTGACCGGTCACCTCTCAAAAATCGCATTCCACATCCAGATACCTCAAATTAGGAACCTCAAATTCATATTATTACATGCAACGTGAAACCTAAACTACGCGGAGCTCGTCCGGTTTCGGTTCCGCTCCCCGCTTGCCCGGCTCTGCCTGGCCATGTCCGGCGGTCGGCTGCGCTTCTCAGAGTGTTGGGTCGGTCGCCGGCAAGGTAGGGTAGGGCATGGGACACGAGCTGGCTCACTGTCGGATCACGGGTTCCAGCAAAACCCTCAAGGTTCGAACACTGGGGTGCTCACGAAGATCTCTCCTCTCCCAAGCTCTCGCACTCCACGATCTCACGGACTGGCTCGACGCACCCAAAGAACATGGGGACGCAAGATTTATACTAGTTCGAGCCACCGTTGTGGTGTAATACCCTACTCCAGTGTGGTGTGGTGGATTGCCTCTTGAAATTTGAGGATGAAACGATTACAAGGGAAGAACAACCTCCTGAGGAGAGGTGTTCTTGTGCTGGTGAGTGAGAGGATGGAATGGATCCGATCCAAGATGAGTTGCCCCCTACGATGGTGGCTAGTCATATTTATAAAGGCCCTGGTCCTCTTCCCAAATATTGAGCGGGAAGGGATCCCACAACGGCCAATTTTGAAGGGAGACAACTAGTACAGCTTATCCTGACTAAAGGTGGTCTTCGCCTGCCAAAGGCTCTGGTGGTGACGCCATCTTGGGCTCCACAGTGACCTCCATCCTGTCGTCCTGCTGGTCTTGGTCTCGTTGCATCGATATGGAAACCTTTGCCTGATGCCTCAGGACTCCGCGCTTGCGCTGGCCTCTTTAGCACCAAAGAGGAAACAAGGACACTACGCGCGCGGGCGCCCGCCTGGCGCCCGCCTGGTTGTGGTCGTCATGGCTTGCGTCACAGGAACCTCGCGAGGTACCCCTTGCCTTGATCTCTCCGCTCCTCGCGAGCCAGCCTGGTGAGGCCGCCCCTGAGGAGATCTTGTGTCATCCGCCTCGCGAGGGTCTTGGGTGTTCGCTGGTGAAGATGGGTCATACGGGCCCGCCGGTGGAGCCACGCCGTGGGCTGCAGGCAGACAAGTCTGGGAACCCCCACTCCCAGAACGCCAACAGTAGCCCCCGGGCCCAAGGCGCGCTCGGGCTTGGCTTTGAGGCGAAGCCAAGGGGCAAGTGCGAAGCGCCACGGGCCCCAACAGCCTGCAGCCTTGGTCGACGCGTGGCGACTGATTGGACGTGGGCGTCTCCACTTTCCCATGCTGCCTCGGCAACTGCCCGACTTGACGAGTCCCTGCTGCATGCAAAATGGGTTATCATTACCTGCGATCGTGGGGTCGCCGGTTGGCCTTCTCTTGCTATAAATGAGGAGGGGGGCAGAGCCCCCGTCGCTCATCTCTCCCTGTTCTGCTCGCTTCTTCTTCCTCGCTTCATTGCCAGTAGCGACATCCATGGCGCCTGCGAAGAGGTTCTCGGCTGCGGAGACGGGAAGGCTCGCCAAGAGGGGCCCGGCTCCCCGCCGCCCAAGCGTGGGCGCGACCGTCCCCGTCAGCATACCGCGACCCCCGCTGTGGCCGCCAGCGGCCGCGGCGGCGCCTCTTCGCGTGGCGGGACTCGCCCGCGTCATGGCAGCCCCGTCGATGGAGGGAGGCGTGTTGTGGTCGCGCGGCCTCCCTGGCCGCGCTTCCACTCGGCGGAAGTGCTGCCGGAGTTCATCGTGTGGTCAGAGAACCCGGCCGGCACCTGGCTTCAGCTTCCATGCTTCTTTGCTGACGAGCTGCCGGCCATGGGTCTAGGCGGGCTCTGGCTGCAGGCGAACGACTGCTGCAGCAAGGCTTCGTGGGTCTTCCGCCGCGGGGAACGTGGCCCTGGCCCGTGGTTGGCAGACGTTCGCCCGCGCTCGCGGTCTGGGCAGGCGGTGCACCCTCCATCTCAAGTACGACGGCGACACGACCCTCTACGTGAGGGTGTTTGGAGAAGATGGCCGCCGCATCAGGTGCTGCCCTGAGGACAACGACGGCGACGAGGTGCTCGGCCTTGGCGACGGTCGTGATGATGACGAAGGCGGACCCGCTCTCGGCGCCGACCACGGCTCATCAAGCTACGGCGGCTCTTCCTCCGGCGACAGCTCCACCAGCGGCGACTATGACCAGCCGCCACACCGCCGCGCCCGCTTCGAGGGCGGCAGCGGGTCGTCTCGTCGTCGCGCCCCAGTAAAGCGCGAGGAGGAGTCTGGCTAAGTCCGGCAGAGCGCCATGGGCCCATCCTCGCGAGTTACTACGAGTGCACGCATGATACGCCTCTGTCGTATCTACTTTTCCAAACACTTTTGCCCTTGTTTTGGACTCTAACTTGCATGATTTGAATGGAACTAACCCGGATGACAATCGCTTTGAGCAGACTTTCCATGGTGTTATTTATGTGTGGAAACAAAAGTTCTCGAGAATGACCAACTCCACGGAACTTAGTTTTGGAAAATATTAAAATATTGGCGAAAGAATCAAGGCCAGGGGCCCACCACCATCCACGAGGGTGGGGCGTGCACCCCTGGCGCGCCCACGCCTCGTGGGCCCCCTGAAGCTCCACCGACCTCAACTCCAACTCCATATATTCGTGTTCAGGGAGAAAAAAATAATAAAGAAAGATTCATCGCGTTTTACGATACGGAGCCGCCGCCAAGCCCTAAACTCTCTCGGGAGGGCTGATCTGGAGTTCGTTTGGGGCTCCGGAGAGGGAAATCTGTCTTCGTCGTCATCATCAACCATCCTCCACCACCAATTTCATGATGCTCACCGCCGTGCGTGAGTAATTTCATCATAGGCTTGCTGGACGGTGATGGGTTGGATGAGATTTATCATGTAATCGAGTTAGTTTTGTTAGGGTTTGATCCCTAGTATCCACTATGTTATGAGATTGATGTTTCTATGACTTTGCTATGCTTAAAGCTTGTCATTAGGGCCCGAGTGCCATGATTTCAGATCTGAACCTATTATGTTTTCATGAATATATGCAAGTTCTTGATCCTATCTTGCAAGTCTATAGTCACCTACTATGTGTTATGATCCAGCAACCCCGAAGTGACAATAATCGGGGCCACTCCCGGTGATGACCATAGTTTGAGGAGTTCATGTATTCACTATGTATTAATGCTTTGGTCCGGTACTCTATTAAAAGGAGACCTTAATATCCCTTAGTTTCCGTTAGGACCCCGCTGCCACGGGAGGGTAGGACAAAAGATGTCATGCAAGTTCTTTTCCATAAGCACGTATGACTATATTCGGAATACATGCCTACATTACATTGATGAATTGGAGCTTGTTCTGTGTCACCCTATGTTATGACTTACATGATGAACCGCATCCGGCATAATTCTCCATCACTGATCCAATGCCTATGAGCTTTTCACATACTGTTCTCCGCTTATTTACTTTTCCGTTGCTACTGTTACAATCACTACAAAACCCAAAAATATTACTTTTGCTATCGTTACTGTTATTTCCATACTACTTTGCTACTAAATACTTTGCTGCAGATATTAAGTTATCCAGGTTTGGTTGAATTGACAAGTCAACTGCTAATACTTGAGAATATTCTTTGGCTCCCCTTGTGTCGAATCAATAAATTTGGGTTGAATACTCTACCCTCGAAAACTGTTGCGACCCCCTATACTTGTGGGTTATCAAGACTATTTTCTGGCACCGTTGCCGGGGAGCATAGCTCTATCTTTGAGTCACTTGGGATTTATATCTGCTGGTCACTATGAGGAACTTGAAAGACGCGAAAACAAAAATTTATCCCTCAACTACGAGGGGAAGTAAGGAACTGCCATCTAGCTCTGCACTTGATTCACCTTCTGTTTTGAGTAAGCTTGCGACTCCTAAACCTGCTTCTGCTATTAATTCTGATATGTCGCATGTTATTGATGATGCCACTTATGCTATGCATGATACTTATGATGAAACTACTTCTATGCTTGATACTACTGTGCCACTTGGTGAATTTCTTGATGAACAACTTGCTAGGGCTAGAGAGAATGAAATTATTGAAACTGGTAATATTGATGAAAGTGATGATGCAGGCTCTCCCAATAAATATGAATTGCCTGTTGTTCCTGAGGGCTATGTTATGGATGAAGAAACTGCTAGAGCTATTTCTGCTTGCAATGATAGATATGATCTTAAGAAGTTATTAGCTAAATGGAAGCAACAATCTCTTAATGCTAGAATGAAACTTGGCCCTGCTTTTGCTACTTCACCTATCTGTGTTACTGATAAGGATTATGAATTCTCTGTTGATCCTGAGATAATTACTTTGGTTGAATCTGATCCTTTTTATGGCTATGAATCTGAAACTGTTGTGGCACATCTTACTAAATTAAATGATATAGCCACCCTATTCACTAATGATAAGAGAACTCACTACTTTTATATCCTTAAAATATTTCCGTTCTCATTAAAGGGTGATGCTAAGATATGGTTTAATTCTCTTGAACTTTGGTACGTATGCGTAGTCCCTGTGATATGATTTATTACTTCTCTGTTAAATATTTCCCTGCTCATAAGAAACAAGTTGCTTTAAGGGATATATATAATTTTGTGCAAATTGAAGAAGAGAGTCTCCCGCAAGCTTGGGGGAGGCTTCTCCAATTACTTAATGCTTTGCCTGATCATCCTCTTAAGAAAAATGAAATACTTGATATCTTTTATAATGGACTAACCGATGCTTCCAGAGATTACCTGGATAGTTGTGTTGGTTCTGTTTTTAGGGAAAGAACACCGTATGAAGATGAAATTCTATTGAATAATATGTTGACAAATGAAAATAATTGGACACTTCCTGAGCCAACTCCTGAGCCTATTCCTACCCCAACTCCGAAGAAGAGGGGTGTTCTATTTCTCAGTCCTGAAGATATGCAAGAGGCAAAGAAATCTATGAAAGAAAAGGGTATTAAAGCTGAATATGTTAAGAATTTACCTCCTATTGAAGAAATATATGATCGTAATCCATCACATATTGAAGAACCACATGATCTTGATAACCCGACACAGGTAGTAAAGGTAAATTCTCTCTATAGATATGATAAAGCTGAAATCCCTCCTACCAAGTTTGCCAGCCAATGTTTGGATGAGTTTGATAACTTTAGGTTATGCAAGAAGATTTTAATGCTTATTTTGGTAGACAATTAAAACAAAATGCTTATATGATTGAACACTTGGGTGATTATATGTCTAGAGTTAAAGGTGAACTTAAACTCATTAGTAAACATGCTTCTATGGTCACCACTCAAGTAGAACAAGTACTTAAAGCTCAGAATGATTTGCTCAATGAATTAAATAATAAGAATAATGACTATGATGTTAGAGTGGCTACTAGAACTGGTAAAATGACTCGGGAACCTTTGTATCCTGAAGGCCCATCCTAAGAGAGTTAAGCAAGATTCTCAGAGAAATAATGTAGATGCACATAGTCCTTCTAAAAAGAAGAAAAAGAAAAATGATAGGACTTTGCATGCTTCTAATGAACCTATTGCTGAACCACCTGAGAATCCAAATGATATTTCTATTTTTGATGCTGAAACACAATCTAGTAATGAACATGAACCTAGTAATAATGTTAACGATGATGCTCATGTTGATGTTCAACCTAGCAATGATAATGATATAGAAATTGAACCTGCTGTTGATCTTGATAACCCACAATCAAATAATCAACGTTATGATAAGAGAGACTTTGTTGCTAGGAAACACGATAAAGAAAGGGAGCCATGGGTTCAGAAACCCATGCCTCCCCCCCCCCCAAACCATCCAAGAAAAAGGATGATGAGGATTTTGAGCGCTTTGCTGAAATGATTAGACCTATCTTTTTGCGTATGCGATTACTGATATGCTCAAAATGAATCCTTATGCTAAGAACATGAAAGAAATTGTTACTAATAAAAGGAAGATACCTGAAGCTGAAATTTCCACCATGCTTGCTAATTATACTTTTAAAGGTGGAATACCTAAGAAACGTGGAGATCTAGGAGTACTAACTATACCATGCTCCATTAAAAGAAATTATGTTAGAACTGCTTTATGTGATCTTGGAGCCGGTGTTAGTGTTATGCCTCTCTCTTTATATCGTAGACTTGATTTGAATAAGTTGACACCTACTGAAATATATTTGCAAATGGCTGATAAATCAACTACTATACATCTCGGTATTTGTGAGGATGTGCCTGTTGTGGTTGCAAACGTTACTATTTTAACGGACTTTGTTATTCTTGATATTTCCGAGGACAATAATATGTCTATTATTCTTGGAAGACCTTTTTTGAACACTGCAGGGGCTGTTATTGATTGCAACAAAGGCAATGTCACTTTTCATGTTAATGGTAATGAGCATACGGTACACTTTCTGAGGAAAAAACCTCAAGTTCATAGTATCAACTCTATTGGAAAAATTCCATCGACTATTTTTGGAGGTTTTGAATTTCCTCTTCTTGCTGTCAAAAAGAGATATGATATTTGCTTCCTCTTGAGCACTGCGTTGGTTTTCCTTGAAGAGGAAAGGGTGACGCAGCAAAGTAGCGTAAGTATTTCCCTCAGTTTTTGAGAACCAAGGTATCGATCTAGTAGGAGGCCACGCATGAGTTCCTCGTACCTACACAAACAAATAAATCCTCGCAACCA
This sequence comes from Aegilops bicornis, assembly GCA_021605145.1. Lineage (NCBI taxonomy): Eukaryota > Viridiplantae > Streptophyta > Magnoliopsida > Poales > Poaceae > Aegilops > Aegilops bicornis. The sequence goes on from CM038671.1 coordinate 713,107,034, forward strand.
ACGCGATAAGGGGTTGTCAATCCCTGCACACTTACGAGAGTGACATTTCATAGATATGATAAGATAATATTTTTGGTATTTTTTATGATAAAGATGCAAAGTAAAATAAAAGGCAATAAAAATAACTAAGTGTTGGAAGTTTAATATGATGGAAAATAGACCCGGGGGCCATAGGTTTCACTAGTGGCTTCTCTCAAGAGCATAAGTATTTACGGTGGGTGAACAAATTACTATTTAGCAATTGACAGAATTGAGCATAGTTATGAGAATATCTAGGTATGATCATGTATATAGGCATCACGTCCGAGACAAGTAGACCAACTCCTGCTGCATCTACTACTATTACTCCACACATCGACCGCTATCCAAAGATGCATCTAGAGTATTAAGTTCATAAGAACAGAGTAACGCTTTAAGCAAGATGACATGATGTATAGGGATAAACTCATGCAATATGATATAAACCCCATCTTGTTATCCTTGATGGCAACAATACAATACGTGCCTTGCTGCCCCTCATCACACTGGGAAAGGACACCGCAAGATTGAACCCAAAGCTAAGCACTTCTCCCGTTGCAAGAAAGATCAATCTAGTAGGCCAAACCAAACTGACAATTCGAAGAGACTTGTAAAGATAACCAATCATACATAAAAGAATTCATAGAAGATTCAAATATTGTTCATAGATAATCTTGATCATAAACCCACAATTCATCGGTCTCAACAAACACACCGCAAAACAAGATTACATCGAATAGATCTCCCTGATAGAGGGGGAGAACATTGTATTGAGATCCAAAAAGATAGAAGAAGCCATCTAGCTAATAACTATGGACCCGAAGGTCTGAGGTAAACTACTCACACATCATCGAAGAGGCTATGGTGTTGATGTAGAAGCCCTCCGTGATTGATGCCCCCTCCAGCGGAGCTCCGGAACAGGCCCCAAGATGGGATCTCACGAGTACAGAAGGTTGCGGCGGTGGAATTAGGTTTTTGGCTCCGTATCTGGTAGTTTGGGTGTACGTAGGAATATATAGGAGGAAGGAGTACGTCGGTGGAGCAACAGGGGGCCCATGAGGGTGGAGGGCGCGCCCAGGGGGGTAGGCGTGCCCCCCTACCTCGTGCCCTCCTGGTTGATGTCTTGACGTAGGGTCCAAGTCCTCTGGATCACGTTCGTTCCGAAAATCATGTTCCCGAAGGTTTCATTCTATTTGGACTCCGTTTGGTATTCTTTTTCTGCGAAACTCTGAAATAGGCAAAAACAGCAATTCTGGGTTGGGCCTCCGGTTAATAGGTTAGTCCCAAAAATAATATAAAAGTGTATAATAAATCCCAATAATGTCCAAAACAGAATATAATATAGCATGTAACAATAAAAAATTATAGATACGTTGGAGATGTATCAAGCATCCCCAAGCTTAATTCCTGCTCGTTCTCGAGTAGGTAAATGATAAAAACAGAATTTTTGATGTGGAATGCTACTTGGCATAATTTCAATGTAATTATTCTTAATTGTGGTATGAATATTCAGATCCGAAAGATTCAAAATAAAAGTTTAATATTGACATAAAAATAATAATACTTCAAGCATACTAACTAAGCAATCATGTCTTCTCAAAATAACATGGCCAAAGAAAGTTATCCCTACAAAATCATATAGTCTGGCTATGCTCTATCTTCACCACACAAAGTATTTAAATCATGCACAACCCCGATGACCAGCCAAGCAATTGTTTCATACTTTTGATGTTCTCAAACTTTTTCAATCTTCACGCAATACATGAGCGTGAGCCATGGACATGGCACTATATGTGGAATAGAATGGTGGTTGTGGAGAAGACAAAAAAGGAGAAGATATTCTCATATCAAGTAGGCGTATCAACGGGCTATGGAGATGCCCATTAATAGATATCAATGTGAGTGAGTAGGGATTGCCATGCAACGGATGCACTAGAGCTATAAGTATATGAAAGCTCAACAAAAGAAATTAAGTGGGTGTGCATCCAACTCGCTTGCTCACGAAGACCTAGGGCATTTTGAGGAAGCCCATCATTGGAATATACAAGCCAAGTTATATAATGAAAAATTCCTACTAGTATATGAAAGTGATATCATAGGAGACTCTCTATCATGAAGATCATGGTGCTACTTTGAAGCACAAGTGTGGTAAAAGGATAGTAACATTGTCCCTTCTCTCTTTTTCTCTCATATTTTTTTTATTTTTTTATTTTTTATTTGGGCCTTCTCTTTTTTATGGCCTCTTTTTTTAGTCTGGAGTCTCATCTCGACTTGTGGGGGAATCATAGTCTCCGTCATCCTTTCCTCACTCGGGACAGTGCTCTAAAAATGATGATCATCACACTTTTATTTACTTACAACTCAACAATTACAACTCAATACTTAGAACAAAATATGACTCGATGTGAATGCCTTCGGTGGTGTACCGGGATATGCAATGAATCAAGAGTGACATGTATGAAAGAATTATGAACGGTGGCTTTGCCACAAATACAATGTCAACTATATGATCATGCAAAGCAATATGACAATGATGGAGCGCGTCATAGTAAACGGAACGGTGGTAAGTTGCATGGCAATATATTTCGGAATGGCTATGGAAATGCCATGATAGGTAGGTATGGTGGCTGTTTTCAGGAAGGTATATGGTGGGTGTATGATATCGGCGAAAAGTGCGCGGTATTAGAGAGGCTAGCAATGGTGGAAGGAAGAAAAGTATGTATAATCCATGGACTCAACATTAGTCATAAAGAACTCATATAATTATTGCAAAAATCTACAAGTTATCAAAGCAAAGTATTACGCGCATGCTCCTAGGGGGATAGATTGATAGGAAAAGACCAACGCTCGTCCCCGACCGCCACTCATAAGGAAGACAATCAATAAATAAATCATGCTCCGACTTCATCACATAACGGTTCACCATACGTGCATGCTACGGGAATCACAAACTTCAACACAAGTATTTCTCAAATTCAAAACTACTCCACTAGCATGACTCTAATATCACCATCTCCATATCTCAAAACAATTATCAAGCATCAAACTTCTCATAGTATTCAACACACTCATAAGAAAAAAAATTACTAGTCTTAAATGCCTACCATAATTAAATTAAATTACCATGCTGTTTTGTAGGACTCTCAAAATAATCTAAGTGAAGCATGAGAGAACAATAGTTTCTATTAAACAAATCCACCACCGTGCTCTAAAAGATATAAGTGAAGCACTAGAGCAAAAACTATATAACTCAAAAGATATAAGTGAAGCACATAGAGTATTCTAACAATTTCCGAATCATGTGTGTGTCTCTCTAAAGGTGTGTACAGCAAGGATGATTGTGGTAAACTAAAAAACAAAGACTCAAATAATACAAGACGCTCCAAGCAAAACACATATCATGTGGTGAATACAAATATAGCTCCAAGTAAAGTTACCGATGGAAGTAGACGAAAGAGGGGATGCCTTTCGGGGCATCCCCAAGCTTTAGATTTTAGGTGTCCTTAGATTATCTTGGGGTGCCATGGGCATCCCCAATCTTAGGCTCTTGCCACTCCTTGTTCCATAATCCATCAAATCTTTCACCCAAAACTTGAAAACTTCACAACACAAAACTTAACAGAAAATCTCGTGAGCTCCGTTAGCGAAAGAAAACAAAACACCACTTCGAGGTACTGTAATGAACTCATTATTTATTTATATTGGTATTAAACCTACTTTATTCCAACTTCTATATGGTTTATAAACTATTTTACTAGCCATAGATTCATCAAAATAAGCAAACAACACACGAAAAACAGAATCTGTCAAAAACAGAACAGTATGTAGTAATCTGTAACTAACACAAACTTCTGGAACTCCAAAACTTCAGCCAAAATAGGAAGACCTAGACAATTTGTTTATTGTTCAGCATCAATTGGAATCAATATTTTATCACGTTCTGGTGATTTTTAAAAATTATTTTCGTGAACAGAAAGTTTCTGGAATTTTCAGCAAGATCAAATAACTATCATCCAAGAAGATCCTATAGGTTTAACTTGGCACAAACACTAATTAAAACATAAGAACAAATCTAACCAGAGTCTAGATCAAATATTTATTCCTAAATAGAATCAAAAGGCAAAAAAACTAAAAATAAAATTGGGTTGCCTCCCAACAAGCGCTATCGTTTAACGCCCCTAGCTAGGCAAAATAGCAAGGATAGATGTAGGTATTGCCATCTTTGGTAGGCAATCCATAAGTGGCTCTCATGATAGATTCATATGGTAATTTTATTTTATTTCTAGGGAAGTGTTCGATGCCTTTCCTTAACGGAAATTGGAATCTAATATTCCCTTCCTTCATATCAATAATTGCACCAATCGTTCTAAGGAAAGGTCTACCAAGAATAATAGGACATGAAGGATTGCAATCTATATCAAGAACAATAAAGTCTACGGGCACATAGTTCCTATTTGCAACAATAAGAACACCATTAATTCTTCCCATAGGTTTCTTAATAGTGGAATCCGCAAGGTGCAAGTTTAGAGAGCAATCATCGAAATCACGAAAACCTAGCAAATCGCACAAAGTCTTTGGAATCGTGGAAACACTAGCACCCAAATCGCACAAAGCATAGCATTCATGATCTTTAATTTTAATTTTAATAGTAGGTTCCCATTCATCATAAAGTTTTCTAAGGATAGAAACTTCCAACTCAAGTTTTTCTTCATAAGACTGCATCAATGCATCAACGATATGTTTGGTAAAGGCTTTATTTTGACTATAAGCATGAGGAGAATTTAGCACGGATTGCAACAAGGAAATACAATCTATCAAAGAGCAATTATCATAATTAAATTCCTTGAAATCCAAAATAGTGGGTTCATTAATATCTTGAGTTTTGACCTCTTCACTCCCACTTTTATCAATTTTAGCATCAAGAACTAAAAACTCTGAATTTTTGGAACGCCTTCTAGGTAAAGGTGGATCATATTCAGCCCCATCATTATCAAGATTCATATTGCAAAACAAAGATTTAATAGGGGACACATCAATAACCTTTAGATCTTCATCTTTATTTTGAAAGTTTTCCGGCTTAGCGGCCATCTTATTAACTAAGGTGGCCTGCTTATCCGAAAATTTCAGCTATTAACTTCTCAAGATGAGCAATTTGGGATCTCAAACCATCAAATTCTTTAGACACATCATCGAGCTCTTTATTAATATAACTCATAAAGCTTTTTTGTTCCTTAAGCTCATTTCTAAAGAAATTGTTATGTTCAAATTGTAAGACCATGAAAATCCTAACGTTGCTTTCGATCTCTTCTAGCCTTTTAAGGTGAGGATCACCAAATCCTGGTAGAGCCATCGAGACAAACAAGCAATCCAACACACAAGAAAACAAGAGACGGGCCAAAAGAGGCAAACGGAAAAGAGAGAGCGAATAAAACAACAAGGGTGAAGTGGGGGAGATGAAAACGAGAGGCAAATGGCAAATAATGTAATGCGGGAGATAAGGGTTTGTGATGGGTACTTGGTATGTTGACTTTTGCGTAGACCTCCAAGAACGGCGCCAGAAATCCTTCTTGCTACATCTTCAGCACTGCATTGGTTTTCCCTTGAAGAGGAAAGGGTGATGCAGCAAAGTAGCGTAAGTATTTCCCTTAGTTTTTTAGAACCAAGGTATCAATCCAGTAGGAGGCCACGCACGAGTCCCTCGTACCTACACAAACAAATAAATCCTCGCAACCAATGCGATAAGGGGTTGTCAATCCCTACTCGGTCACTTACGAGAGTGAGATCTGATAGATATGATAATATAATATTTTTGGTATTTTTTATGATAAAGATGTAAAGTAAAATAAAAGGCAATAAAAATAACTAAGTGTTGGAAGATTAATATGATGGAAAATAGACCCGGGGGCCATAGGTTTCACTAGTGGCTTCTCTCAAGAGCATAAGTATTTACGGTGGGTGAACAAATTCTTGTTGAGCAATTGATGAATTGATCATAGTTATGAGAATATCTAGGTATGATCATGTATATAGGCATCACGTCCGAGACAAGTAGACCGACTCCTGCCTGCATCTACTACTATTACTCCACACATCGACCGCTATCCAGCATGCATCTAGAGTATTAAGTTTATAAGAACATAGTAACGCTTTAAGCAAGATGACCTGATGTAGTGGGATAAACTCATGCAATATGATATAAACCCCATCTTGTTATCCTCGATGGCAACAATACAATACGTGCCTTGCTGCCCCTACTGTGCCTGGGAAAGGACACCTTTAGATTGAACCCAAAGCTAAGCACTTCTCCCATTGCAAGAAAGATCAATTTAGTAGGCCAAACCAAACTGACAATTCGAAGAGACTTGCAAAGATAACCAATCATACATAAAAGAATTCAAAGAAGATTCAAATATTATTCATAGATAATCTTGATCATAAACCCACAATTCATCAGTCTCAACAAACACACCGCAAAAGAAGATTACATCAAATAGATCTCCCCGGTAGAGGGGGAGAACATTGTATTGAGATCCAAAAAGAGAGAAGAAGCCATCTAGCTAATAACTATGGACCCGAAGGTCTGAGGTAAACTACTCACACATCATCGGAGAGGCTATGGTGTTGATGTAGAAGACCTCCGTGATCGATGCCCCCTCCGACGGAGCTCCGGAACAGGCCCCAAGATGGGATCTCACGAGTACAGAAGGTTGCAGCGGTGGAATTAGGTTTTTGGCTCCGTATCTGGCAGTTTGGGGGTACGTAGGTATATATAGGAGGAAGGAGTACGTCGGTGGAGCAACAGGGGGCCCATGAGGGTGGAGGGCGCGCCCAGGGGGGTAGGCGCACCCCTAACTCGTGCCCTCCTGGTTGATGTCTTGACATAGGGTCCAAGTCCTCCGGATCACGTTCGTTCCGAAAATCACGTTCCTGAAGGTTTCATTCCGTTTGGACTCCGTTTGATATTCTTTTTCTGCGGAACTCTGAAATAAGCAAAAAACAACAATTCTGGGCTGGGCCTCCGGTTAATAGGTTAGTCCCAAAAATAATATAAAAGTGTATAATAAAGCCCAATAATGTCCAAAATAGAATAGAATATAGCATGGAACAATAAATTGTAGATACGTTGGAGACGTATCAATATTCTTATTATTGGGGATGTGCATATCCCCGTCGAGGTAACATAGTGTTATTCGAAATTTCTCCGGTTTCATGTTATTCGGAATGAGTTTGTTAACAAGACCTGATCAACCTTGTTAGTGGATTCCTTTTGATGAGCATGAGATGGATGAAATTAGAAAGCACAACCTTACATGCCCTCTTTTACTTTCTGTTATTTAGTTGAAATAAAGTAAAAATAGTATTTTTTTTTACATGCATTTTACGAATTATCCGTGCAATATAAAAATGCCCCGAAAATAAAAGTTCTCCAAATGCCCTGCCAATTTAATATGATTTTTTCTGGAATATTTGAGAATATTTGGCACTAAGAACACAACAGGGGGAGCTGGCACCTAGCCACGAGGGTCCAGGGCGCGCCCACCCCCTGGGCGCGTCCCCCTGCCTCATGGGCCCATGGTGGCTCCCCTCCACTTATTCCTGCACCCACACACTTCTTCTTCCTTCCAAAAAAATCACCATCCAGCTCAAGCACGAGTTCTAGCTCATTTTGCTGCGATTTTCGATCTCCTTGCTCAAAGCACCTCTCACAAAACTGCTTTTGGGGATTGTTCCTTGGTATGTGACTCCTCCATTGGTCCAATTAGTTTTTGTTCTGGTGCTTTATTCATTGCAAATTTGTGCTGCCTAGGTGACCATGTTCTTGAGCTTGCATGTCAAATTTATATGGTTCCAAGTAGTTCTAGTGCATGATATAGGCTCTAAGCATTTGTAGGAGTAGTTGCTATCAATTTTGTTGAGTTTGATTCACTTTTATTTGAAGTTACTAAAAAAATTCAGAAATTTTTCAGAGGAAGAAATATGCTTAAGAAAATGTACCAAGGTGGTTCTTCAAGGAAACAAGGACCCAGGCTTGCAATGCGTGATGCTGATGATGAGCCACCAAGGAACGCTCCAGTGCGGCCTTCTGAATGGCCTTCAGAAGACTTCATGGATCGAGCAGGAATTAAGGAAGAATTTAACGCATATTTGCATAACGCCGATCTTGTGAGCTTCGAGGCAGAAAAATGCTGCCAGTACCACTATCTCACTAGTTCCTTTGTGAGGAGGTTTGAATTTTCATCTTCACGCAATTCTCAAACTATCCTGTTTGATCTTTATGAAAATTCTTATACCATGGACTTAGAGGATTTTACCACTGCTTGCAAACTTCCACAATGGGGTAGTACTAGTGAACCCCGCAAATCTGAATTTAGAGATTTTCTTGCTAGTATAACTGTGGGGGAATCTAGAGACATAGCACAAGCTACCATAGGGAGCATTCATTTTCCTGCTATACATTATTTTGCTCTCTTCATAGGTAGGTGCATAAATGGTAAGGATGAAGCATGTCACATGTGTGTCCCTGACCTCAGTATTCTTAGGAGTGCTGTATTAGGAGAAAAATCTTATAATTTGGGAGCCATTGTTGCACGTAGGTTGCACCATAATAGATTTAATGGAGATTTCTTTGGTGGAATTTATGCAACCCATATAGCTAATTTTCTTGGTATAACCATACGCGAGGATGATATTGAGTTGACTCCTGCTCATTTAGATTATGAGGCTATGGTGCGTCATCGTTTTGTTGAGAGGAACGATCAGTTCCTCCAGTACCGACTAATCTTTGACAGACGACGCACCTATCACGTCGCTCTCACTGCTTCTACTTTCTTTGACTTTCAGGTAAAGGGGAGATATTACATAACCAGAGAGGAGGTGGAAGAGTATAAGAGGAGAGCTGAGATAGTTCGCCTCCAAGCTGCAACACACGATGCAATGACCGCTGAATCTCAGTACGACCCCAACTACAACTTTGGATATCCGTCAGGCCATCTGTGGCAATAAACCAACTTAGGCCAAAAGCCTAAGCTTGGGGGAGTACGTATTTCCCACCGACATTACATTTATGTACACACACTCATTGCTAGATGTCGGTGCTCATACTTTTTTACTGTAATATCCATGCTAGTTTATTTTCTTTTTATGCTTTCTTCTTGTGTGTGTGATAAATCTTAAGAAAAACCAAAAAAATTAGTTGTAGCTTTTAGTTAGTTTACTTTTCTTGCTTGTAGTAATAATTAGAAAGAAAACCCAAAAAGATTTCCTGTTCTTCTTTTGCTTGTTGGGAGCTTTCCCGCGTAAATAGTTTTATTTCTTTTCTTTTCTTTGGGGGTCGATAGGAGAAGACCATGATTAAAATGTTGAAGTGTCTCTTATATGCATTATTGTTGATTTAACCAAGAGCCCATATTGCCTTGTCTTCTCCTGTTTATCGAATGCTCGCAGATTCCAGCTTTGTCCAATGCACGTGCACTATTATTATTATTCACATCGTTCGGTCGTGCAAGTGAAAGGAAATTATGATGATATATGATGGACTGATTGAGATGAGAGAAGCTGGTATGAACTCGACCTCTCTTGTTTTTGTAAATATGATTAGTTCATCGTTCCTGATTCAGCCTATTATGAATAAACATGTTTGCAATGACAATTAGAGATTATAGTTACTTATGCCATGCTTAATTAGCTATGAGTTACAATGGTTTACCTTGCGTGCCAACATGCTATTATAATGGTTGTGATGTGGTATAGTGGGGTGGTATCCTCATTTGAATGATTTAAGTGACTCGACTTGGCACATGTTCACACATGTAGTTGAAACAAATCAACATAGCCTTCACGATATTTATGTTCATGGTGGATTATATCCTACTCATGCTTGCACTCAGTGTATATTAATTTTAATGCATGTTCATGACTGTTGTCACTCTCTAGTTGGTCGCTTCCCAGTCTTTTGCTAGCCTTCATTTGTACTAAGCGGGAATACTGCTTGTGCATCCAATCCCTTAAACCCCAAAGTTATGCCATATGAGTCCACTATACCTTCCTATATGCGGTATCTACCTGCCGTTCTAAATAAATTTGTATGTGCCAAACTCTAAACCTTCAAATGGAATTCTGTTTTGTATGCTCGAATAGCTCATGTATCAACTAGGGTTGTCCTTATCTTCCATGTTAGGTGGGTTATTCTCAAGAGGAGTGGACTCCGCTCCTCACTCACGAGAAAATGGCTCGTCACCGGGATGCCCAGTCCCATGCTTTACGCAGATCAAATCAAAATAATTGCAAACAAAACTCCCCTGGGACTGTTGTTAGTTGGAGGCACTCGTTGTTTCGAGCAAGCCATGGATTGATGCTTGTTGGTGGAGGGGGAGTATAAACTTTACCATTCTGTTTGGGAGCCGCCTATAATGCGTGTAGCATGGAAGATATCGCCATCTCTTGGTTGTTATGTTGACAATGGAAGTATGCCGCTCAAAATATTATTTATCTCTGCTTTAAAATCGAGCTCTGGCACCTCTACAAATCCCTGCTTCCCTCTGCGAAGGGCCTATCTATTTACTTTTATGTTGAGTCATCACCCTCTTATTAAAAAGCACCAGCTGGAGAGCACTGTTGTCATTTGCATCCATTACTATTAATTTATATTGGGTATGACTATGACTGGATCTCTTTTACCATGAATTACAATGTTTAGTCAGTCCTTGATCTTTAAAGGTGCTCTGCATTTATGTTTTGCGGTCTCAGAAAGGGCTAGCGAGATACCATCTTGTTATATCATATCATGATTGTTTTGAGAAAGTGTTGTCATCCGAGATTTATTATTATTGATCGCTAGTTTATTATGTTATTGACATGAGTAAACATGAGACCTAAATGTTATTGTGAATATGGTTAGTCATAATCTTTCTTTGAAAACTTGAATCTTGGCTTTACATATTTACAACAACAAGAGCAAACAGAGTTTGTAAAGTTTTTCTTTATCACTTTCGGTTTATCAACTGAATTGCTTGAGGACAAGCAAATGTTTAAGCTTAGGGGAGTTGATACGTCTCCGTCGTATCTACTTTTCCAAACACTTTTGCCCTTGTTTTGGACTCTAACTTGCATGATTTGAATGGAACTAACTGGACTGCCATTGTTTTTTGAGACTTTCCATGGTGTTATTTATGTCTTGAAACAAAAGTTCTCGGAATGACCTGAAACTCCACGGAACTTATTTTTGGAAAATATTAAAATATTGGCGGAAGAAGCAAGGCCAGGGGGCCCACCACCTGTCCACGAGGGTGGGGGGGCGCGCTTGTCCCCTGATACGTCTCCAACGTATCTATAATTTATGAAGTATTCATGCTATTATATTATCCATCTTGGATGTTTAATGGGCTTTACTATGCACTTTTATATGATTTTTGGAACTAACCTATTAACCCAGAGCCCAGTGCCGATTCTGTTTTTTCCTTGTTTGATGTTTGTGAAAAAGGAATATCAAACGGAGTCCAAACGGAATGAAACCTTCGGGAGAGTTATTTTTGGAATGGAAGCAATCCAGAAGACTTGGAGTATACGTAAGGGAAGCAACGAGGAAGGCACGAGGCAGGGGGGCGCGCCCTCCACCCTCGTGGGCCCCTCGTGGGCCCCTCGTGGCTCCCCTGACAGACTTCTTTCGCGTATATATATCCATATACCCTAAAACCGTCGGGGAACAGAATAGATCGGGAGTTCCGCCGCCGCAAGCCTCTGTAGCCACAAAAAACCAATCGGGACCTGTTCGGCACCACTGCCGAGGAGGGAACCCTCACCGTGGCCATCTTCATCATCTCGGCGCTCTCCATGACGAGGAGGGAGTAGTTCACCCTTGGGGCTGAGGGTATGTACCAGTCGCTATGTGTCTGATCTCTCTCTCTCTCTCTCGTGTTCTTGAGGTGATACGATCTTGATGTATCGCAAGCTTTGCTATTATAGTTGGATCTTATGATGTTTCTACCCCTCTACTCTCTTGTAATGGATTGAGTTTTCCCTTTGAAGTTATCTTATTGGATTGAGTCTTTAAGGATTTGAGAACACTTGATGTAAGTCTTGTCGTGCTTATCTGTGGTGACAATGGGATATTCACGTGATTCACTTGATGTATGTTTTGGTGATCAACTTGTGGGTTCCGTCCATGAACCTATGCATAGGGGTTGGCACACGTTTTCGTCTTGACTCTCCGGTAGAAACTTTGGGGCACTCTTTGAAGTACTTTGTGTTGGTTTGAATAGATGAATCTGAGATTGTGTGATGCATATCGTATAATCATACCCACGGATACTTGAGGTGACATTGGAGTATCTAGGTGACATTAGGGTTTTGGTTGATATGTGTCTTAAGGTGTTATTCTAGTATGAACTCTTGCATAGATCGATCAGAAAGGATAACATTGAGGTGGTTTCATACCCTACCATAATCTCTTCGTTTGTTCTCCGCTATTAGTGACTTTGGAGTGACTCTTTGTTGCATGTTGAGGGATAGTTATATGATCCAATTATGTTATTATTGTTGAGAGAACTTGCACTAGTGAAAGTATGAACCCTAGGCCTTGTTTCAACGCATTGCAATACCGTTTGTGCTCACTTTTATCACTTGCTACCTTGTTGTCTTTATATTTTCAGTTTACAAAAACCTATATCTACCATCCATAATACACTTGTATCACCATCTCTTCGCCGAACTAGTGCACCTATACAATTTACCATTGTATTGGGTGTGTTGGGGACACAAGGGACTCTTTGTTATTTGGTTGCAGGGTTGTTTGAGAGAGACCATCTTCAACCTACGCCTCCCACGGATTGATAAACCTTAGGTCATCCACTTGAGGAAATTTGCTACTGTCCTACAAACCTCTGCACTTGGAGGCCCAACAACGTCTACAAGAAGAAGGTTGCATAGTAGACATCAAGCAGTTTCTAGCGCCGTTGTCGGGGAGGCTAGGTAAGCGGCACTCACACCCCATCAACTAAGCTCTTTTCTGGCGCCGTTGCCGGGGAGGTGAGTGCTTGAAGGTATATCTTTAGATCTTGCAATCGAATCCTTTTGTTTCTTGTTTTAGCAATTTTTTAGTTTATAAAAGAAAACTACAAAAAAATGGAATTGAGTTTGTCTCATACGCTTCACATTTTTAATATCTTTCGTGAGTATGATCGAAAGGAAAATTGTGCCAATGTGTTAGAAGAAGAATGCATTAAAATGTTTGGCACTAAATCTTTGAATGATGAGCATGGTTGCAATGTTGTTAGTATGAACTCTTTGAATATCCATGGTACTTATGATGACTGCACTAGTCATGATGAAAATGTCTCCAATAAACATGTCAATTTCTGTGGAGTGTATTGGGTTTGCAAGTACACACCAAATAGGGAAGATAGGTATTGCAAGAGGCATAAGCATTTAGAAACTAAATGGTTGCAAGAAAGGCTAAATGTTAGTGCTGAAAAATTAAAATTTCTTAGCCATACTTGTGAACTTTGCAATGAACATGGTCATTTAAATATCAAATGCAAATTGTTTCATGATCGAATCGTGTCCAAAAATTGTGATGACTTGATTTCCCTTGCACATCATAATGAGCTTATTCTGCTTTTGGGTTATGAAGAATTGAAACGTCAAACTAAGTTTATTCCATAATATAACCTTGAGAAATTCCTCGATATTGATCTAGAAGAAATTTATATGTATTGTGCGTTGAATTGCATTGAAAATACTTATATTGCCAATTAAATAAAGAAAAAAAACAAATAGAAGATGAAGAGAATACTAATGAAAGGGAAGAGACTTCCCAATATCCTCCTATTATTTCTTATGATGAATCAGGTAACGAGGAGGAGCCTTCTATCCAACCAATCTCATCCATAAGGAGCTCAAAAAAGAGGGTTAAACCCACACATGATGTGAAGAAGAAAAAGAAAAAACGGAGAAACAAAGGTAGAAAGGTATCCCTCCCAAATAATGTTGCTCCTATTACTCATTGCGATGATGATAATTGCTATACTATTGGTGCTATCCGTACTATTAATGATGAGAGTGATTATGCTTATGATACGAAAGGGCCCAAGCTTGGGGATGCTATGTTTGATGAAGATGATGTTTTCGAGAATATATTTTCTGCAATTAATGTTTGTCCCAAGCTTGGGGATGCTATGTCTAATGAAGATGATATTTTTAGTCTCCCAAGTTTTGATATGCAAATTTATAATGATGATAGCATGCCTCCTACTTATGATGATTATATTGATGAAAGTGGGTTTGGAAGAGTGTCAACTTTAGGAAGTAATTATCCCACTATTTTGGAGGATGTTGAATCTTATTATGATAATTATGAAAGTGGATTTGGAGAGGTCATGCTTTGTTTAGTAATGATTCCACTATCTTGGAAGAGGTTTCGATCGATTATGATGAGAACAAAGTTGCTACTTATGATGATTATTGTGATGAAACATATGCTATAAAAAGTAGTGATGATTATATTTATAAAACTTGTCATGATTATGATTACCCTTTTTCTGAATATTACTCTTTTAATGTGGAAACAATTTATAGTATTCGAGTCTCTTATGATACTCCAACTATTCCGAATGAGAAGAAATTTGCTATTTGGGAGAGTAATAAAATTTATATGCTTGTAGATCATGAAAAGAATGCTTTAGGTGCTGGTTATATTGTTGAATTCATTCATGATGCTACTGAAAATTATTATCAGGGAGGAATATATACTTGTAGAAATTGCAATAATATCAAGTTTCCTCTCTATGTGCTTAAAGTTTTGAAGTTATCCTTGTTTTGCCTTCCTATGCTAGTTGATAATTGTTCCCATAAGTTGTTTGCTCACAAAATCTGTATGCATAGGAAGTGGGTTAGACTTAAATGTGCTAGTCATATTCTTCATGATGCTCTCTTTATGTTTCAATTCTTATGTCTTATGCGAGCATCATTGAAATCATCATGCCTAGCTAGGGGCGTTAAACGATAGCGCTTGTTGGGAGGCAACCCAACTTTATTTTTGTTTCTTGCTTTTTAGTTCTGTTTAGTAATAAATAATCCATCTAGCTTGTGTTTAGATGTGGTTTTATGTTTTAATTAGTGTTTGTGCCAAGTTAAGCCTATAGGATCTTCTTGGATGATAGTTATTTGATCTTGCTGAAAATTCCAGAAACTTTCTGTTCACGGCAATAATTGTTAAAAATCACCAGAAAGTGATAAAATATTGATTCCAATTGATCATGATCAATAAACAAATTTTATAGGTCTTCCTATTTTGTCTGAATTTTTGGAGTTCCAGAAGTTTGCGTTAGTTACATATTACTACAGACTGTTCTGTTTTTGACAGATTCTGTTTTTCATGTGTTGTTTGCTTATTTTGATGAATCTATGGCTAGTAAAATAGTTTATAAACCATAGAGAAGTTGGAATACAGTAGGTTTAACACCAATATAAATAAA
Organism: Aegilops bicornis; assembly: GCA_021605145.1. NCBI lineage: Eukaryota > Viridiplantae > Streptophyta > Magnoliopsida > Poales > Poaceae > Aegilops > Aegilops bicornis. The sequence continues at coordinate 713,122,522 of CM038671.1, forward strand.
TAATGAGTTCATTACAGTACCTTGAAGTGGTGTTTTCTTTTCTTTCGCTAACGGAGCTCACGAGATTTTCTGTTGAGTTTTGTGTTGTGAAGTTTTCAAGTTTTGGGTGAAAGATTTGATGGATTATGGAACAAAGAGTGGCAAGATCCTAAGCTTGGGGATGCCCATGGAACCCCAATATAATCTAAGGACACCTAAAAGCCAAAGCTTGGGGATGCCCCGGAAGGCATCCCCTCTTTCGTCTACTTCCATCGGTAACTTTACTTGGAGCTATATTTTTATTCACCACATGATATGTGTTTTGCTTGGAGCGTCATTTTATTTTGTTAGTATTTTCTTGCTTTTATTTAGAATAATGTTTTGCATCTCTATTTTCAATAAAAATGTCAAGGATAGCCTTTACCATGCTTATTTTGCAAGTATACATGTTGTTGTTTCAAAACAGAAAGTTTATCGCTGTTGCAAAAAATCCCTAGAAAAGCCAAAATATGATAAAATGTTGAAACTTTTTGCATAATAAGCTATGATAAATTTTCCACAGTGTGGTAGAATTTCATAATGTTTGGAGTTAGGGAAGTATGATGAATCTTGCATTCTTTACAGACTGTATTGTTTTGGCAGATTGCTGTTATGTTTGCATATGTTTGCTTGTTTAATGATTCTATTTGAGGATAGGAGTATTAAATATGCAGAGGCATTTAGTATGAAATGTTGAATCATAATTTTAGTGATTTGTTATAGTAGAAAATGATAAGGTTTTTGCATTGGTTTATACTAACTTATCTCACGAGTTCTTGTTGAGTTTGGTGTGGATGAAGTTTTCAAGATTTAGGAAACCGTGATATGAGAGGAATTAAGGAGATACAAAAGCTCAAGCTTGGGGATGCCCAAGGCACCCCAAGATAATATTTCAAGAAGTCTCAAGCATCTAAGCTTGGGGATGCCCCGGTAGGTATCCCACCTTTCTTCTTCAACAATTATCGGTTAGTATCGGTTGAGCCTAAGTTTTTGCTTCTTCACATGATGAGTGCTATACTTGAAGTGTCGTTTTATTTTGTTTTGCTTGCTGTTTGATTAATATCCCAAGATCTGAAATTATTAAATGAGAGAGTCTTCACATAGCTACATAATTATTTAACTACTCATTGATCTTCACTTATATCTTTTTGGAGTAGTTTGTCATTTACTCGTGTGCTTCACTTATATCCTATGAGTAAATAGTTGAATGATTAGAATATCATAAATCTGAAATTATATATGTTTCATATGCTTATCCCATGGGGAGTAATGCCTTCACATATAAGAAGTAGAGGTGGTAAATTTATTGAAGGTTAGCAAACATTGTATTGGTCACTTGAACAATTCATGAAAGAATATTGAAGGAAGAGAGATTTCACATATAAATATACTATCTTGGACATCTTCTATGATGTGAGCCCCATTAATTATTTTCAAACCTGAGCAAATTAGTTGAAATTGGACAAGGAATACAACATAATGAGTTATGCTTGGGTATATTTGTATAGAAGTTTGTCGGTGTACAAAAAGAGGGGCACGCTTTTGTACCCCTTTACCTGTGCATGGGCAGTCGGAGCCGCGCCACGGTAACACCAAGCAGAACAGGGGAGGTGAGCCAAGGTAAGACCGAAGCCTAAGATAATCAGAGAACGCCAAGGCCAAGATCACAAGGAGCAGAGGGACGAAGCAGGATCCCCCGACAAGACCCTTGCCGGGGCAACCTCAGCAGCCCCGGCAAGACCCTTGCCGGGCAGCTCTCCACACCTGTGAGCGAGCCACCCTTGAGCCCACGGTCCCCAACACCATCATCCATGTGGGTCCTGGGCTCGGGAAGGCACCTCTGTGTTGGCATGCAGATCTTTGTGAAGACATATTCAAGATCAGTTGAGGATTAGAAGACGACGATCCCCGGCAAGATCCTTGTCGAGGAAGGCCACGGACCCGGCAAGGCCCTTGCCGGGCGACAACAGCGCCAGCAAGAAGACCCTTGCCGGGCCACCCGGCAAGGTCCTCACCAAGGACGCCAGCAGTGCCACCGCCAGGCCCACGCCAACCAAGCTTCCACCGCCGTTCACATGCAGCTGCCAGCCCAACCAGCTGGGCGGGCACCTGCGTGGCAACATGCAGCCCCCAGGCCAACTCATCAAGCGCCTGTGTGGCGGCATGCAGATCTTCGTGAAGGCTCCACCACCGCACCATCTCAGTTGCCTGCCTGCCTACATGGCGCCGCACACATCGCTGGCCTAGGCGCGTGTCGAAGCAAGGAGGAGCGGCGACGGACGGGACGGGCCTCGCCCCCGTCCCCAATAAAGCAAGGGGACACCTAAGCTACGCATTAAATGCGTCTTATCCTGTAATACGAGCGATAAGCTCAGGGCATCAGACGCCTTTCCACCTCCGTGTGCCACCGTGGCAGCCCCTTCCGACTATAAAAGGAGGCCCATGGCATCTTGGAGAAGGATTCGGCTCTTCGAACCATGCATCGACCACAGCTAGTTCGAGAGCTCAAGAACTCTCTGAAATACACCCACCAAAGCAGGACTAGGGTTACGCATCCTCGCGGCCCGAACCTGGGTAAACGATCCTTGTGCTGTCAACTAGCCCTGCTCTTCTCGCAACCCCGCGCCCCGGCAACCGTAGTAGGGATTCTTGTGATCCCATAGGTGTCGTTCCACACTGACATCTTTGGCACGCCAGGTAGGGGGCGCAATTGTGAGAATCTGGTCTAGTAGTTAGCCTAGCAGTTCTTCGTCACCATGGCTCCTAAGAAGAAGACGGCCACGGCGGTCGGCTCGTTGGGAGCCGAACGGCCCGTGCCGGTGCGGGCGGGCAGTGGACCGGTCGCAGACAGGACCCGGGCCGCGGTCCGCGAGCACCAGCATCGCCCTGGTAGTCAGAGCCTGGCGAGCGGCGTCGTTCGCGCACCAGACGACCGGCTACACGTCGCCGGATCCAAAGACGGAGCTGGCCCCCCCGCAGGCGGCGCGGGGCCCTCCAGGGGTGTCGTTGTGCCACCTCCGGGCGGTGCAGCGACCTCCAGGACACCCACACCGGCGACCACTGCGCGCTCTTCCCATGGTGTGCGTGTTGAGCAGCGTCACCACGTTGGTGACCCTGGGCACCGCCGTAGGAAGAGCCCCGTGCGTCGTCCGCAGGATGAAGGGGTTCAGCACGCCCGCCGAAGCGCTGGCAAAAATGGCACGCGGTCGCTGGGTCGTAACGGGGCTCCTTCTAACGTAGTTAGAAGTCGAAGCGCACCGCGATCCACGCAGCTGTCGCCGCCGCCCGCCGCGGCGAAGCTTTGGTCTTGTGCGCGGTGCTCCTCGACTTCCCTCCTGCTGCGGAGAAGCTTGACGAGTGGAGGGCCACCATCCGGAGCCTCGTCGCCGTCGCCAACAAAGACAATCCGTGACTAGCGGGACCCTCGGGTCGGCGCTCCACCGAGCCACCACATGCTGGCGCTGGGAGGACCGGGGGAGTTGCGGCCACGGTGCACTCTCCTCCTCCTCGCCCGGCCGCGCGGCGTCATTATCGTGACGACGCTTGTGATAACATCTCCATAGCGTCGTCCGACCCGCGGACCCTCCGCGACCAGCGCTAGGTCCTTCGGGAACGAGCTCACAAAGACGCTCGAACCACCGTCAAGCGCCGGCGAGAAACGCGCCGCCAGTCGGACAAGTGGGCGGGACCAGCTATGGAGCACCTGGCACCGGGGAGCTCCGGCGGCCTACCTTACGAGGTGTGCTGTCCGGCCTTTACCCGTGAGCTGCGGCAGTTCCAGTGGCCGTCCCACCGCATGTTCAAGCCCGACGTCGGCGAGAAGTACACTGGCAAGACCCATCCGTCCGAGTTCCTCAGCATCTACACCATCGCGATGCAGGCTGCTGGGGCTCGCGACGACAGTGTGCTTGCCAACTATTTCCCACTGGCGCTCAAGCCCAATGTGATGTCTTTGTTGATGCACTTGCCGGTGGATTCCATTTCTTCTTGGTCGGATCTGTGCCACGAGTTCGTTGGCGCCTTCACAGGAGGCCACCAAGCTCATGGCCAGGCCAGTGATCGGCATATCATTCCCCAGAAGGAAGGGGAGACCCTGCGCAAGTACATCCAGAGATTCAGCCGGTGCGATACAACATCCCCGACGTTCATCCCGCCGCTGTGATTAGCGCGTTCCACCAGAACATGCGCAATCGCAAGATGCGCGAGGAGTTGGCGATGATCAAGGTTAAGGATGTGGCCGAGCTCTACGTTCTGGCCGATAGATGCGCCCGGGCTGAAGAGGGAAGGAAGTACCCCGGCGAAGACGCCTGTGCGGAAACCGACTCTACTGATGAGGACGCCGCTACCCCGACGAAGAAGGGCCGGCATCGCAATAGGAAATGCAAGGGCAAGGCCGTGCTTGCCGTTGAGGGATCTGACGACACCGGTGCCGGCAAGAAGGTCAAGGCAGGTGCTCCCGATAAGGAGATTGCCGGGTGCGCTGCCTGCTGGGCCTTGGCAGCTACCGACAAGCCAGGGAGCTCCGGCAAGCAATACTGCAAGATTCACCGCACCAAGGACCACGACCTCCAGAATTGCCGACAAGTCGAGCTGCTTGCTGAGAAGCAAAAGGCTGAGTACAAGAGGCTGGACAAGGAGAAGGACCAGGACGGTGCTGAGGGATCCGACAAGAAGCGTGGCGGCCAAGGAAGCCGCCCCGGCAAGGACAACCAGCAAGAGAGGCCCGCCCGGGGCCGCCACAAGAAACAAGAAGACGATGATCACGACGAGGACGACGAGTCTGGTGAGCGAGGTTTCCAGAAGGCTACGGAGGCCATGTGCATCGATGGCGACGCCTCACTGCATACCTCTCACCGCCAGCTCAAGCAGTGGGCGCGTGAGATTACAGCAGCAGAGTCGTCGTTCGACACTCAGAAGCCGCTGAAATGGTCCAGCACGCCCCTCATCTTTGGCGCGAAAACCACCTGACCGCACTATCGCGATCGGGTGTTTGCCGTGTTGGTCTCACCAACAATACGCAACCTCGGGGTGAACAAGATGTTGGTTGGCCGGGCCGGCCTGAACCTGATCTCGCTGTCGTGATCAAAAGGTTGCAAATCCCTGATGGAGACCTCGAGGAAACGGGCACGTTTCACGGGGTCAATCCGGGGAGGAGCCAGCCGAAGGGAAAGGTCACACTGCCCGTGACATTTGGAGGAGAGTTGAACTACATGACGGAGAGGATCGTCTTCGACGTGGCCGATATCCCCTTGCCCTACAACGGGATCCTCGGCCGCCCGACACTAGCCAAGTTCATGGCGGCGTCACACTATGCCTACAACATGCTAAAGATGCCTGGGCCGTTGACCATCATCTCCGTCCCCTCCGACAAGAAGGGCCGCTGATTTGCGGACCAACTCTACCGGGAGGCGATTGCAGCTGCAGCCAAGGCACCTGCTCCTGCCGCTGAAGCCCCGAGAGGGAGGAAGAAGCCCGGCAAGACCTCTCGCACCCACTCCGGCAAGAGCACCTCTCCGGAGTGTTGTGCTGCCGTCGAGGACATGCCAGAGAGCTCTACCGACAAGAGCAAGAGATCCAAAGCCGAGCCGCTGCAAACCAAGAAGGTGTCCGCCAGGGAGGATGGCACGGGAGGGGCCTTCACCATAGGCTTCACCCTCGGCAGCAAATAGGAAGGCGCGCTCGTTACCTTCCTGCAAGCGAATGTCAACGTGTTTGCATGGCAAGCATCCGACATCCCTGGTGTTCCCAGGGAGGTGATTGAGCACCACCTAGTTGTCTGCCCCCATGTGCGGCCCATCCAGCAGAAGGTTAGAAAGCAGGCTCTGGAGAGGCAGGAGTTCATCACGGAGGAGATCAGGAAGTTGGAAGCGGCAGGTTTGGTGAGGGGAGTGCTCCACCCGACGTGGTTGGCCAATCCGGTAGTGGTGCGCAAGGCGAATGGGAAGTGGATGTTGTGTATTGATTACACACATATCAATAAGGCTTGTCCTAAGGACCCCTTCCCGTTGCCGTGCATCGACCAGATTGTTGACTCCACGGCCGGGTGTGTTCTGTTGTCATTCCTCGACGCCTACTCGGGCTACCACCAGATCTTCATGACAAGAGAAGACGATGAAAAGACATCGTTCATCACCCCATGTGGTACGTATTGCTTTTTACGGATGCCTTTCGGGTTGAAGAGCGATGGCTCAACATTTGCAAGAGCAGTCCAAATTGGTTTTGAACCTCAGCTCCATAGAAATATGGAGGTGTAAGGGCATTCTTGTTCCTCAGTAGTTTTGGTGATTGATGACAATACCTTTGCGGACTAATCGTGTGTATTGAGCCTTTCAGATATATCACGACTAAACACAAGACGGTTTGATGCCCCTCGAAGACAATTGAAGACGGTGTTTCTCTACGGTTCGGTTCGATGGAGTTGAGTCGTAGGAAAGCCGTACTATTAAGAGGGGGTTCTCTTTGGAAAGGTTTGGGTGGAATCTCACGTACACGTTCCCTTATGCACCGCCTTTCCTCCAGCTCTTTGGATTGTTCCTTCGTATCTCCTTGTCTCTATGAAATGAAGGTCTCCGCGTTGTTCCTCTCAGGCTAGCGGTACTACCGCAGGAGGCAGCGGTAGTACCGGGCCCTGGCACGGTAGTACCGTGAGCTCCCACGGTAGTACCACTCCTAAGGAGCGGTAGTACCGTGAGTTCTGGTCTGGCGCCGCTGCTCAAGCGGTAGTAGGCGCGGATGTGATTTTTTACATCCGCGCCCTACGCGGTAGTACCGTGCCGCGGCGCGGTAGTACCGTGGCGCCTCGCCTGGTACAGCAGCAGGAGCGGAGGTAGGGGCGGATGTAATTTTTTACATCCGCACCCTTCACGGAAGTACCACACCCCGGGTCACGGTAGTTCCGTGTCGGATTTTCGCACGACAATATCTCAGCGGATGTAGTCACAGATGTAATTTTTTTACATCTGTGCCTACTGGGCCTGGTCTGTGGCTGTCCTGCGGTAGTACCGCATGGGGCCGCGGTAGTACCGCGCCTGCGGATCTACCGCACCCTGTCTGTGCTTTTTATTCTGGTCCAGACTCTGCCGCGCCCATGGTAGTACCGCGGTTTGCCACGGTAGTACCGCAGACCCATGTGGTAGTACAGGTCCCTTGGTGCGGTACTTCCGCGGGTCGCGGGCTGAGTGGTGGGTAACGGTTGGAATTGTCCCCCCATTATATAAGGGGGTCTTCTTCTCCAAGAAGACTCACCTCTTCCAACCCTAATCTCCATTGTTGCTCGAAGCTCCATTTTTGCCTGATCTCTCTCCCTAGACAATCAAACTTGTTGATTTGCTCGGGATTGGTTGAGAAGGCCCCGATCTACACTTCCACCAAGAGAAATTTGATTCCCCACTAATCCCTAGCGGATCTTGTTACTCTTGGGTGTTTGAGCACCCTAGACGGTTGAGGTCACCGTGAAGCCATAGTCCATTGTGGTGAAGCTTCGTGGTGTTGTTGGGAGCCTCCAATTAAGTTGTGGAGATTGCCCCAACCTTGTTTGTAAAGGTTCGGTCGCCGCCTTCAAGGGCACCAATAGTGGAATCACGGCATCTCGCATTGTGCGAGGGCGTGAGGAGAATACGATGGCCCTAGTGGCTTCTTGGGGAGCATTGTACCTCCACACCGCTCTAACGGAGACGTACTTCCCCTCAAAAGGAAGGAACTTCGGTAACACATCCTCGTCTCCACCGGCTCCACTCTTGGTTATCTCGTGCCTTTACTTGTGCAAGCTTATTTGTGTTATATCCTTTGCTTGCTTGTGTGCTTGTTATTGTTGCATCATATAGGTTGCTCACCTAGTTGCATTTCTAGACAACCTACTTTGATGCAAAGTTTAATTTGGTAAAGAAAAGCTAAAAATTGTTAGTTGCCTATTCACCCCCTGAGGGAGTCCTGGACTAGGGGGTGTCCGGATAGCCGAACTATCATCTTTGGCCGGACTCCTAGACTATGAAGATACAAGATTGAAGACTTCGTTCCGTGTCCGGATGGGACTTTCCTTAGCATGGAAGGCAAGCTTGGCGATACGGATATGTAGATTTCCTACCATTGTAACCGACTCTGTGTAACCCTAACTCTCTTCAGTGCCTATATAAACCGGAGGGTTTTAGTCCGTAGGACGAACAACAATCATACCATACGCTAGCTTCTATGGTTTAGCCTCTCTGATCTCGTGGTAGATCTACTCTTGTACTACCCATATCATCAATATTAATCAAGCAGGAGTAGGGTATTACCTCCATCGAGAGGGCCCGAACCTGGTAAAAACATCGTGTCCCTTGTCTCCTGTTACCATCCGCCTAGACACACAGTTCGGGACCCCTACCCGAGATCCGCCGGTTTGACACCGACATTGGTGCTTTCATTGAGAGTTCCTCTGTGCCGTCACCTATAGGCCCGATGGCTCCTTCGATCATCAACAACGACGCGGTCCAGGGTGAGACTTTTCTCCCCGGACAGATCTTCGTATTCGGCGGCTTTGCACTGCGGGCCAATTCGCTAGGCCATCTGGAGCAGATCGAAAGCTACGCCCCTGGCCATCAGGTCAGATTTGGAAGCTTGAACTATACGGCAGACGTCCGCGGAGACTTGATCTTCGACGGATTCGAGCCACACCGGCGTGCCGCCTTTGTTTCGATGGAGTACGATCTAGCTCTTCGCCACGAGCGAGTGCCACGGAGGCCGCACCAGTGCCCGCTCCGACCCTTAATCCAGAGCCGGTTTTGCTGATCGAGGACGGTTGGTTGGACACCGCCTCGGGGGCTGAAATCTCTATGGCGATTGAGCCGAACACCATCCCTGTCCTTTGCAAAGCTCGTGACTCCCAGGTGCCGGACTCCGAACCTCCAGCGCCCCTGCCGGTCGAATCCGGTAGGCCGGTTATGGAGTTCACCACCGCGGACATCTTTCAGCACTCGCCCTTTGGCGATATCCTGAACTCATTAAAGTCTCTCTCTTTGTCAGGGGAGCCCTGGCCGAACTACGGTCAGGAAGGTTGGGATTCGGACGACAAATAAATTCAAAGCCCACCTTTGTAGCCACTGTCGAAAGCTTAAACGACGTGCTCGATTTCGACTCCGAAGACATCGACGGTATGGACGACGATGTAGGAGACAACCATGAACCAGCACCTATAGGATACTGGACAACCACCTCATCCCATGATGTATACATGGTGGATACATCTAAAGGAAGTGACGACGAGGAACAACGGGACACTACGAAGGATAAATCCCTCGAAAAGCAGTCAAAACGGCAACGTAAATGCCGCACCAAGTCCCGCCTCGACAATACCCAGCCATAGAGAAGGGCGAACCGGTGGACGACGAACATGCTGTCGAGCAACCGTCCGAACAGGACAACTTGGATAAACAACCCGTCCCCGGCGAAGATAACTGATGCACCGGCGATCTCACGCCGGACAAATTGTTGGAGCAGAAGAACCTCCACAAAAGGCTCGCCGCCATCGCTGCGTAGCCTGAAAAAGCAGAAGCGGAAGCTCAAAACAGCGGAAGATGCACTCAGAATCAGATGGAGCAAAGTACTCAACACTGCAGACAGATACGGCGACAGTCGCCGAACAAAGAGCTACCCAAAGAGCAAACAACTGCCCGAATTCGATGAGCAGGCCGTAGAGCCCCCACGATCAAAAAACAAAGAGGCCGCCGGGTCGGATAGACGACCACATGGCAAACGTAGAGCGGCAAGCGGCGCCGCACACAAGCCAGCACGCGATCCGCATAAGGATTCACACCAAAAGGATGGCCCAGTCAGGTCTATCTACGGGCCAAGAAAGCAAGCTCTAGAAAGCAACACAGCGTGTCGAGTATTCGAACACCACGGCACACCCAAATACAGGGGCGCCGCACATCCCCTATGTTTCACCGATGAGGTGCCGGATCACGCAATTTCCGGTGATTCAAACCCGTAAACATAGAAGCATACGACGGAACAACAGACCACAGTGCGGATTGAGGATTACATCCTCCACATACACATGGGTAGAGGAGATGATCTCCACGCCATAAAATACCTACCCCTCAAGCTCAAAGGGCCAGCCCGGCATTGGCTCAAAAGCCTCCCTGAAAATACCATTGGAAGTTGGGAAGAGCTCGAGGATGCGCTTCGGGCAAATTTTCAGGGGACCTATGTCGCCCTCCGGACGCAGACGATCTAAGTCACATAACTCAACAGCCCGGAGAGTCATCCCGGAAATTCTGGAACATGTTCCTTACCAAAAAGAACCAAATAGTCGACTGTCCGGACGCCGAAGCCTTAACAGCTTTCAAACACAACGTCCGAGACGAATGGTTCGCCAGACACCTCGGCCAGGAGAAGCCGAGAACCATGGCTGCATTAACAAGCCTCATGACCCGCTTTTGCGCGGGAGAGGATAGTTGGCTGGCAAGATGCAGTACCAGCAATCCAAGTACATCCGAAGTAAGGGATGGAAATGGGAAACCACGACGCAGCAAGGACCAGCGCCGGACCAGGGGAAACAGTCCGAAGAGCGCGACAGTCAATGCCGGATTCAAAAGCTCTCGGCGAACAATAAAAACTGCCCCTTAAGGATAATAGCGACGAGCTATCCAACTTAAACAAAATCTTGGACCAGATATGTCAAATCCACAAGACTCCGGGAAGCACGCAAACCATACCCACGTAAATTGTTGGGTCTTCAAGCGATCCGCGGACTCAACGCCGAACACAAGGGGCTCGACACACCAAGTGAGGATGATGACGAACCCCACAAGCAGAGCACCGGAAAACAAAAGAATTTCCCACAAGAGGTTAAAATAGTAAACTTACTTCAAGTAACAAAAGGGGAAAATAGAGCGGCACCCATTGAATTACGCGCCGCATAATCTGCCCCAGCGGAGTACCAACACTGGTTGTCAAAACCAATTACCTTCGACCATCAGGACTACTCCGAAAGTATCCGGAACGCAGGATGGACTGCCTTGATATTGGATCCTATAATCGACGGATTCCAATTTACACAATTCTTCATGGACGGCGGCAGTGACATAAACCTGATATATCAGGACACAATCTGCAGGATGGGGATAGACCCAACCAAAATTAGCCATAGCAACACTTCCTTTAAAGGAATAATGCCAGCCACATTGTACGGGCTCCCTAACATTAGAAGTTATGTTCGGTTCATCCGACAACTTCCGTCGCGAAAAGTTAGTCTTCCATGTCGCCCCATTTAAAAGTAGCCATCAAGCACTATTGGGACGCGAAGCTTTCGCCCGCTTTAACGCGATTCCGCATTATGCATCTCTTACACTTAAAATGCCCGGTCCACGAGGCATCATCTCATTAAAGGGAAACTCCGAGTATTCCTCGAATACGGAAAAATGTGAGACTGCCTTAACAGCCTCACACTAAAACGGCTTTGCTGATCAAAGCATCTAAAGTAGGTCGTTCAGACCACGGACATGGTTAGGCAAGTCCGGCTTAAATAAACAAGGGGCTTACTTGCCGCGTAACCCCTTACAAGGGGCTCCACGCATGTACAACAAGAGACAATAAAGCTCAATTGTATTCATTTTTGAATCGTACTCTGTTTATTTCAAATTACATTTTTCGCACGATCTTTTTTCAACTAAGTTCCTCTCTTTTACAGATGAACGCCGTGCTATACCCGTCCAGGATACGGCACAACGGAGACACATGCGCAGACGTGCATCAGGGACCCATTGCAAGGATTCTTTTCAGATTAAGACCCTGCATAAACCTTTCTCACTGTCTCTTGTTGTTATTCCTCCCCCGGTCTCTTGTTATAACCGAGGAGGAGGCTGGCGTTTTGGCATCGGCCGCGTCGATTTTGCACGCACTGGACACCAAGGGCTTATTACCAAGGGCATTATTCTGCCCGCTTTATAAAAGACCGAATACCTTAGGGAGTGTTCGGCGTCTCGAGTTAGGCCTTATATGCATCAGCTCCGAATCATGTCTTTGGTCAAATGTTGGGTTTGCCCGGCTCCTGTGTTTTGCTGCCTTACGTTCCGTTCTATCGGCTAACGCGACACTGGAGAACTATCATGATCGTGCCCGGTTCGCCGGGCGAGCACCTCGAGAGAAAGCCAAAACCGACTGTCATGATATAGCGAGAGACCGGTCATCCACTCGATGACTCACCGGAATGTTTAGAATTCCTCCGCATTAACGAAGGACTGCTTTTCGGTCAGCACATACGCACCCGAATTCGGGAGAGTGCGGTGCCCTGTGGGCTATATAGTAGCCCCACCCTCGAACCCCTATGACTAAGTGAAAGTGATAAAGCATTATAGTCCGGTTGCCTAGTTTGCTACGCTACGACCTCCTTTATAGGACCAAGACGTTGGATTAAGTGTGAAAGCGCGACTTCTTTGCAAACACCCCCGCACTCTGTGCGTGGGGGCTGAAGCCGAAGACTGCCATCTTTCAGGTTATATACATATATACATCAACGGCCGCACAGGAGGTAGTTTACTACTTGAAGGCACAAGTATAAAAAGCTCTTACATTAAATTGAAACGTTGTTTCACAAATCATACATGTCATTTAAACATAATATCCTTCGAGCACTGCGTCTCTATTAAACGAGCGCCCTGCAGGACTTCCTCAAAATAGTGCTCGGCAGGTACTCGGCTTCTGTCCGAATCTTGGGATGCAACGTCGGTGGCCTTCATCTCCGCCAGTATGTCTTGACACGGGCAAGAGCCATCCGCGCACCCTCTATGCATGCTGACCGCTTCATTGCGTCGATACGCGATACCGCACCAAGGAACTGCTGCACTAAGCCAAAATAACTCTTCGGCTGGGGTCCGCCTGGCCACAAATGAGTCATGACATGCTTCATGGCAAGTCCGGATAATCGATTCATCTCGGCCCATTCGGCCAACAGATCGGTCAACGGAAGAAGACGCTCTGGACTATGGAATTGCGACCAATATAGCTCTTCCCTTATGTGCCCCTTCTGGCCTCGGAAGTGCTCAATCGCGTCCGCAGCGCTCGCCGCTAAGTCCAGATAAGCATCCTCCAAACTCCACAACTTGTCAAACTAAGCATACTTCGGATCCGTATATTTCCTCCGCAGCAGAAAAGGCTTTCCAGCAGCAACATCCACAGCCTGACGCAGCTCCTCCTTTGCAGCTCTCATTGCGGAGCGGGCATCCTTGGCTTCGGCGGTGGCCTTTTTCAGGTCCTCTTGCTCCGCTTGACGTTCTTTTTCAAGAACCCCGCAGCGGTCGGTAGCATTCTTCAACTTTATGGCCATATCGGCCATTTCCTCTTTGCTTCGGCAGTGAGCAGCCCGTTCGGCTTTTAGCTCTTCGGCCGCCCTTAAAGCGGCCGCATTACTATTTCTGGCTTGCTCTTTAGCTCGGGCGAGTTCCGCCCGCAGCTCCTCCACAGCAGCGGCACCACCTGCATTAAGCATACAAGTAGTAAGGCACGGGCGTCATGCTCCCTTACCAAGTGTCCGCGGAGAAGTCGCATACCTTGTGACTCGTCAAACCGTTTATTGACCAGCGTGATGTCCGCATCCGCCTCGTCTAGTTGCCGCTTTAGTTCGGCAAATTCATCAGTCCGGCTGGCCACCGGACGCCCCGCCACCTATTTAGGAGCGGCGATATGTTATAACTGAGATTATGATCCTCGGCACGCTGTCAATTTTGACAACATACCGAGTCTCGGGGGCTACTATCTATACAGGGCGCATTTTATATGCATAATCGCTGACGGTACATCATTTTCACAGATTCGAACCCCGTCAAGAAGCTTCGACGGCTTCATGCAATCCGCTCGGCGGATGCAATTCTTTCAATCACCGTACCCATCAGCGCACGGTGATCTTCTGAGATAGCCGCTCGCCCGAGCAGATCCTTCAGCTCCTCCGACCGCACACCAGTTGGCGCCGGACCCTCCGGCCCCGCCGGACCCAGGAAAACTCTCCGCGACGACACCTCAGGGTCGTCCACTTCGCATGAAGGTGCGACAGGTGGAGGCGTTTCGCTCTCCATCATCTCTGGAAGAAGATCCCCCGAAGACGAGCTCTGCTGAGAAGGGCTGAGATCCGAACTACAAGGTACAATTTTGATTATCTTCAGAAATAAATATAGGGATGTTGTTTATTCACAGGACCCCTTCTTTTTACTTACGGCTCGCTGGAGGGCTGATCCCCTTGGGGAAATAGTGCGGCTGGGGTACTTCCTAGCGCCGGACTCTCTGACGAAGATTTCTTTCCCCTCTTTGAGGCCTTGACCTCCGGATCTTCAAGCGGTCCTCTTCTCTCCTTGGAGGGTGGGACTTTGATCCCTCCTTCCTTGAAAGCCTCCTTCATGGAGGCGCTTGCTTCCCCGCCCCCTTTGCCTTCTTCAAAAGGCGCGGCCTTCAACATCTTGGTCAAGACGGGATCCGGCGTGGTCTCCGGAGGAGCCGACACCTTATCAACTTTGCCTTCGCTATCCACTCCTGTTCAAGAAACAGCTCCTTTAAGGGCAAGTTTACGATAAATGAATGGACAGCCTGTCCGGTCTGAGGACTACTTACTTGAGTATCTGGCGATTGCAGCTTAGTCCTCCGTCCTCAGTCAGGTCGGACACCTTTCTTGTGATCCGAAGAACAGTTTATACATCTCCACGGGCGTCATACCCATAAAATGTTGGAGAGCTCGTGGTCCCTCCGGATTAAATTCCCACAGACGGAGGGGGCGACGTTTGCAGGGCAGAAGGCGCCGAATCAACATAACCTGCACCACTACGACCAGATTGATCTCTCTTTCTTGGAGGTCTCGAATATGGCCCCGCAACAGAGGAACGTCCTTGGACGGCCCCCAGTCGAGCCCCTTGTTGACCCATGACGCCAGCCGCTGTGGTGGACCTGAGCGGAAGGCGGGAGGCGCCACCCATTTGGTGCCCCTGGGAGCGGTGATATAGAACCACTCCTGCTGCCACAAACCAAGCTCCTCTTGAAAAGAGCCCTCGGGCCACGGAGCATCAAGCACACTTGCTTACGACCGCCCCTCCGCTTTTCTGCTTGTTGCCCTCGATCATCTTCGGCTCCACCTTGAAAGTCTTGAGCCACAATCCGAAGCGAGGGGTAATGCGGAGAAAGTCTTCACATACGACAATGAATGACGAGATGTGGAGGATGGACTACGGATTCAAGTCATGAAAATCGAGCCCATAATAAAACATGAGTCCCCACACAAAGGGATCCGTCGGGAAGCCTAAACCCCGAAGGAAGTGAGACACGAACACCACGCTCTCGCCGGGCTCGGGAGTGGGAATGACCTGCCCTGGAGCAGGCAACCTAAGCGAAATATCGCAGGTTAGATACCTGGCGTCTCACAGCTTTAGCACATCTTCTTCTGTGACGGAAGAAGACATCCATCGGCCGAGCTGGTCGGAGCCGGACATCGTTGAAGGTCCGAAGCACCTAAATCTGAAGCTTTGGATGTTAGAACTCGAAGCGCGAGGTGAACTCGATGGAGGGTGGAAAAAGAAGAGGGCCTTGGTCTCATTATAAAGAGGTTGAATACCAAGAGCCCTCCCCGTGGTCGATTGGGACTCGCCTTCGATAGAGGAGGCGTGCCAACGGGCACGGTTGGGTTACCCACGTCCGTATTGATGGGAATCCCGAAATAAGGGGGCATGATCTATGCTTTGATAAGACGTGCCAAGGAAACCGCCTCGCTAAACGCGCTAAGGTGGAACAGTAAAAAAAGATTCATATAAAGGCCTGGCCGTGGTGTGATGTCACGCCGCGGAATACGTCAGCAGATCTGTGCAAAAATTATTCTCTCTACGGTGGTATGTGGAAATTGTTTTGCAGAGCCGGACACTATCCTGGTGTTCAAAACCTTCTATGAAGTATTCGTAGTAGGAACCCTCCTTGCAATGCCGAAGACAATATGCGCGCCGGACTCGTTGTCATTGAAGTCTGGTTCAGGAGCTACTGAGGGAGTCCTGGACTAGGGGGTGTCCAGATAGCCGAACTATCATCTTTGGCCGGACTCCTAGACTATGAAGATAAAAGATTGAAGACTTCGTCCCGTGTCCGGATGGGACTTTCCTTGGCGTGGAAGGCAAGCTTGGCGATACGGATATGTAGATTTCCTACCATTGTAACCGACTCTGTGTAACCCTAACCCTATTCGGTGCCTATATAAACCGAAGGGTTTTAGTCCGTAGGACGAACAACAATCATACCATAGGCTAGCTTCTAGGGTTTAGCCTCTCGATCTCGTGGTAGATCTACTCTTGTACTACCCATATCATCAATATTAATCAAGGAGTAGGGTATTACCTCCATCGAGAGGGCTCGAACCTGGGTAAAAACATCATGTCCCTTGTCTCCTGTTACCATCCGCCTAGACGCACAGTTCGGGACCCCCTACCCGAGATCCGCCGGTTTTGACACCGACACCCCCCCTCTAGTCGACTATATCGATCCTTTCAATTGGTATCAGAGCCTCGTCTCTTTTTAAGGACTTTAACATCCGAAGAGTATGGTTGACGTCGTAGACGATGTGGGAGAGCACTTCGGTGCGAATCTGATATCGTCTACGCGAGATGGGGGTAACTCGATCTCACGGGAGGAATTCAATGTGGCGTTGGACACATTAAAAACCTCCATGACGACCGAGGTCAAAGACATGTTTAAGGAATTCTTAGAAGGGCTTAAACTTTCCACCGCACCCGTGAAAGTGGGTGATCCCGCCAACACGGTGACGGATGCTAACCTTGACAAGGGGGAAGCTACTAGTGAGAAAGCTCCTTTGTCTAGTGGTAAGAATGGCACCGGAATCTTTGCCCATGTGCAACCTCCACCCGTTTCTGGTGGACCGATTCCTTCTACTCATTTGAATCATGCCAGTCCTCCCCCCAAGATTGATAAAAAGGAGGATTTTGATTCTTGGGTCTATCGTTTTAAGCGTCATTTAAATCATGTGAACACTAACCTTTGGAGAATCATTGAAGAAGGTTTTTATCCGCAAGACCGGAACAACTTCACTCCTAGAGAAGCCATGGATGATCAATTCAATGAGAATGCTCTCTTCATCATCCAAGAAGCAATCCTTCCCGAAGACCGCCCGCATCTCCGGCCCTACTCATTGGCCAAAGATGCTTGGCACAAAGTGGTTTCCCTCTATCGGGGAAGCGCAAGCATTCAACGTTCCAATTATGAAGTGGTTCAAGATGAAGCCGATGAGTTTGCAATGAAAGAAGATGAAGAACCTCGTGAGCTCTATCGGAGAGTTACCAAGCTCGCGGTCTCTCTCTGGGATCATGGAAGTAAGGACACAGATGACAATTGGATCAAGCGCAAATTCCTCAAGGCAATGATGCCCTACCACAAAGCCATGTCCTCCGTCATCCGTCAAAGGCCGGACTTCCACACCTTGTCCTCAAGTGATGTGTTGGATGAGTTTGTGGCTATGAGCATATTGGACAAGACCGCCGACAATGCGGTGCTTCGCTCCCAAAGAGCAAAGAAGCCCAACCTTGCATTGAAGGCCAAGGTTTGTGTCGAATAAGAAGAAGAGGAGGAAGATGAGGAGAACAACCTCGAAGATACGAAGTATGCCTATCATGAACACATGGCCCTTGCTTCAAGGCAATTTTGGAGCAAGAAGAACTCAAGGCCCAACTTCAACAAGAGCAACTCAAGTGGCGCAAAGGGCAAGCAACGAGTGAGGACTTGCTTCAATTGTGGCAACGTGAGTCATTTTGTTGCGGAGTGCCCGTATGAGAAGAGGGAATACAATGGTGGCAAGCTCATCGGTAAGGACAAGGCCAAGTCTTTCTCCAACAAGAGCAACTTCACCAAGAAGACTCCTCACAAGGCATTGGTGGTACAGGAAGAGTACAATGAGGATGATGATGATGATGAATATGGTGAGTCAGTTGCCATGGCCTCCGTTGCCATTGCGATGACTCCTCGGGTGTCTCTCTTCGAATCACCCAATGAAAGCATCACCGCCAAGTGCCTCATGGCTAAAGCCACCAACAAGGTAACCCCCAACATCAAAACTACCATCATCAATCATTCTTCTTCGACGGATAGCATTGATGAACATGAGGGAACTAATGTGGAGGAGAATGAGTTTGAGGCCTTTATGGGTAAACTCAAGGGCAAATCCAAGAAGCACTTCGTTGCTCTCTTGGAACAACTTGGTGAAGCCAATGACATGATCGAGGCTCACGAAGATACCATCTCTAAGATGGAGGGGCATAGTCGTGACTATGCCGATGAGATTTCGGATCTTTCCAATGCTCTTGAGGAAGAGCGTGGTCTTCGTTTGGCTCTAGAGGAGTCATAAAACGATGATCATGCTAAATTAAAGAAAGATCTTGATCATGCTCTTGTTGTTTCTCGTGTGCTAAACTCCGAGAAGGCAAAGCTTGGGGTTGATCTTGCTAGACTCAAAGAGGAGTTTGACATTCTCGACAAGGCTCACAAAGTCTTGAAGGGCGTTCATGCTAGCCTCAAAGAGTCTCATGATCAACTCCAAGTAAAGCTAACCAAGGAGAAAGCCACCTTTCCTCATATGGGTTTAATTTATAATGCAAATGCTACTAACCCCTGTTGTGAGCATGAGAATCTTATTGAGGAGAATGCTAAGTTGAAGAAGCAACTTGAGAAAGGCCTTGTATCGTGCATACAAGGTGAGAAGAGCCTCAACGACCTTTTGAGTAATCAAAAGGAAGTGGTTGCCAAGGAAGGGATTGGGTTCGCACCCAAGCCCAAGAACAAGAAGAAGAATGACAAGACCAAACGACCTCCTCCTCTCAAGCAAACGTTTGTGAAGTAAGGAGAGGGCGCTCCCAAGGAGAAGAAGAACAATGAGAAGGGTGGTAACGTAAAGAAGGGCAATGCCACCCCTTCCAACAAAGCCGGCGATTTTAATCCCTCTTATGTGTTATGTCGTGCTAGTGATGGGCATGTTTATGCCAAATTTGTTGGTTCTTCTCATGAATACATTGAATGGTCTATTTGGGTTCCTAAGACCCTTGTTACTAACATCAAAGGACCCATTACAAAATGGGTACCTAAAACCAAGCATTGATCTCTTGTAGGTGTTTGCTTCGGTGGGGATCATGGTTGCTCGATAGTGGAGCTACAAATCATATGACCGGAAGCAAGGACTTGGTGGTGGACGTGCACAAGATTCCTTCTATGCCCACCAATGTCGAGTGGGGTGATGCCTTGTCTTCTAAGGTATTGGGACTCGGCAAGGTTGTCATTTCTCATGATCTCACGATCGAGAAGGTCATGCTTGTAGAGTCCCTTGCATACAATTTACTTTCCGTTCGTCAACTTGCTATCATGGGCTTTGCCACTTTCTTTGATATTGATACCGTGGCCCTCTTGTGGAGCAAGACTCTTAAAGTAGCCTTTGTTGGGCATGTCGAGAATGGTCTATATGTGATTAACTTTTTGGAGCAACCCACTAAGACCGCGACATGTCTAATGGCTAAAGTTGACGTGGGATGGCTTTGGCATCGCCATTTAGCCCACGTCAATATGAGATCTTTGCAAAGTCTTCTCAAGGGGGACCATGTTCGCGGACTAACCAACGTTAGTTTTGCCAAAGATCGTGCTTGCAGTGCTTGTATCAAAGGAAAGCTACATGAGAAGGCTCACCCTCCCACGACTTTGATTTACTCAAAGAGGCCGTTGGAGCTCCTCCACATGGACCTCTTTGGGCCTCCATCCTTTGATAGTCTTGGGGGTAGGAAGTATTGCTTGGTGATTGTGGATGACTATTCAAGATACACTTGGGTATATTTCTTCAAGAGGAAGAGCGAGACCCAACAAACCGTCATTGACTTTGCAAATGAAGCTCAACGTCAACACAATGCAAAGATCTTGACAATAAGGAGTGACAACGGCATCGAGTTCAAGAACTACACCTTGGATGAGTTTCTTAGTGATGAGGGGATCAAGCATCAATATGCTACACCATATACCCCTCAACAAAATGGTGTCGTGAGGAGGAAGAACCGGACGTTGATGGATGCGGCAAGGACCATGATGGCGGAGTTCAAGTCTCCATACAACTTTTGGGCCGAAGCCATCAACACAGCATGTCATGCATCCAATCGGCTCTATCTCCGCAAAGGCTTGAAGAAGACTCCTTATGAAATACTCACCGGTAACAAGCCGAATCTCAAGTACTTCCGGGTGTTCGGGTGTAAGTGTTTCATTCTCAAGAAAGGTGTCCGTTTGTCTAAATTTGAGGCTAGAGCCTATGAGGGCATATTTGTTGGTTATGCTACAAACTCCCATGCTTACCGTGTTCTCAATAAGTCCACGGGACTTATTGAGGAGACTTGTAACATGGAGTTTGATGAGAATAACGGCTCCCAAGTGGAGCAAAGTGGTACTTGTGATGTAGGTGATGAAATTCCTCCCCAAGCCATAAGAAGAATGGGTGTTGGTCATATCCTACCCATTGAGGAACCCCTTGTGGCCGAAGGAGAAGGAAAATGCTCCACCCAAGTGGAGCCATCACCAAACCAAGACCCACACGCTTCCGAAGAACAAAGTGAAGGCCCCCAACCTTGTGAACGAGATCAAGGGCAAGATCAACCTCAATATGGTGGTTGTCGGTGTCAGAACCGGCGGATCTCGGGTAGGGGGTCCCGAACGGTGCGTCTAGGCGGATGGTAACAGGAGACAAGGGACACGATGTTTTTACCCAGGTTCGGGCCCTCTCGATGGAGGTAAAACCCTACTCCTGCTTGATTAATATTGATGATATGGGTAGTACAAGAGTGGATCTACCACGAGATCGTAGAGGCTAAACCCTAGAGGCTAGCCTATGGTATGATTGTTGTTCGTCCTACGGACTAAAACCCTCCGGTTTATATAGACACCGGATAGGGTTAGGGTTACACATAGTCGGTTACAATGGTAGGAGATCTACATATCCGTATCCCCAAGCTTGCCTTCCATGCCAAGGAAAGTCCCATCCGGACACGGGACGAAGTCTTCAATCTTGTATCTTCATAGTCCAGGAGTCTGGCCAACGGTGATAGTTCGGCTATCCGGACACCCCCTAATCCAGGACTCCCTCAGTAGCCCCTGAACCAGGCTTCAATGACGACGAGTCCGGCGCGCACATTGTCTTCGGCATTGCAAGGAGGGTTCCTCCTCTCATTACTTCATAGAAGATTTTGAACACAAGGATAGTGTCCGGCTCTGCAAAACAAGTTCCACATACCACCGTAGAGAGAATAACCTTTGCACAGATCTGCTGACGTATTCTGCAGCGTGACATCACACCACGGCCAGGCCTTTATACGAATCATTTCTTGTTCCACCTCAAAGACGTTTAGCGAGGCGGTTTCTTCGGCACGTCTTATCAGAGCGGAGATCGTGCCCCCCTTATTCTGGGGTCCTCATCAATACGGGAGTGGGTAACCCAAACGCGCCATTGATTATGGCGCTTGGGAGATAAGCGAGTTTTACCAGGCTGGCGGGGGACATAGCTTCGTCCGTCCATATAAGGGGATAAGGATCCACCTTTTAACCTACGCCTTCTTCCTCCTTTGCTCATCCATTTCCGTGCACTCGAGCTCCAGCGTCCAAGTCCGCACATCCCTCCTCAACCTTCTCCAGCCATGTCCGGAGCGGGAGGCAAGTGGATGGCCTCTTCCGTCACGGAGGGGCACATCAAAAAGCTGCGGAAAGCCGGATACTTGTCCGGTGACATCGCGTGTCGGCTCCCCAACAAGGGGCAGCTCATCCCTACCCCCAGGCCCCATGAGAGGGTGGTGTTCCTCCCCCACTTCCTCCACGGACTAGGGTTTCCACTTCACCCATTCGTCCGGGGCTCATGTTCTACTACGGCCTAGATTTCCATGATCCGCCCCAAATTTCATCCTCAACATCTCGGCGTTTATCGTGGGTATGCGAGGCCTTCCTCTGCATCCAGCCCCACTTGACTTATGGCTGAAGACCTTCAATGTCAAGCCGAAGGTAGTGGGCGGCCACCAAGCGTCTTGGAGGTGCCATGCTGGGCAAAATGGCCAACGCCCTATGGCTCGAGGGCTCCTTTGTGGAGACCATAAAGGGGTGGCAATCGGGTGGTTCTACATCACCGAGCTGCGACTCTCAATGGGCGGCCCAGAATTCGACCTGGCTTCCCCACACGGCTCACATCATGGAAAGAGACGGGCCCGACGTGGGGTGATTCGGAAGAGCTGGCCGGACTCCAAACTCAAGGTCCGAAACCTGGTGGACAAGGATCTCAAGCTTGTCAACGTAATCCGTGTGATGCTCATCCACCGGATTCTCCCATGCCAAGAACGGGCCTTCAATTTGTGGGAGTTTGATCCGCACAAGACCGAACCTTGAGCCAGCTCTTCGACACTACGTACGAAGATTCCTGGAAGGTGCTGTTCAAGGGCGCCAAAGCTCCCGCAACCGCTACCGAAGATCGCGGATTCAGCTCGCAGCGTCAAGCCAGCGAGGTAAGCTATTTTACCCTTTATGGGACTCTTTTTTCATAGTTTGACTCTATGCGGGATCTAAAACTCCCTAACCTTTGACACGACTGGCTGAAGACGTCCGGACAGATTGCTGTCCGGCCCCCTTGCCAGAAGACCCAGCGGACGCCCGATTGACGGGGTTGCTGGCTCCGGCACCTCACATGGTGCCAGAGAAGAAGGCCAAGAAGAAGGCCACGGGAACTCGAAGGAGTTCGGCGCCAATCTTGTCGGACTCATCATCCGACGACTCGAGGCGGAATCCTCCCCGAGGACGAGGAGGAGGAAAGAAGCCTCTCCCCCGGCGCGGGGAGAGAAGAAAAGGAAGGCCGCCCCGACTGGGGAGGCCGGAGGGTCCAAGAAAGGAAGGACCCTTCCTCCGGACTTCTCCACCAACACCGACAATGACGAGGAGGAGTGGCCACCGAGGGCCAAGCCCCTACCGAGATCGTAAGTGTCCGGACTCCGGAATAGCTCATGACTTTTTATTTGTCGCATAGTGTCTTCTAACGCCGAATATAACCATGTAGCCCGCCCAAGGGCGAGCTCGCCGCTTCGTCGAGCGGCTCCCTGGATTCGTCGGATGTGAATAGCACTTCACTTCTGACTGCCTCCTCTCCTCGTGACGCAGACGACACCGCGGTGGAATCCCAAAAGGGGCCCAACCAGGAGGAGGTGGTCCTGGAGGCGCCTCAAGGCGACCTCCCGGACTCCGGGCGCAAAGGGGGCGAAACCCCAGAGGGCTCTAAGTTCGGCCCTGTGCCGGACTCCGTACCGGAACCTTTAGTGGTTCCGAAGTCCGTGTAACACCCCAAAAATTTAACCAGGTTTTAGTTATTAAAATTTTGCCAAGAGTTTAAAATTTTTGCCTGCAAGAATATCTCTGTTGATTTCAAAACTTTTCTTTTAATATTAAGGAGTTTTTCCCAAGTGGGTCCTTCCAAAACATCTTGGACTTATATACCCTCTCTTTAAAAGCATCTCTCAATCAGTAGATTTATTTATTAAACTATTTCACCCTGAGCTTTATTCATTAAAATGGCTTGTTTAAGTTTTGGAGCTCCTTTTTGTACTACAACCAGTTGATAAACTTAACTAATAATCCAACCAAAATTTGGAGATGTCATGTGATGTCTCTAAATCACTTTTGTGCAATAATATATTTCATTCATTGCATATTTTGAGTGCTACAAATGTTTTTCTTCTCTGGTCCAGGGGACAATTTTACACTACAACCCTTTTTAATACTTCTTTCTAGCCTCCACCAAAATTATGGGATGATGGTAGTATCATATTATTCAACTTTATGCAAAAACCCAGTGGTGTTATTTGAAATTTTTGAGTGAATCAACTTCATCTCCATTCTGGTCCAACATGATGATTTGTACATCAACCATAGTCTTGCTTGCTCTTTGGCCCTAGATTCTTTCTCCTACTTGTAGTCCTCCATGCAAAACCCCTAAGTCCAGGAGCTTGCACTCATTTGATCATTTTTCGTTCAAGTTATAATGCCATCCACCTCCTGTCCAGATTTGAAGTTCTGCAAAACTTGCACTAGCAAGTTTGTGCTTTCCACAAACTAACCTCACCACCCTCTTGTGCATCCAAAGAGACCCCCCTCTGGAAGTTTTGGTCACCCAAGAAATGCCTAAGTGCCTCCGGCATTTTGTCAAACACCCAATGGGCATGAACAGTTTTGGCATGATTGTAAGTTTGTGTTGTGAACTTTCCCATCCGGCCCGCACCAAGTTGTCTAGTAGCTCGCTAATGGTCTCTAACCCAGCACTGTGGATTTGCATTTAATCTCTAGCAATTTTGGCCATCCCGGCATTTCGTCGAAAGCGGTACTGCACGCCGGAGCGCGGCAGAGCATGCGTTTTTGCACGCGTTCGCGCCGAGCAAGCGCCCCTGGATAAACTTCCTCGAGCTCATCCTGATCCTTTCCCCCTCGCCGCGTCGCGCCAAGAGCCCCGACCGCCCCTGGCTCGCTACAGCGGCGCCGCAGCAAGCTTCTTGGCGGCACGCTTGCGGCCGCATCCATGGACGGCGCCGCCCAAACCTCCTCCGCTCGCCAACTGCCCCCTTAAGCATCTCCAGCTCAGCCGCAACCGTCCTCTAGCTGCGTCGCCGCCATCGTCGCCATTGCTACAGAATGACGGTTCGCCGCCATCCTTATCACCGGCCGCCTCGGAACCGACCTCCACACAGATATAAGGGCCCCGGAGACCAATCGAGTTCTCGGCAACCCTTCGATCCCCTAGAGCTACCACGGCCAGCAATCGAGGAGGGAAGGCATTCTTCCCGAAGTCCGCCGGTTCGATCGCCGCCGCCCGGCCGATTCCGTCGCCACCAGTGCCCCTCCCTCTCCATTCTCTCCACCAAGAACTCCCCCTCCCTCTCATGAGTGCAATCCCACGCTCAATTTTGGTCGGAGACCACCGTAGCCCCAAACCCACTATCCACCCGAACGCCCGCTCCGCCGCGAAGCTCGTCGCCGGTGACTCCGTCCACGTCGGCGACCATGGCGGGTACCCACGGACTCGTCTCGACCCCCTGAGCACGCCCATGTCATCAGATCACCAAGAGACGCCTCGTCACGTAAGAAACCTCGCCGGAGCTCCGCCTCCGTTCGGTCAGAGGGGAAACGACGGGCGCGTGGCTGGTCAAACCTGACCAGTGGGCAAGGCAGGCCCACCGTCAGTGACCCAACGCTTGTCCACGCAGGAGTAAGTGGAAGCGCCTTTTCCGAATACGCCTTCGACGTGTTTTTCTTTTAAAACGTTTTCTTTTCTGTTTTGTTTTAAAAACAGATTTTGACCAAACTTTGACCTGTTGTATCTTTTAAAATACAACTCCAATTAAATTGATTCTTTTTCCTACCTCTTTCAAATATTGTCTAGTTTATTTTAAGATTTATTTGAAAAAATTTTCAAAACAACTTTTGTGCTGCTTTTATTTTCGTGTGTTAATTCTTTTATATTTTCAAAATAGGATTTTGAAGAGAGGAGAATTATTTCAAGAATTTGAAATGCACTCTGCCTTCCCGTGACCTAAAGGCAAGCATTCTAAACCCTGGCATAATATTTTTGTGAGTTCGTTGACACGTTTATAACAACACCCCACTTCGGAGGACTCGTTATTTCATGTGATATGATCTTGTGCATGGATGCATATTAATGATTTCCATGCTGTTGGGAATGAACACACTTGTGATGATAATCATCCTCATGTGCCTTGCATGCATGCGGAAGAAGTCCGGAAAAACCTCCGCCTTGGGTAGGCATGGGTTTGTCACCGGTCTCCGTCGGACGGTTATGTCCGTATGGCATGGTAAGGTATGGTGAGTGGTGATTCTGCTGGTTGAATTATTTTCTCTATACATGTCATGCAGGAAATTTGTAAACCTCCTGAGTCGACCATAGATCGAGTCTTGTGCCAAAGAACCCCATACTTGTTTCAGATTACCACTGCCTCTCTGACAAGTAGAGTATGGTTCAAGAAGTTTTCAACCTCTTTCTAGCACACACCGCATGAGAGGCTGTGGTGGAAGATACCAGCCAGGCTGGTAGGCAGGCCACCTGGTCCGGGGGCATGGGTGTTTCCTGTTGAGACCGAGAGGGGAGGCCACCTCTTAGAGCACGCAATATAAATTTGGTCCCATGCTACGCGAGGTTGTAGCCTCCCCACTTAGAGTTTGCTTGGCAGATGTCGTGGGTGATTCCAGACTCGTGTGATTTAAGCTGGTGTGTGCAAGTTAGGTGTGTTTTCAACAAAAGGTCAGAGACGGAATTAGTCCCGATGGACTAAAGGAATCCGTTACTCGTGGGTGAAGAGTACACCCTCTGCGGAGATTAAACCTATTCGAATAGCCGTGTCCATGGTTAAGGATTACAGTCTGGGATGGGTCAAGTGTCGGTCTTAGTGTCGGTCTTCGGAGGTGAAACTGTTAAATCAGAACTGATATTACGACTTGTGACATGTGGTAATTGATAATTGTTATTTTGTTATGGACTAACCCGTGATATTATTGGTATTATCGAATATCCACAGGGACGGTTCTACCTCCCGGATATTCACTATGATTGTTTTCTTCTAAAGCCCTTTATGTGGTGTCGCCAGACGCCCGACCGTGGCATTTCTTTTAAAGCCCTTTATGTGGTGTCGCCGACGCCCGATCGTGGCATTTCTTTTAAAGCCCTTTATGTGGTGTCGCCAGACGCCTCGACGTGGCATTTCTTTTAAAGCCCTTTATGTGGTGTCGCCAGACGCCCGATCGTGGCATTTCTTTTAAAGCCCTTTTGTATGGCGTTGCTTGACGCCGCTTCGGTGCCTTTTATTAATATTATGTTATTGCATTTTTATAAATAACCTGCTTACATGCATCTGAGATTCATTTACCTTTTATGACTGACGTCGCAAGCATAAATATTTCAGAACATCGTTGTTATATTATTCCCATGTTCATAATGTTTGCGAGTACATTCCAAGTACTCACTGGCTTGTCCCTGGCTATTGTCTTGGCCAGATTTCTTGCGCGGAAAGGAGCGACCGTGTTGACAGCCCCGGAACCTAAGCAACGGTGATAGCAGCCTCGTGAAGATAGGAGTTAACCTGGTCACTGTTCCCTGCGGGAAATGGAGTCCCAGAGACACCGATGTTTTACAACCCGCTTCCGCCATCAACCGCTAGAAACCCTTTGATTGTACTCACAGCCGTAATGGTCTTGTACTACATATATTGTATTTTGCTTGGATTTTCAGATCAAGCTAGTGCCTTATCAGCTAACAGCTATCCTGGGCTGGTAAGCACAAGGGCCATTTTCTGGGATTAACACCGGAGAATCGGTCGCCACAGCCGCAAGCGCCCTTCGTAAGAAGGGCAAGATCGCGACGCCGGTGACCTCCGCCCATCCGGAGGCACCGGATAGCTTGCCGGAGGCGCTTAACGGCGCCTCCATCAACGAGGAGCACCGCCTTTATTATGAGTGTGGTGATCCAGAAAGTTCGATCCGCCAAGAGCGGGTTGATCTGACTCTGTACCAGCCTTTTAACAATGTGCTTTGAGGTAAGTTTAGAATATGTAAAAATATTACCGCATAGACAGTAGCCTCGATGCTTAGTTCGGTGTTCGGAAATAAAAACCAGACCGAGGATCTAAAAATATATACGCAGGAGTCTAACATAAGTATGTCAATATGGGAATTAAAGGCCGCTGACCTCTGCCAGACCGATCATGGAGGTCAACGCATTGAAGCAGAGCCTCGAGCGGTCCGAGAACGAGCTCGGCCTTGCCAAGAAGCAGCTCGAGGGCAAGGAAGGTAAGTAATACCTTCTTAAAGTAATACCTTATAGAAAGGATTTGGTTGCAAAAATGACAGGACTAACGTGGGTATTGTAGGGGCCACGAACGAGGTGGCGACCACGAAGGAAGCGGTGTCCACGGCCAAAAGCAAAGCGGCGCTGAGCGCACCGAGCGAGAGAAGCAGGAGGCGCGGGTGGCGGAGGTGTGGCAAGAGCTCCGTGCCTCGTGGAAAAACACGAGAGTTTGGAGCGTGACTCAAGACTCGAGAGTCCGAGCTCGCCTCGGCTCTTGAGAGTGCCAAAGCCGCTAAGGCCGAAGCCCAAAAGCCCTCCAGAAATTGAAACATTAAAGAATATAGCGGAGGGTAATGCATTCTTTATGCAAATAAAGAATATAAAAGTGAATAATCTATTACTTACCAGAATCGAAGTTCTCCAGAGCATTCGCAGATCTGCCCCGTAGGTGTCCGATGTCGCCGCGTTCTCAAGCGCCAAGGAGGGGAGCTCGACGGAAAAGGTGTTCTGGTCTCGATATCTTTGAGGCCGGACATCCGGTGCCCCTGAGCGAGCAGCTGAAGCAGCTGGTCGAGCTCCACAAGGTCGCCGAACAGGCCATGAAGGGCCTCATAATTCGGCTGTGGCCATCAGAAGCCATGCGTGGGAGCTACTTCGGGCTAGTGCGGCGGCTGGTGGACGCCTGTCCATGGATTGAAGTCATCAAGCGCTCCGTCTGCATTGAAGGTGCCCGTCGGGCCCTTGCCCGTGCTAAAGTGCACTGGGGCAAGATGGATGCTGAGAAGCTTGTGACGGACGGGCCACCGAAGGGCAAGGAGCATCGCAAGCCCGAAATGTACTATGAGGGCGTCCAGAAGGGTGCCCGCCTTATAGCGGGTGAATGCTCCAAAGATGTAATTTTTTAATAGACTTGCATTTGTTATCCTGTACGCTGAAAACTTGTTCATATGCGCTAAGCAACGCTTGTGGATTTAAAATATTACCTTCTGTGCGGCCGTTTATCAAATTTGAGAGATGGCAAGTCGTTGGCTTCAGCCCCCATGCCACGAGTGCTTTGGGGTGTTCGGATAAACTTGAGCGCTCTTGTTCCCATTCTCGGTCCTTCGAGGGAGGCGCTCAACGCAACGAACAAGGCAACCGGACTATAGTGCTTGAACACTCTCACTTAGCCATAGAATTCTATAATTTTAAATTTCGGCAAAGCCCCTAGTATTCGGAAGACCGAGTTCGGAGCGCTATCCACGCCTTGGCCGGACAATGCCGACTCCTCTCTCTAAGTGGCATAAGTCTTTAGGGACCCGAAAAAACCTCTCGAACAGCGACCAGCTCTCACCCTATCATGACGGCCAGTTTTAGCTTTCTCCACTGAGGTGCTCAACCCAGCTCAACCGGGGCACAATCGCGGTGGTTCTCCCAAAGGCTACCTTAGCCGATATAACGGAACGTAAGGTACCAAAACATGGGAGCCGGGCAAACCCAACTATTGACCCAAGACATGATTCGAGTCGATGCATATAATGCTATAAGTTCGGGTGCCGCACTTGTGAAAGTGTTCGGACTTATCACACCATATCTTTGGGGTACTTAAGCCCTCGGTGTATTGGCCGTACCAAAGTGTACGGGTGCAACGTGTCATGAATGAACATATATATAGATAAAGAAACGAGTGCAATAATAGGAAAAAGCTATGTATTGTTTATTCAAAAGGTACTGCAATGAAAGCGAACGATACAAATAGTGCGATAAGCAAGGGATGGGACTATTTGACATGTCCCCTCCGAGGGTAAGCTGCGGGATGGTATGTAAAACAGGTATAATGCTCGTAGTAGAGACCACCTGGACACTCGACGTAGCTTTCTGCTTCCCTGGCTGTTGCATCGCGAGTTCGGCAATTCTAGAGCCGGACAGGGCTTTTGGAAAATGGAGTCCTGAAAGTAAGAGAAAAGAAGAAAGAAAAAGAACGACACAATCGGGAGCCCCTAGTGCGGTTGAGCCGCGTGCAGGCGTGCGTGGTCGTGCCCTCCCCTTATGCCCATGGTATCTCCACACAGCGTAGTTATGTACGCCAGAGTACAAGCTTCGCGATTTCGCGAGGGCTGGGGTTGGGGCCGGGTTGCTACGCCGTGCTCGGATCGTGCCAGCGGTCTTGTTGTAGATTACTCGGCGCGCTTGACGGTGTCCGGACGTTTAGTAGCCGGACTCGAGAATTGCTGTGAGAGGCTGCTTTGCACCTCCGCCGCGAGGGCCGCTGTATGCTCCTCCGTTCGGAGAGAGCGTTCGGTGTTTCCATTGACCGTGATTACTCCTCGAGGGCCTGGCATCTTGAGCTTGAGGTATGCGTAGTGCGGCACCGCATTGAACTTTGCAAATGCGGTTCGTCCAAGCAAAGGCGTGATAGCCGCTGAACGGGACTATGTCAAAGATTAACTCTTCGCTTAGGAAGTTATCCGGGATCCAAGACCACTTCGAGTGTAATCGAGCCTGCATAATTGGCCTCTACACCCGGTATGACGCCTTTAAAGGTTGTCTTTGTGGGTTTAATCCTTGAGGGTCTATGCCCATTTTATGCGCCGTATCCTGATAGAGCAGGTTCAGGCTGCTACCGCCATCCATCAGGACTCTAGTGAGGTGAAATCCGTCGATGATTGGGTCAAGAACCAATGCGGCAAATCCACCGTGGCGGATGCTAGTGGGGTGGTCCCTTCGATCAAAGGTGATCGGGCAGGAGGACCATGGGTTGAACTTTGGGGCGACTGGCTCCATCGCATATACGTCCCTTAGTGCACTCTTCCGCTCCCTTTTGGGTATGTGGGTTGCGTATATCATGTTCACCGTCCAATCTTGTGGGGGGAAGCCCTTCTGTCCTCTATTGTTCGGCGGCCGGGGCTCCTCCTCATCATCGCTATGCAGCCCCTTGTCATTGAGTTCGGCATTTAACTTGCCTGCCTGTTTGAAGACCCAACAATCCCTGTTGGTGTGGTTGGCTGGTTTTTCTGGGGTGCCATGTATTTGGCACGAGCGATCAAGTATTCGGTCCAAATTGGGCGGTCCCTGAGTATTTCTTTTGAACGGCTTTTTTCGCTGACCAGGTTTAGAGCCTCTGAATCCGGCATTGACCGCCAGATCTTCAGCATTATCGCCGTCGCGGCACTTGTGCTTGTTGCGACGCCGACCTGCCATTGCTGTCCTTGGTATCCGAACTACCGTGGTTTTTGGTCAAGTTGTTGCTACGAGCTAGCCAGCTGTCCTCTCCAGCAAAAGCGGGTCATGAGTGTTGTGAGGGCTGCCATGGATTTCGGCTTTTCTGTCCTAGGTGCCGGGCAAGCCACTCGTCATGGATGTTATGTTTGAAGGCTGCAAGGGCCTCTACATCCGGACAGTCAATGATTTGATTTTCTTGGAACCGTGTCCGTAATTGTCTCGCCAATTCTTCCGGCTGCCAATTATATGGCTGAGGTCATCGGCGCGGTGGTGGTCGCACATATGTGCCCCGGAAGTTATCAAGGAATGCGGCTTCCGTGTCCTCCCAACAACCAATTGATTCTGGCGGCAAGCTGTTAAGCCAATGCCGAGCTGGTCCTTTAAGCTTGAGTGGGAGGTATTTGATGGCGTGTAGATCATCACCGCGGGCCATGTGGATATGGAGGAGGTAGTCCTCGATCCAAACCGCAGGATCTGTTGTGCCATCGTATGATTCGATGTTTACGGGTTTGAAACCCTCGGGATTTGATGATCCATCACTTCGCCCTGTGAAGCATAGTGGGTGTGCGGTGCCTCTCAGATTGAGATATATCACGACGCAGCTCAAATGAGCTTTGTCTCATCGTGTTCGCCCGACCGTAATTGCTGTATCCGGCGTGACGGTTATCATCGCGTGTCGTGGGGCGCCCACGCGATCCGTAGATCAATCTTGTTTGCCTTGCCTTGTCCTCCAATATGTCTCGCAGGTCTGGCGCGTTTCCCCATGCCTTGGTATTTTTCGAGCGGCGCCGGGGTGCGGCTTGAATGGAGGGTCTATAGGCCTCTCTGTCGCGGCCACGGGGTGGCCGGTCGACCGCATCATGTGCTGGTGATGTAGGTTTGGGTGCTTCTTCCTCTAATTGGGGTAGCAGCCTGCGTTTTGGGTATCTGTTGGAGGGGCGTTCGAGTTCATACTCTTCGGCTACAAGGACTTCAGTCCATCTGTCAGCTAGGAAGTCTTGGTCAGCTCTAAGCTGCTGCTGCTTTTTCTTGAGGCTGCTTGCCATGGCCATAAGCCTACGTTTGAAACGCCTCACCGGGCGGGATCCTCGTGCACGACAAATTAAATTGTAAATCGAGGCTTGCCTCATCTTCGGAGGGAGGCATGTAATTATCGTCCTCCACCTCCCTGCCCGCCGCTCTTTCATGAGGGCTGGCTTCTCCCTCCTCTGTCTTTGAATCCTGCCGGAGGAGGTTGTCTTCGACACCGTCCGGTGTTATTATCTCCCATGCCGAATCACCGCTTTTGCTATGGCGGGATTTAGAGCGGCGCCATCGACGCCGGGCGCTTGGGCTGTTTCTTGAGGGGTCATCCTCCGCTGTTCCATCGTCGTTCCCATCTTTTGGGATGTCCACCATGTATATGTTGTATGACGAGGTGGCCTTCCAGCGCTCAGAGGCGCTGGTTCATGGTCGTCTCCAGCATCGCCGTCCATACCGTCGATGTCTTCGAGTCGGCGGAGCATGTCGGTTAAATCATCGGCCAGTGGCTACAAAGTGGGTGGTGGGTGGGCGTTGAATTTCTTCGTCGTCCGCATCCCAACCTTCCTGACCGTAGTCCGGTCAGTGCTCTCCTGATAAAGAGAGAGACTTTAGTGAATTCAGGATGTCGCCAAAGGGCGAGTGCTGAAAGATGTTCGCGGCAGTGAACTCCATAACCGGCGCCCAATTGGATTCAATTGGCAGGGGCGCGGAGGGTTCGGAGTTCGGAGAGGAGTCCAACACCTTGGAGTCACGGTCTTCGCAAAGGACATGGATGGAGTTTGGCTTAATCGCCGTAGATATCGTAGCCCCCAAGGCGGTGTCTAGCCACTCGTCCTCGATCGGCGGAGTCGGCTCCGAGCTAAGGGTCAGAGCGGACGCTGGTGCGGCCTCCGAGCCTTGCTCGCGGCAGAGCTAGATCGTGCCCATCGAGACAAAGGCGGCGCTTGGTGTGGCTCGAATCCGTCGAAGATCAAGTCTCCGCGGATGTCGGCCGTGTAGTTCAAACTCCCAAATCTGACCTGATGGCCGGGCGTAGCTCTCGATCTGCTCCATATGGCCAAGTGAATTGGCCCATGATTGCAAAGCCGCCGAATCTGAAGATCTGTCCGGGAGAAAAGTCTCACCCTGGACCGCGTCGTTCTTGATGATCGAAGGAGCCATCGGGCCTAAGGATGACGACATACGCAGGAACTCTCAATGAAAGCACCAATGTCGGTGTCAAAACCGGCAGATCTCGGTAGGGGTCCCGAATCATGCGTCTAGGCGGATGGTAACAGGAGACAAGGGACACGATGTTTTACCTGTGTTCGGGCCCTCTCGATGGAGGTAAAACCCTACTCTGCTTGATTAATATTGATGATGTGGGTAGTACAAGAGTGGATCTACCACGAGATCGCAGAGGCTAAACCCTAGAGGCTAGCCTATGGTATGATTGTTGTTCGGCCCTACAGACTAAAATCCTCCGGTTTATATAGACACCGGATAGGGTTAGGGTTACACAGAGTCGGTTACAATGGTAGGAGATCTACATATCCGTATCGCCAAGCTTGCCTTCCACGCCAAGGGAAGTCCCATCCGGACATGGGACGAAGTCTTCAATCTTGTATCTTCATAGTCCAGGAGTCCGGCCAACGGTGATAGTTCGGCTATCCAGACACCCCCTAATCCAGGACTCCCTCAGTGGTGAACCACCAAATGATGCCCAAGGTCAAGTTCTTCCCCTCGAGCAAGTCCAAGATCATGAGCAAGCTCAAGACAACGCTCAAGATGATCAAGTTATCCCTCCTCGTCTCACCTTCGAGGAGGAATTGGAGCGTCGTGCCGCGAAGATTGCTTCCTGTAAGTGCATCTAGTGCCACCCCTAGTTGGTTTTGAAGTATTGATGACAAATGTGGTTGAGGGACTAATGCGTTTGTGAGAATTGCAGGATAACGCAGGTAGTGTCCCCCATTGATTCGGTTTACCTACCGGAGATGACCCCTAAAATGTATGAAGACATTGACGACAATGGTGGCATGTGAAGATATTCACATTGAAGACTATGACATGAGAAGACATTGAGTGAAGACTATGGAGCGCGAAGACTGTGTCGTTTCGTTGTTTTCTTTTCTTCTTTGTTGAGTCATAGGAATCACCGTACTGTTAAGTGGGGTCCAAGTGATCAAAGTCAGAATGACTGAAGTGATGCTCAACCCAAATCCTATGTCTTCGAGCGAAGACAATGAGAGCAAATCTTATCCAGAGCTGGATGAGTCAGCTTTGCTTGTAGCCCAAGTAAAGTTGCCGTGTGTGTTTGAAATCTGACCGTTAGAACATGTGTCAGTTCCTTAGTGACCCAGGGTCATTTCGGACATAACATGGCGGTTTGCCTAGTGGCTATAAATAGCCCACCCCCTACACCATAAATTGGTGGCTGCTCAGAGTTAGTGCACGACTTTTGTCGTTTGGGAGCAACCCACCTCGAAACCTTTGAGAGAGAGAAATCCTTGCGAGGACAAAGCCCAAACACCTGTGAGCCAAAGAGTGTTAGGCATCATCAAGTCTTTCTGTCTCACAGTGACTCAAGACTTATTACACTTGAGGACTGTGAATCCTCCAAATTGGCAAAGGCCACGCTCGAAAGCATCCAAGATTCATTGTGGATTGCCGGTGAACGCAGTTTGTGAAGGTTCGGAAGTCTACCTTGAAGACTTAACAGAGTGAGTGGGCGAGGACTGTGTGTCCTTAGCTCAAGGGGAATAAGGTAAAGACGCGGTCTTCTAAGTTGAATCTCAGCCTCCCTAACCAGATGTACAGTTGTCACAGCAACTGGAACCGGTCCAACAAATCCTGTGTCTTCAACAAGTGATTGGTTCTATCTTCTCCCTCTCCTTACTTAGAGCTTGTCTTCATGAAGTCATTGCCTATTTGTCATACCTGTTTGACTTCATTGCTTGACTACTTTTGTTGATTGGCTTCTCACTATCTTCCATCTTGATCCTTACTACCAAGCTGCTATTAGTCTTGTACTTTCAATGCTATTGCATACTTGACTATGGTTTGCTTGTTGTAGTTTATCTTCCGCTGCATATCAACTAGGTCCTTTCTATTGTTTGTCTTCGAAACATCCATGTTTTGAAGACTTTCCTAAAAATCGCCTATTCACCCCCCGCTCTAGTCGATAACTAGCACTTTCAATTGGTATCAGAGCGAGGTACTCCCTTGTTCTGTGTGATTTGGTTTAACCACCTGGAGTTTTAGCTATGTCGACTGCAGGGATAATCAAATTCTCCGCTGCTTGCCCCGTGTTCGATGGAACTGACTATCCCTCATCGGAAGAATAAGATGCGCATGCATCTTGAAGCCATTGATGTCGACCTACGGTATGTCGTCAAGAACGGTGTTCCCAAAACTGGTGAAGGTGTCACCCCGCCGATGTCAAGAAGTTCATTCAACCGGACTCTCTTGCAAAGAACATCATCTGTGGTCATCTAACCAAAGGACAGTATGGCCGTGTGAGTGCTCTGAAACGCCGAAGCTAGTCCGGGACTGGCTATCCAAGGTCAACGAAGGCGTCTCAACCCGTAGAGATCAAAGTATCGGTGTTCTTCAGAACCTCTTCAACCGCTTCAAGAGAAACGACAATGAAAATGTCCAGCTCACGTTTGATCGCCTCACTGACATCACAAATGAGCTTCATGCTCTCGGCGCCACTGAGATCACCAAGCATGAAATCATCAAGACACTACTGAGATCACTTGACAGCTCTTTTGACACCCTTGTCCCTCAACACACATGAGTTCCAACTTTCTGAGAAAAGAGATATCTATGGTCCCAACTATGGCCGAACTCGCGCTTTGATGGCAAAAGTTGTTTCCTCATCTGAAGAAGAATCTAACTGTGGTTCTGATGATCCCGAAGACATTGGAAAGGAACTTGCTATGCTTGTGAAGAAGTTCCAGAAGTTCACTAGGAAGAAAGGCTTCAGAAAGTCTTCACGATCCAGCTCAAGAGATGATGAAGCTTCCACTCATGACTACAAGAAGAGAACATGACACAAGTGCAAGAAAACTGGACACTATATCTCTGAGTGTCCATAGTGGGACAATGAGAAGAAGAAGAAGAAGAGCAAGGAATATGATTCTGATGACAAGAAGAAGAAGAAATCTTCAAAGTCTTCTTCCAAGTCCTCATCAAAGTCTTCATCTCATAAGAAGAGCTCATCCGCAAGGCTCGTGCTTTTCTTGGCAAGGAAATGGATTCAGAGGAGGAGTCTACTTCGAGGAGGCGGAGGTGGAGTCCAAGTGGAATCGACCACAGTGTTGCAAGTCCGGCTCTAGCCACGCCCTATGTTGCCAAGTCCATCTTCAACACTCAAGACAATGACTTCCACACCAACGCTGAAGTCGATGACAAGGACGACCCTGCTCCCACCTACTGCTTCATGGCACGTGGTGCCAAGGTAAAATCACGTGATGCTTACTTTCAAACATCAAGTGAAGATGACTCTGATTGTGAATCCAAACCTAACTACAAAACACTTGCTAAAATTGCAACCGAACAACAAAGAGCTATGGAACATACTCAAAAACTGTTAGACAAAAGCAATGACCTGTTGGACGCGGAAATGACACGTTCACAGTCCTTAGTTGAAGACATTAAAAATCTTCATGCTAAGTACCAAGAACTTGAAAGTCGTCATGAAACGCTCTCAACTACTCATGAAAAGCTCTCCTATGATTATCTTCAAAGGAAGCAAGAGCTTGAGAAATTGAGAGCGGCTCATGAAGATCTTCAAAAGAGAATGAGTCACTTCGCTCAATGTATCAGTTCCGGTCAAGATGGATTTGAACCACCATGTCTAAAATGTCTTGAGCGTGATATCGCTACCTCTGTTGCTGAATGTTCAACTGCTGCTACTGTTGCATTATCTTCAACTACTAATGTGGTAACTAACCCCTCTGCGGAGGATACCACTGCTATTGCTGATGAAAATGCTAGGTTGAAGACATTGCTTGAAACAGGGATGTATAAAAGTCTGAAAGGACATCAGACACTTTGCAATGTCCTCAAAAAGCAGATTCTCGAATCAAACCCTAGGAAAGAGGGTGTTGGGTTCAAGAGGAAAATGAATGTTGATGGTTCCTACTGGAAGCCTGAGCAGTATCCCAAAACCACATGGGTTGCTGCAAAGGGACCTTCAGTGGATCCATCCACCTTATCTGGCTTTACCTGTGCTAACCCTATTATCATTGATGAATCCTTTGATGCAAACTATAAGCTGTTCAAGAATCAAAATGGTGAAGTGTTTGCCAGGTATATTGGTACTAACTGCAGGAATGGACCACCTATGAAGAAGATATGGGTTCCCAAAAGCTGTCTTGAGAATCTTTCAGTGAATGTCATCATGATACCACCTGGGAAGAAGATAAACCCTGCACCTAAGGCGCCATATGGTCCAAAGGCTTCATACGCATGTAGGACTCACCTGAGTCACCCTAACGCCAATGTTTTGCAGGAAACCATACTCAAATTTATGAATATGAGCGTGTGTCTTCAAACCGCTATGTTCATAGAACTAAGAACTTTTCGCTTATTCATATGAGTATCATTCATCTCCTGCAAGGCTATTTGCTAGGGCTCCAAAGCCAAGTTCTCAGATGTTGCACTTAGACTCATTGCTTCTAAGCCACCCCTCAAGATGTGGGTGGTTAAGAAGAATTAACTCTCTTTGCAGGAAAGGGTCTCCACCGAAAATCAAAGGCGCCTCGATGCTATTGTCGGGGACCTAAAACATCTTGTAGGATGCAAGATCAAATGCCCAAATGGTCTCACTATGTATTTTGTTCCTAAATCGTTTGCCATTCATCCTATCTGTCTTAATCTTGATCTGAGCTTCAATAATCCTCTTGTCCGTCAAATGTTTATGCTTCACAATACTCTTGGTGAAGCCTATCCCCCTAACTGTACTGTAGGGTATGACACCTCATGCTTCAGAATGGATTATGGACAGCGGAAGCACTAATCATATGACTAGTGATCGAAGTCTTCTCATGGACTCAACCTTACGTCCATCAGACAAGAGTCACATCACATTTGCTGAAACTGGTAAAAGCAAGGTATTGGGTCTAGGTAGAGTTGGAATCTCAAAGGATCAACACATGGATAAAGTGATGCTTGTTGAATCCCTTGGTATCAACTTGATGTCTGTCTCAATGCTTTGTGACTTGAACATGATTGTGATATTCGGAAAATATCGTTGCCTTGTACTAATGGAATCTGACAAGTCTCTAGTCTTTGAAGGGTATAGGAAAGATGATCTATACATGGTAGATTTCTCAGCAGGTCCACAGCTTGCCGTATGTCTTCTTGCAAAAGCTTCAGAATCTTTGGCTCGCATCTAAGGTCGGGCATGTCGGGCATGAGGAACTTACACACACTCGCCAAGAAGAAGCATGTCATAGGCATCGAAGGTGTCAAGTTCAAGAAGGATCATTTGTGTGGTGCTCGAAGTCGGAAAGATGACTAGGGCAAAGCACCCCTCGAAGACAATCATGACGACATCTCAACCCTTCGAGCTGTTACACATGGATTTGTTTGGCCCTACTCACTAATCTACCCTCACAACAACTGCTTGTCTCTATGGCTTCGTCATTGTTGATGACTACTCAAGATACACATGGGTGCACATAATTCTCTACAAGACTGAAGTGCAAGATGTCTTCAGACGATTCGCCAATCGAAAGCAATGAACAATTATGGCGTCAAGATCAAGCATATCGAAGTGACAACGACATCAATTCAAGAACACCGGACTTGACCTTTATCTAGATACTATGGAATCACTCATGAGTTCTTCGCCCATACACACCTCAAAGAAATGGCATCGTGGAGTGCAAGAACAGAACCCTCATTGAGATGGCTCGAACAATGCTCGATTTAGTACAAGACACCAAGAAAGTTCTCGCCCGAAGCTATTGATACAAAGATGTCACGTCATCAACCGTGTTTACATCCATAAGCTTCTGAACAAAACATCCTTGAGCTCCTTACTGGCAAGAAGCCAAATGTCAGCTACTTCAGAGTGTTTGGGGCTAAGTGCTGGATCAAGGATCCCCATCACAAGTCAAAATTTGAACCCAAAGCTCATGAAGGCTTCATGCTCGGTTACGGAAAGGACTCGCACTCCTACAGAGTCTTCAACCTCTATCACTACAAAATCGTCGAAACTGTGGACGTGCGATTTGATGAAACCAATGGTTCACAAACAGAGTTCCTGCCAAGTACACTAGATGAAGCTACGCCGAGCGAATCCATCAAGCTGATGGGAAATGGTGAAGTCATGCCTTCTGAAGCACAGCCTGAAGAGGAACTTATCATTTCTGCACCTAACCAACTAGAAGACAATGCTCAGCCTGAAGACAATCCTCCCAATGATGAAAATGATCAGCATGAGCAAAGTCTTCGGCCCGCCCATCCTCGAAAGGTAAGTGAAGTACAAATTGAGAAGATAATCGATAGCATCAATGCACCGTCCGCTTACTCTCTCAAGAGCAACACGACTAGCAAATTTCTGTGGGAACTTTTCTTTTGTGTCAAGATCGTAACCCAAAAAGTTGTTGAAGCCTTTATGGAACCAGAATGGATACAAGCTATGCAAGAAGAACTTCAACAGTTCAAGCTGAACAATGTTTGGGAACTTGTTAAGCGTCCTGACCCTCGCAAGCATAACATAATCGGCACAAAATGGATATATCGAAACAAGCAAGATGAGCATGGTCAAGTCGCCGTAAACAAAGCACGCCTTGTGGCTCAAGGATATACTCAAGTTGAAGGAATTGACTTCGATGAAACATTTGCTCCTCGTAGCTAGGCTTGAAGCTATTCGCATACTACTAGCCTATGCTAACCACCACAACATCTTGCTATATCGATGGATGTGAAGAGTGCATTTCTCAACGGCAAGATTGAAGAAGAAGTATATGTCGCTCAACCACCGGCTTTGAAGATCCAAAACATCCCGATATGGTGTACAAGCTAAATAAAGCAATCAGATGGCCTCAAACAAGCTCCTCGCTACCGGTATGATACGATCAAAGACTTCAAGAGCAAAGGCTTCAAACTGGATCCCTTGATCCCACACTCTTCACGAAGACATATGATGGTGAACTGTTTGTATGCCAAATATATGTGGATGACATTATCTTCTACCGCACCAACCGTAAGTATAGTGATGAATTTGGATACATGATGCAAGAACAATATCGGATGTCCATGATGGGAGAGCTCAAGTTCTTCCTTGGTCTTCAAATTCGTCAAGAAAGGAATGGCATCTTTATATCTCAAGAAAAATACCTCCAAGATTGTCTCAAGAAGTTTGGAATGCAAGATTGCAAAGGATACACGACGCCAATGCCGACCAAACACCATCCGGGTCCCACGACAATGGTAAAGAGTTCGATCAAAAGGTATACCGCTCCATGATTGGTTCCTTACTTTACCTATGTGCATCTAGGCCAGATATTATGCTTAGTGTTTGCATGTGTGCTCGATTCCAAGCGGCACCAAAGGAATCGCATCACTTAGCGGTGAAGCGAATTCTTCGATATTTGGCTCACACCCCAACACTCGGATTATGGTATCCGAAGGGCTCAAAATTTGATTTGGTTGGATTTTCGGATGCTGATTATGCTAGTGACAAGGTGGATCGCAAGTCTACATCAGGCACATGTCACTTTCTCGACGATCACTTGTCTCATTGGTCTTCAAAGAAGCGTAACTGTATCACTCTCAACTGCTGAATCTGAATACATTGCTGCTGGATCTTGCTGTGCTCAGCTTCTATGGATGAAGCAAACTCTCAAGGACTATGGCATCAATCTGAAACAAGTACCTCTTTTCTGCGACAACGAAAGCGCCATCAAGATTGCCAACAATCTAGTCCAGCACTCGAAGACAAAGCACATTGAAATTCGTCATCATTTTCTCAAGGATCATGTCATGAAGAAAGGTATTGACATCATTCACGTCAACACTGAAGAGCAATTGGCAAATATCTTCACAAAGCCCTTGGATGAGAAAAGGTTTTGCAAGTTACGGTGTGAGCTAAATATCTTGGAATCCTCAAATGTCCTGTGATCAAGCACACATCCTAACACTTATGCATGTTGATGACTTAGATGTGCAACACACTAAGTAAAGTATATCTTGAATCAATGAAGACTTACATTCGAGTGTGAATACATTAACGTGGAATTTGACTTCGGAGCGCCACGATAATTGTGCGCCGTGTCTGGGTCTAATACTTCCTATACGGTGGGTAACGCCACCACCAAATTTCTCTATTTGAAGTGTTTCACTCATGGCGTTATTTCTACAATATCTTCGCATTTGATTTGTCTTCAACTTCAACCTATCTTCATGATTTTTTTTCACTATGTTGATTTGGTTGTCATGCGATATATATATATATATATATATATATATATATATATATATATATATTGTTCTGTCCTCTACAAAGATTCACTTATGGCTATGTCTTCCAAGTTGAATCTTTTGAACTAAGTGAATGTGATCGGACCCTAATCTCTCTATGCTTTCTATCTCAAACTCTATCTGTCCAAATCATATGCATTCTATTGAAACTGTCGAATGTCTTCTCTGCGTCCTTGTCAGCAGAAGACACAGAGACAAACTTTAAGTCTGTTTCAAATGATTCATCCTTATTGTTGAAATCCGGAGAAGCCGGAACGACCATCCGACAAACCTGGCGGGCGTGGGAACGTGGGACAACTGTAGTATGTTGCATGCTTGCCATGTGCCCCTCAGATGTGAACCGCCAGGCACTCACAGAATTGCGCTGTGCCGCACACCTCCTTATAAATACATGTCCTGCGGTAAAGAAAACCTTCTTCCACCTCTCCACCTCGTCAAAACCCTAGCGCCACCGCTAGCTCTCGACGACGCCGGCGACGAAGCGCTTAGCTGCCGCGACTTCTCCGACGCCGTCCTCACGCTGGCCGCGAACATCGTCCACTCCGCCGCCGCCGTAGGTGTCCTCCATCGCCAAGTTAGGGCATGGTGGATTGAACTGCTCGGTCTCCTTTTCTTCCCGTCTAGCAGTTCTTCGAGTGGTAAATATAACTCTATTTTTACCATCTTTTTGATCCTCAAAGATTCATCCTACTTACCAAAATTGGTTTCGCCTATACAATGTTAGATCTATTCATGCGCATCTCATATCGCCTAGTATATTCACTTAAGCATCACAACTAGTTAGATTCCTCACTTGTACTTATTCACGGATTCGTACAAATCTGGAACCAACTCACAACATATAAGTGAATGTCTTCGCATCATGAGGTCAATGTCTTCAAACTAATTTATCTTCAAAATCTTCTGAGAATGCATATGACCTCGTCCCTTCCCTCGCATCTCTAATGTCATCACAGTACATGTCGTGGGAGAATCCCTTGGTTCTCATAGTCTGCATTCGTTTGCAGAATTCTTACAGCATCAACTTAACTCTCCCGAAGCCAGTTCCTGTTTGTCCAGCAAACGCAAGCCTTTGAAGCCTCTGAACGTATTGAAGCCATTCAGTTTGAAATTCATGGCTGCAGATAAATCAGTTAGGAAGGGCGGCAGACAGCGTCGTGGGGGAACCTCAAAAGATCTGCCTGATGACCTTTCAGAGCTTTACAAGACAGATCCCGAAGAGAATTACAATCAGCGCAAGACGCGAATCCAATGGATTCGACGATATTGGGCTGAACAATGGTTCAAGTACAAGTTCGTGACCCAAGAATACGCTGAGAAGAATGCTGTCAAAAGCCCTTGGGGTGATATTCTCTTTCGAGGCCTTCCGCCCAAGACTAGGGCTGAAGCTATTGCACAGGGTTTCTTTCCTTGTATGGTCCGTGGACCTCAGCCTGAGAATGCCGACCCAACGTCATTGCTCTGGTGTCGTGACGATAATCTCTTCAAGCGCAACTTCCAGCACGCAAAGGCTTCGACCAAGGAAAACAAGAAGTCATTGGGATTAGACTTCAACCCTAGTCCCTCTGCTCCCCGTCTTTGGCGGCTCACGTGATGCTGAACCCAATGTCATCGGTCCCTTCTACAACCTTGATGGCCTCATCACTCACATTGCGGTCCAAGGTGCCCAAGTGGATCACTCTGATGACGATGCTGATTCTGATGAAGCCCCAACTCCTGCTCCTGCTCCAAAGCTGCAGAAGCCAAAGAAAGTCAAGGCTTCAAAATCAGCTGCTCTTCCGAAAGCTTCACATATGAAGCCACTGGCCACTGCACCTCCTGAAGCCGATTAATGCGGTCAAGATCAATCACGATCCCCAAGATGATGAGAAGAAAAGAAAATTGTCAAGAATACCGAATCGACATCGACTCCTGCCGCCATTCTGCGAGAAGAGCACATTGATCTGTCCAAAGGATGAAGATCTTGCAGATGATGCCCTTGAGCAACTTATCAAGAGCAAAGAAGAAGCAGAAATTTTCAACAATTTGCCTCTCTTTGATGTGGCAATCATCCATCACTTCATTGATGAGTGGTTTGACACCCCAAACATCAGCTTTGAAGTTCTGCAACTTCCTATTGGCCTCAGCGTATCCTTCAATGGAGACATTGCTTCTGAGCTAGCTCTTGCTCAGCGCATCGTTGAACTGAAGAACAAAATCGACTATGAAAAAGCTCAGTTCAAGAAGCATATGGCTGCACTCAGCATGCAAGATGTCAAAAACTTCGAGGTCATTGTCGGTGTCAAAACCCGCGGATCTCGGGTAGGGGGTCCCGAACTGTGCGTCTAGGCGGATGGTAACAGGAGACAAGGGACACGATGTTTTTACCCAGGTTCGGGCCCTCTCGATGGAGGTAATACCCTACTCACCGCTTGATTAATATTGATGATATGGGTAGTACAAGAGTAGATCTACCACGAGATCGTAGAGGCTAAACCCTAGAAACTAGCCTATGGTATGATTGTTGTTCGTCCTATGGACTAAAACCCTCCGGTTTATATAGACACCGGATAGGTTAGGGTTACACAGAGTCGGTTACAATGGTAGGAGATCTACATATCTGTATTGCCAAGCTTTCCTTCCACGCCAAGGAAAGTCCCATCCGGACGCGGGACGAAGTCTTCAATCTTGTATCTTCATAGTCTTGGAGTCCGGCGTGATGATAGTCCGCTATCCAGACACCCCTAGTCCAGACTCCTCAAGAGCCCTCGAACCAGGCTTCAATGATGACGAGTCCGGCGTGCATATTGTCTTCGGCATGGCAAGGCGGGTTCCTCCTCCGAGTACTTCATAGAAGGTTTTGAACACCAGGATAGTGTCCGGCTCTGCAAAACAAGTTCCACATACCACCATAGAGAGAATAACTTTTGCACAGATCTGCTGACGTATTCCGCGGCGTGACATCACACCACGTCCAGGCCTTTATATGAATCGTTTTTTTATCGTTCCACCTTAGCGCGTTTAGCGAGGCGGTTTCCTTGGCATGTCTTATCAAAGCATAGATCGTGCCCCCTTATTCCTGGATTCTCATCAATACGGACGTGGGTAACCCATCCACGCCATTGATTACGGCGCTTGGGAGATAAGCGAGTTTTACCAGGCTGGTGGGGGACACATAGCTTCGTCCGTCCATATAAGGCGATAAGGATCCACCTTTTCACCTACGCCTTCTTCCTCCTTTGCTCATCCATTTCACAAGACTGAAGCTCCAAATACCAAGTCCGCACATCCCACCTCAACCTTTCTCCAACCATGTCGAGCTGGAGGCAGGTGGATGGCCTCCTCCGTCATGGAGGGGCACATCACAAGATCAAGGGAGGCCGGATACTT
Organism: Aegilops bicornis; assembly: GCA_021605145.1. Taxonomy (NCBI): domain Eukaryota; kingdom Viridiplantae; phylum Streptophyta; class Magnoliopsida; order Poales; family Poaceae; genus Aegilops; species Aegilops bicornis. The sequence continues at coordinate 713,167,451 of CM038671.1, forward strand.
GTCCGGCGACATCGCCAGCAGTCTTCCCGACGAGGGGCAGCTCATTCCAACCCCTGTGCCCCATGAGAGGGTGGTGTTTCTCCCCACTTCCTCCATGGACTAGGTTTTCCACTTCACCCATTTGTCCGGGGGCTCATGTTCTACTACGGCCTGGACTTCCACGACCTGGCCCCGAATTTCATCCTCAACATCTCGGCGTTTATCGTCGTGCGCGAGGCCTTCCTTTGCATCCAGCCCCACTTCAGCTTATGGCTGAAGATTTTCAACGTCAGGCCGAAGGTAGTGGGCAGCCGTCAAGCGGAGTGCGGAGGCGCCATGGTTGGCAAGATAGCCAAAGTCCTATGGCTAGAGGGCTCCTTTGTGGAGACAATAAAGGGTGGGTCTACATCACCGAGCCACGCGACCCCAAATGGGTGGCGGCCCCCAAATTCAGATCTGGCTTCCCCACACGACTCTCGTCATGGAAAGAGACGGGCCAGACTTGGGGGAACTCGGACGAGACATCCGGACTCCAAACATGCGTCCGAAACATGGTGGACAAGAATCTCAGGCTTGTCAACGTAATCCAGGTGATGCTCATCCACCGGATCCTCCCATGCCAACAACGGGCCTTCAAATTATGGGAGTTCGATCCGGCACAACACTCGACTCTAAAAAGGCTCTTCGACACTATGTACGAAGATGCCTGGAAGGGGCTGTTCAAGGGCGCCGAGGCTCCCTCATCTGCTACTGAAGATCGCGGGTACAGCTACATAACGCCCAGCCGGGCGAGGTAAGTTATTTTGCCCTTTAAGGGACTCTTTTTTCATAGATTGACTCTATGTGGGATCTAAAACTCCCTAATCTTTGACAGATCGGTTGAAGACGCCCCGGACAGATTAATCGTCCGGCCTTTGCTGAAGACCCAGCGGACGCCTGATTGACGGGTTGCTGGCTCCGGCACCACATGTGGTGCCGTAGAAGAAGGCTAAGAAGGAGGCCACGGGAACTCAAGGAGCTCCGGCGCCAGTGCCGTTAGATTCTGGCAGAATCTTCTCCTCGTGACGAGGAGGCGGAAAAAGAAGCTTCACCCCAGCCGGGAGGAGAGGAAAGGAAGGCCGCCTAACCGGGAGGCCGGAGGGTCCAAGAAAGGAAGAACCCTTCCTCCGGATTTCTCCACCAACGTCGACAGCGATGAGGAGAATTGGCCAACAAGGGCCAAGCCCCTGGCGAAATTGTAAGTGTCCGGATGCCCATGGCTTTTTCATTATTGCATAGTGTTCTCTAATGTCGAACAATCATGCAGCCCGCCCAAGAGCGATCTAGCCGCTTCGACGAGCGGGTCCCTGGGTTCGTCGGAAATGGAGAGTACTTCGCTTCCGACCGCCTCCTCGCCTCACACTGCGGACGACGCCGAGGTGGCGCCCCAAGGGGGGCCTGGTCAAGAGGAGGTGGCGCAGGAGGCGCCACAAGGCGACCTCCCGGACGCCAGGCGCCGTGGGGGGCAAGACCCCCAGGGGCTCTAGGCCCGACCCTTGTCCAGACTCCATGCCGAAACCTTCAGTGGTTCCGGAGTCCGTCAAGCGGTCCCTTCGTAAGAAGGGTAAGACGCCGGTGTCCTCCGTCCAACCGGAGGCACCGGATAGCTTACTGGAGGCGCTTAACAGCGCCTCCATCGAGTAGGAGCACCGCACTGTTATGAGTGTGGTGATCCGGACAGTTCAGTCCGCCAAGAGCGGGTTGACCGAAGCCTGTACCAGCCTTCTAACAGGCTTTGAGGTAAGTTTAGAATATGTAAAAATATTACCGCATAGACAGTAGCCCCTGATGCTTAGTTCGGTGTTCGGAAAGAAAAGCCGGACTAAGGGTCTAAAAAGATATACGCAGGAGTCTAACATAAGGATGTCAATATGGGAATTCAGGCTGCGCTGCTGACCTCTGCCGCACTGACTGCGGAGGTCAATGCACTGAAGCATAACCTCGAGCGGTCCGAGAACGAGGTCGGACAAGCCAAGAAACAGCTCGAGGACAAGGAAGGTAAATAATACCTTATTAAGAAAAATACCTTATAGACAAGGTTTTGGTTGCCAAAAAATAACAGGAATAACGTGGGTACTGCACGGGCCACGAACGAGGTGGCGACCCTGAAGGAAGCGGTGTCCGTGGCCGAAAACAAAGCGGCTGCGGAACGCACCGAGCGAGAGAAGGGGGAGGCGCAGCTGGCCAAGGTATGGCAAGAGCTCCAAGCTCTCGTGGAAAAACACGAGAGTTTGGAGAGTGACTCGAAGACTCGAGAGTCCGAGCTCGCCTCGGCTCTTGAGAGTGCCAAAGCAGCTAAGGCCGAGGCCCAAAAAGCCCTCCAAGAAATTGACTCCGTAAAGAAGATAGCGGCGGGTAAGGCATTCTTTATGCAAAGCAGACATGTGAAAGTGAATTACCTATTACTTACCCGGATTCGGAGCTCTCCAGGAGCATTCGTAGATTTGCCCCGTAGTGTGTCTGACGCTGCTGCATTCTACCGTGCCAAGGAGGGGAGCTCGACGGAAAAGGTGTTCTGGTCCCAGTATGCTGAGGCCGGACATCCGGTGCCTCGAGCGACCAAATTGAAGCAGCTGGTCGAGCTCCACAAGGTCGCCAAACAGGCCATGAAGGGCCTTATAGCGGGTGTGGCCATTGGAGGCCATGCACAGGAGCTACTTCGACTTGGTGCAGCGGTGGTGGATGCCCGCCCACGGATTGAAGTCATCAAGCGCTCCGTCTGCATTGAAGGTGTCCGTCGGGCCCTTGCCCGTGCTAAAGTGCACTGGGGCAAGATGGATGCGGAGAAGCTTGTGACGGACGGGCCACCAAAGGGCATGGAGCACCGCACGCCCGAAATGTACTATGAGGGCCTCCTGAAGGGTGCCCGCCGAATAGCGGATGAGTGCTCCAAAGATGTAATTTTTTAATAGACTCGCATTTGTTATCCTGTAAGCTGAAAACTTGTTCATATGCGCTAAGCAACACTTGCTAATTTAAAATATTACCTTCTGTGCGGCCGTTTATTAAATTTGAGAGATGCAAGTCGTTGGCTTCAGCCCCCATGCCACGAGTGCTGGGGTGTTTGGGATAAACTTGAGCACTCTTGTTCCCATTCTTGGGTCCATCTAGGGAGGCGCTCAACGCAACGAACAAGGCAACCGGACTTATATTGCTTGAACACTCTCACTTAGCCATAGAATTCTATAATTTTAAATTTTGGCGAAGCCCCTAGTATTCGAAGACCGAGTTCGGGCGCTATCCACGCCTTGGCCGGACAACTCCGGTTCCTCGCTCTAAGCGGCATAAGTCTTTAGGGACCCGAAAAACCTCTCGAACAGCGACCGGCTCTCGCCCTATCATGACGGTCAGTTTTACCTTTCTCCATCGAGGTGCTCGACCCAGCTCAACTGGGGCATAATCATGATGGTTCTCCCGGTGCTACCTTAGCCGATATAACGGAACGTAAGGTACCAAAACACGGAGCCGGCAAACCCAACTATTGACCCAAGACATGATTCGAGCCAATTCATATAATGCTATAAGTTCGGGTGCCGTACTTGTGAAAGTGTTCGGACTTATCACACCATAATTGTGGGGTACTTAAGCCCTGGTGTATTGGCTGCACCAAAGTGTACGGGTGCAACATGTCATGATATGAACATATGTATAGATAAAAAAGAGTGCAATAATAGGCAGAAGCTATGCATTGTTTATTCAAAAAGGTACTGCAATGAAGGCAGAATGATACAAATAGTGTGATAAGCAAGGGATGGGACTATCTAACATGTCCCCCTCCAGGGGTAAGCTGCGGGATGGTATGTAAAACAGGTATAATGCTCTTAATAGGGACCACCTGAACATTCGACGTAGCTTTCTGCTTCCCTGGCTGTTGCATCGTGAGTCCGACGATTCTTGTGCCGGATAGGACTTCTGGAAATTGGAGTCCTGAAAAAAAAGGAAAGAAAGAAGAAAAAGAATGACACAATCGGGAGCCCCTGGTGCGGTTGAGCCGCATTCTTGGTGTGCCTCGGTCGTGCCCCTCCCTTTATGCCCATGGTATCTCCAGAGCATAGTTATGTACGCGTAGTACTATCTTCTCAACTTCGCGAGGGCTGGGGTTGGGGCCGGATTGCTACACGTGCTTGAATCGTGCCAGGCGGTCTTGTTGTAGGTTACTCCGGGCGCGCTTGGCAGTGTCCGGATGCTTAGTGGCCGGACTTGAGAATTGCCGTGAGAGGCTGCTTTGCACCTCCGCCGCGAGGGCTCCCGTGTGCTCCTCCGTTCGGAGAGAGCGTTCAGTGTTTCCATCGACCGTGATTACTCCTCGAGGGCCTGGCATCTTGAGCTTGACGTATGCATAGTGCGGCACCGCATTGAACTTTGCAAATGCGGTTCGTCCAAGCAGTGTGTGATAGCCGCTGCGGAACGGGACTATGTCGAAGATTAACTCTTCACTTCGGAAGTTATCCGGGGATCCCAAAACCACTTCGAGTGTAACTGAGCCTGTACAATTGGCCTCTACACCCGGTATGACGCCTTTAAAGGTCGTCTTTGTAGGTTTAATCCTTGAGGGGTCTATGCCCATTTTGGCGCCGTATCCTCGATAAAGCGTGTTCAGTTGCCGCCGCCCATCGTGACTCGTGAGGTGAAATCCATCGATAATTGGGTCAATAACCAATGCGACGAAACCGCCGTAACGGATGCTAGTAGGGTGGTCCCTTCGATCAAAGGTGATCGGGCAGGAAGACCATGGGTTGAACTTCGGGGCGACTGGCTCCATCGCATATACGTCCCTTAGTGCATGCTTCCGCTCCCTTTTGGGTATATGGGTTGCGTATATCATGTTCACCGTCCGCACTTGTGTGGGAAAACCCTTCTGTCCTCTATTGTTTGGCGGCCGGGGCTCTTCCTCGTCATTGCTATGCAGCCCCTTGTCATTGAGTCCGACACTTAACTTGCCTGCTTGCTTGAACACCCAACAATCCCTGTTGGTGTGGTTGGCTGGTTTTTCGGGGGTGCCATGTATCCGCACAAGCGGTCGAGTATTCGGTCCAAGTTGGACGGGCCTTGGGTATTTCTTTTGAATGGCTTCTTCCACGACCGGGTTTAGAGCCTCTGAATCCGGCATTGGCGGCCGTATCTTGACATTATCACCGTTAATGCGGTGCTTGTTCTTGTTGCGACGCGACCTGCCATTGCTGTCCTTGGTATCCGAACTATCAGGGTGTTTGGCCAAGTTGTTGCTTCGAGCTAGCCAGCTGTCCTCTCCTGCGCAAAAGCGAGTCATGAGGGTTGTGAGGGCTGCCATAGATTTTGGCTTTTCCTGTCCTAGGTGCCGGGCAAGCCACTTGTCGCGGATGTTATGTTTGAAGGCTCCAAGGGCCTCTGTATCCGGACAGTCAACGATTTGATTTTTCTTTGTTAGGAACCGTGTCCAGAATTGTCTGGCCGATTCTTCTGGCTGCTGAATTATGTGGCTAAGGTCATCGGCGTCTGGTGGTCGCACATATGTGCCCTGGAAGTTATCAAGAAATGCGGCTTCCAGGTCCTCCCAACAACCAATTGATTCTGCTGGCAAGCTGTTAAGCCAATGTCGAGCTGGTGCTTTAAGCTTGATGGGGAGGTATTTGATGGCATGTAGATCATCACCGCCGGCCATGTGGATATGGAGGAGATAATCCTCGATCCAAACCGCAGGATCTGTGGTACCATCATATGATTCGATGTTTACGGGTTTAAAGCCCTCAGGGATTTGATGATCCATTACTTCATCTGTGAAGCATAGTGGGTGTGCGGCGCCTCTGTATTGGGCTATATCACGACGCAGCTCAAATGAGCTTTGTCTACTGTGTTCGCCCCGCCGAGTTTCAGATCCGGCGTGGATCGTGATCATCCCGCGTCGTTGGGCCCACGCGATCCGTAGATCGATCTTGTATGTTTTGCCTTATCCTCCAATATATCTCGCAAGTCCGGTAGCGTTTTCCCGTGCCACTGGTACTTTTGAACGGGCGTCGAGTGCGGCTTGAACGGAGGGTCTAGAGGCCTCTCTATCGCGGCCACGAGGTGGCCGGTCTGCCATGTCGTACGCTGGTGACTTGGGTGCTTCCTCTGATCGAGGCAACGGCCTGCGTTTGGGGTAGCTTTTGGAGGGGCGTTCGAGTTCATACTCTTCGGCTGCGAGGACTTCAGTCCATCCGCTGCCTAGCAGGTCTTGATCAGCTCTAAGCTGTTGCTTCTTTTTCTTGAGGCTGCTTGCCGTGGCTATAAGCCTGCGTTTGAAACGCTCCTGTTCGGCTGGATCCTCACGCACGACAAATTTGTCGTCGTCGAGGCTTGCCTCATCTTCGGAGGGAGGCGCATAATTATCGTCCTCGACCTCCCTTTCTGCCGCACTGTCGTGGAGACTTGCTTCTCCCTCCTCCCGCTGAGTCCCTCGGAGGGGTTTTCTTGACCTTTGTCCGGGTGTTATTATCTCCCGTGCCGGAATCATCGTTTTTTCTGTGGCGGGATTTAGAGCGGCGCCGCCCATGTCGGCGCTTCGGTTGCTTCTTGGAGGGGTCATCCTCCGTTGTTCCCATCTTTTGGGATGTCCACCATGTATATGTCGTATGACAAGGTGGCCTTCCAGTGCCCTGTAGGCGCTGGGTCTTGGTCGTCTCCGGCATCGTCGTCCATACCGTCGATGTCTTCGGAGTCGAAGTCGAGCATGTCGGTTAAATCATCGACAGTGGCTACAAAGTGGGTGGTGAGTGGGTGTTGAATTTCTTCATCGTCCGCATCCCAACCTTCCTGACCGTAATCCGGCCAGGGCTCTCCGGATAAGGAGAGAGACTTTAGTGAATTCAGGATGTCACCAAACGGCGAGTGCTGAAAGATGTCCGCGGCGGTGAACTCCATGACCGGCGCCCAATCGGATTCGATTGGTAGGGGCGCGGAGGGTTCGGAGTCCGGAGAGGAGTCCGGCACCTTGGAGTCACGGTCTTCGCAGGTGACAAGGATAGAGTTCGGCTCAATCGCCGTAGAGATCGTAGCACCCGAGGCGGTGTCCAACCACTCGTCCTCGATCGGGGAATCCGGCTTCGGATTGAGGGTCGGAGCGGATGCTGGCGCGGCCTCCAGGGCACTGTTCAGCTGCAGAGCTAGATCACTCCCATCGAGACAGTGCGGACACTTGGCTGCGGCTTGAATCTGTCGAAGATCAAGTCTCCGCGGATATCGGTCGTATAGTTCAAACTTCCAAATCTGACCTGATGTCCAGGGGCGTAGCTTTCGATCTGCTCCAGATGGCCAAGCGAATTGGCCCGCAGTGCAAAGCCGCCAAATACGAAGATCTGTCCGGGGAGAAAGGTCTCACCCTGGACTGCGTCGTTGTTTATGATCGAAGGAGCCATCGGGCCTATCCGTGACGACACAGAGGAACTCTCAATGAAAGCACCAATGTCAGTGTCAAAACCGGCGGATCTCGGTAGGGGTCCCGAGCTGTGCGTCGAGCGGATGGTAACAGGAGACAAGGGACACGATGTTTTTACCTGAGTTCGGCCCTCTCGATGGAGGTAATACCCTACTGCTGCTTGATTAATATTGATGATATGGGTAGTACAAGATTAGATCTACCACGAGATCGTAGAGGCTAAACCCTAGAAGCTAGCCTATGGTATGATTGTTGTTCGTCCTATGGACTAAAACCCTCTGGTTTATATAGACACCGGATAGGTTAGGGTTACACAGAGTTGGTTACAATGGTAGGAGATCTACATATCCGTATCGCCAAGCTTGCCTTCCACGCCAAGGAAAGTCCCATCCGGACACGGGACAAAGTCTTCAATCTTGTATCTTCATAGTCTTGGAGTCCGGCCGTGATGATAGTCCGGCTTTCCGGACACCCCCTAGTCCAGGACTCCCTTAGTCATGATGCACGACCTCAAAGAAGCCTTTCTCAAGAAGCGAGAAGAAGCCAGAGGCTCTCGTGAGCGTATGAAGAGTCTGGCTGACAAGTGTGTGCTAGCCTACAATGAGGTTGAGAAGCGCAAGGCTCTTGGTCGTCCTGGCATTGACCCCAGAATGGCTGCAAAGAGGAAGAAGCCTTCAACTGACCAAGCTACACCTTCAAGGCAGGAAGAACCCCGCATAGTCTTCCCAAGCAGCATGACTGGCTCGAAGCCAAAGGTCATGTCAACCGCTTCTGAACAGAAGAAGACGAGGGCTGCTGAGGCTGAAGCCAGAAAGAGGAAACATCCTGAAGCCTCACGATGTTGCTCCCTCCAAGAAGAAGCTCAAGACCTAGAAGAATCGGGCTGCTCCCACAGAGACCTTGGTTGTTGAACCCATTTCAATGGTTCGCCACCTCTGCTATCCAAGAGCGACGGATGATAGTTCATGAGCACACTTCCACGAGAGGCTCATGAAGTCAAGACATTCCAGCTTGATCCCATCGCTGTCAAGACATTGGTCACCATGACAATGTTGAAGATGATGAAGTTCTTCCTCAGATCGAACCAAACCCGGTATCATCGCCTGTTCTCACGAATAGCGAACTTATCAGCATTGGTCGTCCTCTGACGCCAATTGCGCAGGATGCATCATGGGCTGATCACCCACAGCAACAAGACTCCCCAAGTACTCCCCAACAACAACAACAACAACAACAACAACAAGAGGAAGACTTTGAGGCCCAGCCAACTCCATCTCCAAAGGCGTCGCCGGCATTATGCAGGCTTCGCAAAGGACAAAGGCCTCAAGTACCTCTCTCGAGCGTTCCAGAAGGATAAGTGCACCACCAACCTGTTGCACGTCAAGTGTTTTCACAAGCCACTCCAAGTGTGAATGTCTCCATGTCTGAAGCCAAAGCTGCTGCAGACAATCCGGCTGCATCAGCCGAAGACACCCAAGAAGAAGAAGAACGTGTCCCTACTCCCCCTGTTATTGAAGAAGTTATTCCTGATATCAACGTGCCAGTGCCCGACCCTCCAGCTCCTCAAGTGGAGGTTGAAAACATTGAGGTTGCCACCTCCAACACCAATGAAGCCAATGACACAGTCATGGCTGAAGCAAATGTGGAGCCTGCACCAAATGTTCACAAGCCATTGAGGCAACTGCTCTGAAGCATCTGCTGAGCAGCCGAAGCCTCGATTGTTGCCACTTTGCTCCGGTTCCGCCACCAAGGCCCTACACAATTGAGCAAGCATACAACTATGGTCACTAATCACGATAAGATGGCACATTACGGTCCCTTCGCCTCATGCGTTGCGGTCCTCAGTTCGACTATCATATTGCGCATAGGCCTCAGGTCCAGAAGCCAAAGCCAAGACTACCAAGGTTCCCAGGCACTGCCACCTCTACAGGGTCTTTCAATGCAAATGGCTTCAAAGCTCACAACACTTTCTTTGACAGAGCAAAGAACCCCTACACAAGGCCAAGGATATCATCTGACCGTTTCTGGAGCTATCAGCAACAAAGCTATTACTCATGCGTTCTATATGATCAAGGGCGCATTTTCCCTCATATCGCCTCGACCTTTGAAGCCATTCTGGGACTGCCGTGCTTAGAAGAAGCACTTGACTGCTTTCGAGATGCAGGTCTGCTCGGCTTCATAACAGACAAAGAACACTGGAATGAAGAACTTTTTCTTCAATTCTATGCTACCCTCCACATCCGCGGCTACTACAGAGATACGAAGACATGGGTCTTGAGTGGATGACATGAAATGTTCGTCATGAAGCCAAAGCTCTTGACGTCATTGAGCTCACAGGCCTACCCACTCCCAGAGAGCTGTTTGAACCTGGTTGTCAACTCCACCGCGATGCACTGGAGAGCATCCTTCATAAGCCAGAGCCCAACATGAGTCAGATGTTGAGCATGATGAAGCCTCTGCCACGTGACGCTGAATATCCTCAAGAATTCTTTGTTGATGACCTTGAGTATCTGCCTCGTACAATATATCACATCATCATGGCCTATCAAAGGGCATTCATCATCTGCAAAACTTGAAGGAGCCATGAAGACATTGGTCTTTTACATCCTCAATGGCATCAGCTTCAATACGCAAGAATTCTTCATCCGGCAATTGGCTGCGTCTGGATATGATCTTTTTGGTCTGAAATTTTATGCTCCATGGGTCATGCGCCTCATCAAGATGCACTCTGCTATCAACTATCAGCCTTCTGCTCGCAATCATCTGATCTTTCTACCAGAGGTTGATATGTCAGTTGAAGCCATATACCCTGAGCCTGCCAAGAAGCCTCTTTGTCTTCAAAATGCGGATCACCATAGCTTCTCTCAACCAATGGAAGGCGTCCAAGCAGTATCTCGTGTCTATCCTCTGGCTGGGAACACTCGTCTGCCTCACCGTGCGCAAACTGTAGCTACTGAGAGCACTATTGCACAAAGGCCTCGGAAGCGCTCTCGCGTCCTAAATAACCGAGAACTTCTTGTGGCACTGCATCAGAAACAAGATAAGCATCACTCCTGGCTCAAGCAAAAAATGCAAAGCCTTTTGGTGGACGTCAATCGCATTCGAAATCTTGCCACCAAGAATGCTTTTGTCACTCATGAGACACAATCGGCGATCATGGAAGAGTTTGACCCTGCTTTCGGTCTGAAGCAGATCTTCAAGACGATGGCTTCACTGAACGCTTCAAGTTTGACTCCACTCCTCCACGGAATGCAGTCCTACGACGAACTCCATCACTTGAAGACTCTGACTATTCTTCCTCCGCGGCAACTGTCAATGCCAGAGTGATCAATGATGAATATGATGCTACTTCACCGCCCCCTACTTCTGTTCGCATCGACACTGCACCAAGTTCGTCTGCGCCGCCAAACAACAACGACAACCCTGCTGCATCATCTACTTCTGAAGAGGACGAGTAGATGCTCTATGTCTTCAAACCTTTTTGGTCCTTACTGACAAAAGGGGGAGAAGCATATGAGTTTGATAGTCTTCAAGCGGGTTCATATGGGTGGTTGCTTTATATTTTTCCTAGTGTTTACAACTCTCGTTTTTGGTACATTTGGTTTTTTGAGTTGTAACACTTAAACTCGATGGTCGTCTGCTACTTGTTTGCTTTACTGTGATGCGATGATAAATTCCGCATGTGCGATGATAACTTCCGCACTTTGATCATTCTGCAAACGTCCATTTTTCATTATGCATGTCATTCTGTTAGTTATATAATTTCATGCATGATGAATTATCTTCATAAGTTGAAGAGGATCTCCACAAGTACAACCCGCCATGTGCATTTGCATTCCAAAAGCAAACTACTTATATGCACATCTTCAGGGGGAGCCTTTGCCACTTATGAAGACAATTCCTATCCTTTACAATTTCACATACTTTATCCCGTTGAAAACTTCAACCGGTTGTCATCAATCACCAAAAGGGGAGATTGTAAGTGCATCTAGTGCCACCCCTAGTTGGTTTTGAAGTATTGACGACAAATGTGGTTGAGGGACTAATGCGTTTGTGAGAATTGCAGGATAACGCAGGTAGTGTCCCCCTAAAAATGTATGAAGACGTTGACGACAATGGTGGCATGTGAATATATTCACATTGAAGACTATGACATGAGAAGACATTGAGTGAAGACTATGGGAGCGAAGACGTATGTCGTTTCGTTGTTTTCTTTTCTTCTTTGTTGAGTCATAGGAATCACCGTCTTTGTTAAGTGGGGTCCAAGTGATCAAAGTCGAGAATGGTGAAGTGATGCTCAACCCAAATCCTATGTCTTCGAGCGAAGACAATGAGAGCAAATCTTATCCAGAGCTGGATAAGTCAGCTTTGCTTGTAGCCCAAGTAAAGTTGCCGTGTGTGCTTGAAATATGACCGTTAGAACATGTGTCAGTTCCTTAGTGACCCAGGGTCATTTCGGACATAACAGGTCGGGTTGCCTAGTGGCTATAAATAGCCCACCCCCTACACCATAAATTGGTGGCTGCTCAGAGTTAGTGCACGGCTTTTGTCGTTTGAGAGCAACCCACCTCGAAACCTTTGAGAGAGAAATCCTTGCGAGGACAAAGCCCAAACACCCAGAGCCAAAGAGTGTTAGGCATCGAAGTCTTTACATCTGCGTGACTGAAGATTTATTACACTTGAGGGACTGTGAATCCTCCGGCCGGTTAGGCGTCGCGTTCTGAGCATCCAAGAGTCATTGTGGATTGCCGATGAACGCAATCTGTGAAAGGTTCGGAAGTCTACGTTGAAGACTTACCAGAGTGATTAGGCGAGGACTGTGTGTCCCTTAGCTCAAGGGAATAAGGTGAAGACACGGTCTTGAGTTGAATCTCAGCCTCCCTAACTGGATGTCAGCTTGTCACGACAAGCTGGAACTGGTCCAACAAATCATGTGTCTTCAACAAGTGGTGGTTCTATCTTCTCCCTCTCCTTACTTAGAGCTTGTCTTACGTGAAGTCATTGCCTATTTGTCATACCTGTTTGACTTCATTGCTTGACTACTTTTGTTGATTGGCTTCTCACTATCTTCCATCTTGATCCTTACTACCAAGCTGCTATTAGTCTTGTACTTTCACGTTATTGCATACTTGACTATGGTTTGCTTGTTGTAGTTTATCTTCCGCTGCATATCAATTAGGTCATTTCTATTGTTTGTCTTCGAAACATCCATGTTTTGAAGACTTCCCTAAAAATCGCCTATTCACCCCCCCTCTAGTCGATAACTAGCACTTTCACTTCCAAGCTCACCACCAAAGGTCATCTCATGGAGAATGTGGTTGGAAGCCTAAGAAAGGGGGTAATCACTCGTAGACAATTAGCAAACTATTGTGAACATCATGCGTTTGTCTCTTGTGTGGAACCCCAAAAGGTCTGAGGCGCTCGAAGATCCGGATTGGCTCAATGCCATGCATGAAGAACTCAATAACCCGAGTACAACAAGGTGTGGAGATTGGTGCCAAGGCCAACAGGGAACCACAATGTCATTGGAACCAAGTGGATTTTCAAGAACAAGCAAGATGCTCATGGGAACATCGTTCGCAACAAGGCAAGATTGGTGGCACAAGGCTACTCCCAAGTCGAGGGTATTAACTATGGTGAAACCTTTGCTCCCGTTGCTCGTGTTGAATCTATTTGTTTGTTGATTGCATATGCTTCTCATCACAACTTTAAGTTGCAACAAATGGATGTTAAAAGTGTGTTCCTTAATGGTCCTATTAATGAGTTGGTATACGTCAAGAAACCCCCCGGGTTCGAGGATCCCTACTTTCTCGATCATGTGTATCAACTCGACAAGGCACTCTATGGCCTTAAACAAGCCCCCACGTCGTGGTATGACCACCTTACCGAGTTGTTACAAGACCGTGGATTTTAAGTTGGGCTAATCGACCCACTCTTTTACTAAGAAGGTCGAAGGGGAGTTGTTTGTATGCCAACTATATGTTGATGATATTATCTTTGGTTCCCCTAACAAAGCTTTCAATGAGGAATTTGCCGCTCTCATGACCTCCAAGTTCAAGATGTCTTCGATGGGAGAGTTGAAGTTCTTCCTTGGTTTTGATATCAAGCAAAGAAGAGAAGGTACCTTCATCAACCAAGCCAAATACACTCAAAACATGCTAAAGAGATTCATGCTAAGTGATGTCAAGACGGCTACTACTCCAATGCCTACCAAGTGCCAACTTGACATTGATCCCAATGGTAAAGCGGTGGATCAAAAGGTATATCGCTCCATGATTGGCTCCCTGCTTTACCTTTGTGCATCTAGACCGGATATCATGTTGAGTGTGGGAATATGTGCACGGTTTCAAGCCGCACCAAAGGAAAGCCACTATGTGGCGGTCAAACGAATCTTTCGATATTTAGCTCATACCCCAAACTTTGGCTAATGGTACCCAAGAGGAGCAAATTTCAATCTTGAAGGATATACGAATTCCGATTGGGCGGGAGACAAAGTGGATAGGAAGTCAACTTCCGGAGGGTGCCAATTTCTGGGTTGCTCTTTGGTGAGTTGGTTTTCCAAGAAGCAAAGTTGTTTGTCTCTCTCGTCCACCGAAGAGGAATATGTGGCGGCCGGTAGTTGTTGTGCACAACTCCTTTGGATGAGATAAACTTTAAAGGAGTACAGTGTCATTTGTGACAAAGTGCCTCTTTGGTGTGACAATGAAAGTGCCATCAAGATTTCTCTCAACCCAGTGCAACACTTCAAGACGAAGCATATTGAGATTCGGTATCATTTCATCCGGGATCATATTAGGCGAGGAGAGATCGAGCTCAAGTATGCAACACTCATGATAACCTTGCAGATATTTTCACGAAGCCCTTGGATGAAGCAAGATTTCGCGAGTTAAGGCATGAGCTAAATATCATTGATTCGAGCAATGTGGTTTGAATCCTTGCACAACCCACCACACTCAACTTGATTTCTAGTTTAGATGTAGGCATGGACATAGGGGGAGTGTTGTTCTCTCAATGAACTTTCTCTTCCCCCATTATGCATAAATTGATCAAATCTTTCACATTAGCCATTTTTGATGGTATGTGTGCTTCAAAGACGAGTTTTGGTCATGGACCCAAGGATAATTCTTCGCGGTGCCATACCAATTGACTCAAACATAGGTGGCTCCGGCCACCGCTCTCCTCATGGAGAAGTTGTGTCTCGTAGTTGGTCTCGGTCGTCGTGTGTGTTCGCCTCTTAGTTGCTCGGTGTTTCTTCCGGAGGTTGTTTTTGCCTTTTCTCCCTTTTCTATCGTGTGTTCTTACACTTTCTTGGTTTTACGGTACTATCGTGGTGAGCCACGGTACTACCGCAGGAGTTGGTGGCTCTACGTTTAGTGCGTGGCCCTCCAGGGGCACGGTACTACCACTACCTCCTTGCAGTAAATTTTTACTGCTTGTTGAAAGAAGCGGTACTACCGCCCAGCGTGCGGTACTTCCGCCCGGGCGGTACTACCGCGATGACCCGCGGTACTTCCGCGCCCACGCGAGCGGGTGGGGGTTAAGAGCGGGACAGGGGGAGTTCTAACTCCCCCATACCCATTCATCTCTATTCCCCACCCCATCTCTCTCTCTCCTGACCAAGAACGGCGCCGGAGGCCCTCACCGGATCTTCATCTCCGGCCGCTCTCCTCGGATTCCGTCCGGTGGGATCGTTCCCCACCTCGCCCTCTTGCCATGGACCCAGGTTTTCCCCCAAGTTCCTCTCCTTTTTGTCCCTTCTTGTGCTTTTAGGTTTCGGGGAGATGCATGTAGTGTTCTTGAGGTTTTTGTCTAAATCTTTGCAAGTGGGATCCGTAGGAGAGTGGTAGTGTAGTTTGGATGCTCCTTGGATAGTCAAAACAGTTCTAGTTGATCGATGGTAGTACCGAAGTTGTCGTGCGGAGGTTCTAGATCCAGATCCGTGGTCTCTGTCGCGGTTTTCGATCCATGCGGTACTACCGCTCCTTCTGGAGCGGTACTACCGCAGCCTCACCTGGTTCCGTCGCCGGCGGTACTTCCGCATATCGTTGCGGTTCTACTGCGTGGCACCCGGAAGTAAAAAAATTACTTCCGCCCCAAGCGCGGTACTACCGTGCCACCCCGGCACGGTACTACCGCGGCTGGAGCGGATGTAATTTTTTACATCCGTAACCCTACCCGGTACTACCGTAGATTCTTCCTGCACTCTTTTGTATTGTCCAAATATCATGCTTTGTGCTTCTTTCGCCTTGGCTTTGATTCGTCTTGTTCCCTTGCGTGTTTCTTTTGTTTTTGTGTCTAGGTGGTGGCTCTGGTTCCTTTGCTCGTCGCTCGAATCCCAGCCGTGACACAGGGTCCAAGCGTCTGCGCAATCAAGATGAAGCTCCTGAGGGCTCCAGTGCCCCCCAACGGAGGACCAAGACCACCGCCAGCAAGCAAAAGGAGCCCACCATGGGCATGGATGAGATGCCCCAGGCTGAGTTTGTCATTCGAAGGAAGCTCAATCCCTATGTGAATCCCCGGGCTAACTTGCGAGGCAATGATCTCTTCTGGACCAAGCAGCAGAATCTGATCTATCTAGATGTGATCAAGGCCAAGCAGAACCTCTATGTGGAAGTTCACTACATTGACATGCATCATATGAGGCAGGACAAGCACCGTGAGTACTTTGGGGAGGCCTTGGATCTAGTGGAGCAGTTCGCCATTGAGCACTTGCTCACCTTCCACAAGGATTTTGATCCAGAGATCATCGCATAATTCTTTGCTTCAGTCTATTTCGGCGTCGATGATGCAAGAACCATGACTTGGATGACTAATGGTCGCCGGATGTCTGCTACTTGGAAGGAGTTCATGGAGTTGCTTAACGTTCCAGATGAAGGGCTCAACACGCCAGTTGGAGTTCGCCCTCATGCCAACTCTGAGTCTGCCAACAAGAACAAGCTCATGCCATTCCTTGTTCCGAAGACTCTTCCCAACAAGAAGACTGCGTGGGTGCTTAATCCCTTCCTTGACATCATGCATCGGCTCTTTTGGAACACCCTCTTCCCATGCATTGGGGACATGGGCCAGGTACATGCTTACCTCGTTGACATGATGCTTATCTGCAGGAAGCCCGTCAGGCTCAGACTCAGCCACTTGATGTCTCACATATCATGTGGTGTGAGCTTCAGTTCGCCGTGTTCAACCGTAAGGTCCCCATCTATGGGCCTTACCTGTTCCACCTGATCTCCAAGACATGGGAGAAGTTGTTTCCCAATGATGAGTTAGAAGCTCCAGGGTGGATTCGTCATGAGCCCATCAGGCTCCGCATCAAGCCACATGGGCTAACACCACCACTTCAGCTGAGGCTGTCAGGAGGGCTATGAATGAGGAGGATATTGAGGAGGAAGAAGCTGCTGCAGACCGTTCTGCATTCTCTACTCCCTCTGCCGAGCCATCTTGGGCAAAGAAGCTGAAGATCAAGATGAAGAGGCTTTTATGCATGCAGGTCCAGAGTCAGTACAAGGCTCATGTTGCTCAAAAGGAGGGCTATTGTCGCGACAACAGGATTTTGAGAGCATGCGGCGAGGACATGGCCAGCGGCTCTGAGAGGCACATCACCCCCGAGGCTGCCTGGATGGCAAAGTAGGGCTACAAGTGGACCGATTCTGAGGAAGAGTAATGCGTTCTGCTGAGTCGGCGACGAGGAGTCCTTTTCCGCCTGAGCTACCACCTTTGTTGTAGGTGACCTCTCTGCCTTTTTGGTGTCTGGATGCCAAAGGGGGAGAGAGTGTAGGATTTGCGTGTCGTGTGTCGTGCTTGCGTGTCGTGTGTTTCGTCGTTTGCTTTGCTTTCCGTAGTTGAACTTGGTTGCTTTGGTTTTGTTGTGCTTGTGAGACTAAGTTTATCATATGGTGTAAGACATATGCCTCTATAGTACCTTATTATCTTATTGAGCTTATGCTATATCGTGCTATTCATGTTATGCTCATATTTACTATCTTATTGTTGCAAGATATGCTTTGTCTCTAAAATATGGGGGGAGTGGTGATCCTAGTATTCGTGTCGTGCAGTCTAAAGCACCTTACTCTCTAGCACGAATCTAGGGGGAGCTCGTCTATATTAGAGAGATGTGGGGTTTGCCTGTGCTATATTCTTTCCCTTTGTGCAAATCCCGTATTGTCATCAATCCACCAAAAAGGGGGAGATTGTAAGGGCATTCTTGTTCCTCAGTAGTTTTGGTGATTGATGACAATACCTTTGCAGACTAATCGTGTGTATTGAGCCTTTCAGATATATCACGACTAAACACAAGACGGTTTGATGCCCCTCGAAGACTATTGAAGACGGCGTTTCTCTACGGTTCGGTTCGGTGGACTTGAGTCGTAGGAAAGCCGTACTATTAAGAGGGGGTCCGCTTTGGAAAGGTTTGGGTGGAATCTCACGTACACGTTCCCTTATGCACCGCCTTTTCTCCAGCTCTTTGGAGTGTTCCTCCGTCTCTCCTTGTCTCTACGAAATGAAGGTCTCGCGTTGTTCCTCTCGGGCTAAGCGGTACTACATGAGGAGGCAGCGGTAGTACTGGCCTGCACGGTAATTGCGTGAGCTCCCAGTAGTACCACTCCTAAGGAGCGGTAGTACCGTGAGTTCTGTCTGGCGCGCTGCTCAAGCGGTAGTAAGTAGCGCGATGTGATTTTTACATCCGCGCCCTACAGCGGTAATACCGTCTTGCGGCCTTGCAGTAGTACTGCGTGGCGCCTCGCTGAATGCGGGAGGCGGAGGTAGGGGCGGATGTAATTTTTTACATCCGCACCCTTCACGGAAGTACCGCACCCCAGGTCGCGGTAGTTCCGTGTCGGATTTTCAAACGACAATATCTCAGCGGATGTAGTCACGGATGTAATTTTTTACATCTGTGCCTACTGGGCCTGGTCTGTGGCTGTCCTGCGGTAGTACCGCATGGGGCCGCATAGTAATCTAGCACTTTGTGGATCTATCGCGCCTGTCCGTGCTTTTTATTCCGGTCCGGGCTCTGCCGCATACGGTAATACTGCATGTCCGCCAGTAGTACCGCAGACCCATCTTGATAGTACCGCTCCCTTGGTCTTGATACTTCCAGCGGGTCCTGAGCTGAGTGGTGGGTAACGGTTGGAATTGTCCCCCCACTATATAAGGGGGTCTTCTTCTCCAAGAAGACTCACCTCTTCCAACCTAATCTCCATTGTTGCTCCAAGCTCCATTTTCGCCCGATCTCTCTCCCTAGCCAATCAAACTTGTTGATTTGCTCGGGATTGGTTGAGAAGGCCCCGATCTACACTTCCACCAAGAGAAATTTGATTCCCCCCACTAATCCCTAGCGGATCTTGTTACTCTTGGGTGTTTGAGCACCCTAGATGGTTGAGGTCACTGATAACCCACAAGTATAGGGGATCGCAACAGCTTTCGAGGGTAGAGTATTCAACCCAAATTTATTGATTCGACACAAGGGGAGCCAAAGAATATTCTTGAGTATTAGCAGTTGAGTTGTCAATTCAACCACACCTGGATAACTTAATATCTGCAGCAAGATGCTTAGTAGCAACAGTGGTATGATAATAATGGTAACGGTAGCAAAAGTAAAGATAAATGTTTTGGGGTTTTCGTAGTAGTTATGCTTGATGTAGCGGAAAAGTAAATAAGCGAAGAACAATATATGAAAAGCTCGTAGGCAATGGATCGTTGATGGATAATTATGCGGATGCGATTCCTCATGCAATAGTTATAACATAGGGTGATATAGAACTAGCTCCAATTCATCAATGTAATGTAGGCATGTATTCCATAAATAGTCATACGTGCTTATGGAAAAGAACTTGTATGACATCTTTTGTCCTACCCTCTCGTTGAAGCGGGGTCCTAGCAGAAACTAAGGGATATTAAGGCCTCCTTTTAATAGAGAACCGGACCAAAGCATTAACACATAGTGAATACATGAACTCCTCAAACTACGGTCATCACCGAGAAGTATCCCGATTATTGTCACTTGAGGTTGTCGGATCATAACACATAATAGGTGACTATAGACTTGCAAGATAGGATCAAGAACACACATATATTCATGAAAACATAATAGGTTCAGATCTGAAATCATGGCACTCGGGCCCTAGTGACAAGCATTAAGCATAGCAAAGTCATAGCAACATCAATCTCAAAACATAGTGGATACCAGGGATCAAACCCTAACAAAACTAACTTGATTACATGGTGAATCTCATCCAACCCATCACCGTCCAGCAAGCCTAAGATGGAATTACTCACGCACGGCGGTGAGCATCATGAAATGGGTGATGGAGGATGGTTGAAGATGACGACGACGACGAATCCCCTCTCCGGGCCCGAGCAGACTCCAGATCAGCCCTCCCGAGAGAGATTAGGGCTTGGCGGCGGCTCCGTGTCGTGAAGCAGCGATGAAACTTTCTCTCTGATTTTTCTCCCGAGACGGAATATATGGAGTTGGAATTGAGGTCGGAGGAGGTCCAGGGGCCCACGAGATAGGCGCGCCCTAGAGGCGCCCACATCTCGTGGGACGAACCCTAGGCCCCCGATGTATTTCTTTCGCCCAATAATTCTTATAAATTCCAAAAGTGCCTCCATGGATTTCGGGACATTCCGAGAACTTTTCGTTTCTACACATAAAACAACATCATGGTAGTTCTGCTGAAAACAGCGTCAGTCCGGGTTAGTTTCATTCAAATCATGCAAGTTAGAGTCCAAAACAAGGGCAATAGTGTTTGGGAAGTAGATACGTTGGAGACGTATCAGTCACCGTGAAGCCATAGTCCATTGTGGTGAAGCTTCGTGGTGTTGTTGGGAGCCTCCAATTAAGTTGTGGAGATTGCCCCAACCTTGTTTGTAAAGGTTGATCGCCGCCTTCAAGGGCACCAATAGTGGAATCACGGCATCTCGCATTGTCTTGGCGTGAGGAGAATCTGGCTGACCCCTAGTGGCTTCTTGGGGAGCATTGTGCCTCCACACCGCTCTAACGGAGACGTACTTCCCCTCAAAAGGAAGGAACTTCGGTAACACATCCTCGTCTCCACCGGCTCCACTCTTGGTCATCTCGTGCCTTTACTTGTGCAAGCTTATTTGTGTTATATACTTTGCTTGCTTGTGTGCTTGTTGTTGTTGCATCATATAGGTTGCTCACCTAGTTGCATTTCTAGACAACCTACTTTGATGCAAAGTTTAATTTGGTAAAGAAAAGCTAAAAATTGTTAGTTACCTATTCACCCCCCCTCTAGTCAACTATATCGATCCTTTCAGGAGGCCTACATGGATGACATAGTGGTTAAAAACCAAGGACGAGCCAACTCTTGTGCAAGATCTGGAAGAAACATTTGCCAACCTACGCAAGATCAACCTCAAGCTGAACCCTGAGAAGTGTGTCTTCGGCGTTCCATCCGGCAAGCTTCTCGGATTCTTTGTGTCACAGCGCGGAATCGAGGCAAACCCAGACAAAATCAAGGCTATTGAGCAGATTGAGGCGCCCAAGCGGATCAAGGATGTGCGTCGGCTCACCGGCTGCGTTGCCGCCATGAGCCGATTCATCTCCAAGTCCGCCGAACGCGCCCTTCCTTTCTTCAAAATCTTGAAGAAGGCATGCCTAATGGAATTGACCCCAGAAGCCGAGGCAGCATTGCAGGATCTGAAAAAATACCTTTCCTCCATGCCAATACTGGTAGCGCCTAAACCACAAGAGCCGTTGCTGCTGTATCTGGCGGCGACGAATCAAGTGGTCAGGGCCGCGCTAGTGGCACAAAGGGAGGTCAACGAGGAGGCAGTGACGGCGGCAGAACCATCGGATGGCAAGCCCAAGATTCCCCCGGCAGGGCCTGGTGCCGGCAAGGCGAGGCCCCCGGCAGAGTTTGATGCCACCGAGGCAGTGCCCGCGTAGTCAAGTGAGGTGGTGCAGAAGAAGAAGATGATGCAGCACCCGGTTTACTTTGTCAGCTCCCTCTTGCAGGGATCTAGATCGAGGTACTCCGGTGTGCAAAAATTGCTCTCCGGCCTCCTTATGGCCTCGAGGAAGCTGCGTCATTACTTCCAAGCCCACGATATCACTGTCGTCACCCGCCTCCCTTTACCTTGGATCTTGCATAACCGGATGCTGTTGGAAGGATTGTGGAATGGGCCTTGGAATTGTCAAGCTTTGGTTTAAAGTTTGAAAGCACCTCGACAATTCAGAGCAGAGTCTTGGCGGAGTTCATTGCAGAATGGACCTCGACGCCTGACAAAGAAATCCAAGAGACCACTCTCCCCGACAAGGAAGCAGACTGCGACTGGATCATGTACTTTGATGGGGTTTTCTCGTGCAAGGCGCCGGTGCCGGTGTGCTGCCCGTCGCACCCACCGGAGAGCACCTCAAGTACGTGATCCAGATGCACTTCCCCAGGGAGATGTCCACCAACAACACTGCTGAGTACGAGGGATTGCTTGCCGGTCTCAGGATCGCGGCAGACCTTGGGGTTAAGAAGCTCATCATCAGGGGTGACTTGCAGCTCGTTGTCAAACAGGTCAACAAGGATTATCAGAGCCCATTGATGGAAACTTACGTAGATGAGGTGAGGAAGCTGGAGGAACGCTTTGACGATATCCAAGCAGAGCACATCCCCCGAGCGGAGAATGATATCGCCAATTACCTGTCAAAGCGTGCTGCATTCAAGCTGCCTGTGGAACCAGGTACCTTTTTCCTCCGGTTAACTCAACCATCCGTCGAACCATCAACAGGGCAGGACAAGCGGAGGAAGTCAGGTCCCGGCAAGTACTTTCCTACCGAGCCCCCTGGGGCTGCCGGCAAAGAATCTTTGCCGCCATGGACCGAGCCTGCCAAAGAGCACCAGCTCTGGCGAGGCGTCAAGCCCTAGCCATAGAGACAGCCGCTCCCACGGCGGAAGAAATGCCTTTGGTCCTTGTCGTCGAGCCCCGGGCTCCAGCATGGGTGCAACATACCATCTAATTCCTCCAAACAGGGGAGCTTCCTGAGGAGCGGGAAGAAGCGGAGAAAGTAGCCCGTCGGTCCATACATACCCGATTAAATCGATAGCGTCCTATCCGAGAGGCGGCGAGCGGTGTGAAATTGAAGTGCATCCCCCAGGAGGAAGGACTGGAGCTGTTGGCGGAGATACATGGAGGCATATGTGGCTCCCACATAGGGTCAAGGGCCCTTGCGGGAAGGCGTTCCGACAAGGTTTCTTCTGGCCCACCGCCCTCCAGGATGTGACGGCACTAGTAACCAAGTGTGAAGCGTGTCAGTTCCATTCAAAGAAGCTTCATCAACCAGCCCAAGCCCTTCAAACAATCCCTCTCTCCTGGCCATTCTCGATCTGGGGGCTCGACATACTGGGCCCTTTCCCCCGCGCTGTCGGGGGCTTTGAAATACTTGTATGCGCTGCAATCGACAAGTTCAAAAGTGGCGGAGGTGGAAGCGATGAGAAAGGTGGCTGCTTTCGGTCATTTGTCAAGTTTTCAAATGGTGATCTGCCGTTTTGGTGTGCCAAATAGAGTCATCACCGACAACGGCACGCAGTTCACGAGCCACACCTTCATGCAATACATTCAAGACCTCGGCAGCAAGGTTTGTTTTGCTTCCGTGGCACACCCACGGAGCAACGCCAAGCGGAGAGGGCGAATGCTGAAGTGTTGCGAGGCCTAAGGACAAAGACTTTTGACAAGTTGCACAAGAGCGGAAAGTATTTGGATTGATGAATTGCGGTGGTTCTTTGGTCGATCAGGGGCGGCCAAATCGAGCCACCAGCCGGACACCTTTGCCCTGGTCTATGGGGCAGAAGAAGTTCTCCCCCACCGAAACTCATATCTGGGTCACCTCGAGTGCTCGCTTATGATGAGCTTGAGCAAGAGCGATTCGCCAAGATGACGCGGACGCTCCTTGAGGAAGATAAATCTTCGGGCGGCTATGAGAGCAGCGTGCTACCAGCAAGCCTTGCGCCGCTACCATAGCCGCAAGGTTCATGCCCGAAGCTTTGAGGAAGGCGACCTTGTTCTGCGGCGCGTTCAGTCGGCCAAGAATTCCAACAAGTTTACGCCGAAGTGGGAGGGCCCTTATCGGGTAATACGAGTCACCTGGCCCGATGCAGTCCGCCTGGAGACCGAAGATGTTGTCCCAGTGAGCAACTCCTGGAACATCGAGCATCTTCGCAAGTTTTACCCGTAAGGCGCTGTCGGTGGGAAACGACACCTATGGGATCAATGGAATCCCTCCTACGATTGCGGGGCGCGGGGATTGTGAGAAGAGCAGGACTAGCAGGCAACACAAGGGGGATTTACCCAGGTTCAGGCCGCAAAGATGCGTAAAACCATACGATCCTGCTTTGGTGGCTGTATTCAGTGTTCTTGAGCTCGTGAACTAGCTCTAGGTGCTGCTAGGTTCAAAAGAGACGAATCCTTCTCCAGTGCGCCATGGGCCTCCTTATAGGTGAAAGGGGCTGCCACAATGGCACACAGGAGGTGGAAAGTGCTACAGCGCTGTGAGCTTATCCCTGGTGTTACAGGACAAAGCGCATTTAATGCGAGGCTTGGGTGTCCCTTCGCTTTATTGGGGGCGGGGGCGAGGCCCGTCCCGTCCGTCGTCGCTCCTCCTTGCTTCGACACGCGCCCTAGCCAGCGATGCATGCGGTGCCATGTAAGCGAGCGGGCAGGCGAGGTGGCGTGGTGGTGGAGCCTCCATGAAGGGTTGCATGTTGCCACGCGGTGCCTGCCCAGCTGGTTGGGTCGGCAGCCGCATCTGACAATGGCGGAGACTTAGGCTGGTCTTGCTTTGGCGATCGCCCTACTTGGCGGCGCTTAGCGAGGGTCTTGCCGGGTGGCCCGGCAAAGGGTCTTACCGTGGTCTTGTGGCGTCCGGAAAGGATCTTGCTGGGGGTCTTGTGTGTTTCTTCGGTGAGGATGATTGCCTTCCTATCCTCACTTGATCTTGACTATTCTTTGTCTTCACAAAGATCTGCATGCCACCACGGAGGTGCCTCCCGAGCCATGTTCCAATGCATTTGTTGAGCGTTGGTGGGCTCAAGGGTGGCTCGCTCGGCTGGCGTGGGCAAGCTGCTTGACAAGGGTCTTGCGGGGCAGCTGAAACTACTGACAAGGGTCCTTGCGGAAACCTGCTCATCGCCCATCCGATCCTTGTGGCCTTGGTCCTTGTCGTTGCTTTATTTGTCTTGTGCCTTGGCTTGTCTCGGCTTCCCTTTCCTACCTGTTATGCGTGGTGCGTGGCGGGTGGCTCTGACTGCCCATGCACAAGTAAAGGGGTCAAAGGAGAGCCCCTACTTACATACACCGGCAGAGCCCCGGGCCTGGGCCATACATAAGCGCCAACACGTTGTTGGGCCAGGCCCGAAGCGGTCTTGTGAGTAGTTAGGGCGGATTTTTGCGGTAATCGCTTTCTGTCATTGCGCTTCTCCACGGCCCGTGTTGAGCAGCGGCGTGGGGGGTCGTCTTGCGTGCGGCGTGGCGTGGGAGGCATCTGCGTGGGGCGGCGTCCGTAGCGCATGCGTCGTATCGCGATTAATGGGAAAGGCGGCCCGCGCCTTCCCCGTAAAAAGGAATAACCACGGGCGCGCTGCTCACTTTACCCCTCCCTTGCGCCTTCCTCCAATCTCAGAACCGCCGCCCCCTTTTCTTCCTTCCTGAGCTTTCGCCATTGTTCGTCGTCGCAGTGTCTTCGTCCCCTTCTGCGCCTCGCTTCCCCCAGCCGCCATGGCACCTAAATCCACCAAGCGAAGGGAGCGGCCAAGGATGCTGGAGCGACGGAGCAGCCAGAGAGTGCGTTGGCGGTGCAGCGGACGCAGCTCGCCTACTTCCCCTCGACAGTGGACGTGTATGAGCTCCGGGACGCCTACAGGCCCCTGTGGGGGTGAAGACGGGGGGAGAAAAGTCGGGGCATCCAGCCACGCGCGTCATCCCCGCCGACTGCGCCGAGGCTGCCCCGAATCGGTACCCTTTCTTTGTCGACTATTTCTCCTGCGGGCTTTGTCCTCCCTTCTATGACTTCTTCAGCGATATCATGCACACCTTTGGCTTCCGCCTCTTGGATTTTACTCCAAATGCTGTGGCGTGCATGGCTCTTTTCGCGCATCTTTGTGAAGGCTTCGCCGGAGTGTACCCCAACACGACACTTTTCCGTCACTACTTCTTTCCTCGGATCCAACCGGGGGGCGCCATCTCTGGTTGCATCGTCTGGATCCCAAGATCCAAGGGAGTGTATCCGGAGGGCGCCATGAAGGAGAGGTGGGAAGAGTGGCGGAGCAGTGGTGTTGGATTGAAGAGAAGGACCACGGCATTCTGCGAGGTTCGTCGGGTGCCGCCCGGTCCGCAGAGGCGATTGGAGTAGCGTTGATCTTGGCGACAAGAAGCTCACTGTCGCCACCACCAGGATTCTTCGGCTCACCGAAGCCGGGCTCACCCTCGAAATGATCGCGGCAGACTTCGTCCGCCGCCGGATTGCTCCAATGCATAACAAGGGGAGGCCGGCTTGGCTCTTCACCAACCCTACCGACATCATGCAGCTTCGCCATGGCCTCGACCATAATTTCACAGTGATGCAGCATGCTCGTCTCTGTCAGCGACTATTCCAGCTCGATGTGGGTCACGACGGTGAAGTCGAGCGGACCGGCAAGGCTGCGAGGGCTGCTGCGAAGGCCGGCAGGGTCTTCAAGGGGCCCTTGTTTAAGTTGCCGGCGGGAGTAGTCCCTCTATGTAACAATTCGCTCCTGACCGATATCATCGCCATGACGCCGGATTGCAACGCACATGGCCCTGACTCGAGCTGGGTCGAGCTGGAGGACATCCAGGTGTAGCAGTTCTTTGATACCACTGCGAGAATGCGTTGATGCCGATGCGGCGGTTGCTCGTCCGAGACACCACCAGTGAGTTGGACTATATCGCCGGCAAGGCGATGGAGGCGAAGCTCATCGAGGAAGCCGGCGGCGCTAGTGGCGTGGAGGATAGGGCCACGACGGCCGCGGAGGAGGAGGAGTTTGCCCTGTGGGCGGCAACCGCTGGGAGGACCAGCAGTGACGGCACTGAGGCCCCTCTGGTTGAGGACGCGGCCGACGAGTCGTCGGAGGGGGAGGCCGGGGCTGTTGACCATTCGGCCATGGGGAGAGGGCGAGTCCTGCGGCGGCCGGCTCCGGCAGGGCCGCGCAGCCTCCGCCAGCCCCGAAAGAACCCGTACGTCACACAAGGGTCGCGGCGGCGAGGAAGCTGGTGAAGGCGGCGGTGAAGAAGAAGAAAATCATGCTTCGTCCAAGCGTGCTTTCGACGCGCCATCGCCTCCCCCTCGCCGGCAAACATCAGTGCGGGGGTTGTGTTTGACTTCGGGCCTCTCAGCCCGGAGAGGAAAAGGAAAGCAACGGAGGAGGAGGAAGAGAATGAAGAGTAAGCTTCCGCCTCCTTCCCCCATTCCTCACACTTTCCCTGACGGCATTGCTTACTTATCTTCATCTTGCAGGGATGTGGAGACGCTGGCCCAGAGGATAAAGAGGGCCAGGATTTCGGTGAGTGGCCAGCCCCCGGCAAGCTCCTCCAGTATGCCACTGGTGGTGTTGAGCAGTCCGGACAGCAGCCCCCAACATAAGTCCATCACCCATCCCTTGTCAACATGCGCAATGTCTGGCCTTTGGTGCGACCACGCCATCGATGTAGGAGGGAGCAACACCAAGGGAGCCACGGGGCTTCTCCCATTGTGCCGCCCCGTCGACCACGCCCGCCCAGGCGTCCCAGTAAGGGCACCAAGCACCGAGGCCATGCACACAGAGGAGGAGGGGGAGAACATGGGCGCCGGTGGCTTCGCCTCGACGCCAGACTTTGGCGGAGGAGGGACTTCCGCCTCACGGCCCGGCATGGGTAAGCCACTCGCTTTCCACTTCTGCTTGCATTCTTTCTTTCCTCTTTTCCATACTGGCTTTCGATCTTGACTCCACCCTGTCTTCTTCTTGGCGTCCAGACCCCTCCTCAGAGGACGTCGACACCACCATCAGGCACATCACCGCGGATGCCGCGGCGGAGGCAGAGAGGATTGTTGCCGAGGAGAGCGCCAGGGGTGCCGCCGAGGATGTCGCCAAGGGGCCCGCCGAAGAGCCCGACAAGGGGGCTACCGAGGAGCCCGGCAAGGGGCCCGCCGAAGAGCCCGGCAAGGGGCCTGCCAGGGAAGCTGGCAAGGCCACTGCCGAGGAGGTGGCGTTCGATGATCTGCCCTCCTCCTCCGCTGCCTCCGGCTCCGGCAGGTACCTGAGGGTCAGCGACGACCTCTTCGTCCATCTCCTTGGCGCGTCGAGCACCAGGGCTCCTTTTGAGGGGGAGGTGTTCGACGAGGAGGCGCTTGCCGTCGCCGGGCTCGAGGTCGTCAATGAGCCGGGCGTTGGTGGTGCCGACTCCCAGGAGGAGCGGCTGCTCCAAGACATGGGTGCCAGCTTCCGGAAGCTTCAGGTGCTCCACCGCGCCCGTCTAGACAAGATCAAGTCCAGGACGGCGTTGGTGGAGAAGGCGGAGGCGGACTTTGGAGAGCGCGTCACCGAGGCGCAAGGCTGGTTCCGCCAGGCCCAGGATGAACTGAAGGCCGCCCGGGGTGAGCTGACCAACCGTGAGGTGGAGCTCGCCCTGAAGCTGGCCGACGTCGAGAAGGCCCAGGAGACGGCGAAGAAGTTGGCCGATGAGGCCGAAGCCGTTCGGAGCTAGCATGAGGCTGCACTGAAGACCCAGGAAGAGGACCTTGCCGCGTGCGAGGAGAAGCTTGCTGCCACGCTCCGCGGCAAGGACGAAGAGGTGGGCAAGCTCGTCCTGCAGCGGACCCAAGAGCTAGAGCGCAGGCATCAGGAAGCACTCAACGCCCAGGCTCAGGCCCACGCCGACAGGGTGAAGGAATTGGAGGGGCAAGCTCTGAAGCTGGCCCAGGAGAAATATACACTCAACAGCGCTCTGACGGAGGCACAGGGCGAGGTCACCAGCAAGGCTAGAGAACTCTCTGAAGCCAACACCTCCATCAACGATCTCAAGATGAAGCTGGGAGAGATCAAGGAGATGTTGTCGGAGGCCAGAACCCGGGAGGGGATCCTGACCAAGGAGCTGGAGATGGAGAGGCAGCTGCTGATGAATGAGACCGCCAACCTCAAGGACCTTGAGGCGGGCGAGAAACCTTGGCTTGAGCGCCTTGCCGTCATTGTGCAAACTCGGCCCATCATCACCTGGCCACTATGGGGATGCGGAGATGAGGTATGCCCGAAGCGAGCTGAGCCCCAACGCCAACCTGACCTCATACTTTGAGAAGGTCGTCGGGCGCCTGAGCGGCTTCACTCCAGCGAGGCGGCTTCCTGGCCGAGGAATCTGGATACTCTGCCGGGGATCATGACCGGGGTAATCACCTAGATCGGCGCCTTTGGCACCCGGACCTCGATTTGGGCTGTCTTTGAAGAGCTTGCCGGAGGACGCCGAGATTGCGGCGCTCAACGAGCGTATCCAGCCCATCCTCAGCCGCATCGACAAAATCAAGAGGGTGGAGGGCCAGCGTCGGGACTAGGCACCCCGTTCTCCGTCGCCGCTGCAGGTTCATGACCAAGATAATGCCATCTTTAGTTAGAACCGCGGTGGCAATTTCTGTAATATAACTCTGCAGTGCCCCTGAAACTATGCATGTTATTTTCCTGTTCAATTTTCCTTTGTATGTTCACCCTACGTCGACCGGGTAAGCTTGCCGGCACGTAAACCCAGGGCGGCGCCTTGAGGATGGATCCTCATTAGCCTGCCGGGCGTGCTTGTTGCCAGGCAAAGCACCTTACCGCCCCTGGCGCGGCTGCTCGATCTGTCGAGCTTGACTCGAGTCAGAACCGAGAGCATTGCTAATGGCGAAAGGCTACCTTGCCGCTCTCGACGCGGCCGCTTGAACTGTTGAGCAGACTCGAAACAGAACAAGGGTGTTGCCAATCGCAGGAGCGCCCCTCTGCGTACAGGTTCCCCATACATAGGCCGAATCGTCGAGGATAATACCCTTATATTAAAGGAGAAAAACTTAAAATTCAGCATGACTTAGCTCTCTTGTCGCCGCCTCGGCGTCCTTCGCACCAACGGGCAACGCCGCCTTCTTGGCTGCCTCCTCCGCAGGAGTCGTGGCGATGAAGAATAGCTAGGTCGACTGCTAGACCTGATTCTCACAATTGCGCTCCCTACCTGGCGCACCAAAGATGTCGGTGGGAAACGACACCTATGGGATCACTGGAATCCCTCCTACGGTTGCGGGGCGCGGGGATCGTGAGAAGAGCGGGACTAGCAGAGAACACAAGGCGGATTTACCCAGGTTCGGGCCGCAAAGATGCGTAAAACCCTACGATCCTGCTTTGGTGGCTGTATTCAGTGTTCTTGAGCTTGTGAACTAGCTCTAGGTGCTGCTAGGTTCAAAAGAGCCGAATCCTTCTCCAGTGCGCCATGGGCCTCCTTTTATAGGTGAAAGGGGCTACCACAGGGGCACACAGGAGGTGGAAAGTGCTACAGCGATGTGAGCTTATCCCTGGTGTTACAGGACAAAGCGCATTTAATGCGAGGCTTAGGTGTCCCTTCACTTTATCGGGGGCATGAGCGAGGCCCGTCCCGTCCGTCGCCGCTCCTCCTTGCTTCGACACACGCCCTGGCCAGCGATGCATGCGGTGCCATGTAGGCAGGCAGGCAGCTGAGGTGGCGCGATGGTGGAGCCTCCACGAAGGGTTGCATGTTGCCACGCAGGTGCCTGCCCAGCTGGTTGGTCGGCAGCCGCATGCGAACGACGGCGGAGACTTGGCTGGTGCGGGCCTGGCAGTGGCCCTGCTGGCGCACTTGGCGAGCGTCTTGCCGGGTGGCCCGGTAAGGGTCTTGCCATGGCACGCGGGCATCCTCGGGAAGGATCTGGCCGGGGTTCTTGTGGGTTTCTTTGGTGAGGATGATTGCCTTCCTATCCTCACTTGATCTTGACTATTCTTTGTCTTCACAAAGATCTGCATGCCACCACGGAGGTGCCTCCCGAGCCCTGTTCCAATGCGTTTGTCCAGAGTTGGTGGGCTCAAGGGTGGCTCGCTCGGCTAGCATGGGCGAGCTGCCCCGGCAAGGGTCTTGCCGGGGAAACCTGCTTCGCCCATCCGATCCTTGTGGCCTTGGTCCTTGTCGTTGCTTTATTTGTCTTGTGTCGTAGGCTTCTCTTCGGCTTCCCTTTCCTACCCTATTATGCGTGGTCGTGGCGGGTGGCTCTGACTGCCCGTGCACAAGTAAAGGGGTCAAAAGGAGAGCCCCTACTTTTGTACACCGACAGGCGCGGCTTGCCGGGCCTCCCGGCAAGGCACCTTTTGTACAAGCCTTGCCGATAAGGCATGTAACCCTTCGTACAAAGCCAGGCGCAGACTCTGAGCATAAATAAATGAAGCGCTGGCGCCCTAAGTCATAGCATGCATGCTAGGTCGAGTCTCTTCCTTGATTAGGGTTGATAGTGCTCAGCAGCGACTAACCCCTAGCTTAGAGGTCGAGTGCGCGTCTATCTGTTTCTCTTTTGTCCTCCTTTGGTTCGCTGGGCACATGAGCACTTCTGTCGAGCTACTTGGAAGAAAGAAAACGGACCGGCGTCCCGACCTCGGCAAACCATAGTTGCCGAGGGCTGCAAGCACAAGGATCCAACAGCGGCGATATAAGATTGCCGAGGGCTGCAATTTTAGATAAGTCTTTTATCCTCTGTCATGCATTTTGGAACAGGACTGGGGCATGTGAAACCTCATTTTTATCTCTAGGCTGTCGTGCTTCCCTTTTTCCTATACCTAAGGATTTTTTCTTGGGTCCGGATTTGGTTGTAGCCGCGGCGGCAAGGAGGTAGAACGAGGAGCCTAAAGCCCACTTCATCCCTGCCTCCACCAAGAGCGCGAGAACGGTAGAGTGGAGTGGGGGACGGCAAGGCCTGTTGCCGGGCGAAAAATGTTTATCTTAAACAATAACAAGGATTCGCTCCTTGTCGCGGGATTTACCCACAAATGAAAAACTCGTCAAGCATCCCTTTTTCATTAAAAACATCCCATACAGGTACAGTTCGTATGAAATGAAAAACATGAGCAAGGGGATTACAAGTTCTAAATTTAACAAAGGCCCGCAGGCTTACAGATTAAAAAAGAGATAAGGTGACCGTGATCCCTTTCTTGTCCCTCTCCTCAGGAGGCAAGTCAAGGAGGAGAGAGGACAAAAGGGGGCGCCTAGGCGAGCTACGAGCAGCAGAAAGCACCAAGAGAACACCTCAGTGGCCGCCCCCGGGTAGGCCGGTGATGACGGTGTCGGGAAAGGAGCTGGAAGACGAGGCGACAGGATCGGCAATACGCGATGAAAGCGTCGGTGCCCGCGTACTCTGAGTTGACGGCCTTGTCGCCCACCCTCTTCCTCTTCCGCAGCCTCCCGATGCCAGCCGCTCAAGGAGACGGCCCTGAGAAGTTCAAGGAGCTGGCCCCGCCCCCGGCAAAACTCTGCCGGAGGAGCGGCCAGGTGCAGAATCTTCTTGCTGCCGCACCGCCCGAACGCAGGCGCCCGACGCCTAGTCGGACTCATCCCCGTCATATTCCCCACTGTCCTCCTCATCACTTTCGCTCGAGGAAGAGCTTCCATCGTCAGAATCTCCATCGGAGGAGCTCTCCACGCAGCACTTCAGGCAAGTCCCGTAGTCGCCGAAGACCTTGACGGAGAGCAGGCCATCCTCCATTAATTTGAAGTAGAGGACGAGCCCCGCTGTCAGGCTATGGATGCAAGCGAACGTCTTCCACCCACGATGGAGGTACATGTCCCGAGGAGCCGGGAAGTCGAAGTCGACCCGCGTGCCCCCATTCCCACAACCCCTCATGTGCAATCTGAGGGATTGGGGCCGGTCACGCTCCATCTCCCGAGCAAACGGGGCGGGAACACGGAGACGGTGATGTGGAGGTCGGCGCAGCCTGATGAAGAAGTCGCGGGGCAGGTCTCCGACATGGCCTTCCATCGAAAAAGGCACCATTGGCGGGGGCGAAGCTGGCACGCCACCCCGTCCTCCTCTTCCCGAAAGCAATCTGACCTCTGCCACCGGCTGCGCCCACAGCCTCGCCCCCTCCCCTTCCCTCGCGGCCGGTTCCACCACCACAGGCTCGGGAGGAGGAAGGGCCTTGTTGTCGGCGGCGACCCTCGCCCGCCACCGTCAAGGACCGGGTTCCCATTCTCCATGGCGAGTGAAAAAGAAGAAGCGAAGCAAGAGGAGATAGATGATGAAGAATGCGGGCGCCATCCCCCTTCCCCTCTTTATAAAGGGGCGGGTCGGGCTCGGCCGCCCTTTCGGCGATCCAGCCACCGGGCGCGAGGAATCAGGACCGGCCCGCTGCCCCAACCAGCGACGGCCCGGTTTCCCGCCTCCACCGCTTGCCACCCCAGGCGCATGAAGGACGCGTGGCGGACGTGCAGAACTGAGGGGACAGGTGAAGCGACCGCTCCCCACCCCGTGATCATGGGGAGTGGATGCCTTGAAGACCGCGACCCAGCCCCATTCAATAAATGAGCTGCGCCTCCATGCCTCCCTCTTTTTATGGGGAAGGCGCAAGCCGCCTCTTTACTGCAATATGACGCATGCGTGTGGAAACCGCCCCACGCATGCCGCCCACGTCACGCACACCCCTCCCACGCCCGCGCCCTTGTCGTCGGGAAGCGGCAGCGAAAAGTCTTACCACGGTAAAAACCGACCCGCCTACCCGCGCACCGTTTTGGGCCTGTCCTAACAACGTGTCGCACTTATGTGTGGCCCAGTCCCGGGGGCTCCTGTCGGTGTACGAAAATAGGGGCACACTTTTGTACCCCTTTACCTGTGCATGGGCAGTCGGAGCCGCGCGCATGGTCACAGCAAGCAGAACAGGGGAGGTGAGCCAAGGTAAGACCGAAGCCCAAGATAATCAGAGCAATGCCAAGGCCAAGACCACAAGGAGCGGAGGGACAAAGCAGGCTCCCCCGGCAAGACCCTTGCCGGGGCAACCTCAGTAGCCCCGGCAAGACCCTTGCCGGGGCAGCTTGCCCCACACCAACAGAGCGAGCCAATTCATCAGATGATACATGAGTCCCTAATTCCGAATCAAGAGATTTGTTGTGGAATTTGTCAATTGAGTAAAGTAATAATATTAAGAACTAGATCATCTAACCCCATTGAATTTCATTTTTTCATTCAATTTTCAGGGAAATTTTTGAATAAGAGATAGATAAACAATTGAATTTGAAAAAAAAACTTCTTTCTATTTTGGATAATTTCTTTTTCAATAGGACCCTCTTGAGCCCACGGTCCCCAATGCCATCATCCACGTGGGGCCAGGGCTCGGGAAGGCACCTCTGTGGTGGCATGCAGATCTTTGTGAAGACATATTCAAGATGAGATGAGGATTAGAAGACGACGATCCTCGACAAGATCCTTGCCGAGGAAGGCCACCAGACCCCCGGCAAGGCCCTTGCGAGGGACGACAGCGTGCCACGGCAAGACCCTTGCCGGGCCACCCGGCAAGGCCCTCACCAAGGACGCCAGCAGGGCCACCGCCAGGCCCACGCCAATCAAGCTTCCACCACCGTTCAAATGCAGCTGCCAGCCCAACCAGCGGGGCGGGCACCTGCGTGGCAACATGCAACCCACAGGCCAACTCATCAAGCGCCTACGTGGCAGCATGCAGATCTTCATGAAGGCTCCACCATCGCGCCACCTCAGCTGCCTACATGGCATCGCACGCATCGCTGGCCAAGGCGCGTGTAGAAGCAAGGAGGAGCAGCGACGGATGGGACGGGCCTCGCCCCCGTCCCCAATAAAGCAAGGGGACACCTAAGCTACGCATTAAATGCGTCTTGTCTTGTAATACTGACGATAAGGTCGAGGCATCAGACGCCTTTCCACCTCACGTGTGCCTTGTGGCAGCCCCTTCCAACTATAAAAGGAGGCCCATGGCATACTGGAGAAGGATTCGGCTCTTTCGAACCATGCACTGACCACAGCTAGTTCGAGAGCTCAAGAACTCTCTGAAAAACACCCACCAAAGCAGGACTAGGGTTTTACGCCTCCTCGCGGCCCGAACCGGGGTAAACGATCCTTGTGCTGTCTACTAGCCCTGCTCTTCTCGCAACCTCGCGCCCCGGCAACCGTAGTAGGGATTCTTGTGATCCCATAGGTGTCGTTCCACACTGACAAAGTTATATTGTTATGGATCCTCTAACATGTGGTGCTTGCTATTTAGAATCCTTTGCTAGCCAAAATATCTGTACTAAGCGGGAATACTGCTTGTGCATCCAAATTCCTTGAACCAAGTTTCTTCCATGAGTGTCCACCATATCTACCTATATGCGGTATTTACCGCCGTTCCAAGTAAATTTGCTTGTGCCAAACTCTAAACCTTCAAATAATAATCTGTTTAGATGCCCGAGTCGCTCATGTAGCGACTAGGGGCTGTCGGTATCTTCCATGCTAGGTGGGTTATTCTCACGATGAGTGGACTCCGCTCATCATTCACGAGAAAATGGCTGGTAACTGGGATGCCCAGTCCTATGATCAAAAGATCAAAAACAAAATCGCAAATAATTCAAACAAAACTCCCCCAGGAATGTTGATAGTTGGATGGCACCCGTTAAGGGAGTCCTGGATTAGGGGGTGTCCGGCTGGCCGGACTATAACCTTTGGCCGGACTCCTGGAATATGAAAATACTAGATTGAAGACTTCGTCCCGTGTCCGGATGGGATTTTCCTTGGCGTGGAAGGCAAGCTTGGCGATACGGATATGTAGATCTCCTCCCATTGTAACCGACTCTGTGTAACCCTAGCCCTCTTCGGTGTCTATATAAACCGGAGGGTTTTAGTCCGTGGGACGGAGAACAATCATACCATAGGCTAGCTTCTAGGGTTTAGCCTCTCTGATCTCGTGGTAGATCTACTCTTGTACTACCCATATCATCAATATTAATCAAGTAGGAGTAGGGTTTTACCTCCATCGAAAGGGCCCGAACCTAGGTAAAAACATCGTGTCCCTTGTCTCCTGTTACCATCCGCCCTAGACGCCTGATTCGGGACCCCCTACCCTAGATCCGCCGGTTTTGACACCGACATTGGTGCTTTCATTGAGAGTTCATCTGTGTCGTCACCTTTAGGCCCGATGGCTCCTCCAATCATCGACAACGATGTGGTCCTGGGTGAGACTTTTCTCCCCGGACAGATCTTCGTACTCGGCAGCTTTGCACTGCGGGCCAATTCTCTTGGCCATCCGAGCGAATCGAGCTTCGCCCTGGCCATCAGGTCAGATTTGGAAGTTTAAACTGCACGGTAGCGTCGCGGAGACTTGATCTTGACGGATCCGAGCCTGACCGGCGAGCTGCACTGTCTCGATGGGCATGATTTAGCTCTGCCACCGAACAGTGCCCTGGAGGCCGCACCCGTGTCCGCTCCGACCCTTAGCTTGGAGCCGACTGCGCCAATCAAGGACGGGTGGCTGGACACTGCCTCGGGGGCTGCAATCTCTACGGTGATCGAGCCGAACACAAGCTCTGTCCTCTACGAAGCTCGTGACTCCAAGGTGCCGGACTCCTCTCCGGACTCCGAACCTTCTGTGCCCCCGCCAATCGAATCCGATTGGGCGCCAATCATGGAGTTCGCCGCCGCGGACATCTTTCAGCACTCGCCCTTCGGCGACATTCTGAATTCACTAAAGTCTCTCTCTTTATCAGGAGAGCCCTGGCTGGACTATGGTCAGCAAGGTTGGGATACGGATGACGAAGAAATTCAGAGCTCACCCACCACCCACTACGTAGCCACTATCGATGATTTAACCGACATGCTCGACTTCGACTCTGAAGACATCGACGGTATGGACGACGATGTAGGAGACGAACAGGAACCAACGCCTATAGGGCACTGGACAACAACCTTATCTCACGATGTATACATGGTGGACACACCTAAATGAAACGACGACGAGGAACAAAGGGGCGCTACGAGGGATCGTCCCTCGAAAAGCAGTCAAAGCGGCGGCGTAAGCGCCGCTCCAAACCCCACCTCGACAGAGACAGCAGCCATACAGACCCAGCCATAGAGCAGGGCGAACCAGCGGACGACGAACATGCCATCGAGCAACCGTCCAAATAGCACAACTTGGATGAACAAACCGAACAACCCGTCCCCAGCGAAAATAACAGTCCGGACGACCTCACGCCGGACAAGTTACTGGAGCAGAAGAACCTCCACAAAAGGCTCATCGCCACTTTGCGTAGCCTGAAAAAGCAGAAGCGGAAGCTCAAAACAGCGGAAGATGCACTCAGAATAAGATGGAGCAAAGTACTCAACACCGCAGACAAATACGGCGATAGTCGCCACACAAAGCGCTATCCGAAGCGAAAACTACTGCGGGAATTTGATGAGGAGGCCTTAGAGCCCCCGCAATCAAAAAATAAGGAAGCCACCCGGTCGGGTAAACAACCCCATGGCCAACATAGAGCGGTAAAGGGCGCCGCACACAAGTCGGCACGCGATCCGCTGAGATTCGCATAAAAAGATGGCCCAGCCAGATCTATCTACGGGCCAAGAAAGCAAGCTCTAGTAAGCAATGCAACGCACCAAGTATCTGAACATCACGGTACACCCAAATATAGGGGTGCCGCACACCCCCTATGTTTCACCGATGAGGTGCTGGATCATGAATTTCTAGCGGGATTCAAGCCCATAAACATAGAGGCATACGACGGAACAACAGACCCTGGAGTCTGGATTGAGGATTACATCCTTCACATACACATGGCTAGAGGAGATGACCTCCACGCCATAAAATACTTACCCCTCAAGCTCAAAGGGCCAGCCCGGCATTGGCTTAAAAGCCTTCCCGAAAACACCATTGGAAGTTGGGAAGAGCTCGAGGATGCTTTTCGGGCAAATTTCAAGGGACCTATGTCCGACCTCCAGATGCAGACAATTTAAGTCACATAACTCAACAACCCGGAGAGTCAGCCCGGAAATTCTGGAACAGATTCCTTACTAAAAAGAACGAGATAGTCGACTGTCCGGACGCCGAAGCCTTAGCAGCTTTCAAACACAGCGTCCTAGACGAATGGCTCGCCAGACACCTCGGCCAAGAAAAGCCAAGAACAATGGCCGCATTAACAAGACTCATGACCCGCTTTTGCGCAGGAGAGGATAGCTGGTTGGCAAGATGCACGATTAGCAACCCAAGTACATCCGAAGTTAGGGATGGAAAGCAGGAAACCGCGACGCAGCAAGGACCAGCGCCGGACCAAGGAAACAGCCGAAGAGCACGGCGGTCAACGCCGGATTCAAAAGCTCGGCAGAATCGTAAAAAGCTGCCCTCAAGGATAACAGGACGAGCTATCTAACCTAAACAAAATCTTGGATAAGATATGCCAAATCCACAGTACTCCGGGAAGCACGCAAACCATACCCACAGAGATTGTTGGGTCTTCAAGCAATCCGGCAAACTCAACGCCGAACACAAGGGGCTCGACACACCAAGCGAGGACGATGACGAACCTCACAAGCAGAGCACCGGAAAACAAACGAATTTTCCACAAGAAGTCAAAACAGTAAACTCACTTCACGTGACAAAAGGGAAAAACAGAGTGGCGCCTATAGAGATACGCGCGATACGGCCTATCCCAGAGGAGTCCCGCCACTGGTCGTTAAAACCAATCACCTTCGACCATCATGACTACTCTAGAAGTATCCGGAGCATGAAATTTGGACTGCCTTGATATTAGATCCGATAATTGGCGGACTCCACTTTACACAAGTCCTAATGGGCGGCGGCGATGGTCTAAATCTGTTATATCGAGGACACAATTAGCAAAATGGGGATAAACCCAACAAAAATTCACCATAGCAACACTTCCTTTCAAGGGTAAAGCCAGTCCGGATGCCCATTATGCGGGTTCTCTCCTGCTAGAAGTTATGTTCGGCTCCCCCGACAACTTCCGCAGCGAAAAGCTCACCTTCCAAATCGCCCCATTTACAAGTAGCTATCAAGCACTACTGGGACGCGAAGCTTTCGCCCGCTTTAACGCAATACCACATTATGCATCTCTTACGCTTAAAATGCCCGGTCCGCGAGGCATCATCTCATTAAAGGGAAATATCAAGTGTTCCTCGGCCTTGCGGAAGACTATCTGGCTGCCTTGACAGCCACACACTAAACCGGCTTCACCAATCAAAGCACCTAAACAGGTCGTTCAG
This sequence comes from Aegilops bicornis, assembly GCA_021605145.1. NCBI lineage: Eukaryota > Viridiplantae > Streptophyta > Magnoliopsida > Poales > Poaceae > Aegilops > Aegilops bicornis. Next base: position 713,206,084 of record CM038671.1, read on the forward strand.
ACCCGGACATGGCTAGACGAGTCCGGTAAACATCTGAAGGCTTACTAGCCGCATACCCCCGTACAAGGGGCTCCGCGCATGTACAACAAGAGACAATAAAGCTCAATTTTACCCATTTTTTGGAATTATACTTTGTTGATTTAATATAACATACATTTTAGCACGATCTTTTTCAACTAAGTTCCTCTCTTTTACAGATGAACACCGTGCTACACCCGTCGAGGATATGGCACTTGAGACACGGTAGCGCAGATGTGCGATGAGGGACCCGTTCGAGGATTCTTTTCAGATTAAGACCTGCGTAAACCTTTTTACTGTCTCTTGTTGATACACATCCCCGGTTTCTTGCTATAACCGAGGAGGAGGCTGGCATCTTGGCATGTGGCCATGTCGAATTTTTGCGTGCACACGGACACGGGGGCTTATTACCAAGGCGTTGTTCAGCCGTTTTTCATAAAGACCGAATACCTTAGGGAGTGTTCGGCGTCGCGAAGTTTGGCCTTATATGCATCAGCTCGAATCATGTCTTTGGTCAAATGTTGGGTTTGCCCGGCTCTGTCTTTTGCTGCCTTACGTTCCGCTCTATCGGCTAAGGAGGCACCGGAGAACTACTTGTGATTGTGCCCGGTTCGCCAAAGTGAGCACCTCGAGAGAAAGCCGAAAACTGGTCATCATGATATAGCGTGAGACTGGTCAACCACTCGATGACCCGTCGAATCTTTAGGATTCCTCTGCATTAACGAAGGGCGTTTCACGGCCAGGCACACACGCCGCCCAATTGGGTGGCGCGGTGCCCCTAGGGGCTATATAGTAGCCCCACTGTCAAACTCCTATGGCTAAGTGAAAGTGATAAAGCATTATAGTCTGGTTGCCTAGTTCGCTGCGCTATCACCTCCTTAATAGGACCAAGACGTTGGATCAAGTGTGAAAATGTGCCTTCTACGAACACCCCCGCATTATATGCGTGGGGGCTGAAGCCGAAGACTGCCATCTTTCAGGTTATATACACATATACATTAACGGCTGCACATGAGGTATTTTAATCTTGAAGGCACAAGTATAAAAAGCTTTTATATTCACTCTAAACATTGTTTTACAATAATACATGTTATTCGAACATAATATCCTTCAAGCACTGTGTTTCTATTAAACGAGCGCCCTGCTGAACTTCCTGAAAATAGTGCTCGGCAGGTACTCGGCTCCCGTCCGAATCTTGGGATGCAACAGCGGTGGCCTTCATCTCCGCCTAGTATGTCTTGACACGGGCAAGAGCCATCCGCGCACCCTCTATGCGCGCTGACCTCTTCATTGCATTGATATGCGGCACCACACCAAGGAACTGCTGCACCAAGCTAAAGCAACTCTTCGGCTCGGGCCTTTCCGGCCACAGATGACTCACGACATACTTCATGGCGAGTCCGGATAACCTATTCCGCTGCGCCCATGCGGCCAAACAATCCGTTAATGGAAGTGGGCGCTCTGGATTGTGGAACTGCGACCAAAAAAGCTTTTCCACTTCGTGATCCTTTTGATCTCGGAAGTGTTTGGCCGCGTCCGCGGCACTCGCTGCCAAGTCCAGATAAGTATCCGCCGCACTCCACAACCGGTCCAACTGAGCATATTTAGGATCCCCGAACTTCATCCGCAGCATAAAGGGCTTTCCAGCCGCGATATCTCCGGCCTGACGTAGCTCCTCCTTCATAGCTCTCACTGTAGAGCGAGCATCCTTGTCCTCGGTAGTGGCCTTCTCCAGGTCCCTCTGTCCCGCCCGATCTTCTTTTTTAAGAAGCTTGCAGCGGTCGACAACATTCTTCAACTTAACAGCCATCTCGGCCATTTCCTTCTTGCTTCGGCAGTGAGCAGCCTGTTCGGCTTTCAGCTCTTCAGCCTCCTTTAAGGCAGCCGCATCACTTTTCCTGGCCTGCTCCTTGGCTCGGGCGAGTTCCGCCCGAAGGTTCTCCATGGCAGCGGCACCATCTGCGTCAAGCATACATGTTGTAAGATACGGGCATCAAGCTCCTCTTACCAGGTGTCTGCGGATAAATTACATACCTTGTGACTCGTCAAGCCGCTTGATGACAAGCGCGATGTCGGCATCTGCCACGTCAAGTTGCCGCTTTAGCTCGGCAAATTCATCAGTCCGGCTAGCCACCAGACACTTCGCCACCTACATAGGAAAGGCGACATATCATACCTGGGATTATGATCCTCGGCGCGCCGTCATTTTTGACAACGCATAGAGTCTCAGGGGCTACTATCTATACATGGCGCATCTTATATATGCGGAATTGTCAAAAGGTACATCATTTCGTGTACCTCAAAGCCTGTCAGTAAACTCCTGACGGCCTCGTACAACCCGGTCTCTGCGGATTGAAATACCCATCAACGCACGGTGTTCTTCTGAGATAGATGCTCGCCCGAGCAGATCCTTCAGCTCCTCCGACCGTGCACCGGATGGTGCCGGACTCGTCCGATGGCCTTTTTCGAAGGTCGGACACGGAGGGCTTTGGGGGGCCATACGACTGCCTTCCGGCCCTGCCGGATTCGGAGAAACCCTCCGTGACGACACCTCAAGGTCGCCCGCCTCACAAGGCGGTACGGCAGGGGGAGGCGTTCCGCTCTCCATCATCTCCGGACGAAGATCCCCTGAAGATGAGCTCTGCTGAGAAGGGCTGAGATCCGAACTACAAGGTAAAATTTCGGTTATCTTCCTCAGAAATAGAACAGGGATGTCTCTTATTTTAAAACTCCCCTCTCTACTTACGGCTCGGTGGAGGGCATTCCCCGGCGCAGGACCCTCTGACGAAGATTTCTTCCCCCGCTTTGAGACCATGGTCTCTGGGTCTTCAGAGGCGGTCCTCTTCTTCCCTTGGATAGAGGAATTATCGATTCCTCCTTTCCTGACAGCCTCCTTCGGGGAGGCAGTAGCTTCCTTGTTCCCCTTCACCTTCTTGAAGGCGCAACCTCCAAAGATCCTGGTTAACACGGGATCCGGCGTGGTCTCGGGGAGGGCGGACACTGATCAGCTTTGCTTTCGCTATCCACTCCTGTTTAAGGGACAACTCTTTTAAGGGCAATTTTATGATAAATAAGCAGACGGTGTGTAAAGATGCAGGCTACTTACTTGAGTATCCGGCGATTGCAGCTCAGACCTGCGTCCTCGGTCGAGTCCGGACACATTGCTTGTGATCCGAAGAACAATTTGAAAATCTCCATGGGCGTCGCGCCCGTAAAATGTTGGAGAGCTCGTGGTCCCTCCGGATTAAACTCCCACAGGCGGAGGGGGCGACGTTTGTAGGGCAAGGTGCGGCGAATCAACATGACTTGCGTCACTACGACCAGATTGATCTCTCTCTCTAGGAGGTCTCAAATGCGGCCCTGCAACAAGGGCACGTCCTTGGATGCCCCCCAGTCAAACCCTTTATTGACCCATGACACTAGTTGTGGTGGGGACCCGGCGAAAGGCGGTGGTGCCACCCACTTGGTGCCCCAGGAGCTGTGATATAAAACCACTCTCGTTGCCATAAGTTGAACTCCTCTTGAAAAGAGCCCTCGGGCCATGGGCGTCGGCATTCTTGCTTATAACAGCACCTCTGCACTCTCGTGCCGCCCTCGATCATCTTCGGCTCTACTTTGAAGGTCTTAAGCCACAATCCGAAGTGAGGAGTAATACGGAGGAAGGCTTCGCACACGACGATGAACGATGAGATGTGGAGGATGGACTCCAGAGCCAAGTCGTGAAATTCCAGCCCGTAATAAAACATGAGCCCCCTCACGAAGGGGTCCATCGGGAAACCAAGCCCCCGAAGGAAGTGAGACGCGAACACCACGCTCTCACCAGGCTTGGGAGTGGGGATAACCTGCCCTTGAGCAAGCAGCCTATGCGAGATTTTGCCGGTTAGATAGCTGGCATCTCTTAGCTTTAGCACGTCTTCTTCCGTAACGGAGGAAGGCATCCACCGGCCTTGAAGGTCGGAGCCGGACATCATCGAAGGTCCGGCGCTGAATCTGGAGCTTTGGGTGTTGGAACTTCGGCGAGGCGGATTCGATTGAGATTGAAAGAAAGGAGTAGAGCCTTGGTCTCTTTATAAAGAAGTTGAATACCAAGAGCCCTCCCGTGGCGTTTGGGACTCGCCCGATTGAGGAGACATACCAGCGAGACGCGATTGGGTTACCCACGCCCGTATTGATGAGAATCCCGAAATAAGGGGACACGATCTCTGCTTCGACAAGACGTGCAAAGGAAACCGCCTCGATAAGCACGCTGAGGTGGGACAGTAAAACGATTCGAATAAAGACTTGGCGGTGGCGTGATGTCATGCTATGGAATACGTCAGTAGATTAGATTTGTGCAAATATTATTCTCTCTACGGTGGTATGTGGAACTTATTTTGCGAGCGGACACTATCCTTGTGTTCAAAATCTTCTATGAAGTATTCGGAGGAGGAACCCGCCTTGCAATGCCAAAGACAATCTGCGCGCCGGACTCGTCGTCATTGAAGCCTGGTTCAGGGCCTACTGAGGGATTCCTGGATTAGGGGTGTTCTGGCCGGACTATAACCTTTGGCGGACTCACAGAATATGAAGATACAAGATTGAAGACTTCGTCCGTGTCCGGATGGGACTTTCCTTGGCGTGGAAGGCAAGCTTGGCGATACGGATATGTAGATCTCCTCCCATTGTAACTGACTCTGTGTAACCCTAGCCCTCTCCGGTGTCTATATAAACCAGAGGGTTTTAGTCTGCAGGACGAACAAAAATCATACCATAGGCTAGCTTCTAGGGTTTAGCCTCTCCGATCTCGTGGTAGATCTACTCTTGTACTACCCATATCATCAATATTAATCAAGCAGGAGTAGGGTTTTACCTCCATCGAGAGGGCCCGAACCTGGGTAAAAACATTGTGTCCCTTGTCTCCTGATACCATCCGCCTAGACGCGCAGTTCGGGACCCCCTACCCGAGATCCGCCGGTTTTGACACCGACACCCGTTGTTTCGGACAAGCTGTGGAGTGTGAATGTTGGTGGAGGGGGAGTAAAAAATTTACCTTTCTGCGTGGGAACCGCCTATAATGTATCTAGTATGGAAGATATTGGGAACTCTTGGTCGTTATGTTGACAATAAAAGCATACCTCTCAAAATTATTTTCATCTTTGTTTTTGCTTCGAGCTCTGGCACCTCTGCAAATCCCTGCTTCCCTCTGCGAAGGGCCTATCTTTTACTTTTATGCAAGAGTCAGTAGTATTCCTTCTCATTCCAGCCTACTCTTTAGTTGTCAAGCATCATGTGATGGAAAGATCTAAGCATATATGGTCATTCAAATATATTTGAGCATGAATTATTATTGCTGACATTACCCTTGAGGTAAAAGGTTGGGAGTCAAAACATTAAGCCCCTATCTTTCTCTGTGTTCGATGAATACTATTTGTTCTAAAAATATGCTTTGAGTGGAAGCAATCATGGAAGACTATATTGTTGGGGAACGTAGTAATTTCAAAATTTTCCTATGCACACACAAGATCATGGTGATGCATAGCAACGAGAGGGGAGAGTATTGTCCACGTACCCTCGTAGACCGAAAGCGGAAGCGTTAACTGTAGCGGTTGATGTAGTCGTATGTCTTCACGATCCGACCGATCAAGTACCAAGCGTCACGGCACCTCCGAGTTCAGCACCGTTCAGCCCGATGGCGTCCCTCGAACTCCGATCCAGCCGAGTGTTGAGGGAGAGTTTCGTTAGCATGATGGCGTGGTAGCGATGTTGATGTTCTACCGGCCGCAGGCTTCGCCTAAGCACCGCACAGATATTATCAAGGTGGACTATGGTGGAGGGCACCGCACACGGCTAAAAGATCAAGCGATCAATTGTTGTGTCTTTGAGGTGCCGCCGCCCAGTATATAAAGGAGCAAGGCGAGGCGGCCGGCCTAGGAGGAGGGCGGCGCCAAGGGGAGTCCTACTCCCACCGAGTAGGACTCCTCCTTTCCTTGTTGGAGTAGGAGAAGGGAAGGGAGAAGGAGAAGGAAGGAAGGGGAGCCCCCCTCCCTAGTCCAATTCGGACTAGTCCATGGGGAGGGGTGCGGCCACCCTTTATGGCCTTTCTCTCCTTTCCCGTATGGCCCATTAAGGCCCAATACGAATTCCCGTAACTCTCTGCTACTCCGAAAAATACCCGAATCACTCGGAACCTTTCCGATGTCCGAATATAGTCATCCAATATATCGATCTTTACATCTAGACCATTTCGAGATTCCTCGTCATGTCCCCGATCTCATCAGGACTTGAACTCCTTGGTACACCAAAACACATAAACTCATAATATAAGCATCGCCGAAACTTTAAGCGTCACGGACCCTATGGGTTCGAGAACTATGTAGACATGACCGAGACACGTCTCCGGTCAATAACCAATAAGCGGAACCTGGATGCTCATATTGGCTCCCACATATTCTCTGAAGATCTTTATCGGTCGGACCGCATAACAACATACGTTGTTCCCTTTGTCATCGGTATGTTACTTGCCCGAGATTCGATCGTCGGTATCTCAATACCTAGTTCAATCTCGTTACCGGCAAGTCTCTTTACTCATTCCGTAATACATCATCCCGCAACTAACTCATTAGTTGCTATGCTTGCAAGGCTTAAGTTATGTGCATTATCGAGAGGGCCCAGAGATACATCTCTGACAATCGGAGTGACAAATCCTAATCTCGAAATACGCCAACCCAACAAGTACCTTCGGAGACACCTGTAGAGCACCTTTATAATCACCCAGTTATGTTGTGACGTTTGGTAGCACACTAAGCGTTCCTCCGGTAAACGGGAGTTGCATAATCTCATAGTCATAGGAACATCTATAAGTCATGAAGAAAGCAATAGCAATATACTAAACGATCAAGTGCTAATCTAACGGAATGGGTCAAGTCAATCACATCATTCTCCTAATGATGTGATCCCGTTAATCAAATGATAACTCTTTGTCCATGGCTAGGAAACATAACCATCTTTGATCAACGAGCTAGTCAAGTAGAGGCATACTAGTGACACTCTGTTTGTCTATGTATTCACACATGTATTATGTTTCCGGTTAATACAATCCTAGCATGAATAATAAACATTTATCATGAACTAAGGAAATAAATAATAACTTTATTATTGCCTCTAGGGCATATTTCCTTGATCTCCCACTTGCACTAGAGTCAATAATCTAGTTCACATCATCATGTGATTTAACACCAATAGTTCACATCTTTATGTGATCAGTTCACATCGCTATGTGACTAACACCCAAAGGGTTTACTAGAGTCAATAATCTAGTTCACATTGATATGTGATTAACACCCAAAGAGTACTAAGGTGTGATCATGTTTTGCTTATGAGAGAAGTTTAGTCAACGGGTCTGCCACATTCAGATTCGTATGTATTTTGCAAATTTCTATGTCTACAATGCTCTGCACGGAGCTACTTTAGTTAATTGCTCCCACTTTCAATATGTATCCAGATTAAGACTTGGAGTCATCTGGACCAGTGTCAAAGCTTGCATCGGCGTAACCCTTTACGATAAACCTTTTGTCACCTCCATAATCGAGAAACATATCCTTAATCCACTAAGGATAGTTTTGACCGCTGTCCAGTGATCTACTCCTAGATCACTATTGTACTTCCTTGCTAAACACAGTGTAGGGTATAAAATTGATCTGGCACACAGCATGGCATACTTTATAGAACATATGGCTGAGGCATAGGGAATGACTTTCATTCTCTTTCCATCTTCTGCCGTGGTCGGGTTTTGAGTCTTACTCAATCTCACACCTTGTAACACAGGCAAGAACTCTTTCTTTGACTGTTCCATTTTGAACTACTTCAAAATCTTGTCAAGGTATGTACTCATTGAAAAAGTTTATCAAGCGTCTTGATCTATCTCTATAGATCTTGATGCTCAATATGTAAGCAGCTTCACCGAGGTCTTTCTTTGAAAAACTCCTTTCAAACACTCCTTTATGCTTTGTAGAATAATTCTACATTATTTCCGATCAACAATATGTCATTCACATATACTTATCAGAAATGTTGTAGTGCTCCCACTCACTTTCTTGTAAATACAGGCTTCACCGTAAGTTTGTATAAAACTATATGCTTTGATCAACTCATCAAAGCGTATATTCCAACTCCGAGATGCTTGCACCAGTCCATAGAAGGATCATTTGGAGCTTGCATATTTTGTTAGCACCATTAGGATTGACAAAACTTTCTGGTTGCATCATATACAACTCTTCTTTAATAAATCCATTAAGGAATGTAGTTTTGTTTATCCATTTGCCAGATTTTATAAAATGCGGCAATTGCCAACATGTTCGGACAGACTTAAGCATAGATACGAGTGAGAAACTCTCATCGCAGTCAACACCTTGAACTTGTCAAAAACCTTTTGTGACAATTCTAGCTTTGTAGATAGTAACACTACTATCAGCGTCCGTCTTCCTCTTAAAGATCCATTTAATCTCAATGGCTCACCAATCATCGGGCAAGTCAATCAAAGTCCATACTTTGCTCTTATACATGGATCCCATCTCAGATTTTATGGCCTTAAACCATTTTGTGGAATCTGGGCTCATCATCGCTTCCTCATAGTTCGTAGGTTCGTCATGGTCAAGTAACATGACCTCCAAAACAGGATTACCGTACCACTTTGGTGCGGATCTTACTCTGGTTTATCTACGAGGTTCGGTAGTAACTTGATCTGAAGTTACATGATCATCATCTTTAGCTTCCTCACTAATTAGTGTAGGAGTCACAGGAACATATGTCTGTGATAAACTACTTTCCAATAAGGGAGCAGGTACAGTTACCTCATCAAGTTCTACTTTCCTCCCACTCACTTCTTTCGAGAGAAACTCCTTCTCTAGAAAAACTCTGAATTTATCAACAGAAGTCTTGCCTTCGGATCTGTGATAGAAGGTGTACCCAACAGTCTCCTTTGGGTATCCTATGAAGACACATTTCTCCGATTTGGGTTTGAGATTATCAGGATGAAACCTTTTCATATAAGCATTGTAGCCCCAAACTTTAAGAAACGGCAACTTTGGTTTCTTGCCAAACCACTGTTCATAAGGCGTCGTCTCAACGGATTTTTATGGTGCCCTATTTAACGTGAATGTAGCTGTCTCTAATGCATAACCCCAAAACGATAGTGGTAAATCGGTAAGAGACATCATAGATTGCACTATATCCAATAAAGTACGGTTATGACATTCGGATACACCATTACACTGTGGTGTTCCAGGTGGCTTGAGTAGTGAAACTATTTCACATTGTTTTAACTGAAGGCCAAACTCGTAACTCAAATATTTTACCTCTGTGATCATATCGTAGAAACTTTTATTTTCTTGTTACGATGATTCTCCACTTCACTATGAAATTTTTGAACTTTTCAAATGTTTCAGACTTGTGTTTCATCAAGTAGATATACCCATGTCTGCTCAAATCATCTGTGAAGGTCAGAAAATAACGATACATGCCGCGAGCATCAACACTCATCAGACTGCATACATCAGTATGTATTATTTCCAACAAAACTGTTGCTCGCTCCATTGTTTTGGAGAATGGAGTTTTAGTCATCTTGCCCATGAGGCATGGTTCACAAGCATCAAGTCATTCCAAAAACCCATCGGCATGGATTTTCTTCATGCGCTTTACACCAATATGACCTAAACGGCAGTGCCATAAATAAGTTGCACTATCATTATTAACTTTACATCTTTTGGCTTCAATATTATGAATATGTGTATCACACGATCGAGATCCAACTAACAATTTTCATTGGGTGTATGACCATAGAAGGTTTTTATTCATGTAAACAGAACAACAATTATTCTCTAACTTACATGAATAACCGAATTGCAATAAACATGATCAAATCATATTCATGCTCAACGCAAACACCAAATAACACTTATTTAGGTTCAACACTAATCCCGAAAGTATAGGGAGTGTGCGATGATGATCATATCAATCTTGGAACTACTCCCAACACACATTGTCACCTCACCCTCAACTAGTCTCTGTTTATTCTGTAACTCCTGTTTCGAGTTACTAATTTTTAGCAACCGAACAAGTATCAAATACCCAGGGGCTACTATAAACACTAGTTAAGTACACATCAATAACATGTATATCAAATATACCTTTGTTCACTTTGCCATCCTTCTTATCCGCCAAATACTTGGGGCGGTTCCGCTTCCAGTGACAAGTCCCTTTGCAGTAGAAGCACTTAGTCTCAGGCTTAGGTCCAGACTTGGGCTTCTTCACTTGAGCATCAACTTGCTTGCCATTCTTCTTGAAGTTCCCCTTCTTCCCTTTGCCCTTTTCTTGAAACTAGTGGTCTTGTCAACCATCAACACTTGATGCTTTTCTTGATTTCTACCTTCACGATTTCAAAGCATCACGAAGAACTTCGGGAATCGTTTTCGTCATCCCTTGCATACTATAGTTCATCACGAAGTTCTACTAACTTGGTGATGGTGACTAGAGAATTCTGTCAATCACTATTTTATCTGGAAGATTAACTCCCACTTGATTCAAGCGATTGTAGTACCCAGACAATATGAGCACATGCTCACTGCTTGAGCTATTCTCCTCCATCTTTTAGCTATAGAACTTGTTGGAGACTTCATATCTCTCAACTCGGGTATTTGCTTGAAATATTAAATTCAACTCTTGGAACATCTCATATGGTCCATGACATTCAAAACGTCTTTGAAGTCCCGATTCTAAGCCGTTAATCATGGTGCACTAAACTATCAAGTAGTCATCATACCGAGCTTTGCCAAACGTTCATAACGTCTGCATCTGCTCCTGCAATAGGTCCATCACCTAGCGGTGCATCAAGGACATAATTCTTCTGTGCAGCAATGAGGTTAATCCTCAGATCACGGACCAAGTCCGCATCATTGCTACTAACAATTTTCAACTTAATTTTCTCTAGGAACATATCAAAATAAAGCAGGGAGCTAAACGCGAGCTATTGATCTACAACAACATAGACAAGCAAGATACTATCAGGTACTAAGCTCATGATAAATTTAAGTTCAATTAATCATATTACGTAAGAACTCCCACTTAGATAGACATCCCTCTAATCCTCTAAGTGATCACGTGATCCAAATCAACTAAACCATGTCCGATCATCACGTGAGATGGAGTAGTTTCAATGGTGAACATCAATATGTTGATCATATCTACTATATGATTCACGCTCGACCTTTCGGTCTCCGTGTTTCGAGGCCATATATGTTATATGCTAGGCTCGTCAAGTTTAACTGAGTATTCGGCGTCGCAACTGTTTTTGCAACTGTTGTATTTGAGCGTAGAGCCTATCACACCCGATCATCACGTGGTGTCTCGGCCACGAAGAACTTTCATAGCGGTGCATACTCGGGAGAACACTTATACTTTGATAATTTAGTGAGGGATCATCTTATAATGCTACCGTCAATCAAAGCAAGATAAGATGCATAAAAGATAAACATCACATGCAATCAATATAAGTGATATGATATGGCCATCATCATCTTGAGCTTGTGATCTCCATCTCCGAAGCACCGTCATGATCACCATCGTCACCGGCGTGACACCTTGATCTCCATCGTAGCATCGTTGTCATCTCGCCAATCTTATGCTTCTCGACTATCGCTACCGCTTAGTGATAAAGTAAAGCATTACAGACGATTGCATTGCATACAATAAGCGACAACCATATGGCTCCTGCCCGATTGCCAATAACTTCGGTTACAAAACATGATCATCTCATACAATAAAATTTAGCATCATGTCTTGACCATATCACATCACACTATGCCCTGCAAAAACAAGTTAGGCGTCATCTACTTTGTTGTTGCAAGTTTTACGTGGCTGCTACGGGCTTAGCAAGAACCGTTCTTACCTACGCATCAAAACCACAATGATAGTTTGTCAAGTTGGTGCTATTTTAACCTTCGCAAGGATCGGGCGTAGCAACACTCGGTTCAACTAAAGTTGGAGAAAGTAACACCCGCTAGTCACCTGTGTGCATAGCACGGCGGTAAAACCAGTCTCGCGTAAGCGTACGCGTAATGTCGGTCCGGGCCGCTTCCAATACCGCCGAACCAAAGTATGACATGCTGGTAAGTAGTATGACTTATATCACCCACAACTCACTTGTGTTCTACTCGTGCATATGACATCTACGCATAAAACCTGGCTCTGATACCACTGTTGGGGAACATAGTAATTTCAAAATTTTCCTACGCACACGCAAGATCATGTTGATGCATAGCAACGAGAGGGGAGAGTGTTGTCCACGTACCCTCGTAGACCAAAAGCGGAAGCGTTAGCACAACACGGTTGATGTAGTCGTACGTCTTCATGATCCGACCGATCAAGTACAGAACATACGGCACCTCCAAGTTCAGCACACGTTCAGCCCGATGACGTCCCTCGAACTCTGATCCAGCCGAGTGTTGAGGGAGAGTTTAAATCGACAAGGCGTGGTGACGATGTTGATGTTCTACCGGCGCAGGCTTCGCCTAAGCACCAAACAAGATTATCGAGGTGGACTATGGTGGAGGGAGCACCGCACACGGCTAAAAGATCAAGCGATCAATTGTTGTGTCTTTGGGGTGCCCCCTGCCTTTATATAAAGGAGCAAGGGGGGGCGGCGGCCTAGGAGGAGGCGCCAAGGGGAGTCCTACTCCCACAGAGTAGGACTCCTCCTTTCCTTGTTGGAGTAGGAAGGGAAGGGAGAAGGAGAAGGAAGGAAGAGGCGCCCCCTCCCTAGTCCAATTCGGACTAGTCCATGGGGAGAATGCGGCCACCCTTTGGGGCCTTTCTCTCCTTTCCCGTATGGCCCATTAAGGCCCAATACGAATTCCCGTAACTCTTCGTTACTCCTAAAAATACCCGAATCACTTGGAACCTTTCCGATGTCCGAATATAGTAATCCAATATATCGATCTTTACGTCTCGACCATTTCGAGATTCCTCATCATGTACCTGATCTCATCCGGGACTCTGAACTCCTTCGGTACATCAAAACACATAAACTCATAATATAAGCATCGCCGAAACTTTAAGCGTGCGGACCCTACGGGTTCGAGAACTATATGAACATGACCGAGACTCGTCTCCGGTCAATAACCAATAGCGGAACCTGGATGCTCATATTGGCTCCCACATATTCTACGAAGATCTTTATAGGTCAGACCGCATAACAACATATGTTATTCCTTTTGTCATTGCAATGTTACTTGCCCGAGATTCGATCGTCGGTATCTCAATACCTAGTTCAATCTCGTTACCGGCAAGTCTCTTTACTCGTTCCGTAATACATCATCCCGTAACTAACTCATTAGTTGCTATGCTTGCAAGGCTTAAGTGATGTGCATTATCGAGAGGGCCCAGAGATACCTCTCCGACAATCGGAGTGACAAATCCTAATCTCAAATCGCCAACCCAACAAGTACCTTCGGAGACACCTGTAGAGAACCTTTATAATCACCCAGTTATGTTGTGACGTTTGGTAGCACAGAAAGCGTTCCTCCGGTAAACGGGAGTTGCATAATCTCATAGTCATAGGAACATGTATAAGTCATAAAGAAAGCAATAGCAATATACTAAACGATCAAGTGCTAAGCTAACGGAATGGGTCAAGTCAATCACATCATTCTCCTAATGATGTGATCCCGTTAATCAAATGACAACTCTTTGTCCATGGCTAGGAAACATAACCATCTTTGATCAACGAGCTAGTCAAGTAGAGGCATACTAGTGACACTTTGTTTGTCTATGTATTCACACATGTATTATGTTTCCGGTTAATACAATTCTAGCATGAATATAAACATTTATCATGAAATAAGGAAATAAATAATAACTTTATTATTGCCTCTAGGGCATATTTCCTTCATATATGATAGTTGAGTATGTGGGATTTGCTAAATCAAAGCTCTCACATAGATTCTTCCTGAAAATAAGATGAATTGTAATTGTTTGATGACTAATAACACGGGTTGTTAGTTTTCAAGAAAGTTTATGATCTATACTTTAACATGTGAATAGTTTGTTACTTGATCATGCAAAGCTTTATGAGTTGAGCTATTGTTATGACATATGATGATGCTAGAAAAGGTGATTGAAATTATCATTGATCAAACTTGTGCACACCTAGCATTCACACTTCATAAATTATTTCTTTTATCATTTACCTACTCGAGGACGAGTAGGAATTAAGCTTGGGGATGCTGATACGTCTCCAACGTATCTATAATTTATGAAGTATTCATGCTATTATACTATCCATCTTGGATGTTTAATGGGCTTTACTATGAACTTTTATATGATTTTTGGGACTAACCTATTAACCCAGAGCCCAGTGCCAGTTCCTGTTTTTTCCCTTGTTTTAGTGTTTCGCAGAAAAGGAATATCAAACAGAGTCCAAATGGAATGAAACCTTCAGGAGGGTTATTTTTGGAACGGAAGCAATCCAGAAGACTTGGAGTATACGTAAGGGAAGCAACGAGGAAGGCACCAGGCAGGGGGCGCCCACCCCCCTGGGCACGCCCTCCACCCTCGTGGGCCCCTCGTGGCTCCCCTGACCGACTTCTTTCGCCTATATATATCCATATACCCTAAAACCATCGGGGAACAGAATAGATCGGGAGTTCCGCCACCGCAAGCCTCTGTAGCCACCAAAAACCAATCGGGACAATGTTCCGGCACCCTGCCGGAGGGGGGAACCCTCACCGGTGGACATCTTCATCATCCTGACGCTCTCCATGATGAGGAGGGAGTAGTTCACCCTCGGGGCTGAGGGTATGTACCAGTAGCTATGTGTTTGATCTCTCTCTCTCTCTCTCTCTCTCTCTCGTGTTCTTGAGGTGATATGATCTTGATGTATCGCGAGCTTTGCTATTATAGTTGGATCTTATGATGTTTCTCCCCCTCTACTCTCTTGTAATGGATTGAGTTTTCCCTTTGAAGTTATCTTATTGGATTGAGTCTTTAAGGATTTGAGAACACTTGATGTATGTCTTGACATGCTTATCTGTGGTGACAATGGGATATTCACGTGATTCACTTGATGTATGTTTTGGTGATCAACTTGCGGGTTCCGCCCATGAACCTATGCATAGGGGTTGGCACACGTTTTTGTCTTGACTCTCTGGTAGAAACTTTGGGGCACTCTTTGAAGTACTTTGTGTTGGTTTGAATAGATGAATCTGAGATTGTGTGATGCATATCGTATAATCATACCCATGGATACTTGAGGTGACATTGGAGTATCTAGGTGACATTAGGGTTTTGGTTGATATGTGTCTTAAGGTGTTATTCTAGTATGAACTCTTGCATAGATCGATCGTAGGATAACATTGAGGTGGTTTCATACCCTACCATAATCTCTTCGTTTGTTCTCCGCTATTAGTGACTTTGGAGTGACTCTTTGTTGCATGTTGAGGGATAGTTATATGATCCGATTATGTTATTATTGTTGAGAGAACTTGCACTAGTGAAAGTATAAACCCTAGGCCTTGTTTCAACGCATTGCAATACTGTTTGTGCTCACTTTTATCACTTGCTACCTTGCTGTTTTTATATTTTCAGTTTACAAAAACCTATATCTACCATCCATATTGCACTTGTATCACCATCTCTTCGCCTAACTAGTGCACCTATACAATTTACCATTGTATTGGGTGTGTTGGGGACACAAGAGACTCTTTGTTATTTTGTTGCAGGGTTGTTTGAGAGAAATCATCTTCAACCTACGCCTCCTACGGATTGATAAACCTTAGGTCATCCACTTGAGGGAAATTTGCTACTGTCCTACAAACCTCTGCACTTGGAGGCCCAACAACGTCTACAAGAACAAGGTTGCGTAGTAGACATCACCCCCCCTGGGCGCGCCCCCTGCCTCGTGGGCCCCCTGAAGCTCCACCGACATCAACTCCAACTCCATATATTCGTGTTCGGGGAGAAAAAAATAAGAGAGAAAATTCATCGCGTTTTATGATATGGAGTGAAAGTGCAACTATCCCCGGGTGGTTTTGGTAATTCCTAACAACATATAGCTCATTGAGCTAACATTATTCCAAGATGAATATTTCAGGAAAAGCTCAATGAACATTAGTTTAGGTTCCAAAAGCTGCTTCGATATCACCGAGTTTTACAAACCGATAGATCCGAAATGCTTTCTGTGGAAAATTAAAACTAAGTTTTTGACTCATTCTTTTGCAAAAACCTCTGTATTTTGTGATGCTCATCCACTCTATCTCATCTATATCTACTCACAGGGTCTGTTGTCAGTGATTGCAATATGTCTGATCAAAGTGATAGCCAAAACAGGGAAGAGGAGCAGGTTCACATGAGTGAGGGCACTAGTCCCTCTAGCAGCTATGATGAGGGCAGCAGGAGCACCCCAAGCAACCTACCCAAAGCTGCCACGGGGCGGAAGAAGAAAACCTCAGAATCTGAGGATGAAGACTATGTGGCAGTTGAGGATGAGGCCACTTCCAAGAAGAAGGTGCTCAAGAAAGAGTATGGCACAGCTGCAGCAACTAAGCCAGGTCTGAAGCCCAAAAGGCCAGCAGGAAGACAACCCATGTCTAAAGCCAGAACCTCCACTCGAGCATCTCTGGAAGATGAACCCAAAGAGGATGCTGCAGAAGGGAAGAAGAGGAAGGAAAGGTTCAAGAAGACCATGGCCAGAGTAATTGGAAAGCCTTCCATGATGGAAGAGGAGGAAGAAGAAGAGGATCTTTTGCACCACCCAAAGCTCAGAAGCTTATGGGTGATGCCATTAGGTTAGGGGCTGCTTCATCAAAGCCCAAAGTAGCACCCAAGACTGCCTCCAAACCCAAGACTGCACCCAAGAGGAGTACCAGGAACATTCCAGCTACTGAGAAGAACAAGGCCCCACTGCCTGAAACTATTGCTGAAGAAGAAGATGATGAGACACATGTTTTGAGAAAGTTGAAGCCTAAGATACCAGATCATAATGATGCCCATCCTGTAGCTGAGAATATGAAGATCAGGAAGGACTCAGGATTGAGGCTATGGAGAGAGTCAGATCCATATGCCACCAGAAGGAGAACTGCTGTAGACTACAGGTTCCACACAAAGGAACAGCAAGACTTCTATGAGACAATCCTGCGGGACAAGATGCCAATAGTGTGTGACATGAGATGGGTCAACTGGGAATACATCAAGGAGAATGAAGAACACTATCCTAGTGTGTATGACAGCTTCAGTGCTTGTGGAGTGGCATACTTTGTTGGGCAGAAGCTCACAAAGTGGAATGATGAGCTAATAATGCAATTCTACTCCACAACACACTTCTATCCAGATGGCAGGATAGTATGGATGTCTGAAGGTACTAGGTACCAATCATCAATTGAAGAATGGGCTAATCTAATCAATGCACCTAAGGAGGAAGAGGATGACTTGGATGTCTGCCAAGAAGAAGATGGATCACAACACTATGGCACATATGTACAAGGAGATCCCAGATGCTGCTATAGAATCACACAAGTTTGGATCAGTACATTACCTTCTGTCAAGACTGCCAACCATTAACTGGATCCTCAGGCACACTCTCTTGCCCAAGTCAGGTGATCACAACATGATCAGAGGCCATGCAATAAATCTGCTACACTTATTTGATGTGCCACAAAAGTTCAAGGTCATGAGTCTTATAGTTGAAACTATCAAGAGGACATTTCTTGACCAAAAGAGAAGTTGTGGGTATGCCCCCACAGATCCGAGGAGCTGATTAACTCCAAGATGGGCACCGGCACATACTTGTTGGACAAGGAGCACATGCCTATCTATCCAGACTTTGAGGACAACCAAGTGGTTATGAATGAAGATGAACCATCTTCTGTGCAAGCACAAGCTAAGAAGGAGAAGGCAAGGACTGAGAAGGCTACCAAGATGCCAACAATGGAAGAAGCATCTCAGTACCTCTTGAAGAGCAAACATGATCAACTTGGCTACTTGATTGCATCCACTCTGAGGATTGAGAAGGGGCTGGCCACCTTGACTCAAAACCAGGAGAGCCTGGAGAGGATCATGGAGCAGAAGTTCTATGACATGGATGTGAAGGTAACTGAGATCCAGTCTGTTGTTGAGCAAATTCAGGATGATATGCAAGAGAGGAAGGGCAAGTCAACAACTAAGGCATTTGCCAGAGTGCCTAGAGCTCAGAGGTCACCGCGGTGCGGTGATGCACACCAGAGCCACTTCATCTCGCACCGACTACAACTTCAAGGCCACCAGCTCCAGCACCTACTCCACCAGCTCCATCCACATCAACTGATGCCTTCATCCTAGGCGTTCTGTCTACACCACCACCTGAAGATCAAGCCTGAGAGACGATTTAGTGCTATGCATTTTCTATGAACTTTTTGGTAACTTGTTGCCAAAGGGGGAGAGAAATGTATAGATCATAGGCTTCGAGAGAGAGTGTTGCTTTTTATTCTCTCTTTTGCTTTGGTGGTTGAACTTTATTTGCTTGATTGAGATACTTTACATGCATGTGATACTTGGATGATCATGTGTTTGATCATATGATACATTAATGCTTATTGGATGACATTATCCTTTTATCTCTATATGATCATTCACTTTGCTTGGTGATGAGTGCATGAATTTATTTATTTACTATCATTTTGAGCGCTCCACCAAGATGTATGTGACATGGAAGAGTAACCCATGAGCCTAACTCTTTGTGCATTTGCAGTCCAAAGCAAATCTTAAACTATGCACAAATTTAGGGGGAGCTCTTGCTTATCACATACTTCTCAAAGCGACAATGTCTTTCACTCTTATTATCATTTGTCGAAGCTTTTATCTATATGTTGTCATCAATTACCAAAAAGGGGGAGATTGAAAGTGCAACTATCCCTGGGTGGTTTTGGTAATTCCTAACAACATATAGCTCATTGAGCTAACATTATTTCAAGATGAATATTTCAGGAAAAGCTCAATGAATGGCATGGCATGGATGAGGAAAGTGGACCCCACAAAATACTAAGGATAAAAGGATTGGCTCAAGCTCAAAGCTCAAGACTCTACATTTTATATTTTAGTGATCCAAGATCACATTGAGTCTATAGGAAAAGCCAATACTATCAAGGAGGGATGAGGTGTTGCTTAATGGCTTGCTTGCTCAAAGTGCTTAGTGATATGCTCCAAAACCCTCAACTACTTTCTCACATCCACATATGACCTAAACCAAAAGTCAAACTCGGCCCCACCGATTCTTTCTATCCGGCGCCACCGAGTTCAAATGTCATAGCCACTGCCACAAACCCTAGGCAAATCGGTCTCACCGATAGGGATCTCGGTCTCACCAAGATGGGATTGTAATCTCTCTGTTTCCCTTCGTAACGTTTCGGTCCCACCGAGATGAGCGATCGGTCCCACCGAGATTGCAATGTAAACTCTCTGTTTCCTTTTTGTAACATTTCGGTTTCACCGAGATGAGCGAATCGGTCCCACCGAGTTTACCTGACCAACTCTCTGGTTAGCTTATTACCAAAATCGGTCACACCGAGTTTGTGTAATCGGTCTCACCGAGATTACGTTATGCCCTAACCCTAACCATATCGGTCCTACCGAGTTGCATGTCGGTCCCACCGAAAATCCTAACGGTCACTAGATTTGCGGAATCGGTCCGACCGAGTTTATAAATTCGGTCCAATCGAGATTGGTAAGTTGTGTGTAACGGTTAGATTTTGTGTGGAGGCTATATATACCCCTCCACCCACTCTTCATTCATGGAGAGAGCCATCAGAACGAACCTACACTTCCAATACACATTTTCTGAGAGAGAACCACCTAGCCTTGTGTTGAGGCCAAGATATTCCATTCCTACCATATGAATCTTGATCTCTAGCCTTCCCCAAGTTGCTTTCCACTCAAACCTTCTTTCCACCAAATCCAAATCCTGTGAGAGAGAGTTGAGTGTTGGGGAGACTATCATTTGAAGCACAAGAGCAAGGAGTTCATGATCAACACACCATTTGTTACTTCTTGGAGAGTGGTGTCTCCTAGATTGGCTAGGTGTCACTTGGGAGCCTCCGACAAGATTGTGGAGTTGAACCAAGGAGTTTGTAAGCGCAAGGAGATCGCCTACTTCGTGAAGATCTACCGCTAGTGAGGCAAGTCCTTCGTGGGCGGCCGCCATGGTGGGATAGACAAGGTTGCTTCTTCATGGACCCTTCGTGGGTGGAGCCCTCCGTGGACTCGCGCAACCGTTACCCTTCGTGGGTTGAAGTCTCCATCAACGTGGATGTACGATAGCACCCTTCCCTTTGCGTTTGAATTCTCCAAACCCTTCCCTTTACATTCTTGCAAGTTGCATGCTTTACTTTCCGCTACTCATATACTCTTTGCATGCTTGCTTGAACTGTGTTAAGATTGCTTGACTTGTGCTAAGATAGCTAAAATCTGCCAAAGACTAAAATTGGGAAAAGGATAAGTTTTATTTGGTCAAGTAGTCTAATCACCCCCCCTTTAGACATACTTTCGATCCTACACGGAGCCGCTGCCAAGCCCTAAACTCTCTCGGGAGGGCTGATCCGGAGTCCGTTCGGGGCTCCGGAGAGGGGAATCCGTCGCCGTCGTCAACATCAACCATCCTCCATCACCAATTTCATGATGCTCACCGCCGTGCGTGAGTAATTCCATCGTAGGCTTGCTGGACGGTGATGGGTTGGATGAGATTTATCATTAATCGAGTTAGTTTTGTTAGGGTTTGATCCCTAGTATCCACTATGTTCTAAGATGTATGTTGCTATGACTTTGCTATGCTTAATGCTTGTCACTAGGGCCCGAGTGCCATGATTTCAGATCTGAATCTATTATGTTTTCATGAATATATGTGAGTTCTTGATCCTATCTTGCAAGTCATTAGTCACCTACTATGTGTTATGATCCGCAACCCCGAAGTGACAATAATTGGGACCACTCCCGGTGATGACCATAGTTTGAGGAGTTCATGTATTCACTATGTGTTAATGCTTTGGTCTGGTACTCTATTAAAAGGAGGCCTTAATATCCCTACGAGCTTTTCACATACTGTTCTCCGCTTATTTACTTTTCCGTTGCTACAGTTACAATCACTACAAAACCCAAAAATATTACTTTTGCTATCGTTACCGTTATTTCCATACTACTTTGCTACTAAATACTTTGCTGCAGATATTAACTTATCCAGGTGTGGTAGAATTGACAACTCAACTGCTAATACTTGAGAATATTTTTTGGCTCCCCTTGTGTCGAATCAATAAATTTGGGTTGAATACTCTACCCTCGAAAACTGTTGCGATCCCCTATACTTGTGGGTTATCAACGCGCCGCTTTTGTTTGTCCTTTTCTTCCTTTCTGCACTTTAAAAAGACAAGTATGGGGCCCTACAGGGGCGTGAAACGAACCGTGATGTCTAAGTCGCTATGATATGTTTATAGTTCCCGTGTCATGTTGCAGCATCAACGTTTTACGTAGGCGTGTACGAATAACTTAGCTTGGTGTGCTCGAAGTAGTAGTTGCGTGCCTCACAAGGCTTCCGCGGCTTGAGAGGCGGCTGGGGACTGCAAAAATTCGTTAGAAAATTCTTATTCTCCAAGCCCTGTCGAGCCCTGGTCGTAGGCGCAGCCGACCACGACCCAGCGCTTCGCATCGCGGTACCCGAGGGGCACGGATTGAGAGAGGTGCACCAGTTTGTGAGCTCGAGTGAGGGTGCCTCGCGAAGAATAGGAAAAACGCTCATGAGGGCACCTGTCCAGCCCCCTCGCGAGGCATGCGAGGGAGAGTACGAGACAAAACGAGGAACCGGGGGCGGAAAGAGGAGGCAAAAGGCGATGGAACCAGATCGGCAAGTAACACCAGAAGGCAAATTTCGATTAAATAAGGGCAAGCCAACTATGAAAAGCAAATGAAAAGCCGCGTCCGGCACCTAGTCTAGTATTCTTGTCTTCTCACCAGCGCGGAGCTAAGTGGTGCCACTAGGACGTGGGAGGGAGCTCCAGAGGCCCGAGGGCGGAACTCCTGAGCCTCCGGGGCGTGTACAGCCCCACTTATTATTACATGAGAGTGTCACAAGCGGAGACCTTCACATGCACTGGGCCTTCTTCATAGGCGCCGTGCCTTTCTTCATGGGTAGAACTTCCGGAGGTGCTGGATGTTCCAGGCGTTCTGGATGGGGATCCCGTCCTGCGTCTCCAGCGCCTTGGGCGCCCAGTTCGAGACATGGGCGACCAAGCAGGCCCTCCCACATGGGCGAGAGCTTGTGCAGCCCTTCCACAGAGAGCACCCGCCTCGATCTGAGATCACCCACCTCGGCGTCTGGAGGCGGGCCAGCTGCGGCGATGATGGTACCGCCTTGGCGCTTCTTTGGTACCTCGCAGCTCGGAGCGAGGCTCCGCGGCGGCGTTCCTCCCCCAGCACGAGATCCATCCCCCGCATGGCGTCCTGCCGCATTTCATCGAACGCCAGGACCCGCGCGGAGCGATGCCTGACCTCGTGTGGGAGAACCGCTTCTGCTCCGTAGACGAGGAAGAACGGTGTCTCGCCTGTAGGCTTGGTGGCGATGGCGTGGATGGACCACAACACGGACTGGAGCTCATCGTGCCAGCCCGTGCTGCAGGCCTCGAGCTTCTTCTGGAAGGTCCTGGTCTTGAGGCCCCTCAAGACTTCCGTGTTGGCGCGTTCGGCTTGGCCATTGCTCCTGGGGTGTGCCACGGAAGTGTAGTAGATCTGCGTTCCAAGCTTAGCACAATACGTTTTGAAGAGATTGCTAGTGAACTGTGAGCCGTTGTCGGTGATGAAGCGGTTGGGGACCCCCAACCGGCTCACGAGACCTTTGATGAACCTGACCGTGGAGCCGGCCGGGATGGTGCGGACGGCTTCTACCTCCGCCCACTTGGTGAACTTTTCGATGACGATGTAGAGGTAGCGGTAGCCCCCGGGCGCTCGAGGGAACGGGCCCAAGATATCCAGCCCCCAGACCGTTTATGGCCACGAGAATGGGATGGTCTGGAGGCCCTGAGCCGGCTGATGGATCTGCTTGGCATGGAACTGACAGGCCTCGCAGGACTTCACCAGCTCAGCCGCGTCGTTTAGTGCCGTGGGCCAGTAGAATCCGCTGCGAAACACCTTGCCGACGAGGGTCCGTGACGACGAGTGGTGATCGCAGTCCCCACCGTGTATGTCGGCTAGCAGCTCTTTCCCCTGCTCTCTGGAGATGCAACGCAGGGAAACGTCATTTGGCCATTTCCTGTATAACTCACCGTCCTGGATGCAGTATGCCGTGGCCTGTCAGGCCACACGCTCTGCGTCCTCCTCCTTCTCTGACAGCGTCCCTTGCGTCAGGTATTCCTTGAATCCCTGGTCCAGCACCCCTCCTAAGACTCGAGCACCAAGAGTAAGTGCGCTCCCGAGGTTGGGCCGCAGGCCGGGGCTCCCGAGGTAGGTGGCGAGGGGAGCTCCTCCCGAGGTTGTGCAGGTTCAACGGTTGGTGGGGCTGCTGAGGGCTTGAAGAGACGCTCCTCGAAGACTCCTGGTTTCTGGGGCTGACGCTTTGACGCCCTCTTGGCGATCTCATCGGCTTCCTTGTTTGTGTCGCGGGGCACATGCTGCAACTCCAGACCCAGGAACTGCTTCTCCATCTTGCGTACCTCCGCGAGGTACGCCTCCATGTGCTCGTCCCTTGGCTCGTACACCTTGTTGGAGAAGTTGACGAGGAGCTGAGAGTCCCCCTTGATGGTGAGGCGCTTCACTCCTAAGGCCACCGCTGCCTTGATGCCAGCGATCAACCCCTCGTACTCGGCAATGTTGTTGGAGACCTTCTCGCCCTGCTGAAAGCATAGCTGCACGGCGTAATAGAGCTTGTCCTGGGTGGGCGAGATAAGCACTGCTCCAGCCCCCGCGCCCTGGTGCGAAAACGCGCCGTCGAAGTACATGACCCAGCCGTCCGGCGCTTCACTCCCGGGTGATAGGGATTGGTTCTCGCCTGCTTCGAGCTCCGGGGTGTTTGTCCATTCTGCCACAAAATCTGCAGGCGCATCCCCCTTGATGACCCTAGTTGTGCTGAACTCCAAGTCAAACGCTTGCAGCTCGATGTGCCATTCAGCAACTCGTCCCGCGGCATTGGGGCTCCTGAGCACTCTTTCCAGCGGGTAGGCCGAGACGACCTTGATGGAGTGACCCTGGAAGTAGTGGTGCAGCTTGCGCGAGGCCACCAGGAGCGTGAGCAGGAGCTTCTGAGGCATGGGGTATCATGCCCTCGCATCTCGTAGCATCGTGCTGACGAAGTACACTGGGTGCTCGACGAGGCGGGAGAGTTGTCGGGGTCTTCGGGTCCCGAGGGTTGAGGTGTCTCTTTAGGGTCTTCGACTTCAGGGGCTTGGCGGCCTGCCGAAGCAGCCGCTGCTTCAAGAGCATCGCCTTGGTGCAGTGCTGCTTCATCCGACCTGGTGGTTCCACTTGGCGGGCCCTTGTCCTGGCGCTCTTCTCCGAGGGCCACTAGCGCTGCGCTGGCGGAGTGGGGGTGGCAGATAGGTAGAGCACCAAGGGCTCGAGAGGTCGAGGTACCACCATCATTGGTGGGCTGGTCAAGTATCTCTTGAGGTCTTGAAATGCCAGATCGGCCTCGGGGGTCCACTCGAATGGACCCTTCTTCATCAGCTTGAAGAACGTCAAGGCATGCTCCCCTAGCTTGGAGATAAAACGCCCCAGCGAGGTAACGCAGCCGGCAAGCTATGCATCTCCTTGAGGGTCTGCGGTGGGCTCATGTCTTCAATTGCCTTAACCTTCTCCGGGTTGGCCTCGATCCCCCTGTGGGACACAAGGAAACCCAGCAGCTTGCCGGAAGGTACACCAAACACGCACTTCTCCGGGTTGAGCCGCAGGTCCACCTGGCGTAGGCTCGTGAAGGTCTCCTCCAGGTCCTGAATAAAAGTTCTCGCCTCCCGGGACTTCGCCACAATGTTATCGACGTAGGACTCCGTGTTTCTCCTGAGCTGCCGTCCCAAGGCGATGTGTATCAGCCGCTGAAAGGTCGCTCCCACGTTGCGCAGTCCGAAAGGCATGCAAGAGTAGCAGTACACCCCACACGGGGTCAGGAAGGCCGTCTTCTCCACGTCTTCCACCGCCATCTTGATCTGGTGATACCCTGAGAACGCATCCAGGAAACACAGCAGGTCGCACTCGGCGGTGGAGTCGATGATCTGATCGATGCGCGACAGCGGGAATGGGTGTTGAGGGCAGGCCTTGTTGAGGTTGGTGAAGTCAACGCACATGCGCTCCTCCCCTCCTTTCTTCGGCACGACAACAGGGTTCGCCAGCCACTCCAGGCACCAGACCTCACGAATGACACCTGTCGCCTCCAACTTGCGGGTTTCTTGGACGATGAAAGAATGTTTCTCCGCGGATTGTCGTCGCACCTTCTGCTTCACAGGATGCACGTTCGGGCATACTTTTAGGTGATGCTCAATCACTCCTCCCGGGACCCCAACTAGCTGCTTGTGCTCCTAGGCGAACACTTCCTTGTTTGCTATCAGGAAGTCCAAAAGCGCCCTTTCTTGATCTGGGGCGAGGTCAGTGCCTATGGTGAAGGTGGCGCCCGAGGCCCCGTCCTCGTCGACCGATATTTGCTTCGTCTTGGCTTGGCCTTGAGTGAATAGCTGCTTCTTCTTGGTTGGCGCAGCCCCCTTGACTCTGGGTTCAGTCTTGCCGGCCGGACAAGCTGGCGCTGCAGCCTTGAAGGCGAGTTTGAGGGCCGCCAAGGTTTCCTTGGTGTCCCCAGCCACGGCGAAGGCGCCCTTGCTCCTCGGCATCTTCATGAGGTTGTAGGCAGGATGAGTAGCTGCCATGAATCGTGCCAGCGCTGGGTACCCGAGGATGGCATTGTATGGTAGGTCGATGCGGGCGATGTCGAAGTCAATTAGCTCGGTGCGGTAGTTGTCACATGTGCCAAGGGTCACGGGGAGACGGATCTGCCCCAGGGAGTTGGAGGAGCCGCCGCCGCCCCGGAGAAGGGCTTGCTGGGGCGGAGCCGCTCAAGCGGTACATGGAGGAGGCTAAAAGCCTCCACAAAGAGCATGTTGAGGCCGGCGCCACCGTCGATGGGGGTCTTGGTGACGGCTACACTACAGACGGTGGGCGTGTAAAGCATGGGGAGCACGCCCGAACCGATGGTCGTGGCAGGGTGATCCCCCGAGTCGAAGATTAGGTCGGCCTTGGGCGCCGCCCAACCCGGGGGAGCCCACTGCCGCGTGGAGGCAGCGTCGATCTGACGAAACAACGGCTTGGCGTGACGGTCCAAGGGCGGCGCTTGCGAGCCACCGAGGAGGGTCGTGACGACCGGGGGTGCTGGTCCCCTGAAGCGCGTGATGAAGAGGTCGCGCAGCTCCTCCCAGGAGGCCACTGAAGATCCCGGTAGATGGGGTAGCCAAGCGCGCGGTACGCCAGTGAGGGCCATGCGGAGCCAATTGGCCATGACCTTATCGTCACCGCCGGCCTTCAGAACCGCCTCCTCGTATGCTAGCAGGAAGGCCACCGGATCTGCCACACCGTTGTAGCGGGGCGGCATCTCCGGCCTGAACTTGGGCGGCCACTGTACCAGCCGCAAGGCGGGGGTAAGGGCCCGGAGCCCCATGGTGCTATTTGGGGCGCCCGTCGATCCAGTCGGAGAAGCGGCGCCATCCATGAGAGCAGGTCGGAGATGCGAAGCCGTCGAAGGAGCGAAGCTTTGGCGCACTATAGGATCGAAAGTATGTCTAGAGGGGGGTGATTAGACTACTTGACCAAATAAAAACTTATCCTTTTCCCAATTTTAGTCTTTGGCAGATTTTAGCTATTTTAGCACAAGTCAAGCAATCTTAACACAATTCAAGCAAGCATGCAAAGAGTATATGAGCAGCGGAAAGTAAAGCATGCAACTTGCAAGAATGTAAAGGGAAGGGTTTGGAGAATTCAAAGCGCAATTGGAGACACAGATGTTTTTGTCGTGGTTCCGAGTAGGTGGTGCTATCGTACATCCACGTTGATGGAGACTTCAACCTCTGAAGGGTAGCAGTTGCTGAGTCCACGGAGGGCTCCACCCACGAAGGGTCCACGAAGAAGCAACCTTGTCTATCCCACCATGGCCGTCGCCCACGAAGGACTTGCCTCACTAGCGGTAGATCTTCACGAAGTAGGCGATCCCCTTGCCCTTACAAACTCCTTGGTTCAACTCCACAATCTTGTCGGAGGCTCCCAAGTGACACCTAGCCAATCTAGGAGACACCACTCTCCAAGAAGTAACAAATGGTGTGTTGATGATGAACTCCTTGCTCTTGTGCTTCAAATGATAGTCTCCCCAACACTCAACTCTCTCTCACGGGATTTGGATTTGGTGGAAAGAAGATTTGAGTGGAAAGCAACTTGGGGAAGGCTAGAGATCAAGATTCATATGGTAGGAATGGAATATCTTGGCCTCAACACATGAGTAGGTGGTTCCTTCTCGTAAACAACAAGTTGGAAGTGTAGGTTTGTTCGATGGCTCTCTCCACGAATGAAGAGGAGGTGGAGGGTATATATAGCCTCCACACAAAATCTAACCGTTACACACAACTTGCCAAACTCGGTGGGACCGAATTGATAAACTCGGTCGGACCGATTTAGCAAAACTAGTGACCGTTAGGATTTTCGGTGGGACCGACATGCAACTCGGTAGGACCGATGTGGTTAGGGTTAGGGCATAACATAATCTCGATGAGACCGATTACACAAACTCGGTGAGACCGATTTTGGTAATAAGCTAACCAGAGAGTTGGTCAGGTAAACTCGGTGGGACCGATTCGCTCACTTCGGTGAGACCGAAATGTTACAAAAAGGAAACATAAAGTTTACATTGCAATCTCGGTGGGACCGATCGCTCATCTCGGTAGGACCGAAACGTTAAGAAGGGAAACAGAGAGATTACAATCCCATCTCAGTGAGACCGAGATCCCTATCGGTGAAACTGATTTGCCTAGGGTTTGTGGAAGTGGCTATGACATCTGAACTCGGTGGCTCCGGGTAGAAAGAATCGGTAGGGCCGAGTTTGACTTTGGGTTTAGGTCATATGTCGATATGAGAAAGTAGTTGAGGGTTTTGGAGCATATCACTAAGCACTGTGGAGCTAGAAACTCATTAAGCAACAGCTCATCCCTCCTTGATAGTATTGGCTTTTCCTATAGACTCAATGTGATCTTGGATCACTAAAATATAAAATGTAGAGTCTTGAGCTTCTGAGCTTGAGCCAATCCTTTTATCCTTAGCATTTTGAGGGATCCACTTTTCTCTTCCCATGCCATGCCATCCATTGAACTTTTCCTGAAATATTCATCTTGGAATGATGTTAGCTCAATGAGCTATATGTTGTTAGGAATTACCAAAACCACCTATGGATAGTTGCACTTTCAATCTCCCCCTTTTTGGTAATTGATGACAACATATAGATCAAAGCTTTGACAAATGATAATAAGAGTGAAAAACATTGTCGCTTTGAGAAGTATGAGAAAAGCAAGAGCTCCCCCTAAATTTGTGCATAGTTTAATATTTGCTTTGGACTGCAAATGCACAAGGAGTTAGTCTCATGGGTAACTCTTCCATGTCACATACATCTTGGTGGAGCGCTCAAAATGATAATGATTGAATACATGCACTCATCACCAAGCAAAGTGAATGATCATATAGAGATAAAAAGGATAATGTCATCCAACAAGCATAAATGTAGCATATGATCAATCACATGATCATCCAAGTATCACACAGACATAGAGTATCTCAAACAAGCAAATAAAGTTCAACCACCAAAGCAAGAGAGAATAAAAGCAACACTCTCTCGAAGCCTCACGATCTATACATTTTTCTCCCCTTTGGCAACAAGTTACCAAAAGTTCATAGAAAATGCATAGCACTAAATCGACTCTCGATCTTGATCTTCGTGTGGTGGTGTAGAGAACGCCAAGGACGAAAAGCATCAGCTTGATGTAGATGGAGCCGGAGGTGTAGGTGCTTTGGAGCTGGTGGTTGAAGGCTGTCAGTGCGAGATGAAGTGGCTCGTGTCCGTCACGCACTTCACCGATCTCGAGCTCTAGGCACTCTGGCAAATGCCTTAGTGGTTGACTTGCCCTTCCTCTCCTGCATATCATCCTGAAGCTGCTCAACAACGGACTGGATCTCTGTGACATTCACATCCATGTCATAGAACTTCTGCTCCATGATCCTCTCCAGGCTCTCCTGGTTTCGAGTCAAGGTGGCCAGCCCCTTCTCAATCCTCAGAGTGGATGCAATCAAGTAGCCAAGTTGATCCTGTTTGCTTTTCAGAAAGTACTGAGATGCCTCTTCCATTATTGGCATCTTGGCAGCCTTCTCTGACCTTGCCTTCTCCTTCTTAGCTTGTGCTTGCACTGAAGATGGTTCATCTTCATCCATAACCATTTGGTTGTCCTCAAAGTCTGGATAGATAGGCATATGCTCCTTATCCAATAGGTATGTGTCTGTCCCCATCTTGGAGTTAATCAGCTCCTGGATCTGTGGGACATATCCACAACTTCTTTTCTGGTCAGCTGCTGTCCTCTTGATAGTTTCAACTATAAGGCTCATGACCTTGAACTTCTGTGGCACATCAAATATATGTAGCAAGTTTATTGCATGGCCTCGATCATTCTGTGATCACCAGACTTGGGCAAGAGAGTGTGCCTGAGGATCCAATTGATTGTAGGCAGACCTGACAGCAAGTGTTTCACTGATCCAAACTGGTGAGTCTCAAGATCTACATCAGGAATCTCTTTGTACATACGTGCCATAGAGTTGTGATCCATCTTCTTCTTGGCATAGACATCCAAGTCATCCTCTTCCTCATTAGGTGCATTGATTAGATTTGCCCATTCCTCAGTAGTTTATTGGTACCTTGTACCTTCAGACATCCATACTATCCTGCCATCTGGATAGAAGTGTGTTGTGGAGTAGAATTGCATTATGAGCTCCTCATTCCACTTTGTGAGCTTCTGCCCAACAAAGTCTGCAACTCCACAAGCACTGAAGCTGTCATACACACCAGGATAGTGTTCCTCATTCTCCTTTATGTAGGTCCAGTCGACCCACCTCATGTCACACACTATAGGCTTCTTGTCCAACAAAATTGTCTCATAGAAGTCCTGCTGTTCCTTTGTGTGGAATCTATAGTCAACAGCAGTCCTCCTTCTGGTGCCATATGGATCTGCCTCTCTCCATAGCCTCAATCATGAGTCTCTCCTGATCTTCATGTTCTCAGCCACAGGATGAGCATCATTGTGGTCTAGAATCTTTGGCTTCAACTTTCTCAGGATATGCTCTTCATCTTCTTCTTCTTCAGCAACAGTCTCAGGCATTGGAGCCTTGTTCTTCTCAGCAGCAGATATGTTTCTGGTATTCCTCTTTGGTGCAGTCTTGGGTTTGGAGGCAGCTTTGGGTGCTTCTTTGGGCTTTGATGATGCAGCCCCTGACCTAATAGCATCACCCATAAGCTTCTGAGCCTTGGGTCTTTGGTGCAGCAACCTCTTCTTCTTCCTCCTCTTCCATCATGGAAGGCTTTCCAATAACTCTGGCCATGGTCTTCTTGACCCTTTCCTTTCTCTTCTTCCCTTCTCAGCAGCCTCTTTGGGTTCAGATTCCAAATATGCTTGAGTGGAGGCTCGGCTTTAGACATGGGTTGTCTTCCTGCTGGCCTTTTGGTCTTCAGACACAGCTTAACTGCCGCAATTGAGCTATATTCTTTCTTGAGCACCTTTTTCTTGAAATGGCCTCATCCTCTACTGACCACATAGTCTTCATCCTCAGATTCTGAGGTTTTCTTCTTCCTTGTCCTGGTGGCTGCTTTGGGTAAGTTGCTGGGAGTGCTCCTGCTACCCTCATCTGAGCTGCTAGAGGGACTAGTGCCCTCACTCATCTGAATTTGCTCCTCTGACTTGTTCTGGCTGTCACTCTAATCCGACATATTGCAAACACTGACTGCAGACCCTATGAATAGATATAGATGAGATAGAGTGGATGAGCATCACAAAGTACAGAGATTTTTGCAAAAGAATGATCCAAAAACTTAGTTTTAGTTTTCCACAGAAAGCATTTCGGATCAACCGATTTGCAAACTCGGTGATACCGAAGCAGCTTTTCGAACCTAAAGTAGTGAACTCGGTCAGACCGAGTCACCGCATTTTGCGGCACCGAGACTGCTAGGGTTTCACAAAGTCCTGAACTCGGTCACACCGATTTGCAATTCTCGGTCAGACCGAGAATCACTTGTACAATGGCCTTAGCCGAATTGGTGGAACAGAGTTCTGCAACTCGGTGGGTCCTAGATGGTTTCGGCGGAAACCTAACCCTAAATTTTCAATTCATCTCTGATCTACGGAGTGTTTTGACTGGATAGAATAGTTTCAACCGTGGCAAAAATCATGATGAACACAATGTGCTAGGAATCGGACGGGGATAGCACTGTGATCGAGTCCATACACTAGTTCGGCGATGAACTCGCTACGGCGGCAACGGAGGGGGTGAATTCCGTTGACGGCGGCGGAGACCAGCGACTGGAGGCGGCTGGCGACGAGGAGGACGATCCGGAGACCCTGGAGGCAGAGCGAGCTATGCGTGGGCGAATGGGTTCGGAGAAAGTTTCCAATTTTTTGCCCGTGAGTATATATAGCCCGACCCTGTCGGTGTGACCGAGTGGAACAACTCGGTGGCACCGAGATGCATAACTGTTGACAGTTACAAAAACTTGGTGTGACCGAAAAGTTCAAATCGGTTGCACCGAGATTGAAAACCTAGATCGACTTAGTGATCTCGGTATGACCGAAATGGAGGAATCAGTCAGACCGAAACGCACAAAGAAGTTTTGGAAGTTTAAGTCTATGACGAATCGGGGACTCCGAGTCCTCACACAGAGTGGTTCGAATCTGACTTGATCAAATTTTGTGATGTAGCATGAATAGAGTTTGAGACGAGAAAAGCATAGATAGCTAGAGAAGGTTCTTAGGTATTCTTGTCCATCCACTTGGCAAAATAAAAAGAATCCAATCAATCAAACAACAAGTGGATGTCCTCGAATGAGTAAAATATGCAACCAACATGCTCACACAATAAAATGACAAATGAAGTATGTGACAAATCATGCACAAACAATTCTAGCATCTATCAAACAATTGGCGATGACTAGGTCATCTATATATGAGTATATTGACTTAGGAGTCAAATGAGAACATTTGATCATAGGTCATACTCATCGTTTAAGCTCAAGTGGGGTTACCACTTTTACATAATTCATTGATGTGTTCACACCATTAGAGTTTCTTTGACTCAATTTTTAGAGTTAAGCTCCCCCTAGATGTGAGACCCCCCCCCCCCTTAGAGGGATGAACTAACCTTGGGTTTTGTCGATGATGACTTCATGTAGGTGTTAAAGATGCGGATGCTCAATGTTGATTAAGATCATTTGGAGCAATCCTTTTGGAGTGAGTTGCACTTTCAATACCTACACGGGTTAGTCCCACAAGGAACAAACAAGGATATCCATAGACATAGAGTGATGCACACATAAGATGATGTCTATGAAAGCATTAGGTTACCTTGTCCCTTGTCTTACCAACAAGAGGGTTTGTGACTCCTTGAACTAGTGCAAGATGTGGAAGTTGATTGCACTTGTTGTTGCCAAAATGATATGAGTGAAATATGTTGGCGGAGTCACCCTCAAGAACTCTCTAGTTCTTCTTCTTCGAGATCCACATCATCTTGATGGGAATCCTTGGAGTTGTAGTCGTACTTGATGAAGTAAAACTTGATGTAGTCTTGGGAACCCACGTGACCAAGGCCTTAGGAGCTTCTTCAAATGCATCAATCTCTTCTTGAAGCTTGTCCTTGCCTTTTTGCATGTGGTCTTGTGGTGGAAGATCATCTTGAGCTTGTGTCCCTTTGAAAGAAGTAGGATCATACTTCTCTTGTTGAGGAACAAACTTCGTCTTGGGGTATTGATCTTCTTCCCACTCAACTCCATTGACATTGAACTTTCGTTCAAAACCAACACCTTGATTCTTCCGGTGCCTTCCTTGCTTGCGTACAATTTCCTCAAATTGCTTACTCCCAGCAAGGCTCTTGTAAACACCTTTCTCTATAATTCCCTTCAATAAGCTATTTTCTTTCTCAAGTGTAACTTGGCTAAGAGAATCATTAGTGGAATCAAGAGAACTACTAGAAGCAACAACATTTGATTTAGCATGATTATTGTTAATACTAGAGGAAGAATCCTTCTTGTCCTTGTTACTAGACTTGACTTGAGGCATGTAAGTAGATAAGAGTAAACGCTTGGCAATGTAATAAGAACTTTTCTTACGAAGATCATCATTGATTGCCTTTAAGAACTCATGCTCTTGCTCAAGATTGAGCTTTT
Organism: Aegilops bicornis; assembly: GCA_021605145.1. Classification (NCBI taxonomy): domain Eukaryota; kingdom Viridiplantae; phylum Streptophyta; class Magnoliopsida; order Poales; family Poaceae; genus Aegilops; species Aegilops bicornis. The sequence continues at coordinate 713,239,565 of CM038671.1, forward strand.
CAAAGCGTAACTTCTCATGAGTCCTTAAAAGTTCTCGATGATCTTCTAAGATAGTTTCATGAGCTAACTTAAGAGTGTTTAGTTCTTTAGTTAGAAGCTCAATCTTCTCCTTATCATTGTCATTCGTTTTTATCTTGATTAGCATGATTAATTGATGTTTCATCATAGTATTCATCACTAGAGTTGTCAACAAGTAAATCATCATCACCTAGCAAGTCATCTTCATCACTATTGAAATCAACATACTCGGGGTGTGTTACCTTTGGGCCTTTAGCCATGAAGCATTTTCCAATTCCTTCATTTGGTGAATCAAATATGCCATAGGAGTTGGTTGACACAAGTGCTAGACCGGCAACACCTTCATCTTGAGTATATTCGGAGTCGGAGTGATAGCTTCTCTCGGAGTGATTGTCGGAGTCAGAGCCGGATACCCATTCACCAACATGAGCTTGATGTCTTCGTTTTGTGTAGCTCCTTGATGACTTGTCCTTCCTTTCCGAATCCTTGCTCCTCCGGGATGTTCTTCGTTCATAACGATCATCTCTACTCCTTCTCTCTCTCGGTGGTGATTCTTCTCTTCTACTTCTTCTTTTTGGAGAATCTTCTCTTCTTTTGTAGGGTGCCGTACACTCATTGGAATAGTGTCCGGGTCTTCCATAATTGTAGCAATTTTGCTCCCGACTAGAAGATCTTTTGTCATTGTAGGACCTTGACTTGGAGCTTCTCTCTTTGCTTCTACTCTTGTGGGATTTGTTGAAGTTCTTCACCATTAAGCTCAATTCTTCATTGAAGGTTTGTTTCTCACTTGATGATGTGGAGGCTTCACATGAGGCTTTGTAAGCACCACTTGATTTGTTGTGAAGTTCCTCCTTATCCTTGAGCGACATCTCATGAGCAACAATTCTTCCAATGACTTCCGTTGGCTTGAGATATTTGTAATTGGGCATCATTTGGATCAATGTGCACACGGTATCATATTTTCCATCCAAAGCTCTTAGGATCTTCTTGATGATGAATTTGTCGGTCATCTCTTCACTTCCTAAGCCGACAATCTCATTTGTGATAAGAGCAAGCCTAGAGTACATTTCAGCGACACCTTCACCATCCTTCATTTTGAACTTGTCAAGTTGACTTTGGAGTACATCCAACTTGGATTCCTTGATGAGTCGGTACCTTCATGCATATCAATCAAAGTATCCCAAATTTCCTTTGCATTCTCAAGACGGCTGATTTTGTTGAATTCTTCGGGGCACAATCCGTTGAAGAGGATATCGCAAGCTTGAGTGTTGTATTGCAGCATCTTCAACTCTTCCGCACTAGCTTCACGGTTCGGTTCTCTCCCATCAAAGAATTCACCTTGCAAGCCAATACACACAATAGCCCAAACGGCGGGGTTATGTCCAAGAATATGCATTTTCATCTTATGCTTCCAACTAGCAAAATTAGTACCATCAAAGTAAGGAACTCTACGGTGATAATTTCCCTCGCTAGACGCCATACTCTCCTAGGTTGTAAAACCAAGGCTATGACCACCAAAAGCTATGGAAATCAAACCAAATGGAGACCAAAGCTCTGATACCACTTGTAGGATCGAAAGTATGTCTAGAGGGGGGTGATTAGACTACTTGACCAAATAAAAACTTATCCTTTTCCCAATTTTAGTCTTTGGCAGATTTTAGCTATTTTAGCACAAGTCAAGCAATCTTAACACAATTCAAGCAAGCATGCAAAGAGTATATGAGCAGCGGAAAGTAAAGCATGCAACTTGCAAGAATGTAAAGGGAAGGGTTTGGAGAATTCAAACGCAATTGGAGACACAGATGTTTTCCGATAGGTGGTGCTATCGTATATCCACGTTGATGGAGACTTCAACCCACGAAGGTAACGGTTGCGCGAGTCCACGGAGGGCTCCACCCACGAAGGGTCCACGAAGAAGCAACCTTGTCTATCCCACCATGGCCGTCGCCCACGAAGGACTTGCCTCACTAGCGGTAGATCTTCACGAAGTAGGCGATCTCCTTGCCTTTACAAACTCCTCGGTTCAACTCCACAATCTTGCCGGAGGCTCCCAAGTGACACCTAGCCAATCTAGGAGACACCACTCTCCAAGAAGTAACAAATGGTGTGTTGATGATGAACTCCTTGCTCTTGTGCTTCAAATGATAGTCTCCCCAACACTCAACTCTCTCTCACAGGATTTGGATTTGGTGGAAAGAAGGTTTGAGTGGAAAGCAACTTGGGGAAGGCTAGAGATCAAGATTCATATGGTAGGAATGGAATATCTTGGCCTCAACACAAGGCTAGGTGGTTCTCTCTCAGAAAATGTGTATTGGAAGTGTAGGTTCGTTCTGATGGCTCTCTCCATGAATGAAGAGTGGGTGGAGGGGTATATATAGCATCCACACAAAATCTAACCGTTACACACAAGTTGCCAAACTCGGTGGGACCGAATTGATAAACTCGGTTGGACCGATTTAGCAAATCTAGTGACCGTTAGGATTTTTGGTGGGACCGACATGCAACTCGGTAGGACCGATGTGGTTAGGGTTAGGGCATAACGTAATCTCGGTGAGATCGATTACACAAACTCGGTGAGACCAATTTTGGTAATAAGCTAACCAGAGAGTTGGTCAGGTAAACTCGGTGGGACCGATTCGCTCATTTCGATGAGACCGAAATGTTACAAAAAGGAAACATAAAGTTTACATTGCAATCTCGGTGGGACCGATCGCTCATCTCGGTAGGACCGAAAAGTTACGAAGGGAAACAGGGAGATTACAATCCCATCTCGGTGAGACCGAGATCCCTATCAGTGAAACCAATTTGCCTAGGGTTTGTGGCGATGGCTATGACATCCGAACTTCGGTGGCGCGGGTAGAAAGAATCAGTAGGGCGAGTTTGACTTTGGGTTTAGGTCATATGTGGATATGAAAGTAGTTGAGGGTTTTGGAGCATATCACTAAGCACCCAGAGCAAGAAACTCATTAAGCAACACCTCATCCCTCCTTGATAGTATTGGCTTTTCCTATAGACTCAATGTGATCTTGGATCACTAAAATATAAAATGTAGAGTCTTGAGCTTTTGAGCTTGAGCCAATCCTTTTATCCTTGGCATTTTGAGGGATCCACTTTTCTTATCCATGCCATGCCATCCATTGAGCTTTTCCTGAAATATTCATCTTGGAATGATGTTAGCTCAATGAGCTACATGTTGTTAGGAATTACCAAAACCACCTAGGGATAGTTGCACTTTCACGCACCCCTACCTGGTGCGCTAAATGTCAGATCACGGGTTCCGGCAAAACCCTCAAGGTTCGAACACTGGGGTGCGCACGAAGATCTCTCCTCTCCCAAGCTCTCGCACTCCACGATGTCACGGACTGACTCGGCGCACCCAAAGAACACGGGGACGCAAGATTTATACTGGTTCGGGCCACCGTTGTGGTGTAATAGCATACTCCAGTGTGGTGTGGTGGATTGCCTCTTGGGCTGGGGATGAACGGTTACAAGGAAAGAACAGCCTCCTGAGGAGAGGTGTTCTTGTGCTGGTGAGTGAGAGGATGGAATGGATCTGATCCAAGATGAGCTGCCCCCGACGGTGGCGGCTAGTCCTATTTATAGAGGCCCTGGTCCTCTTCCGAAATTTTGAGCGGGAAGGGATCCCACAACGGCCAATTTTGAAGGGAGACAACTGGTACAGCTTATCCTGACTAAAGGTGGTCTTCGCCTGCCAAAGGCTCTGATGGTGACGCCATCTTGGGCTCCACGGTGACCTCCGTCCTGCTGGTCTTGGTCTCGTTGCACCGATATGAAAACCTTTGCCTGATGCCTCGAGACTCCGCGCTTGCGCTGGCCTCTTTAGCACCAAAGAGGAAACAAGGACACTGCGCGCGGGCGCCAGGCACCGATATGGAAACCTTTGCCTGATGCCTCGGGACTCCGTGCTTGCGCTGGCCTCTTTAGCACCAAAGAGGAAACAAGGACCTTTGCCTGCAGGCATCCACTGGCGCCTACCGTTGTGGTCGTCATTGCTTGCGTCACAGGAACCTCGCGAGGTACCCCTTGCCTTGATCTCTCCGCTCCTCACAAGCTAGCCTGGTGAGGCCGCCCCTGAGGAGATCTTGTGTCGTCCGCCTCGGGAGGCTCGGCCCCTCGCGAGGGTCTTGGGTGTTCGCTGGTGAAGATGGGCCGTACGGGCCCACTGGTGGAGCCACGCCATGGGCCGCAGGCAGGCAAGTCTGAGGACCCCCGTTCCCAGAACGCCAACACTCACGGGACTCAAGGCCCCGCCGTCTCCCATGCACTACTCTTCCTCGTCGGAGACCGGAACCTGAACGATGCCGGTGGACGTCAGATCGACGATGGATCCGTTAGGGAACGAGCCGCCGATGTCCACCATGATGCGGTTGCGGCGCCCGGACTGATGTGCCATATGGGGAGCCGGAGAATGTGACTCCGCCTTGCCAACGTCCGCCGCCGCGAGGGATGCCGCCGCCTCCTGCGCCCGGTGCCTTGCACGCCCTGCCATGGCCTCGTCATCGGCGCGCCACCGGAGGAATTGTGCGTTCGCCAGCGCGTTGAGACGCCAGACGGACCGCACGGCCTCCGGCGAGGCAACTATGGCCGGCCTAGCGCTGGATCCATGCCCCATTTGGGCGGACGCAATGGATTCCTGACGGATGGAGTCCGAGCGCAGCCGTCCACGAGCCTCCTCCCGGGCGCGGTAGAGCGCAAGCCGGACAACCATCTCCTCCTCGAGGCCGCGAGGGATGAGCTCGGTGTCGACGGATTTGGAGGTGGAGGACTCGGATCCGCTGCCTGCCATGCCGGAGAGGACCGGAAGGAGCCAGAGACGAGCTTGGTGGCGGAGGGGAGTGAAGTGACTAGGGTTTGGTCCGACGAGCGGATGGGGAGGATTTTATGTGGGGTCAGGTGGGCCAGCATGGGCTGGGTCCGACGTGGTGGGCGTTCCCGAGCGCGCCCGGGCTTCCCATATCCGCCCCATATTTGGGCTGGATATGGGGGTTGCCGGTCAGCCCGGGTGTTTGAGGGGCATTTGAGGGACCCATCTGGGTCAAAAAATCGTGACCGGACAGTGACCGGGCGGCCCGCCCGGGCGTATTAGGCAGGTTTGAGAAGTCTGGTTGTAGATGCTCTTACAAGGCCGCCTAGTTTTTTTTCTTTTGAGGGAAACGAAGGCGCCTATATATATATATATAGTTACAGTCATTAGAGGAAGATTGGAAAATCCATGGGTTTAGTTTTTTCTCTTTTTTTTCGAGAGAAGATCTGGAGCCAAGCCGGTGACCGGTGCTGGGCCTAGCATGGCCCGGCGGGGTGGGAAGCGCGGGCGTCACGGCCCGCTGAATAGAATCTCTACAAGTCACCGGCCCACATTCCTCAGACCGCACACACTGCCCAGGCGTCCAGCCACGCACCCACAGTTGTCTCGAAAAAAGTAAAGGACCCGCCAATCAGCGAGGAAGGGAGTGCCACGTGTCGTCCTACCCCACACGACAGCCTCTCTTCCGATCCTTGGGTTCTCCGCCTCTAGCTTTTTCTTCGCCCACGGCGGAATAAACAAAAACGATCAATTCGCTTATTGTGGTGACGCGGCAAGCCCACGGACACACCAACAATTCGCCCCTCTCGGTGCTCCCACCCCCACTACTCGCCGGTGATCTGATGGCGGCGGCCGGCGCACCGCCGCCGCGCGCCCTGTCCTCGCAGCTGAGGAGGGCTCCGCTCGCCCCGGGCCTCGCGCCGCCGCGGCAGGGGACCAGGGCTCGCGCGTCGTGGCCCCTCCCCCGCCAGGTACTGTTCTTCAGCTGGTTTCGGTGGTCGAATCGTCCTTAATTAGGTTATTACTGGGCCAGTTCGTAGTCCCAGGGGCCGATGCGCCGTGGAGCTACGGGTACTCGCACTGTCGCCTGGCGTTGAGTATCTGACTGTAGCTAGATGCGAGATTTTGGTGCAATTTTGAGGGCGTGAGGATATACGGCGGCGGGTGGCGATGGACGCAATGTAGATGCGATCAGGGGCAACTGAACGAATGCGTTTCTGCTTCAAGTGATAGATGCCACATTTCTTAGTGTGTGACATATCAATGTCTATGGTTTACTCCATAACCCTGTTTGTGATTGTTCACTACCACACTAGAGGGTTTAAAATTGCTTGTGTTGATCGAACCTTTTTCATGGACCTCATGTTTTTATTCTCCGAGAAAACCCCAAAGCCGTCTCGACGCGTTGATTATGGCCCTTACCGATATGATTTTTGTGTAATTTTAGTTGCCCACGGCCTATTTAGCGCAGGAGTGAGTAATGATACTTGGTAGCTGCAATCTGTGCCGTTGCCATGGCATGCTTAGTAACCAAACAAAATACACGATGAAGTAGGGAACTGCTAATTCAACTTGTAAAAGCAACTAATATTCATAATGTGGAACCTGCATGATCTGTTAATTTGTGCAGCAACTGCTAATTTAACTATCAATTTCTTGCATTTTCACAGACGTTCTGAAATTCAAATCGCGGTTATACAATTTCATTGTTCTGGTTAGATAATGGTTAATTTCTGAACTACACCAACATTCTGAACTTTGATTATGATCTTATGTTTTGTATTGTTAGGAAACTGTTTGTAGTCGTGGCCGGTTGATATCGACCATGTCTAGTTCAAGGTCATTGGCGTGCTCTCCTTGTCGTTGCGCTCAGGTGGCTTTGGCTGACGCAGAGATTGCTTATCAGCCTGAGGCTGAGAAGCATGCTGGAGTTCTGGTAAGGAAGCTTGAAGCTTTGTAATAGTGTGATTAATGGTTCTCACCCAATCCTGATTAATGATTTCTATTCTTTCCCTACAGGCCTATGAACTGGTTCAAGGGAACCTTGTAAGTGTTGCATTCACGTCAGTGATTTATCACTGGTTGTCAAATTGTGTTATATACCCTCCGTCCCAAAAAGCTTGTCTTAGATTTATCTAGATACGGATGTCTAAGATAAGCTTTTTGGGACGGAGGTAATACTATAATTAGTTGCTTGAAATGTTCTGACGCAATTCAAGTTATTCATAATCATTACCTCAGGTACAATGGAACTCATTTATGGACAAATCAATACCTGATCCACCAACAGCTGTACTCCTTCATGGTATCCTTGGGAGCGGGAAAAACTGGGGTAAATGAGCATTCTGATTGTCTGAGTTGCGATTTTGGTTCAGTTTTACAAATCAGTGAAATGCTTTGACATGTTTTAAAGAAGTTTTGGCTCAATAAAGGATATGAGGTTATATTTAATTAATTATATTTATCATGAAGGGTCGTTTGCAAAGAGGTTAGCTCAGGAATTTCCAATGTGGCAGGTCAGTACATCTAAAATTCTGCTAATGATCTGAACAACTTCACACTACGGCACCAAAAAAGAAGACTGAATCTGACTTCTCTTCCTGAAGTTTCTTTTGGTTGATTTGCGTTGCCACGGCGACTCGGCATCAATTAAGAAAAGAGGACCACACACTGTTGCTTCCACTGCTTTTGACGTTCTAAAGCTGGTTTGTATTTTCTTCTCATAGCTAGTTTCTATTTTATCTTCTAATATCTACACTAAATGTGTTTGGTACACCCAGTATGATTATAAATTGAATATGTAGCTTATTTGGAAGAACATCGTAAAAGTGAAAGACTACATATATTTCTGAGTAATATCTGTCTATATATGTGTTGTACATCTAGCTTTATACACTGTGAGGTAGGCACCATTTCATGTGCTTAGCGACCTATTAGCATACCTGGCTTTTGATGCCACAGTATATATGTTAACTAGCTTACTTATGGACATTACTTATGACTAGTGAAGCTGTAAGAGACATGGTAACATCACATGTGGACCATATGTTTTTTCTGAAGTATGACTATATGATATAAAATACAGATTAATTGCTGCTGATTTGGAATAATTGCCATGAAGTGCATGAAGCTGTTGCAAGCAATGCACCTGCTTAAATCGTATTTATTCTGTGTTTTATTTCTCAGTGGAAAATATGTAAGTAGTGTTCACCTTTCACTTTCAGTTCACCTGCCATTTCTTTTATACTCCCTCTGTAAACTAATATAAGAGTGTTTAGATAACTAAAATAACTAAAATATTTTAGTTATCTAAACACTCTTATATTAGTTTACAGAGGAAATAGTAATCTAAACGCTCTTATATTAGTTTACGCAGGGAGTATATCTTATTACCCAATGCTAATTTGTCTAAATACAACAGATAGGGCAACTCAGGCTGTCTCCTCGAGTGTTGGTTGGTCATAGCTTTGGTGGAAAAGGTTTTTCTTGTTCCTTTTTCTTCTTCTTATCTGACATGCCATGCACGTCCATAACTGTCCAGCTACCTAATTGTGCTTGCAGTGGCTTTGAGTATGGTAGATCAAGCTGCAAAACCACTTGCCCGTCCTGTCAGGGTAAGCTTAACTACCTTTTCCGTGTTATATGAGTGTGGCAATAATGGAATGCCAACTATTATTAATTATATTTTGAGCTAAATTTCTTCTGTGTATTCTGTTCCTTAAAGGTATGGGTTCTTGATGCTACTCCTGGCAAAGTTCGTTCTGGGCTAGATGGCGAAGATCATCCCGCTGAACTTATTGATTTCCTCAGAAGAATGCCTGTGCAGGTTGGGCATTTAGAACTATCTATGCTTTTATACTGTGGAAGTACATTCTAGTTCTAGTCTGGAAAAGCGTCTTCTTTATGATTCATTATTTGTGTTTTGCCATTAAAAATCCAGGTTAATTCAAAGCAGGAAGTTGTTGATGCTCTAGTTAAAGCTAAGTTTTCTGTGGATGTTGCACGGGTATGCTTGTACATCACCCTTTTGTTGAGCTGCCCTTGCAAATTTACTTGATTTTACTGGTCTAAAAGAGCTGCTTGATTTCACTTTATTCCAATGAAACAAAAGGCATTTCAGTTCTCTGTTGATTCCTTGTGCAGTGGGTGGCAACAAACCTCCGACGGAGCAGCCCATCAGGACCACGATCTTCTCCAAGCTACTCATGGATATTCAACTTAAATGGCATCTCTGAGATGTACAAGTCATATGAAGATACTAACCTATGGTAAATAATCACCAGTGCCTGACGGAACAATATAAAATCTGCTAACCATCTTGGGCAACTAACTGAATGCACCATGCAGGAGGATTGTAGAGAACGTACCACGCGGGGTGCACATTAATTTCCTCAAGGCTGAAAGAAGTTTGCATAGATGGGCCCTTGAAGACCTTCAGAGAATTCATACCGCGGAGGAGGTGGCTGCCGATGAGGCTGGGGGAGTTGAAATGCATGTGCTTGAAGATGCTGGACACTGGGTATGTACGCTGCCTCCCTGTAATAATCGAGTTATTGCGGCATTTGGCAAATAATGAGGTTTAACCTTGGATCCACCGTCCCCTTTCAGGTTCACGCAGATAACCCTGACGGTCTCTTCAGAATCCTTTCGTCAACCTTCCGCATCGAGACCAGCCTAAGAGGGCGGGAGTGAGGGTACAGAGCTCCAAACGGCACCGCCACATCTCTATTTTAAGCTGGCGGGCCTGCCATGAAGAAACAATACATATGGATCACATCCCAGTGCCTGCATTCCAGTTTTGTAGAATCGCAAAAGAGAGGTAAAAAACAAACTGCGGGCGAGCGAGCGACGGAGCCGACCGCGAACATGGTAGCGCATTGGTTCATTCATTCGTTTCATGTACCGTGTATGTAAACATACAGTCGGGCGTGCAGTTGTGCTGTAACAGAACCAACATGTAATTATCGATCTCGTCATACACTGGATAAACGAGTGGCTGTACAAATGGTGGAGTACTGTAACTGTAGGCAGTTTGTAATTAAGGCCGTGCCGGCTGCGTCTACAGTCTTTGCCGGCGATGACCAGCCGGTGTGCTCTGCCTACTTGTGGGCGCACAAGGGCGGCCTGGCACGAGCGGCTGCTATCCGACCTGAAAGTCGGTGCTCTTCAACAACGGCGAGCAGTCCTGCATGGAAAAGGAGCGAACCAGGACCGTTTCAATGGTCAAATTAAGCTCAACCGTGCGTGCGTGTGGACACTTGAAAGCGTCAGAGCTTACGTCGCGAGGGAAAACGATTTGTAAACGTGCCCGGAGTGGCGAGCCGTGCGTCCGACATCGACGTCTCGGTGTCGGCCTGCCTCAAAACGAGCGCACGCAGATTGCCGTCTTGGTCGCTTGCCACTCAAGCCGATCGCCTTGTCAGCCTTGTCCCTTGTGTAATGGTAGCGGCCATCCTTGATAGTAGAAGTAGAAGAAGAGGGTGGTCCGGTTGAAGAATGGGACGGAATTGACCTGACCTTTGCTGCTTTAATTTTGTAACAGCCACGGTTCTGTCTTGGGCGGCAACGGCATGTTTCATGTTGGAGACATGCTCGCCCTGCCCAGAGATGGCTACGCAGTGAGTGCTTCTGCTTTTCATGTCCCGTCGGTGACAAAGCCGACCACCATAAAAAAACGGTGCCGAGATGCCACTCAAGTCACAACGGACAAGGAATGAGTCCCTTGAAAAAGGAAAAGGAGAATGGGTTCTTATTTTATGTTTTTCTCGTGAGAAAATGTCTACAACTAGAGATCAATGTATTAAGCAAACACTAATTGGTAAAAGCTGACCGGATAATCGGCACCACAATGCTAACTTAGCTGTGGTATCTCTATCTCTACTACTTAAAAAGAATCTAAGATTTCATCTTTCACTTTTCTTACCACCTCCTTTTCGTTCAACCTTTCGCCTTCCATTAATTTTCCCCGGTGCTCCATCCCCTTCTGAATTTCAGCAATCAATTTTTTGATAACGTAATAAATCAGATCAACCGCCGGTATATAGCAATAAATTCACGGCCCATAAGTAGATTACTTCTTATGGTACAACCTATCTACTCCCTCCGATCCAAATTAACCAATTAATTTGGTCGGAGGGAGTACTTGTTTTGCATCAAGATTTGTCTCGTATGATCGTCTTATATTGTATTAAAAAAATATTTGGTCATGTGACACGCACGGATACACTCATAGTAATTTTAAAAATTACGGTTTCGCTATCCACAAAAAAAATAGGGTGGCCAAAGATTATTTAGCAACATGTATGTTATTTTTTTCTTTTCTTCTAACAAACACGCTAATATTGGTCAAATAAATGTTTAAAATTACTGTAACATTTTCTCCATAAAAAATAGTAAATCACAAGGTTGCACCTATTTTCTAGTTGCGTGAAAAAAAAATCCATTTCGCTCGGACCGTTAGATTGAAATCCAACTGCTGCCGCCATCATCTTGCTTGTTTACCCAAGCTTCTCCACCCCACCCACCCCCCCTACTGTAGGCCGAACCACTGGCACCATGTTGCCACTCGGCCCTGTTCACCAACTGCACCCTCGACTTTCCTCTAAACCCTGCCCACCAACTCCGACGCCGACGACCCCTATACCCGCACCTGCGAACCCCCTGCTTGTCCTTTCCCCGAGCCCCGTTGTCCCCTCCTCCTGCGAGCCCTCGCAAGGGACACCATGGCCTCCTCGTCGCAACCTTGATCGTTATTTCTTCTATATGACAAAATCGACTAAACCGATTTATTTAGTTGCTCGAAATTTAGCAAACACGAAATCACACGAATTCTTCTAAAGTTAGACTTGGACTAACGTAATGACCAACTCAATTTACCTTATGTGATAAAAAATATTTAAAAAAATTAAAGTGCTTTCTAGTACAAAACCAGTGATTTTAGATTAGCAATTCACATGTTGTTGAACAAACTGTTGGTTAAAGATAGATCATGGAAAGCACAACCCACGCGTCTAATATTCTTTGGACAGAGGAGCCACCATTAGTTTTATCATGAAAAATACTTGCATACTTATTTTCTTCTTCTGAAAAGACCAAAAACCATATGCTATTAAGTAGTATAGGTGCTAACAAAAACACTCTTATACAAAAAATAAACTAAAATAATTACGTACTCCCTTTGTTCCATAAACCACAACAAGAATTATGAACAGATGGAGTAACATAATTATGTTGTACTGGCTGTACTAACGTTTTATTTTAGCTAGAAGTCAATTCCTAATTAATTATACTAATTAAGATTGTATAACTTTTTCTTAAACACAGTACAGACGCAAGCGTCCATATACACGCGCATACACTCACCCCTATGAACGCACACACGCACACCCTACCTCCATGAGCACCTCCGAAAGAGGGCTGAAAATCCTAAAATAATCCAGGAGTATATGCGAACACCATAATTTAAAACCTGATGGACAAGGGACACCACAGTCCCTCTAACCATCCAACCACAGGTTGGTTCGCTAATATTTAAAATTTTAATATTGTAGAACTTGAGAGTGCAGCCTGTAGACTGCGATGGAGAAGAGGGTTCCCCACAGAATCTGATGGCGACTTGGGGAGCCTACCTCACCACCACATGCGTGTTCATACTATCGATACTACGACCATAAAAAACGGTTTGACCCTTTGAAGATTTAGACCCCGTTGCTCCCATGCCGACCACAAATATCACCACACGGCTGTATCCGTACTGCTCACAGCTCGCAAGGTCAAACTCAAACCCGATTCGATCCTTCCGCATGCAGGGTCAACTCGTTTTGTGGGTTGACCTCTCACTGGTATATAAGCGCGTGGTACGTAGTACGTTCATTTGGAAGCTCAGCTGTGCGTTGAGAAAGAGGCGAGGTCAGAGGCGCTTCGGAGGCTCGGAGGGTGGTCAGCCATGAGCAGCGCGGAGGCGGCGGCGGCGAGGGGCGGCGAGGAGGAGCGGTGCCCGTACAAGGGCGTGCGGCGGCGGCGGTGGGGGAAGTGGGTGTCGGAGATCCGGGTGCCCGGCACGCGGGAGCGCCTGTGGCTGGGCTCCTACGCCACGCCCGAGGCCGCCGCCGTCGCGCACGACACGGCCGTCTACTTCCTCCGCGGCGGCTCCCTCTCCGGCAACGGCGCCGCTGGGCTCAACTTCCCGGAGCGCGCGGCCGCCGCGTACGGCGCCGGCTCCGTGGCGCCCCTCTCGTCGCGGTCCGTGCAGAGCGTGGCGTCCGACGCCGGCATGGCCGCCGACGCGCAGCTCGTCGCGGCGCGGGACGGCGCGCCCAGGCAGCACTACGCGGAGGCGCGCGCCGGCGCAGGCGCCGCGCAGGGTGGCGCGAACGCGGAGCTCCAGCACGACGGCGCGTATGCGTACACGTATACGGGGGACGGCGGGGACACCACTGGCGGTGGCGGTGGCAGCAGGGAGCAGCTTGTCTCCGGCGAGCTCAGCGTCGACGACATGGAGATATTGATGTAAAATTGAGCATACACGAACACCGGTACTACGTAGAATTAGCTGATGCAATAAAGATCGAGCGCCGGTCGCGGTTGGCAAGGTTGAGCCATTTGAAATTCGAAAATACTTCCGCGCGCACGTTCGATGTGAAATGATTACTACCTGTTGACATTTGAAATTGGCGAGGCATGTAGCCACTGCATATGCAGCAGTGAGTGGCGACAGTGCTCGTGTGCATGACCACCGGCACGTAGGCGAGGCCCCGCTCCGATGAATGGCGCTGCGGCCTGCGGGCGGGCCTAGGTTGACCAGGCCAACTGGCATTGAATGATGAGGCTCTCCTTTCTCTGAGCTGCGGACCGATCGAGACCGGTCAATGACTAGCAACCCTTTTCGCCGGCCTGCCTGCCTGCGTGCCGGTGCCAAGGGAGGATCGTCAGAGCATAGAGCATGTTTAGTTTGATGTCAAAATTCCCTTTGCTAATGTTTGGTCAAAGCTAAAAAGTTAGCTATCACTTCATGTTTTTTTGGAAGTTTGGCAATTGCCAAATGTTGTCTCGTCAGCACATTGGCAGGTCCGCGCGGGGCCAATTTTGGTGTTTTGACCCTTCTGGAAAAGTTTAGCCGAATCTAACCCTGGTTCGTAAATATTTTAGGATCTGACTCTTTTTCTATTGCCATTAACCTCAGCAGTAGGATAGCACAACCTACCGCCAAGATATTTGGTGGTAGGAATTACCGGTACCGTCACGTCTGTTTGATATGAAAAGACTCTACCGCCATGGTTTTTGGCGCTAGGCAATTTATACCCACCCCCAAACACTTTGGCGGTAGCTCTCCTCTAGCGCCGATAATATGTGCATGTGTTGCAGGCAGCAGCTAGATGGTAGGTGCTAGGCCAGTCTATGGATGGATGAATTAATTGAAGCATGCATGCATGCCACGGGCAGCAGCCACAAAAAAAAGCTAAAGCTAGCTACTGCTACTACGTTGTCCTTTCAATCTCTGACTCGTTGTTCTCTGCGCACCCAGCTTCTGTCTCTGCCTGCATAGCATGGTCGCAGGCACGGGAGGCGCGATCATAGTCATGAGAGGCGCGCAGTACGACGCGGCGTGGTCGACGACATCGGTGACGCCCGTGCCGCCGTGCTCCCCACCGTTCTGACATGGAGCAACTCGCCACTCCTCATCGAGTGGGCCTAGAGTGGCCAGTTGCTGAACCACGAAGCGGCTTGAGGCGACAACTTGCTCTGTCGGGTCAGGCGTGGGAGGTGGAGCAACGAGTTGTCTCGTCGTATCCGGCGGGCTTGATAGGCCACCCAACCGGCTTGTATGCCGGAGAACTGCTCTTCGGAAGCCATCAGAAGAATGGTGAACAAGGAGATAGGGGAGCGGTGGAGGGGCGTGATTCTTGCCTGACGTCTGGCCTCCTTTAAATAGAGGAAGGGCGGGAGGAGCTCGGACAGCGTTGCGTTTAATGCCGGCTTGCTCATGAGCGGACATGTGGTCGGAGTAGGTTTCTCGGCTTCCACGCGGATTTAATGAAGGCGTATGAATGCGGCGAGGAGGCGTGTTCAGCCGGACATGCAGCCGGTGGCTCCCTTTTTCGGCGAGCTGCAATGGCGGAGGCAGTGAGAGTTGCGTTCGCCCTGAGCCTCCTTCAATGCGGAATGGCGCGCTCTACAGCGGCATGAATGCGGGCAGCTGGCACCAGGATGCGCACACGGGAGGGGAGATGTTTTTGATGGGCCAGGGTGGTCAGAAGCGCACTTGAGATCGGTCCGGACTCCTGTAAACCTCCCTCATTTTTGTCCACGGTTTACGGGAGAAAACGCGTCCGAATCGCCCAGTAGATCAATACAGGTCGGTGTTAGATGGCTTCCGTTATCCGAACAATACGGGAATGGCTGCAGAAGATTTGAGGATCGGCGTTGGAGATGCCCTTACCCACAACTTCTTGTCACACGCGAGACAGTGCCAGATTTTACTCAACTTTGGACCTGGCTGCAGGTTCCGATGGCATGTTGACGAGACGAGGTCGGCGTACGTACATGTCTACGGGTGAGGTCGGCCCTGAGTTCTCGACCACTAGAACACACACAAATTCATGAGTCCGTCCACGCAAACCGAATGCAACAGAGAAAAGAAAATCGCGTTCAGATCTGACGGCTGGAATCGATCGTCATACGGATCCTCCTCCTAATTACATCAGCTGGCCTGGGTGGACAGGACTCTAGCCTGGGTTCTACTACTCCCTCCATTTTAAATTACTCGTCGTAGTTTTAGTTTAAATTTGAACTAAAACTACGACGAGTAATTTAGAACGGAGGGAGTAGTAAAATCTAGAGGGAGGGCGATAACAACCTGACGCGGTGAACTTTCGCCGAGACGGGTGGCTGTATACTGATTGAACAGTTGAACTGTCGCCACTCAGGTCACTAGCACTGCGCTGCGTTGTGCATCCCAGACCAGTTGAACAGTTGAACAGTTGCCCAATTCCGCTCTGCCGTGAGTATTTGACAAGTTCTTCATAGCATCGCCGCGACGAAACAACACCACCTGACCTGGCACTGTAGATTGTTCCTGCCGTCAATAAGCACCCGCTCGGCTCCTCGCCAGGTGCGTAGACGCTATCCCATGGTTGACTATAGTAGTTGAACAAAACGAGTAACCATTCTTACGCGAAATGAGAAGCAGAGCGCAACCAAAGCGCCATGCCATACATATTTGGCCTGGCGAATTGACGTGTTGGAGGTCGCAGGGTAGAGAGAAAAGCACCCAAAAGAGCGGAAAAGGCTCAAGATCCTGTGCCCCCCAACTTTGTGCCTTGTGGATTCTGATCAGTATCGCCGTTACCCACAACTTTGTGCCCGACGCGTCTGGGTAATCACTCACAGTCTACCAATGGATGCTTCTAACAAAAGAGGGGAAAAAAAGTCAATCAATGGATGGTTTTAAATAAATAAAAAGAAAAGGTCAACCAATGCCCAGTGAATAGTCGGCCAATACAGGGACAAAGCATATCTATCTACCCGTGCCGGAATTTCCCTCACACATCACGGGGCGTCAAGGTGAGTTGTATTAGAGCTGCGACAATTAATATGGATCAAAGGGATCAGAATGTCGCACGACAGAGACGGATGAAGCTCCAACTCCAGGAATTACCGGCAGAGGAGCAGATGCATACCCACTGCCATGCTTTATACCCTTTCTTTCTCGCCCAGAAAATTCTAAAAAAAAATTGTACACCCACCAACAGCAAACGTATTATTGATCATAGCGCCACGAAAACAAAAACAGTCTCCGCACGTGACGAACAGGACAGTGACGAGACGAGATTACTCAAATTATGTACAAATCGAACAACAACAGAGTTTGCTGCAAACCGTGCCTGAGCCGCAACATACCCGAGTTCACGCGCTATCTTCCTTCGGTTTCTGGCTCAGCTCCGCGTACTGGCCTCCCATCAGCTGCAGCACCTCGCTCCACAGGCAGGAAGGGTCAGTCGTCAGCGCGTCGGTGATCAGGCCCGAGCTGCAGGAGGTGACGACCCAGTACCCTGCGTCGATCTCGCTCAGCAGCTGATCGTGGTCCCAGGCGGAGTACCCGACATAGAACTTGAGATCCTCGGGGTTAAGCGCGCCGTTCTTCATCAGGTGACCGACCTTCTGCAGGTCCGTTCTGAAACCGAAGCAGACGCCCGGGGCCACCTCCTCAAACCCCTTGATGGGCCTGCCTTCGTTGGTCCTCATCAGGAATATGCTCATGTCGACGGGGCCTCCGAAGAAGAGGGAGCAGTCGCCGAAAGGCGTCGCCTGGTCGCGGAAGGATGGGTTCACGTGTTTCATCTTCGTGTAGAGTGGCCGGTTCAGGATGACGCCGAATGGACCGTCGTAGGCGTCTCTCGAACCTAGTTTCAGGAGGAGGATGACGGTTCTTTCGAAGGTGCCGTTCCCGTCAAGCTCTTCCGTGGCGACCAGCACACAGCCAGACTCTGGCGCAGAAATAGAATGGGCCCATTTCCGAGGAAGACAGTGTACTGGTCCATCGAATGATGTCTGTGGTAGTGTATTTACATCGACTGCTTGCTCCTGGTTTTAAGACATGATGAAGAATTAATTAGGAACAAATATTATAGGGGGGAAGACTGAGAAGAGATTAGATCAACTAGATCAGCACTAAGTAGCAGGCAGAGACAGAACAAATTACGTATTTTATGTACAGTTATGACAAAACCAAAGAATTACAGGACAAGCAAAAAGGTAAATGAGGCAATGCTTCTGTATTAGAAATAGCACACTGAAAATCTTGTTGCACTGCATAGAAATGCTCTAGCATTTTGGTGTTTAAAGGTGAAGAAATTAGACTCCTCTATTATACTGCCAGGAAGTTTAGCAGGAATTGAGTTAAAAGAAGATTCGTAGTGAGAACCTTCAAGAAATAAAATGTCAGAGCATGTTACATACTCTGACTTAGCTCTTGTTAAGTTTCCAAGGTCTCATGGAGCTCTTCTCAAGTATGATGTTGGGTGAACACACAGGCCAACTGAACCTACATAAGTGCATTCTCTCTGATATGATGCCAACTAATTAACATACTGAAGAAAAATATATTTCCAGTGATTCAGTTAAGGTTATGCTAGTTAAGCCACTACTAAATAATCACTTAAAAGGACCATACATAATATCTAGCATGAGTGGAATTCATAAAGCTAGATCGTGTACTTTGCAAATACTGAGTTCATAAAAGATAATGGAGAGAGTTTTTCAGAAAAAATAAATAATGCAGAGTGACATTTGGAATAAACTAGTCCAAAAGGATTGGACTTACCGACTTTGGAATCACAAAGCTTGCTCTCACATCTCGCCAATATGACAGGTTGCTTGGTACATACATGGTGTCACCGGATTTCAGTTCGCCATGATTTTGGCTTACTGCATCGGCATCATCATCTCCAATGGGAGTAGATGCATCACCTTTTCCTGCATTAAGAAATCATCAATTCTATACATCCTTTAGATAGTTTATTATCGATCCAGTGTTTAGCTCGTTGCATAAACATTGTAATATTGCACTTCCTGCTTCCCACAATAAGTGTGGCTGGGAGGGAGCACTATATACCTACAACTGAATAAACATCAAACCAACCTTACTATGCTGATTCAAGTATTCACATCTAAGCAACGTGCGGTTGGGAAAGTAAGACGATCGGACAACCTAAGTCCGCTATCTCTCAATCCAAACCACTCCAGTAAACAAGCTATTAGTATTGAGTTTTTAACCACAGACTGCATCGGAAGCATTTCAACCCCAATAGCTTATCCACCATCGCAGCAAGAACCTCACCGAGACAGCCAGGCATAAGTGTTTCATCATTCTATTGCTGTCACCAATTTCAGTATTTCACCGTTACTAACACCGACCGACCCCTGACGCCAATACGACACGTTCCTATTTCGACACTTTCATGGCCCGACTGTGACGATCACGGGAAGGGGGCAACCAAAATCGCACTTTGCGCGGTCGTATCACCTTGACCCGCATCGAATCGACAAAAAGGTCTGACCATCTCCCGCATAGAATCCGTACAGAGATCCCCACCTTTCTACTAGAATCAAACGAACAGAGCATGGAACCTCATAGTATAAGAATTTACCGGAAGAGGAGGGCTTGCTCTTGGGGTCGTCCCCGTCGCGGCCGTTCCTGCTCTTCTTCCCGGACGCGCTCACCGCCAGCTTGGGCCACCGCCTCCTCCCGATCTCCCCGGCGGGGAGGGGCGCCCAGGTCGCCGGCGGGTCGCGGCGCGGCCTCGGAGCGAGGAAGGAGGGCCCGGCGGCCTTCAAGTTGAGGGCCCGCATGTCCATGGTCGCGGGGGCGGGTGGGTGGCTCGGCCTTGGGGTCCGTCGGAGCAGAAATATTTAGATCGCGAGAAAGAGAGTGCTCGAGGGCGGAGCTTAACCGGGGGGCTCGACCGTGGGTCCCGGGTGACAGCGAGGGTGGTTGCTCGTTCCGGTGGCGCCTCAGCGGCGTACGTGTCCCGGTGACAGGGACTCGGGGCCAGGGAGGGTGGGGTGGTTGCTTGGTAAACGTTGATCTCTGATTTGCTGTGACGTTGTAGGACTGGACTGGACAGGACGATAAATGCATGGATACTGAAATGTGGCTCTCTCTTCCATTAATAAGCAGGTGGTTCAACAGGAATGGGATGAAACGACGCTGTTATGTTTTAGTACTCCATCTGTTTCAAAATATAGTGTGCCCGCGCTTCCCGAGATCTAACTTTGACCATAAATTTAACCAACGAGACCGACCACGGCGGGAGAAAATTTATATAATTGAAAAGTTCTTTTGAATACGAATTCATAAGTTTTGCTCCCACCGCTGTCGGTCTCGTTGGTTAAATTTATGGTCAAAATTAAAGCGCAGGAACTGGGGGCGCACTATATTTTGGAACGGAGGGAGTACGATTTTTTTCGATGTACTAATAGAAATAGTGAAAGCATCATGGCAGCTAGCAGTAGGGCTGCAGGAAAAGCTCGTGGCTCGTGAGCCGCTTGAGATCGACTCGTATTTTCGCTTGACTCAGAAAAAAAATGAGCTGAGTATGAACGCTTTATGTAGTTCGATCCAGAAATAAGGTTGCTCGATATCATATAAGTATATTAAACAACCTTCATCTCTATTACAAAGAATTGAGATTATATTGTGTATGATTTTTTCTTTTCATTTTACCTATTAGCAAGCATGGAAATTAAGCGTGGAGAAAATTTAGCCTCAATATAATACATGGCCAGCCATGCATTCAATATCTTGTAGTTCTGGCCAAAGTTTGAGAGTAGACTTGCCTTCATTTTCTTCTCTTGCTAGTACTCCCTCTGCAAAAAAAATGTAAGAGCCAAAATGGCCCTTCACATTTAGATCACTATTTTAATGATCTAAATACGTTTATATTTCTTTACGAAGGAAGTACTTACTAGTTCATCCACGATCTCTTGTTATTAAATACTACTCTTTCTGTTTTTATGTATGTAGACATATTTTAAAATGTAGATTCACTCATTTTGCTCCGTATGTAGTTCATGTTGTAATATCTAAAAATATTTATATTTAAAAACGAAGATAGTAGTCTTCGGTCGAGAAAGAAGAAGTCGAATTTTATAGTGATTTTTTATGTTGTGGCTTATCTTGTTTTAAAGTTTACCTTAAATTATTTTAAAACTTTTCTTATTTAGCTCGAAACCAGCTTAAGATCATTACAAATTGAGCACGAGTCACTTTCTACTGCTCGACCTTTAGCATCGCTAAGTCTGAGCTCGCTCAAATTCCAGTATGAGTTGACTGAGCCTAGTCCAACTCGCTCGAACTCGATTCGCTTGCAACCCTAGCCAGCAGAGGGGAAGGGGGATGGGGACAAGCTCGGCGAAGAGTGAAACCGACCGGGGGCGTCAGCACCCCTCTGCCGCTATCGCCGAACGTCCCTATTCAGTCTTGTACAAATATTGTACGCATCGACGGAGAGGAAAAGAGTAGCACGTGACGGCGGAGTGACACGGAGACATGGGGGTGGTCATCGATTTGGAAGCATCTTTGTCCAGGTTGCAAGAAAAAAAAACGGAGGAGTTGTGTGCCTCGTGTAGAGGCGAAGAAAAAATGATGCTCCCGGCGGGGCTCGAACCCGCGACCTTCGGCTCATAAGACCAACGCTCTAACCAACTGAGCTACGGGAGCTTTTACTTCCTGTATATAAATCGAAATAATATATTCTATACAACTCAACTTCAGGAAGCGTTTTCCAAGGAGAAACAGAAAGGGGAGTGACGCGCGGATATGGGTCAGAGTTCGTCTTCTTTTTTTAACAGGAAGGCCTTTATGGCTAGCTATATTAACTAGAAGTGTCCGTGCGTTGCCACGGGTTCTTGAAATAGTTTACAAGAGTTACATGTTAACTTTCTAAGGCCTTGCTCTACCGTAGATCCAGACCCCTGCCACTGATTCCACCCCGCCTAGGCCGCCGCCTGCCGCCGCGCTGCCTCATCGCGTTCGCCTCCGCTTCGGCCGCCTCCGCTTGCCCGGACCCGCCGCCTCTCTCCGGCCGCCTCCGCCTCCGGTCCATCCTCCGTCCGGCGCCGCTCCATCCGTCTCCTTTCGGCCATGCTCCGTCCCGCTTTCTCCGGTTCGTCGCCTCGCCTGTCGCATGCCGCCATCCGCTCTGCTCGCTCGCTTCCAGACGCCGCCTCACTTCGCCTGCCGCCGCTCGCTCCCCGATGGCGCCGAAGAAGACGCCGAAGGGCAAGTCTGGTTTCTTCGGCATGAGGGCGAAGCCCTCCGAGAACTTCGGACTGGAGTTCTCTCACGCAGGGCAGCGTTGGTGGCTCGACACGTATCCCACCGCCGATGAGGCCGCGCGTGCCTACGACGTGGCGGTGTGGCGTGCCGGACGGACGAAGACGGACCTAAACTTTCCGGAGGTCGAGTCCCAGGCGGTGGCAGAGTGGCTCATGCCGCAGGGCATCCGGATGGAGGAGATGCCGACTAAGAAGGCGAAGAAGAGACCGGCGGTCGTTGTCGCTCCCAGCGAGAGCGACGAGGCAGCGATGGCTTGGTTTGCACCATTTGCAATTTGCTGCAAAGCCATCTCTAATGAAATGCTATTTGCTACATTTTTAAATAGGAAAATTATTCCGATCAACCAGCCATAACTCAATAGACCAATCTCTAATGAAATGCTATTTGCTATATTTTTTAAATTGAAAAATTATTCCGATCAGCCAGCCATAACTCAACAGACCAATCCGAACCCACATTTTCTAAAGTAAAGAAATTATTTCCCTTGATAGATCAAGATGACAAATTGTCTTTTGCCCGACTGCTATGTTCCTACACACGCA
This sequence comes from Aegilops bicornis, assembly GCA_021605145.1. Taxonomy (NCBI): domain Eukaryota; kingdom Viridiplantae; phylum Streptophyta; class Magnoliopsida; order Poales; family Poaceae; genus Aegilops; species Aegilops bicornis. The sequence goes on from CM038671.1 coordinate 713,261,787, forward strand.
AAGCAAATTATTTTTAAATCAAGGAATTAAGAAAAGGAAGAATATCATCATGTTCGTGGCACTTGCCAGGTCTGCCATGCTACCGTGGCATCGACTTTTTAGTCTCTACCCACATGCCGAGTTGAGAAATAATCTTCAGATATACCCACTGCTAACACACTCACGTACATAATGGTCCTTGTCTGATTGATTAGGCTGGCTGTTAACACAAGTACACAACACACAAAATCAGTCAATGGCCACACGTATGCATTGTCTACTTTATTCTAATTGTGATGCAATCGTGACACATACTCGCCCCGTCCGCTCGCCCGTCACGGTAATTGCCTACTCCCCATTTGTGCCAACCGCTCGACCTCGCCACCGCCGCTCACCACTCAATCGCCACCGGCTGCCCATTGCCTCTTTAAGCCACCCAGCAGCTCGCCGCCCAATGTTGTTGATTGGAATGCGGGACTGAAGATAATCCATGCACATGTTTTAGTTCTTCTTGGCATCAATCTTTGGTACTTGTCAATCCATCTAACACATAAAAAATCGACTCTCAGACAGAAAAGTGATCTAATTCATTTGTCAAGTACCCTGCTCTAAAAACTGTGTGACAAATGAATCTAGTAGAAGTAAAAATGGTAAGAAGCCCTCAGCTCAAACTATAACATAGCTAAAATTAATTAATTTAACAATTGTGCTTCAATAGTTAGAACACTGCAGTTCTCTTTACATGGACTTATACTAAAGACAATTTAGGTATTGAAGAGAAAAACATCACCTCCAACCATTAACATCCCAATGTCCTGACGTAGATTTGGCACTGACTTCTCTAGATGAACAATGATCCCAATGTCCCTCTTACTGGATAGAAAGTCCAATGTCAACGGCAATACGCAATAGGGAGCGACATCTGAAATCTTGTGGTCCATAGCAATTGGAGTCCTTCTCAAGAACTTATCCTGCTTCGGTAACCACATATGAACAAACCATAGAAGCGTGAAAAGTGAATGCACTATTGGTGCATATAGAGGACTACATATCACATTCTCTTGCCATCTGTCAAACTTAATGGTCACATCTCTAAACACTGTTCTCTCTCAAATTAATTAGTGATTGCATCACAACACAGCGGATTATCTTGATCAACTCCTAACAGGATTCAAGTCAGCATTGAAATCTACAGGATGACCATGGATCAGTAATCTGAGAAAGGAAAGTCAATACAGAAATAATCAAGATGCTATAATCACTTGATATATAAGAGTGCTGGTTACATAGTAGTGTAAAAACAACTGATTAGAACAATACAAATAGAACTGAAAATTTCCTGTTAAGTGAGGAAATCAGAACTATTGTTCAGCTTACTAAAAATCATGCTTCATTTAACAACATAAGAGCTCAAACTAAGTTCACGTGGCTTCTGTTCAAGAAAGAGTTCAGTGGTATAGTGATCATGAATTGTTCAGCACAAGAAAAAGAAGTGCATGGCGGTTTTACCAGAAAACGCGGCAGCAACCGCACACACACGCTGATCAGCAGCAGCAAGCACACAACATCGCAGCGATATACAGTGGCAGGGGCATACCACGCACACATGCGCAGCAACAACAGCCAAACGCGCACATCAGCAAGCAAGCGCGCATGCCAGCGGATATAAAAATCTCAATGGCGGCCTGTTTCCCTCAAACCTCCTTGGCAACCCCATTGAACTTGTCACCTCATGCCCCTCCTATCTCTCTCACTCTTCCTTCCATCCAACAACGCCCTGCCTTCCAGCCATCGTTCTCGTCTTTCTCGGATTGATACAAAAATAGGGTAAATAATTGGATGCTTACTTAGCATGTTGTACCTGCTTCTGTAAGTGACTTGGTAGGACAAGCACACGAAACATTTCAAAACATGCAGTGAAGAGCTGCCAACTGTAGTAATTTTCTTAATGTATGTACTATTAGTTGGCAAAGGAAATTGATTTTGTGCCACCAAATGAATGCACATCATCTCATCCGCTTATTCTGGATGGCTAGGGATATGCAATTCTTTTGCTGACCAATTGTCAATAATGGCCGAAGCAAGTTTATACAGATACATAGCAATGAATATCAAAAATGATATAAGGAACTAAAGCTAAGAGTACCCCTATTTCTTCAGTTTCGTCAGATTCCTCATCTTCAGCATCTTGATCATATTTGTCAAGTCATCATCAGGCCTAAGCCTGGCTCTGTTGTTGGCTTGGCTGCTGCATGCCACAACAATTATATCAATTAGAGCAAACAGAAGCAGGCCCTAATTAGTCCAGACAAAAAAAAATAGAGGTAACACATACCAGAGATAACATATCATGGCAAGCGGATATCAAAAGAACATGATCCACAGCCAGAGGCTCGAGATAGACCAAATGCAGCGACCGTTAACAAATCCAAATTCAGTGCTAACAACAACTACTTATATATATTTGGACGTACATAGAAATTAGATATTTCCTAATTGTTTGCATAACAAAAAACATGCTGGCTGCAAGAGAATGAAAGACGAACCTATTGATGAGCACAACAGTACATACCATCCCATCATGATGTTGCCATCTCTCACACTTGATGATTACATCTTGTTATTACTAACATGTACACCATCGGGCGATAGCTTTATTAGAAATATATTTACACAATATGATCAGAGCAACATCAAGGAGTCGGATGCTGGTGCACAGATTCTCCTCAAATTCCACATTCAACCCCTGTAGAGAAGAACGACATATTTTTCATAGGTGATTTTTGATCGAGCTCCTACAGAAAAATTCAAAGAAATCATGAGTAGCATAGAGCCAAGCAAACTAATCAGAGCAAATCATGAGAGGAGAAGCCTCTCAACCTACTACAGGGAATCGAGTCAACATTAATTCGTGTAAGAAATAAACTGTAATGTAGATCAACAACCGAGTAGTTGATAAAATAACCCTGACACAACCCATTAATACAATATATAGTTACAGGAAGTAGATTGAGATTGTGCAGATATCATGATCTACGAACCGTATCAACAAATATTGATTGCAAAGTCACAAACAGAACCTCCTGACATCACAAAACAAATGTTTCATCAACAGAAACTCTAGCGAATGCCAATTGGATTATATAAGTAAGATAGAGACATCGAAAAAAAGAAAAGATAATTCAAGGAGTATATATTCTATTTTCTTACTTGACATCATAGAGAATGCAAGTCAAAGATATTGTGATACATCTTACCCATCTATAAATTGACTGGAAGGCACAATCCCCAGCAAAATATACAGAATGAATTGCTCCTATGGTCCAAGTATTGCATAAATAGTTATATACAGAATATTCAACAGTGAGGATAAACACGACATGTACTACCAATGATTTGTGGCCTGTCCGGCGCGGGCCACGGGCCCGCTTCCAAGTGCACGTGCAATGCACGTCTTCACAAATATTATAACCACATGTGAGAAATCACATACTAACACGATGTTGCAATCACTTTGTAATTAAAGAAGCCAAAAGTCTTTTTTCTTAAACCAGAATTCCTTATGATGGAGTTTAAACAAACCCCACAATAACATGATCAATTTTTTTTGCTCTACTTATCACCTAATTAAGCAAATGCATGACTTATGAAGCGGATAAGAAATCATGTTAACTTGGAACTAAAATTCCAACAAAAGAGTGAGGAACAAACCTTGTTATCATTGCTCTGAAGTCTGAACCTCCCCCTATTTGTTAGTGAAATGTGAGTATGCTTCGAAGATAATAATTTCTTATACAACATATGCTTTTACATGTGAAAGAGCTACAAAATATGTTGACCTACCTATGTGCACTTCCTAAATCAAGCGGATAAAATTATTTCTATCGGCAATATAAAGTACTAAACATTAGTTCGAATTGAATAATACAGCAGAATTGTCATTTCTGACTTTTCATCCATCACTGAATACGAAAGAAAGGGACAATGTCCACTAACCTCTTGGACACTGCACCAGAAATACCATTGGAGGTTGCAGCAAGGGAACTCCCCTCGGCAGCCTCTACCGTGTCCATAACTTTCTCTGTCACAGGAAGAAGGCCAACGATGTAATGTAACTAAAAGATTTCCTCGTCGCGGCGTTCGTGGCGGCACGCGGTAATCGCTGGCCCAGAATCGCTAAACCAGTTCAGCAATCCAACACGAAATGTTCGCCTCCTCTTATCCAGCGAATAGTAATTCCTTGATACAAAAACCACATTATTTTGCACATCTTTCTCCACAACATACATGTGTAAGAGAAAATGACCACTCATTTGATGAATTTATGGATAAATAGATATGTGCTACATGAGGACAGATCTTCCTTGAATTGTAGAATACTTCAGGCTAATATACATTTAATTTAGCTGATCTTATTGTACCATAAAAGAGGCTAGTATCATGTACAGTGCATACCAAGGTCCTCCAGAAAGTCGCAAACCTTGTTGCTGACCAATCGTATAGAACCAAAACCCACGGTGCATCCCTAGGTAATCTCCAGTTTCAGCCTCAAGAAGTATACCCTCCATTTCTCCTATATGTCTTTGAACAAACTCACTGAATTTGACCTAGAAAGAGTGACTTTTTAAGCTTAAAATGAGACAACACAAGGATAAAGAACAGAACCATATTTTGCAAAAAACATGTGAAATATTAACAACTATATTAAAGCAATAACCTTTCCAAGAAAACATATCCCCTGAGAATCCTTTCTAGCTTGGTTAGGAAGGTCCATCTGAACAGCCAGACTGCGAACTTCATCCTGCAAAAGATGAGCTCCATTTACAGATAAATACACCGCCAGATCCTGAAAATATATCACCTTTGTTATACACCCCAGTGGAAAAAGAAGCCTTCTAAGCTGGGGCTGAGAGAGATGTGAGAGGAAATAAGTTTGATCCTTGATCTGAAACAACAATCAGAGTCTGAAAGGTGGTTTCAACTAACCAATATTTATTTAAACAGAAGAACCATATATTTGTTTCACTGTATCACAACTTTCCTTCTAGGATGAATAATAGAACTCAATTGACATCAAATTCAGTAACACTGAAGCTAAGCAAGCTATTTTAAAGCACCTCGTCTTTCAAAAGTTGGAGCACCGATGGCTCTTTAGCGTTCTCAACGTGTGGATGGACTACATGTGCATAATGTCCTGAAGCTATGTAATCAAATCCCAAATTTTCAATTGCTTCTAAGAAAGCTCCTGCAGAAAATGAGTGAAAAAGAATAAGCACATGAACACAATTCAAAGACTATACCTCGATGCACAATCAAATTTCAGTAATAGAAGTGTGCGCATCCATACCAAACTTTATTCTTGTGTTGCAAAGAACATCAGGGTTCGTAAAGGTCCGTTCTTGTACTCATTAATCATATGAGACACCTAGATATAAAATCCATTATAGTTTCTCAGAATGCAGAAAAACATATGGGATGTCTGCGAGGATCAGGCGCAAAAAGTTTGAAGTGAAGCTTACCACATGGTTCCAGTACTCATCACATAGATGTACCACCTCCAATGGCACGTCAATCTACAAAAGACAGCCATTAGATCAGTCAGTTCGTGCAGCCAGAGCTAGTTTACATATGCTGCACACTGGCCATTCAATGAAACAGCATGGACCGGATGAATTTTCTGAAATATACCTTGTCACACACAGCCTGTGCATACTTCAAATCGTCATCCCACGGGCACTCGGACCAAAAGTTCCTGAAATCTTCCTACAGATTAATCACGCCGAGCTTATTAAGTGATGCCGTAGCGTAGCATTGCAGAGCATAGCGACAGGGGAGTGTGTGTATCCAAACCAAACAGCACTGGACGTTTGCCAACCAGCACGTATACTACATACGACACCCCAATCAAATGCAGAGCAGAGAGGAGGAAGAAGGAGGGGATGAACTCACCATGATAGAGAGGAGGAAGCCGACGCGCGCGCGCACCCATGCCCACAGGAGCGCCATCCAGGAGGCGGAGCCGCGGTAAAAGACTGAGAAGAGTCGCACCGGCGACCAGGGCGACGCCGCGCCCGAAACCCTAGCCGCGGACACTCATGGAGACGCCGCGTCTTGTTGATGGAGACGTTGGTGCGGCGCTCGCTGCGGGCGTGGCCCGACTTGTGTAGGGCGTCAGCGATGGGCGGCGGCGTTTGAGGGAGGGAGATGGGGAAGGGGATCGGCGGCGGCTGCGAGGGCGAGGGCGGCGGCTCATTCGAGTGCGGCGGGGGCGAACATCAGGAGGAATCGCTCGACCGATTCCCCAGCCCTGGTTTTTTTTCGTGGGTTAAACTTCGTAGATTTAATTTTCTAGTGGTTTTTTCCTCGTTCGGCGGTGTGGGAGTAGGCAATCGATGCTCGAACCAGCGGGTGGTTCGCTGATACGGACGAGGTAACGGTGAGGACGAAAATAGACCAGGTGAGGTGGGAGGAAGTACCAAAGAAGTACCAAAAAAGACCGGGTGAGGTGGGATGAAAATAAAACCCGGAACGCGACCTACCAACTGAGACGTTAGAAGTAGAGATTTTAAATAACAATTACATCATCTGCCAGCGAACTAGCAATAAAATCGGGAGGCTCTTCCAACCACAAAGACGGAGGGTTAGAACGTCTTCATTGAGCTAACACATGTGCTACCATATTAGATTCTTGAGTGAAGTGCATCCTAGGTTCTCAAACTATTTCGATGGTGTCATATAGGTCCTCAAACTATGAAAAGTGTCATCTAGGTCCTCAAAAATCCTTTTAAGTGCAATAAGTGTGTATATATGTGACACCTCTGAAATAGTTCAAGGACCTACGTGATACCTTTGAAATAGTTTGTGGACTAGGATAACACACATATTGCACTTTGAGGACCTGGATGACGATTTTCATAGTTCGAGGACCTACATGACACCTCTGAAATAGTTCGAGGACCTATGATGCACTTCACTCTAGATTCTTTATTACAATGTTCTATAGTAACCTTTCCGAAATCCGCCAACATATTACGACAGTCATCTATTTCCTCCATTCCTAAATATAAGTCTTTAGAGAGATTTTACTATAGACCACATACGGAGCAAAATGAATGAATCTATACTCTAAAATCATCCGTATATGGCCCATAGTGAAATCTCTACAAAGATTTATATTTAGGAACGAAGGGAGTATAACCGGAGCCGCCACCATCGAGTGTCCTTCATTCCGAATCAGAGGATTCACCACCACAATATTGTCCATTTGCACCACAAAATTAGTACACCCAATTCTTTGCAGAAGCTTGAGTCCCTCGAGTAAAGAGGCCGCTTCTGCTGAGACTACATCAGCAACATATGCCAAAGCAGTTGTAGATGCATCAATGAAACCTCCTCGATGATCTCGGACAACCGCGCCACACGCACCCGAGTGATCTTCATCTGAGAAAGATGCGTCAACATTCAAAACAATCTGTCCTGACAGTTTTTTGCCCCAGTTATTGAGACATGGTGTAGCAGGTTGCTTTCCTACAGCTCTTACGAAATTCAGTGTCAGCGCATGGATCGCCGGGGCTGTACGGTGAGGCGGTTGCACTTCTTCACCTCAGACATATTGCCGACGTTGCCACCAAAGATACAAGCATGTTGTCGCAATCAGTTCAGGTAGTTCAATTGTATCCATGTATGGTCTCTGAATGGACCTATCACACAGTAGGAAATCAATAATCCTTGCTCCCGATCTGTCCACAAGTGTTGCATCGGCAATGTCATTGTAAATTCCCAGAGCCGTCTATACTGCTCTTGCACGCTCACATTTGAAAAGCATATGACATATATCTTCGCACCCCAGCTTACATACTGGGCACTGTGAGCTTGTACCAATATGACGGTTTGCGAGAACACCCAAACACGGAATCACATTATGTAAACAACGCCATAGAAAAATCTTTACCTTCCCTGGAAGTCTTAAACTCCAAAGCTTTTTCCAAACAGGGTGCGGACCTGAACCACTCAGCTCTCCCCGTGCCATATCAGCAGCATAGTTATCTTCCCATTGCTTGTAATAGGCCGAGCGCACAGAAAACACACTCGATTTAGTTAAGTACCATGCAATATAATCCTCAGTCACTTGGTGATGGATCGGTATTTGGAGAATACGCTCCGCATCTATATGCCAAAAATTATCTCTTATGAGCTCATCATCCCGTTCACCAGAAGCCGGATCAATCAACTCATTTACCTTTGTCAAAACTCTATTCCCCCGAACTGTGATGATTTTCCTAGAAGGGCTGTTGGGAATCCAGCAGTCCTCCCAAACACTAATTTTTGATCCATCTCCAACTCGCCAAATACAATCTTTTTTTGAAAGTTTGGGTCCCTGCCCAAATACTCTGCCATACGTAAGAGGATCCTTTCTTCAATTCACAATTTAATATATCCCTAGAAGGATAGTATCGTGCACATAGCACTCTTGCACAAAGAGATTCATAATTATCAATAAGCCTTCAACATTGCTTGGCCAACATTGCTAAGTTAAAGCTTTGGATATCTCGGAATCCCATACCACTTCTGTCTTTAGGTACACACATCTTTCACCATGCAAACCAATGCATCCTTCGCTGGTTTTCCTCGTCACCCCACCAATGCTGCGACATTGCGTCAGTGATTCCTTTATAAATTTTATTAGGAAATTTGAACACACTCATCGCATATGGATCGAGTTCGTCTTTTCTGGGTGCAGGAGTTCGGTTTGGTTTGATCATGAGGGATTAAAACTAGTAGCAGCATAAAAGTATCTATACAATGTCAAATGGGCGCCCAGAGAGAGTAATAAAAATAAACAACCAAAATTTAGAAATTGAGCTAAGGGCATCTACAGCCAGACTGAGCAAATTGGGCCCCTTAAACGTTCGTGGATGCGCCAGTCAGTGTTCGTACGTGTCCGTTTTGGATCTCTATTTGTCCATGCATGCAGTCATGTCTCCCAGTTTTTTCCCTATACGGACGGTCACATACATGTGATTGGTGGGGGTGGAGAGAAAGAAGAGAAAAATAAACAAAAAGCAAAGATGGTCTGTGGTGGGTCAAATCATATACGGCGGACGCAGGATCACTGATCAAACACGCCCACACACTCCTCGTATTGCCCTTGTATATGGGCTGCGTTTGAGGAGTGACGAACAACCCAGGCGTTTAAGGAGGCTTTGAGGGGTCCGGTAGGGTCAACTTTTTCTTTCCCTCCTGTCCGGTAAGTCGTCATACGTCCGTCCAGTCAATTTGGGAAGTCCAACTATAGATGTTCTAAGCACCCTGTTCAACAAAGGCGCTAATCACGTATGCTCGAAACCTTTCCACTTTTCCTGCTGCTAGCCAAAAAGGTGAGAAGCACCCGCCTCTACTTCCAGCGTCCATGCCAGAAGTGAGATATGGACTTAACCTGATGACTGCCCATCGATTAGGATAAAAATCCTGGCACCCATGTTTAAGCGCCACATTGTAGATGCTCTAAGCAGTCCCCTCCGGCCTTTCCCGATGATTTGAGATTTTATCGGATTGGAGGAACCAGTCAGACAAAATCCTGGCAGTGGGCTTGCCTTCTTTCCCATCGATCTGCATTTTTTCTAGGTGATTTGTTAACTGAGTAGGGTATTTGGTACCTCAGCATGTATGATTCACAGGATGGTGGGATGCTTTCAAAAGCGCCCAGAGTATGAATATACTGCGTAGTGGCTCTTTGTTCAAGATTTAAAATGTGAACGACTCGCTAATTTTGGTTGAGAATTTAGTGGGAATAATCTGAAGACCATGCCATTGACTGTCACGATTTTTCTCTGAATTGGATCTGTCATTTTTTTGAGGTGCCAGATCTATTGGCACGCCCTCTTTACAATTTTAGTCAAAAAAATCATGCTAAATATGGGATTTGAATTCATGCCTAGCAGCTAATGTGAAACACACACTAACCAGCTCAGCTGGACCATTTATTCTTGAAAAAATGCACGCCATACTATTTGACCATTCCATGTTGCTTTTTTTTTCTTTTTCTGTGAGGAGTTGATCAAATTGACCCCGGTTACTGTTATGTGTATATCATTGTCTCTCACACATCGCTAACCCGATAACTTGTATATCCTTGTCCTGATAACTTTGGCGACCGAAGGGGGAGGGGGGAGTTGGCGAACTTTTGTATGAATAGCATGGTAACTCACACATTGCAGACCTAATAATTTACGCACCATATCCTGATAACTTTGGGAGGGGGAGGGGGGGGGGGTTGATGAAATATCCTCTCGATAGCTTTTGTGTCAATAGCATGGTAACTCAAACATCGTAGTCCTGATAGCTGATGTACAAATAACGTAGTAGCTTTTTTGACCCAAAAAAACTAGTGTAAACATACCTTCGATAACTTTTTGTATGAATAGCATGGTAACTCACACATCGCATATCTGATAACTAATGCACCCCATCCTGGTAACTTTGACAACGAGGGGGGGGGGAGTTGATGAAATATCCCCTCGGTAGCTTTTGTGTGAATAGCATGGTAACTCACACATCGTAGACCTGATAACTTATGTACCTGTGTCCCGATAACTTTGGCTACAAGGGTGGGGGGAGTTGATGAAATATCCCCTCGGTAGCTTTTGTGTGAATATCATGGTAACTCACACATCGTAGACATGATAACTTATGTACCCAGGTCCTGATAACTTTGGCGATGAGGGGGGGGGGGGTGGGGGAGTTGATAAAACATCCCTTCGATAACTTCTGTGTGAATAATATGGTAACTCACACATCGCAGACCTGATAACTTATGTACCTGACCCTGATAAAAAAGTCATAGAGGAGTCCCTCTACACATTCACACGTATAGTACATCATCATTTATGCAGTGATTTTTTTCAAGAAAATACCTTTCTTTTTGTCATCTGACAATGGTGAAAAAGAGTTTTAAAAGATTTTTATTTTCACGTATTGAACAACAGCCTGGGTTGGTGTAATGGCTGTTGGTCATGGTATTAGGCGTGCCCTAGCTACCTGATGCAGGTTCGAATCCCATGTGGCGCACTTTTTCTCAATTCGCCTTTTTTTATTAGTGTCAACCGGGGGGAGAACGGGAGAAGCGGGAGCCATCGAAGGAAAAGTTGTGCGGAACGGGAGAAGCGGGAGCCATCGAGGGGAGTCGTGCGGATCTGTCGCTAACGACCAGTCGACTGGTCGTTAGCACAGTCCATAATAAATTGGTTATTATCATATTTCCTTTTCGTGATAAATGTTTATTATTCATGCTAGAATTGTATTGACCGAAAACTTAAATACATGTGTGAATACATAGACAACACAGTGTCCCTAGTGAACCTCTACTAGACTAGCTTGTTGATCAAAGATGGTTAAGGTTTCCTAACCATAGACATGAGTTGTAATTTGATAATGGGATCACATCATTAGAAGAATGATGTGATGGACAAGACCCAATCGTAAGCTTAGCATCGGATCATTTAGTTTATTTGCTATAGCTTTCTTCGTGTCAAGTATCTGTTCCTTAGACCATGAGATCGTGTAACTCCCTGACACCAGAGGAATACTTAGTGTGTATCCGAACGTCACTTCATAACTGGGTGATCATATAGGTGCTCTACAAGTATCTTCAAAGGTGTCTGTTGGGTTGGCATGGATCAAGACTAGGATTTGTCACTCCGTATGATGGAGAGATATCTCTAGGCCCACTCGGTAATACAACATCTTAAAGAGCTTGCAAGCAATGTGATCAATGAGTTAGTCACGGGATATTGTATTATGAAATGAGTAAAGAGACTTGCCGGTAACGAGATTGAACTAGGTATGGAGATACCGACGATCGAATCTCGGGCAAGTAACATATCGCGGGACAAAGGGAATTGCATACGGGATTAACCGAATCCTTGACATCGTGGTTCAACCGATAAAAGATCTTCATGGAATATGTAGGAATCAATATGGGCATCCAGGTCCCACTATTGGTTACTAACCGGAGAGGTGTCTCGGTCATGACTACAAGATTCCCGAACCCGCAGGGTCGCATGCTTAACTTTCGTTGACGCTAGAGTAGTTTTGGGATATTTGATGATTGGTAACCGGATGTTATTTGGAGTCTTGAATGAGATCCTGGACATCACAAGGAGTCTCGGAATGGTCGAGAGGTAAAGATTTATATATGGGAAATCACATTTTGGGTTCCGGAAAAAGGTGTAGGTTTTTCGGTATTGTTCCGTGAAGCTTCTAGAAGGTTCCGGAGGATTCCGAAGTGGTCTAAAAGTCCACAAGTGGGTCCACCATGACCCAGGGATGGCATGGGCTGAAGGGAGGTGCCCTGTCCTTATTGGGCTAGGCGAACAAGTCCTCGAAAGCCCATGTGGCTAGGGAAGGGGGAAAAAGGGGAGTCGTAGTAGGAATAGGATTGGACTTGGAGTCCAAGTCCTCTCCCCCTTGGCTGCGCCCTAGGGCTTGGAGGGGTTATTTCCCATGCCCCTCCACCTATATATAGAAGGGAGGGGCACCCCAAGAGGACATACCAAGCCCTTGGCGCCCCTCTCTCTCCTGTTACTCCGTAGATCCTCCGTCCTCGTTCTAGTAGTGCTTGGCGAAGCCCTGCTGAACTAGCTCCACCACCACAATCACAACCACGCTGTCGTGCTGGTTGTGGTCCCATCTACTTCTCCGCCTTTTCTTGCTGGCTCAAGGAGGAGGAGACATCATCGAGCCGCACATGTGCTAAACTCGGAGGTGTCGTCCGTTCGGCACTAGATCATTTTGAAAGCACAAGTGCTCCCTGGGTGATTTTGGTAATTAATGTCAACATATCTCTTGTTGGACTAACACTTTTATCTAGTATGTTTCAGACAAGTTCAACAATGGAGTGGCATGGACTAGAGGATGTGGAACCCCTTCAAGATGCTAAGGACAAAGGATTGGCTCAAGCTTGAAGATCAAGACTCTACATTTTCTATTTTAGTGATCCAAGATCACATTGAGTCTATAGGAAAAGCCAATACTATCAAGAGGGGATGAGATGTTGCTTAATGGCTTGCTTGCTCAAAGTGCTTAGTGATATGCTCAAAAGCCCTCAACTACTTTCCCACATCCACATATGTCCTAAACCCAAAGTCTAACTCGGCCCCGCCGATTCTTTCTATCCGACGCCACCGAGTTCAGATGTCTTAGCCCTGCCACAAACCCTAGGCAAATCGGTCTCACCGATAGGGATCTCGGTCTCACCGAGATGGGATTGTAATCTCTCTGTGTATGTCTGAGGGAGTCCCGGACTAGGGGGTGTCCGGATAGCCGGACTATCGGCACGGCCGGACTCCAAGACTATGAAGATACAAGATTGAAGACTTCGTCCCGTGTCTGGATGGGACTTTCCTTGGCGATACGGATATGTAGATCTCCTACCATTGTAACCGACTCTGTGTAACCCTAACCTATCCGGTGTCTATATAAACCGGAGGGTTTTAGTCCGTAGGACGAACAACAATCATACCATAGGCTAGCTTCTAGGGTTTAGCCTCCTTGATCTCGTGGTAGATCTACTCTTGTACTACCCATATCATCAATATTAATCAAGCAGGAGTAGGGTATTACCTCCATCGAGAGGGCCCGAACCTGGGTAAGAACATCGTGTCCCTTGTCTCCTCTTACCATGCGCCTAGACGCACAGTTCGGGACCCGCTACCCGAGATCCGCCGGTTTTGACACCGACATTGGTGCTTTCATTGGGAGTTCCTCTGTGTCGTCACCGATAGGCCCGATGGCTCCTACGATCATCAACAACGACGTGGTCCAGGGTGAGATTTTTCTCCCCGGACAGATCTTCGTGTTCGGCGGCTTTGCACCGCGGGCCAATTCGCTTGGCCATCTGGAGCAGATCGAAAGCTACGCCCGCCATCGTGTCGATTTGGAAGTTTAAACTATACGGCCGATATCCGCGGAGACTTGATCTTCGACGGATTCGAGCCGCAGCCAAGCGCCGCCGCACTATCTCGATGGGCATGATCTAGCTCTGCGAACAAAGGCCTGGAGGCCGCACCAAGATTCGCTCCGACCCTTAATCCGAGCCGGATTCCCGATCGAGGGCGAGTGGTTGGACACCGCCTCGGGGCTACAATCTCTACGACGATCGAGCCGAACTCCATCCCTGTCCCTTGCGAAGACCTCGACTCGTGGTGCCGGACTCCTCTCCGGACTCGAACCCTCCATACCGCCAATCGAATCCGATTGGGCGCCAGTCATGGAGTTCACTACCGCAGACATCTTTCAGCACTCGCCCTTTGGCGACATCCTGAATTCACTAAAGTCTCTCTCTTTATCCGAAGAGCCCTGGCCGGACTACGGACAGGAAGGTTGGGATGCGGACGACAAAGAAATTTAACACCCACCCACCACCCACTTTGTAGCCACCGCCGATGATTTAACCGACATGCTAGACTACGACTCCGAAGACATCGACGGTATGGACGGCGATGCCGGAGACGATCAAGACCCAGCGCCTACAGGGCACTGGAAGGCCACCTCATTATATGACATATATATGGTGGACATCCCAAAATATGGGAACGGCGATGGAACAACGGAGGATGACCCCTCCAAGAAACAGCCGAAGCGCCGACGTCAGCGGCGCCGCTCTAACTCCCGCCACAATAAAAACGGTGATTCCGCAAGACGGAGATAATAACACCCCGGACAAAGGTTGAAGAGAACCCCTCCAAAGCAGGACTCGGACAGAGGAGGGAGAAGCAAGTCCGCCTGACGACAAGGCAGTAAAGAGAGGTCGAGGGCGATAATTATGCGCCTCCTTCAAGATGAGGCAAGCCTCGACGACGACGAGTTTGTCGTGCTCGAGGATCCCGCCGAACAGAGGCGTTTCAAACGCAGGCTTATAGCCACGGCAAGCAGCCTCAAGAAAAAGTAGCGACAACTTAGAGCTGACCAAGACCTGCTAGGCGGCGGATGGACTGAAGTCCTTGCAGCCGAAGAGTATGAACTCGAACGCCCCTCCAAAAGCTACCCCAAACGCAGGTCGTTGCCTCGACTAGAGGAGGAAGCACCCAAGTCACCGGCGCACGACATGGCAGATCGGCCACCCCGTGGCCGCGACAGAGAAGCCTCTCGGCCCTCCGCTCAGGCCACACCCCGATGCCGCTCAAAAAGTACCAAGGCACGGGAAAACGCGCCCGACTTGCGAGATATATTGGAGGATAAGGCAAAACACACAAGATCGATCTACGGATCGCGTGGGCGCCCAGCAATGCGGGATGATTACCGTCGCGCCGGATATAGAAAAACCGGCCGGGCCGAACACAGTAGACAAAGCTCATATGAGCTACGTCGTGATATAGCCCAATACAGAGGCGCCGCACACCCACTATGCTTCATGAGGAAGTAATGGATCATCAAATCCCCGAGGGCTTCAAGCCCGTAAACATTGAATCATACGATGGTACCACAGATCCTGCGGTCTGGATCGAGGACTATCTCCTCCATATCCACATGGCCTGCGGTGATGATCTACATGCCATCAAATACCTCCCACTCAAGCTTAAAGGACCAGCTCGACATTGGCTCAATAGCTTGCCGCCAGAATCAATTGGTTGTTGGGAGGACCCGAAGCCGCATTCCTTGATAACTTCCAGGGCACATATGTGCGACCACCAGACGCCGATGACCTTAGCCACATAATTCAACAGCCAGAAGAATCGGCCAGACAATTCTGGACTCGGTTCCTAACAAAGAAAAATCA
Organism: Aegilops bicornis; assembly: GCA_021605145.1. Taxonomy (NCBI): domain Eukaryota; kingdom Viridiplantae; phylum Streptophyta; class Magnoliopsida; order Poales; family Poaceae; genus Aegilops; species Aegilops bicornis. The sequence continues at coordinate 713,277,541 of CM038671.1, forward strand.
AATAGTTGACTGTCCGGATGGAGAGGCCCTTGTAGCCTTCAAACGTAACATCCGCGACGAGTGGCTTGCCCGGCACCTGGGACAGGAAAAGCCGAAATCTATGGCAGCCCTCACAACCCTCATGACTCGCTTTTGTGCGGGAGAGGACAGCTGGCTAGCTCGAAGCAACAACTTAGCCAAACATCCTGATAGTCCGGATACCAAGGACATCAATGGCAGGTCGCGTCGTAACAAGAACAAGCGCCGCATTAACGGCGATAATACTGAAGATACGATCGTCAATGCCGGATTCAGAGGCTCTAAACCCGGTCAGCGGAAGAAGCCATTCAAAAGAAATACCTGGGCCCGGCCCAACTTGGACCGCATACTCGATCGCTTGTGCCAAATACATGGCACCCCGAAAAACTAGCCAACCACACCAACAGGATTGTTGGGTGTTCAAGCAAGGTGCAAGTTAAGTGCCGAACTCAATGACAAGGGGCTGCATAGCGATGACGAAGAAGAGCCCCGGCCGCCGAATAATAGAGGACAAAAAGGTTTTCCCACACAAGTGCGGACGGTGAACATGATATACGCAACCCACATACCCAAAAGGGAGCAGAAGCATGGACTACGGGACGTATATGCGATGGAGCCAGTCGCCCCAAAGTTCAACCCATGGTCTTCCTGCCCGATCACCTTCGATCGAAGGGACCACCCCACTAGCATCTGTCACGGCTTCGCGCATTGGTTCTTGACCCAATTATTGACGGATTTCACCTCACCGTAGTCCTGATGGACGGCGGTAGCAACTGAACCTGCTTTATCGAGGATACAAGCGCAAAATGGGCATAGACCCTCAAGGATTAAACCTACAAAGACGACCTTTAAAGGCGTCATACCGTGTAGAGGCCAATTATGCAGGCTCGGTCACACTCGAAGTGGTCTTCGGATCTCCGGATAACTTCCGAAGCGAAGAGTTAATCTTCGACATCGTCCCATTCCGCAGCGGCTATCATGCACTGCTCGGACGAACCGCATTTGCAAAGTTGAATGCGGTGCCGCACTACGCATACCTGAAGCTCAAGATGCCAGGCCCTCGAGGAGTAATCACGGTCAATGGCAACACCGAACGCTCTCTTCGAACGGAGGAGCATACGGCGGCCCTCGCGGCGGAGGTGCAAAGCAGCCTCTCACGGCAATTCTCGAGTCCGGCCACTAAGCGTCCGGACACCGCCAAGCGCGCCTGGAGTAACCTGCAACAAGACCACCTGGCACGATTCAAGCACGAGTAGCAATCTGGCCCAACCCCAGCCCTCGCGAAACTGCGATGCTAGTAGTACGCGTACATAATTATGCTCTGGAGATACCATGGGCATATGGGGAGGGGCAAGACAACGGCACGCCAAGAATGCGGCTCGACCGCACCAGAGGCTCCCGTTTTTGTCACTTCTTTTTTCTTTTTTCTTTTTCTTCCCTTTTTTTTTACTTTCAGGACTCCGTCTTTGAGAAGTCCTGTCCGGCACTCGAATCGCCGAACTCACGATGCAACAGCCAGGGAAGCGGAAAGCCACGTCGAGTGTTCAGGTGGTCTCTATTACAAGCATTATACCTGTTTTACATATCATCCAGCAGCTTGCCCCTGGAGGGGGACATGTTAGATAGTCCTATCCCTTGCTTACCGCACTATTTGTATTGTTCTGCTTCCATTGCAGTACCTTTTCGAATAAACAATACACAGCTTTTGCTTATTATTGCTCTACTTCCTTTTTATATACATGTGTTCATTTCATGACATGTTGCAACCGTACACTTTGGTACGACCAATACACCAGGGGCTTAAGTATCCCAAAATTATGGTGTGAAAAGTCCGAACACTTTCACAAGTGCGGCACCCCGAACTTATAGCATTATATGAATTGGCTCGAATCATGTCTTGGGTCAATAGTTGGGTTTGCCCGGCTCCGTGTTTTGGTACCTTACGTTCCGCTTATATCGGCTAAGGTAGCACCGGAGAACCATCGCGATTGTGCCCCGCTTATGCTGGGTCGAGCACCTCGATGGAGAAAGCTAAAACTGACCGTCATGATAGGGCGAGAGCCGGTCGCTGTTCGAGAGGTTTTTTCGGGTCCCTAAAGACTTATGCCGCTTAGAGCGAGGAACCGGAATTGTCCGGCCAAGGCGTGGATAGCACCCCGAACTCGGTCTTCCGAATACTAGGGGCTTCGCCGAAATTTAAAATTATAGAATTCTATGGCTAAGTGAGAGTGTTCAAGCATTATAAGTCCGGTTGCCTTGTTCGTTGTGTTGAGCGCCTCCCTAGATGGACCCAAGAATGGGAACAAGAGTGCTCAAGTTTATCCCGAACACCCCAGCACTCGTGGCATGGGGGATGAAGCCAACGACTTGCATCTCTCAAATTTGATAAACGGCCGCACAGAAGGTAATATTTTAAATTAATAAACGTTGCTTAGCGCATATGAACAAGTTTTCAGCGTACATGATAACAAATGCGAGTTTATTCAAAAATTACATCCCTGGAGCACTCATCCGCTATTCAAGGAACCCTTCAGAGGCCCTCATAGTACATTTCGGGCGTGCGATGCTCATGGCCCTTCGGTGGCCCGTCTGTCACAAGCCTCTCCGCATTCAGCTTGCCCGGTGCACTTTAGCACGGGCAAGGGCCCGATGGACACCTTCAATGCAGACGGAGCGCTTGATGACTTCAAGCTGGACGAGCATCCACCACCGCTGCACCAAGCCAAGTAGCTCCGGGCATGGCCTCCAATGGCCACAACCGCGCTTATAAGGCCCTTCATGGCCTGTTCGGCGACATTATGGAGCTCGACCAGCTGCTTCACCGGTCGCTCGAGGGCACTGGATGGTCGGCCTCAAAGATATCGAGACCAGAACACCTTCTCTGTGGAGCTCCCTCCACAGGTGCGGTAGAATGCGGCGTCGTCGGGCGCACTATGGGGCAAATCTGTGAATGCTCCTGGAGAGCTCCGAATCCGGGTAAGTAATAGGTAATTCACTTTCACATGCTTGCTTTGCATAAAGAATGCCTTACCCGCCGCTATCTTCTTTAAAGACTCAATTTCTTGGAAGGCTTTTTGGGCCTCGGCCTTAGCAGCTTTGGCACTCTCAAGAGCCGAGGCGAGCTTGGACTCTTGAGTCTTCGAGTCACGCTCCAAACTCTCGTGTTTTTCCACGAGAGCTTGGAGCTCTTGCATTCTGTAGCCAGCCGCCCCCTTCTCTCGCTCGGTGCGTTCATGCCGCTTTGTTTTCGACTCTGGACACCGCTTCCTTCAGGGTCGCCACCTCGTTCGTGGCCCCTGCAGTACCCAAGTTATTCCTGTTATTTTTTGTAACCAAAGCCTTTTCTATAAGGTATTTCTTTAATAAGGTATTACTTACCTTCCTTGTCCTTGAGCTCCTTCTTGGCTTGTCCAAGCTCGTTCTCGGACCGCTCGAGGTTCTGCTTCAATGCATTAACCTCCATGATCGGTCAAGGCGGCAGAGGTCAAGACACTGCATTCCCATATTGACATACTTATGTTAGACTCCTGCGTATATCTTTTTAGATCCTTAGTCCGGCTTTTCTTTCCGAACACCGAACTAAGCATCGTGGGCTCTTGTCTATGTGGTTATATTTTTTACATATTCTAAAACTTACCTCAAAGCCTGTTAGAAGGCTGGTACAGGCTTCGGTCATCCCGCTCTTGGCGGACTGAACTGTCCGGATCACCGCACTCATGATAGTGCAGTGTTCCTCCTCGATGGAAGCGCTGTTAAGCGCCTCATGTAAGCTATCCGGTGCCTCCGGCTGGACGGAGGACACCGGCGTCTTACCCTTCTTGCGAAGGATCCGCTGTCCGGACTTCGGAACCGCTGATGGTTCCGGCATGGAGTCCGGACGAGGGTCGGGCTTAGAGCCCCTGGGGATCTTGCCCCCCGCGCGCCTGGAGTCCGGGAGGTCGCCTTGTGGCACCTCCTGCGCTACCTCCTCTTGACCAAGCCCCCCTTGGGGCCCCGCCGCGGCGTCGCCCGCAGCGTGAGGCGAGGAGGCGGTCGGAAGCGAGGTACTCTCCATTTCCGACGAGCCTAGGGACCCGCTCGATGAATCGGCGAACTCGCCTTTGGGCGGGCTGCACGGTTGTTCAGCATTAGAGAACACTCTGCAATAATAAAAAACCATGGGTATCCGGACACTTACGATCTCGCCAGGGGCTTGGCCCTTTTTGGCCAATCCTCCTCGTCGTCGTCGGCGTTGGTGGAGAAGTCCAGAGGAAGGGTTCTTCCCTTCGTGGGCCCTCCGGCCTCCTCAGTTGGGGCGGCCTTCCTTTTCTTCTCCTCCCCCGCCGGGGGAGGAGCTTCTTCTTCTTCCTCCTCCTCTTCAGGAGAAGATTCCGCTTCAGAATCTGACAGCACCTGGCGTCGGGAGCTCCTTCAAGTTCACGTGACCTCCTTCTCCGGCACCACGTACGGCGCCGGAGCCAGCAGCCCCGTCAATCGGGCGTCATTGGGTCTTCCGCAAAGGGCCGACAGTTAATATATGTCCGGACGTCTTCACCCGATCTGTCAAAGATTAGGGAGTTTTAGATCCCACGTAGAGTCAATCTATGAAAAAAGAATCCCGTAAAGGGTAAAATAAACTTACCTCGCCCGGCTTGACATCGCGAAATGTATCCGTGATCTTTGGTAGCGGATGCTGGGGCTTCGGCGCCCTTGAACAGCACCTTCCAGGCATCTTCGTACGTAGTGTCAAAGAGCCGGCTCAAGGTTTGGTGCTGTGCCGGATCGAACTCCCACAAGTTATAGGCCCTTTGTTGGCATGGGAGAATCCGGTGGATGAGCATCACCTGGATTACGTCGACAAGCCTAGGATTCTTGGCCACCAGGTTTCAGACGCATGTTCGAAGTCCGGATGTCTCGTCCGAATTCCCCCACGTCAGGCCCGTCTCTTTCCATGACGAGAGCCGTGTGGGGAAGACAGATCTGAATTCGGAGGACGCCACCCATTTGGTGTTGCGGGGCTCGGTGATGTAGAACCACCCTGATTGCCACCCCTTTATTGTCTCCACGAAGGCGCCTTCGAGCCATGGGACTTTGGCCATCTTGCCAACCATGGCGCCTCCGCACTCCGACGGCCGCCCACTACCTTCGGCCGGACGTTGAAGATCTTCAGCCATAAGCGAAGTGGGGTTGGATGCAGAGAAAGCCTCGCACCACGACGATAAACGCCGAGATGTTGAGGATGAAATTGGGCCAGGTCGTGGAAGTCCGTGCCATAGTAGAACATGAGCACCGGACAAATGGGTGAAGAGGAAACCTAGTCCGTGGAGGAAGTGGGGAGAAACACCACCCTCTCACGGGGCCTGTGGGTCGGAATGAGCTGCCCCTCATTGGGAAGCTCAGGCGCGATGTTGCGGACAAGTATCCGGCCTCCCTTGATCTTGCGATGTGCCCTCCGTGACGGAGGAGGCCATCCACCGCCTCCCGCCTCGACATGATTGGAGAAAGGTTGAGGTGGGATGTGCGGACTTGGGCGCCTGGAGCTCGAAAGTCTTGTGAAATGGATAAGCAAAGGAGGAAGAAGGTGTAGGTGAAAAGGCGGATCCTTATCCCCTTATATAGACGGACGAAGCTATGCGTCCCCCACCAGCTGGTAAAACTCGCTTATTCCCCAAGCGCCGTAATCAATGGCGCGGATGGGTTACCCACGTCTGTATTGATGAGAATCCCGAAATAAGGGGGCACGATCTATGCTTTGATAAGACATGCCAAGGAAACCGCCTCGCTAAACACGCTGAGGTGGAACAATAAAAAACGATTCATATAAAGGCCTTACCGTGGTGTGATGTCATGCCGCGGAATACGTCAGCAGATCTGTGCAAAAATTATTCTCTATACGGTGTTATGTGGAACTTGTTTTGCAGAGCCGGACACTATCCTTGTGTTCAAAACCTTCTATGAAGTATTCGAAGGAGGAACCCGCCTCGCAATGCGAAGACAATCAACGCGCCGGACTCATCGTCATTGAAGCCTGGTTCGAGGCTACCGAGGAGTCCCGGACTAGGGGTGTCTGTATAGCCGGACTATCGTCACGGCCGGACTCCAAGACTATGAAGATACAAGATTGAAGACTTCGTCCCGTGTCCGGATGGGACTTTCCTTGGCGTGGAAGGCAAGCTTGGCGATACGCTACCATTGTAACCGACTCTGCGTAACCCTAACCTATCTGGTGTCTATATAAACCGGAGGGTTTTAGTCCGTAGGACGAACAACAATCATACCATAGGCTAGCTTCTAGGGTTTAGCCTCCTTGACCTCGTGGTAGATCTACTCTTGTACTACCCATATCATCAATATTAATCAAGTAGGAGTAGGGTATTACCTCCATCGAGAGGGCCCGAACCTGGGTAAAAACATCGTGTCCCTTGTCTCCTGTTACCATCCGCCTAGACGCACAGTTCGGGACCCTCTAACCGAGATCCGCCGGTTTTAACACCGACAATGTCCATTACCAAAATCGATCTCACCAAGTTTAAGTAATCGGCACTACCAAGATTACAATGCAAACTCTCTGGTTAACTTATTACCAAAATCGGTCCCACCGAGTTTGTGTAATGGTCTCACCGAGTTTGCCTGACCAACTCTCTGGTTAGCTTATTACCAAAATCGGTCCAACCGAGTTTGTGTAATCGGTCTCACCGAGATTACGTTATACCCTAACCCTAACCATATCGGTCCTACTGAGTTGCATGTCGGTCCCATCAAAAATCCTAACGGTCACTAGATTTGCTAAATCGGTCTGGCCGAGTTTCTCAATTCGATCCCACCGAGTTTGGCAAGTTATGTGTAACGGTTAGTTTTTGTGTGGAGGCTATATATACCCCTCCACCTCCTCTTCATTCGTGGAGAGAGCCATCAGAACGAACCTACACTTCCAATACACGTTTTTTGAGAGAGAACCACCTACTCTTGTGTTGAGGCCAAGATATTTCATTCCTACCATATGAATCTTGATCTCTAGCCTTCCCCAAGTTGCTTTCCACTCAAATATTCTTTCCACCAAGTCCAAATCCCGTGAGAGAGAGTTGAGTGTTGGGGAGACTATCATTTGAAGCACAAGAGCAAGGAGTTCATCATCAACACACCATTTGTTACTTCTTGAGAGTGGTGTCTCCTAGATTGGCTAGGTGTCACTTGGGAGCCTCCGACAAGATTGTGGAGTTGAACCAAGGAGTTTGTAAGGGCAAGGAGACCGCCTACTTCGTGAAGATCTACCGCTAGTTAGGCAAGTCCTTCGTGGGAGACGGCCATGGTGGGATAGACAAGGTTGCTTCTTGGTGGACCCTTCGTGGGTGGAGCCCTCCGTGGACTCGCGCAACCGTTACCCTTCGTGGGTTGAAGTCTCCATCAACATAGATGTACGATAGCACCACCTATCGGAACCATGACAAAAACATCCGTCTCTCCAATTGCGTTTGAATCCTCCAATCCCATCCCTTTACATTCTCGCAAGTTGCATGCTTTACTTTCCGCTGCTCATATACTCTTTGCATGCTTGCTTGAAATATGTATTGTGTTTGTTAAACTTGTGCCAAAACTCCACTCCAACTTAAAGAAGTTAAAAACTGCCCTTTTTGGTACTTAGTGTCTAATCACCCCCCCTTTAGACACCTCTTCTCGATCCTTTCAATTGGTATCAGAGCTTTGGTCTCCATTGCCTTGGTTTAAACACCTTTGGAGGAAGATGGATGTGTCTACTTTAGGGAGTCTTAGACATAGAGTGCCTATTCTTGATGGAGAATATTTTCATGAGTGGAAAAATGAGATGCTTGTGATTTTCAGTCAATATCATTTGAACAAGTACATTGCTAGCCCTTGTGCACCTCATATTGATCCCTTGCATCCCACACCCGAAGAGGATCTTGACATGATTCACAATCTTAGAACCATCAATCTTATCACAAGAGGATTGCCCAAAAACTTGACTGCTAGTTTGCCTACTCTTGATTGTGCCTATACTATATGGAAATTTCTTGAGGAACGATTTCCAGATTATTCCTTGAAAAATTTAGATGAAATTCTCCATAAGTCTATTGCCTTGAGCAAGATGAATTCTAGTGATCCTAGCTTTCGTGATTGTCTATTTGAGCTTACCAATCTCATGCGTGCTATAGGAAATGTTGGGATCATTAGCGATATCATATCCGAAGCTATTAGAATTCATAAAGATGACCATTGTGATGATCATTTATCTAATGAATTACCCTCTCTAGGAATTAATCAATCACAAGATGATGTTGAACATGGATACTATGATGAGGATGATGATAGTGAATATGATCTTGTGATGCAATGAGACACTTTGGTCTTATGGCAAATCTTCGCGGTTACATGGTGGAGGAAAGGAATGGGTCCTTGATAGTGGATGTCTTGATCATATGACCGGAGATAAAGACATGTTCCGTGAGCTTGCTGAAAATGACGGCCCTCGAAAATATGTCACTTTTGGTGATAATTCAAAGGGTAAGGTGGTTGGCCTTGGTAAGGTGGCCATCTCACATGATAGCTCCATACAAAATGTCATGCTCGTTGAATCTCTTGGCTACAACTTACTTTCAATATCTAGACTTGCTGATTTCGGTTTCAATGTCCTATTTACTGAAGTAGATTGCCAAGTGTTTCGTAGAGATAATCATAAAATGGTCTTTACCGGTGTACGTAGAGGTGATCTATACATTGTTGATTTCACTAAAAAGGCTCAACCTAGAACTTGCTTTATTGTTAAATCTTCTAAAGGTTGGTTATGGCATAGACGATTAGGTCATGTTGGTATGCGAAACCTTGACAAGCTTATTAAAGGAAATCATACCCTTGGCATTAACGATATCATATTTGATAAGAATAGACTTTGCAGCGCTTGTCAGGCAGGTAAACAGGTTGGAGGGAGGCATCCCGTGAAGAACATCATGACCACAGGGAGGCCACTCGAGCTACTTCACATGGATATCTTTGGTCCCAACGCCTACAAAAGTCTCGGTGGAAATTCTTTTGGTCTAGTTATAGTTGATGCTTTTTCAAGATTTACGTGGGTGTTCTTTCTCGATGATAAATCGCAGGTTCAAAAGATCTTAAAAAACTTCGCTAGGAAGGCCCAAAATCAATTTGAAGTGAAGATCAAGAAGGTTCGCAACGACAACGGAACGGAGTTCAAGAACGCAAATGTGGACACCTTTCTTGACGAAGAAGGGATTTCACATGAGTTCTCGACTACGTACACACCTCAACAAAATGGAGTTGTTGAGAGGAAGAACCGGGCGCTCATCGAAATGGCAAGAACGATGCTTGATGAGTACAAAACGCCGAAGCACTTTTGGGCGGAAGCGGTTGAGATAGCTTGTCATGCAACAAATCGCTTGTATCTTCACAAGCTACTCGGCAAGATGGCATACGAGCTTCTCACGGTAACAAACCCCAAGTTGGATACTTTCGAGTATTCGCTCAAAGTGCTACATTCTTGATAAGCATCGTCGTTCTAAATTTGCTCCTAAGTCTCATGAAGGTTTCCTACTTGGTTATGGCTCAAAATCTCACACATACCGTGTCTACAACAATTTCACCCGAAAGGTTGAAGAAACGGTAGATGTAAAGTTTGATGAATCTAACGGCTCGCAAGTAGAGCAATTGCCAATTGATGTAGGAGACAAAGACCCCTCGGAAGCAATTCAAGACTTGTCTATTGGCAAGATTAAGTCCAACGGAGGTGAAGGAGAGTACCTCATCCGTCCAAGTGGAAGCTTCTACCTCACGACAAGGTGAACCAAGAGTTGATATGGAAGCATCCACAAGTGGGACACACCAAGATGAAGAAAACGAGGAAATGCACCAAGACGAACGTCAACAACCTCCTTCTCCACCACGACAAGAGAATGACAACGCCAACAATGAAGAAGGCCAAGAAGAAGAACAAGATGAAGAAGATGTTCAACCAAGACCCAAGCAAAAGCTTTCGCGAGTTCGAGCAAGAATTGCTAAAGATCATCCCGTCGAGCAAATCTACAATGATATCCAAACCGGGAGAATCACTCGCTCTAAAACTCGTTTAGCTAACTTTTTTGTGAACACTATTCATTCATCTCTAGCATTGAACCTATGAAGGTTGAAGAAGCATTGGAAGATCCGGACTGGATAAACACTATGCATGAAGAGCTACACAACTTTGAGAGAAATCAAGTGTGGACATTGGTTGAGAAGCCCGACAACAACCACAATATCATCGGTACCAAATGGGTGTTTCACAACAAGCAAGATGAAGATGGACAAGTAGTTCGCAACAAAGCACGTCTAAATGCCCAAGGCTACACACAAGTCGAAGGTATGGACTATGGTGAGACATATGCTCCGTTGCTAGACTTGAGTCCATTCAGCATCTTACTTGCTTATGCTAATCACCATGATATCACCTTGTACCAAATGGACATTAAAAGTGCTTTTCTAAATGGTGAAATTGAGGAGGAAGTTTATGTTAAGCAACCTCCCGGCTTTGTTAATCCTAAGAAACCTGATCATGTTTACAAACTTCACAAAGCTCTTTATGGTCTTAAACAAGCTCCTAGAGCGTGGTATAAATGCTTGACCAAGTTCCTTATTGAAAAAGGCTTTGAAATTGGTAAAATTGATTCTACTCTTTTTACAAAAAAAGGTTAATGGGGAACTATTTGTATGGCAAATTTATGTCGATGATATTATATTTGGTTCTACTAACCCTCATTTTAGTGAAAAGTTTGGGAAGCTAATGTCGGAGAAGTTTGAGATGGCTATGATGAGTGAACTCAAATTCTTTGTTGGTTTGCAAATCAAGCAAACTAAGGAAGGTACCTTTGTCTCTCAAACGAAGTACACCAAGGACTTATTCAAGAAGTTCAATATGCAAGAATGCAAAGGTATGACTACACCCATGCCTACTAGTGGACATCTTGATTTGACCAAAGATGGTGAACCGGTTGATCAAAAAGTTTATCACTCTATGATTGGTTCATTGTTATATCTATGTGCTTCACGTCCCGATATAATGCTAAGTGTGTGCATGTGTGCACGATATCAAAAGCTCCTAAGGAATGTCATCTTAAGGCCGTGAAAAGGATAGTGAGATACTTAATCCATACACCAAATTTTGGCATTTGGTATCCTAAGAGGTCCTCTTCGATCTTGTTGGCTACTCCGACTCGGACTATGCCGGTGACAAGGTTGATAGAAAGTCCACTTGGTACTTGTCAATTTCTTGGTAGATCTCTTGTATCTTGGTCTTCCAAGAAACAAAACTTCGGTATCCTTATCCACCGCCAAACGGAATACATTGCCGCTGGTTCATGTTGTGCTCAATTACTTTGGATGACCCAAACTCTTAAAGATTATGGGATATATGTGAAACATGTTCCATTACTTTGTGACAATGAAAGTGCTATCAAGATTGCTCACAATCCCGTGCAACACTCTCGAACTAAGCATATTGAAGTTCGTCATCATTTCATTCGAGATCATGTTGCTAAGGGTGACATTAATCTTAAGCATGTTCGCACCGACAAGTAATTAGCGGATATATTCACTAAACCACTTGATGAGAAAGTGTTTTGCAGGTTAAGAGGAGAATTGAACATCATTGATGCTTCAGACTTGGAGTAGGAACTCCATTGGATACATGCAAGACTTGAGCTTATGACTAATCCTTGATATTTCTCTTATGATGATAATCTTATGTCTTGGATATATTTGCATCTTGCATGTTATATAACCCTTGTAGGTACTTGTATGAATCTAAATCTATGAGATCACTCTCATCTTGAGCAATCTCTACATCACCAAGTCTCTACACAATGGTGGTTGAAGACAAGGAAGCACGAAACCATTTAAACATATCCTTTGACAAAATCTATGTTGAGTTTCATGATTGTCATTTTGGATACACAAGTGCTCTTCCTTGCAAAAACTAACCCATGTAGGTAGATGAACTCAAATTCCAAGTGGTGCTCCCAACTCTTGATGAGCTACATCAACCTTGAGCAACCCACACAAGTTCAACTACATGATCACGATCAACACCACCACCCAAGGTATGTTATTCCATCTTAGAAGCTTTAATCCAAGTCATGAGTCAAAGTAACATGACAAGATGTGAATACATCAAGATGCTTAAACGAAAAATGGCAACCCCATTTTGAGCTTAAACGATGAGTATGACCTATGATCAAGTGATCTCACTTGACTCCTAAGTCAATATACTCTAACATAGGTGACTTTGTCACCGCCCAATTCTAGATGAAGTTCTCTTGTGTTTCCTTTTGCATTTGTCTCATGCATATTTGTTTCCCCTTTCAAAAAAAACTTCATCTAGATTTCTTTTCTTTTCTATTTGTTCTGCATTCCGTGCATCCAATTCACTGCAAATATTTCAGTTAATTCCTTGAAAATCCTTGTGAGATCTTACATGCCTAGTGAGCTGAGGTGACAAGTGTTTTCTCTGTGATGAACTCGGTCACACCGATTTCTTTCTTTCGGTCCAACCGAATCCGTTCGGTGCAACCGAAGCATCCAACTCGGTGCCACCGATTTCACTACAGGAAAAACATTTTGCCATTTATTCCTGCACTACTCTTGATCCAGCTCCACTTAATAAATCTTGTCCTCTACAAGCATCACATTTTTATCAGTGCTTTGTGATGTGACTCAAGGAGCAAACCCATCCATGACAAATTCCAGAAGGCCCTTCTTGGAAATTGATGTGAAAGGGGGAGAGAGAGATCACATCAAAGCTTATCACTTCAACATGTATCACTTCAATAGGGGGAGAGAGATATCTCTAGGGGGAGAGAATACTCAAGGAGAGAGTAATCTTCAAGGATCCCAGATGCTTGGTGTTCAAAGAGGAGAGATGCCACATGTCTTCTTGAGGGGAAAGACATGTTCATATGTGCTTATTTGCATTAGCTTTGTTCATTTGTTTCCTTGAGCTCTGATTTTGCATTTTGCTCTGATTTTACATTCCCTATCTTCTCCCAGTATCCCATGCTAGATTTAGGGGGAGCAAGACATCTAAGGGAAAGAAATTTTTTAAATTCATTGCACATCTTTAACTTTGGGGACATGTCTATGTTAAATGTGGTACTTAGTACTCACTCTCTACATGTCATCCTAGTCTTGGTACTCTTGTGGTTTCTTTTTGTTTGCTCTGGCCAACAGGTGTATCTGTGTTATCTAACCTTGTTTACGCAGGTTCATTCCATCCTAAGCCAACTCAAGACCACAAGGTAAGTATATGCATCACAATCATGTGTGTGAGAAATTCTTGCTGATGTATATATTGTTTGCAAGAAGGACTCATGAGCATGAAGGTACATTTCCCATATTCACATCATTTGCTCTGATGCATATAGCCAAGATACATGTAACACATTGCCTACTCTGTCATGGTTATGCTCTCACATGCTTCTAATTTCCATATTCACATGATTGCATACATGTAGGGGGAGCCTATGCTTGTTACATGTCTTTCCAAAGCTTTAATTGCTATTCTTTATATCTTTATCTAAAGCTTTGATGTATGTTGTCATCAATTACCAAAAAGGGGGAGATTGAAAGCACAAGTGCTCCCTGGGTGATTTTGGTAATTAATGTCAACATATCTCTTGTTGGACTAACACTTTTATCTAGCATGTTTCAGACAAGTTCAACAATGGAGTGGCATGGAATAGAGGATGTGGAACCCTTTCAAGATGCTAAGGACAAAGGATTGGCTCAAGCTTGAAGATCAAGACTCTACATTTTCTATTTTAGTGATCCAAGATCACATTGAGTCTATAGGAAAAGCCAATACTATCAAGAGGGGATGAGGTGTTGCTTAATGGCTTGCTTGCTCAAAGTGCTTAGTGATATGCTCAAAAGCCCTCAACTACTTTCCCACATCCACATATGTCCTAAACCCAAAGTCTAACTCGGCCCCACCGATTCTTTCTATCCGGCGACACCGAGTTTAGATGTCTTAGCCACTGCCACAAACCCTAGGCAAATCGGTCTCACCGATAGGGATCTCGGTCTCACCGAGATAGGACTGTAATCTCTCTGTGTATGTCCATTACCAAAATCGGTCTCACCGAATTTAAGTAATCGGCACTACCGAGATTACAATGCAAACTCTCTGGTTAGCTTATTACCAAAATTGGTCCCACCGAGTTTGTGTAATCTGTCTCACCGAGTTTGCCTGACCAACTCTCTGGTTAGCTTATTACCAAAATCGGTCCAACTGAGTTTGTGTAATCGGTCTCACCGATATTACGTTATGCCCTAACCCTAACAATATCGGTCCTACTGAGTTGCATGTCAGTCCCACCGAAAATCCTTACGGTCACTAGATTTGCTAAATCGGTCTGACCGAGTTTCTCAATTCGGTCCCACCGAGTTTGGAAAGTTGTGTGTAACGGTTAGTTTTTGTGTGGAGGCTATATATACCCCTCCACCTCCTCTTCATTCGTGGAGAGAGCCATCAGAACGAACCTACACTTCCAATACACATTTTCTGAGAGAGAACCACCTACTCTTGTGTCGAGGCCAAGATATTCCATTCCTACCATATGAATCTTGATCTCTAGCCTTCCCCAAGTTGCTTTCCACTCAAATCTTCTTTCCACCAAATCCAAATCCTATGAGAAAGAGTTGAGTGTTAGGGAGACTATCATTTGAAGCACAAGAGCAAGGAGTTCATCATCAACACACCATTTGTTACTTCTTGGAGAGTGGTGTCTCCTAGATTGGCAGGGTGTCACTTGGGAGCCTCTGACAAGATTGTGGAGTTGAACCAAGGAGTTTGTAAGGGCAAGGAGATCGCCTACTTCGTGAAGATCTACCGCTAGTGAGGCAAGTCCTGTTGGAAATATGCCCTAGAGGCAATAATAAATTGGTTATTATTATATTTCCTTGTTCATGATAATCGTTTATTATCCATGCTATTATTGTATTGATAGGAAACTCAGATACATGTGTGGATACATAGACAACACCATGTCCCTAGTAAGCCTCTAGTTGACTAGCTCGTTGATCAACAGATGGCTACGGTTTCCTGACCATGGACATTGGACGTCGTTGATAACAGGATCACATCATTTGGAGAATGATGTGATGGACAAGACCCAATCCTAAGCCTAGCACAAAGATCGTGTAGTTCATATGCTAAAGCTTTTCTAATGTCAAGTATCTTTTCCTTAGACCATGAGATTGTGCAACTCCGGATCGTAGGAATGCTTTGGGTGTACCAAACGTCACAACGTGGCGGGTGGCTATAAAGGTGCACTACAAGTATCTCCGAAAGTGTCTGTTGGGTTGTACGAATCGAGACTAGGATTTGTCACTCTGTGTAAACGGAGAG
Organism: Aegilops bicornis; assembly: GCA_021605145.1. NCBI lineage: Eukaryota > Viridiplantae > Streptophyta > Magnoliopsida > Poales > Poaceae > Aegilops > Aegilops bicornis. The sequence goes on from CM038671.1 coordinate 713,292,947, forward strand.
GTATCTGGGCCCACTCGGTAGGACATCATCATAATGTGCACAATGTGACCAAGGGGTTGATCACGGGATGATGTGTTACGGAATGAGTAAAGAGACTTGCCGGTAACGAGATTGAACAAGGTATCGGTATACCGACGATCGAATCTCGGGCAAGTACAATACCGTTAGACAAAGGGAATTGTATACGGGATTGATTGAGTCCTTGACATCGTGGTTCATCCGATGAGATCATCGTGGAACATGTGGGAGCCAACATGGGTATCCAGATCCCGTTGTTGGTTATTGACCAGAGAACGTCTCGGTCATGTTCAATATGGTTCCCGAACCCGTAGGGTCTACACACTTAAGGTTCGATGGCCGCTAGGGTTATAGGGAATAGATATACGTGGTTACCGAATATTGTTCGGAGTCCCGGATGAGATCCCGGACGTCACGAGGAGTTTCGGAATGGTCCGGAGGTAAAGATTTATATATGGGAAGTCCTATTTTGGCCACCGGAAAATGTTCGGATTTTTCTAGATTGTACCGGGAAGGTTCTAGAAGGTTCTGGAGTGGGGCCCACCTGCATGGGGGGACCCACATGAACGTGGGGTAGTGGGGCAAGGCCCCACACCCCTGGTCAAGGCGCACCAAGATCCCCCCTTAGAAGGAATAAGATCATATCCCGAAAGGATAAGATCAAGATCCCTAAAAAGGGGGGATAACAATCGGTGGGGAAAGGAAAGGGTGGGATTTCTTTCCTCCCACCTTTGCCAACGCCCCAATGGACTTGGAGGGCAAGAAATAATTCCTCCACCCCTATATATAGTGGGGAGGCGCATGGGAGCTGCACCCTTGCCCTGGCGCAGCCGCCCCCTCTCCCAAGTCCTCCTCCTCTCCCGCTGGTGCTTGGCGAAGCCCTGCGGGATTGCCACGCTCCTCCATCACCACCACACCGTCGTGCTGCTGCTGGATGGAGTCTTCCCAACCTCTCCCTCTCTCCTGGCTGGATCAAGGCATGGGAGACGTCACCAGGGCTGTACGTGTGTTGAACGCGGAGGTGCCGTCCGTTCGGCACTAGGATCACCGGTGATTTGGATCACGACGAGTACGACTCCTTCAACCCCGTTCTCTTGAACACTTCCGCTTAGCGATCTACAAGGGTATGTAGATTCACTCTCCTTCCCTCGTTGCTGGTTTCTCCATAGATTGATCTTGATGATGCGTAGAAAATTTTGAATTTCTGCTACGTTCCCCATCAGTGGCGTCATGAGCTAGGTCTATTGCGTAGATTCTTTGCACGAGTAGAACACAAAGTAGTTGTGGGCGTTGATTTTGTTCAATATGCTTACCGTTACTAGTCCAATCTTGTTTCGACGGTATTGTGGGATGAAGCGCCCGGACCGACCTTACACGCACACTTACGTGAGACAGGTTCCACCGACCGACATGCACTTGGTGCATAAGGTGGCTAGCGGGTGCCGCCTCTCTCCCACTTTAGTCGGAACGGATTCGATGAAAATGGTCCTTATGAAGGGTAAATAGCAATTGGCATATCACGTTGTGGTTTTTTGTAGGTAAGAAACATTCTTGCTAGAAACCCATAGCAGCCACGTAAAACATGCAAACAACAATTAGAGGACGTCTAACTTGTTTTTGCAGGGTATGCTATGTGATGTGATATGGCCAAGAAGAATGCGATGAATGATATGTGATGTATGAGATTGATCATGTTCTTGTAATAGGAATCACGACTTGCATGTTGATGAGTATGACAACCGCGTGAGCCATAGGAGTTGTCTTAATTTATTGTATGACCTGCGTGTCATTGAACAAACGCCATGTAATTACTTTTACTTTATTGCTAACCGTAGCCATAGTAGTAGAAGTAATAAGTTGGTGAGACAACTTCATGGAGACGCGATGATGGAGATCAAGATGATTGAGATCATGGTGTCATGCGGTGACGATGATGATCATGGAGCCTCAAGATGGAGATCAAAGGAGCAAAATGATATTGGCCATATCATGTCACTATTTGATTGCATGTGATGTTTATCATGTTTATGCATCTTATTTGCTTAGAACGACGGTAGTAAATAAGATGATCCCTCATTAAAATTGCAAGAAAGTGTTCCCTAATCGTGCACCGTTGCGAAAGTTAAATGCTTGAAGCACCACGTGATGATCGGGTGTGATAGATTCTTACGTTCAATACAACGGGTGTAAGCCAGATTTACACACGCGAAACACTTAGGTTAACTTGACGAGCCTAGCATGTATAGACATGGCCTCGGAACACAAGAGACCGAAAGGTCGAGCATGAGTCGTATGGAGGATACGATCAACATGAAGATGTTCACCGATGATGACTAGTCCGTCTCACGTGATGATCGGACACGGCCTAGTTGACTCGGATCATGTAATCACTTAGATGACTAGAGGGATGTCTATCTGAGTGGGAGTTCATGAGATGAACTTAATTATCCTGAACATAGTCAAAATATCTTTGCAAATTATGTCATAAGCTCGCGCTTTAGTTCCACTGTTTTAGATATGTTCCTAGAGAAAATATAGTTGAAAGTTGACAGTAGCGATTATGCGACCAGTAGAAAGCTTATGTCCGTAATGCACCGCTCAGTGTGCAGAACCCCAAACGTCGTCTGTGGATGTTGCGAACATCGGACATACACGTTTTGATAACTACGTGATAGTTCAATTAAACGGTTTAGAGTTGAGGCACCAAAGTGTTTTCGAAACATCGCGGAACATATGAGATGTTTCAAGGGCTGAAATTGGGATTTCAGGCTCATGCCCACGTCAAGAGGTATAAGACCTCCGACGATTTTCTTAGCCTGCAAACTAAGGGAGAAAAGCTCAATCGTTGAGCTTGTGCTCGATTGTCTCGAGTGAAACAATCACTTGAATCGAGTGGGAGTTGATCTTCCGGTGAGATAGTGATGTTTCTCCAAAGTCATTGCCACCAAGTCGCTAGAGCTTCGTGATGAACTATAACATATCGAGGGATAGATATGATGATCCTTGAAATATTCGCGATGTTTGACACCGCGAAAGTAGAAATCAAGAAGGAGCATCAATTGTTGATGGTTAGTGAAACCACTAGTTTTAAGAAGGGCAAGGGCAAGAAGGGATACTTCATGAAACGGCAAATCAATTTTGCTCTAGTGAAGAAACCCAAGGTTGAACCCAAACCCGAGACTAAGTGCTTCGTAATAAGGGAACAACCACTAAGAGCAGAATTACCCTAGATACTTGGTAGATGAGAAGGCTGGCAAGGTCGATACAAGTATATTGGATATACATTATGTTAATGTGTACTATACTAGTACTCCTAGTAGCACCAGGGTATTAGATACCGGTTCGGTTGCTAAGTGTTAGCAACTCGAAATAAAAGCTACGGAATAAAGGGAGACTAGCTAAAGGTGAGCTGACGATATGTGTTGGAAGTGTTTCCAAGTTTGATGTGATCAAACATCACACGCTCCCTCTACCATCAAGATTAGTATTAAACCAGAATAATTGTCATTTGGTGTTTGCGTTGAGCATAGACATGATTGGATTATGTCTATCGGATATGGTTATTCATTTAAGGAGACTAATGGTTACTCTATTTATTTGAATAATACCTTCAATGGTCTTGCACCTAAAGGAATGGTTTATTGAATCTCGATCATAGTGATACACATTTTCATGCCAAAAGATATAAGATAGTAATGATAGTACCACTTACTCACTGCCATGTAAGTCATATTGGTGTAGAACGCATGAAGAAGCTCCATGTTGATGGATCTTTGGACTCACTCGTTTTTTGAAAAGTTTGAGACATGCGAGATGTACGATAGCACCACCTATCAGAACCACGACAAAAACATCCGTGTCTCCAATTGCGTTTGAATCCTCCAATCCCATCCCTTTACATTCTCGCAAGTTGCATGCTTTACTTTCCGCTGCTCATATACTCTTTGCATGCTTGCTTGAATTATGTATTGTGTTTGTTAAACTTGTGCCAAAACTCCACTCCAACTTAAAGAAGTTAAAAACTGCCCTTTTTGGTACTTAGTGTCTAATCACCCCCCTCTAGACACCTCTTCTCGATCCTTTCACATTTAGATCGTCATCGGATCCTGAAGAGTACAACTACATCAACCGTGTTATATACGCTTCCGCTTTCAGTCTACAAGGGTACGTAGACACACTCTCCCCTCTCGTTGCTATGCTTCTCCTAGATAGATCTTGGGTGTTCATAGGATTTTTTTTATTTTCATGCATCGTTCCCCATCAGTGGCATCATGAGCTAGGTCTATGTGTAGATGTATATGCACGAGTAGAATACAAAGAATTGTAGGCATTGATGCTCAAATTGCTTACCTCTCTTGTCTTATTTGGATTCGGCGGTATTGAAGGATGATTCGGCAGTATTTGGATTCCATACACAAGAGACTGGTTCCACTGACAGAGATGCAACTTGTTTTGCATAAGGTGGCTAGCGGGTGTCTATCTCTCCTACTTTAGTAATCTAATTTGACGAAGGCGGTCCTTATAGAAGGTTAAAGGAAACTTGATTATCACTATGGCTTTGCGTAGGTAAGAACGGTTCTTGCTAGTTGCCCATAGCATTCACGTAAAATTTGCAACAACAAAGTAGAAGACGTCTAACTTGTTTTTGCAGGGCATGTTTTGATGTGGTATGGCCAAAACGTGATGTGATATATGTTGATGTATGAGATGATCATGTTTTGTAATAGGTTCGTGACTTGCATGTCGATGAGTACGGTAACTGCAGGAGCCATAGGGTTGTCTTTAATTTATTAATCGCCATGTAATTGCTTTACTTTATCGCTATGCATTAGCAATAGTTGTAGAAGCAATAGTTGGCGGGGACGACCACGTGACGACACGACGATGGAGATCATGGTGTCATGCCGGTGATGATGGAGATCATGTCGGTGCTTTGGAGATGAAGATCAAAGGCATGAGATGATAATGGCCATATGATGTCACATATTGATTGCATGTGATGTTTATCCTTTTTATGCATCTTATTTTGCTTAGAACGACGGTAGCATTATAAGATGATCCCTTCACTTAATTTCGAGAAATTGTGTTCTCCCTGAATATGCACGTTGCAAAAGTTTGTCATTTGGAATCACCTCGTGATGATCGGGTGTGATAGACTCTACATTCGCATACAACGGGTGTAAGCCAGTTTTGCACATGCATAATATTTGGGTTAAACTTGACGAGCCTAGCATGTACAGACATGGCCTCAGAACACAGGAGACCAAAAGGTCGAACATGAGTCATATAGTAGATATGATCAACATGAAGATGTTCACCATTGATGACTACCCCATCTCATGTGATGATTGGACATGTGTTAGTTGATTTGGATCATGTGTCACTTAGACAACTTGAGGGATGTTGATTTAAGTGGGAGTTCATTAGTAATTTGATTAACTGAACTAAATTATCATGAACTTAGTCTTAATTGTCTTTGCAAAATTTGTGTTGTAGATCAATGGCCCGCATTGTGGTTCCCCTGAATTTTAATGCGTTCCTAGAGAAAGCTAAGTTGAAAGATGATGGAAGCAACTATGCAAACTGGGTCCATAACTTGAGGATTATTCTCATTGCTGCACATATGGCTTATGTCCTTGATGCACCGCTAGGTAACGCACCCCCTCCAGCGTCGCATGTGGATGCTGTGAACATCTGGCAGACACTTTCTGATGACTACTCGATAGTTTAGTGTGCCATGCTTTACAGCTTAGAACCGAGGCTCCAAAGATGTTTTGAGCACCACAGAGCATATGAGATGTTCCAGGAGCTGAAATTGGTATTTGAAGCTCATGCCCGGGTCGAGAGGTATGATATCTTCGACAAGTTTTTTAGCTGTAAAATGAAGGAGAATAGTTATGTTAGTGAACATATACTCAGAATGTCTGGGTTGCACAACTGCTTGACTCAATTGGGAGTTAATCTTCTAGATGACTTGGTTATTGACAGAATTCTCCAATCACTGCCACCAAGCTATAAGGGCTTTGTGATGAACTATAATATGCAAGGGATGGAGAAAACACTTCCCTAGCTCTTCGCGATGCTTAAGGCTGCGGAGGTAGAAATCAAGAAGGAGCATCAAGTGTTGATGGTTAAAAAGACCACTAGTTTCAAGAAAGGCAAGGAAAAGAAAGGGAACTTCAAGAAGAACGGTAAAGCAGTTGCCGCTCCCTGAAGAAACCCAAGGCTGGATCCAAACCTGAGACTGAGTGCTTCTACTGCAAGGGGAATGGTGACTGGAAGCGGAACTGTCCCAAGTGCTTGGCAGATAAGAAGGCTGACAACATCAACAAAGGTATATTTGATATACATGTTATTGATGTGTACCTTACTAGTGCTCATAGTAGCGCCTGGGTATTTGATACTGGTTTGGTTGCTCATATTTGTAACTCGAAACAGGAGCTGCGGAATAAGCGAAGACTGGCTAAGGATGAGGTGACGATACACGTCGGAAATGGTTCCATGGTTGATGTGATCGCCGTCGGCACGCTACCTCTACATCTACCTTCAGGATTAGTTTCAAACCTAAATAATTGTTATATGGTGCCTGCGTTGAGCATGAACATTATATCTAGATCTTGTTTATTGTGAGACGGTTATTCATTTAAGTTAGAGAATAATGGTTGTTCTATTTATATGAGTAATATATTTTATGTTCATGCACCCCTTGTGAATGGTTTATTCTTGTTGAATCTCGATTGTAGCGATACACGTATTCATAATATTGATGCCAAAAGATGCAAAGTTAATAATGATGGTACCACATAATTGTGGCACTGCCGCTTAGGTCATATTGATGTAAAGCGCATGAAGAAACTCCATGCCGATGGACTTTTGGAATCTCTTGATTATGAATCATTTGAGGCATGTGAACCATGCCTCATGGTCAAGATGACTAAAACTCCGTTCTCCGAAACACTGGAGCGAGCTAGTGACTTATTGGAAATAATACATACCGATGTATGTGGTCCGATGAGTGTTGAAGCACGCGGTGGATATCGTTATTTTCTTACCTTCACAGATGATTTGAGTAGATATGGGTATATTTACTTAATGAAACACAAGTCTGAAACATTTGAGAAGTTCAAGGAATTTCAGAGTGAAGTGGAAAATCATCATAACAAGAAAATAAAGTTTCTATGATCTGATCATGGAGGTGAATAGTTGAGTTACGAGTTTGTATGCATTTAAGACAATGTGGATTGTTTCATAGCTCATGACACCTAGAACACCATGGCGTAACAGTGTGTCCGAACATCGTAATCATACTCTAATAGATATGGTGCGTTCTATGATGTCTCTTACCGATTTGCCACTTTTATTTTGGGGTTATGCATTAGAGACAACCGCATTCACTTTAAATAGGGCACCGTCTAAATCTGTTGAGACAACATCGTATGTGTTGTGGTTTGACAAGAAACCTAAGCTGTCGTTTCTTAAAGTTTGGGGATGCGACACTTATGTCAAGAGGCTTCAGCCTGATAAGCTCGAACCCAAAGCGGAGAAGTGCGTCTTCATAGGATACCCTAAAGAGACCATTGGGTATACCTTCTACCACAGATCCGAGGGAAAGATCTTTGTTGGCAAGAACGGATCCTTTCTAGAGGAGTTTCTCTCGAAAGAAGTGAGTGGGAGGAAAGTAGAACTTGATGAGGTAATCATACCTTCTCTCCAATTAGAAAGTAGCACATCATGGAAAGCAGTTCCCGCGATGCCTACACTAACTGAAGAGGAAGCTAATGATGATGACCATGAAACTTCGGATCAAGTTACTAATGAACTCGTAGGTCGACCAGGGTACGTTATGCACTAGAGTGGTATGGTAATCCAGTCTTGGAAGTCATGTGGTTAGACAACGGTGAACCTACGAACTATGAAGAAGCTATGATGAGCCCGGATTCCAACAAGTGGCTTGAGGCCATGAAATCAGAGATAGGATCCATGTATGAGAACAAAGTATGGACTTTGGTGGACTTGCCCGATGATTGGCAAGCCATTGAGAATAAATGGATCTTTAAGAAGAAGACAGACGCTGATGGTAATGTCATCGTCTATAAAGCTCGACTTGTCACAAAAGGTTTCCGACAAGTTCAAGGGGTTGACTACGATGAGACTTTCTCACCCGTAGTGATGCTCAAGTCTGTTAGAATTATGTTAGCTATTGCCGCATTTTATGATTATGAGATCTGGCAAATGGACGTCAAACGACATTCCTTAACGGGTTTCTTAAGGAAGAGTTGTATATGATGCAACCAGAAGGTTTTGTCGATCCTAAGGATGCTAACAAAGTATGCAAGCTCCAGCGATCCATATATGGACTAGTGCAAGCATCTTGGAGTTGGAATATTCGCTTTGATGAAGTGATCAAAGCTTTTGGTTTTATACAAACTTACGGAGAAGCTTGTGTTTACAAGAAAGTGAGTGGGAGCTCTATAGCATTTCTGATATTATATGTGGATGACACATATTGTTGATTGGAAATGATATAGAATTTCTTGAAAGCATAAAAGGATATTTGAATAAGAGTTTTTCAATGAAAGACCTTGGTGAAGCTGCTTACATAGTGGGCATCAAAATCTATAGAGATAGATCAAGACGCCTAATAGGACTTTCACAAAGTACATACCTTGGCAAAGTTTTGAAGAAGTTCAAAATGGACCAGGCAAACAAAGGGTTCTTGCTAGTATTGCAAGGTGTGAAGTTGTGTAAGACTCAAAGCCCGACCACGGAAGAAGAAACAAAAAGGATGAAAGTCATTCCCTATGCCTCAGCCATAGGCTCTATAATGTATGCCATGCTGTGTACCAGACCTGACGTGTGCTTTGCCATAAGTCTTGCAAGGAGGTACCAAAGTGATCCAGGAGTAGATCACTAGACAGCGGTCAAGAATATCTTGAAGTACCTGAAAAGGACTAAGGACATGTTTCTCGTTTATGGAGGTGACGAAGAGCTCGTCATAAAGGGTTATATTGATGCTAATTTCAACACAGATATAGATGACTCTAAGTCTCAAACTGGATACATATTTATATTAAATGGTGGAGCGGTCAGTTGGTGCAGTTCCAAGCAGAGCGTCGTGGCGGGATCTACATGTGAAGCGGAGTATATAGCTGCTTCGGAAGCAGCGCAAGAAGGAGTCTGGATGAAGGAGTTCATATCAATCTGGGTGTAAATGTGTAATATCTAGTGCATCAGATCCAATGACTATCTTTTGTGACAACACTGGAGCTATTTCCATTGCCAAGGAGCCCATGTTTTCACAAGAGAACCAAGCACATCAAGTGCCGCTTCAACTCCATTCGTAATTATGTTAAGGATGGAGACATAGAACTTTGCAAAGTACATATGGATCTGAATGTGGCAGACCCATTGACTAAACCTCTTCCGCAGTCAAAATATGATCAGCACCAAGACTCCATGGGTGTTAGATTCATAACTATGTAAACTAGATAATTTACTCTATTGCAAGTGGGAGACTGTTGGAAATATCCCCTAGAGGCAATAATAAATTGGTTATTATCATATTTCCTTGTTCATGATAATTTTTATTATTCATGCTAGAATTGTATTGACCGGAAACTTAAATACATGTGTGAATACATAGACAACACAGTGTCCCTAGTGAGCCTCTACTAGATTATAGCTTGTTGATCAAAGATGGTTAAGGTTTCCTAAACATAGACATGAGTTGTCATTTGATAACGGGATCACATCATTAGGAGAATGATGTGATGGACAAGACCCAACAATAAGCTTCGCATCAGATCGTTTAGTTTATTTGCAATAGCTTTCTTCATGTGAAGTATATGTTCCTTAGACCATGAGATCGTGTAACTCCCTAACACCGGCGGAATACTTAGTGTGTATCCAAACGTCACTTCATAACTGGGTGATCATAAAGGTGCCCTACAAGTATCTCGGAAGGTGTCTGTTGGGTTGGCATGGATCAAGACTGGGATTTGTCACTCCGTATGACGGAGAGATATCTCTGGGCCCTCTCGGTAATACAACAACTTAAAGAGCTTGCAAGCAATGTGATTAATGAGTTAGTCATGGGATATTGTATTACGGAACAAGTAAAGAGACTTGCCGGTAACGAGATTGAACTAGGTATGGAGATTCGACGATCGAATCTTGGGCAAGTAACATATCGCCGGACAAAGGGAATTGCATACGGGATTAACCGAATCCTTGACATCGTGGTTCAACCGATAAAAGATCTTTGTGGAATATGTAGGAATTGTAGGAACATAGTATGTCTACCAGAGGGGGGGGGGGGTGAATGGGAGTTTTAATTTTTCTTTAGAAAACTTAAATCTCTCAGAACCCAGCAGCGAAATGAATGAAAAACAAACTACAGTGAACTAAAACAGAGTACCAAAAGGAAACTAAAACATGCATTGATGCGAATCATACGAATGAAAATGCATTGAAATTAAACATGGGTGACAGAGGTAAACGAAGGTGCTCGATGGTGACAAGGTATTTGTTCGACCAGTTCGTGCTTCTGCACAAGGACTATGTCTGGTTGGAGGGGCTGTGACTTAACACAGAAGATAAACTCTCTTCACCCTATTCTCCTCGACAATCGATTCGTCAACCAATGCGGATTACTCGTGGTAGATGCTTGAAGGCGATCTCCGAACCTTTACAGACTTCTTCTTCGAGAACCACAATCACTCTTGGTCTCTGAAGAAATTGACACCTAACCGTCTAGAGAGTTTGCAGCTCTCAAGAGTAATAGGCGGAGCGTACTAAACGTAGATTCTAGTGATGCTAAGCCACTATCTAATTCTTCAGCTCTAGGATTTTTCTCTCGGTGGATTTTAAACTCAAATTGCTACGAGAACGGGTTGCTCAACTATCTTCTTAGAATCAAATGGAGCAGCCATCGGACAAAGCCGGCGCAGGGTGGCTATTTAGAGCCGCAGCCTTCCCAGATGGGAAATGACCATTTTGGACATGGGGTCCAGCCAATGGCCAACCGACATGTTCACAATGGTCGTATTTGGAGCAACGGTAACATTACTTGAGGAACAAGTAATGCTAACTCCTCGGTCCGAGACAAATCTCTCGCGGTGAAGAAGATTACAGTCTCTTGCTGGCAAGTATTTGCTCGGAGCACAAAGAGATTTCTCTCACATCTTTCATAGGATTTGGGTTTAGCATCAGAGAATCGAAACTTCGAATGCTACACCCCTCTTAGTAGTACGATGGTCCTATGACTCAATGAAAGAAGAAGAATAACGAAACAAATGCTACCTCTTCACTTTGTCTCACTACAAAAAAATACACTTCCGTGATGATACGTGTTTGTCATAGTAGGTCACGTTTTCTGTCATGCATGTACATCCATGATGATTTTATGACAGAATCAAGATAGTCATACCTATCTTTGTCGTCAGAGAAGTGTTCCATGACATTACCAAAATTATCATCATGGAAGTGTCCACTTCCATGATGATAAATCGTGCGTCATAGAAGTGCTTTCGTCAAGGGTGACCGACACGTGGCATCCACCGTAACGGGTCGCTGTTAAGCTATAGGGTTCTTGTTTGGATCCGATAACCCGTTAACAGCCCCGACCAATGGGGATTTTTACGTGTAAAATTATCATTGGCTATAGCAACCACGTGTCAGCACCCGACAAGGACAGGTGTCAACCGCCCAATGGACAGGAGGCGCCTATCATACGTCCACACGTGGCAAGGCCCAATAGCAGCCCATTTAGGTTAAAAGGGCTGGCCCAGTCAAAATTAGCGGGCTGGCCCATTAACGGCCTGCTTACAGACGTCCCATTCGCAGTTAAGGCCCGTACGACTATTGTCAAATCGGCCCGTCAACGGCCCGTTCTAAACTTGTCATCATCGCGACCCATGGTCACTTCAGGCCCGTTAACAGTCCACTAAGTATTTGGGCTGAATTACGACCCGGTGTGTTTTCAGCCTGTTAAAGGTCCTGCTTCATTTGGGCCCAGTTTTTGGCCCTTGAAACTTTCGGCCCATAAACGACCGTGAAGGATTTGGGTCATATTCGGCCATGTCTGACATTCGTCCTGTTAGAGGCCCACTGTTGGTTTGGGCCACTTCCAGCTTGTTGTGATTTTTGGCCTGTTAACGTCGGACAAAATCCATGGGCCATATGTGGCCCAACTTCACATCGGGCCCATTGAGGGCCCATATAAAATTGATACTAATCAAGCCCGACCGAACTTTCGGCCTGTTAAAGGCCCGTGTAGTAGGTCAGCGCATTTACGGCCTGTTTGAGTTTCGGCCTGTGAATGATCCACATTGTAGATGGGCCACCGGGAGCTGAGATACATTTTGGCCTGCTAAAGACCAGTGGGTTATTTGGCACAATCAGGGCCCAATCTCACTTTCGGCCTATTAAAGGCCCATGTTATTTATGGGCTCGAGATATTTACACATGTTAACAGCCTATTGTTACTGAGGGCGCAAATTATGTTTAGGCCTGTTAAAGGCCCACTAGGTGCACATGCCTACCAAAAATATGAAAGCTTATGCTGATTTAGGCCCAGATATTTTTAGTGGGCTACATGCAAATTACGGCCCATAACCATTTTTAGCCCAATTGGAATGGGCCTAACGAATGTTGACACATTGGGCTCGTATGAAGCTTTCGGCCGAATACATTACTAAGATAAACCTACACTATACAAAAATAGCGTCGTAATTTCTACAGCCTTTGGCAGCACGATAAATGATGTATCACAACAAAATAAATTCCAGCCATACAACAAAAGACCTGTTGGCATAAAGTTTACGGTCCTTGTAGATAAAAGCACCATTAGATGTATAGAAGCACATATTATTTGACCTGAGTGCTAATGTTTCAGGCTATAGAATCTGATGGAGCGGCATGATCATCCCCTTTTTTCCGCCATTGCTCTTGAACAACGAAGCAAATGTCTGATAGTCTGGTTTCAAAACCATTCATATCTTGACGACATTTATCAACAACTATTCTTGTTTTTGAAACGACGTCCATTAGGGATTGGGCTTGTGTCTAGAGCACAGATATATCACTTTGTCTAGCCGGAAGATTTTGTTCAGTAGGCGATTTGGTTGAGGTTACCTTGACAACCAACCCAAAATTACGCAGGAAGGTGTTTTTTGCACTGTTAGTGAAGAGATCTTGGCCTTACTGCGACAAGAGGTGACATTGTGCCTGTGGTAGCCTCGTCACCTTCAGGTGGTTGTGGTTGTTCAAACATTTGTTCCATAGCTTGTTGAAAGTTTGAAGTTGTAGATTAGTGTACCAGATAAGTTACTAATGAGATAAAAACAAAGAAAGTAGGTTTCACGTTTATACATAACTTATTTTGGTGAACTACTATAATACATTAGCATGTATTGTAGTGCCAACTACATAATAAAATCACTTTCGGAACATATGTCCATGTAGCATGCCCATCTTGTATTGTCTATTTCCTCACATTCATTGACATGTAAGGATAAAGAGACATGGTTTAAAGTAGGATGAACATAATATGACATCATTCATATCATGGGCAAACAGATATAAAACAAACATGCTATTGTATCATTGTGTGGGCACGTGAACATCACAACTAGATTACAAATCAATACCAAAAGAATATCCTTCATCTCTTTTAAACCGTGTAAGGTGAAATGATACGTTAAGACAACTGTGTATAAAAGTGTCGGGGAGGCTGATCGTACCCGCGGACACCTATGGGGCCGGCGGAGCAGGCCCCTTTGTGGTTCGGAGGGGGGCGGAGGTCGCACGAAGAGCGGATCGAGGCGATGCACACGAGCGGTTTTACCCAGCTTCGGAGCTCTCCGGAGAGATAAAACTCCTACTGCTGCCTGTTTGATCTATTGTTTTCTTGCTAGGGAGCAATGCGAGCTACAAAATCTAGCGTGAGTGTATCTAGTCTATGGCCAGTCGAATGAACTGAACCTAGCGAAAGAGGCGAAACTGAACCCCTTCTACGTTGCACTCGGGCCTCCTTTTATATGCTCAAGGGGTCTCCGACAGGTGGCAACATAGGCGGGGTACAAATGTAAAAACAGAGGTTGGTACACCTACTTGAACAATTATGCGGTGCAAAAATACCTAACTCTGTCGGCAAGGGACAAAAGCAATAAATGCCTGTCGTTGTCGCCCAAACAGTGTAACAGAGACCGTCAGGTGTGCCTCCGCCCGCCACGATGGCGAGCCTGTCAGCGCCGCTCATCGCTGCTCTCCGCTGGCTGCAATTTGCTCGACACGCCGCCCATGGAACGGTCCCATGGCGACACGTCACTGGGTGAGCTGGAGCGAGACGGAGAAGTTGCATGCAGCGGCAAGCGCCTTGCCGCGGCGAATCCTTGTCGCGCTGGAGACTTGTCGCGCTCCGAGCCTTCCCGATAAGCTCCTCTTGCCGGGCCTTGCCTTCTGTGGTGCTCAGGTGGCCTTCCCGACAAGCTCTTCTTGTCGGGGCCTTGTCTGCCTAGAGGCCTTCCCGACAAGCTCCTCTTGTCGGGTCTCGCCTTTCAAAATGGCTGCGGAGGGTCTTGGCGACGCCTGGCGGCTGGCAGCGGGCCTTCTGTTGCCCGTGCAGACAAGTTCGGGTACTAAGGTACCCCTACTTTAGTACACCGGCAGGAGCCCCGGTTCTAGGCCATACACGGTGCCGGCTGTTGGGCCAGGCCCAAAACAGGCACGGCACGCCGCTGGCGTGGGTCCAAACCAAACCCACTCCGTATCCGCCCGTCCCCCGTGAACGGCACGTCGATTGCGGCGTCGTGGGGGAAGTGGGCGGCGTGCGGGGTCGCTCCACCCGTCGCCTCCGTTCTGCATCCCCACCACGTGGTTCCCATGCTCTTGGGGTCACGGACGGTGGAGGTGGGAAACTGGGCCGTCAGGAGCAGAGGCAGCAGGTCGGCCCCGATTCCCTGCTCTTCCTATGCCCTGTGTTGTCGGCGGGCGGTTGAGCCCCACCTTGCTTCCTTAAAAGGGCGGAAGGGGAGCGCAGGCCGCACTCTCCCATCTCCTCCTTTCTTGAGTTTACGCTCCCCTTTCTCTCATTCGCCATGGAGAAAAAGAGCCTTGGTTCTTCATCGGTGGCGGCGAGGGTCGCCGCTAGACAGCGCTCCCCTCCCAACCCTACGCCCGGGGCGGCAGAGCCAGCCCCGAGAGGAAGAGGGAGGGGGCGAGGTCGAGGACGAGGTCGAGGACGAGGTCGAGGACGAGGTCGAGGAAGAGGCGGATGGGGCGGCGCGCCGTCTCCACCTCCGCCGGCGGTTCCCCTCCCTGCGGTGGTCCATACCGGGGACGACCCTTGCGAGTTCTTCGTCAGGCTGCGCCAGGTGCCTCGTCGCCGCCTCCGGCTTCCGGCCCCGTTTGCGAGCGCGATGGAGTCGGATCCGCCCGAGACACTGAGATTGCACATGAGGGGCTGTGGAATCAGCGGCATGCGAGTCCGCGTTGTATTCCCAGCCCCTAATGTGATGTATCTCGATCGTGGGTGGAAGACGTTCACCCGCATCCATAGCCTGAGGGCGGGGTTTACCCTCCATTTTAAGTTAATGGAGGGTGATCTCCTCGCCATCAAGGTCTTGAGGATCTTGGCACTTTCGGGCGAAGTGCTGCGTGGACAGCTCCTCCGACAAATGAAGATTCCCTTCGAGCGAGAGTGACGAGGAGGGGAGCGACAGCGACGACGAGGTTGGCGGGCCCGATTAGTTGTCGGGCGCCGCTTCGTGCGACACCGGCGGCCCCATCATCCGTGTCGCCGGCTCCCTGAACTCCCCGGGGTCGTCTCCTTGGGCGACTGGCGTAGGGAGGCTGCGGAAGGGGAAGAGGGATGGCGACAAGGCCATCAAGCCGGAGTACGAGGGCGTAGTGCCCTTGACAGCGTGCTGACGCCCTGTCGCCCCGTCTTCGAACCCCGCTTCCGGCACCGCCATCTCCGTCGAGCCCTCGGGGAGCTCCCGGGATGTTCTCTTGGTGTCTTCTGGCACCCGTAGCTCGTCTAGGCGTTTCTTTTGCCCTTCCTGCCTCCTTGACTTACCCCAAGAGAGGGGATGTAAAAAGGATTACGGGCATCTTATCTTTTTAATTTGTAAGCCTTCGGGCCTTATCCGCATTTAAACTTGTAATCCTCTCTTTCATGTTTTTAATTCCCCACGGATTGTATCCGAGTAGAATGTTTTTAATGAAAGAGGGATGGTTGAAAAAGGACGAAGGGCTTATCTGATATCTCAGCTCCTGGCAACTCTGGCTTGCCGCAGCCCCCGGCAACTCTGGCTTGCCGCAGCTCCCGGCAACTCTGGCTTGCCGCAGCCCCCGGCAACTCTGGCTTGCCGGGGCTTGGGTGCCGGCGCGCCCTTCTTCTCCTCTTCGCTGTTATTTCAGTTCTGAGGACGATTTAGCCAGTGCCGCGATAAGTTATTTTTGTAACATAACTTTATTCTGGGCAACATCAGCTACGTTACTTCCTTTATTCGACTCTTGGCTTTGTATGTTATTGCCCTACGCTTTTCAGGGAAACTTGCCGGTGCAGGCACCCTTGCCTTGATCCGAAAAGTGCGGAACTTCAGCAATCTGCTTTGGCGGGGTCGCTACCGACAAGCAACCTTGTCGCGAACTAGCCGCAGCTCACTTAAGTTGTTGAGCGGACTCGAAACAAAGTAAGGGCGTGACCAGTCACGATTTGGTTCCTCCACGCACGGGCTTTTCATACAAAGCGCGGTCGTTCAAGGAAGATAACTTTAAAAAAACTTATTACGGATCGATCAATGCAATGTTATTTCCTCTACTTGATCTCTTCCTTTGCACGTTTCTGCCTTACACATTTCAGGGAAACTTGCCGGTGCAGGCACCCTTGCCGCGAAATACCGAAAAGTGAACTTCAGCATCTGGCGGGTCGCCACCGACAAGCAACCTTGTCGCGGACTAGCCGCAGCTCACTTAAGTTGTTGAGCGGACTCGAAACAACGTAAGGGCGCGACCAGTCACGATTTTGTTACTCTGCGCACAGGTTCTCCATACAAAGTACTATCGTTCGAGGAAGATAACTTATAAATTTAAAAATTGATTGCTCAAACTTTGGCAACTTAGCTTTTCGGTCTCTTGCTTCCTGATGAGGTGAATCTTCCTCGAGCGGTGTCTGGTCCATAGCATTGTCTCCTCCTTCCCCCCTGGTTAACTTGTGCGCGAGGGGGGGGGGGGCTCCCTTTCTTTGCGACAAGAGAAAGAAGAGGAAATAACGTTATGGAGCCCAGCGGCTCGATTCTGCTTACCGGGTGTAGTTGCTGCACAAAGTGTTAGCCAAAACATGCAATAAATTGATGAAAGCATGAACTTGACGGGTTGTGCGCAACACATGGGCTTCTTGATGCATCGGGTCTGCGCCTGCTTTGTACAAAGGATCACATGCAACAGCGGCAAGACTTGTACAAAAGGTGGTTGCCGGGACGGGTCCCAACAACCGCGCCTTATGGGTAAAACTTACGAAGATGTTCAATGTTCCAGGAGTTGCTCACCGGAATGCCATCTTCGGTCTCAAAGCATGACAGCGCAGCCTAGTGACTCGTTTCACCCGATAAGGGCCTTCCCACTTCAAGGCGTCAACTTGTTTGAATTCTTGGCGGACTAAACGCGGCGAAGAACAAGGTCGCCTTCCTCGAGACTTCGCATTAACCCTGCGGCCATGGTAGCGACGCAGTAGCTTGTCAGAAGCGGCGGCTCGCCAATGGCTGAAGACGATCCTCCTCAAGGAGCGGTAGCGTCATCTTGTCGCAGCTGCTCTTGCTCAAGCTCGTCATAAGCGAGCACTCGAGGCGATCCGTATACGAGTTCCGTGGGGAGAACTGCCTCTGCTCCGTAGACTAGAGCAAAGGGTGCCTGGCCAGTGGCTCGATTTGGCGTCGTTCTGATCGACCAAAGAACCACCGGCAGCTCCTCGATCCAGCTTTCTTCCGCACTTGTGCAGCCTGTCGAAAGTTACGGTCTTGAGCCCGCGACGCACTTCAAAGCATTTGCCCTCTCGCTTGACCGTTGCTTCTCGGGTGAGCAACGGCCAGCAGAACCTTGGCGCCAAGGTCTTGGACGTCTGCATGAAGGTGCGACTCAGAATTGCGTGCCGTTGTCGGTGATGATCCTGTTAGGGATTCGAAGCGGCAAACAATCGACCAAGAACTTGATCACGATCGCGGTCACCTTCCTCACTGCTTCCACTTCCGCCACTTTGTGAACTTGTCGATGGCGACAAACAAGTACTCAAAGCCCCGATAGCTCGGGGAAGGGGCCGAGATGTCGAGCCCCGGACCGAAAATGGCCGGGATAAAGGGATCGTCTGGAGAGCTTGAGCTGGCTGGTGTATCTGCTTGGAATGGGCCGCACGCTTCACACTTGGTTACTTGTGCGGTTGCATCCTGGAGGGCTGTCGGCGGAAGAAACCTTGCCGGAAAGCTTTGCGGCAAGTGCTCTTCTTGCGCCAATGTGGTGACCACATATGCCTCCATGTATCTCGCCAACAGCTTCATCCATCTTCCACGGAATACACTTCAATTTCACACCGTTGAGTCTTCTTACATGCATTATCTTTGTCGACAAACCGTACATACTTGACCGCCGCTACTCTTTCCGCTCCTTCCCGCTTCTTCGGAAGTTCTCTGTCTGGAGGAAATGGACAATCTGCTGCGCCCATCTTTGGAGCTTGCGGCTCGACAACAAGGACTAAAGGCATATCTGCTGCCGCTGGAACATCGGCTTCTCGGCAAGAGCCTGCGTCTCTGCTGAGCTTGATGCTCCCGACAAGCTTGCCGAGCAAGACTTGTCGGGAGCGTTTGCTTCAACGAAACAAACCACAGGGTGCATCGAGCGGACTGCTCCTCAAAGACTGTTGGTGTTGATCTTGGGGACCTTTTGCAGCGGCTTCGGGAAGCTCGCCGAAAAGTAGTCACCAGAGGCCAACTTCCTCTTCTTGCTCTGTCCGGTCGATGGTGTTACGGTTGGTCGAGTCGACTTGAGCACGAAAGTCCACAGTTCCACAGGTAACTTAAGTCTGGCGCACTTTGACAGCCGTCGGCAATATCATTCTGAGCTCTTGGAACATGTTCCATTTGCGGGCCGTCAAAGTGCTCTTCTAGCTTCCTCACTTCATCAACGTAGGCTTCCATCAACGGACTCGGTAATCTTTGTTCACTTGTCGGACGACGAGTTGCGAGTCACCCCGACAATAAGCTTCTTGATCCCAAGGTCCATGGCGATCCACGAGACCGGCAAGCAAACCTTCATACTCTGCGGTATTGTTTGTTGCTTGCTCCTTGGGAAAGTGCATCCGGACGACGTGCTTGAGGTGCTCTCCGGTGGGTGCGATAAGCGACGCCGCACCGGGCGCTGCTGCAGCGAAGGCACCATCAAAGTACATCAGCCACTCTTTGCTTGCTTCTTTGACGGGAATGCTCGTCTCTGGAATCTCTTCATCTGGCGTTGGCGTCCATTCTGCTATGAACTCTGTCAAGGCTCTGCTTTGGATAGTTGATGTGCTTTCAAAATTAAGACCAAAGCTTGACAGCTCCAGTGCCCACTCGACAATCCTGCCTGCCGCCGGGATTCTGCAGATCCTCTTGGGAAAGCGAGTGACAACTGTGATCTCATGTGCTTGGAAGTAATGGCGCAACTTTCTCGAGGCCATGAGGAGGCCGAAAAACAATTTTTGCACACCGTAGTACCTTGACCTAGCCCCTGAAGGGAACCGGACAAAGTAGACTGGGCGCTGCACCATCCTTTTCTGCATCTGCTCATGCGTCTTCGCGGACTCGTCCTTGTCGGGGCCAGAGCTTGTCGGCGAAGCCCCCTGCTTATCGCTGGATGTGTTTGCCGTGGTTGCTGGCTCGTCATCTGCCTCCCTCTCCGCCACTAACGCAACACTAACCACTTGATTGGTCGCCGCTATATACAGCAGCAACTTCTCTTGTGACTTAGGCGCGACAAGTGTTGGAGTGGAGGACAGGTATCTCTTTAAGTCCTGCAGCGCAGCCTCCGCTTCGGGAGTCCATTTTACTGGACCTGCCTTTTTCAAAATCTTGAAAAATGGCGAGGCGCTCAGCAGACCTAGAAATAAACCTCTTGAGAGCAGCCACGCATAGCCGCAAGTCTTCGTACATCCTTGACGCTTTGGTGCTTCAATCGCTCAATGGCCTTGATCTTGTCGGGATTAGCTTCAATCCCGCTGAGATCTGAAGAACCCGAGAAGCTTGCGGAAGGGACTCCAAACACGCACTTCTCGGGGTTGAGCTTGAGGTTGATCTTGAGCAGATTTGCAAAGGTCTCGTCAAATCTTGAACCAAAGTTGCTTTGTCCTTGCTCTTGACCACTATGTCATCCATGTAGGCTTCTACATTTACGTGCATTTGCGGCTCAAAAGCGTCATGGACTACCCTTGCAAATGTTGAACCAGCATTCTTCAAACCGAAAGGCATCCGTACGAAACAGTATGTGCCACATGGTATGGTGAATGCGGTCTTCTCTTCATCTTCTTCAGCCATGAAGATCTGATGGTACCCTGAGTAGGCATCAAGAAACGAAAGCAAATCACATCCGGCCGTGGAGTCAACAATCTGGTCAATGCGCGGCAAGGGAAATGGGTCTTTGGGACAAGCTTTATTAACATCCGTGATGTCAATACAAAGTCTCCATTTCCCATTTGCCTTGGCGCATCGACTACGAGGATTGGCCAACCACGTGGGATGGAGCACTCCTCTAACAAGGCCTGCCGCTTCCGGTTTCTTGATCTCTTGACTATGAATTCTTGGCGCTCCTTTGCTTGCTTCCGACTTTTTGCTTGACGGGCGCATGAGGACAAACGGCCAGCGGTGCTCAATCACTTTCACAGGAACACCGGGATATCGGACGGTTGCCATGCAAACACGCCGACATTCGCCCGCAGGAAAGCAACGAGCGCCGCCTTCCTATTTGGGGGTCGAGAGAGGCATCGATGGTGAAGGTACCACCAGCGCCGTCCTCCTTGGCGGGCACCTTCTTGGTCTTCGGCGGAGCCACCATCTTCTTGCACTTGCGGTGGAGCTCGATGGTGCGTCCTCAATGGTAGCGCAGCACTCAAGAGGTGCGCTTGCGGAGTGAGCATCGAGCCCTTGCCGGACTTGGACTTGGTCTTCTTCCCCGGGAACTTCAGCGACAAGTGTTGGGCGATGCAGCGGCGCTGCATCCGGTAGATCTTGTCGGCACAGATAAGGGCATCCTTCTTGTCGCCATGGACGGAGATGACGCTTATCGGGCTGGCATCTTGAGAAGGTTGTAGGCGTAGTGAGAGGCTGCCATGAACTTGGCGAGTCTTTGGGCGGCCAAGTATCCCATTGTAAGGCAATGGGAAATCGGCAACGTCAAATGTAACCCTCTCAGTCCTGAAGTTCAGCTTGCTGCCAAATGTGACCGGCAACACAATCTTCCCCTTCAGCTTGCTCCTTCCCGGATTGATTTCTTGGAAGGTTCCGGTCTCTTCGAGCTCGCTGTCAGGGATTTGAAGCTTCTGGAGCACCGCGGAGGAGATCAGATTCAAGCCGGCCCCGCCGTCAACTAACATTTTTGTGACCTTGAGGTTGCGGATGGTTGGAGAGACCAACATCGGCAAGCACCCGACCGCAGCTTCTGTGATCGGTGGTCCTCAATATCGAAAATGATAGGCGTCTTTGGACCACTTCAGAGGCTTGCGTGACTCTACGGATGGTTCCGCTGCATTGACCTCCCGCATCCATTGCTTGAGTTGGCGATGGGAGGTATGCAGGGAAGCACCTCCGTCAACGCAGAGGACCTCTGTGGCTTTCTGAAACTCCTGCTCATCGGCGTCGTCATCCTCCATATCTTCGTCGTCATCATCATCTTCATCCTTGTCGCGGCCGCTAGGAGGTCGATCTCCTTGCCGCTGCTTGACTTTGCCGCGGCGTCCTCCCCGGTCGGGACGTTCCTTGCTTGCTCCCCCTGCACCTTCCTGGGCCTTCTCCTTGTCGCGTCGCTCGTACTCAGCTCTCTGCTGCTCGACAAGCTGCTCGACCTTCTTGCAGCTCTGGAGATCATGGCCCTTGGTGCGGTGGATCTTGCAGTACTGCTTGCCGGAGTTGTCCTGCTTGTCGGCGGCCGCCACCGACTGGTGGTTGGCGTCAGCGGCAACCTCCTTGCCGGAGCCACCAGCCTTGGCGTTCTTGTCGCCGCCTCCGTTGCGGACTGCTCGGCAGCCTAGCACTTCTCGCTTTTCTTCTTCCTGTTGCCTCGCCGCCGCCCTTCTTTGCCGGGCGGTGTCATCACCGCAGACCACCTTTGCACTCTCTCCGTGGAGTCTCCTCCCTTCCTCGTGTAGACACTTGTCGGCCAAGGCGTACAGCTCGTTGGCGTCCTTGACTTTGCACATCGCCATCTCCTCCCTCATCCTGCGGTTCCGCACATTACGATGAAACGCCTTGATCACCACGGTAGGGTGGACGTGCAGGATGTTGTAGTGCACACGGCTGAATCTCTGAATGAACTTGCGCAGGGACTCTCCTTCCTTCCGAGCGAGCAAGTGAAGGTCGCTCTCTTGGCCATGAGGTTTGTGGCCACCGTGAAGGCGCCAACAAACCGATGGCACAGATCCGCCAAGAGGATATGGAGCTGTCCGGCAAGTGCATGAGCCAAGATCGGCGTTGGGCTTGAGCACGGCGGGAAGTAGTTGGCGAGGATCTTGTCGTCCTGTCCCCGCAGCCTGCACCGCGATGGTGTAGATGCCGAGGAACTCCGACGGATGCGTCCTGCCATCATACTTCTCCGCACGTCTGGTTTGAAGTTTTTCCGGCTGGGCCATCGACTTGCCGCAGCTCACGAGTGAACGCAGGGCAACCTACCGCGTCACGGCAAGTCGCCTCGCCCTCCGGGCGCGTGCATGTCAACAGAAGGCCCAGCGGCGCTTGTCGGATTGACGTCGCGCTTCTCTTGGCGCTCGATGCGAGTTCGAGCGTCCTCTTGCTGTCGCTCATGAAGAACTTGGCGCTGATCGCGGCGGGTTCGCGGATCCGACGACGCAGTGGAGTCGCTGTCGAGGTGGATCCGGTGAGTCGGTGATCTTGGCCTTTTTGGCGGAGAGTGCACGGTGGTTGCACCTCCGACAGTGTCGTCGCCACCGGCTCGTGCCTTGTCACCTCGCCGCGGCAACGATGGCGTTGGTTGTCGCGAGCGCCGCTGCTGGCAAAGTCGATGAGTCTCGGATAGTGGTTTCCGATCGTCGACCTTGTCGGCCGCGTCGGAGGGTAGTCGAGGAGCGATTGAGCTCTCGCCGTAGCTTCGCCGGGTAGTAGGCGGCATTGGAGAACGGTGCGAGGAGCGGACACGCCGGACTTCTAACTACGTTAGAAGGAGCTGCGCCCGTCCGGCGATCAGATCTCACTAAGCGCCAGATGTTGGCGCGCATGCTGGTCTTGAGGGTCTCGATCCAACGAACGTATGGCGCCAGAACGCCATGACGTTGTTGGTCCCGCTCTCTGAGATGGGCGCGGATGCGCGCGACGCCGAGGTTTGCGGTGCCTTGTCCTTGGACTTGGCAACGCCGCGAGCACCTTCGCCGGGCGCCCGTTCCTCCGCCAGCGTCGCACCGCCACCCGCTTGCTGCGGTGAGGGTGGGTACGACGCGACGGCTCTGCCGCCAAGCCTTCTTCTTCGGTGGCATGTTGAGGAAGATGTTGATGGCGCCGCTCGCGTGAACGCCGATCGGATTCACACGGCCTCAACGCCCCCTACCTGGCGCGCCAGAGATGTCGGGGAGGCTGATCGTACCCGCGGACACCTATGGGGCCGGTGGAGCAGGCCCCTTTGTGGTTCGGAGGGGGGCGGAGGTCGCACGAAGAGCGGATCGAGGCGATGCACACGAGCGGTTTTACCCAGCTTCGGAGCTCTCCGGAGAGATAAAACTCCTACTGCTGCCTGTTTGATCTATTGTGTTCTTGCTAGGGAGCAATGCGAGCTACAAAACCTAGCGTGAGTGTATCTAGTCTATGGCCAGTCGAATGAACTGAACCTTGCGAAAGACGCGAAACCGAACCCCTTCTACGTTGCACTCGGGCCTCCTTTTATATGCTCAAGGGGTCTCCGACAGGTGGCAACATAGGCGGGGTACAAATGTAAAAATAGAGGTTGGTACACCTACTTGAACAGTGTACAGTGCAAAAATACCTAACTCTGACGGCAAGGGACAAAAGCAATAAATGCCTGTCGTTGTCGCCCAAACAGTGTAACAGAGACCGTCAGGTGCGCCTCCGCCCGCCACGATGGCGAGCCTGTCAGCGCCGCTCATCGCTGCTCTCCGCTGGCTGCACAGCTGCTCGACACGCGCCCATGGAACGGTCCCATGGCGACACGTCGCTGGGTGAGCTGGAGCGGAGACGGAGAGAAGTTGCATGCCGCGGCAAGCGCCTTGCCGCGGCCGAATCCTTGTCGCGCTCGGAGACTTGTCGCGCTCCGAGCCTTCCCGGCAAGCTCCTCTTGCCGGGGCCTTGCCTTCTGTGTGCCTGGAGTGGCCTTCCCGACAAGCTCTTCTTGTCGGGGCCTTGTCTGCCTAGAGAGGCCTTCCCGACAAGCTCCTCTTGTCGGGGTCTCGCCTTCAAAATGGCTGCGGAGGGTCTTGGCAGACGCCCGGCGAGGCT
The DNA here is from genome assembly GCA_021605145.1 of Aegilops bicornis. NCBI lineage: Eukaryota > Viridiplantae > Streptophyta > Magnoliopsida > Poales > Poaceae > Aegilops > Aegilops bicornis. Next base: position 713,317,663 of record CM038671.1, read on the forward strand.
GGCCGCGGGGACGCTGCGACTGCCCGTGCACAAGTTCGGGGTACTAAGGTACCCCTACTTTAGTACACCGACAAAAAGTGAATAGAGTAACTGTCATTGGATGCAAACCAAGCAGTTAAATGAACACGTCACAGTAAATAGCAGTTCAAAGGCAGGAGGAGTAAGGACTTACAACAGCAGCTTGAACTGGTGTGCTCATGCCCTTCATCTTGTCGGTGTGGCAATCCTTGAAGATTTGCACTACATTCATTTCAGGTTCTTTTTGGTCCGCACGGGCTTTCCTCTGTATTTGGAACAAGTCAATATAGATACAATAATATGGCTCAGAAAAAGAAGGAAGTAGCATCTATTTACAAGAGCCTCACAGTGTGCAATATAGCTACGAGATCCTGTTGTCTGTTCGAATTTCACTTTAGAATGGTTGGTCTTGTTATTCAAACAGTTAGCCTAGAAGAAGATACACTTGTAAGGCACATACGTAAATAAAGTTCAATATGTGATCTGATCAAATACATATACCCTACCTGATACTTTGGATTAGACAAGTGTTTAACAAGGGCTGTCCAGTCTTCATCTGTAATATATTCCACTGGAGATGTTTGGGCGATTTCATTGTTAGCCTTGCCTTCAAAGTGAGTTTTTCTAAGGTGATACCGACATCGTCGCAGAAGCGCATCGAAAAACATGAGTGCATGCTTGTTTAGTTGCATCATCTTTCGGATCCAACTTGAACCTCATCTGTTGAAAAAAGAACGTGAGTCTTATTAGGAGGAAGCTAGAAAGTATGGGACAAAGCAAGACAATATTACAATTGCGATGAATAACATTACTTACGGATAAATGGTCAAGGAAGGTGTTAAACTCGGTATCGTCTTTCTCATTCCTGTACTGGATCCACGTTGGGAGGATACGTGCATGACACCTAATAGCAATGGCTGCCTCTGATACTAACTTGGCTGACTCTGTAGCATCACATGGCCTTTTTAAACCTGCCTCAAAATGGATCTCCATTCTTGCTCCTTTAGATTTTGTTAATCTGTTAAGCATTATCCCTGATGTCTGTTACCGCTTGCGTCGTGGTGCTAGTTCAACAACAAATATGGAAAGTGTTAGTGCACATCAAACTGTGAGAATACATATAAAGGAGCATGCAACTGCAACTTGACTCGGTTGGTGTTGATGCTCATGAGATTCATCTGATCTTGCCAAGTCCTGTTGTGTCAGGAGTGCTTCGGAAGTAGTGTTAGGTGTGAAGGCAGCTTGGGAACTGGCTAGTTGTGGAGCATACGAACGAGTAACTCGTTGAGATGCCGGTACAGTTGAAGCGGATGCTGCAGTTGGTGGATCATGTGATACTGTGTTTGTAGATTTAGCCGGTGGACTTGGACCTTCTACTGCACTATAAGTACCAGCAGAATCTCGAGGGCAGATCCTTTTCCGTTGCACCCGACGAGTAACACCATTTCCTACTATATTCTTTTCCTTGCTCTTTTTTGACTTCACCATGTCTAGCCGTACCCACAACACAAAAGAATAAAATCGCTCTTCAGAACTCATTGATGCATGATACAGACAAGCAATACTTTGATGTAAGACAACCGTATGAGGATGGAATATGTAAGAAAAACAGGACGGCGTGACATATTCACAGCTACGATGTGTAAACTAAACAGAAGGATTTTCAAGAAAATAGAAGTAATGCAAGCTAGACACCATATGAAAGATGCAACCAATATCACTCTGTCAAGTTAAAAGTGTCTTGTCATAAGTGGCATTTCGAAAAATTAGAAGCAGTACAACCTAGAAATCAATGCAAGATGCAACCACTATCAAACTGCCATGTTAAAAGCGTCCAATCATGTGTGACTGATGCGGGATACACAACAGCAGTACTTTGATGTAAGAACATGGTATGATAGATAGATACAGTGTATTCTAGACACAGAAAGGCATGTCATATGCACATGTATAACATATATACTCAGCAGGTGCAATTTAATCAAAAAAGGAGAAATACAGGCTAGACAACATATGCAACGTGAAACCAATTATCACACTGTCAACTTAGAGCAAGCACCTGCGATGGTGGAGTATGGGAGATGAACTCATCATGTAGACTTGGGACTTCAACTGCATTAGCAGTAGCAGTGGCAAATCTAGAGAGTCTCTGTTTGCATCGGTCCGGAGGACCACCAACATCCCCTAATTTACTCTTTTCCTTCCTCTTTTCTGATATTGCCTTATGAAGTCAAAACCACAATAAGATGAATAAAATTAGCTCTGCATAACCGGTTGATGCATGATACAGACGAACACTACTTTGATGTAAGGCAAGCGCATGATAGGAGGATGGAATATATACAAAAAGAAAAGACATCATTGCATATTCACATGTACGATAGGAGGATAGAATATGTATGAAAAATAGTAAGCAGAAAGCATTTCAACAAAATTAGAAGAAATGAAAGCTAGGCACCATATGAACATGCAACCAATATCACTCTAACAGGTAAAAAGTGTCTCATTGTAAGTGCCATTTCAAGAAATTAGAAGCAGTACAAGCTAGAAGACAATGCAAGATTCAACCTATATCACACTCCCAAGTTAAATGTGCCTTATGGGTAAGTGATTGTTCCAGGTATAAGTTGTAAGCTACACAGATGCAATTCAACAAAATCAGAAGCAATGCAAACTAGACATCATACGGAACACGCAACCACATATAACAGTTCCAAGTTAGAGCAAGCACCTGTGATGGTGGAGTAGGGGAGGTGTTCATCATCTACACAACTATGTTGACTGTCCAGCCTTGTGTTGTCTTGCGAATCTTGTTGGAGGATGGCGGAGTAGAATCTGTAGAGACCCTCTGTTGGAGTTGCTCCGAAGGACCACCATCATCCACTGCCATACTAGTTTCCTTCAGCTCTATTGATTTTGCATGGTGAAGTCAAACCGATAAGAAAAAGGAATAAAATTTGCTCTTCAGAACTCACTCATGCATGATACTGACGAAGACTACTCGGATGAAAGGTAAACACATGATACGAGGATGGAATATGTACGAAAAACAGGACGGCGTGCCATATTCACACCTATGATGTGGTAACTAAGCAGAAGGAATTTCAACAAATTAGAAGCACGACAAGCTAGACACCATATGAAAGATGCAACCAATATCACTCTGCCAAGTTCAAACTGTCTGGCGTTTCAACAAATTAGAAGCAGTACATGCTAGAAATCATATGCAAGACACAACCAATATATATCACAGTGGCGACTTAAAGGTGCCTTATCATAAGTGACTGATGCGGGATATGCAAGAACAGTAGTCTGATGTAAGAACATGGTGTGATCAGATATAGTATGTTCTATAAACAGGAAGATGTGTCATATTCACAACCATTATGTGTAAAGTAAGCAGATGAAATTCAACAAAGTTAGAAGCAATACAAGCTAGACATCATACACAACATGCAATCACATATAATAGTGCCAAGTTAGAGCAAACACCTGTGATGGTGGAGTAGGGGAGATGTGCTCATCATCTACACAACTACGTTGACTATCTAGCCTTGCGTTGTCTTGCGAATCTTGTTGGCAGGATGGCGGAGTAGAATCTGTAGAGACCCTCCATTTCAGTTGCTCGGAAGGACCACCGTCATCCAATGCCTTACCAACTTCTTTCTGCTTTTGTAGCGACCCGACCCGAATGGATCAAGTCTCTGTGCTTTCGTGTCATCCCTGGATCGGTATCTTTGACACACAAGATCGAAGGATTTATAACAGAGGTAAATCACATGTATAAAGTAACGTAAAAACTATTACCTCAATCCAAAACATAGCGGAAGCAACAAGGTTGTGGATTCCCATCAACACCAACGGCAAAGTTGAGTATAGGAAATCGTAACCCTAACGTATCACTTACTCGTCGTCTGAAAAGTCTGCAACATGAAAAGTTGCAGCCCGAAAACGGGTCAACACATGGACTATGCCGCAATGTAACACATAGAGAGTAATGAAAGAATAAGCTATACTACATGCATATATGGCTGGTGGAAAGCTCTATGGTTACGCTTTTTGAAAAGCCAATTTTTCCCTACTTCAAAGGAATAAGTTTATTTAGCTATCATGGTGGTTGTTGAACATTGAGAATGGTTGACAGATCCTCAATCCCAATTAAAAGTACTCATTAAACCCAACAAATTATATTTAGTAACGTGATGAGATCAACAGGATATCCGTGTACTAGATACTCAAAATTGTCCATAACCGGGACACGGCTAACCATGATTAGTTTGTACACTCTGCAGAGGTTTCAGCACTTTTCCCCACAAGACTCGATCGCCTCCGCTTGATTTCTCGCACTACATGGTGTTTGAGAGACGGATGACCGAGACATAGTCTTTCGTAAGCGTTTGCACCTTACGATGGGTAGACCGTACCACCTACAACCCCTACATCTGCTAGTCTACCACCGTAAGAGTTCACACGACTTAATCAACTATGCCAGAGCCCATAATGGCTTGTGGCTGCACACGGAAGTTACTAGCATGAATGATCTTATGATCCCTTTGAGCACAGGTGGCGGTCCAAAGAAAAACAGGCAAGTCACAGAAACCCCAGGTGCCTCAATCCTCCCAGATGTGTATTTAAGTTGCCACCTTAAATAAACCGTTAATTTAACAATCTCACATCTGTCATGGAATACACTCACCCAATCCACGTCTACTAGCATAGCATGGCATAATAAGCAAACGTAGAAGTAACTCCCAAAGGTTTCATAAGTAAAACAGGTAATAGGTACTACCTCAATCTATTTCCCATCCCACAATTTAATTAGATCCTAATCATGCAATGTTTGAGGATTGATCTAATGCATAAAAACTGGGTAGTAGAAAAGATATGATCAAGTGTTACTTGCCTGCAAATTTGATGAAGATGATTCGCTCTCAAACTCTTGATAGCTCTACTCGTCACACTCCGGTCAATCTATCGTAAGCAAGCAATAGTAACCACACATAAGCAATCTCTAAAAAGGTCGGAAAGAACGAAGAAAACAAATCGAAAACATCAAAAACAAGCAAATAACTCTTGCAACATAAAACAATTTCTAACAGTACCAAAATTATATGAATTTTGCCTTATCAGAAAGTTTAGGTCAAGAGCTTCGATTAGCAAAAGAATCAACTAAATCGGAGTTACGAAACTCAAGTTACGATCAAACGAAGTTTGAATGCAAATCTGATCTAATTCAAATTTTAAATTATCAAAAACATGTTTGAGTTGTATTCTTTGGATAGAGGGGTCAGAACGAAGAAGTGGGCGTTGGTTTTGTTGGATTCCGACTTACGAGTAAAAAGTTATGAGCGTTTGAAGATTAGGGACTAATATGTAAAAATAACACTATGGATAGGTCCCTGACGGAAATTAAAAATAAAAAGAAAAATCTATCGAGCGAACGCTCGCTAAACAAAACCGGAAAGAAAAACCGGCGAGAAAACCGATCTAGGGTTTCGGAAAGAAAACCGAAACGAAAAACCGATCTAGAAAACTGGAACGGAAACCGGAACGATTTACGAAAAACCGAACTGAGGAAAAGAAAAGGTGATGCGGCGGGGCTAGTACCTCAAGAGGAGAGGGGCTCAATGGCGGCGTTAGGCGGCGGCACTTGGCGACGGGCGGTGGCAAGCGGCAAGGCGGCGGGCTGGTGTAGGGCGGCGGCTGGTGTGGGGCTGTCATGAGAGGAGAGGAGAGGAGAGGTGTTTGTTTGATGTGTTGGAGGGGGGGTGCTTGGGTATTTATATTGGTGAAGGGAGGATTTTGCTTGGGGTAGGGGGCAAGAAATAGACTGGGATTAGGAAACAAAGAGGGAAAAGATCTAGAAACAAAACGGAATAAACGGAAGTAGGACAAAAGTCCTACTAGGACTTTGAAAAGATGCGGCGACGGCTCCCTCCTGGCTCCCTGGTGGCGCGCGCTATGGCCTTGGCCGGCCAGCCGCTGGCTTGGCCTTGGGCCTTGGCCCTTGGCCCGGCGGGGCGCAACGAATTTTTTATTTTTTTTAAAACACAGAGACAACAAAACAGAAATAATAAAACCAAATAAAAAAATTTATATAGGTATATAATATATCAAAATTTTCAGAAAAAAAATTTCCTACAACATGGACATTTCTATAGCATTAAATAAAATTCACATCAATTTAAATAAAACAAAGAGTGCTTCTGGTCCAATAAAATCCAACAAAAATCATTTTAAAAAAATATCAAAATGAATTCAAATTTATTTCTCTCCATTTTTCTGAGGTAGGGAATCATGTTACCCTATTTTCCATATATTTTATTTTTGGAGAAAAATAATTTGAATAAAACTCAAATAACTCCAAATTTAAAATAATTCAAAGGAACTTTGAATTTAATTCTTTGAAACTCCCAACTCATATTTCATATGTTTTGAAGAAGTCATTTTATCTTCGCCGTGAAAATCATTGAGTTGCATAAAGTTTCAGAATTGGAAAATATTTTCCAAATGAAATTCAAATATTTTCAACACCCCTTGTCATTTAAATAAATGGAAGAAGTCATGTCATCTTCTCTCCAGGGTTTTGTGATGAAAATAATTTGAATTCCTGAAGATCATAAAATAAAAATGAAAGTTTGGGAAAGTCCTTTTGTTCCCTCTCATTTAACTTTCAAAAAGTTTCGAATGCACCCACTTCACTCAAACAATCAAACAACAATCAAAACTATCTATTTGTTTATAACATTCCAAAATTTAGAATTTTGGGATGTTACAAAACAACCACACTTAAAATGAAACCGTCATCGAGATACAGAGAGGCTAGCAAGAAATATGTTAGGGTTTGGGGTTCTTCTCGAAAATCCATCGATCGTCTCCGGTCTCGGTGCTACCACCCTTAGAAGCATTGTTACGGTTCCATCAAAACTCAGATACTCCATCCTTGTTGTCGATAAAGGTTTCGGTCTTCTCAGATATTAAGGATAATTCCTTCTCCGGGCTCTTCCGTAGTGGCATAACCTTTTCCTCAATTCCTTTGTCCTTTCCTCTTGGTAAGGTTATCCCGAAATTGGGTCTTCATACCTGACGGGTCTGGCGCCAATTCTAAACAAATATCGGTATCTCATGGTGGTCAACGATTTATGGTTTCTCCTGCAGAAAACGGGTCTGGGTTGAACTTCACCGTATAACCTACGGTTGGCAACAACTGCCGTGTACAAGGGAAAAAATACCTATACCTTTCTAAGGTTTAAACAAGGTTTTGATCGTCGTCTCTCTACTATAGGTAAGTCACTCAGATTTTACCATCCCATATAGCAAAGCGAATAATAAGAGTAAGTCGGTATGGTGATCAATCCATCCCGCACTCCAAATCATTACCTTGTACATGGTTTAGCGAATCTCGCATTCTAACACTCGGTCATCCTCACAAGCATTGCAGAATTTCTCTTGTCGATTTAACCAAATTCGGAAAATCCATTGATTCTGCAGCCAAACAAACATCTATCGTTCCTTAACAACTCTCGTGTTTTGCGTAAACTCCTATAGAATCGCCGGTTGATAAAATCGCAACTTCGCCAGGTTTTTCCTTCAAAGAAGAGTGTGCTTGCTTCTTGGCAGGTCCTGGGGCCTGTGGGTTATGGCCCATCTCATCACTTGCAATCCTTTAACACATCCTCGGGCAATCGATCATTATCCCAACATCCAACTTCCGGCATACTTAAAATCCATCCAATTGTAATTGCCTCTTTTCCTTATATTGGCACCAAACTAAGACGTGCTTACTCGGGCTCATCATGGAATTTCCATTGACCCATATTTCCAACATCATACCTCATTTACGTCCAATAGTAATTTATCTCTTCATCCTCGTGGGATATCCCACATACCGAGATAAAACTTATACTTATGAAGTCCATACTCCACTTCGTGGAACATCATTATCCTTTCCAGGGTCAAGCGTCCTTACAGGGGAATATTGGCCATCTCCGCATGGCACTTCTTCAACTGGGAAACATGAAACAAGTCATGAACTCCTGACAGTCCTTCGGGTGACTCCAACTTGTTAGCCAATTCTCCCATACGTTCCAAACTCGGTATGGTCCTACAAATATCGGGGCTAACTTTCCCTTAACTCCAAATCATTTAACTCCTCACAGAGGTGGCACACAAAGATATGCTCTATCTCCAATTTCATGGACTACCTCCTTGCGTTTTTGAGTATGCATAACTATTCTGCCTGGACTGAGCTACTTTCAGTCTATCTCGAATCAACTTAACATTCTCTTCCGAATCCTTGATCACATTTGGTCCAAACAACCCCGGTCTCCAACGTCATCCCACACTCTCTTGGGGTATCAAACATATCAAGACAAAACTCCTATTCCTTTTGTCCGAAATCCATTCAAAGGGTATCCTTATCTTTTCCAGGGTCAACGGTTCTTACAGGTACTACCACCCTTAAAATGTTCCATTTTTCAATTGACCATATTTCTCATATCCTCGAATTTTGTCAACATCTTTACTCATAGGGTAACTCATAAAATCCAAAGCAGTACCAACACCGCTAACTTTATTGATTCTTAAATTATTACAATCTCTCGCTTTTCCATTACATGTCTCAACTTAACACCTCAATATAAAAGAAAAAGCTTTCACTTCTACTACTCCATTTCTTTTGTTACAACTTCAACTGTATATCATCGCCTCCTTCTCCTTGAGACAATCTCGGCAAAGTGCCCTGCTACATTACAACGGAAACATATTACTTCTGACGGGTTTCGAGGTTTCCTCATGATCACATAGCCTCTTTGGGTCCTCGGCTTCCATTTTGGGCAAGTGTTGATGTAGTGCCCTGACTCCTTGCATTTGTAACAGGTGACATGACTCGGATCCTTCCCGAATCCAATCTATTCCTCTTCCGGACCTTTCTGCTCCAATCAAGGGTTCTATTTCCTGTGGGTCATACTCTACTTCCTCTGTCGGGAATTCTACTAGATCTCCATTCAGATAATCTTGGGAGATGTGTCCCTCTTCTCCACATGAATAGCATGACTTGGTGCGGGCTTTAATTTTGTTTCCTTTGTGTGTGTCCTCAACATCTTCCTTTCACAGTGTTCTTCTAACATCTCCATGAGGGCTCCTTTCATTTCTTCTTTCTTCTGCTGGATGGTTCTTTGTACCATGGGGTAAATGTGACACCGAAAGGTGGTAGTGGGTAGTCCCTTCACACAAGAAACAAGTGATCTGCCTAGTTGGGCATTCTTCACCGGGTGACTTCCTTCACAATTAGGGCATTCATCCTTGTGTTCCTTATGGGTGTGTCCTATTTCTCCACAGAGCTTGCATGCACAAGGTTTCTTCATATCCTTTCCCGAAGGCTTCAATTTCTGGGACACAAACCGAGATATTAGCAAAGTCAACTTAAATTCTTCCCAAACGGTTACTCCTTGCCATCCATTGATGGTTTGGTACATCCTCCACCAAATAGCAGCACCTCTTTCAAAGCACTCTAGAGCATGTTGGGCCATATCCTTTCTGACTATAGGGTTGTTCTCCATTTGATCCTCCATGTTCTGAATCCATTGGTCTGTCTCCAATTGACTCATCGGTCCATACAATACAAGCTCATATCCATTCATCCTCTATTGGGTCCATGGGTTTGGGGTGGGATAAGAGAGATCGAGAGGGATGCACACAATACAAACAATGGTTTTGAAAAGACAGATTTTATTGTGGCTGTCGGAAAAACATCAAACAAATGACAACTCACAATCGTCGCATCTAACGTAGGTATGTAACAGGGGTTTGGTCTTCTAAAGGTCAATAGATCTGAAAGTCATCACACTCTTCAAGTCTTGTTCATGTATCTGATGGCTGCTTCTGATCATGCTTGTTCCTTTTGCCAGATCATATCTGTTGACACGAAGTCTCTTGGGACGTCCTTTAACAAATTCCTGAGTTGCATTCAAACTTCAGATTTCATCATCCTTGGCATGAACCATGGTCCTACTATCCTCCGCTTCTTGACAAACCTCCCAGATCTCGATGTTTTGCTCCTTCACTTGTCTACTTTCAGCTTCGGGTCCCGAGTTCTTCACGAACTGCTTCCTTATCAAATACCGCTTCTTGTAGGTCCATCTTAACTCCTTGATGTAATACTCCAGATCCTGGTCTTACTCCAATACACCTTAATCTCGGGTATTGATTACTTCCATAATCTCTCAATTCCATAAGCGTAACCTTCCTAGGTCATAAAATCTAGGAATTCTTCAAAGCCTTCAAATTTCCAAGTCTTCGGAGTCTTCAACAGTTGTAGTTTCCATTTACACGGTAAAATACTCTTCATTCCAAATGGTCTTAGTTGTCCGATATCTTGTCTCCTTGGAGTGGTCTCATCACCAAATCTTCGAGTGGTCAAAAGGAAAAGGGGTATGGTCTCACTAAAAGGAATATTTGAATAAGCTCGTAAGAGAAGAAAGGTAAAAGATCTTTTGAAAAAGAAAGTTGTAGAGAAAACCTTTCCTATGGGCTTGCCATTTTCTAGGGTCACGTCCCCATACCAACATGTGCTCGATACCATCTTGTAGCGACCCGACCGAATGGATCAAGTCTCGTGCTTTCGTGTCATCCCCGGATCGGTATGTCGACACACACAAGATCAAGGATTTATAACAGAGGTAAATCACATGTATAAAGTAACGTAAAACTATTACCTCAATCCAAAACATAGCGGAAGCAACAAGGTTGTGGATTCCCATCAACACCAACGGCAAAGTTGAGTATAGGAAATCGTAACCCTAACGTATCACTTACTGTTGTTCGAAAAGTCTGCAACATGAAAAGTTGCAGCCGAAAATGGGTCAAGACATGGAATATGCCGCAATGTAACACATAGAGAGTAATGAAAGAATAAGCTATCTTGCATGCATATATGGCTGGTGGAAAGCTCTATGGTTACAGTTTTGCAAAAAGCCAATTTTTCCCTACTTCAAAGGAATAAGTTTATTTAGCTATCATGGTGGTTGTTGAACATTGAGAATGGTTGACAGCATCCTCAATCCCAATTAAAAGTACTCATTAAACCCAACAAATTATATTTAGTAACGTGATGAGATCAACAGGATATCCAGGTACTAGATACTCAAAATTGTCCATAACCGGGGACACGGCTAACCATGATTAGTTTGTACACTCTGCAGAGGTTTATGACTTTTCCCCACAAGACTCGATCGCCTTCGTTTGATTTCTCGCACTACATGGTGTTTGAGAGACGGATGACCGAGACATAGTCTTTCAGAAGCATTTGCACCTTACGATGGGTAGACCGTACCACCTACAACCCCTACATCTGCTAGTCTACCACTGTAAGAGTTCACACGAATTAATCAACTATGCGAGCCCATAATGGCTTGTGGTCGCATTACCGGAAGTTACTAGCATGAATGATCTTATGATCCCTTTGAGCACTGGGTGGCGGTCCAAAGAAAAACAGGCAAGTCCTGAAACCCCAGTGCCTCAATCCACCAGATGTGTATTTAAGTTGCCACCTTAAATAAACCGTTAATTTAACAATCTCACATCTTCATGGAATACACTCACCCAATCCACGTCTACTAGCATAGCATGGCATAATAAGCAAACGTAGAAGTAACTCCCAAAGGTTTCATAAGTAAAACAGGTAATAGGTACTACCTCAATCTACTTCCCATCCCACAATTTAATTAGATCCTAATCATGCAATGTTTGAGGATTGATCTAATGCATAAAACTGGGTAGTAGAAAAGATATGATCAAGTGTTACTTGCCTGCAAATTTGATGAAGATGATTCGCTCAAACTCTTGATAGCTCTACTCGTCACACTCCGGTCAATCTATCGTAAGCAAGCAATAGTAACCACACATAAGCAATCTATAAAAAGGTCGGAAAGAACGAAGAAAACAAATCGAAAAACATCAAAACAAGCAAATAACTCTTGCAACATAAAACAATTTCTAACAGTACCAAAATTATATGAATTTGGCCTTATCGAAAGTTTAGGTCAAGAGCTTCGATTAGCAAAAAGAATCAACTAAATCGAGTTATTTAAACTTAAGTTAGGATCAAACGAAGTTTGAATACAAATCTGATCTAATTCAAATTTTAAATTATCAAAAACATGTTTGAGTTGTATTACTGGATAGAGGGGATCGTAACGAAGAAGTGGGCGTTGGTTTCGTTGGATTTCGACTTACGAGTAAAAAGTTATGAGCGTTTGAAGATTAGGGACTAATCTGTAAAAATAACACTATGGATAGGTCCCTGACGGAAATTAAAAATAAAAAGAAAAATCTATCGAGTGAACGCTCGCTAAACAAAACCGGAAAGAAAAACCGGCGAGAAACCGATCTAGGGTTTCGGAAAGAAAACCGAAATGAAAAACCGATCTAGAAAACCGGAACGGAAACCGGAACGATTTCAAAAACCGAACCGAGGAAAAGAAAAGGTGACGCGGCGCGGGGCTAGTACCTCGAAGAGGCGAGGGGCTCCGGCGGCGGCGGCGTTGGGCGGCGGCGGCGGCACTTGGCGGCGGCGGTGGCAAGCGGCGGCGGCGGCGCGGGTGTAGGGCGGCGGCGCTGGTGTGAAGCTGTCACAAGGAGAGGAGAGGAGAGGAGAGGTGTTGGTTTGATGTGTTGGAGGGGGTGCTTGGGTATTTATATTGGGGAGGGAGGGTTTTGCTTGGGGTAGGGGGCAAGAAATAGACTGGGATTAGGAAACAAAGAGGAAAAGATCTAGAAACAAACGGAATAAACGGAAGTAGGACAAAGTCCTACTAGGACTTGAAAAGAAGCGGCGGCGGCTCCCTCCTGCTCCTCGGTGGCGCTGCCATCGCCTTTGGGCCGATCACGGCTTGGCCTTGGGCCTTGGCCTTGAGGCCAAGGGCGCAGCGAATTCTTTTTTAAAGACAGAGACAAAAACAAAAATAATAAAACCAAATAAAAAAATTTATATAGGCATATAATATATCAAAATTTTCAGAAATTTTTTTCCTACAACATGGACATTTCTATAGCATTAAATAAAATTCACACAAATTTAAATAAAACAAAGAGTGCTTCTGGTCCAATAAAATCCAACAAAATCATTTTAAAAAATATCAAAATGAATTCAAATTTATTTCTCTCCATTTTTCCGAGGTAGGGAATCATGTTACCCTATTTTCCATATATTTTATTTTTGGAGAAAAATAATTTGAATAAACTCAAATAACTCCAAATTGAAAATAATTCAAAGGAACTTTGAATTTAATTCTTTGAAACTCCCAACTCATATTTCATATGTTTTGAAGAAGTCATTTTATCTTCGCCGTGAAAATCATTGAGTTGCATAAAGTTTCGTAATTGGAAAATATTTTCCAAATGAAATTCAAATATTTTCAACACCCTTGTCATTTAAATAAATGGAAGAAGTCATGTCATCTTCTCTCTAGGGTTTTGTGATGAAAAGAATTTGAATTCCGAAGATCATAAAAGAAAAATGAAAGTTTGGGAAAGTCCTTTATTCCCTCTCATTTAACTTTCAAAAAGTTTCGAATTCACCCACTTCACTCAAACAATCAAACAACAATCAAAACTATCTATTTGTTTATAACATTCCAAAATTTAGAATTTTGGGATGTTACAGCTTTATTGATTTTGCATTGCGAGGTCAAACCGACAAGAAAAAGGAATAAAATTCACTCTTCAGAACTCATTCATGCATGATACTGACGAACACTACTCTGATGAAAGCAAAGTCATGATATGAGGATGGAATATGTAAAAAAACTGGACGACTTGACATATTCACACCTATGATGTGGTAACTAAGCAGAAGGCATTTCAACAAATCAGAAGCACTACAAGCTAGACACCATATGGAAGGTGCAATCAATATCACTCTACCAAGTTAAAACTGTCTCATCATAGGCGGCGTTCATCAAACTAGAAGCACTACATGCTAGAAATCATATCCAAGATGCAAACCAATATCACACTGCCAACTTAAAGGTGTCCCATCATAAGTGACTGATGCAGGATACACAAGAATAGTAGTTTCATGTAAGAACATGGTTTGATAGACAGATATAGTATGGACCAAAAACAGGAAGTCGTGTCATATTCACATGTATCATGTGTAAGCTAAGCAGATGTAGTTTACACTAATTAGGAGCAATACAAGCTAGACACCATATGCAACATGCAACCAGATATCACACTGCCAAGTTAGAGCAAGCACCTTGGATGGTGGAGTAGGGGAGCGGAAACTTGGAACTTGTAATGCACTAGGAGAATCCGTACATATGCTCTGTTTACGTTGCTGCAGAGGACCATGATCATCGCCTTCCTTACTCTTTTCCTTCTTCTTTTTTGATTTTGCCCTGTCAAGTCGAACCCACAAGAAAAAGGAATAAAATTTGCTCTTCAGAACTCATTGATGCATGATACTGGTGAACACTACTTTCATGTAAGGCAGCCGCATGATAGGAGGATGGAATATGTATGAAAAACAGGACGGCATGACATATTGACATGTATGATGTATAAAGTGTAAACTAAGCACAAGGTGTTTGAACTAGTTATAAGCAATGCAAGCTAAACCATATGAAAGATGAAACCAATATCACTCTGCCAAATTAAAAGGGTGGCCTAATAAATGTATTTGACCAAATTAGAAGCAATACATGGCAACATGCTAGAAATAATATGCAATATGCAACGAATAAAGGTGTCTCATCATAAGTGATTGATGCAGGATACAGAAGAGAGGTAGTTTCATGTAAGAACATGGTTAACAGATAGATGTAGTATGTACCAAAAATAGGAAGGCATGTCATATTCACAGGTATAATGTGTAAACTAAGCAGATGCAATTTACCCTAATTAGAAGCATTACAAGCTAGACACCGTATGCAACATGCAACCACATATCACACTGCGAAGTTAGATCAAGCACCTGCGATGGTGGTGTAGGGGAAATGCGGTCTTCAAGTACAGAGCTACGTTCAATATCTTCATTTAGGCTTGCCGCTTCTTGAGAATCATGTGGGGAGGATGAAAGTGCACTCTTTATAAGAGTAGCACGTCTCATACTAACCCACGGCCATGACTGTCTCATCATAAGTGATAGATGCAGGATACACAAGAACAGTAGTTTGATGTAAGAACATGGTGTGATAGGCAGATGTAGTATGTACCAAAAACAGGAAGGCGTGTCATATTCACATTGTGTAAGCTAAGGAGATGCAATTTAACAAATTAGGAGCAATACAAGCTAGGCACCATATGCAACATGCAACCAGATATCACACTGCCATGTTAGAGCAAGCACCTGGGGTTGTGGAGTAGGGGAGATGAGATTTGGAACTTGCACTACGGTAGGAATAGCAGGAGAATATGCAGAGATCATCTGTTTTGGATGCTCCAGAGGACCACCATCATTCCGTGCCTTCATCCTTTTAGATTTTGCCTTGTCAAGTAAACACACAAGAAAAAGGAATGAAATTTGCACTTCCAAATTCGTTGATGCATGATACTGACGAACATAACTTTTATGTAAGGAAACCACATTGTAGGAGGATGAATATGTACGAAAAATGCTAAGTAGAAGGCATTTCAACAAATTGGAAGCAATGCAATCTAGACACCATATGAAAGATCCAACCAAAATCACTCTACCATGTTAGATGTGTCTCATTACAAGTGGCACTTCAACAAATTAGAGGCAATACATGTTTGAAATAATATGCATGATGCCACCAATATTACACTGTCAATTTGAAGGAGTCTCGTCAGAAGTGATTGATGAGGGATACACAAGAGAAGTAGTTTGATGTAAGAACATGGTTAATAGAAAGACGTAGTATGTACCAAAAATAGGAAGGCATGTCATAGTCACATGTATAATGTGTTAACTAAGCATATGCAATTTACCCTAGTTAGAAGCATTACAAGGTAGACACCATATGCAACATGCAACCACATATCACATTGCCAAGTAAGAGCAAACACTTGCGATGGTGGTGTAGGGGAATTGCGGTCATCAACTAGAGAGCTACGTTGAGTATCTTCATTTAGCCTTGCTGTTTCTTGAGAATCATGTGGGGAGGATGACACTACACTCTTTAAACGAGTAGCGCGTCTCACAGTAACCCACTGGAGTGACTGTCTCATCATAAGTGATTAATGAGGGATTGATACGTCTCCAACGTATCTATAATTTATGAAGTATTCATGCTATTATATTATCCATCTTGGATGTTTATGGGCTTTATTATCCACTTTTATATTACTTTTGGGACTAACCTATTGACCCAGAGCCCAGTGCCAGTTCCTATTTTTCCCCTTGTTTCAGTGTTTTGAAGAAAAGGAATATCAAACGGAGTCGAAACGGAATGAAATCAATTGGAGAAGTTATTTTTGGAAGGAAAGCTACCGGAAAAACTTGGAGAGCACGTCAGGAAATAAACGAGGGAGCCACGAGGTAGGGGGGCGCGCCCTCCCCTCCCCAGGCATGCCCTCCTCCCTTGTGGGCCCCTCGTGGCTCCCCTGACGTACTTCTTCCTCCTATATATACCCATATACCCTAAAACGATGAGGGAACAGAATAGATCGGGAGTTCCTCCGCCGCAAGCCTCTGTAGCCACCAAAAACCAATCGGGACCTGTTCTGCACCCTCACGGGAGGGAACCCTCACCGATGGCCATCTTCATCATCCCGGCATTCTCCATGATGAGGAGGGAGTAGTTCACCCTCGTGGCTGAGTGCGTGCATCAGAGCTATGTGTTTGATCTCTCTCTCACTCTCTCTCTCTCTTGTTCTTGATTTGGCACGATCTTGATGTATCGCGAGCTTTGCTATTATAGTTGGATCTTATGTTGCTTCTCCCCTCTACTCTCTTTTAATGGATTGAGTTTTCCCTTTGATGTAATCTTATCGGATTGAGTCTCTAATGATTTGAGAACACTTGATGTATGTCTTGCCGTGCGTATATGTGGTGACAATGGGATATCACATGATTCACTTGATGTATGTTTTGGTGATCAACTTGCGGGTTCCTCCCATGAACTTATGCATAGGGGTTGGCACACGTTTTTGTCTTGATTCTCCGGTAGAAACTTTGGGGCACTCTTTGAGGTTCTATGTGTTGGTTGAATAGATGAATCTGAGATTGTGTGATGCATATCGTATAATCATACCCACGGATACTTGAGGTGACATTGGAGTATCTAGGTGACATTAGGGTTTTGGTTGATTTGTGTCTTAAGGTGTTATTCTAGTATGAACTCTAGGGCTGTTTGTGACGCTTATAGGAATAGCCCAACGGATTGATTGGAAAGAATAACTTTGAGGTGGTTTCGTACCCTACCATAATCTCTTCGTTTGTTCTCCGCTATTAGTGACTTTGGAGTGACTCTTTGTTGCATGTTGAGGGATAGTTATGTGATCCAATTATGTTATTATTGTTGAGAGATCTTGCACTAGTGAAAGTATGAACCCTAGGCCTTGTTTCCTAGCATTGCAATACCATTTACGCTCACTTTTATTACTTGTTACCTTGCTGTTTTTATATTTTCAGATTACAAAAACTATATGTACCATCCATATTGCACTTGTATCACCATCTCTTCATTAACTAGTGCACCTATACAATTTACCATTGTATTGGGTGTGTTGGGGACACAAGAGACTCTTAGTTATTTGGTTGCAGGGTTGTTTGAGAGAGACCATCTTCATCCTACACCTCCCACGTATTGATAAACCTTAGGTCAAACACTTGAGGCAAATTTTCTACTATCCTACAAACCTCTGCACTTGGAGACCCAACAACGTCTACAAGGAGAAGGTTGCGTAGTAGACATCAAGCTCTTTTCTGGCGCCGTTGCCAGGGAGGGTGAGTGCTTGAAGGTATATCTTTAGATCTTGCAATCGAATTTTTTTGTTTCTTGTTTTAGCACTAGTTTAGTTTATAAAAGAAAACTACCAGAAAAAAGGAATTGAGTTTGCCTCATACGCTTCATCTTTTTAATATCTTTCGTGAGTATGATGGAAAGGAAAATTGTGCTCAAGTACTAGAAGAAGAATTACATAGAATGCTTGGCATAAAATATGTGAATGATGAGCATGATTGCAATGTTGTTAGTACGAATTCTTTGAATATCCATGATACTAATGATGATTGCCCTAGTTATGATGAAAATATCTCCTATAAGCATGTCAATTTTTGTGGAGTGCATTGGGTTTGCAAGTACACACCAAATAGGGAAGATAGATATTACAAGAGGCATAAGTATTTAGAAACTAAATGGTTGCAAGAAAGGCTAAATGTGAGTGCTGAAAATTTAAAATATCTTTACCATACTTGTGAACTTTGCAATGAACATGGTCATTTAAATATCAATTGCAAATTGTTTCATGATCGAATCGTGTCCAAAAATTGTGATGACTTGATTTCCCTTGCACATCAAAATGAACTTAGTTTGCTTTTGGGTTATGAAGAAATGAAACGTCAAACTAAGCATATTCCAGAATATAACCTTGAGAAATTCCTTGATATTGATCTAGAAGAAATTTATATGTATTGTGCGGTGAATTACATTGAAAATCCTTATATTGCCAATTACATAAAGAAAAGAAAAAAATAGAGGATAAAGAGAATACTAATGAAAGGGAAGAGACTTCCCAATATCCTCCTATTATTTCTTATGATGAATCGGGTAACGAGGAGGAGCCTTCTATTCAACAAATCTCATTAATAAGGAGCTCCAAAAAGAGGATTGAACCCACACATGATGTGGTGAAGAAGAAGAAAAGAAAAAGGAAGAGAGTTAAAAAGATATCTCTCCCAAATAATGTTGCTCCTATTATTGTTGTGCCTCATGAAAATGAATCAAAAATATTTGTGGAAGATGATGCACTTGATGATGATCTCGTTATGCCTATTGCTTGTTGTGATGATTATGATTGGGAAGATAATGATACTTCTTATGATCTTTAAAATCTTTTTGGCACTTGCTTGGAAGAATATGATAATAATGTTTGCTATACTATTGGTGCTTTCCATACTATTAACGATGGGAGTGATTATGCTTATGATATGAAAAGGCCCAGGCTTGGGAAGCTATGTTTGATGAGGATGACATATTTGAGAATATATTTGCTGAAATTAATGTTTGTCCAAAGCTTGGGTATTCTACGTTTAATGAAGATGATATTTTTAGTCTCCCAAGTTTTGATATGCAAATTTATAATAATGATAGCATGCCTCCTACTTATGATGATTATATTGATGAAAGTGGGTTTGGAAGAGTGTCAACTTTAGGAAGTAATGATCCCACTATTTTGGAGGATGTTGAATCTTATAATATTTATTAAAGTGGATTTGGAGAGGTCATGACTTTATTTAGTGATGTATCCACTATTTCGGAAGAGGTTTGAATTGATTATGATGAGAACAAAGTTGCTACTTATGATGATTATTGTGATGAAACTTATGCTATAAAAAGTAGTGATGATTATATTTATAAAACTTGTCATGATTATGACTACCCTTTTTCTCAACATTACTCTTTTAATGTGGAAACAATTTATAGTATTCAAGTCTCTTATGATACTCCCACTATTCCGAATGAGAAGAATTTTGCTAATGTGGAGAGTAGTAAAATTTCTATGCAAGTAGATCATGAAAAGAATGCTTTAGGTGCTGGTTATATTGTTGAATTCATTCATGATGCTACTGAAAGCTATTATGAGGGAGGAATGTATGCTTGTAGGAATTGCAATAATATCAAGTTTCCTCTCTATGTGCTTAAAATCTTGAAGTTATGCTTGTTTTACCTTCCTATGCAAGTTGATTCTTGTTACCATAAGTTGTTTTATCACAAAATTCCTATGCATAGGAAGTGGGTTAGTCTTAAATGTGCTAGTCATATTCTTCATGATTCTCTCTTTATGTTTCAATTCTTATCTTTTATGCGAGCATCATTGAAATCATCATGCCTAGCTAGAGGCGTTAAACGTTAGCGCTTGTTGGGAGGCAACCCAATTTAATTTAGTTTCTTGCTTTGTGGTTATGTTTAGTAATAAATAACCCATCTAGCTTCTGTTTAGATGTGGTTTTATGTTTTAATTAGTGTTTGTGCCAAGTAGAACCTTTGGGAAGACTTGGGTGAAGTATTTATGATCATGCTGTAAAAAACAGAAACTTTAGCGCTCACGAGATTAGCTTCAACGTTTTACTGGAGAGTTCTATTTAGTTGATTCTTTTTGCATATGATTACTAGACAAATTCCTCAGGTCCACCAATTTATTTTAGAATTTTTGGAGTTCCATAAGTTTGCGTTAGTTACAGATTACTAGAGACTATTCTGTTTTCGACAGATTCTGTTTTTCGTGTGTTGTTTGCTTATTTTGATGAATCTATGGCTAGTAAAATAGTTTATAAACCATAGAGAAGTTGGAATACAGTAGGTTTAACACCAATATAAATAAAGAATGAGTTCATTACAGTACCTTGAAGTGGTGTTTGTTTTCTTCGCTAACGGAGCTTACGAAGTTTTCTCGTTAAGTTTTGTGTTGTGAAGTTTTCAAGTTTTGGGTAAAGATTCAATGGACTATGGAATAAGGAGTGGAAAGAGCCTAAGCTTGGGGATGCCCAAGGCACCCCAAGGTAATATTCAAGGATAACCAAGAGCCTAAGCTTGGGGATGCCCCGGAAGGCATCCCCTCTTTCGTCTTCGTTCATCGGTAACTTTACTTGGAGCTATATTTTTATTCACCACATGATATGTGTTTTGCTTGGAGCGTCATTTTATTTTATTTAGCTTTGCTTGCTGTTTGAATAAAATACCAAGATCTCAAAGTCTTAAGTGTTAGAGAGTCTTCACATAGCTACATAATTATTTAACTACTCATTGATCTTCACTTATATCTTTTTGGAGTAGTTAGTCATTTACTCGTGTGCTTCACTTATATCCTATGAGTAAATGGTTGAAAGATTTGAATGTCATAAATCTGAAATTATACATGTTTCATATGCTTATCCCATGGGGAGTAATGACCTCACATGTAAGAAGTAGAGGTGGTAAATTTGTTGAAGGTTAGCAAACTTTGTATTGGTCACTTGAACAATTCATGAAAGAATATTGAAGGAATGGAATTTTCACATATAAATATACTATCATGGACATCTTTTGTAATTATGAGCACTCATTAAAATATGACACGATAAAAGGTTGATGTTGGACAAGGAAGACAACGTAATGGGTTATGTTTTCTTATATCCGAAATAAAGTATATTGTCATGGATCACCTAACACGTTGAGCTTGCCTTTCCCCCTCATGCTAGCCAAATTCCTTGCACCAAGTAGAGATACTACTTGTGCATCCAAACTCCTTGAACCAAGTTTCTTCCATGAGTGTCCACCATATCTACCTATATCCGGTATTTACCTGCCGTTCCAAGTAAATTTGCATGTGCCAAACTCTAAACTTTCAAATAATAATCTGTTTTGTATGCCCGAATCGCTCATGTAGCGACTACGGGTTAGCAGTATCTTCCATGCTAGGTGGGTTATTCTCACGATGAGTGGACTCCGCTCATCATTCACGAGAAAATGGCTGGTACCGGGATGCCCAGTCCCATGATCAAAAAGATCAAAATCAAATCAAAAATAATTGCAAACAGAACTCCCCCAGGTTTGATGTTAGTTGGAGGCACCCGTTGTTTCGGGAAAGCCATGGATTGATGATTGTTGGTGGAGGGGGAGTAAAAATCTTTACCTTTCTGTTTGGGAACCGCCTATAATGCATGTAGTATGGAAGATATCGAACTCTTGGTCGTTATGTTGACAATGAAAGCATACCTCTCAAAATTATTTTCATCTCTGTTTTTGCTTCGAGCTCTCGCACCTCTGCAAATCCTTGCTTCCCTCTGCGAAGGGCCTATCTTTTACTTTTATGCAAGAGTCATGGTGATCTTCACCTTTCCCTTTTTCATTTTATCCTTTGGCAAGCACCTCGTGTTCGAAACATTCTGATATATATATCCAATTGGATGTAAGGCATCATGAACTATTATTGTTGACATTACCCTTGAGGTAAAAGGTTGGGAGGCGAATCGATAAGCCCCTATCTTTCTCTGTGTCTGATTAAAACTTTGAACCCATAAATATCGCCTGAGTGTTAGCAATTGTGAAAGACTAAATGATAGTTGAGTATGTGGAGTTTGCTAAATTAAAGCTCTGACATAGACTCTTCCTGAAAATAGGATGAATTGTAATTGTTTGATGACTAATAACACGGTTTGTTAGTTTTCAAGAAAGTTTATGATCTATACTTTAACAGGTGAATAGATTGTTACTTGATCATGCAAAGTTTTATGATATGAGCTACTGTTATGACATATAATGATGCTAGAAAAGGTGATTGAAATTATCATTGATCAAACTTATACACCTGCTAGCATTCACACTTCATAAATTATTTCTTTTATCATTTACCTACTCGAGGACGAGCAGGAATTAGGCTTGGGGATGCTGATATGTCTCCAACGTATCTATAATTTATGAAGTATTCATGCTATTATATTATCCATCTTGGATGTTTATGGGCTTTATTATCCACTTTTATATTACTTTTGGGACTAACCTATTGACCCAGAGCTCAGTGCCAGTTCCTGTTTTTTCCCTTGTTTCAGTGTTTCGAAGAAAAAGGAATATCAAACGGAGTCGAAATGGAATGAAATCAACTGGAGAAGTTATTTTTGGAAGGAAAGCTACTGGAAAAACTTGGAGTGCACGTCAGGAAAGAAACGAGGGAGCCACGAGGTAGGGGGCGCGCCCTCCCCCCCAGGCACGCCCTCCACCCTTGTGGGCCCCTCGTGGCTCCCCTGACGTACTTCTTCCTCCTATATATACCCATATACCCTAAAACGATCGGGGAAGAGAATAGATCGGGAGTTCCGCCGCCGCAAGCCTGTGTAGCCACCAAAAACCAACCGGGACCCTGTTCCGGCATCCTGCCGGAGGGGGGAACCCTCACCGGTGGCCATCTTCATCATCCCGGCGTTCTCCATGACGAGGAGGGAGTAGTTCACCCTCGGGGCTGAGGGTATGTACCAATAGCTATGTGTTTGATCTCTCTCTCTCTCTCTCTCTGTTCTTGATTTGGCACGATCTTGTTGTATCGCGATGTTTGCTATTATAGTTGGATCTTATGTTGCTTCTCCCCCTCTACTCTCTTGAAGTAATCCTATCGGATTGAGTCTTTAATGATTTGAGAACACTTGATGTATGTCTTGCCATGCGTATCTGTGGTGACAATGGGATATCACGTGATTCACTTGATGTATGTTTTGGTGATCAACTTGCGGGTTCCGCCCATGAACTTATGCATAGGGGTTGGCTGCGTTTTCGTCTTGATTCTCTAGTAGAAACTTTGGGGCACTCTTTGAGGTTCTATGTGTTGGCTGAATAGATGAATCTGAGATTGTGTGATGCATATCGTATAATCATACCCACGGATACTTGAGGTGACATTGGAGTATCTAGGTGACATTAGGGTTTTGGTTGATTTGTGTCTTAAGGTGTTATTCTAGTACGAACTCTAGGGCTGTTTGCGACACTTATAGGAAAAGCCCAACGGATTGATTGGAAAGAATAACTTTGAGGTGGTTTCGTACCCTACCATAATCTCTTTGTTTGTTCTCCGCTATTAGTGACTTTGGAGTGACTCTTTGTTGCATGTTGAGGGATAGTTATGTGATCCAATTATGTTATTATTGTTGAGAGATCTTGCACTAGTGAAAGTATGAACCCTAGGCCTTGTTTCCTAGCATGGCAATACCATTTACGCTCACATTTATTACTTGTTACCTTGCTGTTTTTATATTTTCAGATTACAAAAACCTATATCTACCATCCATATTGCACTTGTATCACCATCTCTTCACCGAACTAGTGCACCTATACAATTTACCATTGTATTGGGTGTGTTGGGGACACAAGAGACTCTTAGTTATTTGGTTGCAGGGTTGTTTGAGAGAGACCATCTTCATCCTACACCTCCCACGGATTGATAAACCTTAGGTCATCCACTTGAGGGAAATTTGCCACTGTCCTACAAACCTCTGCACTTGGAGGCCTGCTACGTCTTGAGCTTGCGTTGGTTTTCCCCGAAGAGGAGAGGATGATGCAGCACATTAGTGTAAGTATTTCCCCTCAGTTTTTGAGAACCAAGGTATCAATCCAGTAGGAGGCCACGCACAAGTCCCTCGTACCTGCACAAAACGATAGCTACTCGCAACCAACGTGATTAGGGGTTGTCAATCCCTTCACGGTCACTTACGAGAGTGAGATCTGATAGAGATGATAAATTATATTTTTGGTATTTTTGGTTTAGAGATGCAAAGTAAAAAGTAAAAGGCAAAGTAAAAACAAAGCAAGTATAAAAGTGATGGAGATTGATATGATGAGAATAGACCCGGGGCCATAGGTTTCACTAGTGACTTTTCTCAAGAGCATAGATATTCTACGGTGGGTGAACAAATTACTGTTGAGCAATTGAAAGAATTGAGCATAGTTATGAGTATATCTAGGTATGATCATGTATATAGGCATCACGTCCATGACAAGTAGATCGAAACGATTCTGCATCTACTACTATTACTCCATTCATCGACCACTATCCTGCATGCATCTAGAGTAATAAGTTAAAAACAGAGTAACGCCTTAAGCAAGATGACATGATGTAGAGGGATAAATTCATGCAATATGATAAAAACCCCATCTTGTTATCCTTGATGGCAACAATACAATACGTGCCTTGCAACCCTTTCACATCCTTTGGGTAAGGACACCGCAAGATTGAACCCAAAGCTAAGCACTTCTCCCATTGCAAGAACTACCAATCTAGTTGGCCAAACCAAACGGATAATTCGAAGAGACTTGCAAAGATAACTCAATCATACATAAAATAATTCAGAGAAGATTCAAATATTATTCATAGAGAAGCTGGATCATAAACCCACAATTCATCGGTCTCAACAAACACACCACAAAAATAAGATTACATCGAATAGATCTCCACGAGAGAGGGGGAGAACATTGTATTGAGATCCAAAAAGAGAGAAGAAGCCATCTAGCTACTAACTATGGACCCGTAGGTCTGAAGTAAACTACTCACACTTCATCGGAGGGGCTATGGTGATGATGTAGAAGCCCTCCATGGTGTATGCCCCCTCCGGTGGAGCTCCGGAACAGGCCCCAAGATGGGATCTCGTGGATACAGGAAGTTGGGGCGGTGGAATTAGGTTTTTGGCTCCTGTTCTGATCGTTTGGGGGTACGTAGGTATATATAGGAAGAAGGAGTACGTCGGTGGAGCAACAGGGGGCCCACGAGGCAGGGGGCGCGCCTTGGGGGGGGGGCGCCCCCACCCTCGTGACCGCCTCCGTTGTTCCTTGGCGTAGGGTCCAAGTCTCCTGGATCACGTTCGGTGAGAAAATCACGTTTCCAAAAGTTTCATTCCGTTTGGACTCCGTTTGATATTCTGTTTCTTCGAAACACTGAAAAAGGCAAAAAATAGCAATTCTGGGCTGGGCCTCCGGTTAGTAGGTTAGTCCCAAAAATAATATAAAAGTGGAAAAATAAATCCCAATATAGTCCAAAATAGTAGATAAAGTAGCATGGAGCAATCAAAAATTATAGATACGTTGGAGACGTATCAGGCATCCCCAAGATTAATTCCTGCTCGTCCTCGAGTAGGTAAATGATAAAAAGAGATTTTTTGATGCAGAGTGATACTTTGGCATAATTTCAATGTAAATCTTCTTAATCATGGTATGAATATTCAGATCCGAAAGATTCAAGACAAAAGTTCATATCAACATAAAAATAATAATACTTCAAGCACATTAACTAAGCAATTATGTCTTCTCAAAATAACATGGCCAAAGAAAGTTATCCCTACAAAATCATATAGTCTGGCTATGCTCCATCTTCCCCACACAAAATATTTAAATCATGCACAACCCCGATGACAAGCCAAGAAATTGTTTCATACTTTAACATTTTCAAAACTTTTTCAATCTTCAAACCATACATGAGCGTGAGCCATGGATATAGCACTATATGTGGAATAGAATGGTGGTTGTGGAGAAGAAAAAAAAGAGGGAAGATAGTCTCACATCAACTAGGCGTATCAACGGGCTATGGAGATGCCCATCAATAGATATCAATGTGAGTGAGTAGGGATTGCCATGCAACAGATGCACTAGAGCTATAAGTATATGAAAGCTCAACAAAAGAAACTAAGTGGGGGTGCATCCAACTCGCTTGCTCACGAAGACCTAGGGCATTTGAGGAAGCCCATCATTGGAATATACATGCCAAGTTCTATAATGAAAAATTCCCACTAGTATATGAAAGTGACAAAATGAGAGACTTTCTATCATGAAGATCAAGGTGCTACTTTGAAGCACAAGTGTGGTAAAAGGATAGTAACATTGTCCCTTCTCTCTTTTTCTCTCATATTTTTTGGCCTTTTCTTTTTTTGGCCTCTTTTTTTATATATTATTATTTTTCGTCCGGAGTCTCATCCCGACTTGTGGGGGAATCATAGTCTCCATCATCCTTTCCTCACTTAGGACAATGCTCTAATAATAATGATCATCACACTTTTATTTTTCTTACAACTCAACAATTACAACTCGATACTTAGAACAAAATATGACTCTATATGAATGCCTCCGGCAGTGTACCAGGATATGCAATGAAACATGAGTGACATGTATGAAATAATTATGAATGGTGGCTTTTCCACAAATACGATGTCAACTACATGATCATGCTAGCAATATGACAATGATGGAGCGTGTCATAATAAACGGAACGGTGGAAAGTTGCATGGCAATATATCTCGGAATGGCTATGGAAATGCAATGATAGGTAGGTATGGTGGCTGTTTTGAGGAAGATATATGGTGGGTGTATGATACCTGTGAAAGGTGCGCGGTATTGGAGAGGCTAGCAATGGTGGAAGCATGGGAAAAAAGTGCGTATAATCCATGGACTCAACATTAGTCATAAAGAACTCATATACTTATTGCAAAAATCTAGAAGTTATCAAAGCAAAGTATTACGCGCATGCTCCTAGGGGATAGATTGGTAGGAAAAGACCATCGCTCGTCCCCGACCGCCACTCATAAGGAAGACAATCAATAAATAAATCATGCTCCGAGTTCATCACATAACGGTTCACCATACGTGCATGCTACGGGAATCACAAACTTCAACAGAAGTATTCTTTAAATTCACAACTATCTAATATCACTATCTTCATATCTCAAAACAATTATCAAGCATCAAGCTTATCTTAGTATTCAACGCACTCAAAAGAAAGTTTCACATATCTTGAATACCAAGTATATTAACATTAAGAAAATTACCATGCTATGAACTAATCTCAAAATAATCTAAGTGAAGCAATAGAGATCAAGTTTCTTTAAAACAAATCAACCACCGTGCACTAAAAGATCTAAGTGAAGTACTAGAGCAAAAATTATCACGCTCAAAAGATATAAGTGAAGCACTATGAGCAAAACTATCAAATTCCAATTCATGTATGGCTCTATCAAAAGGTGTGTACAGAAATGATGATTGTGGTAAACTAACAAGCAAAGATGCAAATAATACAAGACGCTCCAAGCGAAACACTTATCATGTGGTGAATAAAAATATAGCTCCAAGTAAATTACCGATGGAAGTAGACGAAAGAGGGGATGCCTTCCGGCATCCCCAAGCTTTGAATTTTGGTATCCTTGGATTATCTTGGGGGTGCCATGGGCATCCCCAAGCTTAGGCTCTTGCCACTCCTTGTTCAACAATCCATCAAAAGAATTCACCCAAAACTTGAAAACTTCACAACACAAAACTCAATAGAAATCTCGTGAGCTCCGTTCGAGAAAGAAAACAAAAGACTACTTTAAGGTACTGTAATGAACTAATTCTTTATTTATATTGGTTTTAAACCTACTGTATTCCAACTTCTCTATGGATTATAAACTATTATACTAGCCATAGATTCATCAAAACAAGCAAACAACACACGGAAAACAGAATCTGTCAAAAACATAACAGTCTGTAGTAATCTGTAACTAACGCAAACTTCTGGAACTCAAAAAATTCTACCAAAATTAGAAGACCTAGACAATTTGTTTATTGATCAGCAGCAATTTTAATCAGTATTTTATCACGTTCTGGTGATTTTTAACAATTCGGGCACTGAGCGCAAAGTTTCTGGAAATTACAGCAAGATCAAATAACTATCATCCAAGAAGATCCAATAGGTTTAACTTGGCACAAACACTAATTAAAAGATAAAACCACATCTAAACAGAGGATAGATGGATTATTTATTCCTAAACAGGATCAAGAACAAAAAACAAAAAATAAAATCGGGTTGGCTCCCAACAAGCGCTATCGTTTAACGCCCCTAGCTAGGCATAAAAGCAAGGATAGATCTAAGTATTGCCATCTTTGGTAGGCAATCCATAAGTGGATCTCATGATAGATTCATATGGTAATTTTATTTTCTTTTTAGGGAAGTGTTCCATGCCATTCTTTAAGGGAAATTGGAATCTAATATTCCCTTCCTTCATATCAATAATTGCACCAATCGTTCTAAGGAAAGGTCTACCAAGAATAATAGGACATGAAGGATTGCAACCTATATCAAGAACGATAAAATATACGGGCACATAATTCCTATTTGCAACAATAAGAACATCATTAATTCTTACCATAGGCTTTTTAATAGTGGAATCCGCAAGATGCAAGTTTAGAGAGCAATCATCAAAGTCACGGAAATCTAGCAAATCACACAAAGTTTTGGGGATAGTAGAGACACTAGCACCCAAATCACACGAAGCATGAAACTCATAATTTTTAATTTTACTCTTAATGGTAGGTTCCCACTCATCATAGAGTTTTCTAGGGATAGAAACTTTCAACTCAAGTTTTTCTTCATAAGATTGCATCAAGGCATCAACAATGTGTTCGGTAAAGGCCTTATTTTGGCTATAAGCATGAGGAGAATTTAGCACGGATTGCAACAAGGAAATACAATCAATTAAAGAGCAATTTTCATAATTAAATTCCTCGAGATCCAATATAGTGGGTTTAGCAACATCTAGATTTTTATTTCTTTCAATCCCACTTTTATCAATTTCATTATCAAGATCTAAAAACTCCGAGTTCTTAGAACGCCTTCTAGGTAAAGGAAGATCATATTCAGTTTCATCAAGATTCATATTGCAAAACAAAGATTTAATGGGTGACACATCAATAAATTTTAGATCTTCATCTTGAATTTCATAGGAATTTGGTTTAGCGGCCATCTTATTGACTAAGGTAGCTTGCATATCCGAAATTTCAGCGGTCATCTTTTCAAGACGAGCAATTTGGGCTCTTATACCATCAAATTCTTTAGACATATTATCGGGCTCTTTATTCATATAACTCATAAAACTCTTTTGTTCCTTAAGCTCGTTTCTAAAGAAATTATTATGCTCAAATTGCAAAACCATAAACTTCCTGACATTATTTTCGATCTCCTCTAGCCTTTTAAGGTGAAGATCACCAAATTTAGGTAGAGCCATCGCGAGAAACAAGCAATCCAACACACGAGAAAACAAACGGACGAGGAAAAGGCAACGGGAAAAAGAGGAGGAGATTGGGAAAGAGAGGGCGAATAAAACGGCAAGGGTGAAGTGGGGGAGAGGAAAACGAGAGGCAAATGGCAAATAATGTAAATGCAAGGGAGATAGGTTTGTGATGGGTACTTGGTATGTCTTGACTTGAGCGAAGACCTCCCCGACAACGGCGCCTGTAAATCCTTCTTGCTACGTCTTGAGCTTATGCTGGTTTTCCTCAAGAGGAGAGGATGATGCAGCACAAGATGGCGTAAGTATTTCCCTCAGTTTTTGAGAACCAAGGTATCAATCCAAGAGGAGGCCACACACAAGTCCCTCGTACCTGCACAAAACGATAGCTACTCGCAACCAACGCGATTAGGGGTTGTCAATCCCTTCACGGTCACTTATGAGAGTGAGATCTGATAGAGATGATAAATAATATTTTTGGTATTTTTGGTTCAGAGAAGCAAAGTAAAAAGTAAAAGGCAAAGTAAAAACAAAGCAAGTATAAAAGTGATGGAGATTGATATGATGAGAATAGACCCGGGGGCCATAGGTTTCACTAGTGACTTCTCTCAAGAGCATAGATATTCTACGGTGGGTGAACAAATTACTGTTGAGCAATTGATAGAATTGAGCATAGTTATTAGTATATCTAGGTATGATCATGTATATAGGCATCACGTCCATGACAAGTAGACCGAAACGATTCTGCATCTACTACTACTACTCCACTCATCGACCGCTATCTAGCATGCATCTAGAGTATTAAGTTAAAAACAGAGTAACGCCTTAAGCAAGATGACATGATGTAGAGGGATAAATTCATGCAATATGAAAAAAACCCCATCTTGTTATCCTCGATGGCAACAATACAATCGTGCCTTGCAACCCTTTACATCCTTTGGGTAAGGACACCGCAAGATTGAACCCAAAGCTAAGCACTTCTCCCATTGCAAGAACTACCAATCTAGTTGGCCAAACCAAACGGATAATTCAAGAGACTTGCAAAGATAACTCAATCATACATAAAATAATTCAGAGAAGATTCAAATATTATTCATAGATAAGCTGGATCATAAACCCACAATTAATCGGTCTCAACAAACACACCGCAAAAAGAAGATTACATCGAATAGATCTCCACGAGAGAGGGGGAGAACATTGTATTGAGATCCAAAAAGAGAGAAGAACCCATCTAGCTACTAACTATGGACCCGTAGGTCTGAAGTAAACTACTCACACTTCATCGGAGGGGCTATGGTGATGATGTAGAAGCCCTCCGTGGTGTATGCCCCCTCCGGTGGAGCTCCGGAACAGGCCCCAAGATGGGATCACGTGGATACAGGAAGTTGGGGCGGTGGAATTAGGTTTTTGGCTCCTGTTCTGATCGTTTGGGGGTACGTAGGTATATATAGGAAGAAGGAGTACGTCGATGGAGCAACATGGGGCCCACGAGGCAGGGGGCGCGCCCTAGGAGGGGGGGGGGGCTCTCACCACCCTCGTGACCGCCTCCGTTGTTCCTTGGCGTAGGGTCCAAGTCTCCTGGATCACGTTCGGTGAAAAAATCACGTTTCCGAAGGTTTCATTCCGTTTGGACTCCGTTTGATATTCTGTTTCTTCGAAGCACTGAAAAAAAGGCAAAAAACAACAATACTGGGCTGGGCCTCCAGTTAATAGGTTAGTCCCAAAAATAATATAAAAGTGGAAAATAAAGCCCAATATAGTCCAAAACAGTAGATAAAGTAGCATGGAGCAATCAAAAATTGTAGATACGTTGGAGATTTATCAAGGCCCAACAACGTCTACAAGGAGAAGGTTGCGTAGTAGACATCAGGGATACAAAAGAGCATTAG
The DNA here is from genome assembly GCA_021605145.1 of Aegilops bicornis. Lineage (NCBI taxonomy): Eukaryota > Viridiplantae > Streptophyta > Magnoliopsida > Poales > Poaceae > Aegilops > Aegilops bicornis. Next base: position 713,349,244 of record CM038671.1, read on the forward strand.
TTTGATGTACGAACATGGTTAATAGACATATGTAGTATGTATCAAAAACAAGAAGGCATGTCATTTTCAAAGGTATAATGTGTAAAGTAAGCAGATGCAATTTAACCAAATTAGAAGCAATACAAGCTAGACACCATATGCAACATGCAACCACATGTGACAGCGCGAAGTTAAAGCAAGCACCTTGGATGGTTGTGTGTGGCAATTGAGATATTAACTGTAGAGCTACGTTTACTGTCTCACCCTTTAGAGCGTTGAAACGCTTAGTGCTTATCTTCGAATTACACTGGAGCGACTTCTGTCTTTTCTTTTGTGTATTCATCAACACTGCGTCAGAGTCTGAAATACCCATGCATAAACAAACAATAGTGTTCGTATGGGTGAAGTGTGTGCACAAGTAGTATAGTGTAAAAGTAGCAGATAGCAGGTCAGTGAGAAATAAATGACGGGAGAGTATGATAGCTCTACAACATGCATGCATGGCACACAAAATTACTAGATTCTAGGAATTTGAAATATGAGCATAGGGATGGCTAGGAAATGCAGATGCTCCTCCACTACACCACAAGGTCTGGTCCTATGAAAATAACAGTCGACTGAAAACAAATAGGTCAGTCCATTTTTTCTGCATCGTCCGATGTAAAAAGAACGGGCAGATCGCCTTCATCTACCTCCAGCCAATCAGTGTTGACGATCTTCCTCGAAACGCCACTGACCATCGGCCCAGTCCCCTGCCTCCGCCCCCTCGACCTCACCGCACCGTCGTGCTTGGCACCACCCCCCGGCCATCCCTTCAAGCCCCGCCGACCTCCAGATCGGGTGCAAGCAGCTCCTGCGCCCCACACCCCTATGATAGACACCGATGCACTGCTTCCCCGGCGAACATGCGGACTAGGTGCTCCGCGCGCCTAAGCGGGTGCTGCTTCTTTTAATGGGAATCAACTGACCCTGAATTGAAATCTAGGCATGCTACTGACCTCTAGCCAAGGTGAAATAGTAAATGGGAGGAAACCTTGTGCATTTAGTATCACGAAGAAGATGCAGTAAGAATCGCTCAACTAGTTTCTTTCGTGGGATGAATACGGTGTGAGTAGAGACGTAAGATTTGCACGAATAAGGGAAGAGGAGTACCTCTTTCTGCTGGCAGTGATGTGTCCTCCTTCTGTTTTTCCAATGATCTTCTTGTGGTTCATTTGAAGCGAAGTTGTGGAGGACGGTGGAGCCTTGGACGAACCCATGGACAAGTTGTTGAGTGTGGTGCGATGGCCGTCTGTCGGCGGTGGGGAACCAGATCGGAGGCGGCGAACGACGGAATAGCGGGAACAACTTCGGTGTAGTGGACGGTTGCGACAATGGAGCGGCAGCGGTGAGGCGCAAGACGGTGTGGTCGAAGTGGTTCTGGTATGGTGCATGTCACCGTCGGTGTCGTGGAGGCAGCTCTACCTCGGCTTCAGCTGCTAAGTCCTTGAGGGTGTTGCGGTTGCGGTTGCGTTGGACGACGACGTCGGGGTACCAGCTCTGGCTTGATGGAGGAGGGCGGCGGTGGATTGGGCGCGATGGGGTGGAGGACGGAGGAGGCTGGGGTTTCACGGCTAGTGGAGAGGGCGTTTTGGCGCCCACGGAGTATGAATGGGGACACGGTGGGAGGGGGGAACTAAGAGGGAACAATGTTTTGGTTTGGGACACGCTTGTTTGAAATTTGGGGAAAGTTACAAACTTTGCCCCCATCTAAAATTTCGGACATATTGCGGGTCGAGGGTAGGACAGCAAACTCAGATGTCCCAAATGGTGGGTGGGATAGATTTTGGCCGAGCGCATGGGTGTTTAGGCGCCCACGGTGTATGAATGCTTCTCGGAGGCGGTTGAGACTGGTGTCTTGGTGAAGTTACAAACCTACCCCGGTTTAGACCTTTGGACATCGGGCCGATAGGCTACACGGGCCAGAGTCAGGACATTAGTCTCGCACGATTTTGGGTGACCAGAGGCTTATTTGGCGCTTCGTTCAATATTTGGGAGCAGAAGCATTAACGTTTTTTGGTTCTCTTGAATTGAACTTTCAGGATTTCTCAAACTTCACAAATCTTGACTCTTGAAAATCCTAAAACTATGATTATTTTGGAATGGAGGGGGTACATTTGAATATACATTGTACATGAGTATATATTAAAAAATACGCAACTTACCTTAGTTCATGAATGGTTCCAGATATAATCTCCCTGGTTGCAAAAAAATAGTTAGACATGCGTATGAATATATAGCATGTTCAAACGCACAACAAAGATTGATGCCCCCTTTTAGATCTGATTTACAAATGCCATTATCTCAGATTCAAATAGATGAATGCACTTCCTATGAATTCAAATGTTCAAAACCCCCTTTATGTTGAATTCAACATGTATTCTATTTCGTAGCTAGCAATTTGGAATGTATCCATGTAAGTGACAAATGTATAAAGTGCTTCACACTAACAACATGGAGTGCACTAATTAATGTTTATATATGAATTGCAAAAGCAATGCATTGTATGTATTTCAAACACTCTCACTCTATGGATTGATAACATGAAATAAACACATGCACATGCTAGAATTCAATAGAGTATGGGTGTCTGATAGACCAATTTTCGTTCATACGCAAACTGCAAAATTCATGATCTCATCCAAAAATAATAATGCCATTTAAATTTTAATTTAATGCATAGAACCGCCTTTTACACGGAGATACACTATGCCTCGGCCCGTTCTCACACACGCGCTATATCTCTCTCTCTATCTTACGCATAAGTGCACACACCTTATATACATTGGCATTTCTCTCTCACACATGCTCACAATCTCTCCTGGGGTGTCGGGGTGTCTCACGCACACTCTCTATATATCTCCCTCTCTCTTTCTGACTACTATGTACCACTCTTTTCACTAATCTCAGTTGGAAAACACTATTTCTTTCACATGCATATATACACACGCACGGTCTCTACTAGCCCTCTATACGCACATATATGTGCCTACGTGTCTCCCGCACGCACATTATCTTTAGGCCTCTCTTGCACACATTGCCCCCCACAGACACACCTCTCTCTTAGTAGCTGGCAGATACGATTCCATCAAATCATTCGTTAGGATATCCCTGACTGTTAGGCTGGATGGTAATACAAGGCAAAGTTTTACCCAAGTCCGGGCCCTTGCAGTTGAGGAAAAAGCTTACTCCTGGTACTGTATATTTGTGATAGGGGTGTGTACAAAGTACACGTGAATACCAGGCATTGTGCATGTGTGTATACTATCGATGAACTAGCCCCCAGGCTTCTATAACATACCCGAGGCCTAGGGTTACAAATCATATATAGTCGGTTTATCATCAGTGGGGATAGAGTCCTCCACGATTCTGGTAGCTTCGTCTTGTATGCCGAGTCCTCCACATGGGTCTTCGTATAATGCGTCTCGGTCCAACCTATGTGGCGCAGGATGGAACCGACCCATGAGTCCTCACGTTGAGCCACCATAACTAGAAATGATGTTCCCACCACACCCCACACACAATCAGCCACTAAGAAAATAAGCATATACAATAGTAGAATGTTATACATGAAAGTTAATTGCATGGTGCATCCAAAAATATTTGTTCTGCATTGTGAATGTTTATATTTTCTCCTAAAATATTAGTCACGGGAAAGAGAAACGAAGGGCATATCTCTCCTTGTCTCCACCGGACACCCCCTCTTTCTACACCACTTTCACGTACGCACACAAACTATTTCTTGGACCTCTAAAAGTATGCATGCCCTTGACACATTCATGCGTGATGTTCACTGTATTTCAAGCGAAAGCACTATACAGTCACTGGACTTAAGAATATGCTCATTACGGTCACCGTATACATTCTCGTGGTGATCATACGGTATTTAGCTCATGATACATCTCCGTATTTTGTTGATGACACTGACGGACATTGTATTTGATGCATGCTCGGTATTTTGTTGACGACACTTATGGTCATTGTATTTGAAGTGAAAGTACGATATGGTCACTGGACTTCAGAATAAGCTCATCACGGTCACCACATACATTTTGTGGTGCTAACCAACCTGTGGTTGGATGGTTAGGAGGACAGTGGTTTCCCGAGCCCACCAGGGTTAAAGTCCTGGTGCTCGCATTTATCCTGGATTAATTTCAGTATTTTCCAGTGATGTGCATTTAGTGGGAGGAGACGTTCCCCTCGAGTACGAGGCACCTATGGTGACTTCATAAAATCTCAAGATCATATGCTAGCTCACTCTGCTCACTCTCTCGAAGGTGCTCGTAGGGGTAGGGTCTGCATGTGTGTGCTTATAGCGGTGAGTGTTTGCGCACATATATGAGCGCTTGCGTCTGTACCATGTTAAAAAAATACATATCGTGATTATACGGTCACTGGCTCACCCGTACAACTCGTATTTTGTTGATGACACGATCAATTGACCAGTCAAACGTTCCACGTGGCGCAACTAGTGTTGCACCATCGACGCGTGTAATCATGGGGCCCACCTGTCAGCACGTATATGAAAGAAAGAAATGGTAGTTTGAGTATGTACTATGTTAATAAAATACATTTTATGGTGATCATACGGTCACTGGCTCACCATACAACTCTGTAATTTGTTGATGACACGATCAATTGACTAGTCAAACGGTCCACATTCAGCAGCGCACATTACCATAGGGCCCACCCGTCAGCGCATATATGAAAGACAGAAATGGTAATAAATTAGTGGTCGTTGGGGATTCGAAGTCGTGAGACCTCTAGTTGGCAGTCGCCGGTGGTGGGGGGTGCGGTGATTGGGCGGTGGCGTGGGGATCACTGGAGAAAAAACTCGGTGCGGGGGGCCTAGAGGGATGGCCGGGGCGGCGGCAGACCGGCGGTGGGGAGTGGTTTGGGCGGGCGGGGTGGCGCGAGGCGCCGCCGACCACCTGGCGGGGGCCGGCGGTTCGGTCGGTGGTGGCTGGCGGCTCAGGGGGGTGGAGGTTGAAGATGAACTGCAGGACCTTGATTTTGTATCCAATGGCTGGAAAATTGACTGACCAGAGATGAAAAGTGAGTCGACTGACGTGTAGCCTCACCCCGCACATATACATGCACGCACGCAACCCTCGCACGAAGACAAACACGCCTGCAGGCATGCAACACTGACACGTACACATGCACTCACGAACACACGCACGCATGCAGGCGTGCAACACTGACACGTACACATGCACTCATGAACAGACGCACGCACGCACGCACACATGCATGCAACACTGAAACGTACACATGCACGCACGCAACACTCGCACGCCTGCATGCACACAGCACACGACGCAAGACACACGCTCAACCTATACGTGCATGCACCCTTTGTTAAGGACATGGATTGTTACGGTATTAATCAATCTTATCTGTGATAAGCATAACATTGATGTTTGCAGCGGTCTTTATGAATCACAACGTATCGAACGGGCTATAAACATATATATGAAAATTTTAAAATTCTCTTACATTATATAGTAGGCTTATCTACATGAAATAGATGACATCACACTCAATGAACAATCATTGGTTTATGAAATGCCTGCTTCTGACCGCCCTGGCCCACCAAAAGCTCCTCTGCCATGCGCTGCCTGCGTTGGGTCACTGACATGCAGGCCAGGTACCCAAAGAGCCCACATGTCAGTGGAAGAATGGAGTGGTGTCGTACATTAGAGTCGAGGGCGCCGCTCGCTGCACGCCCGGCTGAACACGCCTCCTTTCCGCTTTCAAACGCCTCCATGAAACCCGTGTGGAAGCCGAGAAATCCACTCTGGACACATGTCCGTTCATTACCGGGCCGACATTAAATGCAACACCGGCCGAGCTCCTCCCATACACTATCTATTTAATCTCCTATTTAAATGAGGCCAGACGCCAACCAAGAACCGCACACCTCCGCCGCTCTCCTATCTCCTCCTTCACCATTTTGTCCACTCTTACAATGGCTTACAAAGAGTAGTTATCCGACATCCAAGCCGGTTGGGTGGCCCGCCGAGCCCGCCGGATATGAGCTATGCAGCTCGCTGATCCACCTCCCTCCCCTCGCCCGACGGAGCCAGTTGCCGCCCCAAGTCGGCGCGTGGTTCAGTAACTCACTGCTCCAGGCCAGCTCGACAAGGAGCGGCGAGCTGCTCCACGCCGGCACGACGGGGAGCACGGGCATCGTCGCTGTCGTCGACGCCGCCACCTCGTACCATGCCTCCTGTGTCTGCGACCGCGTCTCCCATTTCTGTGGCCGAGACTCCCATGCCTGCGGCCGCGCCATGCAAGCAGAGACATAAGCTGGGTGCGCGGAGAGCGACGAATCAGTGGCCAGCGCCTTCGCGTCTGCCGCCATCATCAGATAGAAGTAGAGGATGGGAGGCCGCCACCGCTTGGGTCCCATGAAGGACACCGCAGAGGCGACGCCGGCGTACACAGCAGGTGTCTTGCCGGATCATTTTATTGTGAGGACCTTCATCGACCCCGCATGGGTTCCATGAAAGCGGAGAAGCCCCCTTCCACCTCCATCTTGGGCATCAGCCAACAATGTCAGTTGGGCAGTGGGGAAGCGAGCCGTCGCTTTATTTGAAGCATATACCTCCACAGGCTCCGGGTAGTCCGATGATCGTCTTTGTCGGACATGAGGAAGACAAATGGATCGTGGTGACCATTTAGGCTAGGTATTATTATACATGTACTGTTCAGAACTAGCACCGCTTAGTTGTTTTGAATGTAATGAAATCCGTCATGTTTGTTTGAAAATCCGGTATTTTATATGAATTCCGTCATTGTTTATATGAAATATCGCCGTGTTTGCATGAATTTCATCCGGTTGCTTGAGTTGCTGTCAGAATGTGTGCGGCTACGGTTGGATGGCGTAATTTGCTGGTTGGCAGTCGGTCTACAGCCGACTCGGGCGGCGTGGTGGGACAAAAAAAGCACAGCTCGTGCGAGCTCGTCTCCAACATGCGCACTGGAGGATGCATGAGCACCCGGTATATTCCTCGTTCATCGGTGGCAAAGGCACCGGTGGGCAAAAGGGTCGCCAATATTTTGGCTACCCCGGTCAAGATCCAAACAGCCCCTCCCAGCACATTCAAATCCCTCGTTCACCGTGAAATTTTGCCATGTGTTGTTTTCATGGACTAGCAAGATGCCCGTGCATTGCACGGAACATCAAGATGCATTTTTTACAAAACACCTGTTGTGATTGACCCATGCAGGAGTAATCCCATGTGTAAAAACTAATGATATCTCGAGAATTTTATCGGAAAATGGTATCTCGAGAATTTCATCGAAAAAATGGTATGTGGAGAAAGACGAGAGATAAGGTGAGGACGAGTGGGGCGTGGTGGTGAATTGTGGTCGGACTGGGCGGAGGCATGGGGATGGACGACGCCGGTAGGCGGCAGCGGCCACCATGCTAGATTGTTCCAAAGACTTCCTTTTTTGATTGTTCAGCAATGAGGTTGTGCGAGATAAGGATGAACGAGGCAATGCCTTATCTGTAAATGTGGAGAGAGGTGCGGGTATCTTTTGTAAAATTGTCATAGTTTGCTTTCTATCCGTCAGATATATATCGGACGGTCTATATTACAAGATGGCAGGCACACCATCATCACCAACTCGGTTTTTTTATAAGAGTAGAGAGTAGAAAAGGAGATTTTTTGCTGTGTGAAAACAAATTTAAATATGAACGAATAATCGGTGTCCGCGGTCTTCTGCCGGGAGCCCGGGACACAGTTGGATGGCCTCATAGTAGTAGTAGTAGTAGTGTAGAGTACTACTAGTACTACTAGATAGTGAGTGTTTACTACTGTATCTACGTACTAATTGCAACACATGCATGTGTTAGCAGTATAATGACCACGTATGGATTTGATGGTAAGATTTGTGTAAGTTGGATGTCATATTATTTCTCTAACCTGTGGTCAAAGTTAGCCTCCAAAACGCATTTTATACCCTATATGGATTGAGGGAGTACATGCATTGCCGAGGTTTCTCTTAATCCTTGCGTTCAACGTTTTTATTGAAGCTTGAAATGTGAACATGTGAATGGGAGGGACTACTACAACCCTTCCAAAAGAACTGAGTACTAATGGTATCGTACTCCCTCCATTCACCATCTCACATGCTCAGTTTTTTAATTTGATAAGAGGCAAACCATGTGGGGCCTACCATAGAGGCAAGGCTCTATACACTGGAGATGCTCTGTACGTATTACTTTTGATGTGTCCCGTCAACTCGCAGAACAAGGAGAAGCTTGCTTAGTACACCGTCTACCCCGCCCACGGGCGCGGTGGCTCGTAGAGTCGCAGGACGAGGAGAAGATTGTTTAGAGCAAGTACAATAAGGACTAATCAGCAGGCTATAAGGTTTGCCATGTCACTAAAATCCTATGGGGAGGAGAGAGAAAGGAAGAGAGAGAGAGGGGAGTGGGCACTTCGTGAGCAGCCCGGCTACAGCACAAGCCCCGAGAATTTACAGCCCGCATGCAGCTATGCATGCTAGCACTAGGACGATGCTTGGATGTTTCCTCCAATCCCGTGTATTCGCTGCATGCATGATTCGTAATTAAATTTGTAATGAATCCAACATAGTATCCAGTGTATAGCTAGCTTATTGTATGCCTTGCCTATAAGATCAGCTTTTGGTGACATGGATTTGCTTTAGAGCCGGCAGCGGGCGGTGCTATTAACCATGCTCTTACTACGCCTATGCCCGCTCCCTCGCCCACACACGCAGTGGCCCGCAGGACGAGGAGAAAATTCTACTACTCCCTCCGTTTACTCCTCGTCCCTACCTTGGTTAGAGAGATTATCATATTGTTTGAAATATGTGTTTTAGTACTAGGAATAGTATAGTGGTACATAGGAGTAGTACTACAACAATTTCCTTGGAGTCTGTGGTGCAGCAAGCTACCCTAGGCTACTACCCACAATAGGAGTAACATAGGTAGTAACATCACACATATCTAGATTAAATAGATGATGTGGCATGCAATAAATGAAGAAAGAGATGAAAGTAGTAACATAGCTAGTTACTACTAGTAGGAGTAACATCACACATATCAAGGAAAGATGTGTCTATAGCCTAATAAATGAAGTGCAACATGTTATCACACATATGTTAGTCCCCACTATATAGGCAGTAACATAGACTAGTAACATGGACATGTTACTAGTCCATGTTACTACCCATTGTGGCTAGTCTGGCTCAATTTCAAAATCTCTCCAACCAAGGTAGACGGTGAGTGGTGGAATTAATTTCGTAGTCTGCACAAGTAATTAGTACGCTCGTTTTCATCAAGAAGTTTTATTTACCGATGCATTAATTACTGTACAACGAATGCATGCACGACCACTAAATTTCCATGAACTTCTACATGCATTGGTGAGTTTTCTCTTGATATTGCTTGCATCGGGTGATTTAATGCACCTCGAAATCCAAACATGTGATGGTACTACTAGTAGAATTGATACTTATAAAACGGAAAAACAATTTTTTTAGATGAGCCCTATAAACCGCAAAGGAGGGAGTAGTAAGTAGTACTACCTCCATACTGGGTACGTACTCCGTAAAATCAGATATTCCCAAAACTAAGTCGCTCAACCTTTATTTGCTTGTTTCCCTTCCTGCCTCATTGCCTCGAACAGACTATGCCAAACTCCCCTGCCTGCCATGTGGGAAAAGACCCGCCCTCTCCTCTTTTAGTTTGGGTTTGTATCGATGGATCGCGCGAAGCAGCAAAGACCAAGCCGTGTCTTGTAGTCCTCCGTCGATGCTCGCTTTCATGAATTCTGTACTTCCTCTTGCCGACATGTGGGACACATAGCAACCGAGGCAAGGTGTCATGCACCAAATAATAGTGCAGAACAGCAGGGGGGACGCACCCCGGTCATAGCGCCCCAGTAGTAGTAATGAGCAATGAGACGTCAAATCACAATGCCGCACTTTCCCAGACGGACGAAGCAACCATTATTTCACACTTCGTCGAATCCGCTTCACCGTCATCTCCTTAAGAAAACCACGTATTTCTTCTGCCATTGTTCTGCCTCAAGAGGGACGCGCTTCACCTTGGTACATCATGACACGTGGGACCGCATGACAGGCCATGCTCCCCCGCCCACTGCTCGGTAAAATCACCTCATTTTTACTACTTCCTCTGTATCGGTTTACGGGGCATGCACGTCGTTCTAGGTTGAGAATTTAACTGGCTATATATGTGATGAACAATATATGTTTAGAAACTACATCCGCTTAAGAATCCAATGATATAATTTTTGTGACATAGTAACTCATATTTAGTTAGTCAAATGGATGACCTAGAACTACATGCACGTGCTATAAACCGAGACGGAGGGAATAGTATCTTTTTAGATCAATATAGTCAGGATTCACCAAGGAGCAAAACCAAGTGGTAGGCTGCTCTTGTCATGTTGGCGTAGCAACTCATGCAGGGCCAGTCCGCACACGAAATGGCGACACACTTAACATGACCCCTTTGGCCGACATGTGGCTCATCCACCATCTTGTTCCACGTGCGATCTACCAAATTATAGTTCGGAGCAGCGATTGGACTTGGAGGCACCCTGGTCGTAGCGCCGCAGTAGTAGTAAATGAGTGATGAAGGGTCAAACCACAAAGCCCCATCTTTCCCGCATTAAGCTGGACGGACGAAGCAACCATCATTTCACTCAGGGCGCAAGAGCATAAAGAAAAGAGAAAACCAATGATGCATGCGGCAGCTACCTAGGGCACCCTAGGGTAGGACCATCCACTACAAATCCTTTTATTGAAAGCGCCTCCACTACATATCCACTTCTCCCTCGTCCTCTTGAAGAAACCGATGATGCGTGCGGCGGTAGGGTTTGTAGGAGTACTACAGCGTGCGGGGCCACGACATAGTAAACGGGAGTGGGATTGAGTTCGAGTCGACGCCTTAATATGTGTGGGCCGCTTGGTTTTATGGGAACGAGGTAGCATTTTGGGTTCAGGGACCAGTGGAGATATACGTACAAAAAATTGTGGACGTAGGTTCGACCGAAAGGCAATGATGCATGGGCCCTGCATTTTGATATACCCGCGGCCGCGTGAAATTTGCTTCTCAAAAGAATGGATAAAAGTTCCTCCAAAAACATCTATAACTAATGGGAAGTGAATGTATGCTTAAAATGAAAATGTAATACTCCCTCCGTCTAGGTGTATAAGTCATCTTAGGTTTTTTTGTTAGTTAATAGCATTGCATGCAATGAATTAACCACCGCATGTCATGTTTGAAAGTCTCAAGCCATTGAAAGCATGCACGACCCACATCTCTTATTGGTTGATATGTCACGAAACAAGAAATGAGGAGGGAGTTAATGTACCGTGCCTAAGTGTTTTGGGATTATTTGTTTTTCGGAATATGACTTACACACCTAGATGGAGGGAGTACAAAGAGAAAAAATGAATTGCAGTTAAAAGAATGATATTTCAACAAAAATGTGAATGTGAACTACATATGTGTGCATGTGACCAACACATACATTGTCAATACAAAATCTAATGCAAGAAATAACTTATGAGTAACATGCACGAATTGATGATGTGGTTCTGGCATACATAGAGTACAAAAACAACGTGATTTATGACTTGCATGCATGACGTGTTCTTGTGCCATAGTTGCATGTCTAGGAAAAAAGCTACTAGTGGGTTGTACTACCTATTTAGGAATAGGAGATGTATACATGGAAGTTGTAGGGAAAGAGATGACATGTATCTCAATTCCTATGAGTAGGGATTGGAAAAGAGATGTCATTTGGTTCACATCATAGGAACTTTTCTATTGAATCTAGAGATGACATATATCTCAATTCCTATGAGGAGGGATTAGAAAAGAAATGTCATTTGGTTAACATCATAGGAACTTTTCTATTGAATATACACTAATGTTTATTTTCCTTTGAAATTCTGTGAGTTTAGGAATCCATTCATATGAACCAAGTGGATCTAAAGCTATAAAAATGATATCATGTTTATTTTCCTTTGAAATGTGGAGTATATGAATCTATTCTTATGAACCAATTGGCTCTAACAGAAAAAATCCTATAAAAATCATATCATACAGGGTTCCTATGATATTCCTCCACACCAAAGGATGGTTGAAATTGCTGCAGGTCATACGACGATCTTTGTTTGTACACTCCTCCCCATCTTTATAGTTACCTCTCAAGATGAATGAAATGATATATACTGGGTATTCTATATGTGCATTTTGGTACACGAAAACTCGGTAAAAGTTTGCGAGGTTCGAATTTTCAATAAAGCTATATGCACTGCATTTTGGAACAGAGGGAGGAGCATACGGCAGTTGCTAACACTCACGTGGAAAATTTGTGTGTCGGAGGAGTGGCTGTTCTGTTAAATGACATGGCAAAACTGACATTGTAGGATGCCGATCTAACAGTTCTTATAGTGTTTGTCACGAAACGTCTTGTGGCGAACGTTTGTCAGATATGATTTATGGACACATGCATTACATTGTTACGTGCCCCCTCTCTCTCAAACACACACGCACCCTCACGAGTCACGACTCTCCCGAGTCCTCTCGCACCCACCGTCTATTTGTAGGTAGACGTCACACACATATGTGCTCTTCACACCCTACCCTCAGAACTTCTAAGAAACAAAAGACGTCGAGCACCTTTTATTTTAACTCACACGTCACACACTTATACTATTACTCTTGTGGCGAACGTTCTTTGGGCATAGTATATTGTACAATCACGAAGAGAAGCAATGCACACACGCACTAGTTCTCTCACACCCACTCACGGGTACACGTAGGAGCGCATTTTTTGAAGCTGGTACAACAAAATCACTCCACTATATATATAAGAAGGAGCCTCAGCGCTTGCTTTACTAGGGTTCCTCTCTTTTACTCTCTCATGCTCTCCGGATCTAAGCAAGACATAGGTGGCCACACTCTCTCTCTACTCATGGCTGGTCACAAATCCAATTTGGACCACCTCGGCCAGGCAGGGGTGTAGGTGCATTGTTCACGCTATCGTCGTCGGCGAGGGAGGAGACCAACGGCTGCCCCCATGTCCCAATCGACGGCCGTGCCGTTCCCTCCGAGACAGCGCCGGCTCAGGAGGGCCTCCGACCCCTTCTTCCTCCCTGTGATATTGTGGCCAAGATGCGGCCTCCCGACGCCGTCATTGCCACATGCCGACAACCCTCAGGTATATATTCCTTCAAAACATGCCTTGCTCTATTGCCCCAGCTCCCCACGTGGCCGCGTGTGGATCTTTTTCTACTTCCGTCGGTTGTTCCAAAGCCACCTAGACTTCTACTATTATTAGAAGTAAAGCTAGTTCATACAGTCGAATCTAAGAGTTGGTTCAAACAGGGAAGAAAGTGGGAAAGCTTTTTTTGAAAAGGAGGTTATTCCCCGGCCTCTGCAGAAAGTGGGAAAGCTGTAGCATGAATCTAGGACTTGGTTCTAAGAGGAAATGGGGAAAGTAGTAGATACTGGCTACCCAACCGGACTCTTCGTCGACAAGGCAAGAAAGCATGGTGGATGGCGAAGGGTGGGGGGAAGTGGACCTGTCTCTTGGTCGAAAAAGGAAAGAAAGTGAGGGGTGTTGGGGGACAATGCAAATGAGAATGAGCAGGTCTAGATTTCCTGTGCTCACATAGGAAAATGTCACTGAGGAGATAAAAAATGGGACAAATGCAGACATGCTGCCTGAGTGTTTGCCGCTCTCGGCAACCACATCAGCCTCACCACTTTATGCCCCTGCTGTCCCTATGGCATATCGCTACCGTTAATGTAAAATCACATGAAGCATTAAGCAATGCCACCTAATGTCACTATTAAGTAATGGTCTAGTGTCGTCGATAAATTGAAGCAATGCCACCATAATTTTATGAAGTGCTTCTGTCTTGCTTTATTTCCCATGAATTGTGTTTTTGCAGTTACACTTAAATCTCACACCACTAACATTACTTCATCCCAGTGGAACTGCACAAATTTGATTGCACATTTACTGACCATGTGCTACTCTCATGACAGTAATACTAATGATATTGTTTTGCATGTTAATATAGTGGCAGTGTTGATGTGATGTGATCCTACTTACTTAAGGGCACTTTCATACTGTCAATGTAGTGCCAATTATAAAACAATAGATACTGTTGTTAATGATATGCCACTGCAATTAAATGTCATTGTTTAAATAATAATATTTCATATTTGCGCAAATAGGGATGTCTGTCTCCATATCGTTTCTATCTGCGCAATAAAAAGTACACAACTCAGTTTTAGTAGAACTGCACAAAAAGAGATGGCTATTCCTAGCTAGTGTCCTCTAACCACCCGTCTTCCAGGTATTCATACATTGGTAGTAACTAGGTAGAATGACCAACACAATCTAAAAGAAGCTGATTCATACGTTTACTTCCTGATTGTAGTGCAGGGAATGACGAAAACAAGCGCATCCTAGTCCGGAATGCACTTTCTACCAGTTCATCCATGGACCGAGGACTAGCCGGGCACTTGCCACCGGAGGTTTTTGGGACAGGTGCACGGACAAGAGGCATTGTGGTCTGCTTATTTCTGCAAATAGCGGTGCTTAAATTTAGTGGAATGCACAAGAATTTCAGATGGCCAGTACTCTACATGGTTCAGTTCAGCATTCCAGCTGAGAACACAATTATAATTGGTTATTTTGGAATGAGAGAACCTAACCCTGGATGGTGGCAACAAGAAAAACCAGAGTGAACTCCAGGAAATTAAAGCCTGCCTAGGGAGGCCCTTTGCTCAGAGAAGCCTTGCTTGATTTTTCCTGATTTGTAAACCTTCTCACAACTTTGTCTTTTGCTGTGAACTAATATATGTTTGTTATGTTCTATGAATCATTGAGATGTATAAAATTGCGTAACTTATTCTTTTCAAGTATTTTATGAAGCCGAGTTTAATGTGAGTGTTCCACATGAACGCTGGACTAGTGTGGGAACGTTTTGAATTTACATTGTGGCCTCAGTTAACTGCATGAACCATTATAACAAGATACATAGTTGCTTATATGTCAGACAACAAATTATTGATTGTTAGCTGGTCGATAGCTGACTTTTCTAGTGTTGAAGCGAGCTGAGCCAATGTGTCGTGTTTTGCACAACTGCTTACAAGTGGGGTAGCACCAACAGTGTTTACAAGTACTTAACCAGCCCTACATACCCTATGTATACGTCAGCGCACAGTTCTCGAATGAGTAGTCTATTTCATCAAACACACTCTACTCGTATGATAAATCGTGACAACTTATGTCTTACCATGCCATATTCATGAAAATACTAGTGAGGACGCATCTGTTTCGGCAACAATTAGGATGGTTCTCACATGATTCACAGGCACACAAAAGTAGCAGCATTTCCCATAGAAGGATTCAAACAGAGTACTAGCCCCAGAGGGCTCGATAATAGGAAAGGTTCGGATAACTAGACACAATCCAAACTACTATTAAACACTAGCTGGGGCAACTATTTCATGCCTCGATCTAATTTGGGATGGACACAAGACGAACCTTGCCATGAACATGGTCGAGGACGTCCGGCAGCAGCTCAATCCCGTGAACCTTCTTGAAGATAAATTTGTGGCCTTGCCACTCATAAACTTGTTTGTGGAGGCATGCCACACCATCTTCCTACGTAAGCTTGACAAGAACAGTATGCCTCACAAACGAAGGAGTAGCTTTGAACTTCTTGTGCTTCAGTACACCCTAGACAACACG
The DNA here is from genome assembly GCA_021605145.1 of Aegilops bicornis. Taxonomy (NCBI): domain Eukaryota; kingdom Viridiplantae; phylum Streptophyta; class Magnoliopsida; order Poales; family Poaceae; genus Aegilops; species Aegilops bicornis. Next base: position 713,365,050 of record CM038671.1, read on the forward strand.
CTTGACAACAGTGAGGCTGGAATACATATCAACATTGGTATAAGTGCAAATGGCTTCCAGGATCCAACAACCTAAGAACTCTGTTTTCCCAGTGCGTATATTCAGGTCATCCGCCTCATAGTGAGTGACATGTACAACTGCATAATCCTTGTGCGCATCGAGCTCTAATTGAAACAGAAACAAATTCTGAATTACTTTCCAATATAAGAAACACAAGTTATTTAAACCACTATGTAGAGTCAAAAGTATGCATGATAGGGAAGGTAGCATGGCATCGAAGCTAATAAAATTTTGCATTATTTATCACCACATACTTAGATGAAAAACCACAATCGAGATCGGCAAAGAAGAAAATCACCTTGGGCAGCTCAGCGGGGGGAGGGGACACATCCTCAAAGGGGGAAAACTACTCCTGCAGTGCCACGGGGGCTGTAACCTCAAACGGGGCATTGACCATCTCGGTAGTGGCCGTGAGCGTATCTGGGGTCGGCTTGGTGGCTGCCTCCATCTTCTTGGAGCTCTCTGTCTCATGGGGATCAGTCTCCCGCGTCTGCTCCAACATCGGCTGATCTTTGCCTATTTATCCTTGGTTCATCATGAAACTAAGGAATACTAGGAGACCACTGAAAGGAAAATACAACCGCAATGACAATGAAATAAAAAAGAGAGTGAGGATCGGTTACTGCTTTGTAAAAGTTTTTTTTTTCTAAACGAAAACATACCAACATCATGGATCGCTTACCTTCCCTTCGTTGGGAGAGAAGAACAACGTCAGATGCGAGTGTTGGGTTTTTTGAAGACGGTGAGGGAGAAGGGGATTCAGCAAGAGTGAAATGATGGTTGCTTCATGCATCAAACTTAGACTGCAGGGAGGTGGGGTTTTGTGATACGATGGCTCGTTACTGCCGCGCTACGACCAGGGTGACTCTCTGCCTGCATACTGCCTTCTAATTTGGTGGATGGCATTTAGGCCCGCGCGCTGCATGGCCCGCATGTCGGTGAACAAAAGTAAAACGACATTCAGTAGAGGGAGACGTTTCGATGACCTCGGAGGAGCCAGAAGCGATAGTGTATCCACTGTACTAGTAGTAATTCTTTTTCTGGGTAGCTGTAGAGTGTCTCCACTATACTAGTAGTAATTGTTTCTCTAGGCCCAAGACAAAACAGCCCATCCACCCTAGTAAATAATAAAATCAATTCAAAAACCCAGCACACTGCCCCCCAAAAAAACCTGGGTGCTCTTCTTCCTCCTCACTCCCACCCACCTCACGTCAACACGCTCCAGTCGTACCCCCAAATTCATAAGAAAGGCTGCATGACCGTGACAGATTTGGATTCTGACATTTGGGACCCACGAGGAAAAATCCTTTCCAAGGTGGTGTCGACTTACTAGCTAGTCAACAAACGATTCTGCCTACCAGCCGTTGGATTGACATCCAACATTTTTCGTGTATCTTCTATCTCTTGTCTTCTTCCTCCGGTCGCCCAAACCAAACCACGCCGTCGGTTCTGCCTGCTCCCGTCTCCCATGGCTGGCTGCACCTCCGCCGCCCTACTGTACCCTCCAACGTTGGCCAGTCCCTCCCTCTATTCCCCCACACGTCCTATTATTCTCCGGTAATGTCAGCCCCAACACGCACCCGCACCCGAACCAGTAAACCCTCGCACTCCCCTCCGCCTGCGACTGGATCGGTGCATCTTCCACGGCTCCTATTCGTTCCGTTCTAGGCCTCACCGTCGTCCTCCACCCTGGTTCGCTCGCCGTGCTCGGTGCGCCGCCCTCTTGCGTTGTCAACGTCGTCAACAACCGAGGGGAACAAGGAGATGACTATACATGGAAAGGATGGCAGTAGGGACCCACCAGCGTCATGGCAGTATGCAAGCAAGTGCCTCATTATTACAAGCCCAAAAAATGGTTCCTCCTAATGGCTAGACATCTGGGGCTCACGCCATTGTCAACGTAGTCAATAAACGAGAGAATTACATAACGAGCGGCTGATACCAGGGACCCAGTAGGTCGCGCAGTTGTTATTTAATTTTTTTGAGGAACAAGCAGTTGTTATTTATAGTAGTTTTAGCGACAGATCAGGGTAACAACAGGGCTGTGCGGGGGCTGTGGCCCATCTAGCCAGGGTTTTATTTATGTTTACCACATCATGAGCCCAATTGTGTTTTTTTCTTGCTAAAAATGGCTAGCCTAGTTCTATTTTTTTTAAAGAAATACCCAAACAAGGCCTACTTGCTTTGTCAGCCCTGCTGGGCTGGAAATCTTTTGAGACGAGGAGAGTTTCATTCGGCTTGCCCAGAAAATGGGCTATCAGTTATGAGAAATGGGCTGTACATTTTTAAAACACATCAAACCAGGAATTAGTTTCAAATTTTTTTCATTACAAGATTTTAAATTCCATTGATTTTTATGCATGGACAATTATTTGGATTATATATTTATATAAATTATTTTTCAAATTAGTTTGAATGTGACTCGAAATTTCGGGATTAAAAATAGTTGACCGAACCGAAATATGCAAAATTTTGTATATTTTTTAACCGTGGCTACAGTATGGGCTGTAATGCTAACAAAAACAAGATGAGCTCCAAAAAAATCCTTAAGAATTAGCAAATGGGTTGTAAATTATTAGAAATAATGGCAGATGGGTTGTATGCTGTTGTCCACACATTTGATGCTAACTTTGCTTTGCTATAGGTTGACGCGTCGCTTTAAAAAAAAAAGGTCGCTGCATAGCGTCGGGTCAACTTCGTCAACACACGAGAGCAGTGATTGTTGGATGTCCATCCAATGTTCGTCGTGCTTCTTCAATCTCTACTCTTCCTGCTCGAGCCGCTCAAACTAGCGCCAGCGGGACTGCCTGCTCCCTCCTCCCGCGGCCGACTGTGCTGCCACGCAAGCCTCACCGCCCCACTGTACTCCCATTGCTAGCCTAGCCATCCCTCTATGCACCCACACCTGTTGTTATTCTCCGGCGACGGTAGACGAACCAGTAAACCGTCGTACTCCCCTCCATGTGGGAAACAACTGCCGAGTCTTCTCTGGCTCCGTGTCGTTCCCTTCCTAGGCCTCACCGTCGTCCACCGCCCTGGTGCTCTCGCCGTGGTGTGGTCAACATGGTTAACGAACGACATCCATCGGAACACTGCTGCAGGATGGTGCTAACGCGACACTACAATCAGAGACCCTTCGACGAAACTGTGTGTGATGCCATAATCGCAAACGGTGGTGTAAAAAACTCGTCAAAAAAGTTGCAAAACGTTTGCGATGGAGCATGCATCAAACATGGTTCAGATTTTAGTTGCGTGTGCGATGCATGGCATATGGTTCAGCTCCATTAACTGTTTGTGATGAGGAGGAACAAAAGAAACGGGCAGCCACATGAAGGTGTGTGTGATGTACAACATGCGGTTCACTCGGATGAACTGTTTGTGATTGGGCAACACAAAAGAAACGGTCAGCCAGATCAAAGATGTGTGCGATATACGTCATGCGGTTCACTCGGATGAACTGTTTGCGTTGAGACATGAGAACAGAAACGGTTCAAATGAACAACATGTGTGTGATACGAGGCAAACAGGTCTGTAATTGGAAACATGTGCGAAGACCGATAACAACACAGACGATTACTGCTAATAAGTCGTGTGTGTTGTGAGCAAATGATTGCTGGTATAAAATTGTGAGTGATTGATGAAAACATCACTGATTTGTTCCATTGTTTAGTCCATGTGCGATGTGATTTTCTTTGTCCACACAACATCTACGCTCTGTCTACAGAGCATCAACATATATACTTAAAAAGGCAACATTGCATAACCAAATTAAGCATACAATTACACAAGTGACTACACACATAACATTTCCACACACCAAAGTAAGCAATTACATGCATACTAAAGTAGGAGAAACGAGGATCTAACCATCTACTTATTGTTGCGACGACACTTGCCATTGCTCTGCTTCCGGCTGGATCCCTGGCCGTTTTGGGGAAGGAGGCACTTCCTCATGTCAATGATCCGCCTGTACATGTCGTAGCTCGTGTACGCCTCCTTGGCCATGTACACGATGTGAGCTTTGTCGAGTTTCTCCATCCAGGCCGAGTGCCAGGCACGCTTGTCCTTGTTGCACGAATCCTTCATGTCTCTGTAGTAGGGGTCGATGATGGCCTCGGCGAGGTGAACCAGTGAGTCCTTCTCATGCTCCTGGCTGCCCCAGATCGATATTGGCCTTGGATGTCGACAAGATTCTGGCAGGCGATGCCCAAACTCACGAGCACCTTTACATTGTTGGTGATGTCCACCGTAGCGAGCATGTAGTGGGGGCTGTTGACAAACCTGGTGAAACGCTCGCAAGGCCTTGTGCCAAGCAGTAGTGGTAGGCGAGGATGTGGTGGCGCACACACATCTGGGCGACGGTGACCTTGGGACGAGACCCGGCATGAGTGCGGGTGTACTCGAGGTCGAACCCGACCACCTTGTACTTCTCCTCGGCAAGCAACAACTCCATGATGTGGATGGAGTGCTCCAGCTAGACCGGGTAGTTGGTGTACACCACTGAGAGGTCCATGATCCTTCTGTGGGTGTCCACCACGGCACGCATGGTGAACTGCTTCTCATCGTTCGCAATCGCTCGGAGCGCCATTGGAGCCGCGCAGGATACTCTCTAAGAATTTCTCATGGTGGGTGTGCTTCTTGCAATGGTGGGGCGCGATCGAAAGGTTGAAGAGACACAAGGGTAGGTTAAATGGCCGCTGTAATAAATGGGGCTCGGCGGGCCTGTAATCGTCACGTCTTGTCACGACGTTCATAGTGGAGGATTCCAGAATCCAGTGCACGCTTGACAACACCGCACCACACGCGTGGGCTCGAAGAGGCGCCAAATGTATCATCAGTGAGCCTGTTCCCGCGCTACCGCGCTGTTTACCGCGCAAGCTTCCCGCCCGGCTAGTTTGGCCACGCGTCGGCTAGAAGAGGGACAAATCATGGGCGTTTATTGGCAAAAAGCTTTGTAAAAATGAAGTGTGTGGAATGACTTCGGTCATAAATTTACCCTTGGGTGATGAGGTCAAAGTTACACACAAGGGTGATGATGGACACTCGAGTGCGAGAAATAATTCTGCGCTCTATAGTGCACACGGTGGAAGAAACCAACTATGTGCAATAATGTCGAATATCCAGTCGAGTTAGCTATACAGATCGTGTGCTATGAGATCGACAAGGTAAACTGATTCGAGAATGGTTAATAAAATCTAAGACCATTGCATATTAAGGTCAAAATAGTGCTAGCAATATACGAGTCTCATACGATGCCATTTCAACGATTGTACCACAAAAGCTCGAAATGTTACAAGGTTCAAATTCCAGAGTTATAAAGCTCAAATTCGAAGATTACAAGGTTCAAACTGATATTAGAAATGAAATTCAGCTCATCATCTACAAACGCTCGCGCTGGTCCGCTGAACATGGATATCAGAGAGGTTCAAACTAATATCACCGCTTCTAAGTCTGGTTTCGAAACCTCACAATTTCTTTAAAGGGCTCAGCCACTGAGAAGTCATGTATGGGGTTGACACAATGACTTCCAATTACTCTATCATATGAAGTTCCAAAATGAAATTAAGCATTTTTGGAGCCTACTCCATTCTGCCACAGGCGCCGGCGCTGATCAACAAATCATTCATTTTTGCGAAATAAATGTAGGGCAAACCTCATTTCCTTCAGCACCCTTGCTCTGAGAACAAAGAACCTGGCGAATATAATCTCCGGTAAGGTCCCTCGGTAGTTCTTCAAAGTAATTTATGAGAGATGCGGATCTAGGCATTCGACGTGATTGTTATATTGTATCACATTATCCACCATTGGGCCTAATCTTATCTGCAAAAGAAGAGAACGTGTTAGTACCTAAAAGCAGTATCGAACATTACGACATGCCTATTTGGTTTGCAGGATTTGTCAAATGCACTAACATGCCATCTTTGATCTGACATGTTTAACATGGGCATTTGATTACATTCTAGAAAAATGTAGACTTCTTCACAAGAGGTTGGAGTGGATGAAAAGTTCCCTAAGAAAACTAGTACATATGAATCCAAAGGATAAATGCTTATTGATTGTAACCATATGGATCAAGCAACCAATATGCGGGGGGGGGGGGGCATGTATGTACTAAAATCCTCCAAAAGAACCTTCAAAAATCACAGTACATTGTCATTGTAAACTTGGAAAAAGGTGTCACAAATTAAACTCCCTTATGGTTAATATTTAACAGGAAAGGAACATCACCTAGATATATAGCTTCTCCAGGCGTGGAAATCATCTCAGGAAACTGACAACTTGCTCCAGGTCGGGGCCGGTACATTCTAGTGCCAAGACCTTCACTGTGTGCAGTTTCGGGGTCAAGCTTGTCGGAATCATTTTCTGAATGACAGACAAACAAACATCTTCAAAATTAGAAATAATGTTAATTTGTAGAAGGAGAGGTAAAAGGCGGCTGTTGTACACGAGCAGGTGTGGATCCAATAACAAGTTCGAGTATTTGTCGACGAGTAGCCCACCACCGCTAATTTGCGCAGAAATGACATTGATTCTTGCTGGACCTTCTTGATCAACTACAAGTAATCTCTCAAGTGCAGGTGTGTCCTCAGTGACCATACCGTGGTACACATCTTGTGATGTCTTCCCGCCGCACCAGCAACACACATAAATAGTCCGGAGAGTCATGGAGGTGATGTGGAAGGTACTCAACCCATTGATCGCCTGAAGACGAAGGTACTCGAGCGTAGTACAACCATGGAGCAGGCACTCCATGTCACCCTTTAAGAGGCAGACGACGACAAACTCGAGGTGCTTCAGTTGTGGTAGAATAAGAGCGGGCGCATCATTAAGGGGCGGGAAATGGCAGTTCCTGAACTTGGCGACGGATAGCGTGGGCGCAAGGCGGAGTGCGGATGTTGGCAGCGACCGCATATGCCCATCATCAAAAGTGAGCTCCTCGAGCCGATCTAGGGCTGGGGATCGGAACCACTCATCAAGATTGGCTCGGTCCTTGCCGTTGGAATGGAACATGCCCATTCTAAGGCCTTTGGTTGGGCCAAGGTGACTGCCGAGGATCTTGGAGAACGCATCCAAGCTTTTGCGACAGCCATGCCAGAGCTCGTGGGTGTCAATGAGGTTGAGAGGGATGGAGTTCCATAGGGGGCGCCACCGCCGGGAAAGGACGGTTGTCCGCGCCCCATATTTGATTGGGAGGAGGGAGATGATGACTATCAACATATCATCGGGGAGGCTGCTGATGAAGTCTAGGCCTACTGGAGTTGCTTGCGGTTCTAGCTCGCTCCGCCTCCGCTTGTTGGCAGCCCCGTTCTCTACCCCCGGAGTCTCCTTGTGACACCCCAAAATTTTAACCTTGTTTTATTAATTAAAATTTTGCCAGGAAATTAATTTTTTTATTTTTCTGGATTTATTCTTGATCTCAGAGCCTCTTTTCCCCCTAAGTTGTGGAGTTTCCATCCCTAGTAAAAACTTTTCAATCACTGTTGGACTTATTTTCCCTCTCAAATAAAACAATTCTTTTATCAGTGGGATTATCTATATAATTATTTTTCCCCTGAGCTTTATTTCTCTAAATTGGTTCTTCATAAGTTTTAGGGTACCATTTGCACTACAACCCTTTGATAAATTCATTTGAAAATCCCACCAAAATTTGGGGATGTCATGTGATGTTTTTAAATCACTTTTATGCAAAAATATATTTCATTCATTGGATATTTTGAGCTCTACATCAAATTTTCAAATCTGGTCCAGTGGGCAATTTTAGACTACAACCTATTTAAATATTTCTTTAAAACTTCTACCAAAATTTTGGGATGTCAGTAGGAGCATATTATTCCACTTTATGCAAAAACCCAGTGATGTTCTTTGAAAATTTGGACTGAATCATCCTCATCTTCATTCTGGTGCAACTTGGTGATTTGTACTGCAACCATCTTCTAACTTGCTCCGCTACCCATGAGCTTTCTCCTGCTTGTAGTACACCTTACCAAACCCTTAAGTCCAGGAGATTGGACCCATTGGGAGATTTTTGGTCCATGCAATGATGCCATTTATCTTCTTTCCAGAATTGAGGTTTTGAAAAATTTCCACTAGCAAGTTTCTTCTTTTACCCAAATGACCTTACCACCCTCTTTTGCTATTAAAGAGACACTAGCCTGGAGAGTTTGGACACCCCAAGAAATGCCTAGGTGCCTGTGGCATTTTGTCAAACACCTTATGGGCATGATCAATTTTGGCATGACTTTTGTCATTGCACTGTGACTTTGCACCTCTAGGAAAACTAACTTGTCCACTAAGCCTCTAGATGACTTTAACCTAGGTCTGTTAAACCCCAACCTCACCCGAGACCTCTAGCATGCCCTGGCATTTTATCGAGCACGTCCCGTGCGTGCTCTGGGTGCGCCCAGAGCGCGCGTTTTGCACGTGCCATGCCCGAGCCGCCACGTCTCGCCCCGCACCCGTTCTGGCCCTTGGCCTACCGCAGCCAGCACGCCACGTCTCCTCCCGCACCGCTAAGCCACCCCGACCACCCTTGGCACCCCACAGCGCCACCGTCGGTCGGCGTGGCTAGTCGACGGTCGCATGCAGTTCCCAACTGCAGTCGGCGCCGCCTCGAGCCACCCCAAGCGCGCCACTGCCCTCAGGTACAACACGAGCTTATCCGCAAGTCGTCCTCTAGCTCGCGACGCCGCCACGTCGCCCTGCATCACAGAATGGCGGTTCGCCGTCGTCCTTATCGCCGGCCGCCTCGGGACCGACCTCCACCACCTATATAAGGGCCCCGGAGCTCAATCGAGTCCTCAAGCAACCTCAAATTATCCCCCTAGAGCTACCATGTCCAGCAGTCGAGGAGAGGAAGGCCATCTTCCCCGACTCCGGCCGGTTCGGCCGCCGCCAAGTCCCGGCCGATTCCGTTGCAACCAAGGCACCTCCCGGCAATCCAGCACCACCACCCAACTCCACGTGATTGTGCGGAGCCGCCCATCGCCTCAGCCCCGACCGAGAGCCACCATAGCCCAGGACCCCAAATCCACCCGAATGCCTTCTCCGCCGCGAAGCTCGTCGCCGGCGACTCCGTCCACGTCGGCGACCATGGCGGGTACCCACGAGTTCGTCTCGACCTCCTGAGCACACCCATGTTCTCAGATCACCAAGGGACGCCTCCGTTCGCCGGCAATCCTCGCCGGAGCTCCGCCTCTGTTCGGTCGGAGGGGGACGACGCGCGCGTGGACTGGTCAAACCTGACCAGTGGGCCAGGCGGGCCCACCGTCAGTGACCCAGCGCCGGTCCATGCAGGAGTAAGTGGAAGCGCATTTCCAGAATACGCTTTCGACGTGTACGTTTTTGAAACGTTTTCTTTTCTTTTTCTGTTTTATTTAAAAATCAGAATTTGACTAAACTTTGACTGGCTATATCTTTTTAAATAAAACTACAAATAAGTTGATTCCTTTTCCTACCTCTCTCAAATTTAGTCTAGTTTATTTTAAGATTTATTTCAAAAAAATTCAAACAAATTTTTTGTGTTGTTTTGAAATTGTGTGTTAATTAAAATTTATTTTAAAATAGGATTTTGGAGAGAGAGAGAGAAGCATACTTTCAAAAGTTTTGGAGAGCACCTCACCCCTCCACAACTTGAAGGCAAGCATCCTGAACCCTGGCATAATATTTTTGATGTGTTGGTTGACACGATTATAACACCACCTTATTTGAGAGAACTTGTTATTTTATGTGGTGACGCTGATCATTTGCATGAATGCATATTGGAGATTTTCCTTGCTGTTGGAAACAGATATACTTGTGATGATATTCACCCTCGAATGCCTTGCATGCATGCCGGAAAGAAACCCGGAAAAGCCTCTGCCTTGGGTAGGCATGATGCTTGTCTCCGGTCTCCGTCGGGACGGTTATGTCCGGTATGGTATGGTGAAGTATAATGAGTGGTGATTGTGTTAGTCAGAATATATATTGGTTACTCTTATCATGCAGGAATTTATAAACCTCCTGAGTCGACCATAGATCGAGTCTTGTTCGATAACCCCCATACTTGTTTCAGATTACCACTCGTCCCCCGCGCAGTAGGGTATGGTTCAGTAAGTTGTCAACCCCTTTCTTGGCACACACCGTATAGAGGGGCCATGGTGGAAGATACCGGCTGCATCCGGTAGGCATGCCACTTGGTCCGGGGGCATGGGTGTTTCCGGTTGGGACCGAGAGGGGGGCACCCCTTAGAGCGCGCGATATAAATTTGATCCCATGCTACGCGAGGTTGTAGCCTCCCCACTTAGAGTTTTGCTTGACAGGTGTCGTGGGTGATTCCAGACACCGGTAAGTTAAGCTGGTGTGTGTGCAAGTCAGGTGTGTTTTCAATTAAAAGACCGTAGACGGAATTAGTCCTGATGGACTAAAGGAATCCGTTACTCGTGGGTAAAGAGTACACCCACTGCAGAGCTTAAACCTATTCGAATAGCCGTGTCCATGGTTAAGGACTACAGTCTGGGACGGGTCAAGTGTCGGCCTTAGTGTCGGTCTTCGGAGGAGAAACTACTAAATCAGAACTTGGATCACGACTGATGACTTGTGATGATTATGTGTATCTTTATTTTGGACTAACCCATTATATTATTTGAATTATTGAGTATCCTTGGGACGGTTCTACCTCCTGGATATTCACTATGAATGTATTTGCTTTATAAGCCCTTTATGTGGTGTCGCACAGACGCCCGACTGTGGCATGCTTGTTATTTATTTACTTTATAAGCCCTTTATGTGGTGTCGCACAGACGCCCGACTGTGGCATGCTTGTTATTTATTTACCTTATAAGCCCTTTATGTGGTGTCGCATACGCCTCGATCGTGGCATGCTTGTTATTTATTTACCTTATAAGCCCTTTATGTGGTGTCGCATAGACGCCCGACTGTGGCATGCTTCGTATATATTTACATTATAAGCCCTTAATGTGTTGTCGCACAGACGCCCTACTGTGGCATGCTTGTTATTTATTTACCTTATAAGCCCTTTATGTGGTGTCGCTTAGACGCCCGACTGAGGCATGCTTCGTATCATGATCCTTTCGAGGCGCCGCCTGCATAATCTGATCGGTGCATGTTATTTTTTTACCCCATTATTGCATATCCATGTTGCATATAAATAACCTGCTTGCATGCATCAGAGATTTTATTTTATGATGGACGATGTGATCATAGAATATTTCAGTGCATGATTATCATTTATATTATACCCTGTGTTCATAATGTTTGCGAGTACATTCAAAGTACTCACTGGCTTGTCCCTGGCTATTGTCTTGGCCAGATTTCTTGCATGGAGAGGAGCGTTGCGATGATCGCCCCGGAACATAAGCAACGGAGACCGCAGCCTCGCGAAGATAGGAGTTATCTTGGTCAGCTGTTCCTGTGGGAAATGGAGTCCCATAGACACTGAAGATCCACAAACCGCTTCCGCCATCAACCACTAGAAACCATTTGTTGTACTCATAGGCCAGAATGGTCTTGTACTACATATTTATTTTTTGTATTTTGCTTGGAATTTCTGCATCAAGTTGGTGCCTCATCAGCTAACAGTAATCCTGGGGCTGGTGAGCACAACGGCCATTTTCTGGAAATTACTACCCGGAAAACCGGTCGTGACACTCCTTGTCAGCGGCGCTTTCTGATAGAAATGGGAGTACAATGAATATTTAGTTAAAATAGGGCAATAGAAAAGTGTATTGGTAACTAGAAGTTATTAGGTAGGAATATAGTAAGAAAAGGGAATAACAATTGGTTGCTTAAATACTACACAATTCATTTGACATTGCTGGGTAAGTCAACATATGTAGATAGTTGAAAAGAAAAGTTACTTCGAACAAAGTCTGGACGGATGATTTTGTCAGGGAAGTTAGCATATATCTCATGACCAGGCCCTTTTATGTGCAGTGTAATTTTAGTGCGAGCTTTCAGTACATAAAACTTTGCAATTTCTTTCCAAAAGCCAGTGCTAAAATAGGAGTCACCACGTTCATCAAGTCTTACAGTAACAACGATTGTAAATCCATGGTTTGTGTGTAGTATGACATCCGTGGAGCCTTGATCTATGTAAAAGGAAAAATTGTGCACTACATAATCTGTTGCATAGCAAGGGATGTTCTGCAGAAAATGATAGGATTGTTAAAGAAAATATGATAACATGCAAATATGGTCCAAATTGAAAGAACTGTACATCAGTTGAAATCGAAGGACAAAAATCTATAATTAAGCAGATAGGGTAAACATGATGTCATGGAAATATGAGAGTAATCAAAAGAACAATACATCATTAATTTGCCTAATATAGAAAGAAGAGGGGGAAAAATCCCCTTTGACGTATATGGTGCATGTGGCACCTTTTATCCAAATGTAGCAATATTTAGAATATGTTCAGGAAAGTAGGCCTGACCAACCGATTTCGGGTGAGATTGAACATACCGCGCGCGTCCTCAAGTTATCTGGTACGGTGAGATGGAATCTCTAGCGGAGGTCGCAAAGTCCTGAAGTGTCGGCGCATGATAACCCACAAGTATAGGGGATCGCTATGGTTTTCAAGGGTAGAGTATTCAACCCAAATTTATTGATTCGACACAAGGGGGCCAAAGAATATTCTCAAGTATTACCAGTTGAGTTGTCAATTCAACCACACCTAGATAACTTAGTATCTGCAGCAAAGTATTTAGTAGCAAAGTAATATGGAAGTAACGGTAACGATAGCAAAAGTAATATTTTTGGGTTTTGTAGTGATTGTAACAGTAGCAACGGAAAAGTAAATAAGCGAAGAACAATATATGAAAAGCTCATAGGCATTGGATCGGTGATGGAGAATTATGCCGGATGTGGTTCATCATGTAACAATCATAACATAGGGTGACATAGAACTAGCTCCAGTTCATCAATGTAAAGTAGGCATATATTCTGAATATAGTCATACGTGCTTATGGAAAAGAACTTGCATGACATCTTTTTACCCACCCTCCCGTGGCAGCGGGGTCCTAGCGGAAACTAAGGGATATTAAGGCCTCCTTTTAATAGAGTACCGGACCAAAGCATTAACACATAGTGAATACATGAACTCCTCAAACTACGGTCATCACTGGGAGTGGTCCCGATTATTGTCACTTTGGGGTTGCCGGATCATAACACATAGTAGGTGACCATAGACTTGCAAGATAGGATAAAGAACTCACATATATTCATGAAAACATAATAAGTTCAGATCTGAAATCCTGGCACTCGGGCCCCAGTGACAAGCATTAAGCATATCAAAGTCATAGCAACATCAATCTCAGAACATAGTGGATACTAGGGATCAAACCCTAACAAAACTAACTCGATTACATGATAGATCTCATCCAACCCATCACAGTCCAGCAAGCCTATGATGGAATTATTCACGCACGGCGGTGAGCATCATGAAATTGGTGATGGAGGATGGTTGATGATGATGACGACGATGAATCCCCCTCTCCGGAGCCCCGAACGGACTCCAGATCAGCCCTCCCGAGAGGTTTTAGGGCTTGGCGGAGGCTCCGTATCGTAAAACGCGATGAATTCTTCTCTCTGATTTTTTTCTCTCCGAAAGCAAATATATAGAGTTGGAGTTGAGGTCGGAGGAGCTCCAGGGGGACCACGAGGTAGGGGGGCGCGCCCTAGGGGGGAGGGCGCGCACTCCACCCTCATGGCCAGGGTGTGGGCCCCCTGGTCTTCATCTTTGGCAAGGATGTTTTATTATTTCCAAATAGACGTTCCGTGGAGTTTCAGGTCATTCCGATAACTTTTGTTTCTGCACATAAATAACACCATGGAAAGTCTGCTGAAAACAGCGTCAGTCCGGGTTAGTTCCATTCAAATCATGCAAGGTAGAGTCCAAAACAAGGGCAAAAGTGTTTGGAAAAGTAGATACGACGGAGACGTATCAACTCCCCCAAGCTTAAACCTTTGCTTGTCCTCAAGCAATTCAGTTGATAAACCGAAAGTGATAAAGAAAAACTTTTACAAACTCTGTTTGCTCTTGTTGTTGTAAATATGTAAAGCCAGCATTCAAGTTTTCAGCAAAGATCATGACTAACCACATTTGCAATAACTCTTAGGTCTCATGTTTACTCATATCAATAGCATAATCAACTAGTGAGTCATAATAATAAATCTCGGATGACAACACTTTCTCAAAACAATCATGATATGATATAACAAGATAGTATCTCGCTAGCCCTTTCTGAGACCGCAAAACATAAATGCAGAGCACCTTTAAAGATCAAGGATTGACTAAACATTGTAATTCATGGTAAAAGGGATCCAGTCATAGTCATACCCAATATAAATTAATAGTAATGAATGCAAATGACAGCTGCGCTCTCCAGCTAGTGCTTTTTAATAAGTGGGTGATGACTCAACCTAAAAGTAAATAGATAGGCCCTTCGCAGAGGGAAGCAGGGATTTGTAGAGGTGCCAGAGCTCGGTTTTGAAATAGAGATAAATAATATTTTGAGCGGCATACTTTCATTGTCAACATAACAACCAAGAGATGGCGATATCTTCCATGCTACACACATTATAGGCGGTTCCCAAACAGAATGGTAAAGTTTATACTCCCCTCCACCAACAAGCATCAATCCGTTACTTGCTCGAAACAACGAAAGTGTCTCCAACTAGCAACAGTCTGTGGGGAGTTTTGTTTGCAATTATTTTGATTTAGTTTGCATAAAGCATGGGACTGGGCATCCCGGAGACCAGCCATTTTCTCGTGAATGAGGAGCGGAGTCCACTCCTCTTGAGAATAACCCGCCTAACATGGAAGATACGGACATCCCTAGTTGATACATGAGCTATTCGAGCATACCAAACAGAATTTCATTTGAAGGTTTTGAGTTAGGCACATACAAATTTACTTGGAACGACAGGTAGATACCGCATATAGGAAGGTATAGTGGACTCATATGGGATAACTTTTGGGGTTTAAGGAATTGGATGCACAAGCAGTATTCCCGCTTAGTACAAGTGAAGGCTAGCAAAAGACTGAGAAGCGACCAACTAGAGAGCGACAACAGTCATGAACATGCATTAAAATTAATAAACATTTAGTGCAAGCATGAGTAGGATATAATCCACCATGAACATAAATATCGTGAAGGCTATGTTGATTTGTTTCAACTACATGTGTGAACATGTGCCAAGTCGAGTCACTTAAATCATTCAAAGGAGGATACCAGCCCATCATGCCACATCACAACCATTTTAATAGCATGTTGGCACACAAGTAAACCATTATAACTCATAGCTAATCAAGCATGGCACGAGCAACTATAATCTCTAATTGTCATTGCAATCATGTTTATTCATAATAGGCTGAATCAGGAACGATGAACTGATCATATTTACAAAAACAAGAGAGGTCGAGTTCATACCAGCTTTTCTCGTCTCAATCAGTCCATCATATATTGTCATAATTGTCTTTCACTTGCACGACCGAACGATGTGACTAATAATAAGAGTTCACGTGCATTGGACTAAATTTGGAATCTGTGAGTATTCAATAAACAGGAGAAGACAAGGAAATATGGGCTCTTGGTTAAATCAACAACAATGCATATAAGAGCCACTTCAACAATTTAATCATGGTCTTCTCCTATCGACCCCCAAAGAAAAGAAAACAAATAAAAATTATTTACACGGGAAAGCTCCCAACAAGCAAAAGAAGAACGGGAATATTTTTGGGTTTTCTTTTTAATTATTACTACTACAACAAGAAAAGTAAACTAACTAAAAGTTACACTAATTTTTTTGGTTTTTCTTAAGGTTTATCAAACACACAAGAAGAAAGCGAGAAAAAGAAAATAAACTAGCATGGATAGTACAATGAAAGAGTATGAGCACCGACATCTAGCAATGAGTGTGTGAACATAAATGTAATGTCGGTGGGAAATACATACTCCCCCAAGCTTAGGCTTTTGGCCTAAGTTGGTTTATTGCCAAGGATGGCCTGGCGGATACTTGTAGGTGTAGCTGGGGTCGTCCTGAGATGCAGCGGTTATCGCTTCCTGAGCTGCAGCGTGGCGTCGAGCTGCCTCCGCCCTCCTCTCGTACTTATCTGCCTCCTCTCTGGTGATGAAATGTCTTCCTTTTGCCTGATAATCAAAGAAGGCAGGAGCAGGGAGAGTAATACGGAAAGCATGACGTCTATCAAAGATTAAGCGATACTAGAGAGGGGATTCATTCCCCTCGACAAACTGGTGATAGACCATAGAATTATAGTCTAAATAAGTAGGAGGCAACTCAATGTCATCCTCACGAACGTCCACACCAAGAAAATCAGCTAAGCGGGTTGCATAAATTCCACCAAAGAAATCTCCATTAAATCTATTATTATGCAACCCACATGCAACAATGGCTCCCAAGTTATAAGTTTGGTCTCCTAACACAGCACTCCTAAGAATACTGAGATCAGGGACACACATGTGACATGCTTCATCTTTACCATTTATGTACCTACCTATGAAAAGAGCAAAATAATGTATAGATGGAAAATGGATGCTCCCTATGGTAGCTTGTGCTATATCTCTAGATTCCCCCACGGTTATACCAGCAAGAAAGTTTCTAAATTCAGATTTACGGGGTTCACTAACACTACCCCATAGTGGAAGTTTCCAAGCAGAAGTAAAATCCTCTAAGTCCATGGTATAAGATTTTTCATAAAGATCAAACAGGACAGTTGGAGAATTACGTGAAGATGAAAATTCAAACCTCCTCACAAATGTACTAGTGAGATAGTGGTACTGGCGGCATTTGTCTGCCTCAAAGCTCACAAGATCGGCGTTACGCAAATATGCGTTAAATTCTTCCTTGATTCCCGCTCGATCCATAAAATTTTCTGAAGGCCATTCACAGGGCCGCACTGGAGCGTCCCTTGGTGGCTCCTCGTCAGCATCACGCATTGCAAGCCTGGGTCCTTGCTTCCTTGAAGAACCACCTTGAAACATTTTCCTAAGCATATTTCTTCCTCTGAAAAATTTCTGAATTTTTTAGTAACTTCAAATAAAAGTGAACCAACTTCAATAAAATTGATTGCAACTACTCCTACAAGTGCCTAGAGACTATATCATGCATTAGAACTACTTGGAACCATATAAATTTGACATGCAAGCTCAAGAACATGGTCAACTAGGCAGTACAAATTTGCAATGAATAAAGCACTAGAACAAAAACTAAATGGACCAATGGAGGAGTCACATACCAAGGAACAATCTCCCCAAGCAGTTTTGTGAGAGGTGCTTTGAGCAAGGAGATCGAAAATCGCAGCAAAATGAGTTAGAACTCATGCTTGAGCTGGATATTGGTGTTTGTGGGAGGAAGAAAGAGTGTATGGGTGCAGGAATAAGTGGAGGAGGGCCACCGTGGGCCCATGAGGCAGGGGGCGCGCCCTGGGGGGTAGGGCGCGCCCTCCACCCTCGTGGCAGTGCTTGCCCCTCCCGGCTGTGTTCTCAGTGCCAGATATTCTAAAAAATTCTAGAAAAAAATCATATTCCATTTTCAGGGCATTTGGAGAACTTTTATTTTCGGGGTATTTTTATATTGCATGAATAAATCAGAAAACAGACATAAAAAATACTATTTTTACTTTATTTCAACTAAATAACAGAAAGTAGAAAGAGGGTACAGAAGGTTGTGCCTTCTAGTTTCATCCATCTCATGCTCATCAAAAAGAATCCACTAACACGGTTGATCAAGTCTTGTTAACAAACTCATTCCGAATAACATGGAACCGGAGAAATTTCGAATAACACTATGTTACCTCAACGGGGATATGCACATCCCCTATAATAAGAATATCATATTTCTTTTTGGCACTAGGAAGAGGAAATTCAGAACCTCCAAATATAATCGATGAAAATTTTCCTATAGAATTGATACTGTGGACTTGAGGTTGTTTCCTCGAAAAGTGTACTGTATGCTCATTACCATTAACATGAAAAGTGACATTGCCTTTGTTCAATCAATAACAGCCCCTGTAGTATTCAAAAAAGGTCTTCTGAGAATAATAGACATACTATCGTCCTCGGGAATATCAAGAATAACAAAGTCCGTTAAAATAGTAACGTTTGCAACCACAACATGCACATCCTCACAAATACTGACAGGTATAACAATAGATTTATCAGCCATTTGCAAAGATATTTCAGTAGGTGTCAACTTATTCAAATAAAGTATATGATATAAAGAGAGAGGCATAACACTAACACCGGCTCCAAGATCACATAAAGCAGTTTTAACATGGTTTCTTTTAATGGAGCATGGTATAGTGGGTACTCCTGGATCTCCTAGTTTCTTAGGTACTCCACCCTTAAAAGTGTAATTAGCAAGCAAAATCTCAGCTTCAGGTATCTTTCTCTTATTTGTAACAATATCTTTCATATACTTAGCATAAGGATTCATTTTGAGCATATCAGTTAATCGCATACGCAAAAAGATAGGTCTAAGCATTTCAGCAAAGCGCTCAAAATCCTCATCATCCTTTTTCCTGGATGGTTTGGGAGGAAAAGGCATGGGTTTCTGAACCCAAGGTTCCCTTTCTTTACCATGTCTCCTAGCAACAAAATCTCTCTTATCATAACGTTGATTCTTTGATTGTGGGTTATCAAGATCAACAGGTTCAATTTCTACATCATTATCATTACTAGGTTGAGCATCATCATGAACATCATCATTAACATTTTCACTAGGTTCATGTTCATTACCAGATTGTGTTTCAGCATCAGAGATAGAAATATCATTTGGATTCTTAGGTGGTTCAACAATAGGTTCACTATAAGAATGCAAAGTCCTATCATTGTTCTTTTTCTTCTTTTTAGAAGGACTAGGTGTATCAATATTATTTCTCTGAGAATCTTGCTCAATTCTCTTGGGGTGGCCTTCAGGATACAAAGGTTCCTGAGTCATTCTACCAGTTCTATTAGCCACTCTAACAACATAATCATTTTTCTTACTATTCATTACATTGAGCAAATCATTTTGAGCCTTCAGTACTTGTTCTACTTGAGTGGTAAACATAGAAGCATGTTTACTAATGAGTTTAAGTTCACCTTAACTCTAGACATATAATCACCCAAGTGTGCAATCATATAAGCATTTTGTTTTAATTGTCTACCAAAATAAGCATTGAAATCTTATTTCTTAACCATAAAGTTATCAAAATCATCCAAGCATTGGCTAGCAATTTTAGTAGGAGGGATTTCAGCTTTATCATATCTATAGAGAGAATTTACCTTTACTACCTTTGTCGGGTTATCAAGACCATGAGTTTCTTCAGTAGGTAATGGATTAAGATCATATGTTTCTTCAACAGGCGGTAGATTAAGACCATGTATTTCTTCAATAGGAGGTAAATTCTTAACATCTTCACTTTAATACCCTTTTCTTTCATAGATTTCTTTGCCTCTTGCATATCTTCAGATCGAGAAATAGAACACCTCTCTTCTTGAGTTGGTTTAGGAATAGGCTCAGGAATTGGCTCAGAGTCGCCTGTGAAGTGTCCAATTATTTTCATTTGTCAACATATTATTCAATAGAATTTCAGCTTCATCCGGTGTTCTTTTCCGAAAACAGAACCAGCACAACTATCCGGTAATCTCTAGAAGCATCGGTTAGTCCATTATAAAAGATATCAAGTATTTCATTTTTCTTAAGAGGATGATCAGCAAAGCATTAAGTAACTTGAGAAGCCTCCCCCAAGCTTGTGGGAGACTCTCTTCTTCAATTTGCACAAAATTGTATATTTCCCTCGAGCAGCTTGTTTCTTATGAGCAGGGAAATATTTGGCGAGAAGTAATAAATCATATCACGGGGACTACGCACACAACCAGGATCAAGAGAATTAAACCATATCTTAGCATCACCCTTTAATGAGAACGGAAATATTTTAAGGATATAAAAGTAGCGAGATCTCTTATCATTAGTGAACAGGGTGGCTATATCATTTAATTTAGTAAGATGTGCCACAACAGTTTGATTCATAACCATGAAAAGGATCAGATTCAACCAAAGTAATTATATTAGGATCAACAGAGAATTCATAATCCTTATCGGTAACACGATAGGTGAAGTAGCAAAAGGTGGTCGGGTTTCATTCTATCAATAAGAGATTGCTGATTCCATTTAGCTAATAACCTCTTGAGCTCATATCTATCTTTGCAAGCTAAAATAGCTAAAGAAGTTTCTTTATCAAAAACATAACCCTCAGGAATAACAGGCAAGTCTTCATCATCACTTTCATCAATATAATCAGTTTCAATAATTTCTTCCTCTCTAGCCCTAGCAATTTGTTCATCAAGAAATTCACTAAGAGGCACAATAATATCAAGCATAGAAGTAGTCTCATCATAAGTATCATGCATAGCAGAAGTGGCATCATCAATAACATGCGACATATCAGAACGAATAGCAGAAGCAGGTTTAGGTGTCGCTAACTTACTCAAAACAGAAGGTGAATCAAGTGTAGAGCTAGATGGCAGTTCCTTACCTCCCATCGTAGTTGAGGAATAAATTTTTGTTTTCTCGTCTTTCAAGTTCTTCATAATGAACAACAGATATAAATCCCAAGTGACTCAAAGAATAAAGCTATGCTCCGTGGCAACGGCACCAGAAAATAGTCTTGATAACCCACAAGTATAGGGGATCGCAACAGTTCTTGAGGGTAGAGTATTCAACCCAAATTTATTGATTCGACACAAGTGGAGCCAAAGAATATTCTAAAGTATTAGCAGTAGAGTTGTCAATTCAACCACACCTGGATAACTAAGTATCTGCAGCAAAGTATTTAGTAGCAAAGTAATATGGAAGTAACGGTAATGATAGCAAAAGTAATATTTTTGGGTTTTGTAGTGATTATACTTGATAACAACGGAAAAGTAAATAAGCGAAGAACAATATGTGAAAAGCTCAGAGGCATTGGATCGGTGATGGAGAATTATGCGGATGTGGTTCATCATGTAACAATCATAACATAGGGTGACACAGAACTAGCTCCAATTCATCATTGTAATGTAGGCATGTATTCCGAATATAGTCATACGTGCTTATGGAAAAGAACTTGCATGACATCTTTTGTCCCACCCTCCCATGGCAGCGGGGTCCTAGCGGAAACTAAGGGATATTAAGGCCTCCTTTTAATAGAGTACCGGACCAAAGCATTAACACATAGTGAATACATGAACTCCTCAAACTACGGTCATCACCGGGAGTGGTCCCGATTATTGTCACTTCGGGGTTGCCGGATCATAACACATAGTAGGTGACTATAGACATGCAACATAGGATCAAGAACTCACATATATTCATGAAAACATAATAGGTTCAGATCTGAAATCATGGCACTCAGGCCCTAGTGACAAGCATTAAGAATATCAAAGTCATAGCAACATCAATCTCAGAACATAGTGGATACTAGGGATCAAACCCTAACAAAACTAACTCGATTACATGATAGATCTCATCCAACCCATCACAGTCCAGCAAGCCTATGATGTAATTACTTACGCACGGCGGTGAGCATCATGAAATTGGTGATGGAGGATGGTTGATGATGACGACGGCGACGAATCCCCCTCTCTGGAGCCCCGAACGGACTCCAGATCAGCCCTCCCGAGAGGTTTTAGGGCTTGGCGGCGGCTCCGTATCGTAAAACGCGATGAATTCTTCTCTCTGATTTTTTTTCTCTCCAAAAGCAAATATATAGAGTTGGAGTTGAGGTCGGAGGAGCTCCAGGGGGCCCACGAGGTAGGGGGCGCGCCCTAGGGGGGAGGGCGTGCCCTCTACCCTCGTGGCCAGGGTGTGTTCCCTCTAGTCTTCATCTTTTGCAAGGATTTTTTTATTATTTCCTAATAGACGTTCCGTGAAGTTTCAGGTCATTCCGAGAACTTTTGTTTCTGCACATAAATAACACCATGGAAAGTCTATTAAAAACAGCGTCAGTCCGGGTTAGTTCCATTCAAATCATGCAAGTTAGAGTCCAAAACAAGGGAAAAAGTGTTTGGAAAAGTAGATACGACGGAGACGTATCAACACATTGTACATTCTATGAATGAAAAAAAACCCTCAAATCAACTGGAATAAAAATGAATTCACGACGATTTCCAGCGGGTGATTAAAGGAGGTAGATGAACTGGGATAAGAGATGAGATAATATCTCATTAAATTAGTTACCTTGTCGTCCATGAGAAAGAACCCTCAGTACGGCAGATTCCCCCGAGCGGAGCTAGGTCGACCTCGAGCAGCATCGAGAAAGTCGATGGAGATAGGCAGCGACAAGCGGAAGTGGCGAAATGCCGTGGGCTTTGCCTGCAGCGTGGCGGCGGCGTCAAGCGTCAAGCTAAGTGTTTACCGCCGTGATAGGCAGTGCCATGGCATAGACGCAGAGGAGCTTGAGCAGGTGTGAATGGGGACCGTACCGGAGTGGGTGGCAGGCGGGGTGACGGTTTTTGTGACGTGGGGATGGTGAGGGTTTTCTTTTTTCTTTTTTGAATTGGGTGGTGAGGGTTTTCTGTCCCACAAAGAATTTTGGGGGCGACGGTTTGCTAGAGCGAACCGTGTGTGATTGATGCAACAGGAAAACTGAAATTCATTGCACACGGTTCCAAGTTTGGGAATCGTGTGTGATTGACGTACTACCTCCGTCCTGGTTTATTGGCCCCCCTTTGAAATTTTTACCAAATTTGGACCAAATATTTAACATACTCAGACATAGATAATAAGCGTACACGTACATAAGCATAGTTCAACCGTAAGTACATAGTTCAACCATCATTAAGCATACTCAAGCGTACATAGTTTGATCCATCCCACATCTCATCTCACATGTCGGCACGATCCTGAAGCTTCTCCAGGTACTTGGCGTACGCGCCATGCACCACCCTACAAGAATACTTCTGCTTGAAGGAGCCAACGGCCCGTCCTTTTGTATGCGCCAGAACACTTAGATACGCATGATGAAGCTTGTGGTTGCAAAATGGGCATCCAGAGCCGTCGTTCCAAGTCCTAATACACCTGTTATGCATTCCCGCATAAAGTTCCCTCAGGATTCGCCTCTTGTACCTCCTCTGGTCATCTTCATCCTCACTGTCCACATCGTTAGACAACACCTATACAAATAGTAAAACAAATTTGGCATCAAATCACTGATTACATGCCATGAAGTAGGATTAGGAATTTATGGCTATTTATTTATACATATCCAAAGATTATGGTTTGATTTTTAAGCACAGTCGTCTATGTACAGACCAGTCTTGAAGAAAATAATGGCACAAACATATGTAGGTCATTCAAAATCAATTGTCAATTCCTGGCTAGGAATTATTATCTCGAACACTAACCCTAGTCGGATTACTAGCAGAAATCATTTGCACAGATGAAACAACTAATCACTTATCACATGTACCATTCAAACAATGAATACACTACACGGATCTAAGAAACTTACTCAGATTTCATGGATTGGGAGAACATAACCACAGGGTTTCTATTCCAAAAAGGGGGAGGCAGGAGTAACTAGAGAAACCATATGATCTATTTGACACATAAATGGGTATAGATGACTAACCAGCTGTTTGTCATCGTCGGAGTCGTCGCCGGAGTGGTCGTCGGAGTCGTCGCTGGAGTGGTCGTCGGAGTCGTCGCTGGAGTGGTCGTCAGAGTCGGCGTGGAACTCCACCTCCGGCTGTGGAAGCTCGACGCCGTCGACGACGTCAGGGTGCAGCGATAACTAACCGGCAGTGACGGCAACCTCTGTCTCCATCTTCACGCCATGCTCCGGTGCTTTAGCAGCCCCAACGTCACCACTCCCTCCGATGGGGCGCTTCGGCGGCATCCTCATACACTGACGGCTTTGAGGACTAAGAGCGGCGTCGAGGATGCAAGTGGAGAGAGAGGATTGTGTGTGTGTGCCGAGGATGGGGGGTGCGGCCGCTCGGGCGCACCATTAATATGGAGTAGTGGGAGTTGTGGGAGAGAGGCGGGTGATGGTCAAACCGATAGCTCGCCTCCATTGCTTCCTCCATTCCCGTTCCCATTCTTGGTGCCATTATGGTTGTGCGAGCTACCTCCTCCATGAGTATGCTGAAATTGTCCTCCTGGCTTCGGGGTAAAGTGAAGTTTCTGCTGAGCTCCAGAGTTATTCTTCCCCTGTCCATACTTCCTCTTGTGATTGTCAATCTGCTGCTGCTTCCCTTCAATCATGAGAGCATGATCTACTAACTCCTGGTAGTTGTTGAAGGTGGCTACCATCAATCGCATGCTCAAATTTCATCATTCAGTCCTTCTAGAAACTTCTCACCTTAGCTGCATCCGTTGCAACGTCATCCGGGGCATAACGTGCTAACTTACTGAAATCATCCACATCTTGCCAACTGTCTGGTCCTCCTTGGCGCAAGTTGCGAAACTCACGCTTCTTCATGGCCATGGCTCCTGCTGAAACATGGGCGATGGAAAGCTTGTCAAATCGATCCCATGTGACAGTGTCTACAGGGTAAGTGGCTATGAAATTCTCCCACCATGCTGCTGCGGGTCCTTCAAGCTGATGTGCGGCAAACTTCACCCTTTCTCCATCTATACATCCTGCAGTGGTCAACTCCCTCCCTATCTTACGGAGCCAATCATCTGCTACAATCGGCTCGGTGCTACTGGAAAACACCGGCGGATTCAACCTTAAGAAACGGGTCAAATGGTCAACAGGTGGTGGTGGTGGTGGGTTGTTGTTGTTGTTGCCTTGGTTCTGTACCAACGTTTGAATCAAGGCATACTACTGCTGAATCAACTGAGTGATCTCCGGCGGGAAAACAAATCCGGGGTCGCGTCTCGGAGGCATCTGAGGGTTTCAAGAAAAGGCGAGAGTTAAGAATAGAATGAGGTCTAGAGAGAAACACTACCCATATGCACATGAGACAAATCACACAATATCACTCCAATCAATTCAAACAAGGGCATACAACGGTCTATCTATCGTTACAAAGTGCTGGAACTAAAACTAATATAAAATGGGGGGAATCTACTACTGTTATGGTGGTCAACTAGAAAGATTGCTCCGATGAAGACTCCATGATATCTGCTCCGACCGTCTTGAAATCATCATCACTAGGATCGGAATCGGTGTCGTCGATGATGATGTATTTCTCTGGACAGGTGATATCTTCATCTTCTTCTCCGGGTGCTGAATTACCCATGAGTTCTTCAATCTTCTCCTTAAGATCGTCGTTTTGTCCCACTAGAGCTACAATCTCCTCCATGTAGTCCTTGAGAGTGGCCTTTAGTTCTCCTTCTAGTTTGATAATCTTGGCTTTTGCTGACTTCAACTCCATCATGTCTGCGCACATCTGGTTTTCCTGGCGTCGAATGCGTTGGTTTAACTCCTGGATGAAAGCTGCAATGGATCGATCCTTCTTAGTGCCAACTATCTCCCATTGTTCATCTCGGCGCCCACAAATCTGGTAGATAGTATCTTTGAGGTCTTCTTTGTAAACTTCTCCAATGCGCCCCATGGTTATGTGAGCTGCCATGCTCTTTCCCAGACTCCAGGTTGGTGCATTGAAAACATACTCTATGGGCTCCGTGATTGGCGCAAATGTCCTTCTGGGAACTTGAGCTTGAATCTTCCAGCGCTCTTCTTCAGGTAAAGTGGAAGTGTAGATCCCGGTGAAGCTTGGTATTCCTATGTTAAGGTACTTAGTGACTTCCTTCAGGTGTCGTCCGAAGGGTGTATCTTCATCCGGCTGAGTGAACTTGATCCTCGCTTCCGTCATCCTAAAAGCGTAGAAAAGATGAGGAGTTAGAAATGAGAAGAGAGAGTAGTGATCTAGGGTTTTTGCTTAATGGTCGTGTCCTACAGTCAGCGTGTGCTCTGATACCATCTTTGTAGCGACCAGACCTCAAAGCGATCGATCTTTGTGCTCAAGTGTCATCCCTGGATCGAATGTCGACACCACACGATTACTCGGAGGATTTATAACAGAGTAGCAATCACACACTTATTACAATCGAATGTCTCAAGAGAGAACTTAATAAAATAAATATGGCTTAAGGCCATCTAATAACGATAACAACGGAAGGCTTGGAAGAATAAGCGAGTCCATCAACTCCAACGGCATCACTGAGTATAGAACCACGACCTAAGCACCGTACTCGTCGTCTGAAAAGTCTGCAACATGAAATGTTGCAGCCCGAAAATGGGCCAGCACATGGAATATGCTGGCAATGTAACACATAGAGGAATAATGGAATAATAAGCCTATACTACATGCATATATGGCTGGTGGAAAGCTCTATGGTTACAGTTTTTGCATAAAGCCAATTTTTCCCTCATCGCAAAGGAAAAAAATTATTTAACTATCATGGTGGTTGTTAAACATTGAGAATGGTTGACAGCATTCTCAATCCCAATTAAAAGTACTCATTAATAACCCAACAATATTAATTAGAAGTAACATGATGAGATTCACATGATATCCAAGTACTAGATACTCAAGATGTCCATAACCGGGGACACGGCTAACCATGATTAGTTTATACACTCTGCAGAGATTTGCGCACTTTTCCCCACAAGACTCGATCGCCTCCGTTGGATTTCTCGCACTACATGATGTTTGAGAAACGGATGACCGAGACATAGTCTTTCAGAAGCACTAGCACCTTACTTGTGGGTAGACCGGTACACCTACTTTCCCCTACATCTGCTAGTCTACCCGTAAGAGTTCGCACAACTTAATAAACTATGCTGGAGCCCATAATGGCTTGTGGCTGCACACGGAAGTTTCTAGTTTGAATAATCTCATGATCCCTTTGAGCCTGGGTGGCGGTCCGAAGAAAATACAGGCAAGTCCTGATAGAAACCAGGTGCCTCAATCCACCCAGATGTGTGTTTAAGTTGCCACCTTAAATAAACCATTAAAGAACAATCTCACATCTGTCATGGATACACTCACCCAATCCACGTCTACTAGCATAGCATGGCATAATAAGCAAACGTAGAAGTAACTCCCAAGGGTTTGATAATAAAAAAGGTAATAGGTACTACCTCATCTACTCCCCAAAACCCACAATTTAATTAGATCCTAATCATGCAATGTTTGAGGATAGATCTAATGCATAAAAACTGGGTATGAGAAGAGGTATGATCAAAGTGTTACTTGCCTTGCTGATGATCCGCGAAACCTAGAGACTCGAAGTAACAGGCGGCGCACTCCGGGTATTCTATCGCAGACAAACAAACAAGCATACAATAAGTAATCATCTAATGCACAGGTAAAACTCAAATAGATCTAACCAGATAGTTCAACTTAAGAACTCCGGTTTGCAAAAAGAATCAAATCAAACGAAGCAACGAAAGTCAAACGGCGGAAGAAAACAGCTTCTTTTTACTAATCTGGATATAGGTCAAATTTTATAGAAACAAAAACTTGTTTAAGTTGGTTATTCGGAAAGAGGGTTTTGAGACGAAACTCTAGGCGCTTGAATCGCCTGATTCTGATAAACGAGCGAAAAGTTATACTAAAACGAAATTCGGATCTGGAATCGCGATCAGAAAAATCGCGGATTAAATCCGACAAAAAGAAAAACGACGAACGGGTTGACGAACGGACGTTCGTTAACTAAACTAATCTGACGAACGCGTTCGTTTAAACGAACTAACGGACGAACGTCCGCTAATTAGCCTAAACCGAAAAAACCGAAACTAAAAAAACGAAAATAAAAAAACGAAATAAAAACCGTCCGGTTTTTGAAAAAACCGACGGCACGTGGATCGAGGCCGCGGCGAACCTCGTCGGCGGCGGCGGCAGCGGCGGGCGCGGCCTAGGGTTAGGGTTTGGGGTGTGGGCCGGACGGTAGTGGGCTGGCGGCCGGCGGGCGGGCGGCGAAGCGGTAGCCGGGCGGCGCTATTTAAAGGCGCCCCCCCGAGCGGAGTCCCGCTCGGGCATGGCCCAAAGGCGGTTCGTTTTTTTAAATAATTACGCGCAGAAAAAAAATAAAAAGAAATACTAAACGGACTCCAAAAATCCCGAAA
This sequence comes from Aegilops bicornis, assembly GCA_021605145.1. Lineage (NCBI taxonomy): Eukaryota > Viridiplantae > Streptophyta > Magnoliopsida > Poales > Poaceae > Aegilops > Aegilops bicornis. The sequence goes on from CM038671.1 coordinate 713,393,173, forward strand.
TAAATTTTCCCCGGCTTCTAAAATCAAGCCGGACATGATGAACTTTTATTTGGGGCCTAAATGTAATTTTGAAAAACACGCAATTTTCCTAAATTCAAATAAGAAGGCGAAAAACTCCAAAATAAAATCTTATTTGATTTTATTATTAAATCTTCATTATTTCTTTATTTTGGAAAAGTCATTTTATTCCCTCTCTCATATTTTGGTAGTAGAAATAATTGAAGATAAAATAATTAAAATCAAATGATCCTATTTTCAAAATTTGAGAAAACTCAAATATGAAAATAACGAAATCCCCAACTCTCTCCGTGGGTCCTTGAGTTGTGTAGAATTTCTAGGATCGAACAAAATGCAACGAAAAATATAAGATATGCAATGATGCTCTATGTATAACATTCCAAATTGAAAATTTGGGATATTACAAACCTACCCCCTTAAGATGAATCCCGCCCTCGAGATTAGGGTTGGCTAGAAAATAGGTGAGGGTGGTCCTTAAGCAAATCTCCTCTCGCTCCCAGGTGGCTTCATCCTCAGTGTGGTGGCTCCACTGAACCTTGCAAAACTTAATGACCTTCTTTGCGGGTGACTCTGTTGGCATACTCCAAAATCTTAACCGGTTTCTCCTCATAGGTCAAATCATCATTCAATGAATCGCTTCCGTTATAGATCTCTCAGTGGTATATCGGCCATCTCTGCGTGACACTTCTTCAACTGAGAAACATGAAACACATTATGGACTCCTGACAATCCTTCGGGTAATTCGAACTTGTACGCAACTTCTCCCATGCGTTCCAAAACTCAATAAGGTCCTACAAATCGGGGTGCTAACTTTCCCTTAACTCCAAAATGCTTAACTCCTCGAAGCGGCGATACTCGAAGATAAACTCTGTCTCTGACTTCTTATTCTGTCTCCTTGTGTTTTGAATCCGCATAACTTTTCTGTCTCGACTGGGCTACCTTGAGCCTATCGCGAATCAACTTTACTTTCTATTCAGACTCCTTAATCAAATCTGGTCCAAACAACTGGCGGTCTCCAACTTCATCCCACAACAACGGGGTCCTGCACCTCCTTCCGTACAAGGCTTGAAAGGGGCCATCTTCAAACCGGATTGATAAGCATTGTTGTAAGAAAACTCCGCATATGGCAAGTTGTCATCCCAACTTGATCCATAATCCAAAGCACAAGCTCTAAGCATATCCTCCAAAATCTGGTTGACCCTCTCGGTTTGTCCATCATGCGTGGATGAAAAGTCGTATGCTAAACTCCAGCCTGGTTCCTAAAGTTTCGTGCAACTGCTTCCAGAACTTTGAGGTAAATTGGGTTCCTCTATCTGATACGATACTCCTCGGAACTCCATGCAAACATACAATCCTTGTCATGTATATCTTAGCCAATTTGGCACTGTTGTAGGTAGTCTTTACTGGAATGAAATGAGCTACCTTCACAAACAAATGACTATAACCCAAATCGAGTCATAGCTTTGAACGAGTCCTGGGCAATCCCGTGATGAAATCCATACCTAGTTTATCCCACTTCCATTTGGGTATAGGCAATGGTCAGTAACAATCCTGCTGGCTTCCGATGTTACGCCTTCACCCTCGACATACATCACAAACTGCTACGTACTACTGCAATATCCTTCTTCATTCCGGTCCACCGTAAAGTATTCTTCAAATCCAAATACATCTTGGTATTTCCTGGGTGAATCGAATATGGTGAATCATGTGCCTCTTGTAGAATCAACTTCCTGATCTCCGGGTCATTGGGCACATAAACACGGTCTTCAAACCATAAGGTATTGTGCTCATCCTCACGAAATCCCTTAGCCTTTCCTTCGCTCATTTTCTCCTTTATAGAGGCAATCTCTTTATCGGTCTTCTGGGCTTCCCTGATCTTGTCCATCAAATTTGACTGAATCTCCAATGCTGCTACACAGCCTCTCGGAACTATTTCCAAACATAGCTCTCAAAGATCCTTGGCTAATTCATTTGGTATTTCTCCCGTCATTAATGTGTTGACGTGACTCTTGCGGCTCAACGCGTCTGCTACCACGTTAGCCTTTCCGGGGTGATAATGCAATCTCATATCATAGTCTTTAATGAGCTCCAACCATCTCCTCTGCCTGAGATTTAACTCCTTCTGCGTGAAGATGTACTTCAAACTCTTGTGATCCGTATACACCTCACAATGGTTTCCAATGAGGAAATGTCTCCATGTCTTCAACGCATGCACTACAGCTGCTAACTCCAAATCATGCGTAGCATAATTTAGCTCACGAGGCTTAAGTTGTCGTGAAGCATACGAAACAACTCTTCCCTCCTGCATAAGCACTGCTCCAAGTCCTCGACGTGAAGCGTCGCAATAGACCTCATAATCCTTGGTCTGATCTGGCAGAATTAACATTGGTGAGGTAACCAAACGTTTCCTCAACTCTTGGAAACTAGCTTCACACTCCTCAGTCAAAATAAACTTGGTCTCCTTCTTCAACAATTCTGTCATAGGCTTCGCAATCCTTGAGAAATTCTCAATGAATCTCCGGTAGTATCCTGCGAGTCCAAGGAAACTACGGATCTCTCCAACTGTCGTTGGTGCTTCCCAGTTTGTTACAGTGACAACTTTAGTGGGGTCTACTGCTATACCTTCTCCGGATATAACATGTCCAAGAAATCCAACTTCTTTCAACCAAAACTCACACTTGCTGAACTTGGCATATAACTGGTGTTCTCTGAGCTTCTCGAGAACCAAACGCAAATGCTCCTTATGTTCCTCTTCATTCTTCGAGTAAACCGAAATATCATCAGTGAAAACCACGACGAACTTGTCCAAAAACTCCATAAACACTTTGTTCATCATGTTCATAAAATAGGCAGGTGCGTTAGTCAGACCAAATGACATAACGGTGTACTCATACAGCCCGTACCTGGTGGTAAAAGCCGTCTTAGGTATATCCTGCTCTCGAATCTTCAACTGATGGTACCCTGATCGCAAATCGATCTTGGAAAACACCTTAGCTCCTTGTAATTGGTCAAACAAGTCATTGATCATCGACAGTGGGTACTTGTTCTTAATGGTCACTTCATTCATTCCGTGATAATCAACAACCATTCTTAAAGATCCATCCTTCTTCTCCACTAGAAGTACTGGTGATCCCCAAGGCGAAGAACTTGGGCGGATAAAACCTTTATCCAGTAACTCCTTAATCTGCTTCTTAATTTCCTCCAAATCTTGGGCTGGCATCCTATACGGTCTCTTAGATATTGGCTCAGTGCAGCGATAGTTCAATCGAAACTCAATGTCCCTATCCGGGGCATGCACAGCAACTCTTCTCGGAAACACGCCGGGAAATCCCTTACCACTGGTACTTCCTCTGCACAACTCACGATAATGAATTTACATGTGCCCTTCTCGGCTCATGCCGTGATACATACTTGATTCTCCTTCCTTCTGGTGTCGTAAGCAAAATTGTCTTACTGGCGCAATCGATGTTTCCTCCATACATCGACAACCAATCCATACCAAGAATTACATTGAAACCTTGGGATTCCAATATAATTAAATCCGTTGGGAAAACATGCCTCCCTATACTTAATGGCACTTGAAAACATCCTTGACTGGCCATATACTCCGCTCCCGGTGAGCTTACTAGCATGGGTGTCTTAAGAGTTCTAGTGGGTAGGCTAAACTTATCCACAAATCCCCTTGATATGTATGAATGTGATGCACCAGTATCAAAAAGAACAACTACAGTAAATGACTTAACCAAAAACTTACCTATTACTGCATCTGGCTGAGCTTCAACCTCCTCCATGGTGATGTGGTTCACTTGTCCTATGTTGAAAGGATTCGGCTTCTTTCCTGAGCTTCCATTGCCATTTCCATTCTGGCCTTCTGGACAATCATTTGCATAATGCCCTGTCTTGCGGCATTTAAAGCAAGTGATGTGGCTTAGGTCTACCTTGGATGGTGTTGACGGGTTGGTGCGGTTCTGTCCATTCCTTCCTCCATTCCCGTTCCGATTCTTGGTGCCATTATGGTTGTGCAAGCTACCTCCTCCATGGGTATGCTGAAATTGTCCTCCTGGCTTCGGGGTAAAGCGAAGTTTCTTGAGCTCGAGTTATTCTTCCCCGCCCATACTTCCTCTTGCGATTGTCAATCTGCTGCTGCTTCCCTTCAATCATGAGAGCACGATCTACTAACTCCTAGTAGTTATTGAAGGTGGCTACCATCAACTGCATGCTCAGCTCATCATTCAGTCCTTCTAGAAACTTCTCCTGCTTAGTTGCATCCGTTGCAACGTCATCTGGGGCATAACGTGCTAACTTACTGAAATCATCCACATATTGGCCAACTGTCCGCCCTCCTTGGCGCAAGTTGCGAAACTCACGCTTCTTCATGGCCATGGCTCCTGCTGAAACATGGGCAGTACGGAAGGCTTCTTGGCCAGATCCCATGTGACAAAGTGTCTCTGAGGTGGTAAGTGGCTGTAAAATTCTCCCACCATGCTGATGCGGGTCCTTCAAGGTGATGTGCGGCAAACTTCACCCTTTCTCCATCTGTACATCCCGCAGTGGTCAACTCCCTCCCTATCTTACGGAGCCAATCATCTGGTACAATCGGCTCGATGCTACTGGAAAACACCGGCGGATTCGGCCTTAAGAAATGGGTCAAATGGTCAACAGGTGGTGGTGGTGGTGGTGGGTTGTTGTTGTTGTTGTTGTTGCCTTGGTTCTGTACCAATGTTTGAATCAAGGCATTCTGCTGCTGAATCAACTGAGTGATCTCCGGTGGGAAAACAAATCCGGGGTCGCGTCTCGGAGGCATCTGAGGGTTTTAAGAAAAGGCGAGAGTTAAGAATAGAATGAGGTCTATAGAGAAACACTACCCATATGCACATGAGACAAATCACACAATATCACTCCAATCAAGTCAAACAAGGGCATACAACGGTCTATCTATCGTTACAAAGTGCTGGAACTAAAACTAATATAAAATGGGGGAAATCTACTACTGTTATGGTGGTCAACTAGAAAAACTGCTCCGATGAAGACTCCATGATATCTGCTTCAGCTTCGTCTTCGAAATCATCATCACTAGGATCGGAATCGGTGTAAATCGATGATGATGTAGTTCTCTGGACAGGTGCTATCTTCATCTTCTCCTCCGGGTGCTGAATTACCCATGAGTTCTTCAATCTTCTCCTTAAGATCGCCATTTTGTCCCACTAGAGCTACAATCTCCTCCATGTAGTCCTTGCGAGTGGCCTTTAGTTCTCCTTCTAGTTCGATAATCTTGGCTTTTGCTGTCTTCAACTCCATCATGTCTGCGCACATCTGGTTCTCCTGGCGTCGGATGTGCTGATTTAACTCCTGGATGAAAGCTGCAATGGATCGATCCTTCTTAGTGCCAACTATCTCCCATTGTTCATCTCGGCGCCCACAAATCTGGTAGATAGTATCCTTGAGGTCTTCTTTGTAAACTTCTCCAATGCGCCCCATGGTTATGTGAGCTGCCATGCTCTTTCCTGCACTCGAGTTGGTACATTGAAAACATACTCTATGGGCTCCGTGATTGGCGCAAATGTCCTTCTGGGAACTTGAGCTTGAATCTTCCAGTGCTCTTTTTCAGGTAAAGTGGAATTGTAGATCCCGGTGAAGCTTGGTATTCCTATGTTAAGGTACTTAGTGACTTCCTTCAGGTGTCGTCCGAAGGGTGTATCTTCATCCTACCGAGTGAACTTGATCCTCGCTTAGTCATCCTAAAAGAGTAGAAAAGATGAGGAGTTAGAAATGAGAAGAGAGAGTAGTGATCTAGGGTTTTAGCTTAATGGTCGTGTCCTATAGTCAGCGTGTGCTCTGATACCATCTTTGTAGCGACCAAACCTCAAACAGTCTGATCTCAGTGCTTAGTGTCATCCCTGGATCGAATGTCGACACCACACAAAGACTCGGAGGATTTATAACAGAGTAGCAATCACACACTTATTACAATCGAATGTCTCAAGAGAGAACTTAATAAAATAAATATGGCTTAAGGCCATCTAATAACGATAACAATGGAAGGCTTGGAAGAATAAGCGAGTCCATCAATTCCAACGGCATCACCGAGTATAGAACCACGACCTATGCACCTTACTCGTCGTTCGAAAAGTCTCGCAACATGAAATGTTGCAGCCCAAAACGGGTCAAGACATGGAATATCTTTGGCAATGTAACACATAGAGGAATAATGGAATAATAAGCCTATACTACATGCATATATGGCTGGTGGAAAGCTCTATGGTTACGGTTTTTGCATAAAGCCAATTTTTCCCTACTGCAAAGGAATAAATTTATTTAACTATCATGGTGGTTGTTAAACATTGAGAATGGTTGACAGCATTCTCAATCCCAATTAAAAGTACTCATTAATAACCCAACAATATTAATTAGAAGTAACATGATGAGATTCACATGATATCCAAGTACTAGATACTCAAGATGTCCATAACCGGGGACACGGCTAACCATGATTAGTTTATACACTCTGCAGAGGTTTGCGCACTTTTCCCCACAACACTCGATCGCCTCCGTTAGATTTCTCGCACTACATGATGTTTGAGAAACGGATGACCGAGACATAGTCTTTCAGAAGCACTAGCACCTTACTTGTGGGTAGACCGGTACACCTACTTTCCCCTACATCTCGCTAGTCTACCCGTAAGAGTTCGCACAACTTAATCAACTATGCCAGAGCCCATAATGGCTTGTGGCTGCACACGGAAGTTTCTAGTTTGAATAATCTCATGATCCCTTTGAGCCACGGGTGGCGGTCCAAGAAAATACAGCAAGTCCTGATAGAAACCAGGTGCCTCAATCCACCCAGATGTGTGTTTAAGTTGCCACCTTAAATAAACCATTAAATAACAATCTCACATCTGTCATGGATACACTCACCCAATCCACGTCTACTAGCATAGCATTGCATAATAAGCAAACGTAGAAGTAACTCCCAAGGGTTTGATAATAAAAAAGGTAATAGGTACTACCTCATCTACTTCCCAAAACCCACAATTTAATTAGATCCTAATCATGCAATGTTTGAGGATAGATCTAATGCATAAAAACTGGGTATGAGAAGAGGTATGATCAAAGTGTTACTTGCCTTGTCGATGATCCATGAAACCTAGAGATTCAAGTAACAAAGCGGCGCACTCGGGTATTCTATCGCAGACAAACAAACAAGCATACAATAAGTACTCATCTAATGCACAGGTAAAACTCAAATAGATCTAACCAGATAGTTCAACTTAAGAACTCCGGTTTGCAAAAAGAATCAAATCAAACGAAGCAACGAAAGTCAAACGGCGGAAGAAAACAGCTTCGTTTTACTAATCTGGATATAGGTCAAATTTTACAGAAGCAAAAACTTGTTTAAGTTGGTTATTCGGAAAGAGGGTTTTGAGACGAAACTCTAGGCGCTTGAATCGCCTGATTCCGATAAACGAGCGAAAAGTTATACTAAAACGAAAATCGGATCTGGAATGGCGATCAGAAAAATCGCGGATTAAATCCGACAAAAAGAAAAAGCAGCGAGCAGGTTAACGAACGGACGTTCGGTAACTAAACTAATCTGACGAACGCGTTCGTTTAAACGAACTAACGGACGAACGTCCGCTAATTAGCCTAAACCGAAAAAAACCGAAACTAAAAAAACAAAAATAAAAAAACCAAAATAAAAACCGCCCGGTTTTAAAAAAAACAGGCGGCACGCGGATCGAGGCGGCGGCGAACCTCGTAAATGCCGGCGGCGCGTATGCGCGCCTAGGGTTAGGTTTGGGTGTGGGCCGGTGGCGGCGGGCCGGGCTCGGCGCGGGCGCGGGTCAAGGGCCGGGCGGGCGGCTGGGCGCCGCGGCGCTATTTAAAGCGCCCGAGCGAGTCCCGCTCGGGCATGGCCCAAAGGCGGTTCGTTTTTTTAAATAATTACGCGCAGAAAAAAATAAAAAGAAATACTAAACGGGCTCCAAAAATCCGGAAATAAATTTTCCCCGGCTTCTAAAATCAAGCTGGACATGATGAACTTTTATTTGGGGCCTAAATGCAATTTTGAAAAACACGCATTTTTCCTAAATTCAAATAAAAAGGCGAAAAACTCCAAAATAAAATCTTATTTGATTTTATTATTAAATCTTCATTATTTCTTTATTTTGGGAAAGTCATTTTATTCCTTCTCTCATATTTTGGTAGTAGAGATAATTGAAGATAAAATAATTAAAATCAAATGATTCTATTTTCAAAATTTGAGAAAACTCAAATATGAAAATAATGAAATCCCCAACTCTCTCCGTGGGTCCTTGACTTGTGTAGAATTTCTATGATCGAGCAAAATGCAACGAAAAAAATATGATATGCAATGATGCTCTATGTATAACATTCCAAATTGAAAATTTGGGATGTTACAGTCCTACACGACACTCGATACTCGTGTGTGACACTCTCTATGGGCCCGCGAGGTCATCGTCCATCACTTTGACAAACAGCCGGCAGTGAGGTTAATTTGAGCGGCAAGGTAGAATCTTTTTTGTTTGTGTTATGGTGGTATATAGTACGCGTCGAAGAGGTGGGAGGGGACTAGCATGTATACTATACGTACGCGTCCATGAACAAGTACACCTCACTCGGTGTCGGGACTTTTTGGTTTCCGAGGCACGTGCCACATCAAAATTGTGAAATTGGCTATTCAAACATCACACAACACCTTTTTGGGCCACATGCATATCCTAGCTAGGACACTCACGTGTGACGCTTCCATCTGTGGGCCCACGAGGCCATCGTCGATGCATGCATGCATCACTTACCTACATCGGGAGAGGTTAATTAATTTCACCATCGATGATGATTCTTTTGGGTTGTACATATATTACGGCAGGAGCATATAGTATGCAGTGAAGGGGGGAGGGGGGAGGGGACCATCATATGTAGTACGCTTGATGAACCTCGCTCTGTGTGGGTGCATGATTTACGGTTTTTGAGGCATGTGGCACATCAAAGATGTGCATTTTGTGTATTCAACATATATATGTTTGGCCCACATGCAAAGCGGTGGTGGTTATCCTCTTGCACCCACTTAAGCGGTTATCAGCGATATCGATGCTTTCCATCTGTGGGCCCGCTTGGTCCATCACTACTTTTTGCCTGACAACAAGAGAGGTTAATTTGACTTAGGAGAGGATTATTATTATTTGCTATGGGTTGACATGCATGATACAGTTTGAGCACACACACATGCATGTGTATGCATGAATCCCACCCATCGAGTCAAAGTGGCTAGTACAACGACACATCATGAACCGATCTCGCTCTGTGTGGGGAGCTAGTGTATGATTTTTGACGCACGCGCCACATCAGTGTTGTGTATTCAAACATGCATGCACATATCACCTCCATACATATGCATGTAGTGGTTGCCTTGAATGGTACACTCCCTCGCGTGGTTATCGGCGACAAGCCTATATATTCATGGGCCCGCGTGGACATCCATGATCACCTTGACCAACAACAAGATAGGTTACCATGGCGGATTCTTCATTTGGTTCGTGTTATCATAGTATAGGTCATGGTGAGATTCAGACCTTAAGTTTGAGCGCATATACTATGCACGCATGCATGCATGAATCCCCGTCGTTGGCGTGAAGTGTGGTGTAACATACATATGAATCGTTAACCTAACCCTCACCCAGTGTGGGGATTTCAAGTTCGAAATCACGGTGCCACATCAAATTTGTTCCATTGTTACTCAAAAATACACCTCTCCTACATATGTTTGGGCCACACGCATGCAGTGGTTGTCTTCGGGGACTAGCTACTTGCGTGATTATTGGTTAGCTAGCCCATCTCCGAGGTCGCATGGATGACCATCACTTTGACCAACAACAAGAGAGAGGTTGTATGACCAAGGTGGATTATTCTCGGTCCATTTTATGATCCATCTTGGTGAGATATGCCTCTCTGGCCCGCCGACTGAAAGTGTGTGTGTGGGGGGGGGGGGATGGAGGGGTGGGTGGGGGGGGGGGTTGCTACTTCGCAATTTGCTAGGTGAACCACAGTGGGGGGAGGTATGCATTCATAGCTTAGGATTCCCTTCGTGGCGACACGAGGGGGGATGCTAGCTACTTCGCAATATGCTAGGTGAACCTCGGTTGGGGGGAAGGGGGCATGCATTCATAGCTTAGGATTCCCTTCGTGGCGACACGAGGGGTGGGGGGGTGGGGGCTGATAGCTACTTTGCACTTTGCTAGGTGAACCTCGGTTGGGGGGGCATGCATTCATAGCTTAGGATTCCCTTCATGCCGACACGAGGGAGGGGGCTGCTAGCTACTTCACACTTTGCTAGGTGAACCTCGGTTGGGGGGGCATGCATTCATAGCTGAGGATTCCCTTCATGCCAAAACAAGGGAGGGGGGGGGGCTGCTAGCTACTTCTCACTTTGCTAGGATGAACCTCAGTTGGGGGGGGGGCATGCATTCATAGCTTAGTATTCCCTTCGTGCTTAACCACGAGGGAGGGGGGCTGCTAGCTACTTCACACTTTGCTAGGGTGAACCTCGGTTGGGGGCGCATGCATTCATAGCTTAGGATTCCCTTCGTGCCGACACGAGGGAGGGGGGCTGCTAGATACTTCGCACTTTGCTAGGTGAATGAACCTCGGTTGGGGGCGGGGCATGCATTCATAGCTTAGGATTCCCTTCGTTTCGACACGAGGGAGGATGGGGGCTGCTAGCTACTTCGCACTTTGCTAGGTGAACCACGGTTGGGGGGAGGGGGCATGCATTCATAGCTTAGGATTCCCTTCGTGCCGACATGAGGGGGGGGGGGGGGTTGTGGGGGGGGCAAGCAATACCATGCGCTTTGCGAGAGAGGTGCCACACCGAAGTTGCATTTGGTATTTGAAAATCAAACCACCCTTTCGATACATAAATTTGGTCCACATGCAGGTGTGTTCGTGTTCTGACCCTCTCCCGTGCCATTTTTCGCCAAATTTATGAACATTAGACAAGTCGGATGACGTAACAGACGCAGTTCACTCAAACTAATCGTGTGCCACACCGGTGTCCCTGTCGCGCACACATCCGCACAGTACATTGGGCTCTACGAGGCTCCCCTATCTGCCCGCCTTGAGGGTTTTTCTGTCGCGCACACATCTGCACAGTACATTGGGCTCTACGAGGCTCCCCCATCTCTGGACCGTGTGCGATGTTTCTTGTTCCCAATCCCGCCTGCATGCCTAGAAATATCTACCCGCCTCGAGGGTTTTTATTTTTCATAACACATGGTTGTTATCTCCGGACCGTGTGCGATGTTTCTTGTTCCCAACCCCGCCTGCATCCCTAGAAAATATCTGCCAGCCATGAGGGTATTTCTGTTTCATAACACACAGTTGTTATCTCCGGACTGTGTGCGATGCACTATCATCAAAATTTTCAATAGCCCGCCATTTCACTCCCGCGTTTGACTCCCGCGTAGTAAGATTTTCAGTACCCGCGTCATTTCCTCAAACACCCCGCGCCCCCTCCACACACACACACACACACACACACACACACCAAAACCTCCTCGGGCGTGCGCGTGCACACACACACACCCTCCCTCACTCGAAACCCTAGCAAGGTCCCTGCTGCCGCTGCCTCTGCAAGGCCTCCATTGTCAACATCTACCGGTTTGCCCGTGCAGCTTACCCACCGATCTCCATACCCAGGCCTCCCTAAGTTTCTTAGATGACACCTGCCAAACGCTCCCTTTCCCATAGATCCCCATCCCCCACTCCAGAGCATCGCAGCCTAAGCCCGGCTACGCTTCCCGTGGAGCTCGAGGAGCGACTGGCCCAAAATAGGTGTATAGCAGTCTCTTTGCCCGACGTCACCGAGGAAGCTGACGACCATTACTGGCGGCAGGCACTCAAGCAGCAGGCTAGAGTATGCGGGCATGTCTCAGCCGCCGGCTATGACATCGAGGTCATCGACAGCGACAGCTTGAGGCGGGCTATGTCACAGGTTAAGTGGCCGACCCCAACCCCTCGGGTTCAACCGCCGTTGATCTCATCCATGGCCCTGCCGCTGATCTCCTCTGGCTCGCTCTCAACAATTTGTCATTCTAAATCGCCATCGAGCCCCTTTTGTCATTTCTGAAGGATGCGTTCTGCGACGCTGGCTTGGGATCCACAGCTTCCAAGTCAGACCTCACCGACCACGACCATGAGGAGGGCACCCTCTCTGGCTCTTCCAAGGGGAAAGAGCCCATATGCTCTTCCAAGGGGAAAGCGCCCATCTGCGACATTAGGAGGGCACCCTATAGCCGTGCTCTTCGAAGAGGAAGGAGCCCATCTGCGACAACATGGAGCGCATCTAGGGTCTGTGCTCTTCCCACGGGAACGAGCCCATCTGTGACAAGTAAGGAAACCCATGATTTGTTTTTCCGTGCCTCTTCACAGGCGGAAACCCATGATTTGTTTTGTCGAGTCCCTTTTGTAGTGTAGTGAGAATATGTCCAGTTTTTATTGCTATATCTGGTTTATGCCTTGTTTATTTCAGTTGTTCACAATGTGATGCTCTATATGTGCAATTATTTACTATGCAGTACATTTCATCAATCCACTTTTAAACATACCGGTAGGAATGCATATATTTGCTTGCTGTTAAGCCTGTAATAGCTAGCATATGCCTCTTTTAAATTTTTTTGATTGTTCGATTGTTTGTAGTTAGCATATGTCCAGTTTCAAATGCTATCTTTGGTTGTTTGTAGTATGCCTTGTTTATTCTAGTTATTCACAACGTGATGTTCTATATGTGCAAGTATGAACTGTGCAGTTCAATTTCATCAGTACCAGTTTCAACAATACCACTATGAATGACTACATTTGGTTGCTGCATCTTGTAGTTAACACGCCTTTCCATTTTTATTTAACAATAACGAGTGTACTTAGACCGGCACAATACCAGTTTGAATGACTTTGTTTGCTTGTTGTTAAATGTTAGGCCTATTGCAGTTAGCACACCTTTCCACTTGTTTTGCTTTACTAGCGTGCTTAAACCTGCACACTGAAGCTATCTTTTGGAGATTATTTTGTCTGCCATGTATAATTTTGGTTGATGTTTAGCCTGTTGTGCTTAACATGCTTCTCGATGTACTTACACAGGACAATTTTGGAACCACTGCTGTTTTCCATCGAGGTTAGTTTCATCCCATGGCTTATATCTCGCTCCTTTGCTCAGATATCGGTAGCTGGTACCATATAGGCCAGCGGCTGATAAGGGACTAATCGGTGAATCGTACTTTTAACTGAATATATCTTCAACCCATTTTTCATTAGGTTAAGTAGGGCCATATGTAATATATCTGAGGCTACATAGCAACATGCACTATACTTAATGTCTTAATATGCAATCCTAGGCTACATAGCAACAAGGAAGAGTTTACATTAATGTTCTAATGATGTCTAGATATACATAGAAGAGCAGCAGCAAAAACAACAACAACAACAAAGCCCTGTTTGGATACTCAACTTAGCTAGAGGTTAGAGTTAGTTTCTAGCTCATGACAAACCCTGAACTAACTGTCGCGACCGGTTTTTCCGAATATTAAATTCCAGGAAAATGGCCGTCGTGCTCATCAGCCCCAGGACAATTGTTAACTGATGAGGCATCAACTTGGTACAAAAAATCCAAGCAGAATTACAGGATATGCGGTACAAGACCATTCTGGCCTGTGAGTACAACAAATGGTTTCTAGTGGTTGATGGCGGAAGCGGTTTGTGGATCAACAGTGGAACTCCATTTCCCACGGGAACAGCTGACCAGGTTAACTCCTATCTTCGCGAGACTCATCCTTTGTTGCTTAGGTTCCGGGGCGGTCGTCGCAACGCTCCGCTCCATGCAAGAAATCTGGCCAAGACAATAGCCAGGGACAAGCAGGTGAGTACTTTGAATGTACTCGCAAACATTAGTAAGACAGGCATGATATAACAATGATGTGCTGAAAATATTTTATGCCCATGGCGTGTAACATCCCAAAATTCTAAATTTTTGGAATGTTATAAACAAATAGATAGTTTTTATTGATTGCTTGATTGATTGACTGAAAGTGAGTGAATTCGAAACTTTTCGAAAGTTAAATGAGAGGGAATAAAAGGACTTTCCCAAACTTTCATTTTGCTTTTATGATCTTCGGGAATTCAAATTCTTTTCATCACAAAACCCTAGAGAGAAGATGACATGACTTCTTCCATTTATTTAAATGACAAGGTGTTGAAAATATTTGAATTTCATTTGAGAATATTTCCAATTCTGAAACTTTATGCAACTCAATGATTTTCACGAGCGAAGATAAAATGACTTCTTCAAACATATGAAATATGAGTTGGGAGTTTCAAAGAATTAAATTCAAAGTTATTTTGAATTTATTTTCAATTTGGAGTTATTTGAGTTTTATTCAAATTATTTTTCTCCAAAAATAAAATATATGGAAAATAGGGTAACATGATTGCCTACATCGAGAAAATTGGAGAGAAATTAATTTGAAATCATTTTGGTATTTTTAAAAATGATTTTCAGTGGATTTTATTAGGGCAGTAGCACTGTTTGAATTATTTGAAATTTTGTGTATTTTCTTTGAAGCTAGAATAATGTTCAGGTTGTTGGAAATCTTTTTCTGAAAATTTTGATATATTATATGCCTATATAATATTTTCATTTTATTTTGTTTTATCATTTTGTTTTCCTCTCTGCTTGTTTAAAAAATATTCATGGCGCCTTGGGCCAAAGGCCCAAGCCGCCAAGCCATGGCCGGCCAAGGCCAAGGCCATCCACCGCCAAGCACTGTGGAGCCAGGAGGGAGCCGCCGCTCCTTTTTCCTAATCTTAGTAGGACTCTTGTCCTACTTCCGTTTATTCCGTTTATTTCTAGATCTTTTCCCTCTTTGTTTCCTAATCCTAGACTTTTTCTTGCCCCCTACCCCAAGCAAAACCCTTCCCTCCCCAATATAAATACCCAAGCACCCCCTCCAACACATCAAACCAACACCTCTCCTCTCCTCTCCTCTCTGCAGCAGCAGCAGTGCAGCACCACCGCCGCTGCTTGCCACCACCGCCGCCAAGTGCCGCCGCCGGAGCCCCTCGCCTCTTCGAGGTACTAGCCCCGCGCCGCGTCACCTTTTCTTTTCCTCGGTTCGGTTTTTCAGAATCGTCGTTCGTTTTCCGTTCCGGTTTTCTAGATCGGTTTTTCGTTTCGGTTTTCTTTCCGAAACCCTAGATCGGTTTTCTCGCAGGTTTTTCTTTCCGGTTTTGTTTAGCGAGCGTTCACTCGATAGATTTTTTTTTATTTTTAATTTCCGTCAGGGACCTATCCGTAGTGTTATTTTTTAGTCCCTAATCTTCGAACGCTCATAACTTTTTACTCGTGAGTCCAAATTCAACGAAACCAATGCCCACTTCTTCGTTATGATCTCCTCTATCCAGTAATCCAACTCAAACATGTTTTTGAAAGTTTTAAAATTTGAATTCAAACCGATTTGTATTTGAACTTCGTTTGATCATAACTTGAGTTTTATAACTCCGTTTGAGTTGATTCTTTTTGCAAATCAAAGCTCTTGACCTAAACTTTCTGATAAGGCCAAATACACATGGTTTTGGTACTGTTAGAAATTGTTTTATGTTGCAAGAATTATTTGCTTGGTTTGATGTTTTCCGAATCATACTCTTCGTTCTTTCCGACCGTTTTAGAGATTGCTTATGTATGGTTACTATTGCTTGCTTACGATAGATTGACCGGAGTGTGACGAGTAGAACTATCAAGAGTTTTGAGTGCGAATCATCTTCATCAACATTGCAGGCAAGTAACATTTGATCATACTTTTTCTACTACCCAGTTTTATGCATTAGATCTATTCCTCAAACACTTGCATGATTAGGATCTAATTAAATTGGGGGTTATGGGAAGTAGTTGAGGTAGTACCTATTACCTGTTTAATTACAAAACCCTTGGGAGTTACTTCTACGTTTGCTTATTATGCCATGCTATGCTCAGTGACGTGGATTGGATTTGAGTGAATATCCATGACAGATGTGAGATTGATAATTAATGGTTTATCTAAGGTGGCAACTTAAACACACATCTGGGTGGATTGAGGCACCTGGTTACTCCAGACTTGCCTGTCTAGGCACACAGGTTTCCGTGACTTGCCTGCTTTTTTGGGACCGCCGCCTGTGCTCAAAGGGATCATAAGATTATTCATACTAGTAACTTACGTGTGCAGCCACAAGCCATTATGGGCTCTAGCATAGTTGACTAAGTCGTGCGAACTCTTATAGTGGTGGACTAGCAGATGTAGGGGATGTAGGTGTACCGGTCCACCCATCGTAAGGTGCTAGCGCTTCTGAAAGACTATGTCTCGGTCATCCGTCTCTCAAACACCATGTAGTGCGAGAAACCAAATAGAGGCGATCGAGTCTTGTGGGGAAAAGTGCGCAAACCTCTGCAGAGTGTATAAACTAATCATGGTTAGCCGTGTCCCCGGTTATGGACATCTTGAGTATCTAGTACTTGAATATCATGTGAATCTCATCACGTTACTTAATATAATTTGTTTGGGTTTAATGAGTACTTTTAATTGGGATTGAGGATGCTGTCAACCATTCTCAATGTTCAACAACCACCATGATAGTTAAATAAATTTATTCCTTTGAAATAGGGGAAAATTGGCTTTTCGCAAAACCTTATAACTATAGAGCTTTTCAACCAGCCATATATGAATGTAGTATAAGCTTATTCTTTCATTACTCTCTATGTGTTACATTGCCAAAGCATATTCCATGTCTTTGACCCGTTTCAGCTGCAACTTTTCATGTTGCGTACTTTTCGCATTTACGAGTAAGTGATACGTTAGGGTTACGATTTCCTATACTCAACTTTGTCGTCGGTGTTGATGGGAATCCACAACCTTGTTGCTTCCGCTATATTTTGGATTGAGGTAATAGTATTTACGTTACTTTATACATGTGATTTAACTCTGTTATAAATCCTTCGAGTACTGTGTGTGTCAAAGATACCGATCCGAGGATGACACGAAAGCACGTAGACTTGATCCATTCGGTCGGGTCGCTACAAGATGGTATCAGAGCACATGTTGACCGTAGGACGTGACCCTAGAAACCCAAGCCCATAGGAAAGATTTTTCTCTACAACTTCATGTTCAAAAAGATTTTTTTACCTCTCTTCTCTTCTGAGTTTATTCAAATATTCCCTTCTAGTGAGACCATACCCCTTTTTCCCTTTTGACCACTCGAAGATTTGACTGATGAGACCACTCCAAGGAGACAAGATATCGGACAACTAAGACCATTTGGAATAAAGAGGATTTTACCATGTAAATGGAAACTACAACGGTGAAGACTCCGAAGACTAGGAGAATTTGAAGGCTTTGAAGAATTTTCGGATTTGTATGACCTAGGAAGGCTACCTTTATGGAACCTGGCAGACTATGGAAGCTGTCAATACCCGAGATCAAGGTGTATTGGAGAAAGACCGGAGCATGGAGAGTTAGTAACTCAAAGTTTTGTCAGGAGAACCCTAAGGCAGGAAATATCAATTATGGAATGATAGCTCATGGAAATGACAAGGGCAGGAACACACTATCCATGATGTTATCGCCCGCTTATGCCAATGTCACCGTGCGGAGTTAAGTATGCAGATACATGGAAGGATAGATGGTAGAAGGCTGATGGAGCATCTGTCGGCGAAGGATGCAGTTTTAACATAGCTGGTGTATCACCAGGATCTGGAGTATTACATCAAGGAGTTTAAGATGGATCTGTAGGAAGCCGTATTTGACAAGGAGGCAATTCATGAAGGACTCAGGAACCGGAAGTCAAGTAACCAAATTGGAGGAACAAAACCTCGAGATACGGGAGATTAAATGCAGGTTGAAGGATAGAAGGACATGGTTCATGTCAAGGAGGTTGAAACCTAGAAGTTTGGAACACAACTCCAGAATATTAAAGGACGCCACGAGAGACTTCGCGTCAACAGAGATGATTTGGCAAAAGAACTTGAGAAGGACAAGCATGATCAGAAGGAGC
Source organism: Aegilops bicornis (assembly GCA_021605145.1). Classification (NCBI taxonomy): domain Eukaryota; kingdom Viridiplantae; phylum Streptophyta; class Magnoliopsida; order Poales; family Poaceae; genus Aegilops; species Aegilops bicornis. Next base: position 713,411,275 of record CM038671.1, read on the forward strand.
CATCAGAGACATGACCAAGACTTGAAGAGTTTGACGACATTGACCTTTAGAAGACCAAACCCCAGTTATATACCCTTAAGTTAGATGCGACGTTTGTGAGCTGTCATTTGTTTGTTGTTTTTCCGACAGCCACAATAAAATCTGTTTTTCAAAAACTTTTGTTTGCATTGTGTGCATCCCTCTCGATCTCTCTTATCCCACCCCATAACCCATGGAACCAATAGAGGATGAATGGAGATGAGCTTGTATTTTCCTGGACCGATGAGTCAATTGGAGACAGTCCGATGGATTTAGAACATGGAGGATCAAATGGAGAATAACCCTATAACCGGAAAGGATACGACCCAACATGCTCTTCAGTGCTTTGAAAGAGGTGCTGCTATTTGGTCACTACTAGAAAAAACCCTACTAATGGCGCACCTAGTATGGCTATTAATGGCGCATCTGTGGTGCGCCATTAATAGCACGCCATTAGTAATTTTTACTAATGGCGCACCACCTGGTGCGCCATTATTATCTGGTATACTAATGGCGCACCATGTAGTGCGCCATTAGTATAGCCCAAGGTGATGGCGCACCACATAAAAGTGCGCCATTAGTAACATTTTTTTTTCAAATTTTTTTTTCAAATTTTTCCAATTTTTTTTAATTTTTTCAAAATTTTTTTTCAATTTTTTCTTAATCTCAGTTCACTATGGCTTAATCTCGGGTCAATATGCTTAATCTCAGGTCAAATAGCACTCCGTGGTCAAACTTCCCGAGAGGTCACCCATCCTCACACTACTCCAGCCCAAGCACGCTTAACTTCGTAGTTCTATCCAACCCCAAAGAACAGCTCACTTCACGTGCACTTGTTGATATATCTAGCATATCAACTCAAGTTATACCTTATTGATGTCTAGGACTTTGTTCATGTTAATGACTATGATGAAATTTTAAAAATATTTCAAACTTCTCGATCATATTACGTATCATTTAAAAAAACAATTTTTTTTGAAATTAGTAATTTTGAAATTAGTAATTTTTTCTATTACTAGTGGCGCACCACATCCACGGTGCGCCACTAGTAAGTTTGAAATTTTTTGAATTTTTTTGCCGCTAGATCTTGAAAGCCCCGTAACTTTTTTTCTGTTAGGTTTTTGGGGATTTTGAAAATGTTTAACGGGGTTCCCAGAAGTAGCGTTGGTCAAAACTCGGCGCTAGTGCTACTTAGTAGTAGCGCTTGTTGCAAAACCACGCTACAATCATTATTTTAGCATTAGCGCTTGTTGCAAAACCACGCTACTAAAATTCTCTCAGTAGTGCCGGTAGGCTAGGAATAGTAGCAGCGCTTCTCCCAGAAGCACGCTACTGCTAAAAACATTGTAGCAGCGCGTTTCTTCTTTACAGCACTACTGCTATGTAAAAGAAAATAAATAGAAAAATAAGTAGAAAAGTAAATGAAAATGAAAGAAATAGAAAAAGGAGAAATGAAAAAAGAAAATGTAAAGAAAACAAAAGAAAAGAAAAAGAAAAGCGAAAGGGTTAGGCAGTAGCGTTTCTCGAACACGCTATAGCTATCTTAGCTATAGCGTTTTCAAAGCAAACGCCTGCCGCTAGTTTGACTCAAATCCCGGCCTGGCTCAAAATTTCGCTAAGTCCTTTTCCCCTCTCTACTCCCCCGTCCCCAACTGCTCCATCGCCCGTTGCCTGCAGCCTTCGACCACACCGCCCGCCACGACGAGGCCGCCGACCACACCGCCCGCCGCCTCGACCACACCGCCGCCCGAGGCCGCCTCGACCTCACACCGCCGCCCGAGGCCGTCGCCGACCTCACTGTCAGCCTCCCTCGAGCTCGCCGCCTCCGCCCTCGACCTCACCGCTGCCCGAGCTGAACACGCCCTGCCGCCCGGCCAGTAAGGCTATGCCTCTCCTGTCCCTACCCTCCTATTTCTCTCTGCTAGGGCAATTATATATATGTGTTGATACTGTGTTGATGTTCATATGAACCCTAGGTGTTCAAGTGAACCCTAGATTTTTTTAGGGCAGTAGGCATTTTATAGCATTTAGGAAAAATGATTTGCAATTTTTTTAGGAAATTAGCTAGGGCAATTTTTATGAAAATTCCTAAACAGTAATTCCATTTAGCTTTAAACTAATAGAGGGTATATAGATAATAGTAGCATTTAGATTTAAATTAACAGAGGGTATAAACAAAAACACTTAGCTATAAAAATATTTTGACTACGGAACTGAATTTGTTCCAAATTTCATTCAAATGAAATTTGAATTATTTGGACTATGGACCTGAATATTTTTTGAGAAATTGGGTGTAGGTACTAAGGTCTTGCTGTGGAAATTCTGGTGAGGTCAAAAGGGTTAGAGAAAATGTAGTTCCTAGACTTTTAGCTTTAGATAAAAAACAAAAGTATTTGGCTATAAATAAAAAACAGTAGCTATGGCATTTAGCTATAAACAAAAAACAGAATTGTTTTTATTTTCAAAAACTTGGTCAACAGAATCAGTAGCTATAAATACTTTTAGCTTTAGACAAAAAACAAAAGTATTTAGCTATGAATAAAAAACAGTAGCTATGGCATTTAGCTATAAACAAAAAACAGAATTGTTTTTCTTTTCAAAAACTTGGTCAAATGTAACAGTAGCTATATGTCATTGATGTTCATTTGCATATTCCATTATTGTTGATTATATATTTTCATTGAAGTGGCTATGTTATATGGAAATTCCTCAATAGTGTTTGCTCATGTTATATCTTTTCATTGAAGTTGTTTGATTGTGCCCAAGTGGCTTTGTTGTTTCCAGGGAATGATGCTGAGTGGCCTATGTTTTACCGGAATGTTGATGCATTTCTGTTCCGGCAAATTTCAGGTTCTCGATTTGTCCAATTTTTAGCAAAGGTCATGCCGAAATTTTTCGTGAATTTCGGCAGGACTTGTGCTACAAACTAGGACATATCGAGTGCCCGGGATTTGCCGCACCAGGAAGGAGTCAACATTCCTGCAAAACAATAGTCCTTTTTATGTCATTATTCATTTTATTAGGTCTAGAATTAATTGACTAGATTTAATCATAGGAAACATGGCTAGCAACGATGAAGGACAGGGTTCTGGTGATTGCGACGACGTCTACCTGGCGGCCGACGAATATTTTAGCCTTACCGACGATCAACCGATGTTGTTGCTGGGCCCACCGGTGGCATCAGGGACTGAGACCGACACGCAGACCGATGCTGAGACTGAGACCGGCGATGAGATTTAGACCGACATCGAGACCGGCGCTGATACCGGTGCTGCCTCGGGGAGCGGAGCCGGTATAGAACCGAAAGCAAAGAGGCAACGGGTTTGAGGGAGTCCCGGACTAGGGGGTGTCTGGATAGCCAGACTATCGTCACGGCCAGACTCCAAGACTATGAAGATACAACATTGAAGACTTCGTCCCGTGTCCGGATGGGACTTTCCTTGGCGTGGAAGGCAAGCTTGGCGATATGGATATGTAGATCTCCTACCATTGTAACCGACTCTGTGTAACCCTAACCTATCAGGTGTCTATATAAACCGGAGGGTTTTAGTCCAGAGGATCTAACAACAATCATACCATAGGCTAGCTTCTAGGGTTTAGCCTCCTTGATCTCGTGGTAGATCTACTCTTGTACTACCCATATCACCAATATTAATCAAGCAGGAGTAGGGTATTACCTCCATCGAGAGGGCCCGAACCTGGGTAAGAACATCGTGTCCCTTGTCTCCTGTAACCATCCGGCTAGACGCACAGTTCGGGACCCCCTACCCGAGATCCGCCGGTTTTGAAACCGACATTGGTGCTTTCATTGAGAGTTCCTCTGTGTCGTCACCGATAGGCCCGATGGCTCCTTCGATCATCAACAACGACGCGGTCCAGTGGTGAGACTTTTCTCCCGGACAGATCTTCGTGTTCGGGCGGCTTTGCTGCGGCCAATTCGCAGCCATCCGGAGCAGATCGAAAGCTACGGCCCCGCCATCGTGTCAGATTTGGAAGTTTAAACTATACGGCCGATATCCGTGGGAATTGATCTTCGACGGATTCGAGCCGCAGCCAAGCGCCGCCTTTGTCTCGATGGGCATGATCTAGCTCTGCAGCGAGCAAGGCCTGGAGGCCGCACCAGTATTCGCTCCGACCCTTAATCCGGAGCCGGATTCCCCGATCGAGGACGAGTGGTTGGACACCGCCTCGGGGGCTACAATCTCTACGACGATCGAGCCGAACTCCATCCCTGTCCCTTGCGAAGACCTCGACTCCAGGGTGCCGGACTCCTCTCCGGACTCCGAACCCTCCGCGCCCCTGCCAATCGAATCCGATTGGGCGCCAGTCATGGAGTTCACTACCGCAGACATCTTTCAGCACTCGCCCTTTGGCGACATCCTGAATTCACTAAAGTCTCTCTCTTTATCCGAAGAGCCCTGGCCGGACTACGGACAGGAAGGTTGGGATGCGGACGACAAAGAAATTTAACACCCACCCACCACCCACTTTGTAGACACTGTCGATGATTTAACCGACATGCTAGACTACGACTCCGAAGACATCGACGGTATGGACGACGACGCCGGAGACAACCAAGACCCAGCGCCTACAGGGCACTGGAAGGCCACCTCGTCATATGACATATACATGGTGGACATCCCGAAAGATGGGAACGGCGATGGAACAACGGAGGATGACCCCTCCAAGAAACAGCCGAAGCGCCGACGTCAGCGGTGCCGCTCTAAATCCCGCCACAATAAAAACGGTGATTCCGGCACGGGAGATAATAACACCCCGGGACGGTGCGAAGAGAACCCTCCCCTCGAGAAGGACTCAGCGCAGAGGAGGGAGAAGCAAGCCCGCACGGCTGCGGCGAAAAGAGGTTGAGGACGATAATCACGCGCCTCCCTCCGAAGATGAGGCAAGCCTCGACGACGACGAGTTTGTCGTGCCTGAGGATCCCGCCGAACAGGAGTGTTTCAAACACAGGCTTATAGCCACGGCGAGCAGCCTCAAGAAAATGCAGCAACAGCTTAGAGCTGATCAAGACCTGCTAGCTGACAGATGGACTGAAGTCCTTGCAGCCGAAGAGTATGAACTCGAACGCCCCTCCAAAAGCTACCCCAAACGCAGGCCGTTGCCTCGACTAGAGGAGGAAGCACCCAAGTCACCGGCGCACAACATGGCAGACTGGCCACCTCGTGGCCGCGACAGAGAAGCCTCTCGGCCCTCCGCCGAGCCACACCCGACGCCGCTCAAAAAGTACCAAGGCACGGGAAAACGCTACCGACTTAAGTAGATATATTGGAGGATAAGGCAAAACACACAAGATCGATCTACGGATCGCGTGGGCGCCAGCAATGCGGGATGATTACCGTCGCGCCGGATCTGACAAAACCGGCCGGGCGAACCACGATGAGACAAAGCTCATATGAGCTACGTCGTGATATAGCCCAATACAGAGGCGCCACACACCCACTATGCTTCACAGATGAAGTAATGGATCATCAAATCCCCGAGGGCTTCAAGCCCGTAAACATCGAATCATACGATGGTACCACAGATCCTGCGGTCTGGATCGAGGATTATCTCCTCCATATCCACATGGCCCGCAGTGATGATCTACATGCCATCAAATACCTCCCACTCAAGCTTAAAGGACCAGCTCGACATTGGCTCAATAGCTTGCCACTGAATCAATTGGTTGTTGGGAGGACTGGAAGCCGCATTCCTTGATAACTTCCAGGCACATATGTGCGATCACCAGACGCAGATGACCTTAGCCACATAATTCAGCAGCTAGAAGAATAGGCCAGACAATTATGGAATCGGTTCCTAACAAAGAAAAATGTAATAGTTGACTGTCCGGATGCAGTTGCCCTTGCAGCCTTCAAACATAACATCCGCGACGAGTGGCTTGCCCGGCACCTGGGACAGGAAAAGCCGAAATCTATGGCAGCCCTCACAACCCTCATGACTCGCTTTTGTGCGGGAGAGGACAGCTGGCTAGCCTAAAGCAACAACTTGACCAAACATCCTGATAGTCCGGATACCAAGGACAACAATGGCAGGTCGCGTCGCAACAAGAACAAGCGCCGCATTAACGGCGATATCATCAAGATACGTCACAATGCCGGATTCAGAGGCTCTAAACCCGGTCAGCGAAAGAAGCCATTCAAAAGAAATACCCAGGGCCCGTCCAACTTGGACCGTATACTCGATCGCTTGTGCCAAATACATGGCACCCCCGAAAAACCAGCCAACCACACCAACAGGGATTGATGGGTGTTCAAGCAAGGTGCAAGTTAAGTGCCGAACTCAATGACAAGGGGCTGCATAGAGATGACGAAGAAGAGCCCCGGCCGCCGAACAATAGAGGACAGAAAGGTTTTCCCACACAAGTGCGGACAGTGAACATGATATACGCAACCCACATACCCAAAGGGAGCGGAAGCGTGCACTACAGGACGTATATGCGATGGAGCCAGTCGCCCCAAAGTTCAACCCATGGTCTTCCTGCCCGATCACCTTCGATCGAAGGGACCACCCCACTAGCATCCGTCACGGCGGCTTCGCCGCATTGATTCTGGACCCAATTATTGACGGATTTCACCTCACCAGAGTCCTGATGGACAGCGGTAGCAGCCTGAACCTGCTTTATCAGGATACAGTGCGCAAAATGGGAATAGACCCCTCAAGGATTTAACCTACAAAGACGATCTTTAAAGGCGTCATACCGGGTGTAGAGGCCAATTGTACAGGCTCAGTCACACTCGAAGTGTTCTTTGGATCTCCGGATAACTTCCGAAGCGAAGAGTTATTCTTCGACATCGTCCCATTCCGCAGCGGCTATCATGCACTGCTCGGACGAACCGCATTTGCAAAGTTCAATGCGGTGCCGCACTACGCATACCTCAAGCTCAAGATGCCAGGCCCTCGAGGAGTAATCACGGTCAATGGAAACACCGAACACTCTCTCCGAACGGAGGAGCATACGGCGGCTCTCGCGGCGGAGGTGCAAAGCAGCCTCTCACGGCAATTCTCGAGTCCGGCCACTAAGTGTCCGGACACGCCAAGCGCCTCGAGTAACCTGCAACAAGACCACCGCACGATTCAAGCACGAGTAGCAATCCGGCCCCAACCCCAGCCCTCGCGAAATTGCGATGCTAGTAGTACGCGTACATAATTACGCTCTGGAGATACCATGGGCATTTGGGGAGGGGCAAGACAACGGCATGCCAAGAATGCGGCTCGACCGCACTAGGGGCTCCCGTTTTTGTCACTTCTTTTTTATTTTTTCTTTTTCTTCCTTTTTTTTACTTTCAGGACTCCGTCTTTGAGAAGTCCTGTCCGGCACTCAAATCGCGGAACTCACGATGCAACAGCCAGGGAAGCGGAAAGCCACGTCGAGTGTTCAGGTGGTCTCTATTACGAGCATTATACCTGTTTTACATATCATCCAGCAGCTTACCCTGGAGGGGACATGTTAGATAGTCCCATCCCTTGCTTACCGCACTATTTGTATCGTTCGCTTCCATTGCGATACCTTTTCGAATAAACAATACACAGCTTTTGCTTATTATTGCTCTACTTCCTTTTTATATACATGTGTTCATTTCATGACATGTTGCAACCGTACACTTTGGTACGGCCAATATACCAGGGGCTTAAGTATCCCAAAATTATGGTGTGAAAAGTACGAACACTTTCACAAGTGCGGCACCCCGAACTTATAGCATTATATGAATTGGCTCCGAATCATGTCTTGGGCCAATAGTTGGGTTTGCCCGGCTCCCGTGTTTTGGTACCTTACGCCCGCTATATCGGCTAAGGTAGCATCGGAGAACCATCTGCGATTGTGCCCAGTTATGCTCGGGTCGAGCACCTCGATGGAGAAAGCTAAACTGACCGTCATGATAGGGCGAGAGCTGGTCGCTGTTCGAGAGGTTTTTCGGGTCCCTAAAGACTTATGCCGCTTAGAGCGAGGAACCGAATTGTCCGCCAAGGCGTGGATAGCGCCCGAACTCGGTCTTCCGAATACTAGGGCTTCATGAAATTTAAAATAATAGAATTCTATGGCTAAGTGAGAGTGTTCAAGCATTATAAGTCCGGTTGCCTTGTTCATTGTGTTGAGCGCCTCCCTAGATGGACCCAAGAATGGGAACAAGAGTGCTAAAGTTTATCCCGAACACCCCAAAGACTGTGGCATGGGGGCTGAAGCCAACGACTTGCCATCTCTCAAATTTGATAAACGGCCGCACAGAAGGTAATATTTTAAATTAATAAGCGTTGCTAAGCGCATATGAACAAGTTTTCAGCGTACAGGATAACAAATGGGAGTTTATTCAAAAATTACATCCCTGGAGAACTCATCCGCTATTCGGCGGACACCCTTCAGGAGGCCCTCATAGTACATTTCGGGCGTGTGATGCTCATGGCCCTTCGGTGGCCCGTTTGTCACAAGCCTCTCCGCATCCAGCTTGCCCCAGTGCACTTTAGCACGGGCAAGGGCCCGACGGACACCTTCAATGCAGACGGACCGCTTGATGACTTCAAGCCGCGGACAGGCATCAACCAGCCGTTGCACCAAGCCGAAGTAGCTCCCGGGCATGGCCTCCAATGGCCACAGCCGCGCTATAAGGCCCTTCATGGCCTGTTTGGCGACCTTATGGAGCTCGACCAGCTGCTTCAGCTGGTCGCTCAGGGGCACCGGATGGTCGGCCTCAAAGATATCGAGACCGTAACACCTTCTCCGTGGAGCTCCCCTCCAGGTGCGGTAGAATGCGGCGATGTCGGATGCACTCACGGGCAAATCTGCGAATGCTCCCGGAGAGCTCGAATCCGGGTAAGTAATAGGTAATTCACTTTCACATGCTTCCTTTGCATAAAGAATGCCTTACCCGCCGCTATCTTCTTTAAAGACTCAATTTCTTGGAGGGCTTTTTGGGCCTCGGCCTTAGCAGCTTTGGCACTCTCAAGAGCCGAGGGGAGCTCGGACTCTCGAGTCTTCGAGTCACGCTACAAACTCTCATGTTTTTCCACGAGAGCTTGGAGCTCTTGCCGTACCTTGGCCAGCTGTGCCTCCCCCTTCTCTCGCTCGGTGCGTTCCGCAGCCGCTTTGTTTTCGGCTACGGACACCGCTTCCTTCAGGGTCGCCACCTCGTTCGTGGCCCCTGCAGTACCCAAGTTATTCCTGTTATTTTTGCAACCAAAGCCTTTTCTATAAGGTATTTCTTTAATAAGGTATTACTTACCTTCCTTGTCCTCGAACTCCTTCTTGGCTTGTCCGAGCTCGTTCTCGGACCGCCGAGGTTACGCTTCAATGCATTAACCTCCATGATCAATGCGGCAGAGGTCAGCAAGAACCTGCATTCCCATATTGACATACTTATGTTAGACTCTCACAGATATCTTTTAGATCCTTAGTCCGGCTTTTCTTTCCGAACACCAAACTAAGCATCAGGGGCTACTGTCTATGCGGTTATATTTTCTACATATTCTAAAACTTATCTCAAAGCCTGTTAGAAGGCTGGTACAGGCTTCGGTCAGCCTGCTCTTGGCGGACTGAACTATCCGGATCACCGCACTCATGACAGTGCGATGTTCCTCCTTGATGGAAGCGCTGTTAAGCGCCTCATATAAGCTATCTGGTGCCTCCAGTTGGACGGAGGACACCGGCGTCTTACCCTTCTTGCGAAGGATCCGCTGTCCGGACTTCGGAACCGCTGATGGTTCCGGCATGGAGTCCGGACGAGGGTCGGGCTTAGAGCCCCTGGGGATCTTGCTCCCAGCTACCGAGTCCGGAGGTCGGCTTGTGGCTCCTACTGTGCTACCTCCTCTTGACCAAGCCCCCCTTGGGGCCCCGCCGCAGCGTAGCCCGAAGCGTGAGGCGAGGAGGCGGTCGGATGCGAGGTAGTATCCATTTCCGACGAGCCCAGGACCCGCCGATGAATCGGCGAACTCGCCCTTGGGCGGGCTGCACGGTTGTTCAGCATTAGAGAACACTCTGCAATAATAAAAACCATGGGTATCCAGGACACTTACGATCTCGCCAGGGCTTGGCCCTTGTAGGCCAGTCCTCCTCGTCGTCGTCGGCGTTGGTGGAGAAGTCCGGAGGAAGGGTTCTTCCCTTCTTGGACCCTCCGGCCTCCCCTGGTTAGGCGGCCTTCCTTTTTTCTCCTTCACTGGGGAGGAGCTTCTTCTTCTTCCTCCTCGTCTTGGAGAAGATTCCGCTTCGAATCGACAAGACTGGCGTCGGGAGCTCCTTTGAGTTCCCGTGGCCTCCTTCTTGGCCTTCTTCTCCGGCACCACGTACGGCGCCGGAGCCAGCAGTCCCGTCAATCGGGCGTTCTCTGGATCTTCCGGCAAAGTAGCCGAACAGTTAATCTGTCCGGACGTCTTTAGCCAGTCCTGTCAGAGATTAGGGAGTTTTAGATCCCACGTAGAATCAATCTATGAAAAAAGAATCCCGTAAAGGGTAAAATGACTTACCTCGCCGGCTTGACGCCGCGAGCTGTATCCGCGATCTTTGTTAGCGGATGCTGGGGCTTCAGTGCCCTTGAACAGCACCTTCCAGGCGTCTTCGTACGTAGTGTCGAAGAGCCGGCTCAAGGTTCGTGTCAGCCGGATGAAAATCCCATAAGTTGAAGGCCCGTTGTTGGCAGGGGAGAATCCGGCGGATGAGCATCCCCTGGATTACATCGACAAGCCTGAGATTCTTGTCCATCAGGTTTCGGACGCATTTTTGGAGTCCGAATAGCTCTTCCGAATTCCCCCACGTCAGGATCGTCTCTTTCCATGATGAGAGCCGTGTGGGGAAGCCAGATCTAAATTCGGGGGTCGCCACCCATTGGGGTTCACGTGGCTCGGTGATGTAGAACCACCCCGATTGCCACCCCTTTATTGTCTCCACGAAGGCGCCCTCGAGCCATTGGACTTTGGCCATCTTGCCAACCATGGCGCCTCCGCACTCAACTGACGGCCGCCCACTACCTTCGGCCGGACGTTGAAGATCTTCAGCCATAAGCCGAAGTGGGGCTGGATGCAGAGGAAGGCCTCGCACACGACGATAAACGCCGAAATGTCGAGGATGAAATTTGGGGCCAGGTCGTGGAAGTCCAGGCCGTAGTAGAACATGAGCCCCCGGACAAATGGGTGAAGTGGAAAACCTTGTCCGCGGATGAAGTGGGGGAGAAACACCACCCTCTCATGGGGCCCGGGGGTTGGAATGAGCTGGCCCGCATCGGGCAGCCTGTGTGCGATGCAGCTAGACAAGTATCCGGCCTCCCGCAGTCTTGTGATGTGCCCCTCCGTGACAGAGGAGGCCATCCACCTGCCTCCCGCTCCTGACATGGTTGGAGAAGATTGAGGTGGGATGTGCGGACTTGGGCGCTGGAGCTCGAGTCTTGTGAAATGGAGAAGCAAAGGAGGAAGAAGGCGTAGGTGAAAAGGTGGATCCTTATCCCCTTATATGGACCGACGGAGCTATACGTCCCCCACCAGTCTGGTAAAACTCGCTTATCTCCCAAGCGCCATAATCGATGGCGCGGATGGGTTACCCACATCCGTATTGATGAGAATCCCGGAATAAGGGCGGCACGATCTATGCTTTGATAAGACGTGCCAAGGAAACCGCCTCGCTAAACACACTGAGGTGGAAACAGTAAAAAAATGATTCATATAAAGGCCTGGCCGTGGTGTGATGTCACGCCGCGAAATACGTCAGCAGATCTGTGTAAAAATTATTCTCTCTGCGATGTTATGTGGAACTTGTTTTGCAGATCCGGACACTATCCTTGTGTTCAAAACCTTCTATGAAGTATTCGGAGGAGGAACCTGCCTCGCAATGCCGAAGACAATCAACGTGCCGGACTCATCGTCATTGAAGCCTGGTTCAGGGGCTACTGAGGGAGTCCTAGACTAGGGGGTGTCCGGATAGCCGGACTATCGTCACGGTCGGACTCCAAGACTATGAAGATACAAGATTGAAGACTTTGTCCCGTGTCCGGATGGGACTTTCCTTGGCGTGGAAGGCAAGCTTCGCGATACGGATATGTAGATCTCCTACCATTGTAACCGACTCTGTGTAACCCTAACCTATCCGGTGTCTATCTAAACCGGAGGGTTTTAGTCCGTAGGACGAACAACAATCATACCATAGGCTAGCTTCTAGGGTTTAGCCTCCTTGATCTCGTGGTAGATCTACTCTTGTACTACCCATATCATCAATATTAATCAAGCGGAGTAGGGTATTACCTCCATCAAGAGGGCCCGAACCTGGGTAAAAACATCGTGTCCCTTGTCTCCTGTAACCATCCGCCTAGACGCACAGTTCGGGACCCCCTACCCGAGATCCGCCGGTTTTGACACCGACAGGGTTCCTAACAAACTCAGGACTACTAGACTGGTGGTCACGGAGGTGGACGACGACAATTTTGAGCCAAAGGCGCCCGAGGAAGCGCGCGCATGCTACGGCAATCAAATTTGCTGCATCGTATGGACAATCGCCACCATCAATGATGAGAAACTACAGAAGATAGAAAATATGAGGAGCTCCCTCCTAAAGAAGTTTCACCAGGTATTCTTGTTCCCGGGCCGGAATGAGAAGGATTATGAAGATCCAGACGAGGACCCGGCAATGAAGAAGATAAACAAACACGCCATGAACCAAGTTTAGCGACGCGTTGGCCGCCTGGAAAAATCGAGTGAAAGCAAAGATCAACGACGGGAACCCTACTCCGAGATTGCAAAGGATAATCCGACAATCACGGAAGAGCAGTTTCAAATATTCAAGGAGGCTTGCGAGGCCGAAGCTGCCAAAAAGTCTAAGTACATGAAGGGGCTTCAAAAGAGGAACATTGGGAGCCACCACCTCGGAAGCCGTGGTTACGGCGGAAAGAGGTCCAAATGGGCCAAGGAGGACGGAAGCCACGAAGTCTGGGCATCCTGCACTTTGGCGGATTTCACCGTCCCGCAGGAGTGTGACATCCTGAGGGCCCGGCACCGTTGGGACCCAGTGAAGAAGGTTTACGAGACAACACCGGTCATTACGGAGTTCATGAGACTGCTGGTAATTTTAGTTTCTGATCAATTCGACTGCACACGTTAGTCATATTTGTAAACGATCCTTGTGCCTTTTGCGAGAGAGCAGCATCGGATTGCGGCGAAAGCGACTTCGCCGTCTGAGGCATTGGCGAGGCCCAAGTGGGACACTCCATTCAACCGGCGTTGAACATATTGAAACGACAACCGTGGATACTCGACCGTCGTATGGATGCGCACGGTGTCGAGACGGCGCCACGTGGAAGAAGTACTACCGTGAGACCACGGAGGAGAGAAAGGAAAGACGGAGGTTAATCAAGAAAACATCGACAAGAAGGTTGAGACTGCGGTTGAGAAGAAACCATCTCGAACGATCGCATAGCGGTAGCTGCCGCAAAACAGGTGGTTGCAGATTTGTCTACTTCCTTGGTGATGGGCGTTATCACTTGGACAAGGAAAAATGCAGAGGACTATCCCCTTGCTGACTTCTTGGGAGCACCTGCTCCCGCACCGGCTCCCGCACCTGCTCCTGCACCGGCTACCGCACCTTCTCCCGCACCGGACGTGCTCGGCGGTGCTTCGTCTTTGGCTGAGCTCGACGCCCACACGGTATCTGTCACACCGGCCCCCTTCAATATAAATGTATAATCTCTCATTTTCGTTGCCTTTCGGATGTCTCACGTCGCAGACTTTTCTTTGCAGGCCGTGAAACCCGTGCACCATATTGTACACCATCGGCGACAAGAAGGTGGCCGTGGGGAAGGCGGCGATAATGAAGCCAAGGAACCATTATTCCACAGCCGCCGATCCCGGAATGTCTTCAAGGTTTCCATGGCGATGTCGAACCGGCCACGAGAATTTGCCTCCTCCAACACTCTTTGGTGGATGACGAGGAGACACCGCGCGGCTTGGTGATTGTTGCAATGGGTGGGTCCTGTTGTGGCCAAAGAGTCTACTGCCGATGAGGCGCCGGGAGCACACCCACGAGCACGTAGCCTCAGCAAGGTATGAACATCAACACCCCACCTACCCAATTAGCGTCGGGTGTTGGGTTGGGTGATAGCGGACGGGGTAAGGAGGAGGCTCCATTAGTCGCTGATGACGTTGCCATGGATGAGGATGAGGATGACGATGGCGCTGAACAGTATGTCTATACTGGCGGCTCCTCGGGGTTTGAGCGTCATGAGTCGATGCTTGAATTACCGTCTCAACGTATTATTGACGACCTTCCGGTAGTAAAGAAGTCTAGGAAGAGAGCGAGGAAAGGCAAAAAGCTGATTCTATGATCCAGCCGCCTCGGCAGCCTCGGCAGACCGTGATAGATATCCCGATGCGGATAAATGGCATATCCTGGTCAACCAATCCTACCTGCAACAGCGCTATGGTCCAGATTCGGCGATCTAAGGAGACTTCATGACGATGTGCTGCGGGTAGAGAAATGCCTCATCGCCTCGAAGATCCGGGATACCCACTCTCGTGGTTAACGTTCGCGGCAAATGTCGTGCGTCGACGGCTTCCTGCGGATAAGTTCTTCCTCCGATTCGATTACATATTCGACATGTTTCACGTGAAGAAGCTGGATTTTACGTTTGTCCGCCTTTATGCCTTGCACATGAACTACATCATTGGGGTTGAGCAGAATCGTCATATCTGTGTCGCTGACCCGTACTACATGCACGAGAGCTTCTTGGGAGTCTCAGGCGAGCAGCGTGAATACGCGAGGGATTACATTGTCAGTTTCATGCTCACCAATAAGGACAAGGAGGCGATTCTCGTGCCTTATCATCCCGTGTAAGTCATCCGCGCTGCTATCCTTCCTTCGATTTCAATAATTCATTTGCACGGTGGAGGCTAATTAATTTGAGGTGTACTTATTTTGCACAGCGGCGGGCGCGCCGTCCTCATCATCCTCTACCCCCGATTCTCCCACGCTCTTTACTTGGACTCGTCGAAGAACATTCACAAAAAGGATTACACCCACATCAATATGTTCTCGACAGTGCTATGTTTTACTACCAAGCAAGGGGCGGAGAGGTTAGGGACAAGAAGAGAAGGGGCGGCAGGGTCGCCTTCAGCCATAAGACCAACTTCTGCTGCATCCAGCAACCGAACGATTCTCTTAATGATGGATTCTATGTCCTACACCACATGCTGGAGTACAGACGGGATCACCAGAACCTTCACATGTCACCTAGATCTGGCGATGCCCATATTATGCAATGGGCAAAGGATATAGGAGATATTGAGGATCATCGACTTCGAGCTGAGTTCTAAAACATCCAGCGCGAACTTGCCCAAATCATCATGAAAGAGGTCATCGGAAAAACAGGGATGTTCTACGGAGAAGGACAAATGTCGCGGGAAGACCTCCGAACATGGATAGCCTCTCAGCGTCTCGAAATGAAGCCTTTCACTAAGCTCGGGGACTATCTCCCTGACCTCGATGGATGGCACGGCATGTTGGAGTGATTGTCGATATATGACAATGTGTCTGTTTAGTCCATACTTTCCGTATGACAAAACTTTGAGTTATGCGCGATGAAACTTTATTTGTGATGTAATTAAACCGTCCTCCTCCTCGACTAGCGAAGATCACTCTAGTTAGGGCATTTTGGGTAATGCGATGAACTTTGTTATTTATGCTTATGATATGTTGTTTCTATTTTTGTCAAGTCTGTCTCTTTCTGTTGATCAACTATATATGTTGCATATCATCGACTCATGTGACGATGCAGTGCATAGATCATCGATGGCAAAAGAAGTGCTACGCCAGAGTATATACGATGAGTGGCCGAGTGTCGTGCCCAGTGTTGCCGGTTTCCGGTTTCCGAGCGATGCAGTAGTTAGTTTAGGTTCACGCTAATGCGAGAGAGGGATC
This sequence comes from Aegilops bicornis, assembly GCA_021605145.1. Lineage (NCBI taxonomy): Eukaryota > Viridiplantae > Streptophyta > Magnoliopsida > Poales > Poaceae > Aegilops > Aegilops bicornis. Next base: position 713,427,194 of record CM038671.1, read on the forward strand.
TGAACTGATGTACTCAAAGTGATAGCTCTTCTCACGTATACCATTGTTTAGATGGATGATGATGTATTTGCAAGTAATCAAGGACTTGTATCGCTATTTTCGAGATGATGACGAGAGACCACTTTGTGTTGGATGATGATTATGATGAGACTATTTGTATGTATATGCTATGATTATATTCGTGGTCTCGCACGCATTTGTATGTGTATCATGATGACATTTCTATGTGCTAAAGATTCTTCTATAAAGCCTGTTCAAATACAAAACAAATATGCCCAAAAAAACAAAAAACCTGTTAAATTTGCAGTAGCGAGTGTATAGAAGTTAGCAGCAGGCCGCTATAGCAAAGAGCGGTTGTTGCAAAGGGCGCTTAGAGCTACTAGCAAGAGCGTGGTCCCGATAACCACGCTGCTACTACAATGTGTAGCAGATGGCGCCCGGTGACCACGCCGCCATCGCTATATGTTAGCTGTAGAGCCTTATTAGTAGCGCCCCACCCCGCGCTACTGATACACCTAAAACCCGCGCTGCTGCTAGCCTTTTCCCTAGTAGTGAAATTTGGAAAATTCTAGGGGTCATTTGACCTTTTGAAGACATTTAATTTATTTCCTAGCCATTTAATGACCGTAATTCAAATTTGAACTACATGTACATGCAATGGCTAACCATAATGGTTTGAAAAATCATATTTGTGTAATTGTGTGCGAGTTAATTCCAAGTGCGGTAAATTAGAAGAAATTTTCAAACTTATTGGTCTCACGGCATGGACACGTGCATGGAGTGCCATGGCATTTTAATTCCAAAAAACAAAAAATGATCAGGAAAACATGAAACCTTGCTTGATGTAATGTCATGCCACCAAGATGATGTGGTATAAAAAATGGCCTGTTTGACGAGAGTTTGGGCACACACCCGTCACAAACCGAAGCAACTAACTAGAAGGCTCGTGGTTCCGAGAAGGGAACAATGCATGTTTGATGACGAACGAAAGATAGTTTCCTCTTACGGCCTTCAAAATTTTTCTGCATGTAATGTGCATTGATACAAACTGTCATGTGAAAATTAGGAAAATTTCAGGGGTCATTTGACCTTTTGAAGACATTTAAATGATTTCCTAGCCATTTAATGACCGTAATTCAAATTTGAACTAGATGTACATGCAACGGCTAAACATAACGGGTTGAAAAATCATATTTGTGTACTTGTGTCCGAGTTAATTCCATGTGCGGTAATTTAAAAGGAATTTTCAAACTTATTGGTCTCACGACATGGACACGTGCATGGGGTGCCATGGCATTTTAATTCCAAGAAAATAAAAAATGATCAGGAAAACATGAAACCTTGCTTGATATAATGTCATGCCACCAAGATGATGTGGTACAAAAATTGGCCTGTTTGACGAAAGTTTGGACACACACCCCTCACAAACCGGAACAACTCACTAGAAGGCTCGTGGTTCCGAGAAGGGAAAAATGTATGTTTGATGAATTTTGGCAAACAGTAAATTAGAAGGAATTTTCAAACATATTGGTCTCACGGCATGGACGCATGCATGGAGTGCCATGTCATTTTAATTCCAAAAATTTAAAAATGATCAGGAAAACATGAAACCTTGCTTGATGTAATTTCATGCCACCAAGATGATGTGGTACAAAAATTGGCCTGTTTGACAAAAGTTTGGACACACACCCCTCACAAACCGAAGCAACTCACCAGAAGGCTCGTAGTTCCGAGAAGGGAACAATGCATGTTTAATAACGAACGGCGGATAGCTTCCGCTTACGGCCTTCAAAAATTTTCTGCGTGTAACGAGCATTGATACAAACTGTCATGTGAAAATTTGGAAAATTTCAGGGGTAATTCGACCTTTTGAAGACATTTAAGTGATTTCTCTAGCCATTTAATGACCATAATTCAAATTGGAACTAGATGTACATGCAACGGCTAAGCATAACAGTTTGAAAAATCATATTTGTGTACTTGTGTGCGAGTTAATTCCATGTGCGGTAAATTAGAAGGAATTTTCAAACATGTTGGTCTCACGACATGGACCCATGCATGGAGTGCCATGGAATTTTAATTCCAAAAGAATAAAAAATTATCAGGAAAACATGAAACCTTGCTTGATGTAATTTCATGCCACCGAGATGATGTGGTACAAAAATTGGCCTGTTTGACGAAAGTTTGGACACACACCCCTCACAAACCGGAACAACTCACTAGAAGGCTCGTGGTTCCGAGAAGGGAAAAATGCATGTTTGATGACGAATGGCAGATAGCTCCCTCTTACGGCATTCAAATTTTTTCTACGTGTAATGTGCACTGATACAAACTGTCATGTGAAAATTTGGAAAATTTCAGGGGTCATTTGACCTTTTGAAGACATTTAAGTGATTTCCTATCCATTTAATGACCGTAATTTAAATTTGAACTAGATGTACATGCAATGGCTAACCATAACGGTTTGAAAAATCATACTTTTGTACTTGTGTGCGAGTTAATTCCATGTGCGGTAATTCAGAATGAATTTTCAAACATATTGGTCTCATGGCATGGACACATGCATGGAGTGCCATGGCATTTTAATTCCAAAAATGAAAAAATGATCAGGAAAATATGAAACCTTGCTTGATATAATGTCATGCCACCAAGATGATGTGGTACAAAAATTGGCCTGTTTGACGAAAGTTTGGACACACACCCCTCAAAAACTGGAGCAACTCAGTAGACGGCTCGTGGATCCGAGAAGCGAACAATGCATGTTTGATGGCGAACACCAGATAGCTTCCTCTTACAGGCTTCAAAAATTTTCTATGTGTAATGTGCACTGATACAAACTGTCATGTGAAAATTTGGAAAACTTCAGGGGTGATTTGACCTTTTGAAGACATTTAAGTGATTTCCTAGCCATTTAATGACCGTCATTCAAATTTGAACTTGATGTACATGCAACGGCTAACCATAACGGTTTGAAAAATCCTATTTGTGTACTTGTGTGCGAGTTAATTCCAAGTGCAGTAAATTAGAAGGAATTTCCAAACATTTTGGTCTCACGGCATGGACACATGCATGGTTAGCCATGGCATTTTAATTCCAAAAAATTAAAAAATGATCAGGAAAACATGAAACCTTGCCTGATGTAGTGTCATGCCACCAAGATGACGTGGTACAAAAATTGGCCAGTTTGACGAAAGTTTAGACACACACCCCTCACAAACTGGAGCAACTCACTAGAAGGCTCGTGGTTCCGAGAAGGGAAAAATGCATGTTTGATGACGAATGGCAGATAGCTTCCTCTTACGGCCTTCAAAAATTTTCTACGTGTAATGTGCACTCATACAAACTGTCATGTGAAAATTTGGAAATTTTCAGGGGTCATCTGACCTTTTGAAGACATTTAAGTGATTTCCTTGACATTTAATGACCGTAATTCAAATTTGAACTAGATGTACATTTAATGGCTAACCATAACGATTTGAAACATCATACTTGTGTACTTGTGTGAGAGTTAATTCCATGTGAAGTAAATTAGAAGGAATTTTCAAACATATTGGTCTCACGGCATGGACACATGCATGGAGTGCCATGGCATTTTAATTCCAAAAAATTAGAAAATGATCAAGAAAACATGAAACCTTGCTTTATGTAATGTCATGCCACCAAGATGATGTGGTACAAAAATTGGCCTGTTTGACAAAAGTTTGGACACACACAAACTGAAGCAACTCACTAGAAGGCTCTTTGTTCTGAGAAGGGAACAATGCATGTTTGATGACAACCGGTAGATAGCTCCCTTTTACGGCATTCAAAATTTTTCTGTGTGTAACGTGCACTGATACAAACTGTCATGTGAAAACTTGGAAAGTTTCAGGGGTTATTTGACCTTTTGAAGACATTTAAGTGATTTCCTAACCATTTAATTACCGTAATTCAAATTTGAACTAGATGTACATGCAACGGCTAATCATAACGTTTTGAAAAATCATATTTGTGTACTTGTGTGCGAGTTAATTCCATGTGCAGCAAATTAGAAGGAATTTTCAAACATATTGGTCTCACGGCATGGACGCATGCATGGAGTGCCATGGCATTTTAATTCCAAAAAATTAAAAAATGATCAGGAAAACATGAAACCTTGCTTGATGTAATGTCATGCCACCAAGATGATGTGGTACAAAAATTGGCCTGTTTGACAAAAGTTTGGACACACACCCCTCACAAACCGAAGCAACTCACCAGAAGGTTCGTGGTTCCGAGAAGGGAACAATGCATGTTTGATAACGAACGGCAGATAGCTTCCTCTTACGGCCTTCAAAAATTTTCTGCATGTAACGAGCATTGATACAAACTGTCATGTGAAAATTTGGAAAATTTCAGGGGTAATTTGACCTTTTGAAGACATTTAAGTGATTTCTCTAGCCATTTAATGACCATAATTCAAATTGGAACTAGATGTACATGCAACAGCTAAGAATAACAGTTTGAAAAATCATATTTGTGTACTTGTGTGCGAGGTAATTCCATGTGCGGTAAATTGGAAGGAATTTTCAAACATGTTGGTCTCACGACATGGACCCATGCATGGAGTGCCATGGCATTTTAATTCCAAAATAATGAAAAATGATCAGGAAAACATGAAACCTTGCTTGATGTAATGTCATGCCACCAAGATGATGTGGTACAAAAATTGGCCTGTTTGACGAAAGTTTGGACACACACCGCTCACAGACCGGAACAAATCACTAGAAGGCTCGTGGTTCCGAGAAGGGAAAAATGCATGCTTGATGACGAATGGCAGATAGCTCCCTCTTACGACATTCAAATTTTTTCTACGTGTAATGTGCACTGATACAAACTGTCATGTGAAAATTTGGAAAATTTCAGGGGTCATTTGACCTTTTGAAGACATTTAAGTGATTTCCTAGCCATTTAATGACCGTAATTCAAATTTGAACTAGATGTACATGCAATGGCTAACCATAACGGTTTGAAAAATCATACTTGTGTACTTGTGTGCGAGTTAATTCCATGTGCGGTAAATTAGAAGAAATTTTCAAACATATTGGTCTCACGGCATGGACACATGCATGGAGTGCCATGGCACTTTTAATTCCAAAAAATGAAAAAATGATCAGGAAAATATGAAACCTTGCTTGATGTAATGTCATGCCACCAAGATGATGTGGTACAAAAATTGGCCTGTTTGATGAAAGTTTGGACACACACCCCTCACAAACCGCAGAAACTCACTAGATGGCTCTTGGCTCCGAGAAGGGAACAATGCATGTTTGCTGACGAATGACATATCGCTTCCTCTTACGGCCTTTAATTTTTTCTACATGTAACATGCACTAATACAAACTGTCATGTGAAAATTTGGAAAATTTCAGGGGTAATTTGACCTTCTGAAGACATTTAAGTGATTTCCTAGCTATTTAATGACTGTATTCAAATTTGAACTAGATGTAGAGGCCACGGCTAACCATAACGGTTTGAAAAATCATACTATTTGTGTACTTGTGTGCGAGTTAATTCCTTGTGTAATAAATTAGAAGTAATTTTCAAACATATTGGTCTCATGTCATGGACACATGCATGGAGTGCCATGGCATTTTAATTCTAAAAATAAAAATGATCAGGAAAACATGAAACCTTGTTTGATGTAATGTCATGCCACCAAGATGATGTGGTACAAAAATTGGCCTGTTTGACGAAAGTTTGGACACACACCCCTCACAAACCGGAGCAACTCACTAGAAGGCTCGTGGTTCCAAGAGGGAACAATGCATGCTTGATAACGAACGGCCGATAACTTCCTCTTATGGCCTTCAAAAAATTTCTACGTGTAATGTGCACTAATACAAACTGTCATGTGAAAAATTTGATAATTTCAGGGGTCATTTGACCTTTTTAAGACATTCAACTGATTTCCTAGCCATTTAATGACCGTAATTCAAATTTGAACTAGATGTACATGCAACAGCTAACCATAATAGTTTGATAAATCATGTTTGTGTACTTGTGTGCGTGCTAATTCCATGTGCGATGAAATTAGAAGGAATTTTCAAACATATTGGTCTCACAGCATGGACGCATGCATGGAGTGCCATGGCATTTTAATTCCAAAAATTAAAAAAATGATCAGGAAAACATGAAACCTTGCTTGATGTAATGGCATGCCACCTAGATGATGTGGTAAAAAAATTGGCCTGTTTGACGAAAGTTTGGACACACACCCCTCACAAACCGGAGCACCTCACTAGAAGGCTCGTGTTTCCGAGAAAGGAACAATGCATGTTTGAAGATGAACGGTAGATAGCTTCCTGTTACGACCTTCAAAATGTTTCTACGTGTAATGTGCACTAATACAAACTGTCATGTGAAAATTTGGAAAATTTCAGGGGTCAGTTGACCTTTTGAAGACATTTAAGTGATTTCCTAGCCATTTAATGACCATAATTAAAATTTAATCTAGATGCGCATGCAACAGCTAACCATAATGTTTTGAAAAATCATATTTGCGTACTTGTGTGCGAGTTAATTCCATGTGCAGTAAAGTAGAAGGATTTTCAAACATATTGGTCTCACATCATGGACGCATGCATAGAGTGCCATGGGATTTTAATTCCAAAAAATTAAAAAATGATCAAGAAAACATGTAACCTTGCTTGATGTAATGTCATGCCACCAAGATAATGTGGTACAAAAATTGTCCTATTGGACAAAAGTTTGGACACACACCCCTCACAAACCGGAGCAACTCACTAGAAGGCTCGTGGTTTCGAGAAGGGAACAATGCATGTCTGATGACGAACGGCAGATAGCTTCCTTTTACGGCCTTCAGAATTTTTCTACGTGTAATGTGCACTGATACAAACTGTCATGTGAAAAATTTGGAAAATTCCAGGGGTCATTTGACTTTTTGAAGACATTTAATTGATTTCCTAGCCATTTAATGACCATAATTCAAATTTGAACTAGATGTACATGCAATGGCTAACCATAACGGTTTGAAAAATCATATTTGTGTACTTGTGTGTGAGTTAATTCCTTGTGCAGTAAATTAGAAGAAATTTTCAAACATATTGGTCTCACGACAAGGACACATGCATGGAGTGCCATGGCATTTTAATTCCAAAATATTAAAAAATGATCAGGAAAACATGAAAACTTTCTTGATGTAATGTCATGCCACCAACATGCTGTGGTACAAAAATTGGACAGTTTGATGAAAGTTTGGACACACAGCCCCTCGCAAACCGGAGCAACTCACTAGAAGGCTCGTGGTTCCGAGAGGGAACAATGCATGTTTGATGACGAACGACAGATAGCTTCCTCTTACGGCCTTCAAAATTTTTCTACATGTAATGTGCACTGATACAAACTGTCATGTGAAAATTTGGAAAATTTCAGGGGCCACTTGACCTTTTGAAGACATTTAAGTGATTTCCTAGCCATTTAATGACAGTAATTCAAATTTGAACTAGATGTACATGCAACGGCTAACCATAACGGTTTGAAAAATCATATTTGTGTACTTATGTCCGAAAGTTAATTCCATGCGCACTAAATTAGAAGGAATTTTCAAACATATTGGTCTCACGACATGGACACTGCATGGAGTGCCATGGCATGTTAATTCCAAAAAATTAAAAAATGATGAGAAAAACATGAAACATTTGTTGATGTAATGTCATGCCACCAAGATTATGTGGTAAAAAAATTGTTCTGTTTGACGAAAGTTTGGACACACACCCCTCACTAACCAGAGCTACTAACTAGAAGGCTCGTGGTTCCTGAAAGTGCTAGTTATCGACTAGAGGGGGGTGAATAGGCGATTTTTTTGAAAGTCTTCTAAACGTGGAAGTTTCAAAGACAAACAATAGAAATGACCTAATTGATATGCAGCGGAAGATAAACTACAACAAGCAAACCATAGTCAAGTATGCGATGAATGTGAAAGTACAAAGACTAATAGCAGCTTAGTAGTAAGGATCAGGATGGAATAAAGAATGAAGCCAAACAACTATAGTATTCAAGCAATGAAGTCAAACAGGTACGACAAATAGGCAATGACTTCACGAAGACAAACTCTAAGTAAAGGAAGGGAGAGGATAGAACCAGTCACTTGTTGAAGACATAGGATTTGTTGGACCAGTTCTAGTTGCTGTGACAACTGTACGTCTGGTTAGGGAGGCTGAGATTCAACTCAGAAGACCGCGTCTTCACCTTATTCCCCATGAGCTAAGGACACACAGTCCTCGCCCAATCACTCTGGTAAGTCTTCAAGGTAGACTCCCAAACCTTCACATACTTCGTTCACCGGCGATCCACAATGACTCTTGGATGCTCAGAATGCGACGCCTAACCGGCTGGAGGATTCACAGTCCTCAAGTGTAACAAGTCTTCAGGTCGCACAGACAGAAAGACTTCCGTGATGCCTAACACTCTTTGGCTCTGGGTGTTTGGGATTTGTCCTCGCAAGGATTCCTCTCTCTCAAAGGCTTCGAGGTGGGTTGCTCTCAAACGACAAAAGCCGTGCACTAACTCCGAGCAGCCACCAATTTATGGTGTAGGGGTGGGCTATTTATAGCCACTAGGCAACCCGACCTGATATGTCCGAAATGACCCTGGTCACTAAGGAACCGACACGTGTTCCAACGGTCAGATTTCAAACACACACGGCAACTTTACTTGGGCTACAAGCAAAGTCGACTCATCCAGCTATGGATAAGATTTGCTCGATTTTCTTCTCTCAAGACATAGGATTTGGGTTGAGCATCACTTCACTATTCGGACTTTGTTCTCTTGGACCCCACTTAACAAAGACGGTGGTTCCTATGACTCAACACGTAAGAAACAGAAACAACGAAAACGACATACGCCTTTCAGCTCCATAGTCTTCACTCAATGTCTTCTCTTGTCATAGTCTTCAATATGAATACCTTCATATACCACCATTATCTTCAATGTCTTCATACATTTTCAGGGGTCGTCTCCGGTAGGTAAACTGAATCAATGAGGGACACTACCTGTGTTATCCTGCAATTCTCACAAACACATTAGTCCCTCAACCAAATTTGTCGTCAATACTCCAAAACCAACTAGGGGTGGCACTAGATGCACTTACAATCTCCCCCTTTTGGTGATTGATGACAAACTGGTTGATGTTTTCAACGGGGATAAAATAGGTGAAATTGTAAATAATAGGGTATTGTCTTCATAAGTGGCAAGGGCTCCCCCTGAAGATGTGCATATAAGTAATTTGCTTTTGGAATGCAAATGCACATGGCAGGTTGTACTTGTGGAGATCCTCTTCAACTTATGAAGATAATTCATCATGCGTGAAATGATATAAATAAGAGAATGACATGCATAATGAAAAGTGGAAGTCTGCAGAATGATCTAAGTGCGGAAGTTATCATCGCATCACAGAAAGGAAAATAAGTAGCAGACGACCATCGAGTTTAAGTGTTACAACTCAAAGAACCAAATGTATCAAAAGCGAGAGTTGTGAACACTAGGCAAAATATAAAGCAACCGCCCATATGAACCCGCTTGAAGACTATCAAACTCATATGCTTCTCCCCCTTTTGTCAGTAAGACCCAAAAAGGTTTGAAGACATAGAGCATCTACTCACGTTCATCGTGAGAAGGTGAAGCAGCAGGGTTGTCGTTGTTGTTTGGCGGTGCGTATTTAACTTGGTGCAGTGTCGATGCGTGCAGAAGTAGGGGGCGGTGAAGTAGCATCGGCTTCATCATCGATCACTCTGGCATTCACAGTTGCCGCGGAGGAAGAATAGTCAGAGTCTTCAAGGGATGGAGTTCGACGTAGGACAGCATTCCGTGGAGGAGTGGAGTCAAACTTGAATCTTTCCGTGAAGCCATCGTCTTGAAGATCTGCTTCAGCACTGAGCAGTGTCAAACTCTTCCATGATCGATGACAGGTCTCATGAGTGACAAAAGCATTCTGGGTGGCAAGATTTCGAAGGCGATTGATGACCACCAAGAGGCTTTGCATCTGTCGCTTGAGCCAATAGTGATGCTTATCTTGTTTCTGATGCAGTGCCACAAGAAGTTCTCGGTCATTGAGGACACGAGAGCGCTTCCGAGGCCTTTGGGCTATTGTGCTCTCAGTTGCTTCAGTTTGCGCACAGGGAAAAATGCATGTTTGATGACGAATGGCAGATAGCTTCCTCTTACGGCCTTCAAAAATTTTCTACGTGTAATGTGCCCTCATACAAACTGTCATGTGAAAATTTGGAAAATTTCAGGGGTCATCTGACCTTTTGAAGACATTTAAGTGATTTCCTTGACATTTAATGACCGTAATTCAAATTTGAACTAGATGTACATGCAATGGCTAACCATAACGATTTGAAACATCATACTTGTGTACTTGTGTAAGAGTTAATTCCACGTGCAGTAAATTAGAAGGAATTTTCAAACATATTGGTCTCACGGCATGGACACATGCATGGAGTGCCATGGCATTTTAATTCCAAAAAATTAGAAAATGATCAAGAAAACATGAAACCTTGCTTGATGTAATGTCATGCCACCAAGATGATGTGGTACAAAAATTGGCCTGTTTGACGAAAGTTTGGACACACACAAACCGAAGCAACTCACTAGAAGGCTCTTTGTTCTGAGAAGGGAACAATACATGTTTGATGACAACCGGTAGATAGCTCCCTTTTACGGCATTCAAAATTTTTCTGTGTGTAACGTGCACTGATACAAACTGTCATGTGAAAACTTGGAAAGTTTCAGGGGTTATTTGACCTTTTGAAGACATTTAAGTGATTTCCTAACCATTTAATGACCGTAATTCAAATTTGAACTAGATGTACATGCAACGGCTAATCATAACGTTTTGAAAAATCATATTTGTGTACTTGTGTGCGAGTTAATTCCATGTGCAGCAAATTAGAAGGAATTTTCAAACATATTGGTCTCTCACGGCATGGACGCATGCATGGAGTGCCATGTCATTTTAATTCCAAAAATTAAAAAATGATCAGGAAAACATGAAACCTTGCTTGATGTAATGTCATGCCACCAAGATGATGTGGTACAAAAATTGGCCTGTTTGACAAAAGTTTGGACACACACCCCTCACAAACCGAAGCAACTCACCAGAAGGCTCGTGGTTCCGAGAAGGGAACAATGCATGTTTAATAACGAACGGCAGATAGCTTCCTCTTACGGCCTTCAATATTTTTCTGCATGTAACGAGCATTGATACAAACTGTCATGTGAAAATTTGGAAAATTTCAGTGGTAATTTGACCTTTTGAAGACATTTAAGTGATTTCTCTAGCCATTTAATGACCATAATTCAAATTGGAACTAGATGTACATGCAACAGCTAAGCATAACAGTTTGAAAAATCATATTTGTATACTTGTAAAGTAGGTAATTCCATGTGCGGTAAATTGGAAGGAATTTTCAAACATGTTGGTCTCACGACATGGACCCATGCATGGAGTGCCATGGCATTTTAATTCCAAAATAATGAAAAATGATCAGGAAAACATGAAACCTTGCTTGATGTAATGTCATGCCACCAAGATGATGTGGTACAAAAATTGGCCTGTTTGATTTAAAGTTTGGACACACACCGCTCACAGACCGGAACAACTCACTAGAAGGCTCGTGGTTCCGAGAAGGGAAAAATGCATGCTTGATGACGAATGGCAGATAGCTCCCTCTTACGGCATTCAAATTTTTTCTACGTGTAATGTGCACTGATACAAACTGTCATGTGAAAATTTGGAAAATTTCAGGGGTCATTTGACCTTTTGAAGACATTTAAGTGATTTCCTAGCCATTTAATGACCGTAATTCAAATTTGAACTAGATGTACATGCAATGGCTAACCATAACGGTTTGAAAAATCATACTTGTGTACTTGTGTGCGAGTTAATTCCATGTGCGGTAAATTAGAAGAAATTTTCAAACATATTGGTCTCACGGCATGTACACATGCATGGAGTGCCATGGCATTTTTAATTCCAAAAAATGAAAAAATGATCAGGAAAATATGAAACCTTGCTTGATGTAATGTCATGCCACCAAGATGATGTGGTACAAAAATTGGCCTGTTTGATGAAAGTTTGGACACACACCCCTCACAAACCGCAGAAACTCACTAGATGGCTCTTGGCTCCGAGAAGCGAACAATGCATGTTTGCTGACGAATGACATATCGCTTCCTCTTACGGCCTTTAATTTTTTCTACATGTAACATGCACTAATACAAACTGTCATGTGAAAATTTGGAAAATTTCAGGGGTAATTTAACCTTCTGAAGACATTTAAGTGATTTCCTAGCTATTTAATGACTGTATTCAAATTTGAACTAGATGTAGAGGCCACGGCTAACCATAACGGTTTGAAAAATCATACTATTTGTGTACTTGTGTGCGAGTTAATTCCTTGTGTAATAAATTAGAAGTAATTTTCAAACATATTGGTCTCACGTCATGGACACATGCATGGAGTGCCATGGCATTTTAATTCTAAAAATAAAAATGATCAGGAAAACATGAAACCTTGTTTGATGTAATGTCATGCCACCAAGATGATGTGGTACAAAAATTGGCCTGTTTGACGAAAGTTTGGACACACACCCCTCACAAACCGGAGCAACTCACTAGAAGGCTCGTGGTTCCAAGAGGAACAATGCATGCTTGATAACGAACGGCCGATAACTTCCTCTTATGGCCTTCAAAAATTTCTACGTGTAATGTGCACTAATACAAACTGTCATGTGAAAAATTTGATAATATCAGGTCATTTGACCTTTTTAAGACATTCAACTGATTTCCTAGCCATTTAATGACCGTAATTCAAATTTGAACTAGATGTACATGCAACAGCTAACCATAATAGTTTGATAAATCATGTTTGTGTACTTGTGTGCGTGCTAATTCCATGTGCAGTAAATTAGAAGGAATTTTCAAACATATTGGTCTCACAGCATGGACGCATGCATGGAGTGCCATGGCATTTTAATTCCAAAAAATTAAAAAAATGATCAGGAAAACATGAAACCTTGCTTGATGTAATGGCATGCCACCTAGATGATGTGGTAAAAAAATTGGCCTGTTTGATTTAAAGTTTGGACACACACCTCACAAACCGAGCACCTCACTAGAAGGCTCGTGTTTCCGAGAAAGGAACAATGCATGTTTGAAGATGAACGGTAGATAGCTTCCTGTTACGACCTTCAAAATGTTTCTACGTGTAATGTGCACTAATACAAACTGTCATGTGAAAATTTGGAAAATTTCAGGGGTCAGTTGACCTTTTGAAGACATTTAAGTGATTTCCTAGCCATTTAATGACCATAATTAAAATTTAATCTAGATGCGCATGCAACGGCTAACCATAACGTTTTGAAAAATCATATTTGCGTACTTGTGTGCGAGTTAATTCCATGTGCAGTAAAGTAGAAGGATTTTCAAACATATTGGTCTCACGGCATGGACGCATGCATAGAGTGCCATGGGATTTTAATTCCAAAAAATTAAAAAATGATCAGGAAAACATGAAACCTTGCTTGATGTAATGTCATGCCACCAAGATAATGTGGTACAAAAATTGTCCTATTGGACAAAAGTTTGGACACACACCCCTCACAAACCGGAGCAACTCACTAGAAGGCTCGTGGTTCCGAGAAAGGAACAATGCATGTCTGATGACGAACGGCAGATAGCTTCCTTTTACGGCCTTCAAAATTTTTCTACGTGTAATGTGCACTGATACAAACTGTCATGTGAAAAATTTGGAAAATTCCAGGGGTCATTTGACCTTTTGAAGACATTTAATTGATTTGCTAGCCATTTAATGACCGTAATTCAAATTTGAACTAGATGTACATGCAACGGCTAACCATAACGGTTTGAAAAATCATATTTGTGTACTTGTGTGCGAGTTAATTCCTTGTGCAGTAAATTAGAAGAAATTTTCAAACATATTGGTCTCACGACAAGGACACATGCATGGAGTGCCATGGCATTTTAATTCCAAAATATTAAAAAATGATCAGGAAAACATGAAAACTTTCTTGATGTAATGTCATGCCACCAACATGCTGTGGTACAAAAATTGGACAGTTTGATGAAAGTTTGGACACACAGCCCCTCGCAAACCGGAGCAACTCACTAGAAGGCTCGTGGTTCCGAGAGGGAACAATGCATGTTTGATGACGAACGACAGATAGCTTCCTCTTACGGCCTTCAAAAATTTTCGTAACGCCCTCGATGCGGCTATATCTCCCACGTGTCGAGGCACGACTTAGAGGCATAACCGCATTGAAAGCAATGTCGCAAGTGAGGTAATCTTCACACAACCCATGTAATACATAAGGGAAAGAGATACATAGTTGGCTTACAAATGCCACTTCACACAATACATAAATAAACATCCATCATTCAGAGTACACTCAAGGTCCGACTACGGAACCAAAATTAAAAGAAGATACCCCAAATGCTACACAGATCCTCGATCGTCCCAACTGGGCACCACTACCGATCATCGTGAAAGACACATAGTAACGACCACGTTCCTCGTCGAACTCCCACTTGAGCTCGGTTGAGTCACCTGTCAGACCGCATCGTCGGCACTCGCAATCGTTTTTGAAGTATCTCATGAGTCACGGGACTCGAGAATCTCACACTCGCGAGATCAAGACTATTCAAGCTTATAGGAAGGACAGAGTAGTAAGGTGGAGCTGCAGCAAGCGACTAGCATATATGGTGGCTACTTCGCAAAAGAGAGCGAGAAGAGGAGCAAGGCACGGTCGTGAAGCTAGTAGCGATCAAAAAGTGATCCTGAACTACTTACGTCAGACATAACTCCAACACCGTGTTCACTTCCCGGACTCCGCCGAGAAGAGACCATCACGGTTACACACGCGGTTGATGTGTATTTTATTTGAGGTCAACTTCGGGTTTTCTACAACCGACATTAACAAATTCCCATCTGCCTCATAACTGCGGGCACGGCTTTGAAAGATATTACCCTGCAGGGTGTCCCAACTTAGCCCATTATAAGCTCTCACGGTCAACGAAGATATTCCTTCTACCGGTAAGACCCAATCAGTCTCGGAATCCCGCTACAAGACATTTCGACATCAATAAAACAAGACCAGCAAAGCCGCCCGAATGTGCCGACAAATCCCGATAGGAGCTGCACATATCTCGTTCTCGGGGCACACCGGATAAGCAAGACGACGGGTTGGCATAAACCCTGGTTGCCCAGGGGGCGCCGGACATCGCTCAAGTTGGACCAGCACTCGAAGGAGAACTGGCCCGGGTTAAAATAAAGATGACCCTCGGGCTCATGAAAAACTGGGGAAAAAGGCTTAGGCGGCAAATGGTAAAACCAAAGTTGGGCCTTCTTTGGAGGAGTCTTATTCAAAGCGAATCGTCAAGGGGGTCCCATAAATCACCCAACCGTGTAAGGAACGCGAAATCAAGGAACATAACAACGGTATGACGGAAACTAGGGTGGCAAGAGTGGAACAAAACACTAGGCATAAGGCCGAGCCTTCCACCCTTTACCAAGTATATAGATGTATTAATTATAGCAGATATATATATTGTGATATCCCCAACAAGTAAACATGTTCCAATAAGGAACAACATCTCCATGTTCCAACAAGGAACAAACTTCAACTTCACCTGCAACTAGCAACGCTATAAGAGGGGCTGAGCAAAGCGGTAACATAGCCAAACAACGGTTTGCTAGGAAAGGATGGTTAGGGGCTGACATCGCAATATGGGTGGCATGATAAGCAAGTGGTAGGCATCGCATCATAGGCATAGCAAAAGAGCGAGCAACTAGCATAGCAAAGATAGAAGTGATTTCGAGGGTATGGTCATCTTGCAGCAATGTTCTCGTGAGTTGTCGAAAGCTTGATCCTCGTAAGCGTTCTCAACAGGTTCCTCGTTCACGTACTCGTCTCCTGGCTCTACCCAAAGCAACAACACAAACAAAGGAACCACAATAAATCACGGTGCAATGCACAATCAACATGATGCAAAACATGACATAATATGCGGGATGTGGTATGCAATGCGTATGTGCGCTCCGAAAGGAAAATGATGAACCAGGCATCAAATTGCCAAACCAAGTATGCCACTGGAAAGATGAGATGATTTCGGTTGAAAACGATATAAAGATCACCGGAATCGGATGCACGGTTTGGAAATGACAAGCAAAACAAGAATGCCACAAATCTGCCATTAACAGCATGATGCCACTTAGCTAGCAACAAGAAATTAAGCTACTGCACCCAAACGTACCAACAAAGTATATGGCAGTGATCTACACAAGATGCTTGACAAAAGATGAGCACTAAGCTACGGCTAAATCACATCATAACAGGTTCAAACAAGCATGGCAAAAGTGCACAAAGTATCAGGCTGGACATGGCAAAAACAGCATCAGGTTGCAATGTTCAGAGCAAGAAAACTACATGCTACAGGAACTTAAAATAGCAAAACAAGGCATGGCATGAATCTACTCAAAGCATACAACAAAAGTCCTTTACTGACCATAAGCCAAAAAGGAACCGAAAATATATTAACACCCATGTCAATATTGAAAGTTTCGTTAACAGATTCAGCAACATGGCATGTCAGAAACTGATAACAAGTAGGCATGTTTACAAGCTCAATGCACTCAGTACAGAGCCTTAAATGATAAACTAAGCATACATACATCAAGAAGACATGGCATAAAAGACATACATGGCAAGAACAATAACATAGCATACATGGATCAACCACAACAACCTTGGCAAAATTGAATAACATGTAAACAATCTGTCAGGAAACATTTGATAGCAAAAGTAGAGCTCGATTGACTCAAGCTATGGCACTCCATAATTGCAAACAAAGTCATGGATGGATAGAGCATAACCATATGTTCAAAACATCCTTACTGAAGTATCTCAAAATATGCATAGATTTCTCGTTAGCATCAAGTTAACATGGCATCAAAATATCAGCAAAACAGAGCAGAAATCAGCAACATCAGGACACCTACTTTGCATTCTTGTGCTAATCACCACATAGATCAAAAAAATACATGGCATACACCCCTTGAAAGATGGCATGACATATTACAAAACACATGTAGGACTCAAATTCATAAGGTGCACACATCAATCATAGCAAAAATAACAAAAGTGCATGTTCTGTTAAGAAGCAGAAATTAACATCACATAGCCCTCTTCTAACAGCATTTCGGGCATCAAGATGAGATCAAATGAAAATGATGCAATGAGATGGAATGATCTACTCTTCGAGCCGAACATTTTGATATATTTAACGCGCAAAATGGTGCTATAGATGTAAAGTTACACCACGTGGAAAATGATACAAAATATCAATGATATAAAAGACTTGGGAAGGAAAAAAGGAGGGGGAGAGAGGTCAACGGGAGCTCGGTCCCGATCGGATCCGGCCGGGATCCGGATCGGCGACGGGCGGCGCGGGCGCGCTGGCTCGCTGGAGCCCGGGCGAGGAGGAGGAGGCGGCGCCGGGCAGGCGGTGGTGGCCGGGCGTGGTGGGAGGCGGCGACCACGCTGGACATGGCAAAAACAGCATCATGTTGCAATGTTCAGAGCAAGAAAACTACATGCTACAGGAACTTAAAATAGCAAAACAAGGCATGGCTTGAATCTACTCAAAGCGTAGAACAAAAGTCCCTTACTGACCATAAGCCAAAAAGGATCCGAAAATATATTAACACCCATGTCAATATTGAAAGTTTCGTTAACAGATTCAGCAACATGGCATGTCAAAAACTGATAACAAGTAGGCATGTTTACAAGCTCAATGCACTCACTACAGAGCCTTAAATGATAAACTAAGCATACATACATTAAGAAGACATGGCATAGAAGACATACGTGGCAAGAACAATAACATAGCATACATGGATCAACCACAACAACCTTGGCAAAATTGAATAACATGTAAACAATCTGCCAGGAAACATTTGATAGCAAAAGTAGAGCTCGATTGGCTCAAGCTATGGCACTCCATAATTGCAAACAAAGGCATGGATGGATAGAGCATAACCATATGTTCAAAACATCCTTACTGAAGTATCTCAAAATATGCATAGATCTCTCGGTAGCATCAAGTTAACATGGCATCAAAATATCAGCAAAACAGGGCTGAAATCAGCAACATCAGGACACCTATTTTGCATGCTTGTGGTAGTCACCACATAGATCACAAAAATACATGGCATACACCCCTTGACAGATGGCATGGCATATTACAAAACACATGTAGGACTCAAATACATAGGGTGCACACATCAATCATAGCAAAAATAACAAAAGTGCATTTTCTGTTAAGAAACAGAAACTAACATCACATAGCCCTCTTCTAACAGCATTTCGGGCATTAAGATGAGCTCAAATGAAAATGATGCAATGAGATGGAATGATCTACTCTTCGAGCCGAACATATTGATATATTAAACGCGCAAAATGGAGCTACAGATGCAAAGTTACACCACGTGGGAAATGCTACAAAATATCAATGATATAAAAGACTTGGAAGAAAAAGGAGGGGAGAGAGGTCAACGGGAGCTCGGTCCCGATCGGATCCGCCGGGATCCGGATCGGCGACGGAGGCGCGGGCGGCACGCGGGCTCGCCGTAGCCCGGGCGAGGAGGAGGAGGCGGCGCCGGCGGGGCGGTGGTGGCCGGCGTGGTGGGAGGCGGCGACCACGCTGGACATGGCAAAAACAGCATCATGTTACAATGTTCAGAGCAAGAAAACTACATGCTACAGGAACTTAAAATAGCAAAACAAGGCATGGCTTGAATCTACTCAATGCGTAGAACAAAAGTCCCTTACTGACCATAAGCCAAAAAGGATCCGAAAATATATTAACACCCATGTCAATATTGAAAGTTTCGTTAACAGATTCAGCAACATGGCATGTCAAAAACTGATAACAAGTAGGCATGTTTACAAGCTCAATGCACTCACTACAGAGCCTTAAATGATAAACTAAGCATACATACATCAAGAAGACATGGCATAGAAGACATACGTGGCAAGAACAATAACATAGCATACATGGATCAACCACAACAACCTTGGCAAAATTGAATAACATGTAAACAATCTGCCAGGAAACATTTGATAGCAAAAGTAGAGCTCGATTGGCTCAAGCTATGGCACTCCATAATTGCAAACAAAGGCATGGATGGATAGAGCATAACCATATGTTCAAAACATCCTTACTGAAGTATCTCAAAATATGCATAGATCTCTCGGTAGCATCAAGTTAACATGGCATCAAAATATCACCAAAACAGGGCTGAAATCAGCAACATCAGGACACCTATTTTGCATGCTTGTGGTAGTCACCACATAAATCACAAAAATACATGACATACACCCCTTGACAGATGGCATGGCATATTACAAAACACATGTAGGACTCAAATACATAGGGTGCACACATCAATCATAGCAAAAATAACAAAAGTGCATTTTCTGTTAAGAAACAGAAACTAACATCACATAGCCCTCTTCTAACAGCATTTCGGGCATTAAGATGAGCTCAAATGAAAATGATGCAATGAGATGGAATGATCTACTCTTCGAGCCGAACATATTGATATATTAAACGCGCAAAATGGAGCTACAGATGCAAAGTTACACCACGTGGGAAATGCTACAAAATATCAATGATATAAAAGACTTGGAAGAAAAAAGGAGGGGGAGAGAGGTCAACGGGAGCTCGGTCCCGATCGAATCCGCCGGGATCCGGATCGGCGACGGAGGCGCGGGCGGCGCGGCTCGCTCGCCGTAGCCCGGGCGAGGAGGAGGAGGCGGCCAAGGGCGGTGGTGGCCGGCGTGGTGGGAGGCGGCGACCACGCTGGACATGGCAAAAACAGCATCATGTTACAATGTTCAGAGCAAGAAAACTACATGCTACAGGAACTTAAAATAGCGAAACAATCCATGGCGTGAATCTACTCAAAGCGTAGAACAAAAGTCCCTTACTGACCATAAGCCAAAAAGGATCCGAAAATATATTAACACCCATGTCAATATTGAAAGTTTCGTTAACAGATTCAGCAACATGGCATGTCAAAAACTGATAACAAGTAGGCATGTTTACAAGCTCAATGCACTCACTACAGAGCCTTAAATGATAAACTAAGCATACATACATCAAGAAGACATGGCATAGAAGACATACGTGGCAAGAACAATAACATAGCATACATGGATCAACCACAACAACCTTGGCAAAATTGAATAACATGTAAACAATCTGCCAGGAAACATTTGATAGCAAAAGTAGAGCTCGATTGGCTCAAGCTATGGCACTCCATAATTGCAAACAAAGGCATGGATGGATAGAGCATAACCATATGTTCAAAACATCCTTACTGAAGTATCTCAAAATATGCATAGATCTCTCGGTAGCATCAAGTTAACATGGCATCAAAATATCACCAAAACAGGGCTGAAATCAGCAACATCAGGACACCTATTTTGCATGCTTGTGGTAGTCACCACATAGATCACAAAATACATGGCATACACCCCTTGACAGATGGCATGGCATATTACAAAACACATGTAGGACTCAAATACATAGGGTGCACACATCAATCATAGCAAAAATAACAAAAGTGCATTTTCTGTTAAGAAACAGAAACTAACATCACATATCCCTCTTCTAACAGCATTTCGGGCATTAAGATGAGCTCAAATGAAAATGATGCAATGAGATGGAATGATCTACTCTTCGAGCCGAACATATTGATATATAAAACGCGCAAAATGGAGCTACAGATGCAAAGTTACACCACGTGGGAAATGCTACAAAATATCAATGATATAAAAGACTTGGAAGGAAAAAAGGAGGGGGAGAGAGGTCAACGGGAGCTCGGTCCCGATCGGATCCGGCCGGGATCCGGATCGGCGACGGGCGGCGCGGCGGCGCGCGGGCTCGCCGGAGCCCGGGCGAGGAGGAGGAGGCGGCGCCGGCGGTGGTGGCCGGCGTGGTGGGAGGCGGCGACCACGCTGGACATGGCAAAAACAGCATCATGTTACAATGTTCAGAGCAAGAAAACTACATGCTACAGGAACTTAAAATAGCAAAACAATGCATGGCATGAATCTACTCAAAGCGTAGAACAAAAGTCCCTTACCGACCATAAGCCAAAAAGGATCCGAAAATATATTAACACCCATGTCAATATTGAAAGTTTCGTTAACAGATTCAGCAACATGGCATGTCAAAAACTGATAACAAGTAGGCATGTTTACAAGCTCAATGCACTCACTACAGAGCCTTAAATGATAAACTAAGCATACATACATCAAGAAGACATGGCATAGAAGACATACGTGGCAAGAACAATAACATAGCATACATGGATCAACCACAACAACCTTGGCAAAATTGAATAACATGTAAACAATCTGCCAGGAAACATTTGATAGCAAAAGTAGAGCTCGATTGGCTCAAGCTATGGCACTCCATAATTGCAAACAAAGGAATGGATGGATAGAGCATAACCATATGTTCAAAACATCCTTACTGAAGTATCTCAAAATATGCATAGATCTCTCGGTAGCATCAAGTTAACATGGCATCAAAATATCAGCAAAACAGGGCTGAAATCAGCAACATCAGGACACCTATTTTGCATGCTTGTGGTAGTCACCACATAGATCACAAAATACATGGCATACACCCCTTGACAGATGGCATGGCATATTACAAAACACATGTAGGACTCAAATACATAGGGTGCACACATCAATCATAGCAAAATAACAAAAGTGCATTTTCTGTTAAGAAACAGAAACTAACATCACATAGCCCTCTTCTAACAGCATTTCGGGCATTAAGATGAGCTCAAATGAAAATGATGCAATGAGATGGAATGATCTACTCTTCGAGCCGAACATATTGATATATAAAACGCGCAAAATGGAGCTACAGATGCAAAGTTACACCACGTGGGAAATGCTACAAAATATCAATGATATAAAAGACTTGGAAGGAAAAAAGGAGGGGGAGAGAGGTCAACGGAGCTCGGTCCCGATCGGATCCGCCGGGATCCGGATCGGCGACGAGGCGCGCGGGCGGCACGCTGGGCTCGCCAGAGCCCGGGCGAGGAGGAGGAGGCGGCGCCAAGGGCGGTGGTGGCCGGCGTGGTGGGAGGCGGCGACCACGCTGGACATGGCAAAAACAGCATCATGTTACAATGTTCAGAGCAAGAAAACTACATGCTACAGGAACTTAAAATAGCAAAACAATGCATGGCATGAATCTACTCAAAGCGTAGAACAAAAGTCCCTTACCGACCATAAGTCAAAAAGGATCCGAAAATATATTAACACCCATGTCAATATTGAAAGTTTCATAACAGATTCAGCAACATGGCATGTCAAAAACTGATAACAAGTAGGCATGTTTACAAGCTCAATGCACTCACTACAGAGCCTTAAATGATAAACTAAGCATACATACATCAACAAGACATGGCATAGAAGACATACGTGGCAAGAACAATAACATAGCATACATGGATCAACCACAACAACCTTGGCAAAATTGAATAACATGTAAACAATCTGCCAGGAAACATTTGATAGCAAAAGTAGAGCTCGATTGGCTCAAGCTATGGCACTCCATAATTGCAAACAAAGGCATGGATGGATAGAGCATAACCATATGTTCAAAACATCCTTACTGAAGTATCTCAAAATATGCATAGATCTCTCGGTAGCATCAAGTTAACATGGCATCAAAATATCAGCAAAACAGGGCTGAAATCAGCAACATCAGGACACCTATTTTGCATGCTTGTGGTAGTCACCACATAGATCACAAAAATACATGGCATACACCCCTTGACAGATGGCATGGCATATTACAAAACACATGTAGGACTCAAATACATAGGGTGCACACATCAATCATAGCAAAAATAACAAAAGTGCATTTTCTGTTAAGAAACAGAAACTAACATCACATAGCCCTCTTCTAACAGCATTTCGGGCATTAAGATGAGCTCAAATGAAAATGATGCAATGAGATGGAATGATCTACTCTTGAGCCGAACATATTGATATATAAAACGCGCAAAATGGAGCTACAGATGCAAAGTTACACCACGTGGGAAATGCTACAAAATATCAATGATATAAAAGACTTGGAAGGAAAAAAGGAGGGGGAGAGAGGTCAACGGGAGCTCGGTCCCGATCGGATCCGGCCGGGATCCGGATCGGCTGACGGGCGGCCTGTGAGCTCGCCGTAGCCAGAGTCTGGCGAGGAGGAGGAGGCGGCGCCGGCGCGGCGGTGGTGGCCGGCGTGGTGGGAGGCGGCGACCACGCTGGACATGGCAAAAACAGCATCATGTTACAATGTTCAGAGCAAGAAAACTACATGCTACAGGAACTTAAAATAGCAAAACAATGCATGGCATGAATCTACTCAAAGCGTAGAACAAAAGTCCCTTACCGACCATAAGCCAAAAAGGATCCGAAAATATATTAACACCCATGTAAATATTGAAAGTTTATTTTACATATTCAGCATAATGGCATGTCAAATAATGATAACAAGTAGGCATGTTTACAAGCTCAATGCACTCACTACAGAGCCTTAAATGATAAACTAAGCATACATACATCAAGAAGACATGGCATAGAAGACATACGTGGCAAGAACAATAACATAGCATACATGGATCAACCACAACAACCTTGGCAAAATTGAATAACATGTAAACAATCTGCGAAACATTTGATAGCAAAAGTAGAGCTCGATTGGCTCAAGCTATGGCACTCCATAATTGCAAACAAAGGCATGGATGGATAGAGCATAACCATATGTTCAAAACATCCTTACTGAAGTATCTCAAAATATGCATAGATCTCTCGGTAGCATCAAGTTAACATGGCATCAAAATATCAGCAAAACAGGGCTGAAATCAGCAACATCAGGACACCTATTTTGCATGCTTGTGGTAGTCACCACATAGATCACAAAAATACATGGCATACACCCCTTGACAGATGGCATGGCATATTACAAAACACATGTA
The DNA here is from genome assembly GCA_021605145.1 of Aegilops bicornis. Classification (NCBI taxonomy): domain Eukaryota; kingdom Viridiplantae; phylum Streptophyta; class Magnoliopsida; order Poales; family Poaceae; genus Aegilops; species Aegilops bicornis. The sequence goes on from CM038671.1 coordinate 713,451,316, forward strand.
GGACTCAAATACATAGGGTGCACACATCAATCATAGCAAAAATAACAAAAGTGCATTTTCTGTTAAGAAACAGAAACTAACATCACATAGCCCTCTTCTAACAGCATTTCGGGCATTAAGATGAGCTCAAATGAAAATGATGCAATGAGATGGAATGATCTACTCTTCGAGCCGAACATACTGATATATTAAACGCGCAAAATGGAGCTATAGATGCAAAGTTACACCACGTGGAAAATGCTACAAAATATCAATGATATAAAAGACTTGGAAGAAAAAAGGAGGGGGAGAGAGGTCAACGGGAGCTCGGTCCCGATCGGATCGGCCGGGATCCGGATCGGCGACAATGGCGCGACAGCCAAGGCTACTCGCCGAGCCCGGGCGAGGAGGAGGAGGCGGCGCCCGGGGGCGGTGGTGGCCGGCGTGGTGGGAGGCGGCGACCACGCTGGACATGGCAAAAACAGCATCATGTTGCAATGTTCAGAGCAAGAAAAGTACATGCTACAGGAACTTAAAATAGCAAAGCAAGGCATGGCATGAATCTACTCAAAGCGTAGAACAAAAGTCCCTTACTGACCATAAGCCAAAAAGGATCCGAAAATATATTAACACCCATGTCAATATTGAAAGTTCCGTTAACAGATTCAGCAACATGGCATGTCAAAAACTGATAACAAGTAGGCATGTTTACAAGCTCAATGCACTCACTACAGAGCCTTAAATGATAAACTAAGCATTCATACATCAAGAAGACATGGCATAGAAGACATACATGGCAAGAACAATAACATAGCATACATGGATCAACCACAACGACCTTGACAAAATTGAATAACATGTAAACAATCTGCCAGGAAACATTTGATAGCAAAAGTAGAGCTCGATTGGCTCAAGATATGGCACTCCATAATTGCAAACAAAGGCATGGATGGATAGAGCATAACCATATATTCAAAACATCCTTACTGAAGTATCTCAAAATATGCATAGATCTCTCGGTAGCATCAAGTTAACATGGCATCAAAATATCAGCAAAACAGGGCTGAAATCAGCAACATCAGGACACCTATTTTGCATGCTTGTGCTAGTCACCACATAGATCATAAAAATACATGGCATACACACCTTGAAAGATGGCATGGCATATTACAAAACACATGTAGGACTCAAATTCATAGGGCGCACACATCAATCATAGCAAAAATAACAATAGTGCATGTTCTGTTAAGAAACAGAAACTAACATCACATAGCCCTCTTCTAACAGCATTTCGGGCATCAAGATGAGCTCAAATGAAAATGATGCAATGCGACGGCATGATCTACTATTCGAGGCGAACATTTTGATATATTAAACGCGCAAAATGGAGCTATAGATGCAAAGTTACACCACGTGGAAAATGCTACAAAATATCAATGATATAAAAGACTTAGAAGGAAAAAAAGGAGGAGAGGTCGGCGGGGGCTCGGTCCCGATCGGATCGGCAGGATCCGGATCGGCTGACAATGGCCTTGGCCTGTGAGCTCTCCGAGCCAGCGAGGAGGAGGCCGGCCGTGGCGGTGGTGGCGGCGTGGTGGGGCGGCGACCAGCCATGGCGAAACCAGCAGGATCGATGGTGGCCGGCGGCAGCAGCGCTTTGGCGGCAAGCGACGGCAGTGGCCGGTGGCCGGCCGGCCCGGCTGGTGGCGGCGGCAGGCGAAGCCTTGAACTCGGGCGCCCGCCAGCGACTGGCGAGGGAGCCCAGCAGCAGCGGCGATCTGAGGGACCCGCCCGTGCGTGCTTGCCCAGTTGGCCGGCGGCAGCGGACGTGTCGGCCCGAATCGGACACGTCCGTGGCGGAGGAAAATTTGCTAGGGTTTGGGGAGGATGATCAAGGATTTGGAGTGGGGGTTGCTTAAATAGGCATAGAGGGAGCTAGGAGAGTCAAATGAGGTGTAGTTTTTCGCCCACCACGATCGTGATCGAGCAACGAAAACATGGAAGTGACTTAGATGGGTTATTGGGCTGTTTTGGAGGGTGTTGGGCTGCAACTTAAAAAGAGGCCTTTGCGAGAGTCACGGTTAACCGTTGGAGTACCAAAGCAGGCTCAAATGACCGAAACTTGACCGGTGGTCTCTGGGTGGTATACCAAGGCCACTAGACAAACCTCGGTCCATTCCGAGAAGGTTTAGTACCCTTTGCGGAAAAAGCGTAAAAGGGCAGCGGGGAGATAGGAGTGCTTAGGATTACCAAAGCAGGCGGCGGAAAAAATGCTCGAGAATCATGAGGCGAACACGTGTATACCGTCGATGCACATGATGACATGATATGAAATGCATGACATGGACAAAATGCAAAATGAAGAAAAACCCAACCACGGAGGAATATCATATCACAATGCGAAAATGGCAAGAGTTGGAGTTACAAATATGGAAAGTTACATCCGGGGTGTTACAACACTCCACCACTACAAGAGGATCTCGTCACGAGATCTAGGGGTGAAAAGAACTCCGGATATTAGGAGCGGAGGTGATCCTCGGCGCTCCCGGTGGCTTCTCGGTCGGAGTGGTGTGACCACTTCACTTTCAGGAATTTGATTGACTTGTTGCGAGTCTTGCGCTCGGTTTCTTCAAGAATAACAGCAGGGGTGCTCATGATAAGAGATCTTCTTGAAGGTCAATCTCTTGAAGTTGATAGTGCGTTCGAGTCTTGAAGCACTTGCGAAGGCTGTGACCACGTGAAACACATCGTTGCGTTTGCAAAGTTGGATGGAAGCTCAAGTTGATAGGCGAGATCGCCTCTTTTGCCAATGATCTTGAAAGGACCCACGTATCTAGGGGCAAGCTTCCCTTTGATACCGAGCGGCAGTGCCTTTCATTGGAGAGGCAGCGGAGGTAGACATGGTCTCCGATTTCAAAAGCCACATCATGGGAGCTATTATGATGATAAGCACCGTGATGTGGCTTTTGAAATCGAGACTCATCTCAACTGAATGCTCCCAGCGATCAACATGCCCTCCCGGCTCGAGCCCGCCCTCCCGGCGCCCCGCCCCGCCGCCCGCCACCCGCGCCCGCTCGCCGCCGCCCGCAACCGGCAGCAGCCCATCCGTCGCCGCCGCGCCTTTGAATCCGCCCGGCCCCCGCAGTGCCGCCTCCCACCACCGCCCCGCCAGCGCCGCCTCCTCCTCTCGCCCGGGCTCCAGCGAAACCCCGCCGCCCGCGCCCGTCGCCGATCCGGATCCCGGCGGATCCGATTAGAACCGAGCTCCCGTTGACCTCTCTACCTCCTTTTCCTTCCAAGTCTTTTATATCATTGATATTTTGTAGCATTTTCCACGTGGTGTAACTTTGCATCTATAGCTCCATTTTGCGCGTTTAATATATCAAAATGTTCTCCACGAAGAGTAGATCATTCCATCTCATTGCATCATTTTCATTTGAGCTCATCTTGATGCCCGATGCTTCATAATGCTGCACTTTGCCATGCTTGTTTGAACCTGTTATGATGTGATTTAGCCGTAGCTCAGTGCTCATCTTTTGTCAAGCATCTTGTGTAGATCACTGCCATATACTTTGTTGGTATGTTTGGGTGCAGTAGCTTAATTTCTTGTTGCTAGCTAAGTGGCATCATGCTGTTAATGGCAGATTTGTGCCATTCTTGTTTTGCTTGTCATTTCCAAACCGTGCATCCGATTCCGGTGATCTTTATATCGATTTCAACCGAAATCATCTCATCTTTCCAGTGGCATACTTGGTTTTGCCAATTTGATGCCTGGTTCATCATTTTCCTTTCGGGCCTTTTGTCGCATTGCATATCACATCCCGCATATCATGCCATGTTTTGCATCATGTTGATTGTGCATTGCACCGTGATTTATTGTGGTTCCTTTGTTTGTGTTGTTGCTTTGGGTAGATCCGGGAGGCGAGTACGTGAGCGAGGAACCTGTTGAGAACGCTTACGAGGATCAAGCTTTCGACAACTCTGCGAACATTGCAGGCAAGATGACCATACCCTCGAAATCACTTCTATCTTTGCTATGCTAGTTGCTCGCTCTTTTGCTATGCCTATGCTGCGATGCCTACCACTTGCTTATCATGCCACCCATATTGCCATGTCAGCCCCTAACCATCCTTTCCTAGCAAACCGTTGTTTGGCTATGTTACCGCTTTGCTCAGCCCCTCTTATAGCGTTGCTAGTTGCAGGTGAAGTTGAAGTTTGTTCCTTGTTGGAACATGGAGATGTTGTTCCTTATTGGAACATGTTTACTTGTTGGGGATATCACAATATATATATCTGCTATAATTAATACATCTATATACTTGGTAAAGGGTGGAAGGCTCGGCCTTATGCACAGTGTTTTGTTCCACTCTTGCCACCCTAGTTTCCGTCATACCGGTGTTATGTTCCTTGATTTCGCGTTCCTTACGGTTGGGTGATTTATGGGACCCCCTTGACAGTTCGCTTTGAATAAGACTCCTCCAAATAAGGCCCAACTTTGGTTTTACCATTTGCCGCCTAAGCCTTTTTCCCGGGTTTCGCGAGCCCGAGGGTCATCTTTATTTTAACCCCGGCCAGTTCTCCTTCGAAAGTGCTTTGGGTCCAACAGCGATGTCCGGCGCCCTTGGGCAATCGGGGTTTATGCCAACCCGACGTCACAGCTCATCCGGTGTGCCACGAGAACGAGATGTGTGCAGCTCCTATCGGGATTTGTCGGCACATTCGGGCGGCTTTGCTGGTCTTGTTTTATTGCTTTGTCGAAATGTCTTGTAGTCCGGGATTCCGAGATTGATCGGGTCTTCCGGTAGAAGGAATATCCTTCGTTGACCGTGAGAGCTTATAATGGGCTAAGTTGGGACACCTGCAGGGTAATATCTTTCGAAAGCCGTGCCCATGGTTATGAAGCAGATGGGAATTTGTTAATGTCCGGTTGTAGAAAACCGAAGTTGACCTCAAATAAAATACACATCAACCGTGTGTAACCGTGATGGTCTCTTCTCGGTGAGTCCGGAAGTGAACACGGTGTTGGAGTTATGTCCGGCGTAAGTAGTTCAGATCACTTTTGATCGCTACTAGCTTCACGACCGTGCCTTGCTCCTCTTCTCGCTCTCTTTGCGAAGTAGCCACCATATATGCTAGTCGCTTGCTGCAGCTCCACCTTACTACTGTCCTTCCTATAAGCTTAAATAGTCTTGATCTCGCGGGTGTGAGATTGCTGGAGTCCCCGTGACTCACGGATACTTCCAAAAATAGTTGCAGTGCCGACGATGCAGTCTGGTGACTCAACCGAGCTTAATTGGGAGTTCGACGAGGAACGTGGTCGTTACTATGTCTTTTCCTGATGATCAGTAGTGGTGCCCAGTTGGGACGATCGGGGATCTGTGTAGCATTTGGGGTATCTTCTTTTAATTTTGGTTCCGTAGTCGGACCTTGAGTGTACTCTGAATGATGGATGTTTATTTATGTATTGTGTGAAGTGGCGATTTGTAAGCCAACTATGTATCTCTTTCCCTTATGTATTACATGGGTTGTGTGAAGATTACCTCACTTGCGACATTGCTTTCAATGCGGTTATGCCTCTAAGTCGTGCCTCGACACGTGGGAGATATAGCCGCATCGAGGGCGTTACAAATGTGCACTGATACAAACTGTCATGTGAAAATTTGGAAAATTTCAGGGGCCACTTGACCTTTTGAAGACATTTAAGTGATTTCCTAGCCATTTAATGACAGTAATTCAAATTTGAACTAGATGTACATGCAACGGCTAACCATAACGGTTTGAAAAATCATATTTGTGTACTTATGTCCGAGTTAATTCCATGCGCACTAAATTAGAAGGAATTTTCAAACATATTGGTCTCACGACATGGACACTGCATGGAGTGCCATGGCATTTTAATTCCAAAAAATTAAAAAATGATGAGAAAAACATGAAACATTTGTTGATGTAATGTCATGCCACCAAGATTATGTGGTAAAAAAATTGTTCTGTTTGATGGAAGTTTGGACACACACCCCTCACTAACCAGAGCTACTAACTAGAAGGCTCGTGGTTCCTGAAAGTGCTAGTTATCGACTAGAGGGGGGTGAATAGGCGATTTTTTTGAAAGTCTTCTAAACGTGGAAGTTTCAAAGACAAACAATAGAAATGACCTAATTGATATGCAGCGGAAGATAAACTACAACAAGCAAACCATAGTCAAGTATGCAGTAATGTGAAAGTACAAAGACTAATAGCAGCTTAGTAGTAAGGATCAGGATGGAAGATAGTATGAAGCCAAACAACTATAGTAGTCAAGCAATGAAGTCAAACGGGTATGACAAACAGGCAATGACTTCACGAAGACAAACTCTAAGTAAAGGAATGGAGAGGATAGAACCAGTCACTTGTTGAAGACATAGGATTTGTTGGACCAGTTCCAGTTGTTGTGACAACTGTACGTCTGGTTAGGGAGGCTGAGATTCAACTCAGAAGACCGTCTTCACCTTATTCCCCATGAGCTAAGGACACAGTCCTCGCCCAATCACTCTGGTAAGTCTTCAAGGTAGACTCCCAAACCTTCACATACTTCGTTCACCGGCGATCCACAATGACTCTTGGATGCTCAGAATGCGACGCCTAACCGGCTGGAGGATTCACAGTCCTCAAGTGTAATAAGTCTTCAGGTCGCACAGACAGAAAGACTTCGGTGATGCCTAACACTCTTTGGCTCTGGGTGTTTGGGATTTGTCCTCGCAAGGATTCCTCTCTCTCAAAGGCTTCGAGGTGGGTTGCTCTCAAACGACAAAAGCCGTGCACTAACTCTGAGCAGCCACCAATTTATGGTGTAGGGGGTGGGCTATTTATAGCCACTAGGCAACCCGACTGATATGTCCGAAATGACCCAGGTCACTAAGGAACCGACACGTGTTCCAACGGTCAGATTTCAAACACACACGGCAACTTTACTTGGGCTACAAGCAAAGCTGACTCATCCAGCTATGGATAAGATTTGCTCTGATTGTCTTCTCTCGAAGACATAGGATTTGGGTTGAGCATCACTTCAGTCATTCGGACTTTGTTCTCTTGGACCCCACTTAACAGTACGGTGGTTCCTATGACTCAACACAGAAGAAACAGGAAACAACGAAAACGACACAGTCTTCGCGCTCCATAGTCTTCACTCAATGTCTTCTCTTGTCATAGTCTTCAATATGAATACCTTCATATACCACCATTATCTTCAATGTCTTCATACATTTTCAGGGGTCGTCTCCGGTAGGTAAACTGAATCAATGAGGGACACTACCTGTGTTATCCTGCAATTCTCACAAACACATTAGTCCCTCAACCAAATTTGTCGTCAATACTCCAAAACCAACTAGGGGTGGCACTAGATGCACTTACAATCTCCCCATTTTTGGTGATTGATGACAAACTGGTTGATGTTTTCAACGGGGATAAAATAGGTGAAATTGTAAATGATAGGGTATTGTTTTCATAAGTGGCAAGGGCTCCCCCTGAAGATGTGCATATAAGTAATTTGCTTTTGGAATGCAAATGCACATGGCAGGTTGTAATTGTGGAGATCCTCTTCAACTTATGAAGATAATTCATCATGCGTGAAATGATATATATAAGAGAATGACATGCATAATGAAAAGTGGAAGTCTGCAGAATGATCTAAGTGCGGAAGTTATCATCGCATCACAGAAAGGAAAATAAGTAGCAGACGACCATCGAGTTTAAGTGTTACAACTCAAAGAACCAAATGTATCAAAAGCGAGAGTTGTGAACACTAGGCAAAATATAAAGCAACCGCCCATATGAACCCGCTTGAAGACTATCAAACTCATATGCTTCTCCCCCTTTTGTCAGTAAGACCCAAAAAGGTTTGAAGACATAGAGCATCTACTCACGTTCATCAGGAGAAGGTGAAGCAGCAGGGTTGTCGTTGTTGTTTGGCGGTGCGAGCGAACTTAGTGCGATGTCGATGCGTGCGAAGTAGGGGAGGTGAAGTAGCATCGGCTTCATCATCGATCACTCCGGCATTCCACAGTTGCAGCGGAGGAAGAATAGTCAGAGTCTTCAAGGGATGGAGTTCGACGTAGGACAGCATTCCGTGGAGGAGTGGAGTCAAACTTGAATCTTTCCGTGAAGCCATCGTCTTGAAGATCTGCTTCAGCACTGAGCAGTGTCAAACTCTTCCATGATCGACGACAGGTCTCATGAGTGACAAAAGCATTCTGGGTGGCAAGATTTCGAAGACGATTGATGTCCACCAAGAGGCTTTGCATCTGTCGCTTGAGCCAATAGTGATGCTTATCTTGTTTACGATGCGGTGCCACAAGAAGTTCTCGGTCATTGAGGACACGAGCGCTTAGAGGCCTTTGGGCTATTGTGCTCTCGATGAGGTTCAGTTTGCGCACGGTGAGGCATACGAGTGTTGCCAGCCATTGGATAGACACGAGATACTGCTTGGATGCCTTCCATGGGTTGAGAGAAGCTATGGTGATCTGCATTCCGAAGACAAAGTGGCGTATTGGCAGGCTCAGGGTATATGGCTTCAACTGACATATCAACCTCGGGTAGAAAGATCAGATGATTGCGAGCAGAGGGCTGATAGTTGACAGCAGAGTGTAGCTTGATGAGGCGCATGACCCATGGAGCATAGAATTTCAGGCCAAAAAGGTCAGAACCAGATGCAGCCAATTGCCGGATGAAGAATTCTTGTGTAATGAAGTTGATGCCATTGAGGATGTAAAAGACCAATGTCTTCAGGGCTCCTTCAAGTTTTGCAGATGACGAATGCCCTTTGATAGGCCATAGAGTTCGCCTCATGATGTGATATATTGTGCGAGGCAGATACTCAAGGTCATCAACAAAGAACTCCGTTGGATATTCGGCGTCCGGTGGCAAAGGCTTCATCATGCTCAACATCTCACTCATGTTAGGCTCTGGCTTATGGAAGATGCTCTTCAGTGCATTGCGGTGGAGTTGACAATTAGGTTCGAATAGCTCTCCGGGAGTGGGTAGGCATGTAAGCTCAATGACGTCAAGAGCTTTGGCTTCATGATGAACATTTCCGGTCATCCACTCGAGAACCCATGTCTTCGTATCTCTGTAGTAGCCGCGAATGTGGAGGGTAGCATAGAATTGGAGCAAAAGTTCCTCATTCCAATGTTCTTTGTCTGTCACAAAGCTGAGCAGACCTGCATCACGAAAGCAGTCAAGTGCTTCTTCTAAGCATCGCAGTCCTGCAATGGCTTTAGTGTCGAGGAGCATATGAGGGAAAATGCGCCCTTGATCATACAGAACGCAGGAGTAATAGCTTCGCTGTTGATAGCTCCAGAAACGATCTGATGAGATTCTTGGCCTTGAGTAGGGGTTCTTTGCTCTGACAAAGAAAGTGTTGTGGGCTTTGAAGCCATTTGCATTGAAGGACCCTGGAGAGGTGGCAGTACCTAGGAACCTTGGTAGTCTTGGCTTTGGTTTCTGGACCAGAGGCCTATGCCCAACATGATATTGAAACTAAGGACCAGAGGCATGAGGCGGAGGGACCAAAACGGGCCATCTGACAGTGACTAACTGACCATAGTTGTAGGCTTGCTCAATTGTGTAGGGCCTTGGTGGCGGAACAGGAGCAGAGGCAACAACAGTGGCTTCAGGTTGCACAACAGGGGCTTCAGGTTGCACAACAGGGGCTTCAGGAGCAGTTGTATCATTGGCTTCGGGCACATTGGTTGGTGCAGGCTCCACATTAGCTTCAGCCATGACTACGTCATTGACTTCATTTGTGTTGGTGGTGGCAGCCTCAAGATTTTCAACCTCCACTTGATGAGCTGGAGGGTCGTGAACCTTTATCACGTTCACTTGAACAGCTTCTTTACGCAATGGGGAAGTAGGGACACGTTCTTGTATTGGGTTGTCATCGTCTGATGCGGTAGGATTGTCTTCAAAGCAGCCTATGGCTTCGGACTTCGGAGACATTCACGCTTGGAGTGGCTTCGGAAACACTTGACGTGCAACAAATTGGTGGTGCACTTCTCCTTACAGAACGCTTCGGAAGAGGGACTTGTGGCCTTGGTCGCTTTGCGGCTGCGGAATGATGGCGACGCCTTTGGAGATGGAGTTGGCTGGGCCTCAAGGTCTTCCTCTTCTTCTTGGACATGTGGTGTGACTTGTTGTTGTTGGGGAGTACGAGGGGAGTCTTGTTGTTGTGGGTGATCAGCCCATGATGCATCCTGAGCAATTGGCGTCAGAGGACGACCAATGCTGATAAGTTCGCTGTTCATGGGAAAAGGCGATGATACCAGGTTGTGTTCGATCTGAGGAAGAACGTCATCATCTTCAACATTGTCATGGTGACCAATGTCTTCAGCAGTGATGGGATCAACTGCTGGAATGTCTTCAGCTTTAGGAGCCTCTGTGGAAGCAGGCTCATGAACGATCATTCGTCGTTCTTGGTGTTCAGATGCAGATCGAACTACTAAGATAGGTTCGACAACTAAGGGCTCTATGGAAGCAACCCGATTCTTCTTGGTTTTGCGTTTCTTCATGGAGGGAGCAGCATCAGAGGCTTCAGGGTTTTTCCTTTTTCTGGCTTCAGCCTCGGCAGCCCTCGTCTTCTTCTGTTCAGAAGCGGTTGATCTGACCTTTGGCTTTGAGCCAGTCATGCTGCTTGGGAAGACTATGCGAGTTTGTTCTTGCCTTGACGGATCAGCTTGATCAGTTGGTGGATTCTTCTTCTTTGCAGCCATTCTGGGGTCAATGCCAGGACGGCCAAGAGCCTTGCGCTTTTTAGCCTCATTGTAGGCTAGTACACACTTGTCAGCCAGGCTCTTCATGTGCTCACGAGAGCCTTTAGCTTCATCACGCTTCTTGTGAAAGGCTTCTTTGAGCTCGTGCATCATGGTCTTGAAGTTCTTGACATCTTGCACGCTGAGCTTTGCCACGTGCTTCTTGAACTGAGCCTTCTCATAGTCGATCTTGTGCTTCAGTTCAACGAGACACTGAGCAAGAGCTAGCTCAGAAGCAATGGCGCCATTAAAGGAGACGCTGAGGCCAATGGGAAGTTGCAGATCTTCAAAGCTGAGATTGGGGTTGTCAAACCACTCATCAATGAAGTGATGGATGATTGCCACATCAAAGAGAGGCAAATCATTGAAGATCTCTGCTTCTTCCTTGCTCTTGATCAGCAGCTCGAGAGCATCATCTGCAAGATCTTCATCGCTGGATAGATCAATGTGCTCTTCTCGCAGAATGGCAGTAGGAGTTAACGTCTGATCAGAATGTCTGACGATTTTCTTTTTCTTCTCCGTCTTCTTGGAGATGCGTGATTGATCTTTAGATTGCACACTGTCTTCAGGAGGTGCAGTGGCCAGTGGCTTCGCACATGAAGCTTTTGGAGGGGCAGCTGATCTTGAAGCCTTAGCCTTCTTTAGCTTCTGCGGCTTTGGAGTAGGAGCTGGGGCTTCATCAGTGTCAGTGTCATCGTCAAAATGATCCACTTGGGCACCTTGAACCGCGATGTGAGTGATGAGGCCATCAAGGTTGTAGAAGGGACCGATGACATTGGGCTCTGCATCACGGGGAGCAGAGGGACCAGGGTTGAAGTCTAATCCCAATGACTTCTTGTTTTCCTTGGCCGATGCCTTTGCATGCTGAAAGTTTCGCTTGAAGAGATTATCTTCACGACACCAGAGCAATGACGTTGGGTCGGCATTTTCAGGCTGAGGTCCACGGACCATACAAGGATAGAAACCTTGTGCAATAGCTTCAGCTCTGTTCTTGGGTGGAAGGCCTCGAAAGATAATATCACCCCAAGGACTTTTGATAGCATTCTTCTCAGCATATTCCTGGGTCACGAACTTGTATTTGAACCATTGTTCAGCCCAATATCGTTGAATCCATTGGATTCGTGTCTTCTTATGATTGTAAGTCTCTTCAGGATCTGTCTTGTAAAGCTCTGCGAGGTCATCAGGTAAATCTTTTGATGTCCCCTCACGATGCTGTCTGCCACCCTACCTTACTGATTTCTCTGCAGCCATGAACTTCGAACTGAATGGCTTCAATATGTTCAAAGGCTTCAAAAGCTTTAAACGCTAGACAAATAGGAACGGCATTGGGAGAGGTAATGTGATGTCAGTAAGAATTACGCAAGCGAATGCAGATTATGAGAACCAAGGATTCTCCCACGGACATGTACCTGTGACAACATTAGAGATGCGAGGGAAGGGGAAGAGGTCATATGCATTCTCAGAAGATTTTGAAGATAAATCAGTTTGAAGACATTGACCTCACGATGCGAAGACATTCAGTTATACATTGGTTCCAGATTTGTACGAATCCGTGAATAGGTACAAGTGAGGAATCTAACTATATATGAAGCTTAAGTGAATATACTAGGAAGTATGAGATGCAGAAAGAATAGATCTAACAGTGTATAGGCAGAAACCAACTTTTGTAAACAGGATGAATCTTTGAGGATCCAAAAGATGGTAAAAATAGAGTTATATTTACCACAGGAAGAACTGCTAGATGGGATAAGTAGGAGACCGAGCAGTTCAATCCACCGTGCCCTAACTTGGCGATGGAGGACAGCTACGACAGCGGCGGAGAAGACGAGGTTCGCGGCCGGCGTGAGGACGGCGTCGGAGAAGTTGCGGCAGCTAAGCGCTTCGTCGCCGGCGTCCTCGCGAGCTAGCGGTGGCGCTAGGGTTTTGAAGAGGTGGAGAGGTGGAAGAAGGTTTTCTTACCACAGGGGACAAGTATTTATAAGGTGGTGTGCGGCACAGCACAATTACTCAAGTGCCCCTGGCGGTTCACATCTAAGGGGTACGTGGCAAGCATGCAACATACTTGGAGCTGTCCCACGTTCCCACGCCCTCCAGGTTTGTAGGATGGTCGTTCCGGCTTCTCCGGATTTCAAACAATAATGATGAATCATTTAAAACTGACTCAAGGTTTGTCTCTGTGTCTTCTGCTGACAAGGACGCAGAGAAGACATTCGATAGTTTCAATAGAATGCATACGATTTGGACAGATAGAGTTTGAGATAGAAAGCATAGAGAGATTAGGGTCCGATCACATTCACTTAGTTCAAAAGATTCAACTAGGAAGACATAGCTATAAGTGAATGCTGTAGAGGACAGAACACTAGCATATATATATATATATATATATATATATATATATATATATATATATATATCATAAAGCAATCAAATCTTTGAAGACAAACCAAATGTGAAGACATAGCTAAAATAACGCCATGAGTGAAACACTTCAAACAGAGAAATTTGGTGGTGGTGTTTCCCACCGTATAGGAAGTAGACCCAGACACGGCGCACAATTATCGTGGCGCTCTGAAGTCAAATTCCATGTTAATGTATTCACACTCAGAATGTAAGTCTTCATTGATTGAAGATATACCTTACTTCGTGTGTTGCACATCTAAGTCATCTTCATGCATAAGTGTTAGGATGTGTGCCTGATCACAGGACATTTGAGGATTCCAAGATATTTAGCTCACACCGTAACTTACAAAACCTTTTCTCATCCAAGGGCTTTGTGAAGATATCTGCCAGTTGCTCTTCGCGTGTTGGCGTGAATGATGTAAATATCTTTCTTCATGACATGATCTCTCGAGAAAGTGATGGCCAATTTCAATGTGCTTTCTCTTGAGTGTTGGACTGGATTGTTGGCAATCTTGATGGCGCTTCGTTGTCGCAGAAGAGAGGTACTTGTTTCAGATCGATGCCATAGTCCTTGAGAGTTTGCTTCATCCATATAAGCTGAGCGCAGCAAGATCCAAAGACAATGTATTCAGATTCAGCGGTTGAGAGTGATACACAGTTACGCTTCTTTGAAGACCAACAGACAAGTGATCGTGCGTAAAGTGACATGTGCCTGATGTAGACTTGCGATCCACCTTGTCACCAGCATAATCAGCATCCGAGAATCCAACCAAATTAAATTCTGAGCCCTTTGGATACCATAATCCTAGCGGTGGGGTGTGAGCCAAATATCGAAGAATTCGCTTCACCGCTAAGTGATGCGATTCCTTTGGTGCCGCTTGGAATCGAGCACACATGCAGACACTAAGCATAATATCTGGCCTAGATGCACATAGGTAAAGTAAGGAACCAATCATGCAGCGGTATACCTTTTGATCAAATTCTTTACCATTGTCGTCGGGACCCAGATGGTGTTTGGCTTGCATTGGCGTCGTGTAACCTTTGCAATCTTGCATTCCAAACTTCTTCAGACAATCTTTGAGGTATTTTTCTTGCGATATGAAGATGCCATTCCTTTGCTGGCGAATTTGAAGACCAAGGAAGAACTTCAGCTCACCCATCATGGACATCTGATGCTGTTCTTGCATCATGTATCCAAACTCATCACTGTACTTCTGGTTGGTGCAGCCGAAGATAATGTCATCCACATATATTTGGCACACAAACAGTTCACCATCATATGTCTTCGTGAAGAGCGTTGGATCGAGGGATCCAGGTTTGAAGCCTTTGCTCTTCAGGAAGTCTTTGATCGTATCATACCAGGCGCGAGGAGCTTGTTTGAGGCCATACAGTGCTTTGTTTAGCTTGTACACCATATCGGGATGTTTTGGGTCTTCAAAGCCAGGTGGTTGAGCGACGTATACTTCTTCTTCAATCTTGCCATTAAGAAATGCACTCTTCACATCCATTTGATATAGCAAGATGTTGTGGTGGTTAGCGTAGGCTAGCAGTATACGAATAGCTTCAACCCTAGCCACAGGAGCAAATGTTTCATCGAAGTCAATTCCTTCAACTTGAGTATATCCTTGAGCCACAAGTCGTGCTTTGTTTACGGCGACTTGACCATGCTCATCTTGCTTGTTTCGATATATCCATTTTGTACCAATAATGTTATGCTTTATGTAGGGTCGACGCTTGACAAGTTCCCAAACATTGTTCAGCTTGAACTGTTGAAGTTCTTCTTGCATAGCTTGTATCCATTCAGGTTCCATAAAGGCTTCAGCTACTTTCTTGGGTTACGATATTGACACAAAAGAAAAGTGTCCACGTAAATTTGCTAACTGTGTTGCTCTTGAGCGAGTAAGTGGACCAGGTGCATTGATGCTATCAATTATCTTCTCAATTTGTACTTCATTTGCGACTCGAGGATGAATTGGACGAAGACTTTGCTCTTGCTGATCATTGTCATCATTGGGAGGATTATCTTCAGACTGAGCATTGTCTTCAGGTTGGTTAGGTGCAGAAATGATAAGTTCCTCTTCAGGCTGTGCTTCAGAAGGCATGATTTCTCCAGTTCCCATCAGCTTGATAGATTCACTGGGCGGAGCTTCATCTAGTGTACTTGGCAGGATCTCTCTTTGTGAACCATTGGTTTCATCAAATCGCACGTCCATAATTTCGACGATTTTGTAGAGATATAGATTGAAGACTCCGTAAGAGTGTGAGTCCTTTCCGTAACCGAGCATGAAGCCTTCATGAGCTTTAGGTGCAAATTTTGACTTGTGATGGGGATCCTTGATCCAGCACCTAGCTCCAAATACTATGAAGTAGCTAACATTTGGCTTCTTGCCAGTAAGGAGCTCATAGGATGTTTTGTTCAGAAGCTTATGGATGTAAACACGGTTGATGACATGACATGTTGTATCAATAGCTTCAGGCCAGAACTTTCTTGATGTCTTGTACTCGTCGAGCATTGTTCGAGCCATCTCAATGAGGGTTCTGTTCTTGCGCTCCACGATGCCATTTTGCTGGGATGTGTATGGAGCAGAGAACTCATGAGTGATTCCCATTGTATCCAGATAAAGATCAAGTCCGGTGTTCTTGAACTCAGTGCCGTTGTCACTTCTGATATGCTTGATCTTGACGCCATAATTGGTCATGGCTCGATTGGCGAGACGTCTGAAGACATCTTGTACTTCAGTCTTGTAGAGAATTATGTGCACCCAAGTATATCTTGAGTAGTCATCAACAATGACGAAGCCATAGAGACAAGCAGTCGTTGTGAGGGTAGAGTAGTGAGTAGGGCCAAATAAGTCCATGTGTAACAGCTCGAAGGGTTGAGATGTCGTCATGATTGTCTTCGACGGGTGCTTTGCCCTAGTCATCTTTCGAGCTTCGCAGGCACCACACAGATGATCCTTCTTGAACTTGACACCTTCGATGCCAATGACATGCTTCTTTTTGGCGACTGTGTGTAAGTTCCTCATGCCAAGATGCCCCACCTCCGATGCGAGCCAAAGATTCAAGCTTTTGCCGGAAGACATACGGTAAGTCATGGACCTGCTGAGAAATCTACCATGTATAGATCATCTTTCCGATACCCTTCAAATACTAGAGACTTGTCGATTCCATTAGTACAAGGCAACGATATTTTCGAATATCACAATCATGTTCAAGTCACAAAGCATTGAGACGGACATTAAGTTGAAACCAAGGGATTCAACAAGCATCACTTTATCCATGTGTTGATCCTTTGAGATTGCAACTCTACCTAGACCCAATACCTTGCTTTTACCGATTAAGGTCGGCCGAATGTGATGTGACTCTTGTCGATGGACGTAAGGTTGAGTCCATGAGAAGACTTCGATCACCAGTCATATGATTTGTGCATCCGCTGTCCATAATCCATTCTGAAGCATGAGGTGTCATACCCTATAGTACAGTTAGGGGGATAGGCTTCACCAAGAGCATTGTGAAGCATAAACATTTGACGGGCAAGTGGATTATTGAAGCTCAAATCAAGATTAGGACTGATAGGATGAATGGCAAACAATTCAGGAACAAAATACATAGTGAGACCATTTGGGCATTTAATCTTACCCTACAAGATGTTTTAGGTCCCCAAAGAATATCATCAGCGCCTTTGATTTTCGGTGGAGACCCTTTCACGCAAAAGAAAGTTAATTCTTCTTAACCACCCACATTTTCAGGGGTGGCTTAGAAGCAATGAGTCTAAGTGCAGCATCTGAGAACTTCGGCTTTGAAGCCCTAGCAAATAGCCTTGCAGGAGATGAACGATACTCATATGAATAAGCAGAAAAGTTCTTAGTTCTATGAACATAGAGGTTTGAAGACACACGCTCATATTCATAACTTTGAGTACGGTTTCCCTGCAAAACATTGGCGTTAGGGTGACTCAGGTGAGTCCTCTGTCTATTTGAAGCCTTTGGACCATATGGTGCCTTAGGTCTGGGGTTTGTCTTCATCCCAGGTGGTGTCATGATAACATTCCTTTGGAAGATTCTCGGGACAACCTTTGGGAACACAGATCTTCTTCATAGGTGGTCCATTTCTGCGATTAGTACCAATATACACAGCAAACACTTCACCACTCTGATTTTTGAACAGTTTATAGTTTGCATCAAAGGATTCATTAATGACAATAGGATTAGCACAAGTAAGTCCAGACAAGGTGGATGGATCCACTGAAGGTCCCTTTGCAGCAACCCATGTGGTTTTGGGATACTGCTCAAGCTTCCAGTAGGAACCATCAACATTCATTTTCCTCTCGAACCCAACACCCTCTTTCCTAGGGTTTCGGTTCAGAATCTGCTTTTTGAGGACATCGCAAAGTGTTTGATGTCCTTTCAGACTTTTATATATCCCTGTTTCAAGCAATGTCTTCAACCTAGCATTTTCATCAGCATAGCAGTGGTATCCTCCGCAGAGGGGTTAGTTACCACATTAGTAGTTGAAGACAATGCAATAGTAGCAGCAGTTGAACATTAGGCAATAGAAGTAGCGATATCACGCTCAAGGCATTTTAGACATGGTGGTTCAAATCCATCCTGAGCGAACTGATCTGTTGAGCGCGAAGTGACTCATTCTCTTTTTGAAGATCTTCATGAGCCGCTCTCAATTTCTCAAGCTCTTGCTTCCTTTGAAGATAATCATGGGAGAGCTTTTCATGAGTGGTTGAGAGCGATTCATGACGACTTTCAAGTTCTTGGTACTTAGCATGAAGATTTTTATGTCTTCAACTAAGGGCGTGAGCGTGTCATTTCCGCGTCCAACAGTCATCGCTTTTGTCTAACAATTTTGAGTATGTTCCATAGCTTTTTGTTGTTCAGTTGCAATTTTAGCAAGTGTTTTGTAGCTGGGCTTGGATTCACAATCAGAGTCATCTTCACTTGATGTTTGAAAGTAAGCATCACGTGATTTTACCTTGGCACCACGTGCCATGGAGCAGTAGGTGGGAGCAGTGCCGTCCATGTCATCAGCTTCAGCGTTGGTGTGGAAGTCATTGTCTTTAGTGTTGAAGATGGACTTGGCAACATAGGCTGTGGCTAGAGCTAGACTTGCAACGCCAGGGTCGGACTCCTCTCCAGACTCTACCTCCGCCTCCTCAGAAGCAGACTCCTCCTCTGAATCCATTTCCTTGCCAACAAAAGCACGAGCCTTGCCAGATGAGCTCTTCTTATGAGATGAAGACTTTGATGAGGACTTGGAAGAAGACTTTGAAGATTTCTTCTTCTTCTTGTCATCGTAATCATATTCCTTGCTCTTCTTCTTCTTCTTCTCATTATCCCACTGTGGACACTCAGATATGTAGTGTCCAGGTTTCTTGCACTTGTGACAAGTTCTCTTCTTGTGGTCATGAGTGGAAGCTTCATCATTTCTTGAGCTAGATCGTGAAGACTTTCTGAAGCCTTTCTTCTTGGAGAACTTCTGGAACTTCTTCACAAGCAAAGCAAGTTCCTTTCCAATGTCTTCGTGGATCATCGTAACTGCAGTCAGATTCTTCTTCAGATGAGGAAACAACTTTTGCCTTCAAAGCGCGAGTTCGTCCATAGTTGGGACCATAGATATCTCTTTGTCAGAAAGCTGGAACTCATGTGTGTTGAGCCTCTCAAGTATATCAGACGGATCAAGTGTCTTGAAGTCGTATGCGTTCTTGTATCATGAGGGCAAGGGTGTCAAAGGAGCTGTCAAGAGATCTCAGTAGTGTCTTGACAATTTCATGCTTGGTAATCTCAGTGGCGTCGAGAGCACGAAGCTCATTTGTGATGTCTGTGAGACGATCAAACGTGAGCTTGACATTTTCATTGCCGTTCCTCTTGAAGCGGTTGAAGAGGTTGCGAAGAACACTGATCCTTTGATCTCTCTGGGTTGAGACGCCTTCCTTGACCTTGGTTAGCCAGTCCCAGACTAGCTTCGACGTTTCCAGAGCACTCACATGGCCATACTGTCCTTTGGTCAGATGACCACAGAGAATGTTCTTGGCAGTTGAGTCCAGTTGAATGAACTTCTTGACATCGGCAGGGTGACACCTTCACTAGTTTTGGGAACGCCGTTCTTGACGACATACCAGAGGTCGACATAAATGGCTTCAAGATGCTTGCACATCTTATTGTTCCAGTATGGATATTCAGTTCCATCGAACACGGGGCAAGCAGCGGAGACTTTGATTATCCCTGCAGTCGACATAGCTAAAACTCCAGGTGGTTAAACCGAATCACACAGAACAAGGGAGTACCTTGCTCTGATACCAATTGAAAGTGCTAGTTATCGATTAGACGGGGGGTGAATAGGCAATTTTTATGAAAGTCTTCTAAACGTGGAAGTTTCGAAGACAAACAATAGAAATGACATAATTGATATGCAGCGGAAGATAAACTACAACAAGCAAACCATAGTCAAGTATGCAGTAATGTGAAAGTACAAAGACTAATAGCAGCTTAGTAGTAAGGATCAGGATGGAAGATAGTATGAAGCCAAACAACTATAGTAGTCAAGCAATGAAGTCAAACGGGTATGACAAGCGAGCAATGACTTCACAAAGACAAACTCTAAGTAAAGGAAGGGAGAGGATAGAACCGGTCACTTGTTGAAGACATAGGATTTGTTGGACCAGTTCGATTCTTTGTGACAACGTATGCGTGTTAGGGAGGCTGAGATTCAACTCAGAAGACCGCGTCTTCACCTTATTCCCCATGAGCTAAGGACACACAGTCCTCGCCCAATCACTCTGGTAAGTCTTCAAGGTAGACTCCCAAACCTTCGCAGACTTCGTTCACCGGCGATCCACAATGACTCTTGGATGCTCAGAACTCGACGCCTAACCAGCTAGAGGATTCACAATCCTCAAGTGTAAAAAGTCTTCAGGTCACACAGACAGAAAGACTTCAGTGATGCCTAACACTCTTTGGCTCTGGGTGTTTGGGCTTTGTCCTCGCAAGGATTTCTCTCTCTCAAAGGCTTCAAGGTGGGTTGCTCTCAAACGACAAAAGCCGTGCACTAACTCTGAGCAGCCACCTATTTATGGTGTAGGGGGTGGGTTGTTTATAGCCACTAGGCAACCCGACCTGATATGTCCGAAATGACCCTGGGTCACTAAGGAACTGACACGTGTTCCAACGGTCAGATTTCATGTAGCGACCAGACCCGAATGGATCTAGTGCTCTGTGCTCAGTGTCATCCACGGATCGATAATCTTGACACCACACAGATGCCGAAGGATTTATAGCGTAGTAGCAATCACACACTTATTACATCGTTGTCCACAAGGGAACTTAATACAATAATATGGCTTAAGGCCATCTAATAATAACAGCGGAAGACTTGGAAGAATAGTGAGTCCATCAACTCCATCGGCATCACCGAGTATAGAACTAAGACCTAACACCTTACTCGTCTTCTGAAAAGTATGCATCGTGAAAGTTGCAGCTGAAGACAATTGACACATGGAATATCTTTGGCAATGTAACACATAGAGAGCAATGAAGCAACAGACCTATACTACATGCATATATGGCTGGTGGTAAGGCTCTCTGATTTACATTTTTTTGCATAAAGCTGGTTTTTCCCTACATCAAAGGAATAATTTTATTTAACTATCATGGTGGTTGTTAAACATTGAGAATGGTTGACAGCATCCTCAATCCCAATTAAAAAGTACTCATTAAAACCCAATAACATTTATTATTAGAAGTAACATGTTGAGATTCACATGATATTCAAGTACTAGATACTCAAGATGTCCATAACCGGGGACACGGCTAATCATGATTAGTTTTTACACTCTGCAGAGGTTTGCGCACTTTTCCCCACAAGACTCGATCGCCTCCGTTTGGTTCTCGCACTACATGGTGTTTGAGAGGCGGATGGCCGAGACACAGTCTTTCGTGCGCTTAGCACCTTACTTGTGGGTAGACCGTACACCTACTTTCCCCTACATCTGCTAGTCTACCCGTAAGAGTTCGCACAACTTAGTCAACTATGCCAGAGCCCATAATTGGCTTGTGGCTGCACACGGAAGTTTCTAGTTTGAATAATCTCATGATCCCTTAGAGCACAGGTGGCCGTCCAGAAGAAATACAGGCAAGTCCTCGATAGAAACCAGGTGCCTCAATCCACCCAGATGTGTGTTTAGGTTGCCACCTTAGATAAACCATTAATTAACAATCTCACATCTGTCATGGATATTCACTCACCCAATCCACGTCTACTAGCATAGCATGGCATAATTAAGCAAACGTAGAAGTAACTCCCAAGGTTTCATAAGTAAAAGCAGTGTAATAGGTACTACCTCAATCTACTTCCCATCCCACAATTTAATTAGATCCTAAACATGCAAGTGTTTGAGGGCTGATCTAATGCATAAAAGCGGGTAGTAGAAAGGTATGATCAAAGTGTTACTTGCCTTCTTGATGATCCGCGAGTCCTAGAGATTGAAGTAACAAGCGGCGCACTCCGGTGATCTAACGAGACAAACAACAAGCATACAATAAGTACTCATCTAATGCACGGGAAATCTCGAATAAAAGATCTAACCAGATAGTTCAACTTAAGAACCCTGGTTGCAAAAGAATCGAATCAAATAAAGCATCGAAAGTCGGAACTCGAGAGAGAACGACTCGGTTTAGCAAATCTGAAACTAAGTCAAAATTTTACAGTAGCAAAACTCTGTGTAAGTAGGTTAGTCGGAACGGCGGTTTCATAACGTAAACTCCGGTAGCGCTTGAATCACCTGATTCCGATAAACGAGCAAGAAATAAAACAGATTTGAAAATCGGATCGGAAATCGAATCTGAAAAATAACGGATTAAATCCGATTAAAAGAAAACGACGAACGGACTAAATAACGGACGTTCGTTAACAGAACTAATCCAACGAACACGTTCATTGAAACGAACGGTTCGGTGAACGTTCGTTAATTAAGAAAACCGAAAAATAAATAAAAACCATCTAGGTTTTTTTTTAAAAAAACCAAACATCTCGAGAAAACCGGATCGGGTCTTTTAAAAAAAACCGGATCGGGGGGGTTGTGGCGGCGGCTACCTCCGGCGGGGCTCCGGGGGTCGGCGGGGTCGGGAGGGTTCCGGCCGAGGGGGCGGCGAGGGCGGCGGGTGCTCCCGACGACGGAAGACGGCGGCAGTCCTCGGCGGCGGCCAAGGGCTCATGGCTCGGGTGAGGAGAGAGGCGCGGGGTATAAATAGAGGTGGCCTGCTTGGGAAGGGGCCAGGGGGCGGGCGGAGGCGGACTCCCGAGGCGGCGAGGCGGCGTCTTGTGGAGATCATGTGAGGAGGGAGAGGAGGTGGGCCGGGTGGCCGGGCCTTGGCCGAAGCGCAGCTTTTTTTTAAAACAAAACAAAAGCGGATTAAAAAATACCAAAGCGAACTCCGATTTTAATAAAAATAATTTTCCCCGACTCCTAAAAATGAGTCGAACAAAATGAACTTTAAAAGCGGCAAACATGCATATTTTTTTAAAATGCTCATTTTGCCTAAGCAAAATAAATCTTCCAAAACCAAATTTGATTTATTTATAATATCTCCATTTTCCTAAATGTTGGGAAAGTCATATTATTCCCTCTCTTAAGTTTTTTATAGGAAAAACTTTATGAAGATAATTAAATAAATCCAATGATCCTATTTTCAAAATTTGAGAAATCCCAAATATGAAAGTTATGAATCTTCCAACTGTCTCCTAGGGTCCTTTAGTTGCGTGAAATTTTCTAGGATCGGAAAATGCGAGAAAAATATGATATGCATGATGACCTAATGTATAACATTCCAAATTGAAAATTTGGGATGTTACATTTCAAACACACACGGCAACTTTACTTGGGCTACAAGCAAAGCTGACTCATCCAGCTATGGATAAGATTTGCTCTGATTGTCTTCGCTCGAAGACATAGGATTTGGGTTGAGCATCACTTCAGTCATTCTGACTTTGTTCTCTTGGACCCCACTCAACACAGAAGAAACAGGAAACAACGAAAACGACACAGTCTTCGCGCTCCATAGTCTTCACTCAATGTCTTCTCTTGTCATAGTCTTCAATATGAATACCTTCATATACCACCATTATCTTCAATGTCTTCATACATTTTTAGGGGTCGTCTCTGGTAGGTAAACCGAATCAATGAGGGACATTAGTCCCTCAACCAAATTTGTCGTCAATACTCCAAAACCAACTAGGGGTGGCACTAGATGCACTTACAGTTCCGAGAAGGGAACAATGCATGTTTGATGACGAACATCAGATAGCTTCCTTTTACGGCCTTCAATTTTTTCTACATGTAGCATGCACTAATACAACTGTGATGTGAAAATTTGGAATATTTCAGGGATCATTTGACCTTCTGAAGACATTTAAGTGATTTCCTAGCCATTTAATGACCATAATTCAAATTAGAACTACATATACATGCAATGACTAACCATAATGGTTTGAAAAATCATATTTGTGTACTTGTGAGCGAGTTAATTCCATGTGTAGTAAATTAGAAGGAATTTTAAAACATATTGGTCTCACGGCAAGGACACTGCACGGAGTGCCATGTATTTTAATTCCAAAAAAATAAAAATGATCAGAAAAACATGAAACCTTGCTTGATGTAATGTTATGCCACGAAGATGATGTGGTAAAAAAAATTGCCTGTTTGACGAAAGTTTGGACACACACCCCTCACAAACCGGGGCAACTCACTAGAAGGCTCGTGGTTCCGAGAAGGGAACAATGCATGTTTGATGACGAACGTCGGATAGCTTCCTATTAAGGCCTTTAATTTTTTTTCTACATGTAACATGCACTAATACAGCTGTGATGTGAAAATTTGGAAAATTTCAGTGGTCATTTGACCTTCTGAAGACATTTAAGTGATTTTCTAGCCATTTAATGACCATAATTCAAAATTTAACTAGATGTACATGCAACGGCTAACCATAACGGTTTGAAAAATCATATTTGTGTACTTGTGTCCGAGTTAATTCCACGCGCACTACATTAGAAGGGATTTTCAAACATATTGATCTATCGACATGGACACTGCATGGAGTGCCATGGCATTTTAATTCCAAAAAATTTAAAAATGTTGAGAAAAACATGAAACATTTGTTGATGTAATGTCATGCCACCAAGATTATGTCGTAAAAAAATTGGCCTGTTTGACGAAAGTTTGGACACACACCCCTCACAAACCGGAGCAACTAACTAGAAGGCTCGTGGTTCCGAGAAGGGAACAATGCATCTTTGATGACGAACGTCAGATAGCCTCGTCTTATAGCCTTCAATTTGTTTCTACATGTAACATGCACTAATTCAACTGTGATGTGAAAATTTGGAAAATTTCATGGGTCATTTGACCTTCTGAAGACATTTAAGTGATTTTCTAGCCATTTCATATCCGTAGTTCAAATTTGAACATCTAC
The DNA here is from genome assembly GCA_021605145.1 of Aegilops bicornis. NCBI lineage: Eukaryota > Viridiplantae > Streptophyta > Magnoliopsida > Poales > Poaceae > Aegilops > Aegilops bicornis. Next base: position 713,475,947 of record CM038671.1, read on the forward strand.
ATGCAACGGCTAACCATACCGGCTTGAAAAATCATATTTGTGTACTTGTGTGCGAGTTAATTCCATGTGCAGTAAATTAGAAGGAATTTTCAAACATATTGGTCTCACGGCATGGACACTTCATGGAGTGCCATGGCATTTTAATTCCAAAAAAATTAAAAAATGATCAGAAAAACATGAAACCTTGCTTGATGTAATGTCATGCCACCAAGATGATGTGGTAAAAAAATTGGCCCGTCTGACGAAATTTTGGACACACACCCCTCACAAAGCGGAGCAACTCGCTAGAAGGCTCGTGGTTCCGAGAAGGGAACAATGCATGTTTGATGGCGAACGTCAGATAGCTTCCAATTACGGCCTTCAATTTTTTCTACATGTAACATGCTCTAATACAACTGTGATGTGAAAATTTGGAATATTTCGGGGATCATTTGACCTTCTAAAGACATTTAAGTGATTTCCTAGCCATTTAATGACCATAATTTAAATTTGAACTACATCTACATGTAACGCCTAACCATAATGGTTTGAAAAATCATATTTGTGTACTTGTGTGCGAGTTAATTCCATGTGCAGTAAATTAGAAGGAATTTTCAAACATATTGGTCTCACGGCATGGACACTGCATGGAGTGCCATGGCCTTTTAATTCCAAAGAATTAAAAAATGATCAGAAAAACATGAAACCTTGCTTGATGTAATGTTATGCCACGAAGATGATGTGGTAAAAAAATTGGCCTGTTTGACGAAAGTTTGGACACACACCCCTCACAAACCGGAGCAACTCACTAGACGGCTCGTGGTTCCGAGAAGGGAACAATGCATGTTTGATGACGAACGTCGGATAACTTCCTCTTATGGCCTTTAATTTTTTTTCTACATGTAACATGCACTAATACAACTGTGATGTGAAAATTTGGAAAATTTCAGTGGTCATTTGACCTTCTGAAGACATTTAAGTAATTTTCTAGCCATTTAATGACTGTAATTCAAATTTGAACTACATCTACATGCAACGGCTAACCCTAATGGTTTGAAAAATCATTTTTTTATACTTGTGTGCGAGTTAAAAATCATCGGACGATGTAAATATCTGGTGTTCTAAAAAGAAAATGTAAAATCTGGCAAGACAACCGGCCCCACACAATTGGCACTCTATTTTGTGCCTCGAGTTTTGGCAGGTGAGTGGCGGGCTCTATTAATCAGACGTGGTTCTGCATTGGGAACCGTCAGCTATTATGTTCACAAACAGATTTTGGTGCGGGAATCGTGTGTAATTCACACTACACTACTCGTAAATTCCGGCGACCGGCGTGTGTACTGTTCCCATCGATCTAGATTCCGACCGCCAATAAATACTACCTTACTCACGTTGTCCTGCCTGCATTCTCAGCTAGATCTTCCCCTTGCTCACCCTCTCTCTCTCTCCCTTTCTCTCTCTCTCTCTCTCTCTCTCTCTCTCTCGCTCTCTCTTTCTCTCTCTCTCTCTCAAATCTCTTCCATGGCGTCGTCGGTCTGCCCACGCGCCGACGAGGAGTCGCCACCCCTCGAGGATGCTCACTCGAAGATCAGCGACAAGGACACCTACGTCTGCCCGAGCGAGGTTGCGCGGACCCCCACCTTGGATTGGTTTTGGGGCCAGTACGATCTTTGTCTTTGGAAGTCGCTGTCGGCGACTGACAAAGCCAGGAAAGTGGCTTTCAAGAAGGAGATGGCAGAGGAGGATGCCCGGTACCAGGCGGAAGAGGCATCCTATCGGTCTTTAGATGGCAATGCGGAGTACGACACTACTAGGAAAACGCTTATAGATAGAAGTTTACCAGTAGCGTTTGTTTGTGACCCCATGCTACTAGTAGTTAATAGTAGTGCTGGCTAGAAAGAGCGCTACAGGTACAAGTTAGCAGCAGCGCTTGTTTTCTAAACCCACACTACTGCTAAGTGTAACACACCACGATGTCGATCACTAAATATTAGCGGCGCTTGTCGCCCAACCAGCGCTTCTTGTTAGTTTTGGATCTATAAGCGCATGTTGATATAAGCAGCGCTCTTGCTATTTTTCTATCTACAAAATTTAACCGATGGCGTGTTATTTTAGCCCAGCTATAGGTAGTGCAGCACCGGTAGTAGATATTTTGCAAGCTGCCATAGCAAAGTAGCGCGCATAGGAGACCAGCGCTCTTGCTATGCCCACTTGACCACCTACCACATTTCCTCCTTCCTCCCCTTTCTTCTTCCTCCCCCCTTCCTTTCTCCCCCTTTCCTTGCAACTTGCTAGTTAAAATGCTCCCCCTCCACCACCCCTCCATTAGAGCCCTCGCTTCCCCTCCTCTTTTCCCTTGCATCACCCCCTCTTCTTTGCCCCTCCACCACCCCTCCATTAGAGCCCTCCCTTCACCTCTTCTTTGCCCTTCCATCACCCCCTCTTCTTTGCCCCTCCACCACACCCCTCCATTAGAGCCCTCTCTCCCCCTCTTCTTTGCCCTCCACCACCACCCCCTCCATTAATGCCCTCCCTCCCCTCTTCTTTGCCCTCCACCACCCCCTTCCATTAATGCCTTCCCTCTTCTCCTTTCCCTCTCCTCCCACTCTCTCCCTAGCTAGCTAGCTAGTTAGAGCTATATATCTATAGAGCTACTAGGTAATTAAGAAGAAAGGTGCTCGATGTCCCTCTCGACACATAGGTGAGCAAAAAAGTGTTTGTGTGGATAGAACCGAAACTATATATATATATATATATATATATATATATATATATATATATATATATATATATATGGGCGATATGAGAATATACCGAATTGTGTGTGGCATAATTTGAGTTGCCTACATTGTGTATTTGATGAAATAATGTGGGTGACATGAGTTGCCTATGTTTTGCGAATTGTCGATTCAATTCCGTTTGGTAATTTGGGCATGCAAACTCAATATGTCCTATGTTTAGGGAAGGTCATGCCGAATTTTTGTATGAATTTGAACCACGCATGCATATATACGTGGTTATAATATTTGCTCCGCCCGCAGGTGATCATGAAGGTCAATGGAAGGATGGTGGAAAGATACTGGCAATTCGCTGTGGATGACATGTACGAAAAAAGACTAAGGGATGTTTTATGTCCGTGTCGAAAATGCAAAGGAAGAGTCAGGCTCGACCCCTTTAAGGGTGGTAAATTCAAGGCGCACCTGCTCATGCATGGTTTCATGCATGGCCATACTCGGTGGATAAGTGAAGAAGAAGAAGAAGATGATGATGATGATGATGAGGATGTCGACGGGGCAGGAAATAACGACATGGGGCCACCAGACGAAGAGATGACCGATTATGTGCCCGAAGAGGAAGACGGCCTCAGAAATGTCAATGGCGAAGAGGCAGTTCAAGGCGGAGAAGACACGGACATGCCACCGTCTTCGTCGCTACTAAGTTCAGCCATGTGGGACCCGCATGTTGGAGACCTGCTTCGTAAGAAGACGACTAGCGACAGAGCTGCTTCTTGAGAGGAGTGTCGGTGTCAAAACCGGTGGATCTCGGGTAGGGGGTCCCGAACTGTGCGTCTAAGGCTAATGGTAACAGGAGACTGGGGACACGATGTTTACCCAATTTCCGGCCCTCTCGATGGAGGTAATACCCTACTTCCTGGTTGATTGATCTTGATGATATGAGTATTACAAGAGTTGATCTACCACGAGATTAGGGAGGCTAAACCCTAGAAGCTAGCCTATGGTATGATTGTTTATGATAATGATCATCGTCCTATGGGATAAACCCTCCTGTTTATATAGACACTGGAGGGGGCTAGGGTTACACAAGGTCGGTTTACAGAGAAGGAGATCTACATCCGGATCGCCAAGCTTGCCTTCCACGCCAAGGAGAGTCCCATCCGGACACAGGACGAAGTCCTCCATCTTGTATCTTCATAGTCCATTAGTCCGGCCAAAGTATATAGTCCGGCTGTCCGGATACCCCCTTATCCAGGACTCCCTCAGTAGCCCCCGAACCAGGCTTCAATGACGACGAGTCCGGCGTGCAGATTGTCTTCGGCATTGCAAGGCGGGTTCTTCTCGAAATCCAGTGCACCCATCGTGGCGAATAGTGTCCGGCCTCCCAGTAAGGTTGTACTCCTCGGCTTCTGTGCTTCAATAATGGCCACCTTCACGTGTCGATCAAAGGCGAGGGGTCGGGGCATTTTTGCATTCGACACCCTAATCCCGTAGATGAACCGTCTATTTGAGGAGACGGGGATCTTCAGATCCAAATCACACCATCTTCCCCCGAGCAAGCATCCCGCGGAGCGCGCCCAAAAGAGGCCACCCCATCATGACCGGTCGCCACAGCCCCGCTCGCCGCTCCCCCAGCTCGAAGCCAGGGGCTTGGGAAAAGTGTTCCATCCCTCACAGCCGCCTAATAGAGCTGCAGACCAACGGGTTTCTTCCTCCCACATACATGGTCCCTGTCTGATCCGGACTAGCCACCTACAATGGCGGGGAGCAAGCAGAGAGATTCCCCAACCCTTCTCTGGGGGAGCGGGTATGCCTTGTCCCGTATCTGCTAAGAGGCGTCTGGTTTCCAATCCACCCATTCCTCCACAGGCTCCTAGAGTTCTACGGCCTCCAGTTGCATAATCTTACCCCCGCCTCCATACTGGATATCGCGGGCTACATTGCCCTCTGCGAGCTGTTCCTGGGCTGTGAAGCACATTTTGAGCTATGGAAGAGGTTATTCTGCCTCGTCCCCCGCAACCAGGAGGGGTCTATATATCAAGTGGGCGGAGCCGAAATATGGCGCATTGTCCAGACCGGATACCTGTCCGGTACTCCAAAGAAGGCGTCCGAAGACTGGCCCTCGGAGTGGTTTTATGTTGATGACGTTCCCCTTCCGGACCCGGTCCGGATGGGCCTTCCTGAGTTCACCAATACTCCGCTGAAGAAACGCCAAAGCTGGCACCCTCGGAGCCCCCAGGAGGAGGAAAACAGGGAAGTATTCTATCTGATGAGCCGGATACAAACCCTGGCCAAATCAGGATTGACAATAATTGAATTCATGTCAATATGTATTATAAGGGGAGTGCAGCCACTCCAATATAGGGGAAAACCCATGTGGCACTTCAATGGAGAAGACGATGCCTCCCGCTGGGGTCGCAAAGGTCCAGACTCCGCCACATCTTTGGCGAGGATACTATCCGAATTGTACAAGGGAGAAGAAGAGGAGTTCCTCTGCATTAAACCGCGGTATGGATTTTCCATGTACAACCCCCGAAGCTGGGTAAGTTGTTATTTATTGTTCGACTCTACTCGTTCTTACCTTCTTGACCACAATTGTTTACCCTGTTGTTTCAAAAACCGGAACTAAGAAAGGCTGTGAAAGAGTTCAACAGCCCCTCTCCGCAGCCAGAGAATCCCGGCCGGGTTCTCGACCCCGGACTTGAAGAAGATCCGGACATATCCGTGGAATTCGTCGACGGGACTTTTTATCAGGCAAGCAGTGGCGGCTCTTTAGTGGCCATCATCATGGATTATCCCGGACTGCTTCCTGTGTTGCATGTAAGTAAATGTTGGGGCTTCAACCTTCCGAAAGGATACCTTAGTTTTGCCGTACCTTATGATCATACGCCGTGTTTTTATAGAAACAGCGGTCGGGACGCCGTGCGGAACCCGCAGGGGTATCTCAGCAAGAGGCGCCTAGACAAAGTAGGCTTAAAAGGAAGGCGGTCAGGAGCAGTACGCAGGCGCAGAGGTACTCATTGCATTTTCCCCGTGATTTGTTGAGTCGATTCGTAGAGACGTGACCGCTTTAATTACGTCCTGTCAGGAAATGCCGGACTGTGTCCGGGGATCCTATCAGCCATGCCTCCAGCAGCAGGATTCCTGGACCGGATTCCCAAGCGGAGGCTGATGTGGGGACAGTGCCAAATTGTCCTCCTGCGGAGGATACAGATATGCTTTCTGCCACAAATTCAGAAGTGGAGAGCGCCAAGAATCACGGGCGCCGACGGGCCGTATTCCGCGGTGGTGTTTTTTCCGAAGAGGCGTTCGACGCCTTCATTTCCGGACACGCCTATATCTGCGCTGCTCAAGATGGACTTGCCAGAGCAACGGACCAGTATGTGAAGGATATATGGGTAAGGGAATTTTAATAAGTATGTATAGTAGTAGCCCTTGAGACTTAAAACAGTTGGCACAACTGATTTAAGGATCATTAAATGCATAGGTTCTTGTAGAGAAGAATGCCCAGTTGTCTCAAGAGCTGGACGAGTGTAAGGCTCAAATGAAGGCTAACGTAGCCGAACAAGAGGGATCCAAAAAAAAATCTTCTGGTAATGATTCTTTTACCAGTTTGTGTGTTCGGCATGGTGTATAAATCTAACAAAATACTCGGCAGATAATCCCGGAGGAAATCCGGAGGATGTAAGAGGTAATGAGCTGCATCTTCAAAGTCAACTGAAGGCGGGCGAGCATTTGCTGACGCAGTCTATTCAGGCGAAGAATACGCTGCAAGATGCTAACCTCAAACTGAGCGTCGAATTGAAAGATGTTCGGGCTCAGCTCGCGGACTCCGTGAAGGAGAACCGGAGGCTTCGACGCGGCATTTATAGTAACTGCTTGAACGAACTGCGGCATAGTTTGGCGAGGAGGCATATTGACAGAGTTATGTATGCAGGTATGATGACAGGGAGCCCTGAAGAAGAGATGCCCGGCTCCGTAGACGATATGCTGCAAGAGCTTTCACAATTGCACGAACGAGCTCGGCAGGTGATGCGGGGTATTGCCTAGGCTTTGTGGCCGTCCGCTTCCCTGCCTGGAGGCATGGGCGAACTTGTAGAGATGCTCAAAGGAGCACGGCGGCGCTTCCGATTATGGAAGATATCAGCCTGCCGTCAGGTGCGAGAGAAGCGTGGGCCATGGTGAAGACATGATACGCCAAGGCTGACCCAAACCATACGGCCGTAGTCGGACCGGCTGGACCAGATGGACAAGAGATACCCGTTAGTTTGGTATATGATCAAGTAGCATTAGCTGCGAAGTATTCCCAGCAGGATTGTAAGCTAGATAGCCTGTTGGATGGTATAGAGGAAGAGTACAACCAGTTAGTATGATTATGTAATTCTGAATGGGCTCGTGTACTTTCTAGCCGGATTGAAAATCACTTGTCATGGCGGACCTTGTCACAGCCCCAGATCAACCCTTGCTTGACTTTGCCTGCTCATCATGTCATCATGTTTAAATTCCTAAGAAACTTGAAATGGGGATGTTGAAACCCTAGCACCAAATGATTTCAACTAGGGTTTAATAAAATCTTTTCAATGAACCCAAAATGCCCTTCATAAATGTTCACCATCTTTGGTCCTGGCTAAACCCTCTGCCAAAAATGGTTTCATATTTTTGGAGGCTATTCTGGATTTTTGAATTAATTCATAAGTATTTGAATTTGGACATTTAAATCTTATAAATATTTTTAAATGTCCAAATAATCCTGAAAGTACTTGGGGGCTATTGGAAATAATTCAAATAGTGCCCACAATTTTTGTCAGGATTTTACAAAATGAGTTAGTATTCTTACTAATTCAAAACATATCAAAATAAATAGAAAACAGTAACGGAATTAGAAACAGAGAGAGAGAACACCTACCTGGCCTGGCACTGTGCCGGCCCAGCACTGTTGGCCCAGGCCAGTCATCACCTACCTCCTGCCAGGAGGACAGCGCGCGCGTGGCCGACGCGCGTGAGCCCGCGCCTCGCCAGCTCCTGCTTGCCGCCGAGGGCCTGGATGCCTCCACGACACCACGCACCCCCCTGGACCGCTCTCGCTCACCCCCGTGCTTCCCCCTCCTCTGCTCTCTCTCCCTCTCGCGCCCGAGCGCCGCTGTCGCCGCCGCTCATCGATGCCGCGCCCTGAGCCACCTCCTTGGCTCCCCGATGCATCCATCAGCCTTCGCCATTGCCGTTTCACGCTTCTCGTGATCGATCCAGTAACGCCGAAGCCTCAAACGGCATCCGCCATATTCTTCAACCTCGCCGCCGGAGATCTCTCGCCGCCCGCTTCGCTCGGTGCTCCCCGAGCACGCCGAGGACATCTCTGCACTCGCCGTGAGCTCTGCCCTTCTCCCCTCTCCGTTCTCGCTCTCACACGCCGTAGCCGTCGCCCCCTTGTTGACCGAACCCGCCGCCGCCCACGCTCGTCGCCGGTGATGCTCCGGTGACCATTTGGTCCTGGGCATGTGTCCATCATACTCACCGCACCCCGTAGACGCCGTAGGTGTTAAACACACATCACCACGGCCACCGCAACCGCGTCCCCGCTCGTGTCCGAACTCCGGCGCCGCCGAGCTGCTTCCGAAGCTCCGGCCGCCCTAGCTGCCGCTGCTTGCAGCGCTGGATGCGGGCGAGCTCCAGCTCCCCGTGGACGCTCTCTGCTGATCCTCTAGACGCCGGAGGAGTGAGCCCGAGACCCTCGGCCGCGTTTTGAGGTCGCCGTCGGCCATACTCTGGCGAGCCGACGTGGCCGCGTGTTTAACGGCTAAACCCCCACTAAACAACCCCCCTGAGCCAATGACACATGGGCCCCACGCCCTTAGTTGATATTAGTTTAGTTCCTGTTTAGGTTTAACTAACCACGGTGGGCCCACACGCCGATTTTGACCATCTTGACTTGGGCGTTGACCGGCCCACATATCGATGACCCTAGCCATCATGTGAGATCGACCAGTGGGCCCCACTGGTCAGGGTTGACCTGAACCCGCCTGTTGACCTGCTGAGGGCAGCATGACCTAATCTTGGCGCAATAACCCATTTTCTGGATTTATTATTATCCAGGAAATTCCAGAAAATAGCCAAAACTTCTAAAAATCATAGAAATTCAACCGTAACTCCAAATGAATTAAATTATATATGAAAAATGATCAGAAAAATCCAATCTATCCATCTGTACCATTTTCATGCATGTTTAAACAACTTATACCTGCTGATCAGGTCAAATCAATTAAATGGCATTTGAATAATCACATATGGAGTTTGAATTTGAATCTTGTATTCAAACCAACTTCATTTAAATCATAGCTAGATGCATTAGCTCAAATCACAGCATATTGCCATGTAACATTCATGCATCATATTGTTGCATTGCATTGATTGTGTTCTTTCTCAGTTGCCGGTGTTTGCACCCTCTCGATAGACGTGGTTCCGACGATGAGTTCGATGACACCGATGAAGAGCTATATATCTTCAGGAGTGCCAGCCAAGCAAAACCCCCTTATTCATTCCGATACAATCCCACTCTCCTGCTCCTGCTCTCTTTTACTGCATTAGGACAACAACGATTCATCTGTTACTTGCTACGGTAGCTGAACCCCTTTATCCTCTGCATGACCTGTCATTCCACAGTAAATAGATGAAACCCATTAGCATGAGTAGGAGTTGTTTGAGCCCTCAAGCTGTGCCTACTCATTCATGCTTGTTTGTCATGCCTGCCATCGCTTAGAGTTGAGTCAGGTCCGATTCATCGGGAATGAATTGGAATTGTGTGTGAACATGTCCTACTGTGTGTTAGCTAAGTGTGTGAACACGATTTGGTAAAGGTAGCGGTGAGAGGCCATGTAGGAGTACATGGTGGGTTGTCTCATTGAAGCCGTCCTCGTGAACTGAGTTCGGTGTTTGTGATCCATGAAAGCGGTTACTACCACACATTGGGATCCTTAATTGACTCTCTCGGCTTCTTAACCACCCTTGTTCTCTGTCCAGAGTTGCAATTAGTTTCGGTGTTTGTAGGATATGTGTTGGAGGCGATGCGTGGCGCTGTCCCTAGGGGTGGGCTATGATGCGGTAGATACACGTGGCCCGGTGTACCGATTCGCCTGCTTGGTGTCTCGGGAACCCTGCACATCGTTCGGGGCCGTTAGTGGAAACCTCGGCGGACTCCTCATGGATGGAACCCGAATAGGCGATAAACCTGGACTAGGGACTTGAGTGTTTAGGTAGGCCGTGGCCGACACCCTCGCCAGGCTTCCGCTTGAAGGTTGCCGAGATACATGACGGTAAGTGGCGAGAGCGTGTGCGAAGAAGTACACCCCTGCAGGGTTAATATGATCTATTCGAATAGCCGTGTCCGTGGAAAAGTACTTCTGGGTTGCCTATAACAGTTCATAGACAAGTGAAAGTGGATACTCTAAAATGCGCAAGATAAGCGTGAGTGCTATGGATGGCGTTCTCGTAGGGAGACGGGAACGGATCCATAGTGGCGTATTGATATGGTGAATATGTGGACTCGTGTGCACCACCTCAAAAGAGTTACTTACAGTCGTAGTGTAGGATAGCCACCGAGTCAAAGCTGGCTTGCTGCAGTCATACTCCGCCACCCCCTTTGTTAATAATGATGCATATGTAGTTAGTTCTGATGTAAGTCCTGCTGAGTACATTTGTACTCACATTTGCCTATTTTATGTTTTGCAGAGAGACGTCAGTCTCGCTAGTAGTTCCGCGTGGACTTCGACGTTTAGCTTGATACCTCAGCTACGGTCTTGTGCCCTCGGCAGGATCTGGCAGATAGTCGTCGCTTCTCAGCCTTTTTCATTTATAGATGTCTGTACTTTCGTACATGTTTAGCTTCGCATGTGTTTGACTTGTATGCTTTCAATGTTGGGTCATGAGACCCATGTTTGTAATATCTCGCTCCTCGGAGCCTAATGAATAAATATTTGAGTCGTAGAGTTATGTTGTGATGCCATGTTGTATTTACACATATTGAGCATATTGTGTGTATGTTTGAAATGCTTGGTATGTGTGGGATCCGGCAATCTAGTTGTTTATCCTTGACAGCCTCTCATATGGGGAAATGTAGTCTAGTGCTTCCTGAGCGATAGTAGTCCGCTCGCCGGTTCACCGAGTCCTCGCTAGCCCAAAGACTACCGCTCGACACTTGATCACCGGTATGTGTTTCACTTCGTTCCTCATCTATCCTTCGGGAAATGTCACGCGACCGACATCCGAGTCCTGCCTAGCCTGCTACAGCCCGGGTTACCGGAGTCCTGTTAGCCCGGTTACAGCCCGGATTCACACGTTGATGACCGACATGCTCGATGTGAATCATGTATGCCTGTCCCCGTGGGTTAGTGCCGCTTTGGGTTCACGACTAGCCATGTCGGCCCGGGTTCTCTGTCATATGGATGCTAGCGACACTATCATATACGTGAGCCAAAAGGCATAAGCGGTCCCGAGCCATGGTAAGGCGACACGTGGGAATACCGTGCATGAGGCCGCAAAGTGATATGAGGTGTTACTTGGCTAGATCGATGTGACTTGGAATCGGGGTCCCGATAGCTTTGGTATCGAGCCTAACTGTCAGAGGATTACCAAGCCAAACTAGTCGGGTTGTGTCTAGAAATGCTTTAGATATGTAAGGGAATTGATTGGGGAAGGAACGTAAGGCTCTTTTACTCCTTATACCTCATGGCCTTCTGATCTGAGTCAACCTCTTCTCTTCTACGGGGTTTAAGAACTAGGCTTCTCATCTATCTATCAGGATGACGTGTTACTAATCCATAGACTTTTAAGATTGTTGGTTTTACGCCCCAGTTCAGTTTCTACTACTTCCGTATGTTCATAGCTGGTCTCAGAACCTTGATATTGTGATGTTGAGTGGTCATGCCACTATTTTGCAGGATGTCTCAAATCATTTTGAGCATTTACAGCCGTTATGCTGTCCGAGTCATCCCAGGTTTCTAAACTATCTGATGCATTTGCAAATCCCTTCTCTCTGTTCCCGATGTTCCTTTGGGCCAGGTTAATCACACTAATTGCTGAGTTGAGGTATTCTATTGCCTCGACATATATGTTGGAGTTATTATTATGACCCCAGGTGTTTAGGGAGTCACCTAGTAACTAGCCATGTTTTGTGTTCCCCGTGTGATGATTCTGGCCATTATTCTCGAAAGCATCCTGTGATGCCATTTAGTAGTAGGTATTCCATTCCTGGGTTCTTGAACCCGAGATTCACCCTACTTACCTCACGTTGATAGTAATTGCTAGCTCCCTTAGGTTATTAGTAACCTTGGCATTAGTCTTTGACGTCCGTGGTACTTCTTTCTTCCAAATACTACGAACCGCTTATGGCAGAAGTTTGTTGGATCAAAAGGTCACAACAGGAGTGCTCTCGATAAGTTCTTCATTTTATATTGTGACTCTGCCAGCTCAACCTTTCTGCATGGGTTATCCGGAAGAAATGTTGAGCTTCGATCGACATACTAGTCTATGCATCCACAACTCAGAAAAACATATGTTTCTTGAGTTGTCCCTCTTGGTTGTCTTCTGACCCTCGTCTATCAATTGATAGACATGAGTAGTTGTGCGACCGTGTCCATCGATGCCTATTATTTTTGTGGTCCGTCGAGCCATTCTATTCTGGAATGACTAGGAGAAACAAACTCCAGTACCTTGTCCATTTCTAGGATTGGGTCAAAGCAGTTGTAATCTCAGATCAAATGCAATCAAGCTTTTGATTCTGTTCTATCCTGAAGTGTTACCCACTTTATGTCAGGAACGTCATGAGAATTGCACCTTCTCTTATGAATTCTTAATGCAGTAATACTCTCGCCATCATCGATCATTCCTCGGTCCCGTGTTGTTGCAAACGGAATGCCGACAAGTGAACCATGATGTGTGAAATCTATACTCCTAGCAACCGTGTTGCTTGGTAGTTCATGGACAATATTCTCATTCTTAGCGTGTTGATTATTGAATCATCACCCTAAGGTTGATTGTGCTATGTAGTCCCTATTTTCCTGGTGCACACTTTGATTGATGAGTTAGGATCTTTTCAAGTCCTCGCTCATTTGATCATATCATCTTGCCCTCAAAAGCAAGATTGTTCTCGAGCTTAGTAACATACCGGTGGTTCGTGATTTTCTGAATTTTTCTCGGAAGTATCACCAGGTTGGCACCTGACCGCTATGTTGAGTTCGTGATCATATTGGTTTTCCTCTAAACCACCCATTCTCCAAGAATCTGTATTGGATACCCCTGAGCTAGTCGGTTAAGCTAGACAACAACTTGGAGAGTTGGAAGATAAAAGATTACCTGACTTAGTTCATCTCCAAGGGATATCCTGGTGTGTGTGTGTGTGTGTGTGTTTGTGAGTTGAAGAAAGATGATATCTTCATTGATCGGTCCTCGTGATTAGTTGTTGGATCTGTTGTCTTGCCAAAATTTTGACTTAAGTATGGGCTATCGTCAAGTCAAGTCAGAACCAATGATATTCATAATGTTGTCTTACTCGTGGTTGATCCCTCGGGCATACACCATTATATCTTTTGGCCTGACCAATGCTATCACCGTGTTCACATGATGGTGGAAGTCCAGTGATATGGAAATCCCGATGAGTTGTTGTTGAGCCCATCAGCAGCATTTGTCTCCCCCATGATTCATGTTGAACATCAACCTAGTGTTGGAAACTTTGTAAGCAATGCCTTCGTGTTCCGTTCATGAAGCCTATGCTTGGATGGAAGAAGTGACTTCCTCGAATTCATGTGCTTTAGGTGTAAGTTGCCGCCATGAATTTGAGAAAGGTTTGTTTTGTTTCCTTTGGAATCATCCCAAATCAGTCATGCATACGTGCGAAGTATTCTGTAGTCTGGAGACTTGCAACCTTCATCCCATATGTATCCCGAGCACACCAAGCCACTGATTGACTTGTTCAAGGAAAAGAGTCTATGCTTGGGATCTAATCCATGGACTTGCATAAAGACTTCGATATCCTCGATGATGGTTCCCCACCTGAACTCGGTAGTGTTTTATGATAAGACTACTATGTGGTAATTCTTGTCTTGGACAACATGTTCACATGTGTGTAGCAGAACCAGCTCATGTTTTGGAGCTTGCTATCGTAGTTCATATCCCGAGAATCTCACAACGTTATCTCATCGATTTGTGTTGCAACTTTTCTTTCAGACATGTGAGTCTGAAGTATCCTGTTTCTAACCAGATCTGAATCTCAGGCAGATATGATGGTTGGAACATTCCCAACATTTGCATTTTGTTCCCAGCTTGCATCCCATCGTGCCAATTTTCCATGGGCTGCCCTTCTCAGCAGTTGCTGTCCAGGATCATCTTCAAAGTGGTCCTACCATGGGTCCCATCCATTTCCGATGATAAGCAAAAGTCATCCATTGCGTTTTCTTCAACAAGGTAGTCCATATCATCCATTCTAGTTCGAGTATGCCATTTCTTCGAGCTCTTTCAGTCAATCAATTGTAAATTGCCTTAAGCTGGTATGAAGAGTTCCAATGATCTATGGATCAAAAGTAATTCTTTTTGCCACTTGAAGGAACAGTCCAACGAGTCACCTTTCTCGAGGTGCCCCGTGACGGGATCATGGCAAATATTTCCTCGCCACCTTGGCACCGTCCACCATCTTTCTAAGCATGGAATTGTTGCCCACCAATCAAACCCCGTCGTTTTTTCTTCCATCCCTCTCGATGTGTTTTGTGTCTCAACTCGAGATGTTTCAACATCTCATTCCACGAGTTGATTTTGAGTGCTCGATCTTCGAGGAGATCGTTTCCTATAGAGTGTTCTTTTTGTCGCCATCGTGTTGGATGAAGATCTCGAAAGCAAGGACATCAAGTTCAATTGGAGCAATGAACCAACTTCTTCGGGAAGGGTAATTGGATCGACAAGTTCGTATTAGCTAGTGTCCCCTCTGTCTTCTCACCTCACGTCTTGAATCTCGGGACGAGATTCTTGTTTAGTGGGGGTGAGCTGTCACAACCCCAGATCAGCCCTTGCTTGACTTTGCCTGCTCATCATGTCATCATGTTTAAATTCCTAAGAAACTTGAAATGGGGATGTTGAAACCCTAGCACCAAATGATTTCAACTAGGGTTTACTAAAATCTTTTCAATGAACCCAAAATGCCCTTCATAAATGTTCACCATCTTTGGTCCTGGCTAAACCCTCTGCCAAAACTTGTTTCATATTTTTGGAGGCTATTCTGGATTTTTGAATTAATTCATAAGTATTTGAATTTGGACATTTAAATCTTATAAATATTTTTAAATGTACAAATAATCCTGAAAGTACTTGGGGGCTATTGGAAATAATTCAAATAGTGCCCACAATTTTTGTCAGGATTTTATAAAATGAGTTAGTATTCTTACTAATTCAAAACATATCAAAATAAATAGAAAACAGTAACAGAATTAGAAAGAGAGAGAGAGAACACCTACCTGGGCCACCTACGGCACAGCACTGCGCCGCCCGACCTTGTGCCCAGGCTCATCGCTTACCTCTGCCCGGGAGGACAGCGCCGCGTGGCCGCAGCGTGAGCTCAAGCGCCTCGCCAGCCTCGCTTGCCGCCGAGGTCCTGGACGCCTCCATGACGCCACGCACCCCCTGGACCGATCTCGCTCACCCCCGTGCTTCCCCTTTCCTCTACTCTCTCTCCCTCTCGCGCCCGAGCGCCGCTGTCGCCTCCGCTAATCGATGCCGCGCCCTGAGCCACCTCCTCGCCTCCCTGACGCATCCATCGGCCTCGCCGCCGTCGTCTACGCCTTCTGCACCGATCCAAGCAACGCCGGAAGCCCCGAATCGCCATCCCTGCCGTCTTCTTCAACCTCGGCCACCGGAGATCTCTCTCGCCGCCCCGCTCGCTCCGGTGCTCCCCCGAGCACGCCGAGGACATCTCTGCACTCGCCGTGAGCTCCTGCCCCTTCTCGCCCTTTCCGTTCTCGCTCTCACAAGCCGTAGCCGTCGCCCCCTTATTGACCGAACCCGCCGCCACCCGCGCTCGTCGTAGGTGATGCTCCGGTGACCATTTGGTCCCGGGCATGTGCCCATCGTACTCACCGCACCCCGTAGACGCCGCAGGTGCTAAACACACATCACCACGGCCACCGCAACCGCATCCCCGCTCGTGTCCGAACTCCGGCACCGCCCTGAGCTCGTTTCCGACGAGCTCCGGCCGCCCTAGCTGCCACTGCTTGCAGCGCTGGATGCGGGCGAGCTCCAGCTCCCCGTGGACGCTCTCTGCTGCTCCTCTGGATGCCGGAGGAGCGAGCCCGAGACCCTCGACCGCGTTTTGAGGTCGCTGCCGGCCACACTCCGGCGAGCCGACGTGGCCGCGTGTTTAACGGCTAAACCCCCACTAAACAACCCCCCTGAGCCAATGACACATGGGCCCCACGCCCTTAGTTGATATTAGTTTAGTTCCTGTTTAGGTTTAACTAACCAAAGTGGGCCCACGCGTCAGTTTTGACCATGCTGACTTGGCTGTTGACCGGGCCCACATGTCGGTGACCCTAGCCATCACTGTGAGACTGACCAGCGGGCCCCACTGGTCAGGGTTGACCTGGACCCGCCTGTTGACCTGCTGAGGTCAGCATGACCTAATGCTGACGCAATAACCCATTTTCTGGATTTATTATTATCCAGGAAATTCCAGAAAATAGCCAAAACTTCTAAAAATCATAGAAATTCAACCGTAACTCCAAATGAAATAAATTATATATGAAAAATGATCAGAAAAATCCAATCTATCCATCTGTACCATTTTCATGCATGTTTAAACAACTTATACCTGCTGATCAGGTCAAATCAATTAAATGGCATTTGAATAATCACATATGGAGTTTGAATTTGAATCTTGTATTCAAACCAACTTCATTTAAATCATAGCTAGATGCATTAGCTCAAATCACAGCATATTGCCATGTCACATTCATGCATCATATTGTTGCATTGCATTGATTGTGTTCTTTCTCAGTTGCCGGTGTTTGCCCCCTCTCGATAGACGTGGTTCCGACGATGAGTTCGATGACACCGATGAAGAGCTATATATCTTCAGGAGTGCCAGGCAAGCAAAACCCCCTTGTTCATTCCGATAAAATCCCACTCTCCTTCTCCTGCTCTCTTTTACTGCATTAGGACAACAACGATTCATCTGTTACTTGCTACGGTAGCTGAACCCCTTTATCCTCTGCATGACCTGTCATGCCACAGTAAATAGATGAAACCCATTAGCATGAGTAGGAGTTGTTTGAGCCCTGTTGTGCCTACTCATTCATGCTTGTTTGTCATGCCTGCTACTGCTTAGAGTTGAGTCAGGTCCGATTCATCGGGAATGAATTGGAATTGTGTGTGAACATGTCCTACTGTGTGTTAGCTAAGTGTGTGAACACGATTTGGTAAAGGTAGCGGTGAGAGGCCATGTAGGAGTACATGGTGGGTTGTCTCATTGAAGCCGTCCTCAGGAACTGAGTTCGGTGTTTGTGATCCATGAAACGGTTACTACCACACATTGGGATCCTTAATTGACTCTCTCGGCTTCTTAACCACCCTTGTTCTCTGTCCAGGAGTTGCAATTAGTTTCTGGTGTTTGTAGGATATGTGTTGGAGGCCGTGCGTAGCGCTGTCCCTAGGGGTGGGCTATGATGCGGTAGATACACCGTGGCCCGGTGTACCGATTCGCCCGTTTGGTGTCTCGGGAACCCTGCACACATCGTTGGGGCCGTTAGTGGAAACCTCGGCCGGACTCCCTGCGGATGGAACCCGAATAGGCGATAAACCTGGACTAGGGACTTGAGTGTTTAGGTAGGCCGTGGCCGACACCGTCGCCAGGCTTCCGCTTGAAGGTTGCCGAGATACATGACGTGTACATGGCGGTAAGTGGCGAGAGCGTGTGTGAAGAAGTACACCCCTGCAGGTTTATAAATGATCTATTTGAATAGCCGTGTCCGCGGAAAAGGACTTCTGGGTTGCCTATAACAGTTCATAGACAAGTGAAAGTGGATACTCTAAAATGCGCAAGATAAGCGTGAGTGCTATGGATGGCGTTCTCGTAGGGAGACGGGAACGGATCCATAGTGGCGTATTGATATGGTGAATATCTGGACTCGTGTGTGCCACCTCAAAAGAGTTACTTACAGTCGTAGTGTAGGATAGCCACCGAGTCAAAGCTGGCTTGCTGCAGTCATACTCCACCACCCCCTTTGTTAATAATGATGCATATGTAGTTAGTTCTGATGTAAGTCTTGCTGAGTACATTTGTACTCACGTTTTCCTAGTTTATGTTTTTGCGAGAGACGTCGGTCTCGCTTAGTAGTTCAGCGTGGACTTGATGTTTAGCTTGATACCTCAGCTACGGTCTTGTGCCCTCGGCGAGATCTGGCGAGATAGTCGCTTCTCGGCCTTTTTCATTTATAGATGTCTGTACTCAGACATGTTTAGCTTCCGCATGTGTTTGACTTGTATGCTCTGAATGTTGGGTCATGAGACCCATGTTTGTAATATCTCGCTCCTCGGAGCCTAATGAATTAATATTTGAGTCGTAGAGTTATGTTGTGATGCCATGTTGTATTTACACATATTGAGCATATTGTGTGTATGTTTGAAATGCTTGGTATGTGTGGGATCCGCAATCTAGTTGTTTATCCTTGACAGCCTCTCATATGGGGAAATGTAGTCTAGTGCTTCCTGAGCGATAGTAGTCCGCTTCTGACCGGTTCACCGGAGTCTCGCTAGCCCAAAGCACTACTGCTCTGGACACTTGATCGGCCGGGCATGTGTTTCACTTCGTTCTCGTGGTTCGTCCCTTGAAATGTCACGCAGATGACATCCGAGTCCTGCCTAGCCTTCTACAGCCCGGGTTACCGGAGGCCTGTTAGCCCAGTGCTACAGCCCGGATTCACACGTTGATGACCGACATGCTCGATGTGAATCATGTATGCATGTCCCCGTGGGTTAGTGCCGTTTTGGGTTCACGACTAGCCATGTCGGCCCGGGTTCTCTGTCATATGGATGCTAGCGACACTATCATATACGTGAGCCAAAAGGCATAACGGTCCCGGGCCATGGTAAGGCGACACCCGTGGGAATACCGTGCATGAGGCCGCAAAGTGATATGAGGTGTTACTGGCTAGATCGATGTGACTTGGAATCGGGGTCCTGACAGACCTTTTCGCTTCAGCCCCCGGATCCGACAGTCCGGGGTGTATCCGAATACCCACACAGTTATGAAAAACCGGGGCATGTGTGAAAACCAGGCGTAGGGGTCATAAGTGCTTGAACAAACAAGTGCCCAACTAGTTATGTTATATTACATGGATAGTAAGAAACATCTTCCAGAGAGAATAGTTCCGTTAGGGGTTCCTTTATCTGGGTACGCATGCATCGATGTGCGTGTCCAAACTGCGAGCAAAAGCATAGGAAACAAAACATCTGGGTATTTTCATTGTTAGGAACGAGAACATCTTTTGTTCACTGACCGAATATTCACTTAAGAACGCTAGCTTTCGGCTTCACCCAGTCTGAGGTACACATCCGGCTCAACCGGCAGTAACAATCGCAGAGGTGCTCCCCTTATGCCCTAGCCGAATTAACGGGAACACAGGGCATAAATACAAGAGCCAGGCAACCTAGCATGGCCAAAACTTAAGTCATATCGATGCATATAATGGTGAAGAAAAGGCACATATGGAAAGAAAAATGCATATGTGGCTTGGCAAGAAGCCATTAAAGTAATTATATATATAGCTTCCGAATAGGAACCCCCAGGTATAGTGTGCGCGCATAATGCGGCCGGAGTGCTCAGTGCGTCCGTACAGTTTTAAGGCTGTATGTAAAAAAAGGAAAAAAGGGGCGAGAAAGGAGGGCAAGGAACATAATTGAAGAGGCGGAGATGAGGAGACGAATACTGGGTTCAGTGCTAGGCGTAGAATCTCCGGAGTCTGGCCGCGTTCCATGGGTTCGGCTCGAGTCTGTTATCAGAGGCGTTGCACAGATGGTACGCTCCTCCGGTGAGAACTTTATCAATGATGAAGGGACCCTCCCACTTGGGTTTGAGCTTGTCCTTCTTCTTCTCAGGTAGGCGTAGAATGAGTTCGCCAATATTATAAGTTTTGGCCCGTACTTCTCTGCTTTGGTACCTTCGAGCCTGTTGCTGATAGAATGCGGAATGGGCTTTAGCGACATCACGCTCCTCCTCCAAAGCATCTATGTTGTCCTGCCGATCTAGCTCGGCTTCCTTCTCTTCATACATGTGCACGCGAGGTGAGTCATGAATTATATCGCAGGGCAGCACTGCTTCTGCGCCGTACACCATAAAAATGGTGTGTATCCGGTGGTACCATTCAGTGTGGTCCGCAGCCCCCAGAGTACGGAGTCGAGTTCCTCGACCCAATGCGTGTCTGATTCCTTCAAGGATCGCACTAGTCTGGGTTTGATGCCGCTCATAATAAGACCATTTGCACATTCGACCTGGCCGTTTGTTTGGGGATGATAGACAGAGGCGTAGTCGAGCTTAATGCCCATTTTGCTACACCGGGCTGTCACGTCCTCGGCTGTAAAATTCAATCCATTGTCGGTGATAATACTGTGGGGGGACACCATAACGGTGTACAACCTCCGATATGAAGTCTATCACTGGTCCGGATTCGGCCATTTTAACTGGTTTGGCTTCTATCCATTTGGTGAACTTTTCCACCATGACCAATAAGTATTTTTTCTTATGGCTTCCCCCTTTGAGGGATCCCACCATATCCAGTCCCCAGACCGCGAAGGGCCAAGTTATGGGGATCGTTTGGAGAGCGGTAGGGGGCATATGGCTCTAATTAGCAAATAGTTGACAACCAACGCAATGTTGGACAAGGTCCTGTGCGTCCGCCCGGGCTGTCGGCCAGTAGAATCCTATCCGAAAGGCCTTGCTTACGAGAGCTCGGGCTGCCGCATGGTGCCCGCCTAGTCTGGAATGGATTTCGGCTAAGAGCTGCCGCCCTTCCTCCTCGGAGATGCATCGTTGGAGCACTCCGGTGGCGCTCTTCTTGTAGAGTTCTCCTTCATGGACTTTGTAGGCTTTAGAGCGTCGTACGATGCAGCGTGCCTCATTTTGGTCCTCGGGGAGCTCCTGCCTATTAAGGTAGGCCAAGAAGGGTTCGGTCCACGGGGTGATGACAACCATTATTTCGTGGGCCAAAGATGTTATTTCGGTAGCAGAGCCTCCGATTACGTCAGAAGGTTCAGAAGTTGGGGTTGTGTTCGGAGCCGGACTAATGGTGCCAGACTCCCCTTCCCATGCCATGGACGGTTCAAACAACCTTTCTAAGAAGATGTTAGGTGGTACGGGGTCGCGTCTAGCACCGATGCGGGTGAGGATATCGGCCGCTTGGTTATTTTCTCTTGCCACATGGTGGAATTCGAGCCCCTCGAACCGAGCTGACATTTTGAGGACGGCATTGCGATAGGCCGCCATTTTCGGATCCTTGGTGTCAAAGTCTCCGTTTACCTGAGATATTGCGAGGTTCGAGTCCCCGCACACTTCAAGGCGTTGAATGCGGCTTAATGGCCCGTCATGGTTTGTATGTTATGTCGAATGGAAGGAGCTCAATAGCCCATTTAGCAATTCGGCCTGTTGCGTCGTGGTTATTTATTATGTCATTGTGTGGAACTACGGAGGCCACCGTGATCGAACACTCTTGAAAGTAGTGTCATAGTTTTGCGGGATGCCATGAAGACCGCATATGCTATCTTTTGATAGTGTGGGTACCGAAATTTACATGGAGTGAGGATAGTGGACACGTAGTATACCGGCTTTTGGAGCAGGAACTTGTGTCCGTCTGCCTCTCGTTTGACGACGAGCACTGCGCTCACAACTTGATTTGTTGCGGCTATGTATAATAGCATGGGTTCGCCAATATTTGGCGCGGTCAGGACTGGGTTAGTGGCCAAGAGTGCCTTTATTTCTTCCAGTCCGGCCGTGGCCACATCCGTCCACTCGAAGTGTTCGGTGCGTCGAAGAAGGCGATACAAGGGTAGTGCCTTTTCTCCTAAGCGGGAGATAAAGCGGCTTAAGGCAGCCACACATCCAGTTAGTTTCTGGATCTGCTTGAGGTCTGTTGGGATAGCCAACTTTGATAGAGCTCGGATTTTTGCCGGATTGGCTTCAATTCTTCTATTGGAAACGATAAAGCCGAGCAATTTTCCGGAGGGTACTCCAAAGACACACTTCTCCGGGTTGAGCTTGATGTCGTATGTTCAGAGATTATCGAACGTAAGCCTCAAGCCATCTATTAAGGTTTCGACGTGTCTTGGTTTGATGACCACATTGTCTACGTAGGCCTCTACTGTCTTGCCGATTTGTTTTTCCAGGCATGTCTGAATCATGCGTTGATAGGTTGCGTCGGCATTTTTTAGCCCGAAGGGCATGGTGTTAAAACAGAAGGGGCCGTATGGGGTGATGAAGGCTGTTGCAGCCTGGTCGGACTCCGCCATTTTTATTTGATGGTATCCGGAAACACAATGAATCGTGTCCTACGGTGGCATCGATTATCTGATCAATGCGGGGGAGGGGGAAGGGATCCTTAGGGCAAGCTTTATTGAGGTCTTTGGAATCGACACATAAGCGCCAGGATTTGTCCTTTTTTGGTACCATTACTAGGTTTGCTAGCCAATCCGACTGCTTGATGTCTCTGATGGATCCGGCTTCAATTAGCTTGGTTAGCTCTTCTCCCATGGCTTGCCGCTCAGGCTCTGAGAAGCGTCGAAGAGTCTGCTTGACTGGCTTGTATCCTTTCAGTATATTAAGGCTGTGTTCGGCTAGCCTGCGTGGGATGCCCGGCATTTCTGAAGGATGCCAGGCGAAAATATCCCAATTTTCACGCAGGAAGTCTCGCAGTGCGGCGTCTATTGTGGGGTTCAGCTGTGTCCCTATGGAAGTTGTCTTTGAAGGGTCCGTTGGGTGGACCTGAAATTTGACTATCTCATCCGCTGGCTTGATGGAGGCGGATTTAGGTCGCTCGTCGAGTATCACGTCGTCTCTGTCCACTGTTGCTCGTAGTGTTGTCAGCTCTTCGACTGCGAGGGCATCTGATAATGCCTCCAGGCGAGGGTGGCAGTTTTATTTTCGGCGCGGAGTGCGACGTCCGGATCACTAGCTAGAGTGATGATTCCAGTGGGCCCGGGCATTTTGAGCTTCATGTACCCGTAATGGGGTATAGCCTGAAAACTCATGAATGCGTCCCGCCCTAAGAGGGCATGGTATCTGCTGCTGAACAGGGCTACGTGGAATGTAATTTCTTCGGACCTGTAATTCTCCGGCATGCCGAATACCACATCCAGTGTGATTTTTCCCGCGCATTGTGCCTCTCGACTAGGGATGATTCCCCTGAAGGTAGTGCTGCTTCGTTCAATGAGGCTCTTGTCAATTTCCATCTTGTTGAGGGTTTCCTCATAGATGAGATTTAGTCTGCTTCTGCCGTCCATGAGCACTTTAGTAAGCCTGAAGCCATCCATGATTGGGCTAAGGACCAAAGCGGCTGGTGCCCGGACTGTCTGGAATTGGGGTTCATCACTGGCATTGTAGGTTATAGCCGTGTCGTTCCATGGGTTTATTGTTGCCACGTGGCAAACTTCTGAGAGGCTGCGCTGAGCTCGCTTTCGCCTATTATTTGAGGCAAAAGTCTCGAAGACTGTAAATACCGTATTTTTGTCTCCGGCGGGATGTTTTATGAGGAGATCTTTGCCGCTCTTTGCCACCTGCCGGAGTATCCAACATGCTCTAAGGCTATGCATTGGCGTAGTATCCGGTGTGCTATGAATCTTGCACGGCCCGTTTAGCCATTCTTCCAATACGGTTCCGCGCCTTGCGGCGGGCTTTATTTTTTTGGTACTTAAATCGGGTGACTTACGAGAGTTTACCATTTTAGATCGGACAGTGGATTTGGCCAGAGCCGGACTATCCCAGAAACTTGTTTGGGTTTTCCAGGCGCTTCCATCGCGCAATACTTTTGCACTATGGCCGCTAAGTTAGCGAAGTGTACTATGTCACGGTGGCTTATAGCATTGAGAATCCCTTTGTCCATGCAATTTTTGCAAAAGAGGGAGATTGCATCTACCTCGCGACAGTCCTTGACCCTGTTTATCACAAGGAGGAATCACCCGATGGTGATGTCTTGTTTCTTGGGGCTCTTGTCTGATATGGGAAAGATTGGATAAATCTGGGTGGGTGGGAGGATTTGAGTCCGAATCCCGACCCGATCTGGGACCCATGGGCAAAGAAGCTCCCGAGCTCGACGGCTCGGCTTCTGGGGCATTGCCCAACTTCTTCGGCCCGCCCCCCAATCCTGAGTCCAGGACCGGGGTCATGTCCTCCCCCGAGCGGGTGTCCGGCTCGAAGAGCTCGGAAATCCGGACATAGTTCATCCTCAAAGTGGAGGGAGAATTAGGATGATGCTCTTCCACTACCGCTATCTCATGGGTGACCGGTGGAGAGTGACTCTCCCTTTGATCAGGTTTAAGCCCGATCCGGTCATAGTCCATAGCGACGCCCAGGGCGGCAATGCGATCCAAGATTTCATTGAGGGAGAAGAGCTCCATTGGATCCATCTGTTCAGAAAATTCCGAATCAATGTGGAGGCTATTTTTAATGACCTGAGGAGTCATTGTTGGTGCAATAGCCGTTCGGGCGGTCATAACGAAGCCGCCCAGCCGGAGAGTTTGGCCTAAAGCCAAGCCTCCCGCGGCGGTGATGTTGTCTTTGACAACGAGACGAGCCATAAAGCCTTATCATAACGACACAGAGGAACTCTCAATGAAAGCACCAATGTCGGTGTCAAAACCGGCGGATCTCGGGTAGGGGGTCCTGAACTGTGCATCTAAGGCTAATGGTAATAGGAGACTGGGGACACGATGTTTACCCAGGTTCGGGCCCTCTCGATGGAGGTAATACCCTGCTTTCTGCTTGATTGATCTTGATGATATGAGTATTACAAGAGTTGATCTACCATGAGACCAGGGAGGCTAAACCCTAGAAGCTACCCTATGGTATGATTGTTGATGATAATGATCATCGTCCTACAGACTAAACCCTCCGGTTTATATAGACACCGGAGGGGGCTAGGGTTACACAGGGTCGATTTACAGAGAAGGAGATCTACATCCGGATCTCCAAGCTTGCCTTCCACGCCAAGGAGAGTCCCATCCGGACACGGGACGAAGTCCTCCATCTTGTATCTTCATAATCCATTAGTCCGGCCAAATTATATAGTCCGGCTGTCCAGATACCCCCTTATCCAGGACTCCCTCAAGGAGGCCAAACTGGCGCAACTAGAGGTAGACTCGATGACTCCTTTGTATGATGGTTGCAATAATCCCGAGCTGACCCGCTTGAGTTTCACACTAGAATTTCTAAAGATGAAGGCAAAAAACAAATGGACAGATACCAGCCTGGATGAGCTTCTAAAGTACCTAAAGAAGGTTCTTCCCGCGGGAAGCCTGTGTCCTACTAGTGTCGAGGAGGCAAAGAAAATCGTGAGCCCTCTTGATCTGCCACATATTAGATATCATGCATGCATCAATGATTGCATCATATATCAGAATGAGCACGCATAAAAAAACCATATGTTAATGCTTCACGATATAAAAAGACCGGAAAGAAAGCTCCACAGAAAGTTGTATGGTACTTTCCGATCACTCCGCGTCTACAGCGGTATTTCATAGATCCTAAGGAAGCAAAGCTTATGTACCGCACGCGGAGAGGGTGAAGCCGGATGACGGAGATGAACCGAAGTGAGACACCTCGCAGATGCTAGCCAGTGGAGAGCATTAAATGCTGAATTTGAATTTTTCGCAAATGATCCAAGGAACATCATGCTTGGCGCTAGT
This sequence comes from Aegilops bicornis, assembly GCA_021605145.1. Lineage (NCBI taxonomy): Eukaryota > Viridiplantae > Streptophyta > Magnoliopsida > Poales > Poaceae > Aegilops > Aegilops bicornis. The sequence continues at coordinate 713,501,578 of CM038671.1, forward strand.
AGTGATGGCATGAATCCATTTGGCAACCAGAACACCAATCATAGCACATGGCCTGTGTTTGTATGTATGTACAACCCCCCTGGTTGTGCATGAAGGAAAAATACATACACATGGCTATGCTTATTCAAGGGCCGAGACAACCGGGAAATGATATAAATCTGTATCTCGGGTTACTGAAAGAGGAGTTACAGACCTTATGGACAACGCCGCCCAAGACATGGGATGTAAGCAAAGGAGAGTATTTCTACATGAGAGTTGTGCTGATAATGAGGGTGCAGGACTATCTCGGTTACGGCTATCTCTCCGGCCAGGTGTGTCACTGATATTGCGGATGCACGAGGTGCATGGATGATACAACTTCTCTGCAGATATCGAAAGATGGCGGGTCTTAAAAAATCGTGTACATGGGGCAACGAAGATGGCTTGAGAAGGATGACCCATGGAGAAAGCGTGGAGATCTATTCAATGGTAAGGCTGAGCATCGAGGTCCTCCACGTAAGCGTAGCGGTGCAGAAATATATGAGTTATTGAAGAGCTGGGAAGAGTGCCCCTCACCGGGAAAGACGAATAAAAAGGCGCCGGAGCCCCTGCTGAAGATATGGAAGACGAGATCTGTTTTCTGGGACTTGGAATAGTGGCCCATACTCGACACGCCTCATAGCCTTGATCAAATGCATATCACAAAAATATCCTTGAGAGTTTGCTTGGAACATTGATGAACATGCCAGAGAGGACCTAGGATGGGCCGAAGGCAAGAAAAGACTTGGAATTTTTGAAAATCAGGAAAGATCTCCAAATGCCCGGTAAAAGGTCATCAGAGGAGACCGAGACAGAGACGGAGACAAAAGATAGGGGCAAAAAAGTAAACAAGAAGGAAGAACAATATTGCCCCCCTCTTGCTTCACCTTAGATCCGAAGGAGCTCGATCAATTGTTCAAGTGCCTTGCCGGAATCAAAGTTAGTTCCGGATCTTTGTGGGAAGATAAGCGTATATCCGGACAATAAGAAAAAGGTTCAGTGGGATGAAGTCTCACGACTGTCATGTGATGATGACACAGTTACTCCCGGTTGCACTTAGTGGGATTATGGACACACATGTGCGTCAGACGCTTACTGATGTATGCCACTTTTTTGATGCTATCTCTCGAAAGTCGATCAGTGTGAAGCAACTCCATAGGCTACAGGAAGAGATTATTGTCATACTGAATGAGCTAGAGATGTACTTCCCGCTCGCGTTCTTTGATGTCATGGTGCATCTATGTGTCCACATCGTGGACGACATCATTGACCTAGGGCCGACATTCCTGCATAGCATGATGCCGTTCGAGAGGATGAATGGGGTCATCAAAGGAATCATCCGTAACATGTCCCGTCCAGATGGAAGCATAGCCCAGGGATATCTGACCAAAGAGTGCATCTGTTCCTATGAGAGTTATTTGGCCAAAGACCATGTTGTTGGTTTGCCCGTCAACAAGCACTGTGGAAGGCTTGAAGGCGAAGGTCGCACCAACGGCCATAGGGATGTGAATGTGTTACCCTCGGGCCGACAAAACGACCTTGATGTGCTACAACACCTAGATGTGCTAGAAGATTTCGTAAAACTGCACAAAGAGGCCATCGCAAAGAAGTACCGTGACCATGGGGTGCACAGGACGGACGCTGAAGTTATTAGAGAGCACAACTCCACTTTATTGCGTTGGTTCAAAGAGCGAGTTCTGGCTAATCCCCCAGAAGAGGGTTGTCCGAACGGAACACTCATATACGCCTTAGCACATGGCTCCTCGACCAACCTCACGACTCATCAAGCATATGATATCAACGGATACACGTTCTGCATGGAGGAGAAAGATATAAACAGTGAGGACCAAAACTCAGGGGTGATGATGGAAGCCATGACCAGGAATGTAATTGAAAGATATTACAGAAGGGTCGAAGAGATATGGGAGCTTAACTACTCTGGATTGCATAGCGCGACGATGTTCCGTGTCAGATGGGCTAAAAATGTACACAGAGAAAACCGACATTCCACTACCATGTGTATACCCGACTCCGATGATAGCGGTACCGTCAACGCCATCGCCAAAAATGAGCCATGGGTACACGCTAAACACGTGAGACAATGTTTCTTCATAACTGATCCGATCAATCCCAGCCATGTTGTCGTGAGGAGAAGCAAAAGGAGCACCGCCGGAATGGATGGAGTCGCCAACGAGGAAGACTATGACCAGTACAGTGATCCATGAGGGAAGATGATGCTGATGACGATGAAACATATGTCAAAAGAAGAATGAAGACTACATTACCTACGAAAGATCGTAATCCCTGGACAAGGAAAAGTCACGACCATGGGCTCAATTATTCGACAACGAACAAAAGAGGGAAAAAGATCAGTCTGAAGCGTCGTCGTCGCCCAAACTGGCAAACTAATCCCAAAGTTTGTGTGTGTCTAGCTATTTTGTATATCGCCGATAGCGGTCAAATGATGTAAGATATATATTATACTAATTATTATCCGGAGGGTAACAGTGGTATTGCTCAAACGACAGACCAAATTAAACCCCTGAGTTTGTGGAATATGAAAAAGAACAAGAAAAATAAAAACAAAAACAAAAAGAAAAACAAAAAAATAAAAAGAATAATAAAAGTAAAAAGAGAAATAAAAATAAAATAAAAAAGAAGGAAGTTTGTGGAATATGAAAAAGAACAAGAAAAATAAAAAGAAAAAGAAAAGGAAAAATGAAAAAGAAAAAGAATAATCAAAGTAAAAAGAGAAATAAAAATAAAATTAAAAAGAAGGAAGTTTGTGGAATATGAAAAAGAAAAAGAAAAATAAAAAAATAAAAAGCTAGCAGTAGCGCGTTTTCGCTAGGACAGCGCTATAGCTAAGAAAGAGAAAAACAAAAAAAAGAAGAAGAAAAAGTTAGCAGTAGCACGTTTTTGCCAGGGCAGCGCTATAGCTAAGAAAAAGAAAAAGAAAAAAAGAAAAAGAAAACAGTAGCGTGTTTTCGCTAAAGCGGCGCTGCACCCATCTCTAAATGAAGAAGAAAAAGAAAAAAAGAAAAAAGTTAGCCATAGCGCGTTTTGCCCAGACGCGCTATAGCTAAGTTGTGTATACAGAGCCACTGCACCCATCTCTTTCCTCTCTCTCTCTCTCTCACACTCTCTCGCTTGATCCCCTTTCTCTCGCACCCGCCCACGCCGCCATCGCCGCCTGCACCCGCCGACGCCCACACCCACCCACCCACCGCCGACGCCCGCACTGGCCGACGCATCCGCCGACGCTCAAGACCTGCCCACGCCGGCCGACACACGCCGCACCCGACTCTCGACAAGCCATCACACCCCAAGCTCCCTCCCCCCGTGCTGCCCCCTGCCCTAGGTGCACCCCTGGCCCGGCTCCTCCCACTCCGACGCTCTCGCTCTCTCTCTCTGACCAAATTTGGTTTTGCAGATCGACGAGGAGGAGAAGGACCCCCTCTACCTCGGCGACCCTGACGCCACCCCCTCAACCCCGGCGAGCCCTGACCCCGACGCCACCCCCTCAGTCCCTCCACCTGCCGGCGCGCCACCCCCCAACAGTCTCTCTCTCTCTCCCTCTCTCTCACTCTCTCTCTGACCGGCCGTATGTGTTCTCTGTAGTAGGTTTGGCCGGAAGCAAGGTGCTCGGCGAGGAGGAGAAGGTGGCCGGAAGCAAGGTGCTCGGCAAGGTGCAGCAGGTTCTCCCCTGCATTCTCTTTTTTTGCTATCATTGATGCATGTGTGCTGCTGCTGCTTTCAGTTAGAGCAAACTATAATTATTCACTAACAGAATTCAAAGCAAACTAGAATACAAATATGATCTCATTTGAATTCAGTTAGAGCACACTGTTCACTCACAGAAATTTTTGAAATTTTCAGTTAACTGAACATTTCAGTTTTGATAACTGTGCAAACTTCAGCAAATTTCAGTTTTGATAACTGAACATTTAGTGTTGGACCGACTATCTTGATAAGCATAAGGAATTAACCTACAAAATGTAACCAAATATGGACTAAAAACTGGTTATCAGAAAAAGTGAATGAAGTAGCCACTGAATATGCCACTAAAAATGGAGTAGCTAGCATCATTGCAAAAAACAATGCTTAAAAAATATCTTGGAAAGTGTCATGTTTGCAGCAAATTTGGAACTGAAAATATGCGGTGATCAATTTTGCATTTTTCTGCCACTGAAGATTAGTGGAAGCTGAAGATTGTTTTTTGTATTAAGCCACAAGTAGTTGTATTGGCAGCAAGTACAGAAAGTATTGTTAGTAAAAATTTGCGGTGATCATTTTTGCATTTCTGTAACTAGTCCATTACAGTAGTCTGCAATTTTATTTGAATGTAATGTTGATGGACACAGCAGCAAGTTTATGAAATGAAATGAAATGATGTCCATTGGAGTCCATTTGGAGTTGCTCCATTGCTTGCGAGATGCTCTATATGTGACCTATGTTTTGCTGGTTGCTAAGTGACCTATTTTTTGTCGGAAATGTTGATTCATTTCCATTCCGGCAAATTTCAGGCGCTCTATATGTGCAGTTTCTAGCAAAGGTCATGCCGAAATTTTCCATGAATTTCGGCATGACTTGTGCTAGAAAGTTGGACATATCGAGTGCTTGAGATTTGTCGCGGCGGGAATGAAACGACATTTCTGGCAAAACAAAGGTCACTTTTTGTCATTATTCACTTTATTATATAAAGCTTGATAATTAAACGACTACGACATTGAACCCTAGGAAACATGACCGACACCGATGAGGCCGGAGGTTCTCACTCCCAATTAGGTCGAGCACACGCCTACCTCGACTTTCTGGCGGATCAAGAGAGATAGGAAGCTGGGTGTCCGGACCGCCTTGTCATGACGGATGACGACGGTGGTGGCGCCCAGCCGACATCGATGCCACCAACGACACCAAAGATCGAGACTGGCGCTGATGATGTTCCTAACTATAGAACGGAAGGTGGGACCTCCCAAGCCAGTGACGGAAAGAAGGAAAAGAGGACACGACGCCCAAATGAGCTCGGCACCGGAAGACTGGTGGTCATGGTGGTGCATCCTGGCGAGTTCGAGCCAATAGAGCCGTGAGAAGTGGCAGCGTGTTACGGCAACCAACTAGCATGCATCCTACGGGATACCGCTAACATCAACACCACAAAAATACGGAAGAATGAACATTTGAAGAAGCTGCTTGTAACTAGGTTGCACGCAAGATTCCTGTTCCCCGGTCGGAATGACAAAGTCGACCCATGGGATGATGATGCCATGAAAAAAATCAACAACAAAGCCCTAGGGTAGTTCAGCAACGCATTGAGCACTTGGAAAACTAGGGTGAAAAAGGCGATTCAAGTAGACCATGAAACCTACGCCGAGATTGTTGCAGACAATCCAAAAATTACGATAGAGGACTTTGAAAAGTTCAAGGAGACTTGCAATGAAGAAGCTGCCAAGGCCGTGTCGGAGAGAGGCAAGCAGCTGCAGGCAAAGAACATGGGGAACCACCGCCTTGGAAGTCGTGGTTACACGGGAAAGAGGCCCGTGTGGGCTAAGGAGGACGCAGAACGTGAACGTCAGGGGATCCCAGACCCATTGGCTGAGTTCACCGACTAGCAGGGGCACGACTTCATCGGGGCCCCATTCTCGTGGGACCCCAAGAAAAAGATTTTTTTCACCGATGGGCCGACTAGGAAATTCATGAGAATACTGGTAGTTATCCTTTTACCACCTTACATATTAGGTTATGATCAACGAAGTCTACTACATTCTAGTCGCATTCGTAAATGATTCACGGTCCATTTTGCAGAGAGAGCAACACAAGCTTGCGGCCAAGAGCGACTCGTCGACTCAGTCGACTCATTCGTCGGCGAAGTACAAGTGGGACACTCCTTTCAACCGGGCCATGAACATAATGATGGGACACCCGCCCGGCCAACGGCCGCAATATGGACGTGTGCATGGCGCCTGGGATGGGGCCACTTGGAAGTACTATTACAGCGAGGACCCCAAGGCCAAAAGACAGAGAAAGAAGTTCAGTCAAGTGACTATCGACGAGAAGGTGGCGCGGGCGATGGAGAAAGCAAAAGCTGAGACCAAAGCTGAGATAATCGCTGCCTGTAGATCTGATTTCGTGGATGCCTTTACAAGCTTGATTCCAACAGTGGTCACATGGGTGCAATAAAATCCAAATGCGCCAGCAAGTGATTTTCCCATGCCCAGCTTCACCGGGAGCAACTCAATGAACACCGCACCCATACCCGTACCTAGTATGGCAACCGCACCTGCACCTCCTCCAGCACCTGCTCCTCCGCCTAGCTCTCACAGCAGCCCTAGCTCCATCTCTGGCATGAATGTCGGGTCGTCGACATTGGCTGTGCTCGACGCCCTCACGGTAAATACGCGTCGTCACACCTTCATCAACTCAACTAATTAATTAATCTTCAGTTTCCCTTCTTTTTGGATCTCTGACGCCGCACGTATAAGTCTTTGTAGGCCGACTCCACTTCGTGCACCCTCCTTTACAACATGAAGGGCGGGTTGGTGGATGTGGGGAAGGCTACTATAGTGAAGCCTAAGGATCGATTGTTTCACCGCCGGTAGATGCCTAATAATGCCTTAAGGGTCTCCGTGGCGAGTGTGAAAGCGGGCTACGAGGGTCTCCCTCGTCCGATACAAACCGATGGAGAGGATGACAAGACCCCCACGCAGCTTGGACAATGCAAAAATTGGCCGATCATGTGGCTGAAAAATCTTCTTCGTGTCGAGGTGGTCGGGAGCACACCAACGGGACCTTAGGAAGGTATGACCACAACACCACCTACACAAGTACAACCATCGTCTGTGCTGCTTGCTGAGATCGAGAGACATGAGGAAGGAGGGCCAACTGCCTACCGGCAGATGATGCCATCTGCCCCATGGAAGAGGATAGGGATCATGACATGGAGGAGGCCGACGATGACCCTAACCAGTATTTCAATACTGCCTTTGACAATGAAGTAACAATAAGTCAACCATATGAATATGAGATGCATGTACCAGAGCAGGAATGTCCTCGGGAGTGCAAGAAGTCTTTGTTCATGCAATCCTCGCAGGACACGCCTCCAGATGCCGGCTCCACCCAAGCTCAACTAATTAGCCAGAGTCGTCCAAAGCTGAGCTCGGCAACACTAGGGTGGTGCTCAGGGAGGGTCTGACAGACCCACCAGCACCTGAGCCCACCAAGAAGAAGCAGAGGAAGAGACCGGCGGTGAGAAAATCCAATAAAGCTGGCAATGTTGGTTCTAGAAGCCAGCCGCCTTCGACCAAGGTTGACCATGTACCGATGAAACATGCGCCATTAATCCATGTCGCGGGACAGCCAATGGTACCGGCGAATGCACTAGCTACCATAGAAGGGGATCTCAGGAGACTCCATGACCATGTGCTTTTGACAGAGAAAAGCCTCCTCGCCTCGGGTGATCCAGGATACCCACTTTATACGGTTCATGTGCTAAGCAGTTGCAAGATGTATGTCCACACATGCCCCGTGGACCTCTTCTTCCTGAGGTTTGATTACATCTTCCAGATGTTTCAAATGAGGACACTCAATTTTACGTTCGCCCGCCTGTATGCACTGCACATGAACTACATCGTCGGGAGAGAGCAAGTCACCGGTCTTCCGGTCGCGGACCCATACTACATGCATGAGGGCTTCTTGTCAATCAACGATGCCAACCGTCAATATGCAAGTCAGTACATTGAAGAATTCTTGGTCAGCAATAAGGACAAAGAAACGATTCTCCTACCTTATCATCCCAGGTAAGTCATCCGCGGATAGCACTATAACACATACACCCTTTCGTGCATTTCAATAGCTACTTTGCATGCATGGAGGCTAAACTTGATCGTGTATTTTGCGCAGCGGGGGTGTCGTGCCGTTCTCATTGTTCTTTACCCGCGTTACTCCCGCGCTCTATATTTGGACCCGCCAAGTACATACGGAAGAAAGATTACACACACATAAAGTATGTTCGGACAGAGCTATGATGGGCTTCAAGAAAGCGGGTGGCTACATCCAACACAAAAACAAATAAGGCCGGGCTTTGTTTCAGCCACAAGATCGACTTCTATTGCATCCAAAGAACCGCAAGAAGTGAGAATGATGGATTCTACGTCATCCATCTAGTGATGGAGTACAGAAGGGATGTGCAATCACTTTGCATGAAATCTTCATCCGATACCCATATCCAGAGATGGGCTGAAGCCTTTGGAGCCGTGCCAGATAATCGACTTCGACATGATTTCTACCGGATCCAACAGGAAATTGCGTCCATCATCATCAAAGATGTCCTCGAAGAGAATGGGATGTTCTACGCCGGCCCAATATCGCGAGCTGACGTACGAACCCGCATTCACCTACAGCGTCAGGACATGACGTCTTTCACTAAGCTTGGGTGCACCCTTCCGGATATGGACAGATGGGAAGAGTGCACTGCTTAAAAACAATGTGTCAGTTTAGTTACTTGTTACTTTCTGTACAGCGAAACTTCGAATCTCTCAGTACGATGAAACTACTAGATGTATGGTGCCGCTCTCTAGTTAATTACTTTCGGTACGATAAAATTTGTTAACTATGTTTACTATATATGTTGCTTCTATTTCATAACTGTTTTGTTGAATTCGCTTCATGGTATATATATGTGCATCTCGATGTATATAGATCAACGATGGCGAGGAAGTGGTATGATGTGTATGTAGGGCATGTTTCGTGTGTATGATGAGTGGCAGTGTCGTGCCCAAGTCTCTTGCTTCTCCGGCAGAAGCCAGAAAGGGTTTGATAGCAGAGCGGAAGCCGAAGCTAGTTACATGAGATTCATAGCACAACAGGGGATTCAGAACCAGCGCCGCTGCAAAAACTACTACATAATACTGCTTGATCATCGAGATCGCTCTTATCGTGTATGTCTTAGTTTAGGTAGATGATGAAACATGTGTCTACAGTGACAATGTAAGAGACATGTCATCATTAACTTGTATCGCTATTTCAAGATGATGATGAGATCGACATCATTTGTGTTGAGACTATGTTGATATGATGAGACTATGTTGTACCACTTCGATAATGATGATCAGACATTCCTTTTTCATATAGTTCCAGTGTATGTGTATGTTGTAACTGTATAAAACCTGTAAAAATACGAATATAGCAACATAAAAAAATACTAGCGATGGCGTGGGGTATTGGAGTAGTAGCGACCTTTGCTTACCCGGTAGCGTTTTTGAAGGGCCACGCTACTAGTATTAGCGATGGCGATGGACGAGGCGCGCCATCGCTAGATACAGATAGCGATGGCGCTGGTTCAAACAAGCGCTCTTGCTAGATACTGAATAGCGATGGCGCTGGTTCAAACAAGCGCCATCGCTAAAAAATAGATGTAGCGCCGTAGCGATGGCGGCGCTGCGTGCTACTAATAGCCAAAAAACCAGCGCTACAGGTAAGGGTTTTCCTAGTAGTGCGAGGACTTGTTGGAGTGCGACTGCCTAGCGGAGGAGCAGCATCTCGCCGATTTGCGCCGCCAGCGGGGCATGGAGCAGCAGCACACCACTGCTTTGAATCGCGAGCTGAGCGCCCATGACTGGGGCAACTACGTGGAGGCTGGCGCCCGACAAATAGCCTAGAGGCTGTCGGCACGCACGCGTGCGCGACGACGAATTTTACTACCAACTCGTCAAGTGGGTTTCCCACTTAGAAGCCGAAGCTTTGGTGGACCACATCGGCATGGAAAGGGTCAATGCGCGCGAGCAACGCGTCCTATCGCACCTCCTGCAATTCCGAGGCAAGGAGGAGGACGCCGGTGCCGGCATTTAGCGTGTACCACAGATGGCGGCCGACATCGTCTAGTTAGCTAGGAGTAAGTAAGTACTTGTACACTAGAGTATTAGTGGGAGTAGATAGTTAACTTTGTTATGATGGTTGTCGACCTGGAAGTTTAGTACTCTATATCTGGTCAGACCTGTTACTTTGCTCTGTATGTTGAACTTTCCGTGTGAACGTATGGAATGGGCTGTAATTTTTTTTAATGTGATGTATTTGTCCGCCACGGGTTTAGAGGCTGACTTCTAGGCCTACTACACAATGAGGATGATTGTACATGGAGAGGATGGCAGCAGGGACCCACCAGGGTCATGACAGTACGCAAGCAAGTGCCTCCTTCTTTCAAGCCAGAAAAATGGTTCCTCCTACTGGATTTTTGACATCTGGGTCCATGCCATTGTCAACATAGTCAATAAACGAGAGAATTTCACAACAAGCGGCTAACACGAGGGACCCAGTAGCTTGCGCTACTAGTGGACCAGTCAGGGTCAATAGTTTTTTAGCATCTTTCATCACTACCTGAACAACAGTTATCTTTTCAACCAAATGTCCAATTTAAGCAAGCTTTGGTTGTAGGAGCCTGGTACCTTTGGTGGATCAGACAACAAATCACTCACAACGAACCAGTGCCACCCCCTTGGAGACGGCGACTTTCGATCTTGTCTATTATACATAACTTTGACGCAGCTAAGATTGTATCATCAGATCTGTCTGAATCAAAGTGGACAAGGCCTGACCAAGGGTTTACAAAACTAAACATCGACGGAGGTTTTTTTGCAGATGAAGGTATGGGGGCAACAATAGCTATGCTTAGAGATGGAAGGGGAAATTTTATTGCTGCTCAATGCAAGTTTATTCCTATGGCAGCAGATGCTATTACCTCTGAAGCTATGACGATGAGGGACAGACTATTACTTGCTAATTCCCTTAGGTTTAATTGTATAGAAGCTGAATCTGATTCACTCTAGCTCATCAACTTTTGCACGGGTCAATCAACATGGTGGGATGAAGCGGCGGCGATTTTTGATGAATGTGTTGATTTAAGTTCTTCGATTGGAAAGGTCATCTTCAGGCATCGTTTACGCTCATGTGCTAGCATACAATAGTTTTTGTAATAAGCTTTGTTTTTCCTGGCTAAAACAAGCCTTCTGACATTTTGGTTAAGGAGCTCGTAGATGATGTAAACATTATTTCCAATCAATAAAGCTAGCCATGATGGCCTTTCCTAGAAAAAGAGTTTCTAGTGGAACACTTTGTACTAGTTACTCTCCGGTGTCGTTTTCTTGTGCTAATCACCAATCAAATATAACTACCAATAGTTGGCAAACAGGTTTGAACATATTGATGTTGGTTTTGATCTGACGGCTTAACAGGACATTAGATCTGATAGCTTAACAGAAAAAAGGATAAAGATTAACGCTAAGAAAAAGAGGCCCACGCACCAACGTGCATAAGTCTCGATCTAACTAACGCTCCCTAATCTAGGGCGCCCAAAACCAACTCAGGTTTGGGTCCCCTGTTGCCAGAGCTACATAAAAGGTAGGGGAGCTTCGGCCTCGTGCGCCTGACCAGTTCACGTACCATCTCTAGCTCCCCAACATCCCATCAACCCATCCGATCAAGGGGAGCCGCTGCAGTGAGGGGAAGACCTAAGCCAGCCGCCACCGCTGTCCCAGGCCAGTGTCGGTGGCGTCCTGAGGGCATCAGGGCGTTGAGGAGGCCTTCTACCTCGACTACATCACCCCTCCATCACGCTTGCACCAACCAGGTGATCATGTCCACTGCTGTGACATGTAAAGAACCTCTAATCCCTCCCTAGTTCATGCTTATTGGGTGATCTTAATGCAATTTGATCCTGCTAATGGCCTCCCATAGATGCATATTATCCCTGTACGAGCGTGCAATGCGGGGGGGGGGGGGGGGGTTCATGGGGGAAATGCGCTAGGGTTATGGCGGGGCGGCTGTTTTGTTCGAGTCGTGATCGACGCAGACCATCGATTTCCATCGGACGGCTGGCAGCAACGCTTGGCTCTGCGCGGGGCTGGGGGCACTTAATGGGCCATATCCTGCCATGGGCTTCAGCCGAGGTTGCCTTACCCCAACGCATTTTTTTAATTTTCTTTATGATTTTAGCTGCTGGGTTGTGCCGTAGAATAACCGTGGGTTTTTTGGGCCATCGCGATTTTCTGTGTTTTCGAGTGCACTGTAAGTTAATATCTTTTATGTTTTGCACTGTTTAAAACAGAAAATGCCTAAAAAATAATGAACACATTATTATTCTGGGTAAAATTGAACCAACGAGATATTTTATTCGAGATTTATTATATTTTTGCATGATGATTTTTTTTAGACATAAAAAATGATGATGTTTTTCTTATGCTGATGTTTTTTAGGGGTTTTATGTTTAAATTGAGAATGAAATGACTTTAATTTTTATTCGGACCAACGTTGTTTTATTATTATGAGTCATCCCTTATGATATTTTAATTCAATGTTTTTAATGCCCAACGGTGTTTTGACATGGAGTTGAAATTAAATACTTGGCATGTTTGTTTATTTACCAACGTAAATTTATAATCATGCAAGTTTACTTATGATTTTTTTATGATAATTTCAGCTTTCTCTCCATTCCGGTCCGACACGGTTGAACCTCTTACGAGGAGTAACTTCACGCATTGGAAGTCCCAAGTCGAATTATGTTTGGGTTGTAATGAGTTTGATTATGCCTTCAGGGAAGAAAAACATGTAGCACCCATGGAATATGCTACATGGTATGCAGATCTCAAGAAGGACTATGATGTTAAGATGGAAAAGTGGAACAAGTCCAACCATATTGTGCTTCTCATCATGAAAGCAACAATATCACCGGACATTTCTGAGGCACTCCCCAAGAAAGACACTGCTAGATAATTCCTCAATGCAATGGAGTAGAAATTTAAAGGCTCCGGCAAAGTGTATGCTCATGAACTTTTCACTAAGCTTTTTCAGAAATACACCATTGACGAAAATGTTAGGGAGCACATACTAAGGTTGGTGAATGTTTACACCAAGATTAAAGCTTTGGAGTGTTCCTTAAGTGAAGCTTTTCTTGTAATAACGATTGTTGAGTGATGTTGGCTTGAACTACGTCCATATTTCCCCAAAGAGGAAGGGATGATGCAGCACAACAACAGTAGGTATTTCCCTCAGTGTTGAGACCAAGGTTGTCAAACCAGTAGGAGAACCACGTAAACAACTCCTGCATACAAAGAACAAATACTTGCAACCCGACGTAAGAGAGGGGTTGTCAATCCCTCACGGGTAAAAAGATAGATGAAAATGTAGTAGATTGGATAAATAGATCTCGCGGGAACGCGAGATAAAATAAATTACTAAAAATTATAGCAAGGTATTTTTGTATTTTTTTGGTTTAATAGATCTGAAAATAAAAGAAAATAAAAATAGACCGCAAAGGCAAATATATTAAAGAAGAGACCCGGGGGCCGTAGGTTTTACTAGTGGCTTCTCTCGAGAAAAATAACAAAGGGTGGAATAAAAAATTACTGGTGGGCAATTGATAGAACTTTAAATACTCATGACGATATCCAAGCAATGATCATTATATAGGCATAACGTCCAAGATTAGTATACCGACTCCTGTCTGCATCTACTACTAGTACTCCACACATCAACCGCTATCCAGCATGCATCTAGTGTATTAAGTTCATGAAAAAATGGAGTAATGCAATAAGAATGATGACATGATGTAGACAAGATCTATTTACATAGAAATAGACCCCATCTTGTTATCCTTAATGGCAATGATACATACGTGTCATTTCCCCTTCTGTCACTGGGATGAAGAACTATAAGATCGAACCCATCACAAAGCACCTCTTACAATTGCAAGATAAATACATCAAGTTGGCCAAACAAAACCTGTTGGGCATATAACTATTAGGTACGACCCGCCCAGTAGGGGCCGGATCATACTGTTGGCGACTCAAGGATGAAGATGGCGGGTTATGAAGCAAGCCTATTGAAGGCCCAAGACCCAGAGGCGGTTTGAGGCCCAAGAGGATAAACCACCATATGTGTAACTTGTATTGTAAGGCAAGCTTAGTTAGTCACCGAGACGGACATGTTGTGTATGAGCCGGCCGAGACTATGTAAGCCGCCGGGCATCAACCTGTGTATATAAAGGGGTGACCCAGCAGCGGGTTGAGGCAAGAAACAACAAGTCGAGAACTAGGTCAAGCGTATTCGCTCCCTGGTAATCAAACCCAAGCAATACAACCTAAAGCAGGAGTAGGCTTTTACCTCATTGAGAGGGGCCGAACCTGGGTAAAAGCTCCATGTGTCCTTTGTGCCGTTTAACACCTTCAAGCTAACCTAGCGGCGATGGCTCCACACCTAAGTCCTCTTGCTAGGGCATCGGCCATGTTAAATCCACGACAGTTGGCGCCCACCGTGGGGCCAACGCACGGTGGTTTTGAGTTCTTGAAGGGAAACTTCACAGGGATCAAGGGATACGCTACGGGTCGAATGACTAAGAGTCGTTGCGGAAAGCTCTACATCGACAATGCGGGCTGGGGCCCGAGGTCGGCTCAATCGAGTACGGGTACTGGGTCCCCTTCGGCGGAATTCATGTCTTCATTGGCAAGATTGGCGAGTCGGAAGTTGAGCCGCACACCTGCACCGACATCTTCGAGACGGCTCAACGCGCGACCTGCCAAAATTCAAGCCGCCCTGAAACATGTTTTTGTTGGCTTTACTCAAGGAACAGATCTGGAAGGAGGATCGGTGTCCGGAGGAGAGACGGTCGTCTACTCAGGCGATGAGTCCTCAACCGGCATGACCAACTCCATGTATCAAGTGCAGGATGGTAGGCTTGAGGGCTATTCCGATGGCGACAATATTCCGGACCCTTGCGAGGCGCCAAACCGGGTTGTGATCTCCATGGCCGGTATGCAGCCGGGGCAGACTTTAGTCGCAACAGCAATGATCTCCAGTTCGGCGACTGCTACAGCAGCCGGGCCAGGAGGCCATGTGCGCCCGCCAGCTCAAGTTTTATCTGAACTGTTGGGGGCTTTGACAACATTGCTGACCGTGGAGGTAACCCCGATGAATCAAGCGCATCACAATGTGGATGTCGCAAAGTTACATGTTGAGATAGCTCAAGCTAAGGAGGATCTTAACACTGAGAACACCTCGTTGGCGACAGAACGAGCCGCCTTGGAGAGGGTAGCAAAGCGGATTCAAGCAGAAAATTTTCTCTTGAGCTTGGACCGGAACACATAGAAGCCGTCTTTAATAGAAGGCATGCAAGTCATTTACCCCCGGTTTATGATGTGAGAAACCTTTTCAACACGCTTAGGGCAGGAACCAGTATCCCGCCTGTTGTGGATCGGGCTGTTCAGGCATCGTCCGCTGGGGCACCGGTTCAGCCACATGCTGCAGAACCCCCATGTTTGAATTTGACCCCTCCTCAGCATGTTCCAACGCCCCCGGGTCATTATTCTAATCCTCTGGATAACATGATAGCCGCGGCTACTCAATTGGTGGCTCTCCCTGTTCAAGATGAATCACTAGCTGCTATGGAGATACGGCGAGCCGGAGAACTTCTTCAGACGGCTATGGCTCAACAGGCAGCTTATTCATACAGTCGTGAATGAATTCACTCGACCCCGCATCCAAGCCGGAGTTATAGCAGACACATTGATTCACCGGCTGTGTCGAGCAGAGAGCGGCACCGCAATCACCCTTGTAGGCCTGACCCGTCGTGTGCTGGTAATGATGCTCAGGCTTTGGGGGACCAGGGCAGAGCGCGGCGTGAGGCTGAGCTGGCGACTCAGTTGGTGGCTCAACAGCAATCTCCGGTTTATCCGTCAGTGTCTGTGGAGGTAGGAATGACCTCTAGAACCTTGGGTGTGCCATGTTTAGTGTCGGCTCTATGCAATGAGCGCTAGCCTAAGGATTTCAAGGGCCCCCGTAAGGTGGCTAACTACAAGATGGATCAACCCCCAGAGGCTTGGATTCAGAGCTATGAGATGGCCATGGAGATGTTGGATGTTAGTGATGTTGCATGTGCTAAGTATTTCACCATGATGTTGGATGGGCCGGCTTGTACTTGGTTGAAAGGGCTACCCGCTAACTCCATTAGGTCATGGGCGGAGTTGAAAACGCGTTTTATCCAAAAATTTAAAGACACATGCAAGCAGCCTATGTCGATTCGGGATTTAGACTCTTGTGCACAAGGTGAGGGCGAGTCAACAACCAATTGGGTGCGCCGGATCTCAGCCGTTATAAGTATCAATGCCAGTTCAGCAGTCTTGATGTTGGAGAAGAATTGTCGTTTCCTTCCCCTTAAGCAGAAATTGGGGCGGCTTAAACGCAACTACAATGATATGAGGGAGCTCATGGCATATCTCATCAAATATGCCGACTCTAATAGTACTAAAGACCCTGAGTCTGATGAGGAGTAAGCTAGTACATTGAAAAAGAGTGGCAAAGCAAAGGGACAGCATAATACGGCGAGTCAAGTTGGCAATGGTAAGCACAAGGCTGACGGTGGTTTAGACTTTGTGGCTAACACCAATATGCAAAGTAATAATCAGCGTCGTAAGGGGAAAACATCAGAACCCCGGTTTGGTGGGCCGAAGTTCAACCTTGAGGCCATGATGAATCATCCTTTCGCAAAGCACAGCACCTAGGAGAAGCAGGCTAGTCATCTATGAAAGGATTGCTTCATCATGAGGGAGTATAGAAACTCTATTGTTTCAAGAATAATCATGGATCGTGATACACCTCCAATGTATCTATAATTTTCTATTGTTCCATGCTATTATAGTATCTATCTTGGATGTTTTATATGCATTTATATGTTATTTTATATGATTTTTGGGACTAACCTATTAACCTAGAGGACCAGTGCCAGTTTCTATTTTTTCCTTGTTTTTGAGTTTTACAGAAAAGGAATATCAAACGGGGTCCAAACGAGCTGAAAATTCCTGGCAATTTTTTATGGACCAGAAGAAGCCCCCGAAGCTAAAGAGTTGGGCCAGAAGAGTCCTGAGTCATCCACAAGGGTGGGGGCGCGCCCTATCCCCCTGGGAGCACCCCCTACCTCGTGGCTGACTTGGAGACCCCCTGATGTGAAACCGACGCCAAAAATTCCTATAAATACAGAAACCCCCGAAAAGAAACCTATATCGGGAGTTCCGCCACTACAATCCTCTATAGCCACCAAAAACCGGACCCTGTTCCGGCACCCTGCTGGAGGGGGGATCCATCACCGGTTGCCATCTTCATAATCCCGACGCTCTCCATGACGAGGAGGGAGTAATTCACCCTCGGGGCTGAGGGTATGTACTAGTAGCTATGTGTTTGATCTCTCTCTCTCTCTCTCTCTCTCTCTCTCTCTCGTGTTCTTGATTTGGCACGATCTTGATGTATCGCGAGCTTTGCTATTATAGTTGGATCATATGATGTTTCTCCCCCTCTACCTTCTTGTAATGGATTGAGTTTTCCCTTTGAAGTTATCTTATCGGATTGAGTCTTTAAGGATTTGAGAACACTTGATGTATGTCTTGCGTGGGATACCCGTGATGACAATGGGGTATTCTATTGATCCACTTGATGTATGTTTTGGTGATCAACTTGCAGGTTCAGTGACCTTCTGAACATATGCATAGGGGTTGGCACACGTTTTCTTCTTGACTCTCCGGTAGAAACTTTGGGGCACTCTTTGAAGTTCTTTGTGTTGGTTTGAATAGATGAATCTGAGATTGTGTGATGCATATCATATAATCAACTCCGTGGATACTTGAGGTGACATTGGAGTATCTAGGTGTCATTAGGGTTTTGGTTGATGTGTGTCTTAAGGTGTTATTTTACTACGAACTATAGGCCTGTTTGTGACACTTATAGGAATAGCCCAATGGATTGATCGGAAAGAATAACTTTGAGGTGGTTTTGTACCCTACAATAATGTCTTCGTTTTTTCGCCGCTATTAGTGACTTTGGAGTGACTCTTTGTTGCAAGTTGAGGGTTTGTTATATGATCCAAATATGTTATTATTGTTGAGAGAACTTGCACTAGTGAAAGTATGAACCCTAGGCCTTGTTTCAAAGCATTGCAATACCGTTTTCATTCACTTTTGTTACTTGCTACCTTTCTATTATTCAGATTACAAAAACCTCTATCTACCATCCATATTTGCACTTGTATCACCATCTCTTTGCCAAACTAGTGCACCTATACAATTTACCATTGTATTGGGTGTGTTGGGGACACCAGAGACTCTTTGTTATTTGGTTGCAGGGTTGTTTGAGAGAGACCATCTTCATCCTATGCCTCCCACGGATTGATAAACCTTAGGTCATCCACTTGAGGGAAATTTGCTACGGTCCTACAAACCTCTGCACTTGGAGGCCCAACAACGTCTACAAGAAGAAGGTTGCATAGTAGACATCAAGCTCTTTGCTGGCGCCGTTTCCGAGGAGGTTAGTGCTTGAAGGTACATCTTTAGAGCTAGCAATTGAATCTTTTAGTTTCTTGTTTTATCACTATTTTAGTTTATAAAAGAAAACTACAAAAAATGGAATTGAGGGTGCCTCATATGCTTCATCTTTTTAATGTCTTTCATGGAAATGATGGAAATGAAAATTGTGCTCAAGTCCTAGAAGAAGAATGCATTAAAATGTTTGGCATACAATCTTTGAATGATGAGCATGATTGCAATGTTGTTAGTATGAATTCTTTGAATATCCATGATTCTAATGATATGCAAAGGCACAAGCTTGGGGATGCTATGTTTGATGAAGATGATATTTTTAGTCCCCCAAGTTTGGATGAGAAAATTTATTATGATGATAGCATGCTTCCTATTTGTGATGATTACGTTGATGAAAGTGGGTTTGGAAGAGTGTAAACTTTAGGAAGTAATGATCCCACTATTTTGGAGGGTGTTGAATCTTATTGTGATAATTATGAAAGTGGATTTGGAGAGGTCATGACTTTATTTGGTGATGAATCCACTATTTCAGAAGAGGTTCCTATTGATTATGAGAACAAAGTTCTTATCTATGATAATTATTGTGGTGACATGTATGCTATAAAGAATAATGATAACCATGAAACTTTTCATCATGATTTTAATTTTCAATTGGATTATGCCTCACATGATAGTTATTTTGTTCAGTTTGCTCCCAGTACTATTTATGAGAAGAAATTTGCTTATGTGGAGATGCTTATGGCTCATGAAAAGAGTGCTTTATGTGATAATTAATTATATTGTTGAATTCATTCATGATGCTACTGAAAATTATTGTGAGGTAGGAATATATGCTTGTAGGAATTGCAATAATATCAAGTTTCCTCTCTATGTGTTGAAAATTTTGAAGCTATGCTTGTTTTACCTTCCTATGCTAGTTGATTCTTGTTCCCATAAGTTGTTTTCTCACAAAATGCCTATGCATAGGAAGTGGGTTAGACTTAAATGTGTTAGTCATATTCTTCATGATGCTCTTTTTGTGTTTCAATTCTTATCTTTTATGTGAGCATCATTGTCATCATCATGCCTAGCTAAAAATGCATTAAATAAAAGCGCTTGTTAGGAGGAAACCCAATATTTACCCCTACTGTTTTTATGTATTCATATGATTATGCTACTGTAGTAATCATGTTTATAGCTTTTGTTTCAATAAAGTGCCAAGCAAAGCCTTTAGGATAGCTTACGATGATAGTTGTGTTGATCCTGCTGAAAATCAGAAACTTTTGCGCTTAATAAATTAGTTTTGATAATTCACATAAACGTGCTTTTGAGCTGATTCTGTTTGTTCTGGTTTGATACACAAATTGCTCAGAGTTTCCTAATTTACCAGGATTTTTGGAGTTACAGAAGTATTCGAGAGTTATAGATTACTAGAGACTATTCTGTTTTTGACAGATTATGTTTTCTATGTGTTGTTTGCTTATTTTGATGAATCTATGAGTAGTATCAGAGGGTATGAACCATGGAGAAGTTGGAATACAGTAGATATAACACCAATATGAATTCACAATGAGTTCACAACAGTACATAAGTGGTGATTTATTTTCTTATACTAACGGAGCTCATAAATTTTCTGTTGAGTTTTGTGTTGTGAAGTTTTCAAGTTTTGGCTGAAGTTTTGATGGACTACGGAATAAGGAGTGGCAAGAGCCTAAGCTTGGGGATGCCCCGGATGGCATCCCCTCTTTCGTCTTCGTTCATCGGTAACTTTACTTGGAGCTATATTTTTATTCACCACATGATATTTGTTTTGCTTGGAGCGTCATTTTGTTTTATTTTGTTTTGCTTGCTGTTTGAATAATATCCCAAGATCTAAAATTCTTAAATGTTAGAGAGTCTTCACATAGTTACATAATTATTCGACTACTCATTGATCTTCACTTATATCTTTCGGAGTAGTTTGTCATTTGCTCTAGTGCTTCACTTACATCTTTTTAGAGCACAGCGGCAGTTTTATTTTGAAGAAATTGATGAACTCTCATGCTTCACTTATATTATTTTGAGAGTCTTTTAGAACAGCATGGTAGTTTGCATTGGTTATAAGTTTAGTCCTAATATGATAGGCATCCAAGGGGGATATAATAAAAACTTTCATATGAAGTGCATTGAAGACTATGAGAAGTTTGATTCTTTATGATTGTTTTGAGATATGAAGATGGTGATATTAGAGTCATGCTAGTGGAGTAATTGTGAATTTAAGAAATACTTGTGTTGACGTTTGTGAGTCCGGTAGCATGCACGTATGGTGAACCGTTGTGTAACAAATTTGGAGCATGAAGTATTTCTTTGATTGTCATCCTTTGTGTGGAGGTCGGGATATCGCGATGGTTAACTCCTACCAACCCTTCCCCTAGGAGCATGCGCGTAGTGCCTCGTTTCGATGACTAATAGATTTTTCCAATAAGTATGTGAGTTCTTTATGACTAATGTTGAGTCCATGGATTATACGGAGTGACCATCAAACCTCTGCACTTGAGGGAAATTTGCTACTGTCCTACAAACCTCTACACTTGGAGGCCCAACAACGTCTACAAGAAGAAGGTTGCGTAGTAGACATCAGCCTGCATGGTGGTTCAGGATCCAGCTCTCACGGACCTGTATTTGGAGGTGTTGGTTCAAGCTTTGGTTTTCAGGGCCAAGGCAATCAATTTTAATCAGCAATCTAGCCAGGGGAATTAGCAGCAGCAGTCTAGTTATGAGAGCAACCAAAAGCAGCTGAATCATGGTCAATATCATGTGTTCACCACAAGTCTGTGCAAACGGGATGAGAAAATCCATTAGCAAGCGGTGAACTCAGTTGAGCCGACGGTGCCTTGATATTTGAGGTGGTCTGAGCAGGATTAAGCTTACAAAGGTGGTCATGGATGGGGGCAGTAGTATCAATATCCTTTTCTATGATACTTTTCGTCATATGAATCTGACTAACAAAGATCTTAAGACGTCTTCTACTGTTTTCCATGGGGTGGTGCCTGGTAAGTCGGCATATCCAGTGGCTAAGATAACCCTGGAGGTGGCCTTTGGAAATGACCATGATTCCAGAGTTGAGAAATTGACCTTTGAGGTGGTCAAGATCAAAAGCCCGTATCACGCTCAGTTCGTGCGGCCGGCTTATGCCAAATTTATGGCACTGCCTTGTTATGTTTATTTGTAGCTTAAAATGTTGGGTCATAAAGGCGCCATCACGGGGGCATAGTGATAGGAAGATCGCTCTGGACTATGAAGAAGGTGATGCCGCATATGCTGAGTCGGCTTGTGCCACCGAGGAGTTAAAGTTTTATAAAGATAACATTGACCCGACGAATATGACACCTTTGAAGAAGCCAACTACAGAAAATGACCCCCTGTTGAAGTTTAAATCGGCAGATGATACTAAGTTGGTTGATTTTGTTCCTAGCAATTCATCCAAGCAGTTCAGAATCAGTGCTTATATGGATCCAAAATAGGAAAGCGCGCTCATCGAGTTCATCCGTTAGAACCAGGGCATTTTTCCATGGAAACCTTTTGACATGTCAGGTGTACCGACGGAACTCGCTGAGCACACTCTTAATGTTGATCCGAAGTTTAAACCAGTCAAGCAATTCCTTCTTGTTTGTTTTAACAAAGAGAGGCGCAAGGCCATCAGTGAAGAGGTGGCCCGGCTCTTGCCTGCTGGATCCATCATTGAAGTTTTCCATCCGGAGTGGTTGGCTAACTCGGTGCTGGTGCTTAAGAAAAATGGCACTTGGCATATGTGTGTGGATTACACAGACCTTAATAAGGCATGTCTGGCTGAACCTTTTTCTCACCCTCGTATTGATCAGATTATTGTTGCTACGGCGGGTTGTGAGCGTTTGAGCTTTCTGGATGCTTATTCTAGTTATCATCAGAAAAAGATGGCAGTTAAGGACAGATACGTCTCCAACGTATCTACTTTTCCAAACACTTTTGCTCTTGTTTTGGACTCTAACTTGCATGATTTGAATGGAACTAACCCGGGCTGACGTTGTTTTCAGCAGAATTGCCATGGTGTTATTTTTGTGCAGAAATAAAAGTTCTCGAAATGACATGAAACTCCATGGAGTCACGTTTTGGAATTAATAAAAGATATTGGCGAAAGAATCAACAGAGGGGGCCCACACCCTGTACACGAAGGTGCAGGGCATCCCCCCAGGGCACGCTCGTGCCTCGTGGGTCCCCTGGACCTCCACCAACCTCAACTCCAACTCTATATATTCACCTTCATGGAGAAAAAATCAGAGAGAAGGATTCATCGCGTTTTACGATACAGAGCTTCCGCCAAGCCCTGTTCTTCCTCGCGAGGACTGATCTGGAGTCTGTTCGAGGTTCCGGAGAGGGGAATTCATCGCCATCGTCATCATCAACCATCCTCCTTCACCAGTTTCATGATGCTCACCGCCGTGCGTGAGTAATCCCATCATAGGATTGTTGGACGGTGATGGGTTGGATGAGATTTACCATGTAATTGAGTTAGTTTTGTTAGGTTTTGATCCCTAGTATACATTATGTTCTAAGACTGATGTTGCTATGACTCTGCCATGCTTAATGCTTGTCACTAGGGCCCGAGTGCCATGATTTCAGATCTGAACCTATTATGTTTTCATGAATATATCTGAGTTCTTGATCCTATCTTGCAAGTTATAGTCACCTACTACGTGTTATGATACGGCAAACCCCGGGGTGACAATAGTCGGGACACTTCCCGTTGATGACCGTAGTTTGAGGAGTTCATGTATTCACTAAGTGCTAATGCTTTGGTCTAGTACTCTATTAAAAGGAGGCCTTAATATGCCTTAGTTTCCAATAGGACCCCGCTGCCACGGGAGGGTAGGACAAAAGATGTCATGCAAGTTCTTTTCCATAAGCACGTTTGACTATATTCGGAATACATGCCTACATTACATTGATGAACTGGAGCTAGTTCTGTGTCACCCTATGCTATAACTATTGCATGATGAATTGCATCTGACATAATTATCCATCACTGATCTATTGCCTATGACCTTTTCATATATTGATCTTTGCTAAGTTACTTCTCCGTTGCCACTGTTACGATTGTTACAAAATTGCTAGTGTTACTTTTGCCACCATTACCGTTACTTCCATACTACTTTGCTACTAAATACTTTGCTGCAGATATTAAGTCTTTCAGGTGTGGTTGAATTGACAACTCATCTGCTAACACTTGAGAATATTCTTTGGCTCTCCTTGTGTCGAATAAATAAATTTGGGTTGAATACTCTACCCTCGAAAACTGTTGCGATCCCCTATACTTGTGGGTTATCAAGACCTTTTTCTGGCGCTGTTGCTGGGGAGCATAGCTCTATTCTTTGAGTCACTTTGTATTTATATTTGTTGATCACTATGAGGAATTTTAAAGATCAAAGAACCAAGATTTTTTCCCTCAACTACGAGGGGTGGTAAGGAACTGTCATCTAGCTATGCACTTGATTCACCTTCTGTTTTGAGTGAACTTGCGACACCTACGCCTGTTATTGAGTCTGATATGTCACATGTTATTGATGATGCCACTTCTGCTATGCATGATGCTTATGATGATACTACTTCTCTGCTTGATAATAATGTGCCACTAGGTGAATTTCTGGATGAACAACTAGCTAGGGTTAGAGAGAATGAAATTACTGAAACTGGTGATATTAATGAAAGTGATGACGAAGATTCTCCCACTAGATATGAATTGCCTGTTGTACCTGAGGGTTATGTTATGGATGAAGAAACTGCTAGAGACTTTCTTGCTTGCAATGATAGATATGATCTTAAGAAACTGTTAGTTAAGCTGAAATAAAAGTCTTTGAATGCTAGAATGAAATATGACCCTGCTTTTGCTACTTCACCTATCTGTGTTGCTGATAAGGATTGTGAATTCTCTGTCGACCCAGAGTTAATTACTTTGGTTGACTCTGATCCTTTCTATGGCTATGAGTCTGAAACTGTTGTGGCACATCTTACTAAATTGAATGATATAGCCACCCTATTTACTCATGAGGAAAAAATGCGCTATTATTATATTCTTAAATTGTTTCCTTTCTCGTTAAAGGGTGATGCTAAGATATGGTTTAATTCTCTTGCTCCTGGTTGTGTGCGTAGTCCCCAGGATATGATTTATTACTTCTCTGAAAAATATTTCCCCGCCCATAAGAAACAAACTGCCTTAAGGGAAATATTTAATTTTGTGCAAATTGAAGAAGAGAGTCTCCCACAAGCTTGGGGAGGCTTCTCCGATTACTTAATGCTTTGCCTGATCATCCTCTCAAGAAAAATGAAATACTTGATATCTTTTATAATGGACTAACCAATGCTTCTAGAGTCCACCTAGATAGTTGTGCTGGTTGTGTTTTCATGGAAAGAACTGTTGAGCAAGCTGAATTGCTATTGAATAATATATTGAGCAATGATAATGATTGGACACTTCCTGAACCAACTCCTAAGCCAACTCCAAAGAAAAGGGGTATTCTATTTCTTAGTCCTGAAGGTATGCAAGAGGCAAAGAAATCTATGAAAGAAAAAGGTATTAAAGCTGAAGATGTTAAGAATTTAGCACCTATTGAAGAAATACATGGTCTTGATAACCCGACACAGGTAGTAAAGGTAAATTATCTCTATATATTTGATAAGGGTGAAATCCCATCTACTAAGTTTTCTAGTCAATGCTTGGATGAGTTTGATAGTTTCATTGTTAAGCAAGAAGACTTCAATGCTTATTTTGGTTGACAATTGAAACGTAATGCTTACATGGTTGAACACTTGAGTGATTATATGTCTAGAATTAAAAGTGATATCAAGATTATTAGTAAACATGCTTCCATGGTTACCACTCAAGTAGAACAAGTACTTAAGGCACAAGATGATTTTCTCAATGAATTAAATAATAAGAACAATGAGAATGTTGTTAGAGTTACGACCAGAGGTGGTAAAATGACCCAGGAATGTTTGTATCCTGATGGACATCCTAAGAGAGTTGAACAAGATTCTCAGAAAATTAATGTTGATGCACCTAGTCCTTCTAAGAAAAAGAAAAAGAATAAGGATAGGACTTTGCATGCTTCTAGTGAACCTGTTATAGACACACCAGAGAATCCCAGTGATATTTCTATTTCTGATGCTGAAACACAATCTAGTATGAACATTAACGTAGTGATAATGTTAATGATGATGTTCATGTTGATGCTCAACCTACTAATAACAATGATGTGGAGATTGAACCAGGTGTTGATCTTCATAACCCATAATCAAAGAATCAACATTATGATAAGAGAGACTTCGTTGCTAGGAAGCACGGTAAAGAAGGAGAACAATGGGTTCAGAAACCCATGCCTTTTCCTCCTAAGTCGTCCAAAAAAAGAATGGTGAGGATTTTGAGCGCTTTGCTGAAATGATTAGACCTATGTTTTTGCGTGTGCGTTTGACGGATATGCTTAAAATGAATCCTTATGCTAAGTATATGAAAGATATTGTCACAAATAAGAGAAAGATAGCAGAAGCTAAAATTTCCACCATGCTTGCTAATTATACCTTTAAGGGTGAAATACCAAAGGAACTTGGAGATCCAGGAGTACCAACTATACCATGTTCCATTAAAAGAAACTATGTTAAAACTGCTTTATGTGATCTTGGACCGGTGCTAGTGTTATGCCTCTCTCTTTGTATCGTAGACTTGATTTGAATAAGTTGTCACCTACTGAAATCTCTGTGCAAATGGCTGATAAATCAACTGATGTACCCATCGGTATTTGTGAGGATGTGCCTGTTGTGGTTGCAAACGTTACTATTTTAACAAACTTATTATTCTTCATATTCCCGAGGACGACAGTATGTCGATCATCCTTGGTAGAACCTTTTTGAATACTACAGGGGATGTTATTGATTGCAAAAAAGGCAATGTCACTTTTAATGTTGATGGTAATGAGCATATGGTACACTTTCCAAACAAACAACCTCAAATTCATAGTATCAATTCTATTGGAAAAAATTCAACAATTACTATTGGAGGTTTTGAATTTCCTCTTCCTACTATCAAAAATAAATATGATATTCTCATTGTTGGGGACATGCATATCCCCGTTGAGGTAACATAGTGTTATTCAAAAATTCTCCGGTTTCATGATATTCAGAGGAAGTTTGTTAACAAGACTTGATCAACCTTGTTAGTGGATTCCTTTTGATGAGCATGAGATGGATGAAGTTAGAAAGCACAACCTTCTTTACCCTTCTTTTACTTTCTGTTATTTAGATTAAATAAAGCAAAAATAGTATTTTCTGTCTGTTTTCTGAATTATCTGTGCAATAAAAAATACCCCGAAAATAAAAGTTCTCCAAATGCCTTGGAAATTGTATATGATTTTTTGTAGAATATTTGAGAATTTCTCGCACTTAGAACACACCAGGGGGACCCACCATTTGGTCACAAGAATGGAGGGCGCGCCCTACCCCCTGAGCGCGCCCCTGCCTCGTAGGCCCCACATGACCCCCTCCACTTATTCCAGCATCCACACACTTCGTCTTCCTCCAAAAAAAATCATCCTGTAGCTCAAACTCGTGTTCTTGCTCGTTTTTCTACCATTTTCGATCTCCTTGCTCAAAGCTCCGTTCACAAAACTGCTTTGGGGGATTGTTCTTCGGTATGTGACTCCTCCAATGGTCCAATTATATATTTTCTAGTGCTTTATTTATTGCAAATTTTTGCTGCTAAGGTGGCCCTGTTCTTGAGCTTGCATGTCAAATTTATATGGTCTAAAGTAGTTTTAATGCATGATATAGCCTCTAGGAACTTGTGGGAGTAGTTTCTATTAATTTTGTTGAGTTCGGCTCACTTTTATTTCAAGTCACTAAAAACTTCAGAAATTTTTCAGAGGAAGAAAATGTTGAAGAGATTGTTGAGAGGCTCCTTGAGCCGAAGCGCGAAGGAAAAGCAGAATGAAAAGAATAAGAAGCCCAAGTACAATCTTCCTCGCACTACGGTGGTTCGACCGTGTGAATGGCCTTGTGATGCATTCTTGAGGGCCGCCGGAATTTATGAAGACTTTTATTATTTGGTTGAGAAGGCAGGCATCACCGACTTCCTCCACGACCGGTGTGAACAATATCTCCTACTCACAAATATTTCTGTGCAAAACTTTCATTTCCATGCTAGAAGATCACCACCTTCGGTGGATTTTTATTTATATGATGAGTTTAAGGAGATGTCACTCTATGATTTCTGTCTGGTTTGCAAGTTGCCCTTTGCAGGCAGCATCGAGGAACCACATCCTAGTCATGTGGATGAATTTGTTGATGGAATTGATGTAGGGGAAACGAGAAAAGTTTCAGATGCAAGGATTACTAGTGTACATTTTCCTGTTCTACGTTACTATGCAATATTTGCTAGTAGATGTTTAATTGGTCGCGGGAACACTGGGGCCTTAGTGCTCCTGACCTTGCTATTTTGCGCCATGCTTTATTTCGTGATACAACTTTCAATCTAGGCGCGATGGTTGCTAAACAGTTGAGTCTGAACCGTTCAAAGGGCTCCATCTTTGGAGGTATCTTTGCTTCACGCCTTGCTAAACACTTTGAGATACCTATTAGGCATTATGAGAAAGAGGAAAAGGTGCTGCCAACTATTTTCTTAGACTATAAGAGTATGGTAGCACATGATTTTATTGTTAAAGACAAGAATAAGAGACTTAAGTATAACTTGGTATTTAGTAAGACTACTTGTGAGACTATCACCTTGTCTGCACCCTCTTTGTTTAACATACATTCAGGCACGTACCTCATCATGCCCGAGGACATTTACGCATAGTGGGAGCTGACACGAGTCCCAGAGCCTGAGCCTGAGCCACCTCTTGATCCATATCAGGAGTCTATTTATCTATGGGATCCGGAGGAGCTCGCTAACCAGTGGCATCCCGAGGACCCTCCTCAGTACACCGGAGAGGACCATTTTTATCCATGGGCATAGACCAACTTAGGACAAAACCCTAAGCTTGGGGGAGTGCGTATTTCTAACCGACATTACATTCATGTTCACACACTCATTCCAGTTGTCGTTGTTCATACTTTTCCATTGTACTATCCATGCTTCTTTATTTTATTTTCTTGCTTTCCTCTTGTGTGTTTGAAAAACTTTGAGAAAAACAAAAAAAATAGTTGTAGCTTTTAGCTAGTTTACTTTCCATGCTTGTAGTAGTAATATTAAAAGAAAAAACATTTCTCGTTCTTCTTTTGCTTGTTGGGACCTGCCCTGTGTAAATAGTTTTATTTTTCTTTGAAATTTTTTCTTTTCTTTGGGGTCGAGAGGAGAAAGACCACGATGAAAATGATGATGGCTCTCATATGCATTATTGTTGATCTAACCAAGAGCCCGTATTACCTTGTCTTCTCCTTTGAATTAAATGTTTGCAGATTCCAGCTTAGTCCAATGCACGTGCACTATTGTTATTATCCACACCGTTTGGTCATGCAAGTGAAAGGCAATAATGATTATATATGATGAAATGATTGAAATGAGAGAAGCTGGTATGAACTCGAACTATCTTCTTGTTGTAAATATGATTAGTTCATCGTTCCTGATTCAGGCCATTATGAATGAAACATGTTTGCAATGACAGTTAGAGATTATAGTTATTCATGCCATGCTTAATTAGCTAGGAGTTTATAATGGTTTACCTTGCGTGCCAACATGCTAATAAAATGGTTGTGATGTGGTATGATAGGGTGGTATCCTCCTTTGAATGATTCGAATGGCTTGACTTGGCAAATGTTCACGCACGTAGTTGAAACAAAATCAACATAGCCTCCACGATATTTATGTTCGTGGTGATTTATATCCTACTCATACTTGCACTCATTGTTGGTTAATCTTAATGCATGTTCATGACTGTTGTCGCTCTCTAGTTGGTCGCTTCCCAATCTCTTTCTAGCCTTCACTTGTACTAAGTGGGAATACTGCTTATGCATCCACTTCCATAAACCCCAAAGTCATTCCATATGAGTCCACCATACCTTCCTATATGCGGTTTTTACCTGTCATTCCAAGTAAATTTGTATGTGCCAAACTCTAAACCTTCAAATGTTTTGTATGCTCGAATAGCTCATGTATCAACTAGGGTTGTCTATATCTTCCATGCTAGGTAGGTTATTCTCACGATGAGTGGACTCCGCTCATCATTCACGAGAAAATGGCTAGTAACCGGGATGCCCAGTCCCATGCTCAAATCAAATCAAAATCATTGCAAACAAAAATCCCCCAGGATTGTTGTTAGTTGGACGGTACCCGTTGTTTTGGACCAGCCGTGGAATGTGCTCGTTGGTGGTGGGGGAGTATAAACTTTACCATTCTGTTTGGGAAGCGCCTATAATGTATGTAGCATGGAAGATATCGATATCTCTTGGTTGTTATGTTGACAATGAAAGTATGCCGCTCAAAATATTATTTATCTCTGTTTCAAAACTCGAGCTCTGGCACCTTTGCAAATCCCTACTTCCCTCTGTGAGGGACTACCTATTTAATTTTATGCCGAGTCATCATCGTCTTATAAAAAGCACCAGTTGGAGATCACCGCTGTCATTTGTATGCATTGCTATGAATTTACATTGGGTATAATTGTGACTGTATCTCTTTTGCCATGAATTACAATGTCTAGTCAGTCCTTGGTCTCCAGGGGTGCTCTGCATTTATGTTTTGCGGTCTCAGAAAGGGCTAGCAAGATACCATCTTGTTAAATCATATTATGATTGTTTTTGAGAAAGTGTTGACATCCAAGATTTATTATTATTACTCGCTAGTCGATTACGCCATTGATATGAGTAAACATGAGACCTAAATGTTATTGTGAATATGGTTAGTTCATAATCTTTGCTAAAAACTTGAATGTTGGCTTTACATATTTGCGACAACAAGATCAAACAGAGTTTGTAAAAGTTGTTCTTTATCACTTTTAGTTTGTCAACTGAATTGCTTGAGGACAAGCAAAGGTTTAAGATTGGGGGAGCTGATACGTCTCCAACGTATCTACTTTTCCAAACACTTTTGCTCTAGTTTTGGACTCTAACTTGCATGATTTGAATGGAGCTAACCCAGACTGACGCTGTTTTCAACAGAATTGCCATGGTGTTATTTTTGTGCAGAAATAAAAGTTCTCGGAATGACCTGAAAGTCCATATATATTCCGGTCAGTCCGGCAGCTGATTATTTATATGACAAGAATTTTCTGACTGTCATTATTGAATTCATTGCATATTTGGACTGACTACTGGGTGTCGTAATGTTGTGAATTTGACTTATGGTAGATTTAATCATCGTGTGCAGACCATACCTTTGACTGGGAATGCATGATGCACTTGGATCCAATTTCGTTCTCTTGCTGATTTAATCATTGCTGCGATAAAGGTGTATCTCTGATGGGTACTTGTTACTGAAAGTCTGATCAGAATACAATTTGCATCCAGTCGGATGTTTGTGCATAACGCTGTCAGCTGAGAACCCCATTGTTTTTAATTCCTTAGAGTGTATCTGTACGGCTCACGGCTTCTTCTGATTCAGCGTCGGTCGAGGATAAATCTCCATAAGGGGGTAACACCGAGGATTCAAAACAGTGAAGCGCGAGAAACGATTTATTGCAACAAAGTACACAGCAACCAAGCTACAAAGTTGATCCACACAGGTGTTGGGGAACGTAGCAGAAATTCAAAATTTTCCTACGTGTCACCAAGATCTATCTATGGAGAAACCAGCAACGAGGGGAAGGAGAGTGCATCTACATACCCTCGTAGATCGTTAAGCCAGGCGTTCAAGAGAACGGGGTTGAAGGAGTCGTACTGCCGTGATCCAAATCACCGGAGATCCGAGTGCCGAATCGAACGGCACCTCCGCGTTCAACACACGTACAGCCGGTGGCGTCTCCCATGCCTTGATCCAGCAAGGAGAGAGGGAGAGGTTGAGGAAGACTCCATCCAACAGCAGCACAACGGCGTGGTGGTGGTGGAGGAGCATGGCAATCCTGCAGAGCTTCGCCAAGCACCTACGGGAGAGGAGGAGGTGTCACGAGAGGGAGGGAGGCGCCAGGGGCTCATCTGTGGATGCCCTCCCTCCCCTCCACTATATATAGGGGCAAGGGAGAGGGGAGGCGCAGCCTTGCCCCTTCCTCCAAGGAAGGGGTGCGGCCAAGAGGGAGGAGTCCATCCTCCCCAAGGCACCTCGGAGGTGCCTTCCCCTTGAGGACTCTTCCCTCCCCAAGTTTCCTTGGCGCATGGGCCTCTTGGGGCTGGTGCCCTTGGCCCATATAGGCCAAGGCGCACCCCTACAGCCCATGTGGCCCCACAGGGCAGGTGGACCCCCGGTGGACCCCGGACCCCTTTCGGCACTCCCGCATAATACCGATAAAGTGCGAAACTTTTCCGGCGACCAAAATAGGACTTCCCATATATAAATCTTTACCTCCGGACCATTCCGAACTCCTCGTGACGTCCGGATCTCATCCGGGACTCGAACAACATTCGGTAACCACATACAAACTTCCTTTATAACCCTAGCGCCATCGAACCTTAAGTGTGTAGACCCTACGGGTTCGGAGACATGTAGACATGACCAGAGGCGTTCTCCAGTCAATAACCAACAGCGGGATCTGGATACCCATGTTGGCTCCCACATGTTCCACGATGATCTCATCGGATGAACCCACGATGTCAAGGACTCAATCAATCCGTATACAAGTCCCTTTGTCTAGCGGTATTGTACTTGCCCGAGATTCGATCGTCGGTATACCGATACCTTGTTCAATCTCGTTACGGCAAGTCTCTTTACTCGTTCCGTAACACATCATCTCGTGATCAACCCCTTGGTCTCATTGTGCACATTATGATGATGTCCTACCGAGTGGGCCCAGAGATACCTCTCCGTTTACACGGAGTGACAAATCCAGTCTCGATTCGTGCCAACCCAATGAGACACTTTCGGAGATACCTGTAGTGCACCTTTATAGTCACCCGATTACGTTGTGACGTTTGGTACACCCAAAGCATTCCTACGGTATCCGGGAGTTGCACAATCTCATGGTCTAAGGAAATGATACTTGACATTAGAAAAGCTTTAGCATACGAACTACGATCTTTGTGCTAGGCTTAGGATTGGGTCTTGTCCATCACATCATTCTACTAATGATGTGATCCCGTTATCAATGACATCCAATGTCCATGGTTAGGAAACCGTAACCATCTATTGATCAACGAGCTAGCCAATAGAGGCTTGCTAGGGACATGGTGTTGTCTATGTATCCACACATGTATTTGAGTTTCCTATCAATACAATTATAGCATGGATAATAAACGATTATCATGAACAAGGAAATATAATAATAATAACTAATTTATTATTGCCTCTAGGGCATATTTCCAACAGTCTCCCACTTGCACTAGAGTCAATAATCTAGTTCACATGGTCATGTGATTAACACTGATATGTCACATCGCCATGTGACTAACACCCAAGAGTTTACTAGTGTCTGTAAACTAGTTCACATCATCATGTGATTTAGACTCAATGAGTTCTGAGGTTTGATCATGTTTTGCTTGTGAGAGAGGTTTTAGTCAAGCGGTCCGAACCTTTCAGATCCGTGTGTGCTTGCAATTCTCTATGTCAGATTTTAAATGCTGCTTCCTCTCTCCACTTGGATATATTATAAATGGTTGCTCCACTATACGTATCCGGTTTGCTACTACGAGTCACTCGGATAGGTGTTAATGCTTGCATCGACGTAACCCTTTACGAACTCTTTATCACCTCCATAATCGAGAAACATGTCCTTATTTACTCCAAGGACAATTTTGACCGCTGTCCAATGATCTATTCTGGATCATTCTTGTACCCTTATAGTGACTCATGGCAAGGCACACTTCCGGTGCGGTACACAAGATAGCATACTATAGAGCCTATGTCCGAAGCATAGGGGCGACCTTCGTCCTTTCTCTCTTTTCTGCCGTGGTCGAGCTTTAACTCTTAACTTCATACCTTACATCTCGTGCAAGAACTCCTTCTTTGGTGATCCATCTTGAACACTTTCAAGATCATGTCAAGGTATATGCTTATTTGAAAGTACCATTAAGCATTTTTGATCTATCCTTATAGATCTTGATGCTCAATGTTCAAGTAGCTTAATCCAGGTTTTCCATTGAAAAACATCTTTCAAATAACCCTATATGCTTTCCAGAAATTCTACATCATTTACGATCATCAATATGTCAACAACATATACTCATCGAAATTCTATAGTGCTCCCACTCACTTCTTTGGAAATACAAGTTTCTCATAAACTTTGTATAAACCCAAAATCTTTGATCATCCTATCAAAGTGCATATTCCAACTCCGAGATGCTTACTCCGGTCCTTAGAAAGGATTGCTTTGAGTCAGATACCTTTAGCATCCTTAGGATCGACAAAGCTTTCTGCTTGTATCACATACAACCTTTCCTTACGTAAACTGGTAAGGAAACTCGTTTTGACATCCATCTGCCTGATTTCATAAATGCAGCTTATGCTAACATGATTCCGACGGACTTAAGCATCGCTACGGATGAGAAAATCTCATCGTAGTCAACTCCTTGAACTTCTGAAAAACTCTTCGCCACAAGTCGAGCTTCATAGACGGTGATATTACCGTCCACATCCGTCTTCTTCTTAAAGATCCATTCATCTCAATGGCTTGCCGATCATCGTGCAAGTCCACCAAAGTCCATGCTTTGTTCTGATACATAGATCCTATCTCGGATTTCATGCCTTCTAACCATTTATCGGAATTTGGGCCCACCATTGCTTCTCCATAGCTCGTAGGTTCATTGTTGTCTAGCAACATGACCTTCAAGACAGGATTATGCGTACCACTCAAGTAGTACGCATCCTTGTCACCCCTGAGGTACGTCGGTGACTTGATCCAAACTTCATGATCACTATCATAAGCTTCTACTTCAATTGGTGTAGGTGCCACGGAACAACTTCCCGTGCCCTGCTACACACTAGTTGAAGTGATGGTTCAATAACCTCATCAAGTCTCCACCATCCTCCCACTCAACTTTTCGAGACGAACTTTTCCTCGAGAAAGGACCCGATTCAAGAAACAATCCCTATTGCTTTGAACTGAATTAGGAGGTATACCCAACTGTTTTTGGGTGTCCTATGAAGATGCATTTTATCCGCTTTGGGTTCGAGCTTATCAACTTTGAAACTTTTTCACATAAGTGTCGCGCCCCAAACCTTTAAGAAATGACAGCTTAGGTTTCTCTAAACCATAGTTCATACGGTGTCATCTCAACGGAGTAACGTGGTGCCCTATTAAAGTGAGTGCGGTTGTCTCTAATGCCTAACCCATGAACGATAGTGGTAATTCGATAAGAGACATCATGGTACGCACCATATCCAATAGGGTTCAACTATGATGTTCGGACACACCATCACACTATGGTGTTCCAGGCGGTATTAATTGTGAAACATTTTGCACAATGTCTTAATTGTGTGCCAAAACTCGTAACTCAGATATTCATCTCTATGATCATATCATAGACATTCTATCCTCTTGTCACGAAGATCTTAAACTTCATTCTGAAATTACTTGAACCATTCAATAATTCAGATTTGTGTTTCATCAAGTAAATATACTCAACATCTACTCGAATCATCCGTGAAGTAAGAACATAACGATATTCATCGCATGCCTCGGACTCATTGGACTGCACACATCGAAATGTGTTACTTCCTACAAGTTGCTATCTTGTTCCATCTTCTTTGAAACCGAGGCTTTTCAAATCATCTTGCCCATGTGGTATGTTTTGCATATCTCAAGTGATTCAAAATCAAGTGAGTCCAAAGCGATCCATCTGCATGGAGTTTCATCATGCGTATTCACCAATGTACATGGTTTGCATGTCTCAAACTTTTCAAAAACGAGTGAGTCCACAGATCCATCAACATGGAGCTTCTTCATGCGTTTTACACCAATATGACTTACATGGCAGTGCCATAAGTAAGTGGTACTATCATTACTATCTTATATTTTTGCATGAAAATGTGTATCACTACGATCGAGATTCAATAAACCATTTATTTAGGTGCAAGACCATCGAAGGTATTATTCAAATAAATAGAGTAACCATTATTCTCCTTAAATGAATAACCGTATTGCGATAGACATAATCCAATCATGTCTATGCTCAACGCAAACACCAAATGATAATTATTCTGGTTTAATACTAATCTTGATGGTAGAGGGAGCGTCGATGTTTGATCACATCGAAATTGGAAACATTTCCAACACATATCGTCGACTCTCCTTTAGCTAGTCTCCGTTTATGCCGTAGCTTTTATTTCGAAAGTTACTAACACTTAGCAACCGAACCGGTATCTAATACCACAGTGCTACTAGGAGTACTAGTAAAATACACAATAACTTAATGTATATCAAATATACTTCTATTGACCTTGCCAGCCTTCTCATCTACCAAGTATCTAGGGTGGTTCCGCTCCGCGTTGTTCCCCTTATTACGTAAGCACTTAGTCTCGGGTTTGGGTTTAACCTTGGGTTTCTTCCTTTGGAGCAAGAATCGGATTTGCCGTTTCATGAAGTGTCCCTTCTTGCCCTTGCCCTTCTTGAAACTAGTGGTTTCACCAACCATCAACAATTGATGCTCCTTCTTGATTTCTACATTCGCGGTGTCAAACATTGCGAATGGCTCAAGGATCATCATATCTATCCCTGATATGTTATAGTTCATCATGAAGCTTCTAGCAGCTTGGTGGCAATGACTTTTGGAGAAACATCACTATCTCATCTGGAAGATCAACTCCCACTCAATTGAAGTGATTGTTGTACTCAGACAATCTGAGCACAAGCTCAATGATTGAGCTTTTCTCCCTTAGTTTGCAGGCTAAGAAATCGTCGGAGGTCTTATACCTCTTGGCGTGAGCACGAGCTTGAAATCCCAGTTTCAGCCCTCGAAACATCTCATATGTTCTGCGACGCTTCGAAAACGTCTTTGGTGCCTCAACTCTAAACCGTTTAATCGAACTATCATGTAGTTATCAAAAACGTGTATGTCCGATGTTCGCAACATCCACGTATCGACGTTTGGGGTTCAAAGACCTGAAGCGGTGCATTAAGGACATAAGCTATCTATCGTCCGCATAATCGCTCTTGTCAACTTTCAACTATATTTTCTCTAGGAACTTATCTAAACAGTGGAACTAAAGCGCGAAGCTTACGACATAATTTGCAAAGATCTTTTGACTATGTTCGTGATAATTAAGTTCATCTTATGAACTCCCACTCGAATAGACATCCCTCTGGTCATCTAAGTGATTACATGATCCGAGTCAACTAGGCCGTGTCCGATCATCACGTGAGACGGACTAGTCAACATCGGTGAACATCTTCATGTTGATCGTATCTACTATACGACTCATGCTCGACCTTTCGGTCTCTGTGTTCCCGAGGCCATGTCTGTACATGCTAGGCTCGTCAAGTTAACCCCAAGTGTTTTTTTGCTGTGTAAATCTGTCTTACACCCGTTGTATGTGAACGTAAGAATCCATCACACCCGATCATCACGTGGTGCTTAGAAGCGACGAACCTGTAGCAGTACGCAGTCGGGGAGAACACTTCTTGAAATTGTTGTAAGGGATCATCTTATTTACTACCGTCGTTCTAAGTAAACAAGAAGCATAAACATAATAAACATCACATGCAATTATATAGTAGTGACATGATATGGCCAATATCATATTGCTCCTTTTGATCTCCATCTTCGGGGCTCCATGATCATCATTGTCACCGGCATGACACCATGATCTCCATCATCATGATCTCCATCATCGTATCTCCATGAAGTTGTCTCGCCAACTTATTACTTCTACTACTATGGCTACCGGTTAGCAATAAAGTAAAGTAATTACATGGCGTTGTTCAATGACACGCAGGTCATACAATAAATAAAGACAACTCCTATGGCTCGCCGGTTGTCATACTCATCGACATGCAAGTCGTGAGTCCTATTACAAGAACATGATCAATCTCATACATCACATATCATTCATCACATTCTTCTTGGCCATATCACATCACATAGCATACCCTACAAAAACAAGTTAGACGTCCTCTAATTGTTGTTTGCATGTTTTACGTGGCTGCTTTGGGTTTCTAGCAAGAACGTTTCTTACCTACGCAAAACCACAACGTGATATGCCAATTGCTATTTACCCTTCATAAGGACCCTTTTCGCCGAATCCGTTCCGACTAAAGTGGGAGGCGGCACCCGCTAGCCACCTTATGCACCAAGTGCATGTCGATCGGTGGAACTCGCCTCACGTAAGAATGCGTGTAAGGTCGGTCCGGCCGCTTCATCCCACAATACCGTCGAAACAAGATTGGACTAGTAACGGTAAGCATATTGAACAAAATCAACGCCCACAACTACTTTGTGTTCTACTCGTGCAAAGAATCTACGCAATAGACCTAGCTCATGATGCCCTTTGTTGGGGAACGTGGCGAAATTCAAAATTTTCCTCGTGTCACCAAGATCTATCTATGGAGAAACCAGCAACGAGGGAAGGAGAGTGCATCTACATACCCTCGTAGATCGTTAAGCGGAAGCGTTCAAGAGAACGGGGTTGAAGGAGTCGTACTGTCGTGATCCAAATCACCGGAGATCCGAGTCTTGCGAATCAGACGGCACCTCCGCTGTTCAACACACGTACAGCCGGTGACGTCTCCCATGCCTTGATCCAGCAAGGAGAGAGGGAGAGGTTGAGGAAGACTCCATCCAACAGCAGCACAACGGCGTGGTGGTGGTGGAGGCGTGGCAATCCTGCAGAAGCCGCCCAAGCACCTACGGAGAGGAGGAGGTGTCACGGGAGGGAGGGAGGCGCCAGGCTCATCTGTGGATGCCCTCCTCCCCTCCACTATATATAGGGGCAAGGGAGAGGGGAGGCGCAGCCTTGCCCCTTCCTCCAAGGAAGGGGTGCGGCCAAGAGGGGAGGAGTCCATCCTCCCCAAGGCACCCTGAGGTGCCTTCCCCTTGAGGACTCTTCCTCCCCAAGTTTCCTTGGCGCATGGGCCTCTTGGGGCTGGTGCCCTTGGCCCATATAGGCCAAGGCGCACCCCTACAGCCCATGTGGCCCCCCGAAGGTGGACCCCCGGTGGACCCCGGACCCCTTCGGCACTCCCGGTACAATACCGATAAAGTGCGAAACTTTTCCGCGACCAAAATAGGACTTCCCATATATAAATCTTTACCTCCGGACCATTCCGGAACTCCTCGTGACGTCCGGGATCTCATCCGGGACTCGAACAACATTCGGTAACCACATACAAACTTCCTTTATAACCCTAAGCGCCATCGAACCTTAAGTGTGTAGACCCTACGGGTTCGGGAGACATGTAGACATGACCGAGGCGTTCTCCGGTCAATAACCAACAGCGGGATCTGGATACCCATGTTGGCTCCCACATGTTCCACGATGATCTCATCGGATGAACCACGATGTCAAGGACTCAATCAATCCCGTATACAATTCCCTTTGTCTAGCGGTATTGTACTTGCGAGATTCGATCGTCGGTATACCGATACCTTGTTCAATCTCGTTACCGGCAAGTCTCTTTACTCGTTCCGTAACACATCATCCCGTGATCAACCCCTTGGTCACATTGTGCACATTATGATGATGTCCCTACCGAGTGGGCCCAGAGATACCTCTCCGTTTACACGGAGTGACAAATCCAGTCTCGATTCGTGCCAACCCAACAGACACTTTCGGAGATACACCAGTGCACCTTTATAGTCACCCAGATTACGTTGTGACGTTTGGTACACCCAAAGCATTCCCTACGGTATCCGGAGTTGCACAATCTCATGGTCTAAGGAAATGATACTTGACATTAGAAAAGCTTTAGCATACGAACTACGATCTTTGTGCTAGGCTTAGGATTGGGTCTTGTCCATCACATCATTCTACTAATGATGTGATCCCGTTATCAATGACATCCAATGTCCATGGTTAGGAAACCGTAACCATCTATTGATCAACGAGCTAGCCAATAGAGGCTTGCTAGGGACATGGTGTTGTCTATGTATCCACACATGTATTTGAGTTTCCTATCAATACAATTATAGCATGGATAATAAACGATTATCATGAACAAGGAAATATAATAATAATAACTAATTTATTATTGCCTCTAGGGCATATTTCCAACAACAGGCGCACACACAATCATGATACTACAGCAGATGCACAAGCACTACACGAAGGATTACATTCTACGCTTGAGCAAACGCTCGTGAACTGACGAGGAAGCTAAGGAAGTAGCGAGTGGAACTGCTGACTCCGAAACTCCGGAGGGACAAGGCGGAGGGGTTGGAGAAACTGGCGGAGACTAAGGTAGCGCAACACCAAGTAATCTCCTGGCTTGAATGGCGTCTCGGACTAACTCGGAAATAAGAAGACACTCAGCCGTCATGAAACGGGACATGGCGAGGATAGCCGGGTCATCTTGAGGGTCGACAGACGGAAACTGGATCCGCCTAGGATTCTCGGCGACGGTGGGATAATATCGATAAGCACGGTTCTCTGGCACCATGCTTTCTTGACGAAGACCGGTGATTGCTACCATGGCGGCAAGCTGGACGGCACGCTCGGGAGTAGCGCCATAACCACCGTGGAAACTGTAGGTGCACTTACCAACAGGAATCGGGGCTGACAGATGGACATGAGCAACATACTCCAGGATTCTTCCTCCGGCAGGAGACTGGAATACTCGATAATGAGGTGGATCTCCGAGAGGATAAATGTTAAGCCACATATCGCCAAGGAGGGCGGCAAAGCTGAGAGGTGCAGGAGTGGAACTGAACTCAATGGGAGCAGCACCGGGAGCTCTGGGGAGGGCACTGAACTCATGGAAGTTGATCGCCATCTATGCATGAAACAGGAGTTAATGGTAACCGAAATAAGACTATATGCAGCAAACAAATGCAACACCCAAATGCAGCAAGCAAGGGCAACAATCAGATCCTATACTACTGTTTTCTAATGTTCCAGCGGGCTAGGACACTCTACAGCCAGACCTGCTCTGATACCAAGCCTGTGGCAGCCCGGCTCAGAGAAACCGGAACGCTCCGTATTCCAGCTGGGAGATAGAGGAGAAGTCTTTTGGAATACGATACTACTTAGCATAGAACAAACCAACTTTCTATTATTACACGAATATGAATACAAGGTCTCCGATATTACAATGAATAACATCGGTACGGCGACACTACGCCATTCTCAGGTGCTCTATGCAAGTAGCAGAACAACTCGAAGCAGCGGAATAATTCTAGCAGCAGAACAATGACGACGGTGGTGAACTCCACTCCGCAGGGACTCTGGCTGGAACGCTTATCCTAGCTCGCCAAAACGGAAACCATGACAAACAAGCAATCAAATCCGGCATGACCTGCAAACTGGCATGACACGCCAGGTCAGTACATTGAATGTACTTGCAAGCTCATAATAAACTAGAAGCATTCAAGGCAGACAACAGCATGGCAAGCACAGGTTAGGCAGAATTTAACATGATATCATCAGAACAATATAGCATGAACAACTTGAACATGATACAGTTAACACAACATGAACATGGCATGAACATATTAATCCGACAATACTATCATGCAACATGATGTCACTACATGCACCACTTATTCTGCTCGGGCTACCTTGTAACCATCACATGCATCACTTACCGACCTCGGACATCACACAATCACCTTATTATCAAATCAAGCTTGGTATAAACAATACCGTAGTAATCATTAAATGAACACAAGGAGCTTGATCTTTACTCGCACAACATCACGAATATACAACAACTCGGTATCCTCGATACCACCCTGATCCTTGCGGCGATCACAACCCGACCAACACTTGGCCCGTGATCCTTACGGCTATCACAACCCGACCAATAAATGGCACGTGATCCTTACGGCGATCACAACCCAACCACTAAACGGCCCGTGATCCTTATGGCGATCACAACCACGACCACTAAATGGCCCGTGATCCTTACGGCGATCACAACCAACTTATCTCATTGTTATTAAGCACATTATTCTTATTACTGTTGACTCCCAGTGTGACCTACTTTCGACCTTGGCCCTTATCCGCGGGCGCGGCTATCAATAGATTTAATATACACTCTGCAGAGGTTAGTACACTGTACCCACACTACGGAACCCATGGCCTCGCACTCCCATTCAGGTGGACCAACGGCGTTCCGACAAAACCGATCTACTGCCATGACACTCTCCCGGCCACTCCGACCAACTCCCCTCTGGGCTAAGTCATGGATGGCCCCATGTCTACCTCAAGACACAACGACCATCTCGTGGCCCGTCCCACTCTGGGACCCGGATCCAAAAACTAACTCAACAACTGGCACACAAGGCTTATGTCCGCCTACCTGATCAGGGTAGCACGCGCCCATAACCTTCCCTCGTTGGAGGCACCGGTGAGAGGCATGACAATAGACCCAGTTAAGACCGTCCCATACCGGTAAGTGTGGTTGCACTGGTCAGCGTCGATTCAGTGGCACCATGACTCAACCAATAGTTGTTCAAGTCCAATTTAATCCGGTTAACTTGAATGCAAATATACTAAGCCATGATAAAATACATGAACATGATATCAACATAATCATGAGGGTATCACATAACTATCCACCATATCAACAATAAAGCATATCCACTGAGCATGGCACACTGACTAGCATGACCATCACCAACATCAACATGTACTACTAGCAAGCATAAACATATGAAAGGAAATACTAGCAGGTAGAACATGACAACAGAGTACAAGACAATATAGCACAAAAGTGAACATGCAAATCTAAACATTACCGGAACAATGATAACCATCTTTTCAACAAGCAAGCATTTAATAAAGATTCAAGTTGAAAACCATGGCTACTGCATGACTATCATGCAAGTGGGTATTGTGGCTTGCCTGAGGGTGACGGAGACTCCGGGAAGACGTGCAAGAAACTTGCGGAAAGAATCGCCAAAAAATGTTCTCTCCCAACGGGGCTGATTTGGGCAAGGGCAAAATGGTCATTTCCAGTATGTCAAACCATAATGAAAATGATACTAACAAAAAGATCTCGACGAGACGAAGAAGTGAGTGTTGGTTTCACCTTAAACGAAGTTACGGTTGAAAAGTTATGAGGGGTTGAAGTTCAGGGACTTTTCTGCAAAAATAACATCACAGCCAAGTCACTGAGTGGATAATGTAGAAACGGGTTTTCAGAAACACGCTTTCGATCAGTGGAAACGCACTCACCAAAATATGCTTCCACTTGCCACGTCAGCATGGACAGGTCAATGCGGGGCCGGCTCCTAGGACGCTGACAGGCGGGGCCCGCGGCCAGCTGACAGGCTCCAGGGGGGTCAACGGCCCTGTCTTCTTCCTCCCGTGCTCGCTCACGAGTGGAACATAGGAGGCAGGGGCGGCCGCGGCAGGGGAGGTGCCGGCCGGCTCCGGCGAGCTCCGGCCCGGCTGAGCACACCGGCGGGGTCGCAGGGGCCTCGCGCACCCGTTCCCACGGCTAGGAGGTGCTGGGGAGGCGCGGGGAGACGGCGAACGGCGGCGACCCGAGGAGAACAGAGAGATGCGGGTGGAGGTGGTTGCTGGCGACCAGGGCACTTCGGCGAGGGCTAAGGGCGTAGGGCGGTTCACCGGGACATGGGGGAGGCGGTGGTGGAGTACGGAGGGAGTGGGAGGGCTTGGACCGGTCGGACGGGGTGGAGGCCGGACGGGGTGGAGGCCGAACAGTGGAGGCGGCGCCCGAGCTCGAGGAACACGACCACGATGCTCTCCGACAATGGGCAAGTGGTTGGGGGCGAACCGTGAGGAGGTGGGGGAACTCGTGGACAACACCGAAGGAGGAGAGGAGGCTCGAGCTCGCCGGAACCAAGGAGGAACCGCGGCGGCCGAGGCGGTCAAAGGCGAACTCAGGCGAGATGTCGTTGCTCCGGTGGACAAGGAGGGACGGGGAGGGGCTTGGGAGCTATGGAGGAGGTTGGGGCATGCTTA
The DNA here is from genome assembly GCA_021605145.1 of Aegilops bicornis. Classification (NCBI taxonomy): domain Eukaryota; kingdom Viridiplantae; phylum Streptophyta; class Magnoliopsida; order Poales; family Poaceae; genus Aegilops; species Aegilops bicornis. The sequence goes on from CM038671.1 coordinate 713,545,090, forward strand.
TATAGCTGAGGGGAAGTCTCTAGAGCTCACGAGCGAGCTCCCGACCGAGCTTTAATGGTGGGCAGAGGCTGGACGCGGCACGGGCATGGCGCTAGCGGCGCATTTAAGGCGAACGACGACGAACCATCGACGCAGGGTGACGCAGGGCATCATGGGGAAGTTCATGGACAAAGTTTGAGGTCGAGATGAGGACGGAGCCGAGGAGAACAAGGGCGGGAAGAGGCCAGAGCGCGAAATGAGCGTGACGACATCGTGATCACCACGGGCTCTGGTGCAAATGGCGCATTCTGTCCGGGCCGACCATGTCCAGTGGAATGACCCTAGTGACCTGAGTATAGATGAGGAAACAAATCGTTCCAGGGGCAAAGAAGAGATTTGCACTTAGCTCCAAAGTAAATCAGCAGCCAAGTGTTTGTGTTGTGCAGTGGGGACACCGGCTAGGTAACTCAGTAAATAGCTTTTCTGGGAGGTTTATCTATCGAAGAACTTTCATCCTAGAGGTTTTGAGGGTAAATGGACCAGGTTTTACTGCAGTTGCTTCACAACTGACCTAAATGGTCCTGAAACTAGATCATGATGGTGCACTCACATGGAGTTATGGAATGGGTTGCAACTTGGCAAATTCTCATGATATGGACATATAAAGATGCTGCAAAAAGCTCATGCCAAATGGACAAGCCAAAATGGCACTTGCTTTAAAAACATTATTTCTGTCCAGAAACTTGAAATAATTATGGTGATAAAATGGATCAATGAAATGATGCCAAAATGGGTGGAGATATGTTTCATGGGTAGAATAATGATCTGGTAATTTATCAGGATTTTTGAAGCAATACAAAATATACTTGCTTCACAACCTGAAAATATTGCCAGAAATAAAGATTTGCTTCTTTGCTCACATAGATGATTGGATGGATCTGCAAATGGGTGGAGGGGGTTAATATGAGCACAATAAGGAGTGTGCAAAAGTTCAACTCATTTGGGTATTCCTAGCTAGTACTTCCTTCACAAAGCTTTCTGTTTGACACACACTTTGAAAAAATCACTGAGGAAGATTAGCTAGGCAAATAAAATTGAACTTGTGCATGAGGCAATTATTTGGACATATAAACATGACCAAAAAGGTTGGGAGTCAATAGGAAAAATATAAATGACACTTCCTTCACAAAGTGTCATTCTCGGCAGAATAGAAAAAGGAATATTGGGGAATTATTTTTGAACTGGCCAAGGAAATGTATGGGCATATTTAAGCTATATATGACCCAAAGGAATTATGAGAATTATTTGGAGATTTTTGGAGTGACAAAAATATAGGTTGCTTCAAAACCTAGGGTTTTAAAGGGTTAATCCTTTATCAGAAAAGGAATATTCCCAATAAAAAGAATATTGGGTTAGGTCAAGGATGAAAATGACAGGGTTTCAGGATGATGATGAGGATGACAAGCCACTTTAATCCTAGGAAGACATGATATTCCCAAGTTTCAGAACCACATAGCCACGAAAAAGCAAAACAATCGAGGAGATCCAAGAAAATCAAGGGAAAAAGAAAAGGGCAGAAATCCAGGTTGTTACAGAGAAAACATAAGTCCGCGGATCGACCACACGGATCGCTGACATGGCTAAATCTCCTCCGCACATCCCCACGAGGCAAAACCCACCAGCCCCACGTCCCACGCCCTCTCTCCACCTTATCCACCCGACACCCCCACGCCCCCACCACTCATCCCTCTCGTACGTCTCTCTCTCTCCCTCCTTCCCTCTCTCTCTCTCCCTCTCTCTCTCTCCCTCTCTCTCTCTCGATCTGGAGACACCACCACCCGCGGCCACCTCTCCTCCCGGCCTCTGCCTCGCCATCGCTTTGCCTTCTCGCCGCCCCCACCCCATCGCCTTGCCGCCCCCCCGGCCTGTCGCCTCGGTGACCACACATGAGTCACCCGTCACCCCCAACGACCGCTGGCCTGGGCTCCGTTCTCCCCACCGGCCCTCGCTCGGCTCCCTGCCGCTTCGCTGCCCTGGCCCCGTCGCTTCGCCTTACCTCGGCCAGCGGCATGAAAGCATGGCGTACGCAGCAGGCGACGAGCATGGAAAACCTGCGGGTGGCGAGCATGGCGTGCAACGGCGGCTCACTCCACCGTCGACTGCTCAGCGCAGGCGCGCGGCAGCCTCGTCCCTCTGGAGCATGGCGGCCTCGTCCCTCGAGCATGGCGTGTGACGGCCACTACAGGGGAGCTGCTCCCTCCGGCATCGGCCGCCCGACGCTGCACTGGCGCATGGCGGTGCCCCCCTCTCTCTCTCTCTGCAGGAACCAGCGAGCATGGCCGGGCGGTGGTGCGGATACCAGGGTCGGCCAAGCGGCGCGGGCGAGCATGGTTGTTCGGTGGCGCGGCGAGTAGGGCCGGGCGAGCGTCGCGGTGAGCAGGGCGAGGCGGTGGCAGTGGTGTCCCTGTGGTATTGTCCCTGGCGAGAAGGACGGCCAGCGGTGAAGAACCTGTTCCTGTGATGGAGGACTTGATTGCTTTTCATTTTTAGTTTATAGGGGTCCTTGTGTAAATTTTGAGGACACTTCTGTAACTTCTCTGTAACCACTGACGATGAATGCAACACAGCAAGGGCGTGTCGGATCCAAAACCTCCGTGAGCTAAACCTATTTTTGTTTGTTGTTCGTGTGTCCCGCGAGATGCTCTGCTCGGACGTCACTTTATTTAAAAAAATGAAAAACTTAAAAAAAAAGAAAAATAATATTTGTCGTCTGTACTTTAGTCTGGATGATGGCAAAGCACATGTTTTGACTGACGGCAAAGAACATGTTTTTTGCCGTCTGTTATTTTTGCGGCAGACAGCAAAACTATATTGACTGACGGCAAAATCTTTGCCGTCATCTCGACAAAAGGCTGACGGCAAAGTATTCTTTGCCGACTTATCTTTGCCGTCTGAGTTTTCCGTCTGCTTTTTGACGGCAAAATCTTTGCCGTTTGGATTTGGGTCTTTGCCATCTGTGATCCACAGACGGCAAATTACCTGTTTCCTGTAGTGCCCCGATGCCTACACGACGCCACAAGAGAGGTGGTACTTCATATCTCCTCAACTTTTTGATCTCAACCAGAAAATAGATCTTAACTTGGTTACTCTACTTTCTTTTCATCTCTTAGAATTTAGTTCTTAGTTCGAAGCAAACAGTGGATGCTAAATATCATTTCTCCGGTTTGCAGCTTCAAATCTGCCATGGAACAGCCATAATACGGTTTAATTGATCATGCTTAGGGTTTAATTGATCATGTTGGTTCTGTGGTGGTTTCTTTAATCAAAATCAGAGGGGAAACCCTCTGTTGCTAAAAAAATATGCTTAGTTCCCCCTTTTATGATCACTATACGATCAGAATACGTGCTTCATGTCATAATAACACTGCTCCACCCATCAAGCTAAACAAGCTTAGTTGTTCAAATACGAATATGATATTATTAAAACAGAGTTGTTTAATTGGTCGGCTAAATGTTCCTAAATTAGTTTCAAAAATGCATGTTCGCTGCTCGGGTGTGTATCTCTACATAGTGCCCACGGTTGGTCGGCCCACCCTGGGATGTTGGGTCGTCACAGGCCCCGATTCCCCTCTATTCTGTTGCGCGCTTCCGATCTCTACTCTCCCCCAGCCGCCTGCCTCGCCGGCGACTTGCCGTCCCCGGACGGCATGACTCTAGGAGGATACGCGGGACTAACAGGAGGCCAGGATCCGCTCGCCCAATAGCGTCACCATTGCCCGGGCGCGCCGCCGTGCCTACCTTCCCATTCGATTCGGGGCTCAGCGTGCGGCACCCACCAAGCCAACCCGATTTATCCTGAGATACGTCCTCAACACTCGGCAGCCCACTCCTCATCACCCATTTTCTAATTGATTCATTACTCATTAGGCGTGTCATTAGGGTTTGTTGTGTGCTCAGTGCTACCTACACTTAATGGTTCAGATGTATTTCGGTAATCTTTAGTACCTGTAAAGTTCACAGGGTTTTCAAAATTCTGGCCCTCGGAGCAGACACTAGTCATTTTGGATTGTTGGTCGTAGTGACATTGACCCAGATTACTACTGCAAGCCAGGTTTGTTGACAATTTTACTTGTCTTTCTTACTCATTCCATATAATATCCAATTATTCACGTCGATTAGTTGCAAACAACAAGTGCTAGACAAACTTCTTCATTCAGATTTTGGATGGTCTCTGACTGCAGTTACAATTATGCATACTTGTCCTAGTAAGCTCACAAGTAAATGATTGATTCACTACATATATGCTTGCCTTGTCATATTTGTTGTCAATATTCTTTTAGGGTGGACCACCCTGTTTCTAAATCTTTGGAGCAGTAGACATGAGTGAATAGTATTTCTCTATGTGATCTCTTCCATCATGTGTGGGCAACGAACATCGCATTGTATAGAAAGAAAGTGTCATTTCCGCTTTTACATAGGTTTTGATCTTTTACATGGAATACAATCTGCCTACTTGCTTTGTGTCGCACTACCAACACTCCACCCTTGAAGCTAAACATTATGCCACTCATAATTGCTTAGTTTATTTGTTCAAATACGAATTCATATGATTCTAATGTTCCTACTTCAGTTTTGAAATGTCGGCCTGCCTGCTATAGAGACATAAGGGGTTTGTATTTCTGTGTGTGGTCTGGTCAGCACGGTCGGGGGGTGAACTTTACATATGCAGGGGTTTATAGGGAGACACTCTTCGAGTTGAATCCGCAATGCATTCCATAGATAATTTGACTACTTTTTATGTTTTCATGAATCTCAGATTCTGAACAACATCATAATGATTATGAGCTTGCGTGCATGAAAAGAATAAAAGCGAGAACAATGCCATGGCTGTCAAACTTAGCATTAAGGGATGAAATCAAGTCTGGATGCAATGCAATGCAAACGCTCTCCACCTATAGATTCATGCTCGTAATATGATCCTAACAGGATTACGAGCTAGAGGGAGACCTAAGTCAATGTAGCTCCCTAGTGGAGGAGTCATAGGAAGATGCCCTATCTTATTCACCCATCAAGGTACTTGCTCTAACTTTCCAAGGTTACATTGCTCGCACATATCTTGCAATCGATGCTTTGCATTGCTTCTACTTTGTTGAACTGCCATTAGCTTAGTTTACACATCGTGTATGTGAATACGCCGCCTATCCATTTTCAAGACATATTCCATCTGTCATCATACCATATTTATCCATTCAAATGTTGTTCTTGTGTATCAAACATTCAAAAGGAAGAGGGCGATTCTTTGATCGTGGAGGAGCACAAGCAAAGTATTTGGAAAAGGTAGTGTCACCGATAAATCAAATAGCCCATTAGGTGTAGTTGCAATATGACCTCGACCCACAAAACGCCCAACTCTAGCAGACTCTAGCCCTACTACACCGGTCATTTCGATGCCCCAACTCAAAGAGACCCCAAGCTAAGACAATAAAGTATGATTATGCCAGTTGACATAGCACCAGCTCTACGACGCAAAACCCCCATTCCAGCAAAGAGTACACCAAATCCAGTTGTCAAATCCCTTTTTGAACCAGAGAGAGCCCCAATTGCAGCAGATAGGACCCATGTTCCATTTCTTCCCAGTTTAGAAGATGAAGCTTATGTTGTTGTCAGGAACTTTGTGCGCATCTTTCCTTCATGGAAAGATTATACCACAGACAAAGAACAATTTCCAGTCTTCCTCCGCAACTTACACGTAAGTAATGTACTAATGTTATTCATGGTCATTACTGCATATGTTTCACGATGTAAGACACGAGACTTCATTCTTTTAAATAGGCGAGGAGCAAACTGGATTGTGAAGACGAGCAAGGGTTGGTTGCGCTTTTCAAGCACTCGTTGATGAAGTATCGCTCCTACCTGAGGCAAGCGCACTTTGATGGCAAGCCTCTGAACGAAATTTCTGTAAAGTCTTCGGTTCTACATTTATCCGACGGTGACTGGAATAATCTTGTTACACATTGGTCTCGGCTGCAGCGTAAGGTACTATCTATGATATCACATCACAATTTGAACTACATTTACGCATTTGCCTTAATGTCTCACTTGTATGAAAAATCATAGCGTAAGAACATTCGTTCTCAAGGGACCACAGAATCTACGCAACTATATCGCATAATCGCATTGCTCTTGTGAGTACCTCTTGCCCTGTATGACCATACTTACTTTCATAGTTGTTTGATTATGTAGCATCACTGCACATGTTAGCCTCGTAATCGTCCATTTGGTGGACATTATAAGATCTGTATGGACTCTTACATAAATTTAGAATCAACCCAATGCTTTTGAAGAGGTCTAGCTCTGCAGTCCTCTTGTAAGGACAGAACATGGTCTATCACTATACTTACATTAACAGTTACTCCCTCCGTCTCATAATATAAGAACATTTTGTACAGTACACCAGTGTTCAAAACACTCTTGTATTATGGGAAGAGGGATTGGTTCATTGTGTAGCATTCTCCATCTTATCTCCCCCGCCCACCATTTACTAAAAAAGATCAGATCTATATTTAATCTTACCAACAAGTAGAATACACAGACAATGCCAAGGTACGAAGTGTAGCCCATTGCTCTTTTCAAAGACATTTTGTCCTCAGAACGCTTGTACTTCCGAGGATTGGTAGTTGATTATGTAGCATCGATGCGCATCTTATATTCATTATCCTCTATCCCTTCCAAAGATTATCATATCTATAATTACTCTCTACAAAATGTAGAGTACAGGCAATGCTTATGAAGAAGATTTTGTGCTGAAGTTCTTGAGTTATCCTTCCCTTGACATGGAGAAGGGCATTATAAAGCCAGTGTTAACTGTTAATGTAAGTTAGTCCTTCTAAAGCCTTTATCCTCAACTGATGTTTAATTTGGTCATACTCCCTATCATTTATTGCTGTTTAGTTTGTTGTTTCTACCAAAATGCATGTTCACAAGAACCGTAAGTTCTAAGTTATACTTGTAAAACCAAATTCCTTATTCATACCATGCACATTACTTAATACTCCCTATATGTATGCTTGTTTTTGTGGATCTATAATCCAAAGGTGTGGTGAAGCAGCCCACGTTTGCACCTTGTCATCTCCTATTTTATCTTCTTTGGTGTGGTGATGATATGAACAACATGCCATGCACATTATCCAAAATAGATACAATGATTTTCTTTGCCCTTCATCTATGCTTGTTATGTTGACATGGTAATCCAGTAGTGTGGTGAAGCTCCCCACATTATGAACAATGCCAAATTATGCTATTGATATTTTGAACTTACTCTTAATTTTCTAATTTGAAATTGGATGGAATTGACAGCATAGTTACATCTTTGTTTATACACATGCAAAACATGTCATCTCTCTGCTTTGTTTCAGGGTGATATGCCTGATGGCATGCACAAGTCTGCTGAAGGCTGTGAGACAAACACAACATATATTGCAGCAAAGAAGGCAAAACATCTTGAAGATAGCGAGACAACCCCAAAGTCTTGTCTTGATGCAAAGATTCAAGTTACTTGAGACTAGCAATGACAAGCTCACGTAATTCGTTATGCGAATCAGTTCGAATTTTTCAGTCCCAAGTTCTAGCAGAAAGGCATTCTGCAACTCAAGTTCGACTCAAAGTCCTATCTCTAAGAAAGATTGCGGAGAACACCAATGAGAACCTCATCGCTAAACAGCTACCACTACAAAAAAAATACACTTCTGTGATGATACGTGTTTGTCACAGTAGGTCACGTTTTTTGTCATGCATGTACATCCATGACAAATTTATGATAGAATCAAGATAATCATACTGTCTTTGTCGTAGAAGTGTTCCATGACATTACCAAAATTATCATCATGGAAGTGTCCACTTCCATGACGATAAATCGCGTCCGTAAGTGCTTTCGTCAAGGGTGACCGACACGTGGCATCCACCGCAATGGAACGCCGTTAAGCTATCGAGTCGGGTTTTGGATCCGATAACCCGTTAATGTACCCCGACCAATGGGGATTTTCCACGTGTAAAATCATAATTGGCTGGAGGAAACACGTGTCAGCTCATCGTTGGGACAGATGTCATCCACTCATTGGACAGAAGGCGCCTATGTACGTCGACACGTGGCACGTCCCATCAAGTTTAAATGGGCCGGCCCAACTGAAGGCCCACAAGATTTTGTGGACCATAATGGGCCGACCCAGCTAAAGGCCCACGAGATTTTGCGGACCATAATGGGTGGCCCAGCTAAAGGCCCACAAGATTTCACGGGCCATAATGGGTCGGCCCAGGTAAAGGCTCACAAGATTTTTGTGTGCCATAATGGGCCGGCCCAGGTAAAGGCCCACAAAATTCTTGCGGATCATAATGGGTCGGCCCAGCTAAAGGCCCACGAGATTTCGCTGACACTAATGGGCCGGCCCAAAAGGCCCACAAGATTTGAGGACCCTAGTAGGCCGCCCATTAACTTGCTTTGCCATGTTTTGGGCCAAATGTCGCCCATATTTGATCCGGTCCATTAATGGCCTGCCACGTTCGGGGCCTAATAATGGCCCATATGAGATCCGGCCCGTTAAAAGCCTCCCACGTTCTGGGCCAAATCACGGCCCAGATCAGGTTCGACCCTTTAAGAGGCTTTGGCCTCAGTTATGGCCCATATCAGATTCGGCCCGTTAACTGAACACTATGCTTTTGGGCCCACTTGCAAAAGGCACATTTAGTAATTCGGCCTGATATTAGTTATGGCATGTTAAGGGCTCATTTAACATTCCGACCCTATATTAATTTCGGCCTGTTAAAAGCTCGTCATATAGTTGTGCCTAACTACGGCCCGGATTGCATCCGGCACCTTTCATGACCGATATCTGATTGGGCCAAACAAGGACCGAGACAATTTTGGCCTGTTAAAAGCCCGTGATTTGATTCACACAATCATGGGCCGGGGTCCATTTCGGGCTGCTGCCAGCCCGTGAGCTGTTTGGCACGTTTTAGGGCCAACCTAGTTGTCAGCCTCCTAAAAGCCCATTGAGTTTTCTTGCAAAAAGAGGGCTGGGGGTTACTCGGCCTATTAAAGGCCCGAATCTCTTGGTGGGCGGTTTGGCCAGGGCCCATGATGCGGATATTACTTCGTGATTTCATGACGGCCCGTTTTTGTTCTGTTATTTTACGGTTTGGCCGCTTTACTGCGAAGACAGGATATATATACAACAAAATAATTGCAGCATCATGAATAAGAAAAAACCTAGACTATACAATAAAGAAATTACGGCATATTACATCCACTGGGCATCAAAGTTCGCCACTATGATAATAAAGCACAAGCAGACAGCAGATTACATATACTGGGCATCAAAGATCGCCACCAGTGCAAATAAACACGCCGAAAAAATAATATACAAAACCGACAGCACTTCAATAGAGTTCAAGAAAGGTTAGCCCTGGTGGCGAGCTGTAGCGCAAGCACCTGAGCAAGATGATGAGACTGCGCTTGTTCAACACTTATATCTTCTTCACTCTGAAAGATAAACAAGCAGACAGATGACATGTTTTGCACATAAAAGTAGCAGTGCTGACAATTCATCACATTTCTTACTGACGCATAAAGTGAGACAGTTTAAAAATGCATTAACACAATATGGTATTGTCCAGGTCAAGACATGGCAGGAAATGACATTGTGAAGGAGTTGGCAGCTTCACGACACCACTGGGTTACAGATCAAGAACTCATAAGTATCAATGGTTAGTGTGCTATCAATTTATCCCATTTCAGATTGGCAAATAAAGAGACGGTTAAACTAATAGTAGAATGATATGACATTGTTCATAGTTAAGACATTGCAGAATATGACATTGTGTTGTAGTGGGTAGGTTCACCACACCACTGGATTACGGATGAAGAACAGAAGCATACATGCAGTGCAAAAGAAGATCACTTGCTCTGTATAGTTTAATTTACAAGGTATGAAGAAGGAACTTGGTTGTACAACTGAAAACTTAAATTGAGAAGGACAAACTTTTGTTTATGAACTACATAATAAACTTTAGACATGCAATTTGATGCAAACACCAAAAATAAACAGTAATTGCAGTCATGCCTAACCAAATATAGACAAAAAGTTTGAAGGCTTGAGAAGGACAAACTTACATTATCGGTGAAGACAGGCTCTATAAAGCCCTTGTCCATGCTTGATGGGGGCAATTCAAGAAGTTTACCACAGAATCTTCTTCATAAGCATTGCCTTTATTCTACATTTCGTTAAGAGCATATATAGATGTGATAATATACGAAAAAATGGAGAATATTTAAGATAAGATGAAGAGTGATGCTACATAACCAAGTAGCTATAAATGTATGTGCAGCGATACAGGCAAAAGGCACAGCCAAGAGCAATGCATAGCTAAACTTCTTCAGTACCAACCTTATGGTAAGAGTAAATATAGATCTGATGTGTTGAAAATGGAGGGCAAAGGAAAATAAGCTGCAGAGTGATGGTACATGAACAACTACATGTCAATATAAGTACACTGATAAAGGACAGCATGTACTTACAAGAACAATGCAGAGCTAACAAAATTCATTAGCATTGGATATATTCTACACTAATGTAACCATTAATACATATCAGATAATTTGGAGCGCACAATTGATAAGCAAGCTATCATGCATATTGCTATCACATAATGAACCAGGTATGTATGCAAGTACAGTGATACATGACAACGGGTACTAACAAGAGCAAAGCAGCGGGCAACATATTTGCGATATCCTATCGTTCTTTTCAAACAGGAATTCTTCTTCGAGCAGATTTCCTGCAAAAAAGATCCGTAAGGCACATGCGAAAAAGTAGAAGTTCAAATTGTCATGCGATTTCATAGACAGTACCTCATCTTGGGAACAAGACCAGTGCATAACAAGGTTTTTCCATTCAATGTCTTCTAAATTTAGCACAGGAGACTTCACCAGAAATTCGTTTATAGACTTGCCATCAAAGTGTGATTTTCTCAGGTAACACCGACATCACTGCAATGCTTCCTTGAAAAGCACAAGCAAGCTTTGCTCGTCATGACTATCCAGATTGACCCTTGCCTAGTTACAACAATGTAATGTAAATCATTGATGTGTTTGATCGCAGAAAACAGAAAATAATAACCATGAATAATAGCACTTACACGTAAGTTGGACAGGAAGATGTGAAAATGGTGTTTGTCTTCACTATGATCTTCCCATGATAGGAATATATGCACATAGTCCCTAAAAACATTGAAAGCATTGTCTTTTAAACTAGGAATAAATGGAATGGGGTTCCAATCTGCAGGAATTGGCCGTCTCTGCAGTTGGGATAGGTCTTCGGCCGGTGTACTTCTTTGTACTTTTTCTTTGGAGTGGGATTTTTCTATGGTACGGCTGGTGCTATGGAAAATGAAATCGGTATACCTTTTGCTGGAGTGCAGGTCCTGTGTGGTGGGGCTAGTGGTGTGGCCAGTGAAGTATGGTTACAGTCTGCTGGAGTCGGTCATACGTTTTGTGTCACTGGTTGTACAGCCAATATAAGTGGGGTCCTGTCTGATTTCTCCAAAGACCACCATGTTTTTCAAGGACTTTCTTTGGTGCTCCTTCGGGTTCGGCAATCACCCTCTTCCTTTTTGATGTCTGATGCACAAGAACAACATTTGAGTGGAAAAACATGGTATAATGACAGATGGGATATGTATTGATAATGGATGGGCATGGCATCTTGAGTTATATGATGAGTAAACTAAGCAAATGGCGGTGCAACAAAGTAGAAGAAATGCAAGACAACATATGCAATATACGCGCAATCAATAAAACCTTGCCAAATTAGAACAAGCACCTTGATGGGTGAACATGACAGGCCATCTGCCTTTGACTCCTCGAGGTTAGAATAGTCATTAGGATGATATTCTGAACAAGAATCAACAGGTGGGGAGCGTATGAGTTTCATTGCTTCCAGAATGGCACTCAATGCCTTAGTGCCAATTTTGTAAGTCATTGCAGTGTTCCACAATATTCTTCTGGTGCATGGATTCTGATATTCACTGTAATTGCGTATAATATCTGAGAACCATGACAACATAAATAGTTGTGAGATTATCTTTGTAATGCAGATGATATTCTAATATAGGGGCGCCCCTATAAACACTTGTGTGCTATCACTGGATCTGATCAGAGAGCTCATGTGTGCTGTAATATGGTGCATGCATTTATATAATCTGGCACAAGTACACAAAAAAATAGGCTCCAGAAGTAAGGATAGCTAGCAGATGACAGGTTCATAATATACTGTATAGAGAGTTTATTGCCAAACCATGATAACAAGAGCACACAACAACTAGGCAGATCATAGTGTACATAATAGGGGTACACCATAACCACGATATATAAATCGGGAAAGTGGAACTGGCTTGAAAATACGGTGTTGTATTGCCACTAGTAATTGAAAGCCTATCGATCACGTACAGGCCAGCTCTATCAGCTATTGACTGCAGATGTCCCTGCGCCCCTTCCTGACAAGGAACATACTGTACGTACTAAATACAGAAAAAACAAAGAGGAACATGTTAAAGAACAGAAGAGGAAGCATATTCTTGAGGTTCCGCTTCATTGCATACAATGTTGGTTGCCCACTCATGATGAATCAAAGCGCCCAAAGAATGGCAATTCCATGTTGTCTCTCTATATGTGGCAATTTTGAACAAGAGTCATTAGGATCATATTCTGAACAAGAGTCAATAGGTGGGGAGCGTATGAGTTTCATTGCATCCAGAATGGCACTCAATGCCTTGGTGCCAATTTTGTAAGTCATTGCAGTGTTTAGCTTCACGAGTGGACTGCTGCTAGTGCGACACAAAGCAGCTACACGGATCATAGTGTAGATATAACGGTAAAACCTTAAGCATCAGAGTAAAATCAGCAAAGTGGAACTTCTTTGGAATATATGTGCTAGTTTGCGGTGCGGCTAGAAAGGCTTCGGATACCAGCTCTCTTCAAGTGAAGGTGCAGTCTTTATTAATATCGATGTAACTCTCAAAGGCGACACATCTCCCCGCATTTCCTTGCTATTCTTATAGGATTCAAGTGGGCAGGCCACTACAAATCCTATTCCAATGTTTACAAGATCCTACAAATCAAAGAGGCTCAAAGTGTCCATCACAACCGACCGTATAGACCTCTACCGCAAATGTCCCTGCTCATCTTGATTACAAGGAACATACTGTACTACTATCAAACTCCCTCCGTTCCAAAATATAAGTCTTGGTAGAGATTTCCACTATGGATCACATACAGATGTATCTAGATACATTTTAGAGTGTAGATTCACTCATTTTGCTCCATATGTAGTCCATGGTGGAATCTATACAAAGACTTGTATTTAGGAACAGAGAGTATATATTAAAGAAGAATGGAAGAGGAACATGGTAAAGAAGAGCAAGCAGATTTTGGATAATAAAATGTTGGTTCTTGCAGCTGCCCACACATGATGAACCAGAGCACATTAAGAATGCAACTCCCACTGTCTCTCGACCATTTCGTGGTTGGATGAAGATCCCTCGTCTCCTAACCCATCTTCTTCCTCGTCTCTAATTCTTCCCATATAGAACACCTTGCAGACGGCAACTGGCGGACCACCGCCCCCACTTTGTGTTCCTCCGCCACCCCCACCCCCACCCCGCCCCAACCCCCACCCGCGTCGAGTTTTCTTCGTTCGGCGAGGCCCCACAACCACCCGAGCCCCTTCGTTCGCACCAGCGAACTCCGGCGAGCCCTGAAAAATTTAGTCTACTGTGATTTAACTAGTGTGGAATATAAAAGGGGAAAACCATAAGCATTGGGAGTATGGTGTTGGGCGTGCCATGGCGGATCTGAAGGTGCAAATCGGACAAAGGCAACTTCGCAACCAAGACAAGAAATCAGAGTAAAGCAGTGGCGATCTATTTTCTTGTTGTGGTAAATAAGTTGAGCAGATATGAAAGAGTACCGCCTGCAGTGCTGTGCCGTGTCGCATCTCTTTGAGAATTTGACGGTGCTGCGGTAGCGATGGCTGTCGGCAGCGTGGAAGCGGATCTAGGAGGGTAGACGGTGGCGGCGGGGCTCGGTGGACGAGACGGTCGTAGGAACGGCGCCGACAAGGTGGACGACGGCGGGGATGAAGCGAGAGGACAGGATGCAAGGATCCCGGTCCGAAGCGGTGGATGAGAGAGGTCTATCTCTTGTAATGGACGGCGGCGTCGGTGTATCAGCTCCGGCATGGTGGAGGAGGACGGCGGTGGATGGGGTGGTGGGCGGCGGCGGACGGAGGAGGGTGGGGTGGAGAGGGTGTTTTGGCGCCCGCGGAGTACGAATGGGGAAAAGGGAGGTAGAGAGGAAGGGGGGAACTATGTATTCAGGGCGCGCTTGTCTCAAATGTGAGGAAATTTACAAACTTAGCCCCCGTTTCAAATTTCTACTACATCACAGCAACATTAGTCGGTTGGGGATAGGATGGTAATCTCACATACACCGAATATTTGCCGACGAGAGTTTGTTTTTGGTGCCCACCGTGTATATGAATATGAATCGGGGAGGGAGTCGATTTCGGCCGAGGACACACTGTGTTTTGGCGCCCACCGTGTATGAATCTGGGTGAGAGGCGGTTACGTCACATTTGGGTGAAATTACAAACCTACCCCTATCGAAACCAATAGAAATCCAGCAGATAGGCTTTGCGTGGCAGGGATAGGCAGTAGTAATTTCCATCTCGCAGATTTTGGTTTCGGGCGGTTACTGCGACTTTCCCCGCTTCGTTCAAATTTTGGAGAGTGCACGTTTATGCTCGTGCCAACTCAATTCGAATCCCGTTTGTATTCTATTTTTTTCGGGCGGGATCCATTTTCAATTGGAATTACATTCTATATACATCATTTTTTATATATACTTTCAAAAGCACAACAAAGAATTCTGCTCCTTTATATGTATAATATGATTTACAAATACAACGATCTCGAAATCTTAAGGTTGAATTGAAAAAATTTAACCAAATTATGTTCTACTAAAATGTATGGATCAAGAATATCTACATATTAAATAACATAGATGTGCGTGAATTCATATGAGTATGCATGTTTGATAGATCAATTTTGGTTCGAGTATGGATTACATGTATCATCATCTCGAATTCAAATATTTGAATCCCTTTTGTTTACTCCTTTCACGCCCATCTCTCTCGCATGCATGCTCCTTCAGGTAGCTATCACTCTCTTTTCTCCAGCTCACCCGCACGCTCACTTCATGTTTCTCCTATCCTCGCAAACATGGTCTCTCGACTCTCCCTTGAGAAGTGTCACACTCTCTCTATCATTATACATTACACGGTTTTCATTATCTCTCACGTCTCTACTGTTCTCTGGTATCACTCGGTACCTAAGCTTTCTTTTTCACCGCCACACACACAGTCTCCACTCATCTTTCACTTTGTCTTTCTCTCTATGGGATTCTCTCACACACCCTATATATCTCTACATATGACTCATACCACTAAAATAACTCTCTCTCTCTCTCTCTCTCTCTCTCTCTCCTGTAGACACAACATTTGTTGCGGTCTCCTTTTTGTCTCCATCCCAGACTGACATTATTCATTTGTTTACCGATCAGACAACCCCGACTACCGTCTCCTCTCTCTCTCATAGACACACACACACACACACAACTCTTGGTTCCACTCCCCTTCCCGACTACCGTCTCTCTCTCTCACACACAAAACTCTCGCTTTCGCACCCCGACTCGTATTTCTCTCACAAACATTTATCGACTAGCTAGCCTCTAGATACGTTTATACACCCGCACGCTCGTGCTTCCACCGTCGCATACATGGATCTCTCCCGCTCCTTGTATCTATGTAGCTTTTTCTTCCCTTCTTGAGACACGCCCTCTCGATCGGGCACATACACTATCGCCTCATTTTAAGTTGATACCTATCGCACAAACACTCCTTGTGTCTTTGTAACACATGCACTCCGTCCTCCTCCACTCTCCCTCTCTCTCTCACACACATGGGCTTTTTGCAACAACTAGCAAGATGCCCATGCGTTGCACGGAACATCAAGATGCATTTGTATGAGTAGTTTATCTTGTGAGGGAAAAGGATGAATGAGGGAAGGCCTTATTTGCAATGTAGAGAGGGGTGTGGGTATCTTTTTGCAAAATTGCCATAGTTTCCTTCCTATCTGTTAGATATAGATCGGACAGCCTATATTGCAGGATGGTAGGCACACGATCATCACCGACAATGCTTTTTATAAGAGTAGGGATAAAAAATAGAGTTGGTGATGATGGTGGGCCTGCCATCCTACAATGTAGGTCGTCCGATTTATATCTGACGGATAGGAAGGAAAATATGGCAATTTACCCGCACTCTTCACCACATTTGCACATAAGGCCTTCCCTCGTTCATCCTTTTCTCCCACAAGATCTTGATGTTCCGTGCAACGCACGGGCATCTTGCAAGTAAGAGTAGAAATTAGACATATACCACTTCTCGAATCTTGAAACCAACAACATTCCTCCCTTATCTCATCAAAACCGCCAAAGGAATATATTTTGAGTGAAACATAACATATTTTTTGTGATATACGTATTTCAAAACTAGACTCTTTTTCTATCAAATCGGTGAATATGTATTAATCTATTTGATCATGTGGCAACGCATTGGCACATTGCTAGTAGTTATTATAATTTTTTGGACACCAGACAAATGGTGGAGTACATATACGAAGAGAAGAGGCGCACGCACGCAGTCGGCCTCTCGATGTCTCGCACACAAGAGTGTTACGTAAAGGCGACGTTAACAAATAAACCCTAAAACCCTAGGTGCACGATGACTGCATTCGCGGGTACCGGGTACGTGGTGGAGCACCTTTGTAGGAATAGTCAGCTCACGTGATAATTTGATCCGTAGGAGTTGATGGTCGGGACCACAGATGAACGACTTGGAGCGTGGTGGCTCGCCAGTTGCCACAGATTCAAGTAGCCACGTTTAAAATATCGTTTTTTAGCGGGGTTAAAGCTGGCCATAGTGGGGGTAACATAAGTAGTATCATGCACTTGGGACTCGTAAACATGCTTATGTGGCAGGCAATTAAAGAAGAGAGAGATGGTTATAGTAACATAGGTAGATACTGTAACATAATAAATGTGATGCTACTATGTGTCATGCATGGCAATAAATGAGACCACCTATGATACTATGCACTATAGAGGTAGTAACATAGCCTAGTAACATATGCATGTTACTAGTCTAAGTTACTCCCCACTATGACCAGCCTAAGAGTTCCGATTTTCAATGGCACATTATAAGTAGTAAGTAGTTTTTAGAACGATTGGTATGGAGCAAAAATGGAATTCATAGAACTACGTACCTCCTTGGCGTATGGTTGTATGGGTTTATGTTGCGAGATGTTGAACCTGGTAGTTCTAGGGCAAATACTATGGTTTAGATTTAGATGCTGGTTTTCCGTAATGAAAATCGGAAGGGGAAACCCTTCTTTGATTATAAAAAACTACTACCTCCATTCTGGTTTACTAGTCCCCATCGTACTTTGGGTCAAAGTTTGTCCATGAACTTTACTTGTAAAAAGTGAATGGAAAACGAGATTTTGTTATACCCAAACAAAAAAGGACTGGAGGGAGTGATTGCTCTAACACCGACGCGACCTCTCATAGCGCAGGCATTGAACCGGCGCGCCGGCCAAGAGGGTCGCACTCGCTGCAGGCCTGGCTGAGCATGCCTCCTCGCTGCGTGTAACCAGCTTAAGACTGCCCCGCCTGCCTTCATTGAATCATGGCGTGTCTGCGGCAACACGCCCTTCCGCGAGCCGGCAGGCATTTTAGAACACAAAAAATGACTAAAATATAATTAATTTACGCATGGTCTTGACTTGTTGTGCTCGCACTGGTAGCAGGAACTAGTAGAGGTTTTTCTTATTTATAACTCTTCTCACATTTTTTTTGGCTTTGAAGTGAATCATGGTTGTGTACATTATGTATGAATGTGCAGATATGTGTGAACATGAGTTTGATGTGGAAGTTCAACTTGGAATGTCGGGCTTGCGCGTGAATTATACCATGTCCAATGCTTCGTCTATTATCGTTTGGAAAGTAATTGCTGTTATTACATGACCCGAAAAAAACATTTTGTGCCACATCAGTAGATGCACAGACATCACAACAGCATGCCGTTGGATAAACATTTGAACCTAGCTATTATGAAGGAAATTTTGTATTGACAACAGTTTTAGATAGCAGGAGACCCCTAGCCTGCTCTGCCTCTACTAGCTTATTTCGCTTCTTCCATCTCTTCTTTGGCTTGGGTGAAGAGAGCATCCGATTGCTCTTTTCGCTTCTTCAGAACTCAGCTACATTCTCAAGGGCTGCTGCACGCTTTCTTTCAGCCTTTACTAATGCCACGAGGACACGAGCAGTGACGACTCCACACGGCTTGTGTGTAATCCAGATCATCCGAATTTGCACCTTGTGTCTAATTCAAAGCATCATTAGGGAACTGCACCTTGTGTGTAATCCAGCCTCATTTTGGAAACATGATCTCGAGGTTGACCATACTTCCCTCCTCATGAACTGCATCCTGACATGAAGTTACTTCTTTTTAGATCAATACTCAGAGCAACCTAGATCCATTTAGTAGAAGCCAGATAAACAGAACTCGGAGAAGTGAATTCAAAAGGAAAAGAAATATAAAAACAGACTACAAGGTGAGAACACCCACTTCGTAAGTCAAGCTAAAAACGAAAGCATTAGGACGATTAAGACTCTTCTTATTACACATCGAAGAACATCACGCTTATGAGAAACAGAAACTACAACATATACACATCGAAGAACACGAGGCTAAACGAAAGTAATTGAAAGGGTGTTACTTACCAAAGCTCGCTTTTACGTGTCTACAGCTCCTCTTTAACTTGCCACACTCCTTGAAGATGTCCCGAATATCCCGTGTTTGGTCTTCATTGCTCCTCTACATGTTCGCACTCGTGGTTTTAAAATCTCAACATGGCAAGAAAAATATACTACTAGTAATACTCGTGCATCTTGTGGGCAACATTAAAGCACTCATCTGCCATGTTAGAGCATCTCCAACAGAATCGCAACGCGCGGCGCTTTAAAAAAGCATTTACAGTGCTAAGATCGAGAAGTGGATACTATAGAGTAGAGGATAGTTCTCAGCATAGATAGATAAAAAAAGATAATTCAACTACTCCTCGTTGTCCGACTCCTCCTCGGTGATGTCCTCCTCCGACGCCCGATCAGAGGCGTGAAGATACCGATCGTCGCCGGATTCCTGTATGACGCTGCTCCTAGTCTCATGTTGAACTGAGCGTCCGCTTTTCGCCTACGCTTGTCCTCGCGGTAGGCGGCTCGCTCCGCCCTCCTCATATCCCTCTCCGCCCTCCTTTGCGCGTAGAACTCGCGCTCATTGATGATGTCCTGCGGGAAGTGTTGGCGCCACAGCGCCATGGCTTCCTCGTCCATCTTGGCGATGACGAGAAGGTGCTCCCACCTCCGGTTGTCGCGATGATCCTCGTCGGTGCTAAGCCGTGGCAGAGGCGCGAGCTCCTGCGCCCGCTCCCGCGTCGGCACGTTGGGGAAGTTCAATGTTCTATGAGGCCATCGGAGGCGCCACACTGCCGCGTCGTACGCGCGGGCAGCCTCTTTGGCGGTGTCGAAATTGCCGAGGCCGAGGCGCACCCCGCGGAACCGGATCTCGGCGGAGAAGCCGCCGGAGAGGCACGCGCGGACGCCGCGGTATCCCCAAGATTCCCGGCGACGCGGCGGCATGGTGGCGCGGCGGTGTTGAGGCAAAAAAGAGTGGGGAGAGAGCGGTGGCGAGGCACAGAGCGGGGAGAAAGCAGTCGCAAGGCACAGAGCGGTGGGAGGGCGTTGGATTTTATAAAGTCTTGCGGACGCCATGCCAAAACTAAGCGCACGCCCGCCGCTTTCCCCGTCTTGTAGCGTGATCCTTTCCGATGTCTCTGCTATCTCTACTCTCTTCTCTACTGTTATATTTATTTTATATTTTATATTTAATATTTATCTCTACTTCCTTTACTGTCTACTTTTTTTCTCTATACTTTTTTCTTGCAATATAGGCCGTCCGATTTATATTTGACAGATAGGAAGGAAACAAATGGGAATTTTTGAAAAATTTACCCATACCCCTCTCCAGTTTTGCAAATAAGGCCTTCCCACGTTCATCCTTTTCTCCCACAAGATAAACTACTCATACAAATGCATCTTGATGCGTGCAACGCATGGGCATCTTGCTAGTTCTGAAAACATTTTCATCATTTGCCACACTACTGGTTGCAGATGAAAAACCTACCCAAGCACAGCGCGATACAGGACCAACGCACAATTACAAGCTGATATTCTGTTGGACAATGGAGGCTATAACCAATTACTTTTACTGGAACAATAGCACCCAGGAAATTTGAAGGGTAGGTATGAACAAAATTGGAACTGCACATGTACTGCTAAGGTATTCAATACACACATTACCAATCGAGGAGGAGAACGATGGTCGCGGTAGCCTCTGTGAGTCATGGTCGGCAACGGGAGTCAGTTCATTGTCCACGATGGTGGTACTTCTGTGCTTGGCGTCGGATTCTGGGAAGCAGATCCGAGACCGTGGAAGACGATGCCGGGGAAGAGGCTCCGTGTACGACGATGACGGTGGACCGGCTCCAGTGCGGCGGACGAGGTCGTCGATGAGGCAGATGCGCTGCGGTGGACAAGTGCGCCAATGTAAAGGGGAGGAGCACGAAGGCTGCGGTGCCGTGGAGAAGTCTATATTGCGGTGGGGATAGAAAATGGGGAGTATTCAGGTGTACTACTCTGGGTGCCGGGGTGGGGTTGGTTGGGTAGGGTGAACCTGAAGTTACGAAAATAGCCCCCTACCAAGCGACATCCGTAGGCCTGTTCCGAAGGCTATGATGGTAACTTCCCACTGCTCGAATCAGGGTCGCGGGAGATTTTCCCGCCGACCTCAAAATTTTGTGACACTGGACTCCTCGTGTGGCGTGTTGAGTGATTCGGCTAAGAAACTAGTGAGTAGTAGTAGTAAACTCTGCATATTAGGTTTGACCGAAGTCAAACTTCCTAAAGTTTGACCAAGTTTATAGAAAAATATAAACATTTACCATAACAAATATGTATGATGTGAAAGTACATTCAATAATGAATCTAATGGTATTTATTTGTTATTGTATATGTTAATATTTTTTATTATAAGCTTTCTGAGAGTTTACAAAAATGGACTTTGACCAATGCTAATACGCGGACTTTAATAAAAACGGAGGGAGTACACATTTGTTTTCTTAGTTTGTAGTGAACTAATCATTTGTTGAAATTGTGAAATAAATATATTAGGCTATTGACTTAAAATGTAATGGTCTATACAATTCAATAGTTACAATCATTGTAGAATCCCAAGATGTATACAAGGTCTATAGTACTTCACAACATGCTGAAACTCACATAATCTCAGTCAAATGAGAATCTAAATGCATTTCACGGTTATTACTTTGTAGGATGCAACAAAAACAACCATAAATCTACATCAGCCATTATAGAAGCAACATTTTGACATATCCCAATGTGTGAATGAAACGTGCAGAGAGAGCTTTTGAAGATGGAGCAGATAGGGCGGGAAAGATTGTATGTATGTGGATGAGAGAGTAGGAGACAAACCTAACGAGTCAGAGAGAGAGAGAGAGATAGAGAGAGAGAGAAATAGAGAGAGAAAGAGAGAGGAATAAGTTAGGTATGTGAGAAAGATGGAGACATGTAATATACGTGAGATGCGTGTGCATCCGGATTCTGTATACGTGGAAGGAGAAGAGACAACATGTTTGATGAGAGAGCTGTAAAAACATGGACGAGAGGTGAAGGATGTGGTGGGTTGAGGTATTTATAATTTTGTGCGGTGGAGAGTGGGTTTGGTAATTTTGTGCAAGAGAGTGAGGGTGGGGGGAGGAGTCAGTCGGCCGTCGTCACATCACCCTCGCTTCTAAATGACCCCGCATTCTCTAGTGCGGTGTGGTCGCCGTCTTCGATCTGCTCGATGCCCTCTTTGAAGGTTGAGGTGTTGTGCATGTTGGGGTGCAAAGAAGCACAAGCGAGAGTGGTCGCCGTATAACCTTGGATGGGGATGAATTGTGTGCTCGGGGGAGTGTGTGTGTGTGTGAGTATTGTGCTGCGTGTGTGTGTGATATTGAGAGAAAACAAACCTAAGGAGAGAAATGGGTATTCACGAAGAGATTTTGTGGGCCTTGAGGTGGGCAGGGGCCGGGTGAGGGTGTCAAAATGTGCGCGTTGATGCATGTGTTGCATGCGATCATGCGAGGGACGGACGAATCGAGAGAGATGGTTGTTGTGTTACGGATGCTCTTCTCTCTCTCTCTCTCTCTCACACACACACACAAGTAAACGAGAAGACTGTTCTCTCATGTATACACAACGTATCGGCATCTGTCTATGTCTCACTCATGCACGATCATTTGCACATTCACACCTCTCTATGTCTGTATCACACGCACACCGTCTCCACATTGCCCTTCCGCCACAACACACATATGGACACATACACACGTTCTCTCTCAGTCACACACACAAAATAAGTATTAAAAAAACTAGGGCGCACCTAAAATGTCCACATCCAAATAAACACGAACTGGAGCTAAATTCAAATATATGGAAATATTGCATTGTCAAGAACTTTCCCAGGAAAAAAAAGTTGAGTAATATTCGAGGATTGTTTTCACACACACAAAAAGGTTCGATGGATGTCCTTCGAGCGCGACATGGTGACGCACCGTTCGATGTACCGCGCGGCCGCGATTCACGCGCTTGCACAGGATTCGGTATCGTGGTTGTGGTACTAACTTCAAAAAATAAACTAATAAAAGCGCTGCCTAAGTCTAATGTTTATGTGTACTAGTACGGTTTTCTTTTAAGTTTGACCAACCTTATATAAAACTAAAGTAAGCTCCCACACGCGCACTCATCAATATGCCGCCGCCGTCGTTGCGCATGCCTGCGCCCGCCTGCTCCGGCCAACAATTTCTCGCCCATCACCGCAGTGTCGCCACCATCCCTGTGCCATGAAGCCAAAGGCCCGCCCGCTCACGTCGTCTGCAATCCCTCCTCAACATGTCACCGCGCTGCCGAGCACAAGAGCAGCTGGTGGAGCCGCGTCTATGCACGCAGCATACGAAGAGGAGGACGAGCGCGTGCACCAGCACGCCAGCGAGGAGGAACTAGTGTGTCATTGTCGTCTCTGCCCGCACGGAGGAGGCGCGCATGGTGGCTATCGCGGCGGAAGCCGGTCACACGCGCGTCGAGCCCGCAAACCGGGTGCGGACGTGGAATCTACCTTTGAGACCTTGAATGCCATGTGGATCCTGCAATCTGAAGGAGCAATTTGGGTCAGTCGACTCATGTGAGCCGTTTGATGCAACATGGATGGCTAGAAGGGCTTCTTCCACCTCTTCTATCGTCTTCTTCCTTCACTCCGTCGAACTTCTTTCACAAATCGACTGACCCAAATTATACTACTAGTACAAACGTATTAAGTACAGTAGGAACACAAAGATACAAGCAGTAGTACCAACTGCAAGAAAAACAGTAGTAAGACATAGTACGTACTAAAGAGTTCAAATAACGAGAAATAACATAAACATAGTTCTGCTGGGGCCTCAGCACAACACACCCTTGAAAATAAACTAAGCAACTAGTCCGCTTGACACTGCACTAGAACCAGCATGAGCGATAGCACTGCCACCTACTCGGAGTCCGAGTCCACGTCCTCGACTTCGTCCTTGTCCCTCTGCCTCTTCCTCTTCGCTGACGCTTCTTTGCTTGAACCGGACACTGGGCTCTGCTTCTTCATCCAACCCTTGTAGATATTTAAACAAAGGTAGGCATCCATCGCTGCGTACAGGATGTGATCTTCATCTAATGTCTTGGACTCCCATGCATGATGAAAATCGTGATGAGGTTTCTTCAGTTTAGCGTACGAAGGATCAATCATGGCTGCTGCCAGGGTCAGCATTGGAGGTTAAGAGGAGGACACCAGGCTTGCCTTCTGGAGATCGAAGGGCTGGCCTACAACGAGACCTATCCGGCCTTGAGGACATCCCTGCCGTTCTTAAAGCCTACTGAACGAATTTCACTCTTTTGTCCTTGAGGAAGTTCTTAAAATCACGGCACTCAACGTCGGCATGGCATATGTGGTAGACCAAGCAAATGTTATGTACGCAAACCTAGATCACGGCGGGCTTCTTCCTCTCTTTGTCCTTTAGATCCTTCTCTCGTCCCAGGACTGTCGTGTACTCAACATCTAGCCCAGCGACCCACTCATCCGTTGAACTGTTGAACATGCGTAGGAAGCGAGCAAGCCATGCTTTCACCGTCGCGGATCCACGTGTGTAGATGACGATAAACTGATCGCCGGTGATGGCTCTAACCTGGTACTTAGTGGTGACCATGGAGATTTGGGAGGCCATGGATTTTGGAGGAGGGTTAGGAGAAGTTGAACTGTTGTACCCCGCAAAAACTGGGAGCGAACTGTTGTCAGGTAGAAGACGGGGACGAGTAGGGCGTGCGAATGGTGTGGGGTTGCTGGCTTGCCCGGTGGATAAACGGCTGCAAGCCCCCAAAGAGTTCTCGAGAACTATGCGGGACCCACTAGATGTCATGTCTACTAGACCCATATCGTAGGCCTGACGGTATAGCTTCGCTGTTTGCACGCCATGCCGGCGTGGATGTAACTTCACTTAATTCCGTCAACCGTCAAGCGCCTCCCGACCTTCGCCTCCCTCGCAGTCGCGCCTTTGAGACTTCGACCGGCTATAAATGAGCAATTTTTTTTTCCTACTCCGCATGCATGATACTCCCTCTGGTCCTTTTTACTCCCGTCAACCGTTTGCAAAGTGTTTGACCAAATTTATAATTTTTTTGAACACCACCTTATATTAATTAACCAGCCACACCAGTACACTCATTCGATACAATATTCACCACACAGGGTGGTACGTTATTTACAAGAATACCATCTAATCTAATGTCAAAGCTATACTTAGCGATTAAGTGTGCCACCTTATTGGCTGAATGGCTAATCTTTGACAATTGAAGATTGTTGATCAACTTCAAGATGCTCAAAGCTTTCATCTTCACGTCATGCATAGCAGACCTGTCATAGTCCCCCGATGCAAGAGCCGCTACCACAAAAGCGCAATCAGTCTCTAAAATTACAGGATTATGAAGAGAAATACATATGTAGAGACCGGCAATGCAAGCCCTAAGCTCCGCTTCCTCCACGCTTTGACAGGCATCATTGAAATCCCACGACCAAATTTATACTAAAAATATCAATATCTACAATACTGATTATAATGAGTATAAGAACTACGTTTTATAATGAGTGTAAAAATATTGATTGGACATTGTGAATGTTGACATTGTGAATGCTGATTATAATGAGTACATTTTTCTATAAGTCTGGTGAAAGTAGAGGTACATTGACTTCAGACAAAACTTAAATGCACAATGCAGACTAGTTCCTCCGTCCAGGTGCGTGCCATGTCCTATCTTGTCATCACAACAAGGTTAGCTATTAGAGTACCACTACCTCCCTTCTAGTTTAAAGGGCTCGATTAAAAATTTCACCTACTCTTAGCAAGATAGTAGAGGCGGTGGAATAGTTTTTGAAGTCTGCAAAAGTACCCAACTAATGTTGTCATTCTTCACAAAAAATTGTGTTTACCAATGCATGCATGAACACTAGTTACTCCAACCCCCCTCTCTTCTTTAATTCTTTGCCACATCAGCATGTTTGCTATTCTTGTGTGCATGATACCAGCTAAGATACCACAATTATGGTCAGCCTTAATCATCGCATGCAATAATTTAGTGCACCTTGAAATATGAACATGTGTGGGGCGTGTATGTTTTTAATGACTTGAGACTATACCTAGCCCGGCATGCAAGATGACTTATTATGCACCGTTCCCCATACCTGTAGGAAGCCCGTTCGTCTCCAAATCTTTTCCTCTCCATGTGTGGAAACAATATGCCTGCCAAACTCTCCTTCTCCCTCCGGCGGTCCCACCACTCCACCCCGTGTGAAAATATCTGCATGCATGACACTCCTCCCCCCACGCTCATCCAATCCATTATGACCAGCAATATTTCCACCCCTTCGCTCCCCCGTAATTTACTCCAACAAATATGCCCACGTGGCTTTTACTTAATTTCAGGTGCATTGAGTCACTGACATATGGGCCCAACAGGGACCCGCCCACATGTCGCTGATTTAACTAGACCCGCAGCTAAGCCGCCAGCTCGATCCATATCTTACATAGGTGTGCCATTGCTCGCTATAAATATTGCGCCTCCCACGACATCGCTATATCCTCCCCCTTACGTTCACGTTCATCGCTATCTCCTCCCCCTCTCTCTCACGTCGACCACCATGGCATCGCCCCTCCCAAGCCCTAGGAGCCCCTCGCTGCACCGCGCGGACGGTCACACGTCGTCGTTCCGTTCCTCGCCGCCACTAGTCGAGGAGGACGTGTCGGTGTTCCGCTCCTCGCCGCTACGCAACGCGTCGCCATTCCGTTCCTCGCCCCCACTAGTCGAGGAGGACACGTAGGTGTTCCGCTCCTCGCGACGCTGGCCGAGGTGGGACGTCGGCGTTCCCAATCTCGCCAGCACGCGCGCCGGAGGACGCGTCGGCTCCCCGCTACGAGGAGAACGCCGCCCGCCGAGCCCCCCAGCCTTGAGGAGCTTTGGAAAGAAATGGAAGTCACCTTGTGGGAGGCTTTGCCTCCAGCAGAGCGCGCCAAAATAGAGGCGGAGAAGAAGGCCGAGGAAGAGAAGCGCACCACGGAACAAGCTGCCTAGGAGACCTATGCCGCGTCCGAGAGAGTCAGGCAATTGGCTCTTTGGCAGAAGGCTCGTGCGAGGGCCATGAGGGTGGCGGAGGACGCCCGTGATGACGCCCTGAGTGCAGTCGGGACCAAGCGCCTCATCTACGCTTGGCGGTACATAGACCGGGTGCACGCTTCCAGCAAGGAGGAGTACATGTTGGCGCTGGATCACCACACTGGTGAGATCGCGCTCGCCCACCGGCAAGCCGCCAATCAGCATCTCGCGAGATTGCGAGGCTGAGGAAGAGGCGTTGTGTCAGCGCGCTGGGAAACGGCCGCGCACTAGGGCACTCGTGGTGTGCCGCAAGCGCTCCTGCGAGCGCCGTCGCTTTTAGGAGGAGTATAATTTTTGTTTCGTAAGGCTATCTCATTAGTTTTGGGACGCAAATGATAAATCCCGAACGTTCATGAATTTTTAGCGTCCTTAATTAAGTATGTAAAATGGAAAGTTTGGAAACCTTGTGTACTCGTACGCATTTTGCAAGTGCGTGCATATAGCACAAACTTTACTATATACTATCGTACTACACGTCTCTCTCGATATATGCTTGCAGACTATGCTACTCCCTCTGTCCAGGTCAATAAGTCATCTTTGGCTGTGCACCGTGACCAAGAAGGAGGGAAGACTTGTACACCTAGACGGAGGGAGTACTACTATTACTTAAGTACGTGCAAATGCATGTTTTAACATTACGATGCGGTTTTTGTAAAAGTAGAAAAACAACACTAGTCAAGCTTGTGAAACGATTCAATGCAAAACAAATGCAAAAATGCTCGTTTGATTGTTTACTTTTAGCTTCCTTCTCTGTGGTTATTTCTGTCAGACTTTGTACGGAGTATTTCACTGGTTGGAAAGGCATGCAAATTCCCAAACCGCTTCCTACACCCTGTATCGAATTTTTTGCCTAACAAGTTGTGTCGTGCAATTGGAATTCCAACTTGAGTACTACTAGTAGTAGGAGTACCAGGGGCCAATTCTTTTAGGCTTCTAGATTAGTAATCTCATAACTACTACCTCTGTCCTGGTTTATTGGTCCCCATTGTAATCTGTGTCAAATTTTGACCATAAATTTAACTAATGAAATGTTAGTGCATGTCACATGCACTACTCCATCCGTCTAGGTGAGTAAGTCATCTTAGGATGTGCACCATGACCAAGGAGGAGGAGAAAACGAGAAAAGTTAATGTTTATTTGCTAATTAATAGTATTGCATGCAATTAACTAACCACTGTATGTCGTGTTTGATATCTCAAGTCATTAAAAGCATGCACACTATTTATCTCTTATTGGTTGATATGTCAAGAAACAAGAAACGATGTAGAAGTTAATGCACCGCGCCTAGGTGTTTTGGGATTATTTGGTTTT
The DNA here is from genome assembly GCA_021605145.1 of Aegilops bicornis. NCBI lineage: Eukaryota > Viridiplantae > Streptophyta > Magnoliopsida > Poales > Poaceae > Aegilops > Aegilops bicornis. The sequence continues at coordinate 713,573,453 of CM038671.1, forward strand.
CGTAAGATGACTTACACACCTAGACGGAGGGAGTAACATTTTATCAGTTAAATCTTTGGTCAAAATTTAGCACAAATTACAATGGTGAGGAATAAACCAGGACGGAGTAGTAGTTTAGAAGCCCAAATAAATGAGTGAGGCGCCTGATTGTTACTCTCCACTGTGACTAGTCTTGTGGGAAAGCTGGGGAAGCCACCAAAAGAACTGGCCCTAGGAGTAGTAGCTAGGGATCGAGTGTGCGAGATGAACCGGAGAAAGTAAATGCAGAGAGATGAAATGCAAAAAAGAAGGAGGGATGTGATGGTTGCTTGTCCGTTTATTTTACCAGGCCACTTATTACTAAGAGTGGTTGGGTTTTGTGATATGACGACTTTACTACCGCGCCACGAGCGGGGTGAGAGGTGAGACTCCCGTGCAGCGCCGCCCTCTACACTTGTACTACATCGGTCGTGGTTTATTAGTCCCCCATTGTATCTGACTGAAGATTTAACTGACAAAATGTTAGTGCATGTCAACAAAAACTATATTGTTGGATTCGTATTTGAACATAGTTTTGAGTGATATAATTTTAGGTGACATGCATTAGCATTTATCGTACTATATATAATGTTAGTTCAATTTTTGGTCATACTAATCTCTAGTAGTAAGGTGCCCGTATGCTGCAATCAAGAGTGAAATGCATTGATCGGGGAGTTGTTTATTTTAACAAAGGATGTGGGGGTCATCTCATGTGTAATGGGTATCGATAGGTTTCTTCGGATATTATTTCATCTCTAGAGCTCACAAACATCCGGGTGAAATAGATAAAAAGGTATCTTTTGCAAACAAAAGCGTTGAACTGTTCAACCTGCATCCAAAACTTGTGAAGAAATAACACTTATTGTGCTTTGCAAGAAATGATTTTTAAGAATTAGTTTTTGAGTATCGATTGTTATACATGTTGGCTACAGATGACATGGCACTTTCTTATAGTCAACAGTTGGCTATACTATTAAGTATATTAACCATGCCCTTATACACCTAGACGGAGGGATTAAATCAGGATGACTTGCAAGGGGGCAGAGGAGATGTAAGAAATGGTTCATCATAAGTCTTTCACCAGTATTGTAGTAAAAATTCATACATGGAAGATTCTAGACTAAACCATAAACGGATACACTTTTATTCATGCGCGATACTCCAATAGAGCAAGATCCTGCATGGAAGTATCTAATGCTTAGACAGCGGATTACATTGAGCGAAGACTAATGATCAACATTTAACTTGATAATGCGTATGTCCAGGTGAACCTCCTTGGAGTCCCCGTGCACCGCTTCGGTGGGTAAAGGATGCCATGGGTTTTCCAAGTCCACATTGGCGGGATAGTCCCAGCTCCCCAGAGTCCAAGTCTGTTCGATTAGGCCGGTGTCGCGGCCCACGTGACCCGGAGGGGTAGTAACACTAACCACGCACCCGTACATCAGCCTCGTGTCAGTGTCAGCGTCAGCGGCGTCGCCCCTGACGCACATTACAGAGACAGGACGGCGGCCTGTGCGGGCCTCGCCGGTGCCCACGATCAAGAGGAAGATGTTGTCGTCCTCCTCCGAGACTAGCAGGCGGCGGTGATCCTCCAGCGACTCCGGCATGGTGAACGGGTAGCACGTCTCGTACTTCATGTTCTCCGCCAAGGGCCAGCAGTGACCGCTGCACGCATCCGTGAGGTGATGCACCATGTCCGCCAGCGAGCCACAAAACGGCATCGGGCACACATAGCAGTGGACGAAGGGCTCCTTGGAGGCATCGACCAGGCCGTCCATGAAACGGGAGTGGCTGTAGGGGACGTTGCGCCAGTTGAATACATGAGCAAGTTACTACGAGATTTAATCCGAATAAGCACAAAATAAATCACGACGGCTATAACAGAGATGAAACTATTCATGTGGACTAGCATAGTAGTAGGATACAGAGTAGAAACATGAATTCTACCATGATTTCCAATAGGAAGGACAGAAACACATACGGTGCAACGGGGGCAGCACCGTTGGCATTGAGGTTGTCGCCCATGTCGTTGAGGAAGAGGTTGCCGAGGTCAGGGAAGAAGTCGTCGTCGGTGAAGTCGTGGCTGCCAGCAGTCGCGAGAGTGCGCTCCCCAAATTTCAACAGCGCCCGCCGAATGTAGCGCAGGAGGGAGTGGCTGTAGGGGACATTGCAGCCGCCGAATGGAGGGAAGGAGTAGTACACGAAGCAGTAGATGGTGTCCTTACTAGTACTACCTAGTCTCCATCTATCTATATCTATATCTATATCTATACCTATACTCTTATAGAAAACTGAGTTGGTGATGATGGTATGCCTGCCATCTTGTAATATAGACCGTTCGATCTCTATCTGACGGATAGAAAGCCAACTATGACAATTTTACAAAAGATACCCGCACCTATCTCCACATTTACAGATAAGGCCTTGCCTCGTTCATCCTTATCTCCCAGAACCTCGTGCTCCTCCCTATGTCTCTATCTCTACTACTCTTCTTTGTTTTTTATAACAAATCGAATAGTGTTGCGCCGTCCGCTGCACGCCCGGCCGAACACGCCTCCTCGCCTCCATCATCACCAATTGAGTCTTCTATAGGAGTAGGAGTAGAGAAAAAACCGAGTTGGTGATGATGGTGTGTCGTGCAATGCACGAGCATCTTGCTATTTTTTGCATATAAGTCCAAACACCACGTAGACACGGTCTTTGAGCACGGTTCGTAGTCGTTCCACGCTCGGGCATTGAAGTTTGTAACTATTTTAGATTAGAATAGACTACTCCTCCGGTGCTAGTAGTAGAGCAGAGTCCTACTCTACTACTCTACTCAAGCAAGTTAGGGCATAGTAATCGTAGTAGGTACCGAGGGAGTACCAAGATCGTGATCACTCAAGGAAGTTGTCCGCATCAACATGACCCTACGCTGGTATGTGTCTTGTAAGTCAAGCGGCGGTCAGAAGTCATCCTCACCGTCCACTTCCCACAAAGACATATTCGCTTCTCCATCTTTGTCCGCACATAATCTCGCCCAATCTTCCATCCCCGCTAAGGCGCCCCCTCGTCCAAACCCAAGCACTAACAATGGCAGAACCGAGCAGCGTCCGCCGAAGAGTGGCTGGAATTCGCCTCCACAGAGGTAATCAAGCTCATTGTTTCGTGTGGACACTCTCGATACCATGCCGCCATGGCGTGCTTTCGTCGAAGCGATACTGTTTACTCAAAGCCCTCGTGCCGTAGCTTTTAAGCCAGCTCCTTGCTTGCTGATGCCGCCTGATCTTCAGAAACGGTGTGTCATACAGCATAACGATCGTAGGCTGGCGAGCATCAACCCCCTTGACTGCGATTCGATCCCCGTCAGCCTCAACTACATTAACGGTATGTACTGGGTCGGCATGAACACGTCTTGGATGGTTCTCGTCGATGGTCGCGGCAGCTGGATGCTCGTGGAGGTCTACACCCGGCGATTGATCCCCCTTCCTTTGATTAACACTGCACTGCTTTGGCACCGCGGCCAAGAATACTCGGAATCTTACAGTAGCCAACATGATACCAAGTTTGATTTTCTCAAGGTTGTAATCTGCCAAGTGCCCACAAGATCTGCGAATTATAAAGACTTCAGGCTAATTGCGTTCTTCAACCGCGGTCTCGCCTATCTAACAGGTCACTGCGGTAAGTGGATAAATCTGCACGTCCATCGCAGGATCATACATCCTCCATGGTTCTCTGATGCCATTGAACACAACGGCTTCACTGTCGACTCCTTCTATGGCTGGACATATTGCTGGCCTACTCCAGTCATCGCTACAAATGGCTGTTACAGCAGTAGGTTACTTTCCTATGATATCATGATGGCTTGCTTATATTACTGTCAACATTTACTGAAAAAATATCCATGCTCATAACATGTTGTCATCAAGAGCCCTTTTTTATTTGACTCCAACTTGATATGATGTTGTAGGCCGCCTGGTGTCCCTACCCTTCCTAATCCCAGAACCTTTCAAAGAAAAGTGGCATGGCAGTTGCAGGTGGTTCCAGGCTCGATCAGACGACGGTGAAAGATTGATGATCATTCGCACGTACTAGACGTGTTGTTTCGCGGAATACAATCACAGTCACTGCAAGGTCTTTGAGCAGGATCCCAGCTTCTCTGGGCCTTTAGGAATTTTTTACTGGAGGTTGGTAAGTAGCCTTGGTACACGCTCTCTGTTTGTCGGACTGAATTATCCGATTAACCACGATATAACCGACGGTAAGGATCATGATGGCAGCGCGGTTTCGCTTCATCGTGCAAAATTGTGTGTACACAGCTGCACTATGCGCCTCTGCATGCACCATACCCGATATGTGCCACCACGCCTGCAGCCCAAAGTAGGAGAGAGGGTCGCAAGTATCGGACTTGACCCTGGGCTGGAGTTTCCCGCCGTGCACCCATCTGGTTCAAGCCGTCACCAATCTCCACAGCCTTAATAAATAGTAACGCCTAATCGAGCTGCTTAGTTAGATGCGTACACTTGTGTAGTACGATCTTTATTTAGTTTGATGCATACACTTGTTCTTTTTTGGTAGCCCTTTTGTAATGATGGATGATGTTTGGTTTGGAAGAGAGAGTTGCGTCTTCACTCTTCTGGCCTGCTTACTGCTTCTGTTACACCCCCAGCCCTGGTTGTTGTTGCTGTTGTTTTCAATGTACAATCAGTAGTAAATTTCGTCTGTTGTTTGAATAAATGTGTTGTTAGAATGACAAACACAATGTTTTGGAAGCCGTTGCACGGTTCAATCCTTTAGTGCCCCGTACCGTATGTAGCTCATACTATTTTTCGTACGGAACACATTTTCCAGTTGTTGATAACATGCAGCCCACTGATGAAGGCCCAATAGAGAACCCATAATTAACTGGAAGGGAGGCTCTCACATGAATCTGGCCCAGGTACATGCTCATGGTCCCCTAAACATAAATAAGTAAATAAATAAATAAAGCTAAATGCTCATGCACCAGTTCTTTGGGAAAATAGGTAGCCCAGTATTTCTTTTTGAAGAATACCCAAGCTAGGCCTATTTGTTTTCTCCGAATTACTGGGCTGCAAATCTTTCAAGATGAGGAGGGATGCATACCGTCCTGGCCAAAGAGTATGGTTAATGTATGTTAAAAGTAATATCAAAACGGGTTGAAAATTCCAAAAAAATTATAGCAAATGGGATATTAGTTTCTTTTATTGTTTTTGTTCTTCACTGATATCTTATACGTATTTCATTGGATTTAACATGACATAGTACTAATTTATTTTTAAATTTTTTTAGTATGGCTATTAATTTTTGGATTAAGAATATTTTGTTCCCCAGCAAAAATTTGCGAATTTTCAAAATTTCCCACATATTTAGTTAATTTTTTGACCCTGGTACTGACCAGAAAATGGCCAGCAATTCTAAAAAAAGAAAACGGGCTGCAATAAATTCCATATGAATTAGAAAATGAGTAAAAATTATAAAAATAATAGCAAATGGGATGTACACTCCACAGATTTCGAGGCTGACTTGTTTACGCAAGGCTTTGTCAAGGAACACACGATTCTAGCGAAGGATCGTTGGATGTCCATCCAACGGCCGACGTGCTTCTTCAATCTCTGATCTTCCTGCTCCAGCTGCCTAAACTAGCGCCGGCGGGACTGCCTGCTCCCTCCTCTTGTGGCGCGCTGTGATGCCGCGCAGGCTTCCCTAGCCCACCCTACTCCCTCCGCTGGCCTGGCCGCACGCAATCAACTGCCTCCTTATGACGCGAAAAAAATTGATTCCTCCCACTGACATCTGGGTCGCACCGGTTGGGAGGCCGACCTGTGGGCCTACTAAGTTGACGCGTATGCAGGGCTTGTCAACTTAGTCAACAAACGATTCTAGCAGCAGTAACCGTTGGATTTGAATCGAACGGTCATGTTGCTTCTTCAATCGCTGCTCTTCTTGCACCAAATACCAAACCAGCGCCGGGAGACCGCTGCCTCGCCTCCAAAGGTGGCGGCTGTGCTGTCGTTGAGGCCCCATCGCCCCCTACTACTCCCACTGCTAGCCAGGCCATGCGGCAACGGCAGCCTCACACCGCAGCCGAACCAGTGAACCCTCGTACTCCTCTCCGCGTGGGCATCCACTGCGCGTCTTCCTCGGCTCCGCGTCGTCCCCTTCCTAGGCCTCGTCGTCGTCCACGGCCACAGCCTAGTTTTTTTGTGATTTGCCAAGTCGCTTTGTCAGGCCTGTTGGGCTGCAATCTTTCAAGACGAGGAGAGCTTTCATTCGGCTGGCCGAGAAAATGGCCCATCAGTAATGAGAAAGGGTTGTACATTTTTCAAACACATCAAACCGGCAATTAGTTTCAAATATCTTTTTTTCATTTCGAGATTTTAAATTACATTAATTTTTATGCGTGGAGAATTTGTTGGATTTTATATTGATATACATTTATTTTTAAAATTAGTTTGAATGTGAGTCAAAATTTCGGGATTAAAAATAGTTCGGACCGCACCGAAATATGCAAAATTTCGTATAATTTTTTAACCATGGCCACAATATGGGCTGTAATGCTAACAAAAAGAATATGGACTCCAAAAAAACTTAAGAATTAGCAAATGGGCTGTAAATTATTAGAAATAATGGCAGATGGGTTGTATGTTGTTTTCCATAGATTTGAGGCTTTCCTAAAAAAAGGTTGACGCACAAGTAGTGATTGTTGGATGGCCATCCAACGCCGTCGTGCTTCTTCAATCTCTGCTCTTCCTACTCCAAATTACTCAAACAAGCGCCGGACTGCTGCTTCCTCCTCCCGCTGCCGCTCTGCTGCCACGCAGGCCTCATCGCCCCACCGTACCCCCATCACTGGCCTAGCCATCCCTCTACTCACCCACACCTGGTGTTATTCTCCGGCGACGGCAGACGAACCAGTAAACCTCGTACAGTCATACTCCCCTCTGTGTAGGAAACAACTGCCGAGTCTTCCCTGCCCCCGTGTCGTTCCCTTCCTAGGCCTCGCCGTCGTCCACCACCCTGGTGCTCTCGGCGCGGCCTGGTCAACGTGGTCAACGACCGACATACATCTGAAGTGGATCAGACGTGGAGAGGCCGATACTGGGTCCACGGCCGCACGCAAGGAAATGCCTCCTTATTACGCCGCAAAATAATGATTCCTCCACCGACATCGTGGACCCACCGAAGGGCCTCAGATTTTTGCGAAAACGTTACCGCCCGGCGACAGCTCGGACCCACCAGCTATATCTTCGCACGCAAGGAAGTGCCTCCTTATTACGCACAAAAAAATGAATACTCCCCCGTTAGCTGGGACCCAAAGATAGTGGCAGGCTGACTTAGGGCCTACTAAGTTGACGGGACGGAGGGCTTTGTCAACTTAGTCAATATGCACGATTCTAGCTCCAAAGGACTGCATCGATGTCCATCCAACGGCCATAGTGCTTCTTCAACCTCTGATCTTCTTGCTCCAGCCGCCCAAACCAGCGTCGGTCGTGCCTCGTGCTGCTGCCTCCCGTGGCCGGCTGCGATGCGGCGGAGTCCTCGACGCCGCCTTCTACTCCCACCGCTGGCCAGGCCATCCCTCTACTCACCCACACCCCCTGTTATTCTGCGGCGACGGCAGCCTCACACCGTAGCGAACCAGTGAACCCTCATCCTCCTCTACGCGTGGGCATCCATCGCCGCTGTCTTCCCGGCTTCGCGCCGTCCCTTCCTAGGCCTCGCCATCGCCCACCGCCTCGAGCTCTCGGCGTGGCGTGGTCAACGTGGTCAAGGAACGGCTCCCATCCGACATGGATCAACATGGAGAGGCCGACAGCTGGGTCCACAGCCGCAAAGAAGGAAGTGCCTCCTTATTACGCTGAAAATAATTATTCCACCACCGATAGCGGGACCCACCAAGGGCCACCGCAATTTGCGAAAAACGCTTCTCGATCGCTGGGACCCACCAGCTACATCTTCGCACGCAAGGAAGTGCGTCCGCAAAAACGATTCGCCCCCCTGACTGCTGGGACCCACCAGCTACATCTTCGCACGCAAGGAAGTGCCTGACAGTTGGGACCCACCTGGTCGAAGCGTACCTAGCGTTGTCATTCTGGTCGCGAACGTGTATGTACATATATACTGGTCGATGTAGAGGCGCACACGTGTCGTAGTAGAAGCGCGCATGTAGCATGTACACGTACGTACAGCGGCCAGGGTGCAAGAAAGAAAATATGGCCACGTACATACATACGGGCAGGGTCTCGAATGCCTACTCGTGCATATGTACATGGCTGGGTCAGAACGGAGAAACAGCATAGTAGTCGTGTTCATGGGGAGCCAACCGGCTCGGTCGGAACGGAATGCGTGGTCGTGTTCATCGGGAGGGCTTGGACGGAACAGGCGATGGAAACGAGGCATGGCGTACCGCAGAACGGAGGAAATAGACCTCCTACATTCGGAACGAGGCCATGTTGATCAGGAGGGGTGTGGCGTACCGCAAAACGGATTAAACGGACCTCCTACGGTCGAAACGGGGGTCCTATTGATCGGGAGGGGTGTGGCGTACCGCAAAACGGAGGAAACGGACCTCCTACGGTCGAAACGGGGGTCCTGTTGATCGGGAGGGGTGTGGCATACCGCAAATCGGACGAAACGGACCTCCTACGGTCGAAACGGGGGTCCTGTTGATCGGGAGGGGTGTGGCGTACCGCAAAACGGACGAAATGGACTTGTGTTGGAGCGCTACGGTGGAAACGGGGGTCCTGTTCATCGGGAGGGGTGTGGAGTACCGCAAAACGGGACTCCATGGGATACTGTTCATCTCCACCATCGACCTCCTCCAGCCTCCACGGGCTACCGTCGACCTCCTCCAGCCTCCACGGGCTCGTGTTCATCCAGCCTCCACCGCGCGCTACTCCACCGGCTACTGTTCAACCACCCCTCCACGGGCAAACATCCACCGTCTACTGTTCATCCAGCCCTCCACCACACCATGGGGTCCTGTTCAACCACCCCTCCATGGGCACCCCTCCATCGTCTACTGTTCATACAGCCCTCCATACCACGGGGTCCTGTTCATCCAGAGGCAACGCCTGGCCACCGCTCATCCAACCCCCGCAACGCCACCGCTCATCCAATCGATCGGCTTCATTAGCGTAGTAGCGGCGAATCACTCGACCGGGTTCGCTTAACAGCCATCGATCAATCGCCGGGTTCGATGAACGCGTAGCTCGCAAAGGTGCAATCACTCGGGTTCGATTAGAGCAAGCCTCGCTTCAATTTAGTTAGAGCCAACACCTACACGCATAAATGCGTGCACGAGAAAGCAGCGCATCGCTTCGGCCCCGACCTCCCACCGTGAACCGGAACTACCCAAATTTTCCTCGCCCTCGCTTCTACCACGTTTTTTCCGTCATGGGACGGCCCAAAGAATGTCATGCGCTATGCCTCCGCCCGCCCAGGATGAAAAGCCCATTTTCTGTCATGATTTTTGTCATAGAAGTAGGAGCCCACCACATCTATGATGATACCGGGTTTTGTCGCAATTATCGTCATAGAAGTGTCATATGTATGACAGAAAAAAAATTCGTTCGGCCCAAAATGTCACGGATGTGTCTTTTTTTGTAGTGTACACCTGCAAGCTATGGCCGACATTTTAGGCCGGTCTCACGGCCTTGCTCAGCAGCTTGCGCAGCAGTTCCCCCGCAAGGCTAACCTTTCTTGAACTGTCTTAGAAGTTGTCTTGGTTCAGTATTATTTTGTTACGCTGCAATGGTGCCCAGTTTTTGTAATCTGCTTCTTCGTTGTGCTTCATGATCACTGGTGGCGAACTTCGCTGCCCAGTGGATGTAGCGTAGGTTTATTCTTAGTTACTATGCCATAATTTCTTTATTGTATAGAGTAGGTTTGTTCTTAATTCCTACTAGTTACTGCCATCATTTGCTATCTGAAAAAAAAATCAGATGCAGTCGACCGGGCCGAAACATTCGACTCTAACGGGCCTCATTTTTAGCGGGCCACAATTGGGCCGGCCTGCGTCTTTCTTGGGCCCGAATGATTGGGGCCTTCACACATTGCGCCAGGCCCAAACTTACACCGGCCTATATTTTAGTTGGGCCTTTTGTCGACCCAACGCTTAGTTTGGCCCAGGTAGCGTTGGGCCATTAACAGGCTGAATATTGTACTGGCCTGTTTCGGCCGAGATGAAACCACGGGCCTTTAGTAGGCCAAAATTCATGTTGGGCCTCAATTTTCACTAGTCATCGACGGGCCTTCAGCAGGCTGAAATGTAGACCGGGCCTTTTTGGGCCCAGTTAGCTCACGGGCCGTTACCAGGCCGAAACATATCATGGGCCTTAGTTGGCCCACTGATATCATGGGCCTTTAGGAGGTCGAAAGCTTAGTACAGGCATCAACGGGCCGAATTACGCGACAGGCCTTTAACAGGCCCAAAGTCACATTGGGCTTAACTGTTGCCACCTTTAGCATGGGCCGTTGACATCGGACCATATATGGCCCATGGGCAGCACGGGCCATTCCCAGGCCGAAAGTCACACCGGCCTGAAATGGGCCCATGTCTACATCAGGCCTCTAACAGGCCGAAAGTCACACCGGGCTGAAATGGGCCCATGTCTATGTCAGGCCTCTAACAGAACGAAAGTTACTGAGCCGTAGTTGGGCCCAAATATTCGGCGAACAATTAACAGGCTAGATCTGGCTTCAGGCCGCAAATGGGCCCAAATATTCGGCGAACAATTAACGGGCCAGATCTGGCTTCAGGCCGTAAATGGGCCCAAATTTTGGTGAACAATTAACGGGCCAGATCTGGCTTCGGGCCGTAAATGGGCCTTTATTAAGCAGGCCGTTATTGGGCTGGCCCACTAGTACCTGATTAAGTACTACGGGCCTTTGACTGGGCCGGCCTTTTTAACCTATATGGGCCTCTGTTGGGCCCATCCACGTGTCGACGTATCATAGGCATGTCTCCTCCAATGGATGGGTGACATCTGGCCCACTGACGAGCTGACAGGTGTTCCCTTCGGCCAATCAGAATTTTACACGTGGAAATTTCCCATTGGTCCGGGCTGTTAACGGGTTATCGGATCCAAAACCCGACCTGATAGCTTAACAGCGTTCCGTTACGGTGGATGCCACATGTCGGTCACCCTTGACGAAAGCACTTCTATGACGCGCAATTTATCATCATGGAAGTGGACACTTCCGTGATGATAATTTTGGTAATGTCATGGAACACTTCTACGACAAAGACGTGTATGACTATCTTGATTCTCTCATAAAATCGTCATGGATGTACATGCATGACAAAAAACGCGACCTACTGTGACAAACACGTATCATCATGGAAGTGTATTTTTTTGTAGTGTTGATACCTTGGTTCTCAAAAACTGAGGGAAATACTTATGCTACTTCGTTGCATCACCCTTTCCTCTTCAAGGGAAAACCAACGCATGCTCAAGAGGTAGCAAGAAGGATTTGTTGCACCATTGCCAGGGAGGTCTACGCACAATTCAAGACATACCAAGTACCCATCAGAAACCCTTATCCCTCGCATTACATTATTTGCCATTTGCCTCTCGTTTTCCTCTCCCCCACTTCTAAAATGATTTTCGAAAACCTTTGCCTTTTCTTCGCCCCTCTTTCGTTTGATCTTATGTTTGCTTGTGTCTCCATGTGCCTTCTATGTGCTTGCATCTTTGATTGCTAAAAATCTATTGATATGGATCCACCTAAAGTGTTCTACTTGGATCGTCTTCGATCCTTATGCGCTCGTGCTAAAACCCCAACTACCCTAGTTGATGGGAAATCTTTAGATGAGCATGCTCATTTTGTGCGTTTTTTTAAGGTTAACGACAGTGGGAGAGGCTCCCACTGACTTTTGTATTACTCACAAGAGAACGGTTACATGTGTGTTACAATGGGTTTTAGGCCCCCCGGCCGTAGAAGCTACAAAAGAACCAAGACTAGCGTCCCAAACTTACAATGTATTCAGAGAGAAAAGGATGATATTTCTCTTGACAGTTATGAACTACCAGCTTCAAGAGATTTTTGAATCTAGCTAGCCATGCCTCGAAGGAATGCGGAATCCCCCTGAAATGTTGGTTGTTTCTTTCCATCCATAGGCTCCAAGCAGCAAGCAAAAAAACATCCATGAATAGGGTCGATGCCCTATCTTTACCTCCATGCAATAGGGCTAATCTGCTGGCTCCCCGCCATAACATCCCAACCTTATTCCAAAGACCGCTGACTAAAGGGCACGTAAAGAAAAGGTGCTCCACAGCTTTCCTCGTGGGGGTTCTGGCGTAACATGCATGCATAATTATCCCCGCCACAAAGAAAGTGACGCCTCCTTAGCATGTTCCTGGTGTTCAAGCGATCTACCATAAGCAGTCACCCGAACAGTTTGAAGTTGATCGGGCTTTTGGATTTCCAGAGCCAACAAAACGCTTCATCGGCCACAATCTGTTTGAAACAGTGGTTGTAGTACGTTTTGGAAGAAAAGCGCCCGAGGGTGCAGACCCAAGTGTCGGCACAGTCATTGACCACCCGGACGTGCATAGACCCATGCTGAATCTCTCTGATATCCTCCCTGGCCTGGATCGAAAGAGGCAGGCTGAATATCATGGCCGGATCAGCGCTCATGAGTACTTTGGCAATGGAGTCATCCTCGTTCAAGGCGAAGGAGAAGGCTCGGGATACGCTGGCCCATCGCTGTGGAGTCATTGTCACCAAACCGGACATCTTTCCAAAACAAAGAACTAGAGCCATCCTCAGGATGACTTTGGTGATCCGGAAGACCCCAACGAGCTGCATTACGTCCCTCCACCGGAAGGAACCCACCAATTCAGCAAGCATGCGGTACTTTATCCGTGTAATACGCATCCTAGACCAGCCGAACCTGTGGTACATCCTCACGATTGTAGAACTTGAACAAGTATTTTAAGAGGAGCGCAGTATTTTGTGTCTTGATATCAATAACACCAAGGCCACCACATCGTTTTGCTCGAGAAACGAGCTCCCAGGCAGCAAGGGAGTTATTTTTGACCCCATCGTCAGAGTTTTTCGCCCAAAGGCGATTTCGGCGCTTTGTCGAGATGTTCAATCACTTTGGGGTGCAGCTTGATTGTACACATTGCATAGATCAGCATGGAGGTCACTACCGAATTGACCAGAGTCAATTTTTTGCGTCACGGTTTGTCTGAAAAGGGGAGACTCTTATGGGATCAAATAAACAGATTGTTTTGTTATGCTTGGAATCTTTGTGACATTTATGATTTTACTTGTTGCTCTAAGAACCCTAAAAAACACCTTCCCTACCTATGTGAGTTTAATGATAATGAAATCTTATCTTCTTATGCAAAGGGTATTTATAGTTACTATGATATCAAACAAATTGAAGATTGTGTTGCTTTTAAGGGTGCTTATGAAGTTGCTTCCTTGATTGAAAAGTATGATATTACTCTCTACGAATCTGAAAATTTTGACATACTTAAATATTGCTAATGAAAACTATACTCATAATGTCTATGTCAAAGAATTTATTGAGAGAATGACCGTTGCTTTGGAAGAAAATAATGATATGCATGAATCTATAGATAATGATGATTCCGATGATTTGATTGAAATATCCCTGGATGAACATGATGCTTGTGATTCTTGTGGCCATGATGCCAATATTTATGAGTATGAATTTGCTATAGTTCCTTATGTTAAACATGAGATCGTTGCTATTGCACCCATACTTGGTAGCTCATTCGATAAAAGCATGATTGCAATGATTTTACTATAAATTGTCTTTATGTCAATTGTTCTAATAATATGCAAAACCCTAAGCTTGGGGATGCTAGTTTTGCTATGTCCACTACTTGTTGCACTGATCATGATTGGGGTGATTCTTCTTGTGATCTTAAAAATTTATTTAAGCCCCATGATGAATATGAGATTGATAATAATGTTTGCAATTATATTGAAAGTGGGTTTGGAAGAGTGTCAACTTTAGATCCCACATATTTGGAGAATGTTCAATCTTATGAAGTTTTTAATAAAAGTGGGTTTGGAGAGGTCATGACTTTAGTTAATGTTAATCCCACTATTTTGGAAGAGTGTCAACTTTGCATACATGTGGATCGTGTTAAGAATATGTTTTGTGATAGCTATATTGTTCAATTTTCTTATGATCCTACATTTAATTATTATGAGAGAGGAAATTATGGTTGTAGAAATTTTCGTGTTACAAATTCACCTCTTGTTATGTTGAGATTACTATTGTTTCTCTCTTGTTCCTTGCAAATGGTAGTTTTTGCTTGCCTTGATAATTTGTTTGCTTATAAAATGCCTATGCATAGGAAGTATGTTAGACATAAATGTGTTTGCCACATGTTTCACGATGATCTCTTTGTGTTTCAATTATTATCTTTCGTGTGAGCATCGTTGAAATCGTATGCCTAGCTAGGGGCGTTAAACGATAGCGCTTGTTGGGAGGCAACCCAATTTTATTTTTGTTCTTTGCTTTTTGTTCCTGTATAGTAATAATTAATTCATCTAGCCTCTGGTTAGATGTGGTTTTATGTTTTAATTAGTTTGTGTGCCAAGTAGAACCTTTGGGAAGACTTGGGTGAAGTCTTTATGATCTTGCTGTAAAAAACAGAAACTTTAGAGCTCACGAGATTTGCTGCCACTGTTTACTGGAGAGTGCTTTTAGGTTGATTATTTTTTAAGATGATTAATAGACAAATTCCACACGTCCACCAATTTATTTCAGAATATTTGTAGTTACAGAAGTATTCTAAATTTACAGATTACTACAGACTGTTCTGTTTTTGACAGATTCTGTTTTTCGTGTGTTGTTTGCTTATTTTGATGAATCTATGGCTAGTATCAGGGGGTATGAACCATAGATAAGTTGGAATAAAGTAGTTTTAACACCAATATAAATAAATAATGAGTTCATTACATTACCTTAAAGTGGTGGTTTGCTTTCTTGCACTAACGGAGCTCATGAGACTTTCTGTTGAGTTTTGTGTTGTGAAGTTTTCAAGTTTTGGGTAAAGATTTGATGGATTATGGAATAAGGAGTGGCAAGAGCCTAAGCTTGGGGATGCCCAAGGCACCCCAAGGTAAAAATCAAGGACAACCAAAACCCTAAGCTTGGGGATGCCCCGGAAGGCATCCCCTCTTTCGTCTTCGTCCATCGGTAACTTTACTTGAGGCTATATTTTTATTCACCACATGATATGTGTTTTGCTTGGAGCGTCTTGTATGATATGAGTCTTTGCTTTTTAGTTCACAATAATCCTTGCTGTACACACCTTTTGGGAGAGACACACATGAATCGGAATTTATTAGAATACTCTATGTGCTTCACTTATATCTTTTGAGCTAGACAGTTTTGCTCTAGTGCTTCACTTATATCTTTTTAGAGCACGGCGGTGGTTTTATTTTGTAGAAATTATTGATCTCTCATGCTTCACTTATATTATTTTGAGAGTCTTTTAGAACAGCATGGTATTTGCTTTGGTTATAAAATTAGTCCTAATATGATGGGCATCCAAGTTGGGTATAATAAAAACTATCATATAAAGTGCATTGAATACTATGATAAATTTGATACTTGATAATTGTTTTGAGATATAAAGGTGGTAATGTTAGAGTCATGCCAGTTGGGTAATTATGAAATTGAGAAATACTTGTGTTAAAGTTGGCAAGTCCCGTAGCATGCACGTATGGTAAACGTTGTGTGACAAATTTGAAGCATGGGGTGTTCTTTGATTGCCTTCCTTATGAGTGGAGATCGGGATCGCGCGATGGTTAACTCCTACCAACCCTTCCCCTAGGAGCATGCGTAGTAGTACTTTGCTTAGAGGGCTAGTAAACTTTTGCAATAAGTATATGAGTTCTTTATGACTAATGTGAGTCCATGGATTATACGCACTCTTACCCTTCCATCATTGCTAGCCTCTACGGTATCGTGCATTGCCCTTTCTCACCTTGAAAGTTGGTGCAAACTTCGTCGGTGCATCCAAACCCGGTGATACGGTACGCTCTATCACACATAAACCTCCCTATATCTTCCTCAAAACAGCCACCATACCTACCTATTATGGCATTTCCATAGCCATTCCGAGATATATTGCCATGCAACTTTCCACTGTTCCGTTTATTATGACACGCTCCATCATTGTCATACTGCTTTTGCATGATCATGTAGTTGACATAGTATTTGTGGCAAAGCCACCGTTATAATTCTTTCATACATGTCGCTCTTGATTCATTGCATATCCCGGTACACCGCCGGAGGCATTCACATAGAGTGATATTTTTTTCTAAGTATTGAGTTGTAATTCCTGAGTTGTAAATAAATAAAAGTGTGATAATCTTCATTATTAGAGCATTGTCCCAAGTGAGGAAAGGATGATGGAGACTATGGACGTCAAGAAAGAAACGAGGCGGCCACGAGGCAGGGAGGCACGCCCCAGGGGGGTGGGTGCGCCCCCACCCTCGTGGGCCCCTCGTGGCTCCCCTGACCGACTTCCTTCGCCTATATATATCCATATACCCTGAAAACATCCAGGAGCACCACGAAACCGTATTTCCACCGCCGCAAACTTCTGTACCCGTGAGACCCCATCTTGGGGCCTTTTCCGGCGCTCCACCGGAGGGGGAATCGATCACGGAGGGCTTCTACATCAACACCATAGCCTCTCCGATGAAGTGTAAGTAGTTTACCACAGACCTTCAGGTCCATATTTATTAGCTAGATGTCGGTGTACTAGAGTAGGGGTACCCTAGTATCCCGTGCAGCACTGCAGACGATTACCGCACCCAGTAGGGTTTGCCTGGTCACCGCCAAGATCCTCCGTGGCTCCTTTGGAGCCATTCAAGAACAAAGTATTTGACTAAGAAGACAAGGCCCCGCAAGAGGAGCTTGCCGGAAGGCCATTCAAGGCATGCAGAAGACAGGCCCCGGCAAGAGGAGCTTGCCGAAGGCTCGAGCGCCACAAGCCTCCGGACGCGACAAGGATTCGTCATGGCAAGGCGCTTACCGCTGCAAGCAACCTCTCTCCATCTCCGCTCCAGCTCATCCAAAGAACGTGTCGCCATGGGACCATTCCATGCGTGCGTGTCAAGAGGTCAGGCAGCCAATGGAGAGCAGCGATAAGCGGCGCCGACAAGCTTGCCATCGTGGCGAAGCGGTGGCACACCGACGGTCTCTGTTGTAATCGTTTGGGCGACACCGACGGGCATTTATTGCTTTTATCCCTTGCCGTCCGAGTTAGGTATTTTGCACTGTACACTGTTCGAGTAGGTGTACCAACTCCTGTTTTTACATTTGTACCCTCGCCTATGTTGCCACCTGTCGGAGACCCCTTGAGCATATAAAAGGAGGCCCATGCGCAACGTAGAAGGGGTTCGGTTCATTCGACTCACTCGAGACTAGATACGCTCACGCTAGGTTTTGTAGCTTGCATCGCTCCCTAGCAAGAACACAATACATCAAACAAGCAGCAGTAGGAGTTTTATCTCTCCGGAGAGCTCCGAAGCTGGATAAACTGCTCGTGTGCATCGCCTCGATCCGCTCTTCGTGCGATCTCCGCCTCCGAACCACAAAGGGGCCTGGTCCGCCGCCCCATAGGTGTTCGTGGGTACGCATGAACAGATGCGTAAAAGGATGGTGCAAGCGCCAGTTTACTTTGTCGGGCCCTCCGCAGGGGGCTAGGTCAAGGTACTCTGGTGTGCAGAAATTGCTTTTCGGCCTCCTCATGGCCTCGAGAAAGCTGCGCCATTACTTCCAAGCACATGAGATCACAGTTGTCACTCGCTTTCCGCTCAAGAGGATATTGCAGAATCCAGAGGCAACGGGCAGAATTGTCGAGTGGGCACTGGAACTGTCAAGCTTTGGTCTCAAGTTTGAAAGCACTTCAACTATCCAAAGCAGAGCATTGGCAGAATTCATAGCAGAATGGACGCCAACACCAGATGAAGAGATTCCGGAGACGAGCATTCCGTCAAGGAAGCAAGCAAAGAGTGGCTAATGTACTTTGATGGTGCCTTCTCGCTGCAAAGGCGCCGGTGCGGCGTCTGCTTATCGCACCCACCGGAGAGCACCTCAAGCACGTAGTCCAGATGCACTTTCCCAAGGAGCAAGCAACAAACAATACCGCAGAGTATGAAGGTTTGCTTGCCGGTCTCAGATCGCCAGAGACCTTGGGATCAAGAAGCTTATTGTCGGGGTGACTCGCAGCTTGTCGTCCGCCAAGTGAACAAAGATTACCAGAGTCCGTTGATGGAAGCCTACGCCGATGAAGTGAGGAAGCTAGAAGAGCACTTTGACGGCCTGCAAATGCAACATGTTCCAAGAGCTCGTAATGATACCGCCGACGGCCTGTCAAAGTGTGCTGCACTTAAGTTGCTCGTGGAACCAGGGATTTTCGTGCTCAAGCCGACTCAACCAACCGTAACACCGCCAACTCGGACAGAGCAAGAAGAGGAAGTTGCTCTCTGGTGACTACTTCCCCAGAGCTTCCCCGAAGCCGCCGCGAAGGTCCCCAAGATCGACACCAACAGTGCTGAGGGGCAGTCTGCTCCGACAAGCCCCAGGGTTTCGTTGAAGCAAACGCTCCCGACAAGTTTTGCTCCGGCAAGCTTGCCGGGGAGCATCAAGCTCCGGCTGAGCCACAGGTTCTTACCGTAGAAGCTGATGTTCCCGCAGCAGCAGATGTACCTTTAGTCCTCGTTGTCGAGCCGCAAGCTCCAGCATGGGCGCAGCCGATTGTCCTTTTCCTTCAGATAGGAGAACTTCCCGAAGAGCAAGAAGAAGCGGAAAGAGTAGCCCGGCAGTCAAGTATGTACCAGTTTGTCGACAAGATACTGCATGTAAGAAGACTCAACGGTGTGAAATTGAAGTGTATTCCTGTGGAAGATGGATGTAAGCTGTTGGCGAGAGATACACGGAGGCATATGTGGTCACCACATTGGCGCGAGAGCACTTGTCGGCAAAGCTTTCCGGCAAGGTTTCTTCCGCCGACAGCCCTCCGTGATGCAATCGCACAAGTAACCAAGTGTGAAGCGTGCTGGCCCATTCCAAACAGATACACCAACCAGCTCGGGCTCTCCAGACGATCCCTTTATCCTCGCCATTTTCGGTCCGGGGCTCGACATCCTCGGCCCCTTCCCCAGTTGTCGGGGCTTTGAGTACTTGTACGTCGCCATCGACAAGTTCACAAAGTGGCCGAAGTGGAAGCGATGAGGAAGGTGACAAAGACAATCGGCAGTCAAGTTCTTCATGTCGATTGTTTGCCGCTTTGGAATCCCTAACAGGATCATCACCGACAACGGCACACAATTTACTGATCGCACCTTCATGCAAGACGCCCAAGGTCTTGGCGCCAAGGTCTGCTTTGCCTCCGTTGCTCACCCGAGAAGCAACGGTCAGCGAAGAGGGCAAATCTTTGAAGTGCTGCGCGGGCTCAAGACCGTAACCTTCGACGGGCTGCACAAGTGCGGAAGAAAGCTGGATCGAGGAGCTGCCGGTGGTTCTTTGGTCGATCGGGGCGGACGCCAAATCGAGCCACCGCCGGACACCTTTTGCTCTAGTCTATGGAGCAGGCAGTTCTCCCCACGGAACTTCGATATACGGATCGCCTCGAGTGCTCGCCACGATGAGCTTGAGCAAGAGCAGCTGCGACAAGATGACGCTGCTCCTTGAGGAGGATCGTCTTCAGGTCATTTGGCGAGCTGCTCGCTACCAAGAAGCTTTGCGTCGCTACCATAGCCGCAGTTAGTGCCGAAGTCTCGAGGAAGGCGACCTTGTTCTTGGCGCGTTCAGTCCGCCAAGAATTCAAACAAGTTGACGCCAAAGTGGGAAGGCCCTTATCGGGTGAAACGAGTCACTAGGCCTGGCGATGTCCGCCTTGAGACCGAAGATGGCATCCCGGTGAGCAACTCCTGGAACATTGAGCATCTTCGTAAGTTTTACCCATAGGGCGCGGTTGCCGGAACCTGTTCCGGCAACCACCTTTTGTACAAGTCTTGCCGTTGTTGCATGTAATCCTTTGTACAAAGACGGGCGCAGACCCCGTGCATCAGTAAAGCAAATGTGTTGCGCACAACTTGTCAAATTCATGCTTTCATCATTTTATTGCATGTTTTGGCTAACACTTTGTGCAGCAACCACACCCGGTAAGCAATATCGAGCCGCTGGGCTCCATAACTTTATTTCCTCTTCTTTCTCTTTTCTCAAAGAAAGAAAGGCTCCCTCGCGCACAAGTTAACCAGGGGGAAAGGAGAAGATAATACTATGGACCAGGCACCGCTCGAGGAAGTCTAGCCTTATCGGGAAGCAAAAGACAGAAAAGCTAAGTTGCCAAAGTTTGAGCAATCAATTTTTAAATTTTTTAAATTTTTAAGTTATCTTCCTCGAACGAGAGTACTTTGTATGGAAAACCTGTGCGCAGAGGAACCAACTCGCGGGCTAGTCGCGCCCTTACTTTGTTTCGAGTCCGCTCAACAACTTAAGTGAGCTGCGGCTAGTCGCGACAAGGTTGCTTGTCGGAGGCGGCATCTGCCGCAGTCAACGACGTTCCGCACTCAGGCCATGACAAAGGTGCTCGCACCGACAAGTCCCCCAAATGCGTGAGGCGAAGCATAAAGGAAACGAATCAAGTAGAGGAAATAACGTTGCATCGATCGCCTAAGATAGAGTATATTACAAAATAACTTGTCGCTGATCTAACAAAGTGTTCTAAACATGATCAGCAGCGACAAGGGAAAGATAAAATTGGCGACCTAGTCTACGTGGTCGCCATCAATCCGCTTGATCTTGTTCACCTTGTCCACAATGGGTGCGACAAGGGCTTTGAGCTCCTCCACGTTGGCATCTGGCGGCAAGGATCTGAGGACGCCCGTTAAGGTTGAGGCCCGGATTGCGGAAGGCCACCTTTATCAACACCTTCTCGAGGGCTCTGCACGGATCTGGCGTGATTCCTCGGCCAGCTGCTTTGGGACCTCTTCCCGGAGTCGCTGGAGGCCCGTCACCACGCCTTTGAAGAATAAACTAAGTTTGGCGCTGGGTTGGAGATGCTCGTCGGAGGAGTATGCAAGGTCCGCCATCCCCAGCTCCATCAGCTCGTTGTGGATGTCAGCAGCGGTGTCCACAAGACCTTCAGTCCAGTGCTCCACACTCTCCCTCAAGGCGCTCTGAGTGGAGACAACATTCGCTAGCAGCTCCTCCTTGGCCTTGATCGTCTCCAACAGGCCCACTTCCCGCTCTCTGGCGCCGTCCAACGTCTGCGTCAGAGTGGTCAGCTTCAGCTCAAGATCCGCCTTGGAATCCTTGGCGGCGTCGAGCTTCTTGCGCCTATCAGCGAGACGACTCTACAGCTCGCCAAGAGTGTAGGCGTCCTTCTCGCGCTCGTGCTTGAGCGCGGAAAGCTCTTCGCCGCTCTTCTTGAGGCTGGCCTCCAGCTGTGCCACCTTCGCCTTCAACTCTTCCTTGGCGGCCTCGGCGGCTGCGGCAGCATCCTTCGCTTCCTTAAGCGCCCCGCCAAGTGACTCCTCACGCGCGGCAAGGTCTTCTTCGTGGCTGTCCAGGTCGACCTTCCGCTGCGCTAGCTCGCTTTCCTGCGCGGAGAGCTTCTCGGCAGCCAGCCCCTGCTCCTCCTCAGCTGCGGCCTTCTCAAGGATGAAGGCCGTGCGCTCTTCTGCAAGTTGCCCCAGCTTACGCTTCGTCGCAGAGTTTCTTGGTTGGCGCTCGGAGCTCTTCTGGCGCTTCTCCATGTCCGCTCCTGCCCTCGCGACAAGTGCTTCCCGGGACTCCAACTTGGCTTGCCGGGCGGTAGAGCGGCAATGAGCTTCTTCGGCTGCTCCTCCTCGAGACTTCGCCGCTCTTTGCTGCTTGGCGCGTCCACCATCGTCGGCCAATGGAGGCGAGTAGCTCGCCGTCGAAGGTCTCTCCTTCGACCGGCACCACTGAGCTTCGGCTCCCGGGGGAGTTTGATGAAGACACCCTCGCCCGGCCTTCGTGTAGGCGCTGGCCCGGGCTGAGCTCCTCGGGCTGATCTTGCGGCAGCGGCGGGAGTCGGCTGTCGGTGTAGCGCTGGCGCTCCTCCGGCCTCGGTGCGTCGGTCGCGATCGCCCGACCCCTCGCCAGCTTCTACGTCGGCAGCCTCGGTGGCCTTCTCGCCAACAGGCTCGTCGGCGACGGCCTCTTCTTCCACAGCAACGACCTCTTCTTCCACGACGGCGGCCTCGTCGGTGTTGCCGCGCGCTTCCTCCTCGCCGGCAGCTTCGACCTCCATCGGCTCTTCGTCAGACGAAGAAGGAGCAGTCAAGCAAATGTTCAAAAAGAGAAACAGAAGAAAACAAGCCCAGGGGAAATTTTCGTGTAAGGAAATTACCTGCGACGGGATCCGCAGCCACGGCCTCGACCACTGGAGGGTCACTGGCACTGTCCCTTGCCGGGGTAGCCTCCCTTGCCGGAGTGGCCTCCCTTGTCGGAGGGCGCTCCCTTGCCGGAGAATCCTCCCTTGGCGGCGTAGTGGCAGCAGACAGGATTTCGGGGGCGGCTTCCGAGCCCTCCTGATGAGGCTGCTCTGCTCCTACACACGCAAACAATCAGATATCAACGAAGAAGGAGCACCCCTGCACACCTAATAGTAAGGAAAAACCGCACACTTACTGCAGGGGCTGTCTTTGGGGGCTGCTCTGAGGAAGGGTTGCTGGTCCGCAAGGGGGTCTTAGACGCGTCCTCTGTTGCCACGGGTGGATCGTCCTCAACGACGACCGTCGGGATCTTAGCCCTCTTCGACGCTCTCTGGGCCAGCGTCCTGAAAAGAAAACAGTCCAGAACGAAGCAAATCAGATTCAAGATGAGACAACAAAATTGAAGAAATACAAACACAATCTCAAAGCTTACTCTTCATCTTCCTCCTCGGAGCTGAGCGCGGAGAAGTCAAACTCTGGCTCGCCTCCAGTGCGACGAGGCGGGGGAGTAGGCTCTCTTGGCCGCTTAAGCGGGCGTCGGTGGCTCGGGAAGATCCCGCCCCGCTTGTCGCAGCGATGTGAGGCGCCCAGCAACATCGCTTGCCGCGGTAGAGCGTGTCGTCTTGGCGCTTCTTTGTAGGCGATCTGCCGCCCGACTTCGTCTCGGCCTTCCGGAGACGCCTCTTGGCGGAGAGCTCGGCCCAGCGGCAAGTCGCTGGGTGGTGGAGAAGAAGCGCCCTCGGCGGAGTCCACTCGACCCGGCCTCGGGCTCGACAAGCTCGTCCTCGCCGGTGATCTCCTTCGCTCGGCAAGGCTTGCCGCCTTCGCGGCGTCCGCCTCTTCCACGGTGTGCGAAGGCTCCAGCGGCAGCGGCTGCTGCTGCCTCCTCCACCCTGGTGTCAATACGCGCCATCTCCTCGTCGGTGGTGTCGCGAGTGAGCCTTTTCTGCTCGTCGGAGCGGATCGGCACTTCTTCCAAGTCGTCGAAGAACTGCTGCACGACCTCGTCGAGGGCTCCTCGCCAGTTGGAACGATCTCATGGGAATCGCTCGGCATCATGGCGCGGATGCGGTCGAGCGCCGAAGTTGTTGCACAATGGGGCGACCCCCTCGGCAACCTAAACCACTCGTGGTGATCGGGTCGTTCTTGAACAGCTCTAGCAGCATCGCATCCAGCTCGAGATGGTGAAATTCCAATTCAGGCCCGGGCGCAACCTCATGATGTCTGCCGCATTTTGGAACTCCCAGCAGGCCTCCTCCTCTCCCGCAAGGGAAGCGTCTGGGCGAAGGAAATTTGCGCCAACCGCGCCTTACGGTTAGTCCGCAAGCCCGAGGCGCAAAGTCCGAGTCACAGCTATCTTCAACCTAGCATCCTCCTGCCAAGTTACTCCAATCTCTGCCACAAGACTATTGGGGTTTGGCGCCTGACAGTGAAAGGGCTGCGGGTTCTCCTCTCGACCCAACACCAAGTGGCTCTCCACTCCTCCCACTTGTTGCGGAACTCTCCTTCCAGATAGGCTTCTTTCTTGCCGATCCTGGAGACCCAAGCTATCCCTCCGGCAAGTGGCTCTCCTCTCTCGGCCTTGGGCACGAAGAAGTGGCGGAAGAGTGCCACATTTGGGTGGATCCCGACAAAGTTTTCGCAAAGGTGTGCGAAAACTGCCATGGTCAAGACAGCGTTGGGGGTGAAATCAAGGAGGCAGAGACCATATGTGTTCATGATATCGCAGAAGAACTCGGAAAAGGGCGGGCAAAGCCCGCAATAGAAGAAAAAGGGCAAAGAAGGGGTGCCCAGTTGGGGCCAAATGTCGGGACCCCGATCCTAAATCACACCGATCTAGCATGTAACACATCATATCCCTTTGCGGCCTCACGCACAGTATCCCCACGGGTGTCGCCTTACCATGGCCCGGGACCGTTTGCGTCTTTTGGCTCACGTATATGATAGTGTCGCTAGCATCCATATGACAAAGAACCGGGCCGACATGACTAGTCGTGAACCCAAAGCGGCGCTTAACCTATGGGGACAGGCATACATGAATCACATCGAGCATGTCGGTCATCAGCGTATATATTCGGGCTGTAACCTTTGGGCTAACAGGACTCCGGTATTCCGGGCTGTAGCAGGCTAAGCGATACTCGAATAACACGCGTGACATTTCCCGAAGGACGGACATAGGAACGGTGAAACACATGCCGGCCAGTCAAGTGTCCAAGCGGTAGTCTTTGGGCTAGCGGGACTCCGGTGAACCGGGCAGAAGCGGACTACTATCGCTCGAAGCACGAGACTACATTTCCCCATAAGAGAGGCTACCAAGGATAAACAACTAGGTTGTCGGATCCCACACATAGCAGTACAAGTTACACGTCGCATAACATGCAAGTATGTGTTGTACAACATGGCATCACAACATAACGCAAACTCATATAGATAAAGGCTCGGAAGAGCCACATAGCGATAAATACAAACAGGGGTCACATGACCCATCATTCGAAACATACAAGCAACAAGCGGAAGCATTACATGTCCGAGTACGCATAACTACAAAGAAAAAAGGCTGAGAAGCCTGACTATCTACAAGACCCTCCCAAGGGTACAAGATCGTAGCAGAGGTAACAAGCTACTCGTCGAAGTCCAAGCAGAACTACTAGTAAGACCGAAGTCTCCGCTGCAAAACATAAATAAAGCAACGTGAGTACAAAGGTACTCAGCAAGACTTACATCAGATCCTATCATACATGCATTAGTGTCAAAAGGTAATGTGGAGTTTAGTTGCAGCAAGCCAGCTTTGACTCTGTGGCTATCCTGTTCTATGACTACAAGAAACTCTTGAGGTGAGACAACGACACGAGTCCACTAATCACCACATCAATACACTACTACGGATTCATTCCCGTTTCCATACGGGAGGCCATCCATAGCACTCACACTTGTCTTGAGCATTTTAGAGTATCCACTTCAAGTTGTCTATGTACCACGTAAGCATCCAAGAAGTCCATAACCGAGGACACGGCTATTCGAATAGATCATGATAACCCTGCAGGGGTGTACTTCTTCACAATCGCTCTCGCCACTTACCGCCATATACACGTCATGTATCTCGGCAACCTTCAAGCGGAAGCTTTGGCGAGGGTGTCGGCCACGACGACTAACCACACAAGACTCTAGTCCAGGTTTTTATCGCCTATTCGGGTTCCATCCGCAAGGAGATCCGGCCGGTGTCGCTCACGGCCCCAAACGATGTGAGCAGGGTTCCCAAGCCCACCATCCGGTGCCACTTGGTACACCGTGCCACAATGCCTAGTCTGTCCCAAGCCCACCTGCCGGGTGCCACTCGGTAGAAAAATAGCACTACCTACAAACACCAGAGACTAGTTGCGACTCACGGGCCGGAGATCAAGTCGGTTAATAAGTCGAGAGGGCTTGGAGCGCCCGGAGCCCAATGTGTGGTAGTATCGAGTCATTGGACAACATACATAGAACTTCGATTAGCTTAAGGGACGGTTCCAGGTGAGACAACCCACCATGTACTCCTACATGGCCTCTCACCGCTACCTTTACCAAATCGTGTTCACACACTTCACTCTCGGCATCGTAACATAGAACTGTACTCCAATTCATTCCCAATGAATCGGACACGACACAACTCTAAGCAATAGCAGGCATAGCATGGTAGGAACACAACATGGCTCAATCAACTCCTACACATGCTAGTGGGTTTTC
Organism: Aegilops bicornis; assembly: GCA_021605145.1. NCBI lineage: Eukaryota > Viridiplantae > Streptophyta > Magnoliopsida > Poales > Poaceae > Aegilops > Aegilops bicornis. The sequence continues at coordinate 713,599,673 of CM038671.1, forward strand.
AACTATTTATCGTGGCAATGACAGTCATGCAGAGGAATGGGTTCAACTACCATGACACAAAGTAGCAGATGAATCGTTGTTGTCCTAATGCAATAGCGAGAGCAGGAGCGAGAGAGTAGGATTGTATTGGAATGAACAAGGGATTTGCTTTCCTGGTAAATCAACAAGGGAGGCACCGCTTCATGAGCGGTACTCTGAACGTCTCCTGAGCGGGACCTATCGAGAAGGAACAGTGCGGCAATCAATACACAATCATATGCAACAATATGATGCATGAACATGGTATGTAGATGTGATGCTGTTTGAGCTAATGCAACTGGTATTCAATTTGAATGAAGTCCATTTGAACCAAAGATTCAAATGCAATTCCAAAGTAAGCTCTTATAAATGCCATTTTAGTGTTTCACTTATACAGCATGTATAAGTTGGTTTGTCATGCATGAAACTAGTACAGATGGATAGATTGAATTTTTCTGATAATTTTTCATATATAAATTATTTCAATCTGAGCTACGGTTGAATTTCTATGAATTTTTGAAATTTTGAATATATTCTGGAATTTCCTGATTTAATTAAATCCAGAAAATATAATATTGCGTCAACCTCATAAGCATGACGTCAGCAGGTCAATCGCTGGCTGGTTGTCAAACCTGACGTGTGGGGGCCACACGTCAGTGTCTCAGTTAGTTAACAGGGGGGTTTAATTCTAATCTAATTCAGATTAGTGGCGCTGGGGCCCACTGTCAGTGTCAGGGGGGGTAGGTTAGTTGGTGATTAGCCTTAAGCTAATCACCTGACGAGCCGGACCCACGTGGCAGGGCTCAGCGACGGGCTCGTCGCCGCGACCTCTGGGCGGAGTCCGTGCCACGTGCCACGGGTGGCATCTGAGAGCACCGGGGCGTAGCCCGTGCTCTCGCGCACCTGGTGGAGCAGGCGGAAAGAGCTGGGGGGGGCTGGGGCTCGCCGGAGCGGAGCTCGCGGCGGCGGCCGGAGCTCGGCTCAAGCGGGCGGGTGGCTGCGGTGTGTGAGGGCGAGAACGGAGAGGGGGAGAAGGAGGAGAAGCTCACGGCGGTCGCGATGAACGGGTCGGCGAGGTCGGGGAGGAACCGGAGCGGTCGTGGCGGCGGAGGGGATGAGGGGGTCGTGGCGGGGCGCATGGACTCCACGGGGGGGCGAGGGGACGGCGGGGAGCGCGTCGGCGGTGAGCTGCGGCGGCGGCAACGCTCGGGTTCGGCGAGAGCGAGGGAGAGGAGGGGAGAGGAGAGGACTGGGGAGAGGGGAGGAATGAGAGAGAGAGGAGAACGGTCGGGCGGCGTGGCGGCGTCCCGGCATCCAGCGATGAGGGGAGGCCAGGCAGGCAGGTGGCGTGGCCGGACACGCGTGGCTGGCCGTGGCCGTGCCCCTGTCCTCCTGGCGAGGAAGGCGGCGGCGTTGCCGATCGGCTGGGCCATCTGGGCAAAGCCAGCCGCACGAAGTGGGCAGCGGTGGGGAGGTAAGCCAGTAAGCTCCCTTTTTCCTATTCATTTCCTTTTCTATTTTTCTCGACATTTGTTTGATTTATTTAAAATACTAAACTAATTTATTTAATTATGCCAATTTTTTGTAGGAGCTCACTATATTATTCCAGAGTTCCTCAACAAAAGGCACAATTTTTGGACAATATTTTATATATATAATAATATATATCCAAGGCACATATTTATCAGATTAATTCCAAATGCCCAAAATAAATACTTATGAGATCCTGAAAATATTGGTTAGATTGTTATCTCTGTCCAATATTTTCGTAGGGCCACATGAGCATTTTATTGGACCCTTTTGGAGCAATTTTATTTAGGTCATTTCCAAAAGTGATTACGAGGGTTTCACAAATCCCCATTTCAAAATTAAATGGAATTTAAACATGATGCACAATGACTAGCTAGCCTTGAGCATACCAAGATTACTAGGGATGTGACAACTCGCCTCACTTGAAAGAATCTCGCCCCAGATTCAGGGTCGACGGAAAGAAAGCGGGTACTCGATCGTGAGCGATCTTCTTCGCTCCCGGTAGCTTCTCTCTCGTAATGATGAGACCACCTTGAACCTTGAGAAACTTGATATTCGGCGTCGAGTAACACGCTCTGCTTGATCAAGAATGCGAACCGGGTACTCTCGGTATGTGAGGTTATCTTGGAGATCAAGCGTTTCGTGGTCCACTCCGCGGATAGGATCCGAGAAGCAACGCCTGAGCTCGAGAAAGATGTGGGGGTAGTTCCAACTGGTAGGCAACCTCTCCTCGTTTAGCGAGAATGCGAAAGGGGCCAATGTAACGAGGAGCCAACTTGCCCTTGATACCGAAACGATGGGTACCCTTTAGAGGAGTAACCCGAAGGTAAGCCTTGACGCCAACTTCATAAGCCACTTCCTTATGACGACGGTCATATTGGCTCTTTTGACGAGATTGGGCTGTTTTCAAATTCTCACGAATGATGCGAACTTGCTCTTCTGCCTCTGGATCATGTCCGTCCAAAGAATTGTCTTTCACGGTTTCCGACCAGTTCAAGGGTGTTCGACATCTTCGTCCATAGAGAATCTCAAAAGGAGCTTTCTTGAGACTGGATTGATAGCTATTGTTATAAGCAAACTCGGCGAAAGGAAGACATTTCTCCCAATCCATACCGAATGAGATAACGCAAGCTCTAAGCATGTCTTCGAGAATTTGGTTGACCCTTTCCACGACCACTTGACCGAGGGTGGAAAGCGGTCTTGAAAGAAAAGATGGGTCCCCATGGCAGTTTGGAAACTTTCCCGTAAATGAGAAGTGAAAAGACTACCACGGTGCGAATTGATCTCTAGTGGAACACCATGGAGTGACACTATTCGAGAATGTATAAGTCGCCAGTCGACTAGCGTGATACTCTCTCGAGCAGAAGTAAGTGAGCCGCTTTGGAAAGACGATCAACGACTACGAAGATAGCATTATTCCCTTTCTTGGTCCAGGAAAGCCGGTGATGAAATCCATACCAACTTTATCCCATTTCCACTCGTGAATAGCTAAGGGCTGAAGGGTGCCAAAGGCCGGGCCTTTGATGCTCGCCTTAACGCGACGACAAAGCGTCACGATTAGCAATAAACCGAGCAATTTCTCTCTTCATCCTAGTCCACCGTAACCTCTGGCGTGGGTCCCGATACATCTTAGTACTACCGGGATGAATTGTGAGAGGAGATTCATGCGCCTCCTTAAGAATCGGTTGTCGAAGATGTTGCTTCTTGGGGACCACCGGTGCTGCCCAAAGAAAATGACACCTTGATCATCTATGGAGAAACTACCAGCAATACCCTTGGCAGCGTTTCTCTTGATCCCGTAATCCCGTGATCATGCTTCGGGCTTCTATGATATGATCCACCGGGGTAGGTTTCGCCACCAAGGTAGAAAGGAATCCGTGAGGAGCAATGTGGAGGTTAAGCTTACAAAATTCCTCATGGAGAAGTGGTTGGCCTTGCTGCAACATGAGATTGTTGCAATAGGATTCTGACTTAACGCATCAGCCATGACATTGGCTTTGCACAGGGTGTAGGTAATCCCTAGATCATAATCTGTGATCAACTCCAACCAACGCCTTTGTCTAAGGTTCAAATCTGGTTGGGTGAATATGTACTTGAGACTCGGTGATCGGTGTAGATCTCATAGCGTTTACCAAGAAGGTAATGTCGCCAGGTCTTGAGGGCATAGACTACGGTGCAAGCTCTAGATCATGTGTAGGATAATTCTCCTCATGTGGATGCAAGCGACGAGATGCATAGGCAATCACATGACGATCCTGCATAAGAATGCAACCTAATCCTGTCGTGAGGCGTCGCGATAGATAACAAAGTCTTTAGTGAAATCCGGTGGCACTAGTATGGGAGCAGACGTCAGCGTCTTTTCAGTTCTGAAAACTGTACTCACCTTGTGAGGACCACTCAAACTTTTATCCTTCTTGAGAAGTTCCGTGAGGGGTTTAGCTACTTTGGAGAAGTTTTCAACAAATCGGCGACAATAGCTGGCTAGACCAAGGAAACTCCTAACTTGTTTAACGGTTTCGTGGAGTCCAATCAAGAACGGCCTGAACTCTCTCGGGATTGACAGCAATGCCCTTACCGGAGATTACGTGGCCTAGGTAGGTCACTTACGGCAACCAAAATTCACACTTGGAGAACTTGGCATAAAGGCGGTGCTCTCGAAGTTTTTCTAGCACAAGTCTGAGATGTTCGGCATGCTCTTCCTCATTCTTCGAGTAAATAAGAATATCATCGAGGTAAACCACGACAAATTTATCTAAGTACTCCATGAAGATCGAAGTTCATCAAGCGGAGAATGTAGCTGGAGCGTTGGTTAGACCAAAGGACATGACGGTGTACTCACATCTTGGCCATAACGAGTGACAAAGGCTGTCTTGGGAATGTCTCCATTCCTGATCTTGATTTGGTGGTAGCCTAACCTCAAATCCATCTTAGAAAAGACTGAGGATCCAGCGAGCTGATCATACAGGTCGTTGATCCTGGGGAGCGGATACTTGTTCTTTATCGTGACCAAATTAACGGGACGATAATCTACAACCATCCGTCCATACCATCCTTCTTCTTGACGAAGAGGACGGGCAAGCCCAAGGTGAAGAACTAGGACGGATGAAACCCTTTTGCAAGGACTCATCAAGTTGTTTCTTAAGCTCGGCTAGTTCTAAGGGTGCCATCTTATAAGGTCTCCTAGAGATTGGGGCGGTTCCCGGAATAAGATCTATGACGAACTCTACATCTCTGTCAGGAGGAACACCTGGCAGTTCCTCTGGAAAAACATCCGGAAAGTCACGGACTATCGGGATATCTTCAAGGTCTGGAAGAGGGCTGGCATTAAGAGAATAGAGTTGACGCTTTGCAACTCTAGTGGAGACAGTGACTATCTTGCCAGATGGGTGTGTAAGCTGAGCAGACCTAGTGAAACAATCAATCTTGGCATGATGAGCTGTCATCCGGTCCATACCCAAGATGATGTTAATATCTCAAGACTTGAGGGCTACAAGTGAGGCAAGGAATACAAGTCATCAACAAGGATTTCGTTACCATGGCTTATACAAGAAGTTTGCCATTTGGATCCGTGGAGTTTGAATGACTAGCGGAGAGGGCATATCACAAAATGATATGTTGTGCGAGTTAGCATAGCTTTCGAAATGAAGGAATGAGATGCTCCGATGTCGAATAGAACTGAGGCGGGATGACAGTTGACAAGGAGTGTACCAAGAACGACATCCGGATCATCATGAGCGTCTTTAGGCGAGACGTGATGCACACATCCACGTTCAGCGGAGCTGACTTGACACCGATCATCTTGCGTGATGGCTTAACACAGCCAATGTGCTTCTCGGCTGGGGTGGAGCATAATCGGCTTGAGAGCGATCACGTGCATAGTGTCCTGGCTCTCGCATGTGAAGCAAGTCCCACGAAGTTGGGCGTGGACCCGCATTGACAAGTGGTCTACCAAGAGGCTGGGTGGAGCATGTAATCAATCGGGTGAGGCGCCATATGAAATGGCCTCGTGAATATCCGGGTGGAAGAGCAGAGTTCGAATCCAAATTCGGCGTTCTGCGAACTAGAATCGGAGGAAGAAACCAATTCACGGTGGTGCTTACGAGACTCCTCGTAGGTGAGCTGAGCTGTCTCTGCATTAATGGCCTTGTTCACAAGAGCTTGGAATGTATCACAATGGTGCGGTGGAGGTCACGACGCAACTTGGGGTTGAGACCCTTCCGGAACCTAGCACGCTTCTTGGCGTCCGTGGACACTTCTTACGGGGCATAGCAGGCGAGGTTCTCGAATTCTCTGTTGTAAGCATCAACAGCCATCTTACCCAGGTGAAACTACAGAACTCTTCTCTCTTGCGATCGATGAGGGCTTCAGGAATGTGATGCTCGCGAAAAGCCTCAGTCAAATCTCTCCAGGTTGGAATCTGACCAGCTGGAAGCATAGCCTCATAGTTCTGCCACCAAAGACTAGCATGACCTTCCAGGTGGTATGCAGCATAGGTGACCTTGTCATCTTCAGATACGTTTGCGGAACGCAACTTATGAGTGATGCTACGAAGCCAGTCATCGGCATCGAGTGGCTCGATGGAGTGATGGAAGGTGGGTGGGTGCAAGCGAATGAAGTCATGAATGGTTGCAAACCCTTTGGACTGATGTGCGGTGTTCTCCTCGATACGTGCCAACAAACGGTTAGACTCACGCTTGTTCCTCTCCATTTCTAACATGAACCACATCAATGAAGGCTGGTCGGGAGGATCCTCATCCTTCCATCTCCGTGGTTACGGCTATGAGCAACAGAACTTCGCTTAACTGATGACATCCTGAGAAAGCGAAACCAAGGGCGGAATCACATCACTACATACCGGAAATGTGGGACACCGATATTAGTAACTCTCGAACTCCCCGGGCAATTCCGGCGATAACGGCAGTAAAATGTTCAAAATGAGACATTCGCAAAATGGGGTAGCACCATACTCAACATCATCATTCAAAGGTTACGGGATAATACTAAACATGCCATACCGAGGGTACTCAAAATCGGTAAGACTCGATCAACCAATCCTATGGGACTACGGAAATAGTAACACGTGATCACGATAGATGTAAGAGATAGCCTAGTTCCTTAACCCCGTAGGAAAGATAGGACGACTCGGATCGAGAGGCCATGAGGTAAAGGAGTAAAAAGAGCCTTACGTTCCCTTCCACAATCAATTCCCTATATAACTAAAGCATTTCTAGACTCAACTTCGATCAGGTTGGCTTGGAAATCCTCTGACGGCAACGAACTCGATACCAAAGCTGTCGGGACCCCGATCCTAAATCACACCGATCTAGCATGTAACACATCATATCCCTTTGCGGCCTCACGCACGGTATCCCCACGGGTGTCGCCTTACCATGGCCCGGGACCGTTTGCGTCTTTTGGCTCACGTATATGATAGTGTCGCTAGCATCCATATGACAAAGAACCGGGCCGACATGACTAGTCGTGGAACCCAAAGCAGCGCTAACCTATGGGGACAGGCATACATGAATCACATCGAGCATGTCGGTCATCGGCGTATATATTCGGGCTGTAACCTTTGGGCTAACAGGACTCCGGTATTCGGGCTGTGAGCTAAGCGGTACTCCGAATAACACGCGTGACTTTGCCCCGACGGGACCGCCATAGGAACGAAGTGATACACATGCCGGCCAGTCATGTGTCAAAGCAGTAGTGCTGGGCTATCAGGACTCCGGTGAACCGGGATGTAGCGGACTACTATCGCTCGGAAGCACGAGACTACATTTCACCAAAACAGAGGCTGCCAAGGATAAACAACTAGGTTGTCGGATCCCACACATAGCAGTACAAGTTACACGTGACGCATAACATGCAAGTATGTGCTGTACAACATGGCATCACAACATAACGCAAACTCATATAGATAAAGGCTCAAGAGCCACATAGCGATAAATACAAACAGGGTCACATGACCCATCATTCAGAAACATACAAGCAACAAGCGGAAGCATTACATGTCCGAAAGTACAGACAACTACAAAAGAAAAAGGCCGAGAAGCCTGACTATCTACAAGACCCTCCCAAGGGTACAAGATCGTAGCTGAGGTAACAAGCTACTCGTCAAGTCCAAGCAGAACTACTAGTAAGACCGAAGTCTCCAGCAAAACATAAATAAAGCAACGTGAGTACAAAGGTACTCAAAGAAGACTTACATCGGATCCTATCATACATGCATTAGTGTCAAAAGGTAATGTGGAGTTTAGTTGCAGCAAGCCGGCTTTGACTCTGTGGCTATCCTGTTCTCGACTACAAGAAACTCTTGAGGTGAGACAACGTACACGAGTCCACTAATCACCACATCAATACACTACTACGGATTCATTCCCGTTTCCATACGGGGAGGCCATCCATAGCACTCACACTTGTCTTGAGCATTTTAGAGTATCCACTTCAAGTTGTCTATGTACCACGTAAGCATCCAAGAAGTCCATAACCGAGGACACGGCTATTCAATAGATCATGATAACCTGCAGGTGTACTTCTTCACACACGCTCTCGCCACTTACCGCCATATACACGTCATGTATCTCGGCAACCTTCAAGCGGAAGCTTTGGCGAGGGTGTCACCACGACACCGACTAACCACACAAGACTCTAGTCCGGGTTTATCGCCTATTCGGGTTCCATCCGCAAGGAGATCCGGCGGGGTGTCGCTCACGGCCCCAAACGATGTGAGCAGGGTTCCCAAGCCCACCATCCGGTGCCACTTGGTACACCGTGCCACACTGTGCCTAGTCTGTCCCAAGCCCACCTGCCGGGTGCCACTCGATAGAAAAATAGCACTACCTACAAACACGAGAGACTAGTTGCGACTCACAGGCCAGAGATCAAGTCGGTTAATAAGTCGAGAGGGCTTGGGCGCCCGAGCCCAATGTGTGGTAGTATCGAGTCATTGGACAACATACATAGAACTTCGATTGCTTAAGGACGGTTCCGGTGAGACAACCCACCATGTACTCCTACATGGCCTCTCACCGCTACCTTTACCAAATCGTGTTCACACACTTCACTCTCGGCATCGTAACATAGAATCAGTACTCCAATTCATTCCCAATGAATCGGACTGACACAACTCTAAGCAATAGCAGGCATAGCATGGTAGGAACACAACATGGCTCAATCAACTCCTACACATGCTAGTGGGTTTTCAACTATTCTTTGTGGCAATGACAGGTCATGCAGAGGAATGGGTTCAACTACCGCATGACACAAAGTAGCGAGATGAATCGTTGTTGTCCTAATGCAATAACCGAGAGCAGGAGCGAGAGAGTAGGATTGTATTGGAATGAACAAGGGATTTGCTTTCTGGTAAATCAACAAGGGAGGCACCGCTTCATAGGCAATTACTCTGGAACGTCTCCTGAGCGGGACCTATCGAGAAGGAACGGTGCGGCAATCAATACACAATCATATGCAACAATATGATGCATGAACATGGTATGTAGATGTGATGCTGTTTGAGCTAATGCAACTGGTATTCAATTTGAATGAAGTCCATTTGAACCAAAGATTCAAATGCAATTCCAAAGTAAGCTCTTATAAATGCCATTTTAGTGTTTCACTTATACAGCATGTATAAGTTGGTTTGTCATGCATGAAACTAGTACAGATGGATAGATTGAATTTTTCTGATAATTTTTCATATATAAATTATTTCAATCTGAGCTACGGTTGAATTTCTATGAATTTAGAAGTTTTGAATATATTCGGAATTTCCTGATTTAATTAAATCCAGAAAATATAATATTGCGTCGACCTTCTTAAGCATGACGTCAGCAGGTCAATCATGGCTGGCTGGGTCAAACCTGACGTGTGGGGGCCACATGTCAGTGTCTCAGTTAGTTAACAGGGGGGTTTAATTCTAATCTAATTCAGATTAGTGGCGCTGGGGCCCACTGTCAGTGTCAGGGGGGGTAGGTTAGTTGGTGATTAGCCTTAAGCTAATCACCTGACGAGCCGGACCCACGTGGCAGGGCTCAGGCGACGGGGCTCGTCGCCGGCGACCTCTGACGCCAGCGGAGTCCGTGCCACAGTGCCACGGGTGGCATCTGAGAGCACCGGGCGTAGCCCGTGCTCTCGCGCACTGTGGAGCAGTGAAAGAGCCGGGGCAGGGCTCGAGCGGAGCTTCATGGCGGGCGGCCGGAGCTCGGCTCAAGCGGGCGGGTGGCTGCGGTGTGTGAGGGCGAGAACGGAGAGGGGGAGAAGGAGGAGAAGCTCACGGCGGTCGCGATGAACGGGTCGGCGAGGTCGGGGAGGAACCGGAGCGGTCGTGGCGGCGGAGGGGATGAGGGGGTCGTGGCGGGGCGCATGGACTCCACGGGGGGGGCGAGGGGACGGCGGGGAGCGCGTCGGCGGTGAGCTGCGGCGGCGGCAACGCTCGGGTTTGGCGAGAGCGAGGGAGAGGAGGGGAGAGGAGAGGACTGGGGAGAGGGGAGGAATGAGAGAGAGAGGAGAACGGTCGGGGCGGCGCGTGGCGACGTCCGGGGCATCCAGGCGATGAGGGGGAGGCCAGGCAGGCAGGTGGCGTGGCCGGACGCGTGGCTTGTGGCCAGCGTGCCCCTGTCCTCTGGCCGCGAGGAAGGGCGGTGGCGTTGCCGATCGGCTGGGCCATCTGGGCCAGGCCAGGCCGCACACGAGCTGGGCCGTGGTGGGGAGGTAAGCCCAGGTAAGCTCCCCTTTTTCCTATTCATTTCCTTTTCTATTTTTCTGACATTTGTTTGATTTATTTAAAATACTAAACTAATTTATTTAATTATGCCAATTTTTTGTAGGAGCTCACTATATTATTCCAGAGTTCCTCAACAAAAGGCACAATTTTTGGACAATATTTTATATATATAATAATATATATCCAAGGCAAATATTCTTGCATTAATTCCAAATGCCCAAAATAAATACTTATGAGATCCTGAAAATATTGGTTAGATTGTTATCTCTGTCCAATATTTTTGAGGGCCACATGAGCATTTTCTTGGACCCTTTTGGAGCAATTTTTATTTAGGTCATTTCCAAAAGTGATTCTCGAGGGTTTCACAAATCCCCATTTCAAAATTAAATGGAATTTAAACATGATGCACAATGACTAGCTAGCCTTGAGCATACCAGTACTAGGGATGTGACACCAAATCAGAAGCGGAGGCGGGGAGTACCTTCGTGCGCGGATGCGCACTCGTCTCCGTCGACCAAAAGAGATAGAAGACATCACGTAGCTCCTTTGCACCGAGCTGAGGGGAGAAGATGGCCCGCTCCTTGCGCAGCGCCGCGAGCCGCTGCGCCTCGGCCGACTTGACGCCCTTCTCCTTGTCGGCTTTCGGAGCCATGGCGAGGGCGGCGGAGGAGGCCGACGGCGGTGAGTGTGCTTGTGGCGAAAGGGGCGGGGCGCTGCTCTCTTCGCACTGGAGAAGAAGGGGGGAGCGGCGGTGGTTTTCTTGACAAGACAGCAATGGCGGAGTGGACGACCTGCCCCTGTTTCCCCTGTTTATAAGGAGTGGAGGGGCGGACGTTCGCTTTCGTAATAAAGAAACCCCCGACCACGCCCACGATCTCGCCACGACGCCACGTTCGGTGTGTGCCGTTAGTGGGGGTCGTGGTGGGTCCGGGCGAGATTACGGCGTGATCGAGGCCGCGTGTGACCGTGCCTTGTTTTGGGCACTGGCCCGACACGGCGCTTTCGGCACCGTGTCTGACCCAGGCTCTGTCGGTGTACTAGAGTAGGGGTACCCTAGTATCCCGTACTCAGACGCAGACGATTACCGCACCAGCGAGGTTTTCTGGTCACCGCCAAGATCCTCCGTGGCTCCTTTGGAGCCATTCAAGAACAAAGTATTTGACTAAGAAGACAAGGCCCGGCAAGAGGAGCTTGCCGGAAGGCCATTCAAGGCATGCAGAAGAAGGCGGGGCCCGGCAAGAGGAGCTTGCCGGAAGGCTCAGGCGCGACAAGCCTCCGGACGCGACAAGGATTCGCCGCGGCAAGCAACCTCTCTCCATCTCCGCTCCAGCTCATCCAGACAGCGTGTCGCCATGGGACCATTCCATGCGTGCGTGTCAAGAGGCTGTCTGCAGCCAGCGGAGAGCGGCGATAAGCGGCGCCGACAAGCTTGCCATCGTGGCGGCGGTGGCGCACTGACGGTCTCTATTACCTTTGTTTGGGCGACAGCGACGGGCATTTATTGCTTTTGTCCCTTACCGTCGAGTTAGGTATTTTGCATCGTACCTTTATTGAGTAGGTGTACCAACTCCTGTTTTTACATTTGTACCCTCGCCTATGTTGCCACCGCCGGAGACCCCTTGAGCATATAAAAGGAGGCCCATGCATACGTAGAGGGGGTTCGGTTCATTCGACTCACTCGAGACCAGATACGCTCACGCTAGGTTTTGTAGCTTGCATCGCTCCCTAGCAAGAACACAATACATCAAACAAGCAGCAGTAGGAGTTTTATCTCTCCGGAGAGCTCCGAAGCTGGGTAAACTGCTCGTGTGCCTCGCCTCGATCCGCTCTTCGTGCGATCTCCGCCCCCCTCCGAACCACAAAGGGGCCTGGTCCGCCGGCCCCATAGGTGTTCGTGGGTACGATCAGCCTCCCCGACACTAGATGGCTTCTTCTCTCTCTTTGATTCTCAATACAAAGTTCTCCTTGATCTTCTTGGAGATCTATTCGATGTAACTCTTTTTGCGGTGTGTTTGTCGAGATCTGATGAATTATGGGTTTATGATCAAGATTATCTATGAAAAATATTTGAATCTCCTCTGAATTCTTTTACGTATGATTTGTTATCTTTGCAAGTCTCTTTCAGTTATCAGTTTGGTTTGGCCTACTAGATTGATCTTTCTTGCAATGGGAGAAGTGCTTAGCTTTGGGTTGTATCTTGCGGTATCCATTCCCAGTGATAGCAGGGGCAGCAAGGCACGTATTGTATTATTGCCATCGAGGATAAAAAGATCGGATTTATATCATATTGCTTAAGTTTATCCCTCTACATCATGTCATCTTGCCTAATGCGTTACTATGTTCTTATGAAATTAATACTCTAGATGCATGCTGGATAGCGGTCGATGTGTGGAGTAATAGTAGTACATGCAGAATTGTTTCGATCTACTTGTCATGAGACGTGATGCCTATATACATGATCATGCCTGGATATTCTCATAACTATGCACTTTTCTATCAATTGCTCGACAAGAATTTGTTCACCCTTTGTAATACTTATGCTATCTTGAGAGAAGCCACTAGTGAAACCTATGGCCCCCAGGTCTATTTTCCATCATATAAGTTTCCAATCTATTTTATTTTGCAATCTTTACTTTCCAATCTACATCATAAAAATACCAAAAATAATTATATTATTATTATCTCTATCAGATCTCACTTTTGCAAGTGGTCGTGAAGGGATTGACAACCCCTTTATCGCGTTGGTTGCAAGGTTCTTATTTGTTTGTGTAGGTACGAGTGATTTGCGTGTAGCCTCCTACTGGATTGATATCTTGGTTCTCAAAAACTGAGGGAAATACTTACGCTACTTTGCTACATTACCCTTTCCTCTTCAAGGGAAAACCAACGTATGCTCAAGAGGTAGCACTCTCCTCACCATGGCGTGCGGCCTCTTCTTTCCTGCGGTGGCGGGACTCTCTTTTCTTGACTGCTTTCTGCCTTTCTGATCCTCCTGTGCGGCTTTGGCCACCTCTAGACTCACTGCCCATTCGCCCATGGAAGCCTCAAAGTCTTCCCACGTAATTGTGTGGGCGCCGACGGTGATGAACTCGGCGTGGCAAGATGCCATCGCTTCCTTACCATGTGTGTGGTCGCGGGCGGCGAGGAACGTGGCGCGGCGGGATGCCATCGCTTCCTTACCAGTTACTGTGTGTCGCGGTGCCATGAATGACACTTGGAGAGAGACAGAGGGGCCGTGCAGCCGTACAGTGCGGTGGTTTTTAAGAGCTCAACGACAAACGACAAAGGAAATTTGGCTTGCCTTACAATTTTGCTCGTTCATTATCGCACACGGTTCATCTCGGTCACTTCCGGAAACAGTGTGCATTGAGGCTTCCATATATATGTATTCAAGCTTCCCGAAAAAGTCATAAAGGAATCATGGACGCAATCTCACATTCTGGTGGTGGGATGATGTCAATCATAAGAAGATGCACTGGTTTACCTAGTGGAAGTTATGTATTCCTAAGCCAATGGGAGGACTTGGTTTTCATGACCCACATTGTTTTAACCTGCCATGTAGTCAAAATAAGTATGGCGCCTTCTTTGTGACCCTGAGTCCATATGTGCAATAGTATTGAGAACCAAATATTATCTTGATGGAAAACTTTTGAATACAAAGATGAAAAGTGGTGCATCATTCACTTGGCAGCGTATCCTAGCTGGAGTGAAAACTTTTAATAGTCTATGTATTTGGCATGTCAGATAGGGAACACTGATCAACATATGAGATGATGATTGGGTGTCGAATAGTCCAAATGGTAAATTGATTACACCTAGAGGAAGAAGTCTTTTGGGTGTGGTTTATGATCTTATTAACTCGATGATGGGTAACATGGGATTCGGGATTTTGTTGTCGGACAATGACTTATCTATTGTCATCATATCATGATAAATGGCTACATCATTTTGGAGAAAAAGAAACAAATAGATCATCGCTAAACCCCGTTTAAAAACTATATGGAAATGTTTGGTTGTTGCGAAGGTAAAAAAATACATGGAAACATTGCATGGGATCTTGCCTTGCTTCAGTGTGTTGTCTAACATACATATCTCCATGTCTAGCCAATGCCCTTGATGTAATTGAAGGAAATATGCCCTAGAGGCAATAATAAAGTTATTATTTATGTCCTTATTTCATGATAAATGTTTATTATTCATGCTAGAATTGTATTAACCGGAAACTTAGTACATGTGTGAATATATAGACAAACTAAGTGTCACTAGTATGCCTCTAATTGACTAGCTCGTTGAATCAAAGATGGTTAAGTTTCCTAGCCATAGACATGAGTTGTCATTTGATTAACGGGATCACATCATTAGAGAATGATGTGATTGACTTGACCCATTCCGTTAGCTTAGCATTTGATCGTTTAGTATATTGCTATTGCTTTCTTCATGACTTATACATGTTCCTATGACTATGAGATTATGCAACTCCTGGATACCGGAGGAACACTTTGTGTGCTACCAAACGTCACAACGTAACTGGGTGATTATAAAGGTCTCTACAGGTGTCTCCAATGGTGTTTGCTGGGTTGGCATAGATCGAGATTAGGATTTGTCACTCCGATTGTCGGAGAGGTATCTCTGGGGCCTCTCGGTAATGCACATCACTATAAGCCTTGCAAGCAATGTGACTAATGAGTTAGTTGCGGGATGATGCATTACGGAACGAGTAAAGAGACTTGCCGGTAACGAGATTGAACTAGGTATTGGGATACCGACGATCGAATCTTGGGCAAGTAACATACCGATGACAAACGGAACAACGTATGTTGTTATGCGGTTTGACCGATAAAGATCTTCGTAGAATATGTAGGAGCCAATATGAGCATCCAGGTTCCGCTATTGGTTATTGACCGGAGACGTGTCTCAGTAATGTCTACATAGTTCTCGAACCCGTAGGGTCCGCATGCTTAACGTCTGGTGACGATCGGTATTACGAGTTTATGTGTTTTGATGTACCGAAGGTAGTTCGGAGTCCCGGATGAGATCGGGGACATGACGAGGAGTCTCGAAATGGTCGAGACATAAAGATCGATATATTGGACGACTATATTCGGACATCGAAAATGTTTCGAGTGGTTCGGGTATTTATCGGAGTACCGGAGAGTTACGGGAATTCGCCGGGGAGTATATGAGCCTTATTGGGCTTTAGGGGAAAGAGAGAAGGGAGGCTGCGCCCCCCCCCCCACCCCCCAAGGCCTAGTCCGAATTGGACTAGGGGGAGGGGCGGCGCCCCCACCTTACTTCTCTTCTCTTTTCCCTTTCCTTCTCTACTTCCTCCTACTACATGGAAGGGGGGAATCCTACTCCCGGTGGGAGTAGGACTCCTCCAGGGCGCGCCATAGCTAGGCCGGCCTTCCCCCCTCCTCCACTCCTTTATATACGTGGCCAGACGGCACCCTATAGAAACACAAGTTGATCATTGATCTCTCTTAGCCGTGTGCGGTGCCCCCCTCCACCATAATTCACCACGGTCATATCGTAGCGGTGCTTGATAATCCCCAAGTGAAGGGAATCATCGTAGCAATTTCCAAAGGTGGAAGTGATAAGTATGGAGTGTCGAACCCACAAGAAGCTAAAGGTAAGATCATTATTCTCTCAAGCCCTATCTGCCACTAATACGACTCTACGTATACCGAACGTTTGCTTCCAACTTGAAACGAGAAATAAAACTACGTTGTGGGTATGAAGAGGATAATTTTGCATGGTATCGGAGAGCTAAAATATAAAAGTAGGTGCTATTATCATAAAATTAGAATATATTATAAATAGCGGGTGTGGAATAATGGTGGATCGGTGTGCAGAATTGTCCTAGGAAATTGTTAACAAGACCGATAGTCGTCATTGCAATTTCATGTGAGGGAGAGGCATAAGCTAACATACTTTCTCTTCTTGGATCATATGCACTTATGATTGGAACTATAGCAAGCATCCGCAACTACTAAAGATCATTAAGGTAAAACCCAACCATAGCATTAAAGCATCAAGTCCTCTTTATTCGCATACGCAACAACTCCCTTACTCAGGTTTGTGTTTCAGTCTCTCACCAACCCACTATAAGCGAATCATGAACGTATTGCAACACCCTACAGCGGGAATCCCTCACGCTTGCGCGACACGAAGGGCACAATAGGACAGCACCAAAATAAAACATACAACTCATACCAATCTATATCATCAATCAACCCAAAGACAAAGGATATCTACTCAAAACATCATAGGATGGCAACACATCATTGGATCCATAATATGTGGCATAAAGCACCATGTTCAAGTAGGGATTACAGCGGGGTGCCGGAGAGTGGACCACGTAAACTAGAAGAGGATGGTGATGATGATGGTGATGTTGATGAATACGATCACCGCGGCAATGATTCCCCTCCTGATGGCACTCCGGTGCCACCGAGAGAGAGGAGGAGAGGTTCTCCCCCTTGTGCTTCCTCCTCCATCGCCTCCCCCTAGATGGGAAGAGGTTCTCCCTCTGGTTGTTGGCCTTCATGGCGATGATGGCCCCTCCGGGATACTCCTCCATGGCCACCGGTGATGATGGCCCCCTCTGGCAGGGTGCCGGAGAGGGCCTAGATTGATTTCTCGTGGCTACAGAGGCTTGCGGTGGCGGAACTTCCGATCTAGGTTTCTTTCTGGAAGTTTGGGTATATATGAGAGGTATTGGCGTCGAGAACAAGTCAGGGGGGGTTTCCGGGCTGTCCACGAGGTAGGGAGGCGCGCCCAGGGGGTGGGCGCGCCCCCCCACCCTCGTGGGCAGCCCGGGACACTTCTGGCCCAACTCTTTGACTTCGTGGCCTTCTTCTGGTCCAAAAATAAGCTCCGTCAAGTTTCAGGTCAATTGGACTCTGTTTGGTTTTCCTTTTCTGCGATATTCTAAAACAAGAAAAAAACCAGAAACTAGCACTGGGCTCTAGGTTAATAGGTTAGTTCCAAAAGCCATATAAAATAGCATATAAAACATCCAAGGTTGATAATATAATAGCATGAATACTTCATAAATTATAGATACATTGGAGACGTATCAGCATCCCCAAGCTTAATTCCTGCTCGTCCTCAAGTATGTAAATGATGAAATAATTTATGAAATGTGAATGCTAGCAAGTGCACAATTTTGATCAATGATAGTTCCAATCACTTTTTCTAGCATCATTATATGTCATATCAGTAGCCCATATTCATAAAACTTTTCATGATCAAGTAACAAGCTATTCATGTGTTAAATTATAGATCATAAACTTTCTTGAAACTAACAAACTATATTCTTAGTCATCAAATAATTGAAATTCATCTTATTTTTAGGAAGGGTCTATGTCAGAGCTTTGATTTAGCAAACTCCACATACTCAACTATCATTTAATCTTTCACAATTGCTAACACTCATGTGATATTTATGGGTTCAAGGTTTTAATCGGACATAGAGAAAGATAGGGGCTTATAGTTTCGCCTCCCAAACTTTTAGCTCAAGGGTAATGTCAAAAATAATAACTCATGAAAACCTACATCCAAGTAGATATATATATCCGGATCGCTCCAACACAAAGTGCTTGCCAAAGGAAAAAGTGTAAAAAAGAAAGGTGATGAACACTGATAACCCACAAGTATAGGGGATCAATTGTAGCCTCTTTCGATAAGTAAGAGTGTCGAACCCAACGAGGAGCTAAAGGTAGAACAAATATTCCCTCAAGTTCTATCGACCACCGATACAACTCTACGCACGCTTGACGTTTGCCTTACCTAGAACGAGTATGAAACTAGAAGTACTTTGTAGGTGTTTTTAGATAGGTTTGAAAGATAATAAAGAGAGAGTAAATAAAAGGTAGGGGCTGTTTAGATAAAGAAACAGCTAAATTAGTTTTAGTAGAGAGCTTTTTGTCACGAGAAAGTTATTTGTCCCTAGGCAATCGATAACTAGATCGGTAATCATTATTGCAATTTTATTTGAGGGAGAGGCATAAGCTAACATACTTTCTCTACTTGGATCATATGCACTTATGATTAGAACTCTAGCAAGCATCCGCAACTACTAAAGATCATTAAGGTAAAACCCAACCATAGCATTAAAGTATCAAGTCCTCTTTATCCCATACGCAAACAACCTACTTACTCGGCTCTGTGCTTCTTTCACTCACGCCACACACCATAAGCAAATCATGAACATATTGCAAACCCTACAACGGGAATCCCTCACGCTTGCGCGACACGGAGAGCACCACAGGACAGCACCTATAATAAAACATGCAACTCAAACCAATCCTGATCATCAAATAACCCATAGGACAAAACGGATCTACTCAAACATCATAGGATAGCCATACATCATTGGGAAATAATATATAGCGTTGAGCACCATGTTTAAGTAGAGATTACAGCGGGTAAGAGAGAGGTTACACCGCTGCATAGAGGAAGAGTTGGTGATGATGGCGGTGAAGTTGTTGGTGAAGATTGCGGTGATGATGATGGCCACGACAACGTTCCGGCGCCACCGGAAGAGAAGGGGAGAGGGGGCCCCTTCGTCTTCTTCTTCCTTGACCTCCTCCCTAGATGGGAGAAGGCTTTCCCCTCTGGTCCTTGGCCTCCATGGCGTGGGAGGGGCGAGAGCCCCTCCGAGATTGGATCTGTCTCTCTGTCTCTCTCTGTTTCTATGTTCCTGGCTTCTGCCCTTTCACCGTTTTGTATATATATGGAGATCAGTAGCTCCGATTGGATTGAAACCTTAACCCAGATTTTTCTCTGAAAAATAGCTTTTTGCAGCCAAAGGAGAGCAACAACCGCCTTACGGGTGGCCCACGAGGGTCCAGGGCGCGCCTGCCCCCTGGGGCGCGCCCCCTGCCTCGTGGCCCCCTCGGGCACCGTCACGCATTGATTTTACTTCCCAAAAATCATAAATATTCCAAAATAATTCTCCGTCCGTTTTTATCCCGTTTGGACTCCGTTTGATATTGGGTTTCTGCGAAACATAAACATGCAACAAACAGGAACTGGCACTGGGCACTGGATCAATATGTTAGTCCCAAAAATAGTATAAAAAGTTGCCAAAAGTATATGAAAGTTGTAGAATATTGGCATGGAACAATCAAAAATTATAGATACGACGGAGACGTATCAGCATCCCCAAGCTTAATTCCTGCTCGTCCTCGAGTAGGTAAATGATTAAAAAGACAATTTTTGATGTGGAATGCTACCTAGCATAATCTTGATCATGTATCTAATCCTGGCATGAATATTAAGACAGGAGTGATTCAAGGCAATAGTCTATCATTTGACATAAAAACAATAATACTTCAAGCATACTAATAAAGCAATCATGTCTTTTCAAAATAACATGGCCAAAGAAAGTTATCCCTACAAAATCATATAGTCAGCTATGCTCCATCTTCACCACATAAAATATTCAAATCATGCACAACCCCGATGACAAGCCAAGCAATTGTTTCATACTTTTGATGTTCTCAAACCTTTTCAACTTTCACGCAATACATGAGCGTGAGCCATGGACATATCACTATAGGTCGAATAGAATATGATGGTGGAGGTTGTGTGGAGAAGACAGAAAGGAGAAAATAGTCTAACATCAACTAGGCGTATCAACGGGCTATGGAGATGCCCATCAATAGATATCAATGTGAGTGAGTAGGGATTGCCATGCAACGGATGCACTAAGAGCTATAAGTGTATGAAAGTTGAGACTAAAAACTAAGTGGGTGTGCATCCAACTTGCTTTCTCATGAAGACCTCGGGAGTTTGAGGAAGCCCATCATCGGAATATACAAGCCAAGTTTTTATAATGAAAATTCCCACCAGTATATAAATGTGAAAGCATAGGATAGTCTCTCTATGAAGAACATGGTGCTAATCTGAAGCACAAGTGTGGTAAAAGGATAGTAACATTGCCCCTTTTCTATTTTTCTCTCATTTTATTTTTATTTTCCTTTTTTTGGTGGGATTCTTTGGCCTCTTTTTTTTATTTAGGCTTCTTTGGCCTCTTTTATTTTTCATAAAGTCCGGAGTCTCATCCCAACTTGTGGGGGAATCATAGTCTCCATCATCCTTTCCTCATTGGGGCAATGCTCTAATAATGATGATCATCACACTTTTATTTACTTACAACTCAATATTACAACTCGATATCTGGAACAAAGATATGACCCTATATGAATGCCTCCGGTGGTGTACCGGTATGTGCAATGATCTAGCGTAGCAAACATATCAAAAAATGGACAAGCCATGAAAATATCATGCTAGCTATCTTACGATCATGCAAAGCAATATGACAATGAATGCTCGAATCATGTATATGATGATGATGATGGAAGTTGCATGGCAATATATCTCGGAATGGCTATGGAAATGCCATGATAGGTAGGAATGGTGGCTGTTTTGAGGAAGGTATATGGTGGGTTTATGGTACCGGGAAAGTTGTGCGGTACTAGAGAGGCTAGCAATGGTGGAAGGGTGAGAGTGCGTATAATCCATGGACTCAACATTAGTCATAAAGAACTCACATACTTATTGCAAAAATCTATTATTCATCGAAACAAAGTACTACGCACATGCTCCTACGGGGATAGATTGGTAGGAGACCATCGCTCGTCCCCGACCGCCACTCATAAGGAAGACAATCAATAAATAAATCATGCTCCGACTTCATCACATAACAGTTCACCATACGTGCATGCTACGGGAATCACAAACCTCAACACAAGTATTTCTACTAATCCACAACTACCCACTAGAATGACTCTAATATCACCATCTTTATATCGCAAAACTATTGCAAGGAATCAAACATATCATATTCAGTGATCTACAAGTTTTATGTAGGATTTTATGACTAACCATGTGAATGACCAGTTCCTGTCATCTCTCTAAATAGATATAATTGAAGCAAAAGAGTTTAATTCTTTCTACAAAAGATATGCCCATGCTCTAACAAATATAAGTGAAGCAAAAGAGCATTCTACAAATGGCGGTTTTCTATGTGAAGAGAAACAGGCAATCCAAACTTCAAATGATATAAGTGAAGCACATGAAGCATTCCATAAAGCCATATTCAAAAGATATAAGTGAAGTGCAAAGAGCATTCTATAAATCAACCAAGGACTATCTCATACCAGCATGGTGTGTAAAAGAAAAATGAAAACTAAATGCAAAAGACGCTCCAAGATTTGCACATATCGCATGAACGAAACGAATCCGAAAACATACCGATATTTGTTGAAGAAAGAGGGGATGCCTTCCGGCATCCCCAAGCTTAGATGATTGAGTATCCTTGAATATTTACTTGGGGTGCCTTGGGCATCCCCAAGCTTGAGCTCTTGCCTCTCTTCCTTCTTCTCACATCGAGACCTCCTCGATCATCAAACACTTCATCCACACAAAACTTCAACAGAAAACTCGGTAAGATCCGTTAGTATAATAAAGCAAATCACTACTCTAAGTACTGTTACAAACCAATTCATAATTTTTTTTGGCATTGTGTCTACTGTATTATAACTTTTCCATGGCTTAATCCACTGATATAAATCGATAGTTTCATCAAAACAAGCAAACTATGCATCAAAAACAGAATCTGTCTAAAACAGAACAGTCTGTAATAATCTGAACATTCACCATACTTATGATACTTTAAAACTTCTGCAACAATTAGTAAAAATAAACAATTTGTATATAGACAGTGCAAAAAGTTTCAAAACCATTCGATGTTCCAGTAAAAAACTAAAAATCACGCACTACAGCCAAAGTTTCTGTCCTGCACCGTACAAACCAACAAGCATTGTAAACATCCTAAAGGCAAGCCTTGGCACATTATTTTTATAATACAATAGAATTTTACAAGGGGATAATTATTTTTATTGAAAAGTTTCTGTAATCAAGATTCACAAAGTTTCCGTGAGCATGAACAAAGTTCAAGGCTAGCTCCCACTTCAACAATGCTTGTCTCTCTCACTTTCACTTTCCTTTTTGAAAAAGTTTTGGGTTCCCCTCTTTATTTTTGTTGTTTTTAAACTATATTAAATCACTCAACCAAAATAAATGACTCTCTAAAACTTCCGGGTTGTCTCCCTGGCAGCGCTTTATTTAAAGCCATTAAGCTAGGCATATAGTGCTCAAGTAGTGAATCCACCCGGATCCCAAGGTATATCAAAGCCAATTTTAATTAGCAATGATTTGTGATTTAGTAGTGAGCACAAGGCAACATATATCATGTAATGACGAAGTCTAACTCTCTTCTTATGCATCGGCATGTCATAAAAGAACAATTCATGCACACATAGTAAAGGCCAATGCATAGTATAAACAATTTCTTGCAATTTTTTCGTGTTGGAAACATAGGGAGGTGGAGATATAGTCCCTCTCTCATAATAATTGCAAGTAGGAGCAGCAAGCACATGCATATTATATCTATAAAAATCATCATGTGCAACGGTAAAAGGCAACCCATCAATATAATCCTTAATAAGTGCAAACTTCTCTGATATGTGTAGTTTGGAGAATTCAAAAAGATAATAGGACTATCATGCGTGGGTGTAATAGCAACAATTTCATGTTTAACATAAGGAACTATAGCAAGTTCATCTCCATAAGCGTAATTCGTATTGGCATCTTGGCCACAAGCATAGCAAGCATCATCAAAAAGGGATATTTCAAGAGAATCAACGGGATCAAAATAGTTATCATAGCAATCATCCTTCGGTAAGCTCGAAGGGAAATTAAACAATGTATGATTTGAAGAGTTACTCTCATTAGAAAGTGGGCACGGGTGATCAATCCGCTCTTCCTCCTTTTGTTCTTCCGCTCTCCTCCTCATCTTTTTCATCTAATGAGCTCACAGTTTCATCAATTTCTTCTTCCATAGATTCCTGCAAAATATTAGTCTCTTCTTGGACAACGGAGACTTTCTCAATAAATGCATCAATATAGGCATTGTATTCATAATTCTCATAGCAATATTTAAGGATAGCTAAATTTTCAGGTCTATAAACAGCATCATAAAGGTTTTCATACTCTTTAAATAAAGATTCAATTTCATAAGCACCCATAAAAGCAACAAATTCTTCTATTTGTTCCACATCATAGTAATCATATATACCTCTAGCATAAGAAGCCAAGGTTTCATTATCATTAAATTTGCATGCAAAGGGAAGGTGTGGAGACTTCATCCTAGAGCAACAAGTATAATCATATCTCAAGCATAGTTGCCTAGCATACCACTTCAACATATAAATTTGATCCCATAATAGTTTCCCTTTTTGAGTCAAGCGATAATCCCCAAAGTATCCACGTTGATCCAATGTGTCTCCCATTACTAGATTGAATGGGGTTTTCTCAGGATTATCAAAGTAGTACATAATATCTGTCACATAACGAGCATCGAGGGTTTTAGGAGGTTCCCCATCTCCATGAGTAGCAAGTACACCTATTTTTTTTTGGTATTTCGTGTTCCATATCCATAACTAAAGAAAAAGAACAACTAAGAAAAGCAAATAAAAATTACTTAGTGATAAAGCAAACAAGCACACACAACAATATTCACCCCACGCTATTGCTCCCCGGCAACGGCGCCAGAAAAAGGTCTTGATAACCCACAAGTATAGGGGATCAATTGTAGCCTCTTTCGATAAGTAAGAGTGTCGAACCAAATGAGGAGCTAAAGGTAGAACAAATATTCCCTCAAGTTCTATCGACCACCGATACAACTCTCACATGCGCTTGACGTTTGCCTTACCTAGAACGAGTATGAAACTAGAAGTACTTTGTAGGTGTTTTTAGATAGGTTTGCAAGATAATAAAGAGAGAGTAAATAAAAGGTAGGGGCTGTTTGGATAAATACACAACTAAATTAGTTTTAGTAGAGAGCTTTTTGTCACAAGAAAGTTATTTGTCCCTAGGCAATCGATAACTAGACCGGTAATCATTATTGGAATTTTATTTGAGGGAGAGGCATAAGCTAACATACTTTCTCTACTTGGATCATATGCACTTATGATTGGAACTCTAGCAAGCATCCGCAACTACTAAAGATCATTAAGGTAAAACCCAACCATAGCATTAAAGTATCAAGTCCTCTTTATCCCATACGCAAACAGCCTACTTACTCGGGTGCGTGCTTACATCACTCACGCCACCCACCATAAGCAAATCATGAACATATTGCAAACCCTACAGCTGAATCCCTCACGCTATGCCGACACGGAAAGCACCATAGGACAGCACCAATAATAAAACATGCAACTCAAACCAATCTTGATCATCAAATAACCTATAGGACAAAACGGATCTACTCAAACATCATAGGATAGCCATACATCATTGGGAAACAATATATAGCGTTGAGCACCATGTTTAAGTAGAGATTACAGCGGGTAAGAGAGAGATTACACCGCTGCATAGAGGGGGGAAGAGTTGGTGGTGATGGCGGTGAAGTTGTTGGTGAAGATTGCGGTGATGATGATGGTCACGGCAGCGTCCCGGCGCCACCGGAAGAGAAGGGGAGATGGGGACCCTTCGTCTTCTTCTTCCTTGACCTCCTCCCTAGATGGGAGAAGGGTTTCCCCTCTGGTCCTTGGCCTCCATGGCCTGGGAGGGGCGAGAGCCCCTCCGAGATTGGATCTGTCTCTCTGTCTCTCTCTGTTTCTGCGTTCCTGGCTTCTGCCCTTTTGCCGTTTCGTATATATATGGAGATCCGTAACTCCGATTGGATTGAAACCTTCGCCCAGATTTTTCTTTGAAAATTAGCTTTCTTGCGACCAAAGGAGAGCAGCAACCGCCTTACGGGTGGCCCACGAGGGTCCAGGGCGCGCCCCCTGCCTCGTGGCCCCCTCCGGCACCGTCTCGCGTTGATTTTACTTCCCAAAAATCATAAATATTCCAAAATAATTCTCATCCGTTTTTATCCTGTTTGGACTCCGTTTGATATTGGGTTTCTGCGAAACATAAACATGCAACAAACAGGAACTGGCACTGGGCACTGGATCAATATGTTAGTCCCAAAAATAGTATAAAAATTGCCAAAAGTATATGAAAGTTGTAGAATATTGGCATGGAACAATCAAAAATTATAGATACGACGGAGCCATATCAAACACCATGACTCTTGCATAAGGTAGAAGATAAAAGTAAAAGATAGGCCCTTCGCAGAGGGAAGCCGAGGTTGTCATGCGCTTTTATGGTTGGATGCAAAAAATCTTAATGCAAAAGAACGTCACTTTATATTGCCTCTTGTGATAGAGACCTTTATTATGCAGTTCGTCGCTTTTATTACTTCCCTATCACAAGTTTGTATAAAGCTTATTTTCTTCGCACTAATAGATCATACATATTTAGAGAGCATTTTTATTGCATGCACCGATGACAACTTACTTGAAGGATCTTACTCAATCCATAGGTAGGTATGGTGGACTCTCATGGCAAAACTAGTTTAAGGAATATTTGGAAGCACAAGTAGTATCTCTACTTGGTGCAAAGAATTTGGCTAGCATAAGGGGAAAAGGCAAGCTCAGCATGTTGGATGATCCATGACAATATACTTTATTTCGGATATAAGAAAACATAACCCATTACGTTGTCTTCCTTGTCCAACATCAACCTTTTAGCATGTCATATTTTAATGAGTGCTCACAATTACAAAATATGTCCAAGATAGTATATTTATATGTGAAATCTCTCTTCCTTCAATATTCTTTCATGAATTGTTCAAGTGACCAATTCTACGTTTGCTAACTTTCAATGAGTTTACTACCTATACTTATTATGTGTGAAGTAATTACTCCCCATGTTGTAAGCATATGAAACATATATAAATTCAGATTTATGACATTCAATTCATTCAACCTTTTATTCATATGATATACATGAAGCACGTGAGTTATTGACAAACTACTCCAAAAAGATACAAGTGAACAACACTGAGTAGTCAAATAATTAACTAGCCATGGGAAGATTCTTTTTCATTCAATAATTCAGATACAATGATTTTATTCGTACAGCAAGTAAAAATGAAAATACGCTCCAAGCAAAACACATATCATGTGAGGAATAAAAATATAGTTCCGAGTAAGGTATACCGATAGTTTTGAAGACGAAAGAGGGGATGCCTTCCGGGGCATCCCCAAGCTTATGCGCTTGAGTCTTCCTTGAATATTACCTTGGGGTGCCTTGGGAATCCCCAAGCTTAGGGTCTTTCCTCTCCTTATTCTCCTCATATCGATATCTCACCCAAAGCTTGAAAACTTCAATCACACAAAACTTAACGGAACTTCGTGAGATAGGTTAGTATGATAAAGAGCAAACCATTCACTTCGGTACTGTCAAAGACAAGGTTCATAGTTGTTCTCACACAATGCCTTATGATTGGAAATTGTTAACAAGACCGATAGTCATCATTGCAATTTCATACGAGGGAGAGGCATAAGCTAACATACTTTCTCTTCTTGGATCATATGCACTTATGATTGGAACTCTAGCAAGCATCCGCAACTACTAAAGATCAATAAGGTAAAACCCAACCATAGCATTAAAGCATCAAGTCCTCTTTATTCACATACGCAACAACCCCCTTACTCGAGTTTGTGTTTCAGTCACTCACCAACCCACTATAAGCAAATCATGAACATATTGCAACACCCTGCAGCGGGAATCCCTCACGCTTGCGCGACACGGAGGGCACAATAGGACAGCACCAAAATAAAACATACAACTCATACCAATCTATATCATCAATCAACCCAAAGACAAAGGATATCTACTCAAAACATCATAGGATGGCAACACATCATTGGATCATAATATGTGGCATAAAGCACCATGTTCAAGTAGGGATTACAGCGGGGTGCCGGAGAGTGGACCGCGTAAACTAGATGAGGATGGTGATGATGATGGTGATGTTGATGAAGACGATCACCGCGGCGATGATTCCCCTCCTGATGGCACTCCGGTGCCACCGAGAGAGAGGAGGAGAGGTTCTCCCCCTTGTGCTTCCTCCTCCATGGCATCCCCCCTAGATGGGGAGAGGTTCTCCCTCTGGTCCTTGGCCTTCATGGCGATGATGGCCCCTCCGGGATACTCCTCCATGGCCACCGGTGATGATGGCCCCCTCCGGCAGGGTGCCAGAGAGGGCCTAGATTGATTTCTCGTGGCTCTGAGAGGCTGCGGTGAACTTCTGATCTAGGTTTCTTTCTGGAAGTTTGGGTATATATGAGAGATGTTGGCATCGAGAACAAGTCAGGGGGGGTCTCCGGGCTGTCCACGAGGCAGGGAGGCGCGCCCAGGGGGGTGGGCGCGCTGCCCACCCTTGTGGCCAGCCCAGGACTATTCTGGCCCAACTCTTTGACTCCATGGACTTCTTTTGGTCCAAAAATAAGCTCCATCAGTTTCAGGTCAATTGGACTCCGTTTGGTTTTCCTTTTCTGTGATATTCTAAAACAAGGAAAAAATAGAAACTGGCACTGGGCTCTAGGTTAATAGGTTAGTCCCAAAAACCATATAAAATAGCATATAAAACATCCAAGGTTGATAATATAATAGCATGAATACTTCATAAATTATAGATATGTTGGAGACGTATCAGTGCTTAGGCGAAGCCCTGCGTCTGTAAGATCATCACGGCGTGATGACGGAACTCTCCCTCGAAGCTCTGCTTGATCGGAGTCCGTGGGACGTCATCGAGCTGAACGTGTGCTGAACTCGGAGATGTCGTGCGTTCGGTACTTGGATCGGTCGGATCGTGAAGACGTACGACTACATCAACCGCGTTGTTCTAACGCTTCAGCTTTCGATCTACGAGGGTACGTGGACAACACTCTCCCCTCTCGTTTCTATGCATCACCATGATCTTGCGTGTGCATAGGAAGTTTTTTGAAATTACTACGTTCCCCAACAGTGGCATCCGAGCCAGGTTTATGCGTAGATGTTATATGCACGAGTAGAAAACAAGTGAGTTGTGGGCGATACAAGTCATACTGCTTACCAGCATGTCATATTTTGGTTCGGCGGTATTGTTGGATGAAGCGGCCCGAACCGACATTACGCGTACGCTTACGCGAGACTGGTTCTACCGATGTGCTTTGCACATAGGTGGCTGGCGGGTGTCAGTTTCTCCAACTTTAGTTGAACCGAGTGTGACTACGCCCGGTCCTTGAGAATGTTAAAACAGCACTAACTTGACGAACTATCGTTGTGGTTTTGATGCGTAGGTAAGAACGGTTCTTTCTCAGCCCGTAGCAGCCACGTAAAACTTGCAACAACAAAGTAGAGGACGTCTAACTTCTTTTTGCAGGGCATGTTGTGATGTGATATGGTCAAGACGTGATGAGATATAAGTTGTTGTATGAGATGATCATGTTTTGTTGAAGTTATCGGCAATCGCGAAGCCTTATGGTTGTCTCTTTATTGCATAAGATGCAAGCGCCAAATAATTGCTTTACTTTATCGCTGTCACGATAGCAATAGTTGCAAGAGCAATAGTTGGCGAGACGACCATGTGACGACACATTGATATAGATCAAGATGATGGAGATCATGGTGTCATGCCGGTGACGATGGAGATCATGACGATGCTTTGGAGATGGAGATCAAAGGCACAAGATGATGATGGCCATATCATGTCACATATATTGATTGCATGTGATGTTTATCCTTTATGCATCTTATTCTGCTTTGTTTGACGGTAGCATTATAAGATGATCTCTCACTAAATTTCAAGGTAAAAGTGTTCTCCCTGAGTATGCACCATTGCAAAGTTCGTTGTGCCGAGACACCACGTGATGATCGGGTGTGATAAGCTCAACGTTCATCTACAATGGGTGTAAGATAGTTTTGCACACGCAGAATACTCGGGTTAAACTTGACGAGCCTAGCATATGCAGATATGGCCTCGGAACACTGGAGACCGAAAGGTCAAGCATGAATTATATAGAAGATATGATCAACATAGTGATGTTCACCATTGAAAACTACTCCATCTCACGTGATGATCGGACATGGTTTAGTTGATTTGGATCACGTGATCATTTAGATGACTAGAGGGATGTCTATCTAAGTGGAAGTTCTTAAGTAATATGATTAATTGAACTTTAATTTATCATGAACTTAGTCCTGGTAGTATTAGCATATCTATGTTGTAGATCAATAGCTCGCGTTTAGCTCCCTGTTTATTATTTTGATATGTTCCTAGAAAACTAAGTTGAAAGATGTTAGTAGCAATGATGCGGATTGGATCCGTGATCCGAGGATTATCCTCATTGCTGCACGTAAGAATTTTGTCCTTGATGCAATCGCTAGGTGACGGACCTATTGCGAGGAAGCGGATGCAGACGTTATGAACGTTTTGACAAAAGCTCGGTATGATGACTACTTGATAGTTTAGTGCACCATGCTTTACGGCTTAGAACCGGGACTTCAAAAATGTTTTGAACGCCACGGAGCATATAAGACGTTCCAAGAGTTGAAATTGGTATTTCATACTCATGCCCGTGTCGAGAGGTATGAGACCTCAGATAGTACTTTTCCTACAAGATGGAGGAGAATAGCTCAACCAGTGAGCATGTGCTCAGATTGTCTGGGTACTACAATTGCTTGAATCAAGTGGGAGTTAATCTTCCAGATAAGATAGTAATTGAAAAAGTTCTCTAGTCACTATCACCAAGTTACTAGAACTTCGTGATGAACTATAATATGCAAGGGATGACGAAAACAATTCCCAAGCTCTTCGCAATGCTAAAATCGGCGAAGGTAGAAATCAAGAAAAAAATCAAGTGTTGATGGTTGAAAAGACCACTAGTTTTAAGAAAAAGGCAAAGGGAAGAAGTGGAACTTCAAGAAGAACGGCAAGCAAGTTGCTGCTCAAGTGAAGAAGCCCAAGTCTGGACCTAAGCCTGAGACTAAGTGCTTCTCTGCCAAAGGGGTGGTCCTTTGGAAGCGGAACTACCCCAAGTATTTGGCGGATAAGAAGGATTGAAAAGTGAACAAAGGTATATTTGATATACATGTTATTGATATGTACTTTACTAGTGTTTATAGCAACCCCTCAGTATTTGATACTAGTTCAGTTGCTAAGAGTAGTAACTCAAAACGGGAGTTGCAGAATAAACATAAACTAGTTAAGGGTGAGGTGACGATGTGTGTTGGAAGTAGTTCCAAGATTGATATGATCATCATCGCACACTCCCTATACTTTCGGGATTAGTGTTGAACCTAAATAAGTGTTATTTGGTGTTTGCATTGAGAATGAATATGATTTGATCATGTTTATTGCAATACGGTTATTCATTTAAGTTAGAGAATAATTGTTGTTCTGTTTACATGAATAAAACCTTACATGGTCATACACCCAATGAAAATGGTTTGTTGGATATCGATCATAGTGATACACATATTCATAATATTGAAGCCAAAAGATGCAAAGTTAATAATGATAGTGCAACTTATTTGTGGCACTGCCGTTTAGGTCATATTGGTGTAAAGCGCATGAAGAAACTCCATGCTGATGGACTTTTGGAATCACTTGATTATGAATCATTTGATGCTTGCGAACCATGCCTCATGGGCAAGATGACTAAGACTCCATTCTCTGGAACAATGGAGCGAACAACAGACTTGTTGGAAATAATACATACTGATGTATGCAGTCCGATGAGTGTTGAGGCTCACGACGGGTATCATTATTTTCTGACCTTCACAGATGATTTGAGCAGATATGGGTATATCTATTTGATGAAACATAAGTCTGAAACATTTGAAAAGTTCAAAGAATTTCAGAGTGAAGTGTAAAATCATCGTAACAAGAAAATAAAGTTTCTACAATCTGATCGCGGAGATGAATATTGAGTTACGAGTTTGGTCTTCAATTAAAACAATGTGGAATAGTTTCACAAATTCATGCCGCCTGGAACACCACAGTAATGGTGGGTCCGAACATCGTAACCGTACTTTATTAGATATGATGCAATCTATGATGTCTCTTACCTATTTACCACTATTGTTTTGGGGTTATACATTAGAGACAGCTGCATTCACGTTAAGTAGGGCACCATCTAAATCCGTTGAGATGATATGAACCGTGGTTTGGCAAGAAACCAAAGTTGTTGTTTTCTTAAAGTTTGGGGTTGCAATGCTTATGTGAAAAAGTTTCATCCTGATAAGCTCAAACCCAAATCGGAGAAATGTGTCTTCATAGGATACCCAAAGGAGACAGTTGGGTACACCTTCTATCACAGATCCGAAGGCAAGACATTCGTTGCTAAGAATGGATCCTTTCTAGAGAAGGAGTTTCTCTCGAAAGAAGTGAGTGGGAGGAAAGTAGAACTTGATGAGGTAATTGTACCTGCTCCCTTATTGGAAAGTAGTTCATCACAGAAATTTGTTCATGTGACTCCTACACCAATTAGTGAGGAAGCTAATGGTGACGATCATGTAACTTCAGATCAAGTTACTACCGAACCTCGTAGGTAAACCAGAGTGAGATCCGCACCAGAGTGGTACGGTAATCCTGTTCTAGAGGTCATGTTACTTGACCATGACGAACCTACGAACTATGAGGAAGCGATGATGAGCCCAGATTCCGCAAAATGGCTTGAGGCCATGAAATCTGAGATGGGATCCATGTATGAGAACAAAGTGTGGACTTTGGTTGACTTGCCCGATGATCGGCAAGCCATAGAAAACTAAATGGATCTTCAAGAGGAAGACGAACGCTGATAGTAGTGTTACTATCTACAAAGCTAGACTTGTCGAAAAAGGTTTTGACAAAGTTCAAGGAGTTGACTATGATGAGACCTTCTCACTCGTAGTGATGCTTAAGTCTGTCCGAATCATGTTAGAAAATTGCCACATTTTATGTAATCTGGCAAATGGATGTAAAGACTGCATTCCTGAATGGATTTCTGGAAGAAGAGTTGTATATGATGCAACCTGAAGGTTTTATCGATCCAAAGGATGCTAACAAAGTGTGCAAGCTCGGTGATCCATCTATGGACCGTGCAAGCATCTCGGAGTTGGAATATACGCTTTGATTAGTTGATCAAAGCATATAGTTTTATACAGACTTGCGGTGAAGCCTGTATTTACAAGAAAGTGAGTGGGAGCACTACATTTTTTCTGATAAATATATGTGAATGACATATTGTTCATCAGAAATAATGTAGAATTTTTTGGAAAGCATAAAGGAGTATTTGAAAGGAGTTTTTCAAATAAAGACCTCGGTGAAGCTGCTTACATATTGAGCATCAAGATCTATAGAGATAGATCAAGACGCTTGATAAGTTTTTTCAATGAGTACATACCTTGACAAGATTTTGAAGTAGTTCAAAATGGAACAATCAAAGAAAGAGTTCATGCCTGTGTTTCAAGGTGTGAAATTGAGTAAGACTCAAAGCCCGACCACGGCAGAAGATAGAAAGAGAATGAAAGTCATTCCCTATGCCTCAGCCATAGGTTCTATAAAGTATGACATGCTGTGTACCAGAACTATTGTATACCCTACACTGAGTTTAGCAAGGGAGTACAATAGTGATCTAGGAGTAGATCATCGGACAGCGGTCAAAATTATCCTTAGTGGAATAAGGATATGTTTCTCGATTATGGAGGTGACAAAAGGTTAAATGCGTAAAGGGTTACGTCGATGCAAGTTTTGACACTGATCCGAGATGATTCTAAGTCTCAATCTGGATACATATTGAAAGTGGGAGCAATTAGCTAGAGTAGCTCCGTGCAGAGCATTGTTGACATAGAAATTTGCAAAATGCATACGGATCTGAATGTGGCAGACCCGTTGACTAAACTTCTCTCACAAGCAAAACATGATCACACCTTAGTACTCTTTGGGTTTTAATCACATAGCGATGTGAACTAGATTACTGACTCTAGTAAACCCTTTGAGTGTTGGTCACATGGCGATGTAAACTATGAGTGTTAATCACATGGTGATGTGAACTATTGGTGTTAAATCACATGGCGATGTGAACTAGATTATTGA
Source organism: Aegilops bicornis (assembly GCA_021605145.1). Lineage (NCBI taxonomy): Eukaryota > Viridiplantae > Streptophyta > Magnoliopsida > Poales > Poaceae > Aegilops > Aegilops bicornis. Next base: position 713,632,972 of record CM038671.1, read on the forward strand.
CTCTAGTGCAAGTGGGAGACTGAAGGAAATATGCCCTAGAGGCAATAATAAAGTTATTATTTATTTCCTTATTTCATGATAAATGTTTATTATTCATGCTAGAATTGTATTAACCAGAAACTTAGTACATGTGTGAATATATAGACAAACTAAGTGTCACTACTATGCTTCTACTTGACTAGCTCGTTGAATCAAAGATGGTTAAGTTTCCTAGCCATAGACATGAGTTGTCATTTGATTAACGGGATCACATCATTAGAGAATGATGTGATTGACTTGACCCATTCCGTTAGCTTAGCATTTGATCGTTAGTATATTGCTATTGTTTTCTTCATGACTTATACATGTTCCTATGACTATGAGATTATGCAACTCCCGGATACCGGAGGAACACTTTGTGTGCTACCAAACATCACAACGTAACTGGGTGATTATAAAGGTGCTCTACAGGTGTCTCCGATGGTGTTTGTTGGGTTGGCATAGATCGAGATTAGGATTTGTCACTCCGATTGTCGGAGAGGTATCTCTGGGCCCTCTCGGTAATGCACATCACTATAAGCCTTGCAAGCAATGTGACTAATGAGTTAGTTGTGGGATGATGCATTACGGAACGAGTAAAGAGACTTGCCAGTAACGAGATTGAACTAGGTATTGGGATACCGACGATCGAATCTCGGGCAAGTAACATATCGATGACAAAGGGAACAATGTATGTTGTTATGCGGTTTGACCGATAAAGATCTTCGTAGAATATGTAGGAGCCAATATGAGCATCCAGGTTCCGCTATTTATTATTGACCGGAGACGTGTCTCGGTCATGTCTACATAGTTCTCGAACCCGTAGGGTCCGCACGCTTAACGTTCGGTGACGATCGGTATTATGAGTTTATGTGTTTTGATGTACCGAAGGTAGTTCAGAATCCCGGATGAGATCGGGGACATGACGAGGAGTCTTGAAATGGTCGATACGTAAAGATCGATATATTGGACGACTATATTCGGACATCGGAAAGGTTCCGAGTGGTTCGGGTATTTATCGGAGTACCGGAGAGTTACGGGAATTCGCCGGGGAGTATATGGGCCTTATTGGGCTTTAGGGGAAAGAGAGAAGGAGGCTGCGCCCCCAAAGGCCTAGTCCGAATTGGACTAGGGGAGGGCGGCTCCCTCCTTCCTTCTCTTCTCTTTCCCTTTCCTTCTCTCCTACTCCTACTACATGGAAGGGAGAATCCTACTCCCGGTGAGTAGGACTCCTCAGTATGCGCCATAGCTAGGCCGGCCCTCCCCCTCCTCCACTCCTTTATATACGTGGCCAGGCGGCACCCCGTAGAAACACAAGTTGATCATTGATCTCTCTTAGCCGTGTGCGGTGCCCCCCTCCACCATAATTCACCTTGATCATATCGTAGCGGTGCTTAGGCGAAGCCCTGCGTCGGTAACATCATCATCACCGTCATCACGCCGTCGTGCTAATGGAACTCTCCCTGGAAGCTCTGCTGAATCGGAGTTCGTGGGACGTCATCGAGCTGAACGTGTGCTGAACTCGAAGGTGCCGTGCGTTCGATACTTGGATCGGTCGGATCGTGAAGACGTACGACTACATCAACCGCGTTGTTCTAACGCTTCCGCTTTTGGTCTACGAGGGTACGTGGACAACACTCTCCCCTCTCGTTGCTATGCATCACCATGATCTTGCGTGTGCGTAGGATTTTTTTTGAAATTACTACGTTCCCCAACAGTAATATACATTGTGAGGATATAAAGCACATACTCTTTGAGCGTGTGCATGCAAGGGAGACATGAAACATACTGGATGTAGTTGATATGAACAACATGACTTTACAAGTGGACCGGGCTGGAAGTGTAGTTCACGAAGAATAACTCTATATGCCGGAGTTAGCGCCATCGAACTATGATTCATCTAATATCAAAGAGCTTGTCCTTACATCAGCATGGCATATATGGTGGTGCCGAAGATAGGTAGTCCATGGTGAGCAAATGTCGTCTCTCTCACATGTGGGCATGTCGATCTAGCTGATTACAAATAGCAATATTAAAGCATCTTGTAAGGGGAGTCCTAGCAAGATGAGTGTTTTGAAGAAACCAAAGGAGGGATTCATTATGATTAATGTTGATGCATTTTATGATATGAATTCCTTATCTTGGGGGCTGAGTGGTTTCTCGGGACAATGCAAGGAGATTTCTGGTTGATTGCAATGAGCCTACTTTATATACAGTTGACGCGATTACAACGAAAACAATGCACGTTAGGAGAGGAGTTGAATTGGCAAATGAGTTGAGTCTTCACCACATTATTGTTCCCATCCCATGTCTACAAGGCTATTGAAGTCTCTAGGCGTACCCGGTCGGGGGAGGGGGGCTCCTCGGCGGTTGTCGCTCCATTTTATGAGGATGTTTGTGTCTAGGGTTCATCTTTCGACGCGGTAGAATTTATTTTTTTTTGTAATAGGGATGCCAATTGTGTTGCATATTGTTTATTCGGGGTCTTCGTTTTGGGCAGGGGCAAGTATGTCCCTTCTCATCTCTGATTAGAGTAGTTCACTAAAGCTAGATGGTTATTTTTAATATGTGGCATTTTGTCTAGACACAGAGCAAACATGTGGCATATAATCAATTGCAAAGTAAAATGGGACATTTGACCCAGACACAACAAATGTGGGGCATATGATCAAATCGACCCATGCTAAACAATCTCACCGTGGCGAATTGAGCGTAGCTCAAATGGTTAGCTCCCCTGTGGTGGAAGGCCCCACCATGGTACAAGTCATAGACTTGGCACTGGTATTCGCATTTTTCTAGATTTATTTCAGGTTTTTCGGCGATATTTGTTCTGTGAGAGAAGAGGTTCCCGTCGACTACGAAGGCTTCTGTGATGACTTCGTCAATCTTAAGATACTGCGCCGACTCGGCATTCCATAGGTGCCCATAAGGAACTGTAAGTGCGTGTATGTAAACATTTGCATTTGTAACCCCCGTAAAAAAAAACTAACAGGGAACCGTCGATACAAATCCCTCACCTCATCCTCATGGCTGTTGAGCACAACAAGTTAAGCCAAACTGGAACTCGTGTTCCTTAGCGGCAGCTGCCCCAGCCCGATCCACGTGCGCCAATATTCTAACACGAACGATCTTCCAAAAAATATTCCAACACAAACTATACTAACACTATTTTTTTTAAACAAGCGTACATACGTACATCCTACCGCGATCTTTGCACCGCCCGATCGTCTCCGGCGTATACGTAGTACTACTACGTGTACACGCACCCCCGTTTCTTTAATCCCGCGTACAAAAATCAATGATGACAACCGGCCCAGCTCACTGGAACCAGCCACGCCAGACAGCAGTACAAACTTTGGCAGCAGCGAACGAACGAGCGACCATCACGCAAAAATGCGTACGCATTTCGGTGGTTGTTTACAGCCAATTCCAAGAAAGCGGCGGCCGCGCAGCGCGGAATACTCCTATTTTTGGGGCAGAAAATAATGACTTGGTATACTCCCGTAAAAAAGTAGGGAAGAAATTGTTTGGTAGAGCCAGGTGGCAGTCGGCCTGCCTGCCTGGCTGGCTGACTGGCGACTGACTGACTGGCTGGCCTCCGTGCTCCAATGATTGGCGGAGCTGCCTAAATTAGCTCCATGGACGTCGAGAGGGCCTTTTGGCAGGAGACGGGCGGCCTGGATGATGATGGACGGGAAGAAGGGAGCGGGCCGGTTTCACCGCCCGGATTCAGCCCGTTTCTACAGGAGTCAACGGCCGCCGCAAACGGCCACCAAGATTCCGTGAGGAGGGATCTTTTCACCGGCGGCGTGGCCGGGCTAGGGGCACGCACACAAAGAGCCACCCTTCTTTGCACCACACGAAAAGCACGAGGAACAAAGAAACTTGTGCTCACAATCTGAGATCTCGATTTTGATTTTGGTTTTGATGGCGTATCGCGATCAGATCCAGGGGATTCTAATCTAGTTACTCACCTAAATATATGTATTTTAAGAGATTTTAGTATGAACCACATACGGATGTATATAGACGTATTTTAGAGTTTAGATTCACTCATTTTGCTCCGTATGTAGTTCATATCGAAATCTCTAAAATAAACTTTATATTTAGGAATGAAGGGAGTATTTTATAGCACATGCACAATCTTCACAATCAATGAAATTGTGATATCCAGCACATATATACTTCCAAAAAAGGTTGTATGCGCCAGCTTGAGTACATTCATTACAAATTAGTGAGTATCCAATTAACTGATTACCTCGCAAAGAAAAAAAATCATTGATTCACGGCAAAGTTTCCTTTGCGTAGAGTACATCAACGCTAGTCATGGTGTTTGTTTTTTTTTCTTTTGAAAAATTTACGTCATATTCATTCATCCCGTAACGACTTGAATGTGTTATAGTACTATAGGTGAATATGCATTTTACATGCCTTATGTACTTTTATCACAAATAAGTTGTAATGGATGTACACCTAGCGCAACAATAAACCCCCTCAATGAAAGTAGGAAGAAAGAAGCCCAACGCCGACAACGAAAGAAACTTGTGATCAAATTAGTAAGTGTCTATGTTAATGATAAAAAATTTCACGCGAAAGTACACAACGGTAATTGTGGTATTCATATTATTTTTTAAGTTTGCACCATATTCGTTTATCCCTTAACGACTAGATTGTGTCATAGTATTACGTGAATTTATATTTTACATATCTTATCATATACTCCTCTTCTTCTAATAGGTTCTAGTGTGTCCCTAGCATGATAATAGATCCTCTTCAAAAATTCAAAAAAAAAAAAAACTAGGCCATCTGCCAACGAAAAAAAGAAACCTAACATATGTTCTGGTGGTTTTATCAATAGATTTTACTTAATTACTTTGTAGCACATGGGCAATGATCACGCTCGATGAAATTGTGATATCCGACACATATACGCTTCGGGAAAACGTTTTATGCTTCAACTCGTGTACATTGATTACAAATGTAACGAGCAATTAGTGGGTATCTATGTTAACGGCAATATTTTTTGAGCGCGAAAGTGCGTCAACGGTAACCGGGGTATACGCTTCCGTAAAACGGTTTATGCTCGAAATCATGTACATTGATTACAAATGACACGCACAATTAGTGAGGATCTACATTAACGGCAATATTTTTTGCGCGCGAAAGTGCGTCAACGGTAACCGGGGTACTTGTTTTTAAAAGTTCGCGCCATATTCATCTATCCCATAACAACTCATGGTATCCATTTATTTTTGAAAAATTCACGCGCCACATTCATCTATCCATAACAACTCATTGCATTCCTTATTTTTCAAAAGTTTGCGCCATATTCATCTATCACATAACAACTCATGGTATCCATTTATTTTTTAAAGTTCGCGGGCCACATTCATCTATCCATAACAACTCATGGCATTCCTTATTTTTCAAAAGTTCGCGCCATATTCATCTATCCCATAACAATTCATGGTATCCATTTATTTTTGAAAAGCTCGCGCGCCACATTCATCTATCCATAACAACTCATGGCATTCCTTATTTTTCAAAAGTTCGCGCCATATTCATTTTAAAAAGTACCCGATGAATTTATATTTTACATATCTCATGTACATTTTTTCCTTCAAACCATTTATCTTGGGTGTACCTAGCACAACAATAAACCCTCTCCAAATTCCAACCGAAAATAAAAAGAAAGAAGACCCAACACCGTTGAAGGAGGAAGATTTACAGGGGTGGAAACCGTCTGTGATTTTCAGCGACAAATACTGCAGGGAGAGAGAATCCAAAGCCCTCCTTTGGGTTTGTCTCTTCCCTCTCTCCGCCCCCTTCTCCCCACCCACCCCGCCCTGCTCTCCCCCCTCTGCGGGTGTGTTGTGGAGGGGAGGAGGAGCAAGAACCACGAGCTGCCGCTGCTGCTTGCTGCTGCCAACGCTGCACAGCCTGGGCTCGCCGATCATTGATTGCGCATCTATTACCTTCCTCTTCTGTGCTAAACAATCCCATCTATCCCTTATATATATCCTCCTGGTCCTTGCCAATCGCTCCTCACTTCTAGATTTCGGGGATTGCCCCTCCCTACCGTAGCTTTGCTAAGTAGTTGCTTCTTCTTCTTGGTTTTCTTGATTGCTTTGGGTTTCCGATTTTTTGGGTCCTCGGTTTCTTGGTCCTCCCCTGAATCTTGTAGAGTCTGTTCCTTTCGCCGTCGGTAGCCATGGACGACAGGATTCCGCCGCCGGCTCACCTGCAGCAGTACTCGCAGTCCCCTGTCCATTCTTCGCCTCATCACCACCACCTCAATTCCATGAGGTACTCTGCCTCATCTGAAAGAGAAAGGTGGGGCTCCTGCTTTGCTATCCCTGTTCTTGTTTCTTCCGGTCGAGTTTTTGTTTTCGTTTTTTGATCCAGACACTTCGGAATCTTCCGTGAAGCACGAGATTTGATGCGGCCGGCGGAGATTCCTGCCTGGTTCCGGCCTTCTTCGAGTGCTGAGATTGTGACGGAGGAGTGATCTGTGGAGATAGGGATTTAGATGATTGCTCCTCGTTGATAGATTTATTTTTTATGTAAAATTCGTCTGTAATAATTTGGTCATTTATTGATAGACGTGTGTATAATTTTACATCTTGCTGGATCTTGATGTGTAAATCTAATCAAAAGTTCTAGTTTTTTGCATCGTTTTGGTTTGCCTTCTGGTTATTTTAGATGCTTCAAATCATGATTGTACTTTCTGTCATATCGTATCAATCTCTCATGTGAACAACAGAGTTGGAGTGACCTGTTTTATCCTAATGTGCTTGTTTCTTCGGCAGGTATCTGGCTGAGTTGCTTGCTGAGAGGCAGAAGTTAGGCCCATTCATTCAAGTTCTTCCCTACTGCACCAGGCTCTTGAACCAAGGTTTATTTTTCTTTCAGGCACTACTGTGATTCTTCCTGTTTATATGGTCTTTAACAATGTAGATACTATGTGTTGTTCATGATGCAGTCAGTCATTCACTCACTATCACTCATAGCTATCTTTAGTTCAATCTGTTTTACCCTGAATCTGTTAGGTTATGGACTGTTGGTAATGGTTATAACTTGTCATGACAATTTGATGACCTGATATATCTTTGTGGATGTATGATGCTCTTCCTGTCCAAAAATATTGGTAACATTATAATTTGTTAGTCGATCGGGCAAGTTAAACCAGATCTTCCGTTAATAGATATCTCATATACCCTATCATCTAATATACTGGTAACTTGTCCAGTTCTTGGCCATAAATAACTTTGCCCGCCTAACTCTCTTTCGTAATTGGCTTCACACTTTGGAATTTGATGCTTTTTATATCGACAACAAATATCTATTAAGAATGGTCACCATGTAGCTTATTCCTATTTTTTACTGTTTAAGTCTCTACTTGCTGCCATAATAAGGCATTGGATGTATTTGTATATATAACGCCTACTGCCCCCAATTTAGTGCAGGACAAGGGTATTACTGTCATCACTGTACTATCGTATACTGAAAAACATTTCACTCACTGCCTCATCATTAGCATGTTTGTTTAATGCAGAGATTTTGCGGGCATCTTCTTTGCCACCTAACCATAATTTTGCTGATGCTGAGAGAATTGAGCATGGTAGCCCATTAAGGTTACCTGGCCACCCAGTGAATGGTCAACCAATGGATCTGGAGGGATGGTCAGGAAGGCAAGCAGAGGTAATGCAGATTCAAGCAATCGCTGATTATCATTGAGATTGAATTGCTATGTTGTAATTTCATTTATAGGATGGCTACCCTGATAAAATGAAAAGATTTTGCATGGATTGTGGACATTTTATGCATACCAGTCAGTTTTAACCTTGCACTAGTTTTCTGGAATGTAATGTACCGCAGTACCAGTATAGTATCATTGAAAATGCAGTCCCATTATTACCTGACTTATGTTAATGACAGATGAATATTATTTCTCCATTTTGACTCATCTGTTCCTTGCAACTAACAAAGGATCCCTTTGTTATTTATAATGTTGCCTTGTAGTTACTTGATCCAGATTTAACCCTTGCAACTATTTTTGCAATGACCCAGTTTCTTTATATTGGATCTTACTTATGTTAGGAAGTTATCTTAATTTATTCTATGGAGAAAATATCATTGAAAATGCAGCCCCACCATTACCTGACTTATGTTAATGGCAGATGAATATTATTTGTCCATTTTGACTCATCTGTTCCTTGCAACTAACAAAGAATCCCTTTGTTATTTATAATACTGCCTTGTAGTTACTTGATCCAGATTTAACCCTTGCAACTAACTTTGTCAAGGGCACAGTTTCTTTATATTGGATCTTGCTTATCTTAGGAAGTTATCTTAATTTAATTTATGGAGAAAATATTGTGTCTTTTTTCAGCATATGGGGGTTCTGCAAGCATCACCAATGAGCTGGAATGGTGCTCCAGCACTTGGTGGTACTCCTGTTGTCAAGAAACTTGTGAGGCTAGATGTTCCTGTGGACAAGTATCCTAACGTAAGCATGCATTACTTTAGGGCTTTCTATCACTTTATTAATGTGGTGTGTGGTGTGTCTTGTCATGAATGATTTACACTCTTTTTGTTGTTACTAGTTCAACTTTGTTGGCCGTCTATTGGGGCCACGAGGAAACTCCCTGAAAAGAGTTGAAGCTACGACTCAATGCAGAGTTTATATTCGTGGGCGTGGATCAGTTAAAGACTCTGTGAAGGTAACTGAGCACACTATCATGTATTGTTCTCCAGTTCCTGATTTTAGCAGCGCTAAACCATTGGACAGTTTTAGGATGTTATACCATGTGTTACTGTCATAGTTATCATGTGGAATTAATTTAAGAGATTTATTCCCTGGTTGAATTGGCTAATATATTTAATTGCTAATACCATAAACAACTGAACCTTTATTCTGGCCTGATTGATATGCAATGATTGCCAAGTTATTTTAGGACTAGTAACACTGTCGGATTCTCATTGAGATATCTATTTAGAACTTACTATCACGTAGTCCGCACCTATGGATATTTCATCATTCAAATTTTATTACTGTATATATTTACTGCCACTTGCTTATTCTGAGAACTGAGCACTAGTTCAGTGGCGGGAGTTCGCAGTGGCCCACCCGCCCACCCGCGTTCCAGTCCGCGCAGCAGACTCCGCTGGGGTGCTATCCGCGTTGAATCGCGGAGAGATCTCATTGCTAATGACATTGTGAGACACAATGTCATGGTCTACGTTTTGAATATATAGTTTAACTGCAGTGAGTACTGACTAGTGACTGCTGTAAAAACATTCTTTATCAGTGGGTGGTGGCTTATGTCACTAGTACTCTAGCTTTCTGTTCCCCTTAGCCTTCATTGTTTGGATCTTGTTATTCACTGGATACTGGTGATATATGTACATTCTATCTATCAATAGTATGATTCAGTAGACTGACCCTGTAATAAGTTTCTGATGCTAGTCTGCTGTATATAAGTTTCTTTAGATGCACTTGTAAGCTTTTCTAATCTGATATCTTATTGCTCTGATGCAAACATAAGCTTTGAAATTATATCAGTGTTACGGTATATCAGCCTTGATCTTTAGTTATAGGCTTTGACATTGGACTTCTCTTTTATTTACCTGTTGCATAATAAGACCATTGAATTCTTGATACATGTAATATGTATGTAGGCTTGTTTAGATGCAAATGCAGGCTTTTCAAATCTGATAGTATCTTATCGCTCTGATGCAAACATCATTTCAGTGTTACGGTGTTACCCTTGGACACGAAATGCCTTGCTCTTTAGTTATAGACTTTGACATTGGGTTTTTCTTGTATTTATCTGTTTCATAATAAGATCATTGAATTCTTGATACATATAACTTATGCAATGTTTTGCTTCATTTCTGTTTTCCCGCGCCCCCTACCGATATGAATGAATTAATGAGTATATCATTACTGTAATATAGGAAGAGAAGCTGAGAGATAAGCCTGGATATGAGCACCTCAATGAGGCACTGCACGTGCTTGTGGAAGCAGAGTTCCCAGCAGACATTATTGATGTGCGTCTAAACCAGGCTGTGACCATCCTGGAAGATCTTCTCAAACCAATGGTAAGCACATTTGTTTCTTGTTTCACTCCCATTTTGTCTCCACGATTTCGACATGCCCTTTCTAACCAGTGCTGTCATTGATCAGGATGAGTCCATGGACTACTACAAGAAGCAGCAGCTGAGAGAGCTGGCCATCCTGAACGGCACTCTGAGGGAGGAAAGCCCAAGCCCCCACCTTAGCCCGAGCGTGTCCCCCTTTAACTCCGCCGGGATGAAGCGTCCGAAAACGGGGCGGTGATCTACAAAAACTTGGTCTCTTTGAATCTGATGACAAGGGTGGAGATGATTGGTGTTGCATATGCCGGGATGATGAGTGCTGGCCTATGCCTGTCATGATCTGCGCGCTTTACCAACCGTATGATGGGTCCGTGGTCGAATGATGATCCTTGGTGGGCTTGATTGATGTTTGACGCTGTTCCTATTATTTATTCTTTCTGTGCAATCTGACTTTGGAAAAATTGACATTGTTTATTGGTTTGGGGTAAGTTAACAAGGCCAGGTGGCCATCCAAGTGTCGGACAATAATCAGCCAGGTATTGTGTGCCTGGAAGAAATAGCTGTAATATGATATTGTCATGTGCTGGTGCTTTTGTGTGCTAGTAGTGGTAGTACTAGACAGGCAGGCAGACAGGCTCTGTTAATGATTGATTTGCATTCATAATTTCCCTTTCCTTGTCTCCCTTTGGCGTGTTGCCTAAGTACCAACCTAGGTTTTAGGCTTTAGGCAGCAGTGTCCTTTTTGTCTAAGTAGCAGTATCGAAATTGGATGGTCAGTATCAAGTACTGTAGGATCATAGTGTCGTAAGGTACTGTCATGCATATGGAATACTGACAACCATGCTAGGAAGGATGTCTCCTACGTAGTAGAAAATATTATCCAAGAAAACTTGTCTAACTTTAACTTGTCTAACTTTGTGGGTTACCATTCACAATATCCAAGTAGTTTAGCCTGCCTCTTTGATTTGAAGGATTTTTCAAAGAAATTCTAGAGGATTAGGGTCCATGGGATTTTTTTTTTCTTATATTGTTTGTTTGATTCCTAGGATTGAATCCTACGGGAACTTTTCCCAAGGATTACCTTACACTAAAATTTTCAATTCAAAAACATTTTCATAGGAATTTTAGTATCCACTGTTTGATTCCTAGGATTGAATCCTACGGGAACTTTCCCCAAGGATTACCTTACACTAAAATTTTCAGTTCAAAATTTTTAGGGCCTCTTTGATTCACAGGATTGCGAAAACACAGAAAAGGAAAAATGTAAGATTGAAATGACATGTCCATTGGATTCCTATAGGATTCGAGTTTGTTTGATTGTATCACAGGAAAAACAAAGGATTTCTTCCAAGAGGTTGAAGTGGATGCTAGAATTCCTATGAAATGTAGTACAATTGAATCCATAGGAAAAAATCCTATGGGATTCAATCCTGCGAATCAAAAGATCAATGCAGGAAAAATTCCTAAGGATTCTAATCCTTTAAAAGTCCTACGCAAATCCTTTGAATCAAAGAGGCCCTTAATTGGAATTTTAGTATCCACTCCAACCTTTTAGCCTTCTTTGGTTCATAGGACAGGAATATCTCATAGATAGAAAACTTGTCTAACATTTTAGGTTACCATTCAATATCCAAGTAGTCATCTGTTGAGAGCCTCTTTGATTTGAAGGATTTTTCAAAGGAATTCTAGAGGATTAGGATTCGTGGGATTTTTTCTTCTTATATTGGTTGTTTGATTTGTAGCGTTGAATCCTATGGGAACTTTTCCCAAGGATTACTTTGCACTAAATTTCATCGGAATTTTAGTATCCAGTCCAACCTCTTTAGACCTCCTTTGATTTACACGAATTTTATAGAAATTCTATAGGGTAGGATCCTAAAAGGAATTTTCCTTTGGTGTTCTTTGGTTTGCAGGAATTGATTCCTATTCATATGTAGATTGGTTCATGTCCTTCACATTTCAAAGGGAAACGAACATTGGCTCGGACTAATGGAAAACTTCCTATCCTATGATAAACCAAATGACATATCCTTTCGTATAAAAATTGTCATATCAATTCTTATGACTTTCTTATTCGTATGATATTCCTATATGAACCAAAGGAGGCCTTAAAAGATTTCTTTGTTTTCCTCATGGTGCATAGAATATGCATGATTTCCTATTCCTAAGTTTTAGGCCAACTCCACCGCGCGACCCTATCTTGTCCGGCCCCGTTCGTTTGGGGTAAAACGGACAAATGAGGCGGCCCAGCACGCGACGGTCCGGACCCATCTTGTCTGTTTTGTGTCCGAGCCGACCCATTTCGAGTGCAAACATGTGTCAGGTTTGGGTCGCGACGGACACCAAACGGACGCGCGCCTCGTCCTCGTCGGGGCCGCATGGCAGGCGGCCACCTACCTCCCACCCGCCCACATCAATGCGCATGAGCGGGCGGCCCCACCTGTCATCCGCACATCGAAAGGGCGATGTCCTTCTTTAAGTGGGAAGCGTGGACGAGTCATCGTCCACACTGCCCCACGCCACCCCGCGGCCTCCTCGAAACCCGGCGGTAGCGAACCCAAACCCTAGCCAAGAACTTCGCCCGGCTGCCGCCCGCAGCCATGGGCCTCTGGAACTACGGTACGCAAAAGGCAACCTGACCAGCTGGTTCCTCGTCGGGACACCGCCGCGGCTCGGTGAAGAAGGAGGAGCCCGCGTCGCCATCGCCACCACGTCAGGCCCCCACGCCGCTCGCGTTCACCATCGCGCCCACGACCGCCGGCGAGCACGACCGGCACTACAACGAGGCGGCCGTCTGCCGCCGGTATTGGGAGACGAGGACGCCGCTGCCCTGCAGCGACATCCACCTCCCCAATAAGCGCTTTTGTCGGCCCGACCGCGTGCGATCCCGCCCATCCGCAGAAGCGGCCGTGCGCGCCGCCCAGAGATCAGCGCCGCCGCCGCCTCCTCCGGACGACCTCTACTCTGACGAGAGGTACGTCCCGACTCCATTGGGGACACGCAGCTCGCGATGAGCACGACGTCTGGCGGGCTTCGTTCTTCGTCGGCACGCCGACGGGGCGCTGGCGGCCACGTGAGCCCCGGCGACTCTCAGCGCCGCTGGCGTACGCGGTGCGCGGCTCGACGCTTCACGCCGCTGCCGCCATCTCCATCGCCCACCGCCTCCTCGCGCCAGCGGCGGAGGAGGAGGACCGGCTCATGGCGCGTGTGCTGGAGGACTCTAAGCACACGCACGACGAGCGCCAATGGGCGGACCTCGAGGAGACGATGGCCCTCTCCGCGACCGGCGATGTCGCCATCCCCGAGCTAGAGATGGCGCCGAAGGAGGAGGTGGTGGAGGAGCCGCCGGTGGCCGCGTTCCACCACGACACAGTGGGCGAGGTGGGCTGGTCATGCTCCACCGGCGGATGGCGGCCGCCACAGGCCGTGGAACTGGTGCCCAGCGCCGCCCATGATCGCCGGGCGGGAGGCCTCGCCTCGGGAGGAGGTGGTGCGAGCAAGCCACCTTCGACCCGCCGCCCGTGCACCACGGACCGCCGGCCCACATGGACGCCAGCCGGACTACGTCGACCTCGTCGGCAGCGACACAGCGACGATGAAAGCGGCGGCAGCCCACGACCACGGCATCGGCAGACGCAGCGAGCGCGTGGGGCGTTTTTATTTTGGTTTTATGTTAATTATGAACCGGGCCGTTTAAGTGGGATCGAGAAGCTGGGCGTTTGTGGCGTAACCCCTATATATGTTTTATGTTTTTTAACTGCGTTTATTTACCTTTTTTAGTCATTTCATTTAAGTTTTTAAATTTTTTTTATTCACGTTCACCCCAGACAGGTTTTGGGGTGCGGCCACGCGTTGGGCGCACCCACGACCCATCAAACAACCGCGGACATGGACGAACCCATCGGCGTCCTAAAGGAACAAAATCCGGCCAAACCGGATGTTCGTTTGGGGTCGCACGGTGAAGTTGGCCTTAGAACCCTTTGGGCAGGTTGCATGTTACCATGTTCCAAATGATGGCATGCAAACCTGAATACTCCCACTACATGTTTTGACCGTGGCAGGTAGGTTGAGCTGTGACTCATGTCATGTGCACGGTGGCAGCCAATAAAGCGGCCGATCTGGCAGAGAGAGAGAGAGGGAAGAGCAAAGCTCTCAATCATTCTGCCCGCAGCCTTTGCCAGGGCAGCTTCGCATAAAACGTCATGGCTAGATTTTCTTTCACTCACTCACTCACTCACATGCCTTTCTCTGCTCTGCTCTCCTCTGGTGTGGTGGTCCTCCCGTGCGGAAAGTTCGAATCAGGGGACGAGAGTAGTTTTCTAGGCCTTACTTTACCACTGCTATACTACTACTATGGTACCGTACTTCACATGTACTCCCTCTCCCTGGGCCTCAAAATAAGCGTCCCTCATTCAGTACAAAGTTGTACTGTGGTAAGTATCGATGCGAGGTACTCGTAGTGGCCAAATTCATTGTTTTGACCCTTTCTCGTTAGTTTAGCACGATCTGACCCTATATGCAGAAGTTTTTCAGATTTGACCCTTTTTCTACCATCATTGTCTATGACGGTAGGGTAACACCCTACCGTCAAGGCCTTTAGCGGTAGAACTTACCTGCACCGTCTTTTTTGTTTTTTTGCAAAAAAACACCCTACCGCCATCCACATGGCGGTAGGATGTACCTCACCGCCATGTACCTATGGCGGTAGGGTCCTGTTTGCAAAAACTGAATCTTTTATTGCATGCGTGCCCTTATTATAATTACATGCATACCCCTACCGTCAAAGACCATGGCGGTAGGGTCTTTTTCACACCGAACGGGCGTGATAGTGTAAGTAAGTCCTACCGCCGAAGGCGTTGGCGGTAGGGTGTGCTATCCTACCGCCAAAGACAATGACGGTAGAAAAAGGGTCAGATCCGAAATTGTTTTACAAATAGGGTTAGATCGTGCTTAAGTTAAGGAAAAGGGTCAAAACAGTGAATTTGGCCACTCGTAGTAGTGTTTTGGTGATAGAATCTCTGATGATCTTGTCCGCTCTGGTCCTGGAGAGACCTGGACTAAGAAAATCTGGAGATGCGGCTGGAGCAGCAGCTGCAAACGCTGACCGTTGATTCACTGATCGATCAACAGCCTAGCGTGTTACTTGGAACTTTGAATTGTACACTCACCAGCCAGACTTCCCTTTCTTGCCCTCCAATGGTATGGGAGACAGCTGACACCGATCAAAACGAAATCATTAATCGCGTTTCATTTTCGCCTGACGCAGGAAGCGTTTGGTGCATGTACTACTGCCGTGGAGGAACGCAAATCTTGCTTAACAATGATGCCCCAGAAAAGAAGTATGAACAGCAGTGACTCCAGCGAGGTGACGTTGACTACTAATCAGCAAATTAAATACAGACGGCATGATTAACGAGACGGAGAAAGATTTGATTTGAGGCGATGATGCGCGAGGCACCGAGTATTTCAATGCGAAACAGCGATTCTACAGACGAACAATATATGCTACCGACAGGGACGCCGCGCAGGATATTCCAGTGGTGCGGGGACGGCGTCGCGGTCACATGATGCTCGCGTCCTCGCACATGCCTTGACGAAATTGATCCTTCACGAGGGTAGAATACTGACGGCGTATCTCGCTGAATCCCTGGAATTATTCAGATGGAACGTCAGACAAGCAGGAGGCTGTTTCGGGTTCCACGTGGCGTGTTAAGCTTCTGATAAATACTGACCTGTTTGTTCATGTGATGTTCGCGCTACATACGCCTCCACTTGTCGAGCTCCTTTGTCGTCGCTTTGATCAGCTTCCTGGTGCTCTCCATCACCTCGTCAAACAGGATATCAAACTCCTGACTGCAGATTTTTTTTCATCGTGTTAAAAGAATGAGATAACATGTGAAGTTAGACATGTCGAAGACAGTGCACATCAAGTGTATGAACCGGCCAATTGACATTTATAGTAACACATATAAGCAGATTCAAGGTCAAGCAAGCCCCCACTATGGATGCAAGCATGTCGAGCAACATGAGAAGCCCAAATGGAGCCATTTTTGCGTTAGTACAAAGCTTATAGTGAGTTGCTGCTTACTCGTAAGGAAGGCTCCTGGTGTTCTGAAATGATCTCCTGATGTTTGAATATTTCCCGTTCTCGTCATATGCAATCCCCTTTCCAAAACCATAGCCAAAACCTATTCCTATTCCACATCCAGCGCCAGCTCCAAATCCCAACTGTAAACCAGGGAATCCAGCTCCAATTCCTGCGCCTGTTCAGACATATAAGAAATGAGAAAGGAACAGGAAAGGTGTTTTTGATGTTAAACAATGCCCAGAGTCAACATATGCAGAACCAGTTGTGTTATGGTGTTCAGAGCCGTAGGCTAAATAATTCGTTCTTCCCAAAGGTATTCCCTCCACATGAACCCTGAAGTATTTAGAAAGCCAATACCATCTTGTATTTTGTTACAACTAACACGACTGATTGAAGTGGGAGGCACAACTTGGAGCAGGCGCATGTGGCAATATTGGCAGTGTTACAGATATTTATCAAGGGGGGAACAAAATGTACTTTGATCGATGCATAGAAAGATGCAATCTAATAAAGCGCAGATGACCTCAAGCATCTATGTGCGTATCTAAAAGCCTTACTTGCTGCTAGAATTAGAAATATTGACATCAGAGAAATCTCGATCACCAGTACTTGTTTATTTGTTTTAAGTTTTTAGACTGGAAAGTTATATGAGTAGCTGCCTCCATTTCGAGTGGTCAACTGAGCTCTGCATGATGACCAAATTTACCTTCCTGTATCCCCTTATCTGATTGATTTGCTACTTCTAGGCTCTCTGTCACCAGGTACACTATACCAACTATATAATTCCCGAATCTTAGCTGCAATTTCCTCTTCAGATAAGCTTCAAGCCTATCATTTAGAATATACTAGTACCATACTATTTAGGCATTCCCATAAAGGCACTGCGTGCTTGTCCAAAAAAGACACAGATATTCTGCATAACTAGTCATCCACACTCAACCTTTTGTTGCGGCTGGGAAGCGGCTAGATTGCTAGTAAGCCCTATAGCATTGCACGGTTGCACACACATTTCCACGGTTATTTACGAAGTGGGTTGAGCACATAATTTGACAGGAATTCCATAGCACGGGAATCATCCAGAACCCAATATTCCATATACAGACCTAAATTACCGCACCTGAGTTACCTGAACCCTGCAGTCTTCCCACTCCAAAAGCTGCTGACAACATGCGACTGATTAGAAGTGCAGAATACGTTTGTAGGGTTCAAACAGGGTTCAAACAAATAATGGTCTCGAATCGAATTACTCGAATTAGCTACCCTGATCCTGAAGGTGTGGCACTGACGGGTCCCGAATCCCCGCACACTATTCGCCACTGACGGCACTGAATATCCGAACTAAACACGGGCAGCCTATTCGGTGGCAGGCGAACATGTGTCCATGCCCATCGCCGATTCAACCCAGGTCGACGGAGAGGAGGCGGAAGAAGGCGTGGGGAAAGCTGGGGAGGCACGTACCGCCGATGAGGCCGACCCCGACGCCGACGCCGCAGCCGGCGCCGATGCCGAAGGAGGGGCCCAGCTTGCCGAGCGCGTCCGACCTCACCATCGGAAGGCCCCACCTGGACGAGCCCCTCCTGCCGCCGCCGTACGCCATCTCTCTCCCTCGCTCGCTCGCCCCGTGCCCGTTCCGAAGGTTCGGGAGAGTTCGATATCTCCTCTCTCTCGGCGACTGGGGCGGGGAGGAGGGAGGGGGGGAGTGGGGGACGGTGACGAGAGTGACGGCTGAACGGGTCCGTCTGGCCGCGCCTCGCCGCCCGATCAGCCTCGTGATCCGTGCACGCGCTGGGTTTACGCAACCGCTCACACCAAGGTTTGCGCTTGTCGTTAGAGCATCTTCAACAACCGTGCAGCACCGCGCGCAAAAAACGCATTTGCCTCGCGCTGTTCGTCTGATTTAGCGCGACCGGCAGCGCTGGCTCCAACAGACGCGTCAAAATTGAACACGCGCGTAGCTCCACGGGCCGCGCTAAAATGCAGCGTGTGCTAAACATTGCGTATTTTTTTAGAGTCAATTACACGGGCGATCTTTAGAAGTTGGCGTAACGGTCACTTTAGTAGAACTTCACAGATACATCGAATCCCAAGAAAACTCTACGGACGTGCAAATACGGTGTTAATCATGTTTCTATACGCCGGTGACGCTGACGGGTCATGCCAGCATGGCATCAGACCCACTGTCAGTGACCCCATGGTGGAGTTGTGGCGTGTGGCATGCTCCTTCTGCGAAAAAACCCTTTGATTTTTATTTTTTCAATTTTTTACAGAAAGGCCCCTGTAGGTGTAAACTAATTGTATGTGTGGCATCGGGTGGGTTTCATTTGTGAGCCAACATCATAAAATTTATCAGAATTTTAAAAACAGGTCGCCCAGCATTCTAACTGGAGACATCGGGATAACCCACGTGCGTAGCTAGCCAACAAACCCACATAACAATTCATGTCCTATTAGGATAGTGACCATTTATATCTTTTAGCTAAATGATATGAACTCCAGAATTTTATTCAAAAAAAAAAGACAAGGCAGAGGGGTTTCAACCCAGCGACCTGATACATACCATACCAGCAGGAAGAACTACCAATACAACCATTGGCTCGGCTTAGCTAGAATGGATTTTTAGCATCTATGTCTACGACAGATCGCGCCGCTGGACAAAACCAGACTACAGTTCGAGCGGCGGATTTTATATGTATTATTTTTTTCTTTTCACTTTTCCAAATTTGTAAAGAATATGTAAATTATAATTACAATTATAGTTGTAAATATGTATTTATTTGAGAATCCATTGTCTGCTGGCACACTAGGCTCATATTTTTTCCATACGTATAGTTATATTTGTTTTAAGTACATTTTCTATAAAACACATAAACTTTATTAAAATGTATGAACAGTTTTAAAACACCATAAAAAGTTAAAGCATGAACACTTTTATATAAAACATTAATATTTATTAAAACCTTTTTATTTTTGAACTTATATGATTGATTTTTCTAAATATATCTTCTAAAATTAATTTAAATGCACACACTTATTAAAATTATACAAATAATTCATAATTTAATTTGATGAATTTTCTAAATTAATACGTGAACAATTTTAGTATATTTTATTGTATATTATTTATATTGTAATTTATATTTAAGAAAATCAAAAATGAAAGGAACTAACAGAAATTGTAGCCCACGGGCAGGTTCTGCTATAGACAAAAAAAAACTACAACAATTCTACATAGGCATGAGATTCCATAACTTGGAGGGGCACGCCTTCCTTCTTTTACACGGTCGCTGGTTAGAAACCTGTAACTGGATTGAAATTCTTAATTTATGTTATTTAGTGTGAAGATATAAACCTCACATATGCTTGTGTATAATCAACTCAACTCTGGGCTGGGTGCTAGCCATGCGTGCGTGGCTGACTGAGGTCTATACCTGACAGGGGCCTTTTATGAGAAAAAAATAAAATAAAATAAAAAAACAGTTGTTTCTTGAAAAAAAGAGAAAAAAATACAGGCGTCTCTTGAAAGAAAAAAACGCCACAGGCCCATCTTCACCATGCAGTCACTGACATCATATGTTGTCATGCTCCGTCAGCATCATCGGTGTATACAAACGCGATTAGCACCATATTTACACGTTCAAGCCAAGTTTTTGCACCACTTCAATGTATGCCGCAAGTTTTAGCACTAAAGTGACCGTTTATGCCAAATTCTAGCACCACCGGTGTAATTGACTCTTTTTTTTAATAAAACGATAAATAAAATTCATAGATAGAAAAAACGATACATAGATATTTTACATAGTTCCATAACATAGATAGATAAAAACTATTAGATAGTGCAACGACATAGATAAAAACTACTAGATAGTGCAACTACATACGCAACTACAGCCTACTCCCAGTCGTAGTCGTCATCGTCATCGTCATCGTCGCCATCCTCGCTGGCCTGGTCCGAGGTATCGAGCCACATGTCTTCCCAACGATCATCATCAGACGTAAAGATCGTCTGACCACCATTCTCAACGATTTCGCACTGGGATAGCGCCAGGGCCTTCCGCCGACGCCTTCCAACCGCTCATCGCGGCGCCTTTGCGTCTGCTCCTCGCGGCGCCTTGCCCAGTAGGCTTGCTCGTAGATGACGTCCTCCGGGTAGCGCTGGCGCCACTCCGCCATGACCAGCTCGTCCTCATGGGCGACGAGGAGGCGGCGGGGCGACGTCCAGTGCCTGCTGAGCGTGTGGACGTCGTGGAAGTTCATCTGCTGGCGCGGCCTGCCTAGGCGCCACGCCGCCGCGTCGTACGCGCGGGCGGCCTCGTGCGCCATCTCGAAGGTGCCGAGGCCGAGCCAGAGTTGGTTGGACCGTATCTCGGAGTAGAACCCGCCGTTGGGGCGCCGACGGACGCCGCGGTAGCCCGATGCTCCTCGGCGGCGCGGCGGCATGGTGGCGCGTCGGTGGCGGGGCGCTGGAGCGGTGGCGCGCGTGGCAGCAGAAGCAACCGAGGAAGCGGTGGAGGCGTGCGTGGCAGCGGAAGATGAAGAGAAGTGTGTGGAATAGACGCGTGGCAAGCGCCGCATTTTATAGGCGCGTCGGAAGCGGTGCGCCAAAAATAGCGCGCGACCTGCCGCCTTTTCCCGCGCACGCGACTTTCCCGCCACCGCTGGAGCGCACCGAAACGTCCCGCGCGCACTAAAAACTCGGTTTACAGCGCGCGCGCGTCTTTTGGCGCGGCTGTTGGAGATGCTTTTAGGAAGCCGTTTCAGTGCAAGTGTAGCACCCACCATTCTTTCTCTTCGAAACTGCCCGGTCGAGACTTCAGACCCTGTGTATGTAGTGTGAACCATTTTTCGAGCACCATTGACCTGGATATCCATTTTTCTTTTGCGAAACATTGACCTGGAGATTCATGATTCCATAAACGTTCATATGATGGTGATCATGAAAAGTGCTCCCTCCGTTCCATAATTCTTGTCATGGTTTTAGTTCAAATTTGAATCATACAGCTGAAAGGACATGCGGTGCCCCCATGTGTGGTTTTGGTAATTGATGACATTCTCTATGGACTAATGGTTGCATTGAGTTATATTAGAAGGATTTTTCCATAGGCATTTCTTGAAGTCCATGTGTTGGTTTCAAGGAGTTTATGGGTTGACCAAGGTGCTATTAAGGAATTATCCAAAGATTGGTCATGTGAGTGTTGAGCTTATTGCAAGCATGTCTTGAAGAAGAAGATTGTGTGACCATTCATGTTTACCTTCAAGACATCATCCAAACGAAGAGAGTTGGAAAGATTCAAGGTTGATCAAGACTAAGTCAAGAGTGAATCAAGTTGATCAACTCACAAAGCGTAAAGGATGTACCGAGAGGGATCAAGTGATCCCATGGTATGGTAAGCATTGTCCATTGCACTTTGTGTACTAACCCATGTTCTATGTGAGAGTCTATGTGGGGTTAGATATGTGTCCATGGGCTTGCGTCAAGAGGAAGATATCATACAACCCATAGAAAGGATGACATCAAGTGGTGATCGTCATCAAGATTGCTGTGTGCAAGTTCAAGTGGAGCATCACGAAGAGATCAAATGCTTGAAGCTTGCCATCCATTGTGGTGTCAATGGACTTGTGAAGATGTGTCAAGAGTGGCTCACCCATAGTGGAGTATGGGGAGCAATCATCTAGTCTCCATCGACCCAACGCAATCAAGAAAGGTGGTCCATCTTGAGGAGGACAAGATCGTCATCATCTAGCTCAAGTGGATCATGTGCAAGGCAAATGTTTGCCCTTGATAGGTTTTCTATTTTACCGGTCTCATGGTGGTAGTTGGGAGACCGGGTTATAGGATCGATAGCCGTACTATCAAGGGGCTCTCAAGTGAGTAGCTTGATCGTATCGTTCGTCGAGAGCTCAAACCATTGCATCCTTGCATCATGTTTCTTGGTTCTTGTTTGGTTCTCTTTGTGATTCTTAGAGCTTATGGTCATCTTGATGACAAGCTTCGAAAACGGAGTTTGCATGCGTCTTCTATGATGCTTTCGGTGTTGGAGGTTTTACCGGTCTTATCCGAGGAAGGGTTCTCACCATTTTATTTTGGGTCTTTTCTCATTTGCTTCTTATTGGTATTTCTATCAATATTGTGTTAGCCCTTGTCGCTATCTTTCCAACAAACTTGGTTTCATCGAATTTGGAGTCCGTTTGCAGAAGTTGTGTCAGTTTTGGTGTCCTTAAAAGGGGTTGTTGCGGATGTAGTTTTTTAGTACCGCCCTTGGGAGCGGTACTACCGCGACTACTTCCGTAGCTACTTCCGCTCGGGACCAAAAACTCGTCACAAGTCCAGCGGTGGTAGGCACGGATGTAATTTTTTAGTACCGCTCGCAAGCAGTAGTACCGCTACCCTTAGCAATAGTACCGCTACCCCTAGCGGTAGTACCGTGAGGTCAAGCGGTACTACCGCTCCGACGGTTCTTCTGGCTTTTTTGCCTCCTCGCTGTTGTGTTTCAAAGGGCTACTACTGCCCTAGCGGTAGTACCGCTCGGTGCGGGATGTGAGCATAACGGTTGGATTTTTCCCCACCTATAAAAGGGGGTCTTCTTCCCCAATGAACCTTATCCTTTGAGCTCGTCTTCTTCCCCCATTGTTGACCTTCTTCGAGCTTGCTAACTCTCAATCCCTCCATGGGTTCTTGCTAGTTTTTGAGGGAAAAGAGAGAGGAGATCTAGATCCACATTTCCACCAATCACTTTCTCCTCTATGTGAGGGGAACCCCTTGGATCTAGATCTTGGAGTTCTTGGTGTTCTCCTTCTTGTTCTTCCTCTCATTTTCCTCCCTAGCATTAGTTGCTTTGGAGGGATTTGAGGGAGAAGGACTTGGGCACTTCGTGTGCCCTTGCCATTGCATTTGGTGCATCGGTTTGAGTTCTCCACGGTGATACGTGGAAGTTACAAGTTGAGAAGCTTATTACTCTTGGGTGCTTGGTATCCTTGAGCTTGTTCCTCTTGGGTGCTTGGGCGCCCTAGACGGTTGGCGGTGTTCGGAGCTCAATCATTGTGGTGTAAAGCTCCGGGCAAGCGTCGAGGTCTTCAATTAGGTTGTGGAGATCGCCCCGAGCAATTTGACGGGTATCGGTGACCGCCCTCAAGGGTTGCCAAAGTGTACGTGTTCGGTGACCGCCCCCAAGGGTTGCCATTTGTACGGGTTCGGTGACCACCCTCAAGGGTCCCTTAGTGGAATCACGACATCTTGCATTGTGCGAGGGCGTGAGGAGATTACGGTGGCCCTAGTGGCTTCTTGGGGAGCATTGTGCCTCCACACCGCTCCAAACGGAGATTAGCATCCGCAAGGGTGTGAACTTCGGGATACATCATCGTCTCCGCGTGCCTCGGTTATCTCTTGCCCGACCTCTTTACTTATGCACTTTACTTTGTGATAGCCATATTGTTCCTTGTCATATATCTGCTATCTCATAGTTGCTTATCTTGCTTAGCACAAGTCGTTGGTGCACATAGGTGAGCCTAGTTGTTGTAGGTTTTGTGCTTGACAAATTAACCGCTAGGTTTATTCCGCATTTGTTCAAGCCTCTACCATAATTATTTTAAAACGCCTATTCACCCCCCCCCCCCCCCCCTAGGCGACATCCACGATCTTTCAAAAGCTTTCCTGAAAAATCATAGGGTCCTGTAGATACTGCAGGACAAACATCAGGATGTTAAATGCTTGAAAATTGAAACCTGTACAAGTGCCACTGGGTAAACTGCGCCTGCTTATTATAACTGTGAGGAGGTTGATTGGTGCGTACACCTTTGCCAACAACAACTATAAGCTTTAGCTGCCCGCACGGTTGGGGGCACCAAAAGAAAGAATGAGAAACATGTTGCTTATAGCAGGATGGTTGCTCAAATCAAAAGGCAACTCCTGTTTACATCAACAATTACAACAAATGGCGCGCCGGCCGGATCTCTGCTCGTCAGACCTCACCGCAAACTTAAATAGATCACATGAAAATTGGTTAAATTGACTGGGTGTGAGTGGGGGACATTTTACATAATATACGGTGTCTGTAAGGTTAATCACAAGCTAACAATTCTTGACAGCATGTACGCGTCTTCGAGCTCCCCTGCCAAAGCTTCGTTAGTTTCCTGCAAGTTAGAGCAGGCATTAGAGGAGGCACAGAGGCAGTGCAAGTTAAGACCTATTTTCTCCATTTCAATTTTAAAGAGAAAACATATTGTGCTGATAGCATGCGACAACAGGGTAACTTTTCTGTGTTTCACAAATCGAGTACCATACCGGTGAATTCGGAATGTTATTTCTTATTATGTACTGCGCCAATGCGCCGTCCCCCCGGAGAATTTTAGCCCCGCACCCAGGCCCGTCAACGGAACCAATGGCCTCCTCGTCCACCACAACAGCATCTACTCGCTCGTTTCCGGCTTTCTCGTCTGGGATCTGTTTACGAAGAATGTCAGAACATATGCCTCGATTTTGCAGCGTTCATTACAGAAAACTGCAAGCAGCTACCTCGTACATGGCCTCCAGTAGAATGGTCTCTAAGAGGGCTCTTAGACCACGTGCACCAGTGTTCTTGACTATGGCCTTCTTTGCTACTATTCTCAGTGCACCATCAGTAAAGTGCAGCTTAACCTGAAGAATCGGGGAAAAGGGAATGTTAGAAATTAGCGCAAAGAAGCAAGTCTATAATCACTTCCATGTTTTAGTGGACTCACATTGTTCAGGCTAAACATTTTCCTGTATTGTCTTGAAAGTGAATTCTTTGGTTCTGTAAGAACCTGAATGCAGATCAAATCACTTCAGTTAGCTTCAGCAGGCTAGCCATATGAAAATCGTGCAAGAACTTATACAGACGTCGGATCATTTAGTTTATGTGAAAGGGAAGAACAGAACATGATTCTGAATGAAGGAGGACATCAAAGGCTTAAACCAGCAACTTCACGTGGATACTCAAATAAGAATACATAACATTTTACCTGAACAAGCTGATCTTCATCGAGAGCTGCCAAACTAACTAGAATGGGCAGGCGTCCAATGAACTCTGGTATTAGGCCAAACTTTGCAAGATCTCCACTCTCAACCTGCCAATCGGCATGGAATTTTATGTTCAGGATTATGTGAAGAATATTTTTGTGAGATAAAAGGCTGCTCCAATTACTGAGGAAATGATCAGAGCATCACAGGCACTGTCGATAAATCAATCAGTAGATATTGAAATGCTTACAGATTCTAACAAAGATGACGTGACCGTTGGACTGGTCACTCCTGAACTTCTCATGTTTGTACGAATGGGTGCCCCAAATCCTATAGATGAATCTTGTCGTCTGCTTTATGTAAGAAGTCGGAGTTAAATTCCAATCCTCGTGGAGATCACAAGTATGAACTTAAAATGTTTGCAAAATAAGTCATTTCTATAATCATAAAGTCTGCAGTACCTTTCAGAAATAGTCTTCTCCAAATCAACAAAAGCACCACCACATATGAAAAGAATGTCTTTGGTGTCTATCTGCATTAGAATAAGATTTGTTACAGGCTTAAAATGCTCCTAATGAGCAAAGTAGCTGAGAAACAAAAATATCATGCTCTTGGACATTTCCTCCACAGTCCCGTGGATCAATGCTATTACCATCAACAGGCAGCCTTTATAAAATAGCCAATAACTGTAGCCAGTTCTACTCTAACCAAGAGCATGGTGGCCTTTTAGTTGTGAAAACATGCTTTCTGTTTCTAAGTTCACTATTTAGTTAAGTGGAGTGTCCTTTGCACACATAAAAATATCCGTTTGAAGAAACTCTTTTATTGAATGCAATTA
This sequence comes from Aegilops bicornis, assembly GCA_021605145.1. Taxonomy (NCBI): domain Eukaryota; kingdom Viridiplantae; phylum Streptophyta; class Magnoliopsida; order Poales; family Poaceae; genus Aegilops; species Aegilops bicornis. The sequence continues at coordinate 713,658,991 of CM038671.1, forward strand.
ATTCTCAATCCATATGATACTAGATGTATATATGATACTGAACATATTTTTTTAAGCACCGGGTAGCGATATAACCTGTATACTATCATTGCGAGAATTTTTGCGAGATCCCTTTTCAGGAATGGTGACAACCTGTGTACAAAGCATAACGAAGTTAATACCCAAGATACAACATACTGCAGTAGCTCATAGCAAAACCGAAAAAAGTAATAATCAAAGTAACGCAGTATCACCAGATTTTAGACACTAATGGTTTGATCACTCAAGCTATGAGAACAAAAAGAAGAATACCAATAATAAGTGGGATCACTTACAGTTCCCTCTAGGATTTTTAACAAAGCCTGTTGAACACCTTCACCAGATACATCTCTACTAACACTTGCACTCTCTGCCTGCAACGTAGTTATTGTTTACAAACTTCCCGGCTAAAAAGCTACTCAGCAAAAGGGAGAAAAAAGTCGGTACCTTCTTTGTTATTTTATCTACTTCATCTATGTACACTATCCCTTGCTGGGCAGCTTGAACATTATATTCGGCCTCCTGAAAATAAATTTGGAATGTCACAAGGGCCAACAAATCTTAAATTTCTTTATACATGTATATTGAAAATGCTAGTTAGAAACCACAAAGGGAAGGCATTAAATAGCGAGCCACACATACCACTAGTAACTTCTGCAGTATCGACTCTACATCTTCACCTACATATCCAGCCTGCAAAATGCTGTCAAATTTAGTAATGAAATACGAGTTCACTGTATAGAAATCTACTACGATATAAACTCTTGACAAAAATACTTAGCGGAGAAACTCGGAACTCAAAAGTTAAGCAGATTATAAGATAGGGGAGTATTGGTTGAAATGTGAATTCTAGCGAAGCACACAATTAGAGTCTAAGAGCAGAGCAACTATGTTAATCATTGAGCATTCATGAATAGATCAAATGGATTTAAGTAGGAATCTTCTCAGGCAGTTCCCCAAACAACGTGACAGTGAAGTGGTGATGCCCTTGCCTGTGTTAATGATGTCGCATCAGCTATAACGAATGGTACATTTACAATGCGTGCTAATGTTTTTGCAAGCAATGTTTTTCCTGTCAGCAGATAGCACGAAGAAAGATATCAGTGTCAGCTCCAACTTATAATAAATCTCGTTATACATGTATATTGAAAATGCTAGTTAGAAACGTCGAAGATTAAAATAAAAAAGCTGACCTGAGCCAGTTGGACCCATCAGAAGTACATTGCTTTTATCTATCTCTACATTATCGTGATCATCATTTGCAGCGTCTGGACACCCAGAATTGTCCGCAGATCTAGATAGAACAACATCACAAATATGCCATTTAAAAGCCAGAACATGGCAATTAACAACTACTGGGAGTACATTTGAAACACAACCCATTGAATTAATACATCACCAATGTGTAAAAATACTTCAGCATTTGTCTTTCATGATTTGCTGATGTGGAGATATGATAAAAAGGCTATACTGAGGCAGGTAGTTACAGGACAGAGACTAACCCTTTCTGTACAGTTGCGTTATATACTCTCTTGTAGTGGTTGTATACGGCTACTGATAGAACCTGAAACAAAAGTAAGAGTTTGGATATGTATGTTGGAATTATGGTATGTTGTGTTCTGAAGAAACATATACTTTGCTGGAAAAGAAACACAAGGTCATATTTGTTGCATTTTACTCCTTCGATGAGTGAAAATAATAGATATCCAGTAAACCTGCGACAGGATGCATCATAGGTACTTCCAAATACAAACACAGAAGGATCATATCCAGCGTACAAATTTTATAAGTAGCACCAGGAACTCTTGCCTAATTTAGTTTACAGCATATCTGCATACCCACGAGGCCACGAGTAGTACATACTACCTCGGTACCAAAATACACTTTTGTAGGCTAGTTAGAGCCTACAAAAACGTATTATATTTTGGTATGGAGGTAGTATATGATAACCTGTACATGCAATTATTCTATAATCAGCAGCATCCAGCATTGATGATCATATACCATTTACTCAGCCCTGATTTGTCAATCTTGAATCACCAGAACCCAATTCTACATTTCTACTAGAAACACTGACAGTCGTAGTCGTCCATCAAACATATTAATTACCAGCATATCATCCAACTATATTCTCACAGACCAAAAATTCGGAGAACCACCATTGAACAAAGCAACCACAAAAATGCAGAGTGAATTTTAATTTAAGGCACAGTCAGCTAGTACTTAAAACCAGGTGCATTTCTGCTTTACCGCAGCAACCAGCTGTACACTATTTCACTCAATTATGTCAACTGGCCCAGGACGATTCACATTAAAACCCACAATTCACCAACCTACCACTGAATTGTCCTAGTCCAGCGAACTACATTGCAGATTGCACCACGTACGCCAGCACTCCGCAACGATCGCACCAATTTGGGTCAATTCAACCAGAATCGAGGAAAAATGGGCGCACCTTTTTAGCCTTGCCCTGCCCGATGACGAATTCATCGAGTCTCCGGCACATCTCCCGCGGCGTCGGGAGCTCCTCCCCCAGGGTGGCGCCTCCCCACCACTCCCTCTTGGGCGCCGCGCTCGTCCCCTCCCCGCCCGAGGAGTCCCCTCCGTTACCGTTGCCTCCACCGCCGCCGCCGCCTCCTTCCTCCCTCCCTCTCCTCCTCCCCTGCTTACGTCGGGTGGGGGGGACCTGCGGCGGCATCTGCATCGGGGGAGCCTGCGGCGGCATCGGAGGCCAGTCGTCCGGCGGGCGCTCCGCAATCCACCTCTTGATCCGGGAGAGGTCGCCCCTGGGCGCGTCCTCGCCGTCGTCGCCCGCGACGCCGCCGGGGATCTCGAGGAACGCGCCCCGCATGGGGTCGATCCGGTGGGCGCGGAATAGGAAGGCCCCTCGGCACGTGGGGCAGACGCTGGCGCCGTCGTGGTGGTGCGGGTGGGCGCCCGCGCCCTCGGAGCCGCAGGCCGCGGCCGGCGGGAGGGGCTGCAGGGAGAACTGGACGGAGATGTGCGCGGTGCAGCGCGGGCAATTGGCGTCGGCGTGGATCCGGGGCCCGCCGGAGCATCGCCGGACGGCGGCGGAGGCGAGCGGCGCCGCCGCCTCCCGGAGCTTGGAGATGGTCCGGAGCATGGCGATGCGCCGATGGGGTGAACAGGGGGGGAAGGAGGATAGGGGGGAGTGGGGAGGGAAGTGGGTGAAGAAGTTTCGGTTTTTTATACGGTGGGGGACTGGGATTTGATTGGGCGGATCTGGGCCGTCGGATGGGGGTCGGATCGGGGATGGCTTTCTCTTGCGGCCCGGAGCGGTTAACGGCCGTGGGGTGGGTGGGTGGATAGGGAGGGAGGCCGACCTGCGGGCCACCCACGGTTTAGGGGCGGCCATGTGGGGCACGTGGGGTCCGGGATTCAGCCGCTAGCGTATCGTGCACCAAGTGCGGAGGGAACCTTATCTGTGGGCCCGATCCTACGTGCTTTTTTTGGATGGTTGCGTGCTCGCGGAGTCTCTCTCTCTCTCTCTCGGGATCATCTTTGGGAGACGTGACGGAAAGAAAGACCGAACGAACCAACTGCAGAGCATGCTCTTTACGTCTGCCGGGGGCTGCGCTGCGCTCGCACGAACGCATGGCGGCAGGCGAGCGAGCCGGTGCGTGCAGCGGCCAGCGGGGGCGGTTGCCGGGCGCGCTGCGCGTGTGCCGTGCGCTTACTTGGTTGGTTCGATCGCCTCTGCCGGCCGGTGAGCGGACAGAGGAACGCGCGGCGTAGCTGTGGGTGGTGACATGGAAACACACGAGTTCGACTGGCGCCAAATCTTAGTTAGCGCTGGATAAGTTAGATCGTGACTATTTTATCCACAATGTCAAACGTCGAGGGGGACGGACGGTAATAAACCGAAGTTTGCGCTTCTCGAGGGGATGAGTAGGAACCAAGAAGCATAATCCCCGGCACAACCATCGGCGGATGCACATCTGACCAGTATATTCCTTCCTACCCTTGTTTATTCTCGGGATTTTGCTTGGCACATGGGAGCACGTGACTAGAGAAACTGGATCCATCGGGCCTCCAGGCGAAGCCGGGTGCAGTCTCACTGTTGCTCTTTTTCCTTTTCTTTTTAAGAATTGGAATCTCACTGCAAGGAATTTCTGCTGGGTACCATCATCAACTGCAAGCAAAGCGGAAACACAACTATACTTTCTCATGCGACGACGGTTCCCAGGGCATGAGACTCGTATGAGATCGTGATTTGTTCGCGATTTTCTTGATAAGATTTCTCCCTCCACTACTCTCGCTTCGTGATTTCTCGTGGCATTGACAGACTCTCGTTTTTCTGCTTCGTTCGGGGTGATTCAAGGGCGATCCTTGCATTGCTGCCCACCCTTGGCGATGGCGGAGCGAGTTCCTATCCAGGCTACCAGAGTAGCGATGACATTGCTGAAATTTGAGATGGGCTCTAGGCACATATAGCAATTTCTGAAAAATCTCTAAGGGCCCATGTGGGTTATATGACACTAGGTGTAGTGGAAAGTTTCCCACCCCAGAAGTGGAAGAGGAGTTGGATCTCCTTATAAGGGTTTCTTTTCTACATGCTATTGGAGCTTGAGAAGAGAAGAGGCCCTCGCGCACTCCTCCTCCGCCGCCCGCCTCGCCGCGTCGCGGGTTGCGGGATTGAGCCGAGCTCACACCTACGCGCTTATTGGCTGTCACGGACTCGGACGTGGGTCGAGCCCACGTCTCTCCACGCGGTTGCGCCTATAAGTGTGCGGTGTCTCCTAACCCTAGACGCCACGAACAGATCTCCGAAACCACGCCCTTCCGTTCCTCAGACGGTGAGGGTGAATAGGTTTTAGGCAGCGATTACTGTGATCGCCGCTTCTGATTGTCTACTTCCTCTACGTTCGCGTCGCCTTCATCATCACCATGTCCACCGACGCCGACCGTGCTGCCGCCGAGAAAGCTGAAGCCGACAAGAAGGCCGCCGAGGACGCCGCTGCTGCCACCAAAGCCGTGACCATGATAGTGATTTACTCGTGGATTAATTTAATTGAGAAATTGCCTATTTACTCAACAATCCAAAAACCTGTTATGTGTAGGAATTTTTGCTGCACTGAAACCGGATAAGTTTACCGGTACATACTTTAAGCGTTGGCAGACTAAGACCACGTTATGGCTCACGGCTATGAACGTGTTCTGGGTCACCGGTGTCTCCACGGGAACGATTGCTCCTGATCAGGAGAAGGCGTTCAAGGAGGCTACCGTTGTGTTTCTCGGAGCAGTTTTTAGCGTGATCGGAGATAAACTGGTCGACGCATATTTACATGTGCATGTCGCCGAGGACTTGTGGGAGGCGCTCGAATCTAAGTTCGGGGCAGCCAATGCCGGGAGCGAGATGTATATTATAGAGCAGTTCCACGATTACAAGATGGTTGAGAACCGTCCTGTATTGGAGCAGGCTCATGAGATAATATGCATTGTTAAGGAGCTTGAACTTCTTAAGTGCGAGTTACCGGGCAAGTTTGTCGCGGACTGCATAATCGCTAAGCTCCCTAATTCCTAGAGGAACTTTGCCACCACTCTGAAACATCAGAGGCATGAATACTCTGTGGAAGATGTCATTGGCCATCTGAGTGTTGAGCAGAATTCGAGGGCAAAAGACTACTTGCGGAAAAAGGGGCGAAGGGACTTCATGCCGCCAACATGGTGAACCGTAAGAACTTCAACTCCCACAAGCCCAAGGGAAAGAACGGTGTCCAACACAATACCGACTTTAAGAAGAAGGGTAAGAAGACCTTCAAGAAGAACAAGAAGGATGAGGGCTGCTTTACTTGTGGTTCGGTTGAACATTGGGCCAACAAGTGCCCAAACAAGTACAAGAAGCCAGGACAGGACTCCAAGTCTGTCAACATGATTGTGGGCAACCATGAGAATGGTGCATCTGGTGACGGTCATTTAGTTACTGTTTTTCGGTGTTTCACCTACCGATTAGTGGGTGGACACAGTGTGTGTTCATGTGTGTGCTGACATTTCATTGTTCACTCCTTACCAGGTCACAGGTCACGGGTCCGTATTGATGGGGAATGGTGCGAGTGCTTCTGTTCATGGTGTTGGCACGGTCGATCTGAAGTTTACTTCGGGAAAGATCATGCAGCTGAAGAACGTGCAACATTTCCCCGCCATCAAGAAGAACCTCGTTAGTGGATCCCTTCTATGTAGAGAAGGGTTTAAGTTGGTTTTCGAGTCTAATAAATTAGTTGTTACGAAATATGGACTCTTTGTTGGAAAAGGTTATGAGAGCGGAGGATGTTCCGCCTTTCCCTCATGATTTTTGTCATAAAGTCGTGAACCATATTCATTCGAATGTTAATGAATCGAGGTTTGGCATTCACGTCTTTGTCACATTAGTTTCGGTGTTATGGACGGCTAGCCAAGTTGGATTTAATCCCGAGTTTCACTTTAGCCAAAGGTTCTAAGTGCCTTTCATGTGTGCAAGGTAAGCAACCTCGCAAGCCTCACAAGGTCGCGGAGGAGAGACACTTGGCATCATTAGAACTCATACATTCTGATCTTTGTGAGATGAATGGTGTGTTGACTAAAGGTGGAAAGAAATACTTCATGACATTGATAGATGATTCCACTAGATATTGCTATGTGTATCTGTTAAATACTAAAGATAAGGCTCTACACTACTTAAAAATCTATAAGGCAGAAGTTGAGAATCAACTTGAAAAGAAAATTAAACGAGTCGGTCGGATCGTGGTGGAGTGTACTTCTCGAGTGAGTTTGATTCATACGCTCGTAGAACACGACATTATTCATGAGAGGACGCCTCCCTATTCACCCCAGTCAAACGGGGTTGCCGAGCGGAAAAACCGTACTCTAACTGATTTGGTTAACGCCATGTTAGATACATCGGATTTATCCAAGGCATGGTGGGGGGAGACTATATTGACGGCATGTCATGTCCTAAATAAAGTTCCGACAAAGGATAATGAGATCACTCACTATGAGAAATGGGCAAAGAGAAGGACAACACTCTCGTACTTGCGCACTTGGGGCTGTTTGGCGAAAGTCAATGTGCCGATCCTCAAAAAGCGTAAGCTTGGACCAAAGACTGTGGACTGCGTTAATTTGGGCTACGCTAAGAACAACGTTGGCTATAGATTTCTAGTAGTGAAATCGAGGTACCACCGGAAGGTCGGTACAATTATGGAGTCTAAGGATGCTACATTCTTTGAGGATATTTTCCTATGAGAGATATGCAAAGCACTTCTAGACAGGAACCTGAGGAGACTCCTGAACCTGCCATCCCTATGAAATATTATGAACAAACACATGATGAAAATCCTGAGGAGGATGACGAGGAAACCCTTGGTAGGGGCAAGAGACAAAGGATTGCAAAGACCTTTGGTGATGATTTCTTCGTGTACCTCGTGGATGATACTCCCACTTCTATTTCGAGCGTATGCCTCTCCGGTGACTCTTTGGAAGGATGCGGTCCGTAGTGAGATGGATTCCATCATGGCTAACGGGACATGGGAGATCACTGACCGTCCCTATGGTTGCAAACCACTGTGATGTAAGTGGGTGTTCAAAAAGAAGCTTAGGCCCGATGGTACGATTGAAAAGTACAAGGCTAGGCTTGTGGCCAAGGGCTATGACCAGCAAGAAGAGGAAGATTTCTTCGATACTTATTCACCTGTGGCTAGACTGACCACCATTCGAGTATTACTTGAAGGAAATATGCCCTAGAGGCAATAATAAAGTTATTATTTATTTCCTTACATCATGATAAATGTTTATTATTCATGCTAGAATTGTATTAACTGGAAACATAATACATGTGTGAATATATAGACAAACAGAGTGTCACTAGTATGCCTCTACTTGACTAGCTCGTTAATCGAAGATGGTTATGTTTCCTAACCATAGACATGAGTTGTCATTTGATTAACGGGATCACATCATTAGGAGAATGATCTGATTGACATGACCCATTCCGTTAGCCTAGCACTTGATCGTTTAGTATGTTCTTTGTTGCTTTCTTCATGACTTATACATGTTCACCGTAACTATGAGATTATGCAACTCCGTTTACGGAGGAACACTTTGGGTGCTACTAAGCGTCACAACGTAATCGGGTGATTATAAAGGAGTACTACAGGTGTTTCCAAAGGTACATGTTGGGTTGGCGTATTTGAGATTAGGTTTTGTCACTCCGATTGTCGGAGAGGTATCTCTGGGCCCTCTCGGTAATGCACATCATTATAAGCCTTGCAAGCAATGTGACCAATGAGTTGGTTACGGGATGATGCATTACAGCGAGTAAAGAGACTTGCGGTGTGAGATTGAACTAGGTATTGGATACCGGCGATCGAATCTCGGGCAAGTAACATACCGATGACAAAGGGAACAACGTATGTTGTTATGCGGTTTGACCGATAAAGATCTTCGTAGAATATGTAGGAACCAATATGGGCATCCAGGTTCCGCTATTGGTTATTGACCAAGAATAGTTCTCGGTCATGTCTACATAGTTCTCGAACCCGTAGGGTCCGCACGCTTAAGGTTTCGATGACATTTATATTATGAGTTTATGAGTTTTGATGTACCGAAGGAGTTAGTCCCGGATGAGATCAGGGACATGACGAGGAGTCTCGAAATGGTCGAGACGTAAAGATCGATATATTGGACGACTATATTCAGACTTCGGAAAGGTTCCGAGTGATTGGGTCTTTTTCGGAGTACCGAAGAGTTACGGGAATAAGTATTGGGCCTTATTGGGCCATACGGGAAAGAAGGAAAAGGGCCTCAAGGGTGGCCGCACCCTTCCCTTGGTCTGGTCCGAATTGGACTAGGGAAGGCGCCCTTCCTTCCTTCTCCTTTTCCCTTCCCTTTCCTTCTCTCCTACTCCTACTACATGGAAGGTTTCCTAGTTGGACTAGGAAGGGAATCCTACTCCGGTGGGAGTAGGACTCCCCTAGGGCGCGCCATAGAGAGGGCCGGCCCTCCCTCCTCCACTCCTTTATATACGGGCGAGGGGCACCCCATGGACACACAAGTTGATCTACGGATCGTTCCTTAGCCGTGTCGGTGCCCCCTCCACCATATTCCACTTCGATCATATCGTCATGAGCTTAGGCGAAGCCCTGCGGAGAAGTCATATCGTCAGCGGAGCTTAGGCGAAGCCTGCGTCGGTGGAGCATCATCATCGTCACCACACCGTCGTCTTTGGCGGAACTCATCCCCGACACTTTCTTTGGATCGGGTCCGGGTATCGTCATCGATTTGAGCGTGTGCGAGAACTTGGAGGTGCCGTCGTTCGGTACTTGGATCGGTCGGATCGTGAAGACGTCTGACTACATCAACCAGCGTTGTTATAACGCTTCCGCTTACGGTCTCACGAGTGCGTGGACATACACTCTCCTCTCGTTGCTATGCATCACCATGATCTGGCGTGTGCGTAGGAAATTTTTTGAAATTACTAAGTTCCCCAACAGTGGCATCCTAGCCTAGGTATTTATGGTTTGATGTTTTGTACGAGTAGAACACAAGTGAGTTGTGGGCGATACAAGTCATACTGCCTACCGGCATGTCATACTTTGGTTCAGCGGTATTGTGAGATGAAGCGGCCCGGACCGACATTACGCCAGACGCTTACGCGAGACTGGTTTCACCGTTACGAGCACTCGTGCTTAAAGGTGGTGGCGGGTGTCTGTCTCTCTCACTTTAGTTGAACTGAGTGTGGCTACGCCGGTCCTTGAGAAGGTTAAAACGGAGTCTATTTGTGAAAGTATCGTTGTGGTCTTGATGCGTAGGTGAGATTGGTTCTTGCTTAAGCCCGTAGCAGCCACGTAAAATTTGCAACAACAAAGTAGAGGGCGTCTAACTTGTTTTTGCAGGCATGTTGTGATGTGATATGGTCAAGACGTGATGAGATATAAGTTGTTGTAAGCGATGATCATGTTTTGTTGAAGTTATCGGCAACTGGCAGAAGCCCTATGGTTGTCCCTTTGTTGCATAAGATGCAAGTGCCAAATAATTGCTTTACTTTATCGCTATGCGATAGCAATAGTTGCAAGAGCAATAGTTGGCGAGACAACCATGTGATGACACATTGATATAGATCAAGATGATGAAGATCATGGTGTCGTCCGGTGACGATAGAGATCATGACAGTACTTTGGAGATGGAGATCAAAGGCGCAAGATGATCATGGCCATATCATGTCACATATTTTGATTGCATGTGATGTTTATCTATTATACATCTTATTCTTGCTTTGATTGATGGTAGCATTTTAAGATGATCTCTCACTAATTATCAAGAAGTGTTCTCCCTGAGTATGCACCGTTGCCAAAGTTCGTCGTGCCCAGACACCACGTGATGATCGGGTGTGATAAGCTCTACGTCCATCTACAACGGGTGCAAGCCAGTTTTGCACACGCGGAATACTCAGGTTAAACTTGACGAGCCTAGCATATGCAGATATGGCCTCGAGCACGGAGACCGAAAGGTCGGCGTGAATCATATAGTAGATATGATCAACATAGTGATGTTCACCATTGAAAACTACTCCATCTCACGTGATGATCGGTTATGGTTTAGTTGATTTGGATCACGTGATCACTTAGATGACTAGAGAGATGTCTGCCTAAGTGGGAGTTCTTAAGTAATATGATTAATTGAACTTAAATTTATCATGAACTTAGTCCTGGTAGTATTTTGCAAATTATGTTGTAGATCAATAGCTCGCGTTGTTGCTTTCATATGTTTATTTTCATATGTTCCTAGAGAAAATTGTGTTGAAAAATGTTAGTAGCAATGATGCGGATTGGATCCGCGATCTGAGGTTTATCCTCAATGCTGCACGTAAGAATTATGTCCTTAATGCACCGCTAGGTGACAGACCTATTGCAGGAAGCGGAATGCGAGGCGTTATGAGCGTTTGGCTAGCTCAATATGATGACTACTTGATAGTTTAGTGCACCATACTTAACGGCTTAGAATCGGGACTTCAAAGGCGTTTTGAGCGTCATGGACCATATGAGATGTTCCGGGAATTGAAGTTAATATTTCAAGCAAATACCCGAGTTGAGATATATGAAGTCTCCAACAAGTTCTATAGCTAAAAGATGGAGGAGAATCGCTCAACTAGTGAGCATGTGCTCAGATTGTCCGAATACTTCAATCGCTTGAATCAAGTGGGAGTTAATCTTCCGGATAAGATAGTGATTGATGAAATTCTCTAGTCACCATCACTAAGTTACTAGAACTTCGTGATGAACTATAGTATGCGGGGATGACGAAAACGATTCCCGAGCTCTTCGTGATGTTGAAATCAACGAAGGTAGAAATCAAGAAAGAGCATCAAGTGTTGATGATTGACAAGACCACTAGTCTCAAGGAAAAGGGCAAAGGGAAGAAGGGGAACTTCAAAAGGAACGGCAAGCAAGTTCTTTGCTCGAGTGAAGAAGCCCAAGTCTGGACCTAAGCACGAGACTAAGTACTTTTGCTGCAATGGAACTGGTCACTTTGGAAGCGGAACTACCCTGAATATTTGGTGGATAAGAAGGATGGCAAAGTGAACAAAGGTATATTTGATATACTGATTATTGATGTGTATTTTACTAGTGTTCATAGCAACCCCTCGGTATTTGATCTTGGTATAGTTGCTAAGAGTAGTAACTTGAAGCAGGAGTTCTGAGAATGAACAGAAACTAGTTGAAGGGGAAGTGACGATGAGTGTTGGAAGTAGTTCCAAGATTGATATGATCATCATCGCACACTCCCTATACTTTCGGGATTAGTGTGGAACCTAAATAAGTGTTATTTGGTGTTGAGCATAAATATGATTTGATCATGTTTATTGCAATACGGTTATTCATTTAAGTAAGAGAATAAATTGTTGTTACATTTACATGAATAAAACCTTATATGGTTACACACCCAATGAAAATGGTTCATTGGATCTCGATCATAGTGATACACATATTCATAATATTGAAACCAAAAGATGCAAAGTTAATAATGATAGTGCAACTTATTTGTGGCAATCGCCGTTTAGGTCATATTGGTGTAAAGCGCTTGAAGAAAACTCCATGCCGATGGACTTTTGGAATCACTTGACTATGAATCATTTGATGCTTGCGAACCGTGCCTTTTGGGCAAGATGGCTAAAACTCCGTTCTCGGAACAATGGAACAAGCTCTTGACTTATTGGAAATAATACATACCGATGTATGCGATTCAATGAGTGTTGATGCTCGTGGCAAGTATCGTTATTTTCCGACCTTCACAAAATGATTTGAGCAGATATGGGTATATCTACTTGATGAAACATAAGTCTGAAATAATTGAAAAGTTCAAAGAATTTCAGAGTGAAGTGGAAAATCATCGTAACAAGAAAATAAAGTTTCTGCGATCTGATCGTGGAGATAAATATTTGAGTTCTGAGTTTGGTCTTCATTTGAAACAATGTGAAATAGTTTCGCAACTCACGCCATATGGAACACCACAACATAATGGTGTGTCCGAAAGTCGTAATCAGCACTTTATTGGATATGGTGCGATCTATGATGTCTCTTATCAATTTACCACTATCATTTTGGGGTTATGCATTAGAGACAATTGCATTCACGTTTAATAGGGCACCGTCTAAATCCGTTGAGGCGACACCGTATGAACTATGGTTTAACGATGAAACCTAAGTCGTCGTTTCTTAAAGTTTGGAAGTTGTGATGCTTATGTGAAAAGTTTCATCCTGATAAGCTCAAACCCAAATCGGAGAAGTGCGTCTTCATAGAATACCCAAAGGAAATTGTTGGGTATACCTTCTATCACAGATCCGAAGGCAAAAACATTCGTTGCTTATAAATGGATCCTTTCTAGAGAAGGAGTTTCTCTCGAAAGAAGTGAGTGGGAGGAAAATGGAGCTTGATAAGGTAATTTTGTACCTTCTCCCGAATTGGAAAGTATTTCATTACGGAAATCAGTTTCAGTGATTCCTACACCAATTAGTGAGGAAGCTAATGATGATAATCATGTAACTTCAGATCAAGTCACTACCGAATCCCGTAGGTAAACCAGAGTGAGATCCGCACCAAAGTGGTACGGCAATCCTGTTCTCGGAAGTCATGCTACTAGATCATGACGAACCTACAAACTATGAAGAAGCGATGGTGAGCCCAGATTCCGCTAAATGGCTAGAAGCCATGAAATCTGAGATGGGATCCATGTATGAAAACAAAGTGTGGACTTTGGTTGACTTGCCCGAGGGTCGGCAAGCAATAGAAAATAAATAGATCTTCAAGAGGAAGACGGACGTTGATAGTAGTGTTACTATCTACAAAGCTCGACTTGTCGCAAAAGGTTTTTGACAAGTTCAAGGTGTTAACTACAATGAGATTTTCTCAAGCTGTAGCGATGCTTAAGTCTGTCCGAATCATGTTAGCAATTGCCACAATTTATGAAATTTGGCAAATGGATGTAAAACTGCATTCTGAATGGGTTTACGGAGGAAGAGTTGTATATGATGCAACCGAAGGTTTTATCGATCCAAAGGAGCTAACAAAGTGTGCAAGCTCCAATGATCCATCTATGGACCGGTGCAAGCATCTCGGAGTTGAAATATACGCTTTGATAAGTTGATCAAAGCATATAGTTTATCTGCACTTACAAAGGAAGCCTGTATTTACTAGAAAGTGAGTGGGAGCACTACAACATTTACGATAAGTATATGTGAATGACATATTGTAGATCGGAAATAATGTAGAATTATTCTCAAAGCATAAAGGAGTGTTTGAAAGGAGTTTTTCAAACAAAGACCTCGGTGAAGCTGCTTACATATTGAGCATCAAGATCTATAGAGATAGATCAAGGCGGCTTGATAAGTTTTTTCAATGAGTACATACCTTGACAAGATTTTGAAGTAGTTCAAAATGGAACAGTCAAAAGAAAGAGTTCTTGCCTGTGTTACAAGGTGTCAAATTGAGTAAGACTCAAAACCCGACCACGGCAGAAGATAGAAAGAGAATGAAAGTCATTCCCTATGCCTTGGCCATAGGTTCTATAAAGTATGCCATGCTGTGTACCGGATCTATTGTATACCCTACACCGAGTTTGGCAAGGAGTACAATAGTGATCTAGGAGTAGATCCTTTGGACACGGTCAAAATTATCCTTAGTGGAATAAGGATATGTTTCTCGATTATGGAAGTGACAAAGGTTAAATGCGTAAAGGGTTACGTCGATGCAAGTTTTGACACCGATCTGGATGACTCTAAGTCTCGATCTAGATACATATTGAAAGTGGGAGCAATTAGCTAGAATAGCTCCTTGCGAACATTGTTGACATAGAAATTAGCTTAAAATACTTACGGATCTGAATGTGACGGACCCGTTGACTAAAAATATCTCACAAGCAAAACATGATCACACCTTAGTACTCTTTGGGTGTTAATCACATAGCGATGTGAACTAGATTATCGACTCTAGTAAACCCTTTGGGTGTTGATCACATATCGATGTGAACTATGGGTGTTAATCACATGGTGATGTGAACTATTCTTTGTTAAATCACATGGCGATGTGAACTAGATTATTGACTCTAGTGCAAGTGGGAGGCTGAAGGAAATATGCCCTAGAGGCAATAATAAAGTTATTATTTATTTCCTTACATCATGATAAATGTTTATTATTCATGCTAGAATTGTATTAACCGGAAACATAATACATGTGTGAATATAATGACAAACAGAGTGTCACTAGTATGCCTCTACTTGACTAGCTCGTTAATCAAAGATGGTTATGTTTCCTAACCATAGACATGAGTTGTCATTTGATTAACAGGATCACATCATTAGTTGAATGATCTGATTGACTTGACCCATTCCGTTAGCCTAGCACTTGATCGTTTAGTATGTTGCTATTGCTTTCTTCATGACTTATACATGTTCTCGTAACTATGAGATTATGCAACTCCGTTTACGGAGGAACACTTTGGTGCTACCAAACGTCACAACGTAATCGGGTGATTATAAAGGAGTACTACAGGTGTCTCCAAAGGTACATGTTGGGTTGGCGTATTTCGAGATTAGGTTTTGTCACTCCGATTGTGGAGAGGTATCTCTGGGCCCTCTCGGTAATGCACATCATTATAAGCCTTGCAAGCAATGTGACCAATGAGTTGGTTACGGGATGATGCATTACGAGCGAGTAAAGAGACTTGCGGTGGCGAGATTGAACTAGGTATTGGATCTGGGCGATCGAATCTCGGGCAAGTAACATACCGATGACAAAGGGAACAACGTATGTTGTTATGCGGTTTGACCGATAAAGATCTTCGTAGAATATGTAGGAGCCAATATGGGCATCCAGGTCCCGCTATTGGTTATTGACCGAGAATAGTTCTAGGTCATGTCTACATAGTTCTCGAACCCGTAGGGTCCATACGCTTAAGGTTTCGATGGCGGTTATATTATGAGTTTATGAGTTTTGATGTACCGAAGGAGTTAGTCCCGGATGAGATCGGGGACATGACGAGGAGTCTCGAAATGGTCGAGACGTAAAGATCGATATATTGGACGACTATATTCGGAGTTCGGAAAGGTTCGAATGATTCGGGTATTTTTGAGTACCGGAGAGTTACGAATTCGCCGGGAGAAGTATTGGGCCTTATTGGGCCCGGCGGGAAAGAGAGAGGGCTGCCTAGGGCAGGCCGCGCACCATGGCCTAGTCCGAATTGGACTAGGGGAGGGCCGCACCCCTCCTTCCTTCCCTTCTCTCTTCCCTTCCTTGTCTCCTACTCCTAATACATGGAAGGACTCCTAGTTGGACTAGGAAAGGGGAATCCTACTCGGTGGGAGTAGGACTCCCCATGGCGTGCCCTACTAGGGCGGCCTCCTCCTCCCTCCCTCCTTTATATCACGGGGCAGGGGGCACCCCATGGACACACAAGTTGATCTACGGATCGTTCCTTAGCCGCAGTGTCGGTGCCCCTCCACCATATTCCACTTCGGTCATATCGTCATGAGCTTAGGCGAAGCCTCGCTACCGGAGAAGTCATATCGTCAGCGGAGCTTAAGCGAAGCCCTGCGTCGGTGGAGCATCATCATCGTCCACCACGCCGTCGTCTTGTGAAACTCATCCCGACACTTTGCCGGATCGGAGTCCGGGATCGTCATCGAGCTGAGCGTGTGCGTAACTCGGAGGTGCCATACGTTCGGTACTTGGATCGGTCGGATCGTGAAGACGTCGACTACATCAACCACGTTGTTATAACGCTTCCGCTTACGGTCTCACGAGGGCGTGGACATACACTCTCCTCTCGTTGCTATGCATCACCATGATCTTGCGTGTGCGTAAGAAATTTTTGAAATTACCTACGTTCCCCAACAGTGGCATCCGAGCCTAGGTTTTTATGGTTTGATGTTTTGCACGAGTAGAACACAAGTGAGTTGTGGGCGATACAAGTCATACTGCCTACCGGCATGTCATACTTTGGTTCAGCGGTATTGTGAGATGAAGCGGCCCGGACCGACATTACGCGTGCGCTTACGCGAGACCGGTTTTCACCGTTACGAGCACTCGTGCTTAAAGGTGGCTGGCGGGTGTTTGTCTCTCTCACTTTAGTTGAACCAAGTGTGGCTACGCCCGGTCCTTGAGAAGGTTAAAACGGAGTCTATTTGACGAAGTATCGTTGTGGTCTTGATGCGTAGATGAGATTGGTTCTTGCTTAAGCCCGTAGGAGCCACGTAAAATTTGCAACAACAAAGTAGAGGACGTCTAACTTGTTTTTGCAGGGCATGTTGTGATGTGATATGGTCAAGACGTGATAAGATATAAGTTGTTGTATATGAGATGATCATGTTTTGTTGAAGTTATCGGCAATGGCGGAAGCCCTATGGATGTCTCTTTGTTGCATAAGATGCAAGTGCCAAATAATTGCTTTACTTTATCGCTATCACGATAGCAATAGTTGCAAGAGCAATAGTTGGTGAGACAACCATGTGATGACACATTGATATAGATCAAGATGATGAAGATCATGGTGTCGTGCGGTGACAATAGAGATCATGACGATTACTTTGGAGATGGAGATCAAAGGCGCCAAGATGATCATGGCCATATCATGTCAAATATTTTGATTGCATATGATGTTTAAATGTTATACATCTTATACTGGTTTGTTTGACGGTAGCATTTTAAGAAGATCACTCACTAATTATCAAGAAGTGTTCTCCACAGTATGCACCGTTGCCAAAGTTAAATGGTGCCCGGACACCACGTGATGATCGGGTGTGATAAGCTCTCGTCCATCTACAACGGGTGCAAGCCAGTTTTGCACACGGAATACTCGAGTTAAACTTGACGAGCCTAGCATATGCGAGATATGGCCTCGGAACACGGAGACCGAAAGGTCGGCGTGAATCATATAGTAGATATGATCAACATAGTGATGTTCACCATTGAAAACTACTCCATCTCACGTGATGATCGGTTATGGTTTAGTTGATTTGGATCACGTGATCACTTAGATGACTAGAGAAATGTCTGTCTAAGTGGGAGTTCTTAAGTAATATGATTAATTGAACTTTAATTTATCATGAACTTAGTCCTGGTAGTATTTTGCAAATTATGTTGTAGATCAATAGCTTGCGTTGTTGCTTTCATATGTTTGTTTTAATATGTTCCTAGAGAAAGCTGTGTTGAAAGATGTTAGTAGCAATGATGCGGATTGGATCCGTGATCTGAGGTTTATCCTCATTGCTGCCTGAAGTATTATGTCCTTAGTGCACCGCTAGGTAACGGACCTAATTGCGGGGAGGCGGATCACGGGCGTTATGAGCGTTTGGCTAGCTCAATATGATGACTACTTGATAGTTTAGTGCACCATGCTTAACGGCTTAGAATCGGGACTTCAAAGGCGTTTTGAGCGTCATGGACCATATGAGATGTTCCAGGAATTGAAGTTAATATTTCAAGCAAATACCGAGTTGAGAGATATGAAGTCTCCAACAAGTTCTATAGCTAAAAGATGGAGGAGAATCGCTCAACTAGTGAGCATGTGCTCAGATTATGCGAATACTTCAATCGCTTGAATCAAGTGGGAGTTAATCTTCCAGATAAGATAGTGATTGACATAATTCTCTAGTCACCATCACTAAGTTACTAGAACTTCGTGATGAACTATAGTATGCAAGGGATGACGAAAACGATTCCCGAGCTCTTCGTGATGTTGAAATCAACGAAGGTAGAAATCAAGAAAGAGCATCAAGTGTTGATGATTGACAAGACCACTAGTCTCAAGGAAAAGGGCAAAGGGAAGAAGGGGAACTTCAAAAGGAGCGGCAAGCAAGTTGCTGCTCGAGTGAAGAAGCCCAAGTCTGGACCTAAGCACGAGACTAAGTACTTTTGCTGCAATGGAACTGGTCCTTTGAAGCGGAACTACCCTGAATATTTGGTGGATAAGAAGGATGGCAAAGTGAACAAAGGTATATTTGATATACTGATTATTGATGTGTATTTTACTAGTGTTCATAGCAACCCCTCGGTATTTGATACTGGTATAGTTGCTAAGAGTAGTAACTTGAAACGGGAGTTACAGAATGAACAAAAACTAGTTGAAGGGGAAGTGACGATGAGTGTTGGAAGTAGTTCCAAGATTGATATGATCATCATCGCACACTCCCTATACTTTCGGGATTAGTGTGGAACCTAAATAAGTGTTATTTGGTGTTGAGCATAAATATGATTTGATCATGTTTATTGCAATACTGATTATTCATTTAAGTAAGAGAATAAATTGTTGTTACATTTACATGAATAAAACCTTATATGGTTACACACCCAATGAAAATGGTTCATTGGATCTCGATCATAGTGATACACATATTCATAATATTGAAACCAAAAGATGCAAAGTTAATAATGATAGTGCAACTTATTTGTGGCACTGCCGTTTAGGTCATATTGGTGTAAAGCGCTTGAAGAAAACTCCATCTTGATGGACTTTTGGAATCACTTGATTATGAATCATTTGATGCTTGCGAACCGTGCCTTTTGGGCAAGATGACTAAAACTCCGTTCTCGGAACAATGGAACAAGCTCTTGACTTATTGGAAATAATACATACCGATGTATGCGATTCAATGAGTGTTGATGCTCGTGGCAAGTATCGTTATTTTCGACCTTCACAAAATGATTTGAGCAGATATGGGTATATCTACTTGATGAAACATAAGTCCGAAATAGTTGAAAGGTTCAAAGAATTTCAGATTGAAGTGGAAAAATCATCGTAACAAGAAAATAAAGTTTCTGCGATCTAATCGCAAAGACGAATAATTGAGTTACGAGTTTGGTCTTCAATTAAAATAATGTGGAATAGTTTCACAGCTCACGCCACCAAGAACACCACAATGTTATGGTGTGTCCGAACGTCGTAACCGCACTTTATTTGATATGGTGCGATCTATGATGTCTCTTATCGGTTTACCACTATCATTTTGGGGTTATGCATTAGAGACAGCTGCATTCACGTTTAATAGGGCACCATCTAAATCCGTTGAGGCGACAACATATGAACTGTGGTTTAGCAAGAAACCCAAGTTGACGTTTCTTAAAGTTTGGGGCTGCGATGCTTATGTGAAAAAGTTTCATCCTGATAAGATCGAACCCAAATCGGAGAAGTGCGTCTTCATAGAATACCCAAAGGTAACTATTGGGTACACCTTCTATCACAGATCCGAAGGCAAGTTATTCGTTGCTAAGATGGATCCTTTCTAGAGAAGAAGTTTCTCTCGAAAGAAGTAAGTGGGAGGAAAGTAGAACTTGATGAGGTAATTGTACCTTCTCCCTTATTGGAAAGTAGTTCATCACAGAAATCAGTTCCGGTGATTCCCTCGCCAATTAGTGAGGAAGTTAATGATGATGATCATGAAACTTGAGATCAAGTTGCTACCAAACCTCGTAGGTCTTCCAGAGCAAAATCCGCACCGTGAGTGGTACGGTAATCGTGTTACGGAAGTCATGTTACTAGACCATGATGAACCTACGAACTATGAGGAAGCGATGATGAGCCCAGATTCGCGATATGGCTTGAGGCCATAAAATCTGAGATAAGATCCATATATGAGAACAAAGTGTGGACTTTGGTTGACTTGCTCGATGATCAGCAAGCCATGTTAAATAAATGGATCTTCAAGAGGAAGACGGACATTGATAGTAGTGTTACTATCTACAAAGCTAGAATTGTCGCAAAAGGTTTTCGACAAGTTCAAGGTGTTGACTACGATGAGAGTTTCTCACTCATATCTATGCTTAAGTCTGTCCGAATCATGTTAGCAATTGCCGCATTTTATGAAATCTGGCAAATGGATGAACAAAACTGCATTCCTTAATGGATTTATTAAAAAAAGAGTTGTATATGATGCAACCAGAAGGTTTTGTAAATCCTAAAGGTACTAACAAAATATGCAAGCTCCAGCGATCTATCTATGGACTGGTGCAAGCATCTCAGAGTTGGAATATACGCTTTGACAAAGTTGATCAAAGCATATAGTTTTATACAGACTTGCGGTGAAGCCTGTATTTACAAGAAAGTGAGTGGGAGCACTACTGACATTTCGATAAGTATATGTGCATGACATATTGTAGATCGGAAATAATGTAGAATTATTCTGCAAAGCATAAAGGAGTGTTTGAAAGGAGTTTTTCAAAGAAAGACCTCGGTGAAGCTGCTTACATATTGAGCATCAAGATCTATAGAGATAGATCAAGGCGGCTTGATAAGTTTTTTTCAATGAGTACATACCTTGACAAGATTTTGAAGTAGTTCAAAATGGAGCAGTCAAAGAAAGAGTTCTTGCACGTGTTACAAGGTGTGAAATTGAGTAAGACTCAAAGCCCGACCACGGCAGAAGATAGAAAGAGAATGAAAGTCATTCCCTATGCCTCGACCATAGGTTCTATAAAGTATGCCATGCCGTGTACCGGATCTATTGTATACCCTACACTGATTTTGGCAAGGAGTACAATAGTGATCTAGGAGTAGATCCATCGGACAATGGTCAAAATTATCCTTAGTGGAATAAGGATATGTTTCTCGATTATGGAGGTGACAAAAGGTTAGGTCAGTAAAGGGTTACGTCGATGCAAGTTTTGACACTGATCTAGATTACTCTAAGTCTCAATCTGGATACATATTGAAAGTGGGAGCAATTAGCTAGAGTAGCTCCGTGCGAGCATTGTTGACATAGAAATTTGCAAAATACATACGGATCTGAATGTGGCAGACCCGTTGACTAAACTTCTCTCACAAACAAAACATGATCACACCTTAGTACTATTTGGGTGTTAATCACATAGCGATGTGAACTAGATTATTGACTCTAGTAAACCCTTTGGGTGTTGATCACATATCGATGTGAACTATGGGTGTTAATCACATGGTGATGTGAACTATTGCTGTTAAATCACATGGCGATGTGAACTAGATTATTGACTCTAGTGCAAGTGGGAGGCCCGAAGGAAATATGCCCTAGAGGCAATAATAAAGTTATTATTTATTTCCTTATATCATGATAAATGTTTATTATTCATGCTAGAATTGTATTAACGGAAACATAATACATGTGTGAATATATAGACAAGCAGTGTCACTAGTATGCCTCTACTTGACTAGCTCGTTAATCAAAGATGGTTATGTTTCCTAACCATAGACATGAGTTGTCATTTGATTAACGGGATCACATCATTAGTTGAATGATCTGATTGACTTGACCCATTCATTAGCCTAGCACTTGATCGTTTAGTATGTTGCTATTGCTTTCTTCATGACTTATACATGTTCCTGTAACTATGAGATTATGCAACTCCGTTTACGGAGGAACACTTTAGGTGCTACCAAGCGTCCTGGCAATCGGGTGATTATAAAGGAGTACTACAGGTGTCTCCAAAGGTACATGTTGGGTTGGCGTATTTGAGATTAGGTTTTGTCACTCCGATTGCTCGGAGAGGTATCTCTGGGCCCTCTCGGTAATGCACATCATTATAAGCCTTGCAAGCAATGTGACCAATGAGTTGGTTACGGGATGATGCATTACTGAGCGAGTAAAGAGACTTGCGGTGACGAGATTGAACTAGGTATTGGATACCGACGATCGAATCTCGGGCAAGTAACATACCGATGACAAAGGGAACAACGTATGTTGTTATGCGGTTTGACCGATAAAGATCTTCGTAGAATATGTAGGAGCCAATATGGGCATCCAGGTCCCGCTATTGGTTATTGACCAAGAATAGTTCTAGGTCATGTCTACATAGTTCTCGAACCCGTAGGGTCCGCACGCTTAAGGTTTCGATGACAGTTATATTATGAGTTTATGAGTTTTGATGTACCGAAGGAGTTAGTCCCGGATGAGATCGGGGACATGACGAGGAGTCTCGAAATGGTCGAGACGTAAAGATCGATATATTGAGCGACTATATTCGGAGTTCGGAAAGGTTCCGAATGATTCGGTATTTTTCGAGTACCGAGAGTTACGGGAATTCGCCGGGAGAAGTATTGGGCCTTATTGGGCCCGGCGGTAACTTGAGAGGGGCGGCCTCGGGCTGGCCGCGCGCCCCCCCATGGCCTAGTCCGAATTGGACTAGGGGAGGGCCGCACCCTCCTTCCTTCCCTTCTCTCTTCCCTTCCTTGTCTCCTACTCCTAATACATGGAAGGACTCCTAGTTGGACTAGGAAAGGGGAATCCTACTCGGTGGGAGTAGGACTCCCCATGGCGTGCCCCTACTAGGGCCGGCCTCCTCCTCCCTCCCTCCTTTATATACGGGGGCAGGGGGCACCCCATGGACACACAAGTTGATCTACGGATCGTTCCTTAGCCGTGTGCGGTGCCCCCCTCCACCATATTCCACCTTGGTCATATCGTCATGGAGCTTAGGCGAAGCCTGCGCCGGAGAAGTCATATCGTCATGAGCTTAGGCGAAGCCTGCGTCGGTGGAGCATCATCATCGCTACCACGCCGTCGTCTTGTGAAACTCATCCCCGACACTTTGCTGGATCGGAGTCCGGGATCGTCATCGAGCTGAGCGTGTGCGTAACTTCGGAGGTGCCGTTAGTTCGGTACTTGGATCGGTCGGATCGTGAAGACGTACGACTACATCAACCGCGTTGTTATAACGCTTCCGCTTACGGTCTACGAGGGTAAGTGGACATACACTCTCCCCTCTCGTTGCTATGCATCACCATGATCTTGCGTGTGCGTAGGAATTTTTTTGAAATTACTACGTTCCCCAACACTAGTAACTTAGTGTTGGTGACTAGAGAATTCTGTCAATCACTATCTTATCTGGAAGATTAACTCCCACTTGATTCGAGCGATTGAAGTACCCAGACAATCTGAGAACATGCTCACTAGTTGAGCGATTCTCTTCCATCTTTTAGCTATAGAACTTGTTGGAGATTTCATATCTCTCAACTCGGGTCTTTGCTTGAAATATTAACTTCAATTCTGGAACATCTCATATGGTCCATGACGTTCAAAACGTCTTTGAAGTCCCGATTCTAAGCCGCTAAGCATGGTGCACTAAACTATCAAGTAGTCATCATATTGAGCTAGCCAAACGTTCATAACGCCCCGTGATTCCGCTCTGCAATATGTCCGTCACCTAGCGGTGCATCAAGGACATAATTTTTACGTGCAGCAATGAGGATAAACCTCGGATCATGGATCCAATCCGCATCATTGCTACTAACATTTTCAAAACAATTTTCTCTAGGAACACATATAAAAACAAAGGGAAGCAACAACGCGAGCTATTGATCTACAACATAATCTGCAAAATACTACCAGGACTAAGTTCATGATAAATTAAAGTTCAATTAATCATATTACTTAAGAACTCCCACTTTAGACAGACATCTCTCTAGTCATCTAAGTGATCACGTGATCCAAATCAACTAAACCATAACCGATCATCACGTGAGATGGAGTAGTTTTCAATGGTGAACATCTTATGTTGATCATATCTACTATATGATTCACGCTCGACCTTTCGGTCTCCGTGTTCGAGGCCATATCTGCATATGCTAGGCTCGTCAAGTATAACTCGAGTATTCTGCGTGTGCAAAACTGGCTTGCACCCGTTGTAGATGGACGTGAGAGCTTATCACACCCGATCATCACGTGGTGTCTCGGACGACGAACTTTGGCAACGGTGCATACTCGGAGAACACTACTTGATAATTTTAGTGAGAGATCACCTTAAAATGCTACCGTCAATCAAAGCAAAAAGATGCATAAAGGATAAACATCACATGCAATCAATATAAGTGATATGATATGGCCATCATCATCTTGTGCTTGTGATCTCCATCTCGAAGCACCGTCGTGATCACCATCGTCACCGGCGTGACATCTTGATCTCCATCGTAGCATCGTTGTCGTTACGCCATCTATTGCTTCTCGACTATCGCTACCGCTTAGTGATAAAGTAAAGCAATTACAGGCGTTGCATTTCATACAATAAAGCGACAACCATATGGCTCCAGCCGATTGCCGATAACTTCGGTTACAAAACATGATCATCTCATACAATAAAATATAGCATCACGTCTTGACCATATCACATCACAACATGCCCTGCAAAAACAAGTTAGACGTCCTCTACTTTGTTGTTGCAAATTTTACGTGGCTGCTATGGGCTTAAGTAAGAACCAATCTCACCTACGCATTAAGACCACAACGATACTACGTCAAATAGACTCCGTTTTAACCTTCTCAAGGACCGGGCGTAGCCACACTCGGTTCAACTAAAGTGAGAGAGACAGACACCCGCCAGCCAACTTTAAGCACGAGTGCTCGTAGCGGTGAAACCAGTCTCGCGTAAGCGTACGCGTAATGTCGGTCCGGGCCGCTTCATCTCACAATACCGCTGAACCAAAGTATGACATGCTGGTAGGCAGTATGACTTGTATCGCCCACAACTCACTTGTGTTCTACTCGTGCAAAACATCAAACCATAAAACCAGGCTCGGATGCCACTGTTGGGGAACGTAGTAATTTCAAAAAATTTCCTACGCACACGCAAGATCATGGTGATGCATAGCAACGAGAGGGGAGAGTGTATGTCCACGTACCCTAGTAGACCGTGCGCGGAAGAGTTATAACAACGCGGTTGATGTAGTCGTGCGTCTTCACGATCCGACCGATCCAAGTACCGAACGTCACGGCACCTCCGAGTTCTGCACACGTTCAGCTCGATGGCGATCCCGGACTCCGATCCAAAGCCAAAGTGTCGGGATGAGTTCCACAAGACGACGGGCGTGGTGGCGATGATGATGCTCCACCGACGCGGGGCTTCGCCTAAGCTCGCGACGATATGACTTCACCGGCGCAGGCTTCGCCTAAGCTCCGCGACGATATGACTTCACGGGCGCAGGGCTTCGCCTAAGCTCCGCTGACGATATGACCGAAGTGGAATATGGTGGAGGGCACCGACACGGCTAAGGAACGATCCGTAGATCAACTTGTGTGTCCTAGGGTGCCCCCTGCCTCAGAGATATAAAGGAGCAAGGGAGGGTGGCGGCCTAGGAGGAGGCGCACCAGGGGAGTCCTACTCCACCGGAGTAGGATTCCCCTTTCCTAGTCCAACTAGGAAACCTTCCATGTAGTAGGAGTAGGAGAGAAGGAAAGGGAAGGGAAAAGGAGAAGGAAGGAAGGGCGCCCCTTCCCTAGTCCAATTCGGACCAGACCAAGGGAAGGTGCGGCCACCCTTGAGGCCCTTTTCCTTCTTTCCGTATGGCCCAATAAGGCCCAATACGTATTCCCGTAACTCTCGGTACTCGAAAAATACCCAATCACTCGGAACCTTTCCGAACTCCGAATATAGTCGTCCAATATATCGATCTTTACGTCTCGACCATTTCGAGACTCCTCGTCATGTCCCTGATCTCATCCGGGACTCCGAACTCCTTCGGTACATCAAAACTCATAAACTCATAATATAACTGTCATCGAAACCTTAAGCGTGCGGACCCTACGGGTTCGAGAACTATGTAGACATGACCGAGAACTATTCTTGGTCAATAACCAATAGCGGAACCTGGATGCCCATATTGGTTCCTACATATTCTCTGAAGATCTTTATCGGTCAAACCGCATAACAACATCGTTGTTCCCTTTGTCATCGGTATGTTACTTGCCCGAGATTCGATCGTTGGTATCCAATACCTAGTTCAATCTAGTTACCGGCAAGTCTCTTTACTCGCTCCGTAATACATCATCTCGCAACTAACTTATTAGTTGCAATGCTTGCAAGGCTTATATGATGTGTATTACCGAGAAGGCCCAGAGATACCTCTCCGACAATCGGAGTGACAAAACCTAATCTCGAAATACGCCAACCCAACATGTACCTTTGGAGACACCTGTAGTACTCCTTTATAATCACCCGATTCGTTGTGACGTTTGGTAGTACCCAAAGTGTTCCTCCGTAAACGGGAGTTGCATAATCTCATAGTTATAGGAACATGTATAAGTCATGAAGAAAGCAATAGCAACATACTAAAGCGATCAAGTGCTAGGCTAACGGAATGGGTCATGTCAATCAGATCATTCTCCTAATGATGTGATCCCGTTAATCAAATGACAACTCATGTCTATGGTTAGGAAACATAACCATCTTCGATTAACGAGCTAGTCAAGTAGAGGCATACTAGTGACACTCTGTTTGTCTATGTATTCACACATGTATTATGTTTCCGGTTAATACAATTCTAGCATGAATAATAAACATTTATCATGAAATAAGGAAATAAATAATAACTTTATTATTGCCTCTAGGGCATATTTCCTTCAGTATGGTAGGATGACTATTGTCTTAATGTGTTCCAAAGCTTATGTAAGCAAGATGCTATCCTACAGAGCGATCTTTGCAGGAACACACCTATATGAGCCCGACTGCTGGTCACAGTCTATGAGATTGGGGTGATCTCTAGTAAGCTCATGAATAGGCCAGGAGTGTGACTTATATGCTCCACCGAGGGGTCAGCCTTCTTGACCTAGTACTAGTAAGACATGTGGTGAAACGTCTTTACGCCAAACTGACAATTCAAGGCATAGTCCATTGTTCAGTTGTAAAGGAGTGTAGCTACTTGCTCTAGGTGAAGCTCAACCTTAACAGGTCTTCACTGAAACAATAGTATATCGAAACAGTAATTGGAACAAAGGACACAATGGGCCCTCGAGATCTGGTGGCGGATTGCTGAAATTTGAGATGGGCTCTAGGCCCATATAGCAATTTCTGAAAAATCTCTAAGGGCCCATGTGGGTTATATGGCACTAGGTGTAGTGGGGAAGTTTAGTCCCACCCCGGAAGTGGAAGAGGAGTTGGACCTCCTTATAAGGGTTTCTCTTCTACATGCTATTGGAGCTTGAGAAGAGAAGAGGCCCTCGCGCACTCCTCCTCCGCCGCCCGCCTCGCCACGCCACGCCACGCCTCGTCACGACGCGCCGTGGGTTGCGGGATTGAGCCGAGCCGAGCTCACACCTACACGCTTATTTTTGCCAGTCACTAACGGAGATTTCTCTGACAGCTGGGCCACGATCTGAGACATCGAATCGTGGGCTATCACAGACTCGGACGTGGGTCGAGCCCACGTCTCTCCACGCGGCTGCACATATAAGTGTGCGGTGTCTCCTAACCCTAGACGCCACGAACAGATCACATCTGCTCAGGCACACGCCCACCGTCGTTCCTTTGCTGCTGCTGTCGCCGGTGACTCCATCCCGTCCGCCGCGTACACGGTCGACGGGAGAGCAGGTCTTCGAAACCACGCCCTTCCGGGTTCCCCGTGACGGGTGAGGCGAATAGGTTTTTGGGCAGCGATTACGCGAGTGCTCGCTTCTGATCGTCTACTTCCTCTACGTCCGCGTCGCCTTCATCATCATCATGTCCATCGACGCCGACCGTGCTGCCGCCGAGAAAGCTGAAGCCGACAAAAAGGCCGCCGAGGACGCCGCTGCTGCCACCAAAGCCGCGGCCTCTGCATGGTCTACTGGAGGGTATAACTCGTTTATTCCGCTCCTATTGTTTTCTGTTTTAGCCATACTAGCGTTATACGTAGATCTTTTTGCAATTAGCGTAGTATGTGCTTGCTTGACTGAATATCAATATGCGTTTATTTGTGTCAATGCCATGATAGTTATTTACTCGTGGATTAATTTAATCGAGAAATTGCCTATTTACTCAACAGACATGGGGAGGTGGGACTACTGGCACGCAGGTGGATCGTCTTCTTTTGGCTGGGGGAAGTGGTGTTCTTGCGACATCGCCTTCCGCTATGGAACTTCCTGTAGTGGCCTTCGATCCTACGCAGGAGGCGGACAATTCAGACTCCGCTTCCGGTGTTGAGGATATGCTCGAGCATCTTCATCTCCTGGCGATTGAAGTGCAACCGGTGATGGCGGATGATGACGATGATGCTGATTTGGTTGTCCCGGATTGCGACCGGTGGGGAAGGTCCTCTCCCTCATCCTCCATAACAACACAATTTCATTGGCAATGAGGTCGGCCTGGGGAAATCCTAGGGGTCTGCTATTTCACCCGACGGGCAATAACCTGTTCGTGGCTGAGTTCAACACTAAGATGGACAGGGATTGTGTCCTAGATGGTTCGCCATGGATGGTGGGCAAGCATGCTGTCTTACTCAAGGTTTTTGATCCTAACATACAGCCGCTGCAAGTGGAGTTTAATACCGCCCAGATTGATGAAGTCTAAATTGGGCATGGAGTTTGCTAAGCCAATTGGTAGAATCGAGCTTTTGGAAGCGAATGCTAATGGAAGATGCTGGGGTGCTTTCATGCGTGTCCGGGCAGATATTATGATACAGGAACCGTTGGTTCAGTATGTCACTATCAGCTGCAAAGACGAAGACGATTGAAACCTAGTATGCTGTTATGTATGAGCGTTTGCCATATTATTATTACTCATGTGGTATTCTGGGTCATTCCTCCGTGCTTTGCCCAAACCCAAGTTACACGTGATGTGAATGGAGACCTTCCTTACGCTGCAAAGAAATTGTGTGTTCAGGAGGTCTTGTCCAAGAAATCAAGCGGATCCAAGTCGGGCAATAATTTTCATATTCCTCTTTTGATCCAAGGAACCGGGCTAATAATGCTACTTCTGATGATGCCAAACCAGCTAATAATAGTGGCAAGTCTATCCCCAAAAATTGTGAGGGTGATGGGGATGCTGAGAGATCATCTCCTCTCATGAACAACCGGGCAGGGGGCGTGGTCGTTCCTCCAGTTGATATTTTTGTATTTCTCTTCAAATTATCGGTTTGGTTTGGCCAACTAGATTAGTATTTCTTACAATGGGAGAGATGCTCAGTTTTGGGTTCAACTTTGCGTGATTTCACCCAGTGACAAAGTAGGGGTAGCGAGACACGTATTATATTGTCGCCATCAAGGATAAAAAGATGGGGTTTTCATCATATTGCTTGAGTTTATCCCTCTACATCATGTCATGTCATCTTACTTAAGGCGTTACTCCGTTCTTTATGAACTTAATACTCTAGATGCATGCTGGATAGCGGCCGATGTGTGGAGTAATAGTAGTAGATGCAGCTAGGAGTCGGTCTACTTGACACATACGTGATGCCTATATGCATAATCATTGCCTTGGATATCGCCATAACTTTGCGCTTTTCTATCAATTGGTCGACAATAATTTATTCACCCACCGTATTATTTGCCTTCATGAGAGAAGCCTCTAGTGAAACCTATGGCCCCCGGGTCTGTTTTCTATCATATTTGTTTCGATCTACTATTTTGCAATCTTTTATTTTCAGATCTATACAAACCAAAAAAACCAAAAATATTAGTTATTTTTTATTTAGTTTTATCTATCTCTATCAGATCTCACCTTCGCTATTGACCGTGAAAGGATTGACAACCCCTTTATCGCATTGGGTGAAAGTGTTTGATTGTTTGTGCAGGTGCATAGATTAGGGACTTGCTTGTACCTCCTACTGGATTGATACCTTGGTTCTTTAATCGAGGGAAATACTTATCTCTGCTTTGCTGCATCACCCTTTCCTCTTCAAGGGAAAAACCAACGCAAGCTCAAGAAGTAGCAGAGGCTGCGGTGCAGCCCCGCCAAACACAATGAATGTTTTTTGCTGGAACTGTCGAGGATTGGGTTCGGCCTCAACAGTTGGCGAGCTTCGCTGGCTTGTGAAGCTTCATCGACCCACCCTCCTCTTTCTGTCTGAGACGAAGATGAGGGATACTCGTGTCCATAATTTTATGTGGTCTTTAGGTTTTTCTGGTTGTTTTGATGTCAGTTCTGAGGGACAAAGTGGTGGTCTAGCTCTATTCTGGAAGGACTCGGTGACTGTATCTTTGAAGGCGTGCAACTCAAGATGTTTTGATTTCATGTATCTTCTGACTTGACTACAACATGGAGAGCTACATTTATTTATGGTGAATCAAGAAGAGAAGATAGAGCTAATTTTGGGGATCTTCTTCTATGTTTGAAACCGTTGTGGAATGGTCCTTGGATTATATGTGGGGATTTCAATGAAGTTCTCCCTCAAGATGAGCACCTTGGCCCTCGTGATCGCTCTGAACAACAGATCGCTGCATTCCGTGATTGTTTGAGGGATTGTGATTTGTGGGACCTGGGCTTCTCTGGTCCCAAGTTTACTTGGTGCAATCGTCAAGATCCAAATGGCCATGTCAAAGTTCGCCTAGACAGGGCTGTTGTGAACACTAGTTTTACTGACTGTTTTAATGGGTATCACGTGGAAAATATCATTACTACCTCATCTGACCATTATGCCATCTGTACTGGGCTATCTTGCTTTACGCAGGAATGTGAGCGACGCCCGGTGCAGCAAGGTTTCAAGTTTGAGGCCATGTGGCTGCGCGTCACCGATTACAAGGAAACTATGGAGCAAGCTTGTGCTGATGGTAGAAATGGTGAGATTACTCTTCAGTCCACATGGGATAATCAACACAAAGTGGCGGCATCTTTGAAAACCTGGAGTCGTGATTGTTTTGGGTCTGTTCGTAAACAAATTTCCAAACTGGAAAGACGTTTGTGGTCAATTCGGGCTGCCCCAATCTCGGCTGCAAGTGTAATCGAGGAATGTGCTCTAGAGAAACATTTATGTGAGCTTTTTGAACGGGAAGAAATAATGGAGCGTCAACGCTCTAGGATTGACTGGCTCAAGGAAGGTGACCGTAACACTGATTTTTTCCAAGCACGTGCTAAGGCTCATAGGCGCATCAATAGAATTCATTCTCTTCAGTGAGATGATGGATCAATATGTGAGTCACAAGATGGGATAAAAAATATGGTGCAACAATTTTATGATGAGCTTCTTACTTCTCAACCTTGTGATGCTTCTGAAGTTCTTGATGCTATTACTCCTAAAGTTTCTCCAGAAATGAATGATGATTTGTGTAAATCCTATTCTAATGAGGACATCAAGACCACTTTATTCCAGATGGGGCCTACCAAGGTGCCGGGTCCGGATGGTTTTCCGGCATTGTTTTACCAGACCCATTGGAATTTTTTGGGAGAAGAAATTTGTCAGGCTGTTAGAAGTTTTCTTGAAGGAAAACCAATTCCTGATGGTTTCTGTGATTCAATGATTGTGCTTATTCCAAAGGTGTCTAGGCCGAAGCAGCTTAAAAATTTCAGGGCAATCAGTCTTTGTAATGTGTTGTACAAGATTGCCTCTAAGGTGCTTGATACGTCCATTTTGCATCATGTTTTCTTGCTGTTATTTATAATTTTTTATCCATATTAATGCTTTTTGGAGTAATTCTAATGCCTTTTCTCTCATAATTTGCAAGGTACACACCAAGAGGGAGAATTCTGGCAGCTGGAAATCCGGACGTGAAAAAGCTACGTCAGGCTACCTATTCTGCACAACTCCAAACAAGCTGAAACTTCACGGAGATTTTTTTATGGAATATTTAAGTATTATTGGAACCAACAAGTACTAGAGGGGGCCACCAGGTGGGCACAACCCACCTGGGCGCGCCAGGCAGCCCAGGCGCAACCTGGTGGGTTGTAGCCTCCTCGGCCCACCTCTGGTGCCCATCTTCTGGTATATAAGTCTTTTTTACCTAGAAAAATTAAAGAGAGGGCTTTCGGGAGGAACGCCGCTGTCTCGAGGCGGAACTTGGGCAGAAGCACTTTTGCCCTTTGGCGGAGTGATTTCGCTGGGGGAACTTCCCTCCCGGAGGGGGAAATCATCGTCATCGTCATCACCAACAACTCTCCCATCTTGGGGAGGGCAATCTCCATCAACATCTTCAACAGCACCATCTCATCTCAAACCCTAGTTCATCTTGTGTATTCAATCTTGTTACCAGAACTATAGATCCGTGCTTGTGGGTGACTAGTAGTGTTGATTACATCTTGTAGTTGATTACTATAGGGTTTATTTGGTGGAAGATTATATGTTCAGATCCATTATGCTATTTAATACTCCCTCTGATCATGAACATGTTTATCATTTAAGTAGTAGTTACTTTTGTTCTTGAGGTCACGGGAGAAATCATGTTGCAAGTAATCATGTGAATTTGATATGTGTTTGATATTTTGATAGTATGTATGTTGTGATTCCCTTAGTGGTGTCATGTGAACGTCGACTACATGACACTTCACCATATTTTCGGCCTAAGGGAATGCATTGCGGAGTAGCAATTAGATGGTGGGTTGCGAGAGTGACGGAAACTTAAACCCCAGTTTATGCGTTGTTCCGTAAGGGACCGATTGGATCCTAGAGTTTAATGCTATGGTTAGAATTTATTCTTAATACTTTTCTCGTAGTTGCGGATGCTTGCGGGAGGGCTAATCATAAGTAGGAGGTTTGTTCAAGTAAGAACAAGACCTAAGCACCGGTCCACCCACATATCAAATTATCAAAGTAGCGAACACAAATCAAACCAACATGATGAAAGTGACTAGATGAAATTCCCGTGTACCCTCAAGAACGCTTTGCTTATCATAAGAGACCGTTTTGGCCTGTCCTTTGCCTCAAAAGGATTGAGCTACCTTGCTGCACTTTTTTTACTACTATCGTTACTTGCTCTTCACAAATTATCTTGCTATCAAACTACTACGCTACTTACAATTTCAGCACTTGCAGACATTACCTTACTGAAAACTACTTGTCATTTCCTTCTACTCCTCATTGGGTTCGACACTCTTACTTATTGAAAAGAGCTACAATTGATCCCCTATACTTGTGGGTCATCAAGGCTATTTTCTGGCGCCATTTCCGTGGAGTGAAGTGCCTTTGGTAAGTGGAATTCGGTAAGGAAACATTTATATAGTGTGCTGAAATTTATTGTCACTTGTTACTATGGAAAACAATCCTTTGAGGGGTTTGTTCGGGGTATCTTCACCTTGTCCGGAAACACAATTAGCTACCCCTCAACCTACTGCACCTACTGAAAATATTGAATATGAAATTCATCCGGGTATGATAGAACAACTGCTAGCTAATCCTTATGCAGGAGACGGAATGTAACATCCTGATATGCACTTGATATATGTGGAACAAATTTGTGGATTGTTTAAGCTTGCAGGTCTACCCCGAGATGAGATGATGAAAAAGTTTTTTCCTTTATCTTTAAAGGGAAACACATTGGCATGGTATAGGCTATGCGATGATATTGGATCATGGAATTGGAATCGCTTGAAATTGGAATTTCACCAAAAAAAATTATCCTATGCATCTAGTTCATCGTGATCGTAATTATATATATAATTTTTGGCCTCGTAAAGGAGAAAGTATAGATCTAGCTTGGGGGAGGCTTAAGTCAATGTTATATTCATGCCCCAATCATGAGCTCTCAAGAGAAATTATTATCCAGAACTTTTATGCTCGGCTTTCTCGTAATGATCAAACCATGCTTGATACTTCGTGTCTTTGGTTACATTATGAAGAAGACTATTGAATTCCGGTGGGATCTTTTGGAAAGAATTGAACGCAACTCTGAAGATTGGGAACTCGGCGAAGGTAAAGAGTCAGGTATTAAGCTTAAGTATGATTGTGTTAAATCTTTTATGGATATTGATGCTTTTCAGAAGTTTAGCATTAAACATGGACTTGACTCTGAGATAGTAGCCTCCTTTTGTGAATCATTTGCTACTCTTGTTGATCTCCCTAAAGAGAAGTGGTTTGAATATCACCCACCTATTAAAGAAGAAATTAAAAAACCAGTACCAGTTAAAGAAGAAACTATACTTTATATTGTTGATCCAGTTGTTCCTTTTGCTTATATTGAGAAAGCACCTTTCCCTGTTAGGATAAAGGAACATGCTAAAGTTTCAACTATGGTTAACAAAAGCTCTGTTAGAACACCTAAACCTGGTGCACAAATTAAAGTAGAACCTAACATAGCTATGGTTAAAGATCTCTTAGAAGAAGATATGGATGGGCATGTTATTTACTTATGTAATGAAGCTGCTAGAATTGCTAAACCTGATAGAAAATATAATCATAGACCTGTTGTTGGCATACCTGTCATCTCAGTTAAAATAAGAGATCACTGTTATCATGGTTTATGTGACATGGGTGATAGTGTGAGTGCTATTCCTTACACTTTATATCAAGAAATTATGAAAGACATAGCACCATGATGTCTACTACGCAACCTTCTTCTTGTGGACGTTGTTGGGCCTCCAAGTGCAGAGGTTTGTAGGATAGTAGCAAATTTCCCTCAAGTGGATGACCTAAGGTTTATCAATCTGTGGGAGGCGTAGGATGAAGATTGTCTCTCTCAAGCAACCCTGCAACCAAATAACAAAGAGTCTCTTGTGTCCCCAACACACCCAATACAATGGTAAATTGTATAGGTGCACTAGTTCAGCAAAGAGATGGTGATACAAGTGCAATATGGATGGTAGATAAAGGTTTTTGCAATCTGAAAATATAAAAACAGCAAGGTAACTAATGATAAAAGTGAGCGTAAACGGTATTGCAATGCTAGGAAACAAGGCCTAGGGTTCATACTTTCACTAGTGCAAGTTCTCTCAACAATAATAACATAATTGGATCATATAACTATCCCTCAACATGCAACAAAGAGTCACTCCAAAGTCACTAATAGCGGAGAACAAAGCGAAGAGATTATGGTAGGGTACGAAACCACCTCAAAGTTATTCTTTCCGATCAATCCATTGGGCTATTCCTATAAGTGTCACAAACAGCCCTAGAGTTTGTAGTAAAATAACACCTTAAGACACACATCAACCAAAACATAATGTCACCTAGATACTCCAATGTCACCTCAAGTATCCGTGGGTATGGTTATATGATATGCATCACACAATCTCAGGTTCATCTATTCAACCAACACATAGAACCTCAAAGAGTGCCCCAAAGTTTCTACCGGAGAGTCAAGACGAAAACGTGTGCCAACCCCTATGCATAGGTTCATGGGAGGAACCCGAAAGTTGATCACCAAAACATACATCAAGTGAATCAATAGAATAATCCATTGTCACCATGGCTATCCCACGCAAGACATACATCAAGTGTTCTCAAATCATTAAAGACTCAATCCTATAAGATAACTTCAAAGGGAAAACTCAATCCATTACAAGAGAGTAGAGGGGGAGAAACATCATAAGATCCAACTATAATAGCAAAGCTCGCGATACATCAAGATCGTATCACCTCAAGAACACGAGAGAGAGAGAGAGAGAGAGAGAGAGAGAGAGATCAAACACATAGCTACTAGTACATACCCTCAGCCTCGAGGGTGAACTACTCCCTCCTCGTCATGGAGAGCGTCGGGATGATGAAGATGGCCACCAGTGAGGGTTCCCTCCCGGCTGTGGTGCGAACAGGGTCTCGATTGGTTTTTGGTGGCTACAGAGGCTTGCGGCGGCGGAACTCCCGATCTATCTTGTTCTTCGAAGTTTTTATGGTATATGGATTATATAGGTGAAAGAAGTACGCCAGGGGAGCCACGAGGGTGGAGGGCGCACCCAGGGGGTGGGCGCGGCCCGCTGCCTCGTGCCTTCCTCGTTTATTCCCTGACGTGCACTCCAAGTCCCCCGGATTGCTTCCATTCCAAAAATCACGTTCCCACAGGTTCCATTCCGTTTGGACTCCGTTTGATATTCGTTTTCTGCGAAACACTAAAACAAGGGAAAAACATAAACTGGCACTGGGCTCTGGGTCAATAGGTTAGTCCCAAAAATAATATAAAAGTGTTTAACAAAGCCCATAAACATCCAAAACAGATAATATAATAGCATGGAACAATAAAAAATTATAGATACGTTGGAGACGTATCAGTATCCCCAAGCTTAATTCCTGCTCGTCCTCGAGTAGGTAAATGATAAAAATAGAATTTTTGATGTGGAATGCTACTTGGCATAATTTCAATGTAATTCTTCTTAATTGTGGTATGAATATTCAGATCCGAAAGATTCAAGATAAAAGTTCAATATTGACATAGAAATAATAATACTTCAAGCATACTAACTAAGCAATTATGTCCTCTCAAATAACATGGCCAAAGAAAGTTCATCCCTACAAAATCATATAGTTTAGTCATGCTCCATTTTCGTCACACAAGAATGCTCTCATCATGCACAACCCTGATGACAAGCCCAGAAATTGTTTCATACTTTAGTAATCTCAAACTTTTCCAACCTTCACGCAATACATGAGCGTGAGCCATGGACATAGCACTATGGATGGAATAGAACATGATGATGGGGGTTATGTGGAGAAGAAGAAAAGGAGAAAGTCTCACATCAACGAGGCTAATCAATGAGCTATGGAGATGCCCATCGATTGATGTTAATGCAAGGAGTAGGGATTGCCATGCAAAGGATGCACTAGAGCTATAAATATATGAAAGCTCAACAAAAGAAACTAAGTGGGTGTGCATCCAACTTGCTTGCTCACGAAGAACTAGGGCACTTGAGGAGGCCCATTGTTGGAATATAAAAGCCAAGTTCTATAATGAAAAATTCCCACTAGTATATGAAAATGACAAAACAAGAGACTCTCTATCATGAAGATTATGGTGCTACTTTGAAGCACAAGTGTGGTAAAAGGATAGTAACATTGTCCCTTCTCTCTTTTTCTCTCATTTTTTTGGGCCTTCTCTTTTTTTATGGCCTTTCTCTTTTTTTATTCCTCACTTGGGACAAATGCTCTAGAAAGTGATGATCATCACACTTCTATTTATTTACAACTCAATGATTACAACTCGATACTAGAACAAGGTATGACTCTATATGAATGCCTCCGACGGTGTACCGGGATATGCAATGAACCAAGAGTGACATGTATGAAATAATTATGAACGGTGGCTTTGCCACAAATACTATGTCAACTACATGATCATGCAAAGCAATATGACAATAATGGAGCGTGTCATGATGAATGAAACGGTGGAAAGTTGCATGGCAATATATCTCGGAATCGCTATGGAAATGCCATAATAGGTAGGTATGGTGGCTGTTTTGAGGAAGATATAAGGAGGTTTATGTGTGAAAGAGCGTATCATATCACAGGGTTTGGATGCACCGGCGAAATTTGCACCAACTCTCAATGTGAGAAAGGGCAATGCACGGTACCGAAGAGGCTAGCAATGATGGAAGGATAAGAGTGCATATAATCCATGGACTCAACATTAGTCATAAAGAACTCACATACTTATTGCAAAAATCTACAAGTCATCAAATACCAAGCACTACGCGCATGCTCCTAGGGGGATAGATTGGTAGGAAAAGACCATCGCCCGTCCCCGACCGCCACTCATAAGGAGGACAATCAAGGAACACCTCATGTTTCAAATTTGTTACATAACGTTTACCATTCGTGCATGCTACGGGACTTGCAAACTTCAACACAAGTATTTCTCAAATTCACAACTACTCAACTAGCACAACTTTAATATCACTACCTCCATATATCAAAACAATCATCAAGCATCAAACTTCTCTTAGTATTCAACACACTCATAAGAAAGTTTTTACTAGTCTTGAATACGTAGCATATTAGGATTAAGCACATTACCATGCTGTTTAAGACTCTCAAAATAATATAAGTGAAGCATGAGAGAATAATAGTTTCTATAAAACAAAACCACCACCGTGCTCTAAAAGATATAAGTGAAGCACTAGAGCAAAAACTATATAGCTCAAAAGATATAAGTGAAGATCAATGAGTAGTCAAATAATTATGCAACTATGTGAAGACTATCCCATTTAAGAATTTCAGATCTTGGTATTTTATTCAAACAGCAAGCAAAGCTAAAGAAAATAAAATGACTCTCCAAGCAAAACACATATCATGTGGTGAATAAAAATATAGCTCCAAGTAAAGTTACCGATGAACGAAGACGAAAGAGGGGATGCCATCCGGGGCATCCCCAAGTTTAGACGCTTGGTTATCCTTGAATATTACCTTGGGATGCCTTGTGAATCCCCAAGCTTAGGCTCTTGCCACTCCTTATTCCATAGTCCATCGAACCTTTACCCAAAACTTGAAAACTTCACAACACAAAACTTAACAGAAAATCTCGTGAGCTCCGTTAGCGAAAGAAAACAAAACACCACTTCAAGGTACTGTAATGAACTCATTATTTATTTGTATTGGTGTTAAATCTACTGTATTACAACTTCTCTATGGTTTATAAACTATTTTACTAGCCATAGATTCATCAAAATAAGCAAACAACACACGAAAAACAGAATCTGTCAAAAACATAACAAATCAGAGTAATCAGAACTAACGCAAACTTCTGGAACTAAAAAAAAATTCTAAAATAAATTGGTGGACCTGAGGAATTTTTCTAGTAATAATATTCAAAATGAATCAACTAAATAGCACTCTCCAGTAAAAAAGTTTTAGCTAATCTCGTGAGCGCTAAAGTTTCTGTTTTTTATAGCATGATCATAAAGACTTTACCCAAGTCTTCCCAAAGGTCCTACTTGGCACAAACACTAATTAAAACACAAAACCACATCTAAACAGAAGATAGATGGATTATTTATTCCTAAAAATAACCAAAAAGCAACAAACTAAAATAAAATTGGGTTGCCTCCCAACAAGCGCTAATGTTTAAAGCCCCTAGCTAGGCATGATGATTTCAATGATGCTCACATAAGACATAAGAATTGAAACATAAAGAGAGCATCATGAAGAACATGACTAGCACATTTAAGTCTAACCCACTTCCTATGCATAGGGATTTTGTGATCAAACAACTTATGGGAACAATAATCAACTAGCATAGGAAGGCAAAACAAGCATAACTTCAAAACTTTAAGCACATAGAGAGGAAACTTGATATTATTGCAATTCCTACAAGCATATATTCCAGCCTCATAATAATTTTCAGTAGCATCATGAATGAATTCAACAATATAACCAGCACCTAAAGCATTCTTTTCATGATCTACAAGCATAGAAAATTTACTACTCTCCACATAAGCAAAATTCTTCTCATTCGGAATAGTGGGAGTATCATAAGAAACTTGAATACTATAAACTGTTTCCACATTAAAAGAGTAATGTTCAGAAAAATGGTAATCATAATCATGACAAGTTTTATAAATATAATCATCACTACTTTTTATAGAATAAGTTTCATCACAATAATCATCATAAGTAGGAGGCATGCTATCATCATAACAAATTTGCATATCAAAACTTGGGAGGCTAAAAGTATCATCTTCATTAAATGTAGCATCCCCAAGCTTGGGACAAACATTAATTGCAGCAAATATATTCTCAAAAATATCATCATCTTCAAACATAGCATCCCCAAGCTTGGGCCTTTTCATATCATAAGCATAATCACTCTCATCATTAATAGTATGGATAACACCAATAGTATAGCAATTATCACATTATTTCAAGCAAGTGCCAAAAAGATTTTCAAGATCATAGGAAGTATCATTATCTTCCCAATCATAATCATCACAACAAGCAATAGGCATAACGAGATCATCATCAAGTGCATCATCTTCCACAATTATTTTTGATTCATTTTCATGAGGCACAACAATACTAGGAGCAACATTATTTGGGGGAGATACCTTTCTACCTTTGCTTCTCTGTCTTTTCTTTTTCTTCTTCACATCATGTGTGGGTTCAATCCTCTTTTTGGAGCTCCTTATTAATGAGATTGGTTGAATAGAATGCTCCTCCTCGTTACCTGATTCATCATGAGAAATAATAGGAGAATATTGGGAAGTCTCTTCCCTTTCATTAGTATTCTCTTCATCCTCTATATGTTTTATTTTCTTTATGTAATTGGCAATATAAGGATTTTCAATGCAATTCACCGCACAATACATATAAATTTCTTCTAGATCAATATCGAGGAATTTCTCAAGGTTATATTCTGGAATAATCTTAGTTTGACGCTTCATTTCTTCATAACCCAAAAGCAAACTAAGTTCATTATGATGTGCAAGGGAAATCAAGTCATCACAATTTTGTACACGATTCAATCATGAAACAATTTGCATTTGATATTTAAATGACCGTGTTCATTGCAAAGTTCACAAGTATGGCTAAGAAATTTTAAATTTTCAGCACTAACATTTAGCCTTTCTTGCAACCATTTAGTTTCTAAATGCTTATGCCTCTTGCAATATCTATCTTCCCTATTTGGTGTGTACTTGCAAATCCAATACACTCCACAAAAATCGACATGCTTATAAGAGATATTTTCATCATGACTAGTGCAGTCATCATTAGTACTATGGATATTCAAGGAGTTCATACTAACAACATTGCAATCATGCTCATCATTCAAATATTTAGTGCCAAATATTCTAATGCATTCTTCTTCTAGCACTTGAGCACAATTTTCCTTTCCATCATTTTCACAAAAGATATTAAAAAGATGAAGCGTATGAGACAAACTCAATTCCATTTTTTTGTAGTTTTCTTTTATAAACTAAACTAGTGCTAAAACAAGAAACAAAAAGGTTCGATTGCAAGATCTAAAGATATACCTTCAAGCACTAGATTCCCCGGCAACGGCGCCAGAAACTGCTTGATGTCTACTACGCAACCTTCTTCTTGTAGACGTTGTTGGGCCTCCAAGTGCAGAGGTTTGTAGGACAGTAGCAAATTTCCCTCAAGTGGATGACCTAAGGTTTATCAATCCGTGGGAGGCATAGGATGAAGATGGTCTCTCACAAGCAACCCTGCAACCAAATAACAAAGAGTCTCTTGTGTCCCCAACACACCCAATACAATGGTAAATTGTATAGGTGCACTAGTTCAACAAAGAGATGGTGATACAAGTGCAATATGGATGGTAGATAAAGGTTTTTGCAATCTGAAAATATAAAAACAGCAAGGTAACTAATGATAAAAGTGAGCGTAAACGGTATTGCAATGCTAGGAAACAAGGCCTAGGGTTCATACTTTCACTAGTGCAAGTTCTCTCAACAATAATAACATAATTGGATCATATAACTATCCCTCAACATGCAACAAAGGGTCACTCCAAAGTCACTAATAGCGGAGAACAAACGAAGAGATTATGGTAGGGTAAGTAACCACCTCAAAGTTATTCTTTCCAATCAATCCATTGGGCTATTCCTATAAGTGTCACAAACAGCCCTAGAGTTCGTGGTAAAATAACACCTTAAGACACACATCAACCAAAACCCTAATGTCACCTAGATACTCCAATGTCACCTCAAGTATCCGTGGGTATGATTATACGATATGCATCACACAATCTTAGATTCATCTATTCAACCAACACATAGAACCTCAAAGAGTGCTCCAAAGTTTCTACCGGAGAGTCAAGACGAAAACATGTGCCAACCCCTATGCATAGGTTCATGGGCGGAACCCGCAAGTTGATCACCAAAACATACATCAAGTGAATCAATAGAATTACCCATTGTCACCACGGTTATCCCACGCAAGACATACATCAAGTGTTCTCAAATCATTAAAGACTCAATCCGATAAGATAACTTCAAAGGGAAAACTCAATCCGTTACAAGAGAGTAGAGGGGGAGAAACATCATAAGATCCAACTATAATAGCAAAGCTCGTGATACATCAAGATCGTATCACCTCAAGAGCACGAGAGAGAGAGAGAGAGATCAAACACATAGCTACTGGTACATACCCTCAGCCCCGAGGGTGAACTACTCCCTCCTCGTCATGGAGAGCGTCGGGATGATGAAGATGGCCACCGGTGAGGGTTCCCCCCTCCGGCAGGGTGCCGGAACAGGTCCCGATTGGTTTTTGGTGGCTACAGAGGCTTGCGGCGGCGGAACTCCCGATCTATCCTGTTCTCCGAAGTTTTTAGGGTATATGGGAATATATAGGTGAAAGAAGTACGTCAGTGTGACAGCCTGGTTTTTGCCCTCTCTCATTTGCTTGATTTTCATTTGAAGTCATTTTGTAATTTGGAGTTTTTGAATCTTTTCATATGGACTTAAACACTTGGGTCCCCTTGGCTTTCACCCAAGTGCTTCATTTCCCTCCCTAATCATCATTCCCCTTCTGATCCACCCCAAAATAATCTTTGGAATATTTTTCTTAAATGAAAAAATATTCATTTTCTTCCAAAAACCCTAGCTAGCTCAATATGCTCCAAAGCAACCCTAATTTTTATGGCCCAGAAAAATCTGAGATAATTCACAAATATTCTTTGAAACCTAGGGCACCTTCCTGAGCAAAAATGTTTCATCACTTTTGGAATATTTTTGCTACAGAAAATATTTTCTGTTCTGGACAGAAATGGTGGTTTCTACAACAACTACCTTTGTACTTGCTCCATTGTGCCTGGGTTTTCTTGTGCATTTTCACCTTAGTAACTCATGGCTAACCTCCAAAGCACAACCTCCAACTCCCAGCCATTTGACCTCAGTAACCTCTCAAAGTTACTGACCAGAAACTTACCTGGCATGTAAAAACTTCTCTACTGCACCTGGATCCAAACTAAACCGTGGTAACCTCTCAATCTACCACGAACAACACGCCAGCCATGAAGTTTAGGCTAAGCTCGGCCTGATGTCATAGTCCATGCGGTGACCGCGTTCGTCCAGGGGTGCTGGCATGCGTGTCGACGCGCTCTGAGTGCCGCCGAGCACTCTGTTTCGCGCGTGCTCGCTTCCCCGATTGCCGTAGCGCGCCAAACTTCGCCACCACCTTCGTCTCAACTCCCTTAACTTCCCTCTGGCGCCACGACACCGGAGTTTCGCTGCAGCCGAAGCACGGGCACGGTCCGCCAACCAACAAAGGCGGTGCGCCTTGTGCTCGCCGCCTTCTCCTCATTCCCGCTCATCCCTCGTTCGTCAACAGTTGCCGCATGAGCTGCGCCGCTTTCTCCCCTCTCACCGACGCCGCTGTCAGCCGGGCGTGGACAGTGTCCACCGGCGGAGCCCGAAACCCCTCTCTGCCGCTTATAAATGGAGCCGCCCAGCCTCCTCGAGCACCATCCACCACTCCCACACAACCCACAAGCGAGTAGGAAGTCAGAGTCTGCCGGGCAGCTGCTGGCCGTTCTCGAGCTCGAGCTCGCCGGCGATCCCCTCTGGTTGCCGCGGTAGCCCCAGGCCCTTCCAGGCCAGGGCAACCCTTCTAGGGCCTCCTCCTCTCTCCGGTGAGGCCATCTCGTCCACCTGGAGCCCCTGGAGTTGCCTCTGCTCGACGTCTTCTTCATCTCTGGCAACCACCGCGTTCTGCCTCCGCTTGCGAGGTTGATTCTGATGTTGTCCGACCACCCCTATCCACGCTACGGGTACGGGCAGGTGCGTCACCA
This sequence comes from Aegilops bicornis, assembly GCA_021605145.1. Classification (NCBI taxonomy): domain Eukaryota; kingdom Viridiplantae; phylum Streptophyta; class Magnoliopsida; order Poales; family Poaceae; genus Aegilops; species Aegilops bicornis. The sequence continues at coordinate 713,702,804 of CM038671.1, forward strand.
TCCTCTCTCTCCATCCCTCCCTCTCGTTTTGGCCAAGGAGCCCTCATCGCTGGCGAGAGCTCCGGCGGAGCTGCGACTCCCTCTGTTTCCTTCTCCCCCTCCTCCTCACCTGACTAGCGGGGCCCGCTAGTCAGCCACCCTGTACGCGCACGAAGCAGTACGAGTGGTGGTGCCCCTTGGCTTTACGCCTTCGACGTCACCCCCCAACCTGTTTAATTTTTATTCAAATTCATTTGAATTTACAGAACACTTCAAACAACCATAACTCTTCAACCATAAGTCCAAATGAATTGATTCTTTTTGCAGTTTGTTCTTTGCAAAGAAATCTAGCAGGTCACCAAAGATGAGATTTTTCTGAGCTGTTTAGAATTTCTGGTGATTTTCAGAAGTGTTCTTGATATTTTCTTTTTGTGTTTAAAATTATTTTCAGAGGGTGAGGCTTGTCTTGAGGATCACCAGAAGGCTTATGTGAAGGAAGTATGCCCTAGAGGCAATAATAAAGTTATTATTTATTTCCTTATATCATGATAAATGTTTATTATTCATGCTAGAATAGTATTAACCAGAAACATAATACATGTGTGGATACATAGACAAACAGAGTGTCACTAGTATGCCTCTACTTGACTAGCTCGTTGATCAAAGATGGTTATGTTTCCTAGCCATTGACATGAGTTGTCATTTGATTAACGAGATCACATCATTAGGAGAATGATGTGATTGACTTGACCCATTCCGTTAGCTTAGCACTCGATCGTTTAGTATGTTGCTATTGCTTTATTCATGACTTATACATGTTCCTATGACTATGAGATTATGCAACTCCGTTTCGGAGGAACACTTTGTGTGCTACCAAACGTCACAACGTATCTGGGTGATTATAAAGGTGCTCTACAGGTGTCTCCGAAGGTACTTGTTGGGTTGGCGTATTTCGAGATTAGGATTTGTCACTCCGATTGTCGGAGAAGTATCTCTGGGCCCTCTCGGTAATGCACATCACTTAAGCCTTGCAAGCATTGCAACTAATGAGTTAGTTGCGGGATGATGTATTACGGAACGAGTAAATAGACTTGCCGGTAACGAGATTGAACTAGGTATTGAGATACCGACGATCTAATCTCGGGCAAGTAACATACCGATGACAAAGGGAACAACGTATGTTGTTATGCGGTCTGACCGATAAAGATCTTCGTAGAATATGTGGGAGCCAATATGAGCATCTAGGTTCCGCTATTGGTTACTGACCGGAGACGTGTCTCGATTATGTCTACATAGTTCTCGAACCCGTAGGGTCCGCACGCTTAACGTTTCGATGATAGTTATATTATGAGTTTATATGTTTTGATGTACCGAAGGTTGTTCGGAGTCCCGGATGTGATCACGGACATGACGAGGAGTCTCGAAATGGTCGAGACATGAAGATTGATATATTGGAAGCCTATATTTGGATATCGGAAGTGTTCCGGGTGAAATCGGGATTTTACCGGAGTACCGGGAGGTTACCGGAACCCCCCTGGGGGCTTAATGGGCTATAGTGGGCCTTGTGGAGAAGAGGAGAGGCGACCAGGGTAGGGCCGTGCGCCCCTCCCCCCTAGTCCAAATAGGAAAAGGAGAGGGGGCGGCGCCCCCCTTTCCTTCCTCTCTCCCTCCTCTTTCCCCCTCCACTCCTAGTCCAACAAGGAAAAGGGAGGGAGTCCTACTCCCGGTAGGAGTAGGACTCCTCCTGGCGCGCCCTCTCTAGGCCGGCCGCATCTCCCCCCTTGCTCCTTTTTATACGGGGGCCGGGGGGCACCCTAGAGACACAACAATTGATCTGTTGATCTTTTAGTCGTGTGCGGTGCCCTCCTCCACCATAGTCCACCTCGATAATACGGTAGCGGTGCTTAGGCGAAGCCCTGCGTCGGTAGAACGTCATCATCGTCACTACACCGTCGTGCTGACGAAACTCTCCCTCAACACTCAGCTGGATCGGAGTTCGAGGGACGTCATCGGGCTGAACGCGTGTCTTGAACTTCGGAGGTGTCGTGCGTTTGGTACTTGATCGGTCGGATTGTGAAGACATACGACTACATCAACCGCGTTGTGCTAAGGCTTCCGCTTTCGGTCTACGAGGGTACGTGGACAACACTCTCCCCTCTCATTGCTATGCATCACCATGATCTTGCGTGTGCGTAGGAACTTTTTTGAAATTACTACGTTCCCCAACATTGTGAACCTCATCTGCACTAAGGCAAGCCACAACAACATTTTCATGGTGCCATTTCAATATTTATGATTTTCTTACTTGAATGAAATGATTAATCCATGCATTTAAATAACTATTGTGTTATTTATATTCTGTTAAGTGTTTGTTAGTTATTATGCTTGAGTTACAGAATGTTGAAACTAGCTTAGTTGGTAAAGCAAAGTTAAGATCTATTTGTGGTGATAAAAATAATTTTTGTTATGCATGTTAGTAGTTGATTAAAGTTATTTTCTTGTATAAATAAAATAGTAAAAATTTGCTAGAAAGTATTCTGTTAAGTACTTGTTTAGTCATTTTACTTGACTTACAGAATGTTTGAACCTAACTTGGTTGGTAAAGAAAATAGGATTTGTTGTGATATAATCTTTGCTATGCATATCAGAAATTAATCGGAGTTATTTTCTTGCATGAGAGAATAATAAAACTTGTTGCAAAATATTTTGGTTAAAATGTGAGTTACCCTGACCAGCAAAGTAAAATAAGTTGTTGATGTTTATGCTTAGTGTGAATATGGTTGACATCGGTCATTTTCGTTAATAAGTGATGCATGTGTAGTTCTGCATTTCATGGCATGCTATGACACCGGTCATTTTCATCTTAAGTTGAACCTGAACATAACTCAACTTGTATATATCGTTGGCTGGGTCATGGTGCCCCTGAATCGAGTTTTTCCCAGTGCAACCATATTTGCCTTTGTGGGAAGGCCTTGTTTCGGTCCATTGACATTGCCTCTGGTCGGTGCCTCCAACTAGGGAAGGTTATGGCATGCTTACCCTGGCCCGCAAGGTGCATAACCTTGTGTGCCCGTTGTTGAGATTTTGGTACCAGGTCCTCGAGTGGGATCGTTTTGGCCACGATGGTGGTCGTTGTGTCTTTGGTAGACACGGGGCCACCCAGGACTAGCCCGTTGGGGATTGGGTCGGAGTGGCCAGGAGAGTGTCATGGCAATGGAAGGGTTTTGTCGGAATGCTGTTGGTCCACCCGAATGGGAGTGCGAGGCCATGGGTTCCATGGTGTGGGTACAGTGTGCTACCTCTGCAGAGTGTATAATCTATCGATAGCCGAGTCCACGGTAACGGACACCTCGTAGTAGGTCCCACCATGAGTCAATGTTAAATAAAATCTGCACACTAAGTTATGAACTTTGCACTGTTGATGATGGCTGGAAGGCCATCGAGATGTTCGGGACCAAATATTGGTCGTGGCTGTGATCGCCGTAAGGATCACGAGCTACTCTTGTCAAGACCATGATGGTGGTTTGTTTGTGATCCCGGAATGATCACGGTTGGTAAGTTCGTCCCGAGGGACATTCGAGCATGATCACAGCATGTTGGACATATAGTGTTGCATTAATATTAATTGGTTAATTATCATGATATTGTTTGCCATTATGATTATGCCTGTTGTGAGCTTCCAAGTACATTCAATGTATTGACCTGGCGTGTCATGCCAGATTTCAGGAAAGTCTCGTTGGAGAGGAGCGCTGCTCGAGTCTAGATCGTGTCCACATCGGTGTCCCTGTGCTATGGAGTTTCCGCTACGACGTTGTTCCGCTGCCTCGTAGTTGTTATGATCGAGGCCCCTTTATGTTCACTAAATAATGTACATATTGTTCAGCCGCACCTGGTGTGCTGCTTGGCCTCGACATCGGTTGTAATATAAGCTCTGATGCGCTAGCATCAATAAATCGGTTGTTTTCTGTACCAAGATGTTGTGTGTTGCCAGAAGACATGGTCTCTGGGCTGGCAATGCATGGTAAACCGGTTGATACGTCTCCGTCATATCTATAATTTTTGATTGTTCCATGCCAATATTATTCAACTTTCATATACTTTTTGGCAACTTTTTATACTATTTTTGGGACTAACATATTGATCCAGTGCCCAGTGCTAGTTCCTGTTTGTTGCATGTTTTATGTTTCGCAGAATATCCATATCAAACGGAGTCCAAACGGGATAAAAACGGACGAAGCTTATTTTTGGAATATTTGCAAAATTTGGGAGAAAGATTAACGTGAAACGGTGTCCGAGGTGGCCACGAGGCAGGGCCCCACGCCCTCCCTAGGAGGGCGTTCCCCCCACCCTCGCGGGCCACCCGTAAGGCGGTTGATGTCCTTCTTCGGCCGCAAGAAAGCTAAAAAAATCACGGCAAAGGTTTCAGTCCAATCGGAGTTACGGATCTCCATATATATACGAAACGATTAAAGGGCGCAGTAATGTAACGCAAACAGTGAGACAGAGAAATAGATCCAATCTCGGAGGGGCTCTCGCCCCTCCCACGCCATGGAGGCCAAGGACCAGAGGGGAAACCGTTCTCCCATCTAGGGAGGAGGTCAAGGAAGAAGAAGACGAAAGGCCGCCCTCTCCCCTTCTCTTCTGGTGGCGCCGGAACGCTCCTGTGGCCATCATCAGCATCACCGCGATCTTCACCAACACCTCCGCCATCTTCACCAACATCTCCATCACCTTCCCCCTCTATCTACATCGGTCCACTCTCCCGCAACCCACTGTACCCTCTACTTGAACATGGTGCTTTATGCTTCATATTATTATCCAATGATGTGTTGCCATCCTATGATGTCTGAGTAGATTTTCATTGTCCTATCGGTGGTTGATGAATTGCTATGATTGATTTAATTTGCTTGTGGTTATGTTGCTGTCTTTGGTGCCCATCATATGAGCGCCCGCGTGGATTACACCATAGGGTTAGTTGTATGTTGATAGGACTATGTATTGGAGGGCAAGAGTGACAGAAGCTTCAACCTAGCATAGAAATTGATGCATACGGGATTGAACGGGGACCAATATATCTTAATGCTATGGTTGGGTTTTACCTTAATGAACGTTAGTAGTTGCGGATGCTTGCTAATAGTTCCAATCATAAGTGCATAGAATTCCAAGTTAGGGATGACATGCTAGCAGTGGCCTCTCCCACATAAAACTTGCTATCGGTCTAGTAAAGTAGTCAATTGCTTAGGGACAATTTCGCAAATCCTACCACCACTTTTCCACACTCGCTATATTTACTTTAGTTGTGTTTTTATCTAAGCAGCCCCTAGTTTTATTTTCGTGCTCTTTACTTTCCTGCAAGCCTATCCAAAAACACCTGCAAAGTACTTCTAGTTTCATACCTGTTCTAGGTAAAGCAAACGTCAAGCGTGCGTAGAGTTGTATCGGTGGCCGATAGAACTTGAGGGAATATTTGTTCTACCTTTAGCTCCTCGTTGGGTTCGACACTCTTACTTATCGAAAATTGTTGCGATCCCCTATACTTGTAGGTTATCAAGACCTTTTTCTGGCGCCGTTGCCGGGGAGTCATAGCGTGGGGTGAATATTCTCGTGTGTGCTTGTTTGCTTTATCAGTAAGTAATTTTTATTTTTGTTGTTCGTAGTTGTTTTCTATCTTTAGTTATGGGTAGGAAACACAAAATACCACAAAAAATAGTTGTACCTACTGAACCAATGGTTGAAGAACCAGTCAAAATCAATCACACTCCTGAAGCTTTTTACTTGGATCATCTTTGATCCCTATGTGCTCGGGCTGAAACCCCAACTAGCTTAGTTTAGGGCAAATCTTTAGATGAGCATGCTTGTTATGTGCGACACCGAATATCTGAAAAAGGGAAAATTCTATTGGGCCAAATTCATCGTTTGCAATGCTATGCTTGTATATGATGTTACTTGTTGTTCTGAAAACCCTAAGAAACACCTTCCCTATCAATGTGAGTTTAGTTATAATGGAATCGTATCTTCGTATGCTAAAGGTGTTTATAGTTACTATGATATTCAACAAATTGAAGAATTTGTTGCTTTTAAGGGTGCTTATGAAATTGCCTCTTTGATTGAAATGTATGATGCTACTTTTCACAAATCTGAAAATTTTGCCATACTTAAATATTGCTATGATAATTATGCTTCTAATGCCTATGTTGAACCATATCTTGAGGATTACCCCGCTGTCCAAGAAGAGACTAATATTTTGCAGGAGTCTATGGAAGAAGAAATTGATGAAACTGTGAGCTCATTGGATGAAAAAGATGAGGAGGAGAGCGAAGAACAAAAGGAGGAAGAGCAGATTGATCACTCGTGCCCACCTTCTGATGAGAGTAACTCTTCAACTCATACATTGTTTAATTCCCCTTCGTGCTTACCGAAGGATGATTGTTATGATGACTATTATGATCCCGTTGATTCTTTTGAAATATCCCTTTTTGATGATGCTTGCTATGCTTGTGGACAAGATGCCAATTTGAATTATGCTTATGGAGATGAACTTGCTTTAGTTCCTTATGGTAAACATGAAATTGCTGCTATTGCACCCACGCATGATAGTCCTATTATCTTTTTGAATTCTCCCGATTACACTATATCGAAGAAGTTTGCCCTTATTAAGGATTATATTGATGGGTTGCGTCTTACTTCTACACATGATGATTTTGATAGATATAATATGCATGTGCTTGCTGCTCCTACTTGCAATTATTATGAGAGAGTAACTATATCTCCACCTCTCTATGCTTCCAACATGGTAAAATTGCAAGAAGCTGCTTATACTATGCATTGGCCTTTACTTTGCGTGCATGAATTGTTCTTTTATGACATGTCGATGCATAAGAAGAGAGTTAGACTCCATCATTGCTTGATATATGTTGCTTTGTGCTCACTACTAAATTACAAATCATTTCTAATTCAAATTGGCTTTGATATACCTTGGGATCCGGGTGGATTCACTACTTTAGCACTATATGCCTAGCTTAATGGCTTTAAAGAAAGCGCTGCTGTGAGACAACCCGGAAGTTTTAGAGAGTCATTTATTTCTGTTGAGTGCTTTCATATAGTTTAAAAACAACAAAAATAAAGAGGGGAACCCAAAACTTTTTCAAAAAGGAAAGTGAAAGTGAGAGAGACAAGAATTGTTGAAGTGGGAGCTAGCCTTGAACTTTGCTCATGCTCAGGAAACTTTGTGAATCTTAATTACAGAAACTTTTCAATAAAAAAAATTATCCCCTTGTACAATTCCATTTTATTGTAAAAATAATGTGCCAAGGTTTGCCTTTAGGATGTTTACAATGCTTGTTGGTTTGTGCGGTGCAGGACAGAAACTTTGGCTGTAGTGTGCGGATTTTAATTTTTTACTGGAACGTCAAATGGTTCTGATTCTTTTTGAAATGTCTTGCTGTACAATTTTTTTATTTTTCCTAATTTTGGCATAATTTTTCAAGTATCAGAAGTATGGTGAATGTTCAGATTATTACAGACTGTTCTGTTTCAGACAGATTCTGTTTTTGATGCATAGTTTGTTTGTTTCGATGAAACTATTGATTTATATCAGTGGATTAAGCCATGGAAAAGTTATACTACAGTAGACACAATGCCAAAACAAAATATGAATTGGTTTTCAATAGTACTTAGATTAGTGATTTGCTTTATTATACTAACGGATCTTACCGAGTTTTCTGTTGAAGTCTTGCGTGGATGAAGTGTTCGATGATCGAGGAGGTCTCGATGTGAGAAGAAGGAAGAGAGGCAAGAGCTCAAGCTTGGGGATGACCAAGGCACCCCAAGTAAATATTCAAGGAGACTCAAGCGTCTAATCTTGGGGATGCCCCGGAAGGCATCCCCTCTTTCTTCAACAAATATCGGTATGTTTTCGGATTCGTTTCATTCATGTGATATGTGTAAATCTTGGAGCGTCTTTTCCATTTAGTTTTCACTTTTCTTTTATGCACCATGCTGGTATGAGATGGTCCTTGGTTGATTTATAGAATGCTCTGTGCACTTCACTTATATCTTTTGAGTATGGCTTTATAGAATGCTTCATGTGCTTCACTTATATCATTTGAAGTTTGGATTGCCTGTTTCTCTTTACTAAGACAACCGCCATTTGTAGAATGCTCTTTTGATTCACTTATATTTGTTAGAGCGTGGGCATATCTTTTGTAGAAAGAATTAAACTCTCTTGCTTCAATTATATCTATTTAGAGAGATGACAGGAACTGGTCATTCACATGGTTAGTCATAAAATCCTACATAAAACTTGTAGATCAGTGAATATGATATGTTTGATTCCTTGCAATAGTTTTGCGATATAAAGGTGGTGATATTAGAGTCGTGCTAGTTGAGTAATTGTGAAATTGAGAAATACTTGTGTTGTGGTTTGCATGTCCCGTAACATGCACGTATGGTGAACCGTTATGTAACAAAGTTGGAGCATGAGGTGCTTATTGACTGCATTCCTTATGAGTGGCGGTCGGGGACGAGCGATGGTATTTTCCTACCAATCTATCCCCCTAGGAGCATGCGCGTAGTACTTTGTTTTGATGACTAATAGATTTTTGCAATAAGTATGTGAGTTCTTTATGACTAATGTTGAGTCCATGGATTATACGCACTCTCACCCTTCCATCATTGCTAGCCTCTTTGGTACCGCAGTAATCGCCCTTTCTCACCTCGAGAGTTGGTGCAAACTTCACGGGTGCATCCAAACCACGTGATACGATACGCTCTATCACACATAAACCTCCTTATATCTTCCTCAAAACAGCCACCATACCTACCTATCATGGCATTTCCATAGCCATTCCGAGATATATTGCCATGCAACTTCCATCATCATCATATACATGACTTGAGCATTTATTGTCATATTGCTTTGCATGATCGTAAGATAGCTAGCATGATGTTTTCATGGCTTGTCCGTTTGATGTCATTGCTACGCTTAGATCATTGCACATCCCGGTAAATCGCCGGAGGCATTTATATAGAGTCATATCTTTGTTCTAGATATCGAGTTGTAATATTGAGTTGTAAGTAAATAAAAGTGTGATGATCATCATTATTAGAGCATTGCCCCAGTGAGGAAAGGATGATGGAGACTATGATTCCCCCACAAGTCGGGATGAGACTCCGGACGAAAATAAAAATAAAAAAAGAGAAAGGCCAAAAAAAGAGAAGGCAAAAAAAAACAAAAAAAAAACAAACAAAACCAAAAAATTAGAGAAAAAGAGAGAAGGGGCAATGTTACTATCCTTTTACCACACTTGTGCTTCAAAGTAGCACCATGTTCTTCATATAGAGAGTCTCTTGAGTTATTACTTTCATATACTAGTGGGAATTTTCATTATAGAACTTGGCTTGTATATTCCAACGATGGGCTTCCTCAAATGCCCTAGGTATTCATGAGCAAGCAAGTTGGATGCACACCCACTTAGTTTCAGTTTGAGCTTTCATACACTTATAGCTCTAGTGCATCTGTTGCATGGCAATCCCTACTCACTCACATTGATATCTATTAATGGGCATCCCCATAGCCCATTTATATGCCTAGTTGATGTGAGACTTTCTTTTTTTTGTCTTCTCCACATAACCCCCATCATCATATTCAATTCCACCTATAGTGCTATGTACATGGCTCACGCTCAGGTATTGCGTGATAGTTGAAAAGGTGTGAGAAACGTCAAAAGTATGAAACAATTGCTTGGCTTGTCATCGGGGTTGTGCATGATGTGAATATTTTGTGTGGTGAAGATGGAGCATAGCCACACTATATGATTTTGTAGGGATGAGCTTTCTTTGGCTATGTTATTTCGATAAGACATAATTGCTTGGTTGGTATGCTTGAAGTATTATTGTTTTTATGTCAAAGGATAGACTATTGCTTTGAATCACTCGTGTCTTAATATTCATGCCATGATTGGAAATATGATCAAGATTATGCTAGGTAGCATTCCACATCAAAATTATCTTTTTATCATTTACCTACTCGAGGACGAGCAGGAATTAAGCTTGGGGATGCTGATACGTCTCCGTCATGTCTATAATTTTTGATTGTTCCATGCCAATATTATTCAACTTTCATATACTTTTTGGCAACTTTTTATACTATTTTTAGGACTAACATATTGATCCAGTGCCCAGTGCCAGTTCCTGTTTGTTGCATGTTTTATGTTTCGCAGAATATCCATATCAAACGGAGTCCAAACGGGATAAAAACGGACGGAGCTTATTTTTGGAATATTTGGAAAATCTGGGAGAAAGATCAACACGCAACGGTGTCCGAGGTGGCCACGAGGCAGGGGCCCACGCCCTCCCCAGGAGGGCGCCCCCCACCCTCGTGGGCCACCCGTAAGGCGGTTGATGCCCTTTTTCGGCCGCAAGAAATCTAATTTTTGGTAAAAAATCACGGCAAAGGTTTCAGTTCAATAGGAGTTACGGATCTCCATATATATACGAAACGGTGAAAGGGCAGCAGAACAGAACACAAAAACAGAGAGAGACAGAGAAATAGATCCAATCTCGAAGGGGCTCTCGCCCCTCCCATGCCATGGAGGCCAAGGACCAGAGGGGAAACCCTTCTCCCATCTAGGGAGGAGGTCAAGGAAGAAGAAGACGAAGGGGTCCCCTCTCCCCTTCTCTTCCGGTGGCGCCGGAACGGTGCCGTGGCCATCATCATCATCACCGCGATCTTCACCAACACCTCCGCCATCTTCACCAACATCTCCATCACCTTCCCCCCTCTATATACAGCGGTCCACTCTCCCGCAACCCGCTGTACCCTCTACTTGAACATGGTGCTTTATGCTTCATATTATTATCCAATGATGTGTTGCCATCCTATGATGTCTGAGTAGATTTTCATTGTACTATCGGTGGTTGATGAATTGCTATGATTGATTTAATTTGCTTGTGGTTATGTTGCTGTCCTTTGGTGCCCATCATATGAGCACGCGCGTGGATTACACCATAGGGTTAGTTGTATGTTGATAGGACTATGTATTGGAGGGCAAGAGTGATAGAAGCTTCAACCTAGCATAGAAATTGATGCATACAGGATTGAAGGGGGACCAATATATCTTAATGCTATGGTTGGGTTTTACCTTAATGAACATTAGTTGTTGCGGATGCTTGCTAATAGTTCCAATCATAAGTGCATAGAATTCCAAGTTAGGGATGACATGCTAGCAGTGGCCTCTCCCACATAAAACTTGCTATCGGTCTAGTAAAGTAGTCAATTGCTTAGGGAAAATTTTGCAACTCCTACCACCACTTTTCCACACTCGCTATATTTACTTTAGTTGTGTTTTTATCGAAGCAACCCCTAGTTTTATTTTCGTGCTCTTTACTTTCCTGCAAGCCTATCCAAAAACACCTACAAAGTACTTTTAGTTTCATACTTGTTCTAGGTAAAGCAAATGTCAAGCGTGCGTAGAGTTGTATCGGTGGTCGATAGAACTTGAGGGAATATTTGTTCTACCTTTAGCTCCTCGTTGGGTTCGACACTCTTACTTATCAAAAACTGTTGCGATCCCCTATACTTGTGGGTTATCACCGGTCGCTATGAGCCGGGGTGCCACAACGCTTGGTATCAGAGCCGCGCTGACTGTAGGCCACGCTAGACTACGACGTGTTAACTGGACGATAGATACGAGTTTAAGTTGAGTGTCGGTCGCAATTGTAGCTGGTTGTTGCATTGCATGCATTTGGTTTATATTTTTATGCTAACCTGCTAATGGTTGTGAGTGTAGATGGCTCCGGTGCCGTATCCATGCCAGTTGCAGGTGATGCCGTACACGTCACCGCACCTCCTTCGCAACGTGTGGCGTCGGTTGTACCCTTTCGAAGATGACCCAGTCTATCATGTGTACCGGGAGTGTCTAGCTGATTCCGTGTATGAGTATTATGACAGCGGTCATTTTCATCTTAAGTTGAACCTGAACATAACTCAACTTGAATATATCGTTGACTGGGTCATGGTGCCGCTGAATCGAGTTTTTCCCAGTGCAACCACATTTGCCTTTGTGGGAAGGCCTTGATTCGGTCCATTGACATTGCCTCTGGCCGGTGCCTCCAACTAGGGAAGGTTATGGCATGCTTACCCTGGCCCGGTAAGCAGGCATAACCTTGTGTGCCCGTTGTTGAGATTTTTGTACCGGGTCCCCGAGTGGGATCGTTTTGGCCATGACGGTGGTCATTGTGTCTTTGGTAGACACGGGGCCACCCAGGACTAGCCCGTTGGGGATTGGGTCGGAGTGGCCGGGAGAGTGTCATGGCAATGGAAGGGTTTTGTCAGAATGCCGTTGGTCCACCCGAATGGGAGTGCGAGGCCATGGGTTCCGTGGTGTGGGTACAGTGTGCTACCTCTGCAGAGTGTATAATCTATCGATAGCCGAGTCCTCGGTAACGGACACCTCGTAGTAGGTCCCACCATGAGTCAATGTTAAACAAAATTTGCACACTAAGTTATGAACTTTGCACTATTGATGATGGCTGGAAGGCCATCGAGATGTTCGGGACCAAATATTGGTCGTGGCTGTGATCGCCGTAGGGATCACCTGTTACTCTTGTCAAGACCATGATGGTGGTTTGTTTGTGATCCCAGAATGATCATGGTTTGTAAGTTCGTCCCGAGGGACGTTCGAGCATGATCACAGCATGTTGGACATATAGTGTTGCATTAATATTAATTGGTTAATTATCATGATATTGTTTGCCATTATGATTATGCCTGTTGTGAGATTGCAAGTACATTCAATTTACTGACCTGGCGTGTCATGCCAGATTTCAGGAAAGTCTCATTGGAGAGGAGCACTGCTCGAGTCTAGATCATGTCCACATCGGTGTCCCTGTGCTATGGAGTTTCCGCTACGACGTTGTTCTGCTGCCGCGTAGTTGTTATGATCGAGGCCCCTTTATGTTCACTAAATAATGTACATATTGTTCAGCCACACCTGGTGTGCTGCTTGGCCTCGACATCGATTGTAACATAAGCTCTGGTCCGCTAGCATCAATAAAGCGGTTGTTTTCTGTACCAAGATGTTGTGTGTTGCCAGAAGACATGGTCTCTGGTCTGGCAATGCATGGTAAACCGGTCGCTCTGCGCCGGGGTGCCACAGTCAGGGGAGCCACGAGGGGCCCACGAGGGTGGAGGGCGCACCCAGGGGGGTGGGCGCGCCCCCTGCCTCGTGCCTTCCTCGTTTATTCCCTGACGTGCACTCCAAGTTCCCTGGATTGCTTCCGTTCCAAAAATCACGTTCCCGCAGGTTTCATTCCGTTTCGACTCCGTTTGATATTCCTTTTCTGCGAAACACCGAAACAAGGGAAAAAACAGAAACTGGCACTGGGCTCTGTGTCAATAGGTTAGTCCCAAAAATAATATAAAAGTGTTTAATAAAGCCCATAAACATCCAAAACAGATAATATAATAGCATGGAACAATCAAGAATTATAGATACGTTGGAGACGTATCACACCTACTGAGATAGAAGAAATAGATGTTACTATTAAACTTGCTAATAGATACACCATATCACCAATTGGGATTGTTAGAGATGTTGAAGTCTTGTGTGGGAAAGTCAAATACCCTACTGATTTTCTTGTTCTTCGTTCCCCACAAGATGACTTCTGTCCCAATATTTTTGGTAGACCTTTCTTGAACACAGTTAATGCTAAGATAGATTGTAAGAAACAAACTGTTGGTGTTAGCTTTGGTGGTGAGTCTCATGAGTTTAATTTTTCCAAGTTTAGTAGAAATCTTCATGAAAAGGAATTGCCTAGTAGAGATGAATTAATTGGTCTTGCTTCTATTGATGTGCCACCTACTGATCCTTTAGAACAATATCTGCTAGACCATGAAAATGATTTACATATTCATGAAAGAAATGAAATAGATAACATTTTATTTGAACAACGTCCTCTACTTAAACACAATTTTCCTATTGAAACTCTAGGAGGTCCTCTTCCACCTAAAGGTGATCCTGTGTTTGAACTAAAACAATTGCCAGACACTTTGAAATATGCTTATCTTGATGAAAAGAAGGTATATCATGTTATTATTAGTGCTAACCTTCCAGAACATGAAGAAGAAAGATTATTGAAAGTTCTAAGGAAGCACCGAGCTGCTATTGGATATACTCTTGATGATTTAAAGGGCATTAGTCCCACTCTATGTCAGCACAAGATTAATATGGAACTTGATGCTAAACCCGTTGTTGATCACTAACGTCGGTTATATCTGAAGATGAAAGAAGTGGTAATAACGGAAATATTAAAACTTCTGGAAGCAGGTATAATTTATCCTATAGCTGATAGTAGATGGGTAAGTCCTATTAATTGTGTCCCTAAGAAAGGAGGTATTACTGTTGTTCCTAATGATAAGAATGAACTTATTCCACAAAGAATTGTTACAGGCTATAGAATGGTAATTGATTTTAGAAAATTAAATAAAGCAACTAGAAAAGATCATTACCCTTTGCCTTTTATTGATCAAATGCTTGAAAGATTATATAAGCACACACTCTTTTGCTTCCTTGATGGATACTCTGGCTTTTCACAAATACCTGTTTCTCAACCTGATCAAGAAAAGGCCACTTTTACTTGTCCTTTTGGAACCTATGCTTATAGACGTTTGCCTTTTGGTTTATGTAATGCACCTACTACCTTTTAAAGATGTATGACTGCTATATTCTCTGACTTTTTTGAAAAGATTGTTGAGGTTTTCATGGACAACATTTCTGTTTATGGAAAGTCGTTTGATGATTGTTTAAGCAATCTTGATCGAGTTTTGTAGAGATGTGAACAAACAAACCTTGTCTTGAATTGGGAGGAGTGCCACTTTATGGTTAATGAAGGCATTGTCTTGGGTCATAAGATTTCTGAGAAGGGTATTGAAGTGGACAAAGCTAAGGTTGATGCCATTGAGAAAATGCCATGTCCTAAGGACATCAAAGGTATTCGTAGTTTCCAAGGTCATGTTGGTTTCTATAGGAGATTTAAAGACTTTTCCAAAATTTCTAGGCCTCTTACTAATCTTTTGCAAAAGGATATTCCTTTTGTGTTTGATGATGATTGTCTTGAAGCCTTTAAAACACTCAAGAAAGCCTTAATCTCTGCACCTATTGTTCAACCACCTGATTGGAACTTGCCTTTTGAAATTATGTGTGATGCTAGTGATTATGTTGTTGGTGCTGTTCTAGGACAAAGAGTTAATAAGAAACTGAATGTTATTCATTATGCTAATAAAACTCTAGACAGTCTCAAGGAAATTATGCTACTACTGAAAAATAATTCTTAGCAGTGGTGTTTGCTTGTGATAAATTTAGATCTTGATGACCCACTACCTATTGATGATAGTTTTCCTGATGAGCAGTTAGCTGCAATAAATGTTTCTAGTAGTACTCCTGAGTATGCTGATTATGCTAATTACATTGTTGCCAAGTATTTACCACCTAGCTTCACATACCAACAAAAGAAAAAAATATTCTATGATTTAAGACATTACTTTTGGGATAATCCACATATTTATAAAGAAGGAGTAGATGGTATTATTAGACGTTGTGTACCTGAGCATGAACAGGGACAAATCCTACGGAAATGTCACTCTGAGGCTTATGGAGGGCATCATGCTGGAGATAGAACTGCTCACAAGGTATTGCAGTCTGGATTTTATTGGCCTACTCTCTTCAAGGATGCCCGTAAGTATGTCTCATCTTGTGATGAATGCCAAAGGATAGTTAATATCGGTAAGCGTCAGGAAATGACGATGAATTATTCACTTGCTGTTGAACCATTTGATGTTTGGGGATTTGATTACATGGGACCTTTTCCTTCCTCTAATGGGTATACACATATTTTGGTTGCTGTTGATTATGTTACTAAATGGGTAGAAGCTATTCCAACCAGTAGTGCTGATCACAACACCTCTATTAAAATGCTTAAGGAAGTTATTTTCCCAAGGTTTTTTGGAGTCCCTAGATATTTAATGACTGATGGTGGTTCACACTTTATTCATGGTGCTTTTCATAAAATGCTTGCCAAGTATGATGTTAACCATAGAATTGCATCACCCTATCATCCTCAGTCTAGTGGTCAAGTTGAACTTAGCAATAGAGAAATAAAATTAATTTTGCAAAAGACTGTCACTAGGTCCAGGAAGAATTGGTCTAAGAAATTAGATGATGCACTTTGGGCTTATAGAACAACATATAGAAATCCTATGGGTATGTCTCCTTATAAAATGGTTTATGGAAAAGCTTGTCATTTACCTCTTGAGTTAGAACATAAAGCATACTGGGCAGTCAAAGAACTCAATTGTGATTTCAAACTTGCTGGTGAAAAGAGGTTATTTGATATTACCTCATTAGATGAATGGAGAACCTAAGCTTATGAAAATGCAAAATTATTCAAAGAAAAGGTTAAAAGATGGCATGAAAAAAGAATCCAAAAGCGTGAGTTTAAAGTCAGAGAATATGTTCTTTTGTACAACTCTCGTTTCAGATTCTTTGCAGGAAAGCTCCTCTCGAAATGGGAAGGCCCATATGTTATTGAGGAGGTTTACCGGTCTGGAGCCATCAAAATAAATAATTCCGAAGGTACTACCCGAGGGTTGTCAATGGGCAACGAATAAAGCATTATATCTTAGGTACGCCCATTAATGTTGAAAGTAATATTATCCAAACTTTGACACCGGAAGAACACATTAAAGAGTCCTTCCGGAACACTCCAGAATCGTGAAAATAAGGAGGTACGTGACACGGTAAGTAAACGGACTCCGGAAAATCCGCAAAAATATTTCTTTTCAGTTTTGGAATATTTTAAAATTTTGGAAATAAAGAAACTACCAGGAAGCATCCCTGGTGGTCACAAGACACCAGGGCGCGCTAGGCTTGCCTGGCACGCCCAGGTGGGTTGTGCCCACCTTGGACACCTCCCGCACTTTGTTTTTCTCCCGTATACTTGTCCTCCAAGACAAAAAAATCTATATATACTTCCCGAACCTGTTAATCATCGTATCACAAAGAAATCCTCTGTTCTCTTTTCTTGCTGTTTTCTGTCAGATCCCATCTACCATGGCTGCTTCAAGCTCCTCCGAGGACAAGTTCTTCAAGAACGTCGTCAACCCATATCTGCGTGAGGTGGTGCAGCACCCTTAGGACATTGAGATGCATGAGGGAGTGCTTCACCTTCGTGATGTGCCTTGTCCGAAGGGGACGGGAACCGTGGAGGCTAGTGTGACGCCTGGATAATTAAGCTACAGTAACCTCTGCAAATGATGCCACGTCACCTCGATTACTGTTGCTAATCTCGCGTTAGTTCAAAACCGATTCAAATTTAAATTCAAAATAGAGGCAAACATCAAAGGCTTTCAAATATTAAAACTAAAAGGGTTTTTATCAGTTTTGCCATCGGTTGTACTACACTACTCAGTTATGCCACTAAATTTTTTCACTGCTCAGAAATGCCACTGCTCCGTTAGGCGCGTGCTCAAAAAAGCCATTTTTTCACCGTTACCGTCAGGTCAATGGACGTTGACCACGTTCTATGACTATAATACCCCTGGGCTCATTTGCAAGATCTCTCTCCATGGTGTGGGCCCAATTTGTCAAGGAGTAGGAAAAGAAATTAGGAGGAAAAAGAGAGATGAGGTGGATCGAACAAGAGATGTATGTGTGGTGAGCGGGCAAGCTAACCACCACACCCGATGGAAGCATTTGACTGAGAAGCAGATGTACTTAACCTTATCCAATACTTAACCTGCTCGTATCAGTTTCCCAAGCCGGAACCACAATTCCTAGCCGCCGCCGATGCTCAATCAAGAATCGCTGGTCGCCAGTGCCCGCCCAGCTCCGGCGCCTCCACTGCCACGGCCGTCACGCTGCCCGCCCAGCGCCACCCTCGTCACGGCTTCAAGGCTGCCTCCCGCCCAAAGACCGCCACTCGAGGCAGGCAGCTCCGGCACTTCTCCCGCCTGACTTCGCGGCTCCTCCCAAGTCCAGCTCCGCCACCTCCCGTGATGCCTTGAAGTGGTTTGTTCCATGGCAATGGCGACGGACAACCGTCCTAAATCAGAGGCCGGCCACCGGACGCCCCAACATGTTGTAGCCTCTGAAATTCCGACAGGGTGAGTATGCTAATTCTTAGTGTGGTGCGTGTGTGGATCATAGTAGCTTGTAGAGATGGAATTTCTTGTGTAGAATTTGTAGTAGCTGATTGCTGCCTTGTTGATACTCGTGTGCAATTTGGTACACGTGTTCTGATGGTCAGGATGGCTATGGAATTATGGATACTAGAAGTAAAAAAAAAGCTACACCTGTGAAGTTTGTAAACCTTGCTGCATTTGTGTAGTTTTCAGAAAAATGGGCAGGCACCATGCTGAAATTTTCAGAGGAATTTAGAAAATCATGTGCTCCTGCTATCATATTTGTTGTTGCTCTGAATTAGCGTGTGATGCATGAATTAGCTAGCTGGAGAAATGGAGTAGTGAGCAACAAGAAAGGATATTATATATCGCTCAATTTGAATATTATATCTACCTAAAGGATATATGACATAATGCTTCCTCCTACATCAAAACTTTCCCTTAGCTCAATCCTTAGCACACGCACCTGTCCAGGA
Source organism: Aegilops bicornis (assembly GCA_021605145.1). Classification (NCBI taxonomy): domain Eukaryota; kingdom Viridiplantae; phylum Streptophyta; class Magnoliopsida; order Poales; family Poaceae; genus Aegilops; species Aegilops bicornis. Next base: position 713,721,437 of record CM038671.1, read on the forward strand.
CGTGGTCTTGAGTTCGAAATCTCCTGGCTAGAATTTTTGTCTTCTATTTTCATGCTTGCCTTACATGTGGGCCTATATATCAAACAAAGAGAGGATAGTTGACAAACGAGATAGGGGTATTTTCGTCATCTACCTTCGGTCCATGTCCATTGACCTGACGGTAACGGTGAAAAATGGCTTTTTGAGCACGCGCCAAACGGAACAGTGGCAATTCTGAGCAGTGAAAAAATTTAGTGGCAGAACTGAGTAGTGTAGTACGACCGATGGCAAAACTGATAAAAACCCAAACTAAAATATTCGGTTTGTGCCAGATAATGCATAGGTGATTAAGGTGAAGAAACCCTACTTTTATAAAACGTTTAAATGCTATAAGATGAATCAAACAGCAGCGAAAACTATTATTTAAATACTAAATAATTACAAAACTATTTTAGTTTAGGTAGCTAGTTAATGTGGCAGTGGCATATTTGATAACATCAAATTAGGTGCCATTTTGGTATTTTGCTAAAACAAAAATAAAGGAAAGTAAGCTAAAATAGAAAAGAAATAAAATAAATAAAAGAAAAGAAAAACAATACAAAAAATGAAGAAAAGGAAAAAGAACCCTCCCGGGCCAACCGACCCAACAAAGCCGCCTGCCGGGCCACCGTGCCAGCCCACCCTGCTCCATTAACCCTCAAGACTTCGTGACCTAGAGCCACGCCCCCCCCCCCCCCACTTCCCCACTCCGCTTTCTCCTCCCCCACCGACCTAGATCGGGATCGGCCCCGATCCGTCGGCCCCGACGCCCTGCGCCCGCCCGTCGCCGATCCCCGCCGCCCGGAGCCGCGTCGCTGACCTCCTCCTCGCCGGACGCCATCGCCGTCGTCCTCCCCTGCGTCGCGTCGTCTTCGACCTCCTCCCCGCACCCCACTGCCCTTTTCCCTACGGCCACAGTGAGCGCCCCATTCACCCTTCCTCGTCTCCCTGCTCGTGCGCGCCCGTTGCGTCGTCGCGCTCACGCTCGTCCCGCCGGTTGCGCCCCGCAAATCCCACGCTGACCTCCCCGCGTCGCCCCTGCTGCTCCGGCCTTGCTCCCTCTCTACTCGTCTCGCCGGCTTCTTGCCGTCGCGCGCGCCTCGCCCGCCGCGCTGCCGCAGCAGCGTCTGCGCCTGCGGTTGTCGTCTTTCGCCCGTAGCTGCCGTCTTGCTCCTCTGCCGCCGCCGCGAACCCACGCGCTTCGCTCGCCGAGGCGCCATAGCTGCCGCTTCTTCTCCGCTGCGCGCTCACCGCCTAATCGCGTCGCCCACCCGCAGCCCATGGTCGTGCCCTGCTGCTGCCGCTGCCCTCCCGCCGCCTCGGCCTCGCCCCTTCGCCCCACTTTGCTCGCTCGCGCGCCCGCCACCACCTCCATCGCTGCAGCTTACGCGTCGCCGCTGGCCTTGCCTTCGCCCCACCGCCCCCGCCGCTCCGCCACACCGGTGCCCGTCGCCGCAACCTCCTAGGCGGGTTCCTCGGACGCCAGCGGGTTCGCCCACGCCTAGGCGCCTGCCGCCACGCCGCTCACCCGCTAAGGCCTCCTCGGCCGCCCTGTGCCCCGTAACGTTTAATAAAAAAGATTTTTTTAAAAAAATAAAAAATATATTAAATAATTAATTAATTAACTTAATTAATCCTGATTAGATTAACCTAATTAACTAGTTAACCTAATTAACTGTGATTAATTAACTAACAGTGAATGACATGCGGGACCCACATGTCAGTTTGACTAAGACAACACCCTGGTGACTGCTAACGTCATGATGATGATGTCAGCAAATACTATTCTGGATAATGTTAATTTAAAATAATTAAATAAATTCTAAAAATGATTAAATCTTTTAAAATTAGTATAAAAATAAACCGTAGCTCGGATGGAAAAACTTTGTACATGAAAGTTGCTTAGAACGACGAGACGAATCCGAATACGCAGCCGTTCATCCGCCACACATCCCTAGCATAGCAAACTCGCAACTTTCCCCCTCCGATTCATCTGTCCAGAAACGCGAAACACCGGGAATACTTTCCCGGATGCTTTCCCCTTTCGCCGGTAGCACCTAGTACTTCGTTAGCTCACCCTAGCACTGCGTATTGCCTCGTTATGTTTTGTGATGCTATGTTTGCATTATATTTATTATCTCTCCCCCTTCTTCTCTCCGGTAGACTACGAGACTGACGCCGCTGCTGGTGCCCCGATCTACTACGTTGTTGACAACCCCTACTTGCCAGAGCAACCAGGCAAGCCCCCCCCCCCTTGATCACCAGATATCGCCTATTTCTTCTCTCTACTACTTGCATTAGAGTAGTGTAGCATGTTACTGCTTTCGATTAATCCTAGTCTGCTGCATAGCCTGTCATTGTTGCTACAGTTGTTACCCTTACTGCAATCCTAAATGCTTAGTATAGGATGCTAGTATCCATCAGTGGCCCTACATTCTTGTCCGTCTGCCATGCTATACTATCGGGTCGTGATCACTCGGGAGGTGATCACGGGTATATACATATATACATACATACTATACAGGTGGTGACTAAAGTCGGGTCGGCTCGTTGAGTACCCGCATGTGATTCCGATGTGGGGGCTAAAAGGACAGGTGGCTCCATCCAGGTAGTGGTGGGCCTGAGTTCCCGACGGCCCCGATCGTTACTTTGTGGCGGAGCGACAGGCAGGTTGAGACCACCTAGGTGAGAGGTGGGCCTGGTCTGGTCGGCGTCATGCGTTACTTCATAATAACACACTTAACGAGATCTTGGTATTTGATCTGAGTTGGGTCGTTGACCTTATACGCACTAACCGCCACGTGGGACAAGATATGGGCAACCAGCGTCGTGGTATCAGCTGAAGCCTTCATGATGTCAGCGACTGAGTTGCTAGGTCTGCTCACCGGCCGCGTACGCAACGTGCAGGTGTGCAATGGGCGATGGGCCCAGACCCCTACGCGCATAGGATTTAGATCGACGTGCTTACCTCTCTGTTGAGCCTATGTGGGGCTGCAACGTGTTGATCTCCCGAGGCTGGACATGACCCAGGAAAGTGTGCCCGACCAGAGGGATCGAGCGTGTCGGTTAATGTGGTGCACCCCTGCAGGGAAGTTGATCTATTCGAATAGCCGTGTCCACGGTAACAGGCGACGCGGAGTTGTACCTTGACCTTATGACAACTAGAACCGGATACTTAATAAAACACACCCTTCCAAGTGCCAGATATAACCTGGTGACCGCTCTCACACAGGGCGACGAGGAGAGGATCGCCGGGTAGGTTTATGCTATGCGATGCTACTTGGTGAACTTACCATCTACTCTCTTCTACATGTTGCAAGATGGAGGCTGCCAGAAGCGTAGTCTTTGACAGGACTAGCTATCCCCTCTTATTACGGCATTCTGCGATTCGGTCCACCGATATTGCCCCTTTACACAGATACCCATGCATATGTAGTGTAGATCCTTGATTGCGAGTACTTTGGATGAGTACTGCGGTTGCTTTTCTCCTCTTTCCCCTTTCCATTCTACCTGGTTGTCGCAACCAGATGCTGGAGCCCAGGAGCCAGACGCCACCATCGACGATGACTCCTACTACACCGGAGGTGCCTACTACTACGTGCAGGCCGCTGACGGCAGCCATGAGTAGTTTAGGAGGATCCCAGGCAGGAGGCCTGCGCCTCTTTCGATCTGTATCCCAGTTTGTGCTAGCCTTCTTAAGGCAAACTTGTTTAACTTATGCCAGTTCAGATATTGTTGCTTCCACTGACTTGTCTATGATCAAGCACTTGTATTCGAGCCCTTGAGGCCCCTGGCTTGTATTATGATGCTTGTATGACTTATTTTATTTTTAGAGTTGTGTTGTGATATCTTCCCGTGAGTCCCTGATCTTGATCGTACATGTTTGCGTGTATGATTAGTGTACGATTGAATCGGGGGCGTCACAGCTAGGCTCGAAGCTCTGGAGCAAGACCTCTCCCGTGATCTCAAGGTGGATGGCAATCGCATGAAGGACATCATATTCACCCTCAACGAGCAAATCAACTTCCTACAAAGCCAGATCTACGACCTCCAGAACCAAGTCTTTGAATATGAGGCGAGGTTTAAAGGTATGAGTTTGGCTGCTAGTTGCAGGACCCGTGAGACTCACTCCTCCTCTTACGATGGTGGACCTCTGCCATGGAAATCCGAGGACAAGACCTCTTCTACATGACCACCACCATCTTCTTCACCACCAAAGGATAATTGAGTATTGGGTATGGCACTCCCCTTGGCTTCCGCCAAGCTTGGGGGAGGTGCCTTGGTATCATATCATCCCACTATCTTTTTGCTTTTATTTATGTTTTTGCTTTAGATGAAATAAAGTTTAGTTTGATCCTTTCTTTTCGAGAGTTTGCTTAGTGATCTATCATTGTAATCGTTGGCAAGTTATATAATAAAGTTTAGTTTGAGTTTTTGTTTTCTTTACTTTCTTGTTCCAAACCAAAGAAAAGAAAAGAAATAAAAAGATAAAGGAAATAAATTTAGAAGATTATATACTAATCCTATGGTAGGTGATAGCACCACATAAGGAAAAGTATAAGTAGAAAACTTTATTAGAGATTGACAAATATAGCATTAGTCAATGATGCAACTCATGAAAGAATTAATAAGGGAAGAGAAGATTTACATATAAATATACTATCCTAGAAATCTTTTGTGATTGTGAGCCCTCATCAAAATATTATATGCCAAAATTGTTGACGTTGGACAAGGAACACAACTTAATGATTTATATTTGTTTATATTCATATAGAAGTCATATTGTCATAGATCCTTCAACATGTGGTGCTTGCCCCTATCTTTTCTAGCCAAAATTCCGCACTAAGTAGAGATACTACTTGTGCATCCAAAAACCCTTAAACCCAAATCTTATTTTCAAGTGTCCACCATACCTACCTAGGGATTGAGAAAGATCCCTCAAGTTGTCATCGGTGCAAAAAGGCAATAAAAATTGCTTCTAAATATGTGAGATCATTTAGTGTAAGAGAAAATTGAGCGTTGTACAAACTTGGATGAGAAATAATAAAAGCGACAACTGCATAATAAAGGTTGTCATCTTAAGGGACAATACAACGTGACGTTCTCTTGGACTAAGGGATTGAGCATGAAAACAAATAAGCGCATGGCAACCTCTGCTTCCCTCTGCGAAGGGCCTATCTTTTACTTTCATGTATTTACTTTTATGCAAAGAGTCAAAGCTTACCCTCTATTCCCTTTTATTTTCTCTTTTGGAAAGCATCATGTGGTGAGGAAAGATCTAGGCACATATGTCCAGTTGAATATAGATAGCATGAGTTATTATTGTTGACATCACCCTTGAGGTGAGTATGTTGGGAGGCAAAACTATAAGCCCCTATCTTCCTATGTGTCCGGTTAAAACGTTTTGATCATGTGTACAAGGTGAGTGTTAGCAATCATACAAGACTATATGATGGTTGAGTATGTGGACTTGCCTAAAGGCTGCGACACGTCCTGAAAAGATGATGAATTGTAGTTGCATAGTTGACTGAGAACATAGTTTGCTGGTTTCTAATAGAGTTTTTGCTTTATACTTCGATTATGTGATGAACTGTTACTTATTCATGAGAAGTGTATGATAAAAGTCCCATGTTTAATTTTGTTGCTGTTATAATAATCAACATGATGCTTCTATGTCGGTATTTTGTTTTTATCCACCTCTCTCTCAAAGCATGTGGACATGTTTTTCGATTTCGGTTTTCGCTTGAGGACAAGCAAGGTCTAAGCTTGGGGGAGTTGATACGTCCATTTTGCATCATGTTTTCTTGCTGTTATTTATAATGTTTCTATCCATATTAATGCTTTTTGGAGTATTTCTAATGCCTTTTCTCTCATAATTTGCAAGGTACACACCAAGAGGGAGAATTCTGGCAGCTAGAAATCTGGACCTCAAAAAGCTACGTCAGGATACCTATTATGCACAACTCCAAACAAGCTAAAACATCACGGAGATTTTTATGGAATATCTAAGAATTATTGGAGCCAACAAGTACCATAGGGGGGCCACTAGGTGGGCACAACCCACCTGGGCACGCCAGGCAGCCCAGGTGCGCCCTGGTGGGTTGTAGTCTCCTCGGCCCACCTCCGGTGCCCATCTTTTGGCATATAAGTCATTTTGACCAAGAAAAAAATAAAGAGAGGGCTTTCGGGGAACGCCGCCGTCTCGAGGCGGAACTTGGGCAGGAGCACTTCTGCCCTCCGGCGAAGCGATTTCGCTGGGGGGAACTTCCCTCCCGGAGGGGTAAATCATCGTCATCGTCATCACCAACAACTCTCCCATCTTGGGGAGGGCAATCTCCATCAACATCTTCAACAACACCATCTCATCTCAAACCCTAGTTCATATTGTGTATTCAATCTTATTACCAGAACTATAGATTGGTGCTTGTGGGTGACTAGTAGTGTTGATTACATCTTGTAGTTGATTACTATATGGTTTATTTGGTGGAAGATTATATATTCAGATAGATTATGCTATTTAATACTCCTCTGATCATGAACATGTTTATCATTTGTGAGTAGTTACTTTTGTTCTTGAGGCCACGGGAGAAATCATGTTGCAGGTAATCATGTGAATTTGATATGTGTTCGATATTTTGATAGTATGTATGTTGCGATTCCCTTAGTGATGTCATGTGAACATCGACTACATGACACTTCACCATATTTTGGGCCTAAGGGAATGCATTGTGGAGTAGCAATTAGATGGTGGGTTGCGAGAGTGACAGAAACTTAAACCCCAGTTTATGCGATGTTCCGTAAGGGACCGATTGGATCCTAGAGTTTAATGCTATGGTTAGAATTTATTATTAATACTTTTCTCGTAGTTGCGGATGCTTGCGGGAGGGTTAATCATAAGTAGGAGGTTTGTTCAAGTAAGAACTGCACCTAAGCACCGGTCCACCCACATATCAATTTATCAAAGTAGCGAACACAAATCAAACCAACATGATGAAAGTGACTAGATGAAATTCCCGTGTACCCTTAAGAACGCTTTGCTTATCATAAGAGACCGTTTTGGCTGTCCTTTGCCTCAAAAGGATTGGGCTACCTTGCTGCACTTTTGTTACTACTATCTTTACTTGCTCGTTACAAATTATCTTGCTATCAAACTACTACGCTACTAACAATTTCAGCACTTGCAGACATTACCTTACTGAAAACTACTTGTCATTTCCTTCTGCTCCTCGTTGGGTTCGACACTCTTACTTATCGAAAAGAGCTACAATTGATCCCCTATACTTGTGGGTCATCAGTGCTTGCTAACCGTTTAAAGTTGCTTTTGCCAGTTGTCATTTCTGATTTCCAAAGTGCTTTTGTGCCTGGCCGTTTAATTACTGACAATGCTCTTATTGCATACGAGTGCGTGCACACTATTCGACAACAGAGGGCTAAGCAACCTTTCTCTGCAATGAAGATTGATACGATGAAGGCCTATGACCGTGTGGAGTGGGATTATCTTCATGGATGTCTCTCCAAACTTGGTTTTTTCCCCCGCATGGATTAATTCTGTTATGAGATGTGTTACTAATGTTCGCTATGCTGTCAAGGTCAATGGAGGTCTTACTGAGCCAGTTGTGCCCTCTAAATGTATCTGACAGGGTGATCCAATAAGCCCTTACTTCTTCCTCTTATGCACTGAAGGATTGTCAAGTCTATTAGTACAGAAGGAGAACTGTGGCGAGCTACATGGTATCAAGAATGGCCGTCTAGGCCCACCTATCTCACATCTTCTCTTTGCCGTCGACAACATCTTCTTTGCACGGAGTGATACATGTAGTGTGGAGGCTTTGGAGTCCACCTTGAATTTTTATTGCCAGGCTTCTGTCCAGTTAGTCAACAAGGATAAATCTGCTTTGTTTTTTGGAAAGAAGTGCCCGGTGCAGGTCAAACAAAGAGTTAAAAATATGTTGGGGATTTCAAATGAAGCTTTCAATGACTCCGATCTTGCTATGCCAACAGAGGCTGGCAAATCCCCAACCAAAACTTTCAAATTTTTGATTGATTGTGCTTGGGCTAGCATTTTTGGATGGTCTCAACGTCTAATTTCCAGAGTTGGAAAAGAAGCCTTGCTAAAGTCCACTATCCAGGCTATCCCTGACATACATTATGAGTTGCTTCCAACTACTAGTTGATATTTGTGAGAAATTCCGTCAAATAATTGCTGATGAGTGATGGGGCTGCGAAGATGGAAAACGGAAAATGCATTGGCGCTCGTGGGAGTGGTTTACTACACCCAAGGCTCTTGGTGGTGTGGGCTTTCATGACATGGCCCTTTTCAATCTGGCTATGCGCCACTACAAACAAGAACATACATACACCAACACATAATTAGCAACGGAGAGACATGATGCGTTGGGCCCTGGCCTCCTCTCCCACCTCCCACCCCCCACGAATAGCTAACCTTCTCCCCTTCCTTCTCCTTCCACTTTAAAAAAAGCTAACCCCCTCCCCGTACCCACCTGCTCCTAATTTTCCTCTCCGTCTCCACAATCATCTCCTCTCCACCCTGGTTCTCCGATGAAACGCAGATCAAGTCTCCCGGCATGCTTATCCCGGAGTAAGGTACTGAAATGCAGGGTTGAGAAAGGATCAGTAACCCCTCACCCAAATCTTTCTTGCAGGAAATATTGGATTTGATTTCCAAGTACCTGATGGTGCCACCGGGGGCCACGATTTGGGGCGACGACGAGGACGTATGGAACGCCGACCTATCCAAGTTTGAGATCCTGGCCAGGTTTGCGTCTAGTACACCGTCCTCAACGTCGCCATCAAGATGGTGAGCCAGATAGAGCTGGATGCCGCCATCGCCGCCCAGTTCAGACGCAGCCTTCGAGGTCTCCCTCCGCCACCGCAACATCATCACCGTACGTACTGCAATCTTTCTCAGCTGCAAGTCCTGCCCTCCATCGATCTGATCCACCAGCGATGGTGACGACGCATCCATGTTTCTCTGCTGGATGCTTGAGTTCTTAGTCATTTTAATAATTCAACATCTTCGTTGGATTTCCCGCTTTAGTGTTGTAGAATAGGGCAGGCCCAAGCACCCGCTTCTCCTTTCTAGACATTCAATTTTAGGCATGTCTCGTACTGTATCTAGTTCTCCATGTGCAGGTTATTGCTACTTAGCTGACTGATTTAGATATATGGAACCGTGCTATCTGTGTTAATTCACACGAAGAAAATTTGCTTCCCCCTTTTCTGATTTCTGAGAGTGGATTTTCAAGACCCGGGTGCCCCGGCACCCCCGGTCTGGACCAAGGAATCTATGCCACACACTACATTACTACTTGGTTTAGCAGGCCTATTCAAACAAAGAATCGAGCGAGCTGGGTTTTGTAGGGCAATCGTAACATTTTAGGCAGATTCTTTTGTCACTTTCCAAATTGGCCGATTGGATATGTCGGTCCGTGATTCATATCTGCTTCTTCGCTTGACAAGGGTTGGTATTTATCAATCCACTGCTCGTAGTCACGCGTGCCAATGAAAATGTTTCGCTTTCGCTTTCTAGTTCCACCATGACCCATCACGGTCAACAGCCAGATATATATACCGCTATCAAAAAGTAACTTGTTTTTTAGAGCAAGAAGTAACTTATTAGCCTGCTAGAGCTCTCATGAATATTGCAGCACAAAACGACCATGCAGATAAGCTCGCCGACATGCGCCACACTCATGAACAAAGTGACTGCTCATCATGCATGTCGCCATACAGGTTAGGGGCACCTATTATTGCCTACCGCGACCCTATTAGATGAGCGAAATAGATCGACAAAGTTGGTCGCTGCCCTACACCCATACCTACTCTCTCTGCTGCAGTTTACGCAAATTGCCTGCCTAATTAGCCTGACACGGTAAATGACCTGCTACTACAGTCTCCATAGCACGAATCTTGGCGTCGCTGTACGCACCAGATAAAAGGGTGCCGGGACTCCCGGGTGCTGTTGCACCTTTCCGTTCCTGACAAACTATTTTTGTGATGCATTATATTTCTTTGATTTTCTTGCTGCTATATATGTAGGTGAATACTTAATTACTAATATTTTCAATTGAAGTTGATTATCACAGACTCATTCAATTAGCTGCCATATTATCTCAAATTTATCCTAGTTTGTGACCATGTCATCCAAGTGGATCTTCATGGAGCAATGGGTCAACACTATTAACGATTAATGACATTTTGATTACTTTGAGGAGAAAATAGACCCCTTATCCGTGTTATGAATCTTATTAATTTGTTTGACACACTTTGCACTAAAGAAATGAGTCAGACAGGCACATCTCTGCACATCTTAACTTGTTCCTGTAGGTTCAATATGTTTCTTGTGCCACCCCACTTCTTATCTATTTTGGTGTCCGTGATCATCGCCACACACCAATATTATCCATCCGCTGCTGCCTGTGCTTCCACTATGCTCACTTTTGGGTTTAAAATTTGGTTTAGTTGTCAACGCAGGTGGCAAGAATGATGGCTCCTTGATGGGTTGTACATGCGAGGTTAGGTGCGTCTCCCTTATGGACAGCAATAAGCGACTCGACCGCACTAATGCAAAGTGAATATAATGCAAGATGCAAGATCGAGAAGTCGATGGATCAAGTGGGTATAGTTACAGCTATTGATTTTGCACGAGTAACTGTTTGGCCAAGGAGGAAAAGTTAGATGCATGTACAATACTAGGAAAATAAAAATGACATAACCCAAGGATGTTTTGTTTTTGCATTTTGGAATTTAGAGCTTTATTCAAACAAGAGCGTTCTCTGAACAATCAGCTAAAAGGTTGCTGATCAGGAAGCTGGGAGTCTCCGTAAGCCAGCTTTCGGTCACGGCCACATTGCATTCACGTTTAGCACATAGGTGAGCTGGACCATTAGCTGATCTACTTACATGTTGGATTACAAAAGAATGAAAACTAGCTAAAAGCTCTTCAATTTCTAAGATTATTGGTGCCACAACCGAACGACTGTTGAGGGGAGTGTTTCAGAGGTTTACCACCTCCAGGCTGTCTGTCTCCACCACCACATGCTCGAACCCTCTGAGATTTGCAAAGATTACTCCTTCTTGAACAGCAAGGGCTTCTGCAATCATGGGTTCGGTAACTCTTGGGTGTGGTTTACACCAGGCACCCAATAAGGCCGTAGACGATCTTGCCACGCCGCCGACTCCACTCTTCCCCTCATCATGATCAACTGCCGCGTCGGTGTTGATCTTAATCTGATCTGGCTTCGGAGGGCGCCAGCCGTGCCCGGGTAGAACGTGTGCATGTTGTATGGGAATATCAAGGAGGGCCAGGGCTTCCCGAGTGAGCTTCATCGAGTTGGCCGGGTCTATCTTGTCCCCATCATGCGTCCATCGATTGCGTGAGGTCCAAATGGACCACATCACAGTAACGATTGTAGCGCGCTCTCTAGCCGAGAGCCCTGGTTCACATAAAATGTCGGATGCCCACGTGGAGGGATGTAGCCTTGGTAATTTGATGTCCGTGAAGTCATGCGTGCTTCATCCTGCATCTCCGCATGTGAACAAAACATAAGAGCATGCTGAAGATCTTCATCATGTGCCTGACAAAGCTTGCAGATGCTAGTGTCTCGGATATGACGGTATTTGAGCGTGCATTCGTCCGGCAGTATACCACGAAGTACCCTCCACCAGAACACACGCACCTTAGGTACCACCTTGAGAGACCAAATAGCTTTCCACAACTGTTGTTTTTTCGCTGAAGCTTCTGTAACCGGCCCTTCTTCACGAGCTTGATGCTCTTTCTGAATCACTAGAGCTCGATACGCTGACTTGACGGTTTAGTTGCCTATCCTCTCATGTGCCCACGCAAAGGTATGTTCAGTATAGCCTCGGCGTCAGGTGCAATAAAATTCTGCCGAACTAGGTCTTGTTTCCAAGTCTAGGTATCTGTGTCAATTAGGTCACTGACTAGAGAAATGGTGGGAGCCATGGTGTCAACAGTGGCATCCTAGTGAGTGTTGTTGGTATCCACTTGTCAGCCCATGCATTGATCATAGTACCATCACCAACCCGTGTGACAACTCTTGCTAGCAAAGCCTCTCGCCCTGCGATGATAGCTCGCCAAGTAGCGGATGACGCCTTGGGTGCCGAGGCTTGCAAGAAATCTGAATCTGGGAAGTACCTTCCTTTCATAACTCTCGCGCAAAGTGACGTGGGATTTGTCAGGAATCGCCACCCATGTTTGCCTAGGAGAGCCAAGTTGAACAAATGGAGATCTCGGAAGCCCATTCCTCCCTGACATTTCTGGTTAGTGAGCTCTTTCCAAGAGACCCAATGGAGTGACCTCTTGTTGATTGAGCTACTCCACCAATACCGTGCCATGCTTGAAACAAGCTTTGCGCAAACCTTCTTCGTTAGCAGGAAACAACTCATACTGTATGTGGGGATGGCCTGAATGATAGTTTTAGTGAGTGTCTCTCGGGCCGGCACACGCAAAGAGCGTCTCCGACCAACTCTTCATTTTACTCCTGGACCTTTCACCGATGTGTTCAAAAGTGCCACTCGTGATCCGTCCAACTGCCGTAGGTAAGCCAAGGTATTTGTCACTGAATGCTTCTACCATGACTCCTAGTGTTCCTTTGATTGACTGCCTCGTGGATCTGGGTGTATTTGGGCTGAAGTAAATGGCGCTCTTGTCCTTGTCCACACACTGTCCGGACGCTTCATCGTAGATCCGCAGAATATCATTCAATCTCTCTGCACTTTGGGAGTTAGCATTGAGAAAAATCAAGCAGTCGTCTGCAAACAACAAATGACTAACCCATGGTGAACGGATGCTCGCCCTAATCCCTCTATCAATATGTCCTCCATGATATTTGAGTAGTGACGAGAACCCTTCTGCACAGAGCAAAAATAAATATGGTGATGCGGGATCCCCTTGCCGAAGCCCCCTAGAGGGCGTGAAGTAGGGCTATTGTTCACCATTATCCTAACAGAGAAGCGCACTGGGGTCACACACTTCATGATCAAGCTAATCAAAGTCCTGCTAAAACCCAGCTTCGTCATGATGGCCTCTAAGTAGTGCCACTCCACTCTGTCGTACGCTTTCATCATATCGAGCTTCACTGCACATGCATGATTTTTGCCTTTCTTCCTTCGATGTAAAGTGTGCACACTCTCGAAGGCCACCAATACATTATCAAGAATGAGGCGCCCAGAACAAATGCACTTTGTTCCTCGCTAATAATCTCATCCATACAACCTCTCAATCGGTTAGTAATAACCTTGGCCGCTATCTTATAGAGTACTGAACAAAGAGCAATAGGGCGGTATTGAGAGATTGATTGGGGGTACCGTACCTTGGGGATCAAGGTAATGGAAGTATCATTTAAGCCCGTCGGTAGTTCCCCCCCCGTTCAAGAAATATAACACTGCATTAGTTACGTCATCCTTTAACAAATGCCAGTGCCATTGGAAAAAGCCAACCGTGAAACCATCGACCCCCGGTGCCTTTGCTGGGGCCATCTGAAAAAGGGCAACATGAACTTCTTGCGCGTTGTATGGTTTCTCCAACATGTCAGCCGGCGTCACTTTGACCGGAACATGATCTAACAAATACGCTTGTATCGTATACTCCTTGAGAACTCAGAGAGTGCTTGATAGAACGCCTGCACTTCCTGCTTATCTTCACTCTCGTCGGCGCAAACAGAGCCATCATCTCTTTTCAATCCTCTGATTGATCTTGTTCATTCTTTGTCTTTGTTTGGCTTGAGCCTGGAAGTACCCCGTGTTACGGTCACCCGCCTGTAGGCACAGGACCCTGGAACGCTGCCGTAACCATATTTCTTCCTGTCGAAGGGCTTCACGTAGTTTGATGACAGTAGCTTTTTCTTCCTCCAACGGGCCACGTCCAATGGACTGTCTCCGTAGTTTGTCAAGTTTCTTTTGGAGCTGCCTGACTGTTCTAGCGAGACATCCGAATTCTTTTGCCCCCCATGGCGCAAGTTCCCTTTGCAGAGCATTGAGTGACTCTACAATCCCTTGCAAGCCTGGTGCACGCTCTTGCTTTCTCCATGAGTCTGTTACTAGTTTCTCATAATCTGGATGAGTTTGCCAAATAGTCTCATATCTAAATTGCTTCGCCCACGGTGAACCATCATTCTGCCTTGTCCCATGAAACTCTACCACCACAAAGAAGTGGCCGGACTCGGTAGTAGTGATGTGTCTCACCCGTATATCCTCGTAGTGCTGCCGAAAGGCTTCATTAGCAAAAGCTCGATCCAGCATTGCTTTAACATTGTGGTGTCCACCTTTCCGGTTATCCCATGTGTAAGCCATTCCAGACCAACCGAGGTCTTGGAAGGAAACTTCCTCAACGACTTCTCTGAATGCCTTCATTTGCCATTCCGACCTCGCCGTCTGGCTAAAGTGTTCGTCTCCAAACAAAGTCTCATTGAAGTCACCCATGCAAATCCAAGAGGAGTGTGGCAGGGTATACAATGTTCGAAGAAAGCGTCAACTGTGGTGCCTCTCCTCAACTCTTGGTGCACCGTAGAATCCTATAAATCTCCACTCCGAGGAGGCTTGATCCTTGACTCTCACCAGCACATCAATATGACTCTTACTATAGTTTTTCAGGTCGACATTGACGTCATTAGACCAGAAGAGGCCGACCCCTCCGCTAAGCCCAACACTATCCACGGCAAAACAACCTGCAAAACCCAGTGTGTATCGCAAATCTTCTACTCGTTTAGCCCTGATTTTAGTTTCCATGACAAAGAGCTGGGCAGGACCTTCTTGCTTCACCAAGAGGCGAAGCTCTCGAACCGCCTCGGGGTTCCCAAGCCGCCGGCAGTTCCAACTGATGCAAATCATTGGGATGGGCAGCGCTGCTCTGCAGACGCTGCCGAATTGTCGGGCGTTGGCTTTTTCTTCTTTGGTACTCGTTCCACCGCATTCTCATCTCCCTCCTTAGCACTTTCTGCATCCAACTCCGAAAGATTTTCAGTGTCGATCCTCGGGTTAGAGCCATCTGTCAGTAGTAGTGGTGATCCACTCTCAACCCGCTGATAGACTTGTTTTGGTATCTCTTTCCTCTTGTTGGATTGTGGTCTATTCTTGACAGGAGAGTTCACCTCTACCCCCCCCCCCCTTTACCCGCATTGCTGGAGTTCTTGGACACACGCTGGCTGCTAGGGCCTGAGTATTGATCTTTGCTCGAATTTTCCCCTGATGCAGCCGCCTTCCAGTCCTTAGGTGCCCTCAACTTGGACCCAAAAGGCAGCTCACCCTTTTCATCACGCGGTCCTGGAGCTGGGCAAAACAGATCTGAATGGCCAAGTCTGCCACAAGAAAAACAGAAGTGTGGAACTTGTTCGTACTGGATATCATAGAGAACTATTTTCTTTCATTTCGCAGAATCAATCAAGATCCATCTCCTCAAAGGTTTACTGACATCGTGTGCAATCCTCGCTCTCAGATATCCTCCCACATGATCAAACTGGATCGAGGTAGCATTCTTGTCGATCTGTTGAGCGATCAACTTTCCCCAGGAATCATCTCTGAGATTGTAGGGGAGATTTGGGACTCTAGCCCATAGATGGAGCCGGTCAAATTGAACCTCATCGGGTCGCATACTGTCCTCAAATTCAGCAAGTACAACAGCGTTCTTGCTTACATGCCATGGTGACCCGTTCCATATGCGATCACGATCTCTTTGCGTCTCAACTCCGCCACGAACGTGTTTTCACCCATCGATCTGAATTTCAAACCTCTAAGGTTTCCCCAGGCGGGCCGGAGCGCGTTAGCAATGGTTTGGACGTGAAGTAGTTTCCTATGCAGAACTCTACCCACAAGGAGCCACTTTTGTGCTTCACCTTCCTCTAGGTCATCGACAACTAGAGGAGTCGCCTCCTCATCCGTGATCCCGAGCTTCCCCAGAGCCTCCTCGAGCCGAGCTCTGTCCGACCGCGAGGAGCTGGAGTCCGCCTCGTGCTACTTGCCGCCCGCTGATGAAGCCATCCCCGGCCGGAACTGGTGGGCACCCCGCCGGATCGGGCCGACGAGCGTTGTTTCCATCCACCGAAACCCTAATCGCCGCCAAGGGGTTTTTAGGTTTTTGTGGAAAAACTGTATACGGATGTGCGGTCCAATTTAGCAATGTACTTTAAACTGACATAGTATTCTTTTTTACAGCAATTTTTTTGGTTCAAACAACACTATTTGTACGTTGCTGAAAAAGTAGTCTGCCTATTAGTATAGTAATCACTTACGTGAAAATACTAAACCATGTCCCTTGAAAATATATATTTATTTATTAAATATATTCTTAGCATACTAACATCACTTTCTCAATATTTCAGATTAATTCAGAGTTCATATTCAGTATACAGTATATTACAAAAATGAGATAAACAATTTGGGCTAGATGCCAGCGTATGAATAAGGATTTATTGACGACTGGCAGCCGATCTACAGTTTGTTTTGTAAGCAGAACTTAATTTTGTTTCCTGTGTTCGCCAAGGGTGTTATTGGCTAATGAAGGTTACAATTTGTCAACCAATCAACTTGGACGTCAGTATACATATATTTGGTCTTCTAAATTACCAACCATATGCTGAATCTGCAGTTTACAAACACTGGATATATAATCTTTGTACAAAGCTACCATAGTTTCCCTTCTTTGAATTTTTACTGCTTTAACCAGATTTTTTTCTGCCATACGCTACTCATCTCATTTATTTGTTGTTGTAGATTGCCAAGAAATGATGGTGCCTGGGTTGGATGTTGATTGCAACGTTGAGAATGTGGCCACTATTACATAATTAGAATGTCATATCCGGGGTCAATGTTTCAACCATTGTAGTTGATTGCAAGGTCGACAATTGAGCTACTACTAGATTGTTTCACATCTTGTAATCTTTGGAATGTGTTCTTTGTAATGCAACACAATCGATTTAATACATGATACTTTCTGTTTATTATATTGTGACTCCTATTCGCTAACTCGTAAATGACAATATATAAACTATAATTATTTGTTCATGTTGTCTAACAAAGCTTCTATTCCTTGCAATGATCTCCCATGTTCATTTGAAAATCCTTTTGCTTGTGGAGGGCAGCCACCAACGCATATGAAATGTTGTTAAGCTCTAGCTCTATGCATTGCTATCTTACAACGCTTCTTCATGTTGTTTACCAACGCATGTATATATGTTGTTTTAGACCCTTGCAACACCACCAACGGCAACGCATACTAATCTATTGGTGTAGACCATAGCAAAACATATATGGACATACGACAATGCATCGATGCGTTCTGTCAAGGGGTTCTGTTACAAGCGAGGATGGAGGCTACCGATTTAATCCATTCTTGCTTTGTGGTCGGACTTTGAAAGGAAGATATTTTCCTACTTCTAATTTCTAGAATGCATTAGCGCCAAGATCTGCGTCTGCTACTTGGTGTGCTATATTAGCCAGGCATGATTTACTCCAGAAGGGAGTCAAGTGGGGCATTGGTAATGGTGAAGATGTTTGTATTCTCTCAGATCATTGGATCCCTTCGACTCCTCCATAGCGACTGTATCGTCTTCTGCCTATACCCGCTAATGCCAAGGTAAAATGCTTCATTGATGAGGAATCTAGTATATCGAATCAAGATTCTGTTAGGGCATTTTTCCGTGATGATATTGCTGCAGAAATTCTTCGCGTTCCTATAAGCAGGCATGGTGGTGTGGATTTTGCAAGCTGACCTCTCACTAAGTCTGGTGAGCGACGCGTTTTCTTGAAACTTGCAGTAAGTGTGGTTCTGGACAATCCTCGAATGTGGCTTCCGAGGAGAAGAGTTGGAAGGCAATATGGTCTATTAAAGCACCCAAGAAAATGAAGGTCGTACTTTGGCGTTTCGCTCATAATTGCCTTCCATCTGGGGCTCAATTGCAATGCCGTCATGTTCCTGATGTTGCATGTCGTTGCTTCTGTGGGCGACTGGAAAGCGTGGAGCACGCCACACTTTTGTGTCCGTGTGCAAACACTGTTTGGATGCGATCAAGGAGTGGTCTGGCATTCAGCTTCGTCGCTCTTCTTTCAGGAATACCAAGCTTTCACTTTTTGATTTTCTCTCAAGATCTTCTGACAAAGAAGCCACGGTTCTAGTTGTTTCTTTTTGGCACTTAAGGGAAGCACAAAATGATGTGCGACACTCGTCAGAAGCTCCACATTCTCGTAATTAAGTTGAGAAAATCCGTGCTTACACTGACCTGATTTTGCAGCATCTACCTGTCATTAGGCGTGAGTCTTCTTCACCCAATCCAATGTGGACTCCACTGATGTCTACTACGCAACTTTATTCTTATAGACTCATGTTGGGCCTCCAAGCGCAGAGTTTTGTAGGACAGTAGCAATTTTCCCTCAAGTAGATGACCTAAGGTTTATCAATCCGTGGGAAGGCGTAGGATGAAGATTGTCTCTCTCAAACAACCTTGCAACCAAAAACAAGAAATCTCTTGTGTCCCCAATGTTGGGGAACGTAGTAATTTCAAAAAAAAAAATCTGCGCACACGCAAGATCATGGTGATGCATAGCAACGAGAGGGGAGAGTGTGTCCACGTACCCTCGTAGACCGAAAGCGGAAGCATTAGCACAATGTGGCTGATGTAGTCGTACGTCTTCACGATCCGACAGATCAAGTACCGAACGCACGGCACCTCCGAGTTCAGCACACGTTCAGCCCGATGACGTCCCTCGAACTCCGATCCAGCTGAGTGTTGAGGGAGAGTTTCACAAGACGACGGCGTGGCAGGACGATGATGATGTTCTCTTGACGCAGGCTTCACCTAAGCACCGCCACAAGATTATCGAGGTGGACTATGGTGGAGGGGGCACCGACACGGCTAAAAGATCAAACGATCAATTGTTGTGTCTCTAGGGTGCCCCCGCCCCAAAGATATAAAGGAGCAAGGGGGGAGGTGCGGCTGGCCTAGAGGGGGCGCGCCAGGAGGAGTCCTACTCCCACCGGGAGTAGGACTCCCCCCCCCCCTTTCCTAGTTGGATTAGGACTTGGGGGGAAAGATGTGCAGGAGAAGAAGGAAGGGGGGGCGCCGCCCCCCTCTCCTTGTCCTATTCAGACTAGGGGGAGGGGCGCGTGGCCCTTGCCCTGGCCGCCTCTCCTCTTCTCCACTAAGGCCCACTATGGCCCATTAACCCCGGGGTTCCAGAACCTCCCATCTCCAGAAATCCGATTTCACCGGAACACTTCCGATATCCAAACATAGGCTTGCAATATATCAATCTTCATGTCTCGACCATTTCGAGACTCCTCGTCATGTCCGTGATCACATCCGGACTCGAACAACCTTCGTACATCAAAACATATAAACTCATAATATAACTATCATCGAAGCGTTAAGCGTGCGGACCCTACGGGTTCAAGAACTATGTAGACATGACCGAGACACGTCTCGTCAATAACCAATAAGCGGAACCTGGATGCTCATATTGGCTCCTACATATTCTACGAAGATCTTTATCGGTTAGACCGCATAACAACATACGTTGTTCCCTTTGTCATCGGTATGTTACTTGCCCGAGATTCGATCGTCGGTATCTCAATACCTAGTTCAATCTCGTTACCGGCAAGTCTCTTTACTCGTTCCGTAATACATCATCTCGCAACTAACTCATTAGTTACAATGCTTGCAAGGCTTATAGTGATGTGCATTACCGAGAGGGCCCAGAGATACCTCTTTGACAATCGGAGTGACAAATCCTAATCTCAAAATACGCCAACCCAACAAGTACCTTCGGAGACACCTGTAGAGCACCTTTATAATAACCCAGTTTCGTTGTGACGTTTGGTAGCACACAAAGTGTTCCTCCGGTAAACGGGAGTTGCATAATCTCATAGTCATAGGAACATGTATAAGTCATGAAGAAAGCAATAGAAGAATACTAAACGATCGTGTGCCAAGCTAACGGAATGGGTCATGTCAATCACATCATTCTCCTAATGATGTGATCTTGTTAATCAAATGACAACTCATGTCTATGGCTAGGAAACTTAACCATCTTTGATCAACGAGCTAGTCAAGTAGAGACATACTAGTGACACTCTGTTTGTCTATGTATTCACACATGTATTATGTTTCCGGTTAATACAATTCTAGCATGAATAATAAACATTGACCATGATATAAGGAAATAAATAATAACTCTATTATTGCCTCTAGGGCATATTTCCTTCAGTCTCCCACTTGCACTAGAGTCAATAATCTAGATTACATAGTAATGATCCTAACACCCATGGAATCTTGGTGTTGATCATGTTTTGCTCGTGGAAGAGGTTAAGTCAACGGGTCTGCAACATTCAGATCTGTATGTATCTTGCAAATTTCTATGTCTCCCTTCTGGACTAGATCCCGGATGGAATTGAAGCGTCTCTTGATGTGCTTGGTTCTCTTGTGAAATCTGGATTCCTTCGCCAAGGCAATTGCACCAGTATTGTCACAAAAGATTTTCATTGGACACGATGCACTAGGTATGACACCTAGATCGGATATGAACTCCTTCATCCAGACTCCTTCATTTGCTGGTTCCGAACCAGCTATGTACTCCGGTCCACACGTAGATCCCGCCACGACGCTTTGTTTAGAACTGCACCAACCGACATTTCCACTGCTCAATGTAAACACGTATCCGGTTTGCGATTTAGAATCATCCGGATCAGTGTCAAAGCTTTTATCAACGTAACCATTTACGATGAGCTCTTTGTCACCTCCATAAACGAGAAACATATCCTTAGTCCTTTTCAGGTATTTTAGGATGTTCTTGACCGCTGTCCAGTGATCCACTCCTGGATTACTTTGGTACCTCCCTGCTAGACTTATAGCAAGGCACACATTAGGTCTGGTACACAGCATTGCATACATAGTAGACCCTATAGCTGAAGCATAGGGAACATCTTTCATTTTCTCTCTATCTTCTGCAGTGGTCGGGCATTGAGTCTTACTCAACTTCACACCTTGTAACACAGGCAAGAACCCTTTCTTTGCTTGATCCATTTTGAACTTCTTCAAAACTTTGTCAAGGTATGTGCTTTGTGGAAGTCCAATTAAGCGTCTTGATCTATCTCTATAGATCTTAATGCCCAATATATAAGCAGCTTCACCGAGGTCTTTCATTGAAAAACTCTTATTCAAGTATCCCTTTATGCTATCCAGAAATTCTATATCATTTCCAATCAGCAATATGTCATCCACATATAATATCAGAAATGCTACAGAGCTCCCACTCACTTTCTTGTAAATACAGGCTTATCCAAAAGTCTGTACAAAACCAAATGCTTTGATCACACTGTCAAAGCATTTATTCCAACTCCGAGAGGCTTGCACCAGTCCATAAATGGATCGCTGGAGCTTGCACACTAAAACCTTCCGGTTGCATCATATACAACTCTTCTTCCAGAAATCCATTCAGGAATGCAGTTTTGACATCCATTTGCCAAATTTCATAATCATAAAATACGATAATTGTTAACATGATTCGGACAGACTTAAGCATCCTACGGGTGAGAAGGTCTCATCGTAGTCAATCCCTTGAACTTGTCGAAAACCTTTCGCAACAAGTCGAGCTTTGTAGACAGTAACATTACC
The DNA here is from genome assembly GCA_021605145.1 of Aegilops bicornis. Lineage (NCBI taxonomy): Eukaryota > Viridiplantae > Streptophyta > Magnoliopsida > Poales > Poaceae > Aegilops > Aegilops bicornis. The sequence continues at coordinate 713,743,099 of CM038671.1, forward strand.
GTCGGCGTCAGTCTTCTTCTTGAAGATCCATTTATTCTCAATTGCTTGCCGATCATCGGGCAAGTCAACCAAAGTCCACACTTTGTTCTCATACATGGATCCCATCTCAGATTTCATGGCCTCAAGCCATTTTGCGGAATCTGGGCTCACCATCGCTTCTTCATAGTTCGTAGGTTCATCATGGTCTAGTAACATGACTTCCAGAACAGGATTACCGTACCACTCCGGTGCGGATCTTACTCTGGTTAATCTACGAGGTTCAGTAACAACTTGATCTGAAGTTTCATGATCATCATCATTAACTTCCTCACTAGTTGGTATAGACGTCACAGGAACCGGTTTCTGTGATGAACTACTTTCTAATAAGGGAGCAGGTACGGTTACCTCATCAAGTTCTACTTGTTGGGGAACGTAGCAGAAATTCAAAAATTTCCTACGTGTCACCAAGATCTATCTATGGAGAAACCAGCAACGAGGGAAGGAGAGTGCATCTACATACCCTTGTAGATCGCTAAGCGGAAGCGTTCAAGAGAACGGGGTTGAAGGAGTCGTACTCGTCGTGATCCAAATCACCGGAGATCCTAGTGCCGAACGGACGGCACCTCCGCGTTCAACACACGTACAGCCCGGTGACGTCTCCCATGCCTTGATCCAGCAAGGATAGAGGGAGAGGTTGACGAAGACTCCGTCCAACAGCAGCACAACGGCGTGGTGGTGATGGAGGAGCGTGGCAATCCTGCAGGGCTTCGCCAAGCACCACGGGAGAGGAGAAGGGAGAGAGGTAGGGCTGCACCAGGGAGAGGTCAAATTCATGTGTTTGCAGCCCCAAATACCTCAACTATATATAGGGGAGAGGGAGGGGGCTGCGCCTCCCCTAGGGTTCCCACCCCAAGGGGTGCGGCTGCCCCCAAAACCCATCTAGGGTGCGGCCAAGGGGGGAGAGGGGAAACTTGCCCCCAAGTTAGGTGGGTGCGCCTCCCCTGCACCCTAGGCGCCTTGGGCCCCAGGGGGGGCGCACCAGCCCACCCTGGGCTAGTCCCTCCCACACTTGGCCCATGCAGCCCTCCGGGGATGGTGGCCCCACTTGGTGGACCCCCGGGACCCTCCCGGTGGTCCCGGTACGTTACCGATAAAACCCGAAACTTTTCCAGTGACCAAAACAGGACTTCCCATATATAAATCTTTACCTCCGGACTATCCCGTAACTCCTCTTGACATCCGAGATCTCATCCGGGACTCCGAATAACATTCGGTAACCACATACAAACTTCCTTTATAACCCTAGCGTCATCGAACCTTAAGTGTGTAGACCCTACGGGTTCGGGAACCATGCAGACATGACCGAGACGTTTTTCGGTCAATAACCAACAGCGGGATCTGGATACCCATGTTGGCTCCCACATGTTCCACGATGATCTCATCGGATGAACCACAATGTCAAGGACTCAATCGATCCCGTATACAATTCCCTTTGTCTAGCGGTATTGTACTTGCCCGAGATTCGATCATCGGTATCCCGATACCTTGTTCAATCTCGTTACTGGCAAGTCTCTTTCCTCGTTCCGTAACACATCATCCCGTGATCAACCCCTTGGTCACATTGTGCACATTATGATGATGTCCTACCGAGTGGGCCCAGAGATACCTCTCCGTTTACACGGAGTGACAAATCCCAGTCTCAATTCGTACAACCCAATGGACACTTTCGGAGATACCGTAGTGCACCTTTATAGCCACCCGATTCGCTGTGACGTTTGGTACACCAAAGCATTCCTACGGTATCCGGGAGTTGCACAATCTCATGGTCTAAGGAAAATATATTTTACATTAGAAAAGCTTTAGCATACGAAGTACGATCTTTGTGCTAAGCTTAGGATTGGGTCTTGTCCATCACATCATTCTCCAAATGATGTGATCTCGTTATCAATGACATCCAATGTCCATGGTCAGGAAACCTTAACCATCTGTTGATCAACGAGCTAGCCAACTAGAGGCTTACTAGGGACATGGTGTTGTCTATGTATCCACACATGTATCTGAGTTTCCTATCAATACAATTATAGCATGGATAATAAACGATTATCATGAACAAGGAAATATAATAATAACCAATTTATTATTGCCTCTAGGGCATATTTCCAACAGTCTCCCACTTGCACTAGAGTCAATAATCTAGTTCACATCGCTATGTGATCAACACTCATAGGTCACATCTCCATGTGACCAACATCCAAGAGTTTACTAGTGTCACTAAACTAGTTCACATCATCATGTGATTAAGACTCAATGAGTTCTGGGGTTTGATCATGTTTTTCTTGTGAGAGAGGTTTTAGTCAACGGGTCTGCAACATTCAGATCTGTATGTACTTCGCAGATCTCTATGTCATATTGTAAATGTTACTTCCACGCTCCACTTGGAGCTATTCCAAATGGTTGTTTCACTATACGTATCCGGTTTGCTACTCAGAGTCACTCGGATAGGTATTAAAGCTTGCATCGACGTAACCCTTTACGTCGAACTCTTTATCACCTCCATAATCGAGAAACATATCCTTATTCCTCTAAGGATAATTTTGACCGCTATCTGGTGAACCACTCCTTGATCACCTTTGTACCCTCTTGCCGATATGTAGCAAGGCACACATCAAAAGTGCGGTACACAAAGATAGCATACTGTAGAGCCTACGTCTAAGGCATAGGGGACGACCTTCGTCCTTTCTCTCTTTTCTGCCGTGGTCGAGCTTTAATTTTTAACTTCATACCTTACAACTCAAGCAAGAACTCCTTCTTTGACTGATCCATCTTGAACACCTTCAAGATCATGTCAAGGTATGTGCTCATTTGAAAGTATTATTAAACATTTTGATCTATCTTATAGATCTTGATGCTTATTGTTCAAGTAGCCTAATCCAGGTTTTCTATTGAAAAACACCTTTCAAATAACCCTATATGCTTTCCAGAAATTATACATCATTTCTGATCAACAATATGTCAACAACATATACTCATCAGAAATTCTATAGTGCTCCCACTCACTTCTTTCGAAATACAAGTTTCTCATAAACTTTGTATAAATCCAAAATCTTTGATCATCTCATCAAAGCGCACATTCCAACTCCGAGATGTTTACTCCAGTCCTTAGAAGGATCGCTGGAGCCAGCATACCTTTTAGCATCCTTAGGATCGACAAAACCTTTCTAATTGTATAATATACAACCTTTCCTTATGAAAACTGGTAAGGAAACTAGTTTTGACATCCATCTGCCAGATTTATAAATGCAGCTAATGCTAACATGATTCCGACGGACTTAAGCATCGCTACGGATGAGAAAATCTCATCGTAGTCAACTCCTTGAACTTGTGAAAAATACTCTTTGCCACAAGTCGAGCTTCATATACGGTGACATTACCGTCCACGTCCGTCTTCTTCTTAAAGATCCATTTATCTCAATGGCTTGCCGATCATCGGGCAAGTCCACCAAAGTCCATGCTTTATTCTGATACATGGATCCTATCTCGGATTTCATGGCTTCTAACCATTTGTTGGAATTTGGGCCCACCATCGCTTCTCCATAGCTCGTAGGTTCATTGTTGTCTAGCAACATGACTTTCAAGACAGGATTATTGCACCACTCTGAAGTAGCACGCATCCTTGTCACCCTACGAGGTATGGTAGTGACTTGATCCAAAACTTCATGATCACTATCATAAGCTTCTACTTCAATTGGTGTAGGCGCCACAGGAACAACTTCTTGTGCCCTGCTACACACTTGTTGAAGTGATGGTTCAACAACCTCATCAAGTCTCCACCATCCTCCCACTCAATTCTTTCGAGAGAAACTTTTCCTCGAGAAAGGACCCGTTTCTAGAAACAATTACTTTTGCTTTCGGATCTTGAGATAGGAGGTATACCCAACTGTTTTTGGTTGTCCTATGAAGATGTATTTATCCGTTTTGGGTTTGAGCTTATCACGATGAAAGTTTTTCACATAAGCGTTGCAGCCCCAAACTTTCAAGAAACGACAGCTTAGGTTTCTCTAAACCATATTCAAACAGTGTTGTCTCAACGGAATTACGTGGTGCCCTATTAAAAGTGAGTGCGGTTGTCTCTAATGCCTAACCCATGAATGATAGTGGTAATTCGATAAGACACATCATGGTACGCGCCATATCTAATAGGGTGCAACTATGATGTTCGGACACACCATCATACTATGGTGTTCCAGGCGGTATTTATTGTGAAACAATTTCCACAATGTCTTAATTGTGTGCCAAAGCTCAGAATCTCAGATACTCATCTCTATGATCATATCATAGACATTTTATCCTCTTGTCACGATGATCTTCAACTTCACTCTGAAATTACTTGAACCATTCAATAATTCAGACTTGTGTTTCATCAAGTAAATACACTCAAGATCTACTCAAATCATCCGTGAAGTAAGAACATAACGATATTCATCGATGCCTAAGCACTCATTGGACTGCACACATCAAAATGTGTTACTTCCAACAAGTTGCTATCTTGTTCCATCTTTGAAACCGAGGCTTTTCACCATCTTGTCCATGTGGTATGATTTGCATATCTCAAGTGATTTAAAATCAAGTGAGTCCAAACGATCCATCTGCATGGAGTTTCTTCATGCGTATACACCAATAGACATGGTTCGCATGTCTCAAACTTTTCAAAAACGAGTGAGTCCAAAGATCCATCAACATGGAGCTTCTTCATGCGTTTTACACCAATATGAATTACATGGCAGTGCCAAAAGTAAGTGGTACTATCATTACTAACTTATATCTTTTGACATGAACATGTGTATCACTACGATCGAGATACAATAAACCATTCCTTTAGGTGCAAGACCATTGAAGGTATTATTCAAATAAATAGAGTAACCATTATTCTCCTTAAATGAATAAATCAGACAAGTATAGACATAATCCAATCATGTCTATGCTCAACGCAAACACCAAATGACAATTATTCTGGTTTAATACTAATCTTGATGGTAGAGGGAGCGTGCGATGTTTGATCACATCAAACTTGGAAACACTTCCAACACATATCATCAGCTCACCTTTGGCTAGTCTCTGTTTATTCCGTAGCCTTTTATTTCGAGTTACTAACACTTAGCAACCGAACCGGTATCTAATACCCTGGTGCTACTAGGAGAACTAGTAAAGTACACATTAACATAATGTATATCAAATATACTTCTATTGACCTTGCCAGCCTTCTCATCTACCAAGTATCTAGGGTAATTACGCTCCAAAGTTGGTTGTTCCCCTCATTACGTAAGCACTTAGTCTCGGGTTTGGGTTCATCCTTGGGTTTCTTTATCGAGCAAAGCAACTGATTTGTTGTTTCATGAAGTACCCCGCTTGCCCTTGCCCTTCTTGAAACTAGTGGTTTCACTAACCATCAACAATTGATGCTCCTTCTTGATTTCTACATTCATGTGTCGAACATTGCGAATAGCTCAAGGATCATCATATCTATCCCTGATATGTTATAGTTCATCACGAAGCTCTAACATCTTGGTGGCAATGACTTTGGAGAAACATCACTATCTCATCTGGAAGATCAACTCCCACTCGATTCAAGTGATTGTTGCACTCGGAAAATCTGAGCACAAGCTCAACGATTGAGCTTTTCTCCCTTAGTTTGCAGGCTAAGAAAATCGCCTGAGGTCTTATACCTCTTGACGTAGGCACGAGCCTGAAATCCCAATTTCAGCCCTCGAAACATCTCATATGTTCCGCGACGTTTGAAAAACGCCTTTGGTGCCTCAACTCTAAACCGCTTAACCGGACTATCACGTAGTTATCAAAACGTGTATGTCCGGAGTTCGCAACAACCACACGCATTTACGCTTGGGGTTCAAAGCACACCGAGCGGTGCATTAAGGACATAAGCTTTTTCTGTCCGCATAATCGCCATCGCCAACTTTCAATTATATTTTCTCTAGGAACATATCTAAACAGTGGAACTAAAGCGCGAGCTTACGACATAATTTGCAAAGATCTTTTGACTATGTTCATGATAATTAAGTTCATCTCATGAAATCCCACTCAGATAGACATCCCTCTAGTCATCTAAGTGATTACATGATCCGAGTCAACTAGGACGTGTCCGATCATCACGTGAGACGGACTAGTCATCATCGGTGAACATCTTCATGTTGATCGTATCCTCCATACGACTCATGCTCGACCTTTCGGTCTCTTGTGTTCCGAGGCCATGTATGTACATGCTAGGCTCGCTAAGTTAACCTAAGTGTTTCAAGGTGTAAATCTGGCTTACACCCGTTGTATGTGAACGTAAGAATCTATCACACCGATCATCACGTGGTGCTTGAACGATTTAACTTTCGCAACGGTGCACGCTTAGGGGAACACTTTCTTGAAATTTTAATGAGGGATCATCTTATTTACTACCATCGTTCTAAGCAAATAAGATGCATAAACATGAAAAACATCACATGCAATCAAATAGTGACATGACATGGCCAATATCATTTTGCTCCTTTTGATCTCCATCTTCGGGGCTCCATGATCATCATCGTCACCGGCATGACACCATGATCCCCATCATCATGATCTCCATCATCGTGTCTCCATGAAGTTGTCTCGCCAACTTATTACTTCTACTACTATGTCTACCGGTTAGCAATAAAGTAAAGTAATTACATGGCGTTTGTTCAATGACACGCAGGTCATACAATAAATTAAGACAACTCCTATATTCTCGCCGGTTGTCATACTCATCGACATGCAAGTCGTGATTCCTATTACAAGAACATGATCAATCTCATACATCACATATCATTCATCACATTCTTCTTGGCCATATCACATCACATAGCATACCCTGCAAAAACAAGTTAGACGTCATGTAATTGTTGTTTGCATGTTTTACGTGGCTGCTATGGGTTTCTAGCAAGAACGTTTCTTACCTACGCAAAACCACAACGTGATATGCCAATTGCTATTTACCCTTCATAAGGACCCTTTTCATCGAATCCGTTCCGACTAAAGTGGGAGAGACTGGCACCCGCTAGCCACCTTATGCACCAAGTGCACGTCAGTCGGTGGAACCTGTCTCACGTAAGTGTACGTGTAAGGTCGGTCCCGGCCGCTTCATCCCACAGTACCGTCGAAACAAGATTGGACTAGTAACGGTAAGCATATTGAACAAAATCAACGCCCAAAACTACTTTGTGTTCTACTCGTGCAAAGAATCTACGCAATAGACCTAGCTCATGATGCCACTGTTGGGGAACGTAGCAGAAATTCAAAATTTTCCTACGTGTCACCAAGATCTATCTATGGAGAAACCAGCAACGAGGGAAGGAGAGTGCATCTACATACCCTTGTAGGTCGCTAAGTGGAAGCGTTCAAGAGAACGGGGTTGAAGGAGTCGTACTCGTCGTGATCCAAATCACCGGAGATCCTAGTGTCGAACGGACGGCACCTCCGCGTTCAACACACGTACAGCCCGGTGACGTCTCCCATGCCTTGATCCAGCAAGGAGAGAGGGAGAGGTTGAGGAAGACTCCGTCCAACAGCAGCACAACGGCGTGGTGGTGATGGAGGAGCGTGGCAATCCTGCAGGGCTTCGCCAAGCACCACGGGAGAGGAGAAGGGAGAGAGGTAGGGCTGCGCCAGGGAGAGGTCAAACTCATGTGTTTGCAGCCCCAAATACCTCAACTATATATAGGGGAGAGGGAGGGGGCTGCGCCTCCCCTAGGGTTCCCACCCCAAGGGGTGCGGCTACCCCCAAAACCCATCTAGGGTGCGGCCAAGGGGGGGGGGAGAGGGAAACTTGCCCCCAAGTTAGGTGGGTGCGCCTCCCAAACCCTAGGCGCCTTGGGCCCTTGTGGGCGCACCAGCCCACCCGGGCTGGTCCCTCCCACACTTGGCCCATGAACCCTCCGGGCCGGTGGCCCCACTTGAGGACCTCGACCCTCCCGTGGTCCCAGACGTTACCGATAAAACCCAAACTGTTCCGGTGACCAAAACAGACTTCCCATATATAAATCTTTACCTCCGGACTAGTCCGGAACTCCTCGTGACGTCCGGGATCTCATCCGGGACTCCGAACAACCTTCGGTAACCACATACAAACTTACTTTATAACCCGAGCGTCATCGAACCTTAAGTGTGCAGACCCTACGGGTTCGGGAACCATGCATACGACCGAGAGGTTCTCCGTCAATAACCAACAGCGAGATCTGGATACCCATGTTGGCTCCCACATGTTCCACGATGATCTCATCGGATGAACCACGATGTCAAGGACTCAATCGATCCCGTGATACAATTCCCTTTGTCTAGCGGTATTGTACTTGCCGAGATTCGATCGTCGGTATCCCGATACCTTGTTCAATCTACATCGCAAGTCTCTTTACTCGTTCCATAACACATCATCCCGTGATCAACCCCTTGGTCACATTGTGCACATTATGATGATGTCCTGCCGAGTGGGCCCAGAGATACCTCTCCGCTTACACGGAGTGACAAATCCCATCTCGATTCATGCCAACCCAATGACACTTTCGAGATACCAGAGTGCACCTTTATAGCCACCCGATTACGTTGTGACTTTTGGTACACCCAAAGCATTCCCTACGGTATCCGGAGTTGCACAATCTCATGGTCTAAGGAAAATATATTTTACATTAGAAAAGCTTTAGCATACAATGGCACGCATCTTTGTGCTAAGCTTAGGATTGTTCTTGTCCATCACATCATTCTCCAAATGATGTGATCTCGTTATCAATGACATCCAATGTCCATGGTCAGGAAACCTTAACCATCTGTTGATCAACGAGCTAGCCAACTAGAGGCTTACTAGGGACATGGTGTTGTCTATGTATCCACACATGTATCCGAAGTTTCCTATCAATACAATTATAGCATGGATAATAAACGATTATCATGAACAAGGAAATATAATAATAACCAATTTATTATTGCCTCTAGGGCATATTTCCAACACTACTTTCCTCCCACTCACTTCTTTCGAGAGAAACTCCTTCTCTAGAAAGGATCCATTCTTAGCAATGAATGTCTTGCCTTCGGATCTGTGATAGAACGTGTACCCAACCGTTTCCTTTGGGTATCCTATGAAGACACATTTTTTCGATTTGGGTTCGAGCTTATCAGGTTGAAGCTTTTTCACATAAGCATCGCAGCCCCAAACTTTAAGAAACGGCAACTTTGGTTTCTTTCCAAACCATAGTTCATAAGGCGTCGTCTCAACGGATTTTGATGGTGCCCTATTTAACGTGAATGCAGCCGTCTCTAAAGCATAACCCCAAAACGATAGCGGTAAATCAGTAAGAGACATCATAGATCGCACCATATCTAGTAAAGTACGATTACGACGTTCGGACACACCATTACGTTGTGGTGTTCCGGTATGGAGTTGCGTAAACTATTCCGCATTGTTTCAAATGTAGACCAAACTCGTAACTCAAATATTCTCCTCCACGATCAGATCGTAGAAACTTTATTTTCTTGTTACGATGATTCTCAACTTCACTCTGAAATTCTTTGAACTTTTCAAATGTTTCCGACTTATGCTTCATTAAGTAGATATACCCATATCTGCTTAAATCATCTGTGAAGGTGAGAAAATAACGATACCCCCCACGAGCCTCAACATTCATCGGACCACATACATCTGTATGTATGATTTCCAACAAATCTGTTGCACTCTCCATAGTACCGGAGAACGGCGTTTTAGTCATCTTGCCCATAAGGCACGGTTCGCAAGTACCAAGTGATTCATAATCAAGTGGTTCCAAAAGTCCATCAGTATGGAGTTTCTTCATGCGCTTTACACCGATATGACCTATACGGCAAAGTGCCACAAATAAGTTGCACTATCATTATCAACTCGCATCTTTTGGCTTCAACATTATGAATATGTGTATCACTACTATCAAGATTCATCAAAAATAGACCACTCTTCAAGGGTGCATGACCATAAAAGATATTACTCATATAAATAGAACAACCATTATTCTCTCGACTTAAATGAATAACCGCCTCACATCAAACAAGATCCGGATATAATGTTCATGCTCAACTCCGGCACCAAATAACAATTATTTAGGTCTAAAACTAATCCCGAAGGTAGATGTAGAGGTAGCGTGCCGACCGCGATCACATCGACTTTGGAACCATTTCCCACGCGCATCGTCACCTCGTCCTTGGCTAGTGTTCGCTTAATACGTAGTCCCTGTTTCGAGTTGCAAATATTAGCAACGGAACTAGTATCAAATACCCAGGTGCTACTATGAGCTCTAGTAAGGTACACATCAATAACATGTATATCACATATACCTTTGTTCACCTTGCCATCCTTCTTATCCGCCAAATACTTGGGGCAGTTCCGCTTCCAGTGACCACCGCTTGAAGTAGAAGCACTCGATTTTAGGCTTAGGTCCAGACTTTGGGTTTCTTCTCCCGAAAGCAACTTGCTTGCTGTTCTTCTTAAGTTCCCCTTCTTCTCCCCTTTGCCCCTTTTCTTGAAACTAGTGGTCTTATTGACCATCAACACTTGATGCTCCTTTTTGATTTCTACCTCCGCAGCCTTTAGCATTGCGAAGAGCTCGGGAATCGTCTTATCCATCCCTTGCATGTTATAGTTCATCACGAAGCTATTGTAGCTTGGTGGCAGTGATTGGAGAATTATGTCAATGACGCTATCATCCGGAAGATTCACTCCCAGTTGAATCAAGTGATTATTATACCCAAACATTTTGAGTATATGCTCACTGACAGAACTATTCTCCTCCATCTTGCAGCTGTAGAACTTATTGGAGACTTCATATCTCTCAATCCGGGCATTCTTTTGAAATATTAACTTCAACTCTTGGAACATCCCATATGCTCCATGACGTTCAAAACGTCGTTGAAGTCCCGGTTCTAAGACGTAAAGCATGGCACATCGAACTATCAAGTAGTCATCAGCTTTGCTCTGCCAGACGTTCTTAACGCTCGCCAGTTACATCAAGAAGCAGTTCGCACCCAACGGTGCTTCGGGACGTAATTCTTCCGGTGCAGCAATGAGGATAATCCTCAAGTTACGGACCCAGTCCGTGTAATTGCTACCATCATATTTCAACTTTGCTTTCTCAAGGGACGCATTAAAATTCAACGGAACAACAGCACGGCCATCTATCTACAATCAACATAGACAAGCAAGATACTATCAGGTACTAAGTTCATGATAAATTTAAGTTCAATTAATCACATTACTTAAGAACTCCCACTTAGATAGACATCCCTCTAATCTTCTAAGTGATCACGTGATCCAAATCAACTAAACCATAACCGATCATCACGTGAAATGGAGTAGTTATCAATGGTGAACATCACTTTGTTGATCATATCTACTATATGATTCATGCTCGACCTTTCGGTATCAGTGTTCCGAGGCCATATCTGCATATGCTAGGCTCGTCAAGTTTAACCTGAGTATTCTGCGTGTGCAAAACTGGCTTGCACCCGTTGTAGATGGACGTAGAGCTTATCACACCCGATCATCACGTGGTGTCTGGGCACGACGAACTTTGGCAATGGTGCATACTCAGGGAGAACACTTTTATCTTGAAATTTTGTGAAAGATCATCTTATAATGCTACCGTCAATCAAAGCAAGATAAGATGCATAAAAGATAAGCATCACATGCAATCAATATGCGTGATATGATATGGCCATCATCATCTCGTGCTTGTGATCGCCATCTCCGAAGCACCGTCATGATCACCATCGTCACCGGCGCGACGCCTTGATCTCCATCGTAGCATCGTTGTCGTCTCGCCAATCTTATGCTTCTATGACTATCGCTACCGCTTAGTGATAAAGTAAAGCATTACAGGGCGATTGCATTGCATAGAATAAAGCGACAACCATATGGCTCCTGCCAGTTGCCGATAACTCGGTTACAAAACATGATCATCTCATACAATAAAATATAGCATCACGTCTTGACCATATCACATCACAACATGCCCTGCAAAAACAAGTTAGACGTCCTCTACTTTGTTGTTGCAAATTTTACGTGGCTGCTACGGGCTTAGCAAGAACCGTTCTTACCTACGCATCAAAACCACAACGATAGTTTGTCAAGTTGGTGTTGTTTTAACCTTCGCAAGGACCGGGTGTAGACACACTCGGTTCAACTAAAGTTGGAGAAACTGACACCCGCCAGCCACCTATGTGCAAAGCACGTCGGTAGAACCAGTCTCGCGTAAGCGTCTGGCGTAATGTCGGTCCGGCTGCTTCATCCAACAATACCGCCGAACCAAAGTATGACATGTTGGTAAGCAGTATGACTTATATCGCCCACAACTCACTTGTGTTCTACTCGTGCATATGACATCTACGCATAAGACCTGGCTCGGATGCCACTGTTGGGGAACATAGTAATTTCGAAAAAATTCCTACGCACACGCAAGATCATGGTGATGCATAGCAACGAGAGGGGAGAGTGTGTCCACGTACCCTCATAGACCGAAAGCGGATGCGTTAGCACAACGCGGTTGATGTAGTCGTACGTCTTCACGATCTGACCGATCAAGTACCGAACGCACGGCACCTCCGAGTTCAGCACACGTTCAGCCTGATGACGTCCCTCGAACTCCGATCCAGCCGAGTGTTGAGGGAAAGTTTCGTCAGCGCGACGGCTTGGTGATGATGATGATGTTCTACTGACGCACGGCTTCGCCTAACCACCGCTACAGTATTATCGAGGTGGACTATGGTGGAGGGCGGCACCGCACATGGCTAAAAGATCAAACGATCAATTGTTGTGTCTCTAGGGTGCCCCCTGCCCCCGTATATAAAGGAGCAAGGGGGGAGGTGTGGCCAGCCTAGAGGGGGCGCGCCAGGAGGAGTCCTACTCCCACCGGGAGTAGGACTCCCCCCCTTTCCTAGTTGGGTTAGGACTTGTGGGGAAAGAGGTGGAGGAGAAGAAGGAAGGGGGGCGCCGCCCCCCTCTCCTTGTCCTATTCATACTAGGGGGGAGGGGGGCGCGGCCCTTGCCCTGGCCGCCTCTCCTCTTCTCCACTAAGGCCCACTATGGCCCATTAACCCCCGGGGGGTTCCGGTAACCTCCTGCATCTCGGTAAAATCCCGATTTCACCCGGAACACTTCCGATATCCAAACATAGGCTTCCAATATATCAATCTTCATGTATCGACAATTTCGAGACTCCTCGTCATGTCCGTGATCACATCCGGGACTTCGAACAACCTTCGGTACATCAAAACATATAAACTCATAATATAATTGTCATCGAAACGTTGTTGCGTCGCGGACCCTACGGGTTCGAGAACTATGTAGACATGACCGAGACATGTCTCCGTCAATAACCAATAGCAGAACCTGGATGCTCATATTGGCTCCTACATATTCTACTGAAGATTTTTATTGGGCATCGCATAACAACATACGTTGTTCCCTTTGTCATCGATATGTTACTTGCCCGAGATTCGATCGCCGGTATCTCAATACCTAGTTCAATCTCGTTACCGGCAAGTCTCTTTACTCATTCCGTAATACATCATCTCGCAACTAACTCATTAGTTACAATGCTTGCAAGGCTTATAGTGATGTGCATTACCGAGACGGCCCAGAGATACCTCTCCGACAATCGGAATGACAAATCCTAATCTCGAAATACGCCAACCCAACAAGTACCTTCGGAGACACCTGTAGAGCACCTTTATAATCACCCAGTTACATTGTGATGTTTGGTAGCACACAAAGTGTTCCTTCGGTAAACGGGAGTTGCATAATCTCATAGTCATAGGAACATGTATAAGTCATGAAGAAAGCAATAGCAGAATACTAAACGATCGTGTGCTAAGCTAACGGAATGGGTCATGTCAATCACATCATTCTCCTAATGATGTGATCCTGTTAATCAAATGACAACTCATGTCTATGGCTAGGAAACTTAACCATCTTTGATCAACGAGCTAGTCAAGTAGAGGCATACTAGTGACACTCTGTTTGTCTATGTATTCACACATGTATTATGTTTCCGGTTAATACAATTCTAGCATGAATAATAAACATTTATCATGATATAAGGAAATAAATAATAACTTTATTATTGCCTCTAGGGCATATTTTCTTCACCCAACACACCCACTACAATGGCAAATTGTATATGTGCACTAGTTCGGCGAAGAGATGGTGATAAAAGTGTAATATGGATGGTAGAAATATATTTTTATAATCTGAATAAATAAAAACAGCAAGGTAGCAATTGCTAAAATGGAGCACAAACGGTATTGCAATGCTTGAAAATGAGGCCTAGGGTCCGTACTTTTGCTAGTGCAATCTCTCAACAATGCTAACATAATTGGATCATATAACCATCCCTCAAAGTGCGATGAAGAATCACTCCAAAGTTCCTATCTAGCAGAGAACATAAGAAGAAATTGTTTGTAGGGTACGAAACCACCTCAAAGCTATTCTTTCCGATTGATCTATCCAAGAGTTCATACTAAAATAACACCAAATAATTTCAGATTCATAATACTCAATCCAACACAAAGAACCTCAAAGAGTGCCCCAAGATTCTACCGAAGAAACAAAGACAAAAACGTGCATCAACCCCTATGCATAGATTACCCCAATGTCACCTCGGGAATCCGCGAGTCGAGTGCCAAAACACATATCAGGTGAATCAATATGATGCCCCATTGTCACCACGAGCATTCATATGGAAGACATACATCAAGTGTTCTCAAATCCGTAAAAGTATTCAATCCAATAAAATGAAATCTCAAAGGGAAAACTCAACTCATCACAAGATAGAGAGGGGGAAACACCATATGATCCTGTTGGGGAACGTAGCAATAATTCAAAAAAATCCTACATGTCACCAAGATCAATCTAGGAGATGCTAGCAATGAGAGAGAGAGAGGGATTGCATCTTCATACCCTTGAAGATCGCTAAGCGGAAGCGTTACAAGAACGCGGTTGATGGAGTCGTACTAGCGAGGATTCAAATCGCGAAAGATCCGATCTAGCGCCGAACGGACGGCGCCTCCGCGTTCAACACACGTACAGCCCGGGGACGTCTTCTCCTTCTTGATCCAGCAAGGGGAGAGGAGAAGTTGAGGGAGAACTCCAGCAGCACGACGGCGTGGTGGCGATGGAGCTCGTGGTTCTCCAGCAGAGCTTCGTTAAGCACTACAGAGGAAGATGAGGAGTTGAAGGAGGAGAGGGTTGCGCCAGGGGAAGGGGTCACGGCTGCCCTCCCACCCCCTCACTATAAATAGGGGAAGGGGAGAGGGGGAGGCGCCCTAGGGTTTAGCGGCCAGGGCAGATTGGATCTCCCTAGGAAAATCCCAGGGAGACTTGCCCCCAAGCCAAGCAGGTGGAGGCTTGCCTCCCAAGTCAGGTGGAGGCATCCCAGCCCCCAAAGCAACATGGAAAAGGGTGTCGGGGTGCACAGCCACTTAGTGGGCTGGTTTGCCCCCTCCCCTTGGCCCGTGAGGCCCTGCAACACTTGCCGGGGCTCCCAAAACACCTTTTGGTCATGCTGGCCATAGCCTGGTACCCCCGGAACAATTTCGGACTCCAATACCCTTCGTCCAATATATTGATCTTCGCCTCCGGACCATTCCGGAGTTCCTCGTGATGTCCGGGATCTAATCTAGGACTCCAAACTACCTTCGGTAACCACATACCTTTTCTCATAACAACTCTAGAGTCACCGAACCTTAAGTGTGTAGACCCTACGGGTTCAGGAACCATGCAGACATGACCAAGACATCTCGGCCAATAACCAAGCGGGATCTTGATACCCATATTGGCTCCCACACATTCCATGATGATCTCATCGGATGAACCATGATGTCGGGGATTGAATCAATCCCGTATACAATTCTCTTTGTCTATCGGTATGTTACTTGCCCGAGATTTGATCGTTGGTATCCCTATACCTTGTTCAATATCGTTACCGGCAAGTCTCTTTACTCGTTCCGTAACGCATGATCCCGTGGCTAACTCATTAGTCACATTGAGCTCATTATGATGATGCATTACTGAGTGGGCCCAGAGATACCTCTCCGTCACACGGAGTGACAAATCCCAGTCTCGATTCATGCCAACCCAACAGACACTTTCAGAGACACCTGTAGTGCACCTTTATAGTCACCCAGTTACGTTGTGATGTTTGATACACCCAAAGCATTCCTACGGTATCCAGGAGTTGCACAATCTCATGGTCTAAGGAAACGATACTTGACATTAGAAAAGCTCTAGCAAAACGAACTACACGATCTTGTGCTATGCTTAGGATTGGGTCTTGTCCATCACATCATTCTCCTAATGATGTGATCCCGTTATCAGCGACATCCAATGTCCATGGTCAGGAAACCACAACCATCTATTGATCAACGAGCTAGTCAACTAGAGGCTTACTAGGGACATGTTGTAGTCTATGCATTCACACATGTGTTACTGGTTAATACAATTATAGCATGAACAATAGACAATTATCATAAACAAGGAAATATAATAATAACCACTTTATTATTGCCTCTAGGGCATATTTCCAACAGTCTCCCACTTGCACTAGAGTCGATAATCTAGTTACATTGTGATGAATCGAACGCCCATAGAGTTCTGGTGTTGATCATGTTTTGCTCGTGGAAGAGGTTTAGTGAATGGATCTGCGACATTCAGATCCGTATGCACTTTACATATATGTATGTCTCCATGTTGAATATATTCACGAATGGAGTTGAAGCGACGCTTGATATGCCTGGTCTTCTTGTGAAACCTGGGCTCCTTGGCAAGGGCAATAGCTCCAGTGTTGTCACAGAAGAGAGTCATCGGGCCCGACGCATTGGGAATAACTCCTAGGTCGATGATGAACTCCTTCATCCAGACTGCTTCCTGTGCTGCCTCCGAGGCTGCTATGTACTCCGCTTCGCATGTAGATCCTGCCACGACACTTTGCTTGCAACTGCACCAGCTGACTGCCCCACCATTCAAAATATACACGTATCCGGTTTGTGACTAGGAGTCATCCGGATCAGTGTCAAAGCTAGAATCGACGTAACCCTTTACGACGAGCTCTTCGTCACCTCCATAAATGAGAAACATATCCTTAGTCCTTTTCAGGTACTTCAGGATATTCTTGACCGCTGTCCAGTGTTCCATACCGGGATTACTTTGGTACCTACCTACCAAACTTACGGCAAGGTTCACATCAGGTCTGGTACACAGCATGTCATACATAGTAGACCCTATGGCTGAGGCATAGGGGATGACACTCATCTTTTCTCTTTCTTCTGCCGAGGTCAGGCATTGAGCTGCGCTCAATCTCACACCTTGCAATACAGGCAAGAACCCCTTCTTGGACTGATCCATATTGAACTTCTTCAATATCTTGTCAAGGTATGTGCTTTGTGAAAGACCAATGAGGCGACTCGATCTATCTCTATAGATCTTGATGCCTAACATGTGAGCAGCTTCTCCAAGGTCCTTCATTGAAAAACACTTATTCAAGTAGGCCTTTATGCTTTCCAAAAGTTCTATATCATTTCCCATCAATAGTATGTCATCCACATATAATATGAGAAATGCTACAGAACTCCCACTCACTTTCTTGTAAACACAGGCTTATCCATAAGTGTGCATAAACCCAAACGCTTTGATCATTTCATCAAAGCAAATGTTCCAACTCCGAGATGCTTGCACCAGCCCATAGATGGAGCACTGGATCTTGCACACCTTGTCAGCATTCTTAGGATCGACAAAACCTTCCGGCTGCATCATATACAATTCTTCCTTAAGGAAACCATTAAGGAATGCCGTTTTGACGTCCATTTGCCATATCTCATAATCATAGAATGTGGCAATTGCTAACATGATTCAGACGGACTTCGGCTTCGCTATGGGTGAGATGGTCTCATCATAGTCAACCCCTTGAACTTGTCAATAACCCTTAGCGACAAGTCGAGCCTTATAGATGGTCACATTACCATCCACGTCAGTCTTCTTCTTAAAGATCCATTTACTCTCTATGGCTTGCCGATCATCGGGCAAGTCAGTCAAAGTCCATACTTTGTTTTCATACATGGATCCTATCTTAGATTTCATGGCTTCAAGCCATTTGTTGGAATCCGAGCCCACCATCGCTTCTTCATAGTTCAAAGGTTCACCATTGTCTAACAACATGATTTCCAGGACAGGGTTGCCGTACCACTCTGGTGCGGAATGTGCCCTTGTGGACCTACGAAGTTCAGTAGCAACTTGATCCGAAGTTTCATGATCATCATCATTAACTTCCTCTCTAGTCGGCGCAGGCACCACAGAAACATCTTCCTGAGCTGCGCTACTCTCCGGTTCAAGAGGGGGTACCTCGTCAAGTTCTACTTTCCTCCCACTTACTTCTTTCGAGAGAAACTCTTTCTCGAGAAAGGATCCATTCTGGGCAACAAATATCTTGCCTTCGGATCTGAGGTAGAAGGTATACCCAATAGTTTCCTTAGGGTATCCTATGAAGACGCATTTTTCTGATTCGGGTTTGAGGTTTTCAGGTTGAAGTTTCTTGACATAAGCATCGCATCCCCAAACTTTCAGAAACAATAGCTTAGGTTTCTTTCCAAACCATAATTCATACGGTGTCGTCTCAACGGATTTAGACGGTGCCCTATTTAAAGTGAATGCGGCTTTCTCTAAAGCATAACCCCAAAATGATAGCGGTAGATCGGTAAGAGACATCATAGATCGCACCATATCCAATAGAGTGTGATTACGATGTTCGGACACACCATTACGTTGAGGTGTTCCAGGCGGCGTGATTTGTGAAACAATTCCACATTTCCTGAAGTGCGTACCAAACTCGTGACTCAAATATTCTCCTCCACGATCTGATCGTAAGAACTTTATTTTCCTGTCACGTTGATTCTCTACCTCACTCTGAAATTCCTTGAACTTTTCAAAGGTCTCAAACTTGTGTTTCATTAAGTATACATACCCATATCTACTTAAGTCATCACTGAGGGTGAGAACATAACGATAGCCACCGCGAGCCTCAATGCTCATTGGACCGCATACATCAGTGTGTATTATTTCCAACAAGTTGGTTGCTTGCTCCATTGTTCTGGAGAACGGAGTCTTGGTCATTTTGCCCATGAGTCATGGTTCGCACGTGTCAAATGATTCATAATCAAGAGACTCCAAAAGTCTATCTGCATGGAGTTTCTTCATGCGTTTGACACCAATGTGACCAAGGCGGCGATTACCACAAGTATGTGGGACTATCATTATCAACCTTACATCTTTTGGTATTCACACTATGAATATGTGTAACATCACGTTCGAGATTCAATAAAATAAACCATTGACCAGCGAGGCATGATCATAAAACATATCTCTCATATAAATAGAACAACCATTATTCTTGGATTTAAATGAGTAGCCATCTCGCATTAAACGAGATCCGGATACAATGTTCATGCTCAAAGCTGGCACTAAATAACAATTATTGAGGTTTAGAACTAATCCCATAGGTAAATGTAGAGGTAGCATGCCAACGGCGACCACATCGACCTTGGAACCAATCCCGACGTGCATTGTCACCTCGTCCTTCGCTAGTCTCTGCTTATTCCGCAGCTCCTGTTTTGAGTTACAAATATGAGCAACCGCACCGGTATCAAATACCCAGGAGCTACTATGAGTGCTGGTAAGGTACACATCAATAACATGTATATCATATATACCTTTGGCGTTGTCGGCCTTCTTATCCACTAAGTACTTGGGGCAGTTCGTTTGCAGTGACCATTTCCCTTGCAATAAAAGCACTGAGTCTTAGGCTTGGGTCCATTCTTTGGCTTCTTCCCGGCAACTGACTTACCGGGCGTGGCAACTCCCTTGAAGTTCTTCTTACCCTTACCTTTCTTGAAACTAGTGGTCTTATTCACCATCAACACTTGATGTTCCTTTTTGATCTCCACCTGCACTGATTTCAACATTGAATATAACTCAGGAATGGACTTCTCCATCCCTTGCATACTGTAGTTCATCACAAAGCTCTTGTAGCTAGGTGGAAGCGACTGGAGGATCCTGTCAATGATCGAGTCATCTAGAAGATTAACTCCCAACTGAGACAAGCGGTTGTGCAACCCAGACATTTTGAGTATGTGCTTGCTGACAGAACTGTTTTCCTCCATCTTACAACTGTAGAACTTGTCGGAGACTTCATATCTCTCGACCCGAGCATGAGCTTGGAAAACCACTTTTCAGCTCTTGGAACATCTCATATGCTCCGCGTTTCTCAAAACGCTTTTGGAGCCCCGATTCTAAGCTATAAAGCATGCCGCACTGAACCAGGGAATAATCATCACTACGCGACTGCCAGGCGTTCACAACGTCTTGAGTTGCTGGGAAAATGGGTGCATCACCTAGCGGTGCTTCAAGGACATATGCTTTCTTGGCAGCTATGAGGATGATCCTCAAGTTACGGACCGAGTCCGTATATTTGCTACCATCGTCTTTCAGCTTGGTTTTGTCTAGGAACGCATTGAAGTTGAGGGCAACATTAGCATGGGCCATTTGATCTACAAGACATATTGTAAAGATATTTTAGACTAAGTTCATGATAATTAAGTTCATCTAATCAAATTATTTAATGAACTCCCACTCAGATAGACATCCCTCTAGTCATCTAAGTGATACATGATTCGAATCGACTAGGTCGTGTCCGATCATCAGTGAAATGGACTAGTCATCAACGGTGAACATCTCCATGTTGATCGCATCTACTATACGACTCATGTTCGACCTTTCGGTCTCTCGTGTTCTGGGGCCATGTCTGTACATGCTAGGCTCGTCAAGTCAACCTAAGTGTTTCGCATGTGTAAATCTGGCTTACACCCGTTGTATGCGAACGTTAGAGTCTATCACACCCGATCATCACGTGGTGCTTCGAAACAACAAACCTTCGCAACGGTGCACAGTTAGGGGGAACACTTTTCTTGAAATTTTAGTGAGGTATCATCTTATTTAAGCTACCGTCGTTCTAAGCAAATAAGATGTAAACATGATAAACATCACATACAAATCATAAAGTGACATGATATGGCCAATATCATCTTGCGCCTTTGATCTCCATCTTCGAGGCGCGGCATGATCACCTTCATCACCGGCATGACACCATGATCTCCATCATCGTGTCTTCAAGAAGTTGTCTCGCCAACTATTACTTCTACTACTATGGCTAACGGTAAGCAATAAAGTTAAGTAATTACATGTCGTTTACATTGACTCGTAGGTCATACAATAAATTAAGACAACTCCTATGGCTCCTGCCAATTGTCATACTCATCGACATGCAAGTCGTGATTCCTATTACAAGAACATGATCAATCTCATACATCAGATATATCATTCATCACATCCTTTTGGCCATATCACATCACATAGCACACCCTGCAAAAACAAGTTAGATGTCCTCTAATTGTTGTTGCATGTTTTACGTGGCTGCTATGGGTTTCTAGCAAGAACGTTTCTTAGCTACGCAAAAGCCACAACGGTGATATGCCAATTGCTATTTACCCTTCATAAGGACCCTCTTCATCGAATCCGATCCGACTAAAGTGGGAGAAACAGACACCTGCTAGCCACCTTATGCATCAAGTGCATGTTGGTCGGTGGAACCAGTCTCACGTAAGCGTATGTGTAAGGTCGGTCCGGGCCGCTTCATCCCACAATGCCGCCGAATCAAGATAAGACTAGTAACAGTAAGCAAATTGAACAAATCATCGCCCATAACTACTTGTGTTCTACTCGTGCATAAAATCTACGCATAAACCTGGCTTTGATACCACTGTTGGGGAACGTAGCAATAATTCAAAAAAATTCATACATGTCACCAAGATCAATCTAGGAGATGCTAGCAACGAGAGAGAGAAATAGAGAGAGAGAGAGAGAGAGAGAGAGAGAGAGAGAGAGAGAGATTGCATCTTCATACCCTTGAAGATTGCTAAGCGGAAGCGTTACAAGAACGCGGTTGATGGAGTCGTACTCGCGGCGATTCAAATCGTGGAAGATCCAATCTAGCACCAAACGGACGGCGCCTCCGCGTTCAACACGCGTGTCGGCTTTCTGGGAACGGGGGTCCCTAGACTTGCCTGCCTGCGGCCCACGACGGGGCTAAGCCAGCAGGCCGTACAGCCCATCTTCATCAACAAGGCATCCAAGACCCTCGCGAGGGGCCAAGCCTCGCGAGGCGGACGATGCAAGACCTCCTCAGGAGTGGCCTAGTCAGGCAAGCTCACGAGGAGCGGAGATATCAAGGCGGGGCAAACCTCACGAGGCTCTCGTGACGTGAGCCATGACGATCGATACCAGGCGGTCGCCAGCGCGCGCAGCGTCCTCGTTTCCTCTTTGGTGCTAAGGAAGCACACGCAGGCGAGGAGTACCGAGGGATCAGGCAAAGGTTGATATATCGGTGCAACAAGACCAAGACCAGGAGGACGGCAAGATGGAGGTCATCGTGGAGCCCAAGACGGCGTCACCACAAGAGCCTTTTGCAGGCGAAGACCACTTTTGTCAGGATAGCTTGTACTAGTTTTCCCCCTTTAAATTTGCCCGCCGTTGTTGGCTCCCTTCCCGCTCAATATTTGGGGAGAGGACCAGGGCCTATATAAGTAGATCTAGCCACCACAGTAGGGGGCATCGAGCAATTCATCCAGCTCTCACCCGCTAAGTCACCAAGCATAAGAACACCTCAACCTCAGGGGGTTGTTCTTCCCTCTGTATTGTTTATCATTAGCCCAAGAGGCAATCCACACCACCACACCGGAGTAGGGTATTACACCACAACGGTGGCCCGAACCAGTATAAATCTCGCGTCTTTCTGTGTTGTGAGTTCGTCCGCGAGATCTTAGCGGGCTAGGGCGTAGATCGGTAGGAGGGAAAGACTTCGCGCGCACCCCAGTGTTTGAACCTTGAGGGTTTGCTGGAACCCCACATCCGACATTTGGCGCGCCAGGTAGGGGTGTGCCGTAGCTTCCCTTCCATCAGTTCGTCGCTCCGTCGCTCCGTCATCTCGATGGCGGGTGCTCGCCGTGCTCGAGCTGAGCGTCGGGCTGCCCTCACCGCCCGCGTTGCTCATACGGCTCCCATTGGCGGGCCACCTCGTTGTGCTCCGTCTCCCGCTGCCAATGATGCCACCGGCCCGACGGGGAACGAGCAGCAGGCGTCCTCGCTGCATCCCTCGGTACGGCAGGACGGCCGCACCGCCACTCCATCGCTGACCCCGGCCGGTTCTTCATCTCACGTACGCCGCGCTCCCATGGAGGCGCGGGCCACGCTCCTCGCCGCAAACAAACTTCTGCGCTACTGCCCAGTCGATGACCTCTACAAGGAGTGGCTCGACTGCATCGCCGAGCTCGTCCGCGCCGCAGGGGGCTCCCCGGCGTCGTCCCTCTCTCTGCCTCACCCTCAGCAGGCCACGGGCGATGAGGCTCATGGCGCGCCTCCACCACCTCTGCCCCAAGATGGTGCCTTGGCACCAAGGCGCGCGGCCCCGCGGCGTGATCCGCCACGCTCGGTGCCCGCGCGCGAAGAGAGAAGCTGCCAAGAAATCCCACGGCCGAGAGAAGCTGCACCCGCGCTTCCTGCGCCACCTCGTCAAGATCGTGCACCACCTGTGGCGGCGCCGCGCGGACCTCATCAAGACCAAGCTCCACCTCCGAAGCGGGCACCAAAAACCACGGCCGGCTTCCGCGCCTTCACCCCCGAGCTGTGTAGCGTCGCCTGGCCAGGCAAGTTCAAGCCGGATCTGCCTCCTCGCTACGACGGCACCGCCGACCCCGCGGAGTTCCTGCAGCTCTACGAGCTGAGCATCGAAGCAGCCAACGGCGATGAGAAAGTCATGGCGAACTGGTTTCCCATGGATCTCAAGGATGGAGCCCGCTCCTGGCTCCTGAACCTGCAGCACGGCTTGATCTCCTCCTGGGACGAGTGCTACCTCTTGAGCACTGCGTTGGATTTCCTTGAAGAGGAAAGGATGATGCACCAAAGTAGCGTAAGTATTTCCCTCAGTTTTTGAGAAATCCAGTAGGAGGCTACGCGTGAGTCCCTCGTACCTACACAAAGCAAATAACTCCTCGCAACCAACGCGAATAGGGGTTGTCAATCCCTTCACGGTCACTTACGAGAGTGAGATCTGATAGATATGATAGATAATATTTTTGGTATTTTTGTGATAAAGATGCAAAGTAAAATAAAAGAAAAGCAAAAGCAAAAGCAATAAATAAAGTGATGGAAGATTAATATAATGAGAATAGACCCGGGGGCCATAGGTTTCACTAGTGGCTTCTCTCAAGAGCATAAGTATTTTACGGTGGGTGAACGAATTCATCGTTGAGCAATTGATGTAATTGAGCATAGTTATGAGAATATCTAGGTATGATCATGTATATAGGCATCACGTCCGAGACAAGTAGACCGACTCCACCGCATCTACTACTATTACTCCACTCATCGACCGCTATCCAAAGATGCATCTAGAGTATTAAGTTAATGAAAACAGAGTAACGCCTTAAGCAAGATGACATGATGTAGAGGGATAAATTCATGCAGTGTGATAAAAAACCCATCTTGTTATCCTCGATGGCAGCAATACAATACGTGCCTTGCTCCCCCTACTATCACTGGGAAAGGACACTGCAAGATTGAACCCAAAGCTAAGCACTTCTCCCATTGCAAGAAAACCAATCTAGTAGGCCAAACCAAACTGATAATTCGAAGAGACTTGTAAAGATAACCAATCATACATAAAAGAATTCAGAGAAGATTCAAATATTGTTCATAGATAATCTTGATCATAAACCCACAAATTCATCGGTCTCAACAAACACACCGCAAAAAAGAAGATTACATCGAATAGATCTCCATGAGAGAGGGGAGAACATTGTATTGAGATCCAAAAGAGAGAAGAAGCCATCTAGCTACTAACTATGGACCCGAAGGTCCGAGGTAAACTACTCACACTTCATCGGAGGGGCTATGGTGATGATGTAGAAGCCCTCCGTGGTGGATTCCCTTCCGTGGAGCTCCTAACAGGCCCCAAGATGGTATCTCGTGGAGTACAGAAGGTTGCGGCGGTGGAATTAGGTTTTGGCTCCGTGTCGATCATTTGGGTGCGAGGTATATATAGGAGGAAGAAGTATGTCGGTGGAGCTTCGTGGGGCCTGCGAGGGTGGGGGCACGCCCTAGGGGAGTAGGCGCGCCCCCTACCTCGTGCCCACCTCGTGGCTTTCTTGACGTAGGGTCCAAGTCTCCTGGATCATATTCGGTGAGAAAATCACGTTCCCGAAGGTTTCATTCCGTTTGGACTCCGTTTGATATTCATTTCTTGAAACATTGAAATAGGCAAAAAACAGCAATTTCGGGTTGGGCCTCCGGTTAATAGGTTAGTCCCAAAAGTAATATAAAAGTGGAAAATAAAGCCCAATATGGTCCAAAACAGTAGATAATATAGCATGGAGCAATCAAAAATTATAGATACATTGGAGACGTATCAACGAGATGCGCAACCGCTTCGTCGCCAACTTCCAGGGCACTCGCGACCGCCCGCCGGCCGTGGGCAACCTGTGCCGCATCAAGCAACAACCAGGAGAGACCCTCCAGAAGTACATCCAGCGCTTCAACAACACCCGCCTCAAAATCCCCAAGGTCACGGATGAGGCCATCATCTCCGCGTTCTCCGACAGCGTCCGTGACGTCAAGATGAAGGAAGAGCTCGCTATCCATGAGGAGCTCTGCACATCTCAGGATCTATTCAACCTGGCGACCAAATGTGCAAGAGCTGAGGAGGGGCGCCTCTCCCTCCTCGAGCTGCCAGCTATGGGCACAGAGGAGAAGAAGGCCAAGGCCAAGGACGTGAAGCGCAAGGAAGCAGCAGTGCTAGCAGCGGAGCCCGACACCAAGCGGGACAGAGATCAGCCCGAGTCATCCAAGAACAGCCGACCGTTATGCGCCTTCCACAACCTGAACACCCACAACACCAGTGATTGTCAAGAGCTCAGAGCCATATGAGAAGGACGCTTCGGTCGATGCCCCGAGCGCAGCGACCGGGGCTATGGCCGTGGAGGAGGACGTGGAGGCGGACGCTGGGACGACCGTGGCCCGCACCAGGAATGGCGCGACAGGTCTCGTGAGGACCGCTGGTAGGACCATCCTCGTGAGGGGGCCTGGAGGGACCAGCCTCGTGAGGATCGCTCCCAAAGCAATGCCGGTCTTCCCCCACTTCCGCCACCAAGAAGGAACGACGACCACCATCAGGATGAGAGGGCTGGGGGCTTCCAGGAGCCGCGTGCAATCGCCTGCATCTTGGGCGGCGCTCATGCCCCAGCCTCTCAGCGCATCTTCAAACAGTTCACTCGCGAGGTGAACGCGGTGCTCCCCAAGCTCGAGGCCACGCGCCCGTTCAAGTGGTCCCAATACGCCATCACTTTCTACTCGGCAGATCAGCTCAAGTGCGCGGCCACCACTGACGCCCTCCCGATGTTGTGCTCTCCAGTCATTAGCAATGTGCAGGTTACCAAGACCCTCATCGACGGTGGTGCAGGGCTCAACGTCCTGTCCATCGACACGTTCGACAACCTCCAAGTGCCATATGAGCAGCTCCAGCCTACCAAACCTTTCTCAGGAGTGACCGACGGTTCCACCACACCGATAGGGCAGGTCCGCCTGCCTATCACCTTCGTAGAGCGCAAGAACTACCGCACCGAGCTCATCGACTTCGACGTCGCGCACATCCGCCTGCCGTACAACGCCATCCTCAGGTACCCAGCCTTGGCCAAGTTCATGGCAGTCACCCATCACGGCTACAACGTCCTCAAGATGCCAGGAAGCGGAGGAATCATCACGGTCCCAGGTGAAGAAAGAGATGCGGTGTGCTCCCTTGAGCGCGCTTTCCAAGCTGCAGCAATCAACGACCCCGACAGCGGAAGTGGGGGCCCTCCGGAGGCCATCCCCAAGAAGAAGCAGCCGCGCCGTGTAGGACCTCAGGAGGATGGCGTCGCGGCAGGAGCCTCATCAGGATCAGTGTCCGTCCCAGGGGCGCCTCCCTCCATCGCATAGGAAGGCGCGCCCGGCGCCCTCCTTGGGCAGGGCTCGGGGGCTCTCTTCTGGAGGGCCTCGGACCTTGCCAACCTCACGAGGGAGGCGCTTGGGCACCACTTGGAGGCATGTTTCATGCACGCTTCCCTCAGAGAACACAGGCAAGGAGTGCCCACCACTCAGAGTTCATCGCCAAGACCACTCAGAACTGCAAGACGCAAGAGCCATGCGCGCATACCGGGCCACAAGGCGCAGCTCCCCATCCAGGTGAGGATGCCGGGCTGCGAGTTTGCGTCGACATCCCAGGGCTCAATAGGGCCGCATCTCAGGAGAATTTCTAGCCTTCCCGTGTGGGCCGTTGCGAGGGCCCGCCACACAGCTACGTTCGCATGCCCTTCGGCTTGTCGAGCATGGCGTCAGCCTATCAGCGCAACATGCGGCGTATCCTGGCGGCTTAGGAGGCCAGGTACCACGCCGTCCTGGAAGAAATGGAGATGGTCTTCAGGGAACCTCACGAGCCCCTAGAGCCTCCCGAGGCTCAGGGCTCTGGTGGTTCGTGAGGAGCCACTCCCTCGACGCACGCCTTCAGCTGCACCAACTCTACTTCGTCTACAGAACCAGGTGACATCTTCCAAGCTCGTTTAGCTGGGAGCGCCCCATGGGCTGCATTATTCCCAGGCCACATGGGTCCGTCCCTGTGGCATGTATCCCTTTTGCTTTTGTCTTTAGCTTACCCTGCTGGGGGCGCCCCTCGGGCTGCATTATCCCCAAGCCGCTCGGGCCGGACCCAGTGGCATGTATCTTCCTGCATTTACCCAAGCTGATCTGCTTTCCATGCTTAACCTGCCTACGGCTATCGCCTGCTCGATCATCGCCTCCCACGGGGCCTCCTCACAGGCACGGCGCCGGTGCATGGGTCCGTCCCTGCCACGTCGACAAATCTGAGCGGTCGAGCTCTGGCTCGCGGCATGCCCCGTGCACGTCACCTCACCAGGCCCTCGGTGCCTTCACTCCATCCAGAGCAACCAGCGGTGGGCTGGCAGCTATAACGGCAAACCATGTTCTTCTTGTGCCTGTTCACAGGGATCCCGTGGGGAGGATAGCAGGCGGCACCGCGAGTATCCTTTTCTCTCGTGCAATTCGCTTGCGCGTTAAAGGGGGGTCTTGAGCATCGCGACTCAGGAGCTCTTACTGGCTCTCCAGCCCTCACCCCCTAGCCTTGCCCACGGCATCGCGACCTGGCATACCAGCGGCGGCTGAGCTCGCTCAAGGGCCGGGACCTGAGGATGTAGAGCACTAAGGAGAGCACGGCAGAAGGGAAACTCGTATGGGCTGGCCTAGCTATACCGCACGAGTTGGCGCGCAGGCCTAGCGCACCATCAGGAATTGCCGCGAAGTCAACGAGATAAGTCCCACTCTTAGATCGGCTGAATATTGGGGCCTAACGGTCACCCTCGCCTTGCCGCAACCCCATTGTGGCCACGTCAACTCCCTTTCTCGCCTTACCATGGCTGCTTGAGCGCTAAGGGGGACCTCCTGAGCACC
Organism: Aegilops bicornis; assembly: GCA_021605145.1. NCBI lineage: Eukaryota > Viridiplantae > Streptophyta > Magnoliopsida > Poales > Poaceae > Aegilops > Aegilops bicornis. The sequence goes on from CM038671.1 coordinate 713,771,768, forward strand.
GCGCCTCAGGGGCTCTTACTGGACCTCGGGCCGTGCACCTCCTGGCCTTGACCACGGCACGCGACCTGGCATACCAGCGACGGCTGTAGCCTGCCTGGGGACCGGGACCTGTCAGCATAGAGCAACAAGCTATCGCGAGGAAAGAAAGGGGGACCGAGCCCTAATGGGACATGCATTCACAAAATTCTCATAACAGGCAAGATAAGCACAAAAGACATTACAGACCCTTACATGCCCCCATGGGGCACTTCATGACTCTTCGCAGGGAACAAAAGCTAAAACTAAGGGGAATCCTATCTACACCCTTCCATGGCGGATGCCATCATCAACAGTGGGCCACGGGAGGCCTGCGCCAACCCCATCCAGATTAGCGGCGACGACGACCGGACGCCGCAGCTCTGCTCCGAGCACGGCGAGAGCCTGGGGGCATGTAGTTGTCATCGCTCCGTCCTCCTGAGCCCTCGGCTCGGGCGTACAAGGGTAGCGGATACCCCGGAGGAGGCCGCTCGCACCAACGCCTCGTCACCACCTGCATCGCCGCTTCATCACGGCGGTGGACCGACCTCTTCTTCGGCGGAAGTGGCCCCGGGTCATCGCGAGGGGCCTTCCCCTTTTCTTCAGCAGAGAACCTTTTGATAGGCGCCATTGATGCTAGCAGTGGAGCGAGGAGGAAGAAGCAAGCAAGTGAGCAAGAGATGGGCGACAGGGGCTCCGCCCCCCTCCCCATTTATAACGGAAGAAGGCCAACCGGTGCCTCCCACGATTGCAGGTAATGATGGTTTTCCTTGCATGTCGCAGGTACTTGTCAAGTCGTGCAGTTGCCGAGGCAGCGTGGGGAAGCGGAGACGCCCGCGTCCAATCAACCGCCACGTGTCAACCGAGGCCGCAGGCTTTTGGGGCTCGCGGTGCTCCGTACTTGACCCTTGGCTTCGCCGCAAAGCCAAGCCCGAGCGCACATTGGGCCCGGGGGCTACTGTCGGTGTTCTGGGAATGAGGGTCCTCAGACTTGCCTGCCTGCGGCCCACGGCATGGCTAAGCCAAGAGTCAGACGCCCATCTTCATCAACAAGGCATCCAAGACCCTCGCGAGGGGCCAAGCCTCGCGAGGCGGACGATGCAAGACCTCCTTGGGAGTGGCCTAGTCAGGCAGGCTCACGAGGAGAGGAGATATCAAGGCGGGGCAAACCTCAGGCGGGCGCCAGCGCGCGCAGCATCCTCGTTTCCTCTTTGGTGCTAAGGAAGCAGGCGCAGGCGAGGAGTACCGAGGGATCAGGAAAAGGTTGCTATATTAGTGCAACGAGACCAAGACCACGAGGACGGCAAGATGGAGGTCATCGTGGAGCCCAAGACGGCGTCACCACCAGAGCCTTTTGCAGGCGAAGACAACTTTTGTCAGGATAGCTTGTACTAGTTGCCCCCCTTCAAATTTGCCCGCCGTTGTTGGCTCCCTTCCCGCTCAATATTTGGGGAGAGGACCAGGGCCTATATAAGTAGAGCTAGCCACCACAGTAGGGGGCATCGAGCAATTCATCCAGCTCTCACCCGCTAAGTCACCAAGCACAAGAACACCTCAACCTCAGGAGGTTGTTCTTCCCTCTGTATTGTTTATCATCAGCCCAAGAGGCAATCCACACCACCACACTGGAGTAGGGTATTACACCACAACGGTGGCCCGAACCAGTATAAATCTTACGTCTTTCTGTGTTATGAGTTTGTCGAGTTCGTCCACGAGATCTTAGCGAGCTAGGGCATAGATCGGTAGGAGGGGAAGACTTCACGCGCACCCCAGTGTTCAAACCTTGAGGGTTTGCCGGAACCCCACATCTGACATCGCGTACAACCCGAGGACGTCTCCTCCTTCTTGATCCACCAAGAGGAAAGGAGAAGTTGAGGGAGGACTCCAGCAGCACGACAGCGTGGTGGCGATGGAGCTCGTGGTTCTCCGGCAGAGCTTCGCTAAGCACTATGGAGGAGGAGTTGGAGGAGGAGAGGGTTGCGCCAGGGGAAGGGGTCACGGCTGCCCTCCCACCCCCTCACTATATATAGAGGGAAGGGGAGAGGGGGAGGCGCCCTAGGGTTTCCCCTAGGGGGCGGCCGCCAGGGCAGATTGGATCGCCCTAGGAAAATCCTAGGGAGACTTGCCCCCCAAGCCAAGCAGGTGGAGGCTTGCCCCCCAAGTCAGGTGGAGGCATCCCACCTCCCAAAAGCAATGTGGGAAAGGGTGTGGGGGCGCACAGACCCTTAGTGGGCTGGTTTGCCCCCTCCCCTTTGCCCATGAGGCCCTGCAACACTTGCCTGGGCTCCCGAATCACCTTTCGGTCATGCTGGCCATAGCCTGGTACCCCCGGAACAATTCCGGACTCCAATACCCTTCGTCCAATATATCAATCTTCGCCTCCGGACCATTCCGGAGTTCCTCGTGATGTCCCGGATCTCATCCGGGACTCCAAACTACCTTCGGTAACCACATACTATTTCCCATAACAACTCTAGCGTCACCAAACCTTAAGTGTGTAGACCCTACGGGTTCGGGAACCATGCGGACATGACCGAGACATCTCTCCGGCCAATAACCAATAGCGGGATCTGGATACCCACATTGGCTCCCACATGTTCCACGATGATCTCATCGGATGAACCACGATGTCGGGGATTCAATCAATCTTGTATACAATTCCCTTTGTCTATCAGTATGTTACTTGCCCGAGATTCGATCATCGGTATCCCTATACCTTGTTCAATCTCATTACCGGCAAGTCTCTTTACTTGTTCCATAACGCATAATCCCGTGTCTAACTCATTAGTCACATTGAGCTCATTATGATGATGCATTACCGAGTGGGCCCAGAGATACCTCTCCGTCACACGGAGTGACAAATCCCAGTCTCGATTCGTGCCAACCCAACAGACACTTTTAGAGACACCTGTAGTGCACCTTTATAGTCACCCAGTTATGTTGTGACGTTTGATACACCCAAAGCATTCCTACAGTATCCGGGAGTTGCACAATCTCATGGGTCTAAGGAAACGATACTTGACATTAGAAAAGCTCTAGCAAAACGAACTACACGATCTTGTGCTATGCTTAGGATTGGGTCTTGTCCATCACATCATTCTCCTAATGATGTGATCCTGTTATCAATGACATCCAATGTCCATGGTCAGGAAACGACAACCATCTATTGATCAACGAGCTAGTCAACTGGAGGCTTACTAGGGACATGTTGTAGTCTATGCATTTGCACATGTATTACGGTTACCGGTTAATACAATTATAGCATGAACAATAGACAATTATCATGAACAAGGGAATATAATAATAACCACTTTATTATTGCCTATAGGGCATATTTCCAACAGATCCGACTATATTAACAAAGCTCGCGATACATCAAGATCGTAACATCTCAAGAACACGAGTGAGAGAGATTAAACACATTGCTTCTGGTACAAACCCTCAGCCCCGAGGGTGGACTACTCCCTCCTCATTGTGGTGGCCGCCGAGAAGATGAAGATGGCCACCGGTGATGATTTCCCCCTCCGGCAGGGTGCCGGAACGGGGTCTAGATTGGTTTCTCGTGGCTACAGAGCCTTGCGACGGTGAACTTCTGATCTAGGGTTACCATGAGGGTTTTTGGTGAAGGAAATATGCCCTAGAGGCAATAATAAAGTTGTTATTTATATTTATTATGTCATGATAAATATCTTTTATTCATGCTAGAATTGTATTAACCGGAAACTTGATACATGTGTGAATACATAGGCAAAACAAAGTGTCCCTAGTATGCCTCTACTACACTAGCTCGTTAATCAAAGATGGTTAAGTTTCCTGACCATAGACATGTGTTGTCATTTGATGAACGGGATCACATCATTAGGAGAATGATGTGATGGACAAGACCCATCCGTTAGCTTAGCATAATGATCATTAAGTTTTATTGCTACTGCTTTCTTCATGACTTATACATATTCCTTTGACTATGAGATTATGCAACACCAGAATACCGGAGGAATACCTTGTGTGCTATCAAACGTCACAACGTAAAAGGGTGATTATAAAGATGCTCTATAGGTATCTCCGAAGGTGTTTTGTTGGGTTGGCATAGATCGAGATTAGGATTTGTCACTCCTAGTATCGAAGAGGTATCTCTGGGCCCTCTCGGTAATGCACATCATAATAAGCCTTGCAAGCAATGTGAATAATGAGTTAGTTACGGGATGATGCATTACGGAACGAGTAAAGAGACTTGCCAGTAACGAGATTGAACTAGGTATGAGGATACCGACGATCGAATCTCGGGCAAGTAACATACCGATGACAAAGGGAATAATGTATGTTGTCATTATGGTTTAACCGATAAAGATCTTCGTAGAATATGTGGGAGCCAATATGAGCATCCAGGTTCCGCTATTGGTTATTGACCGGAGATGTGTCTCAGTCATGTCTACATAGTTCTCGAACCCGTAGGGTCCGCACGCTCAATGTACGATGATGATTTGTATTATGAGTTATGTGTTTTGGTGATCGAAGTTTGTTTGGAGTCCCGGATCAGATCACGGACATGACGAGGAGTCTCGAAATGATTTAGAGGTAAAGATTCATATATTGGAAGGTAGTATTCGGACATCGGAATGGTTTCGAGTGGTTCGGGTATTTTACCGGAGTACCGAGGGGTTACCGAAACCCCCCGGGGAAGTATTGGGCCTACATGGGCCTCAGTGGAGAGAGAGGAGGGCCGAAAGGGGTGGCGTGCACCCCCCTCCAAGGGAGTCCGAATAGGACAAGGAGGAGGGGGCGCGGCCCCTTTCCCTCTCCCTCTCCCTCTCCTTCCTTTTCCCCCTCTGATGAGAAAGGAAAAGAAGGGGGCCGAATCCCTACTAGGAGTGGAGTCATAGTAGGACTCCCCCCCCTTGGCGCGCCCCCTTGGTGGCCGGCCTCCTCCTCTCCCTCCTTTATATACATGGGCAGGGCACCCCTTGGGGACATCAATTATTCTCTTAGCCGTGTGCGGTGCCCCCCTCCACAGTTTACTCCTCCGGTCATAGCGTCATAGTGCTTAGGCGAAGCCCTGCGCGGATCACATCACCATCACTGTCACCATGCCGTCGTGTTGACAAAACTCTCCCTCGACCCTCTGCTGGATCAAGAGTTCGAGGGACATCATCGAGCTGAACGTGTGCTAAACTCGGAGGTGTCGTACGTTCGGTACTAGATCGGTTGGATCGTGAAGACGTTCAACTACATCAACCGTGCAAACCTAACGCTTCCACTTTCGGTCTACGAGGGTACGTGGACACACTCTCCCCTACTCATTGCTATGCATCTCCTAGATATATCTTGCGTGAGCGTAGGAATTTTTTTTGAAATTGCATGCTACGTTCCCCAACATTTGGAATATTTGGTGATTTATATGGCAAAGAGGGGGTGCGGGAGGACACCAAGGTGGGCACAACCCACCTAGGCGCGCCTGGGCCCCCAGGAACACCTTGGTGGGTTGTACCCCCCCCCCCCCCTCGGGGCACCCCCAGGTGCTGCTCTGGCCCATTGGATGTCTTCTTGGCCATAAAAAATCCACAAAAATATTCACGATGTTTGGACTCCATTTGATATTGATTTCCTGCGATGTAAAAAAATAAGCAAAAAATAGCAACTGGCACTGGGCATTGGGTCAATAGGTTAGTCCAAAAAATGATATAAATTTGCTATAAAATGATTGTAAAACATCCAAGAATGATAATATAACAGCATGAATACTTCATACATTATAGATACGTTAGAGACGTATCAGCATCCCCAATCTTAATTCCTACTCATCCTCGAGTAGGTAAATGATAAAAGAAATAATTTATGAAGTGTGAATGCTAGCAAAGTGCATAAGTTTGATCAATGATAATCAAATCACTTTTCCTAGCATCATAACAACAATTCTTTCTTATAAAACTTCTCATGTTAAAGTAGCAACCAATTCACATGTTAAGGTTCAAACAATGAATCCTCTTGAAACTCAACAACCTATATTCTTAGTCACCAAACAATTGCAATTCAACTTATTCAACAGAGTCTAAGTAAGGGCTCCACATACTCAACCATCATATAGTCTTCTATGATTGCTAACACTCACCACATACACATGAGCAAAACGTTTCAACCGGACACATAGAAAGATAGGGGCTTATAATTTCGCCTCCCAGCGTATTCACCTCAAGGGTGATGTCAACAATAATAACTCATGCTACCCATATCCAACTGGATATATGTGCCTAGATCTTTCCTCGCCACATGATGCTTGCCAAAAGAGAACAATAAAAAGTAATAGAGAGAAAACTTTGACTCTTGCATGAAAGTAAATACATAAAAGTAAAAGGTAGGCCCTTCGCAGAGGGAAGTAGAGGTTGCCATGCACATTTTGTTTGTATGCTCAATCCCTTAGTGCAAAAGAACGTCACATTATATTGCCCCTTATGATAGCAACCTTTATTATGCAGTTTGTCGCTTTTATTCTTTGCCATCACAAGTTCGTACAACGCTCAATTTTCTCTTCCACTAAATGATCTAACACTTTAGAAGCAATTTTATTGCCTTATTGCACCGATGACAACTTACTTGAAGGATCTTACTCAATCCTTAGGTAGGTATGGTGGACTCTTGAAAATAAGATTTGGGTTTAAGGGTTTTTGGATGCACAAGTAGTATCTATACATGGTGCAGAATTTTTGGCTAGCAAAGATGGGGGGCAAGCACCACATGTTAAAGGATATAGGACAATATAACTTTTATGTGAATATGAACAAAAATAAATCATTATGTTGTCTTCCTTGTCCAACGTCATCAATTTTGGCATATAATATTTTGATGGGGGCTCACAATCACAAAAGATTTCCAAGATAGTGTATTTGCATGTGAAAGTTCTCTTCCTTCTACCAATCATTCATGAATTGCTTGTATGACCAATATTGTGATTGTCAAGCCTCAAAAGATTTCACTTTCTAAACCCAATGTGAAGCTACCACTAGGCATGATATGAACATATAATTTCAAATTCATGATATTCAATTCATTCAACAATTTACTCATAGGATACAAGTGAAGTACAAGAGTAAATGACAAACTACTCCAAAAAGGATATAAGTGACGATCAAGCGAGTAGTTCTGTAAATGGGTAGCTATTTGAGGACTCTCTTTTATTTAAAACTTTCAGATCTAAGTATTTTATTAAAACAGCAAGCAAAACAAAACAAAATTACATTCCAAGAATAGCACAACTCATGTGAAGAAGCAAAAACTTAGGCTCAACCGATACTAACCGATAATTGTTAATGAAGAAAGGTGGGATGAGATTTCTTGAAATATTATCTTGGTATGCCTTGGGAATCCCCAAGCTTGAGCTTTTGTGTCTCCTTAATACCTTTTATATCACGGTTTCCCTAAATCTTAAAAACTTCATCCACACAAAACTCAACAAGAACTCGTATGATAAGTTAGTATAAACCAATGCAAAACCTTATCATTATCTACTGTAGCAAATCACTAAATTACTATTTGACATTGCATACTAAATGCCTCTGCATATTTAATACTCCTATCCTCAAATAGAATCATTAAACAAGCAAACATATGCAAACAATGCAACCATAACAGCAATCTGCCAAAACAGTACAGTCTGTAAAGAATGCAAGATTCATAATACTTACCTAACTCCAAAAATTCTGAACAATTACCACACTGTATAAAATTTATTAAAGCTGACAATGCAAAAAGTTTCAACATTTTATCACATTCTGACTTTTCTAGGGAATTTTTGCAACAGCGATTGATACGTCTCCAACGTATCTATCATTTTTTATTGTTCCACGCTGTTATATTATCAATCTTGGATGTTTTATAATCATTTTATAGTCATTTTATATCATTTTTTGGTACTAACCTATTGACATAGTGCCAAGTGCCAGTTGCTATTTTCTGCATGTTTTTTACATCGCAGGAAATCAATATCAGACGGAGTCCAAATGCCACGAAACTTTACGAAGATTTTTTATGGACCATAAGACACGTAATGGGCCCTGGCTGCGCCTGGGGGTGCTCCGAGGAGAGCACAACCCACCAGGGCGCGCCAGGAGGCCCAGTGCGCATACAGTGGGTTGTGCCCACCTCGGGTGCCCCCCGGACTGCCTCTTTGCTCTATAAATACCCCAATAGTCCAGAAATCCTAGGGGAGTCGACGAAATGTTGATCCAGCTGCCATAGAGTCCAGAACCACCAGATCCAATCTAGACACCATCTCGGATGGGGTTCACCACCTCCATTGATGCCTCTCCGATGATGCGTGGGTAGTTCTTTGTAGACCTACAGGTCCGTAGTTAGTAGCTAGATGGCTTCCTCCCTCTCGCTGAATTCTCAATACAATGGTCTCTTGGAGATCCATATGATGTAACTCTTTTGCGGTGTGTTTGTTGGGATCTGATGAACTTTGAGTTTATGATCAGTTATATCTTTTTATATCCATGAAAGTATTTGAGTTTCTTTGATCTCTTATATGCATGATTGCTTATAGCCTCATATTTCTTCTCCGATATTTGGGTTTTGTTTGGCCAACTTGATCTATTTATATTGCAATGGGAAGAGGTGCTTTGTAGTGGGTTCGATCCTACGGTGCTTGATCCCAGTGACGGAAAGGGAACCGACACGTATGTATCGTTGCTACTAAGGATAAAACGATGGGGTCTATCTCTACTTAGGTAGATCTTGTCTACATCATGGCATCGTTCTTATTGCATTACTCTGTTTTTTCATGAACTTAATACACTAGATGCATGCTGGATAGCGGTCGATGTGTGGAGTAATAGTAGTAGATGCAGGCAGGAGTCGGTCTACTAATCTTGGAAGTGATGCCTATATAATGATCATTTCCTGGATATCGTCATGATTATTTGAAGTTCTATCAATTGCACAACAGTAATTTTTTTGCCCACCATTTGCTATTTTTCTCGAGAGAAGCCACTAGTGAAACCTACGGCCCCCGGGTCTTCTTTCTCATATATTTGCCTTTGCGATCTACTTTTCCTTTGCATTTATTTTCAGATCTATTAAACCAAAAAAATACAAAAATACCTTTGTGCAATTTATTCTTATTTATTTTGTTTGGCGTTTGATCTATCAATTTACTACAATTTTATTCACGTATGTTTTGCCTATCTTGAGGCGCCGCTACCCGAAAGGTTGCGAGGATTTGTTATCTGTGTGCAGGGATGTCTATGTTGTGTTTCTTGGTTCTCCTACTGGTTCGATAACCTTGGTTTCATATCTGAGGGAAATACCTACCACCGCCGTGCTGCATCATCCCTTCCTCTTTGGGGAAATACCGATGTAGCTTCAAGCGCAATCAGCGATAAACTTTCTGTTTTGAAACAGCAACTCATATACTTGCAAAATAAGCATGGTAAAGGCTATCCTTGACATTTTTATTGAAAATAAAGATGCAAAACATTATTCTAAATAACAGCAAGCAAATACTAATAAAATGAAATGTCTCTCCAAGCAAAACACATATCATGTGACAAATGAAAATATAGCTCCAAGTGAGGTTACCTATAATGTTGGAGATGAAAGAGGGGATGCCTTCCAAGGCATCCCCAAGCTTAGTTGCTTGGATCTTCCTTGGATATTAACTTGTGGTGCCTTGTGCATCCCCAAGCTTATGGTCTTGTCACTCCTTATTCTCCTCATATCGACATCTCACCCGAAACTTGAAAACTTCAATCACACAAAATTTAACGGAACTTCATGAGATAGGTTAGTATAATAAAGAGCAAACCATTTCACTTTGGTACTGTCAAAGACAAGATTCATAATTGTTTCCACACAATGCCTACTGTAGCATATCATTTCCACAATTTATATTGAGCAATATAAGCCATAAAACCTGGAAACAAGCAAACTATGCATTGAAAACAGAATCTGTCAAAAACTAAACAGTCTGAAGTAATCTATACTCCAACCATAATTCTGCTACTCAAAAAATTCTGAAAAAATAGGACAAAGCAGGGTTTTCATATCTATCACTTGTAAAAATTTCAGATCAAAAGCATGTTCCAGTGAATTTTCAAAATTCCTGGACTGAGCGCAAAAGTTTCTGTTTTTGCACAGATTCAAGTCAACTATCATCCACACTATCCCAAAGGCTTTACTTGGCACTTTATTGAAACAAAAGCAATAAAACATGATTACTACAATAGCATAATCATGTGAACACAAAAAAAACAGAAGGTAAAAGTGTTGGGTTGTCTCCCAACAAGTGCTTTTCTTTAATGCCTTTTAGCTAGGCATGATGAGTGCAATGATGCTCGCATAAAAGATAAGAATTGAAACATAACAAGAGCATCATGAATCACATGGCAAGCACATTTAAGTCTAACCCACTTCCTATGCATAGGGATTTTGTGAGCAAACAATTTATGGGAGCAAGAATCAAGTAGCATAGGAAGGTATAACAAGCATGACATCAAAACTTCCAACATAAAGAGAGGAAACTTGGTATTATTGAGATATGTAGAAGCACATGTTCCTCTCCCATAATAATTTTCAGTAGCATCATGAATGAATTCAACAATATAGCTATCACATAAAGCATTCTTTTCATGACGCATAAGCATAGAAATTTTATTACTCTCTACATAAGCAAATTTATTCTCATCAATAGTAGTGGGAGCAAACTCAACAAAATAACATGTGATACTTGATTGGCATAATCATATTGAGAATTAAAATTATGATGACAAGTTTCACGGTTATCATTATTATTTATAGCTTACATGTCATCACCATAATCATCATAGATATCAACTTTGTTCTCATAGTCAATTGAAACCTCTTCCAAAATAGTGGATTCATCACTAAATAAAGTCATGACCTCTCCAAATCCACTTTCATCAATATTGTGAAAAGATTCAACACCCTCAAAAATAGTGGGATCATTACCTAGAGTTGACACTCTTCCAAACCCACATTCATCATTGTAATCATCATAAATAGGAGGCATAACAAATTTGCACATCAAAACTTGGGGGAATAAAAATATCATCTTCATCAAACATAGCATCCCCAAGCTTATGGATTTGCATATCACTAGCATCATGAATATTCAAAGAATTCATACTAGCAACGTTGTAATCATGCTCATCATTCATGGATTCTATACCAAACATTTTATAGCATTCTTCTTCTAACAATTGAGCACAATTTTCCTTCCCATCATTTTCACGTAAGACATTATAAAGATGAATAATATGATGCAACCTCAATTCCATTTTTTTGTATTTTTCTTTTTATAAACCAAACTAGTGATAAAACAAGAAACTAAAAGATTCAATTGCAAGATCTAAAGATATACCTTCATGCACTCACCTCCCCAAAGAACGACGCCTTTAAAAAGAGCTTGATGTCTACTATGCAACTTTATTCTTGTAGACTCGTGTTGGGCCTCCAAGCGTAGAGTTTTGTAGGACAGTAGCAATTTTCCCTCAAGTGGATGACCTAAGGTTTATCAATCTGTGGGAAGGCGTAGGATGAAGATGGTCTCTCTCAAACAACCCTGCAACCAAATACAAGAAATCTCTTGTGTCCCCAACACACCCAATACAATGGCAAATTGTATAGGTGCACTAGTTCGGCGAAGAGATGGTGATAAAAGTGTAATATGGATGGTAGAAATATATTTTTATAATCTGAATAAATAAAAACAGCAAGGTAGCAATTGATAAAACGGAGCACAAACGGTATTGCAATGCTTGAAAATGAGGCCTAGGGTCCGTACTTTCGCTAGTGCAATCTCTCAACAATCCTAACATAATTGGATCATATAACCATCCCTCAAAGTGCGATGTAGAATCACTCCAAAGTTCCTATCTAGCAGAGAACATAAGAATAAATTGTTTGTAGGGTACGAAACCACCTCGAAGCTATTCTTTCCGATCGATCTATCGAAGAGTTCGTACTAAAATAACACCAAATAATTTCAGATTCATAATACTCAATCCAACACAAAGAACCTCAAAGAGTGCCCCAAGATTTCTACCGGAGAAACAAAGACAAGAACGTGCATCAACACCTATGCATAGATTACCCCATTGTCACCTCGGGAATCCACGAGTTGAGTGCCAAAACACATATCAAGTGAATCAATATGATACCCCATTGTCACCATGAGTATTCATATGCAAGACATACATCAAGTGTTCTCAAATCTATAAAAGTATTCAATCCGATAAAACGAAATCTCAAAGGGAAAACTCAACTTATCACTAGATAGAGAGGGGAAAACACCATATGATCCGGCTATATTAACAAAGCCCGCGATACATCAAGATCGTAACATCTCAAGAACACGAGAGAGAGAGAGAGAGAGAGAGAGAGATTAAACACATAGCTACTGGTACAAACCCTCGGTCCCGAGAGTGAGCGTCGGTGTCAAAACCGGCGGATCTCGGGTAGGGGGTCCCGAACTGTGCGTCTAGGCGGATGGTAACAGGAGACAAGGGACACGATGTTTTTACCCAGGTTCGGGCCCTCTCGATGGAGGTAAAACCCTACTCCTGCTTGATTAATATTGATGATATGGGTAGTACAAGAGTAGATCTACCACGAGATCAGAGAGGCTAAACCCTAGAAGCTAGCCTATGGTATCATTGTTGTTCGTCCTACGGACTAAAACCCTCCGGTTTATATAGGCACTGAAGAGGGTTAGGGTTACACTGAGTCGGTTACAATGGTAGGAGATCTACATATCTGTATCGCCAAGCTTGCCTTCCACGCCAAGGAAAGTCCCATCCGGACACGGGACGAAGTCATCAAAATTGTATATTCATAGTCCAGGAGTCCGGCCAAAGGATATAGTCCGCCATCCGGACACCCCTAATCCAGGACTCCTCGGTAGCCCTGAACCGGGCTTCAATGACGACGAGTCCGGTAGCATATTGTCTTCGGCATTGCAAAGGCGGGTTCCTCCTCCGAATACTTCATAGAAGATTTTGATCACAAGGATAGTGTCCGACTCTGCAAAATAAGTTCCACATACCACCGTAGAGAGAATAATATTTACACAAGTTCAATCTGCTGACGTATTCCGCAGCGTGATATCACACCACGGCCAAGCCTTTATTCGTTTTTACTGTCCCACCTCAACGCGTTTAGCGAGGCGGTTTCCTTGGCACGTCTTGTCAAAGCAGAGATAGTGTCCCCTTATTCCGGAATTCTCATTAATACAGGCGTGGGTAACCCAGTCGTGCCCGTTGGCATGCCTTCTCTATCGAAGGCGAGTCCGTCAGACGGTCACGGGAGAGCTCTGGTATTCAACCTCTTTATAAAGAGACCAAGGCCCGCTCCTTTTCTCAATCTCAATCGAATCCGCCTCGCCTCGAGTTCCAACACCCAAAGCTCCAGATTCAGCGCCGGACCTTCGATGATGTCCGGCTCCAACCTTCAAGGCCGGTGGATGCCTTCCTCCGTCACGGAAGAAGACGTCCTAAAGCTAAGAGATGCCAGGTATCTAACCGGCGAAATCTCGCATAGGCTGCCTTCCCAAGGGCAGGTTATTCCCACTCCCAAGCCCGGTGAAAGCGTGGTGTTCGCGTCTCACTTCCTTCGGGGGCTAGGCTTCCCAACGGACCCCTTCGTGAGGGGGCTCATGTTTTATTACGGGCTGGAATTTCACGACTTGGATCCGGAGTCCATCCTCCACATCTCATCGTTCATCGTCAGATCTGAAGCCTTCCTCCGCATTACCCCTCACTTAGGATTGTGGCTCAAGACCTTCAAGGTGGAGCGAAGATGATCAAGGGGCAGCAGCAGAGTGCGGAGGGGCTGTTATAAGCAAGAATGCTTGGCGCTTCATGGCACGAGGGCTCTTTTCAAGAGGAGCTCGATCTATGGCAACAAGAGTGGTTTTATATCACAGCTCGGGGGCACCAAATGGGTGGCGCCACCTGCCTTCGCTCGGGTCCTCCACCGCTGGCGTCATGGGTCAATAAAGGGCTTGACTGGGGCCGTCCCAAGGGCGTGCCCTTGTTGCGGGGCCGTATTCGAGACCTCCTAGAGAGAGATCAATCTGGTCGTAGTAGCACAGGTCATGCTGATTAAATAGCATCACCTGCCCAAAGCGCCGCCCTCCGCCTGTGGGAGTTCAATCCGGAGGGACCACGAGCTCTCCAACATTTTATGGGCGCAACGCCCGTGGAGATGTACAAATTGTTCTTCGAATCGCAAGCAATGTGTCCGGACTTGACCGAGGATGCAGGCCTGAGCTGCAATCGCCCGGATACTCAAGTAAATAGTCCTGTACACGGACACGCTATCAGTATATTTATCATAAACTTGCCCTTAAAAGAGTCGTCCCTTAAACAGGAGTGGATAGCGAGAGCAAAACTGATCAGGTGTCCGGCCCCACTCCCTGAGACCACGCCGGATCCCGTGTTAACAAAGATCTTTGGAGGTCATGCCTTTGGAAGAAGGCGAAGGGGAACAAGGAAGCTACTGCCTCCACAAGGAGGTTATCAAGAAAGGAGGATCGAGAATCCCTCCATCCAAGGGAGAAGAGGACCGCCTCTAAAGATCCGGAGACCAAGGCCTCAAAGCGGGGGAAGAAATCTTCGCCAGAGGGTCCTGCGCCGGGAGATGCCCCGGCCGCACTATTTCCCCAAGGAGATCAGCCCTCCAGCAAGCCGTACATAGAGAGGGGAGTTTTAAAATAAGAGACATCCCTGTTTTATTTCTGAAGATGACCGAAATTTTACCTTGTATTTCGGATCTCAGCCCTTCGCAGCAGAGCTCGTCTTCAGGGGATCTTCGTCCGGAGATGATGGATAGCGGAACGCCTCCCCCTGCCGTACCGCCTAGCAAGGCGGACGATCCTGAGGTGTCGTCACGGAGGGTTTCTCCGAATCCGACAGGGGCGGAGGGCGGTCGTAGGGCCCCCCAAAGCCCTCCGTGTTCGGCCTTCGAAAAAGGCCATCAGACGAGTCCGGCACCTTCTGGTGCACGGTCGGAGGAGTTGAAGGATCTGCTCAGGCGAGCGTCTATCTCAAAGGATCACCGTGCATTGATGGGTACGGTGATTGAAAAAAATTCGTCCATGAAGCGGGTTATGCAGGCCGCCAGAGTTTCTTGGCGGGTTTTGAGGTACGTGCAATGATGTACCTTTTGACGGTTCCGCATATATAAGATGCGCCCTGTGTAGATAGTAGCCCCTGAGACTCGGTGCGTTGTCAAAAATGACAGCGTGCCGAGGATCATAATCCCAGCTATAATATGTCGCCTTCCTATGTAGGTGGTGGAGCGTCCGGTGGCTAGCCGGACTGATGAATTTGCCGAACTAAAGCGGCAACTTGACGCGTGGCGGATGCCGACATCGCTTGTCAATAAGCGGCTTGACGAGTCACAAGGTATGCGGTTTCTTCGCGGACACTGGTAAGGGAGCTTGATGCCCGTGCCTTACAACATGTATGCTTGATGCAGATGGTGCCGCTGCCATGGAGAACCTTCCGGCGGAGCTTGCCCGAGCCAAGGAGCAGGCCAGAAAAAGTGATGCGGCTGCCTTAAAGGCGGCCGAAGAGCTAAAAGCCGAACAGGCTGCTCACTGCCGAAGCAAGAAGGAAATGGCCGAGATGGCCGTGAAGTTGAAGAATGCTACCGACCGCTGCGAGCTTCTTGAAAAAGAAGGTCGACTGGAGCAAGAGGACCTGAAGAAGGCCACCACCGAGGCCAAGGATGCTCGCTTCGATGAGAGCTATGAAGGAGGAGCTACGTCGGCTGGAGATATCGCGGTGAAAGCCCTTTCGCTGCGGAGGAAGTTCCACGGATCCTAAAATGCTCAGTTGGACCGGCTGTGGAGTGCGGAGGATGCTTATCTGGACTTGGCGGCGAAAAGTGACGCTGGGCGAACACTTCGGAGATCAAAAGGATCACGAGATGGAAGAGCTTTTTTGGTCGCAGTTCCGTAATCCAGAGTGTCCACTTCCATTAACCGATCGTTTGGCCGAATGGGCGGAGCTGAATAGGTTGTCCGGACTTGTCATGAAGGATGTCGTGACTCATTTGTGACCGAAAAGGCCCGAGCCGAAGAGTTATTTTGGCTTGGTGCAGTAGTACCTTGGTGCGGTGCCGCATATCAAAGCAATGAGGCGGTCAGCATGCATAGAGGGTGTGCGGATGGCTCTTGCCCGTTTCAAGACATATTGGGCGGAGATGAAGGCCACCGATGTTGCATCCCAAGATTCGGACGGAAGCCGAGTACCTGTCGAGCACTATTTTCAGGAAGTTCTGCAGGGCGCTCGTTTAATAGAGACGCAGGTTTCGAAGGATATTATGTTCGAATAACATGTATTATTGTGAAACAATGTTTCGATGGAATATAAAAGCTTTTTATACTTGTGCCTTCAAGAATTAAAATACCTCATGTGCGGCCGTTAATGTATATGTGTATATAACACGAAAGATGGCAGTCTTTGGCTTCAGCCCCACGCATATAATGCGGGGTGTTTCGCAAGCACCTTTTCACACTTGATCCAACGTCTTGGTCCTACAAAGGAGGTGATAGCGCAGCAAACTAGGCAACCGGACTATAATGCTTTATCACTTTCACTTAGACATGGGAGTTCGACAGTGGGGCTACTATATAGCCCCTAGGGGCACCGCGCTCACCCGAATTCGGGGCGCGTATGTGCCTGACCGGGAAACGGCCCTTCGTCAATGCGGAGGAATTCTAAAGATTCCAGCGGGTCATCAAGTGGTTGACCAGTCTCACGCTATATCATGACAGTCAGTTTTCGGCTTTCTCTACTAAGGTGCTCGCTTTGGCGAACGGGGCACAATCGCGATGAGTTCTCCTGGTGCCGCATTAGCCGATAGAGCGGAACGTAAGGCAGCAAAACACAGGAGCCTGGCAAACCCAACATTTGACCAAAGACATGATTCGGAGCTGATGCATATAAAGCCTAACTCGAGACGCTGAACACTCCCTAAGGTATTCGGTCTTTATGAAAACGGGCCAAACAACACCCTTGGTAATAAGCCCCTGGTGTCCAGGTACGCGCAAAATTCTGACGTGGCCTATACCAAAACGCCAGCCTCCTCCTCGGTTATAGCAAGAAACTGGGGGATGTGTATCAACAAGAGACAAGAAAAAGGTTTACGCAGGGTCTTAATCTGAAAAGAATCCTTGCAACGGGTCCCTACTCCACGTCTGCGCCTGTGTCTCCATTGTGCCGTATCCTGGACGGGTGTAGCATGGTGTTCATCTATAAAAGAGAGGAACTTAGTTGAAAAAGATCGTGCGAAAATGTACGTTATATTAAATAAATGAAGTACAATTCAAAAAATGAATAAAATTGAGCTTTATTGTCTCTTGTTGTGCATGCGGAGCCTTGTACGGGGTATGCGTCTAGTAAGCCCTTGTATGTTTACGCGGACTCGTCCAGTGTCCGGGTCTGTCATTTAATGTCTAAGTGCTTTTATTGGTGAAGCCGGTTTATTGTGTGGCTGTCAAGGCAACCGCATGATTTTCCGGACTCGAGGAACCCTCGATGTTTCCCTTTAACGAGATGATGCCGCGTGGACCGGGCATTTTAGGTGTAAGAGATGCATAATGCGGTATTGCATTAAAGCGGGTGAAAGCTTCGCGTCCCAATAGTGCTTGATAGCTACTTGTAAATGGGGGGAGGTGGAAGGTTAACTTTTCATGGCGGAAGTTGTCGGGTGAGCGAACACAACTTCTAGCGATGAGAGAGCCCGTACAATGGGCATATGGGCTGGCATTACCCTTGAAAGGAAGTGTTGCTATGGCGAAATTTGGTTGGGTCTATCCCCATTTTGCGGATTGTGCCCTGATATAGCAGGTTTAGATCACTGTCGCCGTCCATTAGGACTTGTGTAAATTGGAGTCCGCCAATTATCGGATCTAATATCAAGGCAGTCCAACCTGCATTCCGTATACTTCTAGAGTAATCCTGATGGTCGAAGGTGATTGGTTTTAATAACCAGTGGCGGGACTCCTCTGGGATAGGCCGTATGGCGCGTACCTCTATGGGCGCCGCTCTATTTTTCCCTTTTGTCACGTGAAGTGAGTTTACTGTTTTGATTTCTTGTGGAATTTTCTTTTGTTTTCCAGTGCTCTGCTTGTGGGGTTCATCATCGTCCTCGCTTGGTGTGTCGAGCCCCTTGTGTTTGGCGTTGAGTTTGCCGGACTGCTTGAAGACCCAACAATCTCTGTGGGTATGGTTTGCAGGCTTCCCGGGAGTACTATGGATTTGGCATATCTTGTCCAAGATTTTGTTTAAGTTAGATAGCTCGTCCTGTTATCCTTAAGTGGCAGCTTTTTATGATTCTGCCGAGAGCTTTTGAATCCAGCGTTGACTGCCGTGATCTTCGGGTTGTTTCCCTTGGTCCGACGCTGGTCCTTGCTGCGTCGTGGTTTCCCGTTTCCATCCCTGACTTCGGATGTACTTGGGTCGCTGGTACTGCATCTAGCCAGCCAGTTGTCCTCTCCCGCGCAAAAGCGGGTCATGAGGCTTGTTAATGCGGCCATTGTTCTTGGCTTTTCTTGGCCGAGGTGTCTGGTGAGCCATTCATCTCGGACGTTGTGTTTGAAAGCTGCTAAGGCTTCGGCGTCCGGACAGTCGACTATTTGGTTCTTTTTAGTAAGGACTCTCCGGATTGTTGGGTTATGTGACTTAAATCGTCTGCATCCGGAGGTCGGACATAGGTCCCTTGAAATTTTGCCCGAAAAGCATCCTCGAGCTCTTCCCAACTTCCAATGGTGTTTTTGGGGAGGCTTTTAAGCCAATGCCGGGCTGGCCCTTTGAGCTTGAGGGGTAAGTATTTTATGGCGTGGAGGTCATCTCCTCTAGCCATGTGTATGTGGAGGATGTAATCCTCAATCCAGACTCGTGGTCCGTTGTTCCGTCGTATGCCTCTATGTTTACGGGCTTGAATCACCTGAAATTGTGAATCCAAAGACCTCATCGGTGAAACATAGGGGGTGTGCGGCGCCCCTATATTTAGGTGTACCGTGATGTTCGGGTACTTGATGTGTTGCGTTGCTTAGCTTTCTTGGCCCGTAGATAGATCTAACTGGGCCATCTTTTTGATGCGAATCCTTGTGCGGATCGCGTGCCGGCTTGTGTGCGGCGCCGTTTGCCGCTCTATGTTTTCCATGGGGTCGTCTATCCGACCGGGCCTCCTTGTTCTTTGATTGCGGGGGCTCTACGGCCTCCTCATCAAATTCGAGCAGTAGTTTTCGCTTTGGGTAGCTCTTTGTTCGGCGTCAGCCATTTGTATTTGTCTCAGGTGTTGAGTACTTTGCTCCATCTGATTCTGAGTGCATCTTCCGCTGTTTTGAGCTTCCGCTTCGCTTTTTCAGGCTACGTGCGATGGCGACGAGCCTTTTGTGGAGGTTCTTCTGCTCCAGCAACTTGTCCGGCGTGAGATCGTCCGGACTGTTATCTTCGCCGGGGACGGGTTGTTTATCCAGGTTGTCCTGTTCGAACGGTTGCTCGATAGCATGTTCGTCGTCCACCGGTTCGCCCTGCTCTATGGCTGGGTCTATATGGCTGTTGTCTTTGTCGAGGAGGGACTTTGAGCGGCGCTTACGTCGCCGTTTTGTCTGCTTTTCGAGGGAATGATCCTTCGTAGCGTCCCGTTGTTCCTCGTCGTCGCTTCCTTTAGGTGTGTCCACCATGTATACATCGTGAGATGAGGTGGTTCTCCAGTGCCCTATAGGTGCTGGTTCATGTTCCTCCCTGCATCGTCGTCCATAACGCCGATGTCTTCGGAGTCGAAGTCGAGCATGTCGGTTAAATCATCGACAGTGGCTACGAAGTGGGTGGTGGGTGGGCTTTGAATTTCTTCGTCGTCCGCATCCCAACCTTCCTGACCATAATCCGGCCAGGGCTCTCCTGATAAAGAGAGAGACTTTAGTGAATTCGGGATGTCGCCAAAGGGCGAGTGCTAAAAGATGTCCGCGACAGTGAATTCCATGATCGGCGCCCAATCGGATTCGATTGGCGGGGGCGCGGAAGGCTCGGAGTCCGGAGAGGAGTCCGACACCTTGGAGTCACGAAGCCGCAAAGGACGGGTAGGTGTACGGCTCAATCGCCGTAGAGATCGCAGCCCAGGCGGTGTCCAGCCACCCGTCCTCGATCGGCGCAATCGGCTCCGAGCTAAAGGTCGGAGCCGGACAGTGGGGCCTCGAGACACTTTGTTTGGCGGCAGAGCTAGATCATGCCCCTCGTGATGCGGCGGCGCGCTTGGCGTGGCTCGAACCCGTCGAAGATCAAGTCTCCGCGGACGTCGGCCGTGTAATTCAAACTTCCAAATCGACCAGGTGGCGGGCGTAGCTTTCAATCTGCTCCGGATGGCCAAGCGAATTGCCCGCAGCAAAGCTGCCGAATACGAAGATCTGTCCGGGGAGAAAAGTCTCACCTTGGACCGCATCGTGGTTGACGATCGGAGGAGCCATCGGGCCTACAGATGACGACACAGAGGAACTCTCAATGAAAGCACCAATTTCGGTGTCAAAACCGGCGGATCTCGGGTAGGGGGTCCCGAACTGTGCGTCTAGGCGGATGGTAACAGGAGACAAGGGACACGATGTTTTTACCCAGGTTCGGGCCCTCTCGATGGAGGTAAAACCCTACTCTGCTTGATTAATATTAATGATATGGGTAGTACAAGAATAGATCTACCACGAGATCGAGAGGCTAAACCCTAGAAGCTAGCCTATGGTATGATTGTTGTTCGTCCCTACGGACTAAAACCCTCCGGTTTATATAGGCACCAAAGAGGGTTAGGGTTACACAGTCGGTTACAATGGTAGGAGATCTACATATCCGTATCGCCAAGCTTGCCTTCCACGTCAAGGAAAGTCCCATCCGGACACGGGACGAAGTCTTCAATCTTGTATCTTCATAGTCCAGGAGTCCGGTCAAAGGATATAGTCCGGCCATCCGGACACCCCCTAATCCAGGACTCCCTCAGTGGACTATTCCCTCCTCATCGTGGTGGCCGCCGAGATGATGAAGATGGCCACCGGTGATGATTCCCCCCTCCGACAGGATCCTGGGACGGGGTCTAGATTGGTTTCTCGTGGCTACAGAGCCTTGCGGCTGCAGAACTTTTGATCTAGGGTTACCACGAGGGTTTTTGGAATATTTGGTGATTTATAGGGCAAAGTGGAGGTGCGGGAGGCACATTGGATGTCTTCTTGTCCATAAAAAATCCACAAAAGTTTCACGATGTTTGGACCCCGTTTGATATTGATTTCCTGCGAAGTAAAAAAGCAAGCAAAAAAATATCAACTGGCACTGGGCACTGGGTCAATAGGTTAGTCCCAAAAAATGATATAAAGTTACTATAAAATGATTGTAAAACATTCAAGAATGATAATATAACAACATGAATACTTCATCAATTATAGATACGTTGAAGACAAATCATCCGCCGCCGCCTGGTGTTATTGCCATCAACTCGGATGTTGCAATCTTTTCAGATATAAATATGTCAGGTGCTGGAGTGGTGGCCTTGAACCATGAGGGTAAATGTGTTGATGCATGTTCTGAAGCTATTCAAGGCACGATGGAGCCTGAACTTGCTGAGCGCTAGCTCTACAAAGGGTTGTGTACCTGGCAAAGGATGAACATTTTATGATTGTTTTATTTGCATCAGATTGCCAATCACTGGTGAATAGAACTATTTCTGGCAAAATTGATCGTTCCAGCATCGATACAGTGATCAATGATACCAAGTTTGCTTCAAGGGGCTTTGTGTCTGCCGAGTTCAAGCATGTTCGTTGGCAAGTTAATGTGGCTGCCCATCTATTAGCTAAGTCTTGTAAGAATTTGTCTAATCTAGTTATTTTCCATTCTATTCTGGATTGTATCTGGGAGACTCTTGTATCTTTGGTTATGTGATCAATAAAGCTGATGTTCTAAAAAAACTATCCTTTCTTTTCCCTTTTTGAGCAAAATACGCACAATTGGACGGCGTCTATATACATCCGAATGTAATCTCTATAGTGGAATCTCTAAAAAGACTTATATTTAGGAACGAAGGGAGTATAAGGAAACATAAGATCCACGGAGGCGAATTTCATGCTCACTGCGTCCAATTGTGTGGGCTTCGCAAAGGGTCGCACCAGAGCGCGATAGACGGGCATCCCACTTTTGAGGGCATAACACAGTAAAAGCCAGCCGGTTTTGTGAACCTTCAAGAAGATTCTTGAATCTTTTCTTCTTTACCGGTTCTTATTTAAGGATTTTCTTTTCCTCTTCTTTTTTTGTTTTTATTTGTCCTTTTTGTTTGTGTTTCTTTTCTTTAAGTTTACTTTATTTTTCTTCAAAAAAGTTCATGTTTCTAATTTTTTTTTAAAATAATCGCATTTTATTAAAAGGTTTGACATTTTTCAGAAAATGTTCATATTTTTTAAAACTTCTTCAGAAATTTCAACCTGTTCTCATTTTATTCTCACAACTTAAAAAATGCATTTTAAAAGGGATTTTGAAAAAACTTTGCGTTTTCCCTTAAAACTCTTCAGACTTAAAAAAATGATTCTATTTTCACTTTTTTCTCGCAAATTCAACAAATATTTGCATTTTTAAACTATTCGATAATTGTAACAAAAGTTCACGTTTAAAAAAAGGAATTTCAAAAAATATTTCCCACTTCAAAGTTTATTTGTAAACTAATAAATATTGGCATTTTCAAAAACTGATCGATCCAGTGTCGATACTAAGAAAACTTATCGCTACAATGTTGCTACCGAGAAAATTGGTCGTTGTAGTGTTGCTAGAAGAAAAATGGTCCCTAGAGTGAAAACAGATCATGCGAACATTCCTCATGGGCCGGCCCAGGGGAGGGCCTACATTTGCTTGGCAACCTGCCGCAGCAAGCGGCACATAGTGACTTCCCCTAGGAGGGGTTGTACCTTGTAGCGAGGTGCCATGACTATATCTCGCATAAAGCAAGTTGGAAGGATCTTTCGCTGAAGGTTTTTGTGTCTTAAGTAGCAACTAGGCCAACCCACTTAATAAAAGAAAAATTGGAGAAAAAGGGAACAAAACTGGGGTTGGAACATCAGTATTTGAATAAAGAGCATTGTTTATCTCAAAGAAAATAAAGATAGGCGCTACCAACACTAGCCAAGCCACCGGGTTTGGTTCGTGATGAACTCTAGCGCTTGACCTCCATTGTTTAAGGTCCTATTTTCGCCACCATTTTTTTTTTGTTTTATTGATTTTGTTCACGGTTTTTTGTTTTCTTTTGTTTGTTCCCCTTTTTCTTTTCAGGATTTTTTCATTATTTTTGAATTTGTTTCTTCAGTTTCATTTTTTATTTTCTTTTTATTCTTTGGTTTATTTCGTTTCTTTTTTGTCTTTCATTTTTCTTTCTTTTCTTTGCTTCTTTTGGTTTTAATTCTACATTTTTCAAGTGAACAACATTTTTTTAATACATGTTTAACATTTTTCATATTAATTTAACCTTTTGTAATACATGGTCAGCATTTTTTTTGTACACATTTTAAACATTTTTAAATACTTGATTAACATATTCATATACAACACTAATATTTTTTTGAATACTTGATCAACAAATTTTTTACTTTTTTCAGAAAAATGCTTGATTAAAAAAATTAAAAAATGATTAACATTTTATCATACATGATCAACTTTTTTCCATACATATTTAAAATTTTCCAAACACTTGATTAACATTAGTAAAACATTTATTCTTTATGAAACGCTTGATTAACATTTTCTATATAAATTACCAAATTTCTTCAATATTTTTTAAATACATCGCGAACATTTTTTTATACAAATTTAGCTTTTCCCAAATGCTTGATTATTATTTTTTAAATACTTGTTCAACATTTTTTCAAATGATTGATTCATATTTTGTATACATGATCAATAATAATAATAATTTTTATATTACATGATCAACAATTTTTCTATACAAGTTCAACATTTTCCGAATACTTGATTAATATTTTTAAAATACTTGTTAAATATATATACTTACAGTGTTTTTCAAATACTTGTTAAACTTTTTCCTTAAATATATATACTTACAATATTTTAAAGCATAAAAACGATTAAGAAATAGGCAAAAGACGAAAATAAAAAACTTCAAAATCAAACAGAAAAGAATGCTGTGACTTCCCTTGCGCGTGGGCCAGCCCATCTGGCTCGCCCCTTCAGCAAGGAGAAAGCTGGACTCGCTGAAGGCGAGATATAGGACCCGTAGCGAGGTCAATGATAAATAGGCCAAACCGGCACGGGGATGAGCACTTGTTCTCCAACACATGTTTTAATTTATATTTTTGTTTTATGGGTGTTATTTGCTTTCAAATGGATTGATATTTCCTTAAATATGAAAACACTTCACACATATGCGACGTAGAACAATATTCGTGTAACCAATAAAATGATTATAGCAGCCAAAGAAATGTACATGACTTTTTTTAAAATGCTCAGGCGAAACTTGTTCATGATCCTTTTTAAAAAAATAGAATGTGGAAAATATTCGCATCATTCAAACAATGGTATGTGAGTTTAAAAAATACAAATCAACCTTTAAAAAATATTTGTGGTATTTAAGAAAATATTTATACAATGTTAAAAAAATGAGTGATTAAAACTTTATTTTATATCGTTCAAAAAATGTGTGTGACATTTAAAACTTGTTCATCAAGCTTGGTCAAAAACACTAGTTAGAGGATACCTGTTGCAAAGTTCACTCCCACCTCGTATCAAAGTGACAAGTGGCGCACTATAGGTGTGATACTTGCTGCAATCTGAGAGATTTGTAATTTTTCCGTTCATTCAATTTTTAAATGTTTTATCTTCGAACTAATCACAAACTATTTTCATAGTTGCGTTTGTCTCGTCGAGATTGTCAAAACTAGATCTCATATTAATAGGTTTGGAACGAATTTTTTATCAAAAAAATATTTTAAAAACACAAACAAAGAATGGAAACCCGAAAAAAAAAGGCGAAAGCACCTCTGTGCTTTCATTTTTGGGAGGGGGAAGCACATGTGTGTTTATTCACTTTTCGTTGAAGCACACATGTGTTTATTCACACCCGCGCGGGGATTGTGCTTCACTATTAAGCACAATTGTGCTTCTCGAGAAGTGAAGAAGAAAAAAACAGTTGTGCTTCTCGCGGAAGGCTGTGCTTTTTCACTTTTCGGGAAACAAACCTATGGGAAGCACATATACTCCTCATACCAAAGCGCAGTTGTGCTTTTCACTTTTTGGGAAGCCTGGTCGTGTTTTTTCGCATTGTATGATTCATGCGAGAAAAATAAAAAAAATGTGTGCAAAAATAAAGAAAAAAACTGATGTTCCCGCAGGTACACCCAAGGCTTCACACATGACGGTGGTTGGGCGCACCATGCCTTCGCACGCGTCTGTTCGGAGCCTTCGTGGGATCCCGTAGCTTGGTGGGATCGCCGTTACTCGATCATATAGCACATATGGGTAGGATTGTAAGTTGGCAAGCCGATTCTTATTTGCCGCATAGGTCGATGGATAGCGAGGTAATGCATACCCCTGTGTACGATTGGGCCAACCCAACTAGCAAGACTCCCCTTTTCCTGTTTTTTCCTTTTCCTGTGTTTTCTTTTAGTGTTTTTTTTATTTTTATTTATGTCTTTTTCATTTTCGCATTTTTCATTTTAAATTCATGTTGTTTCAATTTCATGAACATTTTGGAGCTTGTGAACATTTTTTTAATTCGCTAACATTGTTTTTATTTTTGCAAAATAAAAAAATTGAATATGTGGACTTTATTTTATTTTATTTCGCGAACATTTTTTTCTTGTAAGTTGAACACAGGAGGCCTCTTGTAAGTTGACGTTGCTTCCTCGCTGAAAAAAGCACTCGTTTCTCCTGTTTCTGATCGCATCGCTACGAGCCTCTCAAAGCTTCCACGCTGGGGAATTCGTGACAGCAAAGCAGCTGTAGTCTCTTTCCATTTTCCGCCGTCCAGATGCGATTCTTCCCACTTAGCTAAACAGATAACGCCTTTGAGTCTCCTCTCATCTTGTGGTCTGCACTTTTCTCTGTCTGAGAAAAGGAAAGAGAAGAACACTCCTGCACTGACGAGTCTCCTCGATCGTTCCGATTTTCCCGCGCGCTTTCTGGCCTTTTCACACTCAAATGATGTTTCCGCACTTCATGCAGGTACTACTCCTCCTTCCGTCCTATTCCAATATAGTGTCAAAAACTATGCTACCCGAAACTTGGTGGAAACTATGCTATCCGAAAAATGAAGGAGGAATGGGTTTTAGAGACCTCTATTCTTTCAATTTGGCTATGCTCTCGAAACAATGCTGGCGTCTCATTACCAACCCAGAATCCCTATGTGCCCGAGTGTTGAAAGCAAAATACTTCGCTAATGGAAGTTTACTTCAAGCAACTTTGAAAAATGGGGCATCTTTCACCTGGCAGAGCATAATGAAGGGATTGAAAACATTTAAATTGGGATATATCTGGCGTATTGGAACTGGTGAGAATGTGAAAATTTGGAGTGATCCTTGGGTATCTTCAAGCCCTAATAGGATGGTAATCTCCAGTAGAGGACAGTCCGTCCTCACGACAGTGAGCGATCTCATCGATCCATATACTGGAGTATGGAATGAACCTCTAATTCGGTCTATATTTAATCCTGTTGACGTTAGAAGGATTATGTAAATCCCTTTGAACCATGGGGCATTTGAGGATTTTATTGCCTGGAACCCAGACCGGAGAGGGATGTTCTCAGTCCGGTCGGCATATCGCATTCAATGGAATCAAACTTACCGTGCATAGGCAAATCTATTGGCACGTCTTTCTGGTTCTAATGCACCAGAAATATGGAGTGAAGTTTGGAAATTGCAGGTTCCACGTAAGATACAGATTTTCTGCTGGCGGACCCTTCATGGAATTATCCCCTTGAAATCAATTCTCACAAACAGACATGTAGGCTCGAATAGCTCCTGTCCGATCTGTCATCAAGCTGCCGAAGATGTGCGCCATCTACTATTTGACTGTACACATGCTCAAGATTTATGGCATAGATTGGGAATTCTTGCTATTATTGAAGAAGCAAAGAAAATTGACCGTTCGGGCTCGATCATCTTAGAATATCTTCTGTTGGCGGAGGCCAGGTCGCTACCTCTGAAACCTTGCCTTGATGTTAAACAGGTCCTAGCTGTTGGATCCTGGTACTTGTGGTGGTGGGTTCGGCGAGAGCTCACTCACGGTGGATCACCACCTCCGCCTAGGAGATGGCCACTATCTGTCTTAGCAATTTCGAACAACTACCACCAGATGAATAAGAAAATACGTGAGGTACAGGAGCACACATGGAGAAAACCATATCCCAAGTTTGTGAAAGTGAATGTGGATGCTTCTTTTCACCTGGAAGAGGGAACTGGAGCTACGTCACCTGTTATTAGAGATTGTAAAGGAAATTTTGCTGCAGCCCAGTGTAGATTCATTCCTTTTGCAGCAGATGTAGTAACTTCAGAAGCAATGGCAATGCGTGATGGACTAGTATTTGCTAATGCCTTGGGGTTTTCTCGAGTTGAAGCGGAGTCTGATTCTTTAACTGTGATTAATTATTACAACGGTCAAACAAGATGGTGGGACGCTGCAGCAGCGATTTTTGCGGAGTGTGTGGATATGGCTACGTCTATTGGGAAGGTCACTTTTAGTCATTGTTTTCGTTCTTGTAATGATGCAGCGCATGTTCTAGCTAAACATAGTTTCTATAATAAGATTTCTAGTAGTTGGACGGACGAACCCCCGAGTTGTCTTGTCTTGGGACTTGTGGATGATGTATTACCAGTTTAATTTGCAATAAAGCTAGCCATGATGCCTTTTCTTCAAAAAAAATATAGTGTCAAAAACGCTCTTTTATATTATATGACTGAGGGAGTATATATAAACAAAAAATTCGCATGCATTCAATCTGTTTCGTTATATATGCAACGACAGCTCAACGGACTGTACAGTGCAAACAATTGACTGTGCAACTAGCACTTATCACCGTTATCAGAAAATCCATTGAAAAGCGAAATCACTTTATATTTGGAAAATCTTATCTGTCGACCGTTCGTTCGGAAAAGGTGGCAGTTTGTACATTTTTGTTTTTTTTTCAAAAAAGAGGGGATTCCCCGGCCTCTGCATCAGAACGATGCATATGGCCACATTTATTATAAAATAAAAGAGGTTCAACAAGGTCTCAAAGTCTGCAAACAAAAGCAAAGGCTAGCTCACACAGAGCCTCAAAGCCAAAACAAAAAGCCCAACAAGCCACAACCGCAGGCAAAATAAAAGATAGGTAAACTAATTGCCTATCCTATTACATGATCGCCATCCAAACCGGTTGAAGATATCCCGCTACCATCTTCCCATCCGACAGATCCGAACCAAACGCCTCCCGCCCCGTCGGAGTGAGTAAGGACCACATACGGATGAGTGCAGTAGCCCGGAATACAACCTGCAAAAAATGAATAGTTATTTTTCTGTTAAAAGCCAGATCATTTCTACAATTCCAAATTGCCCATAACAACGCACATACTCGTACATGAATGTGTCTAGCTGAATTACACTAGTGTTAATGATATCGATGTATATCAATTTAACAGTGAACTCTTCAGATCTAGTAAGCTTCCACCACAACTTATCAGTTTGATGAGTTAACTGAACCTCCATCAGTCTACGGACTAGGTGAAGCCATGCTTCCCATCGGTCACCCACAAGCACCCTCCTAAACTGAATGTTAAGTGGAATGGACTGCATAACCGTGGCAACAAGAGCCTCACAACGCTGAACACTACGATATAGGGACGGATACTGGGTCGCCAAAGACGTTTCACCAAGCCACGTATCCTCCCAGAATCGAGTGTTGGTGCCATTACCGACAATGCACCTCGTTCTGTTAAAAAAGGTATCTTCGATTCTCATGAGCCCCTTTCAAAAAGGTGAATTGGTTGGTCGCAGAGTGACCTGGGATAGGGTCTTGAACTGCAAACATTTACTACGTAAAATCTGCGCCCAAGTTGCCTCCGTCTCAGAAGATAACTTAAACAGCCACTTATTAAGCAGGCATCTGTTCTTAACTTTAAGATTTTCAATACCAAGGCCCCTATTTGGTCAATCTGTATTTTCTCTTAAACTCATCACTCTGCCAAAAGAAACGAGATCGATAGAAGTCCAGCCTTTTCCTAACTTCAACTGGAACCTCAAAGAAGGATAAGAGGAACATAGGTAAACTCGTGAGCACCGAGTTAATAAGAATCAACCAGCCTCCATAAGACATGAGTTTTCCTTTCCAGCAACTCAGTTTCTTCTCAAACCGATCTTCGATGCACTTCCACTCACTGTTTGTTAGCTTACGATGATGAATGGGAATACCGAGATACGTGAAAGGTAAAGCCCCAACTTCACAACCAAACAATTGTCTATAAGCCTCTTGTTCGTCTTTGGCTCTACCAAAACAGAACAGCTCGCTTTTATGGAAATTAATCTTCAGCCCCGACAATCGTTCAAATAAGCATAACACTAACTTCATGTTCCTCGCTTTTGCCAAATCGTGTTCCAAAGAAATAATTGTATCATCAGCGTATTGCAGAATGGACAAACCACCATCTACCAGATGAGGCACCAAGCCATGCACCTGACCGGCCTCCTTTGCCCTCCCAATCAGGATCGCCAACATATCAACCACAAATATTGAACAAATTTGGAGACATAGGATCGTCTTGTCTCAGGCCCTTGTGTGTTTGGAAGTAATGACCTATGTCATCATTCATTTAATTCCAACACTCCCTTTTTGCGTGAATGCTTCTATCTGGCGTCGCCAAGCTTCATCAAAGCCCTTCATGCGCAAAGCCTGTTGAAGGAACGGCCATTTGACTTTATCATATGCCTTCTCGATTGTTGGCAGTTTTAGTTGTTAGGGGAGGTGTCAATTTGTTCAGAGCGACATAACATTTTTAGGAAGAAAGCTCAAAACTGTCACCCTCGCAAAAAATATAATACCGCTCTAAAAAAACTGTCACCTTACAAACAACTAAAAATGTCATCAAAACGTTCACAGATGTCACCTCTTCCAGCTAACGGTCCCTGATAAGAGGGTCCTTATATTTTTCCTTTCTGTTCTTTCTGTTCGAGGCATGCCCTATATCATTGATGCTCACGCATGCGTCGTACCAAAGCTAGTATGGAGACTGCAAAATTTCACTACCATAGTTAGAGCATTATTAGTAGAACCCTCAAACCCTTAAATCCTCACTAGCGTTTTAAGGATCCAAAAATGATTTTTTTGCACTTTTACGGGTTGAAAAACAGAGGCAAAGATTAGAACCCTCAAACCCAACCCTTATAACGGAATATTCTCCATGAACGACGTTGTTGTTGCGCGCGGAGGTCGACGGGTGGCACCGCGACGGGCGATTAGCAAGGCGGTCGCGGCGTGGCGCCGGAGTTGGGAGGATTTTTCCTCCCGCCGAAAGTATAACCGCCAAATGAGGGTTGGGGTAGGTTTCCCCAACCCTTACTTTTGAGGATTGGGAGAGGGTTTGAGGTTGGACCTTTTGGGGTTTCTACATGGCTTTTTTCGATGAAAACTGTAAAAAAACAGTTATTTTTAAGGGTTTGAGGGTTTGAGAGCTCTACTAGTAATGCTCTTACTTGCGTTCATGCGCTCGCCAATCCATACGGACGTGTCTGGGGCAAAGCAAAGTTTGATCCCCTGCGTCCGTTCGTCTCGTCTCTCGTATGCAAACGTCGCCGAGCACGTACATGAATAATTTGCCTTGTATCGCCAGTGCGTAACTTGCCATGCCATGCATCTGTCATGGCGAGGAAAGCTAGAGGTGCACGTGTACGGTCGCCCTCAGCGTGAAGTGAAAGACAAGAGGGGAAGCGGGAGCGCTGTCCGTGCAAATCATATGATCGGCGCGCAGGTAATAATCGGCGCACAAGTATAATGAGTGAGGGGGCGGGAGAAGTCTGGAGACCGCCCTCCGTCGGGCTCTCGCGGCTGCAGGACACGTGGTTCATGCATGCAGGTGGAGGCGCTCGGGTCTTGGCCAGCTACTCCCGGAACCTGTGAACGATCCATCGATGGATGCTTGCTCGGTCTGGCACGCTAAAATAATAATCTGCTAAACTAAACAAACGTAGTGCTTAAAACGATCTGTCTTTTCGCCTGTCTCTGCCGCGTCTGCTCGATCGACACGAGGCCAGCATCTGGCGCACGCGTGGTGCGTAGAAAAACCGTCGATCGGACAGGCAGGGGAGCTAGACGGTGCGGGAAGAACGGGAGAGGTGCGTTTCGAATCGACGACGAGTCGTCAGGCCAGCGGGGGGTGTCGAGATGGCTCGGTCATGCGCATGCGTCGACGGAACAGACATGCTCTGCTGCAGCTGCCCGCGCGCTCGTGCGGTGGACTGTTGCAGACTGAAACTTTCAAGTGCGGTGCGGGGGCAGCGCTACGGCCAGCGGCCACTGGCGCACCCCGTCTTTGTCGCTGCTTGTGCCGCAGTCCGCGGGCAGAATTGTTTTGTGCGTGCAGGTGCAGGTGTGTCAGAGAGGGATGCGATGAGCGGCGCATTTTGGCTGTAGGTGTGCGCCGCTGAGCTGACAGAATTGACTGCTCACGTCGGTAAATCAGTAGTAGTGACAGATCGTTACATCGTACTCCCTTTTTTCGAAATTACTTGTCTCGGAAATGAATGTATCTAGAACGTTCTAGATACATTCATTTCCGAGACAAGTAATTTCGAACGGAGGGATTAGATTTCAGTGATTAATCTGCTACGTACTTTACATAGTTGAATGGATTGACCGTCTTGTTTCATGTTTTAGGAGCACTTCATTAGCTGGTGGGCGCTTCGGCCTTCGATTCAACGGAGAGTCAGTAATTAGAGCAAGTATAATAAAGATGTGTCAGTGGGTTATAAAAAATAGAGTAGTGGAGTATATTTCTGTTTAGTTGAAGGAAAGAGAGGAGGAGAGAGAACGTAAACGGGCTTTTCATAAAGAGCAATTTCTAAAGACGCGTCTTCCTGCGACTTTCATGAGAATGAAAGATGGTAGTATAATAAAAAATAATACACTTTTTCGATCTAAGATTGCATACGCCGGCTTATAAGATGAAATTGTATACGACATCGACTTATAAACAAGAATGGTACTATTAACCGTGCTCTTAACGGACGGCACACACGAGACGGATGCCGGAACAAGAGCCCAAGGCACGGCCGGGTGCGATATTTTCATGCCTCTCTCTGCATTGCTTGCATCGTTCAACCCGAGGATGCATGCGCGCGCGGTGGGAAAACAGAGACGACCTGTCATGAAAGGGTCCAATAATAAGCCTCGTCGAAAGGTGCTGTCGAGCTCGTCTGGTGTATGCAATGATGCAACATTTTCCTTGTGACTAACACGACGTGACCCAAGGAAGATAACGGGGTACCACGTATGTACAGCTTCGGTTTTGACTTAGTCTTTGTTATTGCGGGTGTGGCGAGTCCCACTCAAATCTGTCCCGCCTGACGATCTCAGTGACCCGGCCGGCTAGTTAGTCCCGCGCATCGCCAACCAATAGACACAAGTTTTTCTCTCCGTCGTGATCAGGAGAACACCGAGGCCATGCGTGGGCAGTGGCGCCACGGATGAGCGCTAAACCTGACTGACTGAGGTCACGCGAAATGTGCTGGGCAACATGGCGCGCGAAACCTGAAAAATGCTTTGACCATACCGCTTGAATGAATGGTATTCCTACGCCTGAGCAGCCGGTATACGACTTGCGAGTTCTAACACTCCATCCAACGTCGTTCGATCGGTGAAACCGAACAACCTAACCGGTAACCACCAAACTTCACCGGCCCTGCGTGCAAGTCAAATTATTCAGCCGGAGAAGCAAAAAAAAAAAAAACTTGCACGTAACCTTCGCTTATTTTCCATCTCCTCTGCCTGCCGCCTCTCGGTTGAGCGGCAGCATTTCTATAATTTCAGAGCAAAAAAAAGGTAAAAAGGGAAAGGAAACGTTCACACTGTAGCGCTGCCAATGAAACGGCAGCCGAGTCTCTGTCTCGAGCTAAATTCGCCGGAAGAAGGAGGTGGGGGTGGTACGTATTCGTACGAGCGGCCAACCACCGGGCGGTGCCAAACCGCCGCGCGCCGCGGCGTGAGAGAAAACGCAGCGCGACACTTGGACGGGACCTCGCAGCCCCGCGGCCGCCGCGCCGCCACATGGCGCCCGCGGGCCGGCATGCGGCGCCGCCCGCGGCTCGACACCTGCGCGGCCGCTCGGCCGTCCGTTGCTGCCGTGCCACCGCTCTTCAGTTCACGCGCGCTGCGGGAGCGGGTGCCAGCTCTCCGTCCGGTAGCGGCGGAACGGACGAGGGTGACGCCGGGGTGGGTTCAGAAAGCTCCTGGCACCGCACGATCCCGTGGAATGGAAGCAAGTATAGAGGTTCGGTTCGGTCACGGCCGCGCTCTACACATGTCCGCGCCGTGAACTCGTGAAAATGGGATTATTCACGGCGGGTTCTGCGTGCGCTTGGCACGTGTTCACGCTCGCTCGCTGCGTGTGACACGGCACATGTATGATGTATGATGACGTTTTCCCGGTGATCTCACGGGGAGAAACTCCGCCACCGCGTTGCGGTCGAACACAGTGCAGCGCAGCGCAGACAGAGCCGGGCAGCTACAGCCTGCAGGTACGAACGAAGTGGAGGAGTACGTGCAGAACAGAGGCGTACGTGCTGCATGCTACAGCCGCTTCCTACCACTTCGACGGCGCATCCCCCACCTCGTACTTAACGCCCGCGCACGGGGCTCTGATTCCGCTGGCCCACTGGCGCGGGGCGGCGAGAAGCCACGCGCCCCCCAAAATATCTGAGCCCATGGACGATGATGGGTCGACCGCGCCTCCCGTCTCCGGCCCGGTCTGGTCCATCGCTCTCACCCGCCGTCCCTGACCTGCGCCAGCCATACCCTTCCCCGTAGAGTCCCACAAATTTGAGTCAGGATGATCCAACTGAGGGGGAAAAAACCACTGCTACCTTTTCTAGGAAAAAAAAAACCCACTACTTCTATAATACAAACATTTTTACTTATAAAGTTGTACTAAAATTACGATAAATAATATGAATTGAAGGGAGTATAATTTATCAATGAACGATGCTACACGTACAACGAAATATGTACAATTCCTGTAGGCCCAGTAATATGGTTCATTGATGCATGTCGCGTTTTTAGTCTGGATGCTTCATAGTGATGTCGTAGAAATATTGGCCAATATAGCGGTCCACACACACCATTTTCGTTTACCAATTCTCAACAAGAGCAAACCCATGATAATATCTTTCATCATGCTTTGAAGCACACAAAACCTGCTGCACATGATGGGGTATTACAACCCGCCTTTGCCTGGCGTATGTCACCGGCCGCTAAGGTTTCGGAATCAGGAATTGCTGAATGCATGAATTCGAGTTGGAAAGGGTGTGACCACAAATCATTTGACTCGTACAAGGAAATAAGTACTCTAGTAAATCACTGTCTGTCAAATCTACTTGTCAAATTGATGGACTCGATCTCTATGTCAGTCAAGAATAAGCCCTAGCCGGAAGAATGGGAGAGTGAGCCATTTATACTGAAAAAGGGTGATTAGTTTTTGAAAGTATATCAAATTCAGATGCCCGACCATCATTTGTACAAGGGCTCTACTCTCTGGTAAGGTTTATAGTCTTTGGAAATTACTAGGAATCACATTAGCTTGCACTTTCTTTATTCTCCCTTTCAGTCCTACCATTCCCTCTACCTCGTCACTGAAGGGAAGAGAAGGCGAGGGCTTAACTGCCAGGCTCTATTTTCAGCCTTGAATATTTGGTTCCATGGCTAAATACCGGTGTGGCCATGGACCACCCTTGACTACACCATTGTTCTAAATCATTTTGGGTCCATGGCAACTCTCATCCTCGGTGCCAAATGAGTCATCACGATGCCATGCATGCATCGGCCATCTATTCCTCCTAAAATTCGATAACCACTCACAAGTGAATCTTAAAAACACCCCTACTCCATAAACACAATCATCGTGTGTAAAGTAGTGGCGTTTCAACTTCCATATTTAGTCACACTACACCACTATGTTGGCATGAACCGTTCATCTCTCCCTCATAAATTTCCAATACCCACAGACGTATGGATCCTAGAGACAATCCTACCACAAAAACATTCATTGCATGTAAGATAGTGGCGTTTCAGCTCTCTTTGTTCGTAGCTGCTCGCATTTTTGTTGCCACGCTAGACCAAGATGTAAACCCGCGCCGATCATTTCTCCCTCGAGAACCTCAAATGTCCACCGGCGAGACTCATAGAAACAACACTACCGCATAAACAATCATTGCGTGTAAGTTAATGGCGCTTCAACTCCTTGTGTCTGTAGCGGCTCGTATCCTTGGTGTGCACAAGACCAACATGTTGGCATGCGCCGATCATCTCCCCCCCTGTAACCTTCCAATAACCACCAACATGTGAATCCTGAAAACAACTTACCTCAACAACTTTTAATTGTATGTAAGATGGTACAATAGGTTTGCAACCGCTCATATCTGTTGTCGCAGTTTGCGTCTTTGGCACCACACTGGATAAACCATATTGGCCTTCGCCAGCCATCTCGCCCCCGTAAACTTCCAACAACCACCGACTTGTGGAGCTCGGAAACAACCTACCCCACAAATGGTCATTATGTGCAAGATACTACCACGGTTCTAGCTGCTTACGTCCATCGCAGTTCGCATCTTCGGTGGCACACTGAATAACAAATTTCGCCAACCATCTCCTTTACCGTAAACTTTCGATAACCATGGACGAGTGGATGTCCCAAACAACCCTGCCCCGCAAAACAGTCATTGCGTGCAAGGCAAATTGGTTCTCAACTGTGTGCCCGTAGCAGTTCGTGTATCTGGTGCCACACGGCCCAAACACCGGACCACCAGGTTCCGACGGCCGGGACCGGGCTGCCCCGCCGTGGAGGGCAACAAGTAAAGTGGGTGCACGGCGCTGGTGCCCGTAGCGGAGCAAAGAGAGACCTCTTCCGGTCTATAAAACCTTTTCTCTCTCCGCTGTCTGGTCTCTCATCTCACCTCCATCTTGGCATTTCCGCGGCTCCGCCAACGCCAATATAACCCTCCGCCCTACCTTTTCTCTCTCCAGCCACTCCGCCTCGCCTCGCCTCGCCCAGCCCCCCTGTCCTGTCCTGTCCTGTGCGCCCGTCGCGACAACCATCTGACTAAGCAGCGCCCCGCGCTCGCGCTCGCCCTCCCATGGCGCCGGCGGTGGGGATCAAGCGGGCCCCCGCGGTGCAGGCCGTCACGGTGCAGGCGCCGCCCGACGCGCGGCTGGTGCGCGAGGCCGTGCGGACCTCCACGATCGCCGAGGCCGTCGCGCCCGCGGCCCTGGAGGCGCCCGCGCCCGCGCTCGAGGGCTTCCTCTGCCTCGAGGAGGTGGAGGGCCGGCGGTGGAAGTACGTGGTGGATGCGGCCCCCGGGAAGGGCAAGGGGAAGGGCCGGGGCGGGTCCGCTGTTCCTCTTGGGGCCTCCGTCCGGGCCGTGCCGCTCCAGTCGCCGCTCCCGCCCGCCGAGGTGAGCCGTTTGGTTGGAATTGCCGCGTCCCGTCGTGTTTCCTGCTGTTTGGTTGTGTTTTGGTGGTCTGCTGGATACGCGCTAGGTTTCCGGTTTGATTTGGGGGGAATTGGTTCTGGATTTTGGGCGATTCGGTGTACGCAAGGCGTAGCCATCTGCGAATTGTAGATTATTTGTGCAGCTGCAAAATGTAGATATGTTTTTTCTTCGCAGGATGCACGCTCTAGTTCCGCCCAGGAGTGTACTGTCTCGATACTTTCGAGGCAGTTTTATTTTTATTTAGGTGAAACCGGGAGAGTAAATTGTGTCGTACTTCCAGGACTATGACTTTGTTCCTGTAGTACAAAGTTATTTTAGTCCAAAGGTAGTATTGTTTTCACCGTCAATTTTTAGTTGGGACTAAGGTAGTTTGTAGGAAATTTAATATTGCAGTGGACTGCACATGCCAGATTAAGTTGATTGCTGACTGAAATTTCTTTTTGGAATTATTACCTGTGGAAGCTGTCTTCTTCAGTTTATTCTCATCCTTTTTAGAGAAGAAATTGGGATTAATGGAATTCATTTTGGAGTTAAGTTGTGTAGCAGTTGTTTTCAACTACAGTATTGAATAGAGGATTCTACATTGTTATGTGAAGATTAAAGTGCTGCGTGGAGAGTTGAAATCACTCCACATTTATGTTCTATCTCTAATAAAGTACATTGACCATACAGGTTTGATAAATAACACCATTACACACTATGGCTGCAGGAAATAATGGCGTTCGTAAGATCGTACGTTGTGCCTGAAGGGTTTCCAGATAGTGTTACTCCTTCATACGTCCCATACATGACCTGGAGAGCTCTCAAGGTACAATTTACAACTTGTGTTCAGTATTCACTGTCTTGATTCATCTGTATCATGCTAAGATTCGTTCGCTTTTCAGCATTTTTTGGTGGAGCAATGGGTGTGTTCACAACAAGGACCTTGCTGAGCTCCGTTGGAGTCTCTCAAAGCAAGGTTACCCCGGGTGCCATTGCTATCAACTGGATCCTCAAGGTAAACAAATCATGTCTATTCAAGAATCTATTTGTTTAGGTCATCATACCTTTCTGCTGATTCATTTTAAGACAAATCAGAAATTTATTACTCCCTCTGATCCATATTAATTGACTCACACCTAGTACAACTTTGTACTGAAGTTTTACTAAGAGGGTGTTTGGATACTCTCTAGTCATCTGACTAGTAGTAGTCAGACTAGAAGTTTTTAGTCAGGCCCTGTTTGGAAGGTGACTACTGCTAGTCAGCATTAAATGTCTCAGTATTAAATGTCCCTTGTGCAAGACCAATTAGAGGAGAGAGAGGGGGACTTTAGTCAGTAAAAGTCAGGGGTGTTTGGAGGTTTACTGACTAAAGGTGACTACTACTAGTCTCTAGTCAGTAAAAGTTGGGGGTGGGGTGACTAGGGACTAAACTAGTTTTAGTCACCCACTAGTCAGGGGTGTTTGGAGGTTTACTGACTAAAGGTGACTACTACTAGTCTCTAGTCTCTAGTCTCTAGTGATCCAAACACCCTCTAAGTATGCGTCAATTAGTTTGGACCGGAGGGAGTAGAGTTTTTTGCGATAAACTTCATGAACCTGAAGTCTTATCCTTCTAAAGTTATTGGTCATCTGATAGCAATATCTTCTGTTTGGCTGATATGCTCTTCTTTACTTCTTGTCATTAGAAATCAAGCACGTATTATTTATTCTAATCATATAGTTGTGATTGTGGTCCTGCTCCAGGACGGTGCTGGACGTGTTGGAAAAATGCTTTTTGCGCGACAAGGAAAGAAGTTTGACAATGACCTAAAGCAGGTAAAACATTTTAAAGCATGTTTACATTTTTTTTCCCATCTAGTTATCTACTGTACTTTATTTCCAATTTCTTGGTCCCGTGTGCACGACTAACTGAGACTGATTTTTTCTGTAGCTCCGCTTTTCTAGTGATCTCTTGCTGGAGATAGGCGCTGGGATAGAGTTAGCTACTGCAGCCTTCCCTCAGTTTTTCTTGCCTATGGCTTGCGTTGCAAATGTTGTAAAGGTCTGTCCTCGCCAGTTGTTCAAAGTTGCAGTAATTGGATTTCAAGTACATATACTCGACACTGTTTTGAAAGTATTGATGAAGAACTTCTGTTTTTCATGCAACATTTTTAGAATGTCGCTGCTGTTACGTCGACCTCAACTCGCACCCCAATCTACAAGGCATATGCAAGAGGAGAAAATATTGGAGATGTGACTGCTAAAGGCGAATCCGTTGGGAACATTGCAGATCTGGTAATTATTAACATGTTTCCTTGAACTTTTTGCGCAAGTGGCACATTAATCAGGCATGCAACTGAGTTGGCTGATTTACTCACATAATTTGATGGTGTGACCTGAGCTTTTGGTTGTATGAGTACATGATATCATCTGTTCACTTAATTTAGCAGCAATTCTGACATTATTTTGTTGATTTCACATGAAGCTGGGCACTGGTTTGAGCATCTTTATCACAAAGCGGAACCCATCGTTGGTGACTTCATTTGCCCTCCTGTCATGTGGATATCTCCTGAGTTCATATCATGAGGTTCACTTCAATACTTTATTTCTTGGGTCTTGTTGTTCCCTCTGCAAGTCATATGTTGATACTGAGTTTCTTGCCAGGTGAGGTCTGTTGTGCTGAATACCCTAAACAGGGCAAGGTTTACTGTTGCAGTGGATTCCTTTATTAAGACAGGTAAATCACGGATTTCTGCTTTGATTTTTTTAAATATTATGCTTTGAATTGTTCTAGAAAATGCAAACGTACTTCTAGAATTGTCTATGTGGACAAACCACTGATCTTTATCAGTTATATTAATGTGACCAGTAAAGCGGCACTTATATTTGTGAAATGCTTCCTAAAGCGAAGCCAAATACAGTATTAGGCATATCAAAGTAAGAATTCAAAACGCTTCAGAAAAGATTTGACAGGTACCAAGTTCCTTTTGATCAATCCATAACCATGGTGAAAACGTGAACTTTTGGTGTGTGTCAGCACAATGGGTTGGACATATTCTCTTCTATCCTTGCACTCACAGTATTGAGCTCAAAACTGCCATATGGAACTTTTAGAGTTTCTGGAAGTTCTAATTGTGGTCTCCTTTAGACGCATCTTCTGTCTTAATTGCGATTTTATGTAGTACTCCCTCTGTTCACTTCTATAAGACCTTGAAGACATTTCAGACAATGTGCAAAACAGCCCATTTTGAGTTGTCTAAAACGACTTACAAAAGTGAACGGAGGGAGTACTTGATTCTCCAACCTTTCATGGTACAGGGTATGTTCCCTCGTTGAAGGAAGGAAACTCGCAGGAGACGATATTTATTCATCCTTGGCGGCATGAGCCAGTTTCAATAGGTTTGCATTATGGTTTCTTCTGACTCTGGTCCTTTCGTTGTACATGGAATGTTTTTTTACAGTCTGATACTTTCTTTCAGGATCACGATTTGGAGAAGCATTTCAAGAACCTGTTTCATTTGTTGCCACAAGGCCTTTGTTTGAGGTACATCCTCTAGCTCCCTGGCCAGTGGCCACGACCAGTATATTTCCTGCATTCCTCCTTTTGGTATGGCTAGGCTAATACTTCCTATCTTAATTGTAGGATGAGCGATACATGGTAACATATAACCCAACGAAGGATAAAGTATATGCGTTACTCAAGGACCACGCAAAGCCAGATGACATTCTCAAAGCTGCTTTCCATGTAAGCAGCTGTTTGCATTGCAATAATTTTGGCTTTTAGGTGTGTTTGCGGTCCCTAATTGTCCTATGTCCTGATAACGATACTGCTTTACAGGCCCATGTGTTGCTGCATTTCATCAATGTATCACATGAACGGAAGAGGATGAGCTCCAATCGATCAGATCACTACGGGAACCCGCACCCACGGAACATGGATTTCCTGGCACACATCGCAGAATCCTGCAAAATTGTGTCATCCTCTTACGGAACATTCAGGAAGAAAGCAAAAGAACAGGTAACGCTCTTTCTCTTTGTGATAATTGTGCTATCTACTATCTAGCACTCCCAACTACTAGACATAATTGTGACAAGCCGCTTGATTGAAACCCTCGGTACATGACTAACCACATTCCTTTTCGTTGCATTTCAGGGTTGGATAATGTCGGAGTCACTTCTTAACCCTGGGAAGGCTCGATTATGCGTCACGAGACCGCAGTGACTTCACTATTTCCATTTACCATAGTCGGGATGATAGCTGTTACTCTAGCTTTTTCGACGAAGACGGGACATGATGCCGATGAGTTGTTGGTAGCTGAACTAACATGTGTTGGAGCCCGGCCTAGGTGTGAACCAGCGAGCCTATCATCTCGTGCAACCCCTAACAGCTGTATCAACTACAGCTGCCGAAATCTGTGGACACCAAGAAGCTGTTGTAACTCGTAAGTTCTTGCCCCCTTTGACTTGCATTTACACCAGAAATCTGTTGTTGGCCAATCATTTGATGCTTGAGACTTGTCAGGTCATCTAAAAAATAACGCGGGGCGAGATATGCTCGCGCCGAGCCATGAGAAGACTGAGGGCGACCTCCAACCGCTAACTGCATAGGAGTAGGTTCCGTAGAGGGACGTATATTTAAGCTTGCTGGTAGTAGCGTCGCTGTGACCTGTGATGGAGAGGACTTGCTAACTGTGTGTAGCCTGTTCGTGAGTTGTGTTCGTCGGCTGCGGAGTCGTTTTCGGAATGTAGGAAGAGCTGTTTCCCTTTTTTGCTGTGCTTTGAGATATGGTGTTTGTCATGCACCTTTGCAGGGCCGCTTGTTGTAAGTTGCAGTTTTTCGGATGGAGAGTGTTTTTATGTCGATGCTTGTACATACTAGTACCTGCTTGTTGTTTGTTGTTGTAATAATCGGAAGCGTTTTGCTGTTGAGTTAAATCTTGTGTGATGCGTGGGCTGCGACATGGCTGTGGCCGTCGCTGACAGACTAGCTTGAAAGTGTTTTCCCCTCTCCCTGACGCTGCAACAGCATTTTCTGCTACTCTGCTGCTTCTGGGTTAGTACGGCCGATGGGGCGAAACGAGCTGTTTCGTTCCGTTTATAGCTGGATGCTTTTTTACTTATATTAAACAGCCTTCGGACTTCGAAATATCAGCCGACATATACAAGGATATCATGATGGGAACGGGCCAACCCGGACCTGGCCTTGGACCCGGCCCTTGTGGCCCCAAGGCCAATTTGAGAGGCGGGTCGACCCATATAAAAAATAGTCAATGGCCTCGTTGGCCCGATGGATATTTTGGGTCGACCCATATAAAAAATAGTCAATGGTCTCATTGGCCCGATGGGTATTTTGGATTGTCCTAATTTTTTTTGCTTTCCATTGACTTGTGGATAAACGAGATGTTAAAATTAGGCATGATTTATAATTTGAAATCTGATTAGTGTAATAACTAATAAGATTTACTAATACGTGGTTAACATAAATATTAGAATATAAGCAAAAGAAGATCAAACCGTCAACTTGTGGTTTTATACGTGCCTGAAACATATCTAAGACAATTTTGTTGTTGATATACGTGAGCGTTCACCCGGAAATTATACGATAGACTACATCGCAAAATCGGGTCCTACAGCAACACAGACGCGACGAAGATTGTAGCTTTTTTTCTGATAATTTTTTTAATCTATTCATCTTCAATTATGGCAGTATCACAGAAATAATAGAAACTACATCCAAATCCGTAAGCGACGAAGATTGTAGCTTTTTTTCTAATAATTTTTTTATCTATTCATCTTCAATTATGACAGTATAACGAATACCAGAAATAATAAAAATTACATCCAAATCCGTAGACCACCTAACGACGAAGATTGTAGCTGGTATGAGATATAAGACTATAGATGGGCCGGCCCGGCTGATCCAGCGGGTCACCTAATGCCGGCCCTGTTGATCCAAATCTTGTTTGAGACCCACCCACATGACCCATTGACCTCAAATTTTTAGGTCAGGTTAGCGATCCGACCCATTCCCATCCTGAGCAAGATACAATCAGGGTGTGACATGGAACTGCATCTTAAGGAGTCCATTGCTAACCCGCTCTTTAGCTAACTTGTGAGCAACTCCAATAGCATAGCGCCTAACCCGGCAACATCTCTAACATAGAACCCTAAATTGGACACCGCATTCGTCCGCCGATTGGGGATCAGTCCGCAAATATTGATGTGCGAGCCGGTCATCCAAAACTAGCCGCATACACACATCCTCATTTTTTCCGGTCCGCACGCTCAAAATAGTTGAATATCTAGCTTTAGTTTAGCTAAAAATTGTTGCGATATAATAGCAGTTTTAATTTAAATATTACAATCGAACAAAGTAATTTACATATGTACTAGTTGTTCCTTTAACCGCCCACATATGGTCGATCAAATCTTTTGACAGTTGCTCGATGCCGAATTTGTTTATGCATTTGAAAAAAAATCATGAAACTGAAAATATAAGCGTAATCATTATGAATCGATCTGGGTGCATTGCGCGCCATCTCTCTTCTTTCGATAGATCGTCATCCCCCTCCTCCTCCGCCAACCCTATTGGTGTGGGAGTGCATGGAGGTCCCGATCTACCGGATGGAACTGTAACTTTTCATGTTTTGAGGCTTTTGATGCTTCCTGTGGTGGTGGTGGTGGCGGCGACACACAATAAGGTCTTCTGCGGAGATGCGTCTTTGGTGGTGGTCTTTGGGGGGGGTGGGGGCGGCGGCGATGAGATCACATAGAGCCTGCCGCCTGGCCATCTCGATGATATTGCCAACGACGACGTCAATGACTTGATGATGTATTTTCCTGTCGGTCGTTTTGGTCGGTGAGTTATAGTTTGTACGGGTTATTGGCGCAGGTTGTGGCGGAGGCTTCTCTCTGCATTTTGGGTGTTTAGCCTTGTCCATGTGGCCGTGAGCCTTGTGAGAAATAATGAAGGTTTGATTGATGGAGAACGGCGTTTCGGTGCCCGGGTGCATCTGCACCCGGTCAAAACAAAATTCGTAAAAATTCAGAAAAATTCAAAAAAAAAAAATTGATGCGTGAGGTACGCTTCAATTTTCAAAACATTTGGACTTACATGCGGTTCTCGGAAAAAAGACAAATCGCACTGCAATAAAGATATGAACAAGTATACATTTTTATAGACCTTCGATTTGTCTTTTTTGCTGAGAGCTGCACAGAAGTCCAAATGTTTTAAAAATTGTAGCGTACCTCACGCATCAAATTGTCCCCCCCCTCCCCCCAAATTTTTTTAGAATTTTTAAAATTTTTCTACTATTTATTTTGATTTTTTTCGTGAGCGCAGGTGCAGATGAGCTCGGGCTCAGATTCGAATTTTCGTGATTGATGGTCCTTTAAGAATGAAAACTCAGATATACTCCATAAACAACAGTAAACAACAACAAAAAAGAGAGCAGCCGTTGGATAATCATTGAAAAAAAGGAGCCTATGACCCGTTGACGTAAAGCGGTAGACATCCCTCGCACGTGACGGAGAAAAACAGAACTCGTGGACGGCGGAGATTGACCGGAATGCATCCGCACCACACCCACCTCCGTTCCCGGATGCCTCCTCCCACTCTTTTTGTCGCCTCCGCTCCGGCCGCCCATCGCCAGCAGCACCACCCGCCCTCTCCCTCCCATTGGGCCACGCACCAGCGCCTCCGGCATGGAGCTCCGCCTCTGCCTCCACCTCCACCCGCACGCGCGGCCCCCTTCCGCCCCGACGCCGCCTCCATGCCCCGCGGCCGTACTCCTCCCGACGC
Source organism: Aegilops bicornis (assembly GCA_021605145.1). Classification (NCBI taxonomy): domain Eukaryota; kingdom Viridiplantae; phylum Streptophyta; class Magnoliopsida; order Poales; family Poaceae; genus Aegilops; species Aegilops bicornis. The sequence goes on from CM038671.1 coordinate 713,816,264, forward strand.
CCCGCCGCGGTCACCGCCTGCGGATTGGTAAAGGACTGCTCCTGTTGCTCCAGGCCAATCGCCTCTAATCCCTTCGTTTGGCGCCCCTGGAGCTGCGTATTTGCTGGAGCTCCAGTCCGATTGTCTGTAAATTCTTATCCGCTGCTGCTGCTATGCTGAGGCCTTCCTGTTTTTCGGGGTCAACTGTGGCCAGGTGGGAGCTGCGGGGTTGCTCAGCGGCGGAGCACGAGGCGTTCGCATTCAGCCATATGCGCTGCCAAACCGACCGGCGCGCAGGTACGCTGGATTTTAAATGACCATGCATGCCTGTGTGATGTGATCCCTTCTAACTGACTGAAGGTTCTATTTTGCCAGGGCTTGGAGGCTGTCAAGGAGAGGAGCGTTTTGGTGATTCTCTTGTCTGGAGGGCAAGGAAATAGAATGAGTGTATTTCTCTTATCTCATCATGCTCCAAACTTAACTTCCAGGACTGTCTATCGTTCTCAACTTTATGACGATGACCTTGGTGTGTCCTGTGTATTGCTCTTGGTTATGTTCATTACATTAGTGTGACAGTTCTGGTGGGAAATGTGATAGCTGTCCTTCTATTGTTGATATGCACTCTGATGGTGTATGTATACGACTTTTCATCCTATAAGTGAAGATAAATGTGGTGCATAAGAGATTTCTATCTTTCTTGAACATTATGAGTGGTGTTAAACAAAATGAACAGACATCAGGGCAATGCTGATGATATCAATCTTAGATCTGATGTGCGGAAATGTGCTGCTTCGAAATAACTTTAGTACTTTGCAGTGAAATGGCGAAGCATTTCAGTGGATGATGAATGTACCTAAATTTCCTTCCACCTTTTGTGACAGGCCAATATGCCTAAGCAGTACCTACCATTACTGGGAGTACCAATTGCACTGCACAGGTTCATTTCCTTGGCGTATAACTTATTAATTCCCTGATATGGCAATTTCATGCAGACATGAAATACTTGCATTTTTTCTCACAGTTTAAGACATGAAATACTTGCATTTTTTCTCACAGTTTAAGGACATTCTGTGGAATGAAGGAAGTGAAAGAAGTCGTAGTGGTGTGTGATCCATCCTACAAAAATGTATTTGAAGGTTCGTCTGGACTCATCCTTTACTCATTGTATTTACTATGCTTTAATCTACCTAGCATCTAAGCCATATCAAGATTAAGTTCTGTGACTAAATTTAAAGAATGATACAATACCGCCTCGGAGTAAGATGTTCATCAGTCAACTGTTTCCGCAGGTTCTGTTGAAAACTTGCAAATACGTATTAAATTTACAACCCCGGGAAAAGAGAGACAAGACTCTGTTTTTAATGGACTTCAGGTTAGTGGTAGCCTGTAGCCTACCTATACTCCTTGTTATGTTGCTTGCTTTTGTACAGCAATTTCGTAGATATCTTCAAAAATTGCATGATTTGTGAACAAAAGAAATTGCCCGCAGGAAATTGATGGAGGTTCAGAACTTGTTTGTGTCCATGATTCGGCAAGACCCTTGGTATCCTCTGAAGATGTGAAAAAGGTTACCTTCTATGACATAGCATGAATTATCCACCATAGCGTGTCTCGTAAGATGTTCTCGAATCAGTTTCTTTTTCTCCTATGAAGGAAACTTCTTGCAAAGTCATCAACTAACAGAAAACTCTCCCTTAGAAGTTGCAACTGATATTTTTGGAATTGTACTACATGCATGATAAATTATCTGGCTTTGAACTTACTTAATCGGTTAATCCTGGTGCTTTGGTATTTCATGATAACTCTATAAAGAGAAAAAAGTGATACATGTAAAATCTTACAGGTCGCTCATGGTATAATAATGGCTTTGATTATACTGACTAGGTCTTAAAAGATGCTGCGGTGCATGGAGCAGCTGTTCTTGGTGTGCCTGTCAAAGCTACTATAAAGGAGGTGACTGTTTATACATCCAGATATGCATCAATAAGATGATCTTGCAAAGATCCTTGGTCAACTTCGAGTTATCTAATAATAGCATAATCCATAAAGGATCTTCCAACGGAATTCTCACTGTGCGACTATAATCCTCTCTCCCCTTCTGTCTCCAGGCCAACAGCGACTCGTTTGTCGTGAAAACCCTTGATAGGAAAACCCTCTGGGAAATGCAAACTCCACAGGTAATCATAGCATTTCCATGTTCATTTTTTTTTTCAATTTGTGGGCAAAACAAATATGACTGGGAAATATATTCTGATTGTAGGTGATGAAGCCCAATTTGCTCAGGGATGGTTTCGAGCTTGTTAAACGGTTAGCCGATCGCAGCATATAATCCACTGATGCGCTGATTCCCATTTCTCCTTGCTGACTAAACTCTGCACTCGCAGGGATGCCCTTGAGGTCACTGATGATGTTTCCATCGTAGAATACTTGAAACATCCTGTTTATATCACTGAGGGCTCTTATACAAACATCAAGGTCGTGTTAGCTATTTAAACTAGTATATTCTGAACTTTTAAGTTTGAATTAACTGAACCTCAAAATGTGAACTTGTTGCAGGTGACTACTCCTGATGACATGCTCTTAGCTGAGCGTTTGATGAACGATAAATAGGGCCAATATTAACAATGTTTACTTGATTTGAGAGGCACCTGTATGAATTTGTCAGTACGATATTCCATAGCCTTTCCACAGTTTTGGCCTCTTGGGAACTAGAAAAATAAACATATAGCTCACACACGAGATAGATAACCTGTATGTAACATTCTTTCCGTGCCAATGAAAATATGGCAAAGTTTTCTGTTTGAGCTCATACTTGACAGTTGATACAACGCAGCAAATGGACACACAAATGTTAAAAGTAGTTTGGTAATAAAAGGGCGCTATATCGCTTATAAGTAGATCTAATTTGTTAATGGCATCATCAAGCGATGGCAACATGTGAAAGTGCAATTGCACTGTACAACAAGGTTACAATGGTGTGCGACAAACAAGCATGCATGATGATGCCCTGTATAAGACAGACCCTGTGTGTGTTTTGCATTTCTTGCGCTAGGGGAATGGGCATAAGCTCCGATGGCATGCCATGAAATCATGAGCAATGAGACACCTTGGCACCTGTGGCGCAGCTGAAGATGATACCATTGTAAAGGGGCATCATCTTAGTGGCTTCAGTCCCTGCAGAGACAGATATGTGGTTAAGATCTTCATTAGAGTAGCAAGCATGCAACAAATTGCAGAATTTGGGACTGAAATGTGGCTTCAGAGTTCAGCCAAGACTCAAAACTTAGGATTTGATGGGGAATATGACAATGTGGTTTCAGTAACACAAATTGACCCATGATTTAGCTAGCATAAATTTTAAAATAATATTATTTCTAAAAAAATGTTATAGAATAGGAGATCATATCATGGCTGGTGATCTGGAAACTGAAGTCATAGTACACCTAAGCTTGGGTACCCTGGAAACTGGGTGAGATAACAAGTTGTTGCTGGAACTCGACTATGGAGTGCAGATTTTTGGCATGCGATCTGTATTGTTCTTTTCTCAACGAACAGACATGTACAACCAGCTGGACACTGATTTGCAGGAATACCTTGGAGGCTCGCAGTTCATTTGCAGCCGCTCGGAGAGAATCATCTGATAGAATTAACCTTGACAGGGCACCAGTGCTTAGGCTGCATCATGTCAAGTAGTTCAACATATTGTATAGTAGATGGTTTCATAAAACCAAATGGATTGAACATGTTGTAAACTAGCACCCATTTTTTATAACAGATTGTTTTGTTACACTTGCCAAGAAGACTAGAAAGTCATGCATTACCCTAGAATTTTCGCTGCCTCTGATACAGAACCTTCAACAGCAAATAGAAGATCTAATAAAGCTTGCATTCCCTGCTCACCAACAGAAGAGAACATTGGAAACGGAAGCATTCAAATTGGTAACATTGAGCATGAGATAAAAACACACTTGGCATATTTAAGGTAAGAAGAGAAGCATACTGGAGAAAATTTTGGGTTATTTGGGCCAATTTGGCTGCCAACATCCTTTGATCGAATGGTAGACTTCAGTGGCAATATCTGAAGAAGTTCAACTGGAGGAGTGTAGTTGTCAAGGTTTATCGGCCTCCTAACTGACAAGATGTGGACGACCAAGATGTTACATGAGTACCATGGAAATTGAAAACGAATGATGTAACCATAACCCGACATATTTGCTGCTGTAAATTATGAGTAAGTGCATGGTGATCAATTAAACAATTATTGAAACATTTTTTTTGAGAGAACAATTGTTGAAACATTAGGTTGCTGCCTTGGGGTTATTTGCAACTAACATAATAAGTTCTGAGCTGTTTAGGTCACAAAGTTGTGGTATTGGGTATGCATGATACTCCCTCTGTAACTTAATATAAGACGTTTTTTGACACAGTCATGGACTCTAAAAACATCTTATAAAAAGTTACAGAGGGAGTATTACTTAAACATTTACTGAGCAAAAACATCTATAACTTGAAGCACATCAGATTTACCTTTAAGAGCAATCAGGGTCCGAAGCCGAGATAAAGCAGATGATCGATTCTTATGTTGTGACCTATCCTCTACAGCCTGTGGGGAAGCACGATGAGATAAACTATCACGCAAAGGAGTGGAGAAAGAGCTAGTTCTACCACATAAGATGTCTGACATGAAGGGAAAAAATATATTAAGAATCAGACATTTGGTTGGCTTGAACTTTGAAGTCCAATGTGATGACCGTATGAATTCAGTGGGGAACCGACCAAACACGAACATGGCAAGCATTGCATGGAATGTTCATTTAAGAGGGTTAGTGCAAGATGTTGTTTGGGTTCAAAGACATCGATGAAGGTTGTCGTGGCACTAACTGAAACAATGATAGATTGATCTTTGTTGGTACAGCAATAAAAATTTCTGTCCGCCATGATGGGTACATATATTGTTGGTTGATGTTGTGGACACACTAATAACCGTTATGTTAGTTGACTTGAAGCATAAATCTCTCAATTAGGCAATGTGCCTCTAAAGCTCAACTCACAATGGTGTGAATATTCTGGGAAGTGCCAAGCAACTCCACCGTTAGAACCAACATCAGTCAAGCACTCAAGCACTGGGCTGGAAATCACGGCTAAATTAACCACTCTGTTTTGGGCAGCGCACTCGCAGCCCAACTGGACAATGGAAGCTGACCTGGGCGACGATGCCGGTGGGGTGGTGGCGGAGGCGCACGGCGGACTCGCGCTTGTTGCGGTGCTGGCCGCCGGGGCCGGAGGACTTGAAGGTGCCCATGTCGCACTGCGCCATGAGCTCGTCGTCGCTCATCCCCAGGTAGTTCTCGTACGCTCCCTTGTCATCCTCCCCTTCGGCGCCGGCGTCGCCGCCGCTGGGGCCGTGCGAGCTGGTGGACGCGGCGGAGGCGGAGAAGGAGAGGGAGGGGAAGCGGAGCTGGGGAGCGGCGGCGTGGCTGCGGAGACGCGGGGCGGCGGAGGGGGAGTGGAGAGGGGAGCAGCAGCGGGCGGTTGTCCGGAGGAGGAGGGCCCGGGCGGCCATCGCGCCACCGGAGCGGCGGAGGACGGAAGGAAGGAAGATGGTTGGATGCGGCGCGGCGGATTTTGGGTCGTCTACGGCCGGACGGATTTTTTGGTGGGTTTGGTTTTGGGCTCCGACAGTGGTCGGGTTTCGCTACTTGGTGGGCTGGGCTTCGCCGTGCGGCCCGTTCTCGCCGTCTGCATCGCGTAGGCCCAGACCTGCGAGGAGAGACCGTGTATCCTGCAAGTGATTCTAAAAAAAATGTGTATCCTGTAAGTCTTCGCTGTTTTGCAACACAAGCAAGACAGACAGCAGGAGAAAAAATCACCCAACTATTCCAGTGTCAAACAAAAAAATAATCACCCAACTACTCCCTCTACTTGTCATCAAAATGGACAAAAAGAGATGTATCTAGATCTAGATACATCCCTTTTTGTCCATTTTGATGACAAGTATTTCCGGACAGAGGGATTACCAAAGTAGTACTCCATATTTGCAAGGATGTTTGGTTAATTTGTAGTATCAACCAAACATCCTGACAAATATGTGTTCCATCAACAGAGCAAGACGGCTTCAAGCAAGCAACCCAGGATGAGTGCAAATTCCAACACGAATGACGGCAACAGAGTCAGGAACTACAAAGGATCCACGAATAATGAAGCAATGGTCAGCTGGCAGTCGACAGAGTTTACATGCTAGAAAGAAAGGCTGGTTGATGTCAACACACACGAAAATCTCAAGTTTTCTTAAAACATGACGATGAAACACGCTTACAGACTAGGAAGGAAACTAAGCCATGAATAAATGGTATCTAGAGGCTGGGCGAAGATTGCTTGGTTTTCCTCACAGCAAGCGCGGCGCGGCTTTCCTCCTCCGGCGCCGGCACTGCACGCTCATGTCTTGACCCTCTTGTTGCTGTTGGAGCCGCCGTTGGTGCACTCCGGGCACCGGTAGTGCTTGATGTGCTCCGCCCGGGCGGGCGTGATCTTGACGCACTTGCCGTGGTACCACTTCTCGCAGTTGTCGCAGCAGATCCAGAACTCATCCTTGCCGTCGTTGGTGCCACAGGTCCCGCACAGGGTGTTGTCGTGCTCCTCCTCCTCCTCGTCGCCCTCGTCCTCGCCGCTCTCCTCCTCGTCCTTGGGGGCTGGCACCTTGGCCTTTGCACGGGGCTCGGCTCTCGAGAGCTGCACCCAGCAAGCATAAGCAATAGTGGATCAGCGGCGATTCCACAACAACATCCATGGCAGCGAAAAGAAAAAAAAGGCGCTGTTGCACTTACCACTTTCATACTGGGCTTACTGCTCTTGCTACTGCTGTTGGGAGTCTTTTCCTTTGACTGCTTCTTGGCGATTCCTGTCACTACCTCGTATATAGTGGGCAAGTTGTTTATCATGTTGAACAGTCGCCTCCTGCACAAGAAAATAATCAAGTAGCATCAAAATGTAACACTGGAATTTGGAAGGTAGACAAACTTGACTTGGGATAAAATAATCAGTTACAGCAGGGATCTGTTTTCTAACAAACAGATGAAAATGCAAACACAACAAATTCAGATAGAGTGCAGTGCTTAGGTAAAGATTTTGTAGAGCAGCTTTTGGCAAGATACGAAGTGCTCCCCATTCCCCTAATAGTAGCAAAGGTGAATACTTTAGATAGTGAAGATAATCTAGTTGGTTTATATTTCCAGCACACTCAACCAAATTCTTATGCATGGCCCATGTTCTTATCACACTGTAAACCTGGCTATTCTTTCTCAATCTAGTGGGTTTGTATTTCCAGCCAATAAAGTTTTCATGCACGCCCAATGTTCATGTAAACATGGCTATTCCTCCCCGCAAGCTTCAAGCCATTTTTGACAACTAAGCAGGAAACCCCTCCCCTGTTTTTTTTAATGGTTGCGAGGTTGTTTTGACTCTGGCTACAACTATCAACGCTATTATCCCCGTATTAGTCAGCCACTCGGCACTGTCTTACTTGGAAAGAAGCTGACAGTTTGCCACTCTAGGTTCTTATGGAACACACAGGAGAAACAAAAAGAGAATGGGAAGATGTGCAGAACAGAAAAATAGCAAAAGTCCTCGGTAAATGAAGACCACAGAACACTAGTATGATTTGATTCATCCCGATACCCCCATTCTTAAGCCCTGATCATTTGTCCTGTATCAAATCATCTGCACTGAGAACTACAGAACACTAGTATGATATGACGACTCTAATGTCCAGAAGGAGGTCTTCATGCTTTTAATATTGAGTTCGTAAATTGTACAGAATATCAGAAACAACTCGGTGCAAAAGGAGAAAGGATACAGAAACAGGAGAGGGGAAAACAAAAGTGTTTCTGGTAGTGCAGTTAACTTCTAAGGAAGTGGATATAGCTCTATATTTTTACTATAATGTCTTTCAGAACAAAAAAGAAACCCATGGTTGCCAAAACCATTTAAGCATGAGTTGTTCAAACAGCCAAACAGCCAATGGCATTTAACACCTTAAACAAAGAAACTCTGTGCAAAAGTGGACTCAGCCTAACACAGCAAACAACTAAACATTCTGTTTCACAGCCAAGATTCATTCTACTGATCACTAAACTGTGCATGGAATAGTGGAAGCAGTTCATGTGTGACTGTGAGAGTGGCTTAGAGGCGTGCATGTGTTTATGCCAACAAAGCAGAAACATCTTAAGACTTCAATGTCGTTGCTTTACTTGGTGAAAGATCGCCACAAAATTGCAAATGAGTTATTGTAGTTCTTACTTCAAAAGTTCAAATGTAGAAATCATGGATGCAATCACACTGTCTAAAAAGAGATAACTGGTTGCCATAGAACACGAGTGGTTAATATGGTGAACTATGTTTATTTTTTAGGATGCAAACCCTCTTCAACCATGGTGCACATTTTCTAAATGACTGGCAACATTTTCCAATATCTGTGAAATGTGAAGGCATTGGATATACACCATGCTGTGCCAACAAGTATATTACGCTGCTACAAAACAAACATAACTAACTGCAGTAAGGCAGCGCCAACTCCAAATAGTAAAAGATCCATTTTCTCAAGTAAAACCATCTTTTGAACCACCAAAACATGAATAATGAATCAACTGTCAAAAACATATTTAAGTCTAGTATGATATAGCAAGGAAAGATGAGAATTAATGGAGTAGCCATGAGGCATCATGTAAAGCTTATATTTCAAGTAGCAGTTCAAAAGTATATGCAGCAGTAATAGCATATAAATCAACATCATCGTCGTTTCTCTCCATGCAGCACAACTGATATCCACTAAAGAAAGGTATAGACACTTGATGCACTACTAACAAGTCAATGTCACGTTTGTGACAGTAAAGTAGACAGGACAAAGATGTGCAAAACTGCAAATCATGTCATGCCACAGCTCTCACCAGTACATGCATTTAACATTTCATATACAGAATGCCTCATATTATACTTATGTAATCTCTATGAATCATGACGGTAAAATAACCTACAAAAGATCATGCTAAAACATGGTCCCAGTGTCCACTCACTACTGACAAAAGTATGTGAAATTATAACTGCAAACAGAAAACCCTGAGAGAACATAATTAAGTAAAACACATTTCCTGTCAGACCCTTACTGTTCATATCACAACAGGGCCTGGAAATTCGTAACTTTCAAGCTAAAATATATAATTCAAATATGATAAAGCTATAAAGCTGATAAACATATGTTATAACCGATTTAAGTTTGATAATTCTCACTAGTTTAACTTGCCAGTGTAATATCATATCTTTTTTACATGGTGCACAGTAAGAAATATGCATAGAACACATTGAGAACACATTCCATTTGACAATCCCGACACTAAACAATTGTGTGTGGGAGCAACAGTTAACAGGCATTGACAGGAATCCTAAAACATGAACCATACTGATCATGCATATTTCACAATGAAATGAAATCGAGACTAGAAAAAGGAGTGCACATGAGAGGGGAAAAGAACCCCACATAGTTCAACAATAGTAGAGTAATTACCTATTTTCTTTGTCGAAGCCAAAGCGGGCTCCAAAGTAGAATGCGACGGACAGTAACCAGGAATCACTGTGAACTGCAACTAGCGCCAACCAATCCTTCTCATTCATTCCATCCCTAGCGAAGTTGATTCCTAATGCTGGTTCAGGGATCTCTGGGGGCACTTCCTCAGCTGGCAAGGTCACTTCCCATGTCTCATTGGGATATCCATAAAGGCACAAGTTCTCCTTTTCTGTTCAATAACATGGGATTAGTAGCAGTAGCAATAATACCCTGTACAGCATCAGTCTGAGTAATCATGCCCAGAACTACAGTGCTCACTAGAGTGGAATTGTCATGCATATACCGATGTGGACCAAATCGTAATATAATGTTCAATGATGGTAAGCAACGAAAACTTCACAGTAATTAGGAGTACATGAATATGGTAAGCAATCAGTTATTACAACCAGATGCACTGATATCGATGCCCTGTGCTATCAATGCAACGAAAGGACATTGCTAAAGACAGTTTCACTACTACCCAGCCCCGTCGTCATGTCACTAATGCCCACGACTACACTGAATTGGCTAAGGCAACAGCGATGAACCTAACAAACAAACGCATACACAGAGCTGCAAAGGCACCAAAAACACACGAGAAGTCAACTAGTCAGCAGCAACTTGCCTAATATATTATTCATTTTCAGTAAAATTGACCGGTGAAGCTACCAATCTCAGTCTGATGGCAACAACCGAGTGCTAAAATTCCACAAGAAAGGAAGACCTAGCCCTGATTCCCCAGTTCCAATCAACCCCCGGAATACTTTTCTCTGTTGAAGAACTACGACCCGGAGTCCCAATCTTTGAAGAAAACCCAGCATCCGGAACCCAGCACAGCATTGATGCAAGGCACCCCAAAAAACACCGAAAATTCCAACTCGAAGCAGCACGTGAGGGAGAAAACGGAACCGAAAATTCTCCAATTTCAGCTTCCAATCTAACACTAAAGCAACCGAACTCAAACAGCCGAACACGAAAAGACCCCCTCATTCAAGAATCCCCGGCGCGGGCGAGAAACCCGAGGAGATCGGAGGCGCTCACCAGGGTCGCAGAGCTTGAAGAACTTGTCCACATCTGCAACGACAGCAAGGGGAAATAAACAGCTCAGCCACGCGAATCCAGGGAAAAAAGGAGCGACAACCGGGAGGGCCGATTCGGGAGGGGGCGGGGGCGAGAGCGCGCACCTTCGGTGAGGGCCTTGATCATGCCGGCGCGGCGGCCGCGGAGGTCGCGGAAGACCTCCTCCGCCGTGCGCGCGACGTACGCCCCTCCTGCGCCGGCGCCGTCCATGGGGGCGTGGGCAATGGCGTCTGGGGTTCCCGGCGGGCGAGCGCGGCGGCGGGGCGCGGCGACGGGGAGGAGGCGGTGGTGGGAGCGCAGGGGGGGAGAGAAAGAGAAGGGGCAGGCAGCCTGGAAGGTGGAGGTGGAGATGGAGGAGGAGTGGGTTTTATTTCCGGGGAATCCCGTGGGTGCTTCCGCGAGTATTTGCGCCCGGCCTTGGCCGATCCGTCTCGATCGTGCGTTCGGCCCTAGGGCAAAATCCCAGCCGTCCGTTGCGCGGGAGCATGATTTCCCAAGAGGTGAGTGCTACAAAACGTGACTCCAAATTTGGACATCGATTGCCAACCATTGGATCTCCATCCCTAGATCAAGTATCCGGTTTTATCTTCTTCTTTTAACCTAAATCGAAATGTCGCGTTCCCTTCTTCCTTCCGTTTCGGGGGGTTTATGACGTTGTTGATTCTTTCCATTCCTTCCCACCTTTTGCCAATCCTGATCTCGCTAGCGAGGTTTCGTACCCCATCTTCCGTGTCATCGTTGCACCCGCATCGATGGAGGCTTTGGTTAACCGTTGTGCTAACAGTTTCACCTTAAAACCCTAATCTTTACCATCAAGGGGAGGGGGGGGGGGGTGGTTGACTCCTTGGCCTCGCATTCCGCCAAACCCTAAGAAGGAGGAAGGGATTGAAAATAGCTTGATATTAAGTAGTTCGTGTGTTTATCTTGACATAATTCTATCAAACATGTCATACCCCGGTTTATAATGGCATAGCCAGACATAATCACGCAAACAAATGTCTCATTCTTCCACCATCTAGTTAAAACATTGTAAATTCTAACCTAACTGCTATACTCAAGTCGCTCAACTCTCTGGCGTACACGCTTACCCTCGAATCTGTTTACAATTCCCATCCTTATCCCCTTTCACAATGCGACAACAATCATGCTCTTCTCCTCTTTGATGGTGTCGCTACTGCGCTCCTCCTTCAGTTCTAAGTTAGGTTGGGGCCACGTGAATTTTTGTTTGTGTTCTGATGTGTAATCATGTCTTACATTTGTCTTGTAACTTTCTTTTTGTGATGAGTTTGTCTTATAACTTATATTTCACAAGTTCTTATTAGATCTATGACATTGTTACGATAGCATGACTGGAAAATATGGTCAATGTCGCCAAAAATTAGACAAACTGAAGTTACTACTCCCCTCAATCCGATTGGGAGGAAGTATCATTTGTTAAAACGTGATTCAAGAGAACACATGTGCAAATTGAAGAAAAAGACGACAACATAATGTAGTTTATTCTTCGCAAAAGAAAAATACTATATATTTGTGTGTGACTAGGTTTTTTCCTTTCAATAAGGTACTGGACTAGTTAAACCGTTGTAAGAATACCACAGTGCGTCTGAACCTTCTCTTTCCTCCTCCATAAGAAAAGATCTTAAGCTTTCATTCTCTTCACGTCAAGGCTGCCACCGGTCTGCCCCATCTCTGGTGGCTTTTAGGCCATGGAGGTGCAGAGGACCTCGGCCCCCCGCCAACCGGAGAGACTTCATTTCTCGTTCTTATTAGGTTCAGCGTCATGGTTGGGGATGTGTGATGACAGCGATGTCCCTCAGTAGGAATAATGACTCCCACGTTCTATCCCCGTCTCGATGGTGCATCTGGAGTCGTCGAAGGGCATGTGGACGTGTGTCTTTGTCATATGTTGCGGGATTCGGCCGGTGCTGGTTTTCGGTGGATCTATTTGGATCCATTCTTCGTCCGTCTTCGTTTGGATGTTTACAGGTTTGATCCTTCCGATTTATGACTTTCTTCATCGGCGACGGTTGCTGCTCTGGTGCGCTGGTCCTACGGGGTCTTAGCACGACGACTTCCCGACTGTCTATTACATCAAGGGGCAAAATCTCAACCGTCCGTTGCGCGAGAGTATGATTTCCCAAGAGGTAAGTGCTACAAAATGTGACTCCAAATTTGGCCATCAATTGCAAACCATTGGATCTCCATCCCTAGATCAAGCCTCCGGTTTTATCTCCTTCTAACCTAAATCTAGACGCCACGTTCCCTTCTTCTTTTCGTTTCAGCAAGGGTTTATGACGTTGTTGGTTCTTTCTATTCCTTGCCACCTTTTCCGATCTTGATCTCACTAGCGAGGTTTCATGCATTGATGGAGGCTTTGGTTAACCGTTGTACTAATAATGTCACCGTAAACCCTAATCTTACTGTCAAGGTGGGTGTGGTTGACTCCTTCTTCGCCTCGCATTCCGGCAAACCCTAAGAAGGAGGAAGGGATTGAAAAGAGCTCGATATTAAGTAGTTCGCGTGTTTATCTTGACATAATTCTATCAACATGTCATACGTCGGTTTATAATGGCAATGCCGGACATAGTCACACAAACAAATGTCTCATTCTTGCACCATCTAGTTAAAACATTGTAAATTCTAACCTAACTACTAGACTCAAGTCACTCGACTCTCTAGCGACCACGCTTACCCTTCGGATATGTTTACAACTCTTATCCCTATCCCCCTTTCAAAATGCGACATCAATCATGGCCTTATCCTATTCGATGGCGTCGCTACAACGCTCCTCCTTCGGTTCTAAGTTAGGTTGGGGCCACGTGAATATTTGTATGTTTCTGATGTGTAACTATGTCCTTTCATTTGTCTTGTCACTTTTTTTTGTGTGTGTGATGAGTTCTTGTAACTTTTCATAAGTTCTTATTAGGTCTATGACATTGTCTTTTTTTTTTTGCGGGAAGGTCTATGACATTGTTACCGTAGCATGACTGAAATTTTATTGTCAATGTCGCAAAAATTATTACTCCCTCCAATATCCGATCGGGGGAAGTATCATTTGTTAAAACTCGATCCAAGAAGACACATGTGCAAATTGAAGAAAAAGACAACAACACAGGGTAGTTTATTCCCCGCAAAAGAAAAATACTGTATATTTGTGTGTGACTAGCTTTTTTTTCCCCTTTCAATAAGGCATTGGACTAGTTGAACTGTTGTAAGGATATCACACTGGAGATGACTGAGGTTCTAATTGCATGGCCGCGGCACATGTACCGGCCCCAACAAATATGTGATCAGATCACTAGTGGGGAGCGACAAAGGAACCTACCAACCGAAAGGACACTTTGGGGCGCGAGCGACCAAACCAACCACAGCTCGAAGCAGGTAAGGTAGGATCGGCCATGGCAGACTGGCATGCTCCCACTTCTTCCCAAACTCCAAGAAGTAGCAAGATATCACGCTGCTCTCCCCGTCTCCAAAGATGGCAGCTCATGATGTCCCTGAATTTCCTCCTCTTCTTATAGGATACCAGAGACCCAGAGAACTGCGTACTCATAGTATGCGAGAAGAGCTGCATTCCCTTGGTCATGGAGCACGATGGAAGGAACCGATGTGACAGTTCGGTTGGGCACTGACTGGCCTACCTCCGCCTCCGGGAAAGTTCAGGTTGACTGGCGCCGTCGCGCTCGCTCCTGTTCCGCTGTTCGCGGAGCATCGGCAGGGAGAATCGCAAGGACGCCGCGCTTTCTGTTTCCGGAAACGAGCACGCACGCTCTGGAGCAGTGGGAGAGCAGTGTGTTGCTTGGTCGAAGAAACCGTCCACGTTCTCAAGTACAGTAAAAAATAGTACTACTACCACCAAGGACGTGGGGCACATGGCACGTATGATTCTCGGAGCAGGTCAAGCGGAAACAACGCGTCGGAGCAAAATTTCTTTTCGGTAGAAGCATGACGGTGAACAGAGCGCAGAGGCAGAGATGATCTTGCAGCGTTACGGCTTGCGAGAATAATTTGAAACGTAGGATTCGAAGCAATCATCACGCAAACACAAGCACGACACCAAGATTTATTAACAAGATTCATCAACATAGCTACCTCTCTCAAGGCATGACCCCGGGGGCGGAGGAATAAAAAAGAAACTAAAAACGCCCCGCGTCGCTCCCATGGAGCGGCAAGGCGGAACCTTGTTTCAGCCAAGAAAACCGCAGTTGCCACCTCTTCTCCTCCCCTCGCCGCCACCAGGCGTCGCCGGCCAAAACCCGTGCGGCGCCAGCGTCGGCGGGGCCGACCTGCTTGCGGTGCGGCGTCTTGGCGTGGCAGCACATTTGTCCATGGTTTTGTGATGCGGTTAGGCGAACCAAGGTGTAAGGCGTAGACCAGGTGCCATGGGTGGGCGGCGCAGATGTGCAGTGTCGCTGCAGCAGCGCGTGATGGAGTGGTACGACACACTTGAGACCAGATCTGGCGTTGTGCACGACTGCTGGCTTCTCCATGCCTGACTCAGGTAGGAGGCCGTCCATGGGCGTGTATGGCCTGCCGAGGCGGTGGTTGAGTTGCTGGCACGACTCGTCGTGGCTCTTTGCTAGAAGTGGACCGCGACGCCGAGGTGCTAGACTTTCGAGCGTGCGGCGGCCAACCGGCAACGCTATGGTCCACGGTTTGGTGGTGGTGATACAGATCTGATTGGCCAGATGGTGGTCACTGCATACTATACTACAACAACCATCACATTTAGCTATTGGAGTCGCGAAAAAATGGTGGCGACAACACATGACTGACTTCGATGGTGGTGCTACTCGAGCACCCGATCTTGAGCTCCGGGAGAAAGCCTAGGTCAAACCCGAGTTGGTTATACCTGCAATGACGATGTTTTTTAGGTTGTTACTACGTTGAAGGCATTGTTCGGATCTATTCGGACTGATTTTCAGGGTAAAAACTTAGCCGTGGCCTTGTTGGTTGGATCTGATGACGGCGACGCTTGAGTATCGCCCCTTTCCTGAAGGCATTGCTACCGAAGAACCTTGCCGTACATGTGGTGCCATGAGATGGTTGATGCGGATATGATCATTGTTGTAGTTTGTCAATCACGCATCTGACCGCATTGTATTTTTTTTCATTTTTCCTTGCGCTATGCATAGCTTTGGTCAATATATGACTTTGCTCTTTCTTGATGTTTGTGTGCGTATGTTGGTGTTGGCTGTGTGCATCTTAGTCATGCAGAACCCGAATGTGTGCTCATTTTGTTGCCTTTCCGAGCAAATAAAATCCACCATTTATTGGAAAAATGACTACGGACGCTCTTCCCGTGTATCAAATCACATGATATAGTCGATGATAAGCCCTTCAAGATCGCCAGGCAGCGCTTCGACCACTACATCATGGCCGGTCCGAGTATCCCTACCATGGGTGCCCGGACTGTCTGTCTCGTGATCTCTATCTTAGCCTACAACTTATTATGTCTAGTCTACTAGATGACCTGTTGCACCATTGGCGCAGAGGCCAACCGCAGCCCGAAAGGTAAGTGAATTATTTGAAGGATTTTCTTGCTGAACTATCTGCAAATATCGTACTGTGTTGATATTTGTCTTGAATATGATCGTTCCCCTAGCTTTATTGTCAACACATAAGTCTTGAGCAGGTGAATGGTCTGCAAGATTTTTCTTAGCTTAAGGCGTCATGAATAGTTCTTTATCTTGCTGCTGTATTATTAACCATGCTCTAAGGTGAGAGGGTTAATGATTTTCCTTATAGATTAGATGTGAACCATTTGAAGGAATATTCCGATGAATTGCCTGCAAGTAACTAGACTTGTACCATGTCTGTAGTTTCCTTGTATATTTGCCAATGAAAGACAACAATGATCGCTGCCCATGTAGTTCGTTGGCCGGCCAGGCCAACTCAACAACCAGATCGACATAAATCCTGACTGCATCCATGACCAATGACCTGAACCGTTGGAACCGTGCACCCCACCCGAAACCACAGGAACAGAAGGAAGCCAAGTGAACCGAACATGCGATTCATAAGCCAGAGGAGAGTGTGATGAGTGAGAACATACTGGCGCGGCCGGACCAACTTGCCATCAGGCAAGGCCGCAACGTCCAAAGGTTGGCAAGAGATTCTAAAGAACGCTGACCAAACACGAAAGTTAAGCAATCTATTGGCGGCACATATAGCAGACATTCCTTTTATGAATGCCACGAATACAAGGCACAACCATGGAGTGAAAAAACTTATGAACAACATATTTTACGAGTGATCCAAAAAGGGACACAAAACATACGCAACAGAGAAAGTAATAATATTTATAGTATGTTTGTATTTAACTTGTAAGATGACCCGTTGCGCCATTGGTGCAGAGACCAACTGCTACCCGGAAGTTAAGCGAACTATTTGAAGGATTTTTTTACTCATCTATCTCCAAATGATTATGTTTGTATTGTTGATGGTGTCATATACCGGGTGGCTCATCCAGACGAGCCCGGCAGAAGGCCTGCCCACAAGGCTCAGCGACGGAGGTGAAACAGAAGAAGAGGATAAGCGCCTTGCAACCAACTTGGTCTCCAAGCACTAAAAAACACTTCCGTGATGATACGTCTTTGTCATAGTAGGTCACGTTTTCTGTCATGCATGTACATCTATGACGGTTTTATGACATAATCAAGACAGTCATATATATGCTGTCGTAGAAGTGTTCCATGACAATACTGAAATTACCATCATGGACTCCACTTCCATGACGATAAATGTCGCGCCATGGAAGTGTTTTCGTCAAGGGTAACCGACACGTGGCTTCCACCGTAACGGGTCGCCATTAAGCTATGTGGTTCCGGTTTGCATCCGATAATCCGTTAACAGCCCGGACCAGTGGGGATTTTCCACGTGTAAAATTCTCATTGGCCAAAGGAAACACGTGTCGGCTCGCCATTGGGACATATGTCATCCATTCAATGGACAAGAGGCGCCTATGACATGTCGACGTGTGCCACGGCCCAACAGTGGCCCATTTAGCTTAAAATGGCCGACCCATTTGACTTGGTCCAAAATTAGTGGGTCGACCAATGAAAAGCATGTTAACGGTCTGTTCGCATATAACCCATTTTACGTCCCGGTAACTCACGACCCGTTATGGCCTTTTCGAATTCGGCCCAACAGCGTCATGTGGGCCGTCCAGTATAATACCAGCTTGTTGTCACTTTCGGCCCATGTATGGCCCATGTCGTCTTTCGGCCCATATGAAGCCTTTTGTATCTTTGGGGCCTTTAAAGGGCCCGTGGTGACTCTGGCCCATAATAAATAGTAAATTGCTTTATACCCATTAACGACCCATGATTCACATGGGCCGTTTTCAGCCCGTGTTAGCTTCTAGCCTACTGAGGGCCCATAAATTCTTGGGCTCCTTTCTGGCCCTCGATTACTTCCGGTCCGTTACTAGCATGTTCTCCTAATGGACCAAATTCAGCTCGTGGTTAGAATCGGCCCGTTTGTGGCCCGTTAACCCATTGCGCTGTTTCCAACCCGTCATGTATTCGGGCCCATTAACTGAAGGAAATATGCCCTAGAGGCAATAATAAAGTTATTATTTATTTCCTTATTTCATGATAAATGTTTATTATTCATGCTAGAATTGTAACCGAAAACTTAGTACATGTGTGAATACATAGACAAAACATATTGTCCCTAGTATGCCTCTACTTGACTAGCTCGTTAATTAAAGATGGTTATGTTTCCTAACCATAGGCATGTGTTGACATTTGATAAACGGGATCACATCATTTAGGAGAATGATGTGATGGACATGACCCATCCGTTAGCTTAGCATTATGATCGTTACAGTTTCATTGCTACTGCTTTCTTCATGACTTATACATGTTCCTCAGACTATTGGATTATGCAACTCCCGAATACCGGAGGGACACTTTGTGTGCTACCAAACGTCACAAGGTAAAAGGGTGATTATAAAGGTGCTCTACAGGTGTCTCCGAAGGTGTTTGTTGGGTTGGCATAGATCGAGATTAGGATTTGTCACTCCGTGTTTCGGAGAGGTATCTGTGGGCCCTCTCGGTAATGCTCATCACTATAAGCCTTGCAAGCATTGTGACTAATCAGTTAGTTATGGGATGAAGTATTATGAAATGAGTAAAGAGACTTGCCGGTAATAAGATTGAACTAGGTATGATGATACCGACGATCGAGTCTCGAGCAAGTAACATACCGATGACAAAGGGAACAACGTATGTTGTTATGCGGTTTGACCGATAAAGATCTTCATAGAATATGTAGGATTCAATATGAGCATCCAGGTTCTGATATTGGTTATTGACCGGAGATGTGTCTCGGTCATGTCTACATAGTTCTCGAACCTATAGGGTCCGCACGCTTAATGTTCGATGACGATATGTATTATGAGTTATGTGTTTTTGATGACCGAAGTTTGTTTGGAGTCTCGGATGAGATCATGGATGTGACGAGGAGTCTCGAAATGGTCGAGACATAAAGATTGATATATTGGACTGCTATATTCGGACACTGGAAGTGTTTCAGAAAGTTTCGGGTAAAACCGGAGTGCCGGAGCGGTTACCGGAACCCCCCGAGGAACTAATGGGCTACATTGGGCCTTAGTGGAGAGAGAGGGGCGGCCAGGGCAGGCCACGCCCCCATCCCCCTTGGGTCCGAATTAGACTAGGGAAGGGTGGGCGGCGCCCCCCTTTCCTACTCCCTCTCCCTCTCCTTCCTTCCCCCTCTCTCCCTCTTGGTGGAATCCTACTAGGACTAGTAGTACTAGTAGGAATCCCCTCTTGGGGCGCGCGCCCTAGGGGCCGGCCGGCCTCCCCCATGCTCCTTTATATACGGGGGCAGGGGGCACCCTAGAACACACAAGTTTCTCTCCCAACCATGTGCGGTGCCCCCTCCACAGTTACACACCTCGATCATACCATCGTAGTGCTTAGGCGAAGCCCTGCGCCGGTAGCATCATCGTCACTATTGCCACGCCATTGTGCTGAAGGAACTCACCCTTGTCCTCAACTGGATCAAGAGCACGAGGGACGTCATCGAGCTGAACGTGTGCTGAACGCGAGGTGTCGTGCGTTCGGTACTTGATCGGCTGGCTCGCGAAGAAGTTCGACTACATCAACCACGTTATTCAAACGCTTCCGCTTTCGGTCTACGAGGGTACGTGGACACACTCTCCCCTCTCGTTGCTATGCATCACCTAGATAGATCTTGCGTGATCGTAGGAATTTTTTTGAAATTACTGCGTTCCCCAACAGTGGCATCCGTGCCTGGTCTATGCATTGATGTTATATGCACGAGTAGAACACAAAGAGTTGTGGGTGATAATAGTCATACTGCTTACCACCAACATCTTACTTTGATTCGGCGGTATTGTTGGATGAAGCTCCCCAGACCGACATTACATGACCGCGTTCATGAGACTGTTCTACCGACGTGCTTTTGCACATAGGTGGCTGGCGGGTGTCTGTTTCTCCAACTTTAGTTGAATCGAGTTTGACTACGGCCAGTCCTTGCTGAAGGTTAAAACAACACACTTGACGAAAAATCGTTGTGGTTTTGATGCGTAGGTAAGAACGGTTCTTGTTAGAAGCCCGTAGCAGCCACGTAAAATTTGCAAACAACAATGCAGAGGACGTCTAACTTGTTTTTGCAGGGCTTGCTGTGATGTGATATGGTCATGGCATGATGTGATATAAATTGTTGTATGAGATGATCATGTTTTGTAACAAAGTTATCGGCAACTGGCAGGAGCCATATGGTTGTTGCTTTATTGTATGCAATGCAATTGCCATGTAATTGTTTTACTTTATAACTAAGCGGTAGCGATAGTCGTAGTAACAATAGTTGGCGAGATGACAACGATGCTACGATGGAGATCAAGGTGTCGCGCTGGTAACGATGCTTCGGTGATGGAGATCATGAGCACAAGACGATGATGGCCATATCATGTCACATATTTTGATTGCATGTGATGTTTATCTTTTATGCATCTTATTTTGCTTAGTACGGTGGTAGCATTATAAGATGATCCCTTACTAAAATTTCAAGGTATAAGTGTTCTCCCACAGTATGCACCGTTACTTTCTGATTCGTTGTCTTAGAGACACCACATGATGATCGGGTGTGATAAGCTCTATGTTCACATACAACGGGTGCAAGCCAGTTTTGCACACGCAGAATACTCGGGTTAAACTTGACGAGCCTATCATATGCAGATATGGCCTCGGAACACTGAGACCGAAAGGTCGAACATGAATCATATAGTAGATATGATCAACATAGTGATGTTCACCATTGAAAGCTACTCCATCTCACGTGATGATCGGACATGGTTTAGTTGATTTGGATCATGTGATCATTTATGACTAGGGGGATGTCTATCTAAGTGGGAGTTATTAAGTAATATGATTAAATGAACTTTAATTTATCAAGAACTTAGTCCTGATAGTTATTTTGCATGTCTATGTTATTGTAGATCAATGGCCCATGCTACCGCTCCTTTGAATTTTAATGCGTTCCTAGAGAAAGCCAAGTTGAAAGATGATGGCAGCAACTGAAGGAAATATGCCCTAGAGGCAATAATAAAGTTGTTATTTATATTTCCTTGTATCATGATAAATGTTTATTATTCGTGCTAGAGTTGTATTAACCGGAAACTTAGTACATGTGTGAATACATAGACAAAACAGAGTGTCCCTAGTATGCCTCTACTTGACTAGCTCGTTAATCAAGGATGGTTATGTTTCCTAACCATAGACATGTGTTGTCATTTGATAAACGGGATCACATCATTAGGAGAATGATGTGATGGACATGACCCATCCATTAGCTTAGCATTATGATCATTACAGTTTCATTGCTACTACTTTCTTCATGACTTATACATGTTCCTCAGACTATGAGATTATGCAACTCCAGAATACCAGAGGAACACCTTGTGTGCTATCAAACATTGATACGTCTCCAACGTATCTATAATTTTTGATTGTTCCATGCTATTATATTACTTGTTTTGGATGTTTATGGGCTTTATTTTACACATTTATATCATTTTTAGGACTAACCTACTAACCGGAGGCCCAACCCGTATTGCTGTTTTTTTTGCCTATTTCAGTATCTCGAAGAAAAGGAATATCAAACGGAGTCCAAACGGAATGAAACCTTCGGGAGCGTGATTTTTGGAACAAACATGATCCAGAGGACTTGGAGTGCAAGCCAAGAAGCAGCCGAGGCGGCCACGAGGGTGGAGGGCGCCCCCCTGTCTCGTGGGCCCCTCGGGCGGCCATCGACGTACTTCTTCCTCCTATATATACCCACGTACCCTGAAAACATCCAAGGAGCCAACGAAAAACAATTTCCACCACCGTAACCTTCTGTATCCGCGAGATCCCATCTTGGAGCCTTCGCCGGCGCTCCGCCGGAGGGGGAATCGACCACGGAGGGCTTCTACATCAACACCATAGCCCCTCCTATGAGTTGTGAGTAGTTTACCACAGACCTTCGGGTCCATAGTTATTAGCTAGATGGCTTCTTCTCTCTTTTTGGATCTCAATACCATGCCCCCCCCTCTCTTGTGGAGATCTATTTGATGTAACTCTTTTTGCGGTGTGTTTGTCGAGATCCGATGAATTGTGGGTTTATGATCAAGTTTATCGATGAGAAATATTTGAATCTCCTCTGAATTCTTTTATGTGTGATTAAGTTATCTTTCCAAGTCTCTTCGAATTAACAGTTTGGTTTGGCCTACTAGATTGATCTTTCTTGCAATGGGAGAAGTGCTTAGCTTTGGTTCAATCTTGCGGTGTCCTTTCCCAGTGACAACAGGGGCAGCAAGGCACGTATTGTATTGTTGCCATCGAGGATAAAAATATGGGGTTTATATCATATTGCATGAGTTTATCCCTCTACATCATGTCATCTTTCTTAACGCGTTACCCTGTTCTTTATGAACTTAATACTCTAGATGCATGCTGGATAGCGGTCGATGTGTGGAGTAATAGTAGTAGATGCAGGCAGGAGTCGGTCTACTTGTCACGGACGTGATGCCTATATACATGATCATGCCTAGATAATCTCATAACTATGCACTTTTCTATCAATTGCTTGACAGTAATTTGTTCACCCACCGTAATACTTATGCTATCTTGAGAGAAGACACTAGTGAAACATATGGCCCCCGGTCTATCTTTTATCATATAAGTTTACCATCTACTTTTATTTGCATCCTTACTTTTCTAATCTATATCATAGAAATACCAAAAATATTTATCTTATCATATTATCTCTATCAGATCTCACTTTCGCAAGTGGCCTGAAGGGATTGACAACCCCTTTATTGTGTTGGTTGTGAGGTTCTTGTTTGTTTGTGTAGGTGCGTGGGACTTCTGAGGAGCCTCCTACTGGATTGATACCTTGGTTCTCAAAAACTGAGGAAAATACTTACGCTACTGTGCTGCATCACCCTTTCCTCTTCAAGGAAAACCAACGCAAGCTCAAGACGTAGCAAGATACTCTAGCTAATTGCTCCCACTTTCAATATGTATCCAAATTGAGACTTAGAGTCATCTGGATCGGTGTAAAAGCTTGCATCGATGTAACTCTTTATCACCCCATCACCGAGAAACATTTCCTTAGTCCTCACTAAGGATAATTTTGACCATTGTCCAGTGATCTACTCTTAGATCACTATTGTACCCCCTTGCCAAACACATGGCAAGGTACACAATAGGTCTGGTACATAGCACATCATACTTTATAAAACCTATGATTGTGGCATAGGGAATGACTTTCATTCTCGTTATATCTTCTGCCATCGTCGGGCTTTGAGTCTTACTCAACTTCCCACCTTGTAATACAGATAAGAACCCCTTCTTTGACTGATCCATTTTGAACTCTTTCAAAAACTTGTCAAGGTACTTACTCATTGAAAAAACTTATCAAGCGTCTTGATCTATCTCTATAGATCTTGATGCCCAATATGTAAGTAGCTTCATCGAGGTCTTCCATTGAAAAACTCTAATTCAAGTATCCCTTTATGCTATCCAAAAATTCTGTATCATTTCCAATCAACAATATGTCATCCAAATATAATATTAGAAATGCCACAGAGCTCCCACTCACTTTCTTGTAAATGCAGGCTGTTGGAAATATGCCCTAGAGGCAATAATAAATTAGTTATTATTATATTTCCTTGTTCATGATAATCGTTTATTACCCATGCTATAATTGTATTGATAGGAAACTCAGATACATGTGTGGGTACATAGACAACACCATGTCCCTAGTAAGCCTCTAGTTGACTAGCTCGTTGATCAATAGATGGTTACGGTTTCCTGACCATGGACATTGGATGTCGTTGATAACGGGATCGCATCATTAGGAGAATGATGTGATGGACAAGACCCAATCCTAAGCCTAGCACAAAGATCGTAGTTCGTATGCTAAAGCTTTTCTAATGTCAAGTATCATTTCCTTAGACCATGAGATTGTGCAACTCCGGATACCGTAGGAATACTTTGGGTGTACCAAACGTCCACAACGTAATCGGGTGGCTATAAAGGTGCATTACAGGTATCTCGAAAGTGTCTTTGGGTTGTACCGAATCGAGGCGAGATTTGTCACTCCGTGTGACGGAGAGGTATCTCTGGGCCCACTCGGTAGGACATCATCATAATGTGCACAATGCGATCAAGGATTTGATCACGGGATGATGTGTTACGGAACGAGTAAAGAGACTTGCCGGTAACGAGATTGAACAAGGTATCGGATACCGACGATCGAATCTCGGGCAAGTACAATACCGCTAGACAAAGGGAATTGTATACGAGATTGATTGAGTCCTTGACATCGTGGTTCATCCGATGAGATCATCATGGAACATGTGGGAGCCAACATGGGTATCCAGATCCCGCTGTTGGTTCTTGACGGAGAACGTCTCGGTCATGTCTGCATGTCTCCGAACCCGTAGGGTCTACACATAAGGTTCGATGGCGCTTAGGGTTATAAAGGAAGTTTGTATGTGGTTACCGAATGTTGTTCGAGTCCCGGATGAGATCCCGGATGTCACGAGGAGTTCCGGAATGGTCCGGAGGTAAAGATTTATATATGGAAAGTCCTTTTTGGTCACCGAAAAGTTTGGGTTTTTCCGTAGCGTCTGGGACCACCGGAGGGTCGAGGTCCACCAAGTGGGGCCACAAGCCGGAGGGCTGCATGGGCCAAGTGTGGAAGGGGACCAGCCCATGTGGGCTGGTGCGCCCACAAGGGCCCAAGGCGCCTCCAAGAGGGAAGGGGGGCAAACCCTAGGGCAGATGGGCCCTAAGGCCCACCCTAGGTGCGCCTCCCCCTCTCCCCCTTGTGGCCGCCACCCAGATGGGATCTGGGGGCCGCCGCCACCACAGGGAGGGAACCCTAGGTGGGGGCGCAGCCCCTCCCCTTCCCCTATATATACTTGAGGTTTGGGCTGCCCAACACACATGAGTTTCTCTCCCTCTTGGCGCAGCCCTACCTCTCTTCCTTCTCCTCTCCCGCGGTGCTTGGCGAAGCCCTGCAGGATTGCCACGCTCCTCCATCACCACCACGCCGTTGTGCTGCTGCTGGACGGAGTCTTCCTCAACCTCTCCCTCACCCCTAGCTGGATCAAGGCGTGGGAAGCGTCACCGGCTGTACGTGTGTTGAACGCGGAGGTGCCGTCCGTTCGGCACTAGGATCTCCGGTGATTTGGATCACGGCAGTCTGACTCCTTCAACCCCGTTCTCTTGAACGCTTCCGCTTAGCGATCTACAAGGGTATGTAGATGCACTCTCTTTCCCTCGTTGCTGGTTTCTCCATAGATAGATCTTGGTGACACGTGGGAAAATTTTGAATTTACGCTCGTTCCCCAACAAAGGCATCATGAGCTAGGTCTATTGCGTAGATTCTTTGCGGGTAGAACACAAAGTAGTTGTGGGCGTTGATTTTGTTCAATATGCTTACCGTTACTAGTCCAATCTTGTTTCGACGGTATTGTGGGATGAAGCGGCCGGACCGACCTTACACGTACTCTTATGTGAGACGTGTTCCACCGGCCGACATGCACTTGGTGCATAAGGTGGCTAGCGGGTGCCGATCTCTCCCACTTTAGTCGGAACGGATTCGATGAAAAGGGTCCTTATGAAGGGTAAATAGCAATTGGCATATCACGTTGTGGTTTTGCGTAGGTAAGAAAGCGTTCTTGCTAGAAACCCATAGCAGCCACGTAAAACATGCAAACAACAATTAGAGGACGTCTAACTTGTTTTTGCGGGGTATGCTTTGTGATGTGATATGGCCAAGAAGAATGTGATGAATGATATGTGATGTATGAGATTGATCATGTTCTTGTAATAGGATTCACGACTTGCATGTCGATGAGTATGACAACCGGCGAGCCATAGGAATTGTCTTTATTTATTGTATGACCTGCGTGTCATTAAACAACGCCATGTAATTACTTTACTTTATTGCTGACCGGTAGCCATAGTAGTAGAAGTAATAGTTGGCGAGACAACTTCATGAAGACACGATGATGGAGATCATGATGATGGAGATCATGGTGTCATGCCGGTGACGATGATGATCATGGAGCCCGAAGATGGAGATCAATGGAGCTATATGATATTGGCCATATCATGTCACTACTATATAATTGCATGTGATGTTTATTATGTTTATGCATCTTGTTTACTTAGATCGACGGTAGTAAATAAGATGATCCCTTACAACAATTTCAAGAAGTGTTCTCCCCTAACTGTGCACCGTTGCTAAAGTTAAATGCTTCTAAGCACCACGTGATGATCGGGTGTGATGGATTCTTACGTTCACATACAACGGGTGTAAGACAGATTTACACACGCGAAAAAATTTGGGTTAACTTGACGAGTATAGCATGTTCTGACATGGGCTCGTAACACATAGACAGATAGTTCGAGCTTGATTCGTATAGCAGATACTATCAACTTGAATATGTTCACCGATGATGAATAGTCCGTCTCACGTGATGATCGGACCACGGCCTAGTTGACTCGGATCATGTAATCACTTAGATGACCGGAGGGATGTCTATCTCGAGTGGGAGATCATAAGATGAACTTAATTATCTTGAACATAGTCAAAAGACCTTTTGCAAATTATGTCGTAAGCTCGCGCTTTAGTTCCACTATTTAGATATGTTCCTAGAGAAAATATAGTTGAAAGTTGACAGTAGCGATTATGCGACAGTAGAAAGCTTATGTCCTTAATGCACCACTCAGTGTGCTGAACCCCAA
This sequence comes from Aegilops bicornis, assembly GCA_021605145.1. NCBI lineage: Eukaryota > Viridiplantae > Streptophyta > Magnoliopsida > Poales > Poaceae > Aegilops > Aegilops bicornis. The sequence goes on from CM038671.1 coordinate 713,843,213, forward strand.
ACGTCGTTTGTGGATGTTGCGAACATCGGACATACACGTTTTGATAACTACGTGATAGTTCAGTTAAACGGTTTAGAGTTGAGGCACGAAAGACGTTTTTCAAAATGTCGCAAAACATATGAGATGTTTCGAGGGCTGAAATTGGGATTTCAGGCTCGTGCCCACGTCAAGAGGTATAAGACCTCCGACGATTTTCTTAGCCTGCAAACTAAGAGAGAAAAGCTCAATCGTTGAGCTTGTGCTCTGATTGTCTGAGTGCAACAATCACTTGAATCGAGTGGGAGTTGATCCTCCAGATGAGATAGTGATGTTTCTCCAAAGTCATTGCCACCAAGCTACTAGAGCTTCGTGATGAACTATAACATATCAAGGATAGAGATGATGATCCTTAAGGTATTCGCGTTGTTTGACATCGCGAAAGTAGAAATCAAGAAGGAGCATCAATTGTTGATGGTGGGTGAAACCACTAGTTTCAAGAAGGGCAAGGGAAAGAAGGGATACTTCATGAAATGGTAAATCAGCTGCTGCTCTAGTGAAGAAAACCAAGGTTGAACCCAAACCCGAGACTAAGTGCTTCTGTAATAAGGGGAACAACCACTGGAGCAGAATTACCCTAGATACTTGGTAGATGAGAAGGCTGGCAAAGTCGATAGAAGTATATTGGATATACATTATGTTAATGTGTACTTTACTAGTACTCCTAGTAGCACCGAGGTATTAAGATACCGGTTCGGTTGCTAAGTGTTAGTAACTTTCGAAATAAAAGGCTACGAAATAAACGGAGACTAGCTAAAGGTGAGCTGACGATATATGTTGGAAGTGTTTCCAAGTTTGATGTGATCAAACATCGCACGCTCCCTCTACCATCAAGATTAGTATTAAACCTGAATAATTATCATTTGGTGTTTGCGTTGAGCATAGACATGATTGGATTATGTCAATTGCAATACGGTTATTCATTTAAGGAGAATAATGGTTACTCTATTTATTTGAATAATACCTTCAGTGGTCTTGCATCTAAAGGAATGGTTTATTGAATCTCGATCGTAGTGATACACATTTTCATGCCAAAAGATATAAGATAGTAATGATAGTACCACTTACTTGTGGCACTGCCATGTAAGTCATATTGGTATGAATCGCATGAAGAAGCTCCATGTTGATGGATCTTTGGACTCACTTTTTTTTTGAAAACTTTGAGACATGCGAACCATGTCTATTGGTGTATACGCATGAAGAAACTCCATGCAGATGGATCGTTTGGACTCACTTGATTTTGAATCACTTGAGATATGCAAATCATACCACATAGGCAAGATGACTGAAAAGCCTCGGTTTCAGTAAGATGGAACAAGATAGCAACTTGTTGGAAGTAACACATTTTGATGTGTGCAGTCCAATGAGTGCTGAGGCATCTGATGAATATCGTTATGTTCTTACTTCACGGATGATTTAAGTAGAATCTTGTTGTATTTACTTGATGAAACACAAGTCTGAATTATTGAATGGTTCAAGTAATTTCAGAGTGGAGTTAAAGATCATCGTGACAAGAGGATAAAATGTCTATGATATGATCATCGAGATGAGTATCTGAGTTACGAGCTTTGGCACGCTATTAAGACATTGTGGAAATTATTTCACAATTAATACCGCCTGGAACACCATAGTGTGATGGTGTGTCCGAACATCATAGTTGCACCCTATTGGATATGGTGCGTACCATGATGTCTCTTATCAAATTACCACTATCGTTCATGGGTTAGGCATTAGAGACAACCACATTCACTTTAAATAGGGCACCACGTAATTCCGTTGAGATGACACCGTATGAACTATGGTGTAAAGAAACCTAAGCTGTCATTTCTTAAAAGTTTGGGGCTGCGACGCTTATGTGAGAAAGTTTCAGGTTGATAAGCTCGAACCCAAAGCGGATAAAATGCATCTTCATAGGACACCCAAAACAGTTGGGTATACCTCCTAATTCAGATCCGAAAGCAATAGGGATTGTTTCTTGAATCGGGTCCTTTCTCGAGGAAAAGTTTGTCTCGGAAAGTTGAGTGGGAGGATGGTGGAGACTTGATGAGGTTATTGAACCGTCACTTCAACAAGTGTGTAGCGAGGCACAGGAAGTTGTTCTGTGGCACCTACACCAATTGAAGTCGAAGCTTATGATAGTGATCATGAAGTTTTGGATCAAGTCACTACCGTACCTCGTGAGGGGAGACAAGGATGCGTCTTTGCTTGAGTGGTACGGTGATCCTATCTTGAAGGTCATGTTGCTAGACAACAATGAACCTACGAGCTATGGAGAAGCGATGGTGGGCCCAAATTCCGACAAATGGTTAGAAGCCATGAAATCTGAGATAGGATCCATGTATCATAACAAAGCATGGACTTTGGTGGACTTGCCCGATGATCGGCAAGCCATTGAAATAAATGGATCTTTAAGAAGAAGGCGGACGTGGACGGTAATGTCACCGTCTATGAAGCTCGACTTGTGCGAAGAGTTTTTCACAAGTTCAAGGAGTTGACTACGATGAGATTTTCTCATTCGTAGCGATGCTTAAGTCCGTCGGAATCATGTTAGCATTAGCTGCATTTATGAAATCTGGCAGATGGATGTCAAAACGAGTTTCCTTACCAGTTTTCGTAAGGAAAGGTTGTATGTGATACAATCAGAAAGTTTTGTCGATCCTAAGGATGCTAAAAGTGCATGCTGGCTCCAGCGATCCTTCTAAGTACTGGGGTAAGCATCTCGGAGTTGGAATGTGCGCTTTGATGAGATGATCAAAGATTTTGGGTTTATACAAAGTTTATGAGAAACTTGTAATTCCAAAGAAGTGAGTGGGAGCACTATAGAATTTCTGATGAGTATATATTGTTGACATATTGTTGATCAGAAATGATGTAGAATTTCTGGAAAGCATACATGGTTATTTGAAAGGTGTTTTTCAATAGAAAACCCGGATTAAGCTACTTGAACATTGAGCATCAAGATCTATAAGGATAGATCAAAACGCTTAATGGTACTTTCAAATGAGCACATACCTTGACATAATCTTGAAGGTGTTCAAGATGGATCGATCAAAGAAGGAGTTCTTGCACGAGTTGTAAGGTATGAAGTTAAGAGTTAAAGCTCGACCACGGCGGAAAGAGAGAAAGGGCGAAGGTGGTCGTCCCTATGCCTTAGACATAGGCTCTATAGCATGCTATGTTGTGTACCGCACTTAGGAAGTGTGCCTTGCCATGAGTCGATATAAGGGGTACAAGAATGATCCAGGAACGGATCATTGGACAACGGTCAATATTATCCTTAGAAGAATAAGGGAATATTTCTCAATTATGGAGGTGATAAAGAGTTCGGTGTAAAGGGTTACGTCGATGCAAGCTTTAACACCTATCCGAATGACTCTGGGTAGCAAAACGGATACGTATAGTGGAGCAACCATTTGGAATAGCTCCAAGTGGAGCGTGGAAGCAGCATTTACAATATGACATAGAGAATTGCGAAGTACACACGGATCTGAAAGGTTCGGACCCGTTGACTAAAACCTCTCTCACAAGCAAAACATGATCAAACCTCGTAACTCATTGAGTCTTAATCACATGATGATGTGAACTAGTTTCTGAGACACTAGTAAACTCTTTGGATGTTGGTCACATGGCGATGTGACCTATCGATGTTAATCACATGACGATGTGAACTAGATTATTGACTCTAGTGCAAGTGGGAGACTGTTGGAAATATGCCCTAGAGGCAATAATAAATTAGTTATTATTATATTTCCTTATTCATGATAATCGTTTATTACCCATGCTATAATTGTATTGATAGGAAACTTCGGATACATGTGTGGGTACATAGACAACACCATGTCCCTAGTAAGCCTCCAGTTGACTAGCTCGTTGATCAATAGATGGTTACGGTTTCACGACCATGGACATTGGATGTCATTGATAACGGGATCACATCATTAGGAGAATGATGTGATGGACAAGACCCAATCCTAAGCCTAGCACAAAGATCGTAGTTCGTATGCTAAAGCTTTTCTAATGTCAAGTATCATTTCCTTAGACCATGAGATTGTGCAACTCCGGATACCGTAGGAATACTTTGGGTGTACCAAACGTCACAACGTAATCGGGTGGCTATAAAGGTGCATTACAGGTATCTCCGAAAGTGTCTGTTGGGTTGGCACGAATCGAGACTGGGATTTGTCACTCCGTGTGACGGAGAGGTATCTCTGGGCCCACTCGGTAGGACATCATCATAATGTGCACAATGCAATCAAGGAGTTGATCACGGGATGATGTGTTACGGAACGAGTAAAGAGACTTGCCGGTAACGAGATTGAACAAGGTATCGGATACCGACGATCGAATCTCGGGCAAGTACAATACCGCTAGACAAAGGGAATTGTATACGGGATTGATTGAGTCCTTGACATCGTGGTTCATCCGATGAGATCATCGCGGAACATGTGGGAGCCAACATGGGTATCTAGATCCGCTGTTGGTTCTTGACGGGAGAACGTCTCGGTCATGTATACGCATGTCTCCCGAACCCGTAGGGTCTACACATAAGGTTCGATGGCGCTAGGGTTATAAAGGAAGTTTGTATGTGGTTACCGAATGTTGTTAGGAGTCCCGGATGAGATCCCGGACGTCACGAGGAGTTCCGGAATGGTCCGGAGGTAAAGATTTATATATGGGAAGTCCTTTTTTGGTCACTGGAAAAGTTTCGGGTTTTTCCGGTAACGTACCGGGACCACCGGGAGGGTCCCGGGGGTCCACCAAGTGGGGCCACAAGCCCCAGAGGGCTGCATGGGCCAAGTGTGGAAGGGGACCAGCCCCTGGTGGGCTGGTGCGCCCCCCCACAAGGGCCCAAGGCGCCTCCAAGAGGGAAGGGGGGCAAACCCTAGGGCAGATGGGCCCTAAGGCCCACCCTAGGTGCGCCTCCCCTCTCCCTGTGGCCGCCACCAGATGGGATCTGGGCTGCCGCCACCCACAGGAGGGAACCCTAGGTGGGGGCGCAGCCTCCCCTTCCCCTATATATACTTGAGGTTTGGGCTGCCCAACACACATGAGTTTCTCTCCTCTTGGCGCAGCCCTACCTCTCTTCCTTCTCCTCTCCCGCGGTGCTTGGCGAAGCCTGCAGGATTGCCACGCTCCTCCATCACCACCACGCCGTTGTCTTGCTGCTTTGGGACGGAGTCTTCCTCAACCTCTCCCTCTCTCCTTGCTGGATCAAGGCGTGGGAGACGTCACCGGGCTGTCACGTGTGTTGAGCAGCGGAGGTGCCGTCCGTTCGGCACTAGGATCTCCGGTGATTTGGATCACGACGAGTACGACTCCTTCAACCCCGTTCTCTTGAACGCTTCCGCTTAGCGATCTACAAGGGTATGTAGATGCACTCTCTTTCCCCTCGTTGCTGGTTTCTCCATAGATATATCTTGGTGACTGTCGGGGCGGCTGATCGTACCCGCGGACACCTATGGGGCCCGGCGGAGCGGGTCCCTTTGTGGTTCGGAGGGGGGCGGAGGTCGCACGAAGAGCGGATCGAGGCGATGCACACGGGCGGTTTACCCAGCTTCGGAGCTCTCCGAAGAGATAAAACTCCTCTTGCTGTTTGATCTATTGTGTTCTTGCTAGGGAGCAATGCCCGCTACAAAACCTAGCGTGAGTGTATCTAGTCTATGGCCAGTCGAATGAACTGAACCTTGCGAAAGACGCGAACCGAACCCTGGCCAACCGCGGAACCCTCTCTACGTTGCACTCGGGCCTCCTTTTATATGCTCAAGGGGTCTCCGACAGGTGGCAACGTAGGCGAGGGGTACAAAGCGTAAAACAGGGGTTGGTACACCTACTTGAGCGATTATGCAGTGCAAAATACCTAACCTCGACGGCAAGGGACAAAAGCAATAAATGCACATCGTTGTCGCCCAAAGCGATTATATGAGACCGTCAGTGCGCCTCCGCTTCGCCACGATGGCGAGCTTTGTCTGCCAGCGTGTCGCCGCTTGCTCTCCGCTGGCTGCACTGACCGCCCGACACGCCGCCCATGGAACGGTCCCATGGCGACACGTCATTGGGTGAGCTGGAGCGGAGACGGAGAGGAGCTGCATGCCGTGGCAAGCGCCTTGCCGCGGCGAATCCTTGTCGCGCCGGAGGCTTGTCGCGCTCGGGCCTTCCGGCAAGCTCCTCTTGCCGGGGCCTTGTCTTCTGCGTGTCTGGAGTGGCCTTCCCGACAAGCTCCTCTTGTCGGGGCCTTGTCTTCTCAATCTAATACTTTGTTCTTGAATGGCCCCAAGGGAGCCACGGAGGAGATTGGCGGTGACGAGGCAAACCTTGCCATGGTGTCAGCAATCGTCCGTGCAATGCACGGGATACTAGGGTACCCTACTCTAGTACACCGGCAGAGCCCCGGGCCTGGGCATTACGGTGCCGAAGCGCTTGTCGGGCCAGGCCCAGGCTGTGCACGGACACGCGGCCTCGACCACGCCGCAACCCGCCCGGACCCACCACGATCCCCACTAACGGCACGCACCGGACGTGGCGTCGTGCGAAGATCGTGGGCGCGGTCGTGGGGGTTCTTTATTAATATAAGCGGGCGTCGCTCCCTCCTCCCTTTATAAGCGGAGGAAAGCAGGCGGGCCAACCACTCCTGCCATTGCCGTCTTGTCAAGAAACCACCGCCGCTCCCCTCGTCTTCTCCGGTGCGAAGAGAGCAACGCCCCGCCCCCTTTCGCCACAAGCACACTCACCGCCGTCGACCTCCTCCGCCCCCCTCGCCATGGCCCCGAAGGCCGATAAGGAGAAGGGCGTCAAGTCGGCCGAGGCGCAGCGGCTCGCGGCGCTGCGCAAGGAGCGGGCCGTCTTCCCCTCGCAGCTCGGCGCACGGGAGCTGCGGGACGTCTACTATCTTTTCTGGTCGACGGAGACTGGGCGCATCCAGCGCCGCGAGGTGCTCCGCCTTCGCCGCTGATCTGGCCCCAACAGGTACCCTTTCTTCGCCCTTTTCTTCTTTTTGCGGCCTTTGGCACCGTATTCGAAGTTCTTTTGCGACATAATGAACACCTTCGCCTCCACCTCCTTGATTTCACCCCCAACGCCATCTTGACCATGGCCGTTTCGCACATTTGTGCGAAAACTTTGTCGGGTCCACCGAACGTGGCACTCTTCCGCCATTTCTTTGTCCCCAGCGTCGAGAGAGGAGAGCCCCTTGCCGGGAGGGATATCACAGGTCTCTAGGATCGGCAAGAAAGAGGCCTACCTAGAGGGGAGTTCGGAACAAGTGGGAGGAGTGGAGAGCCAACTGGTGCTGGAGTCGTGAGGAGGACCCACAGCCCCTTCACCGCTGCGGCGCCAAACCCCAATTGCGCGCGGCAAGGATTGGAGTAACTTGGCGCCGGAGGATGCGAGGCTGAAGATAGCCGTGACCGAATTCTGCGCCTCGGGCTTGCCGGATTAACTATTGAGCGCTTGGCGCAGATTTCATTCGCCGCCAGACGCTTCCCTTGCAGAAAGGAGGAGGCCTGCTTGGGAGTTCCAGAATGCGGCGGACATCATGAGGCTGCGCCGGGCCTGGAATTGGAACTTCACCGTCATGGAGCTGGATTCGATGCTGCTCGAGCTGTTTAAGAACGACCCGAACACCCAGAGTGGTTCGAGGTTGCCGCGAGGTCGCCCCATCGCGGCAACAACTTCGGCGCCGACCGCATCCGCGCCATGATGCCACTGTCGACTCCCACGGATCGTCCCGACTGGCGAGAGCCCCGGCGGTCGTGCAGCAATTCTTCGACAACTTGCAAGAGGTGCCGATCCGCTCAACGAGCGAAGGGCTCACCCGAGACACCACCGGCAGGAGATGGCGTGGATCGCCACCAGAGCGGAGGAGGTGGCGCAGCCGCTGCCGCCGAGTCTTCGGGTTCACCGTGGAGGAGGCGGACACGCGGCGGCGGCAAGTCGCTGAGCGAGGGAGGTCGCCGGCGAGGACGAGCTTGTCGAGCTCGAGGCCGGGACAAGTGGACCCGCCGAGGGCGCTTTTTCCCCGCCGCCAAGCGACTTGCCACCAGCGGAGCCCCCGGCACCGCCGAGGAGGCGTCTCCGCAGGGCTGGGGACGAGCCGGGCGACAGGTCGGCCCACACCAGCTGCCTGGCCGACGGCTTCCACCGCTGCAAGCGAGGTTGCGCCGGGCGCCTAAACTGCAGCCGACAACCGGGCGGAATCTTCTCGGCCGCCGCCCGACGCCTCCATAAGCGGCCAAGAGAGCCCACTCCCCGCCTCATCGCACCGGAGGCGGGCGGAGTTTGACTTCTCCGCTCAGCTCGAGGAGGAAGGCGAAGAGTAAGCTTCCCGAGATTGTGCTTGCACGTCTTTAATTTTTATTGCTTCATCTTGAATCTGATTTGCTTCGTTCTGGACTCTTTCCTTTTCAGGACGCTGTCCCAGAGAGCGGTGAAGAGGGCCAAGATCCCGACGGTCGTCGTTGAGGACGATTCTCCCGCAGCGACGGGGGACGCGTCCGAGGCCGCCTTGCCGGACCCGGCAACCCTTCCCCAGAGCAGCCCCAGGCGGCCCCTGCAGTAAGTGTGCAGTTTTCTTCTTCTTTGTTAGGCGTCTTGGGGTGCCCTTTCTTTGTTGATATCGACCGTGTGCTTATGCGGAGCAGGCAGTCTCATCGGGAGGGCTCGGAAGCCGCCTCGAGATCCTGCCCGCTGCCACTCGCCACCGAGGGAGGACTCCCGGTAAGGGAGCTCCCTCCGACAAGGGAGGCCACCCGGCAAGGGAGGCCACTCCGGCAAGGGAGGCTACCCGGCAAGGGGCGGCGCCCTTGAACCTCCAGGTGGTCGAGGCCATGGCTACGGATCCCGTTGCAGTGTAACTCCCTTACGCCGAAAATCTCCCTTGGGCTTGCTTTCTTTTGTTTCTCTTTTTGGATATCTGCTTGTTGCTCCTTCTTCGTCTGACGCAGACCCGATGGAGGTCGAGGCCGCCGGCGATGAGGAGATGCGCGGCAACACTAACGAGGCCGCCGTCGAGGAAGAAGAGGTCATCGTCGTGGAAGAAGAGGCCGCCGCCGATGAGCCTGTTGGCGAGGAGGCCACCGAGGCTGCCGACGCAGGGGCTGGCGAGGGGTCGGACGGTCGTCGACGGCCCTGGGCCGCAGGAGCGGCAAGCGCTTACACCGACGGCCGACTTCCCCTGGCCGCCAAGGGCGCCAGTTCGAGGAGCCCCAGCCCGTGCCTACCGAAGGCCGGGCGGCGTCTTCATCAAGCTCCCCGGGAGCCGAGCCTGTGGCGCCACGAGGGCGAGACCTTCGACGGCGAAGCTACTCGCGTCCATTGAGTTGACGCCTGGTGGACGCGCAAAGCAGCAGCAATGGCGAAGTCCGAGGAGGAGCAACAAGAAGCTGTTGTCCCTCTATCGCTCCCGTCGAGCCAAGTTGGAGACCCGGAAGTCCTTGTCGCGAGGGCGGAGCGGACATAGAGAAGCGCGCCGAGGAGCTCCGGGCGCCAACAAAAGCGCTTAGCGGCGTGGCGGGCAGGCAGCTTCGCGAGAAGAGCGCACGGCCTTCATCCTTGAGAAGGCCGCGGTGATGAGGAGCAGCGGCTGGCTGCCGAGAAGCTTCGCCAGCAGGAAAGCGAGTTGGCGCAGCGAAGGTCAACTTGGAAAACCACGAGGAGGACCTTGCGCTGCGTGAGGAGTCGCTTGGCGGGCGCCAGAGGCGAAGGACACCGCCGCCGTCGAGGCCGCCAAGGAAGAGTCAAGGCGAGGGTGGCACAGCTGGAGGCCACCCTCACGAAGAGCGGCGAAGAGCTTGCCGTGCTCAAGCGTGAGCGCGAGAAGGCGCCTCTGCGCTGGCGAGCTGCAGGCCTGTCTCGGCCGACAGGCCAAGGAGCTTGACGCCGCCAAGGACTCCAAGGCAGATCTGGAGCCGACCACTCACCTTGACGCAGACGTTGGATGGTGCCAGAGAGCGGGAGGCGGGCTTGTTGGAGGCGATCACGGCCAAGGAGGAGCTACTGGCGGATGCTGTCTCCGTCCAGAACACCTTGAGGGAGAGCGTGGAGCACTGGACCGAAGGTCTCGTGGATACCGCCGCCGACATCCTGGCAGTGATGAAGCTGGAGATGGGGACCTCGCGTACTCCTCCGACGAGCATCTCCAACCCAGCGTCAAGCTCAGCCTGTTCTTCAAAGGCGTGGTGGCGGGTCTCCGGCGACTCGGGAAGAGGTCCCGAAGCGGTGGCCGAGGAATCACGCCCAGATCTGCCGGGGGCCCTCGAGAAGGTGTTGATGAAGGTGGCCTTCCGCAACCCGGGCCTCAACCTTAATGGCGTCCTCGGATCCGTGCCGGCCGAAGCCACGGTGGAGGAGCTCAAAGCCCTTGTCGCACCCATGGTGGACAAGGTGAACAAGATCGAGAGGATTGAGGGCGACCCGCGTGGACTAGGCCGCCGACCTTATCTCGCCCTTTGTCGCTGCTTGATCATGTTTAGAAAACTTTGTTAGATCAGCGACAAGTTATTCTATAATATACTCTATCTTAGGTGAATCGATCGATGCAATGTTATTTCCTCTACTTGATTTCTTCCTTTGTATGTTTACGCCTGCGCATTTAGGGAAACTTGTCGGTCACGAGCACCCTTGCATGGCGCCGAAAGTGCGGAACTTGCAGCCTTCTTTGGGGTCGCTACCGACAAGCAACCTTGTCGCGGACTAGCCGCAGCTCACTTAAGTTGTTGAGCGGACTCGAAACAAAGTAAAGCGCGACCGATCCGCACGGTTTGGTTCCTCTGCGCACATGTTTCCATACAAAGTACTATCGTTCGAGGAAGATAACGAAAATTTTAAAATTGATTGCTCAAACTTTGGCAACTTAGCTTTTACATTTCTTGCTTCCCGATGAGGCGAAACTTCCTCGAGCGGTGCCTGGTCCATAGTATTATCTCCTCCTCCCCCGGTTAACTTGTCATGCGAGAGCCTCCCTTTCTTTGCGACAAGAGAAAGAAGAGGAAATAACGTTATAGAGCCACGTGGCTCGATTACGCTTACCGGGTGTGGTTGCTGCACAAAGTGTTAGCCAAAACATGCAATAACTTGATGAAAGCATGAACTTGACGGGTTGTGCGCAACACATGGGCTTTAATGATGCACGGGGTCTGCGCCCGGCTTTGTATGAAGGATTACATGCAACAGCGGCAAGACAAGTACAAAAAGTGGTTGCGGGCAGGTTCCGACAACCGCGCCTATGGGTAAAACTTACGAAGATGCTCAATGTTCCAGGAGTTGCTCACGGAATGCCATCTTCGGTCTCAAAGCGGACGGCGCCGAGCCTAGTGACTCGTTTCACCCGATAAGGGCCTTCCCGCCAGCGTCAACTTGTTTGAATTCTTGGCGGACTGAGCAGCGAAGAACAAGGTCGCCTTCCTCGAGACTTCGGCATTAACCCTGCGGCCATGGTAGCGACCGGAGACTTCTTTGTAGCGGCGGCTCGCATAGCGACTGAAGGCGATCCTCCTCAAGGAGCGGTCGTCATCTTGTCGCATGCTGCTCTTGCTCGAGCTCATCATAAGCGAGCACTCGAGGCGACCATTATCTGAAGTTCCGTGGGGAGAACTGCCTCTGCTCCATAGACTAGAGCAAAGGGTGCACGGCGATGGCTCGATTTGGTGTCGTTACGATCGACCAAAGAACCACCGGCAGCTCCTCGATCCGATTTCTTCCGCACTTGTGCAACCTGTCGAAAGTTACGGTCTTGAGTCCGCGCAGCACTTCAACATTTGCCCTCTACGCTTGACCGTTGCTTCTCGGGTGAGCAGCAGGCGAAATGAACCTTGGCGCCAAGGTCTTGGACGTCTTGCATGAAGGTGCGACTGCGTGAATTGTGTGCCGTTGTCGGTGATGATCCTGTTAGGGATTACGAAGCGGCAAACAATCGACTGAAGAACTTGATCTTGTTGTCTTTGTCACCTTCCTCCTTTGCTTCCACTTCCGGCCACTTTGTGAACTTGTCGATGGCGGCGTACAAGTACTCAAAGCCCCGACGGCTTCGGGGAAGGGGCGAGATGTCGAAACCCCAGACGAAAATGGCCGGGATAAAGGGATCGTCTGGAGAGCTTGGTGGCGGTGTATCTGTTTGGAATGGGAACTGCACGCTTCACACTTGGTTACTTGTGCGATTGCATCACGGAGGGCTGTCGGCGGAAAGAAACCTTCTTGGAAGCTTTCTTGCGGCAAGTGCTCTTGCGCCAATGTGGTGACCACATATGCCTCCATGTATCTCTGCCAACAACTTCATCCATCTTCCACAGGAATACACTTCAATTTCACACCGTTGAGTCTTCTTACATGCAGTATCTTTGTCGACAAAGCTGGTACATACTTGACTGCCGGGCTACTCTTTCCGCTTCTTCTGCTCTTGGGAAGTTCTCTGTCTGAAGGAATTGGACAATCCACTGCGCCCATCTTTGGAGCTTGTGGCTCGACAACAAGGACTAAAGGCTCATCTGCTGCTGCGGGAACATCAGCTTCTACGGCAAGAATCGGTGGCTCTGCCAGAGCTAGATGCTCCCCGACAAGCTTGCCGGAGCAAGACTTGTCGGGAGCGTTTGCTTCAACGAAACAAACCCTAGGGTCTGTCGGAGCAGACTGCTCCTCAGCACTGTTGGTGTTGATCTTGGGGACCTTTGCAGCAGCGGCCGGAAGCTCACGTGGAAAGTAGTCACCAGAGGCCAACTTCCTCTTCTTGCTTTGTCCGGCCGATGGTGTTACGGTTGGCTGAGTCGACTTGAGCACGAAAGTCCACAGTTCCACAGGTAGCTTAAGCGCAGCGCGCACTTTGGACGAGCGTCGGCAATATCATTCTGAGCTCTCGGAACATGTTCCATTTGCAGGCTGTCAAAGTGCTCTTCCAGCTTCCTCACTTCATCAACGTAGGCTTCCATCAACGGACTCTGGTAATCTTTGTTGACTTGGCGGACGACAAGTTGCGAGTCACCCCGACAATAAGCTTCTTGATCCCAAGGTCCACGGCGATCCACGAGACCGGCAAGCAAACCTTCATACTCTGCAGTATTGTTTGTCGCTTGCTCCTTGGGAAAGTGCATCTGGACGACGTGCTTGAGGTGCTCTCCGGTGGGTGCGATAAGCAGCAACGCCGACCGACCCTTGCAGCGAGAAGGCACCATCAAAGTACATCGACCACTCTTTGCTTGCTTCTTTGGCCAGGAATGCTCGTCTCGAATCTCTTCATCTGGTGTTGGAGTCCATTCTGCTATGAACTCTGCCAAGGCTCGCTTTGGATAGTTGATGTGCTTTCAAACTTAAGACCAAAGCTTGACAGCTCAAATACCGCTCGACAATCCTGCACACGCCACGGATTCTCGCAGTATCCTCTTGAGAAAGCGAGTGACAACTGTGATCTCATGTGCTTGGAAGTAATGGCGCAGCTTTCTCGAGGCCATGAGGAGGCGAAGCAGTTTTTGCACACAGTACCTTGACCTAGCCCCTGCAAGAGGGAACTGACAAAAGTAAACTAGGCGCTGCACCATCCTTTTCATGCTCTGTTCTTGTGTCTTCGCGGACTCGTCCTTATCGGGACCCGAGCTTGTCGTGAAGCCCCCGCTTGTCGCTGGATGTGCTTGCCGCGGTTCTTGGCTCGTCATCCGCCTCCCTCTCCGCCACTAACGCATGGCGCTAACCACTTGATTGGTTGCCGCTATATATAGCAACAACTTCTCTTGTGGCCTAGGTGCGACAAGTGTTGGAGTAGAGGACAGGTATCTCTTTAAGTCCTGCAGCGCAGCCTCCGCTTCGGAGTCCATTTCTTTGGACCCGCCTTTTTCAAAATCTTGAAAAATGGCGGTATGCTCAGCAGACCTAGAAATAAACTTTCTTGAGAGCAGCCACGCATAACCGGCAAGTCTTCGTACATCCTTGACGCGCTTTGGTGCTTCAATCTGCTCAATGGCCTTGATCTTGTCGGGATTTGCCTCAATCCTCATTGAGACACGAAGAACCCGAGAAGCTTGCGGAAGGGACTCCAAACACGCACTTCTCGGGGTTGAGCTTGAGGTTTATCTTGCGCAGATTTGCAAAGGTCTCGTCCGGATCTTGAACCAGAGTTGCTTTGTCCCCTGCTCTTGACCACTATGTCATCCATGTAGGCTTCTACATTTACGTGCATTTGCGGCTCAAAAGCGTCATGGACTACCCTTGCAAATGTTGAACCAGCATTCTTCAAACCGAAAGGCATCCGTATGAAACGAGTATGTGCCACATGGTGTGATGAATGCGGTCTTCTCCTCATCTTCTTCAGCCATGAAGATCTGATGGTATCCTGAGTAGGCATCAAGAAAGCGAGAGCAAATCACATCCGCCGTGGAGTCAACAATCTGGTCAATGCGCGACAAGGAAATGGATCTTTGGGACAAGCTTTATTAACATCCGTGAAGTCAATACAAAGCCTCCATTTCCCATTTGCTTTGCGCACGACTACGAGATTGGCCAACCACGTGGGATGGAGTACTCCTCGACAAGGCCTTTGCTTCCGGTTTCTTGATCTCTTCAGCTATGAATTCTTGGCGCTCCTTGCTTGCTTCCTGACTCTTTGCTTGACAGGCGCGCGCGAGGACAAGCGGCGGCGGTGCTCAATCACTTTCACAGGAACACTGGGATATCGAGGCGGTTGCCATGCAAACACGCCGACATTCGCCGCAGGAAAGCGGCCGCCGCCTTCCTATTTGGGGTCGAGAGAGGCAATCGATGGTGAAGGTACCACCGGCGCCGCCCTCCTTGGCGGGCACCTTCTTGGTCTTCGGAGCCACCATCTTCTTGCACTTGTCGGTGGAGCTCGATGGTGCGTCCTCGTGATGGCGCGGCACTCGAAGAGGTGCGCTTGCGGAGTGAGCATCGAGCCCTTGCCGGACTTGGACTTGGTCTTCTTCCCCGGGAGCTTCAGCGGCAAGTGTCGGCAATCTGTTGCGGCTGCTGCGTCCGGAAGATCTTGTCGGCACAGATAAGGGCATCCTTCTTGTCGCCATGGACAGAGATGGCGCTTATCGGGCCTGGCATCTTGAGAAGGTTGTAGGCGTAGTGAGAGGCCGCCATGAACTTGGCGAGTGCCGGACGGCCAAGTATCCCATTGTAGGGCAATGGGAAATCGGCAACGTCAAATGTAACCCTCTCGATCCACGAAGTTCAGCTCGCTGCCAAATGTGACCGGCAACGTAATCTTCCCCTTCGCTTGCTCCTTCCCGGATTGATTCCTTGGAAGGTTCCGGTCTCTTCGAGCTCGGCTGTCGAGGATTTGAAGCTTCGAGCACCGCGGAGGAGATCAGATTCAAGCGGCCCGCCTTCAACTAACATTTTGTGACCTTGAGGTTGCGGATGGTTGGAGAGACCAACATCGGCAAGCACCCGACCCCAGCTTATGCGATCGTGGTGGTCCTCAATATCAAAAATGATAGGCGTCTTGGACCACTTCAGAGGCCTGCGTGACTCTATGGATGGTTCCGCTGCATTGACCTCCCGCATCCATTGCTTGAGTTGGCGGTGGGAGGTATGCAGGGAAGCACCTCCGTCAACGCAGAGAACCTCTGTGGCTTTCTGAAACTCCTGCTCATCGGCGTCGTCGTCTTCCATATCTTCGTCTCGTCATCATCTTCATCCTTGTCGCGGCCGCGGGGAGGTCGATCTCCTTGTCGCTGCTTGACTTTGCCGCGGCGTCCTCCCCTTCCGGGACGTTTCTTGCTTGCTCCCCCAGCACCTTCCTGGGCCTTCTCCTTGTCGCGTCGCTCGTACTCAGCTCTCTGCTGCTCGACGAGCTGCTCGACCTTCTTGCAGCTCTGGAGATCGTGGCCCTTGGTGCGGTGGATCTTCTTGATCTTGCTTGCGGAGCTGTCACCTTGTCGGCGGCCGCCACCGACCGGTGGTTGGCGTCGTGACAACCTCCTTGCGGAGACACCAGCCTTGGCGTTCTTGTCGCCACCTCCATTGCCGAGGCCCTTTCGGACGCCTAGCACCTCTTTGCTTTTCTTCTTCCTGTTGCCTCGCCGCGGCCCTTCTTATTTGGCGGTGTCATCCTTGTCGAGATCCTGCTTCGCATCCTCTCACAGGAGTCTCCTCCCTTCCTCGGTAGCGTGCACACTTGTCGGCCAAGGCGTACAGCTCACCGACGTCCTTGACTTTGCTCATCGCCATCTCCTCCCTCATCCTGCGGTTCCGCACATTACGATGAAATGCGCTGATCACCTTGGCGGGGTGGACGTCAGGATGTTGTAGTGCACACGGCTGAATCTCTGAATGAACTTGCGCAGGACTCTCCTTCCTTTTGGGCGAGCAAGTGAAGGTCACTCTCTTAGCCATGAGGTTTGTGGCCACTGTGAAGGCGCCAACAAAGCGATGGCGCAGTCTGCCCAAGAGGATATGGAGCTGTCGGCAAGTGCATGAGCCAAGATCTGGCGTTGGGCTTGAGCACGGCGGGAAGTAGTTGGCGAGGATCTTGTCGTCCCGTCCCCGCAGCCTGCACCGTGATGGTGTAGATGCCGAGGAACTCCGACGGATGCGTCCTGCCATCGTACTTCTCTCCGCGTCTGGTTTGAAGTTCTTCCGCTGGGCCCTTGGACTTGCCGCAACTCACGAGTGAACGCAGGGCAACCTACAGCGCCACGGCAAAGTCGCTGGCCCCTCCGGCGCGTGCATGTCAACAGAAGGCCCAGCCGCTTGTCGGATTGACGTCGCGCTTCTCTTGGCGCTCGATGCGAGTTCGGGCATCCTCTTCTTGTCGCCGCTCATGAAGAACTTGGCGCTGATCGCGGCGGGTTCGCGGATCCGGCACCGCAGCGATGGAGTCATTGTCGAGGTGGATCCGGTGAGTCGGCGATCTTGGCCTTCTTGGCGGAGAGTGCACGGTGGTTGCACCTCCGGCGATGTCGTCGCCACCGGCTCGTGCCTTGTCGCCGCCGCGGCAACGATGGCGTTGGTTGTCGTGGGCGTAAATGCGTTGGCAAAGCCGATGAGGCTCTGATAGTGGCCCTCCACTCGTCGACCTTGTCGGCCGTTGGAGGGTAGTCGAGGAGCGATTGAGCTCTCGCCAGAAGCTTCACTGGAGTAGTAGGCAGCATTGGAGAATGGCGCGAGGGCGGACACGCTTCCGGACTTCTAACTGCGTTAGAAGGAGCGGCGCCCGTCCGGCGACCGTATCTCACTAAGCGCCCGGCATGTTGGCGCGCATCTTTGGTCTTGAGGGTCTCGATCCAGCGAGCGTATGGCGTTGTGAATGCCATGGCGTTGTTGGTCCTGCGCCTCTGAGATGGGCGGGGGATCTTGTGAGCCGCCGAGGTTTGCGGTGCCTTGTCCTTGGACTTGGCAACGTCACGAGCACCTTCGTCGACGCCCGTTCCTCCGCCAGCGTCTGCACCGCCACTCGTTTGCTGCGGTGAGGGTGGGTACGACGCGGACGGCTCTGCTGCCGCCGAAGCCTTCTTCTTCGGTGGCATGTTGAGGAAGATGTTGATGACGCTGCTCGCGTGAACGCCGGAATCAGTTCACAGCCTCGGCGCCCCTACTGCGCGCCGAGAGATGTCGGGCGGTGATCGTACCGCGAACACCTATGGGGCCCGGTGGGCGGGTCCCTTTGTGGTTCGAAGGGGGCGGAGGTCGCACGAAGAAGCGGATCGGCGATGCACACGGGCGGTTTACCCAGCTTCGAGCTCTCCGGAGAGATAAAACTCCTACTGCTGCATGTTTGATCTATTGTGTTCTTGCTAGGGAGCAATGCCCGCTACAAAACCTAGCGTGAGTGTATCTAGTCTATGGCCAGTCGAATGAACTGAACCTTGCGAAAGACGCGAACCGAACCCTGGCCAACCGCGGAACCCTCTCTACGTTGCACTCGGGCCTCCTTTTATATGCTCAAGGGGTCTCCGACAGGTGGCAACATAGGCGGGGGTACAAACGTAAAAACAGGGGTTGGTACACCTACTTGAACAGTGTACAGTGCAAAAATACCTAACCCTGACAGCAAGGGACAAAAGCAATAAATGCACATCGTTGTTGCCCAAAGCGATTATAACAGACCGTCAGGTGCGCCTCCGCTCGCCACGATGGCGAGCCTGTCTGCGCCGCGTGTCGCTGCTCTCCGCTGGCTGCACAGCCGCCCGACACGCGCCCATGGAATGTTCCCATGGCGACACGTCGCTGGGTGAGCTGGAGCGGAGACGGAGAGGAGCTGCATGCCGTGGCAAGCGCCTTGCCGCGGCCGAATCCTTGTCGCGCTCCGGGCCTTCCCGGCAAGCTCCTCTTGCCGGGGCCTTGTCTTCTGCGTGCCTGGAGTGGCCTTCCCGACAAGCTCCTCTTGTCGGGGCCTTGTCTTCTCAATCTAATACTTTGTTCTTGAATGGCTCCAAGGGAGCCACGGAGGAGATTGGCGGTGGCGAGGCAAACCTTGCCTTAGGTGCTGCAACCGTCCGTGCAATCTGGGATACTAGGGTACCCTACTCTAGTACACCGGCAGAGCCCCGGGCCTGGGCCATACAGTGCCGAAGCGCTTGTCGGGCCAGGCCCGAACTGTCTGCGGACACGCAGCGGCCTCGACCACGCCGCAACCCGCCCGGACCCACCACGATCCCCACTAACGGCACGCACCGGGCGTGGCGTCGTCTGCGAAGATCGTGGGCGCGGTCGTGGGGGTTCTTTATTAATATAAGCGGGCGTCCGCTCCCTCCTCCCCTTTATAAGCGGAGGAAGCAGGCGGGCCGACCACTCCTGCCATTGCCGTCTTGTCAAGAAACCACCGCCGCTCCCCTCGTCTTCTCCGGTGCGAAGAGAGCAACGCCCGCCCCTTCGCCACAAAGCACACTCACCGCCGTCGACCTCCTCCGCCCTCGCCATGGCCCCGAAGGCCGATAAGGAGAAGAGGCGTCAAGTCGGCCGAGGCGCAGCGCTTGCGGCGCTGCGCAAGGAGCGGGTCTTCCCTCGCAGCTCGGCGCCGCACGGAGCTGCGGGGCGTCTACTATCTTTTACGGTCGACGGAGACTCGGGCGCATCCGCGCGAGGGTGCTCCGCCTCCGCTGATCTGGCCCCAACAGGTACCCTTTCTTCGCCCTTTTCTTCTTTTGCGGCCTTTGGCACCCGTATTCAGTTCTTTTGCGACATAATGAACACCTTCGCCTCCACCTCCTTGATTTCACCCCAACGCCATCTTGACCATGGCGTTTTCGCACATTTGTGCGAAAACTTTGTCGAGTCCACCCGAACGTGGCACTCTTCCGCCATTTCTTTGTCCCCAGCGTCGAGAGAGGAGAGCCCCTTGCCGGAGGGATATCACAGGTCTCTAGGATCGGCAAGAAAGAGGCCTACCTAGAGGGGAGTTCGGAACAAGTGGGAGGTGGAGAGCCAGCTGCGTCTTTGGGTCGTGAGGAGGACCCACAGCCCTTCACACCGCCGTCGCCAAACCCCAATTGCGCGGCAAGGATTGGAAGTAACTTGGCGCCGGAGGATGCGAGGTGAAGATAGCCGTGACCAATTCTGCGCCTCGGGCTTGCCGGATTAACTATTGGCGCGGTTGGCGCGAGACTTCATTCGCCCGCGCCATCCCTTGCAGGAAAGGAGGAGGCCTGCTTGGGAGTTCCAGAATGCAGCGGACATCATGAGGCTGCGCCCGGGCCTGAATTGGAACTTCACCGTCATGGAGCTGGATTCAGTGCTGCTCGAGCTGTTTAAGAACGACCCCGAACACCCAGAGTGGTTCAGGTTGCCGCGAGGGGTCGTCCCACCGTGCAACAACTCGTCGCTCGACCGCATCCGCGCCATGATGCCACTGTGCGACTCCCACGGGATCGTCCCGACCTGGCAGGAGCCCCCCGACGAGGTCGTGCAGCAATTCTTCGACAACTTGCAAGAGGTGCCGATCCGCTCCGGCAAGCGAAGGGCTCACCGAGACACCACCGAGCAGGAGATGGCGTGGATCGCCACCGGAGGCGGAGGAGGCGGCGGCTGCCAGCTGAGTCTTCGGGTTCACCGTGGAGGAGGCGGACACGGCGAAGGCGGCAAGCGCTGCTGAGCGAGGGGAGGTCGCCGGCGAGGACGAGCTTGTCGAGCTCGAGGCCGGGACGAGTGGACCCGCCGAGGGCGCTTCTTCCTTGTCGCGCCCGGAGGCTTGTCGCGCTCCGGGCCCGGAGGCTTGTCACGCTCCGGGCCTTCCCGGCAAGCTCCTCTTGCCGGGGCCTTGTCTTATGCGTGCCCGGAGTGGCCTTCCCGACAAGCTCCTCTTGTCGGGGCCTTGTCTTCTCAATCTAATACTTTGTTCTTGAATGGCCCCAAGGGAGCCACGGAGGAGATTGGCGGTGATGAGGCAAACCTTGCCATGAGGTGCTTGCAAGTAAAATTGCCTGCAGTACGGGATACTAGGGTACCCCTACTCTAGTACACCGACAGTGACACGTAGGAAAATTTTGAATTTCTGCTACGTTCCCCAACACAGGCTTCACCGCAAGTTTGTATAAAACCATATGCTTTGATCACACTATCAAAGCATTTATTCCAACTCCGAGAGGCTTGCACCAGTCCATAAATGGATCGCTGGAGCTTGCACACTTTATTAGCACCCTTTGGATCGACGAAACCTTCTGGTTGCATCATATACAACTCTTCTTCCAAAAATCCATTCAGGAATGCAATTTTGACATCCATATGCCAAATTTCATAATCATAAAATGCGGCAATAGCTAACATGATTCGGGCAGTCTTAAGCATCGGTACGGGTGAGAAAGTCTCATTGTAGTCAACTCCTTGAACTTGTCGAAAACATTTTTGCGACAAGTTGGGATTTATAGATAGTAACACTACTATCAGTGTCTGTCTTCCTCTTGAAGATCCATTTATTCTTAATGGCTTGCCGATCATCGGGCAAGTCCATCAAAGTCCACACTTTGTCCTCATACATGGACCCCATCTCAGAATTCATGGCCTCAAGCCATTTCAAGGAATCTGGGCTCATCATCGCTTCCTCATAGTTCATAGGTTCATCATGGTTTAGTAACATGACTTCCAGAACAGGATTACCGTACCACTCTGGTGCGGATCTTACTCTGGAAGACTTACAAGATTTGATAGTAACTTGATCTGAAACTTCATGATCATCATCATTAGCTTCCTCACTAATTGGTGTAGGAATCACGGGAACTGATTTCTGTGATGAACTACTTTCCAATAAGGGAGAAGGTACAATTACCTCATCAAGTTCAACTTTCCTCCCTCTCACTTCTTTCGTGAGAAACTCCTTCTCTAGAAAGGATCCATTCTTAGCAACAAAATTTTTGCCTTCGGATCTGTGATAGAAGGTGTACCCAACAGTTTCTTTTGGGTATCCTATGAAGACGCACTTCTCCGATTTGGGTTCGAGCTTATCAGGTTGAAGCTTTTTCACATAAGCATCGCAACCCCAAACTTTAAGAAATGACAACTTTTGTTTCTTGCCAAACCACAGTTCATAAGGGGTCATCTCAACGGATTTTGATGGTGCCCTGTTTACGTGAATGCAGCCGTCTCTAATGCATAACACCAAAACAATAGAGGTAAATTGGTAAGAGACATCATAGATCGCACCATATCCAATAAAGTGTAGTTACGATGTTCGGACACACCATTACGCTGTGGTGTTCCAGGTGGCGTGAGCTGTGAAACTATTCCACATTGTTTTAAATGAAGGCCAAACTCGTAACTCAAATATTCTCCTCCATGATCAAATCGTAGAAACTTTATTTTCTTGTTACGATGTTTCTCCACTTCACTCTGAAATTCTTTGAACTTTTCAAATGTTTCAGACTTGTATTTCATTAAGTAGATATACCCATATCTGCTCAAATCATTTGTGAAGGTCAGAAAATAACGATACCCACCTCGAGCATATCCACTCATTGGACCGCATACAACGGTATGTATTATTTCCAATAAGTCACTAGCTCGTTCATTGTTCCGAAGAACGGAGTTTTAGTCATCTTGTCCATAAGGCACGGTTTTGCAAGCATCAAATGATTCATAATAAAGTGATTCCAAAAGTCCATATTTATGGAGTTTCTTCATGCGCTTTACACCGATATGACCCAAATGACAGTGCCACAAAAAGTTGCACTATCATTATCAACTTTGCATCTTTTGGCATCAATATTATGAATATGTGTATTACCACGATGGAGATTCAATAAACCATCAACATTGGGTGTATGGCCATAGAAGGTTTTATTCATGTAAACAGAATAACAATTATTCTCTATCTTAAATGAATAACCGTATTGCAATAAACATGATCTAATCATGTTCATGCTCAACATAAACACCAAATAACTTTTATTTAGGTTCAACACTAATCTTGAAAGTATAGGGAGTGTGCGATGATGATCATATCAATCTTGGAACCACTTCCAACATACATCGTCACTACATTCTTAACTAGTCCCTATTTATTCTATAACTCCTGTTTCGAGTTACTAATCTTAGCAACCGAACAAGTATCGAATACCTAGGGGATACTATGAACACTAGCAAGGTACACATCAATAACTTGTATATCAAATATACCTTTGTTAACTTTGCCATTCCTCTTTTCCACCAAATGTTTGGGGCAGTTCCACTTCCAATGACCATTTCCTTTGCATAGAAGCACTCAGTTTCAGGCTTAGGTCTAGCTTTGGGCTTCTTCATGGGAGTGACAACTTGCTTGCCATTCTATTTGAAGTTCCCTTTCTCTCCCTTTGCCCTTTTCGTGAAACTAGTGGTCTTGTCAATCAACATTTGATACTTTTTCTTGATTTCTACCTTCGTCGATTTCAGCATCACGAAGAGCTGGGGAATTGCTTTTGTCATCCCTTGCCTATTATAGTTCACCACAAAGTTCCAGTAACTTGGTGATGGTGACTAGAGAACTCATCGATAAGCTATCTTATCTGGAAGATTAACTCCCACTTGATTCAAGAGATTGTAGTACCCAGACAATCTGAGCACATGCTCACTGCCTGAGCTATTCTCCTCCATCTTTTAGGCGAAGTATTTGTCTGAGGTGTCATACTTCTCGACATGGGCATGAGTCTGAAATACCAATTTCAGCTCTTGGAATATCTCATATGATCCATGGCGTTGAAAACATCTTTGAAGTCCCGATTCTAAGCCGTAAAGCATGGTGCACTAAACTATCAAATAGTCATCATATTGAGCTAGCAAAACATTCATAACGTTTGCATCTGCTCCTGCAATAGATCTTTCACATAGCGGTGCAATAAGGACATAATTATTCTATGCAGCAATGGGATAAACCTCAGATCATGGACCCAGTCCACATCATTGCTACTATCATCTTTCAACTTAGTTTTCTCTAGGAACATATAAAACCATAGGGAAGCTATAACACGAGCTATTGATCTACAACATAATTTGCAAAATGCTATCAAGACTAAGTTCATGATAAATTAAAGTTCAATTAATCATATTACTTAAGAACTCGCACTTAGATAGACATCCCTCTAGTCATCTAAATGATCACGTGATCCAAATCAACTAAACCATGTTCGATCATCACGTGAGATGGAGTAGTTTCCAATGGTGAACATCACTATGTTGGTCGTATCTACTATATGATTCACGCTCGACCTTTCGGTCTCCAGTGTTCCGAGGCCATATCTGCATATGCTAGGCTCGTCAAGTTTAACCTGAGTATTCTGCGTGTCCAAAACTAACTTGCACCCGTTGTATGTGAACGTAGAGCTTATCACACTCGATCAACACGTGGTGTCTCGGCACGAAGAACTATCACAACGGTGCATACTCAGGGAGAACACTTATACCTTCAAATTTTAGTAAGAGATCATCTTATAATGCTACCGCCGAACTAAGCAAAATAATAATATAAAAGATAAACATCATATGCAATCAAAATATGTGACATGATATGGCGATCATTATCTTGTGCCTTTGATCTCCATCTCCAAAGTACCATCATGATCTCCATGATACGTCCATTTTACATCATGCTTTGATATTGATATTTATTGCATTATGGGCTGTTATTACTCATTATGTCACAATACTTATGCCTTTTCTCTCTTATTTTACAAGGTTTGCATGAAGAGGGGTAATGTCGGCAGCTGGAATTCTGGGCTAGAAAAGGAGCAAATATTAGAGACCTATTCTGCACAACTCCAAAAGTCCTGAAACTCCACGAAATTTATATTTGGAATTAATAAAAAATAATGGACGAAGAAAATACCAGAGGAGGGCCACCCACCGTCCACGAGGGTGGGGGCGCGCCCCCTGCCTCATGGGCCCCTAGCAGGCCTCTAGTGCCCATCTTCTCCTATATGAAATCTTCTACCCTGGAAAAAAATCATAAGAAAGCTTTCGGGACGAAACACCGCGCGCCGCCACGAGGCGGAACCTTGGCGGAACCAATCTAGGGCTCCGGTGGAGCTGTTCTGCCAGGGAAACATCCCTTCGGGAGGGGAAAATCGTCACCATCGTCATCACCATCGATCCTCTCAGCGGGAGGGGGTCAATCTCCATCAACATCTTCACCAACACCATCTCCTCTCAAACCCTAGTTCATCTCTTGTATCCGATCTTTGTCTCAAAGCCTCAGATTGGTACCTGTGGGTTGCTAGTAGTGTTGATTACTCCTTGTAGTTGATGCTAGTTGGTTTATTCGGTGGAAGATCATTTGTTCATATCCTATATGCATACTAATACCCCTCTGATTATGAACATGAATATGATTTGTGAGTAGTTACGTTTGTTCCTAAGGACATGGGAGAAGTCTTGCTATAAGTAGTCATGTGAATTTGGTATTCGTTTGATATTTTGATGAGATGTATGTTGTCTCTCCTCTAGTGATGTTATGTGAACGTCGACTACATGACACTTCACCATTGTTTGGGCCTAGAGGAAGGCATTGGGAAGTAATAAGTAGATGATGGGTTGCTAGAGTGATGAGCTTAAACCCTAGTTTATGCCTTGCTTCGTAAGGGGCTGATTTGGATCCATATGTTTCATTCTATGGTTAGGTTTACCTTAATTCTTCTTTCGTAGTTGCGGATGCTTGCGAGAGTAGTTAATCATAAGTGGGATGCTTGTCCAAGGAAGGGAAGCACCCAAGCACCGGTCCGCCCACATATCAAATTATCAAAGTAACGAACGTGAATCATATGAGCGTGATGAAAACTAGCTTGACGATAATTCCCATGTGTCCTCAGGAGCGTTTTCCTTCATATAAGAATTTGTCCAGGCTTGTCCTTTGCTACAAAAGGATTGGGCCACCTTGCTGCACCTTATTTACTTTTGTTACTTGTTACTTGTTACGAATTGCCTTATCACAAAACTATCTGTTACCGATAATTTCAGTGCTTGTAGAGAATACCTTACTGAAAACCGCTTGCCATTTCCTTCTGCTCCTCGTTGAGTTCG
Source organism: Aegilops bicornis (assembly GCA_021605145.1). Lineage (NCBI taxonomy): Eukaryota > Viridiplantae > Streptophyta > Magnoliopsida > Poales > Poaceae > Aegilops > Aegilops bicornis. The sequence continues at coordinate 713,868,668 of CM038671.1, forward strand.
ACACTCTTACTTATCGAAAGGACTACGATAGATCCACTACACTTGTGGGTCATCAAAACTCTTTTCTGGCGCCATTGCCGGGGAGTGAAGCGCCTTTGGTAAGTGGAACTTGGTATGGAAAAATTTATATAGTGTGCTGAAATTTGCTGTCACTTGTTACTATGGAAAGTAACCCTTTGAGGGGTTTGTTTGGGGTATCTTCACCCCGACCAGTAGAGCAAAGAGTTGCTCCTCAACCTACTGAACCTACTGAAAATGTTTACTTTTAAATTCCTTCGGGTATGATAGAGAAACTGCTAGCTAATCCTTTTACAGGAGATGGAACATTGCATCCCAATTTGCACCTAATCTATGTGGATGAAGTTTGTGGATTATTTAAGTTTGCAGGTATGCCCGAGGATGTTATCAAGAAGAAGGTCTTCCCTTTATCTTTGAAGGGAAAGGCATTGACATGGTTTAGGCTATGTGATGATATGGGATCATGGAAGTACAACCGATTGAAATTGGAATTTCATCAGAAGTTTTATCCTATGCATCTTGTTCATCGTGATCGTAATTATATATATATTTTTTGGCCTCGCGAAGGAGAAAGCATCGCTCAAGCTTGGGGGAGGCTTAAGTCAATGTTATATTCATACCCAATCATGATCTCTAAAGAGAAATTATTATTCAAAGTTTTTATGCTCGGCTTTCCCTCAACTATCGCTCAATGCTCGATACTTCTTGTACTGGCTCTTTCATGATGAAGACTATTGAATTCAAATGGGATTTATTAGAAAGAATTAAACACAACTCGAAAGATTGGGATCTCGACGAAGGTAAAGAGTCAAGTATAACACCTAAGTTTGATTGTGTTAAATCTTTTATGGACACTGAAGCTTTTCGTGAATTTAGCACTAAATATGGACTTGACTCTGAGATAGTAGCTTCTTTCTGTGAATCATTTGCTACTCATGTTGACCTCCCTAAGGAGAAGTGGTTTAAATATAATCCTCCCATTGAAGTAAAAGTAGTTGCACCTATTAAAGTTGAAGAAAAGACTATCACTTATAATGATCCTATTGTCCATACTACCTACATTGAGAAACCACCTTTCCCTGTTAGGATAAAGGATCATGCTAAAGCTTCAATTGTGGTTCGTAAAAGTAATACTAGAACACCTACATCACCTGATCAAATTAAAGTTGAACCTATTATTGCTATGGTTAAGGATCTCTTGGCTGATAATATTGATGGGCATGTTATTTACTTCTGTGATGAAGCTGCTAGAATTGCTAGACCCGATACTAAAAATAAACATAGACCTGTTGTAGGCATGCATATTATTTCTGTTAAAATAGGAGATCATTGTTATCATGGCTTATGTGATATGGGTGCTTGTGCAAGTGCAACACCTCATTCCTTATACAAATAAATTATGCATGATATTGCACCTACTGAGATAGAAGAAATTGATGTTACAATTAAGCTTGCCAATAGAGATACTATTTCACCAGTTGGGATTGTTAGAGATGTTGAAGTCTTGTGTGGGAAAGTAAAATATCCTGCTGATTTTCTTGTTCTTGGTTCCCCACAAGATGACTTTTGTCCCATTATATTTGGTAGACTCTTCTTGAATACTGTTAATGCTAGGATAGATTGCGAAAAGGATATTTTTACTATTGGTTTGGGGGATATGTCTCATGAGTTTAATTTTGCTAAATTTCGTAGACAGCCCCATGATAAAGAATTGCCTAGTAGAGATGAAATTATTAGTCTTGCTTCTATTGTCGTGCCTCCTAATGATCCTTTAGAACAATATTTGCTAGACCATGAAAATAATATGTTTATGAATGAAAGAAGGGAGATAGATGAAGTATTCTTTAAACAGGGACCTATTTTGAAACACAACTTGCCTGTTGAAATTCTAGGGGATCCTCCACCACCCAAGGGTGATCCCGTTTTTGAGCTTAAACCACTACCTGATACTCTTAAATATGCTTATCTTGATGAAAAGAAGATATATCCTGTTATTATTAGTGCTAACCTTTCAGAGCAGGAAGAGGAGAAATTATTGAAAACTCTGAAGAAGCACCGTGCTGCTATTGGATATACTCTTGATGACCTTAAGGGCGTTAGTCCCATTCTATGCCAACACAAGATAAAATTGGAGAAAGACGCTAAACCGGTTGTTGATCACCAACGATGGTTAAATCCTAAGGTGAAAGAAGTGGTAAGAAAAGAAATACTAAAGCTCCTGGAGGCAGGTATAATTTATCCCGTTGCTGATAGTCAGTGGGTAAGTCCTGTCCATTGTGTCCCTAAGAAGGGAGGTATTCATGTCGTTCTAATGATAAAGATGAATTGATCCCGCAAAGAATTGTTATAGGTTATAGGATGGTAATTGATTTCCGCAAATTAAATAAAGCTACTAAAAAGGATCATTACCCTTTGCCTTTTATTGATCAAATGCTAGAAAGATTATCCACCTACACGTTTTTGCTTTCTAGATGGTTACTCTGGTTTCTCTCAAATACCTGTGTCAAAAGAGGATCAAGAAAAGACCACTTTTACTTGCCCTTTCGGTACTTTTTCTTATAGACGTATGCCTTTCGGTTTATGTAATGCACCTGCTACCTTTCAAAGATGCATGATGGCTATATTCTCTGACTTTCGTGAAAAGATTGTTGAGGTTTTCATGATGATTTCTCCGTTTATGGATCCTCTTTTGATGATTGCTTGAGCAACCTTGATCGAGTTTTGTAGAGATGTGAAGAAACTAATCTTGTCTTGAATTGGGAGAAGTGCCACTTTATGGTTAATGAAAGTATTGTCTTGGGGCATAAAATTTCTGAAAGAGGTATTGAGGTGATAAAGCTAAAGTTGATGCTATTGAAAATATGTCGTGTCCTAAAGACATTAAAGGTATACGAAGTTTCCTTGGTCATGCCGATTTTTATAGGAGGTTCATTAAGGACTTCTCTAAAATTTCTAGGCCTCTGACTAATATCTTACAAAAATATATTCCTTTTGTCTTCGATGATGATTGTGTAGAAGCATTTGAAATACTTAAGAAAGCTTTGATTTCTGCACCTATTGTTCAGCCACCTAATTGGAATTAACCCTTTGAAATTATGTGCGATGCTAGTGATTATGCCGTAGGTGCTGTTCTAGGACAAAGATTTGATAAGAAATTAAATGTTATCCAATATGCTAGTAAAACTCTAGACAGCGCCCAGAGAAATTATGCTACTACTGAAAAAGAATTTTTAGCAGTTGTATTTGCTTGTGATAAGTTTAGACCTTATATCGTTGACTCTAAAGTAACTGTTCTGCTTGATCATGCTGCTATTAAATATCTTATGGAAAAGAAAGATGCCAAACCTAGACTTATTAGATGGGTTCTCCTACTACAAGAATTTGATTTGCATATTATTGATAGAAAGGGAGCTGACAACCCCGTTGCAGACAACTTGTCTAGGTTAGAGAATGTTCTTGATGACCCACTAATTATTGATGATAGCTTTCCTGACGAACAATTAGCTATCATAAATGCTTCTCGTACTGCTCCATGGTATGCTGATTATGCTAATTACATTGTTGCTAAATTTATACCACCTAGTTTCACGTACCAGCAAAATAAAAAGTTTTGCTATGATTTAAGACATAACTTCTGGGATGACCCACACCTTTATAAAGAAGGAGTAGATGGTGTTATTAGACGTTGTGTACCTGAGCATGAACAGGAACATATCCTACGCAAGTGTCACTCCGAGGCTTATGAAGGACACCACGCTGGAGATAGAACTGCGCATAAGGTATTGTAATCCGGTTTTTATTGGCCTACTCTCTTCAAGGATGCCCGTAAGTTTGTCTTGTCTTGCGATGAATGCCAAAGAATTGGTAATATTAGTAGACATCAAGAAATGCCTATGAATTATTCACTTGTTATTGAACCATTTGATGTTTGGGGCTTTGATTATATGGGACCGTTTCCTTCCTCTAATGGGTATACACATATTTTAGTTGCTGTTGATTACGTTACTAAGTGGGTAGAAGCTATTCCAACTAGTAGTGATGATCATAAGACCTCTATTAAGATGCTTAAAAAAATTATTTTTCCGAGGTTTCACTACAAAAAAAAGACACATCCGTGACATTTTGGGCCGAACGAATTTTTTTTCTGTCATACATATGACACTTCTATGACGACAATTGTGACAAAACCCGGTATCATCATAGATGTGGTGGGCTCTTACTTCTATGACAAAAAATCATGACAGAAAATGGGCTTTTCGTCACAGGCGGGCCGGAGACGCAGCTTGCATGACATTCTTTGGGCCATCCATGACGGAAAAACCGTGGTAGAAGCGAGGCGAGGAAAATTTCGGGAGTTCCGATTCACGGTGGGTGGTCGGGGCGGCGATGCTGCGTTTCTCGTACACGTCTGGCGTGTGTGTGCGAGGCGTTGTCTCTAACTGAACCCGAGCGAGGCGTTGGGCTCTAACTGAACCCGAGCGATTGCACTGTAGGCTACGCGTTACTGAACCCGAGCGATCGATCGATGGCTATTAACTGAACCCGATCGAGCGATTCCTTCACTACTGCTGCTAACTGAAGCCGGTAGATGCTGCCTCTCTGGATGAACATTGAGCGTTGTGTGTGTGTGTGTGGGGGGGGGGGGTGGTTGGATGAATAGTGAGCGGTGGGGGTGGATGAACAGGACCCCGTGGCATTGCCTCTGGATGAACAGGACCCCGATCGACCGAGCCGGTTGGGGCTGGATGAAAAGGAGCCCGTGGAGGGCTGGGTGGACAGGACGACCCCGTGGAGGGCTGGATGAATAGTAGATGATGGAGGGGTGGATGAAAAGTAGCCCGTGGAGGGGTGGTTGAATAGGAGCCCGTGGAGGGGTGGTTGAACAGGAGCCCGTGGAGGGGTGGTTTAACAGTAGCCGGTGGAGTAGCGCGCGGTGGAGGCTGGACGAACATAAGCCCGTGGAGGCTGGAGGAGGTCGACGGTGGATGAACAGTAGCCCATGGAGGCTGGAGCAGGTCAACGGTGGAGATGAACAATATCCCATGGAGTCCCGTTTTGCGGTACGCCACACCCCTCCCGATGAACAGGACACCGTTTCGACCGTAGCGCTCCAACACAAGTCCGTTTCGTCCGTTTTGCGGTACGCCACACCCCTCCCGATCAACAGGACCCCTGTTTCTACTGTAGGAGGTCCATTTCCTCCGTTTTGCGGTACGCCAGACCCCTCCCGATGAACAGGACGACGACGCTGTTTCTCCGTTCCGACACAAGGCCGTTTCATCTGTTTTGAGGTACGCCAGGCCTCGTTTCCATCGCTTGTTCCGTCCAACCCCTCCCGATGAACACGACGATGCATTCCGTTCTGACCCAGCCGGTTGGCTCCCCATGAACACGACGACGACGCTGTTTCTCCGTTCCGACCCAGCCATGTACACAAGCCCTGGCCGTACGTATGCGCGAGTAGGCGTTCGAGACCCCGCCCGTATGTACACATACATGGCCGTATTTTCTTTCTTGCACATTGGCCGCTGTACGTACATGTACATGCTACGTGCGCGCCTCTACTACGACAGGTACGCGCCTCTACTACGACACGTGCGCGCCTCTACTACGACACGTGCGTGCATCTACATCCACCAGTATGTATGCGTACCGTTCGCGACCGTAATGACAACGCTACATACGCTTCGACCAGGTGGGTCCCGGTATCGAGCACTTCCTTGCATGCGAAGATGTAGCTGGTGGGTCCCAGCAATCGAAGGCGAATCTTTTTTTGCAGACGCACTTCCTTGCGTGCGAAGATGTAGTCAGTGGGTCCCGGCAATCGAGGGGCGAATCGTTTTTTTGCCCAGACGCACTTCCTTGCATGCGAAGGTGTAGCTGGTGGGTCCCAGCAGTTAGGGGGGAAACATTTTTTCGTGAAATACGGTGGCCCGTCCGATGGGTCCCAGCTGTCAGGTGGAGGAATCATTATTTTCTGTGTAATAAGGAGGCACTTCCTTGCTGCGGTTGTGGACCCAGCTGTCAGCCTCTCCACCTACAGTCCATGTCCGATGGAAGTCGTTCCTTGACCATGTTGACCACGCCGCGCCGAGAGCACCAGGGCGGTGGACGACGGCGAGGCCTAGGAAGGGGACGACGGGAGCCGGGAAGACGCGGCGGTGGAAGCCCGTAGCGTGAGAATCTGAGGTTCAACTGGTTCATTGCGGTGTGAGGCTGCCGTCGCTGCAGGGCCTGGCCAGTGGTTGAATAGTAGGGGGCGGCGAGGCCTCCGCGGCAGCATAGCCGGCCACGGGAGGCAGGAGCATGTGGCACGACCGGCGTTGCTTTGGGCAGCTGGAGCAAGAAGACCAGAGGTTGAAGAAGCACTACGGCCATTGGATGGACATCGTACGATCACTAGAGCTAGAATCGTTCATATTAACTAAGTTGACAAAGCCCTCCGTCCCCGTCAACTTAGTAGGCCCACAAGTCAGCCTCCCACCAAGGTGGGTCCCAGCTAGTAGGGGAGTATTCATTTTTTGTGCGTAATAAGGAGGCACTTCCGGTGGGTCCGAGTGACAATGAGGGGGTTTGCGAAATCTGATGGCCCGTCCGGTGGGTCCCAGCAGTCAGGGGCAAATGTTTTTTTCCAAAATACTGGTGGCCCGTCCGGTGGGTCCCTACTGTCAGGTGGAGGAATAATTATTTTTCGCGTAATAAGGAGGCACTTCCTTGCGGTTGCCGTGGACCCAGCTGTCAACCTCGCCACGTACAATACTCTTTCGATGGAAGTCGGTCGTTGACCACATTGACCACGTCGCGCCGAGAGCACCATGGCGGTGGACGACGGCGAGGCCTAGGAAGGGGATGACGCAGAGCCAGGGAAGACGCGGCAGTGGATGCCCACGCGGAGAGGAGTACGAGGGTTCACTGGTTCGGCTGCAGTGTGAGGTTGCCGTGGCCGCAGAATAACAGGGGGTGTGGGTGAGTGGAGGGATGGCCTGGCCAGTGGTGGGAGTAGTATGGGGGCGGTGAGGCCTCCCGGTAGCACAGCCGGCCACGGGAGGCAGGAGCAGGCAGCACGACCGGCGCTGCTTTGGGCGGCTGGAGCAAGAAGACCAGAGGTTGGAGAAGCACTATGGCCGTTGGATGGACATCATACGGTCACTGGAGTATTGACTAAGTTGACAAAGCCCTCCGTCCCCGTCAACTTAGTAGGCCCACAAGTCAGCCCAACAATTGAAGGAAATATGCCCTAGAGGCAATAATAAAGTTATTATTTATTTCCTTATATCATGATAAATGTTTATTATTCATGCTAGAATTGTATTAACCGGAAACATAATACATGTGTGAATACATAGACAAAGCAGTGTCACTAGTATGCCTCTACTTGACTAGCTCGTTAATCAAAGATGGTTATGTTTCCTAACCATAGACATGAGTTGTCATTTGATTAACGGGATCACATCATTAGGAGAATGATCTGATTGACATGACCCATTCCGTTAGCCTAGCACTTGATCGTTTAGTATGTTGCTATTGCTTTCTTCATGACTTATACATGTTCCTGTAACTATGAGATTATGCAACTCCGTTTACCGGAGGAACACTTTGGGTGCTACCAAAGCGTCACAACATAAGCGGGTGATTATAAAGGAGTACTACAGGTGTCTCCAAAGGTACATGTTGGGTTGGCGTATTTCGAGATTAGGTTTTGTCACTCCGATTGTCTGGAGAGGTATCTCTGGCCCTCTCGGTAATGCACATCACTATAAGCCTTGCAAGCAATGTAGCTAATGAGTTAGTTACGGAATGATGCATTACGTAACGAGTAAAGAGACTTGCCGATAGCGAGATTGAACTAGGTATTGGATACCGACGATCAAATCTCGGGCAAGTAACATACCGATGACAAAGGGAACAAAGTATGTTGTTATGCGGTCCGACCGATAAAGATCTTCGTAGAATATGTAGGAACCAATATGGGCATCCGAGGTTCGCTATTGGTTATTGACCAAGAATAGTTCTCGGTCATGTTCGCATAGTTCTCGAACCCGTAGGGTCCGCAACAAGGTTTCGATGGCGGTTATATTATGAGTTTACATGTTTTGATGTACCGAAGGAGTTAGTCCCGGATGAGATCGGGGACATGACGAGGAGTCTCGAAATGGTCGAGACGTAAAGATTCATATATTGGATGATATGTTTAGGCCAAGGGGTCAAGCCCATGAGGCTTTAGGTCGGTGCAAAAAGAGTTTTGCGGAGGCCAGGGGGCCAAACGTCGGAGACCCTGGCGTCTGGCCCTGGGCGACGCCGAGGCCCATGGCGTCTGGGCCAGACGCCAAGGATTGGCGGCGTTTGGTCCTCGGAGTCCCGAAAGTGGGACTTCTTACCTTTCGGGCAAAACCGACTTTGAGGAGGCTTTTGCTCCAAGTTCGACCAGGGCTCAACATATAAATAGAGGCAGGGCTAGCACCAAAGACACAACAATTGATCCCTTGGATCTCTTAGCCGTGTGCAGTGCCCCTCCACCATATTCCACCTCGGTCATATCGTCAGCGGAGTTTAGGCGAAGCCCTGCACGATGAGAGCATCATCATCGTCACTGCCCGTCGTCTTGTGGAACTCATCCCGACACTTTGCTTTGGATCGGAGTCCGGGATCGCCATCGAGCTGAGCGTGTGCTGAACTCGGAGGTGCCGTGACGTTCGGTACTTGGATCGGTCGGATCGTGAAGACGTACGACTACATCAACCGCGTTGTCATAACGCTTCCGCTTACGGTCTATGAGGGTACGTGGACAATACTCTCCCCTCTCGTTGCTATGCATCACCATGATCTTGCGTGTGCGTAGGAAAATTTTTAAATTACTACGTTACCCGACAGTGGTATCCGAGCCAGGTTTTATGCGTTGATGTCATATGCACGAGTAGAACACAAGTGAGTTGTGGGCGATATAAGTCATACTGCCTACCAGCATGTCATACTTTGGTTCAGCGGTATTGTGAGATGAAGCGGCCCGGACCGACATTACGCCAGACGCTTACGCGAGACCCGGTTTCACCGTTCACGAGCACTCGTGCTTAAAGGTGGCTGGCGGGTGTCTGTCTCTCTCACTTTAGTTGAACCGAGTGTGGCTACGCCCGGTCCTTGAGAAGGTTAAAAGCGGAGTCTAATTGACGAAATATCGTTGTGGTCTTGATGCGTAGGTGAGATTGGTTCTTACTTAAGCCCATAGCAGCCACGTAAAATTTGCAACAACAAAGTAGAGGACGTCTAACTTGTTTTTGCAGGGCATGTTGTGATGTGATATGGTCAAGACGTGATGCTATATTTTATTGTATGAGATGATCATGTTTTGTAACCGGTTATCGACAACTGGCTGGAGCCATATGGTTGTCGCTTATTGTATGAAATGCAACGCATACCTGTAATTGCTTTTACTTTATCACTAAGCGGTAGCGATAGTCGTAGAAGCAATAGATGGCGTAAACGACAACGATGCTACGATGGAGATCAAGGTGTCGCGCGCCGGTGACGATGGTGATCACGACGGTGCTTGGAGATGGAGATCACAAGCACAAGATGATGATGGCCATATCATATCACTTATATTGATTGCATGTGATGTTTATCCTTTATGCATCTTATTTTGCTTTGATTGACGGTAGCATTTTAAGATGATCTCTCACTAAAATTATCAAGTAGTGTTCTCCCGAGTATGCACCGTTGCCAAAGTTTGTCGTGTCGAGACACCACGTGATGATCGGGTGTGATAAGCTCTACGTCCATCTACAACGGGTGCAAGCGGTTTTGCACACGCAGAATACTCAGGTTATACTTGACGAGCCTAGCATATGCGAGATATGGCCTCGAACACGGAGACCGAAGGTCGAGCGTGAATCATATAGTAGATATGATCAACATAAGATGTTCACCATTGAAAACTACTCCATCTCACGTGATGATCGGTTATGGTTTAGTTGATTTGGATCACGTGATCACTTAGATGACTAGAGAGATGTCTATCTAAGTGGGAGTTCTTAAGTAATATGATTAATTGAACTTTAATTTATCATGAACTTAGTCCTGGTAGTATTTTGCAAATTATGTTGTAGATCAATAGCTCGCGTTGTTGCTTCCCTATGTTTTTATATGTGTTCCTAGAGAAAATTGTATTGAAAAATGTTAGTAGCAATGATGCGGATTGGATCCGTGATCTGAGGTTTATCCTCATTGCTGCACGTAAGAATTATGTCCTTAATGCACCGCTAGGTGATGCAGACCTATTGCGAGGAGCAAATGTAGACGTTATGAACGTTTGGCTAGCTCAATATGATGACTACTTGATAGTTTAGTGCACCATACTTAACAGCTTAGAATCGGGACTTCAAAGGCGTTTTGAGCGTCATGGACCATATGAGATGTTCCAGAATTGAAGTTAATATTTCAAGCAAATACCCGAGTTGAGAGATATGAAATCTCCAACAAGTTCTATAGCTAAAAGATGGAAGAGAATCGCTCAACTAGTGAGCATGTTCTCAGATTGTCCGGGTACTTCAATCGCTTGAATCAAGTGGGAGTTAATCTTCCGTAAGATAGTGATTGACAGAATTCTCTAGTCACCAACACTAAGTTACTAGAACTTCGTGATGAACTATAGTATGCAAGGGATGACGAAAACGATTCCCGAGCTCTTCGTGATGTTGAAATCGACGAAGGTAGAAATCAAGAAAGAGCATCAAGTGTTGATGATTGGCAAGACCACTAGTCTCAAGGAAAAGGGCAAATGGAAGAAGGGGAACTTCAAGAAGAACGGCAAGCAAGTTGCTGCTCGAGTGAAGAAGCCCAAGTCTGGACCTAAGCCCGAGACTAAGTGCTTTTGCTGCAATGGAACTGGTCACTAGAAGCGGAACTACCCCAAGTATTTGGCGGATAAGAAGGATGGCAAAGTGAACAAAGGTATATTTGAGATACAGATTATGGATGTGTATTTTACTAGTGTTCGTAGCAACCCCTCGGTATTTGATACTGGTTCAGTTGCTAAGAGTAGTAACTTGAAACGGAGTTGCGTAATGAAGCGAAACTAGTTGAAGGGGAAGTGAAGATGAGTGTTGGAAGTAGTTCCAAGATTGATATGATCATCATCGCACACTCCCTATACTTTCGGGATTAGTATGGAACCTAAATAAGTGTTATTTGGTGTTGAGCATAAGTATGATTTGATCATGTTTATTGCAATACGGTTATTCATTTAAGTAAGAGAATAAATTGTTGTTCTGCTTACATGAATAAAACCTTATATGGTTACACACCCAATGAAAATGATTCATTGGATCTCGATCATAGTGATACACATATTCATAATATTGAAACCAAAAGATGCAAAGTTAATAATGATAGTGCAACTTATTTGTGGCACCGCCGTTTAGGTTATATTGGTGTAAAGCGCATGAAGAAAACTCCATGCCGATGGACTTTTGGAATCACTTGATTATGAATCATTTGATGCTTGCGAACCGTGCCGTTTGGGCAAGATGACTAAAACTCCGCTTCTCGGAACAATGGAACAAGCTACCGACTTATTGGAAATAATACATACCGATGTATGCGATCCAATGAGTGTTGATGCTCGTGGCAAGTATCGTTATTTTCGACTTTCACAAGATGATTTGAGCAGATATGGGTATATCTACTTGATGAAACATAAGTCTGAAATAGTTGAAAGGTTCAAAGAATTTCAGAGTGAAGTGGAAAAATCATCGTAACAAGAAAATAAAGTTTCCGCGATCTAATCGCAAAGACGAATAATTGAGTTACGAGTTTGGTCTTCAATTAAAATAATGTGGAATAGTTTCACAGCTCACGCCACAGAACACCACAATGTTATGGTGTGTCCGAACGTCGTAATCAAGCACTTTATTTGATATGGTGCGATCTATGATGTCTCTTATCGGTTTACCACTATCATTTTGGGGTTATGCATTAGAGACAGCTGCATTCACGTTTAATAGGGCACCATCTAAATCCGTTGAGACGACACCATATGAACTATGGTTTAACAGTATACCTAAGTTGTCGTTTCTTAAAAGTTTGAAGTTGTGATGCTTATGTGAAAAAGTTTTCACCTGATAAGCTCAAACCCAAATCGGAGAAGTGCGTCTTCATAGAATACCCAAAGGTAACTATTGGGTACACCTTCTATCACAGATCCGAAGGCAAGTTTTTCGTTGCTAAGATGGATCCTTTCTAGAGAAGAAGTTTCTCTCGAAAGAAGTGAGTGGGAGGAAAGTAGAACTTGATGAGGTAATTATACCTTCTCCCTTATTGGAAAGTAGTTCATCACGTAAATCAGTTCGATGATTCCTACACCAATTAGTGAGGAAGTTAATGATGATGATCATGAAACTTCAGATCAAGTTGCTACCAAACCTCGTGAGGTCTTCCAGAGTAAGATCCGCACTTTGAGTAGTACGGTAATCATGTTCTGGAAGTCATGTTACTAGACCATGATGAACCTACGAACTATGAGGAAGCGATGATGAGCCCAGATTCCGCGAAATGGCTTGAGGCCATAAAATCTGAGATATGATCCATGTATGAGACCAAAAGTATGGACTTTGATTGACTTGCTCGATGATCAGCAAGCCATGTTAAATAAATGGATCTTCAAGAGGAAGACGGACACTGATAATAGTGTTACTATCTACAAAGCTCGACTTGTCACAAAAAGGTTTTCGACAAGTTCAAGGTGTTGACTACAATGAGATTTTCTCAACTCTAACGATGCTTAAGTCTGTCCGAATCATGTTAGCAATTGCCACATTTTATGAAATCTGGCAAATGGATATCAAAACTACATTCTTTAATGGATTTATCAAAGAAGAGTTGTATATGATGCAACCAGAAGGTTTTGTCAATCCTAAAGGAGCTAACAAAATGTGCAAGCTCCAAATGATCCATCAATGGACTGGTGCAAGCATCTCGGAGTTGGAATATACGCTTTGATGTGTTGATCAAAGCATATGATTTTATCTGAGACTTTTGGAAAGGCCTGTATTTACAAGAAAGTGAGTGGGAGCACTACAGCCTTTCCGATAAAGTATATGTGAATGACATATTGTTGATCGGAAATAATGTAGAATTATTCTCGCAAAGCATAAAGGAGTGTTTGAAAGGAGTTTTTTCAAAGAAAGACCTCGGTGAAGCTGCTTACATATTGAGCATCAAGATCTATAGAGATAGATCAAGACGCTTGATAAGTTTTTTCAATGAATACATACCTTGACAAGATTTTGAAGTAGTTCAAAATGGAACAGTCAAAGAAAGAGTTCTTACCTGTGTTACAAGGTGTGAGATTGAGTAAGACTCAAAACCCGACCACGGCGAGAAGATAGAAAGAGAATGAAAGTCATTCCCTATGCATCAGCCATAGGTTCTATAAAGTATGTCATCATGTGTACTGTGATCTATTGCATACCCTACCACTAAGCTTGGCAAGGAGTGCAATAGTGATATAGGAGTAGATCAATGGACAGCGGTCAAAATTATCCTTAGTAGAATAAGGATGTGTTTCTCGATTATGGAAGTGAAAAAGGTTAGGTAAGTAGGGTTACGCCGATGCAAGTTTTAAACACTAATCTAGATGACTCTAGTCTCAATCTGGATACATATTGAAAGTGGGAGCAATTAGCTAGAGTAGCTCCGTGCAGAGCATTGTAGACATAGAAATTTGCAAAATACATACGGATCTGAATGTGGCGGACCCGTTGACTAAACTTCTCTCACAAACAAAACATGATCACACCTTAGTACTCTTTGGGTGTTAATCACATAGCGATGTGAGCTAGATTATCGACTCTAGTAAACCCTTTGGGTGTTGGTCACATGTCGATGTGAACTATGGGTGTTAACCACATATAGATGTGAACTATTGATGTTAAATCACATGGCGATGTGAACTAGATTATTGACTCTAGTGCAAGTGGGAGATCAAGGAAATATGCCCTAGAGGCAATAATAAAGTTATTATTTATTTCCTTATATCATGATAAATGTTTATTATTCATGCTAGAATTGTATTAACCGGAAACATAATACATGTGTGAATACATAGACAAACAGAGTGTCACTAGTATGCCTCTACTTGACTAGCTCGTTAATCAAAGATGGTTATGTTTCCTAACCATAGACATGAGTTGTCATTTGATTAACGGGATCACATCATTAGGAGAATGATCTGATTGACATGACCCATTCCGTTAGCCTAGCACTTGATCGCTTAGTATGTTGCTATTGCTTTCTTCATGACTTATACATGTTCCTGTAACTATGAGATTATGCAACTCCCGTTTACGGAGGAACACTTTGGTGCTACCAAACGTCACAACGTAATCGGGTGATTATAAAGGAGTACTACGGTGTCTCCAAAGGTACATGTTGGGTTGGCGATTTCGAGATTAGGTTTTGTCACTCCGATTGCTCGGAGAGGTATCTCTGGGCCCTCTCGGTAATGCACATCACTATAAGCCTTGCAAGCAATGTAGCTAATGAGTTAGTTACGGAATGATGCATTACGTAGCGAGTAAAGAGACTTGCCGTAATGAGATTGAACTAGGTATTGGATACCGACGATCAAATCTCGGGCAAGTAACATACCGATGACAAAGGGAACAAAGTATGTTGTTATGCGGTCGACCGATAAAGATCTTCGTAGAATATGTAGGAACCAATATGGGCATCCGTGTTCCGCTATTGGTTATTGACCAAGAATAGTTCTCGGTCATGTTCAGATAGTTCTCGAACCGTAGGGTCCGCACGCTTAAGGTTTCGATGACGGTTATATTATGAGTTTACATGTTTTGATGTACCGAAGGAGTTCGGAGTCCCGGATGAGATCGGGGACATGACGAGGAGTCTCGAAATGGTCGAGACGTAAAGATTCATATATTGGATGATATGTTTAGGCCAAGGGGTCAAGCCCATGAGGCTTTAGGTCGGTGCAAAAGAGTTTTATGGAGGCCGGGGCCAAACGTCGGAGACCCCAGCGTTCGGCCTGGGCCGACGCCGAGGCCCATGAGTCTGGGCCAAACGCCAAGGATTGTGGCGTTTGGTCCTGGAGTCCCAGTGGGACTCTTACCTTTTCGGCAAAACCGACTTTGAGGAGGCTTTTTGCTCCAAGTTTCGACCGGGGCTCAACATATAAATAGAGGGCAGGGCTAGCACCAAAGACACAACAATTGATCCCTTGGATCTCTTAGCCGTGTCGGTGCCCCCTCCACCATATTCCACCTCGGTCATATCGTCGCGGAGTTTAGGCGAAGCCCTGCGCCGTAGAGCATCATCATCGCTACCACGCCGTCGTCTTGTGGAACTCATCCCGACACTTTGCTGGATCGGAGTCCGGGGATCGTCATCGAGCTGAACGTGTGCTGAACTCGGAGGTGCCGTATGTTCGGTACTTGGATCGGTCGGATAGTGAAGACGTACGACTACATCAACCGCGTTGTCATAACGCTTCCTCTTACGGTCTACGAGGGTACGTGGACAATACTCTCCCCTCTCGTTGCTATGCATCACCATGATCTTGCGTGTGCGTAGGAAATTTTTTAAATTACTACGTTACCCGACAACAATATGGTGGGTCCCAGCTAGCAGGGGGGTATTCATTTTTTGGGCGTAATAAGGAGGCACTTCCTTGCGTGCGAAGATATAGCTGGTGGGTCCAACCTGTCAGCGGGGGGAACGTTTTTTCGCAAAATACAGAGGCCCTTCCTGTGGGTCCTAACTGTCAGGTGGAGGAATCATTATTTTGCGCGTAATAAGGAGGCATTTCCTTGCGTGCGGCCACGGACCCAGCTGTCAGCCTCTCCACATACAGTACCATGTTGACCAGGCCGCGCCGAGAGCACCAGGGCGGTGGACGACGACGAGGCCTAGGAAGGGAACGTCACGGAGCCAGGGAATACTCGGCAGTTGTTTCCCACGCGGAGGAGTACGAGGGTTTACTGGTTCATCTGCCGTCCCCAGAGAATAACAGCAGGTGTGGGTGCGTAGAGGGATGGCTAGGCCAGCGATGGGAGTACGATGGGGCCGTGAGGCCTGTGCGGCAGCATAGCCGGCCACGGGAGGAGGGAGCAGGCAGTCCCGCCGACGCTTGTTTGAGTGGATGGAGTATGAAGAGCAGAGATTGAAGAAGCACGACAGCTGTTGGATGGACATCCAACAATCACTGCTCTCGTGTGTTGACTAAGTTGACAGGGCGTTGTGTATAGTAGGCGCACAAGTCAGCCTCAAATCTGTGGAAAACAACATACATCCCATCTGCCATTATTTCTAATAATGTACAACCCATTTGCTAATTCTTAAGAATTTTTTGGAGCCCATCTTCTTTTTGTTAGCATTACACCCCATATTGTGGCCACGGTAAAAAAGTATACGAAATTTTGCATATTTCGTTGCGGTCAACTGTTTTTAATCCAGAAATATTGATTCACATTCAAACTATTTTGAAAAATAATTTATATAAATATAAAATCCAAATAATTGTGCACGCATAAAAATCAATGAAATTTAAAATCTTGTAATGAAAAAAATTGAAACTAATTCCCTGTTTGATGTGTTTTAAAAATGTACAGCCCATTTCTGGGCAAACCGAATGAAACTCTCCTCGTCTTGAAAGATTTGCACCAATGAGGCCGATAAAGCAAGTAGGCCTTGTTTGGGTATTTTTAAAAAATAGAACTGGCTAGCCATTTTCAGCAAGAAAAAAACACAAGCGGGCTCATGATGTGGTAAACATAAATAAAACCACAGCTAGACGGGCCACAACCCTCAAGACAGCCCCGTTGTTACCTCGATCCGTCGCTAAAACTAGGATAAATAACAACCGCTTGTTCCTAAAAAAAGCTGCGTGACCTCTTTGGGTCCCCGTGTCACCGCTCGTAGTGTAATTCTCTCGTTTATTGACTACGTTGACAATGGCATGAGCCCCAGATGTCCAACCATTAGGAGGAACCATATTTTTGGGCTTGTAATATGGAGGCACTTGCTTGCGTACTACCATGACGCTGGTAGGTCCCTACTGTCATCCTCTCCATGTACAATCATCTCCTTGTTCCTCTCGGTTGTTGATGACGTTGACAATGCAAGAGGGCGGCACACCGCGCACGGCGAGCGAACCAAGTCTGCAAGGCGGAGGACGACGGTGAGGCCTCGGACGGAACGAATAGGAGCCGTGGAAGATGCGCTGGTCCAGTCGCAGGCGGAGGGGAGTACGAGGGTTGACTGGTTCGAGTGCGGGTGCGTGTTGGGGCTGACGTTGCTGGAGAATAACAGGACCTGTGGGGGAATAGAGGGAGGGACTGGCCAACGTTGGAGGGTACGTACGGTAGGGCGGCGGAGGCGCAGCCAGCCATGGGAGGCGGAGCAAAGTGAGCCGACGGGTGGTTTGGTTTGGGCGGCCGGAGGAAGAAGAAGACAAGAGATAGAAGATACACGAGATGTTGGATGTCAATCCAACGGCTGGTAGGCGTAATTGTTTGTTGACCGCTAGTAAGTCAACACCACCTTGGATAGGTTATTTCCTCGCGGGTCCCAAATGTCAGAATCCAAATCTGTCACGGTCATGCAGCCTTTCCTATGAAAATTTATGGCCCATTTGATGTGCTAGTTCGAAATAAGTTTGTGGGTGCTGGTGGGGGCTGATCACTTGGCTTCTGTAATGCACAGTGAGCTCAAGCAGCCGACGAGTGTGATGTTATTTCCCTTGGTTGGGATTTGTTACAATATTTCACTCCAAATTAAACGAATGGCAAGCCATTTGCCTTGTTTCAAATAAAATATGACAGTCACAACCGAGTTGAAAAGGGCAGGAACATCTAACTCCAGCTTACAAACCATACAAAAGCACGAGGGTTAATTGTTCATCGGGTTTACAAAAAACCCGTGTTAAAAAGGGCAACAACATCTAACTCCAAAGACTGCTTTCGACAGCCATACCAAATGGATCGGTCAGGTCCATAGAATGAACATCCTGGGTCGTAAAATTTACTGGATTATGACCACAATATGTTGTAAATAGAAGCCCGGCACGTTCAGAAGCTCTTTTCCCCACCCGAAACTCCTTTTTTCGCTCTTCGACATACCCATCCATCAAAACCATGCTGCTGATAAACTTAAGCCTGATGGACAATAGTAACCTCGCATTCAGCAGGAAGAATGTGACAAATCTAGTGTTTGCACGGTTGGCTACATATCGTTCTAGCGTTATTGTCTTCAAACGAATCTCATGAGAAGTGAGCAAATCCTGATGCTTATGAATCCACCGATTGGTTATAACTTTCTTACCCCGTCCTGTTGCCTAAATAGACATGAAGATTGAAAACAATTAAGGTCTAAAAGAAGAGTGTTGAAAGAGCAACAACTGAAAGGTTAATTCTAGTACACTATATGCGGGCTTCCAATGTGCGTGAAATTATCACCTTTATATACAACTTCTCGAGACATGGAAATAATTGCAGCAAGCCAATAATCTTGTTCAGATCAAAACTATTCATTTGGATACATAAGATCTTGACAGAATCCAGCACCATTGATAGGCCATCCATGGAGAAACTCTTCATTGAGCATAGAACATAATATTAGTACAAAATGTGTACTCCAAGATGATATATAACTTATGTGCAGAAATTTAAAATGCAGCTTATGGTTACAAGTGTAGATGATAATATAAAGTACCTGAAGAACCGTGGAGCCAAACACCATATTGAAATGAGCACAGAGATCATGTATTACACCCAAGGTCTCTAGTTTAGGCGCAGAGAGGACGGTTATTTGCAACGGTGGATAACTAGAATCAAGGATCAACCTTTGAAGTGAAGGGGCATCTTGGATGATGAGGTGCCTTCGGTCAAAAGAAATTCCAATTCTTACAAGGTTAGACGACTTTATTTGGAGACAACCAATTCTAACTGTGAAAGCAAGCACCAAGCACTCCAGGGCAGGGCAACTGGAGTGGATGATGCTGTGCAATGAGGCCTCTGATGTACGAACCCGCACAAGTGAAAGTTTCTTGAGAAATGGGAGTCGAAGGTTTAGTACCAGATTGTCTGGTAGGTAGCGCAGCGCAAAGGTGGCGGTGTGGAGAGAGGAGGAAAACCGCGAGATGGACATCGGTGCTGAGGGTACAAGTTCATGGCGTTCGATATGTGGATGTGATTTCTAGGGGAATAGTAGAACTCAAGCAGCTGTAGTTCTGTGAATTCAAGGGATTTCAGCCAGGCGTCCACCGTGCAGGGCATGGTATGCTTGCTCAGGTAGCATGACGGGATGCAGAGGCTTTGAACGGAGCCCTGGTGGGAGGAGATGATGACTCTGGGGATTTCAAAATCATTGAAGAGAGATAGCTAACGACAGTCGAGATTAAGAGGTACGACGCGCCATAGAGGGCGCCACCGAATTGAGAGGACTTGGGTGCAGCAACAATCCTTGGTGGGGAGAAGCGAGATGATCTCCCCAAGGACGGCGTCCGGGAGATTGCTGATGCGGTCCATCCAAGATTCTACGGGTTCCTGGGATCCGGTGGGGGCGGGGTCGCCGCTTCTCCCCGCGCTGCCGGGTGCGGGATCTACAACAGGTGTCGTCGCTGGCGGGAGCCTCATCTTCTTGGCGCTGGGGTCAGCCGACTCAATTTTCCTCGAGGGCATCGCATCGCGCTCACGGATTTGACCAGAGTAACGAATGACGAGCCTAGTTGTAGTGTGAGTGAAGAAGAAGGGGAGCTGGGGGTTTTCTGTAGGAGTGAGGAAGAAGGGGAGCTGGGGTTTTCTGTAGGAGTGAGGTGAGGAATTTGGGGGTACGAGTGGAGCGAGCTGACGTGAGGTGGGTGGGAGCGAGGAGGAAGAAGAGCACCCAGGTTTTTGGGGGGGGGGTGTGCTGGGTGTGGGTAGCGCCTCTCATTCAGTAAATATATGGGCTTTTGAATTGATTTTACTATTTACTAGTGTGGATCAACTATTTTGTCTTGGGCCCAGAGAAACAGTTACTACTAGTACAGTGGAGACACTCTACAGCTACCCAGAAAAACAATTACTACTAGTACAAAGGAGACACTCTACCGCTCGGCTCCTCCTAGGTCATTGAAACGTCTCCCTCTCTTGAATGTTGTTATACTTTTGTTCACCGACATGCGGGCCATGCAATACAAGGGCCCAAATGCCATCCACTAAATTAGAAGGCATTATGCAAAGTGAGAGTCACCCCGGTCAGAAGCGGCAAGAACGAGCCGTCGTATCACAAAACCCCACCTCCCCGCAGTCTAAGTTTGACGGACGAAGCAACAATCATTTCACTCTTCGATGAATCCCCTTCTCCCTCACCGTCTTCAAGAAAGGCAACACTCGCATCTGCCATTATTCTTCTCTCCCAACAAAGGGAAGGTAAGCTGATCCGTGATGTTGGTATATTTTCGTTCAGAGAAAAAAAAATAACTTTTGCAAAGCAGTATCCGATCCTCACTCTCTTTTTTGTTTCATTGTCATTGCGATTGTGTTTTCCTTTCAGTGGACTCCTAGTATTCTTCAGTTTCATGATGGACCAAGGAGAACCAGGCAAAGATCTGCCGATATTGGAGCAGACGCGGGAGGCTGATCCCCACGAGACATAGAGCTCCAAGAAGATGGAGGCAGCCACCGAGACAACCCCAGATACGCTCACGGCCACTATTGAGATGGTCAACGCCCCGTTTGAGGTTACAGCCCCCGTGGCACTGCAGAGCAGTTTTCCCCTTTGAGGATGTGTCCCCCCAGAGCTGCCCAAGGTGAATTTCTTCTTTGCCGATCTCGATTGTTGTTTTTCATCTAAGTATGTGGTGATTAATAATACAAAATTTTATTAGCTTCGATGCCATGCTATACATAGTGGTTTAAATAACTTGTGTTTCTTATACTGAAAAGTAATTCAGAATTTGTTTCTGTTTCAATTAGAGCCCTGATGCGCATAAGGATTGTGTGGTTGTTGTCGGTGTCAAAACCGCGGATCTCGGTAGGGGGTCCCGAATCGTGCGTCTAAGGCTAATGGTAACAGGAGACTGGGGACACGATGTTTACCTGTGTTCGGGCCCTCTCGATGGAGGTAATACCCTACTTCCTGCTTGATTGATCTTGATGATATGAGTATTACAAGAGTTGATCTACCACGAGATCGTAGAGGCTAAACCCTAGAAGCTAGCCTATGATTATGATTGTCCCCTCCTACGGACTAAACCCTCCGGTTTATATAGACACCGGACGGGCTAGGGTTACACAGAGTCGGTTACAAAGAAGGAGATCTATTATCCGGATTGCCAAGCTTGCCTTCCATGCAAAGGAGAGTCCCATCCGGACACGGGACGAAGTCTTCAATCTTGTATCTTCATAGTCCAACAGTACGGCCAAAGCATATAGTCCGGCTGTCCGGATACCCCCTTATCCAGACTCCCTCAAGAGTCTCCTGAACCAGGCTTCAATGACGATGAGTCCGGCGCGCAGATTGTCTTCGGCATTGCAAGGCAGGTTCTTCTCCAAATCCGGCGTACCCGTCGTAGCGAATAGTGTCCGGCCTCCAATCAATGTTGTACCCCTCGGCTTCTGTGTTTCAATAATGGCCATTTCCACGTGTCGAGCGATGACGAGGGGCCGGGGCATTTTTACATTTGCCACCTTAATCCCGTAAGCGATCCGTCTATTTGAGAAGACGGGGATCCTCAGATCCAAATCACACCATCTTCTCCCGAGCAAGCATTCTATAGAGCGCATCCGAAAGAGACCATCCCATCATGACCGGTCGCCGCAGCTCTTCCTCCCGTTCCCCTAGCTCGAAACTAGGGGATTGGGAAAAGTGTTCCGTCCCTCACAGCCGCCTAATAGAGCTGCAGACCCAAGGGTTCGTTCCGCCCGCATACATGGTCCCTGTCTGATCCGGACTAGCCACCTATAATGGCGGGGAGCAAGCGGAGAGATTTCCTAACCCATCTTAGGGGGAGCGGGTATGCCTTATCCCCTATCTGCTAAGAGGAGTCAGGTTTCCAATCCACCCATTCCTCTGTGGGCTTCTGGAGTTCTACGGTCCAGCTGCATAACTTTACCCCCCCTCCATACTGCACATCGCGGGTTATGTTGCCCTCTGCGAGCTGTTCCTAGGCTGCGAAGCTCGTTTTGAGCTATGGAAGAGGTTATTTTGCCTCGTCCCCGCAACCAGGAGGGATCCATATATCAAGTGGGCGGAGCCGAAATATGATGCATCGCCCAGACCGGATACATGTCCGGTACTCCAAAGAAGGCGCCCGAAGACTGGCCTTCAGAGTGGATTTATGTTGATGACGTTCCCCTTCTGGACCCAGTCCGGACAGGCCTTCCTGAGTTTACCAATACTCCGCTGAAGAAACGCCAAAGCTGGCGCCCTCGGAGTCCCCAGGAGGAAGACAACAGAGAAGTTCTTTATCTGATGAGCAGGATAAAACCCCTGGCCAAATCAGGACTGACTATAATCGAAGTTATGTCAATATGCATAGTACGGGGAGTGCAACCACTTCAATATAGGGGGAAACCCATGTGGCACTTCAATGGAGAAGACGATGCCTCCCACTGCGGTCGCAAAGGTCCGGACTCCGCCACGTCTCTGGCGAGAATACTGTCCGATTTGTATAAAGGAGAAGAAGAGGAGCTCCTCCGCATTAAACCGCGGGATTGATTTTCCATGTACAACCCCCGGAGCTGGGTAAGCTATTATCCTTTACTCGACTCTGTCCATTCTTACCTCCTTTGTCACAATCATTTACCTTGCTATTTCAAAGTAGGAACTAAGGAAGGTCGTGAAAGAGTTCAACAGCCCCTCTCCGCAGCCAGAGGATCCCGGCCGGGCTCTCGACCCCAGATTTGAAGAAGATCCGGACATATCCGTGGAGTTTGTCAATGTGACTTTCTACCAGGCAAGCAGTGGCGGCTCTTTAGTGGCCATCATCGCGGATTATCCCGGACTGCTTCCTGTGTCGCATGTAAGTAAAGTCGGGGTCCCAACTTTCCGAAAAGGATTCCTTCGTTATGCCGTACCTTATGCTCACATGTCGCATTTTTATAGAGACGGCCATCAGGACGCCGAGCGGAACCCATGGGGGCTCCTCAGCAAGGGGCGCCTGGACAAGGCAGGCTTAAAAGGAAGGCAGTTAGGATCGAGATGCAGGCGCAGAGGTATTCATTAAACTTGCCCTGTGGTTATTTTGTCTTTTGCCGAGACGTGACAGCTTTAATTATGTCCTGGCAGAAAGAGTAATCGCCGGACTATATCCGGGGACCCTACCGGCCACACCTCCAGCAGCCGGATTCCTGAACCAGATTCACGGGCGGAGGTTGATGTGGGGACAATGCCGAACTGTCCTCCTGCGGAGGATACTGATAGGCTTTCCGCCACAAATTCTGAAGTGGAGAGCGCCATGAATCACCAGCGCCGACGGGCCGTACTCCGTGGTGGTATTTTTTCCGAGGAGGCGTTCAATGCCTTCAACTCCGGAGACGCATATATCTGCGCTGCTCAAGATGGACTTACCAGAGCAACGGACCAATATGTGAAGGATATACGGGTAAGAAAATTTAATAAGTATTAGTAGTAGTAGCCCTTGAGACTTGAAACAGTTGGCACAACTGATTTAAGGATCATTGTATGCATAGGTTCTTGTAGAGAAGAATAGCCATTTGTCTCAAGAGCTGGAGGAATGTAAGGCCCAACAGAAGGCCAATGTTGCCGAACAAGAGGAATCCAAAAAGGCCTCTTCTTTTAATATTTGCCTGCTACCAGTTGTTTGTTCGGCATGGTTTATAAATCTAACAAAATATTCTGCAGACAACCCCGGAGAGAATCCGAGGACTGTGGGGGACAGCGAGTCGCATCTGCGAAGTCAGCTGAAGGCAGGCGAGCATGTTCTGACGCAAGATATTCAAGAGAAAAATAATCTCCATGATGCTAATATCCGACTGAGCGTCGAATTGCAAGATGTTCGGGCTCATCTCGCGGACTCCATGAAGGAGAACAGGAGGCTTCGACACGGCATTTATAGTAAGTGCTTTTAAACGAACTGTAGCATAGTTCAGCAAGGAAGCGTGTTGACAGAATTATGTCTGTAGGTATGCTGACGGGCCGTCCTGAAGAGGAGATGCCCGGATCCGCAGGCGATATGCTGCAAGAGCTTTCACAACTGCACGAACAAGCTCGGCAGGTGATGTAAGGTATTGCCCAGGCCTTGTGGCCATCCGCTTCCCTGCCAGGAGGCATGAGCGAGCTTGTGGAGATGCTCAAAGGAGCACGGCGGCGCTTCCGATTATGGAAGATATCAGCTTGCCGGCAAGGTGCGAGGGAAGCTTGGGACATGGTGAAGACGCGATATGCCAAGGCTGACCCGAACCATATGGCCGAAGTCGGACCGGTGGGGTCAAATGGGCAAGAGATACCCGTTAGTCTGGTATATGACCAAGTAGCGTTAGCTGCAAAGTACTCCCAACATGATTGTAGACTAGACAGCCTGTTGGATGGTATAGAGGAAGAGTATAGCCAGTCCAAGTGACTATGTAATTAAATGGACCTATGTAGTCCCTAGCCGGATTGAAAATCATTTGTCATGGCAGACCTTTTCGCTTCAGCCCCCGGACCTGACAGTCCGGGGTGTATCCGAATACCCTCGCAGTTATGAAAAACTAGGGTATTCATGGAAACCCGGCGTAGGGGTCATAAGTGCGTTGTAGCGACCCGACCTCAGACGGTCAAGCCTACGTATTCGTGCCATCCACGGATCAAGATCTTTGGCACACAAAGACATCAATGTATATATCAAAGTGCAATCACATGCATAAATAACGAAACTGATATATACCTCATAATACTCAGCGGAAACATATCAAACGGGTGTGGAGTCCCATCAACGCCATCGGCTGGTTGAGTGTAGACCGTAACCCTGTACCGTAACTCTTACTTGTCGAGGAAATATCTGCAACATGATACGTTGCAGCCGTGTAGGTCAGTACATTGAATGTACCGCAAGATCACAACATGAATAAACAGATGGTAAAACTATACTATATGCAATTTGGCTTTGTGGCTCAGATTCTGAGTTTTGTTTGCATAAAAGTTGATTTTATTTTCCCTACATCAAAGGAATAAATGAAGTCTGTACTATGGAGTTTTCTATCATGACATGGTTCCGCCAACCGATGTCTCATAGCCCAAAATTCATCATATGTTGCCCACAATTAAGTTATCAATCCGGTGTTGAGAGTTCCGAGATAGATCCAAGTCCAGATGCTCAAATTGTCCGTAACCGGGGACACGGCTAATCGATTAGGTTTATAACCCTCTGCAGAGGTTTGTACACTTTACCCGCAAGATTCGATCCTCTTTTTACGTTCTCGCACTTCAGGGTGTTTGAGAACAAGACGACCGAAACATGGCCTTCCAAAGAGTTCCTCTGACCACTGTCCGGTACCCATCCAATCCTACCGTAGTTCTACATCTGCTAGCACCGTCCCAGCCAGAGTCACAACTAAGGTCAACCAAGCCAGAGCCCATAATGACTTGCGGTTGCATGAAGTATTCTTCCGTCTCTTTGAGTCTGGGTGAAGCTTTCCGCAAGATGTCATGGCGCTTCTCCATGCATCCCGGCCAACCACTGGTTTCTCCAGGGTGCCCGTCAACCGTCCTTCACCCAAAGAGTGTGTATTGAATTCTTGTCTCGAGTCTTGAAGTCTTGAGGTCTTGAAGATGCAGTCCTTGCAGATGCCATCATGGAGTTGTCGTCATTGACATAGAGTCCTCCTTTCTCACACCACTCCGAACACTCATACCAAACCCCGCCTACTATAGCGTAGCATTTAAATAAAATGTCCCTGCTTGGTAACAGGTGATGGGTTCCTACCTCATGCATACTACTCAACTACAAGGATTCAATAACACTACTGAGGTGTGGTTGCAAGGATGCCACTAAATGCAATAAAAACATAGGTATGAAAGCAATGGTCAAAGTGAACTTGCTCGGTTGACGATCTTCAAAAAACTAGGGTTTCATAGTAGCAATCTTCGCACTCAGGAAATTCTACCGAGGCAAACAATAACTATAATAAGCACATAGCATAACATCACTTAACACAATAACATAACAATAGCAACATAACACAACAAAACAACCAAACCAAATCCAAAAGAAAAACTCAAAGAAAGGTCACTCAAAGTTTCCCTACTTCAAACCATAGCAAAAAATAGTTTTTATATAACAAAAATTCCTTAATATAACCTAATCATGGTTTTAAGTTAACTAAACAGAAAAGGATTCACTAAGCAACTAGGAGCAAAAGAATTAATTTAAAAGCTATTATAAAACTCATTTTAGGCCTAATCCAATTTCTATTAAGAAAAATAAATTAAAACCTTTATTAATTATAAATAAAAGTTCATCTACTAGAATGACAGAAACTAACCTAGAATAACTAATCACAAGTTAAAAATAAATTCATTTACTAATTAAAATATTAGGAAAACAACATCTAGCTAATTAATTAGGATTAATAGGATTCTGCTTAAAACTAATTATTTATTAATCCTAAAATACCCAAATTAATTTCTATGGTTTGGCAATGTCAAAATAAAGTTGGGAAAAAATAATCATCCAAAAATAATTTTTCTAACTCAAGTTATATCAGATTTACTATTCTGACTAAAACTAAATTAAAGAAATTTTAATTAATTTTAACATAGCTAAATATATATTCTACAGAAATTACATAAAATTTGAAATCCAACAAAAAAGAATCATCTAAAAATAATAAACAGAATAAAAGATATCAATTTTTCAAAATGTAAACTATTCGCTAAAACAGAAAATCAAAATAAAAGAAAAAGGCCTAATGGGCCTATACTGTGCACTAGGCGTTAAATAGTCTAAACGGGCCCTAGGGTTAACTAAAACGAACCGGGCCTAAAAGAAATAAACCTAACCTAATAAATAAACCGATTGACCGGCCGGTTTTCTAATAAAAACTTACCCCTTCGGGGGTTCTAATCCTAGCCACTCGTTTGAGATCGGACGGGGGAGGGGGGTTTCCGGCGGCTTACCGGAGTCCAGCGACGGCGGCGGCGGCGGCGAGAGTAGAGGCGCCGAGGGCTTAAGGCCGGGAGGTCCGGGAGTCGCCGTGCGAAAGTGCGGGAGGTCCGGAGTGGTTCGGTGGGGTCGGGGTGGTCGGGGAGGGTAGGGCGCCGACGTGGCGATTATGGCGGCGTGAGCGAGCTTGGGCTCCGGTGATGTCGAGCGGGAGGGGGAGGGGGTGCGGCGAGGCCTCGGGGAGGGGAATGGGGTGCGGGGGCTCCGGCTTTTATAGCCTGGGGGTCGGCCTCGCTTCGGGGGGGGGGGGGGGGAAACGGGGGCGATAGGGGAACCCGGAACCTTCGGGATCCGGCGATCTCCGCGAAAGGCGCTATGTGGGCGAGGAGGGAAGAAGATGGGCGGGGCCCACGGGTCGAGAGAGAGAGAGGAGAGGCGAGGCGGGTGGCCGAGGCCAAAGGGATTCGGGCGAGCGGCGAGGGGTGAGGGAGAGCTGGGCCGGTCGGTGGCTCATTGGCCGGCCTCGTGGGTCCGGCAATGGGCCGGGCAGTGGGTGGGTGCGGCGCTGGCTGGGCCTGGGGTGGCCTGGCTGGCGCCCCGGGGGATTTTTTCTTTTAAAAATTTATTTTTTTAAATTAAACTAAAACAGAAATAAAACAATAAATATAATTATTTTATATATGAAATATATATACAAAAAAGATCAGGGAAATATTCACTTTCATTTGGACATAATACCAAAGGAAATATACAAAATTTATAAAAATCCATTTTTTAAATTCAAATAAAATTCAGTTTTGAATCCAAATCTTTTGGCATTGTTTCCTCCGATATTTTTGGGGTGTCATGTTTGCTCCTCTCATACTTTTGATCAAGTATTTATCAGGCATAGTTTTTGAAACAATTCCAACTTGCCAAAGTTTTGAATTCAAATTCAAAACTCAAAAATTTGAAAGAGGGTTTCAAGCACTTTCAAATGACTTTCAACTTGATACTTTTTAACTTCCAACTCATATTTCATATGATTGAAGAAGTCATTTATCTTCCCTCATGAAAATCATTGAGTTGCATAAAGCTTTGAATTTGAAATCTTCCCTAATGAAATTCAAATCTTTTCCAAAACCCTATTCATTTCAAAATGGAAGAAGTCATGTCATCTTCACTCTAGGCTTTGGTGTTGGAATGAATTTGAATTCATTGATATCCAAAAGGCAAAGGAGATAGTTTTGTGATAGTCTTTTCTTTCACTCTCATTCATCTTTCAAAAGTTTTCATATTTCTCTCAGTTTAACTCATTCACTCTAACCAACAATCGTACAACAAGCATAGTTATTTATTTAATATAACATTCCAAAATTTAGAATTTTGGGATGTTACAAACCTACCACACTTAAAATGAATCTCGCCCCTAGATTCAAGAGGCTAGCAAGAAAAGGTTAGGGGTTGGGGTCTTCTAGCAAATGTCTTGGTCGAAGGTCAGGTGCTACCACACTTAAAAACAAGGTCATGGTTCCAATAAACTCAGATATTTCCTCCGGAGGGCTGACAATGTATGTCTCTTCACATATCTTACAATAGCTCCGTCATTAAAGCTCTTCCGTCGAAGCATAGAGTTTTCCTCAAAAGCTTGGGTCGGTTCGTCAAAGTTGAAGTTCGGCCCCAGACCGGATCTTCTTAGCTGATGGAGTCTGTGTCCATTCTAAACAACTATGGAACACTCATGGTGGTCTACAATTTATGGTTTTCTCCTGCAAAACGGGTCTGGTTGAACCTCACCGTATAACCTACGTTTGGCAACGGTTGCCTGTAAAGGGTTCCATCGTCCTACCATTCTATGGTTTTATGGCTTATCGTGTCGACACTCTTTTAAGGTTTTCGAGGCTCTCTGATTTTCCATCAACATATGATAGTTCATGATAGAAGTCTTCGGTATGGGGGCCAATCCATCCCGTACTTGAATCATTACCACATACGTAAACAGTGAATCACGTATTCTAACTCTTGGGCATTCTCACAAGCATTGCAGAAATTTTTCTTGTTCCCGAACTGGTTTCGAGTAAATCCATGGTTTCTGCAAGCCAAACAAAACATCTATCGTTACTTCACCACTCTCAGGTTTTTGCGTAACCTTCTGGGTGTGTCCTATTTCTCCGCAAATCTTGCAGGCACAAGGTTTATTTCTTGGTGTATCATTGTGCTTCCGGATAAGACGTGATCTCATCGTGGTCTTCTTGAATTCCTCCCAAGTTCTTGCTCCTTTAAATCCTTGTATGGATTGATGCATTCTCCACCAGGTTGCAGCACTTTACGTAAAGTAATCAAGAGCGTATTGGACCTCATACTTCCTTGAAACCAAATTGTTCCCCAAGTGATTCTCCATGTTCTCGCATCCATAGCTCCGCCTCCTACCGAAGTCTTCGGTCCGAAGAATATCACCCAACTTCATTCATCATCTATGGGGTTCAAGGGTTTTAAGGTGAGATGAGAGAGGTGGGGAGGATATACACACAATACAATCAATAGTTTTTGAAGAAAGCGGGTTTTACTTTGTGGCTGTCGGAAAACATCAAACAAATGACAGCTCACAATTCATCGCATCTAACGTAGGTGTATAACATGGATTTGGTCCTCTAACGGTCAAATAATTCTTCCGATTCTTCAAGTCGCCTAAGTCTTCAACTGGTGTAGCTTCAACTCTTCTAATGCATGGTCAAATCCTCTTTACTCTGAAGAGGCCATCGCTATCCGATATCTTGTCCTTCTTGGAGCGGCTTCAGTTGATTCTTCATGTGATCAAAAGGAAAAGGGGTATATTCTAACTATTTGAGGTGAGAGTGTCTATTTGATAAAATCAAGAGATGAGAAGTAAGAGTCTTTTTGGAAATAAAGTTTTTGAGATATCCTGTCCAAGGGCTTTCCGATTTCTAGGGTCACGTTCTACACCAACATGTGCTCGATACCATCTTCAGAAGCGACCCGACCTCAGACGGTCAAGCTCGTATTCTTGTATGCCATCCTCGGATCAGTATGCTTTGGCACACACAGTACATCAATGTATATATCAAAGTGCAATCACATGCATAAATAACGAAACTGATATATACCTCATAATACTCGTGAAACAAATCAAACGGGTGTGGAGTCCCATCAACGCCATCGGCGGTTGAGTGTAGACCGTAACCCTGCACTGTAACTCTTACTGTCGAGGAAATATCTCGCAACATGATACGTTGCAGCCGTGTAGGTCAAGACATTGAATGTACCGGCAAGATCACAACATGAATAAACAGATGGTAAAACTATACTATATGCAATTTGGCTTTGTGGCTCAGATCTGAGTTTTGTTTGCATAAAAGCTGATTTTATTTTCCCTACATCAAAGGAATAAATGAAGTCTGTACTATGGAGTTTTCTATCATGACATGGTTCCGCCAACCGATGTCTCATAGCCCAAAATTCATCATATGTTGCCCACAATTAAGTTATCAATCCGGTGTTGAGAGTTCCGAGATAGATCCAAGTCCAGATGCTCAAATTGTCCGTAACCGGGGACACGGCTAATCGATTAGGTTTATAACCCTCTGTAGAGGTTTGTACACTTTACCCGCAAGATTCGATCCCTCTTTTTACGTTCTCACACTTCAGGGTGTTTGAGAACAAGACGACCGAAACATGGTCTTCCGAAGAGTTCCTCTGACCACTGTCCGGTACCCATCCAATCCTACCGTAGTTCTACATCTGCTAGCACCGTCCCAGCCAGAGTCACAACTAAGGTCAACCAAGCCAGAGCCCATAATGACTTGCGGTTGCATGTAAGCTTCCGCATGAAGTATTCTTCCGCCTCTTTGAGTCTGGGTGAAGCTTTCCGCAAGATGTCATGGCGCTTCTCCATGCATCCCGCCAACCACTGGTTTCTCCAGTGGTGCCCACAACCGCCCTTCACCCAAGAGGTGTGTATTGAATTCTTGTCTCGAGTCATGAAGTCTTGAGGTCTTGAAGATGCAGTCCTTGCAGATGCCATCATGGAGTTGTCGCCATTGACGAGAGTCCTCCTTTCTCACACCACTCCGAACACTCATACCAAACCCCGTCTACTATAGCGTAGCATTTAAATAAAATGTCCCGGCTTGGTAACAGGGTGATGGGTTCCTACCTCATGCATACTACTCAACTACAAGGATTCAATAACACTACTGAGGTGTGGTTGCAAGGATGCCACTAAATGCAATAAAACATAGGTATGAAAGCAATGGTCAAAGTGAACTTGCTCGGTTGACGATCTTCAAAAACTAGGGTTTCATAGTAGCAATCTTCGTGACTCCGAAATTCTACCGAGGCAAACAATAACTATAATAAGCACATAGCATAACATCACTTAACACAATAACATAACAATAGCAACATAACACAACAAAACAACCAAACCAAATCCAAAAGAAAACTCAAAGAAAGGTCACCAAAGTTTCCCTACTTCAAACCATAGCAAAAAATAGTTTTTATATAACAAAAATTCCTTAATATAACCTAATCATGGTTTTAAGTTAACTAAACAGAAAAAGGATTCACTAAGCAACTAGGAGCAAAAAGAATTAATTTAAAAGCTATTATAAAACTCATTTTAGGCCTAATCCAATTTCTATTAAGAAAAATAAATTAAAACCTTTATTAATTATAAATAAAAGTTCATCTACTAGAATGACAGAAACTAACCTAGAATAACTAATCACAAGTTAAAAATAAATTCATTTACTAATTAAAATATTAGGAAAACAGATCTAGCTAATTAATTAGGATTAATAGGATTCTGCTTAAAACTAATTATTTATTAATCCTAAAATACCCAAATTAATTTCTATGGTTTGGCAATGTCAAAATAAAGTTGGGAAAAAAATAATCATCCAAAAATAATTTTTCTAACTCAAGTTATATCAGATTTACTATTCTGACTAAAACTAAATTAAAGCAATTTTAATTAATTTTAACATAGCTAAATATATATTCTACAGAAATTATATAAAATTTGCAATCCAACAAAAAAAGAATCATCTAAAAATAATAAACAGAATAAAAGATATCAATTTTTCAAAACAGAAACTATTCTGCTAAAACAGAAAATCAAAATAAAAGAAAAAGGCCTAATGGGCCTATACTGTGCACTAGGCGTTAAATAGTCTAAACGGGCCCTAGGGTTAACTAAAACGAACCGGGCCTAAAAGAAATAAACCTAACCTAAAAATAAACCGATCGACCGCCGGTTTTCTAATAAAACCATTCTTCTTGGGTTCTAATCCTAGCCACTCGTTTGAGATCTGGACGGGAGGGGGTTTCCGGCCATCGGAGTCCGGCGACGGCGGCGGCGGGCGGCGAGAGGCCGAGGGCGCCGAGCGCCGGGAGGTCCGGGAGTCGCTGCAGGCGGGTGCGGGGAGGTCCGGGAGTGGTTCGGTGGGGTCGGGGGTGCTCGGGGAGGGCTGGGGCGTCGACGGCGGCGACTATGGCGGCGGAGCGAGCTTCGGGCTCCGGCGATGTCGAGCGGGAGGGAGAGGGGGTGCGGCGAGGTCTCGGGGAGGGGAATGGGGTGCGGGGGCTCCGGCTTTTATAGCCTGGGGGTCGGCCTCGCTTCGGGGGCGATCGGGGATCCCGGATCCTTCGGGATCCGGCGATCTCCCATGAAGGCGCTATGGGCGAGGGGGAAGAAGATGGGCGGGGCCCACGGGTCGAGAGAGAGAGGAGAGGCGAGGCGAGCGGTGGCCGAGGCCTAGGGATTCAAGCGAGGCGAGGATGAGGGAGAGCTGGGCCGGTCGGTGGCTCATTGGCTGGCCTCAGTGGGCCGTATTGGCCGGGCCAAAGTGGGGTGCGGCATACTGGGCTTAGTGGCTTTGGTGGCGCCTGGGGATTTTTTCTTTTTAAAAATTTATTTTTTAAATTAAACTAAAACAGAAATAAAACCATATCTATAAATATTTTATATAGGGTATATATATACCAAAATGATCAGGGAAATATTCCCTTTCATTTGAACATTTTACCAAAGGCAAAATCCAAACTTTATAAAAATCCATTTTTTTCAAATTCAAATAAAATTCAGTTTTGAATCCAAATCTTTTGGCATTGTTTCCTCTCGATATTTTTGGGGTGTCATGTTTGCTCCTCTCATACTTTTGATCAAGTATTTATCGTGCATAGTTTTTTAAACAATTCCAACTTGCCAAAGTTTTGAATTCAAATTCAAAACTCAAAATTTGAAAGAGGGTTTCAAGCACTTTCAAATGACTTTCAACTTGATACTTTTTAACTTCCAACTCATATTTCATATGATTGAAGAAGTCATTTTATCTTCCCTCATGAAAATCATTGAGTTGCATAAAGCTTTGAATTTGAAATCTTCCCTAATGAAATTCAAATCTTTTCCAAAACCCTATTCATTTCAAAATGGAAGAAGTCATGTCATCTTCACTCTAGGCTTTGGTGTTGGAATGAATTTGAATTCATTGAGATCCAAAAGGCAAAGGAGAAAGTTTTGGGAAAGTCATTTCATTCCCTCTCATTCAACTTTCAAAAGTTTTCAAATTTCACTCAGTTTCACTCATTCAATCAAACCAACAATCAGACAACAAGCATAGTTATTTATTTAATATAACATTCCAAAATTTAGAATTTTGGGATGTTACATGCGTGAACAGACAAGTACCCATAGTTATGTTATATTACATGGATAGTAAGAAACATCTTCCAGCGAGAATAGTTCCGTTAGGGGTTCCTTTCACTGGGTGCGCATGCATCGATGTGCATGTCTAAACTGCGAAAAGAAACACAGGAAACAAAACATGGGGATTGACGTTGTAATGAACGAGGACATCTTTTGTTCACCGACCGAATATTCCCTTAAGAACGCTAGCTTTTGGCTTCACCCAGTCTGAGATACACATCCGGCTCAACCGGCAGTAACAATCACAGAGGTGCTCCCCTTATGCCCTAGCCGAATTAACGGGAACGTAGGACATAAACACAAGAGCCAGGCAACCCAGCATGGCCAAAACTTAAGTCATATCGATGCATATAATGGTGAAGAAAATGCACATATGGAAAGAAAAATGCATATGTGGCTGGCAGGAACCATTAAGGTAGTTATATTTAGCTTACGAATAGGAAGCCCCCAGGTATAGTGTGCACGCATAGTGCGGCCGGAGCAATCAGGGCATCCGTACAGTTTTTAAGGCTATATGCTAAAAGGGCAAAGAGGGCGAGAAAGGAAGAAAGAGAACATAATTGAAGAAGTGGGGGTAAGGAGACGAACACTGAGTTCGGCACTAGGCGTAGAATCTTTGGAGTCTGGCCGCGTTCCATGGGTTCGGCTCGAGTCTGTTATCAGACGCATTACATAAGCGGTACGCTCCTCCGGTGAGAACTTTATCAATGATGAAGGGACCCTCCCACTTGGGTTTGAGCTTGTACTTCTTCTCGAGGAGGCGTAGAACTAGTTCGCCAATGTTATAAGTTTTGGCCCGTACTTCTCTGCTTTGATACCTTTGAGCCTGTTGCTGATAAAATGCAGAACGGGCTTTGGCGACGTCACACTCCTCCTCCAAAGCATCTAAGTTGTCTTGCCGATCTAGTTCAGCTTCCTTCTCTTCGTACACGCGCACACGAGGTGAGTCATGGATTATGTCACAGGGTAGCATTGCTTCTGCGCCGTACACCATAAAAAATGGTGTGTATCTGGTGGTACGATTCAGCGTGGTCCGCAGCCCCCAGAGTACGGAGTCGAGCTCCTCGACCCAATGTGTGTCTGATTCCTTCAAGGATCGCACTAGTCTGGGTTTGATGCCACTCATGATGAGACCATTTGCATGTTCGACTTGACCGTTTGTTTGGGGGTGATAGAGAGAGGCGTAGTCGAGCTTGATGCCCATTTTGCCGCACCAAGTTTTCACCTCATCGGCTGTGAAGTTCGAGCCATTGTCAGTGATGATGCTGTGGGGGACACCGTAACGGTGTACAACCCCTGATATGAAGTCTATCACTGGTCCGGATTCGGCCGTTTTAACTGGCTTGGCTTCTATCCATTTGGTGAACTTGTCCACCATGACCAATAAGTATTTTTTCTTATGGCTTCCCCCTTTAAGGGGTCCCACCATATCTAGCCCCCAGATCGCGAAGGGCCAAGTTATGAGGATTGTTTGGAGAGCGGTAGGGGGCATATGGCTCTGATTGGCAAATAGTTGGCAACCAACGGAGTGTTTGACAAGGTCCTGTGCATCTTCCTGGGCTGTCGGCCAGTAAAAACCTGTCCGAAAGGCTTTGCTTACAAGTGCCCGGGCTGCCGCGTGGTGCCCGCGGAGTCCGGAATGGATTTCAGCTAGGAGCTGCCGCCCTTCCTCTTCGGAGATGCATCGTTGGAGCACTCTGGTGGTGCTCTTCTTGTAGAGCTCTCCTTCATGGACTTTGTAGGCCTTAGAACGTCGCACAATACAACGTGCCTCGTTTTGGTCTTCAGGGAGCTCTTGCCTATTTAGGTAGGCCAAGAAGGGCTTGTTCCACGGGGCGATGGCAGCCATGATTTCATGGGCCGAAGGTGTTATTTCGGTGGCAGAGCCTCCGATTACATCAGATGGTTCGGAATCTGGGGTTGTGTTCGGAGCCGGACTAATATTGCCAGACTCTCCTTCCCATACCACAGACGGCTTGAACAGCCTTTCCAAGAAGATATTAGGTGGGACGGGGTCGCGTTTAGCGCCGATGCGGGCGAGGATATCGGCCGCTTAATTATTTTCTCTGACCACATGGTGGAATTCGAGCCCCTCGAACCGAGCTCCCATTTTACGGAATGCATTGTGATAAGCCGCCATTTTCGGATCCTTGGCATCAAAGTCTCCATTTATCTGAGATATTGCAAGGTTCAAGTCCCCGCGCACTTCGAGGCGTTGGATGCCCATGGAGACTGCCATCCGAAGACCATGCAACAGAGCCTCGTATTTGGCTGCATTGTTGGAGTCTGTGTATAATATTTGGAGTACATATTGGACCGTGTCTCCGGTGGGGGATGTCAGGACAACACCTGCTCCCAATCCGGCCAGCATTTTAGAGACGTCGAAGTGCATGATCCAATTTGAGTACTGTGACGCCCTCGATTCAATCGTACACTAATCATACACGCAAATGTGTACGATCAAGATCAAGGACTCACGGGAAGATATCACAACACAACTCTAGACACAAATTAAAATAATACAAGCTTTATATTACAAGCCAGGGGCCTCGAGGGCTCGAATACATAAGCTTTAATACACAAGAGTCAGCGGAAGCAACAACATCAGAGTACAGACATGAGTTAAACAATTTTGCCTTAAGAAGGCTAGCACAAAAGCAACAACGATCGAAAAGGCAAGGCCTCCTGCCTGGGAGCCTCCTAACTACTCCTGGTCGTCAGCGGTCTCCACGTAGTAGTAGGCACCGGCGGTGGCATCTGGCTCCTAGGCTCCGACATCTGGTTGCATCAACCGGGAAGAAAAAGAAAGGGGGAAAAGGGGGAGCAAGGCAACCGTGAGTACTCATCCAAAGTACTCGCAAACAAGGATCTACACTACATATGTAACATCATCAAAGGAAGGTCAGATATGTGGATCTGCGTAAATGCCGTAATAGAGAGAAGGCCTAGTCCTATCGAAGACTAGCATCTTCTGGAAACCACAATCTTGCAGCAAACAGGAGGGAGTAGAGTAGCATAAAGGAAAGTAGTAGTAGTGTTATCAACCTCGGCCAGAGATCCTTTCTCGACTCCCTGCGAGAAAGCAATCCCAGAGCCGTACTATCCAATTGTCATCACAATCCAATTCTCATCACCATCCAATTCTCATCACAAGTATCCAGTTCTAGTTGTATCGATCGATACAACTCCAAGTGTCCGTTATCAGAGGACAGGCTATCGATAGATGTTTTCTTCCCTGCAGGGGTGCACCAACTTACCCACCATGCTCGATTAACTCTGGCCGGACACACTTTCCTGGCTCATGCCCGGCCTCGGCCAAACAATACGCCGCAACCCGACCTAGGCTTAATAGAGATGCCAGCACGCCGGACTAAACCTATGCCCCCAGGGGTCATGGGCCATCTCCCCGGAAACTCATGCACGTTGCGTACGCGGCCGGTGAGCAGACCTAGCCTCCCTTATACAAGTGAAGGCATAACCAGTCCAACCCAGCGCGCGCCGCTCAGTCGCTGACGTCTATTAAGCTTCGGCTGATGCATACGACGCAGAACGCCCATACTATGCCCACGTGATGGTTAGTGCTATCAGGCCAGAGGCCCCTCGGATCAAATATCCAAACCGTTAGTGTGTTGGTAGTGCGGTCATGAGCAGAGACTCACGAAAGATGTGACCCGTCGCCCCATCTCGAGGACTTGTGGCAAGGGCTAATAATGCCCGTTCACGCCTCGTATTCAACTCTCGGGTACCCTCCAGGTCAACCCGTCTCCACATCACTTGCGGGTACCCCTCAGGGTCGAACCGCCTTTCCAAGTAACAGTTGTGAAGTCGAAGTATCCGTGTGTCCAAACATCAAGGGGAAAACCCGAGGAATCACCCCCGGTGAATTCCACTCGATGTAATCACCAAGGTGAACGTAAGAGGAATCACCCCCGAGGTTCACACTTGAGGGGTTGCACGACAGAGTCGTATTGGAAGTGGTTAAGGAGGAATCACCCTCGATGACCACGACCGAATAGCTACACTAAAGGGTTAACATCAGAAGTGCTGTAGAGGTCTCACACTCGACACTCGATAGTAACCCAACAGTGTCGAGCAACTAAGGGGAAAGTGATGCGTGTCGGGCCTGGTCTTCGATCCCGTTGATCGGGTCTTCAATGATGAAGCGAGGGCAACAAGGACAAGGTGGGGGTCATCGATGGATCACTAACCAACCTATACTAAGCGCTTTAGGATAAGGTAAGGTACAACAGCAGATACAAAAGCAGGCTATGCATCAGAATAGGAGCAATCAATAACAGTAGCAAAATCTAATGCAAGCATAAGACAATGGAATGGGCGATATCGGGATGATCAAAGGGGGGGCTTGCCTGGTTGCTCAGACGAGAAGGAGGGGTCGTCGGTGACGTAGTCGATCACAGGGGCATCAGCATCGTCACGGGGTCTACCGAAGAGAAGAGGGGGGAGAAACAGTAAATACATAGCAAGCAAGTGCATAACAGGACAACAGGCAGAGCTAGACGTGTTCTAACACGGTGCTACACGATACCGGTGAAGGGGGAAGTCAACCGGGAATGTTTTCCCGGTTCCGGACCTGTGTCAGACAGATGACCGGAGGGGGAAAGTTCCATGTTCAGATAGTTAGAGGCATCTGACAGGTAAACGGACCGCGTGTTCGGATTCGTCTCGTCCTTCTGAGCAACTTTCATGTATAAAACTTTTTCATCTGACTTATGGATTATTTTATATGAATTTCCAAAGTTTTAAACCGTATTTTGGAATTCCTGGAATTAATTAATAAATCGAATTAAATAGCAAAAAAATGGCTATGGGTACCCAAAAGTGTACCCAGCCAGAGTGTGCATGAGGCTGACAGGTGGGGTCCATGGGGTCTAGTCAGCAGTTGACTAGTCAACTGTTGACTGATAAACGGGGTCAAACAGGGCCGGCAGGTCATAGACTGGGTCAACCCATTCAACAGTTTGACTGGTCAAACTGGACAGGGGACCCACATGTAATTGTCAGAGGGGGGGGGGTGTAAAACAATTAGTCTAAACTAATTTAAACAAGTGGGGCCACATGCCAATGTAGCAAACTAAATTAAAGGCTTAATTAGCAGGAGGATTAGTACTAATAAATTTTTGGCTAACAGTCAACCGGTCAACACTGGGGGGGTTTCCTCGCGCACGCGTAGAGGCGGGATGGTGGCCACGGCGCTCCGTCGGCGGCACGGCCGATCGGAGCAGCACGCCGGGAGCAAAGCAGGCGACAACGGGCGAGCAAGGGATGCGGTCGGGTACGGGCGGCGCGGTTCAGGGCTTGGCCGAGGCCCTGGCAGGCGCGGGGTGCGACAAGGGAGGTGGCTGAAGCGACAGCAGCGTCGATGGCCGAGCGGTCGTTGGCAGCGAGGCAGCAACAGTGGTGGGCGCCGGCGGCTGTGGGACAGTGGTGGAGGCGGTAGTGGTCGCGGCCAGCGTGGGCGGGGCGCGCGAGCGCACAGTCAGGAGCTCGGGATCAATTGTGGGAGATGATGGAGAGGGGGAGTGGCTAGGGTTCAGTGGGGTCACGCGACGTTCTTATCCACCAGGAGGACCACAGGATGCTCGACACGCGACGGGAGCAGCCATTGTGTGGGTGGATGCGTGCCACGCCATTGCCTCTGTCTCCTCTCTGTAGAGAGGAACAGAAGAAGGGGAAAGGGCCGTGGTGGGCTGGGCCATGTGCACTGTGGTCACATATGGCCCGAAGACACGGTAGGATTTTAGTCTTTTCCTCTTTTTACGTTTCTGCTTATTCACTTCAGCACTGTTTCACATTTTAATTTAGTACCAAATGAGTTTTGTTCAACATGAAACTTGTCCCATAAATCAAGCACATTATTTATAGGAGTCACAGAAAGTTTGAGGCCAAAAGGAGTTGTCTAACCATTTTTAGCAATTGAAAAGGCCAATCTTAAATGCTGGCGGACCACTAAATAATTTCCAGGGGCACTTTGGGAATCCGAAAGAGGTTGGTTCCAACATGACAAATATGTAGGGATTATTTGCCACACTTTGAACATATTAGTTTTCATGTTTGACAAATTTGAATTTTTTACTTTGAATTTGAGTTTGAACATGAACAGTGATTTGGATCAAGTGAGGATTAGCAACAGTAATGTGATGACATGGCACCATTAACGGAGGATTACTGTAGCTTAACACTGGGGGTGTTACAAGTACGCGCCGTACTCTTTGGGGAGTTCGGCTTCTGTCCATTCGGCAATGAAGTCAGCCAGCACTTGCGACTTAATGGCCCGTCGTGGTTTGTATGTTATATCAAACGGGAGGTGCTCGATAGCCCATTTAGCAATTCGGCATGTTGCGTCGCGGTTATTTATTATATCATTGAGTGGTACTTCGGAGGCCACCGTGATCGAACACACTTGAAAATAGTGTCGTAGTTTCCGGGATGCCATGAAGACCGCGTACACTATCTTTTCATAGTGTGTGTACCGAGATTTGCATGGAGTGAGGACAGTGGACACGTAATATACCGGCTTTTGGAGCGGGAACTTGTGTCCGTCTGCCTCTTGTTCGACGACGAGCACTGCGCTTAGAACTTGGTTTGTTGCGGCTATGTATAATAGCATGGGCTCGCCAGTATTTGGCGCGGTCAGGACTGGGTCTGTGGCCAAGTGTGCCTTTATTTCTTACAGTTCGGCCGTGGCCGCATCCGTCCACTCGAAGTGTTCGGTGCGTCGAAGAAGGCGATAAAGAGGTAGTGCCTTTTCTCCTAAGCGGGAGAGAAAGCGGCTTAAGGCAGCCACGCATCCAGTTAATTTCTGGATCTGCTTGAGGTCTGTTGGGATATCGAACTACGACAGAGCTCGGATTTTTGCCGGATTTGCTTCAATTCCTCTATTGGAAACGATGAGGCCGAGCAATTTACCGGAGGGTACACTGAAGACATATTTCTCTTGGTTGAGCTTGACGTCGTATGTTCGGAGATTGTCGAACGTAAGCCTCACGTCATCTATTAAAGTTTCAACGTGTCTTTTATTGGTGACCACATCGTCTACGTAGGCCTCTACTGTCTTGCCAATTTGTTTTTCCAGGCATGTCTGAATCATGCGTTGATAGGTTGCGC
The DNA here is from genome assembly GCA_021605145.1 of Aegilops bicornis. Lineage (NCBI taxonomy): Eukaryota > Viridiplantae > Streptophyta > Magnoliopsida > Poales > Poaceae > Aegilops > Aegilops bicornis. Next base: position 713,909,617 of record CM038671.1, read on the forward strand.
CGGCGTAATGGAGGCCGTTGCGGCCTGGTCGGACTCCGCCATCTTGATTTGATGGTATCCGGTGTATGCGTCAAGGAAACACAATGAGTCGTGTCCTGCAGTGGCGTCGATGATTTGATCAATGCGGGGGAGGGGAAGGGATCCTTAGGGCAAGCCTTATTGAGGTCTTTGAAATCGACACATAGGCGCCAGGATTTTCCCTTCTTTGGTACCATTACCAAGTTTCCTAGCCAATCCGGATGTTTGATGTCTCGGATGAATCCGGCCTCGAGTAGCTTGGCTAGGTCTTCTCCCATGGCTTGCCGCTTAGGCTCTGAGAAGCGCCTAAGAGTCTGCTTGACTGGCTTGTATCCTTTCAGTATATTGAGGCTGTGTTCGGCCAGCCTGCGTGGGATGCCCGACATGTCTGAAGGGTGCCAGGCGAAGATATCCCAATTCTCACGCAGGAAATCTCGCAGTGCGGCGTCTATTTTGGGGTTCAACTGTGTCGCAATGGAAGCTGTCTTTGTAGGGTCCGTTGTGTGGACCAGGAATTTGACTATCTCGTCCGCGGGTTTGAAGGAGGTGGACTTAGGTCGCTTGTCGAGTATCACGTCATCTCTGTCCACTATTGCTCGCAGTGTCATTAGTTCTTCGTCCGCGAGGGCTTCTGATAATGCCTCCAGGGCGAGGGCGGCGGTTTTATTTTTGGCGCGGAGTGCGACGTCCGGATCACTAGCTAGAGTGATGATTCCATTGGGCACGGGCATTTTGAGCTTCATGTACCCGTAAAGGGGTATAGCCTGGAAACTCGTGAATGCGTCCCGCCCTAAGAGGGCGTGGTATCCGCTGCTAAACGGGGCCACTTGGAATGTAATTTCTTCGGACCTGTAATTCTTCGGCGTGCCGAATACCACATCCAGTGTGATTTTTCCCGCGCATCGCGCCTCCTGACTAGGGATAATTCCCCTGAAGGTCGTGCTACTTTGCTCAATGCGGCTCTTGTCAATTTCCATCTTGTTAAGGGTTTCCTCGTAGATGAGGTTTAGTCCGCTTCCGCCGTCCATGAGCACTTTAGTGAGCCTGAAGCTGTCCATGATTGGACTAAGGACCAAAGCGGCTGGTGCCCGGACTGTTCGGAATTGAGGTTCGTAACTGGCATTGTAAGTTATAGCCGTGTCATTCCATGGGTTTATTGTTGACACGTGGCATACTTCGGCGAGACTGCGCCGATCTCGCTTGCGCCTATTATTTGAGGCGAAAGTCTCGAAGACTGTAAATACCGTATTGCTGTTTCCGGCGGGATGTTGCTCTGCTGTATGGTTGAAGAGGAGATCCTCGCTGCTCTTTGCTACCTGTCGGAGTATCCAACATGCTCAAAGGCTATGAGTTGGCGTGGTATCCGGTGTGCTGTGAATTTTGCACGGCCCACTGAGCCATTCCTCCAATACGGTTCCGCGCCTTGTATCAGGCTTTCGTTTTTTGATAATTGAATCGGGTAACTTACGAGAGTTTGCCCTTTTAGTTCAGAGGAAGGGTTTGGTGAGAGCCAGATTGTCCCAAAAGTTTGTTTGGGTTTTCCAACCGCTTTCCATCGTGCAATATTTCTGCACTATGGCCGCTAAGTCAGCAAAGCATACTATGTCGTGGCGACTTATGGCGTTGAGGATCCCTTTGTCCGTGCAATTTTTGCAAAAGAGGGAGATTGCGTCTTCCTCGCGATAGTCATTGACCTTGTTTAACACAAGGAGGAATCTGGCCCAGTAATGATGTACTGTCTCTTGGGGCTCGTGTCTAATATGCGAAAGATTGAATAAAATTTTGTGGGTGGGTGGTTTTAAATCCGAATCATGACCCGATTCGAGACCTAGGGGCAAAGAAGCTTTCGAGCTTAACGGCTCGGGCTCTGGGATGTTGCCCAATTTGTTCGACCTGCCGCCCGATCCTAAGTTCGGGGTTTGGGTCATGTCCTCCCGCGACCGGGTGTCTGACTCAGAGAGCTCGGAGATCCGGACATAGTTCGTCCTCAAAATAGAGGGAGAATTCGTATGATGTTCCTCCACCACCGCTATCTCATGGGTGACCGACGGAGAATAAATCTCCCTTTGGTTAGGTTTAATCCCGATCCGATCATAGTCCGTAGCAACGCCCAGGGCGGCGATGCGATCCAAGAGCTCATTAAGGGAGGAGAGTTCCATCGGATCCATATGTTCGGCGAGTTCCGAATCAACGTGGAGGCTGTTTTTGATGACCTGAGAAGTCATCGTCGGCACGACAGCCGATCGGGGGGGTCATGACGAAGCCGCCTAGCCGGAGAGTTTGGCATTGGGCCAGTGCTCCCCAGAGGTGATGTTGTCCTTAACAACGAGGCGAGCCATCGAGCCGTACTGCGACGACACAGCGGAACTCTCAATGAAAGCACCAATGTGAGTGTCAAAACCGGCGGATCTCGGGTAGGGGGTCCCGAACTGCGTCTAAGGCTAATGGTAACAGAGACTGGGGACACGATGTTTACCCAGGTTCGGGCCCTCTCGATGGAGGTAATACCCTACTTCCTGCTTGATTGATCTTGATGATATGAGTATTACAAGAGTTGATCTACCACGAGATCGTAGAGGCTAAACCCTAGAAGCTAGCCTATGATTATGATTGTCCCCTCCTACAGACTAAACCCTCCGGTTACATAGAGTCGGTTACAGAGAAGGAGATCTATTATCCGGATCGCCAAGCTTGCCTTCCACGCTTAGGAGAGTCCCATCCGGACATGGGACGAAGTCTTCAATCTTGTATCTTCATAGTCCAACAGTCCGGCCAAAGCATATAGTCCGGCTGTCCGGATACCCCCTTATCCAGGACTCCCTCAGTTGTACATGTAACTCTCTATGAGGCGGATGACCTGAATATACGCACTGGGAAAATAGAGTTCTTAGGCTGTTGGATCCTGGAAGCCATTTTGCGGTTATACCAATGAAGAGTTGTATTCCAACCTCACTGTTGTCAGGCGTGTTGTCCAGGGTGTACTGAAGCACAAGAATTTCAAAGCTACTCCTTCGTTTGTGAGGCATACTGTTCTTGTCAAGCTTACGTAGGAAGATGACGTGGCATGCCTCCACAAACAAGTTTATCAGTGGCAAGGCCACAAGGTTGTCTTCATGAAGGTTCACAGGATTGAGCTGCTGCGGGACGTCCTCGATGATGTTCATGGTAAGGTTCGTCTTGTGTCCAGCCCAAATTAGATCGATGCATGAAATAGTTGCCCCAGCTAGTGTTTAATAGTAGTTTGGATTGTGTCTAATTATCCGAACCTTGCCTGTTATCGACCCCTCTCGGGCTAGTACTCTGTTTGAATCCGTCTATGGGAACTGCTGCTACTTTTGTGTGCCCGTGAATCATGTGAGAACCATCATAATTGTTGTCGAAACAGATGTGTCCTCGCTAGTTTTTTCATGAATATGGCATGGTAAGACATAAGTTGTCACGGTTTATCATATGAGCAGTGTGTGTTTTGATGAAATAGAGCACTCGTTCGAGGACTGTGCGCTGACGTATACATAAGTACTTGCAAACACTGTTGGTGCTACCCCACTTGTAAGCAGTTGTGCAAAATACGGCACATTGGCTCAGCTCGCTTCAACACCAGGCTATCGACCAGCTAACAATCAACAATCTACTATCTGACATATAAGCAACTATGTATCTTGTTACAGTGGTTCATGCAGTTAACCGAGGCCACAATGTAATAAATTCCAAACGTTCACACGCTAGTCCAGCGCTCATGTGGAACACTCACATTAAACTCGTCTTCATAAAAAACTTGAAAAGCATAAGTTAAGCAATTTTATACATCTCAATGATTCATAGAACATAACAAACATATATTAGTTCACAGCAAAAGACAAAGTTGTGAGAAGGTTTACAAATCAGGAAAAAACAAGCAAGGCTTCTCTGAGCAAAGGGCCTCCCGGCAGGCTTAAATTTCCTGGAGTTCACTCTGGTTTTTCTTGTTGCCACCATCCAGGGTTAGGTTCTCTCATCCCAAAATAACCAATTATAATTGTGATCTCAAATTTGGAATGCTGAACTGAACCATGCAAAGGTAATCTTGACTAGGTGAAATTCTTGTGTATTCCACTAAATTTAAGCACCGCTATTTGCATAAATAAGTAGACCACAATGCCTCTTGTCCGCGCACCTTTCCAAAAAACCACCGTGCAGCCATGCCAGCTAGTCCTCGGTCCATGGATGAACTGGTAGAAAGTGCATTTCGGACTAGGATGCAGTTGTTTTTGCTCGTCCCTGCACTGCAATCAGGAAGTAAAACGTACGAATCAGCTTCTTTTAGATGGTGTTGGTCATTCTACCTTAGTTACTACCAATGTAGGAATACCTTGAAGACGGGAGGTTAGACGACGACAACGAGGGATAGCCATCTCATTTTGTGCAGTTGTACTAAAACTGAGGTGTGTGCTTTTGATTGTGCGGATAGAAACGATACGGAGATAGATCCGGAAACGATATGGAGACAGACATCCCTGTTTGTGCAAATATGAAATACGATTATTTAAACAGTGACAGATATTTGCAGTGGCGTATGATTAACAACAACATCTATTGTGTTATAATTGGCACTAGATTGACAGTATGAAGAGTCCTTAAGTAAGTAGCATCACATCATATCAACAATGCCACTAGATTAACATGCAGAACAATAGCATTAGTATTACTGTCATGAGAGTAGCACATGGTCAGTAAATGTGCGATCAAATTTGTGCAGTTCCACTAGGATGAAGCAATGTTAGCGGTGTGAGATTTAAGTGTAACTGCAAAACACAATTCATGGGAAGTAAAGCAAGACGGAAGCACTTCATAAAATGGTGGTGGCATTGCTTCAATTTATCGACGGCACTAGAGCATTACTTATAGTGACATTAGGTGGCATTGCTTAATGCTTCATGTGATTTTACATTAACAGTAGAGATATGGGCGTACGGACAGCAGGGGCATAAAGTGGTGAGGCAGATGTGGCTGCCGAGAGCGGCAAACACTCAGGCAGCATGTCTGCATTTGTCCCATTTTTTATCTCCTCGGCGACATTTTCCTATATGAGCACAGGAAATCTAGACCTGCTCATTCTCATTTGCATTGTCCCCCAACACCCGTCACTTTCTTTCCTTTTTCAACCAAGAGATAGGTCCACTTCCCCCCACCCTTCGCCATCCACCATGATGTCTTCATCTTTTCAACCAAGAGACCGGTTGGGTAGCCAGTATCTACTACTTTCCCCCGTTTCCTCTTAGAACCAAGTCCTAGATTCATGCTACAGTTTTCCCACTTTCTTCCCTGTTTGAACCAACGCTTAGAGTCAACTGTATGAACTAGCTTTACCTCTAATAATAGTAAAAGTCTATGTGGCTTTGGAACAAAGGACTGAGTAGAAAAGATCCACACGAAGGAGCTGAGGCGATGAGAGCAAGGCAGGTTTCAAGGAATATATACACGAGGTCGTCGGCATGTGGCAAAGACGGCGTCGGGAGGCCGCATCTTGGCCACAATACCGCAGGGAGGAAGAAGGGGCCGGAGGCCCTCCCGAGCCAACGCTCTCTTGGAGAGAACAACACAGCCGCCAATCGGGACGCGCGGGCAGCCGTTTGTCTCCTCCCTCGCCGCCGACGACAGCGTGAACGATGCACCTACACCCCTGCCCTGGTCGAGGTTGTCCGGCCGGATTTGTGGCCAGCCGTGAGCTGAGAGAGAGTGTGGCCACCTATGTCTTGCTTAGATCTGAAGAGCATGAGAGAGTGAACGAGAGGAACCCTAGTAAAGAAAGCGCTTTGTTGTACCAGCTTCAAAAAAATGCGCTCCTACGTGTACCCGCGAGTGGGTTTGAGAGAACTAGTGCGTGCGTGCACCTCTTCTCTTCGTGAGAGTACAATATACTATGCCCAAAGAACGTTCACCGCAAGAGTAATAGTATAAGTGTGTGACGTGTGAGCTAAAATAAAATGTGCGTGATGTCTTTTGTTTTTTAGAAGTTCTGAGGGTAGGGTGTGAAGAGCACATATGTGCGTGACGTCTACCTGCAAATAGACGGTGGGTGCGACGTGCGAGTCTGCCAGAGGACTCGGGAGAGTTGTGATTCGTGAGGGTGCGTGTGCGTGAGAGAGAGAGAGAGGGGGGGGGGGCACGTATCAATGCAATGCATATGTCCGTAAATCATTATCCGACAAACGTTTGCCACAAGCCTTTTCCTGACGAATGTTGTAAGAACCGTTAGATCGGCATCCGACAATGTCAGTTTTGCCATGTCATTTAACAGAACAACCACTCCTCCTACACACAAATCTTCCACGTGAGTGTTAGCAACCGCCGTATGCTCCCCGTTACGAAATGCAAGTGCATATAGCTTTATTGAAAATTCGAACCACGCAAACTTTTGCCGAAGTTTTCGCCACCGCTAAATTGCACATGTAGAATACCCTGTATATATCATTTCATTCATCTTCGAGAGGTAACTATAAAGATGGGTGAGGAGTCTACAAAGAAAGACCATCGCATCACCCGCAACAATTTCAACCATCCTTTAGTGTCGAGGAATATCATAGGAACTCTATATGATATGATTTTTATAGGATTTTTCCTTTAGAGCCAATTGGTTCATAGGAATAGATTCATATACTCCACATTTCAAAGGAAATAAACATGATATCATTTCTATAACTTTAGAGCCACTTGGTTCATATGAATGGATTCCTATACTCCTTAATTTCAAAGGAAAATAAACATTAGCGTATATTCAATAGAAAAGTTCCTATGATATGAACCAAATTACATCTCTTTTCTAATCCCTCCTCATAGGAATTGAGATACATGTCATCTCTAGATTCAATAGAAAAGTTCCTATGATGTGAACCAAATGACACCTCTTTTCCAATCCCTACCCATAGGAATTGAGATGCTCCATGTCATCTCTTTCCCTACAACTTCCATGTATACATCTTCTATTCCTAAATAGATAGTACAACCCACTAGTAGCTTTTTTCCAAAACATGCAACTATCGCACAAGAACTATATAGTGTGCCAATAACTTTGAAAGATGGTCGCTGGATGAAGCTAATTCGACCGTGCAGATATGGCAAATCCGAGCACTACTGGCCGTTGGATATCATCAACATTCCACCAGATCTGCCGCATGTACAATTTAGAAGACTCCATGGTTGAACTTAAGCATAATGCACAAATCTCAAAACACAAGCACTTCTCCTTTGTACTAGAATCTTCCGTATCATAATTGATTTTTTTCTAAATGAATTGCCATTATTTGTTTTTTACTTTATGCTTTACAATGCACAACCCCATGAATCTTAACATTTTTTATAAAACTAATTGATTTTGAATGAGATGAACTATAAGAACTAAATGAACATCTACATCGTGCATATATGATTCAAAGCTTTACATGCTATAGTGTGTATTTATTCATAATTTGGTTTCGAAATCTCATGCGTTCAATGCATGTGTACCTTACTAGTTTTGAGTATAGTAGCAAATTTCATGCGGCCCCGGGTATATCAAAATGCAGGGCCCATGCATCATTGCTTTTCGGTCGAACCTACGTCCACAATTTTTTGTACGTATACTATATCTCCACTGGTCCCCGAACCCAAAATGCTGCCTCGTTCCCGTAAAACCAAGCGGCCCTCCCATATTTAAGGCGTCGACTCGAACCCGTTTACTACAACGTGGCCCCGCACGCCGTAGTACTCCTACAAACCCTACCGCCGCACTCATCATCGGTTTTCTTCAAGAGGATGAGGGAGAAGCCGATTTGTAGTGGAGGCGCTTTCAAAAAAAAGGATCTGTAGTGGAGACCCCTACCCTAGGGTGCCCTAGGTAGCTGCCGCATGCATCATTGTTTTCTCCTTTCTTTATGCTCTTGCGCGCTAGAGTGAAATGATGGTTGCTTCGTTCGTCCAGCTTAATGCGGGAAAGGTGGGGCTTTGTGATTTGACCCCTCATCGCTCATTTTCTACTACTGCGGCGTTACGACCGGGGTGCCTCCAATTCCAACCGCTGCTCCGAACTGTAATTTGGTGCATCGCACGTGGAACAAGACGGTGGATGAGCCACATGTCGGCCAAAGGGGTCTTGTTAAGTGTGTCGCCATTTCGCAGCGGATCGACCTGCTTGAGTTGCTACGCCAACACGACAGGAGTAGCCTACCACTTGGTTTTGCTCCTTGGTGAATCCCAACTATATTGATATAAAAAGATACGTGCTGGACTACCCTCTCCGTCTCGGTTTTTTATTTTTAGGCGTCTCGGTTTATAGGGCATGCACGTAGTTCTAGGTCATCCATTTGACTAACTAAATATGAGTTACTATGTCACAAAAAGTGTATCATTGGATTCTTAAGCGGATGTAGTTGTATTTAAAAGTCAAGGGTGGGGCTTTTCCTGCACGGTAGGCGGGGCAGTTCCGCCTAGTCGGTTCGACAGAGACGCGAGAAGACGAGGGAGTAGGCTGCTGCAAACATAGGGTTGTGTGATTTGACAGCGAGTTACTGCTGGACAGGTGGGGCCCCGTGATTTGACTTGCCATTATCATTTTAACTACGGCGCCATTTAACCGACGTGAGTCTCCGATTCCCACCACCTCCATACAGGTGCCTCTCCCAATGCTCCACCATGTAGTAGAGGCTGGCTCTTGCATGAGAGCCCACTTCTCCACTTTTTCCTTGCCTCTCTTTTCTCCACATATGCAAAATGACATGTAAAGCGACTATTGTACTTACTTGCTCCTACAGTGCTAAGCTTGCCACATAGGCATAAAGTCTGATGTAGCAAGTTAATCAAGAAGAGAGAGACTAGTTTGGTGACCCAAGGAAGAAACGGTGCTAAGCGCGTGTACCTAGGTGAAAAGACAATTTTGAGTCTATAGCTAATTAAATGAAGCAAACTTAGCAAGAAAAAACTAATAAGCACACCATTTCATTGGAAGAGATCACTCCTTGGCAAATGCAATAAATACTAGTACTCCCTGTGTCCCATAATATAAGAACGTTTTTGGCACTACACTAGTGTCAAAAACATTCTTATATTATGGGACGGAGGGACTACGAAGAAAGAGATAGAGAGAAGTAAAAAAAGTAAATACACTTATAGCCAACCTTATAGCTAACCTTGTTGTAGTATGAGTGACTAAGTGATGACTTTGTATGACATGCCAACATTAGATAGCCTAACGCACCGTGTTAAATCTCCAAGGGTGCGACCGCGCGTGCGACGCGACGGTCGTGGTAGGCGCGACCATGATACGGGCTGCTGGCAGCCCTTGGATCTGAGATCAAACGCTCGCATGCGAAGTTGCTTTGAAAATTTGCGTAATAACCCTCCATGATAGGATATTCACCCATAGGTCTAGAATCACGCCATGCAACCATTCGATCTCAGATCCAAGGGCTCTCGGAAGCCCGTATCATGGGAGAATGGAAAGCCACTACCCTGCCGTTCGCACGCTGGCAGTTCGCTCCTACTCGACCCCGCACGTCCTTTAATACTACGGCGGTTCGCTCCTAGTCATCCCGTCCTTTTCACATTATGTCAGTTCCACTAATCCTAACCCTCCTCCCAAATCCATGGCGTCCCAAATCTCCATGATCGGCGGTGAGTACAAGGTTAGAACCATCACCGACAATGAGTTCGACGTCATCTACACCCGTTCTTCCGCGACGGTGAAAGGATGCCTTTCTCGCTTCGTGACGCATGTTCGAAAACTTCGAGATGATGAGTGGGTCGTTGGGCTAGATGTTGAGTATACCACAGTCCTGGGACGAGAGAAGGATCTAAAGGACGAAGAGAGGAAGAAGCCCGCCGTGATCCAGGTTTGCGTGCATGACTTATGCTTGGTCTACCACATATGCCATGCCGACGTTGAATGCCTGGATTTTAAGAAATTCCTCGAGAGCAACATAGTCAAATTCGTTACTGTAGACTTTAGGAACGACAAAGAAGTCCTGGGTCGGATAGGCCTCGTTGTAGGCAACCCCTTCGACCTCCAGAAGAATCGGCTGGTGTCCTCTCGTCAGCCTTCAATGCTGACCCTGGCAGGAGCCATGGTTCATCTTTCGTACCGTAAACTGCAGAAACCTCATTACACGTTTCATCATCATGCATGGCAGCGGAATCTACTAGATATAGACCACATCCACTATGCTGCAATGGATGGCTACCTTTGTTTAAATATCTACAAGGGTTGGATGAAGAGCAAGAGCCAAGTGTGCGGTTCAAGCAAAGAAGTATCAGCCAAGAGGAAGAGGGACAAGGACGAAGTCGAGGACGTGGACGAGGACTCCGAGTGAGTAAGGTGTCAGTATCGTTGCTCATGGTGGTTCTAATGCAGTGTCTACCAGATTAGTTGCATAGTTTAATTTCAGGCGTGCATAGTTTAATTTGAGGGGTGTGTTGTGTTGAGCCCCCAGCAGATCGATGTTATGTTTCTTCTCGTTACTTTAACTCTTCAGTATGTACATACTACTAGTATTTCTTTAATAGAATTTAGCACCCCAATTAAGCACGCACTAGCTTTTTTAATAGTACTATATGCATAATTTGGCGACGAGCGCTCTCTATATGTACCACCTTTTTTTTAATTTCATTTTTTCCTCCATGGCGCAATCCATCGATACTACTACTGTACAAAAGTATACATTTTTTAAAAGGCTAGAGTGATGTTCATCACATATATAGCCGATTAAATTCTCAACCTAGAACGACGTGCATGCCATGTAGTAAACCGATACGGAGGAAGTATAGTAAAAATGAGGTGATTTTACCGAGCGATCGGCAGGGGAGCATGGCCTGTCATGCGGTCCCATGTGTCATGATGTACCAAAGGCGATCGCGTGTCCTTCTTGAGGCGAAGCAATACTACGTGGTTTGAGATGATGGCGAACCGAAGTGTGAAATAATGGTTACTTCGTCCGTCAGGAAGGTGCGACATTGTGATTTGACGCCTCATTTCTCATTACTACTCTTTGGGCGATGCAGTGGGGTCGTCCCCCACCTGCTATTCTGCCTTTGTTATTTGGTGCTTGACACGTCGACCCGGTTGCTATATGTCCCACATGTCGGTGACAGGAAGTACAGAATTCATGAAAGGAGCGACTTAGTTTTGGAAAAATCTGTTTTTACGGAGTACGTACCCACTAGGGTTTATAGGGCTCATCTAAAAAACATTCGTTTTTCCGTTTGATAAGTCTCAATTCTACTACTAGTAGTAGTACCATTGCATGTTGGATTTCGAGGTGCGTTAGATCACCCGATGCAAGCAGTGTCAAGAGGAAACTCACCAATGCATGTAATAGTTCATGGAAATTTAGTGGTCATTCATGCATTCGTTCTAATTAATGCCTCGGTAAACATAACTTCTTGAGAAAAACGAGCGTAGTAATTACTTGTGCAAACTATGAAATTAATTCGACCACTCACCGTCTACCTTGGTTGGAGAGATTTTGAAATTGAGCCATAAACTAGAAAGGAGGGAGTAGTAACTTTTGTCTCGATTACTATTTGTGGCCTTGTATAGATGCAAAATGTATTTTTTTATAGTGGCCTTGTATAAGTAAATGGAGGGAGTACTAAAGACATACTCCATCCGTTTATTTTTACTCCGCGTATAAGTTTTGGTCAAAGTCAAACTACACAAAGTTTGACCAAATTTATATTTAAAAATATGAACATCTACAATACTTGAATTATATAATATGAAAATACATTTCATGGTGCATCTGAAAATGTTGATTTCATATTGAAATGTTGATATTTTTTAATATAAAGTTAGTCAAACTATGCAAAGCTTGACTTTGACCAAACCTTATATGCAGACTAAAAAGAAACGGAGGGAGAATATATTCCAAACAATATGATAATCTCTCTAACCAAGGTACGTAGTAGGGACGAGGAGTAAATAGAGGGAGTAGTAAAATTTTCTCCTTGTGTTGCGAGCCACCGCGCGCGTGGGCGAGGGAGCGGGCGTAAGGCGTACAATAGTACTACTACTACTACTACTACTACTACTCGTAAGCAAGCTTCACCTCATCCTGAGAGCCACCGCGCCCGTGGGCGAGGGAGACGGCGTACTAAGCAAGCTTCTCCTCGTTCTGCGAGTTGACGGGACACATCAAATGTACTCCAGTGTATAGAGGCTTGCCTCTAAGGTAGGCTTGCCTCTTTTTTAACATAACACGTCAAGTCGTAATTTGTCTGTTCACCCGTGATAGACGATCCTCCCTCCACCAAGTGGACAACCAGTACACGTGTCAAATTACCACGTGGGCTGCCTTTTCGTACAGAAATGAGCTCCACCGTGTACCCGCGCGGGTGTGGTTGGGAAAGAGACGGGATTACGTGCGCCGTGCGTGCACCTCTTCTCTTCGTGCACGTAACCCACCTACGTGTGTGTGTGTGTGTGAGAGAGAGAGAGAGAGAGAGAGAGAGAGATACAAACCTAGACATAATGTGTCGTCCATCCCCATGCCTCCGCCCAGTCCGACCACCAGTCACCACCACACCCCACTCCTCCTCACCTTATCTCTTATCTTTCTCCCTCCATTTTTATATACAAGGGGCCAATATCAAAATTTCAATTTGCAGATATACAAGGCCACTAACACTAATCAATGCAATATTAATGGTGTTTGCCTCGTGGTACTAGCAAAGGAGGACATTAATTATCCCTTGCATGCATGCGGGAGTTTGTAAAAAAATGCATCTTGATGTTTCGTGCAATGCACGGGCATCTTGCTAGTCCATGAAAACAACACATGACAAAATTCCACGGCGAACGAGGGATTTGAATCTGTTGGGAGGGGCTGTTTGGATCTTGCCCGGGGTAGCCAAAATATTGGCGACCCTTTTGTCCACCGGTGCCTTTGCCACCGATGAACGAGGAATGGCTCGGGTGCTCATGCATCCTCCAGCGCGCAGGTTGGATACGAGCTCGCACGAGCTGCGTTTTTTTGTCCCACAACGCCGCCCGAGCCGCCCGCAGACCGACCGGCGACCCGCAAATTACGCCATCCAACCGTAGCCGCACACATTATGACATCAACTCAACCAATCGGACGAAATTCACGCAAACACGTAGACAAACTGATATTTCATATGACAACGATGTAAATCATATAAAATACCAGATTCTCATACAAACATGACAGATTTCATTACATTCAAATGAACTACGTGGTGCTAGTTCTGGACAGCACATGTATATAATACCTGGCCTAAATGGTCGCCCAACGATCGATTTGTGTTCCTCATGTCCGGCAGCATGATCACCGGACTGCCAGGAGCCCTGGAGGTATATGCTTCAACGCAAAGGATTGCTCACTTTCCCACTGCCCAACTGATATCATTGGCTGATGCCGAAGATGATGGTGGTCGGCACCGGTTCGAGTTCATCACCGGCCACTACTTTGCCATGGCCGGCACCGGCTCGAGTTCATCCTAACATTTCCCTCTTCCGTGGAGCCCATGTGGGGTCGACGAAGGTCCTCGCAACAAAAGGATCCAGCAAGACACCTGTTGTGTACGCCGGCATCGCCTCCGCGGTGGCCTTCATGGGACCCAAGCGGCGGCGGCCTCCCGTGTTCTACTTCTCCTTGATGATGGCGGCGGACGCGGAGGCGCTGGCCACCGACTCGTCGCTCTCCACACACCCGGCTTCTGTCGCTGCTTGCATGGCGCGGCCGCCGGCATGGGAGTCTCGGCCACATAAACGGGAGATACGGTACGAGGCGGCGGCATGGACGGAAGCAACGACGCCCGTTCGCCGCTCGTCGTCGAGCTGGCCTGGAGTGGCGAGTTGCTAAACCACGCGCCGGCTTGGGGCGGCAACTGGCTCCGTCGAGCGAGGGGAGGGAGGTGGATCAGCGAGCTGCATATCTCGTATCCGGCGGGCTACCCAGCCGACTTGGATGCGGAATAACTACTCTTTGTAAGCCATTGTAAGATTGGACAAAATGGTGAAGGAGGAGATAGGGGAGCGGCGGAGGTGTGCGATTCTTGGCCGGCGTTTGGCCTCGATTAAATAGGAGATTAAATAGACAGCAGACGGGAGAGCTCGGCCGGCGTTGCGTTTAATGTCGGCCCGGTCATGAACAGACGTGTGTCCAGAGTGGGTTTCTCGGGTTCCACACGGGCGGGTTTCATGGAGGCGTTTGAATGCGGGAAGGAGGCTTGTTCAGCCGGGCGTGCAGCGAGTGGCACCCTCGACTCTGACCTAGGACACCGTGTCGTTCTTCCACTGACGTGTGTGCTCTTTGGGTGCACGGTCTGCATGTCAGTGACCCAACGCAGGCAGTGCACAACAGAGGAACCTTTGGTGGGCCAGGGCAGTCAGAAGCGGGCATTTCATAAACCGATGATTGTTCATTGAGTGTGACGTCATCTTTTTCATGTAGATAAGCCTACTATGTTGATAGCCCGTTTGATACGTTGTGATTCATAAAGACCGCTGCAAACATCAATGTTACGCTTATCACGAGATAACATTGATTAATACCTGTAACAATCCATGTCCTTAACAAAGGGTGCATGCACGTATAGGTTGAGCGTGTGTCTTGCGTCGTGTGTTGTGTGCATGCAGGCATGCGAGTGTTGCGTGCGTGCAAGGGTACATTTCAGTGTTGCATGCATGGGTGCGTACGTGCGTGTGTTCGTGAGTGCATGTTTACGTGTCAGTGTTGCACGCCAGCATGCGTGCATGTGTACGTTATGTATACGTGTTAGTGTTGCACGCCTGCATGGGTGCGTGTCTTGCGTGCGTGCGTGCATGTGTACGTGCGGGGTGAGGCTACACGTCAGTGGACTGACTTTTTAATCTCTGATCATTAGATTTTCCGGCCATTGGATACGAAATCAAGGGACTCCAGTTTATCATCAAACTCCACCCCCGTGAGTCACCAGCCGCCACCGGCCGAACCGCCGGCCCCCGCCGCCCCACCCTCCCCGAAACCACTCCCCACTGCCGGTCCGCCGCCGCACCGGCCATCCCTCTAGCCCTCCCGCGCTGAGATTTTTCTCCGGCGATACCCACCCCACCGCCCAAACAACGTCTGCCCCCCCAACCAGAGGTCTCACGACTTCGAATACCCACCGACCACTAATTTATTACCATTTCTGTCCTTCATATACGCGCTGACGGGTGGGCCCTATGGTTATGTGCGCTGCTAAATGTGAACCGTTTGACTGGTCAATTGATCGTGTTATCAACAAATTATTGAGATGTATGATGAGCCAGTGACCGTATGATCACCCTAAAATGTACTCCTATTTTATTAACACGATACAGACTCAAACTACCATTTTATTTCTTTCATATACGGGCTGATAGGTGGCCCCCACGGTTACGCACCCCGATGGTGCAACACTAGTTGTGCCGCGTGGAACGTTTGACTGGTCAATTGATTGTGTCATCAACAAAATACGGAGTTGTACGGGTGAGACAGTGACCGTATAATCATGACATGTATTTGTTTAACAAGGTACAGACGCAAGGGCTCATATATACGCGCAAGCACTCACCGCTATAAGCGCACACACGCGGACCCTACCCCTATGAGCACCTTCGAGAGAGTGGGCCATCATATATGATCTTGAGATTTTACGAAGTCACCATAGGTGCCTCGTAGTCGAGTGGAACGTCTCCTCCCACTGAACGCCCATCACTGGAAAATACTGAAATTAACACAAGATAAATGCGAGCACCGGGACTTTAACCTTGGTGGGCTCGAGAAACCATTGTCCTCCTAACCATCCAACCACATGTTGGTTAGCACGATAAAATGTATGTGGTGACCGTGATGATCTTATTCTGAAGTCCAGTGACCATATCGTGCTTTCACTTCAAATACAATGACCGTAAGTGTCGCCAACAAAATACAGAGCACGCATCAAATGCAAAGTCCGTCAGTGCCATCAACAAAATATGGAGACGTATCGTGAGCTAGATACCGTTGTACTATTGTATATGCTTATTTTCTTAGTGGCCGATTGCGTGTGTGGTGTGGTGGGCGCATCATTTCTAGTTGTGGTGGGTCAACATGAAGACCCATGGGTCGGTTCCATCCTGCGCCACATATAGGTTGGACCGAGACGCGTTATACGAAGACCCATGTGGAGGACTCGACGTACAACACGAAGCTACCAGAGTCGCGGAGGACTCTATCCACACTGGTGATAAACCGACGATATATGATTTGTAACCCTAGGCCCCCAGTATGTTACAGAAGCTTGGGGGCTAGTTCGTCAATAGTATACACACACGCACAATGCCTGGTATTCACGTGTACTTTGTACACGCCCCTATCACTAATATACGCATGCAGGAGTAGGCTCTTTGTTCAACCGCAAGGGTCCGAACTAGGGTAAAACTTTGCCTCAGATACCATCCAGCCTAACAGCCAGGGATATCCTACCGAATGATATGATGAAATCATATCTGCCAACTACTAAGAGAGAGGTGTGTCTGGGGGGGGCAATGTGTGCGAGAAAGTCCTAAAGATAATGTGCGTGCGGGAGGCACGTAGGCACATATATGTGCGTATAGAGGGCTAGTAGAGATCGTGCGTGTGTATATATGCATGTGAGAGAAATAGTGTTTTCCAACTGAGATTAGTGAAAAGGGTGGTACATAGTAGTCAGAGAGAGAGAGAGAGAGAGAGAGAGAGAGAAACAGAGAGAGCATGTGCGTGAGACACCCCGACACCCTGAGAGAGATTGTGAGCATGTGTGAAAGAGAAATGCCGATGCATATAAAGTGTGTGCACTTATGCGTTAGATAGAGAGATATATAACGTGTTTGTGAGAACGGGCCGAGGCATAGTGCATCTACGTGTAAAAGGCGGTTCTACGCATTAAATTAAAATATAAATGGAATTATTATTTTTGGATGAGATCATGAATTTTGCAAATTGCGTATGGATCTAAAATCGGTCTATCGTGACACCCATACTCTATTGAATTCTAGCATGTGCATGTGTTTATTTCATATTATCGATCCATAGAGTGAGAGCGGTTTGAAATACAGGCAATGGATGCTTTTGTAATTCATATATAAACATTAATTAGTGCACTCCATGTTGTTAGTGTGAAGCACTTTATACATTGTCACTTGCATGGATACATTCGAAATTGCTAGCTACGAAATAGAATACATGTCGAATTCAACATAAAGGGGGTTTCGAAGATTCGAATTCATAGGAAGTGCATTCATCCATTTGAACCCGAGATAATGGCATTTGTAAATCAGATGTAAAAGGGGGCATCAATCTTTGTTGTGAGTTTGAACATGCTATATATATATATATATATATATATATATATTCATACGCATATCTAACTTTTTTTTTGCAACCAAGGAGATTATATCTGGAACCATGCATGAACTGAGGTAAGTTGCATATTTTTTAATATATACTCGTGTACAATGTATATTCAAATGTACCCCTCCATTCCAAAATAATCGTAGCTTTAGGATTTTCAAGAGTAAAGATTTGTGAAGTTTGACGAATCCTGAAAGTTCAATTCAAGAGAACCGAAAATGTTAATGCTTCTGCTCCCAAATATTGAATGAAGCGCCAAATAGGCATGTGGTCACCCGAAACCGCGCGAGACTAATGTTTGGTGGTAGGAAATTACTGTCCTGACTCTAGCCCGTGTAGCCTATCGGCCCGATGTCCAAAGGTCTAAACCGGGGTAGGTTTGTAACTTCACCAAGACGCCAGTCTCAACCGCCTCCGAGAAGCATTCATACGCCGTGGGCACCTAAACACCCATGAGCTCGGCCGAAATCTATCCCGCCCAGATTTGGGACACCTGAGATTACTGTCCTACCCCCAACCCGCAATATGTCCGAAATTTTAGATGGGGGCAAAGTTTGTAACTTTCCCCAAATTTCAAATAAGCGTGTCTCAAACCGAAACATTGTTCCCCGTTAGTTCCCCGCTTCCCTCCGTTTCCCCATTCATACTCCGTGGGTGCCAAAACACCCTCTCCACCAGCTGCGAAACCCCAGCCTCCTCCGTCCTCCACCCCATAGAGGCCAATCCACCGCCGCCCTCCTCCATCACGCCGGAGCCGGTACCCCGACGTCGTCGCCCAACGCAACCGCCACCGTAACGCCCTCAAGGACTTAGCAGCTAAAGCCGAGGCAGAGCTGCCTCCACGACGCCGACACCGACGTGCGCCGTACCAGAACCACTCCGACCATGCCGTCCTGTGCCTCACTGCTGCCACTCCACTGTCGCAACCGTCCACCGCACTGGAGCTGTTCCCGCTACGCCGTTGTTCGCTGCCTCGGATCTGGTTCCCTGCCGTCGACAGACGGCCACCGCACCACACTCAACAACTTGGCCATGGGTTCTTCCAAGGCTCCACCGTCCTCCACAACTTCTCGTTTCCAGCGAACCACAAGAAGATTGTTGGAAAAACAGAAGGAGGACACAACACTGCCAGCAGAAAGAGGTACTCCTCTTCCCTTATTCGTGCAAATCTTACGTCTCTGCTCACACCGTATTCATCCCACAAAAGAAACTAGTTGAGCGCTTCTTACTGCATCTTCTTCGTGATACTAAATGCACAAGGTTTCATCCCTTTACTATTTCACCTTTGCTAGAGGTCAGTAGCCCGCCTGGATTTCAATTCAGGGTGATTGGAACCGCAATTAAAAGAAGCAGCACCCGCTTAGGCACGCGGAGCATCTAGTCCGCCTGTTCCCCGGGGAAGCGGCGCATCGGTGTCTATCATCGGGGTGTGGGGCGCAGGAGCTGCTTGCGCCCGATCTGGAGGTCGGCGGGGCTTGAATGGATGGCCGGGGGGTGGTGCCAAGCACGGCGGTGCGGTGAGGTCAAGGGGAGGGCACATGCAGGGGAGGAATACTGGGCCGGTGGTCGCTGGCGTTTCGAGGAAGATCGTCAGCACTGATTGGCTGGAGGTAGATGAAGGCGATATGCCCGTTCTTTGTGCATCGGACGGTGCAGAAAAATGGACTGACCTATTTTCTTTCAGTCGGCTGTTATTTCATAGAATCATGTAGTAATTTAGTGTGCCATGCATGTTGTAGAGCTATCATACGTCTCCCGTCATTTATTTCTCACCGACCTACTATCTACTACCTTTACACTATACTAATTGTGCACACACTTCACCCATACTCACACTGTTGTTTTTTTATGCATGGGGATTTCAGACTCTGACGCAGTGTTGATGAATGCGGAAAAGAAAAGACAGAAGTCGCTCCAGTGTAATTCGAAGATAAGCACTAAGCGTTTCAGCGCTCTAATGGGTGTAGTGTCAGCTGTTGGAGACAAGAACGTAGCTCTGCAGTTGATGATCTCAATTGCCACACACAACCATCCCAGGTGCTTGCTTTAACTTCGCGCTGTCAAATGTGGTTGCATGTTGCATATGGTGTCTACCTTGTATTGCTTCCAATTTTGTTAAATCGCATCTGCTTACTTTACACATTATACCTTTGATAATGACACGCTTTCCTGTTTTTGATACATACTACATATGTCTATTAACCATGTTCGTACATCAAACTAATGCTCTTTTGTATCCCTCGTCAATCAATTATGATGAGACAGGTCACCGAGTGGAGTTCTTGTGAGACGCCCTACTCGTTTAGAGAGTGCAGTGTCATCCTCCCCACATGATTCTCAAGAAACAGCAAGGCTAAATGAAGATAGTCAATGTAGCTCTCTAGTTGATCACCGCAATTCCCCACACCACCATCGCAGGTGCTTGCTCTTACTTGGCAGTGTGATATGTGGTTGCATGTTGCATATGGTTTCTACCTTGTAATGCTTCTAAATAGGGTAAATTGCATCTGCTTAGTTAACACATTATACCTGTGAATATGACATGCCTTCCTGTTTTTGGTACATACTACGTCTTTCTATTAACCATGTTCTTACATCAAACTACTTTTCTTGTGTATCCCTCATCAATCACTTCTGACGATACACCTTCAAGTTGACAGTGTAATATTGGTTGCATCTTGCATATCATTTCAAACATGCATTGCCTCTAATTTGTTGAAGTGCCACTTATAATGAGATAGATCTAACTTGGTAGAGTGATTTTGGTTGGATCTTTCATATGGTGTCTAGATTGCATTGCTTCCAATTTGTTGAAATGCCTTCTGCTTAGCTTTTTTCATACATATTCCATCCTCCTACAATGTGGTTGCCATACATAAAAGTTGTGTTTGTCAGTATCATGCATCAACGAATTTGGAAGTGTGAATTTCATTCCTTTTTCTTGTGTGTTTACTTGACAAGGCAAACTCTGAAAGGACGAAGGCATGGAATGATGGTGGTCCTCTGGAGCAACCGAAACAGATGATCTCTGCAGATTCTCCTGCTACTCGTACTGCAGTGCTAGTTCCAAATCTCATCTCCCCTACTCCACAACCCAAGGTGCTTGCTCTAACATGGCAGTGTGATATCTGGTTGCATGTTGCATATGGTGCCTAGCTTGTATTGCTCCTAATTTGTTGAATTGCATCTCCTTAGCTTACACATTATACATGTGAATATGACATGCCTTCCTGTTTTGGTACATACTACATCCGCCTATCACACCATGTTCTTACATCAAACTATTGTTCTTGTGTATCCTGCATCTATCGCTTATGATGAGACAACAGCGCTTGGGTTAATATGAGACGCAATACTCTTATAAAGAATGCAATTTCATCCTCTCCACATGATTCTCAAGAAACAGCAAGCCTAAATGAAGATATTGAACGTAGCTCTGTACTTGAAGACCGCACTTCCCCTACACCACCATCACAGGTTACTCTAACTTCGCAGTGTGATATGTGGTTGCATGTTGCATACGGTGTCTAGCTTGTAATGCTTCTAATTAGGGTAAATTGCATCTGCTTAGTTTACACACTATACCTGTGAATATGACATGCCTTCCTATTTTTGGTACAC
The DNA here is from genome assembly GCA_021605145.1 of Aegilops bicornis. Taxonomy (NCBI): domain Eukaryota; kingdom Viridiplantae; phylum Streptophyta; class Magnoliopsida; order Poales; family Poaceae; genus Aegilops; species Aegilops bicornis. The sequence continues at coordinate 713,930,598 of CM038671.1, forward strand.
ACTACATCTATGTGTTAACCTTGTTCTTACATTAAACTACCTCTCTTTTGTATCCTGCATCAATCACTTACGATGAATCACCTTTATTCGTGCATATTGCATAATATTTCTAGCTTGTTGCCATGTATTGCTTCTAATTTGGTCAAATACATTTGTTAGGGCACCCTTTTAATTTGGCAGAGTGATATTGGTTTCATCTTTCATATGGTTTCTAGCTTGCATTGATTCTAACAAGTTCAAGTACCTTGTGCTTAGTTTACACTGTATACATCATACATGTCAATATGTCACGCCGTCCTGTTTTTCATACATATTCCATCCTTCTATCATGCGGCTGCCTTACATGAAAGTAGTGTTCACAAGATCATGCATCAATGAGTTACGAAGAGCAAATTTTATTCCTTTTTCTAGTGGGTTTGACTTGACAAGGCAAAATCAAGAAAGAGGAAGGAAAAGAGTAAGGAAGGCGATGATGGTGGTCCTCTGCAAAGAACGTAAACAGAAAGCATCTGTGCCGATTCTCCTTGTACTGATAGTGCATTACAAGGTCCAAGTCTCCGCTCCCCTACTCCACCATCCAAGGTGCTTGCTCTAACTTGGCAGTGTGATATCTAGTTGCATGTTGCATATGGTGTCTAGCTCGTATTGCTCCTAATTAGTGTAAACTACATCTGCTTAGCTTACACATGATACACGTGAATATGACACGCTTTCCTGTTTTTGGTACATACTATATCTGTCTATCACACCATGTTCTTACATGAAACTACTCTTCTTGTGTATCCTGTATCAGTCACTTATGACGGGACACCTTTAAGTTGGCAGTGTAATATTGGTTTGCGTCTTGAATATGATTTCTAGCATGTGTTTCTTCTAGTTTGATGAACGCCACCTATGACGAGACAGTTTTAACTTGGCAGAGTGATATTGATTGCACCTTCCATATGGTGTCTTGCAGTGTTTCTAACTTGTTGAGGTGCCTCCTGCTTAGTTACCACACCATAGGTGTGAATATGTCAAGTCATTCCATTTTTTGTACATATTCCATCCTCGTATCATGACTTTGCCTTTCATCGAGTAGTGTTCACAAGATATGCATGAATGAGTTCTGAAGAGCGAATTATATTCCTTTTTCTTGTCGGTATGACCTCACAATGCAAAATCAATAAAGCTGAAGGAAATTGGCAAGGCATTGGATGATGGTGGTCCTTCCGAGCAACTAAAATGGAGGTTCTCTACAGATTCTACTCCTCCATCCTCCGAATAAGATTCGCAAGACAACGCAAGGCTAGACAGTCAACGTAGCTGTGTAGATGATGAGCACATCTCCCCTACTCCACCATCACAGGTGCTTGCTCTAACTTGGCACTATTATATGTGGTTGCATGTTACGTATGATGTCTAGCTTGTATTGCTTCTAACTTTGTTGAATTAAATCAGCTTACTTTACACATAATGCCTGTGAATATGACATGTGTTCCTGTTTCTACATCAGACTACTGTTCTTGCATATCCCGCATCAGTCACTTATGATAAGGCACCTTTAAGTCGCCACTGTGATATTGGTTGTATCTTGCGTATGATTTCTAGCATGTACTGCTTCTAATTTGTTGAAACGCCATACAGTTTGAACTTGGCAGAGTGATATTGGTTGCATCTTTCATATGGTGTCTAGCTGGCAGTGCTTCTAATTTGTTGAAATGCCTTCTCGCTTAGTTACCACATCATAGGTGTGAATATGTCACACCATCCTGTTTTTCATACATATTCCATCCTCGCATCATGTGTTTGCCTTTCATCCGAGTAGTGTTAAATCGATTATCATGCGTGAATGAGTTACGAAGAGTGAATTTTATTCCTTTTTCTTATCGGTTTGACTTCACGTGCAAAATCATTACAGCTGAAGGAAATTAGTCCGCGGTGGATGATGGTGGTCCTTGAGCAACTCAAACAGGGGGTCTCTACAGATTCTACTCCGCCATCCTCCCAACAAGATTCGCAAGACAACACAAGGCTGGACAGTCAACGTAGCTGTGTAGATGATGAGCATATCTCCCCTACTCCACCATCACAGGTGCTTGCTCTAACTTGGCACTATTATATGTGGTTGCATGTTGTGTATGATGTCTAGCTTGTATTGCTTCTAACTTGAATTGCATCTGCTTACTTTACACATAATGCCTGTGAATATGACACATGTTCCTGTTTCTAGAACATACGTGTACATGATGAGCACATCTCCCCTACTCCACCATCACAGGTGCTTGCTCTTACTTGGAACTGTTATATGTGGTTGCATTTTCCGTATGATGTCTAGTTTGTATTGCTTCTGATTATGTTGAAATGCATCTGTGTGGCTTACAACTTATACCTGCAACGATCACTTACCCATAAGACACATTTAACTTGGGACTGTGATGTAGGTTGCATCTTGCATTGTCTTCTAGCTTGTACTGCTTCTAATTTCTTGAAATGGCACTTACGACGAGACACTTTTTACCTGATAGAGTGATATTGGTTGCATGTTCATATGGTGCCTAGCTTTCATTTCTTCTAATTTTGTTCAAATGTCTTCCGCTTACTATTTTTTCATACATATTCCATCCTCCTATCGTACATGTGAATATGAAATGCTGTCTTTTTTTGTATATATTCCATCCTCCTATCCTGCGCTTGCCTTACATCAAAGTAGTGTTCGTCTATATCATGTATCAACCAGTTATGCAGAGCTAATTTATATTCATCTTCTTGTGGTTTTGACTTCATAAGGCAATATCAGAAAACAGGAAGGGAAATAGTAAGTTAGGGGATGTTGGTGGTCCTCCGCAACGATGCAAACAGAGACTCTCTAGATTTGCCACTGCTACTGCTAATGAAGTTGAAGTCCCAAGTATACATGATGAGTTCATCTCCCGTACTCCACCATCGCAGGTGCTTGCTCTGAGTTGATAGTGTGATAATTGGTTTCATGTTGCATATGTTGTCTAGCCTGTATTTCTTCTATTTTTATTAAATTGCACCTGCTAAGTTTATACGTTATACATGTGCATATGACATGGCTTTCTGTGTCTAGAATACACTACATCTATCTATCATACCATGTTCTTACATCAAAGTACTTTGTTGTGTATCCCGCATCGATCACTCATGATTGGACGCTTTTAACATGGCAGTTTGATAGTGGTTGCATCTTGCATTGATTTCTACATTGTCTTTGCTTCTAATTTTTGAATTGCCACTTATGACAAGACACTTTTAACTTGGCGAGTAATATTGGTTGCATCTTTCATATGGTGTCTAGCTTGCATTCCTTCGCTTTTCTTGAAAATCATACCTTAGTTTGCACATCATAGCTGTGAATATGTCATACCGTCTGTTTTCTTACATATTCCATCCTCATAAGGTTGTCTTACATCAAAGTATTGCTTGTCCGTATCATGCATCAATGAGTTACGAAGAGTGATTTTATTCTTTTGTGTTGTGGGTACAGCTTGACATGGCAAAGTCAAAAAGAGCAAGGAAAATAATATAGTAGGGAGTCTTTGTTACTGGTCGGGTGAAACATAAAAGGATCTGCCGTCGAGATTCTGCCGTACTTATAGTCCAAAGAGAAGGTCCAAGTCCACCGGCTAAATCTACAAACACAAGATCACCTGCTTCCACTAGTTGTAGCATCCGCTTCAACTGTACCAAAGATCTCAACGAGTTACTCGTTCATTTGCTCGAACCGCCAGTTCCCAAGCTGCCTTCACACCTAACACTACTTCCGAGCTAATCGCTGACACAACATGACTTGGCAAGATCGGAGGAACCTCATGATCATCAACACCAAGACGGTACTGACCGAGTCAAGTTGCGATTGCATGCTCCTTTATATGTACTCTCACGGTTTGATGTACACCGACACTTTCCATATTCGTTGTTGAACTAGCACCACGATGCAAGCGGAAATGTACATCGTGGATAATGCTTGACAGATTAACAAAATCTAAAGGAGGAAGAATGGAGATCCATTTTGAGGCAGGTTTAAAAGGCCACGTGATGCTACTGAGTCAGCCAAGTTAGTATCGAGGCAGCCGTTGCCGTTAGGTGTCATGCACGTATCCTCCCAACGTGGATCCAAAGACAGAATGAGAAAGACAATACCCAGTTTAACACCTTCCTTGACCATTTATCCGTAAGTAATGTTATTCATCACAATTAGTAATATTGTCTTGCTCATCCCCATACTTTCTAGCTTCCTCCTAATAATACTCACATTCTTTTTCAACAGATGAGGTTCAAGTTGGATCCGAAAGATGATGCAACTAAACTAGCATGCACTCATGTTTTTCAGCCGCTTTCTGCAACAAGATCGGTACCACCTTAGAAAATCTCACTTTGAAGGCAAGGCTAACAATGAAATCGCCCAAACATCTCCAGTGGAATATATTACAGATGAAGACCGGACAACCCTCATTAAACACTGTTCTGATCCAAAGTATCTGGTAGGCTATATGTATTTGATCAGACCACATATTGAACTTCTATTTATGTATGTGCCTTACAAGTGTATCTTCTTCCAGGCTAACTGTTTGAAGAACAAAACCAACCGTTCTAAAGTGAAATTCCAACAGACAACAAGATCTCGTAGCTATATTGCACACTGCGAGGCTCTTGTAAATAGCTGCTACTTCCTTCTTTTTTTTGTGCCATATTATCATATCTATATTGACTTATTCCAAATACAGAGGAAAGCCCGTGCGGACCAAAAAGAACCTGAACCGAATGAAGTGCAAATCTTCAAGGATTGCCACACCAGCAAGATGAAGGGCATGAGCACACCAGTTCAAGCCGTTGTTATAAGTCCTTACTCCTCCTTCCTTGAACTGATTGGTACTGTGATGTGTTCATTTAACTACTTGTTTTTCAGCCAATGTCAGTTACTCTGTTCACTTTTATACACAGTTGTCTTAACGTATCATTTCACCTTACATGGTTTAAAAGAGATGAAGGATTTCTTTTGGTCTTGATCTGTAATCTAGTTGTTATGTTCACGTGTGCACACGATGATAAAATAGTCTGTTTGTTTTATATCTGTTTGCCCCTGGTATGAATGATGTCATACTATGTTCATCCTACTTTAAACCATGTCTCTTTATCCTTACATGTCAGTGAATGTGAGGAAATAGACAATACAAGATGGGCATGCTACATGGACATATGTTCGAAAGTGATTTTATTATGTAGTTGGCACTACAATACATGCTAATGTATTACAAGTAGTTCACCAAAATAAGTTATGTATAAAGCGTTTAAACTACTTTGTTTGTTTTTGTCTCATTAGTAACTTATCTGGTACACTAATCTACAAGCTCAAACTTTCAGCAAGCTATGGAACAAATGATTCAACAGCCACAACCACTTGAAGGTGACGAGGCTACCACATGCACAATGTCACCTCTTGCTGCAGTGCATCAGTATCTCTCCACTAACAGTGCAAAAAGCACCTTCCTGCGTAATTCTGGGTTGGTTGTCAAGGTAACCTCGTCCAAATCGCCTACTGAACAAAATCTTCCTGCTAGATAGAGTGATATATCTGTGCTCCAGACACAAGTCCAATCCCTAATGGACGTCGTTTCGGAAACAAGAATAGTGGTTGACAAATGTCGTCAAGATATGAATGGTTTTGAAACCAGACTACAGACATTCGCTTCGTTGTTCAAGAGCAATGGCGGAAAAAAGGTGGAGATCGTGCTGCTCCATCAGATTCTACTGACTGAAACATTAGCACTCGTGTCAAATGATGCGTGCTTCTATACATCGATGGTGCTTTTATCCGGAAGGATTTGTAAACTTTATGCAGCCAGGCCTTTTGTTGTATGGTTGGAATTTATTTTGTTGTGATACAACATTTATGATGCTGCCACAGGCTGTAGTAATTACGACGCTATTTTTGTATAGTGTAGGTTTATCTTAGTAATGTATTCGGACGAAAGCTTCCTAGGAGCCCAACATGCCAACATTCGTCGGGCCCATTCCAATTGGGCTAAAAATGATTACCGGCCGGAATTGGCATGTAGCCCACTAAAAATATCTGGTCCTAAATAAGCATAAGCTTTCATATTTTTCTGGTAGGCCTGTGCCCATAGTGGGCCTTTAACAGGTCTAAACATAATTTGGGCCCTCAGTAAAAATAGGCCGTTTACAGGTGTAAATATCTCGAGCCCATAAAAAACATGGGCCTTTAATAGACCGAAAGTGAGATTGGGCCCTGATTGTGCCAAATAACCCACTGGTCTTAGCAGGCCGAAATGGTGGCCCATTTATGATGCGGATCTTTGACAGGCCGAAATTCGGACAGGCCGTAAATGCGCCGACCTAATACATGGGCCTTTAACAGGCCGGAACTTTGGTCGGGCTAGATTATCGTCATTTTTATATGGGCCGTTAATGGGCCCGATATGACGTTGGGCCACATATGGCCCATGGTTTTCGTCCGGCGTTAACATGCCGAAAATGACAACAGGCCGAAAGTGGCCCAAGTCTATAGTGGGCCTCTAACAGGCCGAATGTTAGACATGGCCGAATATGACCCAAATCCTTCACGGTTGTTTATGGGCTGAAAGTTTTGATGGCCTGTAAATGGGCCCAAATGAAGCAGGACCTTTAACAGGCCGGAAATACACCAGGCCGTAATTCGGCCCAATTACTTAGCGGACTGTTAACGGGCCAGAAGTGACCATGGGCCGCGTTGATGACAAGTTTATGAAAGGCCGTTGACGGGCGATTTGTGAGAAGAATGTTGGGCCTTTAGCTGGGCCGGCCCATTATGGTCTGCAGAATCTTGTGGGCCTTTAGCTGGGCCGGCCCATTGTTGTCCGCAAAATCTTGTGGGCCTTTAGCTGGGCTGCCCATTATGGTCTGCAAAATCGTGTGGGCCTTTAGCTAGGCCGACCCATTATGGTCCGTTAAATTTTGTGGGCCTTTAGCTGGGCCGGCCCATTATGGTCTGCAAAATCTTGTGGGCCTTTAGCTGGGCCGGCCCATTATGGTCCGCTAAATCTTATGGGCCTTCGGTTGGGCCGACCCATTTAAACTTTATGGGCCACTTTTGGGCCAGTCCACGTGTCAACATATCATAGGCCCATCTCGTAGTTGGATGAGTGACACACGTGCCAGCAGCGAGCTGACGCGTGGATCCGTCAGCCAATGAGAATTTTACACGTGGAAAATCGGCATTGGTCGTGGCTGTTAGCGGGTTATCGGATCCAAAAAATGGACCCGCTAGGTTAACGACGGTTAACGGCATCCCGTTACGGTGGATGCCACGTGTCGGTCACCCTTGACGAAAGCACTTCTATGACGCGCGATTTATCATCATGGAAGTGGACACTTCCGTGATGATATTTTTGGTAATGTCATGGAACACTTCTCTGACGACAAAGACAGTATGACTATCTTGATTCTGTCATAAAATCGTCATGGATGTACATGCATGACAGAAAACGCGACCTACTATGACGAACACGTATCATCACGGAAGTGTATTTTTTTTGTAGTGTTTGGAGTCCCTAGATACCTAATGATTGATGGTGGTTCACATTTTATTCATGGTGCTTTTCATAAAATGCTTGCTAAGTATGATGTTAATCATAGAATTGCATCTCCATATCACCCACAGTCTAGTGGCCAAGTAGAACTGAGTAACAGAGAGCTTAAATTGATTTTGCAAAAGAATGTTAATAGAGCTAGAAAGAATTGGTCCAAGAAACTTGATGATGCATTATGGGCTTACAGAACTGCATATAAAAATCCTATGGGTATGTCTCCATATAAATGGAAAAGCATGCCACTTACCTCTCAAACTAGAACATAAGGCATATTGGGCCATTAAAGAGCTCAACTATGATTTCAAACTTGCCGGTGAGAAGAGGCTATTTGATATTAGCTCCCTTGATGAATGGAGAACTCAAGCCTATGAGAATGCCAAACTGTTTAAAGAAAAAGTTAAAAGATGGCATGACAAAAGGATACAAAAGCGTGAGTTTAATGTAGGTGATTATGTGTTGCTTTTCAACTCTCGTTTAAGATTTTTTGCAGGAAAACTTCTCTCTAAATGGGAAGGGCCTTACGTTATCGAGGAGGTCTATTGTTCTGGTGCCATAAAAATCAACAACTTCAAAGACACAAATCTAAAGGTGGTGAACGGTCAAAGAATCAAACATTATATCTCAGGTAGTCCTATAAATGTTGAAACTAATGTTATTGAAATCGTAACCCCGGAGGAATACATAAGGGACACTTTCCAGAATATCTCAGACTCCAAAAAGGAATGGGTATGTGGTACGGTAAGTAAACCGACTCCAAAATAGTTCTAATAGCATTTTTTTCTCTGTTTTGGAATATTTAAGAAAATAGGAAAATAAGAAGTAGTCTGGGAAGGACAAGAGGCGTCCATGAGGGTGGAGAGTGTGCCCTACCTCCCTGGGCGTGCCCCTTGCCTCGTGGGCACCTTGTGTGCTCTCCGGACTCCGTTTTCTTGCACGGTACTTCTTGTGGTCGGTAAAAATTCATTATATAATCTCCCGAAGGTTTTGACCACCGTATCACGCAAATATACTCTGTCTTTCTGTCAGAGTTGTCAAGGCCAGACATCGTGTCGTCACCCTCCTCCAACAATGAAGGCAACGATGCTTGGCTAATGAAGGTAGAGCTGAAGAGAGAAGAACCCGGGGAGATCAACAAGGATGATAGGATCAAGAAGGTCATGGAGGATCAAGCTCCGGCAGCAGAAGAAGAAGACATCCTTCAACCTCATCACACCCTTCTTTCCCTAACTGAGATTGAAGCTTTCAAGATGATTGAGTTAACTCGCATACAAAACAAGTATCTCACACATGAAAATATTTTGTTGAAGGAGCATATCACTGCACACAAGGGCATTATCCGCAAACTGGAGGAGCTCCTACGCTCGATGTGCAACTATCCATCATCACCACCACCTTCTTCACCAGCAAAGGAGAACTGAACACATGGGTATGGGCACTCCCCTTGGCAACTGCCAAGCTTGGGGGAGGTGCCCCGACATCGTATCACCATCACACTCCTATCTTTACTGTTTTTCTTGGTTTGATCCTTTTTGGTAATATCTTGATCTAGTAGAATAAAGTTTTAGTATGATTTAGTTTTGGGCCAATTCCAGTTCTGCCCCTAACTCGAACCCACTACTCAGTTTTGCCCCTAATTTTTAGGTATGCTCAGTTTTGCCCCTCCGCCGTTAGTATCACTTATAGAAATGCCCTTTTGCGCCGTTACCGTCTGGTCAAAGGACTTTGACCACCCAGAAAAAAATAGCAAAAAAATCAAAAAATCTGAAATTTTGTGGGATCGAAGATAGTCATGTCCATAAAGCGCGTGCAAATTGTGTGCCGTTCGGACACCACAGGGCTTCGTGGCAAAGGAAATCATAAATTTTGTACGCATGTGAACAGTAAATTCGAAAAAATAGAAAAAAATATGAAAATTTGGGGAACTGAAGATACTTAGGTGCACAAGATGTGTGCACATTTTTGTTGTGTTTGGACATCGAAGGAGCTCGCGGAGAAAAAAATAAAGTTTATCTCCTACGAGCTCCTACGGGCTCCTACGATGTCCAAACACAACAAAAATGTGCACACATCTTGTGCACCTAAGTATCTTCAGTCCCACAAAATCTCATATTTTTTTGATTTTTTCTGTTCTTTCGAATTTACTGTTCACATGCGTACAAAATTTATGATTTCCTTTGCCATGAGCTCCCTGGGTGTCCGAACGGCACACAAATTTGCACGCACCTTGCGGACATGACTATCTTCGATCCCACAAAAATGTGCACACATCTTGTGCACCTAAGTATCTTCAGTCCCACAAAATCTCATATTTTTTGATTTTTTTCTATTCTTTCGAATTTACTGTTCACATGCGTACAAAATTTATGATTTCCTTTGCCACGAGCTCCCTGGGTGTCCGAACGGCACACAAAGTCCTTTGACCAGACGGTAACGGCGCAAAAGGGCATTTCTATAAGTGACACTAACGGCGGAGGGGCAAAACTGAGCATACCTAAAAATTAGGGGCAAGACTGAGTAGTGGGTTCGAGTTAAGGGCATAGATGTAAATGTCCCTTTAGTTTTTGAGTTTTGCTTTATGATCCTTCTATGTAATCGACTCCGTGAGCTATATATAATAAAGATTAGTCTTGAGTCAAGGGCTTTGATATCTTTCTATTATCTTGAGGGAATAAAAGAGAAGGAAAGAATAAAAATAAATAAAGAGATCATATGGATCTTATGGAGAGTAATGACTTCACATATTAAGAGTATGATGAATAAAAGTTGTTGAGAGTTGGCAAACATAGTTTTGGTCATCGTCGCAATTAATAGGAAGTAATAAAGGAAGGGAGGTTCTCACATATAAATATACTATCTTGGACATCTTTTATGATTGTGAGCACTCATTAAAATATGACATGCTGAAGAGTTGATGTTGGACAGGAAGATAATGTAATGGGTTATGTTTTCTTATATCCGAAATAAAGTATATTGTCATGGATCATCCAACATGTTGAGCTTGCCTTTCCCCCTCATGCTAGCCAAATTCTTTGCACCTGGTTGTGCTTCCAAAATATCCTTAAACCTGGTTTTGCCATGAGAGTCCACCATATCTACCAATGGATTGAGTAAGATCCTTCAAGTAAGTTGTCATGTTGCATGCAATAAAAATTGCTCTCTAAATATGTACGATTTATTAGTGTGGAGAAAATAAGCTTTATACGATCTTGTGATGTGGAAGCAATAAAAGCGACGGACTGCATAATAAAGGTCCATATCACAAGTGGCAATATAAAATGAAGTTCTTTTGCATTAAGATTTCTTGCATCCAACCATAAAAGCACATGACAACCTCTGCTTCCCTCTGCGAAGGGCCTATCTTTTACTTTTGTCTTATACCTTTTACTAGAGTCATGGTGATCTTCACCTTTCCTTTTTTACATTTTATCCTTTGGAAAGCACATTGTGTTGGAAAGATCTTGATATATATATATATATATATATATATATATATATATATATATATATATATATATATATATATCCAATTGGATGTAAGTTAGCATGAACTATTATTCTTGACATTACCCTTGAGGTAAAAGGTTGGGAGGCAACACTATAAGCCCCTATCTTTCTCTGTGTCCGATTAAAACTTCATACCCATAAGTATTGCGTGAGTGTTAGCAATTGTGAAAGACTAAATGATAGTTGAGTATGTGGACTTGCTGAAAAGCTCTTATATTGACTCTTTCTGATGTTATGATAAATTGCAATTACTTCAATGACCAAGATTATAGTTTGTTAGTTTTGAATGAAGTTTCTGATTCATACTTGGCATTGTGAATAGATTGTTACTTTAGTATAAGAAATCATATGACAATGTTTATATATGTTGCTGTTATAAGAATGATCATGATGCCCTCATGTCCGTATTTTATTTTATCGACGCCTCTATCTCTAAACATGTGGACATATTTTTCGTTATCGGTTTCCGCTTGAGGACAAGCGAGGTCTAAGCTTGGGGGAGTTGATACGTCCATTTTGCATCATGCTTTGATATTGATATTTATTGCATTATGGGATGTTATTACTCATTATGTCACAATACTTATGCCTTTTCTCTCTTATTTTACAAGGTTTACATGAAGAGGGAATGCCGGTATGGAATTACAATTTGGAAAAGGAGCAAATATTAGAGACATATTCTGCACAACTCCAAAAGTCCTAAAACTCCACAAAAGTTATTTTTGGAATTAATAAAAAATAATGGGCGAATAAATACCAGAGGAGGGCCACCCACCGTCCACGAGGGTGGGGGCGCGCCCCCTGCCTCGTGGGCCCCCTGGCAGGCCTCCAGTGCCCATCTTCTGCTATATGAAGTCTTTTACCCTGGAAAAAATCATCAGAAAGCTTTCGGGACGAAACACTGCCGCCACGAGGCGGAACCTTGGCGGAACCAATCTAGGGCTCCGGCGGAGCTGTTCTGCTGGGGAAACATCCCTCCGGGAGGGGGAAATCATCACCATCGATTCTCTCAGCGGGAAGGGGTCAATCTCCATCAACATCTTCACCAGCACCATCTCCTCTCAAACCCTAGTTCATCTCTTGTATCCGATCTTTGTCTTAAAGCCTCAGATTGGTACCTATGGGTTGCTAGTAGTGTTGATTACTCCTTGTAGTTGATGCTAGTTGGTTTATTCGCTGGAAGATCATATGTTCAGATCCAATATTCATATTAATACCCCTCTGATTATGAACATGCATATGATTTGTGAGTAGTTGCGTTTGTTCCTGAGGACATGGGATAAGTCTTGCTATAAGTAGTCATGTGAATTTGGTATTCGTTCGATATTTTGATGAGATGTATGTTGTCTCTCCTCTAGTGGTGTTATGTGAACGTCGACTACATGACACTTCACCATTGTTTGGGCCTAGAGGAAGGCATTAGGAAGTAATAAGTAGATGATTGGTTGCTAGAGTGACACAAGCTTAAACCCTAGTTTATGCGTTGCTTCGTAAGGGGCTGATTTGGATCCATATGTTTCATTCTATAGTTAGGTTTACCTTAATTCTTCTTTCGTAGTTGCGGATGCTTGCGAGAGTAGTTAATCATAAGTGGGATGCTTGTCCAAGGAAGGGCAGCACCCAAGCACCGGTCCACCCACATATCAAATTATCAAAGTAACGAACGCGAATCATATGAGCGTGATGAAAACTAGCTTGACGATAATTCCCATGTGTCCTCGGGAGCGTTTTCCTTCATATAAGAATTTGTCCAGGCTTGTCCTTTGCTACAAAAAGGATTGGGCCACCTTGCTCCACCTTATTTACTTTTTTTACTTGTTACCCGTTACGAATTGCCTTATCATAAAACTATCTGTTACCGATAATTTCAGTGCTTGCAGAGAATACCTTACTGAAAACTACTTGTCATTTCCTTCAGCTCCTCGTTGGGTTCGACACTCTTACTTATCGAAAGGACTATGATAGATCACCTACACTTGTGGTCCATCATCTTGATCTTTATCAACGTGTCATCACATGGTCGTCTTGCCAACTATTGCTTTTGCAACTATTGCTATCGCATAGCGATAATGTAAAGCAATTATATGGCGCTTGCATCTTATGCAATAAAGAGACAACCATAAGGCTCCTGCTAGTTGCCGATAACTTTAATAAAACATGATCATCTCATACAACACATCATGTCTTGACCATATCACATCACAACATGCCCTGCAAAAACAAGTTAGACGTCATCTACTTTGTTGTTGCAAGTTTTACGTGGCTGCTACGGGCTTAGCAAGAACCGTTCTTACCTACGCATCAAAACCACAACAATTTTTTAAATCAAGTGTGCTGTTTTAAGCTTCAAAAATGACCAGGCGTAGTCAAACTCGATTCAACTAAAGTTGGAGAAACAGACACCCACTAGCCACCTGTGTGCGAAGCACGTCGGTAGAACCAGTCTCATGAACGCGGTCATGTAATGTCGGTCTGGGCCGCTTCATCCAACAATACCGCCGAATCAAAGTAAGACATTGCCGGTAAGTGATTTCTACTACACAACCTTCTTCTTGTAGACGTTGTTGGGCTTCCAAGTGCAGAGTTTTGTAGGACAGTTGCAAATTTCCCTCAAGTGAATGACCTAAGGTTTATCAATCTGTGCGAGGCATAGGATGAAGATGGTCTCTCTCAAACAACCCTGCAACCAAATAACAAAGAGTCTCTTGTGTCCCCAACACACCCAATACAATGGTAAATTGTATAGGTGCACTAGTTCGGCAAAGAGATGGTGTACAAGTGCAATATGGATGATAGATATAGGTTTTTGTAATCTGAAAATATAAAAACAGCAAGGTAACAAGTGGTAAAAGTGAGCGTAAACGGTATTGCTGTGCTAGGAAACAAGGCCTAGGGTTCGTGCTTTCACTAGTGCAAGTTCTCTCAATAATAATAACATAATTTGATCATATAACTATCCCTCAACATGCAACAAAGAGTCACTCCAAAGTCACTAATAGCGGAGAACAAACAAAGAGATTATTGTAGGGTACGAAACCACCTCAAAGTTATTCTTTCTGATCAATCTATTCAAGAGTACGTCGTAAAATAACATGAAGCTATTTTTTTCGTTCGATCCATCCTAGAGTTTGTACTAGAATAACACCTTAAGATACAAATAAACCAAAACCCAAATGTCACCTAGATACTCAAATGTCACCTCATGTATCCGTGGGTATGATTATACGATATGCATCACACAATCATGGATTCATCTATGCAACCAACACAAAGAACTTCAAAGAGTGCCTCAAAGTTTCTACCGGAGAGTCAAGATGAAAACGTGTGCCAACCCCTATGCATAAGTTCACAGAACCCGCAAGTTGATCACCAAAACATACATCAAGTAGATCACGTGAATATACCATTGTCACCACAGGTAAGCACATGCAAGACATACATCAAGTGTTCTCAAATCTTTAAAGACTCAATCCGATAAGATAACTTCAAAGGCAAACTCAATCCATTACAAGAGAGTAGAGGGGAGAAACATCATAAGATCCAACTATAATAGCAAAGCTCGCGATAAATCAAGATCGTGCCGAATCAAGAACACGAGAGAGAGAGAGAGAGAGAGAGAGAGAGAGATCTAACACATAGCTACTGGTACATACCCTCAGCCCCGAGGGTGAACTACTCCCTCCTCGTCATGGAGAGCGCCAGGATGACGAAGATGGCCACCGGTGATAGGTTCCCCCTCCGGCAGGGTGCCGGAACGGGCTCCCGAGAGGTTTTTGGTGGCTACAGAGGCTTGCGGCGGCAGAACTCCCGATCTAGGTTTCTTTCTGGAGGTTTCGGTATTTATAGGAGGTTTTGGCATTGAGAACAAGTCAGGAGGACCCACGGGGTGTCCACGAGGCAGGGGGCGCGCCCCAGGGGGTGGGCGCGCCCTCCACCCTCGTAGGCCCCACGAGCCTCCTCTCCGGTAACTCTTTATTCTAGTATTTTTTATATTTTCCAGGAAAAAATCTCCATTGATTTTCAGCGCATTCCAAGAACTTTTATTTCTGCACAAAAACAAGACCATGGTAGTTCTGCTGAAAACAGCGTCAGTCTGGGTTAGTTCTAACCAAATCATACCAAAAGCATGTAGAAATATTATAAACATGGCATGAATACATCAAAAATTATAGATACGTTGGAGACGTAGCAAGCATCCCCAAGCTCAATTCCTGCTCGTCCTCGAGTAGGTAAATGATAGAGACAGAATTTTTGATGTGGAATGCTACCTAACATAATTTTCAATGTAATTCTCTTTATTGTGGCATGAATGTTCAGATCCAAAAGATTCAACATAAAAGTTTAATATTGACATAAAAATAGTAATACTTCAAGCATGCTAACCAAGTAGTTTATGTCTTATCAAAATAACATAGCCAAAGAAAGCTTATCCCTACAAAATTATATAGTTTGACCATGCTTCATTTTCGTCACACAAAATGCTCCCATCATGCACAACCCCGGTTTCAGCCAAGCAATTGGTTCATACTTTTTAACGCGCTTCAGCCTTTTCAACCCTCACGCAATACATGAGCGTAAGCCATGGACATAGCACTATGGGTGGAGTAGAGTATGATGATAGGGATTATGTGAGAAAACAAAAAAAGAAGAAAGTCTCACATTGACACGGCTAATCAACGGGCTATGAAGATGCCCATCAATTGATGTCAATACTAGGAGTAGGGATTGCCATGCAACGGATGCACTAGAGCTATAAATATATGAAAGCTCATCGAAAAGAAACTAAGTGGGTGTGCATCCAACTTGCCTGCTCACGAAGACCTAGGGCATTTTGATGAAGCCCATCATTGGAATATACAAACCAAGTTCTATAATGAAAAATTCCCACTAGTATATGAAGGTGACAACATAGGAGACTCTCTATCATGAAGATCATGGTGCTACTTTGAAGCACAAGTGTGAAAAAAAAGATAGTAACATTGTCCCTTCTCTCTTTTTCTCTCATTTTTTTATTTTTTTATGCGGGCTTCTTTGGCCTCTTTTATTTTCTCCCTTTTTTTTTTATTTCGTCCGGAGTCTCATCCCGACTTGTGGGAGAATCATAGTATCCATCATCCTTTCCTCACATGGGACAATGCTCTAATAATGGAAATCATCACACTTCTATTTATTTACAACTCAAGAATTGCAACTCAATACTTAGGACAAAATATGACTCTATGTGAATGCCTCTGGCGGTGTACCGGGATATGCAATGAATCAAGAGCAACATGTATGAAAGAATTATAAAGGTGGCTTTACCACAAATATGATGTCAACTACATGATCATGCAAAGAAATATGACAATGATGGAGCGTGTCATAATAAACAGAACAGTGGAAAGTTGCATGGCAATATATCTCAGAATGGCTATGGAAATGCCATAATAGGTAGGTATGGTGGCTGTTTTGAGGAAGATATAAGGAGGTTTATGTGTGATAGAGTGTATCGTATCACGGGGTTTGTATGCAACGGTGAAGTTTGCACCAACTCTCAAGGTGATAAAGGGCAATGCACGGTACCGTAGAGGCTGGCAAATTGCGGAAGGGTAAGAGTGTGTATAATCCATGGACTCACATTAGTTATAAAGAACTCATATACTTATTGCAAAAGTTTATTAGCCCTCGAAGCAAAGTACTACTACGCATGCTCCTAGGGGAAGGGTTGGTAGGAGTTAACCATCGCACGATCCCAACCTCCACTCATAATCAAAGAACACCCCATGCTTCAAATTTGTCACACAATGTTCACCATACGTGCATGCTACGGGACTTGCCAACTTTAACACAAGTATTTCTCAATTTCATAATTACCCAACTAGCATGACTCTAACATTACCACCTTTATATCTCAAAACAATTATCAAGTATCAAATTTATCATAGTTTTTAATGCACTCCATATGAAAGTTTTTATTTTACCCAACTTGGATGCCCATCATATTAGGACTAATTTTATAACCAAAGCAAATTACCATGATGTTCTAAAAGACTCTCAAAATAATATAAGTGAAGCATGTGATTTCATCTATTTCTTGATAATAAAACCACCGCCGTTCTCTAAAAGGATATAAGTGAAGCACTAGAGCAAATGACAAACTACTCCGAAAGATATAAGTGAAGATCAATGAGTAGTTAAATAGTTATGCAACTATGTGAAGACTCTCTAACATTTAAGAAATACAGATCTTGGGATATTATTCAAACAGCAAGCAAAACAAAACAAAATGACATTTCAAGGATAGCACACATCATGTGAAGAAGCAAAAACTTAGGTTCAACCGATACTAACCGATAATTGTTGAAGAAGAAAGGTGGGATGCCTACCGGGGCATCCCCAAGCTTAGATGCTTGAGACTTCTTGTAATATTACCATTGAGGGACTTGGGCATCCCCAAGCTTGAGCTTTTGTGTCTCCTTAATTCCTCTCATATCACGGTTTCCTAGATCTTGAAAGCTTCATCCACACCAAACTCAACAAGAACTCGTGAGATAAGTTAGTATAAACCAATGCAAAAACCTTATCATTTTCTACTGTAACAAATCACTAAAATTATTATTCAACATTTCATTCTAAATTCCTCTGCATATTTAATACCCCTATCCTCAAATAGAATCGTTAAACAAGCAAACATATGCAAACAATGCAAACATAACAGCAATCTGCCAAAACAGTACAGTCTGTAAAGAATGCAAGATTCATCATACTTCCCTAACTCCAAAAATAATGAAAGTCTACCACACTTGTAGAAGATTTATCATAGCTCAATATGAAAAAACTTTCAACATTTTATCATTTTCTGACTTTTCTAGGGAATTTTTGCAACAGCGGTAAACTTTCTGTTTTTAAACAGCAACATGTATACTTGCAAAATAAGCATGGTAAAGGCTATCCTTGACATTTTGATTGGAAATATAGATGCAAAACATTATTCTAAATAACAGCAAGCAAATACTAACAAAATAAAATGACGCTCTAAGCAAAACACATATCATGTGGTGAATAAAAATATAGCTCCAAGTAAAGTTACCGATGAACAAAGACAAAATAGGGGATGCCATCCGGGGCATCCCCAAGCTTAGGCTCTTGGTTGTTGATAACCCACAAGTGTAGGGGATCACAACAGCTTTCGAGGGTAGAGTATTCAACCCAAATTTATTGATTTGACACAAGGGGAGCCAAATAATATTCTTAAGTATTAGTAGTTGAGTTGTCAATTCAACCACACCTGGATAACTTAGTATCTGCAGCAAAGTATTTAGTAGCAAAGTAGTATGATAGTAATGATAACAGTCACAAAAGTAAAGATATAAGTTTTATAGTAGTATTAACAGTAGCAACGGAAAAGTAAATAAGCGAAGCACAATATGTGAAAAGCTCGTAGGCATTGGATCAGTGATGGATAATTATGTCGGATGCGATTCCTCATGTAATAGCTATAACATAGGGTGACATGTAACTAGCTCCAATTCATCAATGTAATGTAGGCATGTATTCCGAATATAGTCATACGTGCTTATGGAAAAGAACTTGCATGACATCTTTTGTCCTACCCACCCGTGGCAGTGGGGTCCTAGTGGAAACTAAGGGATATTAAGGCCTCCTTTTAATAGAGTACCGGACCAAAGCATTAACACATAGTGAATACATGAACTCCTCAAACTACGGTCATCATCGAGAAGTATCCCGATTATTGTCACTTCAGGGTTGTCGGATCATAACACGTAATAGGTGACTATAGACTTGCAAGATAGGATCAAGAACTCACATATATTCATGAAAACATAATAGGTTCAGATCTGAAATCATGGCACTCGGGCCCTAGTGACAAGCATTAAGCATAGCAAAGTCATAGCAACATCAATCTAAGAACATAGTGGATACTAGGGATCAAACCCTAACAAAACTAACTTGATTACATGGTAAATCTCATCCAACCCATCACCGTCTAGCAAGCCTACGATGGAATTACTCACGCACGGCGGTGAGCATCATGAAATTGGTGATGGAGGATGGTTGATGATGATGATGGCGATGAATCCCCCTCTCCGGAGCCCCGAACGAACTCCAAATCAGCCCTCCCGAGAGAGATTAGGGCTTGGCGGCGGCTCCATATCGTAAAACGCGATGAAACTTTCTCTCTGATTTTTTTCTCCGTGAAACGGAATATATAGAGTTGGAGTTGAGGTCGGTGGAGCTCCAGGGGGCCCACGAGATAGGGGGCGCGCCCAGGGGGGAGGGCGCGCCCCACCCTCGTGGACAGCGTGTGGGCCCCATGACCTTGATTCTTTCGCCAATATTTTTTATATTTTCCAAAAGTTATCTCCATGGATTTTCAGGTCATTCCGATAACTTTTGTTTTCTGCACATTAAACAACACCATGGCAGTTCTGCTAAAAACAACGTCAGTCCGGGTTAGTTTTATTCAAATCATGCAAGTTAGAGTCCAAAACAAGGGCAAAAGTGTTTGGAAAAGTAGATACGTTGGAGATGTATCAACTCCCCCAAGCTTAAACCTTTGCTTGTCCTCAAGCAATTCAGTTGATAAATTGAAAGTGATAAAGAAAAACTTTTACAAACTCTATTTGCTCTTGTTGTTGTAAATATGTAAAGCCAGCATTCAAGTTTTCAGCAAAGATTATGAACTAACCATATTCACAATAACACTTAGGTCTCACATTTACTCATATCAATGGCATAATCAGCTCATGAGCAATAATAATAAAACTTCGGATGACAACACTTTCTCAAAACAATCATAATATGATAAAACAAGATGGTATCTCGCTAGACCTTTCTGAGACCGCAAAACATAAATGCAGAACACCTTTAAAGATCAAGGACTGACTAAACATTGTAATTCATGGTAAAAGAGATCCAGTCAAGTCATACCCAATATAAACTAATAGTAATACATACAAATAACAATGTGCTCTCCAGCGGGTGCTTTTTAATAAGAAGGTGATGACTCAACATGAAAGTAAATAGATAGGCCCTTCGCAGAGGGAAGCGGGGATTTGTAGAGGTGCCAGAGCTCGATTTTAAAATAGAGATGGATAACATTTTGAGCGGCATACTTTCACTGTCAACGCAACAACTATGAGATCTCGATATCTTCCATGCTACATACATTATAGGCGGTTCCCAAACAGAATAGTAAAAGTTTATACTCCCCCACCACCTACAAGCATCAATCCATGGCTTGCTCGAAACAACGAGTGCCTCCAACTAACAACAGCCACAGGGAGTTTTGTTTAATTATTTTGATTTGCTTTGATCTTTTGATCATGGGAATTTGGGCATCCCGGTTACCGGCCATTTTCTCGTGAATGAGGAGCGGAGTCCACTCCTCTTGAGAATAACCCACCTAGCATGGAAGATACGGACAACCCTAGTTGAAACATGAGCTGCTCGAGCATACAAAACAGAATTTCATTTGAAGGTTTGGAGTTTGGCACATATAAATTTACTTGGAATGGCAGGTAGATACCGCATATAGGAAGGTATGGTGGACTCATATGGAATAACTTTGGGGTTTATGGAGTTTGGATGCACAAGCAGTATTACCGCTTAGTACAAGTGAAGACTATCAAAAGATTGGGAAGCGACCAACTGAGAGAGCGACAACAGTCATGAACATGCATTAAAATTAATTTACACCAAGTACAAGCATCAGTAGGATATAATCTACCATGAACATAAATATCGTGATGGCTATGTTGATTTGTTTCAGCTAAATGCATGAACATGTGCCAAGTCGAGTCACTCAATTTATTCAAAGGAGGATACCATCCCATCATACCACATCATAATCATTTTAATAGCATGTTGGCACGCAAGGTAAACCATTATAACTCATAGCTAATTAAGCATGGCACAAGCAACTATAATCTCTAAATGTCATTGCAAATATGTTTACTTCATAATAAGCTGAATCAGGAACGATGAACTCATCATATTTACAAAAACAAGAGAGGTCGAGTTCATATCAGCTTTTCTCATCTCAATCAGGCCATCATATATCGTCATTATTGCCTTTCACTTGCACGACTGAACTATGTGTATAATAATAATAGTGCACGTGCATTGGACTAAGCTGTAATCTGCAAGCATTCAACTCAAGAGAGAAGACAAGTAATATGGGCTCTAAGTTAAATCAACAATCATGCATATGAGAGCCACTAAGCATTTTCAATATGGTCTTCTACTCTCGACCCCCAAAGGAAATGAAATAAATAAAACTATTTACACGGGAAAGCTCCCAACAAGCAAGAAGAAGAACGAGAAATCTTTTTGGGTTTTCATTTTAATTACTATTACAAGCATGGAAATTAAATTGACTAATTTTTTTGGTTTTTCTTAAGGTTTATCAAACACACAAGAAGAAAGCTAGAAAAAGAAATTAAACTAGCATGGATAATACAATGAAAGAGTATGAGCACCGACGACTAGAATAGTGTGAACATGAATGTAAGGTCGGTGAGAAATACGTACTCCCACAAGCTTAGGCTTTTGGCCTAAGTTGGTCTATTGCCAAGGACCGCGACTACTCTCCCAGGTGTACTGAGGGGTGTAATCAGGATACCACTGACTAGCGATCTCCTCTAGATCCCACTGATAAGATGATGGACGATGAGGGTCCAGTGGAGGTTCTGGCTCAGGTTCTGGAGCGGATGCCTGTCCTAGATGAGCATACACCGCTTCAGGCGAGACAAGATAATTAACTGCAATCAAATCAAACAACAGAGGCGCGGGCAGGAAAATAATCTCATTGTGTTTCTTATTAAATCTCAAGTTATACAGGAGCATCTTATCATCATTGTGAACAGTAAACTCATGTGCTACCATGCTCCTGTAATCTAAAAGGTAAGGAGGCAATATTGTCTCCTCTTTCTCATAATGCCTAATAGGTATCTCAAAATGTTTAGCAAGATGTGCAACATAGATACCTCCAAAGATGGGGCCTTTTGTACGGCTCAGGCTTAGCCGTTTAGCGATAACGGCACCCATACTAAAACTATTATCACCAAACAAGGCATGGAATAGAATAATAATATCGGGAACACTGAAGTTTCCCCTATTTCCACGACCAATTAAGCATCGACTAGCAAATAAGGCAAAGTAGCGTAAAACAGGAAAGTGTATGCTAGTGATTCTCGCATCGGAACCCTTCTTTGGATCCCCTACAGTAATGGTGTTAACAAAGCCATCCACATCTTTACAATGTGGTTCATCTAATCTGCCCTCAAAGGGTATTCTACATACCGCGCAAAAATTACGTAAAGACATTTCCTTGAATTCATCATATAAATGAAATGATACTGATGGAGGTGAATTCTTAGGATAATAATAAAAGTTTTGCACGAAAGTATTTGTGAGTAGGAATACTGATCGATCCGGTCGTGGAGGAAGTCGGGGAGGCCTGCATTTTCAATCAAAGAATAAAAGTCTTCATAATACCTGGCTTCTCTCAAGAAATTATCACAGGGCCATTCACACGGTCGTACTTCCGCTACGCGAGGAAGATTATACTTGGCCTTTTCCTTCTATTTAGCTTGTTTATCCTGGGAGCCCTAGCTAGAAGAGCCCCTCAAAAATCTCCTTATCATTTTCTGAAAATTTCTGAAATTTTTAGTAACTTCAAAATAAAAGTGAATAAAACTAAACAAGATTGGTAGCAACTACTCCTACAAGTGCCTAGAGCCTATATCATGCATTATAATTACTTGGGACCTCATAAATTTGACATGCAAGCTCAAGAACAGGGTTACCTATGCAGCAAAAATTTTCAATGAATAAAGCACTAGAACAAAAACTAATTGGACCAATGGAGGAGTCACATACCAAGCAACAATCTCACAAAGCAATTTTGTGAATGGAGCTTTGAGCAAGCAGATCGAAAATCACAGCAAAACGAGCTAGAACTCGTGCTTGAGCTGGATGAGGATTTTTTTGGGAAGAAGATGGAGTGTGTGGGTCCAGGAATAAGTGGAGGGGGGCCACCATGGGCCCACGAGAATGGGGGCGCGCCCAGGGGGTGTGGGCACGCCCTCCACCCTCGTGGCCAGGTGCTTGCCCCCCTGCAGTGTTTTCAGTGCCTAAAATCCTCAAATAATCCATAAAAAATCATACTAAATTTGCAGGGCATTTGGAGCACTTTTATTTTCGGATATGTTTTTATTGCACGGATAATTCAGAAAACAGACAGATAATACTATTTTTGCTTTATTTATTCTAAATAACAGAAAGTAAAAAGAGGGTACATAAGGTTGCGCCTTCTAGTTTCATCCATCTCATGATCATCAAAATGAATCCACTAATAAGGTTGATCAAGTTTCGTTAACAAACTCATTCCGAATAACACGGAACCGGAGAAATTTCGAATAACACTAGGTTACCTCAACGGGGATATGAACATCCCCAACAATAAGAATATCATACTTTTTCTTGATAGTTGGAAGAGGAAATTAAAAACCTCCAATAATGACAGTTGGAATTTTTTCAATAGAATTGATGTTATGAACTTGAGGTTGTTTCCTCGGAAAGTGTATCGTATGCTCATTACCATTACCATGAAAAGTGACATTGCCTTTGTTGCAATCAATAACAGCCCCTGCAATATTCAAAAAGGGTCTACCAAGTGTAATCGACATACTATCGTCCTCGGGAATATCAAGAATAACAAAGTCTGTTAAGATAGTGACATTTGCAACCACAACAGGCACATCCTCACAAATACCGACAGGTATAGTAGTTGATTTATCAGCCATTTGCAAAGATATTTCAGTAGGTGTCAGCTTATTCAATTCAAGTCTTTGATATAAAGAGAGAGGCATAACGCTAACACCAGCTCCAAGATCACATAAAGCAGTTTTAACATAATTTCTTTTAATGGAGCATGGTATAGTTGGTACCCCGGGGTCTCCAAGTTTCTTTGGTATTCCACCCTTAAAAGTATAATTGGCAAGCATGGTGGAAATTTTAGCTTCCGGTATCTTTCTTTTATTTGTAATGATATCCTTCATGTACTTAGCATAAGGATTTAATTTAAGCATATCAGTTAAGCGCATACGTAAGAAGATAGGTCTAATCATTTCAGCAAAGCACTCAAAATCCTCATCATCCTTTGTCTTGGATGGTTTAGGAGGAAAGGGCATGGGTTTCTGAACCAATGGTTCTCTTTCTTTACCATGCTTCCTAGCAATAAAGTCTCTCTTATCATAACGTTGATTCTTTGATTGTGGGTTATCAAGATCAACAGCAGGTTCAACCTCTACTTCATTGTTATTGCTAGGTTGAGCATCAACATGAACATTATCACTAACATTATCACTAGGTTCATGTTCATCAAGTGTGTCTACAATAGGTTCACTAGAAGCATGCAAAGTCCTATCGTTTTTCTTTTTCTTCTTTTTGGAAGAACTAGGTGCCTCTAAATTATTTCTCTAAGAATCCTGCTCAATTATCTTAGGGTGGCCTTTAGGATACAAAGGTTCCTGAGTCATTCTACCAGTTCTAGTAGCCACTCTAATAGCAAAGTCATGTTTATTATTTAATTCATCGAGCAAATCACTTTGAGCTTTAAGTACTTCCTCAGCTTGAGTGGTAACCATAGAAGCATATTTTCTAATGAGTTCAAGTTCACCTTGAACTCTAGCCATATAATCACTCAAGCGTCCTATTTCGAAAGCATTATTCTTTAATTATCTACCAACATAAGCATTAAAACTTTCTTGTCTAGCCATAAAGTCATCGAATTCATCTAAGCATGGGCTATGAAATTTAGTAGACGGGATTTCAACTTTATCATATCTATAGAGAGAATTTACCTTTACTACCTGTGTCGGGTTATCAAGACAATGTGTTTCTTCAATAGGTAGATTAAGACCATGTATTTCTTCAATAGGAGGTAAATTCTTAATATCTTCAGCTTTAATACCTTTTTCTTTCATTGATTTCTTTGCCTCTTGCATATCTTCAGGACTGAGAAATAGAATACCTCCCTTCTTCGGAGTTAGTTTAGGAATAGGCTCAGAAAGAGTCCAATTATTTTCATTAGTCAACATATTATTCAATAGTAATTACGTTTGGTCGACAGTTCTTTCCCTGAAAGCACAACCAGCACAACTATCCAAGTAGTCCTTGGAAGCATCGGTTAGTCCATTATAAAAGATATCAAGTATTTCATTTTTCTTAAGAGGGTGATTGGGCAAAGCATTAAGTAACCGGAGGAGCCTCCCCCAAGATTGTGGGAGACTCTCTTCTTTGATTTGCACAAAATTATATATTTCCCGCAAGGCAGCTTGTTTCTTATGAGCAGGGAAATATTTAGCAGAGAAGTAATAAATCATATCACAGGGACTACGCACACAACCAGGATCAAGAGAATTAAACCAAGTCTTAGCATCACCCTTTAATGATAACGGAAATATCTTAAGGATATAATAATAGCGAGACTTCTCATCATTAGTAAATAGGGTGGCTTTATCATTTAACTTGGTAAGATGTGCCACAACAGTTTCAGATTCATAGCCATAAAAAGGATCAGATTCTACCAAAGTAATTATTTCAGGATCAACGGAGAATTCATAATCCTTATCAGTAACACAGATAGGTGAAGTAGCAAAAGCGGGGTCAGGTTTCATTCTAGCATTAAGGGATTGCTGCTTCCATTTAGCTAATAACTTCTTAAGATCACATCTATGTTTGCAAGCAAAAATAGCTCTAGCAGCTTCCTCATCCATAACATAACCCTCAGGAACAACAGGTAATTCATAATCGGGGGAGAACTTTCATCATCACTATCATCAATAATAGCATCTTCAATAATTTCATTCTCTCTAACCCTAGCAAGTTGTTCATCAAGAAATTCACCTAATGGCAAAGTAGTATCACACACAGAAGTAGTTTCATCATAAGTATCATGCATAGCAGAAGTGGCATCATCAATAACATGCGACATATCATAATTCATAGCAGTAGCAGGTTTAGGCGTCGCAAGCTTACTCAAAACAGAAGGAGAATCTAGTGCAGAGCTAGATGGCAGTTCCTTACCTCCCCTCGTAGTTGAGGGGAAAATCTTGGTTCTTTCGTCTTTCAAGTTCCTCATAGTGATCAACATATATCAATCCCAAGTGACTCAACGAATAGAGCTATGCTCCCCGGCAACGGCGCCATAAATTATTCTTGATAACCCACAAGTGTAGGGGATCGCAACAGCTTTCGAGGGTAGAGTATTCAACCCAAATTTATTGTTTCGACACAAGGGGAGCCAAAGAATATTCTTAAGTATTAGCAGTTGAGTTGTCAATTCAACCACACCTGGATAGCTTAGTATCTGCAGCAAAGTATTTAGTAGCAAAGTAGTATGATAGTAATGGTAACAGTGGCAAAAGTAAAGATAGCAGTTTTATAGTAGTTGTAACAGTAGCAACGGAAAAGTAAATAAGCGAAGCACAATATGTGAAAAGCTCGTAGGCATTGGATCAGTGATGGATAATTATGTCGAATGTGATTCCTCATGTAATAGCTATAACATAGGGTGACACAGAACTAGCTCCAATTCATCAATGTAATGTAGGCATGTATTCCGAATATAGTCATATGTGCTTATGGAAAAGAACTTGCATGACATCTTTTGTCCTACCCTCCTGTGGTAGCGGGGTCCTAGTGGAAACTAAGGGATATTAAGGGCCCCTTTTAATAGAGTACCGGACCAAATCATTACCACATAGTGAATACATGAACTCCTCAAACTACGGTCATCACTGAGAAGTATCCCGATTATTGTCACTTCGGGGTTGTCGGATCATAACACGTAATAGGTGACTATAGACTTGCAAGATAGGATCAAGAACTCACATATATTCATGAAAACATAATAGGTTCAGATCTGAAATCATGGCACTCGGGCCCTAGTGACAAGCATTAAGCATAGCAAAGTCATAGCAACTTCAATCTCAGAACATAGTGGATACTAGGGATCAAACACTAACAAAACTAACTTGATTACATGGTAAATCTCATCCAACCCATCACCGTCCAGCAAGCCTACGATGGAATTACTCACGCACGGCGGTGAGCATCTTGAAATTGGTGACGGAGGATGGTTGATGATGACGTTGGCGACGAATCCCCCTCTCCGAAGCCCCGAACGGACTCCAGATCAACCCTCCCGAGAGAGATTAGGGCTTGGCGGCGGCTCTGTATCGTAAAACGTGATGAAACTTTCTCTCTGACTTTTTCTCCATGAAAGCGGAATATATAGAGTTGGAGTTGAGGTCGGTGGAGCTCGGGGGCCCACGAGATAGAAGCGCGCCCCCACCCTCGTGGGACAGGTGTGGGTCCCCCTGGCCTTGATTCTTTCGCCAATATTTTTATATTTTCCAAAAATTATCTCCGTGGATTTTCAGGTCATTCCGAGAACTTTTCTTTTACGCACATTAAACAACACCATGGCGATTCTGCTTTGAAAACAGCGTCAGTCCGGGTTAGTTTCATTCAAATCATGCAAGTTAGAGTCCAAAACAAGGGCAAAAGTGTTTGGAGAAGTAGATACGTTGGAAACGTATCAGTTGTCCTTGAATATTACCTTGGGGTGCCTTGGGCATCCCCAATCTTAGGCTCTTACCACTCCTTATTCCATAGTCCATCGAATCTTTACCCAAAACTTGAAAACTTCACAACACAAAACTCAACAGAAAACTCGTAAGCTCCGTTAGTATAAGAAAATAAATCACCACTTAGGTACTGTTGTGAACTCATTCTAAATTCATATTGGTTTAATATCTACTATATTCCAACTTCTCTATGGTTCATACCCTCCGATACTACTAATAGATTCATCAAAATAAGCAAACAACACATAGAAAACAGAATCTGTCAAAAACAAAACAGTCTGTAGTAATTTGTATCATTCGAATACTTCTTTAACTCAAACAATTCTGAAATAAATTGGTGTACCTTAGTAATTTGTCTATTAATCATCTGCAAAAATAATCAACCTAAAAGCACTCTTCAGTTAAAAATGGCAGCTAATCTCGTGAGCGCAAAAGTTTCTGTTTTTTACAGCAAGATCACAAAGACTTCACCCAAGTCTTCCCAAAGGTTCTACTTGGCACAAACACTAATTAAAACATGAAAACACACCTAAACAGAGGCTAGATTAATTATTTATTACTAAACAGGAACAAAAATCAAGGAACAAAAATAAAAGATAAGAATTGAAACATAAAAGATAAGAATTGAAACATAAAGAGAGCATCATGATGATTTCAATGATGCTCACATAAAAGATAAGAATTGAAACATAAAGAGAGCATCATGAAGAATATGACTAGCACATTTAAGTCTAACCCACTTCCTATGCATAGGGATTTTGTGAGCAAACAACTTATGGGAACAATAATCAACTAGCATACGAAGGCAAAACAAGTGCAACTTCAAAATTTTCAACACATAGAGAGGAAATTTGATATTATTGCGATATGTAAGAGCACATGTTCCTCTCTCATAATAATTTTCAGTAGCATCATGAATGAATTCAACAATATAACTATCACATACATCATTCTTTTCATGATGCACAAGCATATAATTTTTATTACTCTCCACATAAGCAAATTTCTTCTCATGAATAGTAGTGGGAGCAAACTCGACAAAATAACTATCATGTGAGGCATAATCCAATTGAAAATTAAAATCACGATGAAAAGTTTCATGGTTATCATTAATCTTTATAGCATACGTGTCATCACAATAATCATCATAAATAGGAGGCATGCTCTCATCATAATAAATTTGCTCAACAAAACTTGGGGGACTAAACATATCATCTTCATCAAACATAGCATCCCCAAGCTTGTGGCGTTGCATATCATTAGCATCATGGGTATTCAAAGAATTCATACTAATAACATTGCAATCATGCTCATCATTCAAAGATTTAGTGCCAAACATTTTAATGCATTCTTCCTCTAGCAATTGAGCACAATTATCAGAATCCTTATTTTCACAGAAGACATTAAAAAGATGAAGCATATGAGGCACCCTCAATTCCATTTTTTTTGTAGTTTTCTTTTATAGAATAAACTAGTGATAAAACAAGAAACAAAAAGTTTCGATTGCAAGATCTAAAGATATACCTTCAAGCACTCACCTCCCCCGCAACGGTGCCAGAAAAGAGCTTGATGTCTACTACACAACCTTCTTCTTGTAGACGTTGTTGGGCCTCCAAGTGCAGAGGTTTGTAGGACAGTAGCAAATTTCCCTCAAGTGGATGACCTAAGGTTTATCAATCCGTGGGAGGCGTGGGATGAAGATGGTCTCTCTCAAACAACCCTGCAACCAAATAATAAAGAGTCTCTTGTGTCCCCAACACACCCAATACAATGGTAAATTGTATAGGTGCACTAGTTCGGCAAAGAGATGGTGATACAAGTGCAACATGGATGATAGATATAGGTTTTTGTAATCTGAAAATATAAAAACAGCAAGGTAACAAGTGGTAAAAGTGAGCGTAAACGGTATTGAAAAGCTAGGAAACAAGGCCTAGGGTTCATACTTTCACTAGTGCAAGTTCTCTCAACAATGATAACATAATTGGATCATATAACTATCCCTCAACATGCAACAAAGAGTCACTCCAAAGTCACTAATAGCGGAGAACAAACGAAGAGATTACTGTAGGGTACGAAACCACCTCAAAGTTATTCTTTCTCAATCTATTCAAGAGTACGTAGTAAAATAACACGAAGCTATTTTTTTGTTCGGTCTATCCTAGAGTTCGTACTAGAATAACACCTTAAGATACAAATCAACCAAAACCCTAATGTCACCTAGATACTCCAATGCCACCTCAATTATCCGTGGGTATGATTATACGATATGCATCACACAATCTCACATTCATCTATTCAACCAACACAAAGAACTTCAAAGAGTGCCCCAAAGTTTCTACGGGAGAGTCAAGACGAAAACGTGTGCCAACCCCTATGCATAAGTTCACTGAACCCGCAAGTTGATCACCAAAACATACATCATGTTGATCACGTGAATATCCCATTGTCACCACAGATAAGCACATGCAAGACATACATCAAGTGTTCTCAAATCCTTAAAGACTCAATCCGATAAGATAACTTCAAAGGGAAAACTCAATCCATTACAAGAGAGTAGAGGGGGAGAAACATCATAAGTTCCAACTATAATAGCAATGGAACGAGCTACTGACTTATTGGAAATAATACATACAGATGTATGCGGTCCGATGAGTGTTGAGGCTCGTGGCGGGTATCGTTATTTTCTTACCTTCACAGATGATTTGAGCAGATATGGGTATATCTACTTAATGAAGCATAAGTTTGAAACATTTGAAAAGCTCAAAGAATTTCAGAGTGAACTGGAAAATCATCGCAACAAGAAAATAAAGTTTCTACGATCTGATCATGGAGGAGAATATTTGAGTTACGAGTTTGGTCTTCATTTGAAACAACATGGGATAGTTCACAACTTACGCCACCTGGAACACCACAATGAAATGGTGTGTCCGAACATCGTAACCATACTTTATTGGATATGGTGCAATCTATGATGTCTCTTACTGATTTACCGCTATCATTTTGGGGTTATGCTTTGGAGACGGCTGCATTCATTTTAAATAGGGCACCATCAAAATCTGTTGAAATGACGCCTTATGAATTGTGGTTTGGCAAGAAACCAAAGTTGTCGTTTCTTAAAGTTTGGGGTTGTGATACTTATGTGAAAAAGCTTCAACCTGATAAGCTCGAACCCAAATTCGAGAAGTGTGTCTTCATAGGATACCCAAAGAAAATTATTGGCTACACCTTCTATCACAGATCCGAAGGCAAGATATTCGTTGCTAAAAATGGGTCCTTTCTAGAGAAGGAGTTTCTCTCAAAAGATGTGAGTGGGAGGAAAGTAGAACTTGATGAGGTAATTGTTCCTTATTGGAAAGTAGTTCATCACAGAAATCAGTTCCAGTGATTCCTACACCAATTAGTGAGGACGTTATAGATGATGATCATGAAACTTCAAATCAAGTTACTACCGAACCTCGTAGCTCAACCAGAGTACGATCCGCACGAGAGTGGTACGATAATACTATTCTGGAAGTCATGTCGCTAGACCATGGTGAACCTACGGACTATGAGGAAGCGATGATGAGCCCAGATTCCGCAAAATGGCTTGAGGCCATGAAATGTGAGATAGGATCCATGTATGAGAACAAAGTGTGGACTTTGGTAGACTTGCCCAATGATCGGCAAGCCATAGAAAATAAATGGATCTTCAAGAAGAAAATCGACGCTGATGGTAATGTTACTGACTACAAAGCTCGACTAGTTGCGAAAGGTTTTTGACAAGTTCAAGGAGTTAACTACAACGAGACCTTCTCACCTGTAGAGATGCTTAAATCTGTCTGAATCATGTTAGCAATTGCCCCATTTTATGATTATGAAATTTGGAAG
Organism: Aegilops bicornis; assembly: GCA_021605145.1. Classification (NCBI taxonomy): domain Eukaryota; kingdom Viridiplantae; phylum Streptophyta; class Magnoliopsida; order Poales; family Poaceae; genus Aegilops; species Aegilops bicornis. The sequence goes on from CM038671.1 coordinate 713,962,219, forward strand.
ATGGATGTCTGATGTCGATTGAAGCTACATCGGTATTTCCCCAAAGAGGAAGGGTTGATGCAGCACATCGGTGGTAGGTATTTCCTTCAGATATGAAACCAAGGTTATCGAACCAGTAGGAGAGCCAAGCAACACAACATAAACATCCCCTACACACAAAGAACAACACCTCACAACCCGGCGTGTTAAAGGGGTTGTCAATACCTTTCGGGGTACGACGCCTCAAGATAGGCAAAGGGCGTGAGGTAAATTTGTAGATGGGATAAATAGATCACGGAACAAATAAATTGCAGTAAGGTATTTTTGTATTTTTAGTTTAATACATCTGAAATAAACGCAAGGAAAAATAGATCGCAAGGCAAATATATGAGAAAGAAGACCCGGGGGCGTAGGTTTCACTAGTGGCTTCTCTCGAGAAAAAATAGCAAAAGGTGGATGAAGAAATTACTGTTGGGCAATTGATAGAACTTCAAATACTCATGACGATATCCAGGCAATGATCATTACATAGGCATCACGTCCAAGATTAGTAGACCGACTTACACGCATCTACTACTATTACTCCATACATCGACCGCTATCCAGCATGCAACTAGTGTATTAAGTTCATGGAAAAACGGAGTAATGCAATAAGAACGATGACATGATGTAGACAAGATCCGTTTATCTATTGCGGCAGATATGGATCCCGTCTTTTTATCCTTAGTAGCAATGGTACATACGTGTCGGTTCCCTTTCTGTCACTCGGATCAAGCACCGTAAGATCGAACCCACTACCGGGCACCTCTTCCCATTGCAAGATAAATAGATCAAGTTGACCAAAAAAACCCAAATATCGGAGAAGAAATACGAGTCTATAAGAGATCACGCATATAAGAGATCAAAGAACTCAAATAACTTTCATGGATATAAAAAGATATAACTGATCATAAACTCGAAGTTCATCTGATCCCAACAAAAGCACCGCAAAAAGGACTTACATCATATGGATCTCCAAGAGATCATTGTATTGATAATCAAGAGAGAGAGAGAGAGAGGAAGCCATCTAGCTACTAAATATGGACCCGAAGGTCTACAAAGAACTACTCATGCATCATCGGAGAGGCGCCAATGGAAGTGGTGAACCCCTCCGTGATGGAGTCTAGATTGGATCTCGGTGTTCTGGACTATGCGGCGACTGGATGAAAATTTTGTCGACTCACTAGGGTTTCTAGAATATTGGGGTATTTATAGAGCAAAGAGTCGGTCCAGGGGGCACCCGAGGTGGACACAACCCACCTGGGCGCGCCTGGGCCTCCTGGCGTGCCCTGGTGGGTTGTACCCTCCTCGGGACTCCCCCCAGGTGCAACCAGGGCCCGTTGTGTTCCTTCTGGCCCATAAAAATCATCGTAAATTGGCGTGGCATTTGGAGTCCTTCTGATATTGATTTCATGCAATGTAAAAAACATGCAGAAAACAACAACTGGCACTTGGCACTATGTCAATAGGTTAGTACCAAAAAATGATATAAAATGACTTTATAATGATTATAAAACATCCAAGATTGATAATAAAATAGCATGAAATAATAAAAAATTATAGATACGTTGGAGACGTATCAACATCCCCAAGATTAACTCATGCTCGTCCTCGAGTAGGTAAGTGATAAAAATAGAATTTTTGATGTGGAGTGTTGTTTATCATGTCATATCATATTCTTTTCTTCATAGCATGGACATTTGGACTTTTATGTGATTCAAAACAATAGTCTAGTTTTGACATAATAATTTAGATACTCAAGCATATCAACAAGCAACCATGTCTTTCAAAATATCAATGCTAAAACAAGTTATCCCTAGCCCATCATGCTCAAACATTGACCCATTCATGAAACACACTCGAATATTAGCTACACCCAATACTTAAGTACGATCATATTGTCCCCTAGTTGGTGCTTTTATAAGAGAGGATGGAGGCTCAATAAAAATTGCATAAAGTAAAAGAGAGGCCCTTCACAGAGGGAAGCATGGACTTGTAGAGGTGCCAGAGCTCAAATCGAAAGAATAGAGATAAAAACATTTGGGGAGGTATATCCATCCCACCAACGAAAACGATTTGGAGCATCCCAACACTTTCCATGCTAGATATATCATAGGCGGTTCCCAAACAGAAAATAAAGTTTATTCCTTTTTCCACCATAACTTTCACTTTCCATAGCTAACCGTATCCACGGGTGCCCTCCATACCAACACTTTCCAAGGAATTTATTATTTGACAACATAAAGTAAATTCATTTTTGCATTTCGGGACTGGGCATCCCTAATACCTTTTCCTTACTCTCGTGCAGTGACAAGTGAATAAACACTCATCGTGAGAATAACACATCTAGCATGGAAAATATTAGCTACGCGTTACCGTTCCGCGAGCGAAACAAACACACAGAAGAGAAGTTAATTTTGAAAATTAGAGATGGCACATGAAAATTTGCTCAGAACGGCAAAAGAATACCACATATAGGTAGATATAATGGACTCATGTGGCAAAACTGGTTTAAAGGATTTTGGATGCACAAGTAGAGGTGATACTTGGTGCAAAATGAAGGCTAGCAAAAAGATCGAGAAGCGACCAACCAATAAACGAATAATCTCATAAGCAAGCATTAAGCATAATTAACACCAAGTAATGCACCACAAGTAGGATATAATTTTCATTGCATGATTATTGACTTTCGTGAATGCATAGGGAATCACAAACCTTAACACCAATATTCTTACTAGAGCACAATTACTCACCAACATAACTCACATATCACATCATCATATCTCAAAACTATTACTAAGAATCAAGTTTATTTTGTCCAATTATCTTTATGACATATAATCCTTCTTGGATATCTATCACTTTGGGACTAATTTTCATGTGTTGCTTTTCATAAGCTCAAACAAATATAAGTGAAGATCATGAGCATAACATATTTTCTTTCTCTCAAAATAATTTAAGTGAATCAAGAGAGAATTTCTTAAAAAATTTACTAACTCTCAAATAAATCTAAGTGAAGCAACAGAGCATTTCTTCAAAAATACTAAGCACACCGTGCTAAAAAATATACAAGTGAAGCACTAGAGCAAGTCCATTGCTCATAAAATTTTAAGTGAAGCATAGAGAGCAATTCTAACAAGTCATGGCATAATTTTGGCTCTCCCAAATAGATGTGTCTAGAAAGGATTGATGACTTAAAACACAAAATAAAACAAGCAAAGGCATATATCATACAAGACGCTCCAAGCAAAACACATATCATGTGACGAATAAAAATATAGTCTCGAGTAAAATACCGATGGTCGTTAGAAGAAAGAGGGGATGCCACTCGAGGGCATACCCAAGCTTAGTTGGTTGCTAATTATTGGATAATAGCTTGGGATGTCGGGGCATCCCCAATCTTAGGCTCTTCTATCCTTCTTTCATCCATCGTAAGATAACCCAAAACTTGAAAACTTCAATCACACAAAACTCAACAAAACCCTTGTGAGATCCGTTAGTAAAAGAAAGCAAACTACTACTATAAGTGTTGTGTCAAACCAATTCTTATTTTGTTTTTGTATTATATCTACTGTATTCCAAATTTTCTATGGCAAAAACTCATCAAAGAAAACCATAGAGCCATCAAAATAAGCACACAACACAAAGAAAACAGAATCTGTCAAAACAGAACAGTCTGTAGTAATATGGAACTTTCGAATACTTATGTAACTCCAACAATTCTACAAAATTAGGATGACCAGAATAATTTGTATATTAATCTTCTGCAAAAAGAATCAGGGCAAAGTCTCATTTCTGCGATTTATGATAATTATTTTCACAAGCGCAAAGTTTCTATCTTTTTCAGCAAGATCAAACAACTACCACCCCGGAAGATCCTAAAGGCTTTACTTGGCACAAACATTAATTACAACACAAAATCACAATCATACCAGTAGAATAATTGTTCTAACACTCAAGAACATAAAGCAAAAAGCAAAAATAAATTTTATTCATTGGGTTGCCTCCCAACAAGCGTTATAGTTTTACGCCCTTAGCTAGGCATAAAGCAAGGATCTAAGTTTTGTCATCTTTGGTGCTAGATCCATAAGATGCCCTCATGATTGATTCATATGGTGGCTTAATTCTTGTTCTAGGAAATTGTTCCATACCCTTCCTCAAAGTAAATTGGAACTTAATATTGCCTTCTTTCATATCAATCGCTGCACCGATAGTGCGTAAAAACGGTTTACCAAGAATAATTGAACAAGACGGATTGCAATCAATATCAAGCACAATAAAATCTATGGGCACATAATTTATATTTGAAAGAATAAGAACATCATTAATTCTTCCCATAGGTTTTTAATAGTAGAATCCGCTAAGTGCAAATTTAAAGAGCATTCTTCAATATCGGTAAGACCAAGCACATCGCATAAAGATTTCGGAATTGTAGAAACACTAGCACCCAAGTCACATAAAGCAAAACACTCATAATTTTTAATCTTGACTTTGATAGTAGGTTGCCATTCATCATTCAATTTTCTAGGAATTGAAACTTCTAATTCCAATTTTTCTTCAAAAACTTTCATCATGGCATCAACAGTATGTTTAGTAAAAGCTTTATTTTGTTCATAAGCATGGGGTGAATTTATCATGGATTGTAACAAAGAAATACAATCAATCAAAGAGCAACTATCATAATTAAAGTCCTTTTAATCCAAAAGAGTGGGCACATCACTAGTTAAAGTTTTGACCTCTTCAAACCCACTTTCATCAAAATTTTCAACAAGATTTTCACCCTCCGAAATATTGGGATGCCTTCTACCTAAAGTTGACTCTTCTCTAGTTCCTTTTTCATCAATCTTATCTATAATACCTAATAGTTTATCCCCACTAACCTATTTCTCTTGACATGCAGTCTATCTACCTCATCTCAACATGCAGCTTGCCATCTCAGCACTCAGGCCACATCAGTGGATTTTAGAAACGCACGCGCAGGTTAGTTCAGGAAAAAGAATATTACTCCACTTTGTTTGTCCAGTGCAAGCAAGGCGCGTCGTCCGTTGATATTACACCTTGCGCGATCATACCTCTATTTTTCTGGCCTGCTAATTAGTATCCCATTATATCTCTGATTGGCCAGGCACGGGCCACGCAGCCGCAATCTACGCCCGTAAGACCAACCAGTAACGCGTGAAGGACACAAATCGACGCGAAGGAGAATTTTGGTTCGCGTCAGACCAGCCAGTAGTGCGAAGCGCGCACACAGCCAATTTCATCCAAGCGATGCATGTCGCCACTTAATTAGGTTCAGTTAATTAGTACTCTTGCCTAAACGGATGCATGCAGTCAATTATGGCTGAATTGGATCGTGCTTGGTCTTGGTACTTTTGGCCCGTCGGTCTATTCCCTTCCTAACATTAATTTACAGGCGCATTATCACCAGAGTTTCCATTCATTCCGTCGCCTCCCTATTTTCCCTTTCTCTTCGTCTTCTCTATCCGATTCCACTCGCACAAATAAATCAACCCATTGGCTTATGTTTGGATTCAGTTTGACAATATATAGCCAGACATTGCAACACAACAAAATTGAAACATCTCACCTTCAGGAGCGATGATGGCGTTGATGGCCAGGTGCCGCTGCCAGCCAAGCATTTCGTGTGTCATCGGCGCCCGATGCCCCTGTAATCTTCGCAGTTGAACCGAGTTATGCACCCTGTTGCCGATGAATAAGGCCCCATACGTCCCGCTGCCCCCAAGCCATGCACCCCTTGGTCGACCAGAGCTCGGTGTGCCACCATCCGCGTCCTCCTCCAACATCAGCCGCACCAAAGGTGGGGGCTCTCCTTCCTCTCCATCTCCATAGATCTGAGCAATTGTTTTGTGTTAGTTTGAGTTGGAAGCTCTGTTCGTGTGTGGTGGGAACTATATTGGCTAGGAAGCCTTATATTTAGAAGAAAGCTTTGTTCTGTCTCTGGCCACCTCCTCCATGTCTCAGCAAAGTCCGGTCTTTCTCTCTCACGGTTTACCAACAATCCTCTCTTACTCAAGCTTTGCCCTCAAGCATGTGCCGAGATACTCTATGGGTCATGCTCTTCTCTCTGATCTGGTTGGTTTTAATTAGAAATAGTAGATGTGAAAAAATTCCTTCTATTTTTTTATTGTTCTTGAAGGAGAAGAAATAAACAAATGAAACTTACCATGTACTACCTGCATCTCTCCCATCAATCATATTGGCATGTTTATTGCTTTCTCTTGATTGATTTGTAGAATCAGATCATATCACATAGTGCAGTTCATCTTTAGTATGTTCCTAACCTTGCAGTATTATTTCAAAGTGATATGAGATCCATCTAATACACAAGTGGTACCATTGTGTGACTGATTTGTCGTTCTTCTACTGTAGTTGTTCAAAACAAAAAGTTTCATTTGATTGTTGCTCGGCATCTAGAGGAACATGCATTGCATCCAAAAGGAGGCAAGGAGCTCTAATTATTGTTTATTTGATGTTTTTTGTTTTTCTGTTTGGAGATAGGTGCTGGAATAGTAATTGATGTTCAGTTTCAAGCATGTGCATGTATAATTACAATCAAATGATCTTCTATAAGGCTAAGCACTTGGGATATATTATACCTTCAAACATATAGCATCTCTTGAGAAATGTAAGAATATTCCTTTTCTGTTGTTCCAATATCACGATATCATTGTTCTGGTTTCATGACACTCATTTGTCTAAAGGGTTCCTCCTTGCTGAGAAGATCAAGTATGGCCCGTTATTATCATCATTTGGAAATGTTCTATGCTGGCTGGCAGCCTATTAAAAATGTGTCACAAAATGGAGTGTATATGTTTTCCTACTCATGAACCACGACATTTTGTACACCTTCGATTACTCTCTCAAAAATGGATCATGGTGGAAAATGCAGCCTAATACCCATTTGGTGCATTACACCTCAAGGCTCACCAATTAGGATGAAATTTATGGCTTTTTTACTGCGATGCATTTTTAATAGACGATCAAATTATATTATATTGAATTATTGTAAGTAAAATCTCATTAAACTATATGTTCCTTCTATTCCGTGTTAACGATGCAGTCCTCAAGCCTCACAAATTAGGATGAAGTTTTTGTCTTTTTACTATGATGCATTCCTAATAGACGATCAAATTATATTATATTGAACTATTGTAAGTAAAATCTCATTAAACTATATGTTCCTTCTATTCTATGTTAACGATGCAGTTTAATTAAGCAAAAATGTAGAGATGCCATCTAAATAGACAATTTTTCTTGGCTTCTTTGTTAAGAACATGACTTCTCATACCATCCTGTAAAGGTTAAAAAACATATATCTAGTACTGATGAATATTCCATAAATGGTTCTCGTATCATTATTTCCCACTATAAATTTTAATCCTATGCATGACTGCAAATTCCCGCAGCAACGCGCGGGGTATCATCTAGTTTTTACTAAACAAGGAATCAATAGAAGAAACACCAATCAATTTAAGATCTTCATCACTTTTGCGAAAGAAATCACTAGAAAACACTTTTTCTAAAAAATTTCTTTTAGCTCTAAGCATAGCGGTTCTTTTCTTACTTTCATCCATATAAACATAAAGAGCTTTAGTTGATTCATCTACTTTAGGCACAAAAAATTTCATCTTGAGATTTTCCACATCATGAGAAATTATATCAATACTTCTAGACAAATCATCAATCTTATTCAACTTTTCTTTTATGGAAGTGTTGAAACTTTTTGTGTGTTGATAAATTCTTTAATATTTCTCTCAAGATCAGAGGTATTCCTATTATTATTGTAAGATTGATTCCCATAGGAATTACCATAATTATTAGAGGAATTACTAGGAAAAGGCCTAGGATTAAAATTACCTCTATAAGCATTGTTGTTGAAATTATTGCGAGAAATAAAATTCACATCTATGGCATCACTATTTTGCTCAATAAAAGTAGACAAAGGCATATCATTAAAATCAATAGGATCACTTTTACTAGCAACCAATTTCATAAGAGCATCAACTTTTTCACTCAGAGAAGAAATTTCTTCACCCGAATTAACTTTTTTACTAGTAGGAGCCCTTTCGGTATGCCATTGTGAATAATTTGCCATGATATTATCAAGCAATTTGGTGGCTTCACCCAAGGTAATTTCCATAAAAGTACCACCCGCGGCGGAATCTAAAGTATTACGAGAAACAAAATTCAACCCCGCATTAATTTTTTGTATGATCATCCAAAGATTTAACCAATGAGTTAGGCAATTCCTTAGCATCATTTTCGTCCTTTCCCAAGATTGTGCAACATGATCATGTTCAAGTTGCTCGAAATTCATGATCTGGGTCCTAAGGGAAATAATTTTTGCGGGAGAAAAATACTTAGTGATAAAAGCATCTTTGCACTTATTCCAAGAATCGTTACTATTACGAGGCAAAGAATAGAACCAAATTTTTGCAGAATCACGCAAGGAAAACAGAAATAATTTCATCTTGACCACATCATTGTCCACATCTTTTTTCTTTTGCATATCGCATAATTCCACGAAGGTATTAAGATGGGATGCGGCATCCTCATTAGGAGTACCGGAAAATGCGTCTTTCGTAACAAGATTCAGCAAAGCAATATTGATATCACAAGTCTCCACACTAGTGGCGGGAGGAGCAAGCGGAGTGCCAATAAAATCATTGTTGTTGGTATTTGAGAAGTCACATAGTTTGGTGTTCTCTTGAGTCATGATAACCACACAACAAGATTGCACTCAAAAACAGATCCGGCAAGAAAACGGCGAACGAAAAAAGAGAGGCGAATAAAACGGCAATTTTTGTGAAGTGGGGGAGAGGAAAATGAGAGGCAAATAATGTACATTGCAAGGAGATGAGATTTTTGATTAGGAACCTGGTTATGTTGAAGATCCTCCCCGGCGATGGCGCCAGAAATTCCAGTTGATGTCGCTTGAAGCTACGTCGGTATTTCCCCAGAGAGGAAGGGATGATGCAGCACAGCGGTGGTAGGTATTTCCCTCAGATATGAAACCAAGGTTATCGAACCAGTAGGAGAACCAAGCAACACAACGTAAACAGCCCCTGCACACAAAGAACAACACCTCACAACCCGACGTGTTAAAGGGGTTGTCAATCCCTTTCGGGGTACGGCGCCTCAAGATAAGCAAAGGACGTGAGGTAAATTTGTATATGGGATAAATAGATCGCGGAACAAATAAATTGCAGCAAGGTATTTTTTGTCTTTTTTGGTTTAATAGATCTGAAAATAAACGCAAGGAAAAAGCAGATCGCAAGGCAAATATATGAGAAAGAAGACCCAGGGGCCGTAGGTTTCACTAGTGGCTTCTCTCGAGAAAAATAGCAAACGGTGGGTGAACAAATTACTGTTGGGCAATTGATAGAACTTCAAATACTCATGACTATATCCAGGCAATGATCATTACATAGGCATCACGTCCAAGATTAGTAGACCGACTTCTGCCTGCATCTACTACTATTACTTCACACATCGACCGCTATCCAGCATGCATTTAGTGTATTAAGTTCATGGAAAAACGGAGTAATGCAATAAGAACGATGGCATGATGTAGACAAGATCCGTTTATCTATTGCGGCAGATATGGATCCCGTCTTTTTATCCTTAGTAGCAACGATACGTACGTGTCGGTTCCCTTTCTGTCACTGGGATCAAGCACCGTAAGATCGAACCGACTACCGGGCACCTCTTCCCATTGCAAGATAAATAGATCAAGTTGGCCAAACAAAACCCAAATATTGGAGAAGAAATACGAGGCTATAAGAGATCAAAGAACTCAAATAACTTTCATGGGTATAAAAAGATATAACTGATCATAAACTCGAAGTTCATCAGATCCCAACAAACACACCGCCAAAAAGGACTTACATCATATGGATCTCCAAGATATTATTGTATTGTTAATCAAGAGAGAGAGAGAGAGAGAGAGAGAGGAAGCCATCTAGCTACTAAATACGGACCCGAAGGTCTACAAAGAACTACACACGCATCATCGGAGAGGCACCAATGGAAGTGGTGAACCCCTCCGTGATGGTGTCTAGATTGGATCTCGGTGTTCTGGACTCTGCGGCGGCTGGATGAAAATTCCGTTGACTCCCCTGGGGTTTATGGAATATTGGGGTATTTATAGAGCAAAGAGTCGGTCCAGGGGGCACCCGAGGTGGGCACAACCCACCTGGGCACGCCTGGGCCTCCTGGCGTGCCCTGGTGGGTTGTCCTCTCCTCGGGGCTCCCCCAGGTGCAACCAGGGCCCGTTGTGTTTCTTCTGGCCCATAAAAAATCATCATAAATTGGCGTGGCATTTGGACTCCTTCTGATATTGATTTCCTGCAATGTAAAAAACATGCAGAAAACAACAACTGGCACTTGGCACTATGTCAATAGGTTAGTACCAAAAAATGATATAAAATGACTATATAATGATTATAAAACATCCAGGATTGATAATAAAACAGCATGGAATTATCAAAAATTATAGATACATTGGAGACGTATCAATGTCAAAACTGCATTCCTGAATGGATTTCTGGAAGTAGAGTTGTATATGATGCAACCAGAAGGTTTTGTCGATCCAAAGGGTGCTCACAAAGTGTGCAAGCTCCAGCGATCCATTTATGGACTGGTGCAAGCCTCTCAGAGTTGGAATAAATGCTTTGATACTGTGATCAAAGCATATGGTTTTATACAGACTTTTGGAGAAGCCTGTATTTACAAGAAAGTGAGTGGGAGCTCTGTAGCATTTTTATATTATATGTGGATGACATATTGTTGATTGGAAATGATATATAATTTTTGGATAGCATAAAGGGATACCTGAATAAGAGTTTTTCAATGAAAGACCTCGAAGAAGCTGCTTACATATTGGGCATCAAGATCTATAGAGATAGATCAAGATGCTTAATTGGACTTTCACAAAGCACATACCTTGATAAAGTTTTGAAGAAGTTCAAAATGGATCAGTCAAAGAAAGGGTTCTTGCCTGTGTTACATGGTGTGAAGTTGAGTCAGACTCAATGCCCGACCACTACAGAAGATAGAGAGAAAATGAAAGGCATTCCCTATGCTTCAGCCATAGGTCCTATCATGTATGCAATGTTGTGTACCAGACCTGATGTGTGCCTTGCTATAAGCATAGCAGGGAGGTACCAAATTAATCCCGGAGTGGAGCACTGAATAGCGGTCAAGAACATCCTGAAATACATGAAAAGGACTAAGGACATGTTTCTCATTTATGGAGGTGACAAAGAGCTCGTCGTAAACAGTTACATCGATGCAAGCTTTGACACTGATCCGGATGACTCTAAGTCGCAATCCGGATACGTATTTTTCTTGAATGGAGGAGCTGTCAGTTGGTGCAGTTCCAAGCAGAGAATCGTGGCGGGATCTACGTGTGAAGCGGAGTACATTGCTGCTTCGGAAGCAGCAAATGAAGGAATCTGGATGAAGGAGTTCATATCCGATCTAGGTGTCATACCTAGTGCATCGGGTCCAATGAAAATCTTTTGTGACAATACTAGTGCAATTGCGTTGGCAAAGGAATCCTGATTTCACAAGAGACCCAAGCACATCAAGAGACGCTTCAATTCCATCCGTCATCAAGTGTCAGAGGGGGACATAGCGATTTGCAAGATACATACAGATCTGAATGTTGCAGACCCGTTGACTAAGCCTCTTCCACGAGCAAAACATGATCAGCACAAAAACTCCATGGGTGTTAGAATCATTACTTTGTAATCTAGATTATTGACTCTAGTGCAAGTGGGAAACTGAAGGAAATATGCCCAAGAGGAAATAATAAAGTTATTATTTATTTCCTTATTTCATGATAAATTTTTATTATTCATGCTAGAATTGTATTAACCAAAAACTTAGTACATGTGTGAATACATAGACAAAACATAGTGTCCCTAGTATGCCTTTACTTGACTAGCTCGTTAATCAAAGATGGTTATGTTTCCTAACCATATACATGTGTTGTCATTTGATAAACGGGATCACATCATTAGGAGAATGATGTGATGGACATGACCCATTCATTAGCTTAGCATTATGATCGTTACAGTTTCATTGCTACTGCTTTCTTCATGACTTATACATGTTCCTCACACTATGAGATTATGCAACTCCCAAATACCGAAGGAACACTTTGTGTGCTACCAAACGTCACAACATAACAGGGTGATTATAAAGGTGCTCTACAGGTGTCTCTGAAGGTGCTTGTTGGGTTGGCATAGATCAAGATTAGGATTTGTCACTCCGTGTTTCAGAGAGGTATCTCTGGGCCCTCTCGGCAATGCTCATCACTATAAACCTTGCAAGCATTGTGACTAATGAGTTAGTTACGGGATGAAGTATTACGGAACGAGTAAAGAGACTTGCCGGTAACGAGATTGAACTAGGTATGATGATACCGACGATCGAATCTTGGGCAAGTAACATACTGATGACAAAGGGAACAACGTATGTTGTTATGCGGTTTGACCGATAAAGATCTTTGTAGAATATGTAGGAGCCAATATGAGCATCCAGGTTCCGCTATTGGTTATTGATCGGAGCTGTGTCTCGGTCATGTCTATATAGTTCTCAAACTCGTAGGGTCCGCACGCTTAACATTCGATGACGATATGTATTATGAGTTCTGTGTTTTTGATGACCGAAGTTTGTTCGGAGTCCCGTATTAGATCAAGGACATGACGAGGAGTCTCGAACTGGTCAAGACATATAGATTGATATATTGGACGGCTATATTCGGACACCGGAAATGTTCTAGAAAGTTCCGGGTAAAACCGGACCCCCCCCCTGATACGTCTCCAACGTTTCTATAATTTTTGATTGTTCCATGCTATTATATTACTTGTTTTGAATGATTATGGGCTTTATTATACACTTTTATATTACTTTTGGGACTAACCTATTAACCGGAGGCCCAGCCCATATTGTTGTTTTATTGCTTGTTTCAGTATTTCGAAGAAAAGGAATATCAAACGGAGTCCAAATGACGTGCCAATTTTTGAGGATTTTTTATGGACCAAAAGAAGACCACGGAGCATCAGAGTTGGGCCAGAAGAGCTCCGGGCTGCCCACGAGATAGGAGGGCGTGCCCTAGGGGGGCGCCCCCCTGTCTCGTGGACGGCCCGGAGACCCCCCTGACGTGAAACCAACGCCAATAATTCCTATAAATACTGAAACTCTTGGGAATTAACCTAGATTGGAAGTTCCGCCGCCGCAAGCCTCTGTAGCCACCAAAAACCTCTCGGGAGCCCTTTTCGGCACCCTGCCGGAGGGGGGATCCTTCACCGTGACCATCTTCATCATCCCGGCGCTCTCCATGACGAGGAGGGAGTAGTTCACCCTCGGGGCTGAGGGTATGTACCAGTAGCTATGTGTTTGATCTCTCTCTCTCTCGTGTTCTCTCTCGTGTTCCCTCTATGACACGATCTTGATGTATCCCGAGCTTTGCTATTGTAGTTGGATCTTATGATGTTTCTCCCCTCTACTCTCTTGTGATGAATTTAGTTTTCCCTTTGAAGTTATCTTATCGGATTGAGTCTTTTATGAGAACACTTGATGTATGTCTTGCCGTGCTTATCTGTGGTGACAATGGGATATCATGTGCCTCTTGATGTATGTTTTGGTGACCAACTTGCGGGTTCCGCCCATGAACCTATGCATAGTGGTTGGCACACGTTCTTGACTCTCCGGTAGAAACTTTGGGACACTCTTTGAAGTACTTTGTGTTGGTTGAATAGATGAATCTGAGATTGTGTGATGCATATCGTATAATCATGCCCACGGATACTTGAGGTGACAATGGAGTATCTAGGTGTCATTAGGGTTTTGGTTGATTTGTGTCTTAGGGTGTTATTCTAGTATGAACTCTATGATGGATTGAGCGGAAAGAATAGCTTCATGTTATTTTACTACAAACTCTTGAATAGATAGAACAGAAAGGATAACTTTGAGGTGGTTTCGTACCCTACCATAATCTCTTCGTTTGTTCTCTGCTATTAGTGTCTTTGGAGTGACTCTTTGTTGCATGTTGAGGGCTTGTTATATGATCTATCTATGTTATTATTGTTGAGAGAACTTGCACTAGTGAAAGTATGAACCCTAGGCCTTGTTTCCTATCATTGCAATACCGCTTACGCTCACTTTTACCACTTGCTACCTTGATGTTTTATTATTTCAGATTACAAAAACATTTATCTACTATCTATTTTGCACTTGTATCACCATCTCTTCGACGAACTAGTGCACCTATACAATTTACCATTGTATTGGGTGTGTTGGGGACACAAGAGACTCTTTGTTATTTGGTTGCAGGGTTTTTTGAGAGACCATCTTCATCCCTCGCCTCCTACGGATTGGTAAACCTTAGGTCATCCACTTGAGGGAAATTTGCTCTTGTCCTACAAACATGTGCACTTGCAGGCCCAACAACGTCTACAAGAAGAAGGTTGTGTAGTAGACATCAAGCTCTTTTCTGGCGCCGTTGCCGGGGAGGTGAGTGCTTGAAGGTATATCTTTAGATCTTGCAATCGAATCTTTTTGTTTCTTGTTTTATCACTAGTTTAGTTTATAAAATAAAACTACAAAAAAATGGAGTTAAGTTTGTCTCGTACGCTTCGTCTTTTTAATATCTTTTGTGAGTTTGATGGAAAGGAAAATTGTGCTCAAATGCTAGAAGAAGAAATCTATAGAATGTTTGATACTAAATCTTTGAATGATGAGCATGATTCCAATGTTGTTGGTATGAATTCCTTGAATATCCATGATGCTAATGATATGCAAAGCCACAAGCTTGGGGAAGCTATGTTTGATGAATATGATATTTTTAGTCCCCCAAGTTTTGATGAGAATATTTATTATGATGAAAGCATGCCTCCTATTTATGATGATTATATTGATGAAAGTGGGTTTGGAAGAGTGTGAACTTTAGGAAGTAATGACCCCACTATTTTGGAGGATGTTGAATCTTATTGTGATGAACATGAAAGTGGATTTGGAAGAGTGTCAACTTTATTTAGTGATGATTCCACTATTTTGGAAGAGGTTCCAATTGATTATGAGAACAAAGTTGCTATCTATGATGATTATTGTGATGACTTGTATGCCATTAGTAATAATGATAACCATGAAACTTGTCATCATGATTTTAGTTTTCAATTGGATTATGCCTCACATGATAATTATTTTGTTGAGTTTGCTCCCACTATTATTCATGAGAAGAATTTTGCTTATGTGGAGAGTAGTAAATTTTCTATGCTTGTAGATCATGAAAAGAATGCTTTAGGTGCTGGTTATATTGTTGAATTCATTCATGATGCTACTGAAAATTATTATGAGGGAGGAACATATGCTTGTAGGAATTGCAATAATGTCAAGTTTCCTCTCTATGTGTTGAAAATTTTGAAGCTATGCTTGTTTTACCTTCCTTTGATAGTTGATTATTGTTCCCATAAGTTGTTTTCTCACAAAATCCCTATGCATAGGAATTGGGTTAGACTTAAATGTGCTAGTCATATGCTTCATGATGCTCCCGTTATGTTTCAATTCTTATCTTTTATGTGAGCATCATTGCCATCATCATGCCTAGCTAGAAAGACATTAAAGAAAAGCGCTTGTTGGGAGACAACCCAATATTTATTCTTACTGTTTTTGTGTGTCCACATGATTATGCTACTGTAGTAATCATGTTTTATATCTTTTGTTTCAATAAAGTGCCAAGTAGAACCTTTGGGAAGACTTGGGTGAAGTTTATGTGATCTTGCTGTAAAAAACAGAAACTTTTGCGCTCATGAGAATAGCTTCCATTTTTTACTGGAGAGTGATTTTAGGTTGATCCTTTTTGAAGATGATTAATAGACAAATTACGCAGGTCCATCAATTTATCTCATAATTTTTGGGGTTCCAGAAGTATACGTTTGATACAGATTACTACAGACTGTTCTGTTTTTGACAGATTCTGTTTTCTATGTGTTGTTTGCTTATTTTGATGAATCTATGAGTAGTATTGGGGGTATGAACCATAGAGAAGTTAGATTATAGTAGATATTACACCAGTATGAATTTAGAATGAGTTCATTACAGTACCTAAGTGGTGATTTTATTTTCTTATACTAACGGAGCTTACGAGTTTTGTTTAAGTTTTGTGTGGTTGAAGTTTTCAAGTTTTGGGTAAAGATTCGATGGACTATGGAATAAGGAGTGTCAAGAGCCTAAGCTTGGGGATGATCAAGGCACCCCAAGGTAATATTCAAGGACAACCAATAGCCTAAGCTTGGGGATGCCCCGGATGGCATCCCCTCTTTCGTCTTCGTTCATCGGTAACTTTACTTGGAGCTATATCTTTATTCACCACATGATATGTGTTTTGCTTGGAGCGTCATTTTCTTTTGTTAGTATTTGCTGGCTGTTATTTAGAATAATGTTTTGCTTATTTAGGTTCAATAAAATGTCAAGGATAGCCTTTGCCATGCTTATTTTGCTAGTATACATGTTGCTGTTTGAAAACAGAAAGTTTACCGTTGTTGCAAAAATTCCCTAGAAAATTCAGAGAATGGTATAACGTTGAATCTTTTTGCATATTAAGCTCTGATAAATTTATTACATTGGGAATTTTAGTTCATAATTTTTGGAGTCAGGGAAGTATTGATACTCTTTCATTCTTTACAGACTATACTGTTTTGACAGATTGTTGTTATGGTTGCATTGTTTGCATATGTTTGCTTGTTTAATGATTCTATTTGAGGATAGGAGTATTAAATATGCAGAGAAATTTAGTATGCAATGTTGAATAATAATTTACGTGATTTGTTAGAGTAGAAGATGATAAGGTTTTGCATTGGCTTATACTAACCTATCTCACGAGTTCTTGTTGAGTTTGTTGTGAATGAAGCTTTTGATAAAAAGAGAAACCATGATATGAGAGGAATTAAGGAGAAACAAAAGCTCAATCTTGGGGATGCCCAAGGCACCCCAAGATAATATTTCAAGAAGTCTCAAGCATCTAAGCTTGGGGATGCCCCGGTAGGCATCCCACCTTTCTTCTTCGGCAATCATCGGTTAGTACCGGTTGAGCCTAAGTGTTTGCTTCTTCACATGAGTTGTGCTATCCTTGCATTGTCATTTTATTTTGCTTTGCTTGCTATTTGAATAAGATACCAAGATCTTAAATTCTTAACGAGAGATAGTCTTTGCATAGTTGCATAATTATTTGACTACTCATTGAACTTCAGTTATATCTTTCGGAGTAGTTTGTCGTTTGCTCTAGTGCTTCACTTATATCTTTTAGAGCACGGCGGTAGTTATATTTTGAAGAAATTGCTAGTCTCTCATGCTTATCTTATATTATTTTGAGAGTCTTAAACAGCATGGTAATTTGAATGAAAACTATCATAGGAAGTGAATTGGATGCTATGATCAACTTGATGCTTGATAATTGTTTTGAGATATAAAGGTAGTAATGTTAGGGTCATGCTAGTGGATAATTATGAAATTGAGAAATAATTTTGTTAAAGTTGGCAAGTCTCGTAGCATGCACGTATGGTAAAAGTTGTGTGACAAGTTTGTTGCATGAGGTGCTCTTTTGATTGTCTTCCTTATGAGTGGCAGTCGGGGACGAGCGATGGTCTTTTCCTACCAATCTATCCCTCTTGGGGCGTGCGTAGTAGTACTTTGCTTCGAGGGCTAAGTAGACTTTTGCAATAAGTATATGAGTTGTTTATGACTAATGTGAGTCCATGGATATACGCACACTCATCCTTCCACTTTGCTAGCCTCTCTTATTACCGCGCAACTTTCGCCGGTATTGAACCCATTATTTACCTTCCTCAAAACAGCCACCATACCTACCTATTATGGCATTTCCATAGCCATTCCGAGATATATTGCCATGCAAATTTCCACCGTTCCGTTTATTATGACACGTTTCATCATTGTCATATTGCTCTTTGCATGATCATGTAGTTGACATCGTATTTGTGGCAAGGCCACCTTCATAATTTTCATACATGTCGCTCTTGATTCATTGCATATGCAGTACACCTCCGGAGTCATTCATATAGAGTAATATCTTGTTCTAGCTTTGAGTTGTAATTCTTGAGTTGTAAATCCATAAAAGTGTGATGATCTTCATTATTAGAGCATTGTCCCAGTGAGGAAAGAATGTTGAAGACTATGATTCCCCCACAAGTCGGGATGAGACTTTGGACTTTATAAAAATAAAAGAGGCCAAAGAAGCCCACCAAAAAGAAAGAAAAAAGAGAAAAAGAAAAAAGGAGAAAGAAAGAAAAAAAGAAAGAAGAAAAAGAAAAAATGAGAGAAAAAGAGAGAAGGGACAATGCTACTATCTCTTTTTCCACACTTGTGCTTCAAAGTAGCACCATGATCTTCATGATAGAGAGTCTCATATGTTGTCACTTTCATATACTAGTGGGAACTTTTCATTATAGAACTTGGCTTGTATATTCCAATGATGGGCTTCCTCAAAATGCCCTAGGTCTTCGTGAGCAATCAAGTTGGATGCACACCCACTTAGTTTCTTTTGTTGAACTTTCATATATTTATAGCTCTAGTGCATCCGTTGCATGGCAATCCCTACTCACTCACATTGATATCTATTGATGGGCATCTCCATAGCCCGTTGATATGCCTAGTTTATGTGAGACTATCTTCTCCCTTTTTGTCCTCACAACCACCACCATTTACCACCATAGTGCTATGTCCATGGCTTACGCTCATGTATTGCGTAAGAGTTGAAACAGCTGAAGCGCGTTAAAAAGTATGAAACAACTGCTCGACTCGTCATCGGGGTTGTACATGATGGGAGTATTTTGTGTAATGAAAATGAAGCATGGCCTAACTATATGATTTTGTAGGGATAAGCTTTCTTTGGCTGTGCTATTTTGATAGGACATGATTATTTGTTGGTATGCTTTGAAGCATTATTATTTTTATGTTTTATAAGCTTTTATCTTGAATCATTTGGATCTGAACATTCACGCCACAATAAATAGAAATTACATTGAGAATCATGCTAGGTAGCATTCCACATCAAAAATTCTGTTTTTATCATTTACCTACTCGAGGACGAGCAGGAATTAAGCTTGGGGATGCTTGATACGTCTCCAACATTTCTATAATTTTTGATTGTTCCATTCTATTATATTACTTGTTTTGAATGATTATGGGATTTATTATACACTTTTATATTACTTTTGGGACTAACCTATTAACCGGAGGCCCAGCCCATATTGCTGTTTTATTGCCTGTTTCAATATTTCGAAGAAAAGGAATATCAAACGGAGTCCAAATGACGTGCCAATTTTTGAGGATTTTTTATGGACCAAAAGAATACCATGGAGCATCGGAGTTGGGCCAGAAGAGCTCTGGGCTGCCCACAGGATAGGAGGGCGCGCCCCTAGGGGGGTGGGCGCCCCCCTGTCTCGTGGACGGCCCGGAGACCCCCCCCCCCTGACGTGAAACCAACGCCAATAATCCTATAAATACTGAAACTCTCGGGAATTAACCTAGATCGAAAGTTCCGCTGCCGCAAGCCTCTGTAGCCACCAAAAACCTCTCGGGAGCCCTTCCCGGCACCCTGCCGGAGGGGGGATCCTTCACCGGTGGCCATCTTCATCATCCCGGCGCTCTCCATGACGAGGAGGGAGTAGTTCATCCTCGGGGCTAAGGGTATGTACCAGTAGCTATGTGTTTGATCTCTCTCTCTCTCTCATGTTCTCTCTCGTGTTCCCTCTATGACACGATCTTGATGTATCCCGAGCTTTGCTATTGTAGTTGGATCTTATGATGTTTCTCCCCCTCTACTCTCTTGTGATGAATTGAGTTTTCCCCTTTGAAGTTATCTTATCGAATTGAGTCTTTTATGAGAACACTTGATGTATGTCTTGCTGTGCTTATCTGTGGTGACAATGGGATATCATGTGCCTCTTGATGTATGTTTTGGTGACCAACTTGCGGGTTCCGCCCATGAACCTATGCATATGGGTTGGCACACGTTCTTGACTCTCCGGTAGAAACTTTGGGGCACTCTTTGAAGTACTTTGTGTTGGTTGAATAGATGAATCTGAGATTGTGTGATGCATATCGTATAATCATGCCCACGGATACTTGAGGTGACAATGGAGTATCTAGGTGACGTTGGGGTTTTGGTTGATTTGTGTCTTAAGGTGTTATTCTAGTATGAACTCTATGATGGATTGAGCGGAAAGAATAGCTTCATGTTATTTTACTACGAACTCTTGAATAGATAGATTAGAAAGGATAACTTTGAGGTGGTTTCGTACCCTACCATAATCTCTTCGTTTGTTCTCCGCTATTAGTGTCTTTGGAGTGACTCTTTGTTGCATGTTGAGGGCTTGTTATATGATATATCTATGTTATTATTGTTGAGAGAACTTGCACTAGTGAAAGTATGAACCCTAGGCCTTGTTTCCTATCATTGCAATACCGTTTCGCTCACTTTTACCACTTGCTACCTTGCTGTTTTTATTATTTCAGATTACAAAAACCTTTATCTACTATCTATTTTGCACTTGTATCACCATCTCTTCGTCAAGTAGTGCACCTATACAATTTACCATTGTATTGGGTGTGTTGGGGACACAAGAGACTCTTTGTTATTTGGTTGCAGGGTTGTTTGAGAGAGACCATCTTCATCCTACGCCTCCTACGGATTGATAAACCTTAGGTCATCCACTTGAGGGAAATTTTATACTGTCCTACAAACCTGTGCACTTGCAGGCCCAACAACGTCTACAAGAAGAAGGTTGTGTAGTAGACATCACCCCCCCCCCCAGGGAACTAATGGGCCACATTGGGCCTTGGTGGAGAGAGAGAGAGGGGCGGTCAGGGAAGGCCGCGTGCCCCCTCCCCCTTGGGTCTGAATTGGACTAGGGAAGGGGGGGGGGTGTCCCCCTTTCCTACTCCCTCTCCCTCTCCTTCCTTCCCCCTCTCTCCCTCTTGGTGGAATCCTACTAGGACTAGTAGTCCTAGTAGGACTCCCCTCTTGGGGGGCGCCCTAGGGGTCGGCCGGCCTCCCCCTTGCTCCTTTATATACGGGGGCAAGGGGACACCATAGAACGCACAAGTTTCTCTCCCAACCGTGTGCAGTGCCCCCCCCCCATGGTTACACACCTTGATCATACCATCACAGTGCTTAGGCGAAGCCCTGCGCATGTAACATCATCATCAGCGTCGCCACACCGTCGTGCTGACGGAACTCACCCTCGTCCTCAACTGGATCAAGAGCACGAGGGACGTCATCGAGCTGAACGTGTGCTGAACACGAAGGTGCCGTGCATTCGGTACTTGATCGGTTGGATCACAAAGAAGTTCGACTACATCAACCACGTTATTGAAAAGCTTCCGCTTTTGGTCTATGAGGGTATGTGGACACACTCTCCACTCTCGTTTCTATGCATCACCTAGATAGATCTTGCGTGATCGTAGGATTTTTTTTGAAATTACCGTGTTCCCCAACATTAACGACCTATTATGCTTGTGATAGGATTAAGCCTTTGTTGTCTTCAAGCCTATCAATGGTCCTTTACCATGTTGGCCTGTTACCAATTTACCCGTTTACGGCCCATGTCGCGGTCCGCTTTTGGCCCACAAATTGTTGGACCCATGTGTGGCCAATGGATCCTACGGCCCGTTGCAGGCCCATTTATCCTACGGCCCGTAGGAGGCTCATGGTTACCATGGTCCGTATGTGGCTCATGGTTGATGCGGCCAATAGCAAACCAAGGAAAAAGAAGACTAAGGAAACAAATAAGCCAGAAACTAATGTTAGGCTATTAAGGCGATTCACATATTACATCCACTAGGCATCAAAGCTCGCCACCAGTGCAAATATAGGGATCAACCTACACTATACAAAAATGGCTTGCTTTTTTCTTCAACCGGTCGATGCCCGTTAAGAACAAATGTTGTATCGCAAAACAAACTAAAGCCATATAACAAAAGGAGGGTTGGCATAAAACTTAACAGTCCGACAGATAAATGCACCATCAACAGTTCAAAAGCTTAGTTCATTTGACATGGTTGTTACATTTTCATGATGTACTGCCCGATGGAGCACCATAACCTTCGCCTTCATTTCTCCTAGGCTCCTGAACAACATAGCAAATGCCTGATAGTCTGGTTTCAAAACCATGCATATCTTGACGATATAGAACAATGGTTGTCCTTGTTTCACAAAGGGTCTCTGTTAGGGATTGGACTTGTGTTTGGAGCGCAGATATAACATTGTTTTGAGCTTGCATATCTTGATCATGGGGCAGTTTGGACGAGATTGCCTTAAAACCCAGTATTACACAGGAAGGTGCTTTTGGCACTATTAGTGGACAGGTACTGACCCACTGCAGCAAGAGGTGACATTGTGGTTATGGTTGCCTCGTCACCTTCAGAAGGTGGTGGTTCCACCATTTGTTCCATTAGCTTGCTGAAAAGTCAAGTTTGTACATTAGTAGTACCAGAACATAAGTTATTAAGGAGGCAACAAAACCAAACAAAATAGCTTTGGTCTATGCACATAACATATTTTGGTGAACCCGTGTAAAAATATTAGTTGTATTTTACTACAAAGTACATAATAAATCAAGTTCCAAACATATGACCATGTACCATGGCTAATGTATTGTTTATTTCTTCACATTGTATTGATAGCTAAGGATAAAGAGACAAAGTTTATAATACGATAAGCATAATATGACATCATTCATATCACAAAACAACTAAGAACATATAAATAGGCAATTGTACCGTTGTGTGGGCAAGTCCAGCACAAAACTAGATTATAGATCATGATCAAAGGAACATCACTCCTCTCTTTTAAACATGTAAGGTGCAATGATACGCTAAGTCAACAGTGTATAAATTGAAAAGAGTAATAGACGTTGGCTGCAAACCGTGCATTTCAATCCACAAGTCAGAGTAACCAGTAGTTAAAAGGCATGAGGATTAAGGACTTACAACAACAGCTTTGACTAGTGTAGTCATGCCCTTCGTCTTGCTGGTGTGACAGTCCTTGAAGATCTCCACATCATTTGGTTCAGGTACTTTTTGGTCCTACCGGGCTTTCCTCTGCATTTGGAACAAGTCAATATAGATATGATAATATGGCACACCGAAAGAGTGAAACAACAACTAGTTACAAGAGCCTCGCAGTGTGCAATATAGCTACGAGATCCTGACATAAGTTGGAATTTCACTTTCGTACGGTTGGCCTTGTTCTTTGAACAGTTCACCTAGAAGAAGATAGATTTGTAAGGCACATGCATAAATAGGAGTTCCATATGTGATCTGATCACATATATATAACGTACTTGATACTTTGGATCAGACCAGTGTTTAACAAGGCCTCTCCAGTCTTCATCCATTATATTTTCCATTGGAGATGTTTGGGCAAGTTCACTGTTAGCCTTGCCTTTAAAGTGAGTTTTCCTAGTGTTATACCGATATTGTCGTAGAGCAGACTTGAAAACATGGGTGCATGCTTGTCTGGTTGCAGCATCTTGGCGATCCAACTTGAACCTCATCTGTTGAAAATTGTGGGAGTCTCATTACCAGCAACATAGAAAGTATGTGACAAAGCAAGACGATATCATTAAGTTCCATACATAACCATACTTACAGATAAATGGTCGAGGAAGGTGTTAAACTGGGTTTCGTCTCTGTCATTCCTGTACTGAATCCATGTTGAAAGGATACGTGCATGACACCTAACGGCAACGGCTGCCTCTGATACTAACTTGGCTGACTCTGTAGCATCACGTGGCCTTTTTAAACCTGCCTCAAAATGGATCTCCATTCTCCCTCCTCTAAATTTAGTTAACCCGTCGAGCATTATCCCTGATGTCTGTTTGCTCTCGCGCCTAGGTGCTAGTTCAACAATGAACATGGGAAGTGTTAGTGTACATCAAACTGTGAGATTACATATAAAGAAGCATGCAATTGTAACTTGACTCGAGCAACTACCTTATTGCTATTGAAGCTCACAAGGTTCACCTGATCTTGCCAAGTACTCTTGTTTCAAGAGTGCTTCGGAAGTAGACTCAAGTGGCAATGGAGCTTGGGAACTTGCCGCTAGCTGAGTTGCCGAACGAGTAACTTGTGCAGATGTTGGTACAATGGAAGAAGGTACTGCAACAACTAGGGTTGTCATTGCTTGTTTGGTGGCATCTTATCGTTTGCCTTTGAATTTTTTGCAGCTGGTGTAGCAGGGGATACCGTGTTTGTACATTTATCCGGTGGACTTCGACCTTCTATTACACTATCAGTACCAGCAGAATCTGCATAACTCTTCTGCTTTTGTTTCCGTGCGTCCCGAGTACTAATACCACACCTACCATTCTATGGTCCTTCCTCTTTTTCTTTGCCATGTCAAGTCAACACCACAAGAAAAAGAATAAAAATTTAGTTCTTCAGAACTAATTGATGCGTGGTACAGATGAACTGAACTGTGATGTTAGACAACCGCATAGGAGGATGTAATATGTACAAAAAACAGGACATCATGAGATAACCGGACCTATGATGTGTAAACTAAGCAAAAGACATTTCAATAAATTAGAAGCAATTCAATAAAAGGTAGACACCATATGAAATGCTACAAATATCACTATGCCAAGTTAACAGTGTCTCGTCATAACTGGCATTTAAACAAATGTGAAGCAGTACAAGAAATAAATCATATGCAAGAAGCAAACAACATCACACTACCAAGTTAAAGGTGTCTCGTCATAAGTGATTGATGCAGGATAGACACGAAGAGTACTTTGATGTTAGAACATGTAATGCAAAGATGTAGTATATGCAAAATAAGAAAGACATGCCATATTCACATGTATGATGTGTACACTAAGCTAGAGAAAGCACCTGGGATGTCGGTTCCCCGGAAGATCACCATCATTCCCCGCCTTAATTTTTTCCTTCCTCTTACTTAATTTTATTGCCTTGTCAAGTCAAACCCACAAGAAAAATTTTGCTTTTCAGAACTCATTGATGCAGGATGCTGACGAGCACTACTTTAATGTATAGCGACCGCATGATAGGACGATTAAATGTGTAAGAAAAAAGGACAACATTGCATATTCACAACTATGATGTGTAAACTAAGTAGAAGACATTTCAACAAATTAGAAGCAATGGAAGCTAGACACCATATGAAAGATTCAACGAATATCACTCTACCAAGTTAAAACTGTCTCGTCATAAGTGCCATTTCATCTTACCTATGAATATTATTTGAATCTCCTCTGAATTCTTTTATGCATGATTTGATATCTTTGTAATTCTCTTCGAACTATCTGTTTGGTTTGGCCAACTAGATTGGTTTTTCTTGCAATGGGAGAAGTGCTTAGCTTCGGGTTCAATCTTGCGGTGTCCTTTCCTAGTGACAGTAGGGGCAGCAAGGCACGTATTGTATTATTGCCATCGAGGATAAAAAGATGGGGTTTTCATCATATTGCTTGAGTTAATTCCTCTACATCATGTCATCTTGCTTAATGCATTACTCCGTTCTTTATGAACTTAATACTCTAGATGCATGCTGGATAGCGGTCGATGTGTGGAGTAATAGTAGTAGATGCAGAATTATTTTGGTATACTTGACACAGACGTGATGCCTATATTCATGATCATTGCCTTATATATTGTCATAACTTTGCGCTTTTTCTATCAATTGCTCGGCAGTAATTTGTTCACCCACCGTATTATTTGCTATCTTGAGAGAAGCCTCTAGTGAAACCAATGGCCCCCGGGTCTATTTTTCATCATCTAAGTTTCTATTTTCCATCATATAAGTTTTCGATCTACTATCTTGCAATCTTTTGCTTTCCGATCTATAAACCAAAAATACCAAAAATATTACTTTACCGTTTATCTATCACTATCAGATCTCACTTTTGCAAGTAACCGTGAAGGGATAGAGAACCCCTTTATCGCGTTGGGTGCAAGTTGTTTGATTGTTTGTGCATATGTACTCGATGACTTGTGCGTTGTCTCCTACTTGATTGATACCTTGGTTCTTAAACTGAGGGAAATACTTATCTCTACTTTGCTGCATCACCCTTTCCTCTTCAAGGGAAAAACCAACGCAAGCTCAAGAAGTAGCAATGGCTGCAATGGTGATGCCTTCAACAAGGCAACGACGCGTAGACACCGCCATCGCCTAACATAACCGTAGTCGGAGCTCGGTTTTCACCATTGCAGCCATTGACTCCCCAACTCGCCACCGGTACTAGTCGTGGGATCTAGGGATCTGCCACAACCAGTCGGCCGACCACCTCAGGCGAAGGAGGAGGCCACCGCCACCACGCCTGGGGCCGGAGCCCCGGCTTCCTCGTGCTGAGGGACGAATCGAGGAGCCCGCGTGCCATCATCGGAGTCGACAAGACGCAATAGGTACTGCAGCCTGGGTCACGGCCCATCTGAACCCATCTGAGTCCAGATCAGGCCCAACCACTGCCGCCGCCGCAAGCTCGCCGATCCTGGCCGTCACCGCCACCCCACATCACTGCCTTTGAATGGCCGGAGAGAGTGCCGCCGCTGCGATCGTGAACTTTGGCCGAAGAGATCCGCCGCCGCCGCCACCCCACACAGGCTTTGCCCGGCAACACTCATGTGCATTAACCGAAAAAGGCTTTCGCCCCGCTTTATATATAAAGTAATGATCATCAACAACCCGATACAAACGCACGCCACCACGACACATGCACACACCCAAGACATGATACATAGGTGCTGAGAGCAGCAACACCACCCATAGCACTAACGCCGCCGTGAGGAGATGAAACCACCTATGACGAACCGTGGGCTCCAAGGCGGCGCCTTCAGGAAGGTTACGACACCGGAACGCCACCAGCGCCCGATCTGAGGATCAGAGTTTCCCCCGGAGCAACATGACGGGCAATGAGAGCCGCGACGACGCCTTCAAGAAGTGAGCCGCGACGACGTCTTCAAGAAGGGAGCCGCGACGACGCCTTCAAGAAGGGAGCCGCGACGACGCTTTCAAGATTGGTGCATGTAGAATAAGATGCATACATGACCACTAATTCGCTCTCTCTCATCTTTGTGAATTAAATGTGACATGGGACTCAAAGCACTTTAACTCAATTGGACTCAAAATGAGCCTAACATAATGGAAAGTTAAATTATTTGAGATGAGCTTTTTAAACCAGAAAGAAAGAACAAGTGCAATATTAATACTCCACACAAAATAAATTGGGCTCGTCCCAAAAGAAATTGGTTTAAGTCCAGCCAGGCCCGGACCCGAACCGGCTCGCCGTGTCAACCTCCGACCACCCTCCTCCCCTTTCGCCCCCGCCTCCATTCCACCCCGCTCCTACTGTCTTCTCCTCAAAGCCACCCCATTTGGCCATTTCCCTCTCGTTCGCGCACCAAAACCCGACCACAACCACGGCAACTCCGCCCCCTCCTCCTCCCCCCTTCATCTCTCGACCCCACCGCCGTTAGCACGGGTCGGATCTGGGCATTGGACGTCGGTACGCGACCCCGACGGATCTACGCGGCGGCGGCGGCCAGGGAGGAGCCGCGTCCGAGGTTACCCAAAACCCTACCCTAGCTCTTGTCGGCAATGTCGGATTGGGTTTGACCTCTCGCTTTGATGGGGGCCTTGCAGGCAGCGGTGAAGAGTTGTTCGAGGCGGCGACGGGTGGAGAACCTTCAGCGCAGTGGGACGACCAGAGCCAACCCACCCCCTAGAAGAAAGAGGTATAAACTTTTCAGCTCATCTGAAGGCTATTGTTTCCTGCCATGCTCTACTCGTTCTAATTGACTGGCCTGGTTGCTTGCTATTCGATTTAGTTCTGTTATGGAGTGCAGTGGTCGCTTGTGTCCTTCATTTGGAGGTGTCATGCATTGCAAGCATAAGGCTTATTGTTAAATTGAACAAGCATTGCATGATACATATGGTGAACCTGAAAGTCTGGTTCGTTTTGTGATGAATGAAGTGCTCTTTTTATTTGGTCAATTTGCTATGACTTCGTTGTCGTGGTCTGTTTACTGTCGTTGCCATGGTCTATTTACGTAGGTAGTAAAAGGAGAGGATCATGAAGTGGCTACTTAATTTTATAATGAGGAGTATCTGATAGATAATGACCATAACAAGTACTATGCGATAACCACCACACCTGGGAAATTTTTGAAGGCTGGCTAGCTCGTTTGGTAACTGGAATTGAGTTGATGAATGCAGAACATGAATTGGAACAGTGAGCGACCATTGCATGTACATGTACTCCAGCTGGGAAAGCACGCCCAAACATGAATTCAAAAGATGATATATGTATCTGCTTCAATATCTCTGTTAGTAATGTCGATTCGTTTTAACGTCTATCTTTGATGGGAACTTTTAGGTGTCGTGCTGAAGATTTGTTGTTCCCACGCGGCAACGGGCAGAGACACATCGACCCAACCCGAACCAACACGGATAAGAGAGGTATGAACTACTTAGTTCATCTCAAGTATCTTGTGTACTGTTCTGTGTTATATTCTATTGCTTGATTGAGTGACCCCGGTGTAATGATGATTATTATCGGCCCTTTGATGCGTCTGCCTACACTCTGTGCTATCAACTCTATTATTTTTTGCTTGAATGCGGTGATCGGTTGTGTTTTTTTTATGAGGGGTCACGCATGATGTCCTTCCTTTGTTCCACTTCTTTTTCCTGCTGCCTTTTCTGTGCCTTAGTGTGAAACTTTATACGTGTAATGCTGGACATGTGCACCAATTCCTGGTAAGAAGTTATCATGGTTATTTTATATTGACTGATCTCATACCTCCAGTAAACCTAAGGTGAAGACTGAAGGCGTGCTATTTGTGACACAGCAAAAAGACAAGGAAGGTATGCACATATATGCCAGGTTTCTGCTCAAGTCTGAGTATGTTAATATTTTTCTGTGCTTTTCTCTGCACCATGATTTCCATAGACTGTTCCAGCAGTTGATGAAAATTGGAAGTGCATTACATCATTTCAGATCTGTGGGTTATCCTTCCATTGTTCCACCGCCCCCTGCATCCTCACGCCTTTGCCTTTGCCACCAGCGGCTCTCTCAGGTGAGCACCCTCCCCATTGCTTTTTCTTTTTGGTCACAGCTTGCTTGCTTGCTAGTGTTTCGCTGGATTCAGAAATCGTTTTCTGTTGCGAGCCAACTAGAACCTCTCCGTGCCTATTTCCACAACAGTGACGTTGCTTAATTATCCATTCTGTCCAAGTGCCCATTTCGATCACCTTCATTTATATTGTTCTCCTTTGAGCTTGTCGATGGTCCTTGTATTTTGTAGTCATACAGTTCTTATAGCCTTATAAGTCATGGCATTCCTGACTATTGCATTATTTTTTTTATTAATGGCCAGTAATTATTGACTGCAGATGGGTCGCATGACCAGGACCAAGGCCAAGGCCAAGGCGAAGGCAAAGGCCGCAATGAAACAGAGCATACCAACAACACAGAGTGGCATGAATCTGAAAAGGATTATGCTTCATTCGATCTCGATCTTCGCCCAGAGTATTTTGAAGAAAGTCACGGCAACTTGATGGATGCTATCATTGCTCTCCTAGAGAAGGAGGCGAATAACGAGAACAAGGGACTGCCTAAAGGCGAGCAAAAGCCGACCAAGGTTAATGGAAGGGTGTACACAGCAGCAGGTGGTGCATTTTTGGTACGCCTGCTGCTGGATGATCCTAAGAAGGAGGTTGTTACCCTTCTGTATGGTCTGAAGGATCTTTACTTAAAAGGATGGAACGTGGCAGGTAAAAAAAATTCTGTGCTAACCAAAGTACTTCTGTTGTGACTTACCCAGTGATCCTTGGATATCAAATGTAGAATAACCGATATATGTTGTGTTTACTTTTTTGCAGCCATTTGGTTCCTAATGAAAGAGCTTGATGTGGCTTTACCGCCAAGTACACAGGTGGCTTTCAAAACAAAGACCATCACTTCAAGAAAAGGAAGGAGACACACAGTCAAAGACGGAGTTCATTTCCTCAGCTGGTCTGGCAGCTACCTCTCTTTAAGTGGAGGCAAGTTTCAGCCATTCTTCTATAATGCTTTTGGAAAAGCTAATGACAAGCTTCGTGATGCTGAGAATCTGGTGGCAGACGACCAAGATTCCGTGCTCCAACCTTCCGTGGCGCTGTATGCTATTGTAGTATCTGAGTGCGTTCGGTTCCCGGAGATCGAGTCCTCAGTGATTGCTAATACAACCGACCCTCTGAACATCATTGAAGCGCCACTCGAGGAACATCTCATAATAAGGATGGGTCAGTGGGGTACTGGATCAGTAGCCTGCTATGGTGCAAACCCACCAGAATGGGTAAGGGTTATCAAGAGAGACCTGACATCACACTTACGATTGAAGGTTGAGCCTCTATATCGAAAAAAGAAGAACCAAGCTATCGTGCAGGAGGTGGAGGAGCCAGTGGCGCTCGTGCAGGAGGTGGAGGAGCCAGTGGCGCTCCGGGAGACCATCCAAGGAGAAGGCATCTGTTTGATGGAGGGCTTGAAGGGCCGGAATCGCTTTGTTGAAAGCTTTGTGTCAGACAAGTCTTTTGCTGTGAGAGTCAAAGTAATAAGGCTGCCGGACACTTTGAGTGAGACTTTGGAGGAGCATGAAGTGGTTGGAGAAGCAAGTCTGTTAGACTGTGAGGTTGCATCCAAGAAGAGGAGACAGATGCTTTGTGCCGTTGGGAGGGAAGTGCAAGCTGCTTCCAAGCAGATGAGAAGAAAGCTGCTGAGGTACCGCAAAACCTTGCCTGGCTTGCTTTGGCAAGTGCAAGCTGTTTTCAATCAGGCAATGAGAAGGAAGCTGCTGAGTTACCGCAAAACTCTGAGTGGCTACATGCAGCACATCTGTGCATTTGGTGGGCCGAATTTGCTCCTTGCTTCAACTAGTGGTGTGACCTTCGACAAGCCGCCAACAGTGGCCGCATCTCATCATGATACACAAGATCCACCGTGCAAAGGAAAACTTGTGCCTGCATCTCATGATGTGTCGAGAAGGTTAGGTTTCTTGGGTGCAAACACCAACAGTGACATTGACGAGTATGCTGCAGCAGTATGGAGAAGCATTACTCTTGGTTTTCAGCGAGCGACGAGCTCAGGCCCGCTTTGTGGCGAGGCCCTGTGGGGTTTAGGCTTTATTGTCGAGCCATATGCATTTGATGGACAGTGCATGGACATGACACGTGGTGAGGAGATAGCAAGGACGGTGGAGCAGGCATGCTGTGAGGCGATACTTCAAACCAATCCGAGGGTGTGCGAGATGGTGCACCGCTGCTTGATAGCTGCTCCTCTACATCATCTCTGTAATGTTCAAAACATCCTCCATGAGTCCCGAGGTTTACTCCTAATGGCTGAAGGTAAAGGCAGCGAGGAAGACGACTACTCGTGGTGGATGGTGCATGCGGAGCTGCCCGCTGCTGAGATCTCCACGCTCGAGCAGAAGTTGAGGAGAAAGACATCAACTGACGTGAACGCGCTTACGTTCTTCAGTCACTGGGTGGTCAACCCCGGAGACCCGGAGCTACAGGGCTTGGCGGGGCAACTGGTTGAGCGCGTCAGATGCAGGAAGAAGCTCGAGTAATAAAGAAGAAGGTATGGAAGTACATTGCTGTTACTTTTGGTAGAGAAGTTTTGCATTGTCCTGATGATCATGCTTATATTGTCCTGAAATGACCATTGCTTGTGCTGAAACAGACAAAGTGCACCAGCGTCAAGGGCCAACTGGAGGGTGGTGCGGCATCCAGTGGTATCTAGTAGCATGTCAGCGGCAAGGGCGCCATCACGGAAGAGTAGTAGTGCATCTATTCATTGAATGGTTGGGTCCTTGTATTACACTGTTTGCTGTGATGATATCCAGCCAAACGTGGCCAGCGTGTAAAACCTGAAGCACTACGGGAAGAATGAATGCTTTGTTTTGTTGAATTTTCTGTTTTTTCTAGCTGTTTGATGACTGCATGTTGTGGTATTATGAAAACTGCGTCCTTTGCAGCAGCTGTGTGTGTGCCAGTTACTCTAGGTGTTTAGAATTCTGCTGCTGCACCTGTTGTGCGTGGAGTTGAAGTACGCGAGGCGTCAGACAGGAGGGATCTGGTGCCTGGTACCCGGCGTAAGTTCCAGGTATCCACGC
Organism: Aegilops bicornis; assembly: GCA_021605145.1. NCBI lineage: Eukaryota > Viridiplantae > Streptophyta > Magnoliopsida > Poales > Poaceae > Aegilops > Aegilops bicornis. The sequence continues at coordinate 713,994,451 of CM038671.1, forward strand.
ATGCCTCCAGACACCCCGCCCACTGTCTGGCGCGCAGCGTTGCTTCCCTTCTCTTCTCTCAATGTGTCAACCAACTAAATTAAACAGAACAAGTATCTTGCTTTGGCAGCCAGTTCGATGTCCTGTTTACGCAAGGCACTTACACTTCTGAATTTCCTCCCCTTCTGAATTTTGTACCACTTCATATCTATGTGCAACAATTAAATTAAGCTTCTCAGATGCCTAGCAACAATTAAGCTTTACCAGCAAACTGAAACTCCTTGATTAATACTGTGAAGTGTACTGATGCCATCCTATGATACGTAGCTGAAGCAAAGACTTACTAGCCTGAACTAAGTTCAGTTAAGCACTTAGGCTTGCAAAGAGAAAAAAATAACCAAAGCAGTACCTTACATATAAGATGGCTAGCCGAGGAAAACTGTTATTTGCGCTGCTTTCTTTTTCTGAATTATTATCTGTATGTATCACAAACGTTTGAGTGTACTGTCCTTGCAGTTTTTCAACCGGAACCAACCATCCTACCTACAGGTGTGAGGTGTCTGATAACTGAAACAAAGACTATGCTTACAGTTTTATCGCGCTGTTAACAAATTTGGCTGTTAAATATCGGACACTTTCCATGACATAATTTAGCCAGTTACTGAATATGCCTAACCTGGAAGTGTATTTGAGCAATTCGTCTTCCCTGTATGTTAGCGTTGATCTCTTTGCACCAGAATGTGATGTTGCAGATCGCGGACTGCACCACTGCGCAAATCTCAGATGAAGCTGTGATCGAGCACTTGTTTAGCGCTGTCCCTGAGCGGTACTCGGATATCACACCATTGAGCAACGGGGTGATCTCTCATCCTTGACCGTGGCAGAGGCGGTGGGACGCCTAGCCGCGTTTGAGGTAAATCAGCATGGACGCCGGCGGGGGCGCGGCGACCGTGGTGACAGCAACGACCAGTTGTTGCTGATGACTTGGGCACTAGAGAACCTGATGAAAGGGAAGAAGTCAGGAGAGGGGTCAAGTGGCTCGAGCTCGTCCGCCGGCGTCCGGTAAGGGCGGTGATCATGGCAAGGTTGCGGTTGACAAGAACAAAGGCCGGGGCAAAGGCAAGAAGACCCGCGAGTTTGATATGACAAAGGCACGGTGCTACAATTGTAATGATGTACTCCCTCTGTAAACTAGTAATATAAGAGCGTTTAGATCGCTATTTTAGTATCGACAAAGCTAAAATCCTGTCGTTCGGATTTTCGCTTTAGATCCGAACGACCTTTGCAGCGTTAGATTTTGATCAAACGACCGCTTATTCCGCCGTGATTTAAGTGTAGGATGCGAATTTTGCTCCCGATCTCTTAATTAGCCTGATTAATGATCCTCCTAATTCATTGCGTCTGCCCGTTAATTACCATTATGTCTCGGCCTCTTAAATGTCGTGATTAATGGGCCTCCTAATTACATGCGTTCAAGGAGTTAATTGGTCGTAATTAATGGACCTGCTAATTTTAAGCGTGTCTTGCTAGTTACTAGGAGTTTTTAAGGCAAAAAACAAAGCGTGGGTGATAGAATTCGAACCCATGACCTCATGACTTTTAAGTGGTGGAACTGGAGTAGCTACCCAACTAACCATCTGTTCCATGTGCACAATATATACTAACTTTTTGTATACATGTAAACTATGACCCGAATTAACATCTAAATAAATACTCCCTCCGCCCCATAATATAGGACGTTTTTTGACACTAGCATAGTGTTAAAAAACGTCTTACATTATGGGACGGAGGGAGTAGTATAGTATTTTACGCATCACATACTTGATAAACTTGCACACAAACACGTGGTAACTCTTTGATCCGAGGGGGGAAAATTGATGTTGAAAACATACCCGTTAACTTGTGCATAAATAACATGGTATTTGACGCATGCGGACCTAGTAAATTAGGGTGCAAACACCGTGATAACTTTGATCCGAAGGCAAAAAAAAGTTATTGAAATTTACACCTAATAACTTTCGGGTAAATAGCACAATAATTTATGCATCGTAGACTAGATAACTTACCTACATACACCATGGTAACTTTGACCCAGCAAAAAATATTGAAACATATCCTAATAATTTCTGTGTAAACAACATGATAATATACGCACAACATAGTTGACAACTCTTGTACAAACCCCACAATAACATTTTGATCCGAGGAACTTTTTACTTAAAAATACACCTTCCTAACTCCTGTGTAAATCGACCGGCAATATACTCACAACAGAGTTGATAACCCATATATAAACATTGCGGTAACTTTTGACCTGAGGGGAAAAAATTGCTGAAAAACGTACCCCGATAACTTATGTATAAATAGCATGGTAGTACATACACAACAGAGCTGATAACTCACGTATAAATAACACGGTAACTTTTGGCCCAAGAGAAAAAGTTGTAAACATAAGCTGGTAAGTCTATGTAAATAGCATGGTAATAAACGCACAACAGAGTTGATAACCCATATATATAACTTTTGACTTGAGATCTAACACATAAGTTAGTAACTTTGGCGACGGGTGTGGGATGTGGGAAGGTGTGTAAAAACACCCCCAGAAACTTTCGTGTAAATAGCTTGGTACTGTACGCACCTTATACGTGATAACTTATGCATAAATACGACGGCAACTTCGATTCGGGGTGTGGGTGGGGAGAAAGTAGTTTGAAAACATACCCCTCCCGATAACTTCCGTACAAATATCACGATAACTTCTGATGCTTTGACCTATAACACATTTAAATTTTTTGAAATATGTAGAATCAAGGACGCATCCATTTTTCCCCTTCTAATGCATGCATCCATGTGCATGTGAAGAGAAAATTACAAGAACTATCTTTTATGTCCCAGTAATTTCTGTATAAATAACATGATAACTTATATACAACCGCATGATAACTCGTGTAGCACACGCATGGTAACTTTTGACCCAAAAAAAATATCGTCGAAACATACCAACATGGGATCTAGTTTTGAAGGTCTCGTCGCGACGAATCTTTTATGTGAAAAAAGTTTTTCAATCGGACCAACAGTTTAAGCTATAAAATATTTTAATTTTTCACATTGGGAAGAATCTTTGATGGCATATCAATTTCATTTTTTTCTGTATGTATATGATTAGTAGCTGCTAATTAACTGCTAATGGACGATGGACACGCACAGAAAAAAGAAAGAAAATAAGATGAAGCTAATGCATGCATGCAAGCTAGGGAGGAATCATGCGGATCTGTTGCTTAACTTTCGTACGTGTGGAAGTTAGCATAGTCCTTTTAGTATTCTAAACGCTCTTATATTAGTTTACGGAGGGAGTAAGTCATTTTGCCTCTGACTGTCCTGAGCCAAAGAAGGAGCAGGCTAATGCTAATCTGATGCAGAAAGACACTGACGATGATCCGGCACTTCTTATGATGCAAGCCTGTGAGGTGGTCCATACCGTTGAGGCGGATACTGAACGGGTCATTCTCCATGAGGAGAAGGTCACACCCAAGCTCTCAGGAGAGCAGAACAAGCTGTGGTATCTTGATACTGGATGCAAGTAACAATTATGACAGGGTGTGTAGATTTTTTTTTTGCTGAATTGGATGAGTCAGTGAAAGGGACAGTCAAGTTTGGTGATGCTCAGTCATGTTCGCTGCAGAATCAGGAGAGCACTGAAGTTTATTTCATACCAAGACTCAGAAGCAACATCATAAGCTTGGGCCAGCTGGATGAGAATGGATGTAAGTACTCTGTCGATAATGGGCCCATGGTGGTGTTGGACTGTGAGCACAAGGTACTGGCCAGAGTTAGGAGGTGCAGAAACCGGCTCTACATGTTGCAGACTGAGTCAGCACCTACCGGAGTGCCTTCTGGCCAGGACCTCTGAAACTCCATGGCTGTGGCATGCACGCTATGGGCACGTCAGCTTCCAGGCGATGCACGCACTCAGCAGGAGAAACATGGTACCTGGGCTGCCACACATCGAGCATGTGAATCAAGTGTGTGACGGGTGCATGATAGCAAAGCATCGTAGAGCACCGTTTCCAGCTACAACAGACTTCAAAGCAGATGAAGCACTAGAGCTGTTGCATAGTGACTTGTGTGGACCGATCTCACCAGCTAACTTTGCCGGGAAGAGGTACTTCCTTCTGGTTGTTGATGATCACACTCGTCTCATGTGGATTGTATTGATCAAGAGTAAAGATGAGGCACTGAATGCACTATTCGAGATCAAGAACTCTACTGAATCTGAAGTTAAAAGCAATCAGAACAGACCGAGGGGGAGAGTTTACCTCAAAGGAGTTTGGTCAGTTTTGTGATGGATTTGGGATTCCTCACTCGCTCATTGCACCATACGGCAAAGCCCCCGCAGCAGAATGGGGTTATGGAGAGGAGGAACCAAACTGCAGTAGGCATGGCCCGGAGTTTGGTAAAAAACAAGGGGCTGCCTGGCAGTTTTTGGGGAGAAGCCCTTGCAACTTCAGTATTTATTCTGAACCGAGCACCTACAAAAGCAGTAAATGGTAAGACTCCATATGAAACACTATATGGGGAATGGGGTGAAACCTGATGTCCATTATCTGAAGGTGTTTGGTTGTTTGATCCAAAGATCCAAAAGTTGCACATTTCATGGGATGCGGTGTTTGAGGAAGATAAGCAGTGGACATGGGAAAAGGTTGTACCTGAAGCAACTAGGCAGAGCACTGAGGTGTTCACCGTGCATTACCCAGTTCTGGTGAAGGAAATGGCAGCATCGCAGACGCCGGCAGCATAACATACCACTCCAGCGTCACCTGTGACCCCGGAGGCACAGCGCTACGTCTCTCCTCCTAGTGGTTCAGATGAAGCACCACAGCGGTACCGGCGAGGCCTTGCTTGATGAGCTCCCTGAGGTCCCTGCTCCGCCTAAAGGGTTATGTTTGCTGGGTATGGAGGAGCCGACCACTTTCCAGGAGTCAAGTGCAGCTGCATCCTGGAGACTAGCAATGAAAGAAGAACTCAGGTCAATAGAGGAAAATGCTGCTTGGGAGCTCACATCACTTCCTGCTGGACACAAGCCAACTGCCCTCAAATGGGTCTATAAGATCAAGGACTCGGAAGGAAATATTGTTAAATATAAGGCACGATTGGTTACGAAGGGGTATGTTCAGAGACAAGGAAATGACTTTGAGGATGTGTTTGCTCCTGTGGCGAGGATGGAAACAGTCAGATTATTCTTGGCTGTAGCAGCAATAAGGGGGTGGCAAGTTCACCATTTAGATGTCAAATCAGCATTCCTGAATGGGGCTTTAGAGAAGGAAGTATATGTGTCACAACCTCCTGGATTTGCAGTAAAAGGATAAGAAGAGAAAGTCCTCAGGCTGCATAAAGCTTTGTATGGACTGAGACAAGTCCCAAGAGCTTGGAATGTGAAACTTGACAAGACTTTGGTGCCACTTGGCTTTGAAAAATGCCCTCAAGAGCATGCTGTGTACAAAAGGAACAGAGATGGAGTCATGGAGAGGACCTACTGGTTGGTGTCTATGTAGATGACTTGATTGTCACTGGTAAAACTGTAAATGGCATTGAGAAATTGAAGGAACAGATGAAGAGCATGCTCAATATGAGTGATTTGGGCCTACTGCACTGTTACGGTATTACCTTGGCATTGAGGTGCACCGATCAGCTGTAGGTATAACTCTTTGTGAGTCTAGCTATGCAGCAAAAATACTACTCCCTCCGTTCCGATTTACTCGTCGTGGTTTTAGTTCAAATTGAACTAAAACCACGATGAGTAAATCGGAACGGAGGAAGTAGATAATAGTGGAATGAAGGATTGCAACCCTATGCAAGTTCCGATGGAGCCGAGGTTGCACCAGAGCAAAGAAACCAAGTCCCCAGCAGTGGATGCAACGCAGTACCGTAGCATTGTGTGGAGTCTCAGGTACCTAACCCATACCAGACCTGATATTACTCATTCAGTGGGCATTTTTAGCCGTTTCATGGAAACACCAACCACTGAACACTTGGCAGCAGTTAAGAAAATTCTCAGATATGTGAAAGGCACATTGAACTGTGGAATTGTGTACAACAGATATGAAGGAGAAGATCTGAAATTAACAAGTTTCAGCGACAGTGACCTGGCCGGTGATATTGATGAGCACAACTGGAGTGTTGTTCTATGTGGGCTGAAATCCTGTCAGTTGGTCCTCCCAGAAGCAGAAAATCGTCGCTCTTTCATCGTGTGAAGCTGAGTACGTAGCCGGCGCTACTGCAGCCTGTCAGGGAATCTGGCTTGGGCGCCTATTAGCTGATCTGACCGGGTCTGAAACTGAGCAAGTGACACTCAAAATGGACAATCAGTTAGCAATCTATCTATGCAAAAACCCTGTCTACCATGTGAGGAGTAAGCACATTGATACTAAATATCATTTCATCAGGCAGAAGTTGAGGAAGGGGTCATTGTTGTTGATTATGTCGACACTAATGACCAACTCGCTCTGCAGTCTGGTCATGGTTGCAAAAAACATCTGGGCTGCAGTCTCCTCGTTTCTTTCCAGGGAAGTAGGATCTAGTTACTATTCCATAGCCAAATTTTGGCCTGCTAACAAGAAACATGAAGTACTTAATGCATTTTGTGCTTGTGTCTTGTGGAGCTTGTGGAAAACTAGAAATAAGCATGTTTTTAATAATGCAGTCTGGTATGATGTTAAACAGATCTAGTGGCTGGTTTGGAGGACCCTCAAGAGATGGATGGTTCTATACACCGAGGACTCGCTCGAGAAAATGCAGGGGATACTACATTGGATATCCTACATACTCAAAAGCCCACTCCAATTGACTTTGGGGTGAAAAGGAACTTTATGGGCACTGGAGGTGCCACTCATGCCTCTTTCTACTCCAAGCTTGGTTTTGGGGCTTGTAAAGATGGGTTCCAGAGTCCAGACTCTTCAAGGCCGAGTGACACACCATCAAAAAAGGCGGTTCAGGCGATTTCGAGCCCGGCTTCGCCGCTCGACTGGCCTGGCACACCAACCCAACCCCTCAAGAAGATGAAAGGGGGGCTCGTGGAGCATATCAAGGAGGTCCGCAAGATGCTCGCTGCAGAAGACATGAGGGCTGACGCAGGAGGAATGCAGATCACTTTGCTGTAGTGTTCTCATCGGTTTAGTTTAGAGTCAAGAAAAGTTGGATCCCTGATCCTGTAATAGGCTGCAGGCCTTTTTACCTTATACTGTTTTAATTTTTGATCTTTCAGAACATGCGTTTGAGGCATGCTTGGGTGTTGGACTGATGTGGTTTCATTTATTCATAATGAATGGAACCGGGGGGCGCCAAACTCCCCTGATGATCTAAAAAAAATATTTATTGTCCACCACATCACAACTAGAACCAAGTTTAAACTATGCTCTGCTCCAGTGGGTTGGACTTGTCTTCATCATATCTTGAGCACCTTCAACTGTTTGTTGTGCTAATTTAGCCCTGTGGCAGCTAATAGCCCTGTGGCAGTTAGAATGTTCTGCAAGGTGCTTTAGCACATCTCCACCATAATTTCTTCCAATCATGGTCAGTGTGCTTCTTTTTCCAATTGGCATAGAGATGCCTTGCACAGTTCCTATGCTCGGCACCAGGACACAGATCTGAAACTGCGTTGATCAATCCATGTATCATGTAGTTCAATAACAATCACACAAAAGCAATTCTTGTATGAATCATGTATCAGCTAGTTTAATTAAGTATTATGGAATGTAAAACAAAGCTATCAGAAGTAAGGTACTTATTTGTTTCGGAAAAGCGTGCAAATTAAGGCAATCACCACATTAGTTCTATGCCGACAGGTGCTCAAGTGTAGTTTAATCACGAAATAACTAACTTTACTTCACAAAAGTTACATAACTGAACCTTTTAACAAGTTCCTTGCGCTCTGCTCTGCAAATCTATGGTTCAGTTACTCCTGAACTTTGCATCAAAATTGTTAATGGATGAAGACATGTTATTGCCCAGATTAACTTCTGTAATCTTTCTTACAGATTAGTATTAAGTTTTGCACAATGTGGTCTATCATTCGTGTCTTCAAGATTAAATTGACAAGCAGAGAAAATGAAGCTGATGGTCTATTCACCACACAAAAAGTGCAGATGTAGCGGATATTCGTTTCTGAGGCTAGATGCTCCCGAAATCTCTCCCGTCAGCTCGCATGTGGATCTGTGCCTAGCGGTGTATTCATCTGAGTATAGTCCCTCGTGCTATTGTAAGTAAATAAAAGGGAAAAAATATATTTTTAGTCCCTCAACTCTTTCAAAAGTATAGGGATGGTCCCTCAACTCTAAAACCAGCAAAACTTAGTCCTTCAACTTTCAATACCGGATAAGTTTAGTCCCTCATGCTACTTCGTCAACGCCATCAGGGCCAACTGATGGCATGAGCTCCGAAGTGTGATTGACGCTAGGCGCAGCAGATAAGCGACGACGGCAACGATGAGGCCTGACGAGGGTGGTCTTAGGCGAGGGATTTTACATATATTGCGAAACAAACAAAATAGCAAACTACCCAGCTAATCAACGGCGGAGATAATTCAATACTACCCGGTTCCAGCGGTAGTATGACGTCGCGGACCAAGCGGAACGTCGGCGCTGCGGCGCCATCGCAGGCGGCCACAACGATGCCGCAGTTGTCGGCACCACGTCCTCCATGCACTAGTAGAAAAGGGGGCAAAGGTCCAGGCCGGGTCAGCCCATTAGTCCTGGTTCAGTCCAGAACCAGGACCCATGGGGGCATCGGACCCGGTTCGTGAGCCCCCGGGGCAGGCCGGGCCACGTGGGCCATTGGTCCCGGTTCGTATGGACCTTTTGGTCCCGGTTGGTGGGACGAACCGGGACCAATGTGCCTCGCTCCTGGCCCACCACCATTGGTCCCGGTTGGTGGCGTGAACCGGGACCAAAGGCTGCCCTGTAGTCCCGGGTCATGCCACCCACCGGGACCAATGAGGTGCCTATATATACCCTCACAGAAGAGCAGAGCACACTGCTCTGTTTTTTCCGGCCGTCGAGGGGAGAGGGCTTGGTGGTGCTCTAGCTCACCTCCTATGCACACAAGGTGTTCGATGGAATGCCCGAGCCACACTACTTAAGCTTTCTCCTCCAAGCTCGACCTCCAAGCTCCATTTTCCTTAATATTTGTCTAGGTTTAGCGGTCCGTCACGCCTGGCCCCTCGCCTCTTCACCGCCGTCGATCACCCGCGCCAATCTCATCGCCGGCACCACCGTGGTGAGCCTCTTGTTCTTATCTTTCTGAAAGGAAAAATATTCTTACTTGTATGTTTAGATAGATACTTGTATTATTTTCTTACTTTTATTATTGCATCTTATATAGTGCGATGGTTTTGGTATCCGCCCCTGTCGGCCCTCATCCTGCCTATGATTCGGATGTGGTATATATTATCTTTTCATAACTATTGGTTCATTTATTGTTTATGACAATTATGCCGACCAACGTGACATAGATTTTATTTATCTAGGAGGTTGTTGAACCGGAAATTCCAACCGACCCTATTGTCAAGAGGTTAAATTTAGTTGAAGAAGAAAACAATTTCTTGAAGGAAAAAATAATAAAAATTGAGGAGGAGAAGATGATATTGGAGTTGCATGTTGCGGATGTCGTCGATCATCACAAGATCAAGATGGATGCAATGCGCTTGAAGATTAGAAAGATTAAGAAAATATGCCATTCATACCAAGGCTTGGTGTCATTATGCAGTTGGATCAGTTGTTACCTTGATTGCGATTATGATCGCATTTGTTTTCGCATTGAAATGTTTTACATAGTTTCAATGTATGGTTTAATTAATTAGATGCTCGAGAGCTATATGTTGTTAGATGAGAACTATGTATGTACTTTGGTTTTAATGTGATGATGAACTTCTATTATTTTGGTCACTTATTTATCTATTCATGATGTTCATAATGGTTTTGACACACTTAATTATATATAATGCACACAGATGAACCGGCAATGGACGTACGGTGACAGACACACCTCCGAGTACATTAAGGGCGTGCATGAGTTTCTCGAAGCGGCTGAGGCAAACAAGCAGAATGGTTTTATGTGTTGTCCATGCATTAAATGTGGGAATACGATGTCTTACTCTAGCCGGAAAATCCTTCACACCCACCTGCTTTACAAGGGTTTCATGCCACACTATAATGTTTGGACGAGGCACGGAGAAATAGGGGTTACGATGGAAGACGGCGAAGAAGAAGAGTACGATGACAACTATGTGCCCCCTGAATACGGTGATGCTGCAACGGGGGAGCTGGTGAAGATCAAGAGGAACCAGACGATGTGCCCAATGATGCTGCAACGGGTGAAGCTGTTGAAGATCAAGAGGAACCAGACGATATGCCCGATGATGATGATCTCCGTCGGGTCATTGTCGATGCAAGGACGCAATGAGAAAGTCAAAAGGGGAAGCTGAAGTTCGATCGCATGTTAGAGGATCACAAAAAAGGGTTGTACCCCAATTGCGAAGATGGGAACACAAAGCTCGGTACCGTCATCGAATTGCTGCAGCGGAAGGCGTAGAATGTCAGGCTCGACAAAGGATTTGAGAAGCTACTGAAAATATTGAAGAAGAAGCTTCCAAAGGATAACGAATTTCCGATAGTACATACGCAGCAAAGAAGGTCGTATGCCCTCTAGGATTGAGGTGCAGATACATGCATGTCCTAATGATCGCATCCTCTACCACGGTGCATAAAAAGATCTGAACGCATGCCCGGTATGCGGTGCATTCTTGATATAAGATCGACGAGATGACCTGGTGATGTTGACGGCGAGCCCCCAGAAGAGGGTTCCGCGAAGGTGATGTGGTATGTCTATTCGTAAACGGAGAGCATGCCGAGTTGATGCGATGGCACGTTGAGGACCGTAAGAAAGACGGGAAGTTGAGAGCACCACGACGGGTCGCATTGGAGAAAAATCGAGAGAAAGTACTGGGATGAGTTTGCAAAGGACCCAAGGAACGTATGGTTTGCTTTAAGCGCGGATGGAATTAATCCTTTCGGGGAGTAGAGCAGCAATCACAACACCTGGCCCGTGACTCTATGTATGTATAACCTTCCTCCTTGGATGTGCATGAAGCGGAAGTTCATTATGATGCCAGTTCTCATCCAAGGCCCTAAGCAACCCAGCAACGACATTGATGTGTACCTAAGGCCATTAGTTGAGGAACTTTTACAGCTGTGGAATGGAAACAGTGTACATACGTGGGATGAACACAGACAGGAGGAATTTAACCTAAAGGCGTTGTTGTTCGTGACCATCAACGATTGGCCCGTGATGTCAACTACACAACCTTCTTCTTGTAGACGTTGCTGGGCCTGCAAGTGCACAGGTTTGTAGGACAGTAGCAAATTTCCCTCAAGTGGATGACCTAAGGTTTATCAATCCGTAGGAGGCGTAGGATGAAGATGGTCTCTCTCAAACTACCCTGCAACCAAATAACAAAGAGTCTCTTGTGTCCCCAACACACCCAATACAATGGTAAATTGTATAGGTCCACTAGTTCGGCGAAGAGATGAAGATACAAGTGCAAACTAGATAGTAGATAAAGGTTTTTGTAATCTGAAATAATAAAAACAGCAAGGTAATGAGCGATAAAAGTGAGCGTAAACGGTATTGCAATGGTAGGAAACAAGGCCTAGGGTTCATACTTTCACTAGTGCAAGTTCTCTCAAAAATAATAACATAGATAGATCATATAACAAGCCCTCAACATGCAAAAAAGAGTCACTCCAAAGCCACTAATAGCGGAGAACAAACGTAGAGATTATGGTAGGGTACGAAACCACCTCAAAGTTATTCTTTCGGATCGATCTATAAAAGAGTTCGTACTAGAATAACACCTTAAGACACAAATCAACCAAAACACTAATGTCACCTAGATACTCCATTGTCACCTCAAGTATCCGTGGGCATGATTATACGATATGCATCACACAATCTCAGATTCATCCAACCAACATAAAAGTACTTCAAAGAGTGCCCCAAAGCTACTACCGGAGAGTCAAGAACGTGTGCCAACCCCTATGCATAGGTTCCCAATGTCACGAAACCCGCAAGTTGATCACCAAAACATACATCAAGTGGCACATGATATCCCATTGTCACCACAGATAATCACGGCAAGACATACATCAAGTGTTCTCATAAAGACTCAATCCGATAAGATAACTTCAAAGGGGAAACTCAATTCATCACAAGAGAGTAGAGGGGGAGAAACATCATAAGATCCAACTACAATATCAAAGCTCGGGATACATCAAGATCGTGCCATAGAGGGAACACGAGAGAGAGAGATCAAACACATAGCTACTCGTACATACCCTCAGCCCCGAGGGTGACTACTCCCTCCTTGTCATGGATAGCGTCGGGATGATGAAGATGGCCTCCGGTGATGGGATCCCCCCTCCGGCAGTCTTGAACAGGTCCCGATTGGTTTTTGGTAGCTACAGAGGCTTGCGGCGGCGGAACTCCCGATCTATCTTCTGTTCTAAAAGTTTTAGGGTACAAGAGTATATATGGGTGCAGGGGGTACGTCGGAGGAGCTACGGGGGCCCCACGAGGCAGGGGGCGCCTGGGGTGGGCGCGCCCCACCCTCGTGGGCAGCCCGTATCTCCTCCGACGTGCACTCCAAGTTCCTGGGTTGCTTTCCTTCCAAAAATAACTTCTCCAGTTGATTTCGTTCGCTTTTGACTCATTCGATATTCCTTTTCCTCGAAACACTGAAATAGGCATAAAGCAAAGAATCTGGCTGGGCCTCCGGTTAATAGGTTAGTCCCAAAAATAATATAAAAGTGGATAATAAAACCCAATATTGCCTAAAACAGTAGATAAAGTAGCATGGAGCAATCAAAATTATAGATACGTTGGAGACGTATCAAGCATCCCCAAGCTTAATTCCTGCTCGTCCTCGAGTAGGTAAATGATAAAAAAGAATTTTTGATGCGGAGTGATACTTTGGCATAATTTCAATGTAAATCTTCTTAATTGTGACATGAATATTCAGATCCGAAAGATTCAAGACAAAAGTTCATATTGACATAAAAGTAATAATACTTCAAGCATACTAACCAAAGCAATCATGTCTTCTCAAAATAGCATGGTTAAAGAAAGTTATCCCTACAAAATCATATAGTCTGGCTATGCTCTATCTTCATCACACAAAGTATTTAATCATGCACAACCCTGATGACGAGCCAAGCAATTGTTTCATACTTTAATAATCTCAAACCTTTTCACCTTTCACGCAATACATGAGCGTGAGCCATGGATATAGCACTATAGTTGGAATAGAATGGTGGTTGTGGAGAAGACAAAAAAGGAGAAGATAGTCTCACATCAACTAGGCGTATCAATGGGCTATGGAGATGCCCATCAATAGATATTGATGTGGGTGAGTAGGGATTGCCATGCAACGGATGCACTAGAGCTATAAGTATATGAAAGCTCAACAAAATAAACTAAGTGGGTGTGCATCCAACTTGCTTGCTCACGAAGACTTAGGGCACTTTTGAGGAAGCCCATCATTGGAATATACAAGCCAAGTTTTATAATGAAAAATTCCCACTAGTATATGAAAGTGACAACATATGAGACTCTCTATCATGAAGATCATGGTGCTACTTTGAAGCACAAGTGTGGTAAAAGGATAGTAGCATTGTCCCTTCTCTCTTTTTCTCTCATTTTTTATTTGGCCTTTCTTCTCTTTCTTTTTATGGCCACTCTTTTTTTATTTCGTCCGGAGTCTCATCCCGACTTATGGGGGAATCATAGTCTCCATCATCCTTTCCTCACTGGGACAATGCTCTAATAATGATGATCATCACACTTTTATTTTTCATACAACTCAACAATTACAACTCGATACTAGAACAAAATATGACTCTATATGAATGCCTCCGTGGTGTACTGTGATATGCAATGAATCAAGAGTGACATGTATGAAAGAATTATGAACGGTGGCTTTGCCACAAATACAATGTCAACTACATGTTCATGCAAAAAGCAATATAACAAAAGTAATGTGTGTCATATGAACGGAATGGTGGAAAGTTGCATGGCAATATATCTCGGAATGGCTATGGAAATGCCATGATAGGTAGGTATTGTGGCTGTTTTGAGGAAGGTATATCGTGGGTGTATGATACCGGCGAAAAGTGCGCGGTATTAGAGAGGCTAGCAATGGTGGAAGGGTGAGAGTGCGTATAATCCATGGACTCAACATTAATCAAAAGAACTCATGCACTTGTTGAAAAAATTTAGAAGTCATCAAAAACCAAAGCACTAAACGCATACTCCTAGGGGGATAGATTGGTAGGAAAACACCATCGCTCGTCCCCGATTGCCACTCATAAGGAAGACAATCAATAAATAAAATTGTGCTCCGACTTCATCACAAAGCGGTTCACCATACGTGCATGCTACGGGAATCACAAACTTCAACACAAGCATTCTTTAAATTCATAATCACCCAACTAGCATTGCTTTGATATTATCACCTCCATATCTCAAAACAATTATCTAGCATCAAACTTATCTTAGTATTCAACGCACTCAAAAAAAAGTTTCACATATCTTGAATACCAAGTATATTATCATTAAGCAAATTACCATGCTATTAACGACTCTCAAAATAATATAAGTTAAGCATGAGAGTTCATCTATTTCTTCAAAATAAAACTACCACCATGCTCTAAAAGATATAAGTGAAGCACTAGAGCAAATGACAAACTACTCCGAAAGATATAAGTGAAGATCAATGAGTAATCGAATAATTGTGCAACTATGTGAAGACTCTCTTAACATTAAAGAATTTCAGATCTTGATACTTTATTCAAACAGCAAGCAAAGATAAAGAAAACTATAATGCAAGGATAGCACAACTCATGTGAAGAAGCAAAAACTTAGGCTCAACCGATACTAACCGATGATTGTTGAGGAAGAAAGGTGGGATGCCTACCGGGGCATCCCCAAGCTTAGATGCTTGAGACTTCTTGAAATATTATCTTGGGGTGCCTTGGGCATCCCTAAGCTTGAGCTTTTGTGTCTCCTTAATTCCTCTCATATCATGGTTTCTGTTTTTATCAAAAGCTTCATTCACAACAAACTCAACAAGAACTCGTGAGATAGGTTAGTATAAACCAATGCAAAACCTTATCATTTTCTACTGTAACAAATAACGTAAATTATTATTTAACATTACATACTAAATGCCTCTGTATATTTAATACTCCTATCCTCAAATATAATCATTAAACAAGCAAACATACGCAAACAATGCAAACATAACAGCAATCTGCCAAAACAGTACAGTCTGTAAAGAATGCAAGAGTCTCAATACTTCCCTGACCTCAAAAATTAAGAACTAAAATTTCCACTGTAATAAATTTACCAGAGCTTAATATGAAAAAATATTCAACGTTATACCATTCTCTGACTTTTCTAGGGAATTTTCGCAACAGCGGTAAACTTTCTGTTTTCAAACAGCAACATGCAAACTAGCAAAATAAGCATGGCAAAGGCTATCCTTGCCTTTTTTATTGAAACTAAAGATGAAAAACATTATTCTAACTAACAGCAAGCAAAAACTAACAAAAGAAAATGACGCTCCAAGCAAAACACATATCATGTGGTGAATAAAAATATAGCTCCAAGTAAAGTTACCGATGAACGAAGACGAAAGAGGGGATGCCTTCCGGGGCATCCCCAAGCTTAGTTGCTTTGTTGTACTTAAATATTACCTTGGGGTTCCTTGGGCATCCCCAAGCTTAGGCTCTTTCCACTCCTTATTCCATAGTCCATCGAATCTTTACCCAAAACTTGAAAACTTCAACCAGACAAAACTCAAAACAAAACTCGTAAGCTCTGTTAGTATAAGAAAATTAAACCACCACTTATTTACTGTAATGAACTCATTATAAATTCATATTGGTGTAATATCTAATGTATTCTAACATCTCTATGGTTCATACCACTTAATACTAGCCATAGATGCATCAAAATAAGCAAACAACACAATGAAAACAGAATCTGTCAAAAACAGAACAGTCTGTAGCAATCTGTATAAAACGTATACTTATGGAACCCCAAAAATTATGAAATAAATTTCAGGACCTGAGTAACTTGTATATTAATCATCTGCAAAAAGAATCAACCTAATAGAACTCTCTAGTAAAAAATGGCAGCTAATCTCGTGAGCGCTAAAGTTTCTGTTTTTCACAGCAAGATCACATAAACTTCATCCAAGTCTTCCCAAAGGTTCTACTTGGCACTTTATTGAAAAAAAGCTATAAAACATGATTAATACAGTAGAATAATCATGTGGGCACACAAAAACAGTAAGGATAAATATTGGTTTGTCTCCCAACAAGAGCTTTTCTTTAATGCCTTTCTAGCTAGGCATGATGATGACAATGATGCTCACATAAAAGATAAGAATTGAAACATAACGGGAGCATCATGAAGCATATGACTAGAAAATTTAAGCCTAACCCACTTCCTATGCATAGGGATTTTGTGAGCAAACAACTTATGGGAACAATAATCAACTAGCATAGGAAGGTAGAACAAGCATAGCTTCAAAACTTTAAGCACATAGAGAGGAAACTTGATATTATTGCAATTCCTACAAGCGTATGTTCCTCCCTCATAATAATTTTCAGTAGCATCATGAATGAATTCAACAATATAACCAGCACCTAAAGCATTCTTTTCATGATCTACTAGCATAGAAAATTTACTACTCTCCACATAAACAAAATTCTTCTCATTCGGAATAGTAGGAGTATCATAAGAGACTTGAACACTAAAAAATGTTTCCACATTAAAAGAGTAATGTTCAGAAAAAGGGTAATCATAATCATGACAAGTTTTATAAATATAATCATCACTACTTTTTATACCATAAGTTTCATCACATTAATCATCATAAGTAGCAACATCGTTCTCATCATAATCGATTGAAACCTCTCCCAAGATAGTGGAATCACTAAATAAAGTTGACACTCTTCCAAATCCACTTTCATATTCATCACAAATAGATTCAACATCCTCCAAAATAGTGGGATCACTGCTTCCTAAAGTTGACACTCTTCCAAACCCACTTTCATCAATATAATCATCATAGGTAGGAAGCATGCTATCATCATAACAACTTTGCATATCAAAACTTGGGATGCAAAAAATATCATCTTCATTAAACATAGCATCCCCAAGCTTGGGACAAACATTAATTTCAGCAAATATATTCTCAAATATTTCATAATCATCAAACATAGCTTCCCCAAGCTTGGGCCCTTTCATATCATAAGCATAATCACTCTCATCATTAAAAATATTGATAGCACCAATAGTATAGCAATTATCATCATCACAATGAGTAGTAGGAACAACATCATTTGGGAGGGATACCTTTTTACCTTTGTTGCTCCTTCTTTCCTTTTTCTTCTTCACATTATGTGTAGGTTCAACCTTCCTCTTTGAGCTCCTTATTGATGAGATTGGTTGAATAGAAAGCTCCTCCTCGTTACCTGATTCATCATAAGAAATAATAGGAGGAGATTGGGAAGCCTCTTCCCTTTCATTAGTATTCTCTTCATCCTCTATTTGTTTTCTTTTCTTTATGTAATTGGCAATATAAGGATTTTCAATGCAATTCACCGCACAATACATATAAATTTTTTCTAGATCAAAATGAAGAATTTTATCAAGATTAAATTTTGGAATACCCTCAATTATACGTTTCATTTCTTCATAACCCAAAAGAAGGCTAAGCTCTTTATGATGCTCAAGGGTAATCAAATTATCACAATATTCGGACACGACTTGATCATGAAACAAATAGCATTGGAGCTTTAAATGACCGTGTTCATTGCAAAGTTCACAAGGAGCGCGAAAAATATTGAATCTTTCAGCACATTCATCTAGCTCTTCTTGCAACAATTTGGTTTCTAAGTACTTATGCCTCTTGCAATATCTATCTTCCCTATTTGGTGTGTCCTTGCAAGCCCAATGCGCTCCACAAAAATTGACATGCTTATAGGAGGCATTTTCATCATAACTAGTGCAATCATCATTAGCATCATGGATATTTAAAGAATTCGTACTAACAACATTGCAATCATGGTCATCATTCAAAGATTTAGTGCCAAACATTTTAGAGATTTCTTCTTCTAGCACTTGAGCACAATTATCCTTTCCATCATACTCACGAAAGATATTAAAGAGATGAAGCGTATGAGACAAACTTAACTCCACTTTTTTGTAATTTTCTTTTATAAACTAAACTAGTGCTAAAACAAGAAACAAAAAGATTAGATTGCAAGATCTAAAGATATACCTTCAAGTGCTAACCTCCCCGGAAACGGCCCTAGAAAAGAGCTTGATGTCTACTACACAACCTTCTTCTTGTAGACGTTGTTGGGCCTGCAAGTGCACATGTTTGTAGGACATTAGCAAATTTCCCTCAAGTGGATGACCTAAGGTTTATCAATCCGTAGGAGGCGTAGGATGAAGATGGTCTCTCTCAAACTACCCTGCAACCAAATAACAAAGAGTCTCTTGTGTCCCCAACACACCCAATACAATGGTAAATTGTATAGGTGCACTAGTTCGGCGAAGAGATGAAGATACAAGTGCAAAATAGATAGTCGATAAAGGTTTTTGTAATCTGAAATAATAAAAACAGCAAGGTAACGAGCGATAAAAGTGAGCGTAAACGGTATTGCAATGGTAGGAAACAAGGCCTAGGGTTCATACTTTCACTAGTGCAAGTTCTCTCAACAATAATAACATAGATAGATCATATAACAAGGCCTCAACATGCAAAAAAGAGTCACTCCAAAGCCACTAATAGCAGAGAACAAACGTAGAGATTATGGTAGGGTACGAAACCACCTCAAAGTTATTCTTTCGGATCGATCTATAAAAGAGTTCGTACTAGAATAACACCTTAAGACACAAATCAACCAAAACCCTAATGTCACCTAGATACTCCATTGTCACCTCAAGTATCCGTGGGCATGATTATACGATATGCATCACACAATCTCAGATTCATCCAACCAACATAAAAGTACTTCAAAGAGTGCCCCAAAGCTACTACCGGAGAGTCAAGAACATGTGCCAACCCCCTATGCATAGGTTCCCAATGTCACGAAACCCGCAAGTTGATCACCAAAAAATACATCAAGTGGCACATGATATCCCATTGTCACCACAGATAATCACGGCAAGACATACATCAAGTGTTCTCATAAAGACTCAATCCGATAAGATAACTTCAAAGGGAAACTCAATTCATCACAAGAGAGTAGAGGGGAGAAACATCATAAGATCCAACTACAATATCAAAGCTCGGGATACATCAAGATCGTGCCATAGAGGAACACGAGAGAGAACACGAGAGAGAGAGATCAAACACATAGCTACTGGTACATACCCTCAGCCCCGAGGGTGAACTACTCCCTCCTTGTCATGGATAGCGTCGGGATGATGAAGATGGCCTCCGGTGATGGGATCCCCCTCCGGCAGGGTGCCGGAACAGGGTCCCGATTGGTTTTTGGTAGCTACAGAGGCTTGCGGCGGCGGAACTCCCGATCTATCTTCTGTTCTAAAAGTTTTAGGGTACAAGAGTATATATGGGTGCAGGGGGTACGTCGGAGGAGCTACGGGGGCCCCACGAGGCGGCGCGCCTGGGGGTGGGCGCGCCCCCACCCTCGTGGGCAGCCCAGATCTCCTCCGACGTGCACTCCAAGTTCCCTGGGTTGCTTTCCTTCCAAAAATAACTTCTCCGATTGATTTTGTTCCGTTTTGACTCCGTCTGATATTCCTTTTCCTCGAAACACTGAAATAGGCATAAAACATCAAATCTGGGCTGGGCCTCCGGTTAATAGGTTAGTCCCAAAAATAATATAAAAGTGGATAATAAAGCCCAATATTGCCTAAAACAGTAGATAAAGTAGAATGGAGCAATAAAAAATTATAGATATGTTGGAGACGTATCAGCCCGCTCTCAGTAACCTTTCAGGACAGACAAACAAGGGATACCACGCATGCACGCACTGTTTAGATGACACTGAAAGTATATACCTGGACAAATGCAGGAAGAATGTGTACAGGCCATCATCGATTTCTTCCCACCAACCATCGATGTCGAAAGAAAGGCAAGCATTTCAAAGCGAGGCGTATCACCGGAAGAAGCCCGCCATGCGTACCGGTGATCACGTACTTGCTATGGTCAATGATTTACACGTAATCTTTGGAAAGGGTCCCAACGCACTAGCTGTTCCGAATGACGCTGAGGGACACACACCCATGTGGAATAAGAAATCTATGTTTTGGGACATACCCTACTGGAAAGACCTAGAGGTCCGCTCTTCAATCGACGTGATGCACGTGACGAAGAACCTTTGCGTGAACCTGTTAGGCTTCTTGGGCATGTATGGAAAGACAAAAGATACACCTGAGGCACGGGAGGACCTGGAACGTTTGCACGAAAAAGACGGCATGCCTCTGAAGCAGTATGAAGGTCCCGCCAACTACGCTCTTATGAAAGAAGAGAAAGAAATCTTCTTTGAATGCCTGCTCAGTATGAAGGCCCCGACTGGCTTCTCGTCGAATATAAAGGGAATAATAAATATGCTAGAGAAAAAGTTCCAGAACCTAAAGTCTCATGACTTCCACGTGATTATGACGCAACTGCTTCCGGTTGCATTGAGGGGGCTTCTACCGGAAAACGTCCGATTAGCCATTGTGAAGCTATGTGCATTCCTCAATGCAATCTCTCGTAAGGTGATCGATCCGTAAATCGTACCAAGGCTAAGGAGTGATGTGGCGCAATGTCTTGTCAGTTTCGAGCTGGTGTTCCCACCATCCTTCTTCAATATCATGACGCACGTCCTAGTTCATCTAGTCGACGAGATTGTCATCCCGGGGCCTGCATTTCTACACAATATGTTCCCCTTTGAGAGGTTCATGGGAGTCCTAAAGAAATATGTCCGTAACCGCGCTAGGCCAGAACGAAGCATCTCCATGGGCCATCAAACAGAGGATGTCATCGGGTTTTGTGTTGACTTCATTCCTGGACTTAAGAAGATAGGTCTCCCTAAATCGCGGTATGAGGGGAGACTGACTGGAAAAGGCATGCTTGGAAGGGACTCAATAATATACAGGGACAGATATTCTTGGTCTCAAGCACACTACAGCTTCTACGTAACTCTACCTTGGTGACCACAGCATGTCGATGAACACAAGAATGTTCACGCTCCAAACACCCGGAGCGGTCGACGATCGGATTACATGTGAACACATCAGACTTTCAACAGTTGGTTGGAAACACGCCTCGGAGGTGACAACACTGTTTGTGATGAGTTGTACTTGTTGTCCAGGGGACCATCTTTGACTGTATTGATTTACAAAGGATACGAGATAAATGGGAATACATTTTACACGATTGAAAAAGATCAAAAGAGCACCAACCAAAACAGCGGTGTCCGTTTTGATGCAACAACCGAGAGGGGAAAGGACACATATTATGGTTACATAGTGGACATATGGGAACTTGACTACGGACATGATTTCAAGGTCCCTTTGTTTAAGTGCAAATGGGTCAATCTGTCAGGAGGCGGGGTACAGGTAGACCCACAATACGGAATGACAACAGTGGATCTGAAAAATCTTGGGTACACTGACGAACCATTCGTCCTAGCCAATGATGTGGCACAGGTTATCTATGTGAAGGACATGTCTACCGGACCGAGAAAAGAAAAGATAAGGAAGCGAATACATCATACGATGAGCCAAAGCGCCACATAGTTCTTTCAGGAAAAAGGGACATCATGGGAGTGGAGGGCAAGACAGACATGTCTGAAGATTATGAAAAGTTTCATGAAATTCCTCCCTTCAAAGTCAAGGCTGACCCAAGCATGCTGGTAAACGATGAAGATTACCCATGGTTACGACGCAATAAGCAAATGACACAAGCGAAGAAAAAGTGAAGACTTTCTCCCGCAACTATTATGATGATACCATGCCAACTTTGTAATGCATTTAGTATGATACCATTGTCCGTTTTGTACATGCACATGCTATGTGGGTGAAATTATGATACCACAACTTTCAACTTTTTCAGAGTTCATTTGAAATGCTTTAATGTCTTATGGTTCGGCCCTCGTAATACCATTAATCTCGGTCCGCTCCTTGTCAACTATGTTCTCACCAAGAACACTCTCAAGAGGGCAGCCACGTGGGCCATTGGTCCCGGTTAAATGCAGACCTTTTGGTCCCGGTTCCACGCACGAACCGGGACCAATGCGCCTCGCCTGGCCCATGACCATTAGTCCCGGTTTGTGCCACAAACCGGGACTAAAGGGTTGGTCCTCGTTAGCCTGTAGTTTAGTCCCACCTCGCCAACCGAAGGGCGCTCACACCGGCTTATAAGCCCGTCCCTCTCTGCCTTGTTGAGCTCCTCTCAAAATGAAAATAGATGCCCCTATACATGGAATTTGACCTAAATTCATAGTGAATTTCTCTGAAATTCATAGAAATTTATTATGAATTTAGGTTGAATTTTCTCTATAGGCGCATCTATGTTCATTTTTAGTAAAGTTAATCACAAACTTGTGATTCACACAAATTTCAAAGAATTCAATTTTTAACTATTCAAATTTGAAAACTAATGGCACTAACAGAAAGTTTATAATTTTTCTAAAACTAATGGCACTAACAGAAAGTTTATAATTTTGCTGACCTAAAAGCAAAAAAGAATTAAAAAATAAAGCAAAAGACAAAAGAAAATAAATAATGCAGCAAACAAAACAAAAAAACTAGAAAAAAATAAAAATAGCAACAATAAGTATTTTGTTGTAAGTAGAAACAAAATAAAATAAATAAAGCAAGAAAGAAAACAAAAAAAAAGTGTTTTCATATTTGAAAACTAATGGCACTAACATAAAGTTTATAATTTTTCTAAAACTAAAAGCAAAAAGAATTAAAAAATAAAGCAAAAACAAAAGAAAATAAATAATGCAGAAAACAAAACAAAAAAACTGAAAAAAATAAAAATAGCAACAATAAGTAAAGAAAACAAAAAAACAAAAAAAGTGCCTCCTCTTTGGGCCCCACGGCTGAATATGACTAGAAACCCTACCATGGGCCAGATTCAGGGCCCGGGAGGCCCAGTAGGCCCACACGCAGATAAGTGACATTAGGCCCGTAAGCCTGCATTTGAGAGGAGCTCGAAGTGGTCAGCGCAGCAGCGCTTATCAACCACTATCGAGCCCTCTCGGCTAGCGAGGTGGGACTAAACATCCCACCGCACCGCGCCAGTTCCAGCACAAGGCCTTTGGTCCAAGTTGGTGCCACCAACCGGGACTAAAGGGGTGCATTGGTACCGGTTCGTGACACAAACCGGGACCAATGCACCCATTAGTCCCGGTTGGTCTCCTCAACCGGGACCAAAGGCCGCTTCCGCCCTTTGGGCTCTTTGAAAGGTTTTGGTCTGGTTGGTGGCACCAACCGGGACTAAAGGCATTGGTCCCGGTTTGTGCCACGAACCGACCAAAGCCTTTTCTATATAAGCAACACTTGGGAAATTTTCAGATTTCCCTACTTGATTACCCGACGCCGACGACCTCCTCGGCGCCGCCGGGCTACTGTGCTCGCCCGTCGCCGCCCGCTCCTCGTCACCGTCGCCCGCGCCCTGCCCGTGCTTTCGCCGTCGCTGCCCGCTCCTTGTCGTCGCCCTGCCCTGCCGTCCGCCCCAGCGCCCTCGCCGCCCGCCCGTCGCCTCGAGCTCCCCCCTTTCGCATCCTTGCCCAGCCGAGCCCTTACGTCCTCGCTCGCCGCCCGCTCCTCGTCGCCCGTCGCCCCCTGCCCGTCCGCCCCAGCGCCAGCGCCCTCGCCGCCCGCCCGTCGCCTCAAGCTCCCCTTTCGCGTGCCGCCCTGGCGCCCGAGCCCCAGCCACGTGCTCGCCGTTGCCGCCCGCCTCGTCGCCGTTGCCACCTGCCCGTCCCCACCCCCAGCGCCTCGCCTGCCTCACAGTGAGCCGCCGCCCTGCTCTGTTTTTATTAGTTTAATTTTTGTTCACATATATATATATATATATATATATATAATGTATATGTGTATGTATGTGGCTATATGTTTTTGTTCATATGTGGCTATATGTTTTTTTATTTTTATTAGTTTAATTTTTTTTGTTCATATGTGATGTATATGTGTATGTGGCTATAATGTATATGTGTATGTGATGTATATGTGTATGTGGCTAGAATATGCTAATTAAATATATATGTCAAAAATTTTTTTTTGTTCATAGAAAGTTTTTTGTTCATATATAGAAAGTTTTTATATATGACAATGGATATATATTCGATATATATGAGAAATGATGATCCATGGAAATATTTTATATACGCAAAAGTTACAATTTTAGAGAAGTTTTATATATCTAGCTAGGAAGGTAAGAAGAAGAAAAAGAAGGATTGGAAAGAAGAAAATAAGAAGAGGAAAGAAAGAAGAATAGGAGAGGAAGAAGAGGAGAAATAAATAAGAAGAGGAAAAAAGAAGAAAAGGAAGAGGAGAAGAAGAAAGGAATAGAGGAGAAGAAATTTCTATTTTTTCTTCTTCTCCTCTTTTTTCTTCTTCTTTTTTTCTTCGATCTTCTCCTCTATTCCTTTCTTCTTCTCCTCTTTTTATTTCTTCTTCGTTTTCTTATGTTTTATCGGGTCCGTCGTCGTCGATATACCCCTTCCGGTAACTTCAACACGAGGGGGGGGGGGATTGATATACCCCCTCTCCTATAATATTATTTTCCCATGTACGTATGTTGTGTCGATATAAACTCCCGATAACTTCAACACGTGGGGGGAGGGGTCGATATACCCCCTCCCGATAACTTAAACACGTGGGGGGGGGTCGATATACCCCTCCCCGTTACTATTATTTTCCCATGTATGTATGTCGTCGTTGTCGATATAAACCCCTCCCAATAACTTCAACACGTGGGGTCAATATACCCCCTCGATAACTTCAACACATGGGGGGCCGATATACCCCTCCCGGATAATATTATTTTCCCATATGCATTATGTAAATGCGTTGTTGATATAAACCCCTCCCGATAACTTCAACACGTGGGGGGGGGGGGTCGATATACCCCCTCCCGATAACTTCAACACATGGGGGGGGGGGTCGATATACCCCCTCCCCGATAACATTATTTTCCCGTGTATGTATCTCGTCGTTGTCGATATTACCCCCTTGAAGAGTTGTCGAGGCCACCCCAAACCCTAGAGAAGCAGCGTCGAGGCCACTAATTAATATGATTCCTTACTGTGATTAGCTAGCTAGTTCTACGTTTGCCACTAGCTAATATATCCATCTGTCATGTTTGAATAATAATTGCCATGTTGTAAATATTTGTAGAAACTATGGACACCCCGAGACGAAGCACAAGAAGCGTTGTTGGGGGACATAATCGCACAAGGAAGTGATGCCGTCACGCTCGTTGTTTCTCAAATGACACCGATGGTCTAGAAGGAGAGGGTGAAGAAGCAGGTGGCTATGATTATGATGGCTCCGATGACCCAATGCCGTGCAAGAAGGAGACCATGAGGACGGCTCCGGTGACCCAATGACGGTGCAAGAAGGAGACCGTGATGACGGCTCCGGTGACCGAACCGAGTCCGCCAGGTATATATATTAGATAAGCCTGTGCTGACTAGCTAAATTATGCATTCATTGTTTTGGTCTGTACACATATTAATTAACTCTCGACTAAGTTTCTTTTTTCTATCCCTCCTGATCGAGCACAACTTCGGTAAATAGATGAGGCCCGAAGAAAAGTTGAGCTCGGATGAAAGGTTTGAGATCATAGCAATCGCGCGACGGCCAACCGATTGAACCCATCCGCATAAAGAACGCATTTGTTGCTCAAAGGCGGGTTCTCGTTAGGGACAAGATCCCGATCAGCATCCACCAATGGTATAAGCCTAAGAACGAAGACCCCGAGGTGTCTTATGTCAATGATATGCGAAAAATGATCTTTGGACTGAGCTGAAGTCAAATTTCACCCTACCACCGGAGGATGATCCGGAGAAGCCAGTTAAAGAGCAATTAATCAAGTCTTTTGCTCTTAAGAAGATGGTAGACCTATTCAGAGGTGGAAGAAAGACCTGAATAGGTTTGTCGACAAAAAGAGACACCAGAATTCAAGGGCAAATATGAGAAGATCGAGATCATCGCCCGCATTTGTGGCCCACAAGACATCGTAAAAGAGTAAGAAGATGTCGGCAACAAACAAGCAAAATGCTACGAAGAAGAAGCTTCACCATCGCACGGGTCGTGTGGCTACCTCATAGCCCGCCTAAGTGGGCCAAGGATGAGAATGATCTGGTTGATAAAGGGATCGAACCAAAGACAATGAACTGGCCAGACTGTTGCGGACTTGGTTCTTGAGGCTGGCGGAACCTTGGACCTCATGTCGTGGAAGTGCATTTGGACCAGACGAGCAATTGGAAATACCAGTCAAGAGGCTTCAGCACTATATCGATGCAGCACAGCAAGGGACGTTCGTTCCAGACAGAGAGAACGACGAGCTCACAATGGCCCTCGGGAATCATGAGCACCCTGGACGGACACGAGGCACGCCAGGCTCCTTTCCGTGGAATGCTGGTTTTCCCGACGCAGGCGGTTACAAATGCCAGGAGAGGAGGAAAAAAGTGCAGCAGACCCAACTGCAGGCGCTGCACGCAAGGGTACAAGCGATAGAGGAACGAGAAGCAAATCACAGCAAACGAACTGCCGAAGCTTCCCCCGAAGCTACCCCGCCATCTCAGCGGAGAAGCAGCGTGGCTTCCACCGAGCTGCTTCACCGGAGCATGTCTTGACGGCTCCTGCCAGCTATCCCGTGGATGCTATCACGGAGTCTCAAAATTGCCACATTATGACGCAATGGATGAATTTTAAGGTCAAGGCGGTTGTTGGCTCTGTTTATCCCATCAACCCGGCGCAACTTTTCACTGTCGGCCGATTCCAGAAGGATATGCTAGGGTGATGGTGGATGAAATAACGGAGGGATTTGAGGACCTCCAGCTTGACCACCCTACCGGTGAAGGGGAGACTAGGCTGGGTTCTGCTCCGAAGACTCCATGCCTATGGCGGAAGGAGCTCATCAACCTTCCGAACTGGACGCCTCCACCTCCTCCTCCTCCTCCGGTGAGTCAGGACACTCCGCCTCCTCCACCGCCTCCTCCTCCGGCGAGTGACGATCAGGGCACTCGGCCTCCTTCTCCGGCGCGTTGCGGCACTCCGCCTCCTTCTCCGCCTGCGCCGGCGCGCCCGAGCAGCCAGCAGCCTCCTCCTTCTCCGCCTCACCAGCATGGGCGGAAGAGACCTGCTGCGGCCCCGGCTGCTCTGGCGCGTCGTAGTCCTTCTCCCCGCCTCGTAAGCAAGCATGAAAGAAGACAGACGCCGTAGCTGCTCCGTCTGCTCCGGCGTCTAGCAGTACAACCAGCAGAGGCGGGAGGCAATACAGATATGGTCCTTCTCTCAAGCCTCTAGAGAAGTTACCGTACGAGAGGACCGAGGAGGAAAAAGCGAAGATCATGCGGACCGAACTGGAGGACTTCTTTGAAGGGTTGAAAGCAAAGAGACATCCACCTCCGGAGGAGAAGGTAGATCCGGTGAAAGCAAAGCACATTATCGATGCCCTGAGGAAACCACCAAAGTCTCCGCCGAGAACCAACTATGAGCACATTACTGAACAGGCATATCTCGAAGCGGAGCAGTCGGGAAGTACTGTCAGTGACCAAAGGTTAAAAGAACGAGCAGCTGCGAAACAAATTGCCCAGCTCGGCGAACAAGCAAATCAATCGCGCCCCCCGCTCAATGTGTCTAGCGGCGACATCGTCGCTAATGCTCCGGGGACGGTGCCTGGTTATAGCAATCTTGCAGATTACCTGCCTGATGATGTAAATTTTGATTTCATGGAGGTGGTCGAACACAGATACGAGTACGGGAAGCCTCTCGTCAAAGATGAAAAATCTCTAACAACGATGATGCGAAGATTCCATAATTGGTACATGAAAACCTGCAGAGAGTCTGGGGGGACGAATACTTTGTATCTGAGAATTAAAGAGGACCACGACCTCGTTGGAACTGATCTGTTGCGCGTTCCATTTGAGGAGTTCTTCGAGTTCTTCAATCAAAAGGCCCTCGATAAATTAACGGTATTTTGCTACTGTCTGTAAGTACTATTTCTGTCATTAAGTCTCTATATATAGCTCAGTTCTTTCATTACATGTATTTATAATTAATTATCCTCACTATATTATGCAGATTGAAGATCGTTAAGTGCAGAAAACAAGAAATGTATGATATTGGGTTCATTAACACAAATATCATAGATGAAATTCAGGTTAAAAAGCACGCCGAAGAGGCCGAGGCCAATTTGCTACAATCGTTGATCAAAAATCAAAACAAAGATACCATACTCTTTCCTTACAAATTCGAGTGAGTGTTATTCTTTATGTGCATATTCGGTTTCCCTTATTACTCGAGCAAGGTTATAGTAATGTAATTGATGAGTTATGCATGCGTGCGCAACTTCCACTATGTTCTTCTGGAGACTAAGCTTGAGCGGGGACTAGTAACCGTCTTAGACTCGAGACGATCCCGAAACCTATGCGGACATGACTAAAATGCTCAACAAGTAAGTTCAATCGATCATTATCGCACCATATCGGCAACTTTTTGTTCATTTCCTGATATCTCAAGTAATAATAATTATTTTCTTTGTCTTGCAGGGTTTGGAAATAGTTCACCGCAGAAGCTCCGGACTGCCAAGGAGCTGCGTTATACATACCAAAGTAAGTACTACTAGCTAGCTAGTTGCGCGCATCTCCCGTTGATTCTATAGCTATACTTTCATCAATGCCATTTATAATGCTTCATTATCAGTTTGATTGACCTCTATTTCTCGTAAAGTGCTTGTGGCAGGAACAAGGAATAATTACTGTGTATACTACGTAAAGTAGTTCATCTACAACGCGACTTTGAAAAATAAGCGGGGCTACTCTAAAAGACAATATGAAGTGCATAAGAAATAATATTCACAATTTCATTTTATTACACCATCATTTCTATTGAGTTTCATTCATATATATGTATTAACCCCGTTCTTCAAATTAGACGTGGCAGATGCGGAATGAACTCCTACCACAAGATCGCATGAAAGCAATTCAGGAGGAATTGGCGGGATTCTTTCTTGACCACGTCATCAATAAAGCCGGAGAATACCATGTGGAAGTTGATTTCAATTGCTAGGGGATTGTAAGAGATCTTACATATTGTATATGTATGTAGCCGATGGCGTCGGATAGATAATACGAAAACTTGTTGTTCGACCAATCTCTCGGAGAAGGAGAGGTCGATCGATCACTTCTCTCGGTATGCATGACGAACTTCTGTACTTAATGGTTTCCTTCATTTTCTTACTAGCTAGTGTGTCGAGGGCCTCTCTATGTATAATACGTAGCGTCGACCAAGCACAGACATAAGAGAGGACACTTCTCTCTATTAATTAGCTAGCTAACACAATATATGAAACACCTAAATTAACCCCCCAAAACCCCCAACGCCCCCCTTTGAAGAAAACAAAAACAAAAACCACAGCCCCTGAAATGCTGACGTGTGGATGCCTATTGGTCCCGGTTGGTGCCTCCAACCGGGACCAAAGGCCCTCCTGTGTGGGCTCAGCGCACCGGCCACGTGGAGGCCCATCTGTCCCGGTTCTGGACTGAACCAGGACTAAAGGGCCAGGGCATTAGTAACGACCCTTTAGTCCCGGTTCAGGAACCGGGACAAAAGGCCCTTACCAACCGGGACTAATGGTGGTTTATCTACTACTGATGGCCATAGCGTTGTTTGCGAGGGTCGAGAGTCGTCGACCGCGGTGGGGCAACCACAATTGGTGGTGCGAGCGGGCGACCAAGGGGACCGAGCGGGCGGCATGGACGCCGGGGTGGGGTGGGCTCACTTCTTCAACTTTTTAGGGAAGCTACCGGGGGTGCCTGCTAGTCACGATGCGGGAGCCGGGAGGTGGTTGAGGTGGAGGCAGGGAACACTACAAAAAAATACACTTCCGTGATGATACGTGTTTGTCACAGTAGGTCGCGTTTTTTGTCATGCATGTACATCCATGACAAATTTATGACAGAATCAAGATAGTCATACATGTGTCGTCAGAGAAATGTTCCATGACATTACCAAAATTATCATCACGGGAGTGTCCACTTCCATGACGATAAATCGCACATCACAGAAGTGCTTTCGTCAAGGGTGACCGACACGTGGCATCCACCATAACGGAACGCCGTTAAGCTATCGGGTCGGGTTTTAGATCCGATAACCTGTAAACAGCCCCGACCAATGGGGATTTTCCATGTGTAAAATCATCATTGGCTGGAGGAAACACGTGTCGGCTCACCGTTGGGACAGATGTCATCCACTCATTGGATGGAAGACGCCTATGGTACGTCGACACGTGGCACGGCCCAACAGAGGCCCATTCTTGTGAAAAGGCCGGCCCAGTAAAAATTAGCAGGCCAGCCCATATAAGGCCTACTTGTGTCAGGTCCATTTAAGCCCACGGCCCATACGAGATGAGCCAATTCGGCCCGTCAACGGCCCGTTAAAGATTTGACACCATTGCAGCCCATCGTCGCCGAGCCCGTTAACAGCCCGTTATATATCTGGGCTCAATATCGCCCGATGAGATTTCGCCCGTTAACGGCCCGCTTAATGGATGGGCCAATTTTCAGATGTACATCTTCGCCTTTTAGCGACCCATTTAAATGTTGGGCTAGTTTCCGGCCCGGTGTGTCTTTCAGCCTGTTGACAGCCCATAAATCTGATGGGCCATTTGTTATCGGACTTGAGTTTCGGCCTTTTAGCGGCCCATTTAAGTGTTGGGCCAATTTTCTGGCCCGGTGTCACTTTCAGCCTGTTGACGGCCAATAAATCAGTTGGGCCATTTTTAGTCGGACCTGAGTTTTGGCCTTTTAGCGACCATTTAAGTATTGGGCCAATTCCCGGCCCTGTGTGACTTTCGGCCTGTTAACGGACCATAAATGAGTTGGGCCATTTGTAGTCGGACCTTAGTTTTGGCCTTTTAACGGCCCATGCCCTTCATGGTCCAATACCAGCCCGCTTTCTCTTCGGCCTGCTAAAGGCCCACAACCTGATTGGGCCATTTATAATACGACCTGACTTTTCGGCCTCTTAGCGGCCCATGGTCTTCATGGTCCATTACAAGCCATTGTCTCTTCGCCTGCTAAAGGCCTCATAAAGATAGTTGGGCCATATGTAGCCCAAACTTAGTAACGGCTCGTTAACGCCCGTGAAATAAACTGGGGCCACCTTTTGCCCGCTTCGATGTCGGCCTGTTAACGACCCGGGAGGTAAGAGGGCCGACCATTAACTTTCGGCCTAGTAACGACCCATTAACTTAATGGGCCCACTAAATTTTGTACATGTCTTTAGGCCAAATTAGATAATTTGAGCCCATTACGACGAGCAATTATGCACAGGACCAAAACCGATCACGCAAAGGTACGGCATACAGGGAATAATGTTGCTCATCCAGCATATATTACAGAAATTACATCCACTGGCAATCAAAGATTGATGCCGGTGCAAATAAATGAGCAGAACCTAATCATCTACAACATCACAATCTGCAACCTCAAAGATGTATGACGCCCATAAGCATGTGGGCAAGTTCTTTCTGCTTTGCTACACTATCTCCTGAAAACATTGATCGCTTGTTTTGTCGCATGCGACTGCACCTCTCGATTCATCCACCATTTCCATCATTGCTTCAGCCATTAATTGGTTCACAAACATACATTTATTCTGCCGCATTCGAGACAGAGGATACTGAACAGATTCAGATGGCGATTTTGGCAGGCTTGTATTATTGATAGTGGAGAGTGTCTCGACCACTGCATCATAACATAAATTAGGAAGGGAACCAAACAGATTAATCATGAGTTATTGCCCTATTACCTGGCCTAGATTTACTGGAAAGAAACAATGGGGTTGCCTTGCTGTTTTTAGAGTTTGTCTTCTTATCTTCAAAGACCTGCACAAAATTAACACACTAGCATTGCTATTATTGGCCAAGTCAGATAATAGGAAAGCAACATTAACACAACGAACGTTTGGGCAAGTAGCCTACACCAAATTAACACAATATGGCACAGCTATCATCAGCCAGGTAAGGTAGTACGAAAGCAACATTGACACAATGAATGAATGGGCAACCAGAGAAGCACTACAATTCAGTAATGTGCGTGATATGAGATAGTACATTCATGCAGCTCAGTATGCAAAACTACCAGGCAGTTTTCCTCACAAAAATCAACATTGGCGCCTTTAACATTTTGCTACAACTAATTTTACATCAGATAAAGGTTAGATTCGCGCCGATTAACAAAATACATGTTGATGTAAAAATATAGTGATATACAACAGGTACTTACATCAGCATTGGAGCACAGAGAATTCCATAAGATATTTTCCTCGAATACGATCCCAATGGAGGAAGTCTTCTATTGTTTAACCTTATTTTCTAAGAGAGAGATGGGTAAGAAACATGTAGAAAATATGATCAGAATGCTATAAAATTTCATGATGCGAGGATACACACACGCTTCTTAGAATGGAGTTGACATTCTTTTCTTTGATGGAGCGGACTAGTTCTTTGGCCATCGGAATCTGGTTATTATCGATTGGGAGTTGGGTTTCTCTGTCTTTGGAGCAGTATCTATGAAAAATGGAGTTGGTTTATTATCTCCTGGCGTTTGGATCTTTTGCAAAGACCTAGTTTGTAACCATTCAGATTCTAACAGAGTCGTCTTCCCCTGCATGCCTTATATAGAAGAATGGTGATTCAGTTATAAAACATGCTACAGCAGAGATGGAATAGGTACTGAAGAATAGAAAGGCATGCCATATTGACATGTATTCCCTACATCCGGAAATAAATGGACGGGTCTAGGCGTATTTCAGTTCTAGATACATCCAGTTTTATCCATTTCTGCGACATTTAATCCGGGCGGAGGGAGTATGATGTAAGAGCTAGGGATACGACAGGACAACACAGTAAAAAAACACTGAAAAACCCCCTACAGAACCAAAGTATTCAAACCCAGTGATATGAGATAGTACACTCATGCAGCTCAGATGCTAAACTACTGTGCAGTTTTCCTTACAAAAATCAACATTGTGGCCTTTAATCATACATTTTGCTACAACTAAATTTAGATCAGATAAAGGCTGGATTCATGCCGGTTAACAAAATACATGCTGATGTAAAAATATAGTGATATACAACAGGTACTTACATCGACATTGGAGCACAGAGAATTCCTGCAAGAATCTTTCCTCACAAACGATACCATTGCAGAAATTCTTCTACCTGTTAAGCTTATTTTCTAAAAGAGAGATGGGTAAGAAACATGTAGAAAATATGATCAGCATGCTATAAAATTTCATGATGCAAGGATATGCACACGCTTCTTAGAATTGAGTTGACATATTTTTGCTCGACTGGAGCGGACTAATTCTTTGGCCACTGGAATCTACTTATTATTAGTAGTTGTTGGGTTTCTCTATGCTGGAGCAGTATCTATAAAAACTGGAGTTGGTTTATTACCTCCTGGCGTTTGGATCTTTTGCAAACGCCTTGTTTGTAACCCTTCAGATTCTAACATAGTCGTCTTCCCCTTGCATGCCTTGTATAGAAGAATGGTGCTTTAATTATAAAACATGCGACAACAGAGAGATGGAATAGGTACTAAAGAATAGAAAGGCATGACATATTGACATCTATTCCCTCCATCCAGAAAAAAATGGATGGGTCTAGGCGTATTTCAGTTCTAGATACATCCTTTTTTATCCATTTCGGCAACATGTAATCCGGACGGAGGGAGTATGGTGTAAGAGCTAGGGATACGACAGACAACACAAAGCAAAAAACTAGTTGAATGTAAAACTATATGCTAGCGGAATACGCATGTAAATAACCAAGGCAACATACACGTGTATGATTGGGAAAATAAGATGGCATTGCAACAGAGCACTAGAACAACACTTCAATGTAAGAAAACATGGTATGGCGTATGATGAAGTACATACCGATGAATAACAATGCATAAGATATTCGTAAGCATGATGTCCAAATTAAGCAGATGGCATTGCGATAGAGTAGAATGATAGTACTTGAATTTGAAAACATGTTATCATGAATGGAATAGGTACTGAAAAACAGGAAGGCATGACATATTTAAATGCATGATCAACATGCTAAGCACATGGCATTGCAACAGAGTAGATACACTCCAGACATTATATGCATGTTGTACCCATATCACAGTGCCAAGTTAGAGCAAAGACCTTGTGGGGTGAAGAGGATTCATCATCTTTCTCGCAAGTCTTCAAGAACTTCCTTTACATGTTCCATCATATTGGGTATCATTGACATCAAGTTTATTGGCCTTTACATTGCTCCATGAGGTTCTTGTGGATATATCAGTGTGTGCAATTATATCTGACATGCATGGAAGACAACTAGTAGTTAGATTTATGTAAAGAGTGCCTGTAGGAGATGACATAAATAGTAGGACTGGGGTTAACTAGCAGCAACAGGTCTCATAAACTAAAGGGAGAACACAGATGAAAGCTACAGAATATGTATCGTTTGTACTCGAGATTAACTAGATGGCACACAAAAGTATTAAAGAACAACATAGGTAATACCAGAAGTGGTATTATACTATAATCACTAGCCTGTGGGATAGCATTGTCTGATGGATGATAACTATGGAACAACGTTACCTATAGAACAAGTATCTTAGCTGAACTATGGAACATCGTGAACTCCTGAACAAGACCCGTAAAAGATCAGCATGAATATACAGTGAAATGTGATGATCTATTTAATGTGCTTAGATGAATAACAAAGCCATAAATGTTGCACACTAGTAAGATGAGGGTACAACCTATCTGGCTGACATCCATAGGAGTGAGCATCATGTGCTGACTTGTCGATGGCCCTGCAGTTGTTGTGGCTGTCCATGTCGGGCACGCGCATTCGATGCAGGGAACTGTTGAGTGGGAATTGTAGCTCCCTTCTGGTGTATGCTTCCCTTGTTGGAGCAGCTGCGGTGAGTCGGAAGACGGTGTGTCTGAAGATGTAGATAACGCATAGAGTTAAGAACGATATATCTCTTTGATCCGAAGAAATACACTAAGAGATCAACAGCAAGGTACGAGAGTGGTCACACGTCTGTTGGCTGAAGACTAAATTTGGGGTCACACGGTTTTATTTTATTTTGGTACTGTCCGATCTACGACGGATGGCTTAATGGCCGTCTTGTGCCTCCCGGTTGACACTTTTCGGAATCTTCCCCGAAGAGCCAGCGACCAACGACAGAGCAGCCTGCCTCCGCCGTCCGTGGCCCCGTCCATAACCCCGCTCCCCGCCCCACCGCACTGCCGTGGTTGCGCCGCCCCCGGGCCAATCCACAAAGACTCCCTGTCATCCAAATCCGGCGGCGGCAGTACCTTCAACCCACGCAACTCTAAAAGATAGCCATCTAAGCGCTGCTTCCGCGGCGAACTTGCGGCCCCGCACCCTTACGTTAGACACCAGCTGAGGGAGTCCTGGATTAGGGGGTGTCCAGATGGCCGGACTATGACCTTTGGCCGTACTCCTGAACTATGAAGTTACAAGATTGAAGACTTCGTCCCGTGTCCGGATGGGACTTTCCTTGGCGTGGAAGGCAAGCTTGGCGATACGGATATGTAGATCTCCTACCATTGTAACCGACTCTGTGTAACCCTAACCCTCTTCGGTGCCTATATAAACTGGAGGGTTTTAGTCCGTAGGACGAACAACAATCATACCATAGGCTAGCTTCTAGGGTTTAGCCTCTCTGATCTCGTGGTAGATCTACTCTTGTACTACCCATATCATCAATATTAATCAAGCAGGAGTAGGGTTTTACCTCCATCGAGAGGGCCCAAACCTGGGTAAAAACATCGTGTCCCTTGTCTCCGTTACCATCCGCCTAGACGCACAGCTCGGGACCCCTACCCGAGATCCGCCAGCTTTTGACAATCGACATTGGTGCTTTCATTGAGAGTTCCTCTGTGTCGTCGCCGTCAGGAAGGATGCCTCTTCCCGTCTTTAAAGACGTCACTCTTGCTAAAGAAACTTTGGCTGTCGGCCAAAATCTCTCTGGCTAGGCGGTTTTCTTATGACCGCCTGTTCGGCCGCCGCGCCGACGATGACTTCTCTGGTCATCGAAAGCAATCTTCACGTTAGCTCGGAGCTCGCCGAGCAGTTAGATCCGATGGAGCTCTCCTCCTTAAATGAGCTCTTGGATCGCATTGCCGCCCTGGGAGTCGCTACAGACTATGATCAGATTGGGCCTAAACCTGATCTGAGAGAGATTAACTCTCCCCAGGTTACCCACCACGTTGCTGTGGTAGAGGAACAATACGGCGACCCTCCTTCTATCTTAAGGACTAGCTACGTCCAGATTCCCGATCCCTCCATGCCGGATTCTCCCGGAGGAGAGGACGTCACTCAAGCCCTGAACCTAAAGTCAGGCAGCGGGCTAGATTCATTGGACAACTTCCAAGAATCCAAGCTTCCAAGTTCAGAAGCTCCTTGGCCCTTAAGTCTCAGATCGGGCGTGGTTCCGGATTTAATTCCACCCGCCCACCCAAACATAAGCGACCTATCTCAAATTCGGCAAGAGCTTGCAGAAAAAGTACACCATTACTGGGCCAGATTCCTCCTGGTTATGGACAGGATAAAGGACTGCCGCGAGGAGGACGCAATCTCATTCTTCTGCAATAATTGCACGGACAACGGGATCCTCAACGCTATAAGTCGCCGCGACATTACACGCTTTGCCGACTTGGCGTCCATAGTACGAAAGTATTGTGCGATGGAAAGCGCCTGGAAAACCGAAGCAAGATTTTGGGACAATCCAGCCTTAAACACAACCCCAGTTCGAAATAAAAGGGTGCATCATCGCCAGGCACCTGGGTTAAATACCAAAAAGCAAAAACCCTCTATAGGTCATGGAACTGTACTGGAGGGATGGCTCAATGGACCCTGTAAAATTCATAGTACAGAGGGCGCCACTCCAACTCATAGCCTTAGAGCATGTTGGATACTACAGCAGGTGGCCAAAAGTGGCGAAGAGCTTCTAGCTCTAGAGCACCAGCCCAGGGATACCAGTACGGTATTAACAGTCTTTGAGACTTTCGCATCAAATAATACGCGAAAACGAACACTCCGTAGCCTTGCCGAAGTCTACCAAGTAGCAACAATAAACCCATGGAGTGACACGGCTATTACCTTTAATGCCAGTGATGAACCTAAATTCTGAACAGCCCGAGCACCAGCTGCATTGGTCCTCAGTCCGATAGTGGACAGCTTTCGCCTTACCAAGGTACTCATGGACGGCGGCAGCGGATTGAACCTCATTTACGAGGAAACCCTCCAAAAAATGGAGATTGACTGGAGCCGCATTGAGCGGAGCAGCACAACCTTTAGAGGAATAATCCCCAGTTGGGAAGCATGCTGTACAGGAAAAATCACACTGGATGTGGTGTTCGGCACGCCGGATAATTACAGGTCCGAGGAGGTCACGTTCCAAGTGGCCCCGTTCAGCAGCGGATACCACGCTCTATTAGGGCGAGAGGCATTCACAATTTTTCAAGCTATACCCCATTGCGGGTACATGAAGCTCAAAATGCCCGGGCCCGGACATAGCACTCCGTGCCGAAAATAAGACAACCGCACTGGCCCTTGAGGCACTTTCTGAAGCCCTAGCGGCCGAAGAACTCACTGTGCTGCGCTCCACGGTGAATAGGGACGATGTGATACTCGATAAGAGATCCAAGTCCACCTCCTTTAAACCGGCGGACGGAATAGTCAAATTCCAAGTCCATCCAACGGACCCTACAAAAACGGCCTCCATCGGGGCACAATTAAATCCTGATGTAGACGCTGAACTAAGAGAATTCCTACTCGAAAATTGGGACATTTTTGCCTGGCACCCTTCAGACATGCCAGGAATCCCACGCCGGCTGGCCGAGCACAGCCTAAACATCCTAAAAGGATTCAAGCCAGTCAAACAGGCTCTTCGTCGTTCCTCCGAACCCAAGAGACAGGCCATGGGAGAGGAGCTAGCCAAACTATTGGAGGCCGGATTCATCGTAGATATAAAACATCCGGACTGGCTAGCAAACCTGGTGATGGTACCAAAGAAGGACAAATCCTGGCGCCTATGCGTCGATTTCAAGGACCTCAACAAGGCTTGCCCAAATGATCCCTTCCCCCTCCCTCGCATCGATCAAATTATCGACGCTACCGCAGGACACGATTCTTTGTGCTTCCTCGACGCATACTCCGGCTACCACCAAATTAAGATGGCAGAGCCTCACCAAGCCACAACGGCATTCATCACTCCATACGGCCCATTCTGCTTCAACACAATGCCCTTCGGGCTCAAAAACGCCGGCGCAACATATCAGCGCATGATTCGTATATGTCCGCAAACCAGATCGGCAAAACAGTGGAGGCATACATAGACGATGTGGTCGTCAAAAGCAAGCATGTCAAAACTCTAGTAGACGACTTGAGGCTCACATTCGATAATCTCCAACATATGACATCAAGCTCAACCCGAAAATGCGTTTCGAGTACCACTGGAAAGCTCTTGGGCTTCATTGTATCCGGTAGAGGAATTGAAGCAAACCCAGCCAAGATCCGAGCTCTGTCACAATTGGATATCCCAAAATACCTCAAACAAATACAAAAATTGACTGGATGCGTGGCGGCTCTAAGCCGCTTCATCTCCCGCTTGGGAGAAAAGGCATTACCCCTTTATCGCCTCCTCCGACGCACCGAACACTTCGAGTGGACGGATGCCGCCACGGCCGGAGTCGAAGAAATAAAGGCCTTATTGGCAACAAACCCGGTCCTGGCCGCGCCCAACATGGGCGAACCAATGCTATTATATATCACGGCAACTCATCAAGTTGTAAGCGCGGTGCTCGTTGTCGAACGAGAAACGGACGGACACAAGTTCCCTTTTCAAAAACCAGTTTACTACGTCTCCACTGTCCTAACTCCATGCAAGTCACGGTACCCGCATTATCAAAAGATAGCGTACGCGGTGTTTATGGCATCCCGGAAGCTGCGACACTACTTTCAAGAGTGTTCGATAACAGTAGCCTCCGAAGTACCTCTTAACGACACTATAAACAACCGCGACGCGACGGGCCGGATCGCCAAATGGGCCATTGAGCTCCTCCCGTTCGACATAACTTATAAGCCACGGCGAGCTATTAAGTCGCAAGTTTTGGCCGACTTCGCCGAATGGACCGAAGCCGAACTCCCTAAAGAGTACGACGCATATTCCAACTGGATAATGCACTTCGACGGCTCCAAAATGTTGGCTGGCTTGGGAGCTGGCATTGTTCTGACGTCCCCAACCGGAGGTACAGTTCAATACGTACTCCAGATAATGTATACGGACCCCAACAACACAGCCGAATACGAGGCCCTTCTACATGGCCTCCGAATGGCAGTCTCCATGGGCATTCAACGCCTAGAGGTGCGCGGGGATTCGAACCTCGCGATATCCCAAATAAATGGAGACTTTGATGCCAAGGATCAAAAAATGGCATCTTATCGCAATGCCGTCCTAAAAATGTCAGCTCGGTTTGAGGGGCTTGAATTTCATCATATAGCCCGGGATAACAACTAGGCAGCAGACGTGTTGGCACGCATCGGCGCAAAGCGCGATGCCGCCCCCCAACATCTTCCTAGAGAGGCTGTTCAAGCCATCCGTATTATGGGAGGGAGAGTCCGGAAATAACTACTGACCCAACCGCATCGCCCCACAATCAACATTCGACCACGCTTGGTGGTTCTCGCCAACTAAATAACACCCTTAGCCCACGCAATAATGGCAGTCATTGCCCTGCGATGTAACCATTCCTAGCCTACCTAACCAGGCAGGAACTTCCCGAAGACCAAAACGAGGCCCGCTGCATAGTGCGGCGATCTAAAGCCTATAAGGTCCATGAGGGAGAGCTTTATAAGAAAAGCACAACCGGAGTCCTTCAAAGGTGTATCTCCGAAGAGGAAGGGCGGAATATTCTGGCTGAAATTCATGCCGGACTCGGCGGGCACCACGCTGCAGCCCAGGCACTTGTAGGCAAGGCCTTCCGTACATGATTTTGTTGGCCAACGGCCCGGGCAGATGCTCAGGACTTAGTCCAACGATGCGTCGGATGCCAGCTCTTTGCTAATCAAAGCCACATGCCACCCACCGCCCTCAAAACTATACCCATCACCTGGCCCTTCGAGGTCCTGGGGCTTGACATGGTAGGACCCCTTAAAGGGGGAACCCACAAGAAAAAATACCTACTGGTCATGGTGGATAAATTCACCAAATGGATAGAGGCCAAGCCTGTTAAGACGGCCGAATCCGGACCGGTGATAGACTTCATATCAGGGGTCGTACACCGTTATGGTGTCCCCCAAAACATCATCACTGATAACGGCACGAACTTTACGGCCGACGAGGTCAAATTTTGGTGCAAAAATATGGGCATCAAGCTCGACTATGCTTCAGTCTATCACCCTCAAACTAACGGTCAAGTCGAGCGAGCAAATGGTCTAATTTTGAGCGACACCAAACCTTGATTAGTGCGGTCCCTCAAGGAATCTAACACGCACTGGGTAGAGGAGCTCGACTCCGTACTCTGGGGGCTGCGGACCACTCCAAATCCCACGACCGGATTTACACCATTCTTTATGGTATACGGCGCAAAGGCAGTTCTGCCCTGCGATATAATTCATGACTCACCTCGCGTGTGCATGTACGAAGAAAGAGAAGCCGAGCTCGATCGGCAGGACAGTTTGGACGCCTTGGAGGAGGAGCGTGACGTAGCAAAAGCCCGTTCCGCATTCTATCAACAGCAGGCTCGCGGATATCAAAGGCAGAAGTACGGGCCAAAACTTACAATGTTGGCGAAGCTAGCTCTAAGCCCGCGGACAAGAAAAAGGACAAACTCAAGCCCAAATGGGAAGGTCCCTTTATCATCGACTCAAGTCCCGACCGTGGAGCTGCACTGTCTGCGAGATGCATCAGATAACCGACTCGAGCCGAACCCATGGAACGCTGACCGTCTCCGAAGATTCTACGCCTAGCGCCGAATTCTAAGTTCGTCTCCTTCCTCTGTCCATATTTTACACTTTAGCTGTCTTCTATTTTTCTCCTTCTCCCTCCTTCTTTTTTCTCTCTTCCCAGCCTTTCAAGGCTGGTTAGCGCTTTGTTCGCACACACTTGACGCGCTATCTACGCTCATTATACCTGGGGGCTTCTTTCACAGAAGCTTATTTATAAGGGCTTCATGCCCAATACATGTGTCACACTTCCGCATGTACCTTTTATTCACCATTATATGCATCGATATGACTTAAGTTTTGGCCAAGCTGGGTTGCTCGCCCTGTGCTTACCCATACGTTCCCGATTGTTCGGCTAGGTGGTAAAGGAGCACCTCTTCGATTGTTACAGCCACGGGTCAGCGGATGTGTACCTCAGACTGGGTGAAGCCGAAAGCTAGCGTTCTTAAGAGAATATTCGGTCGGTGAACTAAAAGAAGATTTCTTACCTATTTATTTATCTGCCCCCAAATGTTTTTCTGCTTTTTTCGCAGTCCAGACATGCACTTTAGGGCATGCCTTCCAGGGAAAGGAACCCCTAACGGAACTATTCTTCCTGGAAGATGTTTCTCACTAACCATTTAATATAACATAACTAGTTGGGCACTTGTCTGATAAAGCAATAATGACCCCTACGCCTGGTCTCCATGCATGCCCCGGTTTTTATAACCGCGAGGGTATTCGGACACACTCCGGACTATTGGGTCCCGAGGTTGAAGCGAAAAGGTCCGCTATGACAAAAGATCTACAATCCGGCTAGAAGGCATTTTACATGTCACTTTAAATTACATAGTCAATTTGACTGATTGTATTCCTCTTCAATGCCATCTAATAGGCTGTCTAGTTTATAGTCCTGATGGGAATACTTTGCGGCCAATTCTACCTGGCCGTACACTAAGCTCACAGGGATCTCCTTCCCATCGGGCCCCACAGGTCCGACCTCGGCCATGTGGTTTGGGTCAGCCTTCGTACCGCGTCTTCACCATGGCCTGTGCCTCCCCGGCGCTTGACGGCAGGCTGATATCTTCCATAATCGGAGCGCCACCGCGCTCCTCGAGCTCTCTCGCAAGCTCCCCAAGGCCTTCGGCAGGGAGACAGATGGCCACAAGGCCTGGGTGACGCCTTTCATCACCGGGTCGAACTTCGCTGCAGCTTATAAGAGCTCGAAGAAGGTCACCCAAGAATCGGGCATTTCCTCTGCAGGACGGCTGTGAGCATACTCTACAGATATAACTCGTTAGTCGACTTTCTCGCCGAACTCTTTTTTCAAAGTTCGCTTAAGCACTTACTAAAATGCCGCGTCGAAGCCGCCGATTCTCCTTAACGGAGTCGCATACCGGGCTCGAACATCTTTTAGTTCCTCACCCAGCTGGGTGTTGGCATCTTGGAGATTATTCTTCTCCTGCCTCACCCTTGTAAGCATGTTCTCGCCGGCCTTTAACCGGCGCAAGAGCTGTTGCTTGTCCGGATCCATCCCGGCGCCAACTGTAATGTTATTATCAGATTTATACACACGCCGCACTTTACAACATACTTATCTTTTAAAGCGTATATTACCAGAGGGGGTCTCTTTGGCTTCCCCTGGCGTGACTTGTGCGGCCTCAAGTTGGGCTTTGCACTCTTCAAGCTCCTGGGTTAGTTGGGTACTCTTTCCTGTAAGATCCTGCACAATAAATGATCCTTAAATCAGTTATTCTAACTATTTCAAGTCTCGGGGGCTACTGGCATATATAACTGTTAAATTTCCTCACTCGTATGTCTTTTACATATTGCTCCGTGGCTCTGTCTAGACCATCTTGAGCGGCACGGAGGTGCGCATCTCCCGAATTGAAGGCATTCAATGCCTCTTGGGAGAAACATGTGTCATGAAGAATTGTCCGGCGGCGCCTGTGATTCATGGCACTCTCCACCTCAGAGTTGGTGGCGGACAATCTGTCGGCATCCTCTGTCGGAGGAGCATCCGACGCACGCCTCGTGTTCGCCTCCGCTTCTGGGCCTGGCTTTGAAGCCTGGCTGGTGGAGGCTAGATTGGCAACCCCTCCGGATATAGTCCGGCGAGCGCTCTTTTTCCTGAAGAGAGCATGAGCGTTAGTATGCCTTCCGGAATAAAACCTGGGAATAAGGTGACACGCCATACCGTTGCGCCGGCATTTCAATCCGGACCGCACTTCTTTTTAGCCTGGTCAGCCGTACGCCCTTGTTGGCTAGTCAGCCGCAGCTCGGCCTTCCGCCTCAATGGCTCCCCACCGCAAAACTCCGCTGGTATACGGTGATAATAAATAAGCACGGATGAATCATTCTCTAAGTATTGGGGCTTCGGTCTCAGTTACCTGTGAGGCTGGAAGTATTCCGGGTAATCGGCCGTAATGGCAACCAGGGCATTATCAATGCTCAGTTGGTGAAATACCCCTTCGATCAACTCCACCGATATGTCCGGATCCTCTTGGGAGTCCGGATCGAGGAACCGTTCCGGATCTTCGGGTTGTGGGGGCGGGCTGTTTATACCTTTACGGCCTGGCACAGTTCCTGCGTCGAAATCACAAAATGAGATACTTGACTATGGGAATATGGATCGGTTGGGCAAAAGGAAATGACCGCTTACCCAGCTTGGAGGATTGTTCATAGAAAATCCGTCCTGTGGATTGACGCGAAGAAATTCCTCCTCTTCTCCCTTGTACAATGCGGACAGGGTCTTCATCAGATCGGCGACCGATCCCGGCCCCTTACGGCCATGACGGGTGGCATCATCCTCCCCGTTGAAATCCCACATGGGGTGGCCTCTATACCGAGCGCCGCACCCCCGCATAATGCATGTGGCCATGACTCCGATCATGGTCAGTCCGAATGAGCCAACAACCTTATTCGCTCATCAGGTAAAGGACGTCCCTGTCATTTTCCCTCTGAGAGCTCCGTGGACGCCAGCTTAGGCGTTTCTTCAAAGGAGCATTACTGAACTCCGGGAGGCTGATCCGAACAGGGTCCGGCAAGGGTTCCGGATAGGTATCTGGTCCCGGCGATGCGCCATAGTTCGGCTCCGCCCACTTGATATATCGACCCTTCCTGAGAACAGGGTACGAGGCAGAAGAATCTCTTCCACAGCGCGAAATGAGCCTCGATGCCCAAAAACAGCTCGCAAAGGGCCACGAAGCCCGCAATATGCAGAATGGAGGCAGGCGTAAGGTTGTGCAACTGGAGGCCGTAGAACTCCAGGAGCCCCCAGAGAAACGGATGAATTGGAAATCCAAGCCCTCTTATCAAATAAGAGACAAGGCATACCCGCTCCCATTGGGAGGGACTGGGGACGCTCTCCGCTTGTTTTCCGCCCTTATAGGTGGTGAGTCCGGCTCGAACCGGAACCATGAAGGTTGGGGGAAGAAGTCCCTTGGTTTGGAGCGTCACTAGCTCGCTGTGCGGGACGGAGCATCTCTCCCAATCTCCAGGCTGAGGACTGGGAGGGCGAGAGGAGGAGCCGCGTCGACTGTCCATGATGGAATGGATTTCTGTCAGACGCGCTCCGATGAAAGCTCGCGAAGGGAAGATGGTGTGATTCGGATCTAGATCCTCATCTCTTATATGGGCAGCTCATTTGCGCAACTAGGGGG
Source organism: Aegilops bicornis (assembly GCA_021605145.1). Taxonomy (NCBI): domain Eukaryota; kingdom Viridiplantae; phylum Streptophyta; class Magnoliopsida; order Poales; family Poaceae; genus Aegilops; species Aegilops bicornis. The sequence continues at coordinate 714,039,418 of CM038671.1, forward strand.
GGGGGTAAATGTAAAAACACCCTGGCTTTTCACATTCGTTCAACACGTGGAAGACGGTCATTATTGGGCGTGGAAGCCAAGGAGCGCGATATTTACGAGAAGCCGGACACTTTTCAACAGGTACACAGGATTTGGAGAAGAACCCGCCTTGCAATGCCGAAGACAATCTACGCGCCGGACTCGTCGTCATTTAAGCCTGGTTCGGGGGCTACGGAGGGAGTCCTGGATTAGGGGGTGTCCGGATGGCCGGACTCCTGAACTATGAAGATACAAGATTGAAGACTTCGTCCCGTGTCCGGATGGGACTTTCCTTGGCGTGGAAGGCAAGCTTGGCGATACGGATATGTAGATCTCCTACCATTGTAACCGACTTTGTGTAACCCTAACCCTCTTCGGTGCCTATATAAACCGGAGGGTTTTAGTCCGTAGGACGAACAACAATCATACGATAGGCTAGCTTCTAGGGTTTAGCCTCTACGATCTCGTGGTAGATCTACTCTTGTACTACCCATATCATCAATATTAATCAAGCAGGAGTAGGCTTTTACCTCCATCGAGAGGGCCCGAACTTGGGTAAAATCATCGTGTCCCTTGTCTCCTGTTACCATCTGCCTAGACACACAGTTAGGGACCCCCTACCCGAGATCCGCCGGTTTTGACACTGACACCAGCCAACCGGCAGCCTAGGAGCTCCGCCGCCTCGAGGGGTGTTGCTTCCCATTGGGAATCGATTGGCCCAGAATAAAAATTCAGACAACTGACGCCTAAATAAAGTGGTTTCAGATGAGGGTGCGACCTATCTGGCGGCATGGTGAAGTAGGCAGGTCCAGCTGCCGAGTTGGTGAGGCCGGCGCGGTTGCGGTGGTGACCGGCGGCTGGGAAAGAGCGATGTCGCGACGGTCGACGGCTACGCGGAAGCAGCGCCAGGACACTGGACGGATCTGAAGTTGGAGCCGCTCCGGCGCCGTGAACAACAGCGGGGGTAAATCGGCTCCGGTACGTTTCACGCGGCCATCGTCGAGGCAGCACCAGCAGCACGGAGTAAGAGGCACACGACCCAGTGCACGACGGCAATTGGACAGCGTCTCCGGCATTAGGGAGGAGGGCGGCTGTGAAATTGGTGCGATGGGGGGCGCCATGAAGGTGGGGCTGAGGTTTCGTAGCTCGGGAGAAGGGAGCTTCCCGGGGAGAAGGTGATTTGATGCCCACGAGGTATAAATGGGGGCGGGGGATTGGGAGGGAGTGGAACCATGTCTTACGGACGCATTTGTCCGAAATGTGAGGGGAGTTACAGTTCTACCCTTGCCTATAGGCTTCTCGGCTTGGGACTGTGGTGCGAGGGTCGGGATAGTAGAGTAACTTTGCTTCTCCCCAAATAGTGGGCGGAGCGATTTCAAGTAGGAGGGCGTGTTTTGAACTATAGTGGGCGCGAGCGAATTCGGGCGAGGAGAGCGTGTTTTGAAATAGTGGGCGCGAGCTATTTCGGGCGAGGAGAGCGTGTTTTGCCGACCATGGTTTATGAATTATTCGGCACATGTCATTTCGGCCGAGGAGAAGGCGCGCTTGGATAAAGTTACGAACCTACCCTCGATGTACAACGGGCAATTGATGCGTGTCCCACATAGGACGGTAATTTCGCGTCTCCCATTTATTTGCTCGGGCGAATTCCACAGAGCAGAGAGGATGTTTAACGGTTCGTTCAAATTTCGGGAGAACGAGCATCCACGTCTACCTTACCAAGTCGATTCGAATCAAATTTTGAAATATTAGCTTGCCACTTCTTTTTTAGATGGAGAGATGATGCTGGAGTAATGTGTTTTTACATGCTCATTGCTAGCGATTTACTATATGACAAATAGTTGACCCACTCAAAAACGCGAATCAAACCCAAAATGAAATATCTCGATTCAATGAACTAGCTCGCTCAAGAGGGTCAAAATAGTGAACTAAATCCAAAATTGAACACCCCAATCGAGTAGCATGTTGTACAGTATTATAGTACTCCATGAACATGTTGAAAGTAAAATTAATGAACTTGTTTGATATACGCATATATTCGTTCATGTGTGGATTACAGACAACATGGTCTCCAATTTAAATATTTGAATGCAAGTTTATATCAGTCTTTGATGCATAAAACGCGACCTCCCCCTCTCCTGGACTCATGTTCTCTCTCTCTCTCTCTCACTCACTCTCTCGCCGACAATCTTCAATTCTGTCGCACGCATCCGACACAAAAACCTTGTTGGTCCCTCTCCCTTTCTTTCTCTCTCTATCTCTCTCTCTCTCTCTCTGTGTGTGTGGGGGGGTCTTTCTAGTCCGCATTCATATATACACCATCTATAGGTCTCTCTCTCACACTATGTATGATACTCTAGCTAGTCCAAGCTAGATATCTTGGGTGCACTCATCGTACGCACACAAATTCCTTGGATCTTTGCCCGTAACTCTCTCACGCACCACTATGTCGTCTCGGAGCTCTTCCCCTCTCTCAAACTCTCCATCCACCTGGGTCACACATACACATGCATATCTCACTCGCACTCGATAGGCCCATCAAAAACTATATCTCTCTCCATCGTTCTCTCTCCATCTCACACGCACACACACACACACAATCTCATGCCCAGCTAGCCAAGTATGATGGTCTGTCACTCAATTGTAGGCACACGCAGTCCCCCGTATATGTATATGACTAGCTAATCTTAGTCTCCATCACAAACATGTGCATGGTCTATCTCGATTTCTCTCGGGGCATCTTTCTATCGTGCACGCACTCCTCGATCTCCCACCCATATAGTCCCCTCACGATCTCGAGGGATCTCTATCACAAACACACCTCTCTCCCTCCCCATGCGTCCATGCCATCCATGTGTCCCTCTCGACCTTTTTTCCTTGTTGGCCAGACCTCTATTGGACATGTGCTACAGGGGTGTCTCTCTCCATTGCAAACAATCACACACTAGCTATCTTCGTGTATCTCCTCGCATCGCTTTTCCATCTCGGAGATGCATGCTTGATATGTTCGCATAAGAAACGAAAAAACACACACTCTCTCTAATTTATCATTTGTTGTCACTTTCTCTTTCACACACATACTCTTTTTGCACACTTACTCATTCTCCTTCACACGCACTTGATCTGTCTCGATCGAGGCACTCACCTCCGCCCATAGCACATAGATTTATAGAAAAGTCAAACATCACAAAGTTTGACCATGTAATGCGGAGAAAAAGAATTACATCTAGTACGGCAAACATATACCATTAGATTCACCATGAGATGTAGTTTTGTATGATGTATCTTTTGGTATTGTAGATATAAATAACATTTGCGTAAACCTGATCAAAGTTTCCAAAGTTTGACTTCTAAAAATTTACATGCGATTGCATTATCGACCGGATGGAATATCTCTTTCCCCCTCTCAGCTACCTGACGCACCACTCAGCCTTATCAGGGCTCCTCAATCTCTCTCAAACTTTATTGGTCAGTTTGGTTCGTGACCTGAACCTCATGCCTTGATGGTCGGTATCGCTCGGTGTGGACGTGAGATGTAAATATTTCTGCCTCGCCGCTTGTGTGGTGTTGAAGCGTTTGGTTCATGCCCGGCTAGGCAAAGCATCAACGCCCCATCAATCAATCCATGCATCAATTATTTAATGCTAATATCCATCCATGTTGTTGTTAGCCTCGTACACACGACCGAACACGACTGTGCGTTCAAATCGGTCGCTTGGGCCAGGCTACTTGTAGTGTCTGGAGTTCAGCCAGGCTAATTAAAGTGCAAGGTAACCCAGCCCAGGCGGGCTTTCTTTTTCACAGGGTAGCAACCAAACAAGCGTGCATGAAATCCAGCCACAAACCCAGGCCACGCAAAAGATGCTCACGACGCAAGCCAAGTGGGCCTTATATCTCCCTGGTTTACACATACACATGTCTCGCTCGCGCTATACATATAGACCCATCCAACACTCTCCGCCCTTGTTCTCTCTCCATGTGACACGCACCCCCTAAGTACCATAATCCCTCACTCCATCATAGGCTCTGTTTGGATCCATGGGTTAGAGTTAGTTTGGGTTAGTTTGGAGTCAACTAACCCAAAAAGATCCAAACATGAGGGTTAGTTTAGGTTAGATGCATCTAACCCATCCAAAAAAACTAACCCATCCAAGAGGTGCTTATTTGGGTTAGTTCTTCTCGGGACCACTAATAAAAACTTTTTTCTCTCGCTCTCCCCGCAGCAGATCCCTCCCCACTTCCTCGAAGCTTCTCGTCCTCTCCCTCCCTCCCTCTCGCACCGCCCGTGAAGGTGCCTCGCCGTATCCGCGCTCCATCTAACCCTGCCATCCAAACACCTCTTTACTTAGAGTTAGATAAGGGTTAGAATCTAACTCTAACCTCTAACCGAAAGTTAGAGTATCCAAACAGGACCATAGGCGCAAGCACTCCTCCTAAGTATGATTATCTCTTACTAGCCATCAGGAACACACGTATTGTCTCCTTCCATCCATACGTCTATCTCGATATCTCTCGGGGCATCTTATATCGCGCACACACCTTTTCACTTGATCTCCCACCCATGTAGTCCCATCACGATCTCCAGGGGATCTCTCTATGACAAACATACACTCTCTCCTCCCCATGTCTGCATTTTCTCCGTACGTATCTCTCAACCTCTCTCCCTTGTTTGTCGAGACCCCTTTTGGCCACGTGCTAGGGGTCTTCCTCTCGGTTCCAAACAACCACACACTATCTCCTCACCTTGCCTCCGTTGTCGAAGATGCATGTGTGATATGTTTGCATAAGACACGCACGCTTTTTCTCCACTTTTATCGTGTGTTGTCCATGTCTCTTTCACACACACACACACACACACACTTTTTTCACTCACTCTCTCTCTCCCTCTCCCTCTCTCTCTCTCTCTCTCTCTCTCTCTCTCTCTCTCTCTCGTCAGGGACTCTGTCACATCCATAAGCATATGGATGTTTTGAAAAGTCAAACCTTAGAAAAGTTTGACTAGGTATATGTGGAGAAAAACATTTACATCTGGAACGATCATTAGATTCATCAAAACATGTACTTACTTCATACTATCATTTATCTTTGGTATTGCCGATATAAGTAATTTCTTTATAAACTTGGTCAAAGTTTCAAAAGTTTGACTTTAAAAAAATGTTGTAACTACATTATCGAACGGAGGGAGTAGCTCTTTCTCTCTCTCTGCTATCTCTCACGGGCCTCCCCTCTCACTCGAACTCTCTATACGGACGGATTATACACTCACTGTGTCAGCGTATAGCTCTGTATATTGCTTAGTTGACCGGTCGACCAATCCACATGCTGCGTTGTCACCGTGTTCTCAGATCTTGGTGTGCTGGCCCATGTGGCAGTGGGTGAAAATAAGTAAACTAGAGGCCCATCTGACACACGGTGAAGGAAACAAAGTTGAAACCACTCGGGGTAGCACCCCGCACGCTAGTAAATTGAGGGCGCATTGAGGACAAACTTCTTGCGCGCGAAGGATGCACTCACAAGACAATTCACCACCACTGGCGGCATGCATGTAAGGACGACTACAAGACACCCAAAGCACACAACACACACCAGCACACGTGTACACCAAATACGCTGCCGGTTGAGATGGACGGCGAGGCAGCCAACAAGCGGAGGCCGCCGAGCCAAAACCGCATCCGGCGAGCTCGACTTCATCAAGAGCCTCCCCGACGACATGCTGCTGTCATCATCGGCCTCCTCCCCACCAAATTTGCCGCCAGACCGCCCTGCTCTCCGGCGGTGGCGCCCCTCTGGCGCCAGTGTCCCCTCAACCTCACCGTCGACAGCTGCCTGCGACGGGATTGCAAACGCATGGCCGCAGCTTCCAAGATCCTTTCATCGCACCTCGGGCCAGCCGTGACACCTTGACATCCGCATGTTCAATACCAACTGCAAGGTCCAACCCAAGTTCGACGAGTGGTTCTTATCCCCCGCCCTAGATCAGCTCGAGGAGCTCAGCTTTGAAGTTGGACGATGTCGCTCTCTGCCGCCGTCCGCGCTCCGCCTCACACCAACGCTGCGCCGCGCCAGCTTCAGCTCCTGCTATCTTTCCCAGATTAATCACGCCTCGCCTTCTTCTCTCCCTCAACTCAAGCAGCTCGACCTCTTCGACATTGTCATCTCGAAGAAGGCTATGGAGCACCTGCTCCGCAGCTGTATCAAGGCCGAGTACCTTCGTCTTGAGCAGATCCACGGGTTCATTAGCCTCCACATCGCCTCGATTTAATCTCCGATGGATTTATGTGTCTTGTTGGCCCCGCAACAAGACATCAATTGGGAAGAGATCACTCCAGCTGTTCCACATTATGGTCATTGAGAATGCGCCTTTCCTTCAGAGATTGCTTGTATCGGATCTAGAAGGTCCAACAAAAATCAGGGTCATTGACGCGCTGAAATTGACAGCGTTGGTGTACTCGTCTGCCAAATTCTCCGAACTCTTTATTGGATTCGTAATCGTTCAGGTACAACACTCATCTTCTTCTTCGTCTTCTTGAAATTCACATTTTTAAAGTTCTTCTTGATGTATTTACGACCGTCTTCCAGAAAATGATTCCCACAAGCTTGACCCAGTCCATGCGCACAGTGAAGATCTTAGCACTAAAATCTATCGTCCCCAATCTGGATCAAGTTGTTGGATTCCTTACATGCTTTCCATGCACGGAGAAGCTACCCATCGAGGTGAAACTTCTTTCCTATTAGTAGACGGTAATCACAACGTAGCTCAATTTTTTCGTAATTTTCCCAAATTACGATGACAAGTGTAGTGTTCAAAACTACATCTACGCACTGCACCGAAAGAAATGTTTTTAGTATTTTTTCTCACGTGATCACCTGCATCATTTTTATGTTGTACTACTATAGTAGCCTACGCTAGTCATAGTGGAAAGTAACTTAGACTACTCCAAGAACTCTATGGTTACCCTAAGGGCAAGTACTACCTCCGTCCTGGTTTACTCTTCCAATTTTGTAGTATCAAATTTGACCATAGATTTAATCGACAAAATGTTAATGCATGTCACTAAGAACTATATCGTTGGATTCGTATTTGAACATAATTTCAAATGGTGTAATTTTTAGTGACATGCAGTGGCATTTTCTTAGGTAAATCTATGGTCAAAATTTTATACTAAATACGAGGTAGTATTCCCTCCGTCCCAAAATTCTTGTCTTATATTTGTTTAGATACGGATGTATCTAGCACTAAATTGTAAATAGATACATCCGTATTTAGACAAATTTAAGACAAGAATTTTGGGACGGAGGGAGTACAAAAGTGGGCTATGTAGGCCAAAACATGTGCCAAATTCACTTGTGATGCATTTGGTATCGATGCCCCTCCATTGCTCACCTGGTGCCCCAATCTGGAGCACCTACTTTTCTCCTAAAGTAAATTAACTCACGAATGAAAAACACTGTGTGGGAGAGAGAGAGGACTGAGGCAAATAAAAAACACTTGTTTGGGAGAGTGAGAGGCTGGTGTAGTTGGTTTGATTGATTTGTTTATACATGTGGGTCTGTGTGCACATCGGTGCCAACTCTCTCACATCGCGAGAGCGGTGCCAAAATCTTTTGATTTGACATTGATGCGTATTATGTGGCATACTTTTGCGAAATATGGCATCGGCCACATAGTGGAAGGCAACAAATGCCCAAGCTCTTCACATGCTCCTAGTTAAATGAGGGGAAACAGAAACAGAGAGAGAGGGAGAGAGAGAGAGAGAGTGAAAAAATATCACTAGCCAGCCAACCCTATCGTATGAGCGAATGATATTGGTACCTGTCGGTGTCAAAACCGGCGGATCTCAGGTAGGGAGTCCCGAACTGTGCGTCTAGGCGGATGGTTACAGGAGACAAGGGACACGATGTTTTTACCCAGGTTCGGGCCCTCTCGATGGAGGTAAAACCCTACTCCTGCTTGATTAATATTGATGATATGGGTAGTACAAGAGTGGATCTACCACGAGATCAAAGAGGCTAAACCCTAGAAGCTAGCCTATGGTATGATTGTTGTTCGCCCCACGGACTAAAACCCTCCGGGTTTATATAGACACCGGATAGGGTTAGGTTACACAAGTCGGTTACAATAGTAGGAGATCTACATATCAGATCGCTGTGCTTGCCTTCCACGCCAAGGAAAGTCCCATCCGGACACGGACGAAGTCTTCAATCTTGTATCTTCATAGTCCAAGAGTCCGCCAACGGTGATAGTTCGCTATCCGGACACCCCCTAATCCAGGACTCCCTCAAGAGTCTCCCTGAACCAGGCTTCAATGACGATGAGTCCGCGCCAAGCATATTGTCTTCGGCGTTGCAAGGCGGGTTCCTCCTCCGAATACTGCATAGAAGATTTTGAACACAAGGATAGTGTCCGCTCGCAAAACAAGTTCCACATACTACCGTAGAGGGAATAACCTTTGCACAGATCTGTCGACGTATTCCGCCGGGCGTGACATCACACCACGGCCGTGCCTTTTATACGAATCGCTTTTTAATGTTCCACCTCAAGTAGCGTTTAGCGAGGCGGTTTCCTTGGCACGCCTTATCGTAGCGAGATCGTGCCCCCTTATTCCGGGATTCCCATCAATACGGACGTGGGTAACCCAACCGCGCCATTGATTACGGCGCTTGGGAGATAAGCGAGTTTTACCAGGCTGGCGGGGGACGCGTAGCTTCCTCCGTCCATATAAGGGGATAAGGATCCACCTTTTCACCTACGCCTTCTTCCTCCTTTGCTCATCCATTTCCGTGCACTCGAGCTCCGACGCCCAAGTCCGCACATCCCTCCTCGACCTTCTCCAGCCATGTCCGGAGCGGGAGGCAAGTGGATGGTCTCCTTCGTCACGGAGGGACAAGTCAAAAAGCCGCGGAAGGCCGGATACTTATCCAAAGGATATCGCTACCGGCTCCCCGACGAGGGGCAGCTCATTCCACCCCAGGCCCCATGAGAGGGTGGTGTTCCTCACCCACTTCCTCCGCTGGACTAGGTTTTCCACTTCACCCATTTGTCCGGGGCTCATGTTCTACTACGGCCTGGATTTCCACGATCTGGCCCCGAATTTCATCCTCAACATCTCGGCATTTATCGTCGTGTGCGAGGCCTTTCTCTGCATCCAGCCCCACTTCGGCTTATGGCTGAAGACCTTCAATGTCAAGTCGAAGGTAGTGGGCGGCCGCCAAGCGGAGTGCAGAGGTTCCATGGTTGGCAAGATGGCCAAAGTCCTATGGCTCGAGGGCTCCTTTGTGGAGACCATAAAGGGGTGGCAATCGGGGTGGTTCTACATCACCAAGCCGCGCGACTCTCAATGGGCAGTGGCCCCCGAATTTCGATCTGGCTTCCCCACATGGCTCACATCATGGAAAGAGACGGGCCTGACGTGGGGTGATTCGGAAGAGCTGTCCGGACTCCAAACCTGCATCCGAAACCTGGTGGACAAGAATCTCAGGCTTGTCAATGTAGTCCAGGTTATGCTCATCCGCCGGATCCTCCCATGCCAACAACGGGCCTTCAAATTGTGGGAGTTCGATCCAGACAAGACCAAACTCTGAAAAGGCTCTTCGACACTACGTATGAAGATGCCTGGAAGGTGCTGTTCAAGGGCGCCGAGGCTCCCACATCCGCTACCGAAGATCGTGGATTCAGCTCGCAGCGCCAAGCTACCGAGGTAAGCTATTTTACCCTTTACGGGACTCTTGTTGTTCATAGTTTGACTCTATGCGGGATCTAAAACTCCCTAACCTTTGGCAGGACTGGCTGAAGACATCCGGACAGATTAACTGTCCGGCCCCCTTGCCAGAAGACCCAGCGGACGCCCGATTGACGGGTTGCTGGCTCCGGCACCTCACGTGGTGCCGGAGAAGAAGGCCACGGGAACTCAAAGGAGCTCCCGGCGCCAGGTGCTGTCGGACTCATCGTCCGACGACTCTGAGGCGGAATCCTCCTCTGAGGAAGAGGAGGAGGAAAAAGAAGCCTCTCCCCCAGTGGGGGAAGAGAAGAAAAGGAAGGTCGCCCCGACTGGGGAGGCCGGAGGGTCCAAGAAAGGAAGGACCCTTCCTCCGAACTTCTCCACCAATGCCGATAACGACGAGGAGGAGTGGCCAACAAGGGCCAAGCCCCTGGCGAGATCGTAAGTGTCCGGACTCCAGAATAGCTCATGGCTTTTTATTTGTCGCATAGTGTCTTCTAACGCCGAATATAACCATGTAGCCCGCCCAAGGACGAGCTCGCCGCTTCGTCGAGCGGCTCCCTGGATTCGTCGGATGTGAATAGCACTTCACTTCCAACCACCTCCTCCCCTCGTGACGCGGACGACACCGCAGTGGAGTCCCAAAAGGGGCCCAGCCAGGAGGAGGTGGTCCTGGAGGCGCCGCAAGGCGACCTCCCGGACTCCGGGCGCAAAGGGGGTGAAACCCCAGAGGGCTCTAAGTCGGCCTGTCGCCGACTCCGTCTCGAACCTTCAGTGGTTCCGAAGTCCGACAGCGGCCCCTTCATAAGAAGGGTAAGACTACGACGCCGGTGACCTCCGTCCATCCGGAGGCACCGGATAGCTTCTTTGAGGCGCTAACAAATAGCCTCCATCGACGAGGAGCACCGCATCAAGCTATGAGTGTGTCGATCCAGAAAGTTCAGTCCGCCAAGAGCGGGCTGATCAAGCTTGTACTAGCCTTCTAACAGGCTTTGAGGTAAGTTTAGAATATGTAAAAATATTACCGCATAGACAAGAGCCCCGATGCTTAGTTCGGTGTTCGGAAAGAAAAGCCGGATCGAGGATCTAAAAAGATATACGCAGGAGTCTAACATAAGTATGTCAATATGGGAATGTAGGCTGCCTGCTGACCTCTGCCGCCAAGACCGATCATGGAGGTCAATGCATTGAAGCAGAGCCTCGAGCGGTCCGAGAACGAGCTCGGCCTTGCCAAGAAGCAGCTCGAGGACAAGGAAGGTAAGTAATACCTTATTAAAGTAATACCTTATAGAAAGGATTTGGTTGCAAAAATGACAGGACTAACAAGGGTATTGTAGGGGCCACGAACGTGGTGGCGACCGTGAAGGAAGCGGTGTCCATGGCCGAAAGCAAAGCGGCCGCGGAGCGCACTAAGCGAGAGAAGCAGGAGGCGCGGGTGGCGGAGGTGCGGCAAGAGCTCCAGGCTCTCTTGGAAAAACACGAGAGTTTGGAGCATGACTCAAAGACTCGAGAGTCTGAGCTGGCCTCGGCTCTTGAGAGTGCCAAAGCCGCTAAGGCCGAAGCCCAAAAGGCCCTCCAAGAAATTGAAGCATTAAACAAGATAGCGGCGGGTAAGGCATTCTTTATGCAAAGCAGGCATGTGAAAGTGAATTACCTATTACTTACCCGAATCCGGAGCTCTCCAGGAGCATTCGCAGATCTGCCCCGTAGTGTGTCCGATGCTGCCGCGTTATACCGCGCCAAGGAGGGGAGATCGACGAAAAAGGTGTTCTGGTCTCAGTATGCTGAGGCCGGACATCCGGTGCCCCCGAGCGACCAGCTTAAACAGCTGGTCGAGCTCCACAAGGTCGCCGAACAGGCCATGAAGGGCCTCATAATTCGGCTGTGGCCATTGGAAGCCATGCCTGGGAGCTACTTTGGGCTAGTGCGGCGGCTGGTGGACGCCTGTCCATGGATTGAGGTCATCAAGCGCTCCGTCTGCATTGAAGGTGCCCGTCGGGCCTTGCCGATGCTAAAGTGCACTGGGCAAGCTGGATCTTGAGAAGCTTGTGACCGGACGGGCCTTAGAAGGGCAAGGAGCATCGCAAGCCCGAAATGTACTATGAGGGCGTCATGAAGGGTGCCCGCCTTATAGCGGGTGAGTGCTCCAAAGATGTAATTTTTTAATAGACTCGCATTTGTTATCATGTACGCTGAAAACTTGTTCATATGCGCTAAGCAACACTTGTGAATTTAAAATATTACCTTCTGTGCGGCCGTTTATCAAATTTGAGAGATGGCAAGTCGTTGGCTTCAGCCCCGTACTCTGGGTGCTTTGGGGTGTTCGAATAAACTTGAGCGCTCTTGTTCCCATTCTTGGGTCCTTCGAGGGAGGCGCTCAACGAACGAACAAGGCAACCAGACTATAGTGCTTGAACACTCTCACTTAGCCATAGAATTCTATAATTTTAAATTTCGGGCGAAGCCCTAGTATTCGGAAGACCGAAGTTCGGGCGCTATCCACGCCTTTGGCGGACAATGCCGACTCCTCGCTCTAAGCGGCATAAGTCTTTAGGGACCCGAAAAACCTCTCGAACAGCGCATCGCTCTCGCCCTATCATGACGGCCGGTTTTAGCTTTCTCCACCGAGGTGCTCAACCCAGCTCAACCGGGGCACAATCGCGGTGGTTCTCCCAGCGCTACCTTAGCCGATATAACGGAACGTAAGGTACCAAAACATGGGAGCCGCAAACCCAACTATTGACTCCAAGACATGATTCGTAACCGATGCATATAATGCTATAAGTTCGGGTGCCGCACTTGTGAAAGTGTTCGACATATCACACCATACTTTTGGGGTACTTAAGCCCTCGGTGTATCGGTCGCACTAAAGTGTACAGTGCAACATGTCATGAATGAACATATATATAGATAAAGAAAGGAGTGCAATAATAGGCAAAAGCTATGTATTGTTTATTCAAAAAGGTACTGCAATGAAAGCGAGCGATACAAATAGTGCGATAAGCAAGGGATGGGACTATTTAACATGTCCCCTCCAGGGAGTAAGCTGCGGGATGGTATGTAAAAGCAATTATAATTCTCGTAGTAGAGACCACCTGGACACTCGACGTAGCTTTCTGCTTCCCTGGTTGTTGCATCGTGAGTTCGGAAATTCTAGTGCCGGACAGGGCTTCTGGAAAACGGAGTCCTGAAAGTAAGAGAAAAGAAGAAAGAAAAAGAATGACACAATCGGGAGCCCTTGAGTGCGGTTGAGCCGCATTATGGGCGCAAGCCGTGTGGTCGATGCCCTCCCCTTATTCCCATGGTATCTCCAAAGTGCGTAGTTATGTACGTAGTAATCGGCTTCGCAATTTCGCGAGGGCTGGGTTGGGGCGGATTGCTACACGTGCTCGAATCGTGCGGCGGTATTGTTGTAGGTTACTCCGGCGCTGCTTGACGGTGTCCGGACGTTTAATAGCCGGACTCGAGAATTGCCGAGAGAGCTTTGCACCTCCGCCCATGAGGGCCGCCGTATGCTCCTCTGTTCGGAGAGAGCGTTCTGTGTTTCCATTGACCGTGATTACTCCTCGAGGGCCTGGCATCTTGATCTTGAGGTATGCGTAGTGCGGCACCGCATTGAATTTTGCAAATGCGGTTCGTCCAAGCAGTGTGTGATAACCGCTGCGGAACGGGACTATGTCGAAGATTAACACCTCGCTTCGGAAGTTATCCGGGGATCCGAAGACCACTTCGAGTGTAACTGAGCCTGTACAATTGGCCTCTACACCTGGTATGACACCTTTAAAGGTCGTCTTTGTGGGTTTAATCCTTGAGGGGTCTATGCCCATTTTATGCGACCGTATCCTGATAGAGCAGGTTCAGGCTGCTACCGCCGTCCATCAGGACTCTAGTGAGGTGAAATCCGTCAATGATTGGGTCAAGAACCAATGCGGCGAATCCGCCGTGGAGGATGCTAGCGGGGTGGTCCCTTCGATCAAAGGTGATCGGGCAGGAGGACCATGGGTTGAACTTTGGGGCGACTGGCTCCATCGCTTATACGTCCCTTAGCGCACGCTTCCGCTCCCTTTTGGGTATATGGGTTGCATATATCATGTTCACTGTCCGCACTTGTGGGGGGAAGCCCTTCTGTCCTCTATTGTTCGGCGGCCAGGGATCCTCCTCGTCATTGCTATGCAGCCCCTTGTCATTGAGTTCGGCATTTAACTTGCCTGCCTGTTTTAAGACCCAACAATCCCTGTTGGTGTGGTTGGCTGGTTTTTCGGGGGTGCCATGTATTTGGCACGAGCGATCGAGTATTCGGTCCAGATTGGACGGGCCCTGAGTATTTCTTTTGGACGACTTTTTCCGCTGACCGGGTTTAGAGCCTCTGAATCCGGCATTGACTGTCGTATCTTCAGCATTATCGCCGTTAATGCGGCGCTTGTGCTTGTTGTGATGCGACCTGCCATTACTGTCCTTGGTATCCGAACTACCAGGGTTTTTGGTCAAGTTGTTACTACGAGCTAGCCAGCTGTCCTCTCCCGCGCAAAAGCGGGTCATGAGCGTTGTGAGGGCTGCCATGGATTTCGACTTTTCCTGTCCTAGGTGCCGGGCAAGCCACTCGTCGCGGATGTTATGTTTGAAGGCTGCAAGGGCCTCTGCATCCGGACAGTCAACGCTTTGATTTTTCTTGGTTAGGAACCGTGTCCAGAATTGTCGGCCGATTCTTCCGCTGCTGAATTATGTGGCTGAGGTCATCGGCGCCTGGTGGTCGCACATATGTGCCCGGAAGTTATCAAGGAATGCGGCTTCCGTGTCCTCCCAACAACCAATTGATTCTGGCGGCAAGCTGTTAAGCCATTGCCGAGCTGGTCCTTTAAGCTTGAGTGGGAGGTATTTGATGGCGTCTGAGATCATCACCATGGGCCATGTGGATATGGAGGAGGTAGTCCTCGATCCAAACCGCAGGATCTGTTGTGCCATCGTGATGATTCGATGTTTACGGGTTTGAAACCCTCGGGATTTGATGATCCATCACTTCGTCTCTAAAGCATAGTGGGTGTGTGGCGCCTCAGATTGGGCTATATCACGGCGCAGCTCAAATGTGCTTTGTCTATCGTGTTCGGCCCGGCCGAGTTGTCAGATCCGGCGTGGCGGTTATCATCACGTGTCGTGGGCGCCCACGCCGATCCGTAGATCGATCTTGTTTGCCTTGCCTTGTCCTCCAATATGTCTCGCAGGTCTGGCGCGCTTTCCCGTGCCTTGGTACTTTTCGGCGGGCGCTACTGGGTGCGGCTTGAATGGAGGGTCTAGAGGCCTCTCTGTCATGCCACCCGCAGGGGTGGCCGGATCAGCGCATCATCATCTTGGTGATGTAGGTTTGGGTGCTGCTTCCTCTAATTGGGGTAGCAGCCTGCTTTTGGGTATCTCTTGGAGGCGTTCGAAGTTCGTACTCTTGACTGGCGAGGACTTCAGTCCATCCGTCAACTAGCAAGTCTTGGTCAGCTCTAAGCTCGCTGCTTTTTCTTGAGGCTACTTACCGTGGCCATAAGCCTGCGCTTGAACGCCTCCTGTTCGGCGGGATCCTCGTGCACGACAAATTAAATCGTCGTCGAGGCTTGCCTCATCTTCGGAGGGAGGCATATAATTATCGTCCTTCACCTCCTTGTCTGCCGCTCTATCATGAGGGCTGGCTTCTCCCTCCTCCTGTGCTGAATCCTGCTGGAGGAGGTTGTCTTCGGCACTGTCTGGGGTGTTATTATCTCTCGTGCCGGAATCACTATTTTTTCTATGGCGGGATTTAGAGCGTGGCGCCCGGCCGACGCCGGGCGCTTGGGCTGTTTCTTGGAGGGTCATCCTCCGTTGTTCCATCGCCGTTCCCATCTTTTGGGATGTCCACCATGTATATGTTGTATGACGAGGTGGCCTTCCAAAGGCCACAGAGGCGCTGGTTCTTGGTCGTCTCCAGTATGCGTCGTCCATACCGTCGATGTCTTCAAGTCGAAGTCGAGCATGTCGGTTAAATCATCGGCGATGGCTACAAAGTGGGTGGTGGGTGGGCGTTGAATTTCTTCGTCGTCCGCATCTCAACCTTCCCTGACCGTAGTCCGCCGTGGCTCTCCGGATAAAGAGAGAGACTTTAGTGAATTCTGGATGTCGTTAAAGGCGAGTCTTTGAAAGATGTTCGGCGATGAACTTCCATAACCGCGCCCAATTGGATTCGATTAGCGGGCGCGGAGGGTTCGGAGTCCGGAGAGGAGTCCGGCACCTTGGAGTCACGGTCTTCGCAAAGGACAGGGATGGAGTTTGGCTCAATCGCCGTAGAGATTGTAGCCCCCGAGGCGGTGTCCAACCACTCGTCCTCGATCGGCGGAGTCGGCTCCGAGCTAAGGGTCGGAGCGGACGCCGGTGCAGACCTCTAGGGCACTGCTCGGTAGCGAGCTAGATCGTGGCCATCGAGGACAAGGCGGTGTGTTGGTGGCTCGAATCCGTCAAGATCAATTCTCCACGGATGTCGGCCGTGTAGTTCAAACTCCCAAATCTAACTTTGGTGGGCAGGGGCGTGGCTTCGATCTGCTCCGGATGGCCAAGTGAATTGGCCCGCAGCAGTGCAAAGCCGCCCGAATACGGAAGATCTGTCCGGGAGAAAAGTCTCATCTCGACCGCTGCGTCGTTGTTGATGATCGAAGGAGCCATCGGGCCTAAGGATGATGACACAGAGGAACTCTCAATGAAAGCACCAATGTCGGTGTCAAAACCCCGGATCTCGGAGTAGGGGTCCCGAACTGTGCATCTAGGCGGATGGTAATAGGAGACAAGGGACACGATGTTTTTACCTGTGTTCGGGCCCTCTCGATGGAGGTAAAACCCTACTCCTCGCTTGATTAATATTGATGATATGGGTAGTACAAGAGTGGATCTACCACGAGATCAAAGAGGCTAAACCCTAGAAGCTAGCCTATGGTATGATTGTTGTTCGCCCCTGGACTAAAACCCTCCGATTTATATAGACACCGGATAGGGTTAGGGTTACACGCAAGTCGGTTACAATGGTAGGAGATCTTCATATCCGTATCGCCAAGCTTGCCTTCCACGCCAAGGAAAGTCCCATCCGGACACGGGATGAAGTCTTCAATCTTGTATCTTCATGGTCCAGGAGTCCGGCCAATGGTGATAGTTCGGCTATCCGGACACCCCCTAATCCAGGACTCCCTCAGTACCTCTTGATGACACGGCAATCTTATGCAGCCAGCTGCTCTAATATGTTCTCTTCTTTTGCAGATAAAAAAAGACCCGAAAGGGAAAAATGTGCTGCACTATAACAATCTCATCGAATGCCTTGATCTCCATCTTACGTAAATTGATTTGATCGACTACCGAGGCAGCACATCCGAGATTAAATTGGCCACAGTTCTTTGTTCTAGAGGCAAGTGTGCTCAAGGTAATGAGGTTTGGCGTTCTCTGGCGCAACAATGAATGGCGTCTTGATCACCGCATAGCCGTCTAAGCCTAAATGACAAAGTCTCCGCATAAGCTGAATTTGTTTTTGAAACATCAAGTGGCTAGAGACTCGAAAACTTATTTACCCATTAGTGACTTGTCAGGGCGGTGGATTTTAGTTTGTACGATAACGCTGCATCCACCTAAAGTAACAAAAGTTCTTACGTGAACTTCCTAGTAATTCCCTCTTCCTAGGTGCAGCATTACTCCTAACATTTGTAATATCAGTTTGAAACTTGTAATATTGCAGTGTGTCCTATTCATGCGTTTTCAAAATCCTTGAATCAAACAGGTCATGAGTTGGTGATGATGTTGTGCCTCCCATCTTTCACCAAGAGTCGCCGGATCTAGATCCGACGCATACAAACCAAGCTTCTCCATTTTTGCAAAAGATGCCCGTGACTTGTTCCCTATTTACAAACAACTCCTTCTCTCTCACAATCAGCCTTATCCCTCCCCACCACATCTAGAAGGATGTGGGAAAAATCTGGCGCGATGGTCACGCCGAGCAGTCCACCCCAATCTTGGTGTTCCGTAATGCACGGGCATCTACGCATACGGAAATTATGTCTAACAGGGCTAGTTGTAAGCAGGCTAGCTCTACATCCATGATGATAGTATTTGCAGTACCGTGAGGCTGACTATGGTATGCTAGAACACGGCACCTATACTTAGGTGTCATCTCCCATTGCGAGGTCTTTTCACTTCTTTGTGAGGAGCAAAGACGTAATAATTTGACCAACGTAGTATGCAGTGCTAGTACTCCTTGGAGTACTACATTGGTAGTACTACTACAAGTACTAATAGCACCACCGTCTGGATTTAGGAGTACTACCACGTCCATCTGAATTTTAGTATTTGACTAGCAATATCTAGTAATGCATGTCACAAAAAATGTACTACTCCCTCTGTAAATAAATACATGGTGTTTTATTCCTATCGGTGAGAGAACTTAATGTTTTCTTGCTAACTAGGGTCTTAATAGGATTACATGCAATGTGTCGGCGTTCTGGGAACGGGGGTCCCCAGACTTGCCTGCCTGCGGCCTGCGGCGTGGCTCAAAGGGGGGCCCAGCACGGCCCATCTTCATCAACGCAAGTTCAAAACCCTCGCGAGGGGCCAAGCCTCATGGGGCGGACGACAGGGAGCTTCCTCAGGCACGGCCTCATCAGGCTGGCTCGCGAGGAGGCGGAGAGATCAAGGCGGGGTACCTCACGAGGTGCCCATGACGCAAGCCATGACGACCAAGGGGCGCCAAAGGTGAGGCGCCCGACCCGAAGGTCCTCCTTTCCTCTTTGGTGCAAAGGGAGCAAGCACAAAGTAGAGCATCAAGCAAAGGCATCCATTTCGATGCAACAAGACCAAGACCAGCCCAACGGCAGGAAGGAAGTCATTGTGGAGCCTAAGCAAAGGCGTCACCGCCAGAACCTTTGACGAGCGAGGACCAACTTTAGTCAGATAAGTGTACCAGATGTTCCCCTTCAAAATGGCCAATTGTTGGCGCCCTTCCCGCTCAATATTTGGGAAGAGGCCCGTGGCCTCGCCTATAAATAGGACTAGCCTCCCACAGGTAGAGGGAACCGAATCTGCACGTAGCTAGAGGTCAAGCAATCTAGAGAGAGAGAGAGAGAGAGAGAGAGAGAGAGAGAGAGAGAAAGAGCGGCTGAACTCCTCCAAGCAGTTCATCGCCCCGGCCAAGAACAGACCCTCACGAGGCTATTCTTCCTTGTATTGTTCATCACCATCAGCCCAAGAGGCAATCCACCACACCACAAACTAGAGTAGGGTATTACACCACAATGGTGGCCCGAACTAGTATAAACCTTGGCGCCTCTTGTCTTGTTCCTTTTCGTAGTTTAGATCCTAGCGAGGCGGCGGGTGCGAGTAGGTAGAGGGCGAGATCTCCGCGCGCACCCCAAAGTGTTCGAACCTCAAGGGTCTGCTGAAACCCAAAATCCGACATTTGGCGCGCGCCAGGTAGGGTGCGCCGATCCACCCTTCGCCACTTCGTGTCCCGTCAGATCGTCATCATCATGTCCGGCGCGACCAGCGGGCAACCCCGGTCCCCGGGCGGCTTGGCCCGCCACACGAGCTACTCCCTCGGGCGACCCCATGCCCCCAGAAGCTCGCGGTCCGCCAGGGCGCCGCGAAGCGGCGACGCGTGAACAAAGCTTCGACAGCTCTCACGTCGTGGCAGGCGCGGTCGGCAGCAAGGGCCTCCAACCACGCCGCGTCCGCGACACCATACACCCGCCGGGAGCAGGCGAACTCGAGGGCCGCGCTAACGGTGGCCCGGGAGCTACTGCAGTGCAGGCTGCTAGAAGGCGGCTGACGCGTCGTCTAGCCGGGTGGCAGAGCTCACTGGCTTTGCCGCCTCGAGGGCTCACCCCTTCTCGCACCCAACTCCCACCTCAGGTCCAGGCGGCCCGAAGGCTCCACACGCCGCCCATGCTGGCTCCAAGGCTACTCCAACACCAGCGAAGGTTGCCAGCCACGGGCAGTGGCCGGCTGCTCCGCCTCCCAGCCATGAAGAAGGACTCGGCCACACCCACGACCCCTGGGTCATTGCCATACCACCCCTGTGTGGGCGCCTCAAGCAGAGCTGGATGGCATGCGGAGCACTATGGCGCAGCCTTCGGGGTGGTGGCCCCAGAAGAATACGTGCCCCACATGATGGACCAAGGGCACCAGCATGAGGGCGAACAAGGCTCGCTCCTCAGCCCAAGCTGGGGGGACGAGGCGCATGGTTTCGAGCTCTTCCAAGAGCCCCGTGAAGGCCCCACCGGCCATGCTGGGAGCAACGATTATCGGGTACCGCTAATTCCTCAGGAGCAGGCATACGCTAATCATGGATCGCAGGAGGTGCAGGTCGCCACAGCGAGTGACAGCCCCGCTCCTGCAGTCTCCTACCCCTCAGGAGGAGGGCTTCGGGGGCTGCAGGAGAGGGGTCGAGATCCGTCATCACCACCGCGGCGTTCGGAGCAAGGCGTTCTCAGGAGGTAGGCCCTCTGCTGGGGAGGTGCCTCAGGGCCTGCCCCTGGCAGAGGACCCGTGGTCGTCGGGGAACCGCTGGCGACCGCTCTACCCCATCGGGCAAGGCCCTAGTTTCCGGTCGTCGTTGATGGCACTAGAGTGCGCGCGCAAGGCGGGCCCCTCGTCTGGCGATATGAAGCAAGGCCGGTACTGAAGAAGGCCCGGTGCCCTGTGAAGCTCGCCGCCTGCGTGACACTCTCACGTAATAATGAGGGGCGTTGTACACATCCCGGAGTCTCAGGGTGCCACCAGTTCCCCGAGGCTCCCTCCACGCCCAAAGGGCAGCACTTAGCTCACAATGGTGAGAAGACGCCCAAGACTAGACTAGGTGCCGGACGCCGCCTTTTCTCGCTTCGTTGCTTTTCCCTTTGGCTGTCACTTTCCTCTGGATTTAAGTTGGATTCGAATTTGAGATTTGCGTGTGTTTGGGGAAGGGGTGCTTAGTCTCGCTCGAGCAATCTCTCGCGTTCGATTACCGCTTTGCCTCAGCCGCCTCCCCTCGTGAGCCCCTCATGAGCCGGGTTGGGCCTAGCTTACGTGCAGCCTGCACTGCCGCCGCCAGATCCTCTCAGGAGGTTTTACCGCAGATCCTATGGGTTCGATCAGGAGACACTTGAGACGTCACAGCCTCGCGAGCTATCTCAGGCCCGTGCACGGGACAAAGGTAAACTAGCCAGCCACTTGGCGCAGCGTATTTGTGATATAGCATCTACTAATACACAAAACACAAGTTTTACATGAGGGGCTCCCTCCCAAAATGCTCTCTACAACCGCTGTGGCAAAACTCCGAGCTCTATTCGCAAATGCGAGGTAAGGAATCAGGAACGTCTGCGCAGTCGGTCGATAAATCCCCAATGCATCCTCGGGGCACCTCCTCAATCGTTGATGGCGCCGCTGGCCTCGCCATCGCTCTGCGTTGCCACCGGCGGTGTCGGGGCCGTTCACCATGCCGCCTTCATCGCAGCCACGATCACGCCATCGTTATCCGGCGAAGGCCCCGGCGAGAGCGCCCACGCTGTCCTCCACCCAGTCGCCAGCGTCATCCCGGACGGCACCTGGGGTACCGGGCGATGGCGCGCGTCAAAGTCGAAAATAGGGGTCCATATTCGAGATGGCTCAAGACGCGAAAAAGCGCGCTACCGAGCAGGGCACGGCTCCTCTCCTCCACCAACCCGCCGGCTCGACCGACGGCGCCTCGATTCATCACCACGCCGGTGAAAGAACTCAAGGTTACCAGCGTGAAGTTAACTGCGTGCGGCTCGCCAACAGCCGCCTCGCAGAATGTTACCTAAGGTTGTGTTGGCTCTCCCGGGCGTGGTGAGCATGGGGCCGTGCTCATGCTCCGGGATCTGCGGCGCATCTCGCCTCGTGACAGCCGGCGACGGCCTCTCGGCCTCGTCCACCCATTGGCGAAGAAGAAGCACCTCGGCACGGGAGGTAGTTAACTCCTCCTGCGCCACCTCAAGGGCGGCCCGAGAAGCATCGTCCCGCGCCACTTCCTCCCTGCTTGGCCCTCAAAGGCGGCGGTCCTACCTTCAAATTTCGGCCGGATCAACCCCAGCCTCTCCTCGAACTCGCGCTCAAGGTTCATGCGCGCCGTCGCCACCCGGCGTCCGACCTCCTCCAGGACACGGGCTTCCCGCGCAACGACATCATCCTCCGCCTGCGTCACCAAGCGCCTCCCTTGTTTCCGTGCGTTCATACTCAAGGCGTGTTGCTCGGGTGGCTTCCAGTGTCGGCGCCTCCTCACGCTCGAGCACTCTTTGGTCGCCTGAGGCCACCTTCATAGACGCAAGGCCGTCTCGCGCAGCTCCACCTGCTCCTCCAGTGAGTGGCATCGGGCCAGGAGTTCCCACGCCCGCTCCTCCGCCGCCGGTCAGCTTCCCGAGCCTCCTCGACGGCCCGAGAATGGACCTCCCGAGAGGCCGCCAGTGACGCCTTGGCCTCCCCATTGTCAAGATCACGCTGATGGCGCGCAAAAGCGACATCCGCCTCAGCCTCAGCGCCTCCGCAGCTGCAGCGCAGCCCTCGGCCTCAAGGCGCGCGTCTTCGTCAGCGAGCTCTTCACCAAGCAGGCTCACCGCGTCAGCCGCCCTCCGAAGAAACCCTTGGCCAAGAGCGCGACACTCCCGGGCGCGCTCGAGTACGACTTCCACACCATCATCCGCCTCAAGCGAGCGCCGGGGGCCACGAATCAACACTCCCCCTCCGGTCAGGGGGCTGGGGGCTGGCGCCCTCGCCACGGCCGGGCACGCCTCACCAGAAGCCCGGCCTGGAGCCAGCCCATCCCCTAAAAAAGAGCGCAGGGAATACCTCAGCCAATCACGGTCGATTTACACTGGGCACGAGAAGCCCACGGCAGCCTGGCTATGCCACGACAAGGCTCAAGCGAAGGAGGGTCGCGGTAGCCGCTGAGACGGCGCCTTAGGATGGTTCGTCTCCTCCGACCGGCCTCACCACGAGGGCTCTGCTGCTCGGAGTGCCCGAAGACGGTGGAGAGGGCGGAGCTAAGGGGATGGCTCCTCGGCCATCTCAGTGAGCTCAAGGGAAGGGCCTGCGGAGCAAGGATCGATAAAGCAACAGAAGGATCAAGAGCTAGAAAAGGGAAGGCTTACTCATTATTGGCGGTACTTCCCCACGCTTCAAAGAAAGCGACAAGGGTGTAATCGCCACCCAAGGCCTCCCTTCTCTTCTGGAGAGCCTCAAAGCCCACGACATCGCGGACTGCATACCATGACTGAAGCTTGCCTTGGGACTGGGACCTGCCGGGCGCAGAGGCCGAGCCTCGCAAGGTTGAAAGGGAGAATCGAAGCTAAGACGAAAATGAGCAACTCACATGCTTCACGACAAGGATCATATTAACAAACAGGACCACAGGCACCTTACAAGCCCCCACGGGCGCGCGCGATTCCTCGCAGGGGCAGATCCTAAAGAACGCTAACTACACGCGCCCCGCAAAGACGCCATCATCAACAGTGGGCCGTCGGGCACCCAGCGCCCAACCCCATCCAGATCGGGAGGAGGCTGACTGTGAGACCGCCTCGAGGCCCGGGCGCAGGCTCTCGAGGCTCGTGAGTCGCTGCCGTCGCTCGTCTCGGTCGTGAAGAGCTCGGTAGAGTCGCTGGATCCTCCGACGCCTCCACCGCCCGAGGAGCTGCCGAGGAGCGGTCGACGAGCCTAAGCCTCGCGCGGCGAGGCCTCGATCACCTCTCCGGGGGCAAGCATTCGATGGCGCCCTTCCGCATCGAAGACCTTGAAGAGCATGACCGAAGCGCCGTCGTACTCCAGGTGGATCACGAGGGCGCCCCTTGTCCTGCAGACCCGGGCGATCTCGCCCCAGCCTCGAGTCATGAAGACCTCGCCCGGGGCAACGACCGCAACCTCTGCCCCAGTCGCAAGGGTGCTGCAGCCAGAGCTCCAGGGATCCTCCCGCGGAATCGCGGAGACGAAGAAGGGAGGAAGGCGAATCCAAGACTGAGGAGACAAGGCGGCGTGGAGCACGAACTCTCGGGAGGAGCCCTGGCGTGGACTCGGGGAACGACACACCTTCGCCGTGACCACGCCCGGCGCCACGGGCGGCGCGCCGCCTGTGGCGTCGCATCAACTCCTTCATGGCCCTCGATGTGGGCGTACAAGGGAAGCGGGAACCTTGGTGGTGGGCGCTTACACCAGGGCCTCGACACCACCTGGTGGGCACCCTCATTCCGATGGCAGAGGGCTAGCCGTTTCTTCGGCGGAAGCGGGTCAGACCTTCCTCTGGGGAGCTCTTTCCCTTCTCTACGCGAAGAACCGGCGGATCGAGCCATTGCAACAAGACGGAGCAGGGGACCGTGAAGAAGGAGAAGCAAGAAGAAATGGACCAGAGGAGCGCTCACCATTCCATACTTAAAGCCAGGGGAGGCCAACCGCCGACCTACATGATCGCAGGTAATCATGACCCGCTTTGCATGCAAGGGCTTGTCAATTCGTGCAGTTGCCGAGGCGTCGTGGGGAAGTGGAGACGCCCACGTCCTATCAACCGCCACACGGCGCCCAAGGTCATGAGCTGTTAGGGCTCAGCGCCGCCTGCCTCTTCGCCTCTCTGCTCGGCCAAGCCTGGCGCCGCTTTGGGGCCCGGGCTCTTGTCGCTTGCAGGGAACGGGGTCCCGGACTTGCTCGCCGCCTGCAGCGTAGCTCAAAGGGAGGCCCAAGACGCCCATCTTCATCAACGAAGTTCAAGACCCTCGCGAGGGGCCAAGACTCACGGGCGGATGACGAGGAGCTTCCTCGAACCGCACGGCCTCATCGGTGGCTCGCGAGGAGGCCGGAGAGATCAAGCGGTACCTCACGAGGTGCCCATGACGCAAGCTAACCATGACGACCAAAGGCGCCAGCGGCGCGCCAAAGGGCGCCAGCCCAGCGATGTCCTCCTTTCCTCTTTGGTGCAAAGGAAGCAAGCGCATGCAAGAGCATCAAGTAAAGGCATCCATTTCGGTGCAACAAGACCAAGACCAGCCCAACGGCAGGAAGGAAGTCATTGTGGAGCCCTAGCAGCGGCCACCGCTGTAATCCTTTTGACAAAGTGCGAGGACCAACTTTAGTCAGGATAAGTGTACCAGTTGTTCCCCTTCAAAATGGCCAATTGTTGGCGCCCTTCCCGCTCAATATTTGGGAAGAGGCCCAGGGCCTCTGCCTATAAATAGGACTAGCCTCCCACAGGGTAGAGGGATCCTGAATCCGTGAAATGTAGCTAGAGGTCAAGCAATCTAGAGAGAGAGAGAGCGCATCGAACTCCTCCAAGAAGTTCATCGCCTGACTAAGAAACAGACCCTCATGAGGCTGTTCTTCCTTGTATTGCTCATCACCATCAGCCCAAGAGGCAATCCACCACACCACAAACTAGAGTAGGGTATTACACCACAATGGTGGCCCAACTAGTATAAACCTTGCATCTCTTGTGTTGTTCCTTTCGTAGTTTAGATCCTAGCGAGGCGGCGGGATGCAGGTAGGTAGAGGGCGAGATCTCCGCGCGCACCCCAGTGTTCGAACCTCAAGGGTCTGCCGGAACCCGAAATCCGACACAATGAACTAAACACTGCATGTCATGTTTGGTAGTCTCAAGTCATTGAAAGCATGCACGGCCCACATCTCTCATTGGTTGATATGTCACGAAATAAGAAACAAGGAGGGAGTTAATGCACCGTGCCTAAGTGTTTTGGGATTATTTGGTTTTCGTAATGTGACTTACACAACATTTTTTTTTACATGCATTAACATTTTATTAGTTAAATCAAAGGTCAAAATTTGGCATGCCAAATGCAAAGGGGACCAATAAACCAAGAACATCAAACTTATCTCTGCTTTGGCCCCAACTAGAGGTCACGTGAGATGACTATATCTTGCACCGCACGGAGGGGCGCAACTTCGATTGACTTCTGACGGGCAACTGCCTTTGGGTGAATGACACGTGGGCCCAGGGGGTCATTGGCCCACCTATCATACAGCCAAAGGCGAGTCAGAGAGGGCCGAGGAGTAGTACTGAAATCCCTACGTGACCTCATACGCACGCTAACCAAGGGCAAGAGTGATCCTCGAATCGCAAGATCAGTTGACTAATAGAAGCTAAACTAGACCCATGGAGGCGATGAGCGCGAGCATCACCATTGTGCCAGGCTGTGATGGTTCCACAGCGGCCCGCTGCCCCAAGAACGAGGAACGCCCTGTAGTAGTATTGCTTGAGGCCGGCAGTGGCGAGGGCCGCTTGGACGACAGCTTCGTCTCCTTGTTCGACGAGGTCCTCACTCGGTTTCCTCGACAAGTTCACCGTCGTGGAAGAAGCTTCGCAGACGACTTTTGACGTAAGCCTTCAGCCGACGCCCCAGGCTCGCGATGCCCACCACCCTCAACGGCCACTATGGTGACAACCTGCTTTGACGACCTTTGGTGGCCCTGCGGCCACCCTACCGTCGGCGGAGAATGTCCACCTTGAGGTCGCAGTGCGATGCAGGCTACCGGGCGCAGCAAGCAAGACACCATGGACATAATCACCCACGCTTCAC
The DNA here is from genome assembly GCA_021605145.1 of Aegilops bicornis. NCBI lineage: Eukaryota > Viridiplantae > Streptophyta > Magnoliopsida > Poales > Poaceae > Aegilops > Aegilops bicornis. The sequence goes on from CM038671.1 coordinate 714,065,705, forward strand.
GCGCATGCAAAGAGGAGGACGATAGGACGCTGGCCTTCTTGGACCGCGAGGTAACCTTGGACGCCTTGCTCAGAAGCACGTTGAGCCTGCTTGCCAACGCCGCTTGCTCCTCACACGCGTCGGTTGGCAGGACCGGCGCACTAGGGCGTGAGGATGTCATTGATGGATCCGTATGTATTTTTATCTTTCGTCAAATCCATGTAGTAGTATATGATACTACAAGAATTATCTTACCTTTCGCATCAACTTCATAATTTTCATTATGTACTCCATGCATGAACGGGCGCCAGAACAAAACTTCTCATTACTCTAGGCAAAATCGTTATTTTCTATCTATCGATCAAGCGCCATGGAGCAGAATTCAAATTTTACAAATTACGAAGTTCAAAAGGAAAAGTCTGCCGTGGTTAAACGCCGCACTTCACCACGGTTGGTCCGCACGCCGCTTCAGCGGGAATGCGTGCGGTGTTGCATTTCACTTACAAGTGGGACCGTAGTTGAGCAAACCGACTATTGGCAAACCCCCACCCCGCCCACCGCGTGATGGCTGAGAAAACAGGAGGGAGAAGAGATGGCTGTAGCACGGACTCCAAGAAAATTGGTGTCGGATGGGATTCGTGTGGGTGGCGTGTGCCGTAGTGCTAGACGTGAATGCTAGTTATGGCCCATGCCACCCCACTATATCGAGCCCTATATCGAGGTACGATCGCGGAACAAATTTCCTGCAGTTCGTGCTCGGCCTCCTCTATCTCTCTTCTCAGCCAGCCAATGGACGCTGAGCCCATCGCTCTGTTTGCTCACATGCGGTCCCACATGTCGCTGAAACGCGAAACGGACCCATCGAACACTCGCACATCTTTCACCTCGACGTCTTTGGTGATGAAAAACAAATCCAAGAAAGATCTTCGGTGGCCGCTTTTGGAGTAACTCAAGAGTAGTAAGATTCTATTTACAGTTTAACCCAAGATGCACATCTCGTGGCTTCAACTTATCAACTACTCCTACCACTCTATTTTCTTTCATGACACGACGTGGATCTTGGATGTCCCACGCGTGTCGGCTAAAAGGAGGAAGAACCCGACCAAATATTCGGTTGTGCTCTCGGATTAGACTAGTTGTGCTAACTTCAAAATTTATTGTGTACTCCCTCCGCTCCAAAATACTTGAATTCCATTTGTCCAAAAATGGATGTGCCTATATACTAAAACATGTCTAGATACATATATATTTTGACAAATAGAAGGCATGTATTGTGCAATGGAGGGAGTAGAATGGATGCAAGTTTTTGTATTGGGAAGAAGAGTACATCCATATATTGATTGAGCGCAATTTAGTAGATGTTCTATCACTTTTAGCTGGCACAGAGGCTATAGATAAGACTAGTACACTTGTTGATACTCCTACTTGGTATGCGTGTTGCTGCTTAGACGCAGAGAAAAATGGACCGGAGGGAGTACTAGAATAGAGGCTAGACATGAGACTAGATGCGAGGAAGCAACGTCTACTTCTTTACACTCGAAGAAGAAAGAAGCACGCAAGATCGAGCCTCCGCAGATCAACAATGAATGCATCGAGAAGGCACTAATACAACTTACAGGAGTAATAAAATGTATTCTTGTGGTTCTTGTTTTCTTTGGTCTTGCTTTTCTAGTCAAATCTATCGTTGGAGTTAAATTGCAAAATGGAGGTCCGTTTGGGGTCGTGGCGTTGCGATTGGCCTTACAAGTGGGACCGCAGTTAAGGAAACCAACTATCGACAAACCCCCACCTCGTCTTCGGCCACAAGATGGGTACGAGCTTAGAGAAACGATGAGGTTGAAGAGATTGCTCAGCACGGACTCCAAGAAATATGATGTCGATGGAAGTCGTCTTTGGTGGCGTGTCTTACTCACGGGACGTGAATGCTTGATACGCCCATGCCACCCTACTACTCCTACTAGTTAGTATTACTATATAGTACTACTAGTATCGAGGATTCGAGGTGTCAAGCTACGTGCTATTTATAGTATAGCTACAAAGAAAACACCCGCATACGACGCCATAAAGCATGTGAAGCTAGTACAAATAGTGTACTACTATTGTTGATTGGCCCCATCCATAACTTTTGTTGCAATGCACGCATTACAATTATGTATTCGAAAATATTTTTTGCCTCGTCGCACCACTCACTCCACGAAGCAACTCGAAAGCCATTCATAAATTTAGTAAGTTTATCACAGGCATATCATTTTATTACATACAACAGGTCATCAATCCACATCGACAACGAGGATACATTATAAATACTAAAGTTTTCACCACACAACAAATAACAAGCAATGAAATGAACTTCAACTCAACCATTCCTCGTGTCGGAACGCTTGCTTTGAACCACAAGTGATTCTCTAGGACGGCCTATCCATTGTTGATCTGAGACCAACGCAGGATCGATCATCCAGGCTGAAGCGCCTACTATATCGCACCGAGGTAGGGAACCACCCAAATGTCCGAGGTATAGACACAATTGCTTCTCATAAATGGTAGTAACATTGTGTCAGTGACGGAGCTTGATCGCCTTTCACCGTCATTGGATAGTTTTGTCCAAGGAAGAGCGGAAGTTTTCTCCAAGACTATCAATTCTGTACCAGTGGAGAAGGAGTTGGCGCTAGCACACTAGTATCCATCCCGAATACCATGCAACGGGTGTTGGAATAGGTCCGGAGAGTGCGACCATGGGAGACTACACCTGCTTCCTTAGCAAAGTAACATCATCGATGGTTGTATACACACGAGAAGAGGTGATCCATCGGAATTAGTTGCCAGGCTCCAAATAGTATATGGGCGCTGCTCGTCCTCATGCTCGTGATCATCACCATCATCATCTCCCCCTTGGTTATAAAAATCTTCAAGTATAGGTGGTGGAATGTTCACAGGATCTTGTAAACACAAGAAGAAGGTTAATTAGTAAGGCTGGCCATAGTGGGGTAACATAAGTAGTATAATGCACTTGGGACTCTAAACGTAACATGCTTATGTGGCGGGCAATTAAGGAAGAGAGAGATGGTTATAGTAACATAGGTAGATACCATAACATAATAAATGTGATGCTACTATGTGTCATGCATGGCAATAAATGAGACCACCTATGATACTAATCTAAGATACTATGCACTATAGAGGTAGTAACATAAACTAGTAACATATGCATGTTACTAGTCTAAGTTACTCCCCACTATGACCAGCCTTGCTAACCCGCATGCATGTGGATGAAACAATTATAATTACAGTGGAAGACAAACGTACCGAAACAACGAGGATGCCATGCAAAAACAGTGCCACGAGTGGTGGCAGCAAACACAAGGCCCCTCGTGTTGAATTGCATCACAAAGGTGCTCATCCGTACGTAAACTGATTTTTGAGCAATATCCATCCAAATAAACCAATCGGACGGCAACAAGCTTGTCAAGATAGCAACAACTTCATAGTTGTTGTAATTCCAAGAGCGGTTAGGGGACTCGAGAAATTGCTATCTTCCTCAGAG